>OW569405.1:58997176-63797176 GCA_937654795.1 Cistogaster globosa | reverse complement strand
CGCGGACCCCTCTGAAGCCCAAAATCAAAATAAAACTTATTATTATTATAATTATTATTATTATTTTTGAAAACACTGTTTTTTCGGTTCTTTATGCGGACCCTCTGGATGGTTGCTACGGAGCCCCATTTGAGAACCAATGCTATAGTCTATGGAAACTTCACACATTGGCAATTTTTGTTTAAATCAATAAAAAAATGGAAAGATTAAAGTCGTCTGCCCACTCCATACAAAGTGAAATTCAAATTTTGATTTACGGCATTGTTTTGTGGCTTATTGCATTTTAAAATACTCAGAACCATTTGTGTGAAATTCGAAAAATAAAAGTCCACTGTATAATTGACTCCTGATAATAGATACCTGATCCGCCCACTTTAACGCCCATCTCCCATAGAAACAACACATAGAAAAATCATGAATAAGTAATTTAAGCAAAGTATTTTAATAATTTTTTAACATCATTATCGTATTCCAATTTTTTATTTACAGCTTTCAGCAAAATCTATTTATAAATGGGTCCGAAGATTATTCATTACGTCTTCACTAGTGGATACATGTTCAATTCTTCGCGAATGATGCAATTTATAGGCTCTATAGCCTTTATTCCTCGCTTTTTAAGCTTCCTCAGACAGCATAACTGATACAAATAATCAATTAAAATGTAAAAAATAAAAATTAAATTATTTAATAAGGGCCTTTAGATAGAGTCATACCTATTAACTGCATAGCTTCTGCTATAATTTTGCTACCATTCACCACAGTTACAGGCATGTAAACCAGCCATAGAAATCAACAAACAACTTGACAGTATCCATGCAATACATATGAAATTTGTTAGCGTCGATCGCCGGTCTATATATTAACTCTTCTTTTATGGCAATTACGTCTGCCGTTTTGGCTGGATTTTTAAAAACCTTCTTGCCCACATTGCCATCACCTTGCTTCACTGCATCCACATTTATTTTTTTCTACGAAATTGTTTATATGGCACTTTTTCCAACTTTTTTTTAATGCAAATCTCATCTATGATAGTTGTCATTTACGGAAATATACAACAATGTCAAATAATAAGTTTACTGTGATTGTTGTCCCAAAAGATTAAATATACAGTAAATTTGCATGCCCTTTTAAACAAGCGAACATATATGAACTTCGAGCGTGGCTGTCCAAGCAAAAAATAAATATGTAATAAATAAGCCCAATATTACGGAGTCGTAATATTCAGGTGTCTGAAAACAAAAAAAAAAACAAAATATTATCCAAATCGGCGAACATGAATAAATTAACTTCGGACACTCTTCAACCAATGTGCGCCGCTTTGAAAAACGTCATAACATCCATGGAAAGTGTCACTTATGAAAGCGATATAATGTCAACACCCAAAGAATAATACCGGTTTTAATAAAAAAAAGCTACAAAAAAGCTGCAGTGGAGTAAAAATTTAGAATGTAGATGATATGTCATCAAGGAAAGGGCCTCCAGAAGCTATAAAAATCAATTTGGTGCTAGACTCTTGTTTTTATGCAGTTTGCAAAGATCTAGAGATCTACCAAATACGTGGGGAGTACTAGGAGCTACGAATAAAGGATTGGGATATATTTGAGTTTTAAAACTAATTTTTTTTATTTGTGACCATTAATCAGCGTTTTGTTACTTGCGAAAAGCAATCTTTACCAATTTGATAGAATTTACTTTGTGTGGGGTAAACGCCAAAATTTTTCATTAACTGCAAAAAGTTTTGTTAAGAAACGTTTAAAGAGTCAAAAGATATAAGTCATTGGAAACACAAACCCAAAAAATTTTATTTTTGCCATATTTACGAGAAAAATAAACGCGTGATCCGTTGTAAGTTTACCAAAAAAAAAATTCATCTGAATTATGTCAAAGCAAAATCGGCCAAAAATTGCAGTTAAAGCAGCTTTATGAGCATGCCATAAATGTACTTGGTTAGCACTTTCTTTAAATCAGATTTAATGATCGTACGCCAAGAAAAAAAAGAAAGTTAAAATAGCTTCTAACACGGACGCTAAAAAATAATGCATTGAGAATTTCACGCCAAACGACATCCTTTGTATTTTGCCCTAATTGCACATCGATTGAGAATTATTTGCAGCATTTAGAGAACTTTGTGATTAATATCGTTACTCAAACAATTTGTTCTCTTACTAAATTATTCCATAATGTTATTTTGATATAATAACAAAAGAATAGGGATTTTTCAATTTAAAAACTAAACTACGTCTCCTAAAAAATCAAATTTTTAAAGGTTTGACGACGTTGCAGCAAATGAGCTGCATTTTCTTATTCCTTAGACGTTTCATTCATAAATAAAATCCACTTAAACTTAAACATTTTTAACCAACTTAAAAAAAATAGGGAGGTTAATAATTCGTCTTAATGTTGATTTCTTTATGTTTGTGCCCGCAGAACTCAGTAATTTCGAAACGATTTTGAAATTTTTTGTTTTAAAACAATTCATAATTTTGAAACTTAAAGGGTATCTCATACAACATGCCTGTTTTTTGTGTGTGTTATAACCCGCAAAAGGCGCCACTTTATAATTTAAAAAAAAAAATAGCGTAAATCTAAAAATTAAGGGCTGTCCCCATATGTGATGCAAATTGACTTCCATGCGCCTTTCTTTTAAACCGTTTAGATAAACGCTGGAAAATTGGACAAAATGTCGATTACTATGAAGGCTATAATAGCAAGTATAAATATTCAAAATTGTAAATTAAAGCGTGCCCCAATAGTTTAATTCGAAATATATATAGAGCCATTCATTTGAACAGTTGTTGGCAGACGGTTGAAATTTACAATGAAGCTGTATCGCTAAGTGCGTTATAACAAAAAATGTATGCATAGATAGAATTTTAAAATTAAAATGTGTTCCCATAACTAATTTAATATGTGCTTTAGGACCCTTTTCTGAAACCGTTGTAGATAAACACTTGAGAATTAGAGACAAAATCCATTACTATTTCCAGTATAATAAAAATTATAAATATGTTAAATTAGAAATTAAAGGATGTCCTAATAGTCGTTGTAATATGATGTATATGGACAGTCGTTTGATTTGTTATAGACAAATGCTTAGAATATAACAAAATTTTTATTTCCTGTGTCAGCGACAATAAGTGTAAAAACTAAATGGTGACATCATAGCTGCTGATTTTTTTTTGTTTGGTTTTTTTTTTGTTTTGTTTTGTTAGTTTGAGGTTTGTCTTATCTTTCGAGCCGTTATAGAGAGAACTTAATATTTACCCAGAACGTATACTATGTGCCCTGCAGAACTTATATAAAGGTTAATATTAAAGGGTGTCCCTATAGTTAATCAAATTTAAACTATACGACATTATCTTTTGAACCCTTATAGATAAAGTCTTGAATTCCTAATAAAGCGATTACTACTAAAGGGTATTCTAATAGGCGAGTTAATCTGACTTGCGTGGCGCCACCTTAGAACCCTTATAGACAGATACTTGAAATGTATACAGAATGTGTATTACTATGTTCACTATAATATGTAAGTATAACATTGTTAAGGTATGTTTTATCTTTTAAACCATAATAGATTGAAAAGCAAAATTTAAACAATGTTAATATTACCTTATCAGCATTAACTGCTACAAAAAATAAAGGGTGTATAATAGGTAATATGGTGTAATGAATATGGCGTTTTAGTTTTTAAGCTTTTATAGACAAACAATTAAATTTACACAGAATGTGCATTACTCTGTGCGCCACAACAACAATTATAAATATATAAATAATTAAAACTAAGAAATCAAGGGTGTATCCAAAGAAAAATTAAATAAACTTTGTCCCCATGATGTATATGAAGTTATCTTGTTGACCGTTATAGACAGATACTTGGAAAACTAGGATACAGAAGAGAAAAATGTGAGTGAAAATGGTGAATTGAAGTTTGAAACAGATAAATTCTTACCCAGAATATACAATAGGCTGTGCTTTATCTTAAAAGCTATTCCATTTTGCTGGTGACAAAAAAAAAGCCTAAAAGAAGACGGTCAAAATCAACGATAATACCAATGGTACCTTATTATCATTAACAACAGGATTTTAAGTTTGTCTGTTATGAATTCGGGTTTTTTTATAAGAATTATATTTATTTGTATTTTACTGTTGTCCAAAATTTAAAAGGCAAGCCATAAACTAAGCAGAATAAAAACTAAGAAAAATCCTAATTTTAAAATAGATTTAAAACTGCAATTAATTGACCAAGAAATAACTTTAATAAATTGAAAATCGATTTTAGGCTCGGCGTGTGACTTATTAATGTTTGTAAATAATATCATACATGAAAAAGTAAATTTCTGTTTTCATTTTGTTGTTGTTGTTTATTGTTATTTTAACCTGAATTATGTGGCAAACAAATGTTACATTGAATTTCTAATTCATAGAAATTGGAAACATTATTAAGACTGTGAAATCAAATATTCCTGTAAAGTATTCAATGATACTAATAAAACTGCAAATAATTTTTTTATTTTATTTCAACTACACTGAATGTTTATTTTATAAATTTTTATATATTTTTCTTTTTTATTCAATCTCAGATTAAAAAAAATAATAATAAAAATATAAATTAATGATTCTAGAGTAATCTTAGTGCTATGAATTTAAATAACTTATAATTTTTAGTTCAGTTTATTTAAAATTTTGAACAGTATTTGCAATATTAACGCATTATAAAATTCTGACGAATTAATTCTTTGTGCATAGAAATAAACATTTTTTTAAATTTTACAAAAGATACAAGACTGGGGAACATGATCTGTTTTAAAATAATGGTAACCAGTTCATTTATTCTTTGGCAGTTAATTCTCTGATTTAAGAGCATACAAATTATCAACATTTTGTTTTAATTTCTACTCTAAAAAGTTTATTATATTCTGTTTATTAACTGAGGATGTTTGTTTTCAAAACTCGACTATTCCACTTTTTGTGGTTTTCTACACTTTAACAAAATAGTTTTTTTTTATAATCTGTTTTAAATTCAAATGATCCACTTTAGATAAAATCATGCCTTTTATTTTGTTTTTCAAATTTGAACTTATTTTTAAATTCGAAACCTTTTCATGTCAGCGTTGCCAAGCAAAAAAAAATAATGAAAGAGTTTAAAAAAAATATTCTCAACTATTAATTTTAATGGGTTTCTTTGGCTCGTATTATCGTATATATTTTAATGCAGTTCAAGAAAAAAAAATAGATATTCACTTTTAAAATTGGTTTACTCTTTACTCTTTAAAATCATCTTCCAGAAACGGTATCAGCCTTGGTCAAGTGCTCAAAGGTCTTAAGCGATAAAAATAATTTTTTTTTTTTTTTTTGCAAAAAAGAAAGAAAGCATGATTAATTGTGGAACGAGTAAATTTTAATTATTTTGATGTCATACCTTTCGATGAAGACCCGCGTCTTTTTTGTTCTTTTTTTTTTTTTGGTTGTGGTTAGTGAGTGGACCATGATTTGAATACTATTAAAACGTGGCAATATTTTTATTAAAAACATAGCTTGATAATTAATTTGTGACATCGACAGCAGAGAAGAAAGCCGAATGAATGAATGTTATCACGTGTGTATCTATTATTAGGATCGTAAACAAACTTGCGAAAGCACCTAATTTTCACGGTATAGGGTACTAAAGAAGTTGAAAGCACATTTCATTTTTAAATATAAATTTTTTAATACTATCTATAGAACTCTGGATTAAATAATTAAAAACACATTTTTCTAAATTTGAGTTAAAATAAAATCATAAATGACACGCAGACGAAGTCGTGGACGCTGCTAGAATATATTATAAATTCAAGTTTGTTTCTTTATTTGTGTGACAATCACGGTTCAGTAGCTGGACCGAAAGAAAAAATATGTTTCAGACGAAATAATAACTTTTCAAACTTCTTGGTCATCTTGTCTTGTTTTCAACACCTTTTACAAAAAGATAAAAAATTAAATTCTTAATAAAAATAAAAATTACTATTAAACTTGATATAAAGTTGTTTCTTCTACCATCGTTATGTGTTGTTACAACACCAACTTCTTTATATATATATATATATACCAATTTAGATTTCTATCTCAAAATAAATATTATTTAAATATGCATTGTTATTCTTCATAAATAACTTATGTTCTTATACTCGAAATATATATGCATAAAAAAATGTTGACACCGCTGAACAAGTTTTAAAGAATTAAGTAATCAATATCGAGTTCTTATATTTCCTTTTAAAATTAAAAAAACCCAAATAAGAAACTGACTAGCCACGTTAAACGGCTGATAATTGAGCCGCCGACAAGCCGACAAATACGGCTGCAGCGCGAATCACGAAATTTATTCGGCGGCGGGGCTAGCCGCCAGTCACGCTGATCGACAGCGCTAGCCAAGTACACAACAAACTATTAGTAACAAATGTCCTTAAAAAAATGTATTCCAAAAATACATCATTTACTTGTGGAACAAATCTAATTGAATCTGTTCTTGCATTTGACCCATCGACACTTACATACATAAATCAACTACTTTTAAAATGTTAATAGGCCATTAAAACAATTACGCTTTTCAACTCTTTACCAAACAAATAAAATGACACATTGTTTCTTGTTACACTAAAAATAATTAAAAAAAACTTATGCCTCTTCTGGACTACCCACTTAATTATTAATTAAATTAATAAGAAAATTATCTCAAGCTCTCAAGTTAACAATAATATATGTAGGTGAAAAAAAAATCCAAACTTCAAATTTCTAATATTAATGAAAATTTTAAATAATCCTGGTTGAGGATGTTGCGATCTCTAAAATTCTGAATAACACTCTTTTAGTTCCTGATATTAACTGTTTTGTTTTAACAAAATCAAAAATTACAAAAGACTGAACAAAAATCGGTCATTTTAATAATAACTAGCAATGCCTACGATTTGGTCCGCGCATTATTTTTAATTTTCTTGAAATAAAAATTTAGAAAAATATATTTTTAAATATTTTTTTTAGAGTTCTGTAACTAGTGTTAAATTGTTTCTATCTACAAAAATAAAATGTAGTGACAACTGTTTTAGTACGATTATACCGGTAAAATTGGGAGCTTTCCCATTTGTATCTCTAGTTTCTCTTCGAAATAACAGATTTTTATGAATAAAAAGTATTCTATGTTTGAACCAAGGTTTGAGGGGGTCTCCTCACAAAATTTGATTCAAATCTATTCAGCAGATTTTACATGATGCGAGCACAGACAGACAGACAAATAGACATATCGATTACTATCTACACCAACAATAAAATAAAAAACCGTTACTGTTTTATTATATTTATAGATTTGATTGATTTTAAGTAAAAGGTTAAATTGATCATAAGGCACCGCAAAATCGTGCTAAGTTGATAACAATTAAGAACAAAATGTTCTGTGGTGTGAAGAAATAATTATGCAAAATATGAAATGCATTCAACGCTAACCGACGGTGGCTTAAAGCAAATTGGGTATATAATCGTACTTAAATAGCTCAAAATATAATTGATTTTAAAATAAGTTTATGTGACACTTATATAAAAGCTTCAGATAATTTCCGACAAGCTCTTGATTTCAACGGCGTAGAAAACCTGTGTTTAAAAGTAAAGCTCGTTTCATTTATATAAATGAAAATTTACAAAAAATTTGCTTGTTCCATTTAATGTTCTCTCGTGTGTAGAAATAATTCTTGTCGATTGTCATGTTTTCTTGCATATTGCCATTGATTGGTTGAAAACAGTCGTATTGTGCTGATTGTTTTATGATTCACTGATACTCATACCTTTCTACATTTTATTGTATTTTGTATTCTCTAACAACTATTCAATTTTTCATTTTACTTTATTTGATTTGAAGATTATTTTTTAATTTTAATTGCATTTAATCTTATCTGTTCTTATCTGTTTATATATATTTGTCTTCAGCATATGTGTTCGACGCATAAAATAATGCTACCGACGTGGTTTCCTCATCTGTACTGAAAAAGAAACAAGGTTACTAAGCCATCTTCCGTCTGATGTTACCACGTTTGTTAGATATAATCAGGATCGTTAATAAACATCGCTTAACATTATCTATACCATCAAAAAAATAACTGGTGACAACAACAACATATAATTTTGAAATATATTTTATTTTAATAAATGAAAAGTGCATTTCATTTGCTCGCACAGATAAAGTTAACAGGGTGAAGAGAATAAACTTTTTATCAAAGAGACGTTATCAAATATTACATAGACGACATGCCACGGTATTCCATTTTTTAATTGCAACTGAACAGAGATATTTAGTTTTTCTTAATAGAGGTCAGTGGTGAAGTATAAAAAGCCTTAAAAACAATAATATTGTTATATAATATGAAAGTTTATTGCAAACTTTTGCATTTGTTTTGTTATCTTTAGTTTTTTTTTTTTTAGTGAATTACAAAAAAAAAAAAAAACAAAATAACAACAGCAACTGAGATATTACTTTATTATTTCTAGCAAAACGTAAAGCAATTAAGATATGTGACACCGAAAAGGTTTAAGAAAGTTAGCACCATAAAATAGCTTAATAAAAAAAATTTAACCTGATTTGGTCAACTTTGTTTTTGTGAAGAAATTAAATTAGGACAAATGTTCAAACAACAAAAAAATGTTAATTGGAAAAAATCATTTGCAGTAAAACTAAACCTTCATGGCAGATTGTGTTGCTGCAGATTTCATTAAAAACACTGTCGAGCAATCAAATTTTTACACCACTTAAATTATTAAACAACTCTTGTGTTTGTGGGTGAGTGAGGAAAGATGAATAGAAACGGGTACACTGTTTCATGTATTTGCGATTCTTTTTTGTTTCGTCATTCGTAGTTTAAGTAAAGCAAAATTTTACCAATCGAAGCCAAAATTGCAGAAACAAAACTTGAATGTGTGGATACGAATGCAATTTCAAAACAGAATTTAAGAAATCTGCGGAAACAAAAATTGCATTTTTGGACAGGGACTAAGGAAGCTCGCTACATACAACTATTCTGGTATAAAACAACTCATCGCAATTCTCTCCATATTATTTGTTCAATGTAAGATCATACTGGCATGATGGCATAAAAATAAAATGTCGATCAATGACAATATAATTTTTAGGGCACGAGAACATAAATTGCCTGCTAGTGAAATTAATATGTATTCCTTTGGAAAAAAACTTTCGATTGACATTACATTAAGCAACACAAGCTAATGAAACCCCACAATAAGGAGTTTTAATTGTTTGTTTTAGTAGGAGTTCTAATTTCGGGCACAAGTTTGAAATATATACAGGAAAGGAAAACAATTTGACTAAACCAAACCATGAAACGGATCTTAAGTCAACATCAAACATAATTTTGCATTTATCCCTTTGCCTCTACCATGACTATTTGAATGCTACCACTCCGCTTCGCAAATTAATACTTAAATAACGAAAGACAGGGTTGTGCTAAATCATTCATTTCAGTGAGCGATCATTTTCGTTCACAAATCAAAAGTACACTCGTTCATTCAATTACTCGTACAATGAACTCTGTGAGCAAAACTATACAAAAGTAAGCAAAATATGTGCTGGATTTGTGAAAATTCTGACAGAAATCTACTTACAAATTTACAGAAAAAGGAAGACTTCACAGATTATCTAGTTGTTTAAAAACAAGTCTCCATAAACCTGCTCTTTAAAATCTCTTTATAACAAAACTACTTTAATATAACTGTAGGAAAAAAGTGTGAGTGATAAAAATTTTTTACAAAATTTAGTGGAGCACTAAGGAGTCAAAAGGACTCAACAAAGTTACCGAATCACTTCGTTCAGTTGTGTAATTCGTTTAATTATACCGTTCGTTCAAGAGTGATACAGGCCTGATAAGAGGTGGTATCGCTGTTAGAAATTTTAAAACGTTTTAGAAATGCAGAATAAAAGGAAGTGAGCAAAAATATGCTCGTATAAGATTGGCTTCATACACATTCATAATACATAAGCAAATGCTACAAAAACGGACAGTTGTCAAAAAACTCATAGACTTATTTGTTCATTTTCAGAAACTTTAGTTTTAGTTGGAGTCACAATTTTCTAATTAATAATACGATTTATTCACAGTATAGAGTTATGATTTTACTGCCTTTGTTTCAAGTTTAGATACGTTTCAAAGGATTCAAAACTTAATTCTACAAACGATCCTTGCCTTTCTTGCTCAATTAATAAATTCGCATCAATTTATTCATTTCATTGGTTTAGACTGAAGTCAGGGTTTAATGAATCTTGAAACCAATAAGTAAGAATATTGTTTACTTGATTACACAGTAGAAAATAAAATTAAATGATAACAACATTTTTTAATAACAAATTCTTTATTTTAAATTAGTCAATTAATTAGTCAATTTAACAAACAATTTCTGTTTAAGCGGCAACAATATTTTCTTGAATTTTTCTACTTCTCATATTTTTAATTATTAGAATTTATTCTAACTTTTTATCTTAAATAATTCAAAAAGTCTAAAATAAATAAAAATAAAATGTCTTAGCAAAAGGATCAAAAAGTTTTGGAATTTTAACAAATTGTCTTATCTAATAATTCTTCAATACACCTAAGCCCTCCAAAAAGCAATACTGATAGATCCTTAATTATATCCTTATTGTATTCTTTATTAGAAATTTATCCACTGGATCGAAGGATCCAGCAACAATTTCGAAGCCCAAACGATGCATTTATGGTATCGAAACTTTGAAAATGTAACAGGATGGCGACGTATAAACTTAAGATACCAAGCCAACTGATCCATATTGTATATCGCGTTTAGAACTTGTATGGAGCATTTTAACTCATCGCCAGAATATATCGATGATTTCAAAAGTAAATTATCCACTGTAACTGGTCTTTAACATATCGTCGGTCACAGGTTGACATTAACATGTTTTTTGTACTTTTCAAAAGGCAAAAAAAAACGTTATTACTTCGTAGCTAAACTGTGTTAGAAGTAAATAAAAAATCCAAAATTAGTAGGAGATATTTATTGTGGAATGATGTAAAGAAAACAAAGCTATTGAAATTATTTTTCATTAAAACAATTAAAATAAGAAAAGCACCCGATCCGATTTTTTTGCGAGTTAAGACTTATCAACCTGTAACCGACAATATCCTGTCTTACTTATTTTTTATTTTTTTAAATAGCATATCTGCACATCTGCGACCAGCTTTGACATAAAATTTCAGAGAACGCCGTCAGAACAACGTAACTGATTTGTTAAAATTTATATCCATTCCATAATGGGGAACACATTCTTAAAACAACTTCTGTTGCATAAATATTTCAAAATAATTTACTTTTTTAATGAATAAAGAGATTTAATTTTTTTAAATAAAAATGTAATATATTTATTAAATAACGGAAAAAATATATTTTAACTGGCGTTATGCGAAATTATGGTAATTTATTTGTTTTGATCAGACGTATTATGAAAGCGTTCTTAGCGTGGCGCTTCAGTAGCATCAATTTTAACGCATAAGAAAATATTATTTGTGAATAAATTTGACGTGTGTTGAGATAATGTTTCAGTTATCATTACAGGTGAAGACGGTTTGTTGGGAGTTTCGTGTTTTAAATTCAAAATTGTGATTTACAGATTTTTTTTTTAATAGCAAATGTAGGCTGTCTCAGCCTACAGAAAAATACCGAAACAAATTTAAATTAAAAAATTAAAGACGAAATATAAATAATTACTCAATGGTTACTGTGTCTTTGTATAACAGATTTTTAAGCTTTTATAGCCTTTTTGATTTGTTGATTTAATAAAGTTTGCTTTCAGTCTATTTGGCTTGAAATTAAAGGCTCTTGAATTTTTTATACATAATTTGGGTAAAATCCACTAAGTGGATATTTGAGCAGTAGCGAAATGACCATATAGATATATTTGAAGGTTTCAAGCACAATTAACGTTTATTAACATAAAAATTGTAAGTAATAAATTTTCATATTAAAATCTAATTTAAATAATGAAAATTCTATATTAAGTTTTAATAAAATTCAATTTCGATTTAAGGCAAAGTATTGCGATCTGTTTTGAAAACAAACACAATTTTGGCTATTAAGAAATTTTATTAAAAACTTTACAGAAACAACTTTTGACTCAGTTGTTAAAAAATAACTAAAAGTAGCAAATTCCTTTCTATTTACTAATCGCCTTTTTAGAAAATTTCTGTGCTATAAATAAAGAGTGGCTTTCAAAACAAACAAAATTTTTTAGATACGAAGCAAGTTGTAGTACGTGAGACAGGACTTTGGTTATTCTGTTATTGTATTAAAAATCATCTTGTTAGAACACATGATAGTTGTAAGGAGAGTCAAAGTTAACAACCTCTAGTCTGGTTTAGTAAATTTCGTAAATTTCAACCAATTCCAATATTTTTTTTTTAGAATAATAAAAGCACTTTTTTCATTGTTCTGAAAATAGTTTTAAATATATTATTCAAAATTCATACAGAGAAATAAAGAACCTGTTATTTTTTTAAGACGGAAATGTATTTTTCAATTCTTCTAATTTTTTCGAAAAAGTTTAACAGCCATGTTCTTAAAAAAGGTTCTGATATTATATTTAAAGTTAACAATAATTATTAAAAGATTTGTATCTAATAGACCATTTTTAAAGTTTGTATTAAAGAACAGATAAGGACAGTTCAACAGCTAATTTAGACGCTAAGCAATTTGACGTTTTTACCTGAAAACTCCGATTATTATTAAATGCTTATTGCTCGCACAAAAACAAAACAAACAAATTTTTAACTAACCCGAAATGCGATTGTCGTTTTCTCTTAACATTTATTAGAGTCATATCCTAAATGCTGCTACGAGACAAAAAAAAATATATTTATTGGCTGCCGACGGTTTTTTACTATTCTGAAAATCACGCGATTTTAAATTTTTCTGTGTGGTTTTAAATGTTCGAATACACAAGAAAACAACTGATTTTTTTTTTTCTTTTTTTATATTTGTCTTTGTTTGCATTTTTTAATTTCGTAATTAAAATATTAATGGAAGTTCAAGAAAGTCAAAATGCTTTGTTCTTTTATTTCCTTTTTGGAGCTGACTGAAGCTGATTAATGCAAAAAAGTAGGAACTTGCCACTCATTTTGCATTTAATTTTTTTCTAAATTTTCTCAAAAAACAACTAAACTATTGACTAATATCAATCTTTTAACATTTTATATTAGGCTTATTGGTTTTGTTTCGCCAGTAAAAGCACTCAAAAGCACTCGCCAATAAAACCAAATATACAGCCAGTTCTTAAATTAAGAAAATAAGAATAAACTAGATAAATGTTACCTGCTGTTTTAAGACTTTGTCAATTGGGCAAAATTAGAATTTTCTTCCAAAAAACAAACTAACTGCTAAAAAGAATAGAAAATCACGAGCAATGTTAAAAAAGCAAAAAAAAAAAAATTAAAACAAGCAGTGTCTTCAAAAATTAATTAAAAAATTCGTTTTTGTGTGTATTAAATCTCATTTTTCTACAAAAATAATTAGAAGACATATCATTTAAAATATGTATAAACAATATTATAACATTCCAAGCGAAATAATTAGAAAAAATAAGCAAGTCATTTCTGTAACCGTTTTTAAAACACGTGATATCAGTATAATTTGTAGGCAGAACACCTTTTACGTGATTTGAAATCACTTTAGCAAACCTGATAGTGCCCTTCAATCGCGAACACAGTTCTACGAATTAAATTTGATCAATTTTTTTTTTTTTTTTTTTTTTGTTCAATTTTCTCATATATATTGATTTACTTGAGGGATTTTGTTAATGGGACCAAACCAGACGGTTTCGAAGAACAAAACCTGTAAACCGGTAAAAACCGAAAGTTTTCATGACTCAAAAATATATTTGAGTATGGAATAGATATAAAAAATATGTTATCAGTTTTTTTTTTTATACTAAATAATTATTTTTCCATATTTTTTAAGCAATCTCTATAACAGATTTCGAAATATAGATCTACAAAAGTAAGAAAAGTAATTGAAAATCTGCCACGAACAAAATCTTAAGTTTAAATTAAGCCAAGGAAATATCAAATAAAATTAATAAAACTTAAAATATCGTGCTATTATACGGATCAAAATTTTTAAATACACCGATATTGATTATTGAAGATACAAACACCTGCCGATTGCCATTCACTACCGCCTACTTAACTCTTTAGTAAAGTTCAAACAAATATTTTAAATAAACTGAAGATTTTTGTCTTAACAATAAAACAAAGAGAAAAATCAAAGCTTAAGCAAAAACAACAGTCCTACAAAAATTATTTTATTTTTTTTATTGACTTTACGCGATTGACTTTTTTTCCGCAATTTTATACAGTTAAAAGATGTTAAAATAAAATTAAAATAATTTATAAAATATCACAAAACACTACGGTAATTTATTTTTATTTTAGCGATGATGTGTTTGGCAAAGCTGCGAATATAAACTGTGCTCTATGTCAGTGGACAACAAATAAATGGCGCTATCATCTAATATTACGTCTACACCTGGGATTATATCTGATAAATTTAAAATAATTTAATTTTATTTACTACAAAATATCAAATTTTTTATGATAAAAAAATAAAATATTTTTAAACACTTTTTGCAACAAAAGCAAAAAAAAAATGGTTAAGTTATCTGGCACAACTGCTGAAATATTTATTCTTGAGTATTAAATTATATTAATTTCATCAAATCAGTTTTTATTCTATCGGCGTTATCTCACATATTGTAAGAAAGTTCATCGCTGTTCTAGGCGCTTCTTATAGAAAAAGAAAAATATAACATATGAAGAGGAGTAGTTATTCAAAATACTACACGTAACGTTCATTCTAAACAATCAAAAATTGAATTAAACCTGGGATCTATCGGTTAATTTTTTTAATAGAAAGGTAAATTAAATTAAATTGATGTGTTACATGCTTAGAATGTTTTGGCAATTAATCGATGATTTAATGGCAAAATGTGTCCTAAAACCAAACCTGTGAACCTCGGTAAATAATAAAGTTATTTAGTTATAGTTGCCATACAGGCGATGATAAAAAAGTCGACGACATCTGCATTCCAAGAAAAAAAAAAAAGAATCTCATTTCAATAGAAAAAATTATTTTAAATTTATTAAACCAAATTTAATAGTATTATATTTTTAAATACGAAACCCATTTCGAGACTACCAAATAGACAACCAGGGAGGACGGTCTTCACTGAAAGGTAATGACAACAGCATTTCGAAATAAATAAAATCTGAATTGATTTCCTGTTGCCTTGTTTTAAACTTTAATTTTCTAAGAAAATAAAACTGTTATTTATTACTTTATTTTCGTTCAATAAGGATCTGTTGCAATTTATTGTTTAGTTTTATCTTTATTTAAAAGACCACTAGCAGTCACATAAATGTTTCGTAATTCAAATATAAATTTTTAATTGAAAAATGATATATATCAACGATCAAAAATTACCCAAATCTTTACTATTATTAAAGTAAATTTTTTATTATGAAATTTCGTTTAATTTGTCAGGCTTTTTTTAATTTATACAAAAAAAAAATGATAATAATAATAAATAAAAATATTAATGTAACAGAAATAAGAAAAATTAAAGTTTATAAAAACTACTTAACTTAACAATAATTATAATATTTATTTAAAATATACATACAGTTTTTCTCTTCTTTTTCTTATTTTTGCAAATTTTTTTGTTTACTGAATGAGAATTATTAGAGAGGAATTTCATATGATTTGTATATGTGATTAACTATGTAGAATATGAGATTTATAAATGCTTAGAAGATTAAAATATTTACACTATTTAGTATCGATTTTCTATGTATTTGATTTATGATGTTATTTACAGTTGGCGTTCTAATTAATATCACTTAAACGCCATATTTAATGCCGTAATCTTGATAATGACCGACATGAGATCTGTAGTGGGACAAATTGCTGAGATTGCCCAAGTTTCCTAAATTCCCGCTTAAATGATGATGGTGGTGATGATGATGTGAACTGATGAGAGCGGCAGCGGAGGCATTAGTTACAACTGCAGAAGATACGGGTGGAGCAGGTGAACTGGCCGATTGTATGCTGCCTGTGGGACTACCGGTGTCCATTTGGCATGACTGATTCTGTTCGAATATCATGTCTCTAAAGCCCAATGAAGTGTGGCCGGGCACCACTGAGGAAGGACTACTGGTGACAATTGCATGGTTGTTATGATTATGATGATGATTGTTATTATTATTATTATTATTTGTATTGGTTGGTGTACTATTGTTGATAGAATTGTTAATTGGTTCCGATGGAGGGGTTTCCGGTGTATACCAACCGCCATGGGCCGGACCATGAGGTGTGGTAATAGTTGTTGGAGAATTACCGGAAGACGTAGTGGTTGTAGTACCAGAACTAATGCCACCAAGTTGAACACCATTGTGGCTAGCTCCTCCTGGTGTTAGAGGATGACCATGACTGGCGACATGATGGTGATGATGATGCCTTAGTTGTTGAGCATGATGAGCAGCCGCCGCATGATGAGCATGCATTTGTGTTGAGGCTGCCACGGTGAGATTTTCTTCATTTAAAGCATGATGATACGGATAGGCAGAGTGATGCAATCTGGGATTGTATACATTCATAAGTGAATCGACAGTGAATCCAGGATGATCTACTGCACCAGCAGTCAGGTGATTCATTTGAGCCAAACTGTCATGGCAAGAGTTTAACATGGCAGCAGTACTAAGACCAGCTGTCATAGAATCCTTACCGCTTAAACAACCCAAATCCATAGTTAAAGGTTCCTTTTTAAAGTGATGAGCATGAGCCATATGTTTAGCATCAATAATGCTGCCATTGGCCGTCATTAACTTTAACGGTTTCATTTCAGCCAATTTTTCATTCATCATAGCCTGTCGTTTCATGGCCTCCTCTTTTTCACGCATAACATCCTTTTTCTTGAAACGACGGCGTCTTCGCAAAAAGGAGCCATTGTCAAACATGTTGTAGGAGTCGGGGTCCAGGGTCCAATACGAACCCTTGCCAGGCTTCTTGTCATCTCGAGCAACCTTCACAAAGCACTCATTCAGACTTAGATTGTGACGTATGGAATTTTGCCAACCTTGTTTATTGTCACGGTAATAGGGAAAGCGTTCCATAATGTATTGGTAAATGCCATTTAGAGTCACCTTCTTATCGCTGGAGTTCTGTATGGCCATGGCAATCAGAGCGATGTAGGAATATGGAGGCTTGACAATTTCCTTATTCTGATGAGGAGCTCCCAAGCCATAAGCAGAGGCTGGATAAGAATAGCGAGAATACTGATCGTAAGCGTAGTGAGCGGCTGTAGTCATTGCACCGGCGGCCGTTGCTGCTGAAGTTGGATAACCGGCGGTTTGAGCGTAGTGACGTGAAAATGTATTTTGATCGGTGAACAACGTATGCATTGTGAAAAATTTTATCTCTCAAAGTTTTATTACTATTAATTTTTCTTGTTAGGTATTATTATTATTTAAATTATTTTTCTGTACTATTTTTTACAAAACAAAACCTGACATTAATTAATTTTGCATTTTTAGTTTTTTTATATATTAATTGTAGTTAAATTTAAAACTTTATCACACTTTTATGTTGTTTTAATTCAATATTTATTTTTCTTTTAAAACATTCAAAATATTTTCTTAAGAAATATTTTTACTTGTGTATTTATTCACAACAGGGAAATTCTTCAAGTTTATTAAAATATTTATTTGTTATTTTATTTATATTATTGTAATTTTTTTTCTTGAGGTAAAACAAATATGCAGCACGTTTTGATTACTTTTTCTTGTATTTTTTTCTCGAAGTTGGTGTTTTTATAAGTTGAACGATGCGTTCGAACAAGTAACACGTCAGATACTGAATCTGTGACTGAAACAACATTGAATATGAGTCAGTACGGATACATGAAAATCTCTACAAGCACCCGCACTTTTGTAAAAAAAAAAAGAAAAACTCATACAACCGTACGCACATAAAAACAGGGAAAACAACAATGCAAAGTAGGCAACTCTAAACTATCACTTCATACTCACAATTCATATACTGATGTAGCTGTGTTGTTTCATGTTTGTGATTGCTTGTGTATTTAGTGTAGTTGTTTTTATGGCACAAATTCACCACCATACAAAAACAACACTGGGGATTAGTAAACTGTATTGAAAATTAGCAATTGTGCTCATTGTATGGATAGCTAGAGCAAAAAAGAGAGAGACTGCATATTTTTGTTTATTTTTTTCTACTCCCTAAACGGTTGCACACAGCAAACACACAATCCCATTTGAAAATATAGAATTGTAAGCTTGCGTGTGTGTTGGTACCTACCTTTGCGTGCATATACGGACGCCATTCATGATTTTCTTTACATTTTGGCAAATCTAAATGGTATTTTTTTTCTCCTGGAATTCCCGCCTTCTAATTGCTCTTAAAAAATAGTTTCATACAGGGCAGTGTTTGTTCATACAGAGTTGTTTTATTTGAGTACTTTGAAAAAACAATAACAATACTTGCAAGTAAGAAAACATTTCACTTAATTTTCACACAAACTCTTTTTGAAAAATTTTTTATGATTCTTTTCAATGAAGTTACCTGTGCTGATTTAACTTCAACAGTAGCTCCTCTTTTTTAGTAATTTAGTTGTGAAAGCATATAAGTAGTATTAATACATTTTGTTTATTGTTGTTCTTTTTGTTGTTATTGCCATTGGTGTTGACTTTGTAGTTAGATGGTAGTAATATGGCATATTAATGTCCCTACTAAAAAGCAATGACCACCTCTGTTTTCATTGGTCATAAATATTTAGGTATTTTGTTGTTTTGTTGCTTTAGTCATTAAAATTTTTTTCATATACCTAAGAGTTGCCGTTGGGCTGTTGTGTTTCCAGCTAAACTCACATAAAATTTGCCAATTAGGAAATAAAATACAATTTTCTCTGAAGAATTGATAGGTACCTATCTTTTTAATAAAAAAAACTTTTTTCCAATTGAGTTTTTAAGAAAGGTAAGGTACCTATAGCAGAGACTTTAGTCATTTGAAAAAAAACTGTTGAAAAAGGGTAAAAGTCTGAAAAAGCTATACCTTTGTAGGTATAATTAAAAAATGAATATATCGCTGGTCATGTAGAAAGGCCCTAACTCGCATAATCGTGATTTTACAAGAGGTAGTAAAAACATAATAAATACTGTATGTATCACAATGTAACATTTGAAATGTAAATGCTTGTAAACCCGTTTTTATTGATACTATTGCATTAAAATTTTGTGACGAGTGGTATCTCTATGAAATTTATTGGAACATTTTGATTCAGTTGAATTTAAAAAAAAATGTTTCACATTATCACTAAACAAGTCGACTTAGAAAAATTCAAGTCGAAAAGTTTTATGCGACAATTAAATTTATAGGACTGTGCTGCTAATATATTTACTTTCAAACAAAGAAAGCTTCTGCCAAAAGGAGTTTAAACAATATTTAATCTAATGAGAATAAATAGTCAAATAGCTTAAAGGGAAACATGTATGAAACCATATGTTCAGAATGTTAAAATAAATAGTGGTAATTAATTAATTTATTTATTTATTATCGTTTTTTATTAGTTTATGTTTTAAAAGGGCAAATTATCAAAGATTAACGTATCTGCTTTTTGATATTTACTGGAGAAATTTTTTATCTATCGTTAACTTAGAACAGAAGTCCGATGTCATTGATCATATCGTTATGAAATTCTTTGTTAAGGTTTATTGTATCTTTAACCAGTGTATTTCAAAACCAATCGTTCGTCATTTATCTAAGCCTCCATGGAATTTCAAGTTGCTTACCAAAATTAAAACCTTCAAAAACAAATATAAAAAATCTAGATTAGTCACAGACTTTACGGAATACTCTGCTGCTCCCGCCGAATTGAACAAAAAATTAATCAAGAATGTTATAAGTACTATTTTACAAAAATAAAAAAGAGCTTTAATAGGAACCCAAATTTTTTTTTTACAATTTTGTAAATACAAAAAGAAAATCTGCTACCGTTCCCCCTTCTATAAAATTTGCTGAATGTAAATCAGATGATAACGGTGAAACAAGTAACTTATTTTTCTTTTTTTCTATGCGGATAATTAAATTATTAAATTTAAAAGGCAATTTACACACAAACCTGGAAGACAATCTAATTTAAGTCCATTTTTTGATGAAACTACTGTACTCTTCAGTTAATAAAAAAAAAACAAAAACTGAAATTTTCGTTTAAGAGCGGCCCTTTTAATGTTTTAAGTTTCGTTCTTAATAATTGCGCAGAGGCCTTAGTAGCTCCTCTTACATTGTTGTTCAAATATTCAATTAAATTAGGTAAATCTGCGGAAGTCTGGAAGAATTCTCCCATTATTCCATTGTTTAAATCTGGTAGAAAAAATTACATCAGAAATTAAAGACGAATTGTAAAACTATTTGAAAAACTAATTACATACGGATCATTTATGTTTTCAAATGTCTTCAATAATATCGTCTAATCAACATGGCTTTCGTAACGGCTGTTCTACTGTCACTATCTTTTTGAAACTCTCAACTTTGCTAAATCGTGGTTATGTCAATAAAATGCAATCTGACGTGGTTTATGCAGATTTTAGCAAGCCATTTAATAAGGTTAACCATGGAGTACTTATCAAGAAATTAAATTATATGGGATTCAGAGAAAATTGTTTAAATTGATTAAATTTATACCCTATCAACAGGAAACAAAATGTTTTATATAAAAATGTTATATCTAAGCCAATCTCTGTGACATCCAGAAATCTTTAAGGGAGTCATCTTGGACCTCTTCTTTTCTCATTATTCATCAATGACTTATCTAGCGTCATCAAGAATTCTGTTATAAATATGTTTGCGGATGATGTTAAAATATTTTTAAATATAATAAATATGATAATCATATGTTGCTACAGGCAGTTTTAGATTCTTTATACTCCTAGTGTGAATCGAACATAATAAAATTGAACTTCGATAAATGTAAATATCTGTGTTTCTTCCGAAGGAATCATTTAAACGTTAGATACTCTTTGGGTAGCAATGAGCTGAAAAGTTTTTGCAGTTTCTCAGATCTTGAAATTTTAATAGACCTTAAACTAAGCTTCATTCAATATATTTCCCCAATTGTAAGCAGGGCAAAATAACAGCTTGGTTTCATTAAACGTTAGGATAAGGAATTTGATGATGCATAAATGATGAAACATCTATTTACGTCACTAGTTTGTCCAGTTCTGGAATATGGTTCAATATACAGCAACGTAATTGAATCAGTGCAAAACAAGTTTTAAATATTTTGTTTACGTAGACTGCAATGAAATCCGCTATGCTTGCCATCGTATAAATCTAGACTTGCTCTTATCAAATTATCATATCTGTCTAGTCGCAAAACTATGCTAAATGTCATGTTCATTTTAAATATAGTTAAGGGTAAAACCTGCTCTTACTTTTTAATTGAAAATATATCTTTTTGTGTTCCTTATCGTCCAACCCAATACTATTCTCCATTAGATATTAAACATTTTAAAATGAACTATGCAAATTTCTATCCTTTTATTAGATGTTGTAAAGACTTTAATAAAATATATCTTATGTTGATTATTCCTTAACTGAAAATCTGATAAAACTTAAAGTTTTATTCTCATAAAATACCTATTTACTAATCGTCTGTAAGAATTATAAATTCATAGACTTAAATAAATAAAAAAGTATATAAAAATGTAAAGTACACCTTTAATACGAATTCTTCTTTTGTTCCAATATTTAGGATTTCTTGAAAGATATAGATATATTTTTTTATTTTTTTGTCTGTAAAGAATTTCTTATTTATAACCACTTCTTCTTCTTAGATACTTCTTTAATATATTCCTTGAAAAATAGCCATATGAATACGCTCCCAAAATACTTCTTGTTAAAAACTCAAAGAAATTAAGCACGAATAATATGAGTAATGTTAAAGGATTAAACACATATAAAAAAATGCAAGCCAACTACATCAATTTTTTTTATTTTCGTACCTTTGACTTTCAATATTATAAATCCGAAATTACTTTTTCGATTACAAAATATTCTTTTTCAGGTGTTTAGATTGGAGCTCGACGTTTAACAAGGACTAGAATGGTCCTTAAACTAGACACAGACAATGACAGGTACAATAAACCAGTTGCTACTAACATTTTGCCCACCAAACTATCTGAAGTTTTACAAAAATAATCTTTTGGCAACCCTTTTTCATAATTTAAAATTTTCTTTATAATCTAACCCTCTTATTTCTATTTAATTCTAACATTTTTAAACGTATTTCACTGTTTATCACACACACAATAGTGTTTAGTAAATTCTGACGTTAAAATAAAATGTGCTCCCAGGCAGGCAAATAGACAAATAGAAAATTTGTTTGTGCTTTTAGCTTTTGATTGGGATTTATTGTTTTTGTCAGGTTTTCCACGCTGCCTGTAACTCTGCTGCTACCGTTACCCCCTAACAGTTGCTGTTTGCTTTTAGTTTTGGTGAATGCAAAAGAGAAAGACTGAATGACTGCATTAAAAGTGGGCTGATTTTGAATTATTGCCAATATTGATTGATACTGAAAGTATTTACTTTAAATTGTGCAGAGAGAGCGGTTTTTTTTATTCGAATTTCAATAGAATTAATTAATGGCTAAAATATTGCACAAATATAGATAAAAATTTCTAATCGGTTTAGTTTAGAGTTGCAAAGTAAATATGTGTTTGTTTTAATTAAAATAGAAGACATGGCAATTTTTTCAGAAGTCTTAACAATTGCTTGGCTTTATTATGTAAAATAATGGAGATTTTTACAATAAAATAATTTTTATTTCTAAAGCGTCATACCTTTACCCCGTCACCGCTATTTGGGATAATAATTGTAAAATTTTCTTAGAAGGCGGCATAATCCATTCAATACATGAAATATGTATTACACAGCTTACAGAAGCTCTGTAGATTGTGTTGGATATAATTCGGCAATAAGTGAATTATTCTAATAAAACCTATGCCCCGAGAGGCATTTGCATGGAAGAATTTTTTATTGTACAATGTACTTATTTCCAATTTTAACCTTTTTTATATTAGGACCAGCACCCAGGTGATAACCCCTACTTATCTAATGCAGTGTGCCAGAACTAGTAAATTGGGTTTTCGGAAGGGGGATTGAGGAAGTAGTGCTTGTGAACATTTGATTTGAATCTTTGCACATTGAAATTGGCAGAAAAGACTTCTGGAGAGAGTTTATTTCACATAGGTACGAACTATTCGGCTAAAAAACGAGTTGTCTCTGTGATGCGTAGTGCGATTCACTGGCCAATCGACCACAGAAGCATGGGCTTTTGATGCAAAGCGCTTGCGCGTACAAAATTACGGTTGTCAGGAACAAGTTCCCTGATTTCATAAGAGCGCATTCCGTTGAAGTATCGACAAAACAGTAAAACACACCCCACATTCTAGACGTTTTGAATTAAAGTGGAAACATGTACTTATTAGTAGAATGTAGTATTATAGAAAATTCGTTACCAATAAAAATATTCGATTAAAAATGCTTCGTAACATTGCTAGATATTTTCCAAAACAGTGCTTTTAAAATAGCAAAGTACCAATTTTTTAAAAGCTTTCTTTTTAATGAATAATTTTTTCTGTGCAAAAATCTGCTTAAAAAATTTCAAAATTTTTTAGTATTTTTAAAATTATATTTTAAAATTCCTACATAAAAGATGAGACTAAAAATTATTCAAAACAAATTTCTATTTACCTACTAATAATGCTAAAAAGTTCTAAAACGAACTTAAAAGATTTTGCAAATAAAATTAAAATAAATTCTCAAATAAATAATTTCTGGCCTTAAAGTTATGTTAAATTTCTAATCACCAAAGCTTTAAATAAAAATATTTATTTTCACGTTTCAACACTTGCCGTCTAAAAATGAAGAAAAGGATTCAGTACCACTTTTCTGTTTTATCCTACAGATACACACGACTTCACAAATGTTCATTCAGTTGAGAAAAAATTACGATATTCTATTTATAAATTCAACAAATCAGCTTAAAAGTAAAAAATATCTTTAAAATGTAAATTTAATTCTTTTTTATGAATGAAATAGAGGAATTAAAGCAAAAGGAACTCTTGACCCACATTTAAATGAAGTGGCATCCAGTTACCCACCCACCTACAACCAATGCAATTGAACAGAATTAATAATAAAAAAAATAAAAAAATATTAAATAAATATTTTCAATCATACATTAAATACATATTTATGTAACCTTTTACAAACAACAAACGACTAAGAAGTAAATACATATTAAATCAAACAAATGTTTTAAACTAAATCAAATAGTGTTGTGTTGTATTCATGCGTTGTATTTGAAAGAAGGAGAAAGAATGATGGCATTAATGGATTAAAAAAAATAAATAAATGAATGTTAAAGCAAATACAAAATTATCCTGAACTAATATTTTCATAGGTCAGACTTGTGAAAACATTAGGAGAGTGAAAGAGACACATTTTTAGCATTTTGTTTCATTTGTTTTTAAAGACCCCTTTTGTTTTTGCTGAGTTTTACCTAAAACTAGATACCAATAGGTAGATACCTTTATCTTAATATTAATAGTTTTCTATTTAAAGTTTCATCAACGTTATTTCTTGGCTCAAGAAAAGGGAAAAATGCATTTTAATATTTTTCTTTTAATTAAAAAAAAGAAAAATAGGTATAAAAAATTTACAAAAGTTTCAAAACCTAATAGAAAGTCATACTGTTTTACATAGAAAAGTAGACATATTTATTTGGGGTTTTAGTTAAAATAGATAGATAGATAGATAGAAAAGCAAAACAAGTAAGAGTGCTAGGCTATGCCGGATCTTATATATCCTCCACCATATATGGTAACCACGTGTACCATACTCTAGATTTGTCACTAACAGTTTTAATAGAATCGGTATAAGAAATTTCGCATCATAAAGTTCTTCTGTTCAAAAAAAGCTTTTTTCGAAAATTATAAGTTTTGCCAAGATTATTGTCCCAGCTTGTAAAAAAAAATGTTGCTGTATTAGGTGAGCTCACCAATTTTTCTTACCCTTTTTATTAACTTTTTATCAAAACACAACCGCCTATAGGAATGCAAAAAATATGCAAGGGGCACGAGTGTTGGTTTGCCTGCTGCCGCGAAGATTTTGCTGATTTTCAATAGCAAAATTTTCGTAACTATGTCTGATCGATTGGTTCATATAAATTTTAAGCCCGTCATATCGTCCGTCTGTCTATTACAGCCTTCTATCCCTGGCACATTAAAAGGTGCCACACAGAAGATGTATTATTGTATCGGAATTAACAACAACAACAAACTAAAAGGTGTTCCGAAGGTTACGTGATATTCATAATAATTTTATTTTGGAACTGTAATAGGCAGACATGACAAATTCGCGATCTGTCAGTAAAATTATATGCGTTATAGCAACGAGTAGAATAAATAAAACTTTAAATAACAGGGTGTCCAAATATTAACTTGATTGATTTTTACTTATCTGGCCTTAGTTTCTTTATTCAAACAGAGTTTTTACAAAAGGCTGTGAACTTTGCGAAACCGGTGTATAGGCAGACGCTTAAAATTTGTACAGAGGATGTACTGGGGGCAAATTACGGCACTCGATATCGATCGAAATTTCAATAGAATTTAAATGTAAATTTCGATCGATATCGAATGCGATAGTTTGCCCCCTGATATGTTTTCTATAAGAATAAGTAAAAGAGAATATAATTAAATAAAGAGTAACCCGACAGTAGCGTGATTTTTAAATACATAACATCCCAGCAAGAAATGTGTGAGGAAAACTTATAC
The DNA here is from genome assembly GCA_937654795.1 of Cistogaster globosa. Lineage (NCBI taxonomy): Eukaryota > Metazoa > Arthropoda > Insecta > Diptera > Tachinidae > Cistogaster > Cistogaster globosa. Next base: position 63,771,230 of record OW569405.1, on the reverse strand, counting down.
ATACATAATTATCTACTAACACACTTGCAATAATCTTATACTGAAACAGCGTTGCCGTTGTTTGTTAATTAAATCTAAGTTTTTACTCAAACTTTATTAGCAAAGTTCAAAATAAAGCTTATAAAAAAATTTGTAATTAAGTCTGTTTCAAAAATAAAGCATAATTTTCATTATAATTTTTGTAAAAAAAGTCACTGGTAACGCTGTTTGCTACAGACATCACACGTATACAAATGTTTACATCAAGTTTTTATTTTTCCTTTAAGAATGTGATAGAAACTTTGTTCTACGCAGTGATGGATATTTCCATCATCAGTGATTGGCATTTGATGGATCAAATGATTGTCACTGTTCTTGTAGGGATTATTTTTTTGAATCCTTATAGGCTGGGATTATAAATTTATGTATGGTTTGTGTTGCCAAGTTGCTACAAAAACAAGTGTAAAAAATTAAAAGGTGTTTTATTATTTACGCCATTTCCACAGGGATTTATTTTAAATTTAGAAAAAGCATATATTACTATGTCAGCTATGAAAAGTTTAAAAAATAACATTAAAAATTAAAAGGGTGAACCATATATGGTACGGATCCTATCATCACATCTTCGTATATCCTTAACAGTGATAAGATTATAAGAATTTAAGTAACCCAGTTACCTTATTCTTGTCATAACCTGTATAACAGGAACTGAAAATTTACCTCCAAAATAAAAAATAAGCTGAATAGTATTTCAATGTTATGAAATTTTAATTATTATCAATAAAATAACAAATCTTTTGTTTACTATATTTTATTTACATATAGTGCAATTTTTGGACAATATAACAACAATATTTAACACAAATAAATAAATAGAAAAAAAACTGTGTTAAGATATGACAAAATAAAAAAATATATTTTATAAAAATAAATAAATACGAAATAATTTAAAAAAGCTGTGTAATGACAAGAAAAAATTTAAAAACAAAGTAAAATTATTTGAGAAAATATTTACTTTGAAAGCAAAACGGTAGACATTGTAAAAACAATCTGAAAAATACTACTTCCATCCATGTCGTTTGTATTTGCTACAAGTTTTACATATTCTATTCGTAAATGTATGCACAAGTATCTATGAGTAAAGTTTTTTACACACACACACACACACACATACATATTTAATGAAGAAAAAAAAGGACAGAAAGAATTAATAAATACGAGACAAAAATATAGTGGATGAGGAATACATCCTGTCTTTCTGCAGAAGTCAATCGATTTCTTATGATAACAAGTTTTTAGAAAAAAACTTCATGTGATGAGAATAGAAATAATAGTTTAATTTTTGGTTCGTATGTGTGTTTTAACAAGCATTTTATAATCTTTAAATTTTGTATTTATTTTATAATTAAGATTTCTACATCTTATCAAGTCTTAACATATATTAAAACAGTAACGGGGTCATTTCTGTATATGAAATATTTTTTTTTCAGAGGTTGTCGTTGGTGTAGATAGTAATCGATATGAAATACAAAACAACTATTTTTGGAATTTTAGTCCGTCTGTAAGGATGTCCCTTAGAACCTTGGGTAACAAACAGAATATTTTTTTTTTTTTTTTGTAAAATAAGTCATTTTGTAAGGAACGTGAAGTTCAAATGTGGAAGCACTCATTTTATTTTATTAGAACCAGCACTCGGGGGATGACCCCTACTTAAACAATGCATTGTGCCATAACAACGAAATTAGATTGTGGGAAGGGGGATAGACAGAGTAGTGATTGTGGACATTTGATTTTTATTGTTGCATATTGAAAGTGACAGGAAATACCGCTGCAGGGAGTTTATTTAACTTACGAACTATTCGCCTAAAACACGCATTTTCTTTGTAATACGTAGTGCGACCACAAAGAAATGCGCTCTAAATGCAGAGCGCGGCGTACGAACTATGATAGTTTTCAGGAACAAGATCTAAAAACTAACCCCTTATTGCTTCGATGCCCCAGTGAATCAATAGAGCTGGATACCCTACTGTCACCGATGATCTTCTTCGCTCTCTCCAGCACGCCGTCGTGTCACTCCAAAATAGAATTTCGAGCACCGGCCCATGCATAAGAGATTTATTATATTTTCGGTTTGATAAAGGTGACATAGATAACAATGAGATCAAGTGGAGTGAAGTATTTCTTACACCGTTTCAGAAACCTAGGCACTTGAATGCTTCTTGTGCAACATAAAAAATATGCTTGTTTCAACGAACATCGCATTGAATTTTCATGCCTTATATATATATATATATATATATATATATATATATATATATATATATATATATATATATATATATATATATATATATATATATATATATATATATATATATATATATATATATATATATATATATATATAAATTATCTATCCCTGATTTCTATTTTATCTATCTAGCTACCTATCTACATTTGTATGCAATTAAAAAACATAATTTGCTATGGTTTTGAAACACAACCTTGTTATTGCAATGATATTTCTAATTCTATTTTTTATTCATTACATTTTTATTTATTTTTTTATTTCCATAATTTTTTGGATTTTTTTTTTGTGATATAATTTTTTTTTCTAAAAAAAAGAAGAAATAGTTTAAGAATATTAAAAAGTATATAGTGGATATGATGATTATTTTAGTTTTGATCACTTCATCATTGCTGCTGCCATCTGTCATTTAGACTCTAAGTATCAGCTGTAATACAAATCTTATTTTGTGGCCTTCGAAAAAACATAATAATTTATATCACATTATTAATTACAACTATAACCATTTAAATAAAACAATTCTTATTAGGTATATAAGATTTAGTATAGCCGAATATAGCACTCTTACGTGTTTAACTTAAAAACGTTTTTTTTTTTTTTAATAAATTAAGAAGAGTTTTATATCTATAACTTGACAATAGCTAAAGGTTGGATGTTATTCTACATTCATTTTGTAGAAGTTAAAATTGCATGTTAAATTTAAATTGTTCGATGAGCTATTGATTTATTTATATCGAGTTGCTAAATAAATAAAAAATAAAAAATAAATAAAATATAAATATGTAACCCAGTTTTAAAAATAATCGATATCATTATCTTAAAGTAGGTGATGCAGGTACACTAGATGGGATCATTTTGAAATGTCTCATATATTTGACAATTTCCAAGAAGCGTCTATCAAAAGAATTTGACTAACGCTGCGTATCTATCTACCCATTAATGAAAAAATAAACGATCCAAAAGTTAAAATTTAATCCTAATAAAACATTTTAAAATAAGAAAAACTAAATCATTTGACAATTTCACGCCGAGAACCCCAATTAATTAGGTAAGGCAAATAAATCATAAAAAAAATTTTTAGCAACGAATTTTCTATTTATTTTTCAAAACATTGACATTTCCTTGAAACATTAAAATTGGTTACACTTTAAATAATTAAATAAACATACTTAAAAAAGCATACTGAATTTGAATACAAAAATATTAAAAGTAAAAAAAAAAAAACTGACGCCATGTGACAAAAGTAAATTGAAAAAAAAAGTACAGACGCAAACCATTAGATGGAAAAGGCATTCAAATTAAATTTATCACAAAAGTTTTTAAGAAATATGCAAAAAATAAAGATGAGACAGCAAAATAAATATTCATTTTAATAGGGTAGAAAAGCATACACTTGGCTTTTATGTGTATCCAATGTTTCCAACCAAGAGGCAGACAGACTTGCAAACCACCATACGAAGAAGCAAGAAAAAAAATCAAAAACATAAAAACAAGTGTGACAAATTTATTTTTTTTTCTGCTTAAATAAGCAGAGAGTAAAGAAGCAAATAAAAAAATAAAAGAAATTAAGATAATATTTATTTTGATGACAGTAAATGAAAACGTCAAATTTAGAAGATAGTGCAAAATAAAAAATAAAACTAACAAATGGCATATTTTACATACCTACTACTCGTAAACTCAGAGTAGATAACAAGTAAAAACTTCAAATTAAAGATGAGTTGATGATGAGAATTTGAGGGAAGAAACTTTTAAAATAAACTTTAGTATAAATAAATCCTGTTTTAAATGAGCATTATAAACACACCCATACATATTCATCGTGTAATTGGTATATTGAAGCGGCATTAATGTTAAAAGAATGTCATGAATATTCAGTTTCTTAAATTACAAAAAATAATACAACACAGCCAACCAGCAACTTTTTCATACTAAATAAAATTTCCCCTTCCCTTTATCTGTAAATCACTGAATAGAGTTCAGGCAGTACACATTCACATAATTCACCACAATGTAAAGGGGCGTAAATGCTTCTGCCAAATACCACGCCTATTTTTGATAAGGTAAACAATGCCTTACGATTGTTAGTCATCTCTGTTACTCATGTAGCTTCCCCTGTTTGACTAGACAAATTCACCACCATATGAAGTATTTTATACAAAGTGATGCCAGATGAATTTACGTTTTTTACTTGTTTTTGCAATAAAACGACGTAAACGAGTATTTAATTTGTAACTACCAATTTGTATGGTTTTTGATTTCAATGCAAAACACAACTTTATATTTTTATTAATAATAGTGTTTTTGTAGCAACCAAAACTTGAATATTACCAAAATTAAAATTTAAATGTGCGCCTGCATTTTTAACATTCTTTTATTTTTAATTAAGCGCTGTCATGTATACAAATATAACAACAACAAAAAATTATCCATAATTCTTTTTGAAAACTTATATGTGAGAACTTATCATATATAACTATTTACACCATTGCAACTTCCGCAAAATACCCGACAAATAGCATTTGCAGTTTTGCCAAACAAAACTTAATTTTCTCTCAATAAAATTTTTAGAAAAAGTTCAACAAACGGATTTGTAGTGCGCCAATATTTTCGAAGCAATTCTTGCGATGGTTTTCAGACCCGTTTTGTAATTTGTAAGCTCTATGGCACAAGCAATAACAGTTTAACTCGTTTTTCGGAAGTTATCAACATAATTTTTAATTTTAATATTGTTGCGTTAAATCAAGCTGTTTAGATTTTAAGGTAAAAAATACTGAGGTTTTAAGCTGCAAAGATTAAATTTGACTGTTATTACGGATTCGAGTGTTAAGAGTATAATATTAACAATTACTCAATTTGTTCCTTACTCGACTTGAGCTGGTATTGGTTGTAGATACAGAATTATACTCAACCGAATAATAATCTGAAATTGGTACTTTTTAGCCCTGTTTAAGGTCATTTTAGAAAAACTGCAAAACCTAGGAATGCGTAAAAATATAACTGACTGATGTCCCTTACATTAGATAAAGATTTAAGACACAAATGTCTTACGTTATATATTGAACCTGGTACTCTGTTCGTATTTGTAAAAATTGTTTAGCAACATTAATTATTTCATGTGGAAAATTTAACATTTACAATGTGGTGTCTATCTCACGATTTAAGAGAATTTAACGTTTTATTGTTTTCACGCATACTACATTGTTTTATAAATGTAAGCAAGATATATATGATCAGTTGTTTTTTAAGAAATTCTGCATAAAATAATGCTTCTTTGCTTTATTCACAGCTTTGATAAAATGTTGCCAGAAACATTTCATATAGTTTTCTACAGTAAAAGCAGAGTGTTACTTCTGCAACATGACTTTTTCGTACAAATTTTTTATGTATTTATGTAGTTTGACAGTATGCCGCATAAAAAACTTAACAGAGTACCAGGCTTTAGACAGTAATGTTATTAAATAAATGAAACTAGAACCTAAGCTTGAACTTTTGAACTTTAAACTTTGGTTTTGTTATTTATAGCGAAATTTTATGTATCAGAGATTATTTAAGGAAAACCTCTGAATAAAAGTGAAATTAAATCTAAGACACATTTTGCCAGTGTTACCACTGGATTTTTTTCAAAAGTGGCACAACAAGGTCCTTTTAGAAAATAAAAGTAAATATAGAGCAAAAAGTCTGCTTTGCCTCTTCGCCTTGCTTGAACTTAACTTTAGTTGAATAATAGTGCGAAATAATATGCTTATACTTTATAGCTTAAAAAATTTTTGTTGAAGTTTGTTAAGCATTTCTTCATATCAATGTTGCCATCCTACGAAAATTTTTGAAAAAAAAAAAAATAATACATGAATTTACAAAGCATTGTTATTAAAAATTGTTTTTGTTGGTAAACTCGCAACAAACTAAAAACAGTAAAATAATTATTTCAATCTCACAAAAAATCAAAAAACGCAAAAAAAAGGTCAAATGGCGATTTTAGTCGACACGCGATAAAGCTGCATTTAACGTTCAAGTTAAAAATGTTTCTAATATTAAAAGACTCATAGTAGAATATTACGACAAATATTTTTGTGATAAACTTCAATCCATTATGTCGTGGTTTCAAGAAAAAGTTGTCAGCTTTGAAATGTTGGAGAGCTTAAATGTTCCACGGGAATTTCACCGTAGTGTTCCTCATAAATCCGCCGAGTAAATTATTTACCTAAGAACGAATGTCAAATTTAAGCCCCAATAAAATGAGAATCAGTATTTAACATTTAAGAGGTCGATACGCGTGAATTTTTTTCTTCTATACGAGGGTCTGCTGACAGCGATTTTTAAATTTACAGAAGATTCATTTTGTTAGGCAAATGAAAACAAAAAAAAAAAATACAAAAAATACATAGATAAATTATAATTAAAAACTAAAATTTATAATATTTTTGCAAAACTTCTTATTTTGTTAATTAATGTCTCACATACTTGCAAGGTATTTGTGATTTTTTTGCGCAATTAATTTTTTTAATTCTTTTGCTACAAGACTTAGGTCCTAAATTTTTAGAATTACTTATTTAAAAATTCTAAACACAAATAAATATTTCTATCTTGCATATTGCATAAGCTTTGTGCTTCTCTTTTAAATATCCTCTCAAGCGTTTTGGGAAATTTTTACAATTATTTCAAATCATGCGATAAAGAAACTTAGACAGTGATTCGTATCTTTCACACGCAAATAATCATCCGGTATTAAATAAAATAAGTTTAGATTTTAGCTTCTAAAATCTAAAAGATAATCGGAAATTCGTTACACGTTGCTCAAGTTAATTATTGGCCATAACGCTAGTAATCGCAACCACTAATCTATCGATGATTATTAATGGTTGCTTCATTATTGATCTGTAATCCTCAGGAAATTATATTTTAAAATACCTGACTACGGTGTCAGCCAGACGAAAAGACACAATAAATAATTTGAAAATAAAATTGGTGTCACACAAGCAGACGCAATCATGGAAATTCTTAATGAAATCCTAAGGAATTCCCCACACTTAACCAGTTGCCATTTAATGCGTGTTTGGTAGTCGCACAATTTCAATTCTTAATTATAAGGGGTTTTCCATACATCCATCCAACTACTTTGGGCTAAAACACACATCTTGAATATTAATGTGCGTATAACGATGATGAGGGAATTATTTTTGTTGGTTGGCTTGTGGTTGGTTTTCTTGGATTATGTGGTTTTCTTTTAAATTTTTCTTTACAATTGTTACTTAAATTGACCTGAAATAGTTTTGTGTGTGTGTATGTTTATGTGTATATTTTGTCTGTTTGGACAACCCACCACTTTGCTGCCACATGTTTTTTAACAAAAATCTTGTGCTACCGTCATTTTTAGATGATGAGTTTTTGTTCAAATATTTGTGTTTCTGTTGTGTTTTAAGGTTACAGAAGGTGTTGTGCTATTAACACTCTGATTAGGGATTTCGGTTTGTAGTTGTCTTGACCCAACTGTGAAAGCAGCAGGAGAAAATATGTTTTCGATTAGTAAGGAAATTTTCCAGCCCATTTTTTTAAATATTTCAATATGGGTGGTTGCAAAGGGTGAGTTTTGTTTTGGATCTATTGTGATAAACACTTTTCAAATTCACAGTATGATGCATTTATGTTTTTTTTTTTTCGATTATTATTTTTTGTTTTTTTTTTTTTTTTTTTTTTTGTTGAATTTTTGAAATTTAACTTCTAATATTTTATTTTCAAAGATTATACGAAAGATAATAGGTAGAAAAAAAAAACATTCATGTTAGTTAACAATTGTGGACATTTATAACTTTTGAAAATCAGACAAAAATTGAAGAAATTTCAAGCAATAGAAAAATGTTTAGGTGCAAGGTACCCAACTTTGAGACCACATAGCGACATCCCTTGGAATGCAAAAGATACCCAGCTTCAAAACTTAAGCTCACCTCTGCTTAAGATAGCTCTGCTATGCTCATGTCGAATTATGGATCAATCGGCCTATCCCTTTACAAATGGCTGGGTTATTTCCAAAATATTTTGATTCTGCCCCACTGTGCATTGTTATTCACAAAGTTAAGAAAACATATAAAAAGGGTGACTCAAAGGATACAATGAAATATCAATTAAAGAAATCAAGTCAATAAGTTTACATTTATTAATAAGACTCCAATTGTGCCACGACACCAAGTGTACTGATGATAACTTCTTTTAATGAGCGATTAGTGCCCCATTTCTAATAAGCGTTTATTTTGTACAGAACTCTGTTTTTCAGGGCCTGACAGTTTTTGTTTCACCAATTAAAAGTAATTTATAACACTCGGGATTTTAATATCTTACGATGAAAATAATATTGTCATCAATTCTTATACATGCGTACCGCTGCCACTATATTTAGATACTGATCGATCAGCGTTGCCATTTTAGTTAATTTTAACCAAAATTATTTTTTTATCCTGATTTGATGATGTTTGCTATTTTTTGGTCTTGGTTCCTTTCTCCAATAATATTTTAATACATTTGGATAAATATTTTATTATTTTCAAAACATTTAAAGTTTCCAAATCACTCTTTAATTTATGTTTGTTCACCATTTTTTTTTAAATCGAAAAAAGTTTTTGACATAAAAAATTGGAGATCTTGACATAAAAAATTGAAGATATTAAAAACAGCCACTCAGTATACCAAGTCTGTAACCAAAATTTCATTGAAAGCGATTAAAAATTATGTACGAACATTGTTTTTAAATAAATCACTCTTTAACCCATATATTTTCCTATAGGCCCGAAACTTATAATCAAGTATTACATACCACTCTTTCTCGATAAGGAACATATGTGATTGAAAGAAAGAGTAATTGCTGAGTTTAAACACTTAAGGATTAAGAAACATAATAACTTGATTACAGATAAAAGTTTTTTCATCTATTAAAGATTTTATTTCATATTGAATTTTAATTCATATTTTATTTGATTTAATTATTTATTTAGTTAAAAAATTGTTTCTTCTCTTTTAATTAAATATAAAATTATTTTTATGTTTTGATTGAATAAATAATTGAATTATTAAATTAATAATCTAAATCCTAATAACTTTTAATAGGTTCTGTATGTTGGTCTGATTGATTTATCAGTTTTGTAACCAGTTTTTATATGAACTGCGCTCCTTCATGTTAAAAAGTCTTTTACAACGGTTAAAGATAAATGTAACTTTTAGAAATTCCCTAATTATTAGAGGAATCACACATATTAATTCACTCTTATCTACTTCAAAATGGACTAGATTTATACAAAAAGGCTTCCTTACTATGTACAGACCGCTCTTTAATTTTTAACTCTTTTTTAAACTTTCTTCATTTGAATCAAACTAACAATAAATATTCCTTATAAATGAAGCCATTATGTGAAAATCAAGTTACTATCGGGACACCCTTTATTTAATTTTATTTTAATTTTTTGTTCGCATTCTTCTATCAGTACATACTCTGGATAAATTAAATAAATGATATTGATTAATAAATAATAAAGATATGATAACATTCGTAAAACTTACGGTCTCTATGGATTACACTTTAATTTTAAAAATTGTTGTTTAGAATTATTTTTATATTATACTCTATGTAAATGTCTGCTTATTACATTTAAAAATAAATTCAAATACATAAATTAAAGTCACGTCACTAGAGCCACATCCTTTATATTTTAGTTTTATTTTTAAAACTTTTCTACTTGTGCTTATAGTGGACATAAATATATTTAAACTTAAAGAGTTTGCCTATCGCGGTTCAAAAACAAAGCCACGTACGTGATATATTATTGTTGGGACGACCTTTAAATTAAAGTTGTATTTTTTTTCTACTTATTAAAATATTGAACATAATTTTACTTCCTGTGCAAATTTGACGTGTCTACCTACTGCAGATCAAAATATAAATATTTTTATTAATATCCCATTACTTTTTAAATACCCTTTTTAAGTATTTTTTGTTATAGCGGCAACTTTCTGTGAAAACTTGTAGAGTCTAGTCTTACAGTTCTAAAGATAGAGGGCGTGCCAGATGGACATACATTGCGCAATAGTATGAGAACGATTTATTTTAGACATAATTCAAAATCTCATGAACGACCAGCCCTCTAGGGCAAAGAGGGGTCTCTGGGTAGGCCCCAAAATTGGGTATCGCTGGCATATAATTTTTTTGAAAAACTTTATTTTTAGCTCAAATGTTATGATTTTTCTTAAATTCAAATATAACTTGAAAATATTCACAAAAATATCTGCTTAAATGTGTTGGTTAATATCTTTTTAAGTTTGGCAAAATAGCTGCTTATAATTTTTTTCCATTTTTTTTTTTTTTGACCGACCTAAACTTAGTAGGAGTAGGTACTTATTAATTATCGGATTATTACTTTGAGACACTTTTTATAATTTTAATAAAATTTAAAATATTAAGTTTTATGTTTTGTTTTAAAAGCGCTTTTCGCCTCTGAATTAGGAAAATGTAAAAATACCGTTTTTTAGGGTTTTCTCAAAACGATAGTGTTCTTTTTTCTTATAGAATTAAAATTTACTTCGGTACTACGAATTTTTTTTAAACTATTTTAAAGATAACCTCTAGCAAATACAAATACAAGTAAACTAGATCAAATGTTATAACGGTTCCCCTTCATGCCCTATCCATACGTAGACAAGTTTGAAACAAAACTTCTAAATTATTGTAAAATTTCTCGGTGTACAAAGCACAAATTAAAAAACGTGAAAAAATTTTTAAATTCTTAATTGTTGGCTACACACTCCAAACTCAAAAGCACAAATAGCTAACAAAATGTTTTTATAAACTTTTTTTAATTTTTTCAAATAATAATAATAATAATAATAATAATAATAATAATAATAAAATAATGAAAAGGCGAGATTAAGGAAGCTTCTGTATCCTAAGTATATTCACTTTATACATGTTAGTGGTTTTTCACACTTTGTATGCGGAACTTTAATAAGAATTGTCTTAAAATATGTTTTTAGTTGAGTGTGAATAAAACTTTAAGATTTAATGTTTAAGAAGTTGTTTCATATTCACTATAGCTTCTGTATATGCCATATAGGCCAGTTTTAAAAATATCTTTAGCTCAGTATCTAAATATTAAATAATGCAAACAAGACATATTTTAGTTTTTTATATTTTGAACAGCTTCCAAATGAGAGTTATTTGCCAAAACTACTTCAGTTTTTATAAACAAAATTTTGTTAATTCTGACTAAAAGAAAAGTAGACAATCACCTAATGTAAGGTGTGAAATGAAATACAACATTTATAAAACAATTAAAAATTTACACTACTGTAACAGGATCCTCATAACACTGCAACAGTAAAAGTCTTTATATTTTAGAAAATTATTTACAGAAAATTAGATTTTCAAGAATGGCCATTTAGCTAAAATTGAAGTCAAATTTAACTTAAAATCCACACCTCAAACAATATAATGTTCTTAAAAATATAAGCAATTTGCGTATAACAAAAAGAACAAACAAAAAAAAAAAAAAGATAAGACCTGTGATAGAACTAAACCAAAAGACGTCAACAACAATCCAATTATTTGAGTAATTGTTTCATTTTTGTGAAAAAATTAAAATCCATAAAGTCAAATGAATTTTAAATACCCACAACTGCACATTTCCTTAGGCCTAGCCAGAGTATATTCAAGGAAAAAGGACTACAACGCATATAGAGACAAAAATAATAATGAGAAGGCAACCTGAGAACAGGGAAAATCGCATCAAAAAGTCGAAAGAATAAATAAAGAGAAAAAATTATAATTTTAACTGCCTGAGCTGATCATAGAACAATAGCGGTCAGTTGGTTTTTGTCAAAAAGAAAACAAAAAAATGAATACAATGCAAAATTTTGTCATTGCTGCTGTTTTTGTTGGCCAGTCAAAGGATAATCAGGTTAAAATCTCTTTTAAAAGTTAATGTTTATGTACGCACCTACTGGCAACAAAATTTTACAAAGACAGACAGACGCACACACAAATAATATTAAAATAAAGGATGAATATAATAATAATTCCTACCAAAAATGAGCAACAATAATGACCGGAACAAAAATGTTTAAAAAAATATTGTCACAAGTGCGAAAAAATCCATAAAGAAAATATTAAAAAGGTATTGCGACTGTCTTGGCCAAATAAAAAATAATAAAAATTTAAATTCGCCATAAAAGAGCAGGAAACCAAAACACAAGACGCGTCATTGCAAAAAATAAAATCTACTTTAAATAAATATTTAATTTAAGCATTAAGACCAGTGATTAAAAATATATAAAAAAATGCTTAATGTAAAATAAATATTAATTTTTTTGAGAGAAGCGAAGGACTCTGCAATCACCCAAATAATGGAGAATATTTTGATGTGTTTTTTTTACCAAATGTGACAAATTCTAAAGAATTTTCGCAAATTCAACTGCTGATAATTGTTTTTATAAATTCATTTACGCAGGTCCCTTTAAAATAATCTTGCAGATTTTGACTAGAAATAAATAAATATTTATTTTGGCAAATTGAAAAAGAAATTTTCTTAAAAGCATCTGCTGCATTTTGGATGTCAGCTAACTTGTATTTCTTTTTAAAATATATTTGATTCATTCATTAATCGAATTAGTTTTTGAGGAACCACTCGCTAACCACCATCAAGTTGTGGCTTGAATGAATTTAGGCATACGGCCTACACAACTTGCACCCTACAAGCAGTTAAAGTCATAAGTACGGATTGTTAGGACATGGAAATTTTTTTACAGTGTGAAGTAAAAATATCTCTTTCACTTACACAGTACAATTATTAGCATATAAAATCAGTGTGTGCAGTGTTAACACAACCCTTTCCTAAAGAAACAAGTTTCAGTTAGACAAGTTTAGGTTGAGTGATTTTAAACTTTTCTCAAACAATTTGTCAATGCCTTAGATGATGAACAACTGTTTAAAGTTTTTTTTTTTTTGTTAGAATATACAGATAGAAATATGAAATATTTGCTTTTATAAATTCTTTGAAATAGGACGCCAGGGTATTTAATAAAAAACATTTCCATAGCAATATACGGTTTCTACTGAAAGTTATAATGAAAGCTATTTCTACTTCATTTTTTATATCCTAAAATTAAAAATTTTAATAGGCTGCATAATTTATTTGTCTAAGGAACAACCAGCAGCAGTCAGCCCCAATGCAATCGGCGCATGGAAACATAGATCAAGCTCTACATTTTAAAAACTATAGTTTTAAGCCAGATTTAATAAACTGAGAAAAAACATGATTGTGACATGGTCACAATACCCATTTTACGTTCTCTGTAGCAATATGTACTTACGGTGAACCAATTATATTTGTTTTCAACACGATAATATTTTTTCTTATTAATTCGAATTACTAACAAAATTTTATAACTTTTCATATATAATACAACATATTTAACCATAATTTATTGTTATTATTAATCAAAGTATGAATTAGAGCAAACAGTGTTTGCTTTTAAAAATATTTTGTTTTAGGACCTGGCAGAATACTTTTCTATCGGCTTTGAGATTTGTTTGTTAGCTAAAGTTTTATGTGGAAATATAGATAACAAAATAAAAATAATGTAAAAAATATAAAAAATAAATAAAAACAAATAATATATAATTGTTTTTTTTATGAATTTATTTTCTTTTAATATTTTGTGTAACAAATCATTGAAAAATAAAACAATAAATAACAACGTCTTTTATTTTATAAAATGACCTGGCATGACCATATTTTGATACTTTAATTTAACCATTAAATATTTATTTTTTATCACAATATTATTACATTTAAATATGACATGTTAAAATTTTAAACATAATTATGTTTATAATTTACCATATTATTGTTATGTTAGACGACAATATGGTTTCAAAAATACTATGTTTTAGCTACAACCATATAACATAACCGTATGTTGCTTTTATATTGTGATTGCCTCAACCATATTTCTTCTGCCCCGAATTCTCTCTCTTTAAAAAAGTTTAACATTTAAATAATGGAAGGTTGCTCAATTGGGTCAGTCTGTGTTCATTTCTCACTTTATAGTTCTTGGTAGATACCTCGCACGACTTCTCGTTTTCAAGTGTACATTTCTGTGAAAAAATATAAACATTTTTGGGCTTCAATTCAAACGGAATATTATTTTGCATATGAGAGTTTAAAATAAAGTGATTCATTATACATTTCAATTATTTAGTTTGTACGAGTATTTATTATTATTAAATGTCGAGACACAGTAATAAATCACATTAGCACAGTTTCGTGAAAATTCTAAAAAAGAAAACTTTTTACAAAAGAAAGTAAAAAAGGCATTGACTTTCTAAATGCTTATAAAAAATCTATAAAGTTCTTAAGAAGCTCTAATACAACTGAATCAAAAAAAGTGTGAGCCTAGAATTTTTTTATTGACTTAAGGAATTCAAACGGTTTTCTATGAATCGAACTCGCTCAGCAAAATGATTGGATAACTTGATTCAGTTGCGTTATTCATTCAATTGTTCCAGTTCGCTCATGAACGACACAGCTCTACCAAGCAGCCTTACAGACCCACACTACCATGTGGCTCAAGCGAGACCCAAACAATTTAATTTCTTTTCGTTAAGGATTGAGCCATGATTTTCTTGTTTTATTGCAGAGGTACGGCTACAAAAAACTTGCTTTCTTTTTTTCTAATGGAGACTCCGGGAGATTTGAACTGCTGTTTTCTATTTATTTTCCTTTAAACAACTTATTGACTGCGGCTGCTCAACAACAATTATTTTTCTTTACACCCTGTTGTTGCTATTGGAATTTAAACTCTTCGTCTTTAATTTTTTTTGTGGACTCTTGTCCTCCTATTCTTTTTAATAACCAAATGATACCACAACTAAAAAGAGACATACGGAAGTAAAGTTAATACAAACAAATAATAAATAAAATCTACAATATTGAGTTTTTTCAAACACTTGGAGATAACCTAATTTTGATCTTTACGCCATTTGCACAAAATTAACAATAAATGCATAATAAAGTTTGTTAAAAAGTCACGCATGAGCTATGGCTCCTTTACGCCGATTTTTAAAAAAGTTACCATTGCTGGCTTTAAAATATTTTACTATTGATATATAACACATCTATGTAGCGCCTAAAGAACTCACTATTGCCCTGAAAGATTTTGTACAATAATATGTGTTGGACATATGTAAGTGAATTTGGTGGACCTTTATGGTCACCAATTTAAAATTATTATTTGTCTCCCTACGTTTCTAATGTTTTTCTATAATTTCAGCTTAAACAAACATTTTTTTCAAGTGGTTGGTGGTTTCAAACTCGTTTCAATAACAATATTGAATTATAGTTGTCATGATGTTGCACGTTTTAATTTATAACGAGCTGTGTGTGAGGTGACTGTTGCTGTGTTTGTGTGTGTGTATGTTTTTTCTTCTATAAAAGTAGTTATTTCCGGTAAAAAATGTAATTGAATGAATGAATATTCCTTTCTCAATTGCTTCCTACAATGTTATGATAGTATTTACAATTTAATACTTTAGAATATGATATTGGCCATTTTATAATGCTTAAGTCACAGAAATACTCATTGAATTGTTTGCTTATGTGGACTGTATACGATTTGAATCTCAAATATTATTTCGTAGGGTTTTTGAAAATAAACATAAAAATAAATAATTATTTAACACATCAAGTTTGGACAAATATTGAATAATATTGAAATAATATTATAAGGAATTAACGATCAAAGTGTGGTTGCTGCTGTGACACTGCTTTAATAGGCTAATCATTGATTATTTATAGCTGATGACGACCAAACCAATGAGTAGATGCTGGTGTACGAAATAAAGTAAATGATACTACAGGGAACTAAAAATACAATCTTAGACAGAATGTCACTTTCAAAGTGCTTGTAAAAACGAATAAGTTGACGAGATACTGGTGAGATAATAACACCAGTTCCTTTATTTTCCTTTATTCTGGCAATTCTGGCAATGTAGCTATTTGATATCTTGATGAACTAGAAGGCTTATGCGATTAAATGAAAACTTAAAAGTGGTGACTTAATAATGTTGAAAATAAAAGAGAGCGGGGGAATCCCACTTGAGACCAATTCAGCAAAGTAGAAAGTAAGAAATGCAGAAGTCATAAAAGTTAACCCTACAAACAGCCGAAACATTTGCTTGCGTCTTAATGTCATTTTTAATCTCAAAGCTTGAAGACTAGAGTGTTTCAAAAGAGTTTTTTAACTGATAATAATCATGTTAAAAAAAAAAAAACACAGAAAGGCACAATTTTTAGAGAGAAACGTGTAGATTACTAAACTCACGGCAGATCTGATAACTCTAAAATCTCCTGGGGCAAAGATTGGACTCGTGTATAAAAACTTAGATACACAAAAGTTGCACGATAAACTCGGAATAGTTAAACCTAGCTTCAGACAGGAAGTGCACTACAACATGGCAAGAATTTGTGCAAAAATACAATACTGATCCACAAAACATTGATCGGTGGAAAATCATTTAAAGGGCTTGATGGAGGAATCATAACATCGACGAAAAAGCAGCAGAATATCTAGAGAAATTATTACAATGAAATATTAACTATTTGGAAACTTTACATTACCTTTACAATATTTTATTTTAAAACGTGTTAAACAACATTTTCGTAGTATTATTGTTTGTAATTTTTTGTTATACACAAAATATGTATCTTTTTTTTATCAGCATTAACATATTCTAAAAAACATAATGAAAATTTTGCGTTTGACACGTTTTAGAACTAAATGATCCTCACCATTGTAAATTTCTTGCAAAATGTTATATTTATATTAGAAACTTTAAAAGTAATGTAAAAGATGAACTTATAAAGAGTTTGGTACTATTGTCAAAGATATGTATATCAAGTAGAAAAATTTAAAGTAAAAAATTTAAAATTGATTTTCTGATTGATTATATTGTGCCAGTTTAAAAAAAGCGAAAAGTGGGTAAAGCTAATTTGAACCGCTTTTTCAGGTTAGGTCTAGAGTTTGGGAAACGGGAATTCCCGGGAAAAGCTATCCCAAATTTAAAATCATAACACTTTCAAAAAATACACTGATTGTTTTTCAAATATTTTTGATGTGACATTTAAAAATTTTCAAATATTTCAATTCGTGTGAATTCTACTACATAAAACAAGAGCTTGCTAATTTGTTTGAAAAGGAATTTGAGTCATTCAAAGCCACTAACAATTGAACAACGAGCATGCATTTCCTGTTCAACGCATTGTTGACAAAAAAAAACCTTCCTCAGTAAAAAATTAATGGGTTGCTGAAAATTTTGCAACGAAAACAAGAATCATAATGTCTAGTGAATTGGTAAACGAACACTAACAGCTCAAAAATCTTATCTTTCAAAAAACTAATTAATAAAATACTTTTTTTTAGTATTTTTAATCTATGTTATCTCTTGTTATCTAGTTTATGTGTACAGAGGTATGTTTTGTCATTGGAAATGTTTTTAAGTCTTATAAGCTGTTAATACTGGCAATTACTTTTATTGTTTGTTTATTTATTAATAAATCTAAGAAAATTTTAATATTATTTTTTTAAATAAACTTGTTTTCTTCAAGAATTTCTTTTTTCCCGGGAATACCTTAGGTGTAATCTCAAAAAAATTTATCTACTAATTGGATAAAACAAAAATTGAATCCAAGTAGAAATTATTATTTATCATAAGGCGAATATAACTTTTTTTCTCGTTCCATTATCACAGAACTGTTTATATCCAACCAAGTAGGGTTAACACAGTTCTGGAATGGTAGATTGTTTACAATTTCGTTCTTTTTCAAATAAAATTTAAATTACAAAAACAAAAATACAGGCAGTATATGGATCCGTTCTTATTAAAAAGTGAACAAATATGGGTCAATAATTAAAAATTTTGATACTTGAAGTGGGATATCTTTAAATCTGTAAGAGATGAAGTGTGGATGCCGCGACTTTTTTTTAATACATCTTGACCCAGGAATATCATATAAATATATGTATATCGATCTTTTAAGTTAAATGATAAATGACATTTTCTTACCATTTATTAGTTCTTCAAAAGCCAAAGGTTTTCTAATTTAGGGCCCTGGTGCCGCTCAAGTAAATCGTAGGTTGTCCATGTTTAAAACTTAAAATAGGCAACACCTGTGATATGCGCACATAAAACTTTGTTAAAATCTTCGTTAGAAATTTCGGTATTATGTCTAACTCATCCCACTCTAAGCAGTGTCGTTTGACACCTTTTAAAACTAAACAAAATTTTCTCGGCTTTGTTTTGCCATCACTGAGTAATTTTTTTTTAATTTATTTTCACTAAATGATGCATTACCTTCATAAAGCATTAATCAACCAAAAACTCGATTTCTATTTATTTATTGTTATTTGGCACGCTTTCAAACTAAACGGCTTAATTGGCCTCAACTGTGTTTAAATTAAAGAAAATCCCAAGTATTGATAATGAAAATTCTAAACACTTATAACAACCTCAAAATGAGTCAAAAAATGTTATCCCAACAAATATTGAGTTCTCAATACTAACCATCCGCTAGACTGGACTGAAACCATTATCGATTAGTACAAACGTTTGGTCCTAAGGAAACAACCCAAAAGGGCTACTAAAAATACTTTTAACTGCATTTAAGATATCTAAAATAATTTCTGTAACATAAATTATTAAAAAGGAAGCTCCTTTTACGGTCGATTCCTTTAGATTTTTCCGTTGCAGCGGCTAAAAATGCTAGATACCCACAAAGCAACATCAAATGGAACATGGTTTAGAAAACATGTTTTTTTTAGTGCAGACGAAGCACCTACACAAGAAACATTTAAAGAAACATCAGTTCTGTATGTACCCTACAAGAACAGTGACCATCATTTGATCCATCAAATGACAATCACTGATGATGGAAATATCCATCATCGCGTAGAACAAAGTTTCTATCACATTCTTAAAGGAAAAATGAAAAACTTGATGGAAACTTTTGTGTACATGTGATTTTGCATCTTCCTCTAACTAATGAATCTTTCCATTACGAAATACATATATCTGCACTGCTCACACTACTGCAGTTTACTATGTAGTGATACCAGAAGGTCTTATCACACTTGATGGATATACCCGTCACGATTGATGGATATACCCTCATTTGAAAAATCGCACTTTTTTAATAAAACAAAATTTAATATTTTCTAATATATCTACAAGTTTCTTTTTTAATATCTAAATAATATCTTACAGTATAAAAATGACTTTATTTATAATAAAATAATTAATTCTTATCTCTTTAAATATTTTTTTTGTTGTAGTCTATAGTGGCTTCGCTATACTGACTTCTTCAAACTTGTTTCAAAATCAAACTCTCCTTGCTGTTGGAAAGCACCTTAAAGTAAAAGAAGATATACATTTAATATATGTACATTTAATTTAATACGCAATAAACAAATAACATTTTGATTGACTTATCTGTAGTACATACCTCGCAGGGAGTTATTAACCCAAGAGAGCTTTCAGAGGGCTTGCTTATCCCACCTTCCATCCCAATTATATTTTTCTAGTAGGTGGTCGGTAAAAATTGAGCACATCACAGTGATGACATCCTTCGATGTCCCCTTAATCATATTTAGATGTGATGTCTAAAAGAATATAAATATAAGATTATTAAAATACTTTAAGCATGAACTTAAGTTCTTAATCATTGCTTCAGTGAAACCTTTCGACTCCTCCAACTTCCTCTCCAACTCTTCCACCGCTAGAAGGTCCTGCAAAGGGTGCATGCTGCCGACTTCATCAAGTTTTGAGTCGTTGGTCTCCCCAGCCAGCCGACAGACGGTTTTCTTAACCTTTTTGACAACCACCTTGCACTTCATGAAAATTTTTAGGCAATACGAATTGAAAAACTTTTTAAAATTTAAAATAAATTATAATTCTATACTCACATATACTTTCCTCAAGTTTTTCAAGCCGGGCTTAAATTTCCTTTTGACCCTGGACCTAATCTTGAAAGGGAAGGAATGCCTTAAATGGAAAAATATTTTAAACCAATATAGTTTTGTAAACGTTATATATAACCTTTTTATTTCCGATCACTTTTGGACGACAGTGATGTTGGGGCACACATCTTGAGTGTTTCTACCAAACACTGTTGCTGACTGCAAATCAAAGAAATACATAAAATTACGCAAATAAGGAAAAGTTTTACTCATTAAAAAACAACTTACAATTTTTCTAACTCAAATCTAACTCTTTAAAGGCTGTGGCGGTTTTAAATATCCCCATCATGCCTATGAAGTTTTGGGTTTCCAGTGTCAGGTTCATCGGACACAATCTCTGCACTTCAACTGCTTGCAATCCCAAATGCAACTTACCTTTCTAATTCCACATAGAACTAGTAAATTTATTTAAATTTATTATTGTTTTTATTTTTTCTTTTATTTTTGCTTTTAATAAATCACCATACCACTTTTATAATTATCTGATAAATGCGCAATTTTCTAAACGTCACGAAATAAAACATATATTAGTTGTTTCACTCTTGCATATAATTTGTTTGTTTGGTGCAAACAAAGTTGCAACTGACAAGAAATTTCTCTTCCTTATTTTTTCTTTCAAAAATTCCTTAAAACCGGCTAACTTTTTACAACAAATTTAATAAAAATTTTGTTTGACCTTTATCACAATTTTAATTACAAAACATTTTGTAAGCTGTATTTTATAGTTTGCTGCATTATTATCTATAAACTCAGGCGAAAAATAAAATTTAGTCTATTAAAAAAAAATTCATCCCAATTCAGTACCAAAAACACTACAACGGCAACGCTGTTCAATATAAAATTGTTGCAAATGTGTTAGTGTACAGATTGTGTCAGTATTAGTTTCTGTCAAGCATTTCTTGCTGGGGTATTATATATGTGAATGTGTGACGCACATTTTTTGTAATGTCGAAATATTGTCCTAGGAAGTAGAAGAGATAAAACTAAAAAAAAAAAAAAAAACATCATAAAAACTTTACTTTAAAAAAAGAAGATTTTCTAAATTCATGACTATTGAACGAATTAAAGGAAAACCAGACGAACTATATTGCTCTCATTTAGCTTTCAAACTTTTAAACTCTGCGCATCATTAAACAACCGTCACAACTCTACTTCTTTCAATTAAATAATAATACAATAATAATATTATAAAGAAATGGTTATTTTAGGTAACATGAGTATTATCAACTTAACGTTCCAGCATGTTTATCCAGCTCAGCTTTTTATTAGATTTTTTGTGCTGAGCTATTTCTCCTAATGTAGAGGCAAATCCAGACTTTTTAAGTAGGGTGAGTGAGGCATTGCCATATTATCAATCAATAGTATTCTTTTTAACCGAATTTATAAAAAGAAGAAGGTTATCAATTCGACAGAATGTTGCTTTTAAATGTTTGAGGTTGCCGAACTCAGTAATTTCTAAACCGATTTTGAAAATTTTTTTATTTTTGATAAATTATGCTAACAGATTGCTCTCGTTTTCACAGTTCATAATCTTAAAAATTAAAGGGTGTTCCCATACAACCTACATGTTTTTTAACTGTATTATGAACCTTAAAGAGCACTTCTTTAAATTAAAAAAAATGCGTATTACTATAGCTTCCAATAGCAAAAAGTAATACAAAAATAAATCTAAAAATCAAAGGATGAACCCATAGGTGACGTAAATTGACCTAATGAGCTTATCTCTTGAACCGTTATAGACAAAAGCTTGCAAATTAGACAGAAACATTGTTGTTATAATAACAAGTATCAATTTTGAAAATTTTGTTTTACTGTCAGCAATAAAAATTGTAAAAAATAAAGGGTGTCCACATAGCTGCTAAATTTTCTTGTTGAATCTGCCTTCATATTTTGTTTTACGACATATAAAAAGTTCTGACGCAATCTTTCTCGAATAAAATGTAATATCATATAATTAATTTATTGTTACCGTCCTAAAGAAATATGAATTTATGTTTGTATGTTCTGAAGTCGTTTTGTGTTTTAGGAAGTTAATATGGTTAAATACTCTTATTTCCTGAAAAAAAAAAACAAAGAGATTTTCAACAGATTTTACTGCCTATGCATTATTCGGGATGGGTTTTGTTATTGTTATTAATAATATGCCAAATGTAATTTGATTTCTACATTCTACAGCAGCTGTAATTAATTTTTGCCAGTAACATAAAATTCGGTAACACTGAATAGGTTCGAATAAAAAGCACAAAACATTTTTTTTTTGTTATATAGGTATGTATGTCTAAAGTTTGGAAAAAAAGAAAAGCCGTTATTAACAAGAAGCAAGAAAAAGTACACAGAAATGAAGCCGCTTTGACATATGAAGGAATGAAAGAGTCGAAAGTACTAACATTTCTTTCCACAAAGTAAAATGAAAATTTAAGTTTGCATGTGTGCAAATGTAAAATGTAATGTAAAATGTAAAACTTAATCACTATAGTGACCAGTAATTTTTTAATCACAGTGGTATTGAAATAACGCTCATCTCTACTACACATTTAATTTAACTGTAACAGGATGATCTCTGTACATAAAATATTTTTGAAATTTTTATTGTCGGCGTAGATAGTAATCGAAATGGAACACAAAACATTTATTTTTTTATTTCTGCTTGTCTGTTTGTTGTCTGTCTGCGTTCGCATCATGTAAAAACTTATGAATGAAATTGAATAAAATATTGTAGGAGGTCCGTCCCTTAGACCCTTGGTTCAGATATAAAAAACTTTTTTTAGAAAAAATATATTTCGTAGAGAAAATAGAGATACAAATATGAAAGCACTCAATTTTACCGGTATAATGGTACTAAAACATTTTATTTTATTAAATAGGAAATATTTAACACTTAACAGAACTCTGTAATAAATATTGTAAAACGCACTTTTCTTAATTGGATTTTAAAGATAATTAGAAATGACACACAACCGAAGTGGTGGTCACTGCTATTTTTTGATGAAATAAGAATATATTGAAAATCTGCATTCCAGAGATAACAAAAAATACTTTATAACTGCTAAAATAGTTCTCGGATGAATGGTTGTTGTATTGAATTTTAAAGTTAATGATGTGAAAACATCTCCATCTCATGGCAAATTTTATAACAAACATCAAATAATTTTAATAACGTAAATTATTGTGACATCTAGCGGTAGACGCTTATAAAACAAACTTGATGAATCCAAGAGTTAACTTGGCAGCACTTGAAAATAAAATTGTAAACGCGGCGAGAGCACCGTGCTACTATAAATAAAAATTATTTTTCTATTCAACCATCCGAATTGATACTATTCAACTAAAAACCAAAAACAACTACAATATTTCGTTAAATAAAAAAACACATGTTTTCTTTTTGGGTTGTTGTATCTGCTATTTAAAATGAATAAAAATTTGTTGCCGTAATATTTATTAAAAGGACATTTTGAGAAAGCAGACACACTTGTTAATGTAAATATCAAACTTTTTTTATTTAAATTCTAAATTTCTTTCTGTTATAGTTGTTAATATTCTGTTCCATTGCATTATAATTATTTTATTTATGGAACACCCTTTCATTTTATTTTTATTAAATTACTGTTATAGGTAGCGACCATAGTTTAATGTATTCTGTAAATTTAAGTCGTCTGGCTATGGCGGTTCAGGGCACATAGAATCCGTTATACGTTAAACTTTGACGTAATCAACGGACAAGTCAGTTAAAATACGTATTTTCTTATGAGCGTTGTCACAACCAATACGTGTCCGTCAACGCAAAGTACGAAAGTTAGCCAACTTTTGACGTACGTTGAATACTTTGATAGCTATATATTTTTTATTCTTCTTTGTTTTCTTTTAACTCTTGATGTGTTTCAATTGTATTCTGTAATTTTAATAAAATAATTATATTGGCAAAAAAAAAAAAAAAATTACAAATAAAATTAAATTATCGAGGGAATTAAATACAAATTAAATTTAAAAGTGAATACAAATAGATCGCACATTGTAAAACTTTTCAGATCATGAAACTTTAATCTTTTCGTTATTTTTTTTTTTCGTTTATTTAATAGTTTTTTAAATTAAGATATTAATTTATTTGCGGCGGTTGACTTTAAGGAGATTTTTAAATCTCATGATCAAAACGCTGATCTTTGAAAACGAAAGAGGCAGGCCTCTGAAATTAAAGGGTGATCCCATAGAGACGAGTGTTTGTTGTAAATGGCCTTATCTATTAGACTGAAATTTACACAGAGTTTTGTAGTACTGTGTCTGCTGTAACGACATAAAATTAAAAATGAAAGCGTGACCCATACGAAACATATATTCTCTCAAGCACGTGCAGTTAAAAAGGTTTTAGCGGATCTCAACATATACAAGTCCCCTGGTCCGGATGGAATTCCAGCACTGGTCTTGAAGCAGTGCTCTTCGATGTTAGCGCGTCCATTAGCAAAGCTTTTTAACATTTTGTACCATGTTGGTGAGTTCCCATTATGTTGGAAGGTTGCTAATGCTACGCCAATTCCCAAAAAGGGAGAGGCTAACAACCCTGAAAATTACGCAATCGCAATTTGCTCTGCACTTTCTAAAGTAATGGAAAGTATGCTTAATTTTCATCTTGTGAAATATATGGAGTCCAACAACTTACTTAGTGACCGGCAGTACGGCTTCCGTAGGGCACGCTATACGGGTGACTTATCGGCCTTCCTTTCGGAAAAATCGTGTCAATCCATTCACCATTTCGGCGAAAGTAAGGTAGTGGCTTTATATATTTCCAAGGCGTTTGATAGAGTGTGGCATGGTGCACTCATATCAAAACCTATTGCTTTTGGTGTCGGTAATAGCTTCACTCGACTTATATCGAGCTTTCTCAGAGATCGCACTATACAAGTTGTAAAAGAGTTCAAGGTAAGTTCAGGGGTGCTGCAAGGTCCCGTCCTTTCTCCTACCCTATTTCTTATTTTTCTTAATGACCTTCTATGTCAGACTTCCAACCCTCTCTATTCTTTTGCAGATGACAGTAGCATATGCCAAGCCTTCGGGAAATTAAGGCTATGAGAAAGCACCCTTAATCGCGACCTTTTGGTAATTTCCGAATGGGGCCTGGCGAACAGGGTTCAGTTTATCGCTCATAAAACCCAGTGCTGTGTGCTTTCGTACAGGTGTACTGCTTCAAAAATTCAATGCGATGTTCGCTGGAACAAGCATATTTTTCATGTTGTAAAAGAAGCATTCAAGTGCCTAGGTTTTCTGAAACGGTGTAAGAAATAATTCACTTCATCTGATCTCCTTACTATCTATGTCACCTTTATCGGACCGAAAATGGAATACAATTCTCATGTATGGGCCGGTGCTTCAAAGTCTGTTTTGGAGTTACTCGACCGCGTACAGGAGAGCGCGAAGAAGCTCATCGGTGACAGTAGGGTATTCAGCTCTATTGACTTACTGGAGCATCGACGCAATGTGGGGTGTGTTTCACTGTTTTATCTTTACTACAACGGAATGTGCTCTTATGAAATCAGGGAACTCGTTCCTGAAAACCTTTGTGGTCGATTGGCCGGTGAATCGCATAACGTTCGTATGTGGAATAAACTCCCTGCAGAGGTCTTACCTGCCACTTTTAATATGCAAAGATTCAAATAAAATGTCCACATTTGATTTGAATCTTCCGTCAGCAAAGTATTTATTGTGCCAACCCCATACGTCGTTACTTTGACTTCAGTTGAATATGTCAAAGTACAACGTATGACGGATTCTATGTTTTTATATTCATTATACTTATTATAGCGAAATTAGTTACACACACTGGTCACATTCATAAAACGTAACTGCTGCGCAACCGTTGATTGTCTAAGAAGCGCATTGTTAAGTAGTTCCGCTTAAGTAAACAAATTTTTTTATTAGCTGACTATAGTCAGAGGTGATCAAAGAGAGTTATGCCCTTTATATCATAATGTAACGTCACAATATTAGGTTGGTTCCTAACTGTTCGTAGCAGTTGAGCTCAACAGTTACGTCTTATGAACGTACCCACTCTTGTAGATTTAAAGTCTCTACATGTTAAAATATGTCAAAATAACATATTTCGTTAACGAAATCCTTTAATTTTTCACCTTTTTATTTAGCTAGAGTTTCACAAAAACAAACATGAAAAATGTACACCAATTGATAAATTCCTTTTTAACTTAATCCTTCTTGAAGTGGTATAATAACCAAATATGCTGATTTGCGCTGAAGTCATTATAAACATTTTATTTTATTCAGTTTCGTTGCAGTAATTTATTACAGATTTAAAATTAGAATTATAACTTTTTTTTGCATTTGCTGTCATGTATTTATAGGTGACTTACCTGCATCTTGCGTACTTAGTAACTTAATCTGAAATTTACTTAATATGTTTCTCTTATAATTAACATTTTTTTTTGTACACCATGTCGCCTTAAAAAAACCCCTGATAAGTGGGTAACGTTTTTATACCCTTCATTACAAAAAGTGGAAAAATGATATATAAAAGTTTGTTATTCCATTTGTAATTTCTACAATATCCATTTCCGACCCCATTATATATATATATATATATATATATATATATATATATATATATATATATATATATATATATATATATTCTGACTTCTTATGCATAGTGAAGTCGATTGAGTGACGTTCGTCTTTCCGTCCGACTTAGTGTTGAAATCAACTTTGAAATTTTTGCTATTGTAAATCAGCAAGATCGGTCCATGTCTTTCGACGCAGTGGGTCAAGCACCATGTCCGCTCTAATTTTTCTAATATAAAAAAAAAAACAAATATATAAAGCGATAAGGAATGAGAAAATAAAAAAAAAACATCAAGTGAAAAAATTGGCGCTCTCCCATATTTACTGAGTTATGGGCCACTGAAATTTTTATAAAAAACTCCGATTGTCAATATGGATATCATTAAAAAGCTTTTGAAGAGATCTTTCAGAAAATGCTAAAATTGTTTAAAAATGCTTAACTAATTAAGAGCCGGTGACATTTTCATGCAAAATTATATATCGTGCTTGTTTTTTTTTCTTATTTTTTAATTCTCTGTCAGCCCAATTGAATTTACTTAACTAAAACATGGTGAAGGGTATATAAGGTTCGGCATAGCAGAATATAAATAGCACTCTTACTTGTTATTACTTTTTTTTAAATAAAAAAATATCAATAATGTTAAAGTTCTAAAAAAACAACAATACAAAAATATACATGAATTGATAAATTCTTTCTTAACTTAATTCTTCTGAAGTCGGATAATAACAATATATGGTGATCCGCACTGAAGTCATATTGCAATTTTTTTTTTTCATTTTCGTTAAAGTAACTTTTTAAGAATTTAAAATTATTGTATGTATGTATTTGCAGGTGGCTCAACTGCATCTTGCGTCCTTAGTAACGTCAGTTAAAATCTTATAATTAACCGATTGTTTAAATGTTTTTTTTTTTTTCGTAAATACTTTATTTATTCCTTTTTTTGTGCACTATGTCGCCCTTAAAAAGCTAAGTTTATAATTATAGATGGAGATGAAAGATAAGTTTGAAGAAGGAGCTCCGCAAGGAAGTATTTTGGAACCTGTGTTATACTTGATGTCTGTCCATACATCGATATTTTCTGATCGCACAGCTTTTTTAAGTATTCGCAAAAGCAAAAATAGAGCATCAAGATGCCCAAAGGCTCACATGTGAGCAAAATGTAGACATATAATGTTTACTTTGCGCATAAGTAACCAAACAATACACTAACACTCGAAAGTTAAATGCCTTGATATTTATTTAAATAGGCGCATGACTTGGAAGCAGACTCATATAAAATTAAAAGCAGCACAAATGAACGTCTTATTTGCAGAAACTCGACACTTGTGTGCTGTTTCTGTAATACAATTGATCGACTCGTCTGAAAAATTTATATGAAAAGTCCCCATCCACGCTTTGCTCAACTAATTAGTTTTTGGGTGAGAAACGCGTACACTGTTTCATGTACTTGCAATTCTCTTTTGTTTTGTCATTTGTTGTTTAAGCAAGAACAAAATCTAAGGAATCAAGGCCGAAATCCAGAAACTAAAATTGAATGTATGGAAACACATTGACGAAACAAAAATTGCATGACTGGACAAAGACAAAGCACTTAATATTTTTTAATTATTTCTACACAAATTTTTGGAATTCAGTTATCTAGCACTGCATCTGCTTTAAACTTAAAAAAAAGAAATTAAAGGCAGCCCCTGATATATAAAAAATCGAGCCGTCCCAAAGACTTCAACGTGCCATTAGTAAAAGCTTAACTGGTAAATATCATCCTATAAACGCATCATAATCCTGCGTAGCGTACTAAAGATCGCAATTATGTTCGACTATTCGAACAACACAGAAATAAAAACTAATTATTGCAGCCCCTGTGTGTTATATAATTTATCTTTTGTCTGGCGCTGGCTACCCCTTGTTAATTATCATTGTTCGTTTTAACCTTTTTTGAAAATTGATGTTAGATAACTTATTCTGAAGATTTAATAAATAATTTGACAAAAAAAAAATGTAAAAAAAATCGTATTTTTTTTAAATTTGCAAAAAATGTAGCAAACACAATTATTCATGATCTAAAACAGAAGGTTAGAATCAAGTTTTCATATCAACACTATTTCTTTTTAAAATAATCTCTTATTTCTATAGCGAGTATGGAATAAACATTGAGTGTAAAAATATTGGTCAGATTTTGTTTTATACGAGGCACCTTTTAAATTCGAATTTTTGTTGTTGTTTCTTTTTACTTTCTGCTCTAGTAGCTGCAGTAACATTTTTTTAATTTTTAATCTGTAAGCATAACTTTTCCGAAGTTCTGAAGCAACGAAAATCGGTTAAAAATGAAGGTAATTAATTGCTTTTATTTAAAACCTCTTAAGTTTTTATAAAAAAAAAATTTGATGAGTTTTTAAGGGATTGCAGCAAATGCAGCTATTTTATACCCTTCACCACAGCTGGAAAAAATGTATAACTAAGTTTATTATTCCGTTTGTAATTTATACAATATCCATATGCAACCTCATAAAGTAGATATATTCTAAGTTTGAAGTCGATTTAGCATTAACTGAGAAATAAATACGCCAATCCATCTGACATAGTTTCGAATATTTTGCTACTGAAATGCAAAGTCTCTAAGAGATATTGCATACAAAGCTTATACGAAAAATAAAACTAATGCTAATTGGAAAGCTTTTTATAAACTTAGGAATAATTTAAAAATATTATTCGCAAAGTAAAGAAATGGTTTTTTCGAAAAAATTTTAGGAATTTGTAGTGCTGGTTTAAAAACCTTTGATCCTTCAGAGAATGATTTGGATGCTAATGTAATTAATAACTATTTTTATGAAAATCTGAATTCGAATATCAATAGGGAGTGTGATATTAACAGTATGACATTTGGTCATCAATAGGAAGGTTTTTCTTTCATGCGTACTTACATTGCGTTTGGGTAGATTAAAACTAATGCATGTGGTGTCGATGGAATAGCACTCAAATTTTATAAATTGGTTTTTCCCTATTATCGACTCACATTTTACATTTATTCCATACCATTTTAACAACGTCAACTTTTCCAGATAAATAAAAATGCGCGAATATTATTCCAATTTCAAAAACTGGATCAGATATACGTTTATCAAACCTGAGACCAATAAGTATCTTGCCAGCACTATCAAAGCTTTTTTAGCATGTTTTACAATATCAGATTTTTCAGTAAATTTCTCAACTCTCATTTTTAATTGATAGACAAGCTGGTTTATTGAAAAATTTCAGCATGTCTTTGATGACAGTAGCGATAAGAAATAGCATTGATGCAAATGAATCTTGTATCTAAGTTTCCTTAGATTTGTCAAAGGCATTTGATCGCATTAATCATATCAAAATTTAAGTAAACTTAACTTAAAGTTCAGATTCACTCCACCCTCTTGTCGACTTATGCAATCATATTTATGTGTACGTAAACAGTTTGTCAATTTTAATGAAAGTCAGCCAAATGGCGTGGCTCAAGGCTCAGTCTTTTCTTCAGTCCATTGCTATTCTCAATGTACATGAACAAATTATTTTGCTAAAGTTTATTTGAATCGTGTGTAGCCTTTGCTTTTGCGAATGATATTAAGCTTTTGTTTTTGGAGAACGTTCATCTAACATACTTCAGACTGTGGTCAATAATACTTCAAATGCAGTAGAAACTTGGATGATTCCAAATAGTCTTGCAACTAATTCTTCAAAGACTAAGGTTATGAAGTATTAACTTTACACTCCGAAGTTTAAATTCCCTTGACGTATGTTTACCATACCATGCAAGATATTAAAGGTAGCGCATGCTTTAATGATGTCTCAGTTATTATATTGTTTGGACGTTTTTTCGCGTAGATCTAATGTTAATGTACGAAGGATTGAACTTTTAAAAAACCACAATAAAATAGGATTAGTATATTAATTCAGACATCATATATCAATGTATCTTTCTGAATTTCTTAAGTGCTCGTTTTCTAATTCCCTAACTATTTAGCTTGTTTTATGCCTTTACAAAATTATGAAAGACTCAACTCCCGAATTTTTAATTCAACGATTTTAATGTATTCATTCGGCAGGAAATCTATAAATGTTCATAACTAGAATATACACTTCCTTCTTTGAAAGTTAATTTATTCTGTAAACAGCTCGTCCATGGAGTCGAGTACCAGCTGTATTAAGATCATTTAATTTTTCTGTAGCAGTCTATCATAAAAAGCTGCTTGAGAATTTTAATAATTCTTTTATCTTGCTTCCCGTTGTTAACATTAGTTGTTCACACAGTTTCTTTTTTTGTAATTTTTATAGTCAAAAATTGACGCCGTAAATGTGAAAAAATATATATATATGTGTGTATATATGTTAATGTTAAGTTTAACTCAGGGTTATTTTTATATCAGATAATAGCTTCAATTGCAATATTATATTTTGGCCAAATAAACGTTTGTATTTTTCCAGGCAGCGGGTAAAACACCGCGCCTGTCTTTAAAATTACCACATCATTTGGAACAAATCTAGTTAAGTGAAGTAACTCCAATCGAAAAACAAATATATGGGACAATAGAAATTTAAAATATATAGAAGAAGACAACCAAAAAAACAAGACATATTTTCCGAGTTATGAGCCTCAGAACTTTTTATAGAAGAGTACGATTATGCACCATATTTTTTAGATTTCAATATGGGTATTATTTCAAAGCTTTTAATGAGGTCTTTCATGAAATACTAAATTTTTAAAAATGTCTTTTTTTAAGAAATGTCTATGACATTTTTATGCAAAATTTTTAAATATTTTAACTAATATTTTTTTATTTTTTAATTCCCTGTTACCCCAGCATTTGTTTTTTCTTTTTGATTTAGTTACTTCACTAAACTAGAATTAAATATACGGTGAAGGGTATGTAAGATTCGGCATAGCCGAATATAGCACTCTTACTCCTTTTTTTTTAAATTTCAATATCGCACAAAAGGGCAGCAATATGAGATTTTTAAGCGAAAGAGGAAATTTCTTTGAATAAACATTTGTTCCACACCTTTTCTTAACTGCCTTTCGGTAATCAAGGACTCTAAAATCAGGTTAATATATTTTTATTAAAACTATTAAAAAAATTTTTTAAAATCAATTTCATTTCATTTGTACAAAATAATTTTTTAAAATTATGGTCAGATACATGTTTGTATTGAAAGCATAATTAACGAGTGCAGGTGTATGTATATTGATCATTATTTAGCTCTTCCTATTGTTTATATTTTGGGTATAATGGGAGCTAAAATTTGATAATGATTTGATTCCATAAAACTGATTGGTGATCAAGCAGCTCTTAGGCTGTCCCTGGAAGATGCTTAGATATCTGGGTGTGATTGTGAGTGAGGTATTCAATGAGGTAGTAATTGATGTCAATTATGCAGGTTTGTATAAAAAAGTCAACGGCCAGAAACCACTGAGTAGAAAATTTTATTGCATTAAAGAAAATACGTAATTTAAGGAAAACTTCGCAATAATAATAATTAATTCATTAATATTCTAAAAAGTCATTAATCCAACTCAAATTTTTGTAATCTTGCTTTGGTAGTTGGAGTTTATTACAAAAGTAATTACCGAGAAATATTAACAGCTTGCGAATTTTATAAACAGAGTTTAATATTAAAATATTAACAATATTTTTATTATATATTTTTTGCTTATTTGAAAACTTATTAATATAATCCTTTAAAAGCGTTAAGAGTATTTAATTTTTTAATATTTGGCTTATTTTTTTTTTTAATTTTTTGGTAAACTAAAAATTAGAAAAATTTTATAATGTTGTTAATTAGAATATTTTATGTGTTCGTAATACGAAGATTCGCCATTTCCATCAGTAGCACCACCTGCTGAACTATTTGTTGCGCTCACGCTTAATTGTTGGGGATGCAAAGGCGGTGTCGAAATTGTACCAGAAGGTGGTGTTAATGGAGGCAAATAAATCGGTTTACGATCAATTAATTGTGATGCTGATGTTGTTGTTGATGAGGACGTAGGGGGTAGATTTGTAGCTGAGGTTGGTGGAGGTGTCATTGACAAATTGTGATGTGTATGTTGTAGATGGTGGTGGGTATTGTGATGGTGTGATGACGACAATGAAGACATTTGCGTTAAAGACATTGAACGCAAACCTGCAAGAAAATTAAATTGAACACAATTAACACCATTAATTTTATTAATTCCATTTATTTCTATTTAAAATGCTATTAGTTTTTTATATTATGAAAATTCATTATGATTATGTATGATGCCTTTGTTTATGATTCTTGTGTTTATTTCTCTTGAAAAGCAAAATTTATAATCTTCTCATCAACATTTTATGGCATAATTTCATGTAATAAACTTTTAAGATTGACATGATCACCCTGAATGAATTTTTAATGTTACAGTTGAGTTTAATGATGATGACGATTGTGATGTTGCTTTTGAGTCTACTTACCATTGTCTATGTTGTAAGTGGCGCCAGTGGGTGATGAACCATATGGATTATAAGCATTGCCGGCGGCAACTAGTGAAGCGGTGGCATAATCTAAACTGGAATTTGATTGCAAAACAGAGGCCGTTACTGCAGAACTGGCTGCTATTGAGGGAATTGGCGATGAATTGCTAGTTGGCACATTGGAAATACTGTGAGCTAAAGGCGGCGTAGGACTGTTGTTTTGCAATGCTGCAGAAACGGCTATATTTGAATATTGAGGTAGAGTATTTTGACTATGAATGTGACCGTGTTGTCCCCAGGTTTCATTGAAACTTCCCGCAGCTGTAGCGGTCGGATAATCGTAGGAGGTAAATGCTTGAGAGTAAAAGTTATTATTTTCCTAAGAAATAGAGAATTTAAGTTAAGTTTTAGTTTTTGTGCTCGATAAGGAAATATTTTCAACCTACCATTCCTGTATCGTAGGATGCTGTGCTATAAAATCCGTTAGCTGCTGCATAGGGTTTTACTTTGAGTTTTGATCTGTAACCTCTAGGTCTTCGTCGCAAACTGCCTTCATCTTCAAACATGTACGCCGAATTTTGTTCTATTGTCCAATAATTACCTTTGCCAGGTTTGCCCACACCCATACCTTTGGGCAACTTTTTGAAACATTCATTTAAGCTCAAATTATGCCTGACGGAGTTCTTCCAACCCACATAAGGACCTCGAAAAAAATCAAATCTAAAGCGTAAAAATAAAACCACAATTAAAAAAGGCATTCCAATTATTAATTGTGATTAATAGATATTGCGTGAAGCTTAAAAAATTTGATGAAGAAAATTCTTTTCTTTAAGTATTCATTTAATCCGTCACGCCATAAAAACTTGAAAAATCTTTTTTTTTTTAATTTAAGAAATTGTAAACAAATAAATAAAATAAAACCGCAATATAATTGCTGTTGAAATTCTATGAAATTGCATATTTTTTTAAGAATTAAATTGGGACTTTAATAAACGATATTATTACTAATCTCCAATATCGTTCTCGTATTTTTTAAATGCGTCTGATACGTATGAGATTTAATTGTCGTATTGGTAGGTACCAATTGTCAAGTTTCGTATTTCTTCTCTACTCAGATTCTTTAAAATAAATAAACTTATTGATTTTCATTTTACTTTTTTTAGGATTTATTAAAATATCAGCACTTATAGATATTTTCAATTGTTAAAAAAAAGTGAAAATATTTTTTTTCAAATATGAAAAAAATAGCAGTGAGTGCTAAGCCAAATCATTGGCAATTACTAAATTTGATTAAAACATCAAATTATAGTTTTTATCTTTAAATATCGGTTTAGCTAAAAGTTCTTGATAATGATGATTTGTTAAAAACTTTGCACAGTGGTCTGAGTTAAGAAAAACAAGAATATTATTTATGGAACTTTTACACTACTTATTCTTCGCTATGTTTGAGTACAAGGTATTTCTACGAGGCACTAAGACTGACAATGTTGTTATTAAATAATTTGTAACCTTGGAGAATGTGAACCGACTTTGTAGACTTTTGCTGGAAGTAATCAAAATAGATCATTTTCGAAGCTAAAAAATTATTAAAAAATTTCCGTTTTAATGTGTTTACGCAGTATTTAAAAAAAATTGTCATAGCCAGAGTTTTAAGGCTTAGCGACCATATTCTGTTAGTAATAAGACTACTTTATATAGATGAATAAGAAAACGAAAATCTAGCGCAACAATCTTATTTTCCTTTTAATTAATTTTAAACGTTCAAGGCCACTTAATAAATATATTGCTAGGAGCACAGCTGGGTCAAACGACGAATTTCGTCGGCCACTACAAAAGGTATCAACACAACTGGGGCGAACGGCAAATTTCGCATAGCGCAACGAATTCGTCATGTTTGCGTATATTCGTCGACTGAAACTTAATTAGAACGATAAAATTATTTATAAATCTATTTGAATTTGAATTTTGTTTACATGTGCCACTTGCTAAAGTGACCATATATTTAAAAAAGAAACAATAAAAAAATGAATTTATAATACTTTTTTTTTTTAATTTGGCATAGCTAATAGAAAAAATATAAAGCTATGGTAGTAGATAATAGTTATTGGGAAAATAAGCCTAACCACAAGGCCAACATTTATAATAAATAACAACTCTGTAGAGAAAAAATGTTTCTAAAATTTTTAATATTTTCTGAATGATCTTTTCAACAGCTTTTAGATGATACCCATACTGATATCTTTAAAAATATGGTGCACAATCTTACTTTTCTACGTGAAATACAGCGGCCATAACACGGAAAATATAGGAGAGCGCCTATTTAATAACTGAATATTTTTTTCTTATTTATTAATTATCTATCGCTCTTGACATATTTTTTGACTGAAATTATTTTATTATTTCAATTAATATTAATATGAAAAAATTAGAGGCAGGCGTGGTGTTTAGCCCACTGCCTCGAGGGACATGGACAATTCTTGCTGATTTTCAATAGCAAAATTTTCGAAACTTTTTCTGATCGGACGGAAAGACAGACATCTCCCAATCGACTTCGTTATACGTAAGAACTCAGAATATATGTACTTTATGGGGTCAAAAATGGATTTTATAGAAGTTACAAACGGAATAACAAACTTAGATATACCATTTTTCCACTTTTTGTGGTGAAAGGTATAAAAACGGTATATAATATAATACATATAATAAAACTAAAAATTTTGTTGTTAATGTAGATACTACCCACTATGTAGTTATCGATGTGGAATATATTTTTGGAATTTTGTCTGCCTGCTGGTTGGATTTGATTAAAATTTTGTGAGGAGGTCACTTAGAACCTTAGAAAATAGAGATTAAATTTTAAAGCGCTTAGTGTTATCGGTACAATGGTACTAAAACAGTTGTGAGCACACAACAAATTTTTCTAAATTTAAATTATAAGAATATTTAAAATGGCTGTAAATACAAAGAAAATAAAAAAATAAATAAAAAAAATAAATCTTTTAAAAAATAAACAAAAAAGCGGTCCCTTTACACAAAAAAATTTGTCGTTCGCTGACATAAAAAATAGAAATAAACCTATCGCAGAGTTCGTTACGCACGATGAATTTCGTCAACGCATTGATTGTGCATATTTTCATTTACACAAATGTATTTTAATTCTTTCGACGTATATTCGCAACGAAAAATTCATCGTTCGTCCCAAATTTGTTTACTGCAAAATTCGTCGACAAAAAACCATTCTGTAAATTTATCGTAAGAAGCGAAATAACGACGAAGAAACACAGCTGTTATAATTTTTCAAGTTGTTTACTTTTTGATCTGACAGGGTGACCACATAAAAATATTACTTTGAAATTTAAACAATAACAAAAACACAAACAGAAACTATGTTTATATAAATGTACAATTTGTAAACTCATTTTAAATGCTGTAAAATAAAATAAGATCAATTATTTAAGAAAAATAACTTAATTCACTAAAATATTTTGATACTAAATCCAAACATGGCCACATTGTATTGTATTGAATTGTTTGTTGTTCGCCGTCTTACGAAGTATAAAAAAATCTATTGCAGAATTCGCCGCGTATGGCCAATTTCCATTGACATCATGATTGTGTGCATTTTCGTGTGCAAAAAAATTTTTTTGGCGAAAAATATTCGCAACCACAAATTCGTCGTCGTCCCAGTTGTGTTCATTACATAAAGGTGTGTAAGGAAAACTAAATATTTTTTAAACGAAAAATGAGTAATAACGAGATAATTTAGTCTTAGCTAAAATGAAACCTGTTAGTTTCTTCTAACTTAATTTTTCTGGACTACATTTGCATGGAATATAATTTAATTACTTTGTTACTGGCGTCTTGTGCTCCTTTAGACAAAAGTGTTATTATTACACACTCATTTTGTTCAATGTCATTATTGTCTCTTGTATCCTTGCAGCGGTGTATTTCATTTGTATTAGTTCTACTTAACATATCTACCGAAGGAATAAATGCTTTGTAATATTCATATGTTATTAAAATTCATTCATAAAATTCACTCATTCATGTAATATTACTACCAGAAAAAGTTCTTTGGACACAAGCATTATTTGTGGGAACAATCAATATATTTAAGCAGAATCCTGGTAATCGTAAAATATTGAATCCAATTAATGAAAGAGAGTTTTTTTCCACTGTTTTATAAATACCAAGTGCATCATTAGAATCTCCAAATCTTTTAAAAACTTTTTGAACTGCATAAAGTTTAATTTGAAATACAGAGTTGAAGCATTTTGAAATTGAAAATTGACAATAAACTTCAAGAATAGATATATTTGTTGGAAGCCGATAAAGCATTTTTTTTAGCAATATTTTAGCATAAAGTATAAATGTTTTGAGCGCTTATGCATAGCGAAGTCGATTAAGCGATGTCCGTCAGTCCGTTTGTTTGAACTAATGAAATCGATCGCCAATCGATCAGACATAGTTTCCAAAAATTTTCCTATTGAAAATCAGCAAGATCGGTCATTGTCCTTCTAGGCTGCAGGCAAAACGCCGCGACTGCCTCGAAATTTTCCATATTATTTGGAAAAATATAGTCTAGTGAAGTAAATCAAATTAGAAACACAAATATATGGGGCCATAGAAAAAAAAAGAAAAAATAAATTGAAAAAATTAGCGCTCTCCCATGTTTTCCGAGTTATGGGCCTATGAACTACTCATAGAAGAGTGCGCTTTTCGTGCACCATATTTTTTAAGAAATCAACATGGGTATCATTGAAGAGATCTTTAAGATAATACTAAAAACTTTTAAAAATACTTAACCCGTTAAGAGTCGATGACATTTTTATGTAAAACTATAGTTTTTTTCTTATTTCTTAATTCTCTGTCACCCCATAGATATTTTTTATTAAATTGAAGTAACTGCACTAAACAAGACTAACATAAATGGCGAAGGATATAAGAGATACGACAAAGCCGAATATAGCACTCTTACTTGTAATTTTAGTTGAAATGACCT
Source organism: Cistogaster globosa (assembly GCA_937654795.1). Taxonomy (NCBI): domain Eukaryota; kingdom Metazoa; phylum Arthropoda; class Insecta; order Diptera; family Tachinidae; genus Cistogaster; species Cistogaster globosa. Next base: position 63,732,870 of record OW569405.1, on the reverse strand, counting down.
AAAACCAAGTATAAACCGTAAAGTTAACATTTATAGTTAACGAGTTATTTGTTTATGAAATGTAAAAATTCATTTTTTTTAATTATTCGTAGTATTTTTTCAGTAAGATTTTCAGCAAAACAAAGGAAATATTTGACCAAAGATCTCACCTAAATAAGGGAGTTACAACATACTGGTGTTAAAATTTCAATGTGTTAAAATGTCACAGTGATAAAAAGCACCAGTATTCATTCAACCTTTTTATAAGTTATCTAAATTTTGGAGATAATTGTTACGTAACAAATTATACTAAATAATTTCCCCTGAACCTGTCAAACTCGAACAAGTTATTTCTAAAATTTCGAAACGAATCCAATATTGGAATGAATTTTCAACGAAATCGCTTTTTTTCTTATCCTAACCCTCTGCTACTGATATGGGAGATATAGTTTCAACCAGTCTACCCGTTTTAAAATTGTGAATTTATTTCCAAACTATTTCCGCACCACTGTAAGATGTTTGGTTCATATGCGAAAATATCGAGGGCTCATGAAAAGCCAAAGATTTTTTTCTTCTCATGTAATTCTGCTCACTTGAGTGCTGTAAATATAATTTTACCTTAAATTAAAACTTTAAAGCAAAACTATCTACTTCACGTATTTTTGCAATAATTTCTAAGATTTTTGTAAAAAAAAAAACGAGCAATAAGGCCAATGGATAAAGTGAATTGGAACTAAAGTCCATCAAAAAATAACAAACGAGATAGGTATGATGTTAGAATAAATAAATAGAAAAAATTGGTTTATTGAGCTCCACCTACACCCTCATGTTTCTTATTTTTACTTTATGTTACTACTTTTCTTAGTTCTAGAAGTTAGCTATTCTTGGAACTCTGCTAGAAATGTTCGAAAAGTATTAAACAGAATTAAGTAATTGTAAATTATGTAAAATACATTAAAGACCCAATTAGATGTGCCATACCATAATGCTATAGTCGCAATGATGGCCATAACTATTATAAATGCTATCGATTTGTGGTGTCATTTGGTAAAAAAAGTTTAGCAAAAACCTTATGGGTTCAAAGTTCGTGTTTCAGATTTCTGATTGTACACTATGTCTATGTAGGGTCAACACAAGTTAAGTCAACAAGGTTAAGTACTCGATTCAGAGTACTTATAAACTAAAAATTAGTACACATTTGGAAGGATGTCGTTTAAGTAATAAATGCTGTGGCACTAGTATTGTGGAGGATCTAAAACACTATAAACGCTATCGAACACAGCAATTATAATTGCTACTATAATTATAGTTGTTTCCATTAATTGGCCCCACATAAAATATAGTGCGAAGAATTTATTAAAACTGACTGGGAAATTGTGATGAATAGCATGTACGAATACAGTAACCTGTGATTTTCATCTAAAAATTGGTCGTTTTCCCCTTTGAGCTTTTAAAGATCTAAATTTTGAAAGTAGCTATAGCTGTTCCCCGATTCAAATTTTATTAAAATCAGATTAGAAATCAGATTAATGCTACGAGAGAAATTTTCTGTAAATAGAAAATGGTAGTTTTAGTGTTAAGAGTTATTTAAAGTTTATAAAATAAGAAGTAGACTTTATAAAAATAATTAGATTTTTATTTTTGACTTTAAACAAGCAATAATTGTAGCGATTTTTAATTGAAGGGTTTATTTAGTAATTACTCCAAGAACACAATCATTATCGATAATTAATGATTGAATTATTTCAAAGAAATAACTAAAATAAGCGTCATTCCTTGTCCTTGTACACTAAATTAATACCCTAAACTAGAGTAGAGCCCTCTTTTAAAATGGATTTTTATCACAAAAATTTCTTGAAGTAGAATTTTTATTTTACCATTCTCAGAAAAAAGTAGACCCTATAGAAACATATTTTTGTTTTCCTGTAAATTCAATGCCATTAATAAAAACAATTAAAATCAAATGGTAGTTAGATTTTTTAATAGTTTTTATTTTAAATAATGCCAATGATAATAAAAAAAAGTCTTAAGCAGTCTGAGATGTGAGTTGCACTGAATGTAATTGAAAACAAACTGACTTTTAAATATATCTTTACTAGCGTGTTTGAGCTGTACAGTTAAATATTGCTTACGTTTTTTATACAGTCGATAACATTCTATTTGAAATTTCGACAATATTTATTTCCATTTCTGTAAAGTATATTTGTATATTCTGGATCATTACACATAGGAAAATCTACTTAACGATGATCGTCTGCCAGTGCCGGCGTTCCAATCTGTCAGATGTACTTTCGAATTAGTTGCTTTTGAAATGCAGCAACATCGGTTTATAAATGGTGGAGATATTGTTGCAGAAGGCGAGCACCTATATTTTTTGTTCCATATTTCTCATGCTATTTTTGTGTTTTTATTATTGTTTTTTGCTTTGTTTTGTTGAAGGCTCTAGATTAATAACAAATCGTAATTTCACTTAACAACATTTTACAATAAATTTAAATTTGTCTAACGAAAAAAAAGGTCCTTAAAAACCAAGTTTTAGAAAAAATATATATATTTTCAGTAAATTACAAAAATAAATCTATGATGGATATCTCTCTGTTGAGATCCCCGAATAAAAACAAAAATTAAATAAATTTGATTTAAAAGTTAACAAAAAAAAAAAAATTTACTAAAAATAATTCTTGCAAATCAAAAGTTCATGAAATAAATGGAAACTCCACTAAATAATTGATAATTTAGAAAAAAAAAACCTTTTAGGTGAAAAAATTTTTCTTTCAGGAAACATCCCATTTTTATTTCTTTTATTTATTTTTCTGTCCCATTATCGAATTGGAACCAAAAAACCTTAATTTCACGACTTATAATTTTGTCAAAAAATTTGATATTTAATTGTTTAATTTTCTTATTTTCTTATTTTTATTACAATTCCACGAGTAAATTTGAAAATATCTGGATGAAAACTGAAAATTTAACACGAACTAAGACTAAAAAAAAATATTTCCAAATTTTAGCGGTATCGCAATTTCTTAAATTCATTCATAAATAATAAAAAATTATCAAAAAAAAAAGTAAAAATTTCCCAGTTTACAGAAATAAAACAAACAGAACTAAATTTTTTTAAGAAACTTTAAGCAAACTGCGAAATGCCCTTCAGATTCTGGCGATTGAAAGGTTTTTTATTTAACCACAAATTCCAAGAATTCAATTCAGAACTCACCTTTTCTGCAGAAAACTATAAATTTCACTTAATGTTAGTTTTCCCGTGGGAGATTCCTTAATTGCCATTGCAATCATATTAATGTAACTGAGTGCCGGTTTTTCAGGCCGTCTGGCTCCGGACTTTTTCGTTGTATCCGGTGATGATAAGTCCTGAGATGATGAAGTTTGCTGCTGCTGTTGTTGTTGTTGTTGTTTTGATGAATTATTTCCATTATCACTTTTATTGCTATGAACAGATTTAGCAGGAGAGGAACTAATTGAGTAAACTCCTGCAGAAATAATATGATTCGAATCATTGTGAGAATTGTTAACTGAAGTTATGACACCACCTGAAGTTGAAGAGTGGTGAATCCGTTGTAAAGAATGTTGTAAAAGTTCATTTGAGCCGTTGGTGTCTATGTGTTCTGTGGTACTATTGTGGGAGTGGTGATGTTGCTGATGATCCTGTAAATCCATGTGATCGTTGCTTTGCAAATAATCCGTAGAAGTTTTGCTTGAACAATATTTTATGGTGGAGGCGTAATGATGATTCAATTGTTGACTGATGGGATGAAGATTAGCAATTTTATTGCCACTCGCTGAATGATAGTGTTGCATTTCGCTTTCCGTCGGTGTGCGACGTGTTAACGGTGATGAATTCCCAGAGGGAGGTGCCTCATCATTGCCGCCATTTACATTTGTATGCTGGTTGCCCAAAATCACAGCGTACGGTGAGTTGGGACTTGCAGATGCCGGAGGTGTTGTCATGCTGTGCAATGAAGTCAAACCATAATTCATAGAGTCGGGTTGAGTCATCATTGTTGCATAATATTTACGCTCATTTGCATACGAGGGTAACATGGTGGGTTTTTCATCTTGCATTTCCGGAGAATCTTGATGCATGCGCATTACGGATGATGTGCTCAAGTGGTGGTCACCAGCGATTCCACCATACATAATGGGCTGAAAATTTGAAGAGGCCAATATATTCGCTGGTAAATTACGATACAATGACGAGTGGTGGCTGTTTAACTGATGCAGGCCATGTGTTGGATTAAGTGATCCACAACCGTTAGTTTCTAACATTTCTTCACTTTTAATCATTTTTAAGATTTAAAATTTTCTTAATAAAAATCAAAATTATTTTGTTTGAAATATTTTTTTTATGTTAAATCACTTTTTTATTAGTTAACAAACATTTGTTTAAAATCCAATAAAAAACTTTATTATTTTATTCAACTTAATTAAAAAGAAAGATGTTTTTATTAAACCGTTTATTACGTCTTAACGGTTTCGTTAATCTAATCGAACTAAATTTTATGCTGCAGTTGTATTTTTATTGTTGTATTTAATAATTCAAATAATTGTTGCTGTAAAATCCTTTTGAGTCTTTTTCTTTTTTGTTTTTGTTTGTTGCGTGTTTGCTCTTTAATTAGCTCTCGTTTTCAAGTGTTTCTTTTCGACAGTTTCCTAAAGATTTTCACTGTTGACAATGGGTTAAACTTATATGTGTGTGAGATCTTTGTAGTAGTAAGTAACGAACGAGTAACAGTACCTTATGGCACCATATGTGGGTGTGTGAGATATTTAATGTTTTTGCGTTAAAATCCCCAGATACACATAATCCAAGCAACTTCACATTTACATACCATTTCTGTCGAGCAGAGAACATCAAACTATTTATTATATTTCTTCATTTCACTCAGAATTGTTTTTTCGAGTTTCTTCCTCGTACTGAGTGAATGAGTGCCGTTAGGAGAACAGAGTTTTTGAGAAACTAAAAGATTTTGATGTTTTTTTTTTCGCTGATCAAGCAAAAATATTAAACAACTATAATAATGTTTTGGTCATAAAGACCTTGAGATATTGATAACTAATGTAGATGTAATTGCTCTCGTTTCAAATGAAGTAAAGAAACGTCATCTCAAAAAACGAATTAAATTTCTTTTAAATTGTTTTGAGTTGTTAGACGAAATGTACAAATTCACATTTGTTATATTCATTATGATGACATTTAAGATGTATCACAAAAAAATGATCAGATAATTTAACCGGTTTTTAAACTCATTTAATAGTTTTTTTTAAACACTTCTAAATTGTGAAAAATTTTAAATGGCGTAAACTTTTTGGCGTTTGTTTATTTCGCTCTTTTTGGTGATTACATATTTAACTGGAAGTTTTTAATTATTAACGGTAGACAAAGGGGATATATAAAATTGTAATTAGACAGAATCCAATTAGTATTTTCCCATAAAGTTGACAATTAGCTACGCGCTAGAAAATGTCGTTTAAGAAAACTTACAGGCCCAAAAAGGCTTTCAAAATTATTTTTTACATTTGAGAACAAATAGGTTAAAATTGAAAGAAATATTATTCAAATTTAGAAATGCACAACAGCTAAGAAAAAATTACTATTTTTTTTTATATTTTGATTTTGTCCTATTGTCCACTATGAAATTAAAAAAAATTTTTAATATGTTGTTCTGCATTACAGGCGATCAAATCGTCTAGAAAACTTGCATAAAATTAACTCAAAAAACAAAGTGCTTTTCATACAAATGTTTCAGAAGAGTTGATCGCCTGTAATACAGAAACAGTACATAAGTCAATCATCTTACTTTTCATGAAATTAGCATAAAATTTTCATTTGTTGGTGAAGCTTAAATTTTGTTCTTGACGTCACAGAAATAGAACATTTTCCATGTGTTCCGCCAATTTCGGAGCACTTATTCGTGGATTTTGGTGCACTTCTATAAGAATACTTCGCACATTCCGACTGGAAAGCTTACTTGGCCTGCCAAATCTTGGCTTATTTTTAGTGCTATTTGTGCTTTCGTTATCTTTTATAATAATAAATCTTTTAGCTGACTAAGAAACATATGCTTACACTTTGAATGCCAGAAAGGCATTGAATATTGTTTTTTATATTTTTTCAGGTAAAATATGATTTAAAATAATGCCACAATAAATTAGGTGAGTACACCTTGACAGGTTTTACATATGAAATTTTCTTGTGGTAGATACCAAAATATATATGTAAAAAGTATGTTTTTGAAATGACAAATACAGCTGCAAATACCTGATGATTATTGTGCGATGCCTGCTACCGTAGTCATGGAGAGATTTCACCTATCTCTACCATTACTGATCCAATATCACTTTTAATTAAGATTTCCCTTTTTGTAGTTTTTCAAAGTATTTACACACAAAAATACATAGAGAATAGAAAATTGATTTTTATCTGTACAATTTCCGAAGGAAAATCACAAGATTATTACATTATTTTTAAAGTTTACAGGAAAATAAGTGATGCCAAACAAGCTTTTTTGGCGTCGTTTTTAAACGGTTTTGCCTTCATAAGGTTGGCTTTACTACGAACACAAAATTACTACAGTCATATTCTGTAATTCTCGTAGCTAAATCTGAACCTCGACCGCTAAAAAGCCAAAAATAAATTTCATCAAAAAGTGTTAGAAAATAGCATTTGTAGCCAGGAATCGCCAAATAGATTTTTAAAATTTTTAGCTATAGAAATTTAGCTTTAGCGGTTTATTGAATAGGCTGATTTCGTAGTCACAATTGTCTATTTGTTATTTGTATTTGCTCTCCAATATTGTACACTTTCATTACATATTACGTTTAGACGATACTATTCTTTCTTTTCTCTATTAAAATTTTACATGTTGTAAGACTTGGATCATAATGTAAGTCTGCCTTTGATTTGTCTACTGCATTTGCAAGCATAGAAAAACTCTCTCTGTTATACAAGCTTATTTTAAGGCACTTTTTAGTAAACCAAAAGGGGAACATTATTTTTTTACTCACGATTTGTAAAACGCACTTATATGAACTATTCATTTAAAAGAGTTATTTTATTCTTTTCATATTTTTAGGTTTAACCGAAACTTATCATATTTCTTTGTCAATGTGAATCTGGAAACTCCCTAGAACTACTAAAATTAGTTAAATAATACATATCCAGTTGTTTATTAAATTATAGAAAGAATTCTCTAAATAACCATCTAATTAATTGCTTTATGATTTGAATGAAAACAAAAATCAGCTGGGTTAAACAAGGACATTGTAAATTTTATAATTAAATTAAACATAATACATCCTCAAAGTTATTGACCGCTTTACTAAAATTCCTAAAGAAGGACACCGATGGTGTTCATAATATTTAATAAGATAAATAAAGACATTTAAAACTGTTATTTAATAAAAAATAAAAGATTTTTATTTAAATATTTAATAGTAGTCTGAAATCCGAAGACAAAAGTTATGATAACTTTAATGTGTTGTTTTTGTATTACAAGCGATCACCTTGTCTTGTTAGGAAGAGTATTATTTACAATGAACAACAATGAATAACGATTGATTTAAATTTAAATCACGGGAATATTTAAATAATTAAACTTTAAAATGTCATGTTAATTATCCCGACCAAATTATTAAAATCATCAGTATTGACTTTTAAGGGACATGTTTCGATGGCCATTTCACTACCGCTTTTTTAGCTCTTCAGGAAACTTCTCACAAAAATTTTTAATATATTAAAAATTTTGGTCTAAACAATAAAGTAAACACAAAAATAAAATTTTAAGCAAAGACAACAAAAATCAACACTTATTTTTATTTATCCACTGAATACGACTGAATTTTATCGGCTCTTTTATAGAGTTAAAAGATGATGAAAAATAAAATAAAAGCAACAATAAAACATCACAAAACACTTCGATTATTTATTTTTGTTTTATACACGGGCACTTGCAAAATAATAATTAAAATTTAAATCACGGGAATATTAAATTAAATAAACTACTTTGCTGTTCACCAAACTTCTCATTTACATTTTAAATGAATAACGATTATTTCTCAAAAATTTATTTTTCGTTTTTGTAACTTTTTTATTTTCAGAATTATATTTTGCTGATTTTGTTTAGCACAGTATTGTACTCAAAATTCTTCTTAAAATAATTAATAAATCAAGTTTCGTAATGGCAACATTTTTAGAAAATTACGTAAAACTAAAAAATTATTAAGTAAAATATACTGTAAATTGTAAAAATAATTTTGCACACAAAATTCTCATAAAACAAGAAATAAAAATTATATTTATTAAACCTGTTTAAAATTTTTATGTAGTTGTGTTAAATTTAAGGAATTAGTCATTGTTATGACTTTGTCTTATTGTTTTTGGCATGAAGAAAACTGCTATTTTTTGTAGTCAGTAACAGGTCAACCTATTCTGATACATCCATCGAATATTAAGAATATACGTTTAAGATTGTCTTTACAATTCCGAGAAGTAGTATTTTCGATAAGTTATTTTTGTTTCAACATTAAGAACCATCTTGAAAATTAGTTCAAGATGGCACATGCCTTATTAATTTCATTATAGTTATTATTGAAAAGCTGTTCACATAAAAATTGTTTCCAAGTTTCCAGTGTCATTTAAAATTGTAAAATTACTCATTTTAATTTTTCCCTGGAAATAAAGTATTATTTTTGATCCTGACTATGGTACCTCACCGCGAAATTTTATTAAAATCCAGTAGTTATTGTATGAGGCGCATACAGACGTTTAGATAAACAGATACACAAAAAATAATTCCAAAAAATTGTGTTTTGTATTCCTAACAGTAGTACCAAATGTGAAAATTTATCTCGTTTTTCCACTTTTTTTTATAAAAAACCATTTCCCGATTTCTTTTCATTAAAAAAAACTGAATTTAGTTTAAATTGAATTAAAATTTATTTTTGGCTTAAGTTCATTTTTTAACTTCTAACAACCTTTTTTTAGAAAGAAAAATTACTTTACAAATGTATGCGGACGTTTTTCAATGAAAACAAGAAAATTTAGAGACCAGAAGAACATAATACTGCATATTCTGGACCGCTGTGTCTTTTATCAGCATTCCTCTTTTTTTTCTGCACTTTACTCAAAGTATTAAAAGCAATTAAAAATAACACACCTACTGTTTATTACTTTCCATTAAATGAAAACAAAACATAAAATAAACGCTTACGTGCCATAACTACATACATAATTAATTGCAAATTATGTAAATCTGTCTTCGTGATATAAATTATAGTAGGGAAAATATATGATTGCATTATTAAATGCTTTTAAATTTTGAAGAGATTTCCTCCAAATCTAGTGGAAAAGTATATTTTGTTTTGATTTTGTTTGAAATCTCGTATCTTCCAGGTTTCGGTGGAATGTATTTTCACTTTTATTGAAGTTATATGTCTTAATACAATAAATTAACCCTTAACTGGTGACGTTGGTCCTTAAAAAAAACAAAGCCTGTAAAACTTTACCTCTCCTACATAACTCTCTGAGTCTCTTAGTAGCTTTAAGTTATTAAGTCTTACTGCACGTGTTGATGTGAACAGTTAAATTCTTTTGTTGTTCAATTAGTAGCAGCAATCTTCATTTAGAAGTGTGGTCTCCCAGACCAACATCACCAAGAACGTAACTTTTCTTAAATAAATTTAAAGATTAATAATATTCCGTCAACTTCCGAGCGAGCATCTGACAGAAATTTTTAGGGAATTATAAACGAATTGTTAAATGAGAAAGAAGGTGGCGATTTTAGCGAAGATTCTAACTTTGAGTCTGTTCAGTGCAGCGATCATGAAACTGCTTCGGAGCAATCAGTTAATGACAAACAAATTGGTTAAAATTTCTTTAGTAATCAATGAAATCTGGCTAAAGAACCGGATGTAAAAATTCAGGGAAAAGAGAAAGGCTTTTATAATGGAAAAACCGCTTCAAATGGGCATAGGTTGCCCCTAATAGGTCTGTTAGAATATTTGCGCATAACACACTGCGGATATCAGTTTGTAAAGCACTTTTTGATTATATTGCTCCATTGCGGTTTAATAACATTCGAGTGAGAAGAATGCAGGAATACCCAATATATTTTAAAAGTTCATAGATACCCCCCAAAAAGTGTTTAATCCAAGTTAATATGTCGGTGTTGACGAAATGCTAGTTGTTTTTCGACGGCGGTGCAAATTTGTCATTTATATGCAGAATAAGCCCGATAAATATGGTATCAAAATTATGTATTTGACCGATGCCAAAAGTAGTTATTTATACAATGCTTCGATTTATTTTGGTAAAGACTTAGATGAAGTGGGATTTAGGGTGGAGGAAAAAAGACTGCTAAGACCATCATAATCAGTGATCCGCCTTGCAAGACCAATATACAATTCTTATAGATGCATTATTGCTGACAATTGGTTTTCAATGGAATTAACGAAATCTCTTAAAAACTACAACTTGACATATGTTGGAACTCAAAAAAAAAAAATAAATAAATAAATGAAAAATACCTCCCCATTTTTTACCAAACAAAAATCGGGATGAAAAAAGCCGTCTGATGGTTTTACAAAAAAAAAAAAAAAAAAAAGAAGGAAACTGCTTTAGACCATGCATCATTTTGCTGAAATATTATCATTTTGCAACTGTTATAAAGGCGGCGTTGACACATTGTTGATGACTGTGTTCAAAAATGACTTGTGCTCAAAGAACAAGACGTTGGCCATGTGTTATATTTTTTTAGAATGCATGATATAGCTGCAGCTAATTCCTACATTTTATATAAAGCAAGAATTAGTTTTGCCTCACACCAGGAAACGCGCCACAAATACGCATATCACTTTGGAGTTACGAATTTGCATACAAAGGATTTCGGAAACAACTTCAAACACAAAATTCCAAGCAGACTAAAACGTACAAAATTTAGAATATAACAAATGGAAATTGTGTTATATGTGTCCATTGAAAATGCACAGAAATACCGTTCTCCTTTGCATTGCATGCAAAAGGCATACAGTGTTGTGCAAAACAAAAGCAACACATTTTATACATATAAAAAAAACTAATTTATTGGAAATCAAAATGGTTATACAAAAAACAAAACATCGTAAGTATTTCACATTAATGTAAGCTTGAAAGTAGATAATAAATAAATCATTTAATTTACGTCTTTACAAAACAATCAAATTAAACTATTCAGGTCTCTATGAAAAGCTGTGCAAAACAAAAGCAAAAAATTCATATCTTGTATAAGACTCTTTTTTTCTAATAACTTCTGCATATCTGCATCGGCATGGATTCAATTAGATTATTCATTCCACTTATCCTCGCTACGATTTTTAAATCGTTTTCCGGAAATACGCTTCTTTAGAATTCCTCTCGCTTCTATGAACTTCTTCACCAACCTCGATGTGTGTTTCCGATTATTATCATTTTGAAACACCCATCGAAGAGGCATATTCCACTCAGCGTAGGGAGCCATCTTTGTTTCGTTATTTTTGAAAAGAGAAATATTTGCAAATGATTTTTAATGTGTTGCTTTTGCTTTGCACACTCTTTTTTACCTTTGGACGTTTTTGGTGGATTTTTTAAGAGAATTGCAAATTTTGGACTACTAAAATTCTCTTTCATTACTTATCATAATAGTACACAAAAATATACAAACACTTAATTTTTAATAAAAATTTGTGTGTAAAATCTCTGGTTAAACTCAAATATGAAGTTTGTTGCTTTTGTTTTGCACGACACTGTATATGCCTTCAATGTAGTGCCAATATTTGTAAAAATTGTCAAAGTGACGTCTAAATTACAAAGATTACTATGAACTCATTTAATTTTTTTATTTTAATCTTTTGTATTGAACCTTTTTGTTACTCAAAAACTGAATGATACACCTGAATATGTTCGAAAAATGCTTTGAAATATGCTTTGACAATTTCTGTTCCCAAAGATTTTATTAAGATGTTATTTTATCTGATAATTTAATATTTATTTTAAGAAAAAAATATGTTTTTGTTTTATTGTTAAAAAAAATGAAGTTTGTTAAATTTTCAAAAAAAACATCACCTCTAAAAATTAAGAAAAAACTCGTTTTTGCTAAAACAAATTTATTTGTGCTTAATAAATAATTTAGCAGTGTCCCATGGACCAACCTCCCCATATATGTAACTTTTTTACCTTAATTAAGGGTTAACGTAATAAAACAAATAAATTTTATTGTATTAGTTGAACCAAAATAAATTGCATTGAATTTTTTTTCAATAATAGCGTTTCTTAATAACGATAAAAATTCATGGTCCGTTTGAAGATTCATAAAAAAAATATGGTAGGACTAATTCCAATCCTACAACAAAATATATACAGACACGGGCTTAAGACCCTAACAGTTTTTACAATTTCATTATACTTATGGGTGTGTTTGTATGAAGCTTTTTATTATCAAACAGTATCCCATAAGTATGTAATAACTTGTTAAAACCTGTTTTATTTTTCTTTAGTAATTTGTATTCATTTGGAATAAACATACTTTAAAGGATATATTCATTAATACAAATCACTTTGATTTAAAAATAATTTTTTATGATTATATCTGCTACAAAAAAGTACTTTTTTAAAAAGTCATTAAAAATATAGTTAAATTTTGCGATAAATGTTGTTAAACTATAAAAATAGTTATAGGATATTTTAAAGTAAAAAGAAAAAGTTTTCAGGAATTCTAAGAAACGGATGATACCCCGGTGTTGACAAAAGCAAATTTAGTACCTTAAAATTTTTTTGTATTTTGAACTCAATACTAATTAACGGCCAAAATTTTGAGTTACGAACTTGACCTTATTTTTAAATTTATCATTTTGTATGGATAATTTTTACCAAAATATATTTTCTATAAAAGAGTACTTTAACAATTTAGTATTGTTTTCAAATTAGTACTTTCTACAAAATAGTACTTTTACAAAATAGTACTTTTTACAAAATGGAACTTTTTACAGACAGTTTTGTATACCCTTTTTTTAACTGGTACTTTTTAAAACATACCTTTTGCAAAAAGGTACTTAAAAAAATCTCTTATACAAAAATTAAATTTTGTAATAATAGACATACAAAACAAAAAAAATTAAAGCTAAAATTGAAATAATGTGACAACAACCCGTTCATGCCTACCAATAGAACGCACAACAATTTTTTCTTAAAAATCAAATCCGCCATTGTTTATTTACAACTACAAATGTCACCACCTTTAAATTGAAATATAAAAGCCAAGAATACCTACAGCAACAACAACAACGATCCCTACAACAATCTTTCTCCATTTCTTTTGATGTTGTTTAATTCGTTTTATGTGTCAACTTCAAATTAGTGCGACACATTAGCGCGTAGTCCATTGAATGAGCAAAGGCACCACTACATTGATGTTTTATGTTTGTTTAGATGAGTTTGTGGATAAATCATTATCATCTTCATTATTATTATCAACATTATAAGCTAACAAACAAAATAGGCGGAGTTTTGTTTATATTATAAAAGAAAAAACAAAATTAAATAAAAAAAGAAAGATCACAAAAATCTATATATTGAATTTTTACGAAATATACATACATCTATGTAGATGCATATGTATGTATGTGCCTCAGCTATAAACGATTGGCAGACAGGCAGGCTGACTGTCTAGCTGACTGCTCGGCATTTCGAAAACGTAATGCTTTAAATATAGCATCTACACACATACATACATATCTACAAACATAAGAAAATACAAGATAATTTTATATGAGAAAAAAATCGTTTGCAAATTTCTTTAGGTTGACCAGAGGATAACATGGCTTTGACGACTATAATCGGATAGGTGCAGCCACTTGGTTTTCATATCGAAAGTTGTTTGTTTACATCCTTGGCAGAATCATGTGGTGACAGTAGCGAATTCATTTATTTTCTCCGTTTCTAGATATACATACATATATTATTTGTCATTTTGAAGGAAAGCGAAAGTTAATGAATTCGCCACTGCCACCACCTTGTAGATGATTTCGCCATTATCTCATCAGTTGTCATTGTATTTAATATTAGTTAAAAATTACATGTGATTTGGTATTATTGAATATTCTGCTGATTTGGTCCGTGCTTCATAAGACTGCAGTTAAGTACGATATTAATGTCTTCAGTTGTACGTGTCTATCGGTTAGAAAAATATTGAGATAAAACCGTCAATAGTCCAGAGATATCTCATTCGGTAAACAGAGTAAATGCTTCCCTCTGTTTTTATGTAGCTTCGTAAATAAAATCTTCAAAACATTTCGCATAATATGTTTCCTTGGTATTCTTGCAGCTTTTTCAAATTGATTGAAAAAAAGTGATTAAAAAAAATTGGCAAAAAAAACTGAACAAAATCTTTTGTAAACAAAATTCAACATTAAGGTTTTATGAGATTGAAATATTACCCACTATGAAAACAATATTTTTAATAAAAAAAATAGAGAAAACTTTCTTAACAACGTTAAAAAGGCTGGTCACTTTACTAAGTTTATTTTACCAATCATCCATTATATGGCCATCGTTGTGGAATATTTCTTTTACTAAAATCATTAAAAATAAATTTTATGGTTTTATTGTTGGGTTATTTTAAAAGGTGTTCCATAAGCATTTCCACCATTTTATTTACAACTAAGTTTTCGTTGTTCATCGCCTAGTTGTTTGATTTCTTTGTTCGCAAATACCTATTCAACGATCACTGCCAGAAGATATTCTATATAAATTTAAAAATGGCAAACGATTAAAGAAAAACAACAGCGCGAAAGCAATAAAATTCTTTATCTTTAAAAATAGCAAATTCAACAGAAACAGTTAAATAAAATAAGAAATAAAAAAAGAAATATCATTTAACATTCAATAGTGTTTTTGTCGATCATTATTTCGCCTGTTTGTTGGCTTTCAATATTAATGACCATTCGGCCATTTATTTAACACTTCTCTTTCCCCAATAACTGGGTCATGTATTGCATTCACCTGTGGTGTATGTATATACGCATTTCCAGTCTCTGCTCTGTATTGTATTTAAGAGGTTGATGTATGTATTCAATATATATTTAGGCTGAGTAAGTTCTTGCGTTCTATATGATGGTTCTTTTGTTCTTTAAATGCTACTAGAACATTTATACACATACAATTAATTACTGCACATTTAAATATACTCTACACCTAAATATTTTAATGTCCTATTGGTGGTGGATATTTTATTTTAATATTCATTTTCTAAGAATTCAAATATGGTTGCCATAAATTATGATTTTTTAGGAACTGAAACTAAAACCAGATAATTTTCCTCTTAAACATTAGAAAAATCAGCGAAAGAATTTATGAATGTATGTAGTCATATTTGTTTGTATATGCAGATGCGTTGAATATAAATACATACTTCTATCATATATAATGCTAGATACACACGGTGAAACTTTATTGTTCCCTCATGTGTAGCAATGTTTCCTTATGAAATTTATTATTCCTTTCACATTGCCTGAAATATATTTTTTTATTTTCAATGCTTCCTAACATAATGTTCCCTCGTCTGTATCGATGTTTCAAGGTTTTTTTGTTTTATTTGCTTTTATGATTCGTGGATGATCGTATGATTTATCGTTATGTTGTGTTTCTTCTTATCTAACAACTTTTAAAGGGTTTATTTTTTGTCTATTATATAATTTCATCCCCTTACTTTAACTCTCGCAAAAGCATTTTAAAAGTCTTCTTTTTAAAAAAATATTTTTAGAATATTTTGTCAAAAAGAATAATTGCAGGTATATTTCTTCTTCTTCGTATGTGCTTTACAAATGAATTACACACAAAGCTTGTTTTTTCCTGTAATTGCCAGGTTTGTGCTAAAAAATGAGGTTTCTGGGCCATGTTCCATTTGATGTGGCCTCGTGTGTATCTAGCATAATATATTTTTAACTTAGGTTTTATTACCTAATCAGGTAGCACTATTGTACCAAATACAAAAACTTCGCAAACTAACACACAAACAAATAAATGCAATATAACAAGCTTCCGATTACGGTGAATTTATAGTAATTGAATGCTTTAGCTTTAAAAGAAATCGCATTTGCATAATTGTTATAGTTGTCACACAGTTACAATACAATAATAAGCAGTTTCTAGATTTCAGGGAGGCCGCATGATCCAATGCTATCGTTTTACCTTCCTTCTGATATAATCCCCCCATTAATAAGGATAAGATAAAAATTTAATTAAAGTTGCTTGGCTACAAAGTATGGAAAAATTTTGATGCTGCATTACTGTAATGGAGTATCTGATTGTGACATACATATTGATTGATTCTAAATCAGTAGTGTCGAAAAATTAAAATTAAGTTGTTTGGTGAGAGCAATACAATTACTCTGAAAAAAAAGTTGAGTAATTTAAATTAAAAAATATTCGTTTTTTTAGTATAACAAAATGTAAAAAATAATAACATTTTAAAATAAAAATAAGTGTTACACATAATTTATTTTAAACTTAATTTTATTTATCGCATTTATTTGCAATAGTTTTGTCTTGTTTACATTTAATTTATGTTAAGTTAGTTTAAGTCATACATTCACTTTACCCATATCATATGGTACATTTTCTTGACACTGTTCATCAGTACTGGCTTCAGTGCTCCCAGTATTGAAGTCTGAGAAATTCCTTATTCGTTTTCTATTAATCACCAGTTGAACCCTGTTTAAGAACAGAGATTTAAACAAATTTAATTTCTTACCCGTAACGTCATAAATCAATCAATCGATGGTTTCGAAGGCTCTTTTTTATGTAATAATTAGTATGAATTCGCCTGCGCTGCAACCTTGTAATTGATTCGCCTTTATACGAAGCATTGAAATATACCAAAAGATTTTCAGTATTAAAAAGCTTTTCATAACTAATATTAAAATTTTGTTTAGTGTACTAAACTAAAGAGCATAAGATTTGTTTGTGACTTTAGCTAGCAGGATTGTTCCAAGGATGCTCATCAATGTCCTAATTATAGAATATATTGTTACGTTTTTATTTATTCCTTGTTGATTGTGGAATGTGTCTTATTTATGTATGAAAAGCATAAATCATTTTTTTTTTGTTTTTTACTTTTCTTAAAATTAAAATTAAAAAAAAATTGTTTTTTAACATTTGTTGTAGAGTTCTTTAAATAGTGTTAAAAATTTTCCATCTACAAAAATAAAATGTACTGACATCTGTTCTAGTACCATTATACAGGTAAAATTTAGTGCTTTCACATTTGTATCTCTCCTCCCTCACAAAATCTAATTTATATCCATTCAGCAGTTTTTACATAAAGCAAACACAGGCAGACAAATATTTCAAAAATAGGGGCTTTGTATTCCATATCGATTTCTATCTACACCAACATCAAAAATTCCATTAAATATTTCATGTATAGAAATGACCCTGTTTCTGTTTTATTATAAGAATATATAAAGATTTTTTACAGATTGACTTACATTTTTACGTTAAATTGCTAAACAAAGCCAAACAAGATATAGAGAGACTTCTTGTTATCCATAGAACAGTTTAAAAATCCAACATTAAAATCATTTGCCATTTCATCCAAAAAGGACGACCGACACTTGATTTAACTTTTTTCTATTTTAAATTCTTCACATTCCCGACGTTATTATTCTAAATACAACAGGGTTATAACAAATTCAAAGCAAACAAAAATTTTAGTTTTATATCTTTGCGATTGTAAGACATGTGTTGGTTTTCTTTAGCAATAAATGGCAAAGGTATTTATGAAACGCACTTTATTCATTTGTTTAGGGTTATTAAAAGCATTTAGGATTTACGTCATTAGAAGTTCTATAAACAAAAATTTTTGATGTTTTTTATCGAGGAAAAACGTGCTTGCTAAACAAAACAAATAAATAAATAATACATATAAAAAATAAAACAGTAGTCGTAATGATGCGCTATTTATATGTACATAGACAAATAAAAATTTTCCAAAAAATTATTAGTTCTCACAAAAAATAAAAAAATAAAACATATTTTTCAAACACCAAAATTATTTAAAAAATAAATTTAATTTCAGAATAAGTACGAGGGCTGCTATATATATTTCTGGCCTGGCAACACTGAGTGCTATCAAGTGCAATCTGACATTTTCATTGGAAAGTTTGTCATTTTTAAGCATAATCCTACTCAAAACGTTTTGACGTACGACCATTATTTGTGTTGTTTACAGTGACTTGAAAAAATTAATATAGAAAAAAAATGGAATTAACTCGTGAACATTTTCGTGCCATCACTTTTCACAACTTTCGACGTGGATTATCACGACAAGAGTGCATTGATGAACTTAAATCTTTGTATGGCGATGAAGCACCATCCTATAGCACTGTGAAAAATTGGTATAATAAATTTAATCATGGCCGAAGCTCGCTCAAAGACGAATTCCGTGAAGGTCGTCCAAAAACGGCTGTTGTGCCAGAGAACATTGATGCCGTGCGTGAACTCATAATGCAAGATCGACATGCGACATACCGAGAGATAGAGACATCCTTGCACATTTGTTCCATTAGCATACATTCAATACTGCATGAACACCTGGCCGTAAAAAAGGTTTGTTCTCGTTGGATCCCGCACAATTTGAAAGTCGCTCAAAAAAAGGCTCGTGTCGATTGGTGCAAAGAAATTTTGCATAAATACGATTGCGGTGCTTCAAAAGACGTTTATAGGATCGTCACAGGTGACGAATCATGGATCTATGCGTATGAACCCGAAGCGAAACAACAATCGACCGTGTGGGTCTTCAAAGACGAGCAAAATCCAACGAAAGTTGTTCGTGGAAGAAGCACTTCGAAGCAAATGGTCGCCTGTTTCTTCAGCAAAACTGGTCATGTGGCGACTGTTCCGCTTGAGCAACGTAGGGCGGTCACGTCTGAGTGTTACACTACAATTTGTTTGCCTGAAGTCATCGGAGAAATTCGAAAAACCAACAAGAGAAGACAAATCATTGTTCACCATGACAATGCGAGCTCTCACACATCGTCTCAAACCAGAGCGTTTTTGACCGGCCAAAACGTCGAATTAATTGGTCATCCGCCGTACAGCCCTGACTTGGCACCTAATGACTTCTTCTTGTTTCCGCATATCAAGAAAAAAATGTGTGGTCAACGATTTTCGTCGCCAGAAGAAGCTGTTGAAGTGTTCAAAAACCATATTTTAGAGGTGTCTCAATCGGAGTGGAAAAAGTGCTTCGACAACTGGTTTGAGCGCATGCAAAAGTGTATAAATCATGCTGGAGAATACTTTAATAAACAATAAAACCATTTTTGATTATAAATATTCGCATTTTCAATATTAGGCCAGAAATATATAGAGCCCTCGTAAAAGTGTACATGTATATTTATTAAAAAAATTAATTAAACATAGGCGTTCTAAATTCACCAATATTGATTATTGTAGGTACAAGCACGTCTTGATCGTCACTTTGCTACCCCTTGTTTAACTCTATTGCAAGCTTCTTATTAAATTTTAGATTGATAGAGTAAAAGGCAAATACAAGATTCAAAGTTTAAAAGAAACAACAATAACTAAAAAATGATTTTATATGTTTTTTCTACATATAGCTTATTTTTTGCGGTTCTTAATGCAATCGAAAGGTAATCAAAATATAATGAAAAGTAAAATAAAAAATATCAAAAAAATTTATCACGATTTTCTTTTGTTTAATAAACAGCGCCTTGCACATTTATAATTTAAACTAATTCACGAGAATGTTCAATTTAATGTTATTAAACAATATTGATAGCAAATAAAACGAAAATAAATAGAGGCGTTTAAAACAAACAATAAAACGCTTATGCAACTAATGGCAGATTCTTAAAAGAATTTGTTGAGGCGTTTGAATCACACAAGACGATGTTTAGTACATAACGCTAGAGTTTCATAAGAATTCGTTATAAACTAAAATGTCTTCGTAATAAGCCTCGTATTTTACTATTTTAAATATAATTAAACATGTGTGGGATTGAACTTCCCGCTTTTTAAGGCTTTTAAAGGAAGAAGACAATTCGATATTAAGAAATCAGTACTTAAAGCAATTAATTACTCCTGAAATGAGATTTCTTTGGATTGCCTGAAGTCAAATTGTGATAAGAAACCATGTTAAAAACCGCTATGAAATAGTAATTGTTTATATTATTATTGAAAAAAAAATAATAAGTTCTTAATTAAAATAAATTAAACGGTTTAATCATTCAAAGAAAAAAAAATAATTTTTCTTTCTTTTTCTGGAATAGAAAAGTTAAAATACTGTTTAAACACAAAAAAAATTTTTTTATGGTATTTTTGTAATTCTAACAGTCCACCCTAAATACGAGCGTAAGACGTTATTTAACTGTCAAAAATTCTCATGCCCATACAAAATGTATGAGACCAACCCAAATAGCGCGACGCTAACTTTGAACAATTGAAAAATCCAATTTTGACGCGCGTAAAAAGTGAAGTTGGCTGCAAAAGAAGTGTTGTTATTGTTTTTTGCTTTTGTGGTATATACAAAAGTATTTCCAACAGTAATGACAGTACAACTACTTTAAGGTCAATTTCGCGATTTTATCTCTCTTAATTATTTTAATTTTGTGGTTTTTAGCAAATAAGATAAGTAAACAATACTGTTCGTTTCACAACGTTGGCGCTCGTATTTAAGTTACTCATTACAGCGTAAAAACTAGACGCTAAATTACGTCGTGCCTAACGCCCGTATTTAGGGTGGACTGTAAGAAAGTACTGTTTACGACGGTAATCAAACTATAGGTTTCGGCAAAAAACTTGAAAAAATATCGGCTACAAAAAACAAAAATTTAAGTGGACAGATTCATGTGTTCAAATCCCAAAAATAATAAACAGCATTCATTAAAAAGAGGAAAAGAACACAATTATTCGGCAGCCGCGGTGAATGACAAACTTTTAGTTACATCACAATATTTTTTTTAATTATATAACTGCGTACGAGTCTTAAACACAAAGGAAAGAAGCGAAATAATCAGTTGGATTTTAATTCTAAATTTTTTAAAAAATTCCAAAAAGAAGATTTTTCTTGGCACAATCTTTGAAAATTTACAGTGAGATGGCGAGTATTTAGTTTTAATTTAAAAAGAACAACTTGGCAGCTTACAATATAATAAATACTAATATAATCAATTTACAAACCGTTTGAAAATATTTCTTATCTGCTAAGGATTAGCAAAACAAAGGTGTTGATGAATTGTTATTTTAATTTAGTTTTCGTTATTAGCAAAAAAAAAAAAAAAAAAAAAAACTTAATGTAAATCGGAAAATAAAATTTTAATTCGAAAGTCGAATATTTTACAGGCCAAAGTTATTAGCCCATCATATTGCCCGCCATGTTTTTGCAGATTTCCTATATTACGAATATATCCATATCTATACCTATATATATAAAACGAAATTTTAACAGTACAATTGTTGTACATAAAATATTTTTTTAAAGCTTTTTGTTGGTGTAAATAGAATAGGAATACAAAACACCTATTTTTAAATTTTTTGTTTGTTTGTGTTTGCATCACGTAAAAACTGCTGGATGGATTTGAATAAAATTTCGTAAGGAGGTCCTCTATAACCTTGGTTTGAATATAGAATACTTTCTTTTCGTAAAAATAAGTTAACTCCTAAAGAAACTAGAAATTCAAATATGAAAGCGCCCAATTATCCCGGTGTAATGGTACCTAAACAGTTGTCAGCTCATTTTATTTTTGTAGATGGAAAAACACTGTCTACAGAACTCTGGAATAAATACTTTAAAACCAAATTCCAAATTTTAATAAATAAAGAAATGATATGCTAACGAAGTATTGGGCACAAAACTCACGCAGGAATGAAATATTTGTTGTTTTATAAAATAATTAAAAAAACCAAATACCTATAGCTTTTATTACACGACGAATTTTTTTCGTCCTAAAGCAAGGAGTTCTTTTTTATATAAATTACTTTTTGTTGATTATAATCATAAGAAATAATCGCTTTTAAACTTGTGTAAAAATAGTAAGTATAACATTATTCCTGGTCTTTTACAAACAAATTTGATATGTTGGTTTACTTGTGAGGTAGTGCGAATACCATTCTTAAGAGGAATCGTGACTAGGTACTTTGTTATGTAAATATTTTTAATAAAAAGTATAAATATTTTTGTAATCACAATAAAAATAATTTATATTAAGAAGATTAGAAAAAAAAACAAACAAAGTTATATTAGTAAACAATTGAGGGAATTCCCAAATAAATAAAATATCTTCAGAGATCGATGAACCAACCAAAAACAACAATACAAGGAAAAATCGTTGCCATCAGCGTTAATTAAATTATATAAATATCTGTCTTGTTATGATCGTTAGCAATAACATAAATTAAATAAATTTAAAAAAAATCGGGAGTAAAACTATTCTTTAAACAAATAAAATTGTTTATTGAAGAGTAACAACAAATCATGGATACGACTAATTGTTTAAAAAACAAATTGTTTACTACGTTCATGCAGATCATTAGCATCAATTTTATAAACAACAATTGTTTTATAGCACAAAAAGTGACAGAGGAAGATGTAGAGCAAGTGGTAGAAAATTAATAGAAAGAGAGAAGAAGTAGTAAAAAAAAATGATTGTAAATAGTAAAAGCATATTTCCTTCATAAAAAATGTTATTTTTTAATTGTTTATAATTTCGGTTATTGTTATTTTAAGAAAGTACAACATTTTTTTCATTTTGTGATCGCCGCAATGCAAATAAATTTGATTTTAAAATTTAAAGGTTGACATTTAACGTTGACGTTCAAAGGCACGTTTCCTATGCCAAAGTTTGTGATTTTTAAAAACAATTTATTTTTACAGTAGAAGGCATTTTTTACAATATTATAATAAAAAAGTATTTTAAGAACTTTTCATTAATAACAAACAGTTTCCAGGACTTGGTTAGTGTGTCTTTTCTAATTTTTCTTTTAATTCAATTTTAGGAAAATGTGTTTTCAAATATTTATTGCAGAGTTCTGTAAACAGGGTTAAAAATTTTACAATTAATTTTTTCCTCAACCAAGATTTGAACCGCGGATATTACAAATGAATTAAAATTTACTTTTTCGTCTTAATGTAAATTTTTATACCCTTCAGCACAAAAAGTGAAAAAACGCTATAACTTATTTTGTTCTTCCGTTTTTTATTTCAACAATATCCATTTTCGACCTCATATATATATATATATATATATATATATATATATATATATATATATATATATATATATATATATATATATATATATATATATATATATATATTCTGACTTCTTATGCATAGCGAATTCGATTGAGTGATGTCCGTCTGTCCGTTCGTGTTAGTGTTGAAATCAAGTGCGGCAGGGCACTATGATCAGCTAGAAAAAATTTAAATACGCAAATCGATCAGGCATAGTTTCGAAAGAGATGCTATTGGAAATCAACAAGATCGGTCCATGTCCTTCGACGCAGTGGGCAAAACGCCATGCCTACTTTTGATTTTTCTATATCACTCGGAACAATGAAGTAACTTCAATAAAAAAACAAATATATGGGGCGATAGAGAATTAAAAAATAAGAAAAAATCATCAAATGCAAAAATTGGCGCTCGCCCTTATTTCCCGAGTTACGTGCCTCTGAACGTTTAAATTATTTTTAAGATATCAATATGGATATTAATTAAAAGCTTTTGTAGATTTCCTTAAGGAAATACTTTCATTTTTTGTAAATGTCTAACCCAGTAAGAGCCGATGTCATTTTTATGTATAATTTTATATCATACTTAATTTTTTCAGATTTTTTAAGTCTCTGTCATTGCAATATTTATTTGTCTTCTTGATTTACATTTCTATATGGTGAAGTGTATACAATATTCGGCATGGCCATATATAGCACTTTTACTTGTTAGTTTTTAAAAACTTAAACCATGGTTTCAAAAACATTTTAAATTTATTCATTGAAAACTTTAAAAATATTTAAAATTCATAAATTTGAGGCTTCTGTAGTCTGACTAGAAAACAGGTTGGCCAGGGTTCAACTCCTGCGGTAACCAAAAAATAAAAATATGTTTTTTCTTTTTAATGGTATGAATACATATTCGAAATCTAACAATTCAGCACGCAGTCTCCTTCGTCGGTTCTTCTACATAGCACATTCGCTATACTTTCACCACCTGTCTTTTCTCTCCTTTTTCCCTCTCCTAAGGAATGTAGCCCGATTACACTAATTAAATAGGCATTGTTGTCTGAAGTACTACTTCTCTTTACAAAAAAAAAAATAAATAAGTAAATAAATAAAAGTTGCAATTTAATATCAGTATTTAAAATTGAAACTTTAAGGAATTCCAAAAAAGACAATTTATTTACAAAAAAAATTCAAATAATAACTAAAAAAACACGTGATCTTAATTAGAAATTTTAGACAAACGCACAAGAACATTTTGATTATTTTTTTTTTTTTTTTGTAAATATTTTAAATGAAGGTGATCATATCATTTATAAATAAAGTTGTTGTTTTATTTGTTATTATATTGTTGTTGATGTTGTTGAATTTGTAAATATTTTGATATTGAAATTTATTTATCTTCATTTGTTTAGAAATCAGTGTTTAACAATTGAATCCTTCTCTTCTACAGCTGAGTTGAACAACAGGAAAGGCTGGGTAAAAACACTTTTCAATGGAATCAGGTTATTATTTTAACAAGTTGTTGTTATAGGTCAGTGTGCAAAATTATAAATAAAAGTAAAAACACTGATTTCAAATCTAAACATAATCTTAAATTTCTTATCCACTGCCACTACCACAAGTAGCATCAACACTATGATTTTAATTCAAACAAATGTTGTTGATGTCAGTTTGTTTTTTAAACAATTTTGTTTATACTCGTATTGTTGTTGTTTAGAAAAAGTTTAAAAAATATTTTAGCTGAGTGGATAATCTTAGAGGCAAGAAAATATTGTTTAATCATTGTTTAAATTATTAAGAGTAACAGTTTATATTAAAAAAAATTACAGCTGTTTTCATGATATCACTGTGCAACAAAATAATGTTCATGATGCATAAATTTATTATTATGATAACGCTAGTCTAGTCCTCTCACTGAACATCAGATCACATGTTTCCTATGGCAAATATTTAAATCTGGCTTCAAGAAGTTCAATACCAGGGTAAATAAGTCTTTAACCTTTTTAGACCTTTTAATTTGATAGGTAAAAAATTTCGACTTAAAAAAATCGCATTCAGAACTTTGGCCAAAAAATTCACTAATTAAATGAATTCAGAACTTACCGTTCATACGTTCATGATGAAATAAGGAAGATCAGCCGCCAATATTATTCAACACAAAAATAAAAAGAAAGCAGCTTTTATCTGTAAGAAACAGCAAAATAGTCACTAAATGTTTGCTTTGTTTTTGTTTATAAAACCTGTTAAGTTTTTATTGTTTTTTGCTTTGTTGATTCAATATAGTTCTCATTTAATCAACTTGGCAATACAAATAAGACTTTCTAGTTTTGGATACAAAATTTGGGTAAAATGAGCTATATGAGCAGTAGCGAAATGGATATGTTTTCCCTGCAGTAATACATTTCATTTTGTAATTTTAAATAATAAATATTTCATGAGAATATCATGAAATATTTATATTTGAAGGAATCAAGCACGATTAAAGTAAATTATTATAAAAAAGATTCCGAAAAATAAATTTTCATATTAAAAAAAAATCAAGTTCGACATATAATTTTACATAAAAATCTCACTAGCTTAACCCATTAAGTATTTTTTTAAACTTTAGTGTTTCCTGAAAGATCTCTTCAAAATGATACCCATATTGATCACAGCGGCAATCGAACTTTTTATAAAAAGTTTAGAGGCCCATAACTTCATGTTTTTTTCTTATTTTTAACTTAAATTTTACCGAATGACATGGAAAAATTAGAGGCAGGTGGGGTGTTTTGCTCGCTGCCTTAAAGGACATGGACCGATCTTGCTCATTTTCAATAGCAAAATTTTCGAAACTATTTTTAATTGCTGGGCGTATATTTCTTTTTTTTTTTTGCTCTTGGCAAAGTTGATTTCAACACTAACACGGAAGGACATCGACTTCGCAATGCATAAGGGCTTTATGGGGTCGGAAATGGATACTGTAGAAATTACAAACGGAATGACAAATGGTGAAGGTTATAATAATGTCATATGCACAACAGTTAGTGCAATATACAATTTCAACAATCAGAATACGAAGGGCTCGTTAAGTAAATTTCTACGCGATTGTTTTAAAATACATAAATAAAAAACATAGATATCTGTGTTCGAATTATAAAAAGGTTGAGTTATTGCAAATATTTTGGTTCTAATATTCAAATGCGCACTCAACATTGTATAATTGTAATTTTAAAATTGAGTTATCTAAACAGTTATTAAATTAAAAATATTGTTAAAAACTTTCCGAAAACGAGTTAACTTGTTTTGTTTCTGTTCACAGATATCTAAAATAAAATTGGTACATAACAAATTTGTTATTTTTGGTTTTATATATTTTGTTCTATTAGAACGATTCTGCGTAAAAATTATTAAATTTCACGTTTTTGTTTTTTTTTTACAATAAGGAATATTGTCAAAAATAAAATAGAATTTGGATAGTAAAAACTGATATAATTTCTAACCAAAAATTAGAAGCTTAGCTTTTGCTTAAATTTTTATATGGAATTTGGTCAAAATTTGTTCAGACATTCTGCATAAGTTTACGGTTTCGCATCCGGTTTCGCCTAAAAGCACACCAAAACTTATATCTGTGGCGACATAATTGAACAAGAAAAAAAATCAATTTTTAAATATATTATTAACAAAGAGAATTTAAAATGAATACAGTATTAAAGGTATTATATTTTTATATACATACGTGCTATAAAGAGAAAACAAATTCACTGTAGAAAGAAACAAAAAATTACAAAAATATTTGTAGTTTCTGGAGATAAAGAATTGAGGAATAAACTTTTGGCAATTTCGTTTACGGCGCTAAATGTGTTCTTTTCCACCGACTTCAAAAAAAGGAAGGAGGTTGGTGCCTGCAGAACTTAGTCATTTTTGAACTGATTTTGAAAACTTTTTGTAGTTTGGTAGATTATGTTTACATATTGGTACCGTTTTAAAAACTGTTCACAATCTTCAAAATTAAAAGGTGTCCTCATACAATGCTCATATTTTTTTAAGCGTATTATGAATCGTAAAGCGTACTTCTTTAAAATTAAAAGATGCGTATTAACAAAGCAAAAAGTAAGACAAAAGTAAATCTAAAAATTAAAGGGTGTCGCCATAGGTGACGTAAATTGACTTATATCCGCCTATCTTTTGAACCGTTATAAAGGAATGCTTGAAAATTGGACAGGATGTCGATTACTATGACTGTTATAATAATAAGTGTAAACATTCAAAGTTATAAAAAATAAGGGGTTTCCTAACATTTAATTTAATTTGATGTATGTGAAAAAGTAAAATTAGTAAATATTATAAATTATAGGGTGCTACAATAGCTGCTTTAATTTGATGTCATCACCAAATTGTTGAACAGTTGTAGACAGTTGATTGAAATCTGCAAGGAAATTTTATGGTTAAGTCCGCTATAACAAGTAGCAAACTTAGAATTAGAAACTAAAGGGTGTCTCTATAACTGGTGAAACATAACCTATGTGACCCTATCCTTAAAACCGTTACGAACAAATTCTTGAAAATTGGACAGAATCCATTATTATATTAAGGATAATAACAAGTATAAATATTTAAAATTAGGAATTAAAGGGTGTTCTAATGGCTGTAATTTGATGCATATGACCAATCCTTTGAACAGTTTTAGACTGACGCTTAGAATTTAAACAAATTTTGTTTCACTCTGTCAGCAATAAAAAGTGTAAAAAATAAGGGGTGAACACATAACTGCTTAATTTTCTTGTTTCATCTGCATTCATATTTTCTTTTACGGTGAATATTCGCTTCAATAAATTCTTGGTTTTCCAATTTGATATTTATATCAAAATCAATAACAAGACGTAATTAGTATTGCGGTTAATTCTTTGTACAAGTGCCTTAGGTGTCTTCCCACTCAATTCCAAAGAAAAATCTGTTCAAAAGCTTTTAAATGATATTGATCATATTGACAATAGAGCTTTTTTATAAAAATTTCTGAGTCCAATAATGCGATAAATATTGGCCAGCGCCAATTTTTTCATTAAATGTTTTTTTCTTATCTATTGGAGTTAGTTCATTGTTCCAAATTTTATAGAAAAACAGAGTCAGGCGCGGTTTTTAGCCCACTGCTTCGAGGGAAATGGAACGATCTTGTTGATTTCCAATAGCACTTTTCGACACTATTTCGATCAATAGGCATATTTAAACTTTTTTTACCTGATCTAGTACCTCGGCAAACTCGATTTCAACACTTGCACGGACGGACAGACGGACATCGTTCAATCGTCTTCGCTATGCATAAGAAGTCAGAATATATATACTTTGAGGGGTCGGAAATGGATATTGTATAAATTACAAACGGAATAACAAACTTTGTAATGCCTTTTCCACATTATTATCGGGAAACCCTTTATTTAATTTTTTGTACTTATTTTTATGACAGACATAGCAGAACATCATCTGTAAAAATTTTAAGCATTTGCCTATAATGGTTAAAGAGATAAGGCCATATTCGTCATATCTACGGCCGGCTGTATATAGAAATTTGAAAATTAGAATTTACTAAAAAAAAATTCATTTATAAAAAAATATTCGGAAAGTCTATTTTGGATCACCCTGTTCAGTGAGTTATAGTTGGAACAGAGTTCTAAATTTTTACCACTCGAGGTTTACTGGTATTTACTTTCAAATGATTAAAAAAACACTAAACCACAACCACAAAAAAGTGATTTTTGGCCGCCTTCTCAAAATATGTGCCACTGTGCGGCCTTTAATATGTTAATTTATTAAATTTATGAATTTATTGTTTAAAATCTATTTTTGTAGCAGACATATGTATCTATACACGTGCTGTGTGAATTGTGTATGTCCTCCTGCTGCAGTTGAAAAACTAAGTCATACAAAAAAAAACTTATCAATATTGGGACACCTTTATATACAAGTTTTGTTTTTTAATTGTCATTAATCGCACAAACAATATTTTTTAATTTTGTTTGTGCCATTAAAGCAGCTATAGTAATACACCTTCTGTGAAAAGGTTTACTTAGTACGGTTCCAAAGTAGAGGTCTGTGACAGATGAATGAACGGACAGATGGACAGACATTGTGACTTTATGGTCGGAACCCTAAAAACAGCAAGTTTTGATGGCAGATTTAAATTAAAGGATGTAACGACGTAGAAAATGTATCTCACTCTCAGAGCCTTTTTTGCTCTCTTTTAAATTTATCATTTTTAATAACGAGCTTAAGGATGAACTTCTTATAATATCGACACAATGATTTTAATTACATCCGTACTGTGAGCAAGCATAATTTTATATGTAAAGGGGAAAACATAAATAATTTGTCTAGCAACTCTGAAAATTACATTAACTAATTAAAAAAAAACTTATTCCTAGTGGGGCCGAAACAAAAATTTTGGAGGTTAGTCAGCTACACAAGTGAAATAAAATTTCAAAGAATTTTAAACCTTTTTATTAAAAACATTAATTTTTGGAGTTTATTTTTTAAAAAATTTTCAAGTAAATTGATCAGCACTTCTCTACTGATGTATCTCGAAATAAATAGATATTGAGTTTGACTCAAGTGCTGCACACATATAAAATAAATACAAAAGAATTTTAATTTATAAGTTAAATGTTGGTGCATTTCAATAAATTCTGCTTTAACAATTCTTTTAAGTAAATCTGTGTTACTTGGTTGTTGGTAAAATCAACCACTAATCACATCACACATACTGTGTGCCGACATTTAGCATAAAATACCACTTGACAAGCAGGCAGACGTCTATTGAGAAACAAAAAAAAAAAAAATCAGTTTTAAACGATACTTGCACAAACCAATTAGGGTTTATTTGAAAAAATTTTTTTTGGTTTAAATGCTGGAGTAAATATCGGTATCAGAATACAAATCGTCCAAAATTATCCTCAAGTGTTTGAGCGTTAGTTTGACTGCCGTGTAAATGCAATCTATTTTACAAGTATTTTGTTGGTGACTGTAAATGTGTCAAGTGTGACAAACACAACAACAACAACAACACATTGATATATTTTTAAATTTGTTAAAGTAATGAAATATAATTTATTCCATGAATATTTGTCACTCGCTGTAACTTATGACCAAATACAAAATATTTTGACATTTGAACATTCGTTTGTATCATCGATTTCAATGTGGTTTAAAATGACATTCGAAGTTGACGACTCAAATTTTAAAATGAAATTGAGTTTGGCGCCAGTTTTATCGAATGTTATTGTGTCAGCTACTAATTATGAATATTAAAAAGGCATTTTTATGGAATTAATTACGGCAAAGAAAAGTGGAAATTTAGCAACAACAACAACAACAACAACAAAATATATTAAATTTTATTAATTGGTTTTTGTATATTCAAAAATGTTTTTATGTGTGGTCTTGTTTTCAACTTAATGACTCTTGATGCTGTAAAGTATCAGTAGCCAAAAGAAAGAGCAAAAGAAAATAATAAAGAAATGTATTAAATTTAAATACTAAATTCACCACATTTTTTAAAAACATTATTTTTGAATTTTAATACTTACGCAACACTCTTACTCGCATCCTCCCACTGATCGCCATGTTTGTAAGTATTTACGCTTGAAAGTACATAATTTGTTTAAGTAACCCAAAAATAGTAACACATTTTGCCATGCAACTACCCAATTGGCCCACAAAACATACAAGAAAAAATAAAACAAATTGTGCAAGCCTAAGCTAAGACGCCATTCTTTAATTGAGAAACCAATGCGCTTTTCAATAAATTTTCCAAATACCCTTAAAAGAAATATGGAATGAAGTACAAGCAAGAGAGAATTGTTATGCAAAATTGAAAATTAAGTACTCTATAGCAATCATGGAATAGAGTCATCAAATTTTATAATTTTTTTCTGGAAGTTAATTTACTTCTTTCTTTGTGACAACATTTTATTTTCTTTTTACGTTAATTAATTTATAAAACATAATACGACTTCAGACTATTGGCATATGAACGGCTAAAGCTTCAACGATAGCATTTTTGATTTTGTATTTAATGAAATATTTTATAGTTTAGGATGTAAAAGGAGTATATATTAGTTTGTCATTTCGTTTGAGATTTCTACAATATCCATTTTAGTCCCTATAAAGTATACATATTCTGAGTACTTATGTATAGCGAAGTCGATTGAGCCATGTTTGTTTTTTCGTCCGTGTTAGTGTTGAAATCAACTTTGCAAAATCACTAGATGAGCTAGAGAAAATTTAAATAAAATTATCGATCAGACATATCTTTGAAAATTTTGTTATTAAAATCAGCAAGATCGGTCCATGTCCTTTGAGGCTGCCTCTAATTTTTCCATATGATTTGGAACAATGCAGTAAATCCAATAAAAAACAAGTAAGAGTGTTATATTGGCCGATGCCAAATCTTATATACCTTTCACCTTTTATAAAAATCCAGTGAAGTAACTCCAATCAAAAAAGCAAATATTGAGGTGATAGAGAGTTAAAAAAACAACCAAAAATTTATATAAAAATTTCAACGGTACTTAATTTTGTGAAAGATCTCCTCAAAGGCTTTTAAATGATACCAACATTGACCATAATGAAAATTGAATTTTTTAATGAAGTTTTTAGAGGCCCACAGCTTGGAAAACATGAGTGGGCGAAAATTTTTTTTTACTTATTTTTTTTTTCTAATTAGAGTTACTTAATTGTTGCAAATGATGTTGAAAAATTAGAGGCTCTTTTTTCCACATTTTGTGGTGAAGGTTAAGAGTGTTATATTCGGCTACGTCGAATTTTATATACCCTTCACGATATATATAAATCTAGTTCAGTGTAGTAACAAATATTAGGGTGATAGAAAATTAAAAAATAAGAAAAAAAAAAATTACACAAAAATGTCATTGGCTATTAATGGGCTAAGCATAAATTAAAATGATGCCCATATTTATATCTTGAAAATTATGGTGTAAAATGGAACTTTTTTATGAAAAGTTCGGAGGCCCTTAACTCATAAAATGTGGGCAAACGCCAAATTTTTTACTTGTTGTTTTTCTGTTATTTTTTAATTCTTTATTGCCCCATGTACTTCTTTTTTTATTGAATTTACTTAACTACTTAGATTTGTTCCAAATGAAATGGAAAAGTTAAACAAAGGCATGGTGTTTTTCTCGCTACCTGGAAGGACCGGTCTAGCTGTTTTTCAATAGCGCAATTTTCAAAACTATGTCTGATCGAATTGCGTATTTAAATGATTTTTAGCTTTTCTAGTGCCTTGGCCAAGTTGATTTCAATCCGAACACGAACGGACAGACGTACATAGCTCAAACAACTTTGCTATGCATTAGAACCGAGAATATATACACTTTATGGGATCAGAAACGGATATTGCTGAAATTGCCAAATTGTAGAAATGTCCCAACCCATCCAATATTTCACTAGATTGTGCATACTGATAAAGAAGTTTCTAGTTCAAAAATTCCGTACTCTAGGTGCTAGATAAACAATGATAATTTCTTTAATTTTGTATGGAAGATACTTGCCTTCTATTTTAATCGCGATGACTGTTTCTTCAGTCAAGAAACTTTTTTCCTAGTACTCGCATTCGGTCTGTATTTGCTAAACGACGTTTATTGATACGGGAGTTACAGGTGCAGAATTTATAGAGACTCTATATTATAATTCTCTACCTACACGATAATAATTTTTCACCTTGTATGGGCGGTATCACGCTCTATGTTCCAATCCAGTAATACATATAATAAAACAGTAACGGGACAATTCCGAACATAAAATATATTTTGAACACTTTCGAAGTTTTGTCTGTCTGCCGGTCCGTCTGTCTGTGTTTGCATTACGAAAAATCTGCCTGATGTACTTGAATAACATTTTGTGAGGAGGTTCCTTACAACCTCGGTTCAAATATAGAATACTTTTTATTTTATAAAAATATGTCATTTCATAGAGAAACTAGAGATACCAATTTAAAGTCACCCAATTTTATCGGTATAATTGTATTTAAACAGTACTTAAACAGTAACACTGTTTACAAAACTCAAAAACAAATGTTTAAAAACGCATTTTTCTGAAATTTTAAGAAATTTAGAAATAATATGCGGACGAAGTCGTGGGCATCGCTAGTCAATAAATAATAGAGTTAATTCAAGGTGCAATACAATGCAATTACCAATTCTCTCTCTCCTTTCACCACCTGTCTTATCTCTCATCTATCCCTTTCCTAAAGAATGTAGCAGGGTTACGAAAAATAACTAAATAGGTTTTAATGCCTGAAGTGCTACTTCTCTTAAAAAAAAAAAAATTAAATATTAACATCGTATGAGAAGTGCCACACCCACGTGATAAAAAAATTACTACCCTATTTTACTAACCGCATGTCTGATAAAAAATTCGTCAAAAAATGAACATCGGCCCACTCGTATAGGCTGCTATAGTTTTTCGACAAACAAACACATTTTGTGCTTTGTATTTATTAATTTTCATTTTTTTTGTGCCATGTTTTTTTGTGTAGAGTATTAATTTGGAAATTAAAAGAATAATAAATAAGAATAAAGAAAACCAACTCATTTTATAATACTCACCAAGAATAACGACAACAATTGACGAGTGAGATAAAACAGATAATCGAAAACCAACAGTCAACCCAAATTATCCAAAACAATTAAAAGAAGAAATGATTTCGAGGAATCATACACCCACATTAAAACATTTGTGGAAGAACAAATCCAGCACACATTTAATACCTCTTTAGTGTTCTAAAGAGGATTGAGTTTTATATTGCAATTTGATGTTCATTAAAAAAAATTATTTTAAAAATGTTTTCTCCACAATTTGTTAGTAAATGTTTTTAGCCATTAACCTGCGTTTCTATAGTTTTAATAATGAAGTTATAACAATGCAGCAACATTGATCAAGTAACCTACGTTTGATTGTTGAGAAAAATATAAATATTTAAATGACATGTCATTTGGCTGAAAACAACTTTTGGGACCTACTTCTTTAAAAATGGTGTTAGTCAAGCAATGATTGTAACAAGTGCTTGATAACGCGACATAACAAGATCTATTTCTGTTTCGCTGATGTGGCGCAACAATACGTTGTTTTAACAAGATCTTTCATACACCACGAAGCCCGTAAAGAAATTATTAAACTGCTTTTAAAACTTTAAAATATTTAATGGAATACTATTTTTCAAACCGGGGTTTTCATTTTCTCGGATCTGAATTCTTAATATATCAATTTCCTACCTGCAATTATTCACGGAAGTACTTTCTTTGTATTTCTGTGCCACTGACTTCTAGATGATTCAATATTCTCTCATAGCGGGAGATCAACTTCGCTTAGTTTAAAGTTTTGCATTTAAGGAACTGAAATAGTTTTTTTTGGCTACAGGATCTTCTTAAACTTTAACCAAAAATTTGCAGTTGGTGACTTAACATTTTTGGTTGTTGGATCTCTGGCTTTGGAAACGTTTTAAGCTTCAGCTTAAATTTTTCCGAGGTTCTGTAAACATCAGCTTCAGTAGTTAGCCCTAAAAATATCATCTTGCAACCAGCTCTTCTTTTTCATTTAAGCCTCTTTTGTTGTTCTCCATTATTTCCTAACATTTTTTTTTTTTAACTTTCCACCATCAGCCCATTAAACTTTGATTTAAAACTAATTTTTATAGTTTTTACTTATTTCGAAATAAACACAAAAAAAATTTTATTTCCATTTTATGCAGTTTTTCAATAAAAAAAATCAATAACGACAATTTCATCTTCATATGAGTCAAATCATGCATTTCAGATCCTTCCAACCACGCTGCCATATTCCAAATACTTATTATACCCTTCACCACTAAAAGTGGAAAAACGGTACAACTAAGTTTGTCATTCCGTTTGTAATTTCTACAATATCCATTTTCGACCCCATAAAGTGTATATATTCTGAATCCTTTGCATAGCGTAGTCGATAAAGCGATGTCCGTCTTTCCGTCCGTGTTAGTATTGAAGCCAAGTTTGCCGAGACACTAGATCAGGTAAAAAAAAGTTTAAATATGCCTATCGATCAGAATAGTGTCGAAAAGTGCTATTGGAAATCAACAAGATCGATCCATGTGTTCTTTGACGCAGCGGGCAAAAAATCAAGCCATAGAGAATTAAGAAATAAGAAAAAAAAACGTCAAGTGAAAAAATTGGCGCTCGCCCATATTATCCGAGCTACTGGCCTCTGAAATTTTCAAAGTGTTGAAAATATAAATATGTGTATAATTTTAAAGGTTTTGAAGAGATCTTTAAGAAAATACTAAAATTTTTTAAAGATGCATATTTGTTTTTTTTGATTGGAGTAACTTCGCTAATTTGCTAGATTTAGATAAATGGTGAAGGGTATATAAGTTTTGACATAACCAAATGAAACTTACATTTGAGAAAAAAGCAATTTTAATTAAAAAAACATCCCCTTTGATTTCAAATCATTCTCAAAATAAAATGAAACTTGTTTGTTCGCTGGGTATGGATTCCACGACAATCTTTACCATTTTCTTTTATTTAACCTTTTTAAAGTGAATGCAATTTGTTGTTCATTGATAATTTAAATTAAGTGTGTCGTTAACATTTTAATTAATGATGTTAGCAAAAAAAAGGAAGGAAAATAAATGCAAGTGAGAAGCAGCAAAACAAACATTTTAAAATGAAAACCACACTTCTTTTAATTTTTTAGGAAACATTTTAAACAAGATGGCCCCAAGAGAAGTAAATTATTCGATTTATTCAACTTAAAATCAATGATCTTTTTATACATTTCAACACTTGATCTGGGTAAATATTTCTAAAAAAAAAAAAAATTAAAAAAAAATGTAATTTTTATGTTATTTATTTCTATTTTAATTTTATTTTTTGTTGTACGAAAATCCATTAAATTGGCAAATTGCTTTGTTAGAGTTTCTAGTTCAATGTGCGTTTGAACTGTATCCGTGGCAATAAATGTATTTTATAGTTTGTATGCAGATTATGGCCTAATAAATTTTATTATTTTATTATTATGAAAAAAATATGAATGAAAAAAATTAATGGAATTATTTATACCAAAGTTTTCTTTCTAAAATCAAATAATTTCTGTTGTTATCTTTTTCATTGTGATTCCTTTCTTTTCCGCTTTGAGAATAATATATTCTTTTGTTTTTTTCATGTTGATCAATCGCCATTTTTTGTAATTACGAGTCTTATGTTTAAAATTTATGACGTAATCTTTATCGTCACTACAGTTTTTTAGGTAGGCGATATCCTTTAACAGATAAGCACCACAGCGCTATACTCTACAAAATCGTGAAATACAGTTATGTGAAAAATAATAGGGACAGTGCCCAGCCAAACTTACATTACATTTACAGTCAATTAAAAAATCGAAAATTATTTTTTGTTCAAACGATTAATTTTTTCTTAAACGGTAGAAAAAAGATTATCAAAAAAAATTTTTCCTATTCCTATAATATATTTTGATTTTTTATGATTTTGTATGAATTTATATAGTTTAGCGTGTGAAAAAAAATAAGGACACTTCATGAAATCTTAAAGCTATAACTAACTTAGGTAAAACTAAATAGATATTTATTTTGAATATTGTTGCATAAAGCCTTAGTGCTACATTAGTATTTTGTTATCCAGAACAGCATCACATCTTCCAGGCAGTGAGTCGACCAAATTTTGGCACACATGTAGCGGTATCGCGTTCCACGCATCCTGTATAAGATTCCAAAGCTCGTCGCAATTTGATGGACACTTTCCCCTGATTGCCATTTTAACTTCGTTCCACAAATTTTCTATGGGGTTCAAATCAGGGGACTGTGCTGGCCATTCTAAAACATTGATTTTGTTGTCCTGGAACCACTTCTTTGTGTACTTTGCCGCATGCTTTGGATCATTATCCTGCTGGAGGACCCATTTGAGTGGCATATTTGCTTCGGCATACGGCAGCATTGTATTTTTTAAAATTTCAGTGTAATCACCAGATTTCATTATGTTCTGGATACGATATAGAGGACCCACACCATATTAAGAGAATGACCCCCATACCATGATGCTACCACCACCATGTTTGACTGTCTTTAAAGAATATCTTGGATTGAATTCTTGACGGATAGGTCTTCTTACATGGTGGACACCTCTATCAGAAGAAAACAAGTTTACTTTCGTTTCATCGGACCACAGAATGTTACGCCATTTTTCTTTAGGCCAATTGATGTGATTTTTAGCAAACTCTAATCTTTGTTTTATATTCTTCTTGGACAACAATGGCACTTTTCTTGCACTACGGGCTCTAAATTCCTCACCGATGAGTGTTTTTCGAATAGTTGATGTGTCAACGTCAAGGTTTAAATCATTTTTTATTTGTTTAGACGTGATAAATGGATCTTTTTTTATGCATCGAATAATATTTTTCTTTATAGTAGGTGTAATTTTTGGTTTTCTTCCACGGGTTTCATCCTTGGGAATCCATTTAACAGCATTTTCTACCATGGTTTTTGAAATATCGAGCATTTGTGCAATTTTTCTGTACGAACATCCGCTTTCAAATAAATTTTTAATATTATTTCGAGTAGCGTGGTCGCAGTGTGTATTTCTACCCATATTTGCCTAAACAGTTACAAAATTGTAATTTATTTAGCAATTAATGTAAGTCTATAAATGTGTTTTACTCACTTACTTACAAAAAAAAAGTATTTTAAATTTTTATTAATGTATTTTTACTAAAACGGAAAACTGTCCTTATTATTTTTCACAGCAGAAATCGCGCACTTTACAAAGAAAATAATTTGTTATCAGAACGAAAAAAAAGAAGCAAAAACTGTAACGGGATTTCTTAATGTCGTTTACAAGCATTGCAAAACAACTCTGTTTTATTACACATTCTTTCATTTTACATGAATTCGTAAACACCAAAGACGGTGAATACAACTGTCCCTATTATTTTTCATATAACTGTATGTGTGAGGAAAAACCCTTTTTAGAAAACTATACTTCAGAATACGTAAAGTGTACTCTATTGGTAACAGTAATTATGGTCTGTTATGTTTTCAAAACTGCTTAATGTTTGCATAAGAAGAGTCTTTGTTTCATAATATAAAACGGTCAGTTAGAGTTCCTATCAGAAGCTATGACTAGTTTTTTGCAATATCACCAACAGACAAGACAACTGCCATATGGAGCCGCCCTTATACTTCTCAACATTCACAGACTGAATGTTTGATGCATGATCAAGAACTGTGTAACAAAAAAGTATTTTGAAGTTTTAGAACAATAAAAGTTCGATTAAAAACGACAAACCTCTGAACCTTTTAGATTCGAGTTATACCAAATTACCCATACTTATATGAAACCCTTTATGACTGCAACCATCAACTTAATTTTAAATTTGATTTCTTCGAAAGACCACATTCAGCATTCAGATATTTTCAGGACCAGATACATAGCTCTGCTGCAAAAAAATGGTTAAAAAAAATTTGAATTAAAGCAAATTAGCAAAAATGTAGTCATTTAACATTTACGTCGCGCAAAGCATTATGCATCATGGAACATATTCAAATAGATAACCGATTAGCACCACAAGGCTCGAAAACGAAGTATTTCGGTATACAGTTATACCTCGAACGGTCCAAAAAAAATTTTTTTCTTAAAAAAAAATTAAAAAATAACAATAAAGTTAAATATTCAAATTAAGTTTTTTTAATATTAGATATAAAAAAATTCCTAAATAAAAAGAAATTATTGTTTTTTGACATGACTGTCATCATCACTTCCTTTAACCTCCTTTAGGGGCATAGCGTCTGTTAATAGGCTCATAGGGCCCGAATACCTCGTTAAGTCTGGTTTCAAATAATACGGAAAAATGGTGGAACCGATTAGCCGTAATATACATCTAAACTTTAAAAAACCATCTAGAAACGAAGCTAACACACTTTTGGAGAAACTCTACATTTATATACGACTGCAAATTCCTAACTCAAAATGCGATTCTTAACACTATATGATATTGGCTGTGGAGTACTATCTCCGTTTTAAGCTAAGAAAACATTCAAATAGACTTAAATCTAATGGACTTCACTAAGCATGATTTGATTTAATCATTTGATATTTATTGCCTGTTCAATAATTTTCAAGATGCAATAAATAGTTTTGGAAAAAAAAGCGATAAAAAACACGTTCCGACTAATTCTATTTCGCTTGTTAAACAGTTTTAACACTTCCTTGTCAGAGTTTACTAAATCATTGTGACTGCAGCTTCTGCGGGTGCACTTTGTTATTTCCAAACTACAAACTCCTTAAGCGTTTTAAATGCCGACAAATTAAAAAAAAATACTTTACATTTGAACTTCAGCCGCCAAAGTCTTGAAATATTAAAAAAATTTAAAATCAGAAGGTGCCAAAATATGTAATGCCGATCATTCCAATAGATTTGAAATGTAGTGCACTAGTCAAATAAATAAAGCGCAAGACATTTAATATGCCTCGATTAAATGTTCTTTAGCCAAGCCTTCATCACACCCAACAATCGATCATCTTCCACAACAAGCCAGACACAATTAATTTTACATTTCAACGCTTTAAAATGTTAAATTTTTTATAATTTTATAAAAAAAAAAACTCTTAAAAGGAAAAAAATTATTTTGCTGAATCTATGTTTTTTTTTATTTTCTTTCCTTCGTCGATAGATTTTCAATTTATATCTGATATTATTTTTCAAACGCTTTCTTATGAATCTGTAATACTGTTTTCATTTTTTGTTCCTTTCAAAAAGTGGAAAAATTTTTAATCATTGAAGTTTGCCGTCAGTGTCAATCAGTCACTAAATTGAAATGAAGAAAAAAAAGTTCCGTGATATCAGCATCCCACCAGCCACCAGCCACCACAAAAGCAGCACTATCAATTCACAGCTAAAATAACACAAGATCATCATCATAATCATCATCTTCGTCACCAGCATTATCGCCTTTCACATATTCAGTGCAGCAAACGTTGGCAATTATACTCCATACGATTGAGCTCGAACCGATTTAGTTGCAAGAATATAAATGTAAAATGTAAGACAATGTGGTGCATGTTGCCAGAAAGCATTCGGATCACTTGACACAGACCACCCATTATGCATTTTCACACAAGAATTCAAACACACATCCACACACACACGCTTGTTTACTCATTTGTAGAATAAAAGTATTTTTTTTTTTTGAGATACATTCCGCATTTGGATATTACAATAAGAGTATATTCTAATTGTATGTATGTGTGTGATAGTTTGTTCTTTTTGTGCGGCAATTTCTTATTTTTATATTTCTTTAATGTCTATTTTACAGCAACCACAAAAAACATAATTTGTATAAAGAAATAAAAGTGCTTTTTACGATTCATTGATATGATCAATTGTAATCGTTGAAACGAAATGATTGTTGCATGTGTAAACATGTGTAAATTATGTAGGCATCCCCCCTTTTTTTTCATTGCAACAACATGTTGCCATCATTGAATCATGATGTATGAGTGCGCTGTTGACGGTTTGATATAAATTTTGGAAGAAATTAAAGAAAATATTTCAGATAAATTTGCTGTTATGTCTAGGAGTAGATCGTTTTATTATACCCTTCACCACAAAAAGTGGAAAAAGTTTGTCATTCCGTTTGCAATTTCTACAATATCCATTTCCGAGCCCATAAAAAATAAATATTCTGAGGCGATATTTCTACCGATTGAGCGATGTCCATGTTAGTGTTGAAATTAACGTTGCAAGGCACTAAATGAGCTAGAGAAAATTAAAGTACGATCAGACATTGATTCGAAAATTTTGCTATTGAAAATCAGCAACATAGGTCCATGTCCTCCGATACAGTGGATCAAACACCACGCCTGCCTCTAATTTTTCCATTTCATTTGGAACAATAAAGTAACTCCAATCAAAGCAACAAATATATGGAGCGACAGCGAATTAAAAAATAAGAAAAAATTTTAAGTAAAAAAATTGTTGGCCCATATTTTCGATTTATGGGCTTTTAAAATTTTTATAAAAAATTTCTATTGCCAATATAGCCGATATGGGTTTCATACAAAAGCTTTTGAAGTGATCTTTTAGGAAATTGATTTTTTTTAATTTTTTACCCATTAAGAGCTGATGAAAATTTAATGTAATATTGTATATCGTACCTAATTGGTTTTCTTATTTTTTCTTAATTTTCTGTCACTCCAATATTTATTTTTCGGATTGGAGCTATTTTTAATAATAATTTTAAATACATTTAGCGAACTTGCAATTAAATGAATGATTATTAGTAGGCTGCAGGAATATTTAAAATCTGCATACGGAGAAAAAGAAATGGTTTTACTATGGTTACCAAAACAACACTATGTTTGGGCAACAACATATTATTGAATCAAAAAAAATAATGTATTTAAAGCTATTATTTTATCACGATAAACAATTTTCAACAGGCATAAAGAATGGCATGTGGTTGAATTTTACAATATAATGTTTACCAAGAACCGAATCATAGTTTATTTAAATTATGAATATATTTAACCATAATACAATAATTTTGAACCAGGTTATGATTATAAATCAATGTAATATAACTACATTTTAAAAGTAACTATGGTCTTAGGTAACAATGTCATATTTAAGATTGACAAAAATATAATTCAAACAATTACAATTTTATTGTATTGAGCCTCATAAGTAGGCCATATTCGATTGCTTACAACTAAAATATAACAAAAAGTAGTATAAGAATAAATGAGTAATATTATACTAAGATCAAATATTTTAACTAATAAAAAAATATTTCTTAGAACACAAAATACGAGGGCTGCTCTATATATTTCTGGCCTAGCAGTAAAAATGCGAATATTTATAATCAAAAATGGTTTTATTGTTTTTCAAAGTATTCTCCAGCATGATTTATACATTTTTGCATGCGCTCAAACCAGTTGTCGAAGCACTTTTTCCACTCCGATTGAGACACCTCTAAAACATGGTTTTTGAACACTTCAAAAGCTTCTTCTGGCGACGTAAATCGTTGACCACGCATTTTTTTCTTGATGTGCGGAAACAAGAAGAAGTCATTAGGTGCCAAGTCAGGGCTGTACGGCGGATGACCCATTAATTCTACGTTTTGTCCGGTCAAAAACGCTCTGGTTTGAGCTGATGTGTGAAAGCTCGCATTGTAATGGTGAACAATGATTCGTCTTCTCGTGTTGGTTTTTCGAATTTCTCCGATGACTTCAGGCAAACAAATTGTAGCGGAACAGTTGCCACATGACCAGTTTTGCCGAAGAAACAGGCGACCACTTGCTTCGAAGTGCTTCTCCCACGAACAACTTTCGTTGGATTTTGCTCGTCTTTGAAGACCCACACGGTCGATTGTTGTTTCGTTTCGGGCTCATACGCATAGATCCATGATTCGCCACCTGTGACGATCTTATAAACGTCTTTTGAAGCACCGCAATCGTATTTTTGCAACATTTCTTTGCACCAATCGACACGAGCCTTTTTTTGAGCGACTTTCAAATTGAGCGGGATCTAACGAGAACAAACCTTTTTTACGGCCAGGTGTTCATGCAGTATTGAATGTATGCTAATGGAAGAAATGTGCAAGGATGTCTCTATCTCTCGGTATGTCGCATGTCGATCTTGCATTATGAGTTCACGCATGGCATCAATGTTCTCTGGCACAAAATCCGTTTTTAGACGACCTTCACGGAATTCGTCTTTGAGCGAGCTTCGGCCATGATTAAATTTATTATACCAATTTTTCACAGTGCTATAGGATGGTGCTTCATCGTCATACAAAGATTTAAGTTCATCAATGCACTCTTGTCGTGATAATCCACGTCGAAAGTTGTGAAAAATGATGGCACGAAAATGTTCACGAGTTAATTCCATTTTTTTCTATATTAATTTTTTCAAGTCACTGTAAACAACACAAATAATGGTCGTACGTCAAAACGTTTTGAGTACGATTATGCTTAAAAATGACAAACTTTCCAATGGAAATGTCAGAT
This sequence comes from Cistogaster globosa, assembly GCA_937654795.1. NCBI lineage: Eukaryota > Metazoa > Arthropoda > Insecta > Diptera > Tachinidae > Cistogaster > Cistogaster globosa. Next base: position 63,689,586 of record OW569405.1, on the reverse strand, counting down.
TGCACTTGGCAGCACTCAGTGTTGCCAGGCCAGAAATATATATAGCAGCCCTCGCATAAAAACAGAAAATGAAATAATTAAGCAAATCGATTGATATAAAATAGTAAGTATTCTTTAAATATCCAGCGTGATACTTCATCCATAAATAATTTATAAAGCAAATGATTTAATATATAAGCAAATTGAATTGTAATATGTAGAAGTATACAGGAATAACACATGAAAAGAAATTATTCTAAAGGTAATGTTTCGATAAAAAAAACTTTTTGTTAATCTGAATTAAGCGTAATCAATTCGGCTGTTAATGGGTTAAGCATTTTAAAAAAGATCTCTCCACATTAACCGTATTGACAATCGAACTTTTTTTTGTGAAAATTTCAGAGGCGAGTGCCAAATTTTTCACTTGATGTTTTTTTCTATTTTAAAATTCTCTATCGTCCCATGTATTTGTTTTTATTTTATTGGAGCTACTTCATTGTTGCAAACAATATCGAAAAATTAGAGGTAGCCGTGGTGTTTTGCCCGCTGCGTCGAAGGACATGGACCGATCTTGTTGATTTCCAATAGCACCTCTTTCGACACTATGTCTAATCGATTAGCGTATTTAAATTTTTTTAGGTGATCTAGTGCATCGTTAAACTTGATTTCTACACTAACACGTACGGACAGACGGACATGGAGCAATTTTTTTAATGTAGAAGTGGAACAAGAAAAATGTCCTTGATCTTTTAGGAATCTAAACCAAATGATCGTCTAACCACAAATGATCTTCTATATAAAATGAAATTTCTAAGTAAATTTATTTAAGGATTTTGAGAACTTAAAGAGAAAGAGTATTTTGTATAAGTATATTGTAAAAAAAAATAATGATTACAAAGTCTGAAATTGCACAACCAGAAAACTTATGCTCATAAGATATAATGTGATCAAAAGTTTATGACCTGTAAAAAAATAACACGACGTGCCAATCTGTAAAGTTTAAGAAGTGCATTTCTTGCACAACGGCATCCATATCTTGCAGTATGCAACATCAATGTCGTGTTAGCTACTGTGGTTCTAACGTTCTTTGGTAAATATCTATCATTATTATAAAGACTTTTCAATAAAAACGAGGATTTAGAAAAAACATAATTCATGTATCTATGAAAGCTTCTTATACTCAACTACCTCAATTTTATGTCCCCCATTTAAATATTGACAAAGTCATTAGTAGATATAAATATCATTGCTTTAGATTTACTCAAACTTACTCTCATGTTATTTCCATTAAACTAATCAGTAAAACTTTTGTCATTTTTAAGTAATAAATAAAAGTCATCTTTATAAATAAAAATGTATAATTCGAAAATGGTCACAGCCTTGATGAAGTTACTAAATAATAGCATAAACAAGGTACGATCAAAGATCAAATCTTGCAGAAGTCCACTAATAGTATTCTTAATCACACGAAAATCTTTATTAAAATTATCATATTGTTTACGATTGGACAAAAACGCGTAAATTAGTTCACAAGCGGCGATTTACGAACCAACTGATTTTAATAAAAAGAAACAAAAGCCTTAGAAAGGTCCAATGAAACTGAGTATTCACGGAAATATAGCCCAGATGTAATATCGTCAGCGCAGACGAAAAAATATTTGTGCTGTTATCTCTCCTAAAACCCAAATGGGACTTACTTATTAAATCATGATCGAGCTCAGATTTTTTTATTTGTTCTTTTAATATCGCGTCAGAAGCTTTAGCCATATATTATTAATGCCTTTTGTTTTAAATATTTGTTAATATAATGTATAATTCGTAAGTGTAGTTTTAAAAATAAGAAGTAAAGAGATTCAATAAGATGATCAAAAATCCTAATAAATTCTATAGAGCCAATAGAGCACGATTTTACACAAAAAATAGCGTTACAAAAGCCGATACAAAACATTTCAGCAAAAAAAAAATTGTTACGACTCATGTTCTCAGAAAAAGAAGGTGTATGAAAAATTGATTGTTTTTAATATGAAATAAAGTGATCAGGATCGTGGATCGGCTGATCCCAATCGATCAGCAACTACTTCGTCTTCTTTCAAAAACGCCATATTAATCGCTATAAAAACTCTCTTCTACGTTTCCTATTGATAGATTTCACTTTATCTCTAAACCTGCAGTGAGAGAACACAGTTTTTAAAAGAATTTAAGATAAATGAGTTAGGAGTACTACAGAAATATGTTCCAATCAAAATCTCCCAAGATGACCAAATTTATAAATAATAGCAGTTCTTCACAACAAACTCATTTAAAGCATTGATGCTACCATCAGGTATTTACCAAGCAAAGTAGGGCAAAATCAAAATATTTTAGAAATAACTAAGCTATTTGTAAACTTCTACGCCGATTGATACACAATTTTACATGAGCACAGTAGAGGATTATTTGGACTTAAGGTTTGAAGCTGGTACCATCTAGTTTCTAGGGATGGTACTGTGTTCTCAAAGTTGGGTACCTCGCACCTGCAATGCTTAGCATTTCCTTAATTTTTTTCTGATTTTAATAAACTATACGAGTTCATGGTCTCGCAGAAGCTTCGAACTTTTATGAGATATTTTTCCCAATGTCCAACTTTCTCGTAGAACAGGCAAATAAATAAAGACTTTTAAAATGTTCATTCTTTAGTTTCCAATTTTCCTTCCATTCCTACTTTTATTACATTCAGTTGATTGGAATAAAAAATTTGTGAAAATTTTAAACATTTTTCCTTCCTTTCTATTTTACATTTCAACCGAGACGGACAACAGTAGCAAAACAGTTATTTAGAGTATGACAGAAAAACATTAATTTTTCTTCTTTGTTGTCTTTGTTATGTTTGTCTTAACTCACACATGTGATAAAATTTAAACGGAAAAATAAAAATCAATTTCTATTTTGGTTTAAAAGGTGTGAAAAACAAATGTGAAATGAAGAAAGAAAAAACTAAAGCAACATTTGATCAGTCTGCCCTAAAACAATTTACAATCTTTCGAGGAAAAACAAAATGCGAGTTTCCAATTTTAAGAAATAAAAAACAACAAACACCAATATTTTACAGATACAAAAAAAAGCAAAAAATGAATAAATCTTTAACCTATTGAAGGTCAAAACAACTAAAGTAATTTGAAAAAATTATTCCAATTCGATGCTGCTGCAGTTTATCCATTCACAGATGCTTTATACATCATTAAATAATTCTTTTTTTTTTTTTTGCTTTTAGCCAGTTAATTGTTGATACACGTTTTATTTTAATGAAGGGAAAGAAAGGGAAGGACTTTTATGGGAGCGATTGTACCTTCTAGAAGTTGCTCCCTGAAATTAATAAAATTATTTTTTTAATAAAGGGTCATCCAAAAAACGCGCCTACATGTTTCTTTGAAATAAAACACAAACTATTTGCAATTTTTTCAAGCTGCTTTTTATTAAAAGTGGAATAGAATATCATTCAAATGCCCACCATGACTGCGTCTGCAGACATCAATCCGAATATCGAAATTTTCAATGACTATCCGACATGTTGCTGGTGTTATTTCACGAATTGCAACTTGAATGTTGTTCTTTAGATCATTAATTGTTTGTTGCTTGTTAGCATACACTCGTCTTTTCAAAAAACCCCACAAAAAAATCTAATGGTGTTAGATCACATGACCTTGGAGGCCAATTGAAATCTGCATTTCGTGAAATTACACGTTGAGGAAATTTTGATGGCAAAAGCCTAATGTTTTCTCGAGTTGTGTGACATGTAGCACCGTTTTGCTGGAAATAGACGTCAGACACATCAATATGATTCAACTGTGTCCATAAAAAGTCTCTCAACATTGATTGGTATCGCTCAGCATTCACAGTAACAGCATTTCCAGGATCATCCTGGAAGAAAAATGGCCCAATGATTCCATTTGCCCAAAATGCACACTAAACAGTAACTTTTTGTGGGTGTAGAGATTTTTCATGAATAACACGAGGATTTTCATCACCCCAGATACGACAATTTTGCTCATTGACAAATCCATCCATTCTGAAATGACCTTCGTCACTAAACAAAATTTTGCTTGAAAACAATGGATCTGTTGTTCGTTGTTCAATAATCCAACTAGGGCGTTGTTGCAATATATACCTGTCCACGGTTAAAACTGTACTACCTTCTAATAAAACAAAATGGCTTATGTCACTTGAAAAGATGTCATGTGTAAAAATTATATAGTGCTGACATCTAGGCGTCACATTTGGATGACCCTTTACATTGCTTTCCAAATAAAAATAACTTTTTTAAGAACAAATCTGTCGCAACCAATCATAAAAGTTTAAAGGCCGTCTTTTCGACATTTTAAATAAACTTCTCTTAATGTAAGTTTTAAATTTTTTCTGCATTTGTTTGTAGAGGCTTTCTCTAAACCAGTCGTACAAATATTAAACAAGACAACTAAATATTTGTTTACGGTCAAAATCTGTAGCACCGGAGACACGTTTGTCTTGAAAATACTACCAGTCGCCTGTGCTTGTAGAAGCCTGAAACTGAGAACTTAGGTATTTTGATATTTAACGAGCAGCTAACACTAGCACCACAGCAACCGATAGTCCTCAGGGACTACTGATACTCAGTTGATTATTAGTAAGAAGATTCCTGTAGAACGTAGTAGTCATTAAGATAGTCGAAAATTCTTCAGCAAGTATTGAAAGGATTGTCCTATCAACCATATGCTCAAAGTTGCTATTTGACGCGTTGCTATGAGTCGAAAACGCTTGTAGGCGCACTCACCCAGTAATAAGAGCACCGTCAGGTTGGAGCTATAATTGCCAGGCACTAACGTTAATGGTGAACTTAGAGGGTAAGAGAAGTATTAAAATGGGTTTTTATATAGACGTGAACATATTCTGAAGATATTTAAAATATATGCAATTCAATAAATGCATTTGTTACCAAAGGTATGCCAACAAAGATTTTTGTAAGTTTACTATTTACTGTTGTTGATTTACTGTTGATTAAAAAAAACCAATTTGGAAGAAAAGATTCGTTTGGTAGTAAAACTCTGCTTTTGGGTTTTGTGCCTTAAGGATATAAAACTTAAGTCTATCCGTATGTCACAGTCCTCTATTTCTAGAAATTTGCACAAATGTTGTTGATTATTGCTCTAATAACAATAAATGCTAAAATGAAGTTAAAAGGCAAAAGGTGTCCCCATTAAGGATGCAAGATGCCTCCATACAGATGTTATTTTCGTGTACATATCATCGTCTCTTAAAGTGTTATAGGAAGATATTTGAGATTTAAAGACATTAAAGGATATTCCTATGGAAGACTTAATTTATACAATAATGTCCTATGTTTGAAGCGGTAACTTGAACAATAATAAATAATCAATAATGAATAATAAATATAGAATATTTAAAATTCTAGGTTGCCACTTCATGGTACGAAATCCTTCGTGTGTGAGTGCAACTCGCACTTGTCTGATTTATATTTTACACTCAAAGGTAAATACCCAAATATCTTCTAGACGAAGAACGTTGCTCTCTTTATTTTTTTGTTGGATATTTGACAGCGGGGCACAGCTGAAAGCTTTGTTATAAGATAAGGCATGCCATAGAAAACTTGTCATATGCCGACAGCCCGGTCATGATCATGGAAGTCATATCGGTTTCAAGATCAACACTTAAACGTTCTTTCAATTAGCTACGGTTGTGCTGCAGGGAAAATTAATTCCTGGGTTAAGTCGATGTTCGCATATACCATACGTTGCAGGTAATCTCAATCAAATAACAAGTTGTACAACGCAACCTCTGAGAAAATGTCAGGGGGTTTGTTGATTCTGTGGTCTCAGATTATACCAATTTAACATGAGGAATTTGGAGACCAAACAATGTAGATTTTGTTAAATGTGCGTTAAAAATTCTGAACAAGATTTCTGTGAATGTATGGCTTTAAGACGTCGTGTTTTGTTGACAAAAAAAAAGCCAAATATATAAGGGCGATAGAGAATAAAACAATAAGAAAAAAACATCAAATGGGTGCTCTCCTATATTTCCGAGTTATAGGCCACCGAACTTTTTCAAAACAAGTACAATTGTGCACCATATTTTTCAAGATATCAATGCCGGTACCATTTAAAAGCTTTTGAAGAGATCTTTCAGAGTATGCTAAAATTTTGTTAAAAATTTTTAACCCATTAAGAGCCTGTGGCATTTTATGTAAAATTATACAGAGTATAATCTTATTTTCTAATTTAACTATTTGATTTACATAAATGGTGAAGGGTATATTAGATTCCTTATAGCCAAATTTAGCACTCTTACTTGCTTAGTGATAAAATTTATTCATGGTCTCATCTTTTTGTAGTAATGCAAAGGCTGCGAAATAAAATAATGGCATTTTAAATACAGAATAATTTTGATTTCAAAGTTCAGTGGTTCTGAAATAAATGACTTATTTACTATTAGTTCAAATATTTTTTTAAGAAGAAGAAAAAGTTTTAATGTAAATTATTATCCAAAAAGAAAAAATACCCTCTGGAGGAATTTAAAATTGTTGACATAGATTCAAATAATCTTTTAATAGCTTCAAATAATTCTATCCAAAAGTTCTAAATCACATTATCTAGGGACCAAATTTTTTCCACGAAAACGAAAAGTGGAGGAACAGGAAAAACTTTAATTATGTAAATGATTTGTTTCACAAACTTTCTAATATTTCGAACCACATCGCTGAAATTTAAACTCTTTACTTTAATATACTATTTAATAAAAAAAAAACTCGTTTATAATGCTGCACAGTCGTGCTTCTATTACAGTAATAGATCGGTCTGCTTTCCTTCCAAAAGCTACGGCACATCTCAGAACCGCAGCAAACGTGTATGGATGTATGCTTCACACATGGGTTCCCTAAAATATTAATATGCCGAAGTAGGAGTTTCATCCGCTAAAATGATTTGGCTCGAAAGATCGGTATTCATAATCTGCCCAAAAAGGAGTGCTTTTTCCTAAAATTTTATTTCTTGCGTCACTTAAACTTTGTTAAATTTTTAAACTTTGTCCACGACGATGAAATACTGTTTTACTGAAATTTTTATTTTTTTTTATTTTTTGTAAATACCGCTTAACACTGCAAAAGGTTTGTGTTCCAAGTTTTTTCTCTTCAAATTGACAGCACTTGGAAAATTTTGACACTAATAAAGTAAAATATACCGACTGTGCAATATTTCCTGCAAAATTTTAAAGTACTTTTCACCAAAAATAGTACGACTTCCTTCAGCCATATAAAACTATTAACCCTTAAATCGAAATCTGCATCTCTTTAGATATAATTTACAGATTGGCTGCGTATGTTACAATAAAAACAAAATTGTGAATATGAAAAAAGAACTGTGATAATGTAAACAGTTGATATGAGATGCCTCTATAAAAAAAGATTTTTTTTGTTTCACAATTTTTTAAAAAATTCTTAAGTCGTGATCATCACTAACATCGACATGAAATTTTCTTGGTCTATCTGCATGGTATATTGTAAACGTGTGCTATTGTCATTGTTTACAGAAATAAAAAAACTATTTTCGGATATTTAGTTTTATTCAAAAATTTTTACTAGCGCAATTGATCTTTGAATATTTTATTTTCGTCTTTTCCTTATTACGTTATAAAGTAATAGTTGTTGTTTTATGCGGAGGCAAAATGACTGCCTCCTGATAATTTATTTCCCAGCTTGAATTCTGTAATTAATGTTTTTTTTTTCGATTTTGTTTGCGAGTGTGAGTTTGAGTGTGTGTGCGTATGTTTCCAGTTTAATAATGTAAACAAAATTCGTTAAGTTTAGTAGCAAATTGTACAATTTGGTGTTTCTAACAACGTATGTACATTTTCAAAAGAATTTACTAAAAGTTTTGTACACAGAGAAAAAATATGTAATTTTTTGTGCCACTGGTGCTAAAAAGCTGATCAGTTTGTCAGTTTTTGTATCAAAGCAAAAGTTTTTATATTAAGAAGTCAATGTGGGTGAGCAACCAAGCTAAAAGTTTGTTCCTTTCTTTATGTATTCAGTACCCTTAAAAGGTCATCTGTCATCTGACAGCTTATGAAAATTTTGTGAGCCAAGAGAAATGAGTTTGTAAAATAGCAGAAAAATGCTTAAATCAGGAATAGCAAAATTTTCAGTTTTCTAGGTACAGAAATTACTTATTTGATATTCGTTTCCTTTCATCTTTGAAGTCCAGCAATTTACTTAGTGACCAGCAATTTATTTAGTAACCAGCAGTAAGGCTTTCGTGGGGGACTTGCTGACCTTATTAATTTCCAACCCCATCTACTCTTTCGCAGATGACAACAGCGTATGTCATTTATATTCATTTTGTAAAAGGACAAGCTTTTTAGAAATTGGGACTATAAGAAAGCAAATGTATGATACCATCAATTGTAATCTTAAGGCAATCTCCGAATAGGATTTGGTCAAATGTGTAACCTCATCTGCAATTATGGTTTCAAGGTCTTTTAAAAGTTACTCGACGGCGTGCAGAAGAGAGTGAAGAAGCTTATCGGTGACTGCATGACATGCAGCTGTATTGATTCGCTAAAGCATCAACGCAATGTGGGATGCGCTTCACTGTTTTATCTTGGCTTATTAAGAATGTGAAATCAAGCAAGTTGTTCCTGAAAACCTAAATTTAGTACGCGGAGCACGTTTTTTATCAAAAATGCGTCCCTTTGTAGTCGTATGTGAAATAACCTCGCTGCGGAAATCTTTCCTGTCATTTTGAGTTGGTCAAGATTAAAATCATTTATTTAATTAAAAAATTATTTAATTATTTTTTTATTAAATAAATAATTGAATCAATTAAAGATTGAATTATATTTCAATTCGAATCCAAAAAAAATTAATTGGTGCCAAAACTTTTTTCTGTGTTAGGTAATAAATAAATTTTATGTTTGTGTAGTTATTAGAACAAAAAAAAAAAAAGAAGAAGAATAGAACTTTAAGTTAGGAGTAAACTGTCTGTTAAGAAGATAACTACTTTTTCTTCCACTGTATTTCCTATAAAATTTTCATTGAAAGAAAAAGAACTAAAAAACTTACTAAACAAAATTTATGACCTAAAGGCGATGAATTTTATTTCCATTTTTATTATTTTTAAATTGTTGGTGATTTTCTTATGTTGTTTACGAAATAATGTTTTCCTAATTTTTTTTTTTAATTTTTTAATTAAATAAAATTAGAAAGAAATTTTAAAATATACTAAGAAATTTTTAACGAAACAGCAAGAAAATGTATAAAATATTTTTTTAAATTAATTAACAACGAAAAAAAGGGTTTTCAAATTGCAGCAAATGCTTTTAATTATCACTCCTTAGGAGAAAAGTAAAAGCTTTATCGTTTATTTTTAATATCGCAACCAACATGGACAACATTCCCACCTTTTTTTTTGTTTTTTTTTTGCTGCTTGACTGCAAAAGCATTCCACATATTTGCAATCAATAAAAAATTCAAAATGATTTGTTTATTTACTTAAAAGACATATCGAAAAATAATAATTTTGTATTTCTTTCTTTCCAATCCCATGCCAAAGGCATAATAAGAAGTAGAGAAAAAAAATGAAAAAAAAATGCAATTCATTTTAGAAAAATAAACAAAATAACAGCAGTTGAAATTGAAATGAAACTATTTCAATGATGTTTCACAAATTTGGCTCCTACACTTTATCCGCTGGACACTCGATTAAAAGATCGACATTTAAAATATTTACATCTTTAAGAATATAAAACTAACCCAATTAATATTTGATGATAAATTAAAAAAAATTAAAATATAAAATGATCTCTGATCTGAAAGCAAGAGCAACTAGACAAAATAAAGCTCGATCGAAATAAATTTTAAATTTCCCTTTGACAAGGGGAACTTACACGAAGATATATAGTTGGACGCAAATATGTTGTTAATATTAAAAATGGACAAGCCAAGTATGAGAAGAGTAATAATTCTTGCGAAAAAACCCGACTTCAAAACAGACAAACTTAAAATCATATTTCGAAAAAGATTGCGTCAAGATTTTTTTATGTCGCAGAACAAAATATGAATGCAAATTATATAAGAAAATTTAGCAGTAATGTGGTCACCCTTTATTTTTTACACTTTTATTGCTGACACAGTAAAAAAATTTGTTTAAATTCTTAGCGTTAGTCTATAACTGTTCAAAAGATTATAATATTAAATATTTATACTTGTTATTGTACTTGAGCTTGTCTCTAACGGTTTCAAAGATAGGACCATATACACACGTCAAATTATATCAGTTATAGAGACACCCTTTAATTTCTCATTTTAAGTTTTCTACTTGTAATAGCGGACTTAGCAATAAAGGTTCTGTGCAAATTGAAATCTACTGTCTACAACTGTTTGGTCATACACATCAAATAACAGCAACTATTTTAACACCCTATAATTTAAAATTTTAAATATTTATCCTTTTTAATATACCAGATAAAGTAGTGGACATTCTGTTTAATTTGCAAGTGTTTGTATATAACGGTACAAACGAAAGGGACATATCGGTCAACTTACTTCAAATATGGGAACACCCTTTATTTCTAAATTCGAATCATTTTAATCGACATCCTGTCCAATTTTCAAGCATTTGTCTAAAACTGTTCAAAAGATAGGCGCATATTAGTCAATTTATGTCACCTATGGGCACACCCTTTCATTTTAAGATTTATTTTTGTATTACTTTTTTCTGTTGGGAGCTAAAGTAATACGCATTTTTTTTAATTTTAAAGTAGTGAGCCTTACGGTTCATGTATTTTGTATGGGGCACCCTTTAATTTTTAAAATTATGAACTGTTTTAAAATGAAACCAATCTGTAAGCATAGTCTATCAAATTACAAAAGACCGTAAAGAAATTACTGAGTTCTGCAGGCACAAACATAAAAAAGCAACGTTCAGTCGAATTGATAACCTCCTTGTTTTTTTAAGTCGGTTAAAAATGGAGTTGCTATTTTGTTGATACATTTTATTTGCACCAGCATATATTGTTTTAAATTTGTTTTGCTACGAAGTTGGTATTTTTATCGTTGCTATAGCTATCTATTTAACGGAGGGAATAAACTCTAATAAAACAATCTCTGAAATATACTTTAATTGAACAAATGAAATGAATATCAATATGGCAGCCAGAATTTTTAATTATTGTGCACACGACAGCCAAGCGTCTCTTCTATACACTACACAAATGGCTCTACCCGAGCCGTTTTTGTTCTGGAGACCACGAACAAAGGACTGAACTGGGTTATAAGGAATTTCAAAATTTGACCAGGGACTACGAAACCAGTATTAGCAAAGTGACCAGAGTAGTAGAAAAGGCACTTGCTTCCATGTGCTGTTGCATTGCAACAGAAACCACCAATAGTGCGGTGCGAGTTAGGTTAGTCGCCAGCTCAGCAGCAAAGACCAAGAGCATGGTTTTGCCAACTATGTAATAGAATTTAATGCACCTCAGAGGCGGTGGAGACAAAATATTGCATTTATCCAGTTATCACACAATACTAACGGCTCCAGCAAACTTGTAGTTCTAATTTTACTTCATATTTTTATAAGGCTTAGGCAATATCTTCTAATTTAACTAAATTTAAAAACATCTTTCCCATTGTAAAACCATAAATCGACAAGTTTGTAGAAAAAACAAGAGAACGAATTATTTTGTCTAATTCTTTTTTTTTGCTCGTTTTACTTCTGGCAGTTTTTCAGATCCCTTGCAATGTTAGTCTACTGGATTCAAGAGGAAACGAAAAGAGATTGAATTTGACTAGTGGAATTTGAATTTACTATTTAAAATTTGAACAACGTTATTTTATCTGACTGCTTGCAACAATTCGGCAAAATTTATTTCACTCTATAGGCGTACAAATGTCACGTATGGTGCCATCGAAAAACTAAATTTTTAAATAAAATAAAAAAACAAGTACATTACTGCAGGTTTAATATTTTTGTTTGATACTCCTGTGTTAATTCGTTACTCCGTTCTTTGTACATTTAAAGCTGTTTGCAAATAGACAAGGTCTTAGCTTTCATTTTTTTGAATAATTGCTTTAAATGGCTCATCACAATTGTGAGCCGCCGCCAATAAGAGACAAAACTTATTTCTAATTTATATTCATAAAAAAAGGATGTAAGTAAGTAAAAAAAGTAAAAAGCTTGAAGTGATGAAAGGTCGTCGTCTTACTCTGTATTTAATTTTTATTTTATTTCACATACGTTTTTGTAGCACAAATCGAGACTTTTTTAAGCCTCTGTCAAAAATTGGAACTTTGCAGGAAAAAAAATTCTTCTTGCTCTGTAGTTGTTTTTTATTACGGTATCCTTATTGTCATAAGCATTTAAAATTCATAATAGCGTAGCCATATTAAAATCATATTAGATTAAATAATTTAGTATAATTTGCTGATCTTTTTATAAATTCATAAAATTATACTTTACAATCAAAGCACAGGTCCTTCAGACTATCTTTTGAATGAATTAAACAATTATTTTTGGGAATTTTCCAAAAGTGACACAAAAGATCGTTTTGTAAAATTAAGTCTTACAAAAAAGAAGTTTAAGATATAAAAGTAGGTAATACAGATCGGCCGCTTTGTCTCTTCGTCTTGCTTAATCCAAGACCAGATGACGGCATTCGCTTTTAAGTGTATTTTGTTTTTATAAAGTCTTGTTGAGCTGTCAAAAACGTCTGGAAATATGTGTGTATGTATTTGTGAAATTTACAAATCTTAAAAACAAAGCTAGCGCCTTGCGTTTTAGCAAAGTCAAAAACAATAAGAAAAAACCAAAAATTTTGACAACTCGCAAAGGGAAAGAGCAAACATATCTGTGTTCACAAGCAATAACAGCTAAAGTCGAGTTAGAAATAAATTGAGTTATTGCTAATATTATAGTTCTAAAACTCGAATCTGTATGCAAGTCATTTTTCGTCTTTGTAGATTAAAAACTGAGCATTTTTTACCTTAAAATCTGAACAGCTAAGAATATCGACTTTCTTTTGTCTAACGCAACAATATTAAAAATGCTATTGAAAACTTCAAAAGAAACGATTAAAGCTATTATTGCTTAACAGCATAAGCTAAGCTGTTTAATTCGCCTTGGCTTAAAATATCTAGACTTGAGTTCACATTCTCTGGAATAAAAGTGGGAAAAATAACATCCCTTCAAAGGCTGTCTCACACTGTGACCTGATATCAATAATTTTATTTTATAGCTTATTTTCAGCTTTGCATTTTGTTGAAGAGTTATTTAGAAAACACTGACAAATTTAAAAGTCAATTGCTTTAATTTTTTCAACTTCTTAATCGTTTATTTTATATTTTATTTCTAAAGAAATCTTGATTGCTTTTTATATTGTGATAACTATGCCAGCCTAATAGACGAATTCTTTAAAAAAATAAGAATACGAAAATTTGCAATGCGTTGATAAAAAATTTTCGAAACAAAATAAACATTTAAAACATAATAATATTTATACTTAACGATGTTATTGTTATGCTACACAATTATACGGTTCCAATATCAACTATATTATTATTAAATGTAACAATACTATGTTTTGCTTATAACCATATAATACAACAATAGGATAATTGTTCTTGATTATAGATACCTCAGCCATGTTTTTTCTTTGTGTGTGGTTAATCAAAAACTAAATGAGTTTTTCCTTAAAATTAAAACCCGCACTTCCCGACAAGTCATAAAATTATCTAAAGTTTAAAAAGTTCACAAAAACTCAGAGGCCCTCAAATTTTAACTTTAGTCGATCATCATATAAACAGACAATTATAAAAAAGCGCAGAACAACATACGAAGAGAAATTCTTTTACAGAGCAAAAATGCCACATTTTGGAAACAAACGTTTAAAGAAAAAACAAGGTGTCTTTTGATGTTGGTTTCTTATACTTTGAAGGATAATATCAGATCAATTGAAAAGTCAAGGGAATAAAGGTAATGATTGTCTAAAAAATACATAAAAAACTTTTAAAGCGGATTTATTTATAAACACCCGCTTAAATTATAAATTAACATCCGTTTAATAAAATGGGCAGTCTAAAAATTTCATATTCCACTTAAATTAAAACGTTTTACAAAAAAAAAAAAAAAAAAAAAAAAAAAAAAAAAACTTTTATCTCTCCAATCACTTAAACCAAATCTATTTATTTTATTTTAAAGTTTAATACGAGTGACATGTATAGTTTTTTCTTTTGCGTTTTAAACTTTTAAACGTCAAGGTCGCCATTGTGATCTTGATTTGCATTTGACCAAAATAAAGGAGAAACTAAGGAATGAGAAAACGTTTGTAAACAATAATTTTGTTTAGTTTTAACACTACAAACTCATTATGAAAACAAACAAATGGCTCAGTGTTGAGGCGTTTCAATGCTAATTTTATTTGATTGAAGTTTTAATTTATGATCTGAGAATTCCTTTTCAATGAAACCTTTAAATTTATCCCATTTATTTTGACTTCACAAGCAAACAAGTAAATAAATTTGGCATAAAATTATGAGAAAATTTTGATAAATTCAAATTTGATATGAAAAATTAAGGAAACAAAAATTTATGATTCAAAAAAATATTTAAAAAGCATTTGAAGTAGTTAAATTGCCAAACCACACAGGAGGATATTCATATTCGAAAATTTTCCACTAATGAACAGTGTTTTCTTTTTCCACCAATGCACAGTGTTTTCTGCAGAAATTTTTAGCTTTCTCTAGTCGCTTGCGTTGAGAAAATTTTCTTATGTTTCCATTGCAAAAATTAAGATTAAGAAATTACAAAAAAAAAATTGAAAAAATCTAGATTTGAATAAAAATTAAAACTCCATAAAAATCATAATTTTGCAATACTTTCAGATTTTACTATGAATTTGTGTGATCTTAAAACAAAAACATTTAGCTTTTAAAATTTCCCCTAAAAATTCCATTAGGACTGTCACTAAGTATTTAGATTTTATCAAAAAATAATCACTAACATATGAAATTTTACACATCCGGGAATTTCTCATTTTCCCACAAACAGGAAATAAATTATCGCATTCTTGGGATTTCCCGGTACTTTCGGGTAAAAAGCAAATCTTAAAGAAAAGAAGTTATTTAATGAAATAATATTAAAAAATTCATAGTTTTATTAAAACTCTAGCAGTGCCCACGACTTCGTTGGCGTCTTGTTTCTAATTTTCCTAAAATTAAAATATAGAAAATTATAGTTTTAAACATTTGTTGTAGAGTTCTGTTAACAGTGTTAAAAACTTTCTATCTACAAAAATAAAATGTAGTGACAACTGTTTTACTACCATTATGCCGATAAAATTAGATGCTATCATATTTGTATCTCTAGTCTCTCTACGAAATGACATATTTTTATCTTATATTTGAACCAGGGTTCTACGGGACCAGACAGACAGACGGACAGACAAACATGCAGACAAAAATTCCAAAAATAAATGTTTAGTATTCCATATCGATTACTATCCAAGCTGACATCAAAATTTTCAAAAAATATTTCATGTACAAAAATGACCCCATTACTGTTTTATTATATTTATAGATAAACAAACAATAAAATAATTGCTAAATAATAATATTAATATTTTATAAAGATTAAAAACAATTCAGGTGACAAAATATACGCAACGAGAGATAAAAAATATTAAAAAAACTAAAAGAATTTTTTATTAATAATTTTTTTTAAGACATAATTTTAGAATTGTTAGTACATTTAACAATTCACTAGACATTTTATTTCTTCTTTTCGTTGCAAAATTTCAGCAATCAAAAAAACTATTTCACTTTCTACAGAGGTAAGCTTTGTTGTCAACAATGCGTTATAAAAATTATTCATGTTCGTGTTTGAAATGTAAGTGGCTTCGAATAACTAAAATTCCTTTTCAAACAAATTAGTAGAAGAAATCTCATTTTTTAATGCTACAACAAAAATATTTGAAAAACAATCAGTGAATTTTTTAAAGTGTTATGATTTTAAACTTCCCGTTTCCCTGGATTTAGCCAAAACTTCCCGTTTCCCAAACCTTATTTCCAACTATTAAATATCGGATTTTAAGAAAATGGATATTTCACTATGTAAATAAAGACTTCTGTACATAAAGGATTATAATTTACTATTCTCAAACATAACATAAACATCAACAGTTTATATTTTGCTGATTCTTCGTTCTCGTTTGAGCACTTACGTAGCTCGTATCTAAAAGTCAGTACTGCAACTTCTACAAAACACTGAGGACCCGGCGACAACCGGCGCACAGTGGCACATTTAGCGAGAAGGCGGTCAAAAATCCATAACTTTTGATTGGATCGAATTTTGGAAAATGGGGTTTTAATCTTTAATTTTTGATAAAAAGCATAAAAGTCGACCGACAAAAAAAGTTACGAATGGTTTAATAATCGTTAGCATTATTAATTGAAGTTGAGTATAAAAGACAATTGTTAAAACATTAACTTTTTTTATATGTATTTCCTATTCTTGTTGTTGCAAATTATAACTATTAATAACTTTGTTAACTAAATCATGTCAGGAAACACCAAATTTTGGCAACCATAATGTTTTTAAGTTTAAAAGCAAGAAGGTCCAAAGGTTGGTTTTTTTAAACATTCTTTTGAAATAAAAAATTTAAAATTTTCAAAAAGTTAAAACTTTTTTAATAGCGAAAAGTTTTTACGGAAAAATCTTATTTTAGTTAAAGTCTTATTTTATTTTTAAATATTTCTATAACAATTTATAAATTTCAAATCAAAGAGCCACTATACATTAAGCAATTTTAGTAAAAATTTCTTCTAAATAGCATTGATTTTCATCTTCTAATATTTGTTTAGCCTCCTCTTCTACTTCGACTGGAGTTGTTTTTCATTTTTATCGAATGTTGGACATATATAGACCTGAAGTACATAACAAAATGGTGATAAGGTCTTCATTAGTACAACCTCCAGACATTTTTCTTGTGCTATGTTCGTGAAAGAATTTGTCGTCGTTGTTCCTTTTTTCTTGCGCTTCTTCAGACAGATCTCTTATTGGTAGCAAATTATGTTAAATGCTTTGTTTCCTAATATACAAAATTTTATTTCATTGAAGACATACATATATCTCCAAAGGTATCTTTTATTGTAAAGTGCAGCTGTTTTATTGGTGTAATCACCAGTTTTTTTTTCATTTATCTTTCTGCTGCATGCTAAGACTTGTAATATGATTTTGAATCATCTTATTATCTCATAATCTACACCTGTGATAGATGCTGCAGTTTTTGGATCTTCTTGTAGTATTTTCATCATTCGAATTTCCTTTACCTTATTTAGGTTAATCGATTATATGGCCTAGCTGAAGATATCTTTCTTGAATTTGTTCTTTTTTCATTCGTTTTTCTGCAAAAATTAACAGGTCCACTGCAGTGTGTGCGCACATGTTACATGTACAAAATTTGTTATTCAATTAAGCAAGCAATTAGTTTACAAATCCTTACCTATGTGATAATAAAACCTACATTCGAAAAAATGCCATAATAAACACGTGCATTCACGTATTTTATTTAAGATTTCTTTATATTTGCCATTAACTTCTCTAGTGGGTAAACAAAATTTCATTGAATATTTAGATTTTACAAATATGAAAGGTACAATATAGTGCATTTGTATATTACTAGAATCCCTCGTAAAAGTTATAAACACCATCTTTCAAGGAGATTTGAAAAAATTTGGCTTTAAATCTGTGTTTAAAAATAAAAATAATTCAAAAATAACTCTGCAGAAAAAAAATTTTTTTTTAAATTTCGTATGTATTCATAATTTTTGTACAGAAAAATTGCTCAAGTGCACAAGGTTGCAACCTGGCGCATATATAATGGGGTATAGGTGATTAGAAGAGGTTTTGGGCTATAACACAGAGAAATATCTTTTTGACGTTCGCTCTATTAAGCACGAAATTTTTAAAGAATTTTGACTTTTTTTAAAACAAAAAATTTAACAACTTCAAAAAAACCTAACGACTTTATTTTGATAGCACTGATAACTAATAAACTGCATAATTGAAGAAAATTTATTTTCATTTGATATCTTTTGAAACGAAAAAGTTATAGTAATTTGAAAATTGTAGTTTACTAAAAAAATTTCATTTATAAAAAAATATTCGGAAAGTCTATTTTGGATCCCCCTGTTCTGTGTGTTATGGTGTGAACAGAGTTCTAAGTTTTTGCCTCTTGAGGATTACTGGTGTTTTTTACTTTCAAATGATTAATAAAACACTAAAATGATTTTTGGCCGCCTTCTCAAAATATGTGCCAGTGTGCGGCGGTTAAAATGCAAATCGCCCATTCTTGAGGTCACGAGTTATATTTCTTAAAAAAGTTATTTGTTGAACCGTGCTATCGCATAAATATGTTTGAATGTAATCTAGAGCAGTTGACCACAATTTTTAAAACCACAAAAAAATGTTGATGATATTTTAGCGTTCCAAGGGATATTTATTCTAATTTATCTTCTACCTCAACGGTTCTCAAATGGGGGTCCGCGGACCCCTTGTGAAAATTCCAAGGGGTCCGCGAAGAGCTAAACAAATATTGTTAATATTAATAAAATTTTGTAATATGGCTTTTGTATAATAAACGTAAAACGTATGTTTCGCGTAGACATGTAAATACAAATTTTAAGCTGAATTGTTAACACTGTTCAGTTTTTCGCCGTGAAGCTGTCAGGTGTTTTCTTTTAAAAACATTTTTTCAAAGCAAATTAAAGACGCTGATTTTGTTTCAAGAGTAAAATAAAACATTAATATTTTAAAAATGAGTTCTAAGAGACGGCTTTATAATGAAGATTATATTAAGTATGGCTTTACATGTTTAAAAAATAATAAAGAGGTATTACCTCAATGTGTAATTTGTCACAAAACTCCTTCCAACGAAAGCATGAAACCATCCCAGATGCAACGACACCTAACCGCAAATCATCCGGAACTAAAAGACAAGAAAAGGGATTTTTTTATTGCCAAACTGAGTTCTCTAAAGAAAATTAGGTTGGACTCAACTGGAGATTTATTTTGGAAAAAGAACGGGCCATGGAAGCTTCCTACGAAATTGCAATGCACATTGCAAGAAACAAAAAGCCGCATACAATTGGTGAAACGTTGATTAAGCAGTGTATAGCAGCAATTGGCAGAATTATGCTTGATAAAAAAAGCAATGACAAAATAAAGAAAGTTATGCTGTCCAATGATACTATTAAGAGAAGAATTGATGATATGGCTGCGGACATCAAAAGGCAATTGATCGAGAAAATAAAAGACTCTCCGTATATAGCGCTCCAGTGTGATGAAACTACCGACATTTCTGTTGCAAGCCAGCTTTTATTTTATAGTAAATATATTTCAGAAGGAATAATGTGCCAGGAATTCCTTTTTATGAAGTCTCTTCCCACAACGTCAAAAGGCAAGGATGTTTTCAACGTGTTTTCTGAATTTTTAGCACAAAATGGCATTGCCTGGAAAAAAATTGCTGGAATTTGCACCGATGGTGCACCATCTATGATAGGTTGTCGTTCTGGATTTTTTAAATTTGCCAAATTAGAAAATCCAGACATAATTGGGTCCCATTGTATAATTCATCGACAAGCTCTAGCAGCGAGAACATTGCCAGAAAAATTTTAAAGTTCCCTCCAAACCGCAATTGATGTTGTAAATTTTGTAAAAACAAGTGCTTTAAGAACACGACTATTTGAATCTTTGTGCCTGGATCTCAGTTCTGACTACACAAAACTATTGTTTTATACAGAAGTTCGCTGGTTGTCGAAAGGAAACATGCTTAAACGATTGTATAATTTAAAATCTGAGGTAGAAATTTTTCTTTTGAGTGCAAAGAATGATATTCTCCATAAAAGGTTTACCGATACTAATTTTTTATTTTATTTTGCATACCTATCTAACAGATTTTTTTGAAGCATTAAACAATCTTAACTTAAAATTACAAGGAAAAACATTAATATGTTGACATCATATGATTCAATTAAGGCCTTTATGGAAAAAATTTCCTTATGGAAAAGTCATTTAGTAATTCCAAATTATTGCTCTTTTCCATTATTAAATGAAGCCATAAATACATACGACTTACAATACATTAATTTGAAATCTTTGATAACAACACATTTGGATATGCTTTATGAGGAGTCTCATAGGTACTTCCCTGAAATAAAAACAGAGTCGTGGCAAAATAATTTACTTAGAAATCCTTTCAATACTAGTGTTGATAAAATACCTGATATATTACAGGAAGAATTCATTAAGCTAAAATCTGATTCATGTGCAGAATTTAATTTTAAATCAATTGATATAGAATCATTTTGGTTAAAACACTCCAAAACTTATCCAAATGTAGCATCTGAAGAGTTAAAGCTGTTAATACAATTTTCCTCAACGTATTTGTGTGAAACCAGCTTCTCGGCCCTTTTATCAATTAAAACTAAAAACGGATCACGATTGGATGGAGAAAATGATTTGAGATGTGCATTATCAGAAATATCTCCTAATATCAAAGAGCTAATAAAGTTTTGTCGAAATTATTGATGTTTATTTTTTGAGTTTTCTTTTGCCTAAAGTTAATTCTTTATCTTAACATACATTCATACATAAATGAAGTCATTTTTTAGTTTTTAATTGAATTTTTATATATTCATAAACATAAGTATATATGTATGTACATACATATGTTATTTTGTTTTTTACCTAAAGTACAAATAGATATATATTTTCCAGTTTTTGTTTTTTTTTTTTGTTTAGTCATATATGCATGTACATATGTATATGTGTAATTCATATTCGATTTCCACAACAAATGTATGTAGATATGTATGTATTTTTTAATAAATTATTTTAAATATAACATGCACGTGTTTTTATTCAAATACTACATACCTATGTGTCACATATATTGAGGTGGGCCGCACTGCTATTAAAATTTCTGAAGGGGGCCCCGAACAAAGAGCTTGTGAGAACCCCTGTTCTACCTGATAGCATTCGTTATATTTAAAGCTGTGTTGCCAGCAAATGCCGTTGACTAAAATGCTTTTGGGAAACTTAAGATTTAATTGCCTGGGGGTGAACTTAAAAATTTTCCTTTTTTTTAATATAAACTAATGACTTCTTAATTAGCTTTTTAGGACCCAAAAAAAATTTTCTGTTGGCCATGTTTTGCATTAAGATAAAACTAAAGGACTTAAATTAGTGAGCAAGATGGTATTAAAGCTTTGCGATTAAATTTGATATAAAATTCACGAAAATTTATTTAAAGAAATTATTTAAAAATTCAAAATGTTAATTCGAATTAAACTCTTTTAAAGTCATAAGAAGTTTTAATACAGTTTATTTCTATGTTTTGAATTTCTTAATCTTTATTTTCTGATAAAAATAAAATTTTAAGAAATAAAAAAGAAATTTAAATAAAAAGTAAATTTCATAATTGAATCTTCATTATTATTATTTAAATTTATTTTTATTTTAATATTTAAATTTTATAATTTAAATTATTATTTATTTTATTATTTTATTTTGTAGAACCGTGCAAGCACTTTCTATTGAACAAATTATTTCATCGTTACGTCATGGTGTTAAAATGTGTCACATATCAAATCGAATTCTGATCCAGTTAGTTTTCCTTATTGGAAAAAACTTTACAACTACGGTGATACAACTAATAAGAAACCATTTAGCGTCTCTAAAAGGGATTAAAATTAAGTATTGTGAAGAGGATGCCTTCTTAAAATATCAAACAAATAACTTTTGTTTTATAAAAATTAAAGAAGTTAATTTTTATATAATAAAAAATTTAAGAAAGAGAAGGATTTAATTTTAGGAACTTTTAAAACTAGAATGCATTATAAAATAGAAATTAAGAAAATTTATGCCTTTAAAATATAAATATATGTGTATGGGTTTATACTTAAAAATAACTAATTTGTTAAAATAAGTATGCTACAGCGAGATGCAATTTTATATTTATCCATTTGTTATTTGTAATTTTATTTAACATTTTTTTTTTATAAATCACATGCAAGTAGAACATAAGGACATAATTATTTTTTAATATCTGTAACATTTCATTATTCACTCATAGTAGAGTCGAAATTTTGATTTATAAAATATCAATAATCGACACTGATGCAGTTTGTTATCGAAAATTTTCGTACAATCAAGTAATGAACATCTCGTAGTTGAGAAAAAATTTCTCTTAAAATAACAAAATTAATGTATTAATGTATAAATATAAAGGGTCTTGTTGTTCAATTAATTTCTGATATAGACAGAAAAGTTTGTTAGAAAATCTTATTTTGGTTAGTAAGTCCACTTTTACATTAAGCAACTTTTGTTGCTGCAATTCATATTTTGTTGGTGAGACGGGACAGAGAAATTAAAATTGGTACACATATGCGTGTACTCTTGCAATTCGTTTTGGTCCCTCATTCGTTTTTAAACATAACGTTAACAAATGTATACACACATGTATATATCTATAAAAATTGCTGCAATGAAAATTGTACAAAGTAAAAGCGAATACAATTTTCAAACATAAAAAAAAAATGCAGCGACAAAAATTGATTAATGTAAAAGTGGAATAACGTATTTCGGTTTTGTAAAATTCACCTTTAAATATAAAGGATAAAATAAGAAATAATCATTTTATGTTCAAAAAGATAGGTTGTGTATTATTTTAAATTTTTTGCTCTGGATGATTTGAAGCTTCTTTATATGCATTTTAGCAATTTTATCATGCCAGACTTGGCAACCATAAGTCAAGATCGGTCTGATATACATTTTGTATAACAATATTTTGTTTTTTAGGCTAAGAATTGACCTCCTGTTTAGTAAAAGATTTAGTGCGCAACTACACTTAATTGACTTGTTACATATTTATTAAACACGCTGTTTAAACAAAAGCTTTTTATCTAGGATAATACCTGAGTATTAAATATTTTCGCTAATAGAAATGATATTTCCTAGGGAGTAAAAATTTTGCGAAAGAATTCGATTTGGAGATTTGTGGTATAGAAATAAGATATCTTGAGTTTTATTATTGTTAACTTTAATTTTCCATTTATTGCAATATGTATGGATTGAGTTTATGGTCTTTTGCATTCTCTTGACCGTTGCGTTTGATACCTTGCCGCAACATATAAAAGCACTGTCGTCCGTATTAAAAGCTGCTTTTTGATTTCTGCGAATATTTATATTCGAGGTATATAATGAATATAGTGTGGGAGATAGAACGGACCCTTGTGTTAAACCTGCTGGCATTTGCCTTTCCTACCGACACAGACAACACATGATCGATTATTTAAAAAACTTTTTACTACTTTTTTTTTTTTTAAATAAATGGGATAGTTAAAATAATTTAGTTTGTACAAAAAACCATCATGCCAGATATAATCAAATGCCTTTTTAATACCAAGAAAGATAACTCCAGTACTTTTGCACTGACTTCTATTTTTTTTTTTTTCGATTAATTTAGTTACCCTTTTCAATTGACGAATGGTAGTGTTTCTTATGGAATCCAAAATGTTGGTCATTAATGGTATTGTTTAAGTTTGAAAAGTCTTCTATTTCTTGTAAGTGACTTTCTCAAAAAACTTTGTCTAATAAGCTTAGGTCCAGTTTTTGACTTCATATTTAAATACGCATTTAGTTAATTGGCATTTAAATTTAAGTTGTATTTAAATACAGTTTCCTTTTTTCAGTCATCTATGATCGTTCTTATTTAACTAAATTAAAAATATGGCAGCATTACGAAATATTAAAAGAGTTTATGAAAAACAGATGCTAACAAACACAATGAAATGCAAATTTTGTTAAAAATACTTAAATAATATAAAAAAAAAATATTTGCGATACTTATTTTATTAAATTGTTTAACTTTTTAACAACCAAGAACTAGTTTTATTAACAAATGTATGCAAAACATAAAGTTTTGTTCCATCAATAGCTAAAATGCTTATTTACTTTTGTTTTCTTTTGCACAAGAAAAAAAAAAACAATGCCATAACTATATGGTAAAAGTGTATTATTTAAATAGACTTTAAATGAGCATAATTGGTCATTTAAGTTGCATTTAAGCATGTACTGGAAACTGAATTTCGTAAATAAATAGAACTTAAAGATAAATGACATTTAAATACGAAGTCAAAAGCTGGCCTTTAGAATACTAATTGGTCTGTAACTAGTTGGAATTTTAGGATCTTTTTCAATACTGAAACAAATATAAAATATTTTACTTAATGTTTCAAATAAATAATAACGCTTGTTTTTACGCATAATGGCATTAATTTGATCTAAGCCTAGGGCTTTATTTCAATGACATCAGTTAATACTATATTACGACTTCAGTGCAGGGACTAATTGTTAAGACTTTCCACGTATTCCACAATGCAAGTATCCAAATGTTCTTGATTACTTATATTTATTGTGTGAGAATTAGCAATTGCATCACCAATTGCATTAGATACACATACATATGTATGCATGTGCATATATACTTGAAATAAACAAAAATATTTAATAAAAAGTTTTAAAACAAAAAACAGTTTTTTATGCTTTTAATTGCTTTTTTAAAGTGTTTTCAAAGTTTCATTAAACATTTATTAAATTCTAATTTACCAAAGGCCATTTTTAAATTTTAAGTTTTTTTTTTAATTGGCAACAGATTAATTTTGGCAATAATTTTGGAGACTTACAAAATTTATGCTCCTCACAGCTGCAATTTCTATTAGTGCCTAAGAGTATGCAATGCTAAATAAAAAATTCATGTCAAATTAGGTATTTGTTTGTGATATAAAAAATCAATATTTTTGTAGCCTATTTTAAGGATGTAAAAAAGCAAGTTGAAAATGTTTGTTGAAAAGTGATGACAATTTAGTTATTTTTGATAATCTAACAGTTTTATCTCTTTTTTTTTATTTTATAGTGGTTTTATCGTCTGATTTCACAATTTATTGTGCCATACGTCAATCAAGAACAAAATTGTGCCGATTTGCCGCAATCACACCAGGTGAATGCATTATCTTTTACGTTCATTTTGTTTTTGTAAAAACTAATTTGAGCTGGCAATATGTGTGTATGTATTCCAATATATTTTTAGTGGCTTTCTTATTTTTCACAAATACATACACACATTACTAGACGTTTTTGACAGCTCGAATTAGTTTTTACAAAAACAAAATACACGCAAAAGCTAAAACATATGATGAAAACATGATCTAAAGCAGTCACCTGTTTGATGCGCCTTGGTGTGAACGGTTAATAGGTATGTATGTAATGTAAAAAACGTACCAATATTTATTGTGTTATCATGCGTCAATCAAAGAAGACAATTTGCGCCAATAGTTGGTTTTTTCAAAAACAAATATTTTCGTGTGATTCTACGGTCATAATTTTTTTTGTACTTCTTTTAACTTTTCTTTTCTTCAGTTTTAATATCTTTAAATTTACACAACATAATTATGTAAAGCTGATACAATTTTCTTTTTCTTTAGAGAACAAATCATCTTTACGTAAGAAATAGATTAAATGCAAAATGTTATAAAATTTACGCTCACATAAACAAAACTAAACTTGACATCTACCACAACATCTGTTTTTTAGATTTGCCATGCAGTAGAACAATCGTGTGACTGCTGTGCGACAATTATTGCCACTTGATCGTTTTGCGTCAATTCGCTTCAATCAAATTTATGTAAAATGAGTCAATCATGTGAACGCAAAGAATTTGATTGGGACAATTTATTGATTGTGCAAAAATTCAGCACAATAAAAATTGTGTTAAATTGGTGCATTGCGACAGTTAGCATTCTTTTAAAGTAGGTGTTAAAAATTTTTTTGTTCTTCTTATTACTTAAGATTATAATGAGTATACATTAACCGTTATTAATAATACTGTTTTTGTAATGATCATGTAATATTCATATATACATGTTATTTATAAACAAATACTTTCTTACTCTCTAAGACGTTTAACGAAGCAAAGAAATAAAATTATATTTACCCAAAACAAATCTTGCCTTTTAAGTTTATTACAAAAGTAAAGATAACAGTGTTTCAACCCCTTTTCTGCTTCCCAAAACAAACTTAAACTACTGTCATGATTGAACGAAAAACCTGTCAAATGCTGAAACAAATCCAAAAGACTCTTTTGTGTCCATAATGTACTTACGTGAACTTGCAAATATTCATACATAGTTACTACTTTTGCAATGATTTTATTTCTTTTTATGATTTCATAATTTTTGAAATGTATTCACAGAACATAAATGAATCAGCATAAATTATGTATATTTTCTCGACGTTATAAACATAGAAATCTATTAATATTACTTTTTATATTTTAAAAACAATTTATAGTAAAAGTACGCTTTTCTTTCTACTTGTATAATTTACAGGAAAAAGTAATTAAAAAGGCAATATTTATATATTATCGAATTATTTAGTAATTAAAAAACGGTGTTTTCAAAAAAACGAAAAACAAATTATTTTCTTTTCAACCTTTCTATCAAATTGCTTTTTTCTTGCTTTTTCCATTTGAAATATGTGTTTTTTATGAATGTATATACATACATCATGCAGAAACATCTGTTCCCGTACGGAATGTGCTTTGCTTACGGAATTAATTTAATGAATCTTCAGGAAAATTTTTGTTAAATACATAACGGTTAATAATAATTTAAATTTATTTATTGCGTTTAATATTTACTTTTAGCTTTATTTTAAGAAAACTATTTCTTATTTGAATCTTAAAGAACTCGTTTATAATTTTTGTTTTTTCTGCTAATTTACTTTAAATCCTTGGTATCTTATTTATATTTTTGTCGACAATTTTTGCAATAAGTATGAAAGTATCTAAATACTTAAGAATTTATAATGGAATTGTAAATATATACATAAATGCTTTTTAACATTTTCAAATAATATATTTATTTTTTTAAACTACAAATCGAAATGCATTACTGCGGTAAGGTCATATACAGGTGGACATTTCGGTACTGTTCATAAAAAAACTCAAGAATCTTGTATTATTAATTAATCTTGTATTGTATTAATTAAACGGTAACTGAATTAAATTAACAAAGCAAAATAAAAATATTTATATTTAAAGGAATTAAACAAAAAGTAAATTAACAAAAAACGGTTTCAAATAATAACTTTTCATATTTAAAATTATATATTATTTAAAATAAACACCTTTCAACAGTTTAAAGCTTAATAAACACACCTCACAGAACAAAGAATTGCTTTTAATAAATACAACTCTTATCATAACGAATTTCACCACGTTCATAACAAATTTCAACTAGAGAGATCATTTTTAAAATTTCAACACAAGTTTTCGCCTGCCTGCCTTAGTTGTCGGATTAACAAAAGAAGAGTGTGAGAAATGCAAAAAAAGTTAAGCGGCGTTAAAATTGTTTGAAATAAGTTGAAAAATCAAAATAACAAAAATATATAAAGATACCTAATATAAGCAAAAAAATAAATATAAAAAAGCGCAGACGTAAACGACGATTGTGAATTGAAAAATAGTTTATTTAACACAATAAGAATAAAACTTTGAAAAGTGTTTTGTAGATTTTCTATTTTAATTGTATTGACTTAACAAACCGCAAAATGGGTTGCGCTGTAAGTACTGCGCGAGATAAGGAAGCAATTGAACGTTCCAAAAGTATTGATCGTGCTTTACGTGAGGAAGGAGAGCGTGCTGCATCAGAGGTGAAACTGCTACTTTTGGGTGCGTCTTCTACTTTTTTCTTATCAATCATTTTTGAAGATTATTCATTTTGTATATCATTGGTCATTTCTGTTTTTTTTTTTAATTGATTAAAATTGAACATTTAGTTGATTAATTTATCAATTGCATTAAATTATTAACATGTGTAGTTTGTTCTTTTTTTGCCTGCCTTTTTAATTGTTATATTGCAAAAATTACTCATCGTATGATTGTGTTTGCGGAGGGGTAATTTTTGTGAAACTCCACAGCATTCTGTACTTTTTTTCTCAATTTCTTTTTGTTGTTATTTTTTTTCGCTTTTTGTTTGTGTACAGCCGAAGCGGCTGTCATTTCATGACGACGCTGCAACAGAGGTGGAGTTGCTAGTTTAATTAAAAAGAGTTGCCATTGGTCATTATTACTTGATGTTGATAAAGTCAACAAAAATTTTACGAAATGTCGAAAAATGTAATAAAATTATTTTTTATTTACATTACAAATAGATGGGCCCAATAAGCTAAGAAGGAAAAGGAACAAATCTAGTTTACGGACGCAGCTTAAAAATTAAAAAAAGTTGTCTAACGGGTGTAAAATTTAATTTTAAGCAAAAAATGGAAAATGGAAAATTTGGTGCTGACCCTTAGTTTCGGAGTTACGGGCCTCCAAAGTTTGCATGTACAGAACGGCATATATCGAGTATTTTGTGGTGTAGTGAGGCAATATGGGTATCATTGGAAAGCCTCTTGTATAGTATGCAGTGTTTAGCAAAGCCCTTAAATTAGACCCTACAACGCAACTACAATAAGCGACTTTTTTATTTGAAGTTGTGTTAAGTTGTAGCCTCTAACAGATATTAATCATTTTATGGATTCTAACATAAAGTTTAAGGAAGTATATCGATTACATTTTATCATCAAGCGCATAGCTTTATTTTGTAACTTTTGCAACTTTGTTAGTTGTTGATCTAAATAGCTGGAATATATAATTGTTGATCCAAACTCAAAATGTGGTTTAATAATCGTATTTTATATATTAATTGCCGTTAATGTGGATATTTTATTTCTTTTTTTTTAAGCCAATTTGTTTACCGATTTTTTACAAACGTAATCAATGCGGTCTTTAAAATTTTTATCATTTACGAGGGCTGCTCTATATTTTTCTGGCTCATAGTGAAAATGCGAATATTTATAATCAAAAATGGTTTTATTGTTTTTTAAAGTATTCTCCAGCATGATTTATACACTTTTGCATGCGCTCTAACCAGTTGCCGAAGCACTTTTTCCACTCCAATTGAGACACCTCTAAAACATGTTTTTTGAACACTTTAACAGCTTCTTCTGGCGACGAAAATCGTTGACCACGCATTTTTTTCTTGATGTGAGGAAACTAGAAGAAGTAATTAGGTGCCAAGTCAGGGCTGTACGCCGGATGACCCCTTAATTCGACGTTTTGGCCGGTCAAAAACGCTCTGGTTTGAGCCGATGTGTGAGAGGTCGCATTGTCATGGTGAACAATGATTCGTCTTCTCGTGTTGGTTTTTCGAATTTCTCCGATGACTTCAAGCAAACAAATTGTAGTGTACCACTCAGAAGTGACCGTCCTACGTCGCTCAAGCGGAACAGTCGCCACATGACCAGTTTTGCCGAAGAAACAGGCGACCATTTGCTTCGAAGTGCTTCTTCCACGAACAAATTTCGTTGGATTTTGCTCGTCTTTGAAGACCCACACGGTCGATTGTTGTTTCGTTTCGGGCTCATAAGCATAGATCCATGATTCGTCACCTGTGACGATATTATAAACGTCTTTTGAAGCACCGCAATCGTATTTTTGCAACATTTCTTTGCACCAATCGACACGAGCCTTTTTTTGAGCGACTTTCAAATTGTGCGGGATCCAACGAGAACAAACCTTTTTTACGGCCAGGTGTTCATGCAGTATCGAATGTATGCTGGTGGAAGAATTGTCCAAGGATGTCTCTATCTCTCGGTATGTCGCATGTCGATCTTGCATTATAAGTTCACGCACGGCATCAATGTTCTCTGGCACAACAGCCGACCTTCACGAAATTCGTCTTTGAGCGAGCTTCGGCCACGATTAAATTCATTATACCAATTTTTCACAATGCTATAGGATGGTGCTTTATTGCCATACAAAGATTTAAGTTCATCAATGCACTCTTGTCGTGATAATCCACGTCGAATGTTGTGAAAAATGATGGAAGAAAATGTTCACGAGTTAATTCCATTTTATTCTATATTAATTTTTTCAAGTCAATGTAAACAACACAAATAATGGTCGTACGTCAAAACGTTTTGAATACGATAATGCTTAAAAATGACAAACTTTCCAATTGAAATGTAAGATTGCACTTGGCAGCACTCAGTGTTGCCAGGCCAGAAATATATATAGCAGCCCTCGTATAAAGCCTAAGTATTTTAAATTATTAACTTTTTCTATGGTTATATGGCAATAACATTTTTAAAGTAAAAAATGCTTGAACTATTATTATGTTTAAAACTGCCAAATAGAAAAGAGGTAGAAATATGTATGTTAAAATGAAAAATAGATCTTATGGAAAAATTTCAGAGGTACTATAACTAAAGGATTCTGACGTATTCAACTGAAGTCAAAGTAACGACGGATGAGGTTGGCACAATGAAAACTTTGCTGACTGATGTTAAATCCAAGTTTGCTTTCTATTTTTATTCACTTTTAAATTTAATTTGTGTTTTAGTCATTTGATAATTTAATTTGTATTTTATTTTTTGCCACCAGAATTATTTTATTAAAATCACAGAAAACAATTAAAACACGCAAGAATTAAAAGAAAACAAAGAAGAAGAAAAAATTGATAGCTATCAAAGTATTCAACGTACGTCTAAAGTTAAAAGTTGATCAATTTTCGTGCCTTGCGTTGACGGACACGTATTAATTGTGACAACGCTCATAAGAAAACATGTATTTTAACTGACTTCTCAGTTGAATACGTCAAAGTTTAACGTTTGACGGATTCTATGTGCCCCGGCCATAAGTCGTGAGACAGTGCAAATAATTGTTTGAACTAATAAATTCAAAGCTCTGTAAAAAATAGAACACGAACTGGTATTTCGAAATTGGTGTTACACTTTTAAAGCCATTCAAGCATTATTATAAGTCCAACAACAGTTATAAACGTCTTATGTGATAGTGGTTTTAAGAGTGGGGTAGCAAGACCGAAACCACCAATTTAAGGGATAACTCGAAGACTTCGGCTAAAGTGTTCTAACGGGCATCTTATCAATGGTACAGCACTAAAAAAACGTCTGAACTGACAGAAGTATATGATTATCATTAACAGTCTCCTCGAGCTAAAAAATATTATACCCACAGAGAATCATGGTGGCTTTAGAGTTGTGATTTGGCCACTTATTGTATTATCTGGAACATTTATGGAAAGAAAGTCAATTTTCAAATAAGACAACAGCAAAACTAGGGGATGTATTTAGACTTCTTTAATAACTTCCAAAATTACCTAAAACGTTGCAAAATGATACAGAATCATTACTAAAAAAAAGTGTACACTTACACACACAAATTCAAGTTATTTAATATAAAAAGTTATTTATAATTTTATGAAAATAAGGAAATTACTATTTGACCCTTAACAAAATAAAAACATCGAGAAATTTAAAAAATTGGTGTGCACGTTTACATGTATGTCTTCTGTCAAACAACATGAATAAATTAAACTAAATTTAAACATTCAACGCCCTCAAATGATTAAGACACTTAAAACAAAACGCAACAACAATTTGTTTTTTTAAGTGCAAAATAGACAAAAATGAAAACGAAATTATAAAAAAAAACATTTTGTCAGTATTAAATAGGTAAAAATGAAAACAATTGTAGTGTATCAAATGTACAGAATAATACGAGAAGCAAAAGTAATCTGAGTAGGGGGAGTTCATTACATACAATATCCACCGTTTGCTTTTAATGAAACCGAAAATTATGTACGCGTTATACATTGATATCATTTAGTGTAATGCGATCATAAAAACAGTGGACAGTGGAATTTAAACAAAAACAAAATAAAAAGCATTATTATGTTGTTATACCCCTCACCACAGATGATGTGTTTATTTGTAATTGCTGCAGTAGACATGAGCAAAAGTATACACTATATTTTTTTCTACATTTT
Source organism: Cistogaster globosa (assembly GCA_937654795.1). Taxonomy (NCBI): domain Eukaryota; kingdom Metazoa; phylum Arthropoda; class Insecta; order Diptera; family Tachinidae; genus Cistogaster; species Cistogaster globosa. Next base: position 63,657,641 of record OW569405.1, on the reverse strand, counting down.
GTTGATTTATATTTGTTCTATTTTCCTACCGTCGCTTCATAGAAATTATTTTTCTAAGATGTAGAGCTGAAAAATACTCATTATTTGTGTACCCTTCAAAACAGGTGGAAAGAAAGGGGTAAAATTAAGTTTATCATTCTGTTTTTAATTTCTAAAATTTCACCGAAATATTAATTTTCACGAAAATTTCATAAAAAATTTTAACTTTTTTTTACAACAATTTAAAAGCTTTCTAAAACCCCTAAATTTTAAGAAAACAAATACACATTTTTTTGGAAAAAGGTTTACAAAATTCGGTACAGCCGAATAAAGAGCTCTTATTTGTTTATTTGTTCATGGTTTTTAGGAGGATTAACATGAAAGTGATTTATTATCATCCAATTTTTTTACAGTTGCCAAGTCACAATTTCCACCATCTAATAAAAAAAAAAAAAAATTGATTTAAACTAGACCATAGTAGATAACTGTTCATCATATTCAAAAGTAAACGGATTTTACTCACAGAAAACTAGATATGAAAGCAAATCATTTACAAATAAGATGAAGAGAAATGGAACAAAGGCAGAGCATTGTAAAACACTCAATCTCATATGCTGCAGAAACGCTGTTATACTTTAAAAGACACAATTGTTTTCGATCATATAAATTATGTTAAATCCATCTGCAAGACCGCTTAGAAAATCTATACTTATGTGGATCAGCACTAGATCGATCAACTAAAATTATTATACTCACTCTTTTTCTGTTAAAATTTTTATAAAAGAAGATGAAACACTTATCGACCACGTATTGCTAACATATCACACCCTTAATACTAATGGGTCACAAGTCTAAATTTTCCAAAATTGACTTTTTTCGTAAATGAATTCACATTTCACATCTCTAATTACTTAAAAACTTTCATTCTCATCACTATCTTCTTTAAGTGGAAAAATATCGTTACGTTTTTTTTTTTAATATTAACACAAGTTTTACATAAATAGTTTTTTGGATCTCCTGAAAATTTAAGAATTTTGAGTTTTGACCCTTTAGTATTTAGGGTCCGATATGTATATTAGGGGTATAAACAATTTTTTGGCATATTATCATGAGATGAACCATGTCCCAGCAACTGCGAAAATAATAATCTTTTGTATTTTTTCTCAAAAAAGTTCACGCACCAATTGGTTTTTTCTCAACAGGTGTGTAAAAAAATATTTAAAAATTTATATATTTTTCTTGTTAAAAAAGGTGGGAGACAAGTTTTGGTTTGCGTAAAAATCTTTTACCGAGGTGGTAAAATAAATATTAATAAAGTTTCAAATTTGAGCTGATTTTTGTTTCAAATAAACATATAATTAATTTTTCTAAACCAAAAAGAAAATTAAAAATTTTCAAAACTTAGTGAGAAAATAAATATACGTTTCCTTACAGTTTTTCGTGCTTATTTTAATATTAAAAAAAATTAAAATAAAAGTTATGTCCTTAATGCACATAGAAATTTATAGGAAATTATATTGTTTTTACAGACCTGCCATACTTTTTAACATCCTTATAAAGTAACCGAAATTCTTTGAATGGGTCTTGTTAGGGTCCCTTTAAAGGGGTAGTACATTTCATATTTGTTAAAAAAGGTCGTAAATCTTTTCAACAATATTCGCATATTGACTGTTGTAATATGTTATTTAACACGCCCGATTTTTATAGCAGTGGTGAGGGAAATGAGCAACTTATATATAAAAGCTCTATTCTATTTGTGTTATGCGCAAGGGCCCATCATCAATTGTTTTATGTTTCTTTGGTCACAGATCAAGGATTACACCCAATCTCTGAAATTAATGTTTCGATTTTATTATTTGTTTATTTGTTTAGAAATACATTAATGTTTTAAGAACGATAAGAATTTATCCATAAATATTTTTGCTCTCATTTAATTTTTAAATGGGATAAAAATGTTGAAGAGTATAAATTAAAAAAAACTTTTTTTCCTTAAAAGTTTCAAAGAAATACGGAAAAATTGAAAAATAATTTCATAAAATATTAAATTTATACTCACAGATATAAATACATTCACATGTATATAACTGAGTCTCCATAATCTAAATTATTTTTATAGGTATTTCTATTGTTATAATTAAGTTTAAATTTATAATAGCGCGTTACTTAAAGCTGAATCATCAGCTACTACTTACTCACTTATCAAATACATATATTCATATACATACTTAGGATTTTTTATTACTATTGAAATTTCATTGGCGTTGTTTGGAACAATGACAGTCAAAAAAATTTAACTACCATTAAATGCTAATGACCTTGTGTTGATTATAATTGTTTTTATACCCTTCACCACAAAAAGTGGAAAATAGGGTATAACTAAGTTTGTCACTCGGTTTGCAATTTCTACAATATCCATTTCCGACCCCATAAAGTATGTATATTCTGACTTCTTATGCATAGCGAAGTCGATTAAGCGATCTCCCTCCGTGTTAGTGTTGAAATCAACTTTTTCAAGTCAATAGATGAGCTAGAGAAAATATAAATAAGTCAATCGATCAGACAATAGTTTAAAAAAAAATGAGGCATTGGGCAAAACGCCACTCCTGCCTCTAACTCCAATAAAAAACATGTATGGGCAGGCTCGCTGCCCCGAAGAACAAGGACCGATCTAGCTGATTTTCAATAGCAAATATTTCGAATCTATATCTGATCGATTGGCGTATATCCTTTATGTATTTTTAAAAAAGGAGATACTTAATTTTGAAAAAAAGTGAACTGTGAAATTAGAAGTTTTTTTTATTGAAAGCTTGATCTTGTAAAAGTATACAATCGTTGAGTAAGTTCAAATTTTTGGAAATTTTGGACTTTTATCTACTATAGTAAAAAAAATTATATTGTCGATGCCCTAAATGCAACTGATTTTCCTTAGTAAAATTAAACAAACAAGAGGTAGGGATTGTAAAAAACTTTGTTCCTAATCCTTATAAGGTAAAATAAACAACCTAAACATTATTATTTTTTTTTTAATTTTTTTTTAATTTTTTGATTTTGCTGTTTCGACTGTTTTTATAATTGGAAACGTTATTAAATCATTAGCAATCAATAGTTCAGTTTTAATAAAATATTTACAATTAAAATGATAGTAAAGGTTTGTGAAACACTACGGGTAAATACATACAAATATTGCATTGGTGACTCAACTTTACACACAATAAACGGACGATAAATAAAAAGTAAATAAATAAATGAAAAACAAGAAAAACATTTAATCATATAGATGACGTTGGTTTAGTTTAACGGTTGCTTTTGTTAAGCAAAAAATTAAAATTTCTTTTCGTTTTATACTTTAAATACATTATTGTTTTCAAAAAAGATATTTTTCAAAGAGTCATAAATTTTTATTTTTCTTTTCAACTGGCATTTGTTTAATGTTTATATCAATTAAATAAATAACAAGTGAATATCCTACAGCAGGTAGTAAGTTTTCTCTCTTTTCTTATTTTCTTAGCTAAATGTTTATGTAATTTTATATAATCTACTTTGTAGATTTTAAAACAGTAGAAAATAAGAAACATTAATTTTACACTTGAATACATTTTGTACAATTTTCAAAATAAGTTTTCCCACATATTTTTTATGAGTTTTATTTTTCTTGTTTTTTATTTAAGTGATCCCTACTTTTTATTTGATCTCTCTTCAAGTGTTAATCAACCCTCTGTTTTTGTTTAATACAAAAGAGAAGTGCACAAACTGTTGAATATTGTCTCTCTCCTTTATGTGTTTCATGTGGTTGGAATGCAATCTTTTTGAAATGTCTTTATGACTTTTAAAGAATTTTGCTTTGTTTTGATGTCCAACGATGTTATACAGACACTTGTGAAAGTATAAATAATTTCAATACATTTAAAAGCCCGGTAAACGGTAGTGGAAGCCATGTAGCTATTGTATATTTGAACAGCTTAAATGTCAAAGCAAAAATTAGAAGTTATTTTAAATAGCATGCTATAATTTTTTCCCCTATACATTTCTAACAAAATGATTAAATCTACTAAAATTTTTGCTGAAAATCTACTTTATATTCCAACTCTAGCATTTATGACCATTTCCCACCTTCCCTGTTGTAATGTTTTAAAAATATTTTCTTTTTTCTCTTAAAAATAATAATTGTTATTGAGATGAATAAACATATATTTTGGATTTTTTCTTTATATTCAAAATACTTTTCGAGTCCATATTTCACCATAGTATAAAAAGATATCTTAATCTGAGCAACTTGAACACGAAGATTTTATTATTATTAGCCACTATTAAGCGGGTTCAAAGAAATTCACACACCACTTTAAGCACTATCGCTGCTTTTCTCATTAAATGTAGGTATGAGCGATCCAGTGATCTTAAAGGGACAATGTAACCAGTAAAGATCACTGTTTGGAGTTCCATTTTTTTTGTTTAAGCGTACATGTTAATATAAAAAGTACATACCTAGTTTATATATTAAATAATATATTATGCAAACAGTAACCATAATGCAAAAGGTAATTTCATTTATACATTCAAAACATTTGTAATTAATTTCGGCCAGTAAAATAAAATTCTGTAACACTGAAGGTTCGAAAAAAAGCACAAAAAACTTTTGTTTGTTTCATAGGTATGAATGTGTGAAGTTTGAAAAAAGAATAGCAGTTGTTAATAAGAAGAAAAAAGTACACAGCAATGAACCGGCTTTGACATATGAAAGAATGAAAGTGTCAAAAGTACTAATATTTCTCTCCACAAAGTAAAATTAAATTTAAGTTTGTGTATGTGCAAATGTAGAAGAACCTTCTTTCGCGGAACTGTTACTTGATAAACTCAGCCGCTGTAGTAGTGACCAGTGATTTTTTAATCACAGTGATTAGATCACAAACATTTTGTTTTGTTTCAACCAACCATCGAATTAATAAAAAAGAAAATTCTAGTGTACATTTTTTCTGGTTTCTTATAAAATTAACACAACATTTGAAAATAGTTTATCTCTCGTAAATAATTTTGAAACCAAATATTTTGAAATTATACAGTCATGTTCTGAAATCCACACGAACTTTTCACTTACTATTTTTCAAGGCATTGTTTTTGTAAAAAATAATTTTATACCAACAATGTTTTGAAAAATATGAAGTGAAAATTTCGTGTGGATTTCAGAACATTCCTGATAGTCTGATTAAAATTTAATTTTAAATCTATTGAAAGGCAGCACACAATCATACTTACTTCACAACAGTCAGTCGTAATAAACGAAATTAAATATCTTTTTTTTTTGTTTTTCGTTTTTTTTTTTTTTTTTTGTTTAAAACTAAAGTAGTGCAACATCTGGTGTCTTAGAACTGAACCTACAGCCCTAAACTGATAAACTAGAACAGTCAAGGTACACTGGTTGGGACATAAGCTAATCTTTATGAAGACTTCTCTGATTGCTAAAAAAAGGAAATATAATTAAATTTAATAAAATTGTAGGTGTACGAGGGCTGCTATATATATTTCTGGCCTGGCAACACTGAGTGCTGCCAAGTGCAATCTGACATTTCCATTGGAAAGCTTGTCATTTTTAAGCATAATCGTACTTAAAACGTTTAGACGTACGACCGTTATTTCTGTTGTTTACAGTGACTTGAAAAAATTAATATAGAATAAAATGGAATTAACTCGTGAACATTTTCTTCCATCATTTTTCACGACTTTCGACGTGGTTTATCACGACAAGAGTGCATTGATGAACTTAAATCTTTGTATGGCGATGAAGCACCATCCTATAGCACTGTGAAAAATTGGTATAATGAATTTAATCGTGGCCGAAGCTCGCTCAAAGGCGAATTCCGTGAAGGTCGTCCAAAAACGGCTGTTGTGCCAAAGAACATTGATGCCGTGCGTGAACTCATAATGCAAGATCGACATGCGACAAACCGAGAGATAGAGACATCCTTGTACATTTCTTCCACCAGCATACATTCGATACTGCATGAACACCTGGCCGTAAAAAAGGTTTGTTCTCGTTGGATCCCGCACAATTTGAAAGTCGTTCAAAAAAAGGCTCGTGTCGATTGGTGCAAAGAAATGTTGCAAAAATACGATTGCGGTGCTTCAAAAGACGTTTATAAGATTGTCACAGGTGACGAATCATGGATCTATGCGTATGAGCCCGAAACGAACCAACAATCGACCGTGTGGGTCTTCAAAGACGAGCAAAATCCAACGAAAGTTGTTCGTGGAAGAAGCACTTTGAAGCAAACGGTCGCCTGTTTCTTCGGCAAAACTGGTCATGTGGCGACTGTTCCGCTTGAGCAACGTAGGACGGTCACTTCTGAGTGGTACACTACAATTTGTTTGCCTGAAGTCATCGGAGAAATTCGAAAAACCAACAAGAGAAGACGAATCATTGTTCACCATGACAATGCGAGCTCTCACACATCGGCTCAAACCAGAGCGTTTTTGACCGGCCAAAACGTCGAATTAATGGGTCATCCGCCATACAGCCCTGACTTGGCACCTAATGACTTCTTCTTGTTTCCGCACATCAAGAAAAAAATGCGTGGTCAACGATTTGCTTCGCCAGAAGAAGCTGTTGAAGCGTTCAAAAACCATGTTTTAGAGGTGTCTCAATCGGAGTGGAAAAAGTGCTTCGACAACTGGTTTGAGCGCATGCAAAAGTGTATAAATCATGCATTTTCACTATTAGGCCAGAAATATTTCTGGCTGCCCTCGTAAAAATTAAATTCGAAATGGGATCAATAAGGCTTTTAAGGAAGACTTTAACACTCAGAAACACTTTTCACATAGTGTGTACTTTCCTAAAAACCCTTCCATTTCATTCAGCTTATTACCAAATGTGATTTAGTTTTGTTATTTTACACTTCAAAAGTCAAGGTACAACAGGCAATTTAAAACGTCCAATTATAAATTGAAATCTTTTTTGAGTATCACAATATTCAAGCGCATTGATTGGGAAAATCTGCTACAAACTGTCGAAACAATGCAGTGTAGCATGCAAAAAGGTCTACTCTACTTTGCACGAAAAGCGTTACCGTACTTAAAAATTGGGCAAATTAAAGCGGTTTTGAGAGAATAAAGTTCTTCTTGCACGAAACAGCCCAAATATTTTCTTCGTGCAAGTTGTTTATATTTGTAAAAAAGCTGTAAAACATAAACAAAATAAAAACACATAAAGTCATTAGCAATATTTAAAAAGTATAAAATAGTTATTCTAATATAAAAGATAATTTGTAATGGTAAATGAAGTCGAGTTAAAAAACATTGTTGCAGATTTGGTTATTGAACCCTTGTTGGATCTTTTTGAAATTTTTGAATGCCAAGAGAGGAACAGCATTCCAAAATATTTGAATGAAGTTGTATCACCATATACGCGCAAAGAATTCAAACAATTCTTTCGCATATCGAGAGAATTATATTTAAATTTATCCGAAAAAATTGCAGAAAGTCCCATATATGCTTTTTTGCGAGCTGTTAAACGCAACAAATTTGTAACGACTGTTCCTCTTTGGTTTTTTTTTTTTTAATTTTTTGAAAGTGATATTTTTTCATTGAAACCGTCAATACACTTGGACATTTTTATTTTGTGTTTAAAATTTAAAATTTGTGTTCCCGTACTTGTGTACAATTTTGTGTTTTTACGAGAGAAAATAATGCTCTCATTTTCACAAACTTAACCCAAAAAGTAAAGATACAGAACTATTTTGAGCAAAATTAAAAAAGTGGATCCATTATTTAACAATCGCATACTAGCTTTGTTTCATGCTTATGACGCATGAATGGTGAATATATGGCCTGAAATGTTGTTGTATCCATTAAAATAATTTAAAATATCACTTATGTTGTAGGGTAAAGATACGATTCAAAGCACAACAAAGTTAATTATAATTGAATAATAAAATTGTTAATCCGAAATTTCAAAGCGTTTCCATGTAGTTGTAAGCAGGCGTATGAGTAAAAAAAGACATGACCATCGACATGCTGTTGTATTAATTGCGAAAGAAATGGACGTCGGAATTTGTGTAGCACAATGTTGGTGTTGCTCTTCATGTCGAACTCCAAGTAATCGAAACTTTTAAACGCATAAATTTTTTGTAACGATTTCTCACGTTGTTTTTTTTTTTGGGCCGCTTTTGAATATATCAAAATAAAAATATAATTTTAGCAATTTAATTAATAATAATCTACTTTATGCTATAAAATTACATTTTAAATAAATTAAATTTTCCTCACTGCCGAAAAAAACAGCCGTTATGTATCCCTTAGTTTAAACACTTTTATGTATTTGTTTGGAAAAATACTCTTCAGTTTTCTTTTCATTTATTTTTACTGTGTAACAATTGCTAACTTCTCATACAATGACTTTCACTTGCTACTAAAATCAAAGTCTTTGTAGTCATAGCACGTCTATCTACTTTGACTTAAAGAAAATAATTTCAATTTTAATTGTGTTTTTATTCGCACTTGTTCGTATAACAACTTCAAGTGTCATTATTGTGTTTAGGGCAACATTAAATACAGTGTTTTGAATTGTATTTGCTTTATAATTCCGTGAACTTTTTTCACTTCATGCAATTATGCATTAAGTTTTAAAATGTTTTAAAGATTCTGTTACAATCGGTAGGACAACTTAAATCTTAAATAAATCTACAATGATGTAGAAAACATTTACTTTGCGTCTGTTCTAAAGATTAAAACCTTTTTATGTGAGACAAATAAACATTCTTCGTTCTGCTAGACCGATTTTTAATTTTTGTCTCTGAGGGTAGGATTATCAAGTTAATCAAAATGTCTAAAGGGACCGACTATATTTAACGAGTAAAAAAAAAGTATAAAAAGCAACAACAAAAAATTTAACCTTCTCAATTTCGATTTTGAAATGTCATTTTACCACAGTTCGAAAGGGTATATAAAAGTTTGGCAGTGAAATTTAGCAACATTGGTTGGAAAAGATGCGTGCGCCTCTGTTGTGGGTTATTGTTGTTTTTTGCTTTTTTGTGTGGAAAACCGAAATATCAGAAAAAGAAAATTGAAAGATCACTATACCAACTAAATTTCACCAAAATATTAAAATGGTTTTCCAAAAAAAAAATGTACTAAAATTTTCATCGCAAAACTAAATTTCAGCGAAAAGAACTCTAGATTAGGAAAGAATTTGAATTTCATAAAACAATTAAAATTTTAACAAAATATTTATTCTTGTGATAATTTCAACCGAATGTAGCTATTTCTCTTACCAGTTTCTGTTGTTTTAAATTCAAAATATCTCGTAAGCAAAATGTAAAAAAATTAAAGGGAATAGGTAAGAAAAACACACAGCAAGTTCCATCTTTAGGTTTAGCTCAAGGTGAATAAACCATCAGTTGATAGCGACGGCGAATTCATTGATTTTCGCCAAATATTTTTAATATCAAACTCTATATAAAAACAAATAAGAGTGCTATATTCGGCTAATCCAAATCTTAAATACCCTTCACCACACATGTAACACTAGTTAAGTAAAGTAGCTCCAAAAAAAAAAAAAACAAATATTTGGGACACAAAGAATTCAATAATAAGAAAAAAATATAAACAAAAAATGTCATCAGCTCTCATTGGGTTAAGCATTTTTTAAAGATGTAAGTGTTTCCTAAAAGATCTCTTCAAAAACGTTTAAATGATACCTATATCGATATCTTAAAAAATATGGTGCTCAATCGTACTTTTTTATGAAAAGTTGAGGCATGAATTGGCAAGCGCCAATTTTATCACTTGATGTTTTATTTTTCTTATTTTTAATTCTCTATATTTGTATTTTATTTTTATTGGAGTTATTTCACAAAACTAGATTTGTTCCAAATGATATGAAAAAATTAAAGGCAGGCGTGGTATTTTGCCCGTGCCCTCAAAATGCATGAACCGATCTCGCTGATTTTCAATAGCAAAACTTTCGAAACTATGTCTGATCAATTGGCGTATTTAAATTTTAGTGCCTTAGATAGAAGTTAAATATTTTATTCTCATCGTTACTTAAATAAACTTCTCATTCTTCAGGCATTTGTCTGTCTGTAAATCTATTTGATATAAAGTATACTTTTACTTTGCGCACAGTTTATTTTACTGAATTATAATATTAAGCGGTATAATTTAAATGAGGTTTATGCCATCATGCATATAACATTTTTTTTTATTATACGTGTTTATTATGATTATTATTATTATTCAAAAGCAGACAAATTATTGTTCGTTTTATAGTTTTATTATTTGCCCACGATTAAAACAATTTAAATAATAGTTCAATTAACTTTATAACTTAAGCTTCAAATAATTAACTGCAAGAAAAAAAGTTACAATTAAAATTGATTTGAATAAATAATTGTTAAATAAGTAGTAACAGTCGGTCCTATTAAACGTGGTATTCAATATATATTTTTTTTAACAATAATAAAAATTTGTTTCTTTTAATTTAAACAAGAAGCTTCTATCTATTAAGTTAATACAGTTCGTCGTTGTGTGTTTTAGAAATGACTCGTCATATTGATCATGATCTTTCCACCCAATAGAATAAAACACAAACCAAGTAATTCATTCATTGACGGTTTTTTATTTTTATTTGAACTCTTTACTTGTTTTCTCAATGAATTTTATTTTATTTATTTATTTAAGCATTGCTATCACACATACAAACATACACGTATTGTTTTTAAATTTCATTTGTGCAAAATTGTTTGTGTGCAAAGAGTAAAGTAATTTTCATTCAATTTTATTTTTTGTTATTTTGTTTTGTTTTCGTATGATACACCCTTTTATAATAGGTGTGTTTGCTTACAATCTTAATTAATTTTTTTTTAATTATTTTTAGTCGAACTACTTTTTTACTGTTAAAACGAAATGAAAAAAAAAATTACCTGACATTATCAAGAAAGAAAAATTATTTACATTGTCTTTAAATCAAAGACGGGAATATTAAATTAAATGAAAACTAAACTCACCGATATTGGTTATTTAAGGTGAAAACACGTCTCGATAGCAATTTTGTTATCGATTTAATAGCTCTTTAGTTCACATGTTCAACTTGTATTCAATCACTATTAAGTTGGTGCTCTTTTTTGCTCTTGTTTTGCTTTCTGCTATTCATTAATTAAGCTACGAACACAACTAATTATTTTATCATATCATAACAAAGATTATAAAATATACATGACATACATATTTTCCTACATACAGTTGAAGCCCGGTATAACGAATGATATAATAATAAAAATATGATAAAAGGATCCGACATTCGTTATAGTGAAAAATTCGTTTTAAAGCAAAATTTTTTTTATTTTATAATCATACTTATATTTATTTAAATTGAATGTTAAAAAAAAAAGCTTTTATGCAATTTTAAAACTAAATAAATTTGAAAAAAAAATATTCAAAGTTGTTTGTTTCTGCTCTATTTACAAACTTTTTTGAACAGTTTTGCAAATAATGATTTCGAAAATAATGATTTGTCCAAACATTTAGGTAATTACTTCAGCATGTTTTATTTTTGTTTCATTATCGTTCATTGGCACTACAATTTCTACACCATTTTGTTCATTCTATTCGTTTTCTTTGTCTGACATAAAATTATCAAACATTTAGATCTTCTGCGTTAAAAGAGATCTAGAAAAACAATATATTCGAAAGTATATAAATAGAAAACCACGAAAACTAGGTGCTAGATTTTTTTATATTTGCAAAAACTCTCACACATCGAATGAAAACGAATTCATCTACTTCCGAAATTCTTGTCAAAGGTATGTCATCCTCGTTATCGAATTCTGAATCATTGAAAATTAAAACTTTTTTCCAGCATTTTGCTAACGAATGTTGGATCAGTGTTTCTACAGGCGAGTGCAGTCATATACGATGCATCATAAAGGTTAAGATTTTTTTAAAAACTAACGGCATCATCATCTACTTCAGAGGTTATAAGTTTCGAAAGCAGGCTATTTCTGTAAGACAATTTTACTAGTCGAATCACATTCTGGTCCATGGGCTGGATAAGAGGTGTTAGGTGGCATATACATTGTCCATGTTTTTCATATTTTGTACTTTTAACCAGCTCTTCTGTAAGTGGATGGCTGGGAGCATTGTCTAGAATAAACAAAGCTTTAAGCGGAAAATTTTTAGTCTCTTCTAGTATATTTTTCTACAGTTTTCTTTTAATAGACTCTACTGAGTCATCTCTTGATGACAGCTTTTCTCAATATTCTTTTAGAAGTCGTATACCATATCTCTTCTTAAATTTACCTAGCCATTCATCACTTGCATAAAATCCATCGCTTTTACTTTTAGTCCTATTCAATTTACCAAAAAAAATTTTTTTCTTCGATGTAGGGATACCCTTTCGAAGTGATCGCCTAATTTTCGAACCTTTATTCAGTTGTTTGTTCCATATGAAAAACTTTGATATTCAATGTTTATTAGAAATTACTGACAATGAAGTACATTCTTGCACTCTTGCAAAATCTTAATTTTTTTATTTAAAGAAATTCATTTTCTATTTCCCATAATGCTTCGTACAACAAAAACAAGATTCAACTCTTTCATATACTCCATGTCAAAGAGTTGAATTTGTTAATAGGAAAGATGCAAAAAAGATAACGGTATTACAACGACTATTTTTTGTCTTTGTTTTTCTATTAAAACAAGTAAACATTCATTCATTTACTAAGCGTAAAAATTTCAAAATATTCGTTATAAAAGGTATTTAGTACTTAGAAAAAACTCATTCGTTATAATTAGTATTTGCAATACCGAGGGTTGCCTGGATTTCCATAAATTTTTTATGAAGTTCAAATTTTTAATAAATTTATAAAGAGAAACTCTAAAAGCAAAACAAGTTGTGACACAAGTTGCAATACAGGCGACAATTTACGGCACTAAATATCATTAGAATTTTTAATAAAATTTAAATGTAAATTTTGTTTATTATCGAATGGCGAATGCCCCTCAATATTTTTGGACAAGTATAAATCTGAGATTGTGATAAATTTTTATCACTTAACTGATAAATTTCGATTTTTCTAGAGCACTTGAAAATATTACACACCCGCCAATCATGTGATTTAATTTCTGTCGACCAAGTAAAGGATCATTAGAATGTAATGGAAAACACCCATTTATTCAAAGAAATTTCTGTTATTGAAAAAATTTATAGTCCTCAATAATATACAGAATATTAAAAATACACATTATCATCAGCGCATAATATGCATTTCATATGTTTCCGAATAAGTAATTTTTGTTGTTTCTCATGTATGTCTTAAACAAGGTTATTTAAACTAACTTTAAAAGTTTTGCCATGTCAGGGTAACTACTTGTGGATCACTTCTGTTAAATGGTAATCGTATTCGCTATATATTCGTGGGCATCTTTTGCATCATAAAAAAGCATCCACTTCTTTTTAAAAAATTGAATATTTTAATGCACATAATTATCTTCCTAATAACTATCATATATACAATGCGGCGAAAATAATAGCACTGTTATTAGTCATATGATTTTTTTATTAAGTTGACAATATTTTGTACACAGATAAGATCAAAATCCCTTTGTAGGGTGCGAAAGGTTCTTGTTCATATGTTAGAAAATCTCCGAATGATCCATGATATATGATCCAAGAACATAAATCATGTAGGTTCTAGAATAATGTTGCAGGCATGGGACCAATTTATTTTACGTTGACATATTCAAAAATGTGGTGTTAATTTATATGGAAGAAGAATTGGTTTCGTTTTGAGTCTTCCAAAAAACCAAGGACCCAAAACATGCGAGCAGTAAAAGTGATCGTCTGTTGTTTATAGACCACAGTCGCCCTAACTAAGTCCGGTAGAGAATCTTTGGAGTGGCGTAAAGAAAAACGTCTGCGGATTCGAGCGTACTAACAGCAACAGCTTGCTACTTCACTATTGCCAACAAAAGCTCGGCAACAAAATATGAAATAAGTAACTCTATTTTCTTTAGCTTGTAATTTAGATATTGACCGGCCCACAACCGGACACCGTGACTCATTCGGGGATGAGCGCATACTTTGGTCTACTGGACCCACTTAGCGGATTTTTTCTCTGCATTTTTCTTTCGGGCATTTTCCGTATTCTCGGACCCGCGGTTATTTCTTCTCTCCTTCTTCTGCCCCTTTTCATCTCTTCATCCCTAATTCTATCCTAATCTCTCCCTATTTCTTCTTCTCTCTCCCTTCTAATAGCAGGTAACACAAAGGGACCATTCAATGGACCCAAGTGGGCTGTGGCAATACGGCCGCCTGCCAGACCTAACCTAACCTAACCTAGATATTGTTATAGCCAGTTCAGAAATTACTCAATATTCAGCTTTTCTCAATAAAAGCCATTATTGAGCTCAATATTCCATACAAAATTTCAATAATTTATTGCGCAATAAGTATGAAATTGTTATAATATTGAGTAGAAATTAAAATACAACACTGTTTAGAAGATGTCGAAATTTATACATAAGACACAAACCAATTGCGTCTAAACCAAACTAATTTTGTTAATAAACCGAATATTGACTCAATCAAAGTGCATGTATGAACCCACTATTTTTTATTTAAACTGAATAAAGATATTATTTTTAGCGTCAAAGTTCTGACTTTTGACCGTATTTTTGAATTATTTTAATAAAAGATAAATGAAATAAGATCTTTCCGATCTTTCTGAAATAATCATTTTACTAAAAAGAAGTAAAATTGTTACATAAAGCGTTGCCTTTAGTGCTATTTTTTTACCGCAGCTTTACGCACATTGTTTTTTTTCTCGCTATTTCTGAATCAATTATAAGAAGTTTTCTTTACAAAAAATTATTTCATTTAATTACTTGTTTATAAATTTTCGACATGGTATTTCCGTTCATTTCCTTTGTTAAATTTTTTTTCTTTCTTCTGGTTAATTAAATAACATCGTGTTAAAAATAATGTAGTCACTGTCTTTTTAATAGACATAAATTTTAACTGCTAAAATTATGTGTTATGTTTTGACAAGACTTGTTAAAACTAATAGGAATTTCTCCTTTTATTAAGTTAAAAAAATTACTACCCCCCTTCCTTTAGTAGAGAGAATTGTACTTGACATTTTTGTAAAGTGCAAGCGATTAATATAAACAACACGGAGAAGCTTTCGGGCTTGAAACCAGATGGTTCATTAGAGTAAAACTGTTTATAATTTTAAAAATGTTAATATAAAAAGAATGCATGGAATACAGTAGTGTTCATAACAAAACATAGCGTCAATGAAAGTTGAGTTTTGTAAGAGAGAAAAATTATAAATAACGAAAATATCGAAAATGTGATCCAAATTTTCTGAATTTATTCATAAAAAATGTTTGTTATTTTCATTCCCTCACCCACTATGATTATTTTCATCTTATTTTTGTATTTTCTATCTCAGGTGCCGGCGAATCAGGCAAGTCAACGATTGTTAAACAAATGAAAATTATTCATGAATCCGGCTACTCACAGGAAGAATGTGAAGAGTATCGACGTGTTGTTTACAGCAATACAATTCAATCGCTTATGGCAATTATACGTGCAATGGGTCATTTAAAAATAGATTTTGCAGATCCATCAAAAACAGAAATAGCCCGACAGTTTTTCACATACGCTTCGGCGGCTGAAGAAGGCATACTTTTACCCGAATTAGTATTATTAATGAAAAAACTATGGTCAGACGCTGGGGTCCAACAGTCATTTGCACGTTCCCGAGAGTATCAATTGAATGATTCAGCTGCCTACTATTTAAATTCATTGGATCGTATATCACAGCCAAATTATATACCAACACAACAGGATGTGTTACGCACGCGCGTCAAAACGACCGGCATTGTTGAGACACATTTCAAATGCAAGGGTTTATATTTTAAGTGAGTGAATTTTAAATGAGTTAAATGATTTAAAATTTGTGCAATTGATTGTATTTGTAATTGTAATTTTTTGTAGAATGTTTGATGTTGGCGGCCAGCGATCAGAACGTAAAAAATGGATTCATTGTTTTGAATGCGTTACAGCGATCATCTTTTGTGTAGCATTGTCAGGTAAGTGTTTTGCACATTCAAAAAAAAAAAAGGTTTTTTTAATCGTTTGTAAAAAAAAGTCAAGATATGCATATTCTATTTTTGAACCAAGTTTCTAAGGGACCACCTCTCAATAATTTATTTAAATCCATCACCAAGACAGATAGACAGACGGACTGACAGACACGAAGATTCAGAAAGTATGTGTTTTGTATTCCATATCGATTACTATCTAAACCAACATCAAAATTTTCATGTACAAAAATGACCGTTGCTGTTTTATTATATCTATAGATTATTAAAGCTTCTGGGGTTGAGTTTTGCAATATAAAACGAAAACTTTGGTGTTTAGCCATCAAATAAATAATAATAATATATAATAATAATATATAATAATAATATATTGAAAATTTTTTATCATAAACACAACCACAGAAATGCAAACGAAAGTTAAAAAAACATATGGAATAATTAGAAGCGTGGTGTTTGTCACACCAATTTTGCTGTTTTAATAGTAAAATTTTCGAAACTACTATTTGAGGTAAAATCGGGGAGAGTCGAAAGAAATAAATTGTAAAAACAAGGGAATCGAAAAGTGATGTTCCAATATTAAACTTTTAGTTCCCTACGTTTTGATTTTTTTTTCATATTTGCTTCTTATCTGAAAATTTAAAGCATTCTCATTAAATGCAAAAGTAAGACAGACATACTCCAAAATCAGGTCTTCTTTGGCGACATCCTTTAACAATAATTTTTTTAAATTTTTATATAACACACGCTGGTACAACTATTACGATTGTAAAGACAAGCCAACGTAAGTAAAAGTCAATTCAAAGTCAAAGTCAATACATATTCTGCCGTCCTGGCCGTAATAGGTGTCTTTATGGGCACCGTTTAATTCTTAACTTTTATTTTATTTGTTTTAAAGCGGCGATAATAATATACCTTCAGTTAATATCTCGCTTTAATTGATAGACACCTGTGAAAGAGGCAGAGACATTGTAGCGATACTAACAGATTACCCATTAGATAAGGAACTATTACAAGTGAACTAGAAGCAAGAACTATACGAAGTCAATTCTCTAAATGCTAACAAACATCTCTTTCGTGTATTTATATTGAAAGAACAAACAAATTTTAATATTTATTTTTGTTTTTAATTCAAATATGCGATAGAGATGTTCCTTCGCAATTAGAGAAATAGGCAGTTAGTCTTTGTTTTTTTTTTTCATTTAAAATAGGGTTACATATATCGGTACTCACAGTAAAGCCGCGATTATGTCCCTTAAAGGTGTGCTTACCATATCTAAACTTATCTCTGAATGCCGTGTTAGGGGACATGGGACTAACTTCGACAAGCATGTTGCCGATGAACTAGCAAAGAGGGGGACAATGCTTGAACGGGTGCCATTGGCACCTTTTGTGGCATACCTCTCTCTGTTTGCGCTGCTCTACAATCTGGCCCAGCTCAAATGGTCTAACGAGTCGACATGCTCGGCCGTTAGAACAATCTGGCCCTCTTTAGACCGGAGCACGGCGGCTGCACTACTCCGGCTACCAAAGAGTCGATTGCGCGGCTTGGTGGCTGCAGTTACTGGGCACTGTTTATTTAAAGTCAGTGCTAGAAGAATGGGTCTCCCATTTAATGCTTTCTGTAGAAGTTGTCAAGACGAGGCGGTAAAACACCTCCTTTGTTTGTCCCGCGCTAAGCTGAGATACCTGGGTCAGCAGTACTAAATGGGCCTATCTGGTATATCATCACTGTATCCAGGTAGGATCAGTTCCTTTTTGAGGTGCACTGGCCCACAACCGGACATTGCGACACAGTCAATGGGATAAGCGCCATCTGTCCCTATCCAGCTGGGTTTTCTCTGCATTTATTGGATCTTCTCCGAATTTTTCATACTCACAGTTCTTTCTTTCCTTCTTTTGTCCTGCTTTATTTTACTTTTTCGTCTCTGGTTTTCTTTTCCTTCTCCGTTCTGACAGCAGATAATGGACCCAAATAGGCACATTTGTTACACAGAAATTGTGTTCGATATCTGAACCAAAGCGCTAAAAGAATAATGTGAGTTTAACGAACTGCAAGACAGAGCACTTTCACTAAGATTGTGCTGAAGTGATTCAATGAAACAAGACCGACCCGGTTCAATGTTATCTGAAGTAAAAAATGCTCAATTAATGAATGAAGCTGAGCTCAAATTGTAAAGTAAAGCTGGCAATCGAAAATAGAAAATTTTTGGGAAACTCAATAAATTAAATCAGAACTATAAATGTAATAATGTGGATTATTTTCGCCGTAGCGTAATTATTTTAAAATCCAGATTAGCCTTCGTATAAGTCTTAAGTGTTTTATGTAAAAAAAAACTGTTGTTATTTTTTACTAAAAAAATTTTTAAATTCACTACACATTCTTTTTTTATAATTTTAGGATACGATTTAGTTTTGGCTGAAGACGAAGAAATGAATCGTATGATTGAATCATTAAAGCTGTTCGATTCGATTTGTAATTCAAAGTGGTTTGTAGAAACCTCAATAATATTGTTTTTAAACAAAAAGGATTTGTTTGAAGAAAAAATCAAAAGATCTCCATTGACAATATGTTTTCCAGAGTATACGGGTACGTTTATGAAAACTGTATTTTATTCAAATTATTTTTGCAAATGAATTATTATTTTTCAGTAAAGGGAACAGTAAAATTTGAATATCAGCAGAATGAATTGCTTAAAAATTAACAACAAGCTAAAGCCTAACTGAAAAATAATAATTGATTAAAAAAATAAATTAAAGTTTTAATGTAAAATAAAATTTTAGGTTCCAATTCTTTTGAGGACGCTGCCTGCTACATTCGCATGAAATTTGAAAGTCTTAATAAACGTAAAGATCGAAAGGAAATTTATACACATTTTACCTGTGCCACCGATACAAATAACGTACAATTTGTGTTTGATGCCGTCACCGATGTCATAATAAAAAACAATCTTAAAGATTGTGGCTTGTTCTAGAATTGTAGCGTATCAAATTAAATAGTTTATTACATCTAATATTTATAATTAGTTTAGTATCTTACATACATTAAAATGCAAATACCGCTTACGTGCACATATACAGTCATCATTCCTCAGATTTTTGTTTTTAAATATTTTACTATAATTTTTTACAATATATATTTTTTTTTTTTCGTTAAAAGATGAGTTGCACTTAGTTAATCTGCAATGAGTTCTAAAACAGACATTATTATTATTTACAAAATATTTAAAACAATAATCGACAAACCATAACATACCACATTTAAAATCAATTCCATTTTAAATTTAACAAGAATAATAAGAAAAACATTTTTTTTATTTTACTTTACTAATGTTAATAAATCAAAATAACAAAAAAAAAAAAAAAGCTGTGAAGAACAAAAAATTTTAAGCTGTTATCAACTTACAAAACCACGAGATATTTATTTAAGTAAAACACAAATTTTTAAACTCTTCTTCTCCGGCTTAATGTTTTAATTTTTAAATATTTTAAATCTACATTTTGTGCCTCGTTGCTGTATCTAATGGGACAAACTCATGTAAAAATATTTTCATTCGGACTAGACTTTATTCTGAAAGTTATAAAGTAGTGGAAAAGTATAAGATTAACTCAAGCTGACTTAAATTTTTTTTAATTCTTCACATTAGTTACGGAAACGAGAAAACTGGTATGTGAAGAAAATCGATCGATGTGAAAAACAGAGTTTTTCGGAACCGATAATCTATCAAAATCATAATGGTGTCGAGATTGATTTTTATTACATACCTACCGGGTTTTATATAAGTAAACGTATTCACTACTTGCTCACTCTATTGTTATAATTTAAAATATATAAAACAGTTTTTCTCTCTAACTTACAGCTTTCGCTACATAAGTATTTATAATATAAATATTTATTAGAATTTTACTTTTACTGTAAATTTACTTTTACTTTGCCTTCATCAGCTCCCTTTAGCATTAATACTTTTATCTATAAAGTTTAAACAAAAAAAAAAAAAAAAAAAAAAAATTACTAAATAAACGAATTTCATTTAAGTTAAATATATTTAATAAAAATAATATAGAAATAAATAACGTAATAAAAAATCAAGTAATTTTCAGATACTGATATATTTTTTTTAACTTTGAATAATAAATTAATAATTGTTTAATCAGAATATTATAAAATATTTATTTTTGTAGCAATCAAGAATCAACATAAATTAACAAAATTATTATTTTTTTTAATTTGTTAAAACAAATTCTTGTAAAAATCCAATGAACAAATTCATTAAACTTTTGTAGTAGTTTTTTTTTCAGTGTAGTTGTTTAAAAAATGTTCAACATTAAAGGGCGGTTTACATGGTCACAGAAATCTTATTTTTGTGCAGAATAGTACCAGTGGGAACGTCTTAACAAAACATGTAATGAATCTGCACAAATGGAGAGCAAACACGTATGAAAATTTGACAGTCTTATGGCTCTCTTTGTTTTTTTTTTTTGAAAAATTTGAAAGGCGATTACGAATCACTAGATCAGGGAGGCATTTTTTTGCAAACCGCTATTTAACTTTTAGTGTGTTTTACCCATACCAATTGTGTAAACGCAAACAAAATCTGTCGTAAGATTTTTACTCTTAAGTTTAAAAAAACGGATGGAATTTTATATTAGATTCTCTTGGATTTTACGTATATAAAGTCGTACCGTCTAAACCCCTTTATACTTCTTTAATATATATTTTTTTTTTAATTTAAATCTGGCAACCTTCTTTAGGAACATTCTGCAGATAAACGCAAAAACTTCTTTAACTTGATTCAAACGATTTGCCAATGACTCGGAACATAGCGCATAATTTGCCCCGTGTGCTGAACAAAAAGCAAAACGGACTGCTTGACGATTGTGTTCTTTGAAGTCAAAGAACATAAAAATATCATCGGATCCTCATGGGTTAAGCATTTTCTTAATTTAGTAGGCGTAGTGTTTCTCACTGCCTCGAAGAATATCGACCGATAGCAAACAATGAAAGCAAACAACATAAATAAAAGAGAGCATATTTAAAAAGGAATATATTTAGTCCACATTTATGTATATCCATGTAGCTTTTTAATTGCTAAGTTTAATAACCATTAATAACAATCATATTTTTCCTCGTTTAGCTAACTTTGCTATATGTGATCACACAGTTTTTTGTTAGATTGACTTCCAGTTTTTTATTAGTCACGAAGCTGAATACTGATCGAAAAGGATTTCAATTTAAAAGTACTAATTATAGAACAATAAACGTAGTTTTCAGTAATGATTAGAAGACAACTTTCAACGACCATTTTAACTACTATTACTTTGGTTTTGTTTTCTTATTCGAATTACCAATATGTTTGCACAATATAAAGGGGAGGCTTAGAACTTTTAGGAATAAAAAATAAAATCGATCACAAACTACAAAACTAAACTAAAATCGATTAGAGTGATTAATACGGAACTAACACTATTTCGATCGGAAAATGTGACATACTAGATAAACAATTGAAATAACATTTTTTAAATATCTAAATTTTATCTGTAATGAAGTTTATTCAGGAAGGCGACTTCATTACAAAGTAGACTTCCACAAAACGAAAAACTACAAAAGGGTATTTCACAGTAGAGCAATATTTAAAAATAAGAAATATGAAAAAGCGCGTTCGAATATTTAACCACTAAAGAAAGGAAAGCAATTTTTGTCCTTCTCAAATACTTATTCACCCCTGTTCTGCGTTTCGATTCGAATTGAAATTTTCTCCGTCTGACAACTTTGGTATTCTGCGTTTCGATTCCGCTCAGTTTCTTTCGATTGTATGTGTTCTGCATTACGATCGGAGCTCCGTTTTTCTCAGTTGCTTTTTTGTTAACGGAGGGGTTTTCTTTTTTGTGTTTTTTAGTTAAAAATTGAAAAAAATGTAGGTAGAAAATGAGATAAAATGTTCAGAAACGGTTTAAAAAACACTTAATTTTATTTTTAACTAATTTATTTAATTAAATTAATTTTCTTTTGTTTTAAATTGTTAATTTTTGTACTTGAATCTGATGTGTTTTTTATGTATTACCGGTCAAAAACAACAACACCAGAGCAGTATGAAAAACTGGCAAATTAAATGCCATCTAAAGCAGACATTACATGTGGATACCACCAGCGATCAAAGGAAAAAGTAGCAGTGTTCTGAGAGGAAGTTGCAGGAATCCTCAATGCACTAGGTCCTCCAACAAAAATGCCAGCGCTAAAATTAGTTGCCATGAATAACTATTTTTTATTTTTATCATTTTATTTAACAACATTTTGTATTAAATTTGACATTTGTTTATGAAAATGATAACAAACTTGCTTATTTTGCTATTTCATTTCCACATACAATGATGCTATTAATTTTGTAAACATTGTTGTCTTCCTCTTTTTCTTTCGATTCCGTTTTTCTTCAGAATACCAATTTACAATCGCAACGGAACTGAATGCAGAGACCTTATCGAAACGTAGAATAGGGGTGATTAAGGAATAGATCACATTTCTGTATTATAAATCGTCAATTGTAATTACACGCGTAAGAAAAGATGGAATAAACACTTGTAAAAATAGTGTTTATGCTTTTTTGCTCAAATATTTGACATACAGTTTCGACAAAAATAATAGCACGATTTTTAGTTATATGATTTCTTTTAGTAATTGGACAATGTTGATGAAATTAAAATCGTTTTATACTGTGCAGAATATGATCCAAGAGTTACGTTCAAGCTTAATGTAGTGCTACTTTAGAAGAAAAAATGTTTTCGTTTTGAGCATTTCAACGAGACAACGAGCCGAAAAATTGCTTTTCAGCGCTTTATAGACTACAATATTAACATCGTAAAATGATTGCACAGTCGTCTGACCTAAGCCCAATCTAGAATTTTTGGACTGAAGCACGAAAATTTGGGCTGTAATTAAGAAGTCGTGAAAAAGATGTGATGACTTATTGTTAACAAAAGCCATCCAACAAAATATTAATTTAGTGACATCATTTTCTTTAGTGTGTATTTTAAATATTGTTATCTTTTTGTATCTTTCTATCTATCTATCTTTTTGTGTTGTTTAATCTGAATAGTGCTACCACTTTTACTGACAAAATTTTGACTGTTGATCGTAATTTGTAATTTATTCCAAAATAAGAGTTTAAAAATGTAGTAGAGATCTTTCTGATGTGGCTTTAATTTTTCTCTTATTGGAATTATGTGTTTCTAGAATATTTTTAATACCAAAAGAAGGTAAAAATAATGAAGATGAGGGTCCTATTTTTTTACCGCGGTTGTATCTGACTGCACTTTTAAAATCCACTGTAAATATTCGATTCGAAAGAAAAAACTTTAAACACACAAACTAAAATGATTTTTTTTCGAATCGAGCCCAGAGGCCCGATAGCTGAACGTACCACATTTATCATTTGTTTAATTTTATAGCAAGAAATTTATGTTGCAGTATAGAAAAAACTATTGGACGATCCAAATAGTCTAAATGTGAGCGATCTTTTCTTCTGTATTGTAAAGAAATCGAAGCAGCAAAATACAATATGGCGCATATGCCAGCTGCTATTCAAGTACGTGAACAGGCTGTAGTAACAATTAGTTACGTTTTTAAGTTATTGAGCCGAGCTATAGTAAATTAATGTACATATGTAGGCATATACCACAGCAACATGATGTAAAAGGTCTACAGTGTAAAGATGGACAAAAAACATCGATGTTTTAAAAACACTCGATGTATTGTGTCTAAGTATCGATATAAACCGATGTTTTTTTTTTTTTTTTGCTCCTAAACAATCAGAAAACATCGATGTTTTCTTTCGATGCATCGAAATGAAAAAGTGTGTACAAAACGTGTAGATTGATATATAAACGTGATCATAGAAACTGGAAAAGCAATAAGAGTGAAGATATAATGTCTGATGAACTTTCATTTTCTTTGAGGAATACTGCTGGAAGACAACGAAAATCCGTTGGATATTTGGAAAGATTAAAAATTGCAGTTTCCTTAGCTTTACAGGATCGCTTTTAAGTACCTTAAGGCCGGGGCACATAGAATCCGTCATACGTTAAACTTTGACAAATTCAACTAAAGTCAAAGTAACGACGGATGAGGTTGGCACAATGAATACTTTGCTGACGGATGTTAAACCAAAGTTTGATCTCTATTTTTATTCACTTTTAAATATAATTTGTATTTTATTCTCTTTTTAATTTAATTAAATTTGTATTTTATTTTTTGCCACCAAAATTTTTTTATTTAAATCACAAAACACAATTGAAACACAGCAAGAGTTAAAAGAAAACAGAGAAGAAAAAGCAGTTGATAGTTGTCAAAGTATTCAAAAGTTAAAAGTTGACCAACTTTCGTACTTTGCGTTGACTGACACGTATTGATTGTGACAACGCTCATAAGAAATAATGTATTTTAACTGACTTGTCAGTTGAATTTTTCAAAGTTTAACGTATGACGGATTCTATGTGCCCCGGCCTTTACAATGGTGGAAACATCGGTTCCGTCTGAGAGAATATTTTCACAAGCGGCGCAGGTGATGACTCAAAAAAGAAACAAATGGAGTATTAAAAAAAGATTTTTTGAAAATATAATAATACATAAAAAAACATTAAAACTCCAATTAAAAAAAAAAAAACAATCGATGTATTTTATGAAATATCAATGTATGTTTGCGATGCATCGCATGGAAAAAACAGCTGTTTTTTTACAATGCCATCCCTAATCTACAGTATGGATAATGGAATTATTTGCTTGATGCTGTTTTAGTTCTTCATATCCAATTGTGAAAATGTATCTACTTGCCGTTGTACAGCTTTTATTTAATCTTTTTAATTATTTATTTAAAGAAAAAAAAACATTAGCTTGATTAAACTGGAATTTTGTGATTAGTGTTCATTTCACATTTAAAAATCAGATCAGTTTCCATTATTAAGTATTAATTTGGTTTCCTTTTAAATATTTTTTAAATCACAAAATGAGATGACAGCAATACCGCTAAAAAAAAACCTTTAAGACATTAATTTATAATTTCAAAGTTCAAATTCATTTAATTGGAAATTTTAATATTTAAATAACATTTTAGTGCAACACAAATCAAACAAAATATTGTTAATAATTATTAATAATAAATAATAATAATAAGAAATTAAATAAATCTATTTCTTCTTTATTTCCTTGCGGGCTGCATCCATACGCTCAATAAGTCGTTTCCAATTGTGCTGCACCGTAGAATTATTTATTACATATGTTTCGAACAATTTGCGGCTCATGCAAAAAACATAGTAACTGAAATCCCAGAGGTAGACCAATAACTTAAATAAAATATTTTCAACTTCTTCTTTTTTAGGAAGTCTAACCCCAGCCTCACCTAGAGAACCTGCAGAACATCCGGTATCTTTAGTTTTTGAATCGTCAGAAGTTTTTGAAGTGGATGGGGGGGAAGGTGGTTTGGGAGTAGAGGTGGGAGTTGATGAGGCTGAGAGATTATCGGAAGGTAGAACAGATGTTAGTTGTGGATTAGTCGAGTTTAAGGTAGTTTCTTGTAAAGGTATATTTGGATTTGATGCCGGATTGGATGTTAAATTCACGAAAGATGTTGTGAAATAACGTTTATTTTTGTTACATGACATAAATTTACATATGGATGAAAAAGGAACTAAAATGTTTTACTTCTATGTAAATTTTTTCAAGGAAAAAAGTAAATGACACAATTTTAATACATTACCTTCCTTTTTATTATCCTTCGAGTAATAAGCGGATGACAAAGATGATCCGGTAATCCATTTCGTAGCAGTTGGTTGCAGCAACGGAAGAGTTTTACTACTTGACGACCAGACACAGCGATAGGGTTGCACATGCTTAATAGCAACTAAACGTAAATTTCTAGTAGCCAACATTTTTCTATAACAATACAGGCAATTTAATTTAATGAAAAAAAATTTTGTTTTTGATGCGACGGCGTCTTACTTTTTAATGAGATCACTTTATTGCTGTAGTTCCAATACAAAAAGCAAAACAAAACTTTATTGGCTTTTAACTTTTAAGCTTTTTTGCACACAAATAAATACATACACTGCGAATACGTATAAAACTTTTTTTGCAAATGTTTTTAAAGCTCTTTTCTGCAGCAAAATCAATTAAATCCGTTTATTGTGAAATGATGCCATATCATTTGCATGACATTTTTGAATGTAAATGCAAAGAGCATTTGACTTTTTTATTCAAAATATTTTTATTTAAAAAAATGATTTTCTTTATTTTATACTCTTGAAGATTTTGTTAAAGAAATTTAAATTTTATTTAAAAAAATTCTACTTAAACTTATATTTTTACAACTTCATTTATTTGCCAAAATTTTTTAATCATTTAATAGCTTAAGCAAATGCATAGTTTTCTAAAAGTTTAGCCAAGAACTTTAAAATTTTATGACGTGCTTCAACTAACTGTGGTGGATCGGATTTGATTGGTTCGTACATATTGGCACAGTGGGCGGTACCTGCAAATAAAAAGTCAATATATTTATGTATAATAAGACCATATTTGATTTTTCCTCTTTTTAAATTCTTTGATTTATTTTTTTCCAAGGCAGATTTATGATTATATGACAAATAGGAGCGCTTTATCCAGCTGTGACAAAACTTATATACCGTTCACTAAAAGGATTGTGTAGTTATTTTCTTAAAATATATTTTTATTTTGTCGCAATATTTATGTAATTAACATAAGGAAGATATTTGGGGTAAACTTGAGTTGTTAATTTCTCACCTTGGGGTCTGCTCTGCACCCTTTAGAGGCAGCCTGAACTTAATTTTATAAAATTATCTTTTTCGAAAGTGGTTTTTTTTTTTGGAAATCTTTTAAATTGTTTATAGTTTTTAGTTGTTTTTTCGGTTTTCGATGAAATTTAAAATGTTTTTATTACAAAAACAGTTTTTTAAAAAGTTTCATATTTTTGTTGAAATGTTGGTGAAAATATAATATTTTGGTGAAATTTAAATGGGTTAGTGATATTACTTACAAATTTACATATCTTTTTCTAAAATCTTGGTTTCAATACAACAAAGCGAAAAACAACACCACCAATAAAAGCACAATTAAACGCAAAACGTATAAAATAGAAGCGCTCCCCATTTTTGAAAAATATCTCTAACATTTATAGACTGATTTTGCTAAATTTCAAAAGCACCTCTTTCGAAACTACCTGTGTGAGAAAATGGTGGTTATAAATATCTCGTAGCTCATCTGGGACACAAAAAAAAAAAAAAAAAAAAACATTTTAACTAGATTACGAACAAACGGACACTTTTAAACCGAGTCCTCTATGTATTTATACTTTATGAAGTCGGAATGACAAACTTATAATTACCCTTTCCACCTGTGGTGAAGAGTATAAAAGCTGAGTGGCAGATTTTTCGTTAGGTTTGCAATTTTTTTCAAATTCATGAAATGATAGAATCGTTGCCATCAGAGTTGAATTTTTAGCTGTAACTTTTTTGTGTTACAGTGTGACACCTAAACACCTTTTTTGTAATGAAAAAATAACAATTTTTTGTAGTTACCAAAGTCTAAAAACGTGCCCGACGTTAGTAAGACGTAAATCTTGAGCAACTGTTAGGTGCTTGTCTAAGAAACCCATTATTGAGGCTGTCATTTTTTTCATCATAAAATTTATTAGCTACCTATAGTCGACATGTTGAATCAGTTTCCAGAGCTGATCGAAAAGAGTCATCCTTTTTATATTTTGATGTAACGCCGCATTATAAGAATACGCTTAACAGCTTTTATCTGTTTCGTAGCAGTTGAGCTCAACAGTTATGTCTTATGAGCGTTACCAAGGTTGAATATGCAAAACTTTACTAGATCTTTATTATTTTTTATAGCTCACTGCACATGAATAAATAAATTTAGGCCCGTTGCTACCAAAAGTTACCAATAGGAAAGTTAGGATTTTGTGTTATTGTTATATAATGCAACTTCACTTCAATAGACTAATAATAATCTTTTGCAATTGCAATTTAAAGCATCAAGAAACTTTTTCTATTATTTGAGGTTTGTTATTATAAGTATTGGGCCGTTTGGAACGGTTCGGACTTTTACTTAGATTGCTTTTTTATTGTTCATCAAACAAAAAAAAAAAAAAAATAATAATAATGTGCTGTTTATATTATTCAAATTTGTTACATAAAATCCAAAATTACCAAAAGTCACAAACTAGTTCCTTTAACCGGGCTAATCGATTTACCAAACGAAACGATTTTGCCAAACTAAAATTTTTAAAATTTTCCTTACCTTCGATATAAATTGTAGGAGTTTTCGGATTTTTTGTATTTGTCAAGCCCAATGCATGCCAAGGATCAATAGAACCATGAACATACAAAACGTTAGTGGTCATAGGCTTTAAGCCACCATAATATTTGTTAGTTTCGGCTACCACGGAATTTAAATATTTCGCATCCATACTAGAAAAAAAAAAAAACATTATCACTTAGAAATCCAAATTAGTATTATTTGCAATCCTACTCTTTCGCAAAAATATCCATGCATTGTTTGATAAAAAAGTCTATATTAAAACGATCACCGAAAGCGGCTGTACTATTTTCGGCCGTTTGATAGAAACCAAATTCGTTGCATGTTTGCCAGGTCCACTGACGCATACCCTTAGCTACATCAGATGACCAAGAAACATTCTGCATTTCCTTTATCATTTTATCATATTTATAATCGAGACATTTTTCTTCAGATTGTCTTAAAAGCATGTCGTTGACGGCAGCCAAACGTGTTACTGGAGGACCCATGGTGGTATTAAGCATAACATCGCATACCTCATCTATGGTAATGTTGGCATGAGGACTATTATCTTTATTGTATTGCACCACTCCTGCAAAATTGCCAGCTACATTTTCAAAGAAATTAGAAATATCTAACTTATTTTCGATAGAATCCTTCAAGGGTGTACAAGTTCTAAAACAAAACAAAAAACAGGGTTATGTTAAAGCCAATAAGAAAATATATAAATGTATCTTTAGCAATAACATACTTGAATTTTTCATCTAAATTGCGTTGACCAATCATGTGTTTCATAAGAATTTCCACTTGAGCAAAAGCTTTACTTACAACATCTACACATTCTGCTTTATAACTTTTTAAAGATTCTGTTACAACATCAAAATACTCTGCAAAATATTGAAATTAAATCAAGCTTTATTTAAAAAAAAAATTTTTTTCATACCGGTGAAATCAACTTTAGCCAGAAGGGGTCCACTGGAACTTATTGATCCATATATTAAATCGGGATATTTTTCTCTAGCCCAAGCTGCTAAAGAACCGGGATAAGAACCACCAAATGCAATCCACTTTTGTGTTGGTGCCAATTTATATTCTTGTTTCATGGCTAAAATGAACGAAGCTAGATCTGCTAGTGCTTGTTCAGATGTTAAATATTTCAAATTCAAGGTAGATAAATCTCTGTAAACAAGAAGAAATGTATTATATTAAATGTGTAGTTTTTAGGGGATCGTGAGCAAAGGACAAAAAAGTAACCGCTATTTTCCTCTTTTTTCTGGAACCGTTTTAGTGCACGCCTGAAATGTTACGGCCGCCAGAAAACTAAAATGAAGTTAAAAATAGTAGGACGTTGTTGCCTCAGTTAGTATTATTGTGGTGAATAGGTAGTAAACATAACCACCTACAGGAATACAAACGAAAGTTAAAAAAAAGATATGGAAAAGTTAGAGGCAGGCTTGCCCCGAAGGACATGGACCGATCACACTGATTTCCCATAGCCCCTCTTTCGACTCTATTTCTGATCGGTTGGCGTATTTAAATTTTTTCTAGCTGATCATCGACGGACATCGCTCAATCGATTTCGCTATGCATAAGGATTCAGAATATATATACTTTATGGGATCGGAAATGGGTATTGTAAAAATTACAAACAGGATGACAAACTTAAATATCACCTTTTTCCACATTTTATAGTGAAGGGTATAAAAATATCATAAAATATGTATATTTTACTTATTTATTTTATTTATTTATTTAAAACTGTAATATAAAAGCCTTCACAGGCCAATTAATATATGAAGGAATCAAGCACAATTGACAACACAAAGAGTAAAGAAAGAGTCCAAAAATAAAATATTTTTTTAAACCGCTAATTAGCGAATAACAGAAAATATTCTTTATAATTGGCATGAATATGTTTAACTAACGCTACATGTATCGTGGCTTTAGGTGATCAAAATCTACATACATGATTTTATTCAGTTTTGTAACTTACCTCGTAGATCTAGATTTTCCATAGAAACGATGTTCCAATTGAAAGCATAACGCACCAAAATGTTCAGCATAATGTATCCAAGCACCTTCATGCATCCACTTTTTGGCTGCTTCAGCTTCCCCACCGATCATTATGAATATTGGCGCAACTGTATCATTGCGATAGTGCTCAGCATTGACAAAATATCGTTGTTTCCAAGTGGCAGTATTATTATCGTCAAAATGGTCTAGACGTTGTTGATGCCACATATCGGCGGGTTCCCTTAAGCTTTGTAATGAAGATATTTTGCTTGGTTCTCCAAGGAAACCATTCCAATAACGTCCTAAATGATAGTTTTTGTTAAGAGCAACTACACCAATCTTATCAGTTTGTAAAGCAAGAAACGAGGCTAAAATAACCAGATACTGCCTACAAAGCCAAATTAGATTATGTGACGCTGAGACACACATTTTTATTTAAAAGTCTATTTGTATTCGTATCTGCTCAGGTCAAGCTTTAAGAACTATATAACGATTAAGCTGATATAGCAAATCGCAGATTGTCTGTTCTAAACAAATAAATTTTTATTATTTAATTAAAAAAAGCAATACATACTTTTATTTAATGCATTAAAAATTATGATTACTATTTATTAGTTGTGACTAGTTAAAATTCGATTAATTTAATAATTCAATTATAAATAAAATCCAATATAAAATAACATTACTTACATGTTTTTTTTTATTTATTTGTTTACAAAAAATTATGCAGATATTGATAATCAGACAAGAGAAAATAAAACTAACCATCCACTTTAAACGAAGACGAACGAATAAATTCTCTGCTATCGTTGCCTTTAGCAATGCATTAGAGCTTCACTAGTAAGCAAAAAATCGTAATGAGAAAAAACAATAAACAAATGCATTTTATTTCCTGTTACCAGTGGTGATAATTTTGATGTTTATTTTTAAGCAATCAAGAGGAAAAAACAGCAACAATTATTTTAGTGTCTTTCCTAATAAAATATGTGTGTATGTATAAATTATCGTTATTATTTCTAGATAGTTATTTTGAAAGTACAAAAAAAGTATAAATCTAGTATAAAAGGTAATCCAGAAAAGCCCATTTTTATACTATTTATGGTGGGTAAAATATACCCACTCCGTGTAAAAAAAGAATACCTAACTTGGTGTCGGACGATTAAGTTTTCATTCAAATTATAAAATTTTTCTCAATTTTTCGCTCGTTGCCTTAAAATTATCGTTCAATTGAGTGTTTTAAATTACAGTCAAGAAAACAGCTGATTTATGTTTTTTCCTCCAAATTTGCATTCTTATTTAAAAATGTTATGTTGCCAGTGTTGTTTTTTTTTTTTTTGAAATTAATAAAATAAATAATAAAAGTGCCTTTAAAACAAAGAAATTAATAGAATATATAATAAAGGTGTCTTTACAACAAAGAAACTATGTTTGTGAACAAAATAAAGAAATACACCGACGTTTTGCGTTTTATAGAACTATACAGAAGTCATGAAGTCCTGTGGAATATGAATATTCCTTCATAATAAATGACATCTTGCTTGAAAAACTTGTAGGAGCTTGCGTCACAGCTTTCAATTTTAGTGAACTTTGACAAGTAGTAGGTGTAAAGGCCGGGGCACATAGAATCCGTCATACGTTAAACTTTGAAAAATTCAACTGAAAAGTCAGTTAAAATACATGTTTTCTTATGAGCGTTGTCACAATCAATACGTGTCTGTCAACGAAAAGTACGAAAGTTGGTCAACTTTTAACTTTTGACGTAGGTTAAATAATTAGACAAGTATCAACTGCTTCTTCTTCTCTGTTTTCTTTTAATTCTTGCTGTGTTTCAATTGTGTTTTGTGATTTTAATAAAACAATTTAAGTGACAAACAATAAAATACAAATTTAATTAAATTCCCAAGTGAATAAAATAAAAATTAAATTTAAAAGTGAATAAAAATAGAGAGCAAACTTTGATTTAACATCTGTCAGCAAAGTATTCATTGCGCCGTTACTTGGAATTTAGTTGAATTTATCAAAGTACAACGTATGACCTATTCTATGTGCCCCGGCCTTAAGTTTCTTAAAAGAGAATTAAAAAACTTGTTAGTGTGACTGCACTGTAAACAACAATAATCAACAATGACTTTTTTGTTTTTGATCGTTTTTTGCTTAAATTTTGATTATCTTTGCTTTATTGTTTGGACAAAAATCTTAAGTTTATTTAAAATATTTGTGAGAAGTTTCCTGAAGAGCTAAGTGAGCGGTAGCGAAATAGCCATAGAAACATGCTTTCACCCTCAATTTAATCGGGGTTAAAATACCACGATTTTTTTAAATTAACTAATTTAATCACATTTTTTTTTAGCATTTCAGTCTGCGTTTTTGTTACACTGAGTCCAGCAGGAAGTAATGAATTCGCCTTGCATACACCTTGATTAATATGCCTTGGCAAGCAGAATAAATTACCAGGTGGCAGCGTAGGCGAATTCAGTATTTTTTGCTGGTATACACGACTGTCAAACTTCATATATAAAAATATGTATACATTTTTTATATATGGAGTTTGTCAGTCGTTTATACCAACAAAAAATACTGAACTCGCCTACGCTGCCACCTGGTAATTGATTCGCCTTGTGCCTTTGTTACAACCAAGGCGAATCATTTAACAGTTGATCGCAATGGTGAACTTGTTAATTTTGTCCGAAAGCCGAAATGTCAAATAGCATATAAAAGAAAAATTATACATATTATATATATATATATATATATGGAGTTTGACATTTAAGATTTTGGCGATTATTAACGAATTCGCTATCGCGAATACCTAGTAATTGATTCGCCTTGTGCATATGTATGTTTTATTTGTAACAAACGAAAAATTAAGGAGAAAGCACAAAAAATACCACATGTAGCGGTTAAAGCATAGCTTAAGGTAACCATACACTACACAATGATATTGAATGCTTTATTGCTTTAATTATTGTCGTTACGATCCACAATACTCAATAACTTTATCGATATTTTTAAGCAAAAATGGCGCAAAGTAAATAAAACTATCCACACAAAGATATATTTTTTTATATTACAAATTTTTTTTTAATTAAAAATATAAAGTAATTTGGCATTAAATAATGTCAATAATGTTTGATGACATTAGTGAAGAAGAGTCTTGTCCAGCTAGAAATAATCATTGTACAATATTGTCAACACATTACAAAATATTCTTTTTTTGCGCAATTTAAATCAAAAGACTTTTGGTTTTGTTCAATATATTATGCAAAGTGCTAACATAATATATTTGGTATTTTTATTAATTACCAATAAAAGAATCTAATGGTGTTTAATTCAATGTGTTTTATTTAAATTATTTACTTAAAGAAACTAAATTTATTCATAAAATTATAAAAAATATTAAGCGAGTGCCGAGATCGTGTGTACACAAGTCGATAGAACAAAAAGGAATGAGAAAAATGTAAAAAAATGTAATAAGTAAAACGGGCTTTATATACAAGTTACAAAAGAGTAACAACAATGTTAAAGATCTTAACGAAACAAATAAAGCGGCTAGGGTTGCCACAGTACTCCCCTCCTAGAGGAAAGCTACCGGAACCTTACGGGAAGATTAACACGTCGACCACACCTGGTAGATTTCATCGAAAGTTCTGGAACGTTTTGTTGAGCTGGTGGCGATTCATTTGTTTCGGGGTTAACGTCTTCTATAGGTACAGGTTGTTGACAATCAACTTTAACTCCGTCATAATCAGAATCGAAAGCTTGTGATTCCTCTAGAGGTTGATTCTCTTTTTCAAATGTATTAGCGTCTTCGTACTCAATAAATGCAGGCTTAAGTCCGTCAATGTTGATATTGGTATAGCGGCCTCCTATATCGATGGTAAAATACTTTGAAGTTTTACGAACAATGCGAAATGGACCATCGTAAGGATGTGATAATGACGGACGTATTGAATCATTTCGTACGAAGACATGGGAGGTCGAATTCAATGAGGGACTTATGAAAGTTTTCGGTGTTGACGTATGATGCGATGTATCGGTTGGACGTAGCTTCTGCATTGCAGCACGAAATTGTTCGACGACTTCACTTGTTGCTGAACTTGGTTTTGTGTTGATAAAAAATTCTCCGGGAATCCTTAGGTTCGTCCCATACACAAGTTCTGCAGGCGATGCCTTGATATCGGGCTTAAATACGACACGTAAGCCAAGCAAAATAGATGGTAGGCTGTGAATCCATTTGGTTTGGTCACTGCAGAGGATTGCAGATTTAAAAACACGGTGCCACCTT
This sequence comes from Cistogaster globosa, assembly GCA_937654795.1. NCBI lineage: Eukaryota > Metazoa > Arthropoda > Insecta > Diptera > Tachinidae > Cistogaster > Cistogaster globosa. Next base: position 63,622,965 of record OW569405.1, on the reverse strand, counting down.
TCTATTATACCGTTCGATTCAGGATGGTATGGAGTCGTGCGAAGGTGGGTACTCCCAATTAAAGTTGTCAACTCGGTGAAGACTGATGATTCGAACTGCCTTCCTCTATCAGAAGTTATCTTCGCTGGGACACCAAATCTTGCAATCCAATTGTGTAAAATTGCTTTTGCAACGGTTTCGGCCGTCATGTCAGGAATCGGCACAGCCTCGGGCCATCTCGTAAATCGATCGATCATCGTCAAACAATAACGTTGACCTTCACACAGCGGAAAAGGACCCACTATGTCGATATTGATGTGTGAAAAGCGTTCATTTGGCGGTGTGTATTTGATTGGCTGGGACTTCGTGTGGCGTTGTATCTTCGAGCGCTGGCAAGCGATGCAGTTGCGAACAAATTTTGTAGCATCTTTTCTCACCGATGGCCAAACAAAACGGGTGGTTAGAATTTTTGTTGTTGCTCGAGTACCAGGATGAGCTAGACCATGAACAGTAGAAAGGATTTGCGTACGAAATTCTTTCGGCACGTAAGGGCGGTTGTTGTTGGTGGACGTATCAGAAACCAAACTAAGCTCAGATCCTGGAAGCACAAAAGAAGTTAGTTTAAGTGAATTAGGGATTATACCTGACTGCAAGCTTTTTAGTTCTGTGTCTTCTCTTTGGGAAATTGCGATTTTTTTGTAATCAACTGCTTCGGTAATGGACTGGATACGTGAAAGGAAACCCGCTGTAGCATTTTCTTCACCTAGTATGTGCCGAATGTCAGTGGTGAATTGCCCGATGAAGTCTAACTGACGAGCTCTACGTGGCGATGCCTTTTCAGAATTCTGACGGAATGCGTACACTAAAGGGTTATGATCTGTTACGATGTAACATTTTCTACCCTCTAGCATGTATCGGAAATGACACATACCTTGATACATCGCTGTCAACTCACGGTCGTATGTGCTATATTTCTGTTGCGAAGCTGTCAATCTTTTAGAATAAAATCCTAAAGGCTGAAGAACGCCGTTTACACACTGATGAAGCGCAGCACCGACTGCAATATCAGAAGCGTCGATACAAAGAGCTAATTCTGCATTCTTTGCTGGATGTGCCAAAAGTGTTACGTTGCTCAACTCGTTTTTACATTTGATAAAGGCCTCTTCTGCTTCAGGTGTCCACTCTAACACTGTGCAATCATTTTTAATGTTGCCTTTTATAAGTGCTTGAAGTTTCAACTGGTTTAAAGCTGCGTTCGGCAAAAAACGTTTGTAGAAGTTAAGTGTAGCAATAAATCTTTTTATTTCTTTTGCAAGAGCTGGCTTTGGGAATTCACGAATTGCTGTAACTCGTTCGGGGAGTGGTTGTATACCGTTTTCGGTGACGTAATGGCCTAAAAATTGTATCTCCGACTTACCAAATTCGCACTTTTCGACATTTATAGATAAATTGTTGGTTCGCAGTCTGTTAAAAACTTCACAAAGATCCTTTCGGTGTTGTTCAATCGATGACGAAGCGACGAAAATGTCGTCGATATAGGCAAAGGCGAAATCCAAGCCACGGAGTACCTCGTTAATGAGTCTTTGGAAGGTCTGCGCAGCGTTACAAAGTCCAAAGGTCATAAATTTGAACTCGAAGAGTCCAAAAGGTGTAGTTATAGCTGTCTTAGGTACATCCTCTTTGCAAACAGGAACCTGATGAAAGGCCTTTTAAAGGTCGATTTTTGAAAAAATTTTCTTACCATTAAGGTTGCTGGTAAAATCCGATAAGTACGGGAGTGGGTATCGATTACGAACAGTTTGTGCATTTAATGCACGATAATCGCCACACGGCCTCCAAGAACCATTAGATTTTTGGACCATGTGTAATGGGCTGGACCAATTGCTACTAGATGGCTGGCATATACCGGCTTTTAATAAAGCGTCGAATTCGGCTCGTGCTGCGGCTAATTTTTCAGGCGATAAGCGTCGTGCTCGTGAGTATACTGGTTGGCCGAATGTTTCGATGTGATGAACAATTGTTGAACTCGTAGTCGTACCATGTGGTTTTGCTTTCGTGATGTCGGAAAAATTATGTAAAATATCTTGAAAAGGGTCAGATGCATTAATTACTGCGGCCTGTAGTTGCGAAATTGGTATCGCGGTTTGAACGTTATCGATGAGACGGTTTCGGCGCAAGTCGATCATTAAACCGTAGAATCTTAAAAAATCTGCACCAATGATGGGGCTCGTGACATCTGCCACTAAAAATGACCACTCGAATGTTCGTTTTAACCCTAAGTTTAAAACTACCTGCTTTTGGCCAAGGACCTTAATTGGTAAGCCATTTGCAGCGTACAGTTTGGTGGCGGTAGGCTTGACATTGGCATAATTTGACGTTAACGGAAGGACAGACACATCTGCACCTGTATCAACTAAAAAAAATTGTTTGGTAACTGGATCTCTTATCTGCAAGCGGAATAATTTGCTATTCGTGGAAGAGTTTCCGCTATCATCTACCACGAGCGCCTGGCTTCAATCAGATCGTTGAGCTGCGCTGGATGTTACAGTGTTAACTGAAGTACGTTTATGACGACACGGGCTTCTACACTTTTGGGCATTTCTGCCATATTTTTTATGGTACCAACACTCGCTAGGGTTCGCTGAAGAATTGGCGTTGTTGGTTGCGTTGTTTGGTGATACGTACCGAGATCGAAAATTTGCTGGATTACGCGACTGATGGCGACTGCGGGAACGTGATCGAACAGTAAATTTCTCAAACTGCTTTGTGAGGTTATGCACGGCCTGGCGTAGTTCATCGATTTCGGTTGAACTTTGCTTTGCAACAGTATTAACACTTCTGGCTCACATGGCGTCTACAATGGAATCCGCAATTCTAGTAAACTCTGCGGCTGTACCACTTGACGCAGCGACGACGGGTTGCACGATGTCAGGAAGTCGCTTGATCCACAAACTTTTAAGAGCGGCCTCACCCAGAGTAGTCTCTGCTACACGCTTCATTTCGTAGTAGAGTTCAGACGGCTTCTTGTCTCCTAGAGGCAACTCAGAAAGTAGACGGTTGAGTCTTCGCTGCTCACTGTCTGCAAAATGGTAATTTATTTTTGTACGTATGTAATTATACCGTTCATTTTGAGGCATCTCCGCAATCACTTCCGATAATTGTGAAATAACCCCTGGATCCAAAGCTGCCAACACTGTTGCTGTCTTTTGTTTGTCATTTGAAATTCCGGACGCAGTGAACCAAAAGTCCATTGTCGTGAACCATGATTCAATATTAGAGCTGGCCATCTGTGGTAAAGGGAGACGTGCGTACACTACCGAAACGTTTGCAGCGGCTGGAGATTCTGGACGAGGACGTTGGATATCATTATTATTCGTCTCCGAAAACGTTATTGTTGATGTAGTTCCACTGTCGTTTAATTCGGTCATTTTGTTTGCTTCGAAAAATTCCAGAAATTTGTGTACCGTTATGACCGTTGCTAAAGGCACTTTGCTTTTGTATCAAACACACGCGGTTGCGTGTTCAGATCACGTCGGGGTCACCAATTTGGTATTTTTATTAATTACCAATAAAAGAATCTAATGGTGTTTAATTCAATGTGTTTTATTTAAATTATTTACTTAAAGAAACTAAATTTATTCATAAAATTATAAAAAATATTAAGCGAGTGCCGAGATCGTGTGTACACAAGTCGATAGAACAAAAAGGAATGAGAAAAATGTAAAAAAATGTAATAAGTAAAACGGGCTTTATATACAAGTTACAAAAGAGTAACAACAATGTTAAAGATCTTAACGAAACAAATAAAGCGGCGAGGGTTGCCACATATACATATTGTCAATATTAATGTACAATATTAATTATTGCACAATTTTATTGCAGGTGTATGGTTACCTTTAACCATACACAATTATCTACTAACCCAAGGCGAATAAATTATAACGTAGGAGCGATGGCGAATAAGTTAATTTTCGCCGGTAGCCTAACTGTCAAATTCCATATATAAAAAATCTATATACTATTTTTTATATGTAGTGTGAGAATTGGGCTAACGGCGAAAATAAATGCATTCGCCATCGCGACCACTTAGTATTATTTCGTTACTAACCCAGTTGCACTCAAGGCGAATAAATATTCAGTGAGAGGAATGGCGAATTCATTGATTTTCGTCGGTAGCCTAACTGTCAAACTCCATGTATAAAAAAACTGTATCAATACGAATTAACACTAGGTGGTCGCAATGGCGAAATCATTAATTTTCGCCAAAACCTGAAAAGTCAAACTCCACACATAAAAAATATGTATAATTTTTTTATATGGTGTTTTGGCGAAAATTAATGAGTTCACTATTGCGACCACCTAGCATTAATTCGCCTTGATCTGTTTGCTATTTTTCAAGGGGAATCGATTACCGTAGGCGAATTCAGTATTTTTTGCTGGCGTACACCACTGTAAAACTCTATACAAGGCGAATAAATTACCAGGTGGCAGCGTAGGGGAATTCAGTATTTTTTGCTGGTATACACGACTGTCAAACTCCGTATATAAAAAATATACACAAATTTTTTATATATGGAGTTTGACAGTGGTGTACGCCAGCAAAAAATACTGAATTCGCCTACGCTGCCACCTGGTAATCGATTCGCCTTGACTCCATATATAAAAAATTTGTGTATATTTTTTATATATGGAGTTTGACAGTCGTGTATACCAAAAAAAATACTGAACAAATGCTTACATCATTTTCGAATTAAGAATGTGATAGAAACTTGGTTCTACGCACTGATGGATATTTCCGTTGTCAGTGATTGTCATTTGATCGATCAAATGATGGTTACTGTTTCTGTAGGGTACTTGTATTATGTAAAATTTGTCTGTCTAAGATTGAAATAATTAACAAAAGAGATCGACTCATGTTTGAGACAGTTGAAAAAACATTAAAAATTATAAATTGGACAAAATGAATAAAATAATAAAAAGTATGAATTTTCCGAACCGCAAATTAAAGCCTGACTTTTGAAAAGTTGTGGATAGACGGTTTAAATTTACAAATAACCTATATTGCTTAGTCCGCTATAAAAACAAGTATAAAATTTGGATTTGGAAATTAAAAGGTGTCTCAATAGTTATTGTAATTTGATGCATGTTGCCAAACTTTTAAGCTGCTACAGATAGACAGCTAAAATCACTTTTGAAGTTGGTATTTTTTTTGGAAGAACTATTTTATAATTAATACTATTAGGACCTACGACATCGTCCGCGGATCATTTCTAATTTTCTTAAAATTAAAATTTTAAAAAATGTGTTTTTAAATATTGGTTGTAGAGTTGTGTAAAGAGTATTAAAAATATTCTTTCTACAAAAATAAAATGTGCCATTAATCCGGTAAAATTTGGGTGCCTTCACATATTTTATTTCTAGTCTCTCTACTAAATGTTATATTAAAAAAAAGTACACTAGAGCGCCGAATTGCGTCGTTTCGATTTACGTCTCTTTTTTAAAACTGGAAAAAATTCGATTTGTTTCGTTGCAATTTCAAGTTGCGTCGTTTTTACCCCGATTTGCATCCCTTTGATTTCGATTTGCGTTGTTTTGTTTCCGATTTGCGTCGTTTTGTTTTCGATTTGCTTCGCTAAAACGGTTAAATTTTTTACTGCAGCATTGTGTATTACCATTTTTCGCATTTGTAGTACCTGCTTTAACATCTTTTCTGTCTTATAAAATTTTTACAACTTCTAGCAACACAGATCGTCACCTGTGCATTAAAAGGTTTTCAAATTGCGTGAAATAAGTGGAATTCCCTATGTTTTTTCTTAATGTATTGTTTTGTTATTTCACAAATAATCAAATCTACACCCAGAGTAAGTATTTGCTCACTCACTCATACTCACTGCACATGAGTGAAAATATGCTTTGCTTTTTTTCCGCACCGCACATGTGAGAGAATGTGTGCTTTTTTCTCTTTCATTAAATGATAAATTTTTTTTTGAAATGTGAAAATTTTATTTTGCTCATCCTCAAGTATAAGAAATGTACTTTTTGGCAGAAACCTAATGAATACAAGTAGGTATTTAGGATAAATATAAAAATTCCTTAGAAAATGAAATGTGTTATTTAATTGTTTATTAAGTTATTAACATTTTATATGACATTACTTCAGTAAACGAAATTTTGTTATTAATAAATGTTTTTATGACAACACTCATAGATGTAGCTAAATATTTTTTGTTTTAAAATATAAATATTTAATTTTTACAGTGGATAAATCTGAATACTAAATGCCGATTTTCCTAAAAATAAAAGCAATTTCGATTTAAAATATTATTTTTGGGCGAATATAATATTTATGAAAGTTCTATTTTTTTGGAGAGTATTAAATATAAAATTTCTTTAAGCTGTTTTGAATTTCAAAACACTGAGTATTTTTCATGCCCTTTATGGCTTTGACAGCGATATACGATTTTTAAGTGTTAGAAGTCAAAAATACTTGAAGAAAATTGTATGTACATTAAATAGAGAATAAATTTGTTTTTGGTTTTTTACAAAAGAAAACACAACAATTTCGAAAAAATGTTTGCTAAATTCGCAGTGTTATCGAAGTTTTGCAAAGGTTCCAACATTGAAACGATTGGGTTAAGACGAATTTTTCAATATGATTGTGGGAGTAAATTGTCAAATCGAATGCTATTCACCAATTGCCCAACAAACGCTTTAATAAAGGCGCCAATCTTAAATGTTAGTTCATCATTTTGCAAAAGGAATGCACGTTTAAATATTGCATACAATATGAGTTCCAAAAGTAAAAAAGAAACACTGGAAGATGCAGAAAAACCTAGAAGGCCAGCGCAAAAACATTCGAAAAGATTAGAACGAAGAAACAAATTGAAGGGTCTAAAAACTTCTCATATTTGTTGTTCTCAAAGGCCTTATGTTATGCCAATATCTACTGAGAATCAACCATGTTTAAAAGTTGCATGCAATATGAGTTCCAGTCATAAGGGAGAAGATAAAGGGCACAACACAGAAGTTGGTAATAAAGGCAAGAAATTAACACCTGAGAGCAAAAAGAAATTTTTACGAAAATTAAGATTCAAAGGCATCAAAACACCGCATATGAATTGTAAACGATGCAAAATGATTAAACTATTAAAAGAGGCAAAAGCTCAAAATGATTTAATTAAGCCGAACACTGATTTGGGTTTAGGAAAAGGTAAGATTTTCTTTTTATTTTAAAGATTCTAATGTTAATTATTTATTCTGATATTTAAGAAAAGGGAAATGTATTAGAATCTACTAACAATCAAGACATTTCGGAATCACAGTTGCCTTCTAAGAAAGGTAAGTTTAAGGCAAAACATTTCAAACAATTATTATTTAAAAAAAAACATAAGGCCAAATTTTGAATTATTTTTATTTCTGCTGAGAATAGTTTTTTAAAACAATTTTTATTGAAATAATTGTGGCTCAGTTATCGTTATGTTACTCGTAGACACTATAAAAAGTTAACTTGTTCTATGAATGGCATACGAGGACCCAAACCACTTTATTTTTTTTTTTTTATCATTTAAAATGTAAATTTTTTAAACAATCAATTAAATCTATTTTTAATTTTAACAGTTCATGTTGAATTTATGGAATCTCAAAATTTGAAAGATTTTAACATCAACAAGAGTCCCCAGTTACCCACTGTTGATAACAATGAGAAACAAAATATCATTGGTATGGAAATCAAGCCCATTAATTCTAAAATTGGTAAGTTTTATTCATAATTGCTTGCCAAAATTTGTTACATGAAAATGAATTTTTATTGCAGATCAAACAGCTTTAATAGATGTGAAGAAACCTATAATAAATTTGAGAACTCAAAATTTGAAAAAATCTAAAAACGTGTTTGGAGGTAGGACTAGAGAATAATAATTCCAATTACATACATTTAAAGTAGAAATCTTTTTATGAAATCGGCGTACACAGGGCGATCTTAAGCTCTCCTAGAATTAGTTTAGAATTTTCAAAAATATTTCTTATGAATTTTTATAACATGACTTAGGTTTCCTCTTCATTATAAAGCTACAGTCCTCTTCAGAAAATTCTCATGTTTCACTTTTCCAATCAAGATATTCAATATGTTTTTAGAACCGACGCACATTTGTTCTTCCTCAAAAAAAAAAAAAATATTGTTCAAAGTTCGATTTCAGTTTAAGCTTTAATTCGATATTTAGCAAGTTGTCACCGAATCCTGAAGCATTGTAGGAGTTTTTTAAAGACTATTTAAATAGAATCCTACTGTGATCGTATCTGAGGGAGGAGAGTTGAAAACAAAAATTGGTTTGTCAATCACAGGAATGTTTAATTTACGTTACTTAATTAAGATTCTCGATACTCGACTTTTAAATTTTTATATAATGCCAAAATATAATAAACAAATAACTGAACTAAAATTGATTTTCGGCTAAGGTTCATTTTTATACTCTTCACCACAAAAAGTGGAAAAAGGGTATAACTAATTTTGTGATTCCGTTTGTTATTTCTGCAATATCCATTTCCGATCCCATAAAGTATACATATTCTGACTTCTTATTCATAGCGTAGTCGAGATAGCGATGTCCGTCCGTATTGGTGCTGAAATCAAGTTTGTCGAGGCACTAGATCAGCTAGAAAAAACTTAAATACGCCAATCGATCAGACATAATGTCAAAAGCGATGCTATTGGAAATCAGCAAGATCGGACCATGTTCCTCGACACAATGGGTTAAACACCACGACTGCCTCTAATTTTTCTATATCATTTGAAACGATGAAGTAACTTCAATCAAAAAACAAATATGTGGGACGATAGAGAATTAACAAATAAGAAAAAATACATCAAGTGAAAAATTGGCGCTCGCCTATATTTTCCGAGTTACGGGCAACTGAAATTTAAAGCTTTTGAAGAGATGTTTAAGGAAATACTATTTTTTTTTTAAATGCCTAATCCATTAAGAGCCGATAATATTTTTTTTTTAATTTTTAGTTCTGTGTCAACTCAATATTTGTTGTTTTGGTTGGAGTTACTTTTTTAAACTACATTCAGATAAATGGTGAAGGGTATATAAGATTTGGCATAGCCGAAAATAGCACTCCTACTTGTTTATTTTAATTTAGAAAAATTTTTAGAAAAAAAAATCATACAAATGTACCCGAACGTTTTCCAAAAAAAAAAAACAAAATTAGACATCAGCAGAATGTGATGCTGTATTTTCTAGATCGCTACATCCTTCATTAGCGTTCTTTGCATCTATCTACCTTAAAAAATATAAATAGTTATCTTATAAGTGCATAAGTATCAACTGCTTTACTTACGCCAACTATAGCAGAAACGACTGTTTAGCATATACAAATTTTTAGAAATGGATTTTTATTAATTTGTGCTGCTTTGTGGCAGCTAGAGATCGAACCAGGACAGAACAAAAATTCCTGTTTTTACACCAGGATGGCAGTTTTTACACCCTTCCCCACAGGTGGCAGGGTGTAAAAACCCGTTGGTAATTTCTACAATGTTCGGGGAGTTGGCTTAGCGATGTCCGACTCTCAGCGTTAGGTTGAAAGTAACCCCGTATTTCGATTCGAAAAAATATTATTCGAATGGCTTTTGCTAGAAACACATTTGGGACGAACAACGAATTTTTATTCGCGAATATTCGTCGTCGAAAATAAAACACATTTGTGTATATGAAAATGCGCACAATCATGCCGTAAGACGAACTTCGTCAAATGCGGCGATCTGTGCAATAGGTTTATTTCTATTCCTTACGCCAGTGAACGACGAACAAATCAGTGACCATGCTTGGTTTTAGTTTCGAAGTAATTCAGTATTTTGCTAAAATAATTGATTTATTTGTGCAAAAATTAGTAGTTAAATATAAAATTAGTTTTTAGATGTGTTTTTTTAATGTTTAATTTTTTAAATATTACTTTTTATAATATAACTTACACAACGAAGTTTTAATGACGAATTCGTCGTGTTGGACGAAATTCAACGTTCGTCTTAGTTGTGTTCCGTGCGTTATACATTGTGTTTCAAAAGCATTTTCTTTCGAATTTCTATGCCACGTCCTCAAAAGAACTACAAAAAATTAATTACAACTTTTCTCTTGGACATAGTTTTGAAAGAGTTGCCACTGAAACTTAGCAACATCGGCCCCCAAATGGAGATATATCCCAAAAAAATTCTGTAATGTTTTTTTTTCTTTTGGTTATTGTTGTTTTTTGCTATTTTTATTTTATAAGTTGGTTTCCCTCTTCATTTGTTAGTTTGAATTTATTGACAAGACTTCAGAAAATTATAAAAATAATAAAGAAGTTACAAGCTCAGTAAATTAGATTATTACAAATATTTCAAAGTATAAATAAGCATAGTAAACATACAGTGGAACATTGAAAATTACCCTCCCTGAATGGTAAATTTACAATAGAACAAATAAAATTGCAATGCAATATCAATTCCAATTTTTAAATAAATGCAATAGTAACACAAAATTTAAAAAGAAAAAAACTTTCTGAAAAATGCTTTATCTTTTGAGGAGATACAGCAATCATCTCATCAGTATTAAGGTATTGTAAAAAACTTCTTTGTCATCGAGTTTTTGTTAAATAAATTTAGCTTTTATGTCTACATGTTTGGTTCTTGTCGATTAATTGTTATTTAAGGCAACTTGTAAGGCACCCTTGTTGTCGCAACATAACAACATACTTTTGCTGTTTCCAGGATTAAGTTCGGTCTCAAGACGTTTCAACCAAACTGATTCCTGAATTGCAGCAGTAAGTGACATGAACTCGGCCTCCGTCGAAGATAATGCTACTGTTTTTGCTTCTTTGTTGACCATGAAATGACACCAGACTGGTATGTAAAAACGTAGCCTGTTGAAGACCTTCGGTCATCTACATCTCCGGCCCAATCAGCCTTACTTTCAGCGCTGTACCCCATCATAACACACTCGATGGATTTCACATTTAATTTATGTGGATTTTCCTTTGGTATGTGAAGGGCATCCAAATACTTTTAAAAACATTAAATTAAGACGACGACCCCGCCAAATTTCTTCAGAGCATTTTTTTCCACCACGACAAGGTACTCTATTAATTAAATAGCAAGCTGTGTTTGCCGCTTCAGCCCAAAAACAACGATCTAAACCAATATCAATAAGCATATACCTTGTACGTTCCATCAGTGTTCGATTTATTCTTTTTGCGATACCGTTTTGTTCTGGAGAGTGCGGTTATGTCTTTAAATGAATAACTCCGTTGTTTCAAAGTTTTTATTTACATACTCATTACCATTGTCCGTTCTAAGAATTTTAATTTTTGTAGAACACTGGTTTTCAACAATTTTTTTTTAATTCTACAAACGTTTCAAAAATATCAGGTTTTCTTTTGGGCGGATATACAAACAACTGGAAAAATCGTCAACAAATGTGACAATAAATCGAACACCAGAAAAAGAATTCACATTTAGTGGTCCCATTACTTCAGAATGTACTAGTTCTAACAATTTTGTAGCTCTTATACAATTTTCTCTGCTTGGTTGTCTGGTTTGTTTACCTTTGATGCAGATTACAAATAGGTCCTTGTTTTTTTTTTCATTTTAAAAATTAATACCATGTAAAAATTTTCTTACTTCATTCAAGTTTGTATCACAAATGTGACCCATTCTTCTGTGCCACAAACTGAATTCTTTTTTAGCGATAAAAACTTTATTTCCTCTTTGTTGTACCTCACTGTCAATACGATACAAATCATTAAAAACCGTTGCAGAAATAATAAGATCATTATCTTTATTAAAAATTTTACAAGATTCTCCTTCAAAAATTACTCTTTTTCCGACTTTGGTAATTTGTCTGACAGAAAAAAGATTTGCACATAAATTAGGTACATACTCAACGTTTTTCAACGTTATATCCTTTTTCCCTTTCACTTTTCACTGAATATATTTAAGTCAACGTCTCCAGCGCATTTAACGAGTAATTCACTTTTATTAGCAACAAGGACGGCTTTGTTTTTTACGTCACGTATGTTATACATAAAATCATTGTTGTTCATCATGTGGTTGCTGGCGCCACTGTCAACATACCAACATAAGCTTTTGTCGTACTCGTACCGCTTGTTAGTAGGAGCACAAACATTCAGGCACGTGCTTGATGCATAAGAGTTGACGAAACTTCTTTTCTTTCATTTTTCCTATAGCTCTTAACATTACTTTTGTGGTTACTTTTATGTTGACAATTCCTAGATATTTGGCCAAATTCCTTACAATTAAAACACTGTATCAGTTTTTTCTTCTTCTCTTTTAAATTCTTTGTATTTAACGCAACTTCTTTTTTCGAATCTTGGGTATCAAGTTTGGCATCTTGAAGAAGAAGATTTTTGACCATGTCATGATTGGGCTGATAGTAAAAAAACTATAAATCTCCAGCTAACTAGAATGTTACTAAACAGTCTAAATTTCTCCAAAGTATTACATATTTACTAAAATTTCATCAAAAATATTATGTCTTGCTCAAAAATTGTTTTTGCAATAAAAAATTAAAATTTTTATTAAAAACAATAAATCAGCAAAAAAATCTGGATTAGTAAAAATTAAAAAATTAAAGGGTGTTCCAGTAGTTGATATATTTTGATGTAAGTGAGTAAACTTGTGAACCGTTATATATAGAGAGTTGAAATTTACAAGGAACCTTTATTGCTGAGTCCGCTTTATAATTAAGTACAAAATTTTAATTTAGAAATTGAAGGGTGTTTCCATAATTGACGTAATTTGGCATGTGTATATGGGCATAGCTTCTGAACCAAGGCGAATCGATTACCAGGTGGCAGCGTAGGCGAATTCAGTATTTTTTGCTGGCGTACACCCAACGTACACCACTGTCAAACTCCATATTTGACAGTCGTGTATACCAGCGAAAAATACTGAATTCGCCTACGCTGCCACCTGGTAAACTATTTCGCCATGTTCTGAACCATTATATACAATTATTTGACTTTGTCTGGTATATTGAGAAGTATAAATAAAAACTGCTTAGAAGTCGGTGTTCCTTTTTTTTTGTTTACTAGAATTATTTTGATTGCAATGCTAGTTTCTGGGCGACAATGTGTTTTTTGGTGTAACTTGGATTTTTAGCGAGCTATTAAATGTTAATATGTTTGTTAAAATAAAATTAAAAACATTTTTTATTTTTTTTTTTATTTTAATGAAAATGAAATATTTTTGAGCAATTTCGATTTTTTCGTAATCTATAGTTTCTTTTTTTTAATTTTCGTTTTTGTATAAAACAAAGAAAAAAGTACAAAAACATAAAAAAAGATGTTAGAAAACTATAAGCGCTCGTCTGTTATTGACAAACCGATGTTGCTAAATTTCAATAGCAACCATCTCGAAAGCACGTCGCACAGTTTTATGAGCTTAAATTACTCTTTGTTTCCTGCGGCCTTCATGGTTCTTATTTTTAATTTTCTATCGTCGCAATACTTGTCTTTCAATTGAAGTTACTTCACAATACTAGAGTTGTTTCAAAAGATAAAGTAAAATTAGAGGCAGTACTGATATGTTGGCTGCCGCCTCTATGGGCTTAGACCAATCTTGCTGATTTTCAATAGCGAAACTATGATCGATTGGTGTATTTATTTTTTCTCCAGCTTATCTAGTGCCTTGGCAAAATTATTTTAAGTACAAGCACGGACTGACAGACGGATATCGATCAATCGACTTCGCTATATAAACTTCATGGGATTGGAAACGGATATTGTAGCAATTACGAACGGAATGACACCCTTTTCCACCTGTGGTTAAGGGTATAAAAATAAATAAGTGATTTTAAATCAGCAGTCATTTTGTTAAACGTTTTTAAATCCCATGATTTTAGTGCATTTTAGGCGCAGAATACCTTTTGCTTGATTTGAAAAAGTTTTTTTTTTAATTTTTTTATATTTACAATCCATTTTACAGTATTAAGCAAATTTTATCATTTAAAAAATATCACATGAGTTATTAAACTACATTAAGTTTAACAAACCATATAAAATACAATAGTTAAAATTTTAATTGTTTTTTATATTTAATTTTCTATATGGGAGATCTAAAACATGAAACCTATTTAACCTTTAAATCTTAGCTCCGTTCCCGTACTTTTTGGGTAAAGTTCGGTAAAATGAGAGAAAACATAAATTGTTCTCAATTAAAGAGAAAAATGCCCGAAAGTACCGGAACACAAAAAACCAAATTTCTATCCCAAAACAAGATGTCGAGCAAAATATACATGCAGTTGTTTATATTAAAAATTAGAACACAAATATTTTGTATGTTCTTGAATTTATTTTAATATTTATAGGAATAAAACTTACAAATAACAGTTTTGCGAAACATTTGCGTGTATGAAACATAGAATTTTTGTATTTGCTACTGTTTACTTTTCAATCAGCTGATTGTTTTTCAGTTTACACAAACTTACCCAAAGGAAAAGTCTGGGCTGTTTCGTGCAGAAAGAAGAAGAATTTTATTCTCTCAAAAGCTCTCTCTTCTACCCAAACTTGTAGTACGGAAACAGTTTTCGGTAACATTGGGATCCCGCGGGATCCCAAAATTGAGTACGGGAACGCACCTCTTATTTGTTTCATCAAGTAACGCAATTGTTAGTGTATTTTGATGGTTGCTCAGCCTATTTATGTATCTAGAGCTAAGTCTGTTTATTTCATATTCAGATCTCGGTGTATTGGAGTATTGGTCATAAACCAGGGGTCATTGCATATGTTTCTTAAGGTTTTGGATTGATACCGCTGCAGTATCTCAATGTTTGAGTTACTGGTCGTTCCCTATAACTCAATACCGTCCATACTGGTTTTAAAATTACTTTGTTCAATATAACTTTATGCTCTAGGCTTAGTTGGGACTTTTTCCCAATTAGCCAGTTCATTCTTTTGGTTTTTATGTGAAGATGATTTCTCTTTTTTTTAATATGGTCCTTCCATGTAAGGCGTTTATACTTAACGCAGTTTGATTTTGGTAATTCTAAACCATTAATATAAAATGGAGGACACTCTTGTTTTTTTAAGGTAAATGTAATGTGACTACATTTCTCTACAATTATGACAATTTTGCATTCATCTAATGGTTCGACGTATCAAGAGCTCTTTGCATT
Source organism: Cistogaster globosa (assembly GCA_937654795.1). Classification (NCBI taxonomy): domain Eukaryota; kingdom Metazoa; phylum Arthropoda; class Insecta; order Diptera; family Tachinidae; genus Cistogaster; species Cistogaster globosa. Next base: position 63,607,819 of record OW569405.1, on the reverse strand, counting down.
GCAGATAATGCTGCAATGTGGCATTTATTAGAAGATATTAAAGCGGCGTAACTGCCCTGCGGTACACCACTATACATCTGGCATATGCTGGATACCTCGTCACCAACTTTAACATAAAAAGTCCGCATTTGTAGGTACGCTTTTATTATCAAAAAGAATGGGGCTGGTAGAATTTTTTTAAATTTGAACAGCAGGCCTTCGTGCCACACTCTATCAAACGTTAAGAAATGCTGCCGGATAGTAGTTTTTTCTCTCTAGCCAGTTCGCTATTAGGCTTACAATTCTGTGGCACTGTTCCGGTGTTCCGTGTTTTTGACGAATTCCAAACTGGTGATCAGGTATAATATTTTGTTGTTCCAAAATAGGTAATAATCTTATTGCAAATAATCTTTCGAATATTTTTTAAAACGTGATTAGTAGACTTATTGGCCTATAGGATAAAATCTGGTTTTTTGGTTTATTCGGTTTCTGATCATTACAATTTCCGCTCGTTTCAAAATTTTTGGAAAATACGAAATCCTTAATATGCAGTTGTGTATAAACTTTAAGTTTAATACCCTTCTTAGAAAGTGATTATAGTGACTATAGAGTCTATTTTGTTATGAGCAGGAAACTTTTTGTTATTAAGTTTGGAAATAACATTTTTAACTTCTCTTGAAGAGAATGATTTTACGGGAAAATCCATGTGAAATGAAGACTAAAAAATTTAATACATTATTTTCGTGTAAAGTATTTGTTCTTTGCAGTGGCTTCTATATTGTTTTTAAATATTCGCAAAATGCGTCAGCTTTACTCTTGTTATTGCTCCTGCACCATGTACCATCAACAATATCCATTTCCGACCCCATTAAGTACATATATTCCAAATCCTTAAGCATAGCGAAGACGATTGAGCGATATCCGTTTGTCCGTCTATCCACCTGTCCACCTGTCCACCTGTCCGTCCGTGTTAATGTTGCCTCGGCAAACTTGATTTCACAAAAAAAAAAAAAAAAAAAAATAAATACTACAATCGATCAGATATAGTGTCGAAAGAGGTGCTATTGGAAATTAGCATTATCGGTCCATGTCGTTCGAGGCAGCAGCCAAATCACCATGCCTACCTCTAATTTTTTCATGTCATTTGGAACAATTAAGAAACTTCATTAAAAAAATAAACATATGGGGCGATAGAGAATTAAAAAATAAGAAAAAAACATCAGGTGAAGAAACTGGCGCTCGCCCATATTTTCCGAGTTACGGGGCTCTGAAATTTTCAAATTTTGTAAAATATCAATATGGGTATCATATTAAAGCTTTTAAAGAGGTCTTTAAGGAAATACTAAATTTTTTAAAAAATGCTTAACCCATTAAGAGCCGATGTCACTTTTATGTAAAATATATGTATGCAGTACCAAAATTTTCTAATTCTCTGTTACCCCAGTATTTGCTTTTTTGATTGGAGTGACTTCACTAAATTATACTTACATAGATAGTGAAGGGCATATAAGATTTGGCATAGCTGAATATAGAACACTTACTTGTTTTTAATTCTTTTTGGGTAATAAATTTCTGTTTTTTTTTGTAAGGTTTTTGTTACAATTTTAACATTAAAATTGTTTTTGGGACTGGAATTCAAATTGTTTTTTTTTCACTAATTCCTTTGTTTGGTAAATGTTTTGATATACAAATAATGCAAAAGTTATTTAACACGTTTTTTTTTTTTCACTATAAAAGTGATTTAAATACTGTGTTGAAAAAGTAAAAAAAAACTAATTGCTAAAATCATTTTTGCAGCATCAAAGAAAATAACGGCAGTCATAAAACCTAATGTTGCTGTAAAAACTACAACAGAAACCGTTAAAAGTGTTGCAGAGGTGTCAAATATAAAAGGTAACGATATGTAATACAATGCTAATAATTTTTTATATTTTACATTAAAACTGCAAATATTTTTTGAGCGATAAATGTATCGCTGGCCACTCAAACCGAAAAAAGGAGTAGGTAAAGGAGGTAAAATAAATAACGTTGTTGTTTTCTTGTTACCAGTAGTTTTTGTTAACACTACTTCACATTTTATAATAGGCATCTAATAAACATCGAATTCTTTTTCTACAAGATTTAAAATGTATTTTTAGGTTTTGCAAAAAATAAGGGTAAGTTTTTATCGGTTTGAGCAATATTAAAATGGATGAAATTAATTGAGTGATATGAATATGTTAAAAATTAATTGAGATATAATAAAAAAATATATATAAAATCAACTTAAATTAAATCTGATTACGTATTATGGTACAATATTTACAAGTAGGATAGTATTGAGGCTGCTGTGATCAAGGTGGTAAGCACGTTGACTACAAATCTGGTTGGCCAGGGTTCAACCCCTGCTACAACCAAAAAATAAAAATGTTTTTTCTGTTTAATGGTATGAGTACATATTCAGAATTAACATTAAACAAGCAGTCTCCTTCGTTGGTACTTCTTCATAGCATATAGCCGGCGAAGTAAAATAATTAATAATATGGCTACATCATCTATCTTTCTTTCACCACCTGTGTTATATTTCATCTATCCCTTTCCTAAAGAATGTAGCACGGTTACACACTAATTAAATAGGCATTGTTACCTGAAGTGATACTTCTCTTAAAAAAAAAAAGAAAAAAAAAACTGGCAACAAACAAATTAAATTCTGGGTTCAGTTTGTAAGAAAATTTTATTGATTTAAAATTTCTTATTATAGGAAGATTTTTTTTTTGAGAGTTCCACAGAAAATCAAAAAAAAATATTTCTAACATTATTTAATTTAGTATAAGAGATATTAGCATTGTATTATTAAATAATATTTGATTTTTTAAGTTTAAATACCTCTTGCATTTTTCGCACTGCATAGTAAATGTAAATTAAAAAATTAAAAATTTTTAAAACTTGTTTTATAGACAATTACAAAAATTCGAAAACTTTAACAACACCGGTTGTAAATATCATCAGTTTGGCTCGAGAAATAAAATTTAATCGTTATATCAAATCAAAATGTAAAAAACTTCCGATAAAAATAAATAACAAGCTGAACAAATTTGCAATTCATAATAATTTTAAAAAGTACAAAGCTTTAGGTATTTAAAAAGATAAAATTTATTATAAAATAAAAATTTAATTATAAAATAATATTTTTCATTATTTTGCAGCTTCAAAAGCGTTAATGGCAAACATAAAAATTAAGGAAGAAAAAATTTTAGAAAATGCAAATAAAGCAGGTAATTTCTTTATAGCAACAAATATATTCACTTTTACATTTACAGATTTGTATTACACATTAAAAACTATAGTGTTAATGCGTTCGGGTAAAAATAATTGGTTAAACGAATAATTAATTATTTTTTATTTGCTAAATAGAATACCCGAATAATTTTACATTTTAATATTTCTGGTAAGCTTCTCTACCCCAATGAGAATTATCGTTCAAAGACCACTTCTTCAATTCAGTAATTCGCTAAACTATGAAACAAAAATACGTGTTATTGTTCTCTACATATACATACATACTTTTCACTTTGTATAGGAGGTACCACGCCTACTGTTTCCATTTAGACAATTTTTTCCAGCTTTGCAGCAGAGTTATTTGTGCAAAATTTAAAGTTTCTATCTATTTTAGTTCTTTAGCTACTTGGTAATAATTTTTCACTTTGCAAGGGAGGTACCACGACCATTCTTTAAATCCAGTCAGTTTTTCGCTACTTAACTCATATGAAGAACATAAGTATTTGAACAAAATTTTAAGGTGATACATTATACAGTTACCAAGTAACAGGATGATAAATATTTTATTATTATTAAATTACTTGAAGAGATGTAACAATGGAAAAAAAAAAAAAATGGCATCACCGTTATTTGAGGGATCTATTTTGCTTTTTTACCTAACTTTTTTTTATTTATTTCTTTTTCATAATTCCAACTTTTTTATCCCGATTTTTTTTTAATTTCCGTTTTCTATAAAAATGGGAAAAAATTTATAATAGGAGAAGAGGAAAAAGTGAAAAAATTCGCACGGAATTTTTGTTTATAATTGGGCTAACTTAGTTGTCATGGAAACTCCACGCCCGTGTGAAATATCAAAAAAAAAAAAAAATAAATATCAAATTTTTAGAAAAATCGGTCTGCTGGTGTAGGAAACAAGCACATTTTGAGCTTTATATACATACAATTAAAAGAGTGTTAAATGCCAGTAAAAAGTATCGTATTGTGATACCATTGTTGTTTCTTGTTTATCCTGCAATAAAAAACTTAGATTTAATCTACATGCAAAAATTAATTTTAATTAAAATATTTTGGAAATAACTCAACCATTTGTAAAGAGATAGGCCAATTGATGTAAAATTTGACGTAAGTATAGCAGAGAAGTTTCTGAGGGAAAATTTTTTTTTTTTAATTTTTGTCTCTATCGCTCATTTAGGAAAGTGTGTAATTTGGTCGAACTTCCATTAGTCTGACAGTAGACTTAAATTCATAGGAGTACCCTTGAAACAGGAAAAAGAATCATAGATCCTCTATCTTATATAGTGGAATCACAAACAAGATAATCGAAATCAGCATTTTCGAAAATTGAATTTCTCCGCTCTGGCTCCTACGCGTACCGTTAAGTATTTTTTTTTTCAAATATGTAAGTAGAAAACTGGTTATTGTTTACCGTTTGCTCCTAAAGTGGGTTTTAATTATATCAAGAACACTATTATCAGTATTCTTTAAAAAGTAGTTATTTTTTTTTAGTGGAGCCGCTGAAATTTCCAAATAGGACACTGCGAGGATCATTAGAATAAGTGGACTCAAGAAATCCTCTTCCTTGCGTTAACCATCACACGTGTTCAAAATTCTTTTAGATTGTTGCTGTTTCTAAAGAACAAAGAAAACAACAAATACCACTTTATTTTAATCGGTCGGGAAGTTTTTCAACTTCTTGAGTTTTTTAAAAATTAATCAATATAAGAATTTTTTATTTGAAATCTTTTTTATGTTAATTTATTTGTGTTTAATTAATTTTGTAGTTTTTTATAACAAATATTTCATAAAAATATCTGCAAATTAAAAGAAAATAAATTATGTTTTATTTAATAAGATCAAACTATTTTATTTCAGCATCAAAACATGCCAGTAATACAGAAATTAAAAAAGGTGTAGCTACCAGAAACACAAGTGAGAGTATTCAAATTAACCTCAGCAAGAAAGGTATTTTATGGAAAAAAATTTCTTTTTTTAATATCACTCGTTTAGCGCTTTAGCCTATCAATAATCCATAAAGTTTGTTCAATTTTAATATTATAAAATGCACAGAAAATTTGATTTTGGTTTGGTTGGCTGAAAAAGTTTTATTGTATACTAGTAGTGCCAACGACTTCGTCCGCGTTTCATTTTTAATTTTCTTAAAAATAAAATTAAAAAAAATATGTTGTTAAACATTTGTGTCTCTAGTTTCTCTACAAAATGACATATTACTACGAAAAACAAGAATCTGTAATTTGAACAAAGTTTCTAAGGGATCATCTCACAAAATTTTATTTAAATCCATCTAGCAGTTTTTACGTGATGCAAACACAGACAGACAGACGGACAGATAGACAAATATCCCAAAAATAGGTGTTTTGTATTCGATATCAATTACTATCCAAACCAACATTAAAATTTTCAAGAATATTTCATGACCCGTTACTGTTTTATTATAGGTAAACATAATATTAAGGTGAATCTTTTTTGTTTGATAGGAAATTACATGATCTAAATTCATTTACATAAAAAAATTATGATAAAAACAGGCCAATTTGAGGAAAGTAAAAAGGTGGTACGTCATAGTGTCCAGGGATAAAATGCCCATAGACTTTATGTCGCACTTGAAACACGTCATAGTGTCCATGGAAATTGTTTAGTTTAAGTATGAGCAAGGTGTCACTTTCGAAAGTGTCATAATGTTCGCACTTAAAATAACAACGATTTCGCTTACCAAAGATTTCGGATGCTAAGGTTTTGTCCTCTATGGTATAACTAACACCGGCTTCACTGACCAAAGATTTGCATCTTTTCTACATAAATTACCATAAAATATACCTACAATATCTTTGGACGTTATGACACCACGGTGATGGACATTACATTTTTAGACTTTATGACATGCCACCAGTAAAATAATTAAATATGCAAAAAAAAAAAATTTTATAAATTAAACAAATTACATAAAATGCTGTGTAGTTCGTTATCCAAGCTAATCCCTCAATTCCCAAAATTAGCACCAAAAATCCCAAAATTTATCTTTTTGCCCATAAAGTCCACATAAATTATTAAAGTAATAAAATATTAGATATTAAAATAATCTTTTTTGTCAAAATTTTACAGTGCCCAAAACTCTGCTGGAAGATACAAAAAATAAAGAAGAAAATGTCGCCGCTGAAAACGCAAATACAGCAGGTAATTAAGTTATATAAAAATATGTGTTAGTATTTATATGATATTAAATATTACCTTTAAATTATTTTGTTCGGCTTAAAGTATTTTGGTAACGATGAATGAATTAATTATTTTGCAAAGCCATCGGTGGTTTTTGATATATTTTTACGAGTATATTAAGAGTAAGAAAGTGTTGTATGAAGATTCATAGTAACAGGCTTGGGAACGCTAGAACCCCCAATTGTATGAGGTACGAAATAAAAATTCCTGTGGCATAAAGGTGGAGTAATTGCAAACGGCTTTTCATCGTAGTTTAAGATAGGGAAAATTGGTAAGAACTTACAAAAAGGCCTTCCCAATAAATTCCAAGGAATAAGTGGCTTTCAGCTACTTAATTCTTTCTAGAAGTTTTATTATATTCGCGAAAAGATCAAATTCAGCTTTAGTCAGCGGTCCTCCGCCTAATATATACCTCTTCCTCAGTTATAAAGCGTTTTTCCGCTGCATATTTTTATTCTCTAGTCGCAAGTTCTTGGCCAAAGCTCTGAGATGTTTCATTCGGAAATTTTCTAAGAAACGTTTCCGCAAGTAGTACACCGTATAGTCGCCTGTAGCTAGTTTCGGAATGTTCGATAAGGGATATTTTGTTAGCATGTTAATATAGGCGATTGAATCTTTAAGTAAGCTAGTGATCCCCGTTGGTGGTAGTCTTAGTCTTTTTGCTTTATAACTTAAGATCAGGGCTCCGTCAGTTTGTAAGATGATTTTGTTGTCGGCTAAAGTAAATCAGCCGCGTCTAAGGGGTAATTGCGGATTCACATATTTTTCCTTTTTAGGATTTTTTATGCAAGTAACTTGTTTCGTTTTAGAATTGAACAACTTACTTTATTACGGTAACTGAAGATTAATTGAGCGTACTAAATCAGTAGGCAGATTTAGGTTTTAACCTCTTAAGATCTATTTATAATTATATTAAAGGAAAAAAGTATTTAATAATTCATTAAATAAACTTTTATTGCAGCATCAAATCCGTTATTAGAAGTTAAGAAGGATGAAGCGCCAAAAGAAGCAAGTGAAATAGAATCAATGAACCCCAACTTGAAAGGTAACTTCATGCAGGTTAATAGATAAACATATTAAGAAATAAAGAAATTTAAATATCATTTACTTAAATAAGTAGAAATACTCATGTACATAATATGTACATATATCAGTGTTGATACTTTAATATATGTAACTTTCGTTTTATAAAATTAAACTTACGTATTCAAAATATACTTTGCGGATAAAAACAGTGTTCAATAGTGATAATAGTAAAAAGTAATTAAAATATATTTTCAAAAGCTTGATTAATTTTTTTAATACGATTAATTTAAGTTTCGCACGATTAATAACTGATTGCAATAACAAACAAAAAAGTTTTTAGGATTACTTGCGATTCCGATAACAAAATAGTAATTAAATCAAGTCATCTTTTTCTTTCTTGTCTAATTTTTCCTGTTTTTTTAATTTTACTTGAAAATTTATATCTTAAATTTTTTTCTTAATAAAAATAAAAACTTAAATATACTTAGGCCGGATTAAAATTGTTAATTTGGTTATGATACTGAATAGTACGACTAATAATTAATTTTAAAAATTATAAGTATTAGAACTAGTCTTTAGGGATAGAAAATTTTACGAATAAAATTAACGTTTACTTTTATTCGTTATAATAACTTCCTTCTTTTTAGAAATGTAGCAGTGCCACTTTCAATTGTTTGTTTCCTCGCAAAAATAAAAAAGCTACTAATTTTGCGTCATAACCAGTGTTGCCAGTGTTGATACTAAAATAGAAGCGTAGGGAAAATTGGACAGATTTTTATATTCTCCAAAATGTAAGGATTTTTTCGTCATGTCGCATTATTTATGAAATAAATGCAAACATAACCATGCTAATGCCGATGCAGAAAGATTTTCTCAATAATAACATATGTATGTTCGTAACAAAAGCGAAACAAATTGAGCCACACAAGTTTAAGTTCAGTTTGTATACTAAGATCATTTCTGTAATACAGTGGAAAAGACTGCATAAATTTCGAATGTACTGATAGTCATTTTAGAAAATTAAATTCGAAAAAACTTCATTAATTTTAAAATATCCTGTTGTTTTTATACCTGTATTAAATTTATTATTTAAAGATTTAGTTGAAAAGAACTATAAAATTATTTTAAAATTACATTGTTTTTATACTTTAATTTAATGAAAGTTCTCATGTTTAAATTAGTTAAATGAATTTATCCTTTAAAATTTTATTTGAAAACAACTGAATTTAATTAAAAGTACATATATACATATGTATGTATTTTTTTTTAGTTTTTTACTTATTTTGATACCAAAGCTTTAACAAACATATATATTTTTTTATAACTAATGGTTTTCTTCTATTTCAATGACAAAAATGCGTAGGGATTTTTGCAGGGGTAATTTTTTCAACATGGAGGGATTTATTATTTAGCATTTATAGGTATTTTTTCAAGAAATCTACTGGCAACACTGGCCATAACTAACAATCGGGAAAATTTCTAGGGCGATTTACATTCCGATTGATTGCCTTATTACATTTATTTCAATTACGAAATTAAAAAAAAATTGGTTTTTATTCCAAATATGGCAATTCAAGCTAACGTAAAAAAAATAGAGATAACTTCTTTATCGGTCAGTTATGGCCTTTTATAATTAACAAGATATAAATTAATCAATAATATATATTTCTAGCTGTTGACAAGTAGTAGTAATTAGTTGAAAACAAAAAGCAGCCTGGTTTCTAAAATCTTTTATTAATTATATTATATAATATATTTTTGCTAGTCTTCTGTATTTTTGTTGTTTTTAAAATAACTATCTTATTGTACCCAGCGTTGCCTGCGGACACGTGAGAAATCTATCAAATCAGTTTGGATCTTAACCCTCATAGGCGCCTAAGTATTTGTTGTTGTTTTTTATTTGTACACAACTACGTGTCATTGAAAATCATAACTCACGAAGGCGTCAACCGATTTCATTTAAACTTTAAATAAATCATCTACGCTACCATATGAACAATCCCTAAAATCGAATTCGGTTTGACCGTTCGTAAGTTATAAAGTCACAACACGCAACAATTTTCATAAAAACAATTCTTTAAAATTTCGGAACGTGTTGACTTTGCGTGAAATACGGAGAAGGCCCATTAACTCTACATCTCATTACATTAAAAAATATTTTGCTTCGCTACGCTTCCTGTGTATGCACACAGTTGTCTACATCGACCTGATATTTTCGCCTTATAAGAGACCCAGGTATCTATGGATGCTGATCCACAGAATTTTCATTTGTCTGGGTACTCTCTTCTACCTTTTTTTAGTCTATAGCGGGGCCTTGCGATGTACATTCGTAATGAAGTCGTGGACCATAGCCAACAATCATTAGGCACTAATGATCCTGAATTTAACTGTCTTTGGGTTAAATTTAAAATCTGGTCAAACTTCTTACATTTCGGGTTTTTATACAGAAGCCTAAATGCGGGAAGGGATAAATCTATTTCCGGCTTCGATGCTCTTTCCGATTCCATATTGATAATCCTAGAAAGCTGTTTGAACAGTGAAATTGTTGTTTTTGGTGATTTCAATGTTCACAACTCATCTTGGATTCACCATTCGAACCGTACAACTCTAGAGGGAAAATATATTAAGCTATTTGCCGCGCACAACCACCTCGCGCAATTAAATAACGAGCCAACACATATTTCGTGTGTTGAAGGGCAGCAATACAATACCCTCACTTTCAAAACTTTCATCCCATCTAAGCAAGTCCGCGTTAAGCCAAGAAAAAATTCTTGGTTTAATTAGACGTGCAAAAATGCAGTCAGATCCAGAGAGGAAGCACTCAGTATATGGCGGTGTAACAAAACGCCGGAACTGATCTGCTACGCAAAAGGCGAGATCTTCGTGTGCCAAGGTACTTTGGCGCGTGAAAGCTTTATACGAGCAGTGCCTTCGTGCTAAAGTTCTTACTACTCGTCGGGGTAGCAAAAGCTTTTGGTTATTCGTTAAAAGAGTGAAGAATAATGATACTTCCTCAATTCCGCCTCTTTTAAGGAATGATCAAATAACTAATGATCCGATTGAAGCAATAAACCACTGCCCGCACTGGAAAGAGTATCAGTAACTATGCCAGATATATTCTTTCGAGCACGTGCAGTTAAAAACGTTTTAGCGGATCTCAACATGTACAAGTCCCCTGGCCCGGATGGAATTCCAGCGCTGGTCTTGATGCAGTGCTTTTCGACATAAGCGTGTCCATTAGCAAAACTTTTGAACATTTTGTACCATGTTGGTGAGTTCCCATCATGTTGGAAGGTTGCTAATGTAACACCAATCCCCAAAAAGGGAGAGGCTAGCAACCCTGACAATTACCGCCCAATCGCAATTTGCTTTGCACTTTCCGCTTTTGAATCAAATTGAATCAAATTAAATTTCATTACTTAGTATTATTTGGAACAATTAATATACTTTCATAAAAGCCAACATACTCGTACATATGATGCTAATGATGTTTCTGTTTTCATGAGATTTAGTAAGATGTCTATAAGGCTACAACTGCTGTCAACAAAACCTATAGAGGTGTAGTTATATAACCGTCGTCTTAAGTGTTTAATTCATTATAAGCTCTTTTTTGCATAGAAATAAAAGTATTACAGTTTTATTTTTAAAAAGCTATTCCGAATCTTATTTACTCTTCACCATGTATGCAAATCAAGTTTAGTGAAAAAAAAACAAATATTGCGGTGACAGAGAATTAAAAATGAAGAAAAAAAAAAATTAAGTACCATATATTATTTTGCATAAAAGTGTCATCGGCTCTTAATTTTAGTATTTCCTAAAAGATCTCTTCTAAAGATACATTATCGAAAATTTCAGAGACCCGTAATTTGGAAAATATGGGCGAACGCCAATTCCCTTACTTAAGGTTTTTTCTTATTTTTTAATTCTCTATCGCCCATATATTCGTTTCTTTAATTGGAATTACTTCAATGTTCAAAATGATACGAAAAAATTAGAGGTGTGCGTGATGTTTTGCCCGTTGCGTCGAAGGACATGGACTAATCTTGCTGATTTCCAATAGAACCTCTTTCGAGTGCTGTGGTCAAGGTGGTAAGCACGTTGACTACAAATCTGGTTGGCAACGGTTCAACCCCTGCGACAACCACAAAATAAAAATGTTTTTTTATTCTGTTTAATGGTATAAATACATATTCAGAATTAACATCAAAACATGCAGCCTCCTTCGTCGGTACTTCTTCATAGCATATTCGCCGGCGAAGTAGAATAAATAATAAATTGGCTATACTTTCACCACATGTTCTTTTCTCTCCTCTATCCCTTTCCTAAAGAATGTAGCACGGTTACACACTAAAGGCTGTTTTACATTGTCCCACATGTATTTAGATATGTCGTAAATTTTTGTCGAATGAGAAAAATAGAATAGTGTAAAAGCGAATTATACTGAACAGAACACAAAATGTGGCAAAAAGGAGAGAAATTACGGAAAAATTTTTGACAAGCGGATGGTAAATTCTATTCTTTAAACCATTTGAAAAAATTAAGATTTTTCATTGGACCAGTGGTGCATTTTAATGTAAACAGTGTGACTGAGTGTGAAGAAAGTTTATTTAACTTTTAGTTATTTAAATTAATCTTACTATAAACAGGAAAAAAATTTTTTTATTTTTTTTTTATTTTATTTATTTATTTTTTGTAATAAAAAAGCCTTATTGGTCAAAATATATTACAATTGATTGCAGAAGAGTTAAACAAGTTAAATAGTAACCCAAGTCAAATAACATTTTAATTTAATAAGAAAAATTAACAGAAAAAAAAAATACCATAATGTTCCAAATATGTTATATATAATATCACTCCATTACTAGTATTCTAACACTAACCAGCCTTCAATCTATAACACCACCAAGTAGTTAAAAGTTTGAAAAGTCCATCTATATCGGCGGAAAGTACCTAACTACAATTGAATTAAAGAATATTTTGATTGTGATTAATATATTGAGTTAATTTTTTCCGATATACAGCAAAGGAAACAGAAAACATTCTTAGATCAATTGATAACCGATTCCACAGACGAGCAGTTTTTATTAAAAATGATTTTTCAAAAATGAAGTTGTTAATTCTAGGAATAAATATTTGCACATTTCTAGAGGAGTGTGTAAAATTGAACAGACTCACCAAAAATTGTGGTGTTGAATTTTTAATAATCTTATAAAACTTCAACAAATATTTTAAAATCAAAAAATTTTTAAACGAGCAATTTAAAAAACGTTCAACGTACGGTGAAATGTGGTTATAACTCTGTTGATTAGAATTAAATAGTCTTTGTCGGAAAACAAAGCGTGTAATCTTGTTTACCAAGAGTTTGACTCTTTCAATATTTGAAGAAGTTGTACATAAAAATATTTCCATACAATAAGAAATTTGTGACATTAACAATGCATGCGCAACTTTATATCTGACATGGTATGGCAAGTATATGTTCAAGCTGTATAATCGGCGGAGTGTGAAACATATTCTTGAATATAAATTATTTATGTGGCATGAAAAATCAAGTCTATTATCAAGTGTTATACCTAGTATTTTCAGTTTATCGACCACCTCGAATTCTCTTCCTCTGAAACGAATCATTGACACATCACAACATAATAAACCAAAATTCATAATTTTGGTTTTATCAGCATTTAGCACCAAGGAATTTGAACTCATCCACGAATCAACTATATGTAACACTCGATTTATTCCTAGTTGCATTTTAACTGAGATATTACTATGAACCAATATTTGTATATCATCAGCAAATGCATACATTGAACATGTTTCTGATGAAATAAAATGAAATAACCTGTTTAGGTAAATTGAAAATAATAACGGACCTAAGACCGACCCTTGTGCAACACCATGCTTCACTTCTCTCACGTATGATTGCAAACCACCAAATGATACAAATTGTCGTCTGTCACGTAAATAAGAATATATAAGGGAACACGATGAGCGTGAAAATTGAAATTCCCCTGATATTTTTTTAAAAAGTTTTAGATGGTTAATACGGTTAAAAGCTTTCAAAGTAGTAGTCATGCCTCTATTTAAATTATTCCTTATTGATTCCGTAATCCCTAATAAAGCAGATGGCGCCGCACAATTACGACGGTAGCCCGCTTGACTGTCATTTAGTAAAGAATGTTGCACGATATGATCCATAACTTGTAATCGGATCACATGTTCGAACACTTTGGATATTACAGGCAAAATACTAATAGGCCTCAAGTTCTCCATTTCCATTGATGTTCCAGTCTTTGGTATTGGCACAATTTTCGCCAGTTTCCAATTTGTTGGAAATATTGAAGTAGTAATAATTGAATTAAATAAATGTAGTATGTAGTTCTCTATAAATGGCAAAATTAACTTTAAAAATTTTAGTGGAATACCATCAACACCATAAGCGTTTGACTTAATGTTATTAACTGCTGTATACAATTCAGTTAAGCCAATGCATCTAAAAGAAAAACTTCCGTTTACATCATCAAAATCAAAACATTCCGTAGATTCATATGAGTCGCTGTCTAATCCTTGCAAAAAATAGTTATTTGTCTCATTTACATTTAATTGCTCATTAGTGGAATAATTATCACTGGTTGCTGTTCTTAAACGGTTCTACATCATTTTAGTATCTGCATTATTAAAAATGTTTTTATAGATGCGTTTTTTTATTTGACGAATCACATTCTTTGCTCTATTTCTGTATCTACAATATATTCTCCATTTGTCATTGGTAGGGTTCGCTAAGTACCCCTTGAACGCTATATCTCTAAGTGACTTTGCGTATACTATTTTACGGGACTTCATCCAGTCTATTTTCTGTTTAATTTTTACTTTAGATATAGGAACCAGAGAAAACATTTTAGAAATTAAAGCATCAATTATTTTCAACTGATCATTAACATCAATAGAGCTATAAAAATCAGTAAAATCCTGATCCAATATACATTGGTATAATGCCGCACTATCAATTAGTGAGTAATTTCGGTACTCAACATACATTACAGTCTTGTTATTACAAATAGCTTTAGGTAAGTCAAAGCAGGCATAGATAAAGGCATGATTAGATAATAAAAGAGGACACTGCATTTGTCCCGTTGACTTTAGAAGGTGTTGACCACTTAATAGAAAATAATCCAAAAGAGTCGTTGTTTTGTGTTGCTTATCAAAATGAGTCGCAAGCGAATTGTGCCTTACAGAAAGATTTAAACGACTGCATATAGAACGAACCTTTCCCGCCTTTACATAATTAAAAAGATCAGTGTTGAAATCTCCAACAACTATTATATTACTATACCTTTCAAATATGTCACAGGCTGCACTCTCAAACGCCTCCATATTTCCGTTTGGTAAATAGACAACACCTATGAGAATAACTAAATTTGAAATTGATGCTTCAATGAAGAGCATTTCACATTCATTATATTGTGATTGCGTTTTTATAACTTTGTGTGTGATGGATTTAGAAACATAAAGTCCTACACCTCCTCCTCGGCCATAATCCCGCGTCCGGTCATTCCTAAGAAACGTATAACCTTCAATACTAACAGCACCGTTTGGCACCTCTGGTTTAAGCCATGTCTCCGTAACAGCAACAATATCAAGAGATGTACCCTGTATTAAATTTTGAAACTCATCAAATTTAGTTGAGTATGGTGATGGTTTTATGCTTTGACAATTACAATGTCCGGAACTCAAATTTCCTGAATATTTATTTGCGCTACACCCATCGCCGATAATTGGACCTAAATTGTTGTTAACCAATATCATACATAAATGTTATAGATTGAGGCTGTAGTAATGTAATAAACAAGTTTTTTATAAATAAGAACTTAAACATATGTGTGTATTTTGTACTATCAATATTAAATGTATCTGTATACTCTTAAAAATTATTTACTTAATTCAGTCAATAATTCATTTTATTATAAAACTAATAATGTAAATGCGAAAAAATATATATTTTTTATAATGGAGGCAAAAAAAGAGAAAAAAAAAAAAGAAAATGTTTACCAATTGTCAAACATAAAGTGAACGTTTTTCATTAAAAAAGTTAAATTTCTCGTTTCCAATTTAAAAACATACATGTCAACTTTTTTGTAAATCTACATATTGAAAAACGATTATTTTAACTTTAGTAACATTACATTAAAATCATTCTCAGCATAAAGAAGATTATTATCAACTTTTAAAATAGATTTTTGAAAAGGAAACATTTATATATTGTATCAAAATTGAAATAATAAAAATGAAAACTAATTTTTAAGATTTTTCTTTCCTTAAATATTTGTGTTCAAATGTTAAATTTAAAAACTTTAGACTCCCGTATTATTGACTGGTGGGCACATTATTGATTTATTAATGATAATGTTTTTCAGAAGAATTCACATTTTTTTGTTTCTTTTTTTTATACCATTTGTTTTGGTTTTTTATTACAATATAGTAATTAGCAAAAACGCGAGCTACATAATAAGAAAAAAGAGATTAAAACAGCGTTTAACATTAAAGCTTCGTATAGAAAAAGCAAGTATTTAACAAGCGAAACAAAATCACTATAGGTATAATGTAAGCAATTGTTAATTTTCAAATCTTCATTAAGTTTTGTATGCCTCTATTCCAAACAATGGGTATCATCTACATATAAGTCGTTATTTGTTATTGTACATTTCATATAAAATTTAGGAAGTATGTAAAAATAATAGTGGTTACGCTCTTTTGTCAAATACTTGCTCCCGCAGCTCAACAGCAAATATAAATGACATGTAAAGCAAAAACGTTTTTTTTTTTCGATGAATAATAATTTTTAACTTAAAAGCATTATTTATTAATAGGGGAAAAGTTGGCAAATTCTGTGGCAAAAGAAATTAATTAAATACATGTTTCTCTTGTTGCTAAGTAAAAAACTGATTTTATAATAAAGTCTAATATTAAAAGTAAATGAAATATTTATTACTTTTTATAATAATTATGTACTGACATCTTGATATTTCTCCATTAAATTAAAAAAGTCTAAGATCTTTTCTGCACCCTCGTTGGTTTTAATCACTGCTTTTAGGACGTTGCCATTTCGGAATTTAAAATTTGAAATCTGTTTGTTTCTTTTTAGCTGCCGACATATATAGCATAACTTAATGGCCATAGGCGTAAGATGGTCATTTAAGTACACCCTTTCTTCTAAATCAGCACCTTCATCATTCTCTTCTCGTTTCAACAAATCTTTAAGCATTAAATTTCGTGTGCTATAATATTTCTTTAGCAATTTATCCCGCGTAGAAACTGAATTAAATTTTACAAGCACTTCCTTATTGTTTTTCATAGTTGTGTATTGGAAGTCAGTCTCATTAAAAGGTATATTATATATTTCTGCCAAACTTAGGATTACGGCTTTCACTTTAGGCGAAGCTGCTGGAAGTCCAGTGATAACAACGTCAGGCCTGCTTAACCTTGTCATTATTAAATTTTGCGACTTTTCCAGTTCAATTAATTTGTCCGTAGTAGCCTTGTCAATCTGCTTGATAAACTCATAGCAGTGTTTGATGTCAGATTTCATATTATTGATCTCTGCCACAAACTCTTGTTTTAACTTACTTCCTATTTCATTAAACTTTACTTCAAGGTCTTTTACAGCTTCACATATGCGTTCCTCAGTAGATTTGCGATGAGCTTCCAATCTGGTAATAAGATTTTCATTAATTTCATCAATGCCTTTACGTAGTTGTGCTGCAAAATTATCCGAGGCAATTTTAGGAGCCATAATTTATGCAGATTTGATTTATTTTTACAATTATTATTATTTTATTTTTCAATTTAACAATTTCTCTTTAGTGCTGCTTTATTCTTTTATTAACATACATATGTATGTGCTTCTACTTAAGCATGTATAACTTTAAAACAATTATCACGTGTTTAATATGCAGTTTTTGCCTTTTATAAAATGTACGTAGTTTTAACTTCTAAATTCTTTTTTATAATTAAATATTCGAAAAGCGGTTCACGTTGTTTGCATTGGCGTAATATGATATAATCTTATTAGTTTTATATTTAATTAATTATTGACCGACACCAAATTTTCTTTACTGATTCAATTGAAAGGTTGCCATTTAATTAATTTTAAAATCTTTATTTTAAATATTTTTCAAAAAGAAAACACTAATCATATAAAAACCTCTTTTTTCAACGTTTGGAAATTGCGCGGTTTTAACTTGGACAATCGGCTGTTTTATTTCTTCCTACTTTGATTCTATTTGCACTAATAATCTAAAAATAAATAAGATTTACAACCGATTACTACTCTCATTTTTTAGGTACGGAGCTAATTTCATTCTGTTTTTGCTTCTTCAAAATCAAATCAAAAGTATTATAGTCTAAACATACCATAATTAAATAGTCATTGTTGCCTAAAGAAGTAGCACACTTCTTTTAAAAAAAATAAATGTCTGATCGATTGGCGTATTTAAATTTTTTCACTTTTTGTGGTGAAGGGTATGAAACTGGTCGTTGAATTGTCTGTCATGGTATTTACGAAAATCCTATATATATGTAATTTTTTATAATAAACTTTTATATTTAATTAAAAAAAGTGTTGTGAAGGATAAAAAGCTTTTAAATTCACGAAACAGTAAAATTTAAATATTTATCGACATTATTTTCTAAATGCTTTCAGTTTATATTCACTCTCAAAATATAATTTTTATTAAGAGAAATTTTTATCTTATTTTTTAGACAATTACCACAAATCTAAGCCTTCAATTGAAAACCCGATTGTTACAAGCAACGATTTGGCTGAAGGAATAAAACTTAATCTAAATAAATTCAAATTAAGATCAAAAAAGCGTTTGGCCAGAATAAAACACAAACAAAAAATGTTACGATGTCATTTAGAAAAGTACAAAATTTTAGGTATTTAAGCGCATGAAATATTGTACAAAATTAAAATTTAATTACAAAAATAATTATTTATCAATTTTTTGCAGCATCAAAAATTTTGATTGACAGCTCAAAAGTTAAAAATGAAAACATTTTGAAGGACGCAAATGGAGCCGGTAAGTTTTTAACAATAAATTATTTATGTACTTTCATTTACAGAAATAAAACAAGAATTTTAACATTTTTTTTGGGGACTTATTTTGGCACTAAAAAAATAATTATTTGAAGTTTTATTTCCCTGCAATCTCTTTTATTGCAACACGGTGGAGTATAAACAAAGTAATTAGTTGATCGGCATTTTAAATTGATTGGTTGAATTGGCGTAGTAAGTAGAGCTTTAAATTTGAATCAAAGCTTTTTAAAAAAGCTTAACAAGGACTTCAAGACAATAGCTCCGTCTCCGTACTTTTTGGGTAAAGTTCGGTAAAATGAAAGTAATCATCATTTAATCTCAATCGAAGAGAAAAATTATCAAAGGTACGGGAACACAAAAGACGAAACTTTTATCCCAAAGCAAAATGTCAAACAAAATAAACATGGATTTTTTCATAATTATTTTGTTATTTTTTTTAGATAAAACTTCTAAATAACAAAGTGTGGACATTTGCGCGCATGAAACATCGAATTTTTAATATTTGTTAGTGTTTACATTTTAATCAGCTGATTGTTTTTCAGTTTACATAATCTTTCCAAAGAAAATGTCTGGGCTGTTTCGTGCAGAAAGAAAAAGAATTCCCAAAAGCTCTCTCTTCTACCCAAACTTGTGGTAAGAGAACAGTTTTGGTATAATTGGGGACTCTCGGCATTCTGCAATGCTGCGGAAAGTTCGTAATTGAATTTTTAAATCAAAAGCTCTTCTGCTTTGAAATGAAATGACTACTACAGGTTTCATGTTATTTTCCTTAATTATAAAATGCCTTTTAAATTTTTTATTTGTCTAACTTTATAATTAAAATGATAATACGAGTAGCAAACATCTTAAATTGAAATAAGGTGAATTATTGACTAAAGCAAGGCTGTGAAAGTGTCAAGACATTTTTATGTCAGGTAGTACATTCGTATGTCATATTATATTTAATGTTTCGTTTAAAAATCTGTCAAGTTCGGTCGATAGGTTCACCGTCGAGACTAAAATTTAATTTCAAATTTTTCTTTAGAATTTTTTTTTCTTCAAATTTCCCAATTTTTCTTTACAGATGATAAACAAATATCAAAGTCTTTAATTGATATACTAATTGAACGGAACACCTTAAAACTAAAATCACAATCTAAGACGAAATCAAAATCGAAATCGAGGATACTCACATTAAAGTTAAAAAATAAAACAAAAAAAGGTTTGAAAAAATTCGGTATGTAAAAAATTAAAGGAGAAAAAGAAATTTATTTATTTATTGTAATTTTTCATAATCAAAATTATTTCTACAGCAACAAAAACTTTACTGGAGAGTAAAAAAGATGAAGCAAATACTGAAGTTGAAGCAGAAAAAGTTGAAAGTAATCCAAAGATCTTTAATGCTAAAGGTAATTTTATACTTCAGTTAATAAAAATACAACAATTTTCAGTTAAAATATCTCTACCTACTCTAAGCATAGAAAAAAGTATTCGAAAGTTATTATTTCAATATTTCAATTATATAATAAGGTACTCACTCAAGTAGGTGTACTAAAGTTTGGAGTTATTTAGGAATTAATTATCAGGCAACTAGGCATGTTCTGCATGCCACACGAAATGCTCACTTTGTATTTTTCAAGGCATTGTTTTTGTAAAAAATAATTTTATAGCAACAATGCTTTGAAAAATATAAAATGAAAATTTCGCATGGATGCAGAACATATCTAAATAACTTGAACAAAGTAGCTTTTGGACTTAAGAAATTAAATTAAATTTAGAACACAACAGGTAACTTGCTTTTACTGATTTTATGTTACATACGCAATTATTGAAGAAAATTTGCATTATTAAATCGTGCTAAATCATACCAAGGCAAATTCACATAAGTGTATGATAAACTTTAGAACACAAATATTTAGTACACTTTTTTCTTACCCTTTTCAATAACGTTTTTCAAGATTCGTTTTTTAAATTGATTTAGAACTCTTCTTCTTCTTCGTCTTTTTTAAAGAATAATAAATAAAAGAAATTTTGTGTTATAAAATGATTCACTTTTGACAGCTATTCTACACATTACAAAATTAAACAAAAATTGTCAGCTGCCGCGACGATGCCACCTGGTAAAATTAATTCGCCTTGAATCATACAATATTTATTATAAAATTTAATTACCGTGAACGGACAAGAACACATTTCCACCTCAATACTTAATTTAAATAAAAAGATATTATCGACCAGTATATGTAACTGACTGTTTTCAAATCTCATTTTTAAAGATTTTTGACCCGATGATAACTGCATTTAGTAATAATCAATACCAAACATTTTTTTATTGTGGGTGCATTTATTTATCGACAAATAACATGCAGTTTCTACAAAACTGAGAGGCGGTCATTTAAGCAATTTATATTTTTAATATTTTTTTATAAAAGCATTTTTTGGAGGCTTGCCTCAGGCTCTTAATTTGAAAATTTTAGTATTAATATCAAATACTTTGGCAGCATTTTTTTATATTCTTACTTTTGAAGGAATATCGAAAACTGATAACCAGAACATAAATAAATAAATAATTTAATAAATTAAAATTTACGTTACAACATCCGTAACAAAAGAAAACTGGATCAAAAAATAAATAAATATAAATAAAAAAAAATCATGTAAATAACTAAGCGCAGCACACTTTACAGCACAGTTGTTTAATCACACGCTATCTAAGCACCATTATAAGTGAATATTGGCAATATTCAATAATATTCTACTGTAACCTTTGACTCAGCGGTATGAAAAGGGACAAAAAGGCACTTAATAGAATTTAAAACATAGATAAGCTTTAAAATTCAAACCTTAAGCAAAGAAAAGGGAAGAAACTATCATTTTTAGCGGGCATAACAAAATTTAAGGTAATAAAATTTAAAGTACAGATACCTATCTATCTATTCGTGACTCTGATTTCGAAAATCTTATCTACATATCAGAAAAAGGGGGAAGCGAGAAATTTTTTAAAGATGGATCTTGGCTAATCATCATTTACTGGGAATCCTCTGATCATTGGCATAGATAAGCCTGCCTAGAAAAGGCTAAGACTCCGCCACAAAAAAATTTATGCCACCAAAATATTGTTTCTTTATAGATTTTTTATAAAACGCTTTTAAACATTTTTAACGCTTTTCATAAGCAACAATAACTATGAGCTAAATCGGTTTTGATATTCTTCTACTTTTAGATCAAGAAATAAAACAGTCTACTTTTGGAAACAATAAATTAATATTACCTGCTGAAAATCCCCTAGACAAGAGTGTTGAATTGAAATTACCAAAGAAGACCAACACTGTTAAAATATTTTATAGGCCACATCCAAGAAGAATCAAAATGCTAATGGAACAACGAAAGAAGTTGGAGCAAATGTCTCAAATGCAACTTAATTTAAAAGAAGAACCCGGTAAGCAAATAATAAAATTGTCAGTAATTTACAATTTGAGTTTATCTGAAACTCCCATTTTAAAGATTTTGCTCGAACCTAGGGACCAGCTGCAATTAATTTATAAATTTTTTTTTTTTTTAATTAGGACCAGCACTCAGGGGATGACCCCTACTTATGCAATGCATTGTGCCAGAACTAGGAAATTAGGTTTAGGGATGGGGGATAGAGGGAGTAGTGCTTGTGAACATTTGATTTGAATCTTTGCACATTGAAAGTGGCAGGAAAGACCTCTGCAGGGAGTTTATTCCACGTACGAACTGTTCGGCTAAAAAACGAATTCTCTCTGTAATGCGTTGTGCGATTCACTGGCCAATCGACCACAAAGGAATGCGCTCTTGATGCAGATCGCGTTGCGCGTATGAAATTACGGTTTTCAGGAACAAGTTCCCTGATTTCATAAGAACACATTCCGTTGTAGTAACGATAAAACAGTGAAACACACCCCACATTGCGTCGATGCTCCAGTGAGTCAATAGAGCTGGATACCCTACTGTCACCGATGAGTTTCTTCGCTCTCTCCTGTACGCGGTCGAGTAACTCCAAAATAGACTTTGAAGCACCGGCTTATACATGAGAGTTGTATTCCATTTTCGGTCTGATAAAGGTGACATAGATAGTAAGGAGATCAGATGGAGTGAAGTATTTCTTACACCGTTTTAGAAAACCTAGGCACTTGAATGCTTCTTTTGCAACATGAAAAATGTGCTTGTTCCAACGAACATCGCATTGAATTTTCATGCCAAGAACATCGAGAGCTTCTGATTCCTTAATATATGTATCACCCATAATTACAGATGACGTAGCATGTTCAGCATTACGCCTGTGCGAAAGCACACAGCACTGGGTTTTATTAGCGTTAAACTGAACCCTGTTCGCCAGGCCCCATTCGGAAATTACTAAAAGGTCGCGATTAAGGGTATCGTCCATGTGCTTTCTCACAGCCCCAATTTCCTGAAGGCTTGGTCTACTGCGAAACGAAAATGAATGGCATATGCTACTGTCATCTGCAAAAGAATAAATAGGGTTGGAAGTCTGACGTAGAAGGTCATTAAGAAAAATAAGAAATAGGGTAGGGGAAAGGACGGAACCTTGCGGTACCCCTGAATTTAACTTGAACTCGTTTGATGAGATCCCATTTATAACAACTCGCATAGTGCGATCCCTGAGAAAGCCATTGTGGTTTATTGATATTAAAACATTTTATGTAGAGTCTTCTGATTGAGAAATAAATGGAGCCAACATAAAGTTTCATTGATATCTGTTAATTGACTTAACGTTGTGCAACTTCGTTGACAACATAGTCAAACAACACACACTTCCAACTTCGTCCACTTGCCACTTTTCATGCGATTTTTATACCCTTCATCACAGGTGGAAAAGTTTGTCAGTTTCTGTAATATCCATTTCCGACTCCATATACATATACATATTTTCTGAATTCTTATGCATAGTAAAGTCGATTGAGCGTTGTCGGTCTGTCCTTCTGTGTTCGCATCGAAATCAACATTGCCAAGGCACTAGATGAGCTTAAGCAAATGTAAATACGCTAATCGATCAGACATAATACGCCTCTTTTCTAAAAACAAAAATTTCATGAAACCATCGTTATGAAACCAACTCTAGTCGTGAATGTTTTAACTAATACTGACATTCGAATATACAGTACTGTTCGAAACTTAAGCAGCTTTTCCCCAGTAAATACTCATGGTCGTATAAGTTCTCTTTAAATAGCTTAATGAAAAATTTTCCTTTTATTTATTATTATACGTATAGTCTACATTCTAATAATAACAACAAAAAATACTTTTTATGTCTTTGGAAGAAATTATAAAACAAACAAAAAAATTAACTTAAAAATTCGCTGTTCGAAACCTAAGCAACTTTTACATTGTTACATTTGTTGCGAAATATTAACTAAAACAACACGAACATTTTAAACAAAAATCTTAGTCCCGTTATGATGGCTATTGAAAAAATTAATTTTGGTTGATTTTATGCGTTCAAGTAGTACCAATTCTTTAGAAATGCAACCATGACGCGAACACGTTACGGATCAGCTTTTAAGCTAAAGATTATTGAAATTTTTAATAACGTTCAATCCCAAATTGCTATAGCAAACCAATTGAATATTAATAAATCAATAGTTTCCCGACTTTTAAAAAAGTATAAAGCTACTGGGAAAGTAGAGGAAGCCAATAGCGCTGGGCGACTTCGAAAAACTTCTGAACGAACAGACCAAAAAATTTTCCGTCTAGTTAAAAGAAATCCATTTAGTTCGTCGAAAGACATAGTGAATGAGCTTGAACTTCAGATTAGTTCTTCCACAGTAAGAAAATGTTTATTGGAAAAAAACTTAAGGAGCTTCATGCCATCTAAGAAGCCTATACTTACCAAGAAGCATTTAAAAAAGAGGTTTGTTTGATTGATTGCAACGTAGTCTCTGATTTTCTCAGATTTCTGGTTGTTTTACGTTGGATTTTGTTAGAGCACATATTGATTTGACTATATCCAAATGGAGAACTGTTTTGCTTAGTGATGAATCTAAATTTAACTTACTAAATTCAGATGGAGTTTGCCACGTAAGAAGACCAAAATGAAAGCGGCTACATCAAATGCCACAATAAAGCATGGGGGTAGAAATGTGATAGTTTGGACTTGTTTTTCGGCCAGTGGTGTTGGTCCCTTTGTAGAAATTCAAACACAAATTGATCGTTTTGTTTACAGAGACATTGTAGCAACTTACATGCTTAAATATGCTGAGTGGTAAATGTCACTTCGATGGGTGTTTCAACATGACAATGACCCAAAACACTCATCGAAATTAGTCAAGAATTGGTTATCAGCTAATGGGGTTCAAGTTTTGGATTGGCTATCTCAATCGCCAGATTTGAATCCCATAGAGAACCTCTTTGGAATTTTAAAACGGAGAGTTGGCACTCGACGCTTTAAAAATAAACAGGAGTTGATGAACTGTTTAAAATCAGAGTGGGAAGCTATACCAACATCTATTCTATCGAATCTTATTGAATCTATGCCCAAAAGATGCGCTGAGGTCGTAAGAAAGAAAGGATATCATGCCAAATATTAAAAGTTGCTTAGGTTTTGAATAACAAATTTTTAAGTTAATTTTGTTTTAATTTTATTATAACCTTTAAAGAAATGGAATTTAATTTTTGTTTTTTTTCTTTTTCTTTGTGTAGTAGTAAATAAAAATAAAATTTTCTATAAATTTATTTAAAGAAAAGATATGAGTTTATTATTACTTAGTGGGAAAAAGCTGCTTAGGTTTCGAACAATACTGTATGTGTGTAAGGGTGCACTCAGATTAGTTAAATATTTGTCAAAAAAAAACTTTACTACATTTTTAAAAATATTTATTCTATCTTTTCTGACATATATCATTACAAGTGACAATTTATAATACAATAAATGTGATATTTTACCTTTTATAATCGGACGGATCAGTAGGCGTTAACTCATACTTCCGTAACTACAGAAGTCCAAAAACAAACTTTGTATGGAGATCGGTTTTTGCCAGATGTTCTAAGCAGTTGCTTGTATTTTACCTTATTGTTTAAAACATTTTAACAATTTTATTACCACCGACACAAGCATTTAAATTATAAAATAAATCAATAGTGTTACATGGTACATTTTTTGGTTACTATTTCGAAATAATAAGAAAATTAATGAAAGTTTAAGAAATTGTTAATTCCATTTCGATTAAAATAATATTTTTTTTTCTTACACAGAAACTGGTAAAGATGTATTAATTAAAAATGATGTTGAACCTCTACAAAATATTGGTAAGTAAACTCAATATTAAAGTTTTAAAAAAACTAATACTCAAGAACACAAAATTATTTAAAAATTTTTAGAATTTGAGAAAAATGCAGCAACTGTTAAGGAAATAGATTTGCCAAAAAATATGGGTAAGTATGAAGGCAACGGCTCACCAATATATTTTACAATAAGAATTGAATTGAATACTTGCTTGATCCGCCTTTACAGCGTTAAACAAACACTAGAACCAAGCATTCCATTTTAGAAAATTTAAGGAGGTCCATAACACAATAAACTACATACGAGGGCTGCTATATATATTTCTGGCCTGGCAACACTGAGTGCTGCCAAGTGCAATCTGACATTTCCATTGGAAAGTTTGTCATTTTGAAGCATAATCGTACTCAAAACGTTTTGACGTACGACCATTATTTGTGTTGTTTACAGTGACTTGAAAAAATTAATATAGAAGAAAATGGAATTAACTCGTGAACATTTTCGTGCCATCATTTTTCACAACTTTCGACGTGGATTATTACGACAAGAGTGCATTGATGAACTTAAATCTTCGAATGGCGATGAAGCACCATCCTATAGCACTGTATAAAATTGATATAATGAATTGAATCGTGGCCGAGGCTCGCTCAAAGACGAATTCCGTGAAGGTCGTCCAAAAGGGATGTTGTGCCAGAGAACATTGATGCCGTGCGTGAACTCATAATGCAAGATCGACATGCGATATACCGAGAGATAGATACATCCTTGGACATTTCTTCCACCAGCATACATTCGATACTGCATGAACACCTGGCCGTAAAAAAGGTTTGTTCTCGTTGGATCCCGACAATTTGAAAGTCGCTCAAAAAAAGGCTCGTGTCGATTGGTGCAAAAAAATGTTGCAAAAATACGATTACGGTGCTTCAAAAGACGATTATAAGATCGCCACAGGTGACGAATTATAGATCTATGCCCGAAACGAAACAACAATCGACCGTGTGGGTCTTCAAAGACGAGCAAAATCCAACGAAAGTTGTTCGTGGAAGAAGCACTTCGAAGCAAATGGTCGCCTGTTTCTTCGGCAAAACTGGTCATGTGGCGACTGTTCCGCCTGAGCAACGTAGGACGGTCACTTCTGAGTACAATTTGTTTGCCTGAAGTCATCGGAGAAATTCGAAAAACCAACAAGAGAAGACGAATGATTGTTCACCATTACAATGCGAGCTCTCACACATCGGCTCAAACCAGAGCGTTTTTGACCGGCCAAAACGTCGAATTAATGGGTGATCCGCCGTACAGCCCTGACTTGGCACCTAATGACTTCTTCTTGTTTCCGCACATCAAGAAAAAAATGCGTGGTCAACGATTTTCGTCGCCAGAAGAAGCTGTTGAAGTGTTCAAAAACCATGTTTTAGAGGTGTCTCAATCGGAGTGGAAAAAGTGCTTCGACAACTGGTTTGAGCGCATGCAAAAGTATAAAAATCATGCTGGAGAATACTTTGAAAAACAATAAAACCATTTTTGATTATAAATATTCGCATTTTCACTAGTAGGCCAGAAATATATAGAGCAGCCCTCGTATGACACTTTTTTGAATAAACGAAAAATAAAACTGTGTGTTACAATAGTTTTCTAACGTTAATACAAATCTTAAACATGTTAATTTATCTGCTAAGTAGTTTTAAAGTTATTTACAATTTGGAATTATTGCGTTTTGATCTAATTCTTAGTGAATAATTAATTTGCTTTGATATGAACCCTTTGAATTCGTTCTGATTTAGGATGAACTAAGTGTAGAATTATAGCTTTTTCATTTCCTTTGTTGTTTGGAATTAAATGATTAATTTATTATATAAATTAGCTGTAATCATACTACGACCACTCTTTCTTTCCAGCAAGTTTTTTTTTTTTTTTTTTTTTGATTATGCACACTAATATGGTTTTACTTTGTATGGGAAGTACCACGCCTATTTTTTTAATTTAGACAATTTTTTGTAAATTATTATTTATTTATTAATATACGTAGTTAAGCGAAACACAAATTGGTTTGAAACAATGGCGAGGTGGGGTCCAAGCAAAGTAAATAATTACAGCTCTTTAATCTTGAACCAATTGAGGCCAGAACTTGAAAAAAAACTTTTTTTATCTCAAGGCAAATTTACCTCTTAGTTAGATCTAAAAATTTTGCCTTGAATAAAATTAACAAAAAAAATTTGGTCTGATTAAGAGCTTAAATTTTACCGTGGGGAGAAAAGCAATATTTTGAATAGTTCACGAGATATAGACTTAGAAATCAGTACATGTTTCCTGAAAACGTACTAAAATCCTCCTGCAGGTCGAAAATTTCAAAAATGAATTTAAAAAAACCTTAGCTAATAATTCAAAATCCAGCTAGGCTTTTTCTTCTACCATCAAAATCTTTCATATTTTGGGGGTCTCGATAGATTTCAAGATTTTAAAGTTGAAAAAATGTGCTACTGTGTTATTATCGTGTACAAAGAAAACAACAGTAGAGACTTGAAATTTGCACAAGTAACTGAGATATTAGTTTTTATAGTTTCACGAAACACAAACTAAATTAGAACAGGAGGCCTGATGCCTCCCATGGAAAGTGAAAAATTATCATATACCTAGGGAACTATAATAGGCAGTGTTGAAATTGAAATTGTTACTATAGAGAGAATCAATTTAAAAGCTGGCTGGGTTGGAGAAGTGCATGTGGTACGATTATTGTAGCATGTGGTACGATCATTGTAGCTGACTCAATTATTGTTTTTCCTTTTGTAGTATCTTCGCAAGTCGTAACACGTTTACATTGTGACTCTTTTGTTTCAAGGGTATGAGAACTATTTGATGTTTAATCAACCAAACTTTTTTCCCTTATACTTAAAAAAATATCGAAAGAGAGAAAGAATAAGGAAAAAGGTAGAAAAAACTAAAATCAGGCATGACTCATGAATATTCATTTCGAGCTTCTCTACATCTCTCGTCAGTAAACTTCTACTATCGATAGCTTTTTTTGATAGCGATACCATTGGCAAGTTAAATTCTTGTATTGTTGACTGAATTACCACTTCGATAGTATAGATAGTTATAAAGCAAACTATTGAATGTACCGACTATTGATAGTTTTGCAGCTCTACTTATGTAGCTATAAGCGCATAATGTAAACTGGCTCTAAGCAATCAAGGCAGAGATTATAGAAACAAAGTTCCAATATATGGACACCAATGTAATTTTAAGCCAAAATTTAAGAAAGTTGCAAACAAAAACTGAATCTGAGAACTGGGACAAGTTGCAACGAGTTCATTTCGATAACAAGCATTAAAAATTGCATTAAACTGCGCAAAAATTGATATCGTGTAAATTTAGACCATCATCGTATTGATTAATACTTTTCGACTGACTAAACCAAGTTTTGTCTCATCAGAGTTTGTAATATTTCCTTTTAAATTGATTGACTTGGTTTAATAGCAAATTTGATTATTGAAAGTGCAGTTCCTTTCAATCAACAATTTATAGTACATCCTTCGATAGAAAAGGAACAAGGATTCATAAATCCAGGGAATAAGCAAACAATGAGCAACAAATCTTTTTATAAAATGTTTTAAAAAAAAGCGAAAATTAAAAAAAAAGAAAAATACGGGAAGTATTTATTAAGTGGCATAACGGTAGTTTTCTAAATGTGAGTGAGTTCTACCTGAAGCAATTCTCATCCTCGAAGTAAATATTTCAACGAAAATATTTAAGTTAATTGTTTGTAGGTTTCTAAGAAATCAATGTCAATTGTGTTTTTCCTTGACCGTCACAAGCTTTTGATATCAACCCCATAGAAAACCTAAAAAGTTTTAACTTGAAGTCAAAACAAATTTATCTAAATAAATTAGAATCGATTTTGTATACCACAGTGTTGTTGCTTGACAGCATTACGGTTAGTTATATAACTTCTAGATTACAAGCTGCAAAGCAAAAATTTAAATTTAAATGATTAATCTTACTTAAGTTGGTTAAATACTGCCATCATCAAATTTTTATGTTTATAAAAGTACACAGACTTGCACACAGATTTTTATAGCAACTACTAAAGCTGCGCATTCTATAAACATACTGAATCATTCTTAAAATTTCACTATTTTAATATCTTTTTTTTTTTACTTTTTAGAGGCAAAAGGCAAAACGGTATTAAGCGACGCTCTTTCAACACTTTTAAATACAACAAACGCCCCAAAAATGAAAATCATTACAAATCCCAATAAACGTATCGTAAATAAATTGAAAAGAAGCAAAAAATGTATGTAACTAATTTCGTATAATAAATAGTTTTTGAAAAATTTATGTAAGTTTTAATTATTGTAAAAATTTATTTCGTTACAGGTGTATGTGGTGATCACAACAGTGATACCAAGTCTTTTACTGATGAACCTAAAAATAATTTATTGTTATCCGGAAAAACTGAAAAATTAAAAGATGAAAAAGGAAAAGTAAATGCAGATGTTAAAATGCCACAGCCACAAGGGAACAAATCAGGTATTATAACCGACTACAGTTTTTCAATTTCAAAATTTTTAAATTATTCAAGAAAAATATTTTTGCATTTAGTCTTTAAATGTAAAATTTGATTAGAATATTAAGGTCTATAATGTCGGTCTAGTCGGTCTATCGAAATTTCTCAAACATTTTATGCAAATTGGAGCGAAAAATTTTTTCAGTTTTATTTATGTTTAATTTTAAGACTACAAAAAGAGAACCGTGAGAAAGCTGCAGTGAACGTGCAATTTTTTTTTTTTTTTTTTGATTCTGAAAATTCTTTATTAATAATTATTAATCCATTTTTTCATTGAATAAACTATTATATCGATATAAATTATTTACAAGATTTAAATGTTCAAATCTTAATCTATTTTGCAGCAGCAATTATAAAGACAAACAAATTAATGAAATTTAACAGAACTTCTAACACTAGAACTCGTGTCATTATTTTGAAGGATATTTTTAAAGACAAATTAACAGCAAAAGGTAAATTGATTCAGTACTTGCATGTTTTGATATTAAAAAAAAAACATCAGCGTCGGACTAAATTTTATATTTTAAGACTTTTAAGGGTGAATATTTTATAAGTTTATCAAATATTTTAAAATTTCCGAAAGTTTAAATAATATAAAACTATGCTACAAGGCACTATAAAATAAACTTGTAGGGCGTAATCTGAATTTAGCATTTAGTTGCAAAACTAAATACGTAGTGATACTGACATTACCATTTGCTCACTGTCAAAATATTGAATACATGACGGTAATATGGAAATAAGCATGAAGTCTGGATAAAATCCAAGTTGGGATGAGTCATGCACTCATATTCTTGTCACTTGCATTTTAAAAATCAGGTATAGTGGAATTGTAAATGGTTTCGGTTTTAGCAGCTATTATTCGTATTTTAGAGAGTAGTAGAGTTTTATAAAAGTTATGTTAAAGCTTTTAACACTGCATGGCAGCTTAGGCAAACCGATGGGTTTACTTTATAGACTGAAAGCAATTATAAATAGAAATCAACTAATTTTGAGACACACAAATCTGAGATGAATCCACAATCTAGTGATAGCTAATTGTATGCAGTAACAAACAAACTCTTTTTGTTCCTTTTTTTGTAAGGAATCACTCAAATTAATTTACTTTTAAGAAATCAAGCAAATAACGTAAAAAAATGTTTTTACTTAAAAACAATTAAGAGTGCTTTACTTGGCCATGCAGAATCTTATATACCCTTCACCATGTATGTAAATCTAGTTTAGTGAAGGAACTCCTTGTTTTTTCGATTGGAGTTACTAAACTAGATTTGTTTCAAAATATATGGAAAAACTAGACGCTAGCGTGGCTCAAAGGACATCGAACGATCTTGCTAACTTTCAATAGCTAAATTTTCGAAACTATCTGATCGATTAACGTTTTTGAATTTTCTCTGGCTCATCTAGTGCCTTGGCAAAGTTGACTTCAACCCAAACACGGACGGACAGACGGATATTGATCAATCGACTTCGCTTGCATAAGAACTCAGAGTGTTTTAAATACTTTTAGGGACGGAAATGACTGAGTTAAATACACCCTTCTTCCTTCTGTGGTGAAGGGTATGCAAAAATGTTTTAGAAACATTTTTTTAGTTTGATGCCTTTATTACCTTTATTTTAATATACAGTAGCATCAAGTGAAACTCGTAAACTTCAATTAACTTGTTTATAATTTGGAAAAAACAAACAAGTACAAAAAACATAATCCAGTATTTTATTACTTCAATTTATAAATATATTAAAAAACAGGTCAACTTAAAAAATTTAATTCAATTAGGTTTTTGCAAAGCAAAAATATAATAGTTCTGTTAATTTACTTTACTAGCAGGAACTTGCAACGAAGAGTAAGAAAGAATTTTGCAAAATTGCTCTCAAAAATTTAAAAAGTAAATGAACGCTTTACTAGCAAAAATTTGCAAAGAAAATTATTTTAGCTTTGGGAATGATATGTAAGACGTAAAAACTGTACGGTGTGCACACAAAATAGTACTATTTTTAAAGCAAATGTACTAGAGTGCAAAAATGAATAAAACAAAGACTACTGAAAGCCAGTAAACTGGTAACCACAGGAAAAAAATTTTAAATAATAGTCCAAGTACTAAATGCAAAAATATGTAAAATGTTTTAATTATCCTTTTAAATATTTGGTAATTTGCAGACGCGTTTAAGCTCATCATGTATAGAATTTTTTTTCTACAGTTAGTTCTAATAAACTTTCTTATTGTAATTAAGATGTAAAAATATTTATATTAAAAATAGTTTTAACATGTATATAACTTATTCTTAATTATACATAAGAATTGTACAACTCTTCTTTAAATTGTACCGAAAAAAGTACATTGCATTGACAAAGCTCGAAGATTCTAAGCTAAATTTTTGTTGTTTTACTTTACTTTGATTTGTACTTCAATGGCGAAATTAAAGTAAAATTAAAAAATAATATTATTTTTATATTCTTTTAATTGTCAAATACTTGCATTTTCTTTAATGTTACAAAAATTTCTTTTATCAGGCATTTTTAAAGTAAATTATTTTGTAAACAAAAGTAAGAAACAGCTGTTTGGCTAATTTTTGCAAGTAAAAATTTTACTAGTAAGAATTTGCAAGATATTTTTTGTATCTCATTTTTTTACTCTCTGTTTACACTCTCTCGTTGCAAATTTTTTGGGTTAATGAACACTTTCCAGTAACAATTGTTACAAATTCGTAACAATTTTTAGTAAATGAACAGACCTAATATAGTGCGTATTTTCATGCCAAAGCTAAACTCGTACACATGTTCAAATTTCAAAGAATTGTTTTCTCTTTAAAGAATTTAATATTTTGTGTGCATCCCTTTATTTTTTATTACCATTTTCAGCCTATTAGGTATGCTCTGAACGAGTTTTTTGCAAAAGCTAGGTTAAGTTTTTTGCCATTCTTCTTAAAGAGCTTTTTTCAAATCGTCCTTGGAACTTATGGTATGATGGCGAATTTTCCTGTCGAGGTAGCTTCACAAATTCTCAATGGGATTAATATCTGGACTTTGGGCTAGTGTATCCATGACATGCGGACAATTATATAACAACCATGATCGCACATTATAAGCCTTATGCTTTGGATCATTGTCTTGATAAAAATAAAAATTATTGCCAAAACCAAGTTTTTGCTTACATTGTGGCAAACTTTCATTTAAAATGTTAAGGTACATGTGCTAAAGAAGCAGATAATGAACCTCAAACCATTACCGACCCACCACCGTGCTTTACTGTGAGTTTCATATTATTAGCAAGCAGCTCTTCATTTCGCCTTCTCCACACATAGGGCCCGCCATCTGATCCAAACAAGTTGAACTTGCTTTCGTCTGTGAATAGCACGTTCTCCCAAAACGAAAAATCTTTTGATTGACGCTCTTTGGCAAATTGCAGTCTTATTTTTTGGTTTCGTTTGTTTATAAGAGCTTTTTGTCTTGCTCTTCTGCTATTAAATTCAGCTTTGCTTAAAATATTTCTGATATTCATTTCTTTTCCAAATCCTTCTGCGCGATTTCTGCTAGCTTCGGTGCACTTAAAAATGGATTTTTTTTACTTGCAGTAGAATGTATTGCTCGTCACTATCGGATAAGATTTTATTATTCGCAACTTTCGGCTTATTTGCAACTCTTTTCTTTGTGTTGTATCTTTTTATTATATATTGTACCGTTGATCGGCTTCGACCTATAATTTCTGATATTTCTCGAAGTGATTTCTTATTTTTATAATGCTGAATTACCAGTTTCCTAACTTCAACACCTGTTTGCCTTGTTTGAAAGCATTAGATCTGGCAATATAGGCATTCTTTTCCTCAGACGCAGTTGCGAGCATTTAAAATTAAACGATGGACAATACTGAATGAGTTAATAGATGACAAGCATAAAACCGAATTGATTATAAGCACTGAGCAAAAGAAATATACAAATAATTTATTTGATCTTTTATATTTATTTACAATAAAGTATGGTCATGAATAATATAATTTTGAGAAGTTTTAAAAGTTTGGTTCGGTTAGAATTTTAGCAAACGTCTTTAAAGTCAAGCAAACAATGATCACTTAACGATTAAATATTAACAAAAACTTTCTTACTGTGAATAAAGAATTGTTTTGAAGCAACTAAAATTTGTTCACTGCAATCGTATGTTGTTGCAGAGAACAAAAAATTTTTTAATTATCATACCATGTTTTTTCCTTGCGTGTGATGTTGAGAAATCCAATTTAATGTATCATGATTTCACTAGAGAAACAGTTTACAAAGCAATCGCTACTAGTTGCAGTTACAGTTACAGTGGTCACCAGCTTTGTGTAATGGTATTTATATGGATCTATAAAATGAAGGTTTAACTGAGTAAATAGTTACTCCTTCGAATAAATAAACTGACAAACGACAAAAAAAAAAACGATAGTGGTCAAACGTGGCAGAACAGCAATTATTGTGTAGGATGTTGCACATATGCAAGCTTTTTTCATCTCATGGTGCATTATTTGTATCTATTAAAGGTTATGTGGGATTCGGTAGGAAATTTGAATAATTTTTTTAATTAATTTAATTACATATTTAATTAAAAAAAAAAATAAAGACATAATTGAATTTAAATTTTAAATCAAATAAAATCTATAACAGGTCACAATATTTTTTCCGTTTATTATTTGATCTTAATTAGAAAGGAAGAAATAATAAACGCAAAAAAAATGTGTCATTCTTGAAAAACATATGACCATAATAGAATATTTTTCAAATACACGACCGACCGCAAGTACACAAATTGTAGAGCTCGTATGTTTCTAACTTTCAATGAATTGACCGTCACAAACTTCTGATCTAAACTATCACAGTAGGAGACAATAAAGCCTGTTGGTTCGAAGAATAGTCTTAAAAAATTTGATAATTTAATTTTAATAAGCAACGTCGGAAAAAAGCAGTTCCGTGTTTTTGCACCTAAAAGTAAAAGAACACTACATAAATTAAATAAATAAATACTGTTATTTTCAAAGAGATACACTAGCGTTGCATTTTTTGTGCACGCAACTCTTCATGTGCATTAGTGTACACAGCTCATAAAATATTCGATAAAGAGGCTTAAATCAAATAAAATAAATTCTAAGATATTTGTATTTGTATTATTTTTCTTTTTTAGAAACGAATAAAGAAAATATATTAAACAACGTTACCGATTCCATTTTGAATTCAACAAATGACACAAAATTTAAAATTATTATAAATCCTAGTGAAGACGTTATGAATAACATGAATATATCTGAACAAGGCAACGAATTACCTAAGGACTCTTTAACCAAACGTAATTACTCTTATAAAAGAAAAAAATTTTGACTAGAGCAAGTTGTATTACAGTTATTTTTGATTCCTTACAGCTTCAAGTGGTAGCAGCATTAGTGATGCCACATCAGATAAAACTGAAAAAGATAAATCTGATAAAGATAAACCTGAAAGCTTTTTAGCCAACAAAGTAAACGAAGAAAAATTAAAATTAGAATTAGAGACTCAAATACTGGGGCCAATACAGAAGGCAAACAACTCAGAAAAAACAGGTATAAAAACATTATTTACAAATTGTGAAATCAAATTTCAAATTTTAATTAGGTTATGCTAAATTGGTTCAGGACACATAATAAGAAAGCAGTAATCGTTTGTGAAGATTTTTCTGCTGAAACTTTTAAATTCATTTAAAACAAGCTATCCAGTCCCATCACCAGATATTAAGAGTGATCAGTATATGAAGATTTGTTGGAATGTTTTACATTACCTTTTCAGTAAACTTCCTACCATTTGCCGTCACATTATTAGGCTTTATTTGATCTTCTTTAAATATTTGTTATTAAACGACTTTGCAAAGAAGTTTTTTATTCTATATTTTTTACTTCAAAACTCCGTAATTTATGAACCGATTTTAAAGGTTCGTCACATGAATCTTGAAATTGACGTATTGTGTGTCATGGTATAAACACAACGAATTATATTATTACAATATAATTAATTATATTAATTACAATATAATTAATATAATACTATTAAAATATAATTATATTAAAAAATTAATTAAAATTTGCTTTTTTCGGCTTAGGTTCAGTTTTTAAATTAATTCTAAAAATTTTTAGAAAAAAAATTTTTTGCAAATGTATGCAGACGTTTTCCAAAGAAAACAAAAAAATTAGACACTAGCAGAATTAAATGCTGCATGACCTATAGAAACGATAGTCCTAAATATTATATAAATAAATTTATTACAAGTACAAGTAGTTATTACCAATTAATATACTCATCAAGTGAAATTTATATTTTACAATTTCATTGGCATTAAAATGCAATCTAAAACTAAAAGAATCCAGCAGCTTTACATCGCTATGTGATAATTTCCTAATAATACCAATAAAATTAAAATGTGAATGAAATATAAACTTTGAATATGTGAAAAATTGTACTCCATTAATTTATTTTGTTTTTTTACACAGAACTTCTGAAAGACTTATCAAACAGTGAGAAAGAAAAACTTCTGCCAAGTATTGGTAAGCAAATTTAATATAAAACTGGCATGCTATATTCGGCTATGCCGAATCTTATATACCCTTCACCATGAATGTAAGTCTAGTTTAATGAAGTAATTCACTATGAAAAAAAACAAATATTGGGGTGAGAGAGAATTAAAAAAATACAAAATAAAAATTTTACATAAAAATATCATCGGCTCCTAATGGGTTAAGCATTTATAAAAATATTAAAAAAAATTTTGAAAGGTCTATTCAAAAGCTTTTAAGTGATACCCACATTGATATCCTAAAAAATAGGGTGAACAATCGTACTTTTCTATGAAAAATTCAGAGGCCCGCAGTACGGAAAATATGGGCGAGCGCCAATTTTTTTACCTGATATTTTTTCTCTTTTTTTCTCTATTGTCTCAAGTATTTGTGAATCTTGATTGGAGTTACTTAACTAAACTAGATTTTTAACAAATGATATGAAAATATTAAAGACATGCGTGGTGTTTCGCCCGCTGCCTCGAACGACATGGACAGATCTTGCTGATTTTAAGTAGCAAAATTTTTGAAGCAGTGTTTGATCGATTGGCGTATTTAAATTTTCACTAGCTCATCTTGTGCCATGGCAAAGTTGATTTCAATCCGAACACGGACGGGCTTCGCATAAGAACTCAGAACATATATGTATTCTTTATGGGGTCGAAAATGGGTATTGTAAAAATTAACGGAATGACAAACTTAGATATATGCAAAGTATATCTATATCAAGTACATGCAAGTCTACAACAAATACAACATTAAAACAACAACAGGCATTTTGTTTGTGTAAAAATCTCCTAATGTGTCAAAAAGCAGCTAACTACAACTCAGAGATGGGGAAGTGGCTATGATATTATTTTGTGGTAATACAAAAAGTTAATATCAATTTTAATAAATAATAATAACAAAAATATAACAAAATAATCTGTTTATATATAGAAATGTTAATTAAAACAAGAATTTGTGAAAACTATGTTTAATTCAATTTGAGCTTTAAAATTGTAATCGGAAAATTTCGTTTACCATCCCCGGAAGAATCATGAAGAAAACTGAAAAAAGCAAACAAAGAATAAAAATATAAACAAACTTTGACATATTGGGTGATGTAAACAAATATCACCTGAGCTCCTGCATGTACTTGTTATAGATATACTTTGGATATATGCTTTTTAAACCTATGGTGAAGGGTATAATGACTAACAAAAAAATAATAAATTTGTTTAATTTATTCCAAAGGCATGGTACTTGCTAATAATGCGGCAGCAGTTAATAAATTAGAACCATCATCAACAGTGGGTAAGTAGGTTCACTATAATTTAAACCATAAACTTTTAAAAGCAATTTTTAATGGGTTACATTTTATGCAGCACTTGTCTGGTGCACAAGTTCAAAATGTAAGATACGTAACTTTTGCAAAACAAGTTATTAAAAAATAATATACGATTTTCCGAGTTTTCTTTATGCGCTTTTGATTTCGAATTAGTAAACGTTAGAACAGAAAGACTAACCCGAGCCAACTATTATTATTCTTTGTTACATTCGAACAAACGTATCATGCTATGTTTAATAATAAGCTATAATGATTATAAGTACCATATTAACATAAATTTGATTAAGAATTATTTGCTTAATTCATAAAATCTTGTATGGTGTATTTTGTATTGAATACACTTTCTGTTTATATGCTTGTGAACACGCAGTGTATTATTGTATCAGTTTAATTTGTATATTAAATGTCAAAAAGCAAATAAGAAGAAGAAAATAAGTATTCAGAAGAAGGTTTTTAGGAAGTAAAATGGACAATAGGATTGAAAAAAGCAACATTTTAAATTTTTTTTATCAGAAAAGTATACTTTTGATATGCTATTCATTTATTCTTGTTTTTGTTAACAAATTTTTAGCATCAACAATACAAATGTCTTTTGTTTATTTTCTTCTTCTCAATGTGATATGGAATTCACATGCAGTTGATAACACGATTACCACTACAACTTTTCAAAGACATGCAAAATAAAATACACTTTTGTGTATTGAAATTTTATATGAAAATTTACAACAACAAGCATACACTATTGTATTTCAATTAAACAATACACAGTATACATCGATACAAGAGGTTTTGTGAATATGGCTATTTAGTTTCATACAACCATTGTGCACTTTTAAAGCGTTATACGCATTTAGTGTTTAAACACCAATGAAACTTTGTTTATCGTGACTAATTTATTATTTAAAACAAACATAACTAGTTCACTGCAGTCAATACTTAAAAAAAAATATTATTACTTTAGTAAAATTGATTTTAAACTAAAGAAAACTTTCAGTTCAGGTTATCTATTTTTTGCTTAAAAAACTTCTTTTTAAAAAAAAATTATAATTGTGTAGTTATTAAAAGGCAGGTACAATTTACTTTTGGCGAACTGACAGTTTTTGACAAAATTTCATTTTTATAATCCACTTAAAAATCATGATATGAATTTTCGTAATTATTCTGCAACTATACGTAAAAAGTAAAATCATTCTTATCGTCTTTTCCTTCACCACAAAAAGTGAGAAAAGGATATAACTAATTTTTCTACCATATCCATTCCCGAGCCAATAAAGTATTTATATACAGCTACGTAAAAAATAATAGTAGTACATCAATGAAAAATTTTTACTTTCATTAAAACAACGTTTTTTTTTATTCATAAAAGAAAACATTTTGCACCTGTATATTAATATTTTCACATCGAATTTTGGAAGTAAAATAAAAACTTAAAAGAAATGTTTTACTTCAGAAAATAAAACGTAAAATTATTAGGGAGTTCGAATTTTACTGTGCGAAAAAGTAGTAGCAGTTTTGGAAAATATCTGTTAAAATAAAAACATGTAATCAAATTCATTATATTTAAGATGTTCTTTGTGGAATATCCTTTATTAGCTAAAACAGCTGCGCAACGGCGTGGCATGGAGTCAACTAAAGATCTGCACCTCTCAATGGGGATATTTTTCCAAGCTGACTTCACTGACGTCCATAATTCCTGTACATTTCCAGGTTTATCTTTAAAAACAGCCTTTTTAACATCGTTGTCCTGCTGGAAGACCCATTTCAGTGGCATATTAAATTCTGCGTGAGGTAACATTAATGTTTTTAAAATTTCCATATACAGAAGGGAATCCATGTTGCCTTTTATCCAATGTATGGGTCCTGTACCATCGTATGAAAAGCACCCCCAAACGTTGATTTTTGCACCACCGTGTTCCTTGTACCTGGCGTGCCAAAAAGAACCACATTTGACTCATCTGTCCAAAGAATGTTGCGCCATTTAGACTGAGGCCAATCACTGTGAGTTCTAGCAAACTTAATTCGATTGCGCACCTGTCTTGAATTCAGCAATGGCAATTTTTTTTGGATTCCTACCAAATAGATTTTGTTTAATGAGATGTCGACGAATTGTTGACGTATCTACTTCAAGCTCCAAGTCCTGCTTTATCTTTGTTGATGTCACAAAAGGGTTAGCATTCACTTTGCGCTTAATACGCAAAGAGTCACTTTGAAGAATTTTTGGCTTGCGCCCTCGTGTTTCTTGCTTCGGTTTCCATTTTTTTACAATTTGCCATAACTGTTGGTGAACATCCCACTACATTTTGAATAAATCTGTATGATTTACCTTCTGATAGAAGTTTTTAACTAAATTTCTGGTGTAAGGTTGCAGTGTTTATCCCGTCCCATTTTAGATGTATTAAACAACAAATTTTTACTAAAAATTAAATTCAAGAATTTGTACTTTGACAAGAAAAGCAAATAGTACGAAACTAATATAAAAAATTATTATTATGCAGCAGAGCTGTAAGCGAATGATTCATTTTTGGTTTTTAACTCACCGTGAATTAAAATGTTTGAATGAATTCATCTGTTCCAAAAAATGAATTGAATTAAAATTTGAATCATTCACAATGAATTTGAATTTTTGAATGCCATTCACTTGGCCACACAAAGTTAATGAATTTGAATTTGAATGAATTTATTATGAACAAAATTTGTGTGAATGCATTCCTTTCATCAGCCAAAAAATGAATTAGAATCTGAATTGATGTATTATGAATTTAAACGTCGTGAATGCATTTACTCGCCATCGAATTAAATGAATTAGAATTTGAATGCAATTATTGGAAGGAAAAATATATTGAAGGAATTCATTTTTTTTTACAATAATTCTTTTAAGTTGAAAATTATACAGTGTGTGTTTTACTACGTCGGCCATGACATAAGCTGCAGAAAAGTTAACAGGTGTTATATCGGGCATGATAAACGCTGTAGAAAAGTTAAAGGGTGTTACAAAATTGACATGTTTTTTACGATTAGAGTGTTATCTTTTGAACTACAAAAGATAAAAATTTTAAATTTACGTAGTGTATGTTACTACATCGGCCATGACAAACGCTATAGAAAAGTTAAAGGGTGTTGAAAAATTGACGTGATTTTTACGATTATAGTGTTATCTTTTGAACTATAACAGATAAACACTTGAAATTTACGCAGTGTATGTTACTACATCGGCCATGACAAACGCTATAGAAAAGTTAAAGGGTGTTGCAAAATTGACGTGATTTTTACGATTATAGTGTTATCTTTTAAACTATAAAAGATAAAAACTTGAAATTTACGCAGTGTGTGTAACTACATCGGCCATGATAAACGCTATAGAAAAGTTAAATGGTGTTGCAAAATTGACGTGATTTCTACGATTATAGTGTTATCTTTTGAACTATAACAGATAAAAACCTGAAATTTACGCAGTGTGTGTAACTACATCGGCCATAATAAACGCTATAGAAAAGTTAAAGGGTGTTGCAAAATTGACGTGATTTTTACGATTATAGTGTTATCTTTTGAACTATAACAGATAAAAACTTGAAATTTACGCAGTGTGTGTAACTACATCGGCCATGATAAACGCTATAGAAAAGTTAAAGGGTGTTGCAAAATTGACGTGATTTCTACGATTATAGTGTTATCTTTTGAACTAAAACAGATAAAAACTTGAAATTTACGCAGTGTGTGTAACTACATCGGCCATGATAAACGTTATAGAAAAGTTAAAGGGTGTTACATAATTGACGTGATTTTTACGATTATAGTGTTATCTTTTGAACTATAACAGATAAAAACTTGATATTTACGCAGTGTGTGTAACTACATCGGCCGTGATAAACGCCATAGAAAAGTTAAAGGGTGTTACAAAATTGATAAAACGCAGTGTGTTACTACGACGACTATGATAAACGTTGTAGAAAAATTCGTGTTATTAATTATTTACCAAAAAAAACAAAAATATTTCATACCTTCGCAAGCCGTTTACATTTTTTAAGAAATAAACTTTATAACTTTTATAAACTCATTATAAGTGCAATAAAGAAAGTACCTACCCCTCAATTTAGTGCTAGCAAAAAAAATGGGTCATTGAATAGCCTGTTTGTTGGCCACGTGCTACGTTGTGAAAATGGCAGGTAACAAAAATATAAATAATCATGTTCAATTGGATTGTTTTAACTACCATATAATAAAAATTGAAAAGTAATGTTAGAACTAAACTCTTTACACTGGCAAACAAATTAGAATTTTTATACCGACC
Organism: Cistogaster globosa; assembly: GCA_937654795.1. NCBI lineage: Eukaryota > Metazoa > Arthropoda > Insecta > Diptera > Tachinidae > Cistogaster > Cistogaster globosa. The sequence goes on along the minus strand of OW569405.1, from coordinate 63,565,265 downwards.
TTAAATACTAGCCAGATTTTATTGTACACTCTCTATTTCACTCACATTTACATTTGTCATGGAAACTGTAACAAAGTTTATATCTTAAAAAATGTAAAAGGTTTGCGAAGGTATGAAATATTTTTGGTTTTTATGGTAAATAATTAATAACACGAATTTTTCTACAACGTTTATCATAGCCGTCGTAGTAACACACTGCGTTTTATCAATTTTGTAACACCCTTTAACTTTTCTATAGCGTTTATCATGGCCGATGTAGTTACACACACTGCGTAAATTTCAAGTTTTTATCTTTTATAGTTTAAAAGATAACACTATAATCGTAAAAATCACGTCAATTTTACAACACCCTTTAACTTTTCTAAAGCGTTTATCATGGCCGATGTAGTTACACACACTGCGTAAATTTCAAGTTTTTATCTGATATATTTCAAAAGATAACACTCTAATCGTAAAAATCACGTCAATTTTATAACACCCTTTAACTTTTCTACAGCTTTTATCATGCCCGATATAACACCCGTTAACATTTTTGCAGCTTATGTCATGGCCGACGTAGTAAAACACACACTGTATAATTTTCAACTTAAAAGAATTATTGTAAAAAAAATGAATTCCTTCAATATATTTTTCCTTCCAATAATTGCATTCAAATTCTAATTCATTTAATTCGATGGCGAGTAAATGCATTCACGACGTTTAAATTCATAATACATCCATTCAGATTCTAATTCATTTATTGGCTGATGAGAGGAATGCATTCATAAAAAGTAATTTTATGATGAAATTCAAATTCTTATTCATTCATTTCGTGTGGGTAAGTGAATGGCGATCAAGAATTTTAATTCATTGTGAATGCATTCAAATTTTAATTCAATTCTTTTTTGTGTGGAATGAATGCATTAAAAAAATCACAATTCAATGCGGGAATGATTCGCAGGAATGATTCAAAAAAGAATCATTCGTTTACAGCTCTGTTATGCAGTTTTATATAGTCTACTACTACTACTATTATGCACGACCAAAAAGCAAGTATTTTTAATTAAATAACTGTTCTTTTTAAAAATGAACACAGAGAGAAAAATATATTTCGTCATTTTTGTAATAAATATTTAGGGATGCCATATGGATATTTTTGTATTCAGTTTTTGAGTGTACACTCTATGCAATAAAACCAAATCGAATCCATGTCGTAGCACTACTATTATTTTTTACAGAGCTGTATATTTATATTCTGACTTCTTATTCATAGCGAAGTCGATTGAGCGATGTCCGTCCGTGTTAGTGTTGAAATCAAGTTTGTCCAGGCACTAGACCAGCTAGAAAAATTTTAAAAGCGCCAATCGACCAGACATAGTGGTGTAGAAAGAGGAGCTTTTGGTAATAAGTAACTTCAATCAAAAAAAACAAATACATGAGGCGATAGAGAACTTGAAAATAAGAAAAAAACACTTAAGTGAAAAAATTGGCGCTCGCCCATACTTTCCGAGTTACGGGCCTCTGAAATTTTCAAATTTTTTAAAATATCAATATGGGTATCATTTCAAAGCTTTTGAAGAGGTATTTAAGGAAATACTAAAATTTTTTTAAAAATGCTTAACCCATTAAGAGCCGTAAAATTATATATATGCAGTACCAAAATTTTTTTACTTTTTAATTCTCTGTCATCCCAATATTTGCGCTTTTGATTGGAGTTACTTCACTCAACTAAATTTAGATAAATGGTGAAGGGTATATTGGCATAGACGAATATAGCACTCCTACTTTTTTATTAGATTTTCTTTTTTAATGAAGACAATTCAGCTTCTCCAAACACAGGATTATTATTACTCTATTATTTAATTTCAATCAATTTTTTATATCGACCAACGATTTTTAATAAGTTTCTAATATTCAAATCTCTTTAGAAGCCACAACTGCAAAGCCACAAGAATTAAAGAAACCTGAAAATTTGCAAAATGGTCAAGGTCTTGTCCATATTTCAAAGGATGTTAACAGTGTCTTAAGCAAATCCCAAGAAGAAAAATTGAGTCTATCAAAAGGTAAATTTATTTAAAAAAATACTTGTAACATTTTTTAACCTGATGCCCTCATTAAGAAAAAAAAATACTGGTTGATACTGGTTTTGATGCCAAGGACTTTTAAAGTTTATTTTCTTTCGTAGTGTTGCGACAGTTTTAACAGATTTCTTTGTAAATATATATTCCCCATTGTGCTTACACAAAGATTTACCAATCAGAATCTCATAAATTGTATTAAGTGTCGCCAATTAAGTTTTTCCTTTTGTTTATGTTACACCAGGCTATTTTAAAAGCTCCTTGCTTTTATTTTTGTTTAGCGGGATGTACGCTCCCGTTCTCAAATTATTTTATTTATTTTAAAATTAATAATAAATAAATAAAGAATATTTTAATAAATACGGGATTAAATAAACGGAAGCATGAGCACAGTGCCTTGGAAATTAAACATTTAGATAAGTACATGTCCGCTTATCAGGTTTGCTTCATGTGAAGCGGAGATAGATTTTTAACTACAAGGCGCAATATACTATGCTTGATTTCGAATGTCGAATATATAGGGAAAAATAATTTAAACGTGTTATTATAAAACACCCATACTTCTGTATTCGTACACGCACATATTAAAATTAGCAAGATCGGTCCATGTCCATCGGCGCAGCAGGTAAAACGCCACGCCGGACTCTAATTTTTCCATATCATTTGAAACAATGAAGTAAATGCAATAAAAAAAACACATAAATAGGGCGATAGAAAATTTAAAAGTAAGAAAAAAACATCAAGTGAAAAAATTAGAGTTCGCCCATATTACCGGAATTACGGGTGTCGAAACTTTTAAAATTTTTCAGAATATCATTGATATATATGAATATCAATGATACCCATCATGTAAAAGCTTTAAAGAGATATTTAAGGAAATAGTAAAATGTTTAAGAATGTTTATCTCATTAAGAGCTGATGGCATTTTTGTGTAAATTTCTATATTTGTTTTTTGTTTTCTTTTTTTTTTTTTTGTATTGGAGTTACTTCACTAAACTAGATTTAGATAAATGGTGAAGGGTATATAAGATTTCACACAGCCGAATATAGCACTCTTGTTATTTATTTTATTTTCCTTTTTAATGAAGACAATTTAGCTTCTCCAAAAAAATAAATTCTTACGTTAAAAGATGAAGGAACAATTATTTGTCCGATAGCTTGTTGGACTCGTTTAGCTTAACATGCACCAGCAGTAACCAAAAAGTATCTCTTTCTGATAAATTCTTACCTTTATCCATTGATAGATTATTAAAGCAGCACAAAAAATTACGGATTCATCTTAACAACATTATATGCCTTCCATGTTATTTAGTGAAAAAAAAAACCCTGTACCAAAAAAAAAATATTGTTTACCTATAAGCTGCTTTTCCACGTGATGCTCTTTACATATGACTTGTCAGTGTAAAAATAAATAGGTTATTGCGTATGTCTGGCAAAATTGTTAATTTATAGACGACTTATAGTTTATGCGTTCAAATGTACATGTGTTATTACATCTGAAATAACATGTTTTCTGTTAAACATAGTTGATGTCAAATGTTTTTTGTCAGATAACTTTGTCATCTGACTTTAACACAAGCAATGTTGCAGTTTGTTCACACGATATGTGTAAAATTTAACAAGTCATATTGAATATTTTTCAGTTTGACTAGAAAAATTATTTTTTATTTTTAAATAATATTCACTAACCTCCGGATGGCATCTTCAGGTAATAATATGATTTACAATAAATAAACAAACAATACAAATTAGTGTTTAACTTAATGTCTGTTATTGCACAACAAATACCTTCAAGCTCAAAAATTATTTAAAACTACATAGAATTTCTTATTTTTTGCTAACGCGTCGATACGTACATACGTCTGTGGGTATGAACTTCAATCCAAGGATGATTATGTCGTAGAATTATATAATTTTCCGTTCTCAATTCAGAGTCAATTTCAAGGTTAGATTTACGGGGAGAAATAAGAAAACCATGCAAAAAAAGTGTTAGAAAATTTCAAATTCAAATTACTTAAATTGCTTGCAGCAAAGCTATGGTTTTGCTGTTTCTTGCCATTTTGTTGCACGGACTTATTTTAGTTGACATTTCATTGCAGCGAATATTAAAGCTAATAAATATTATACAATAATTCATTGACCGTTAAATTTAAATATGATATAAACTGATCAAGCTTATAATAATGATAATAATTCAGTACAAAATAAAATACGAAACATAATAATGATTAAATAGTAATACTGAGCAAATATTTCAATGATAAAAAAAAATTAGCGTTCAAACCTTGTTTGGACACATATGTAAAAACGTGTCGTCTGTAAGCAGTTTAATATTTACAACACAAAATTATTATTACTGTATTTTTTAATTTCAATTAATTTATTGTATCGACCAACGATTTTTAATAAGCTTCTAATATTCAAATCTCTTTAGAAGCCACAACTGCAAAGCCACAAGAATTAAAGAAACCTGAAAATTTGCAAAATGGTGAAGGTTTTGTCCATATTTCAAAGGATGTTAACAGTGTCTTAAGCGAATCTCAAGAAGAAAAGTTGAGTCTAACTAAAGGTAAATTTATTTTAAAAAAATACTTGTAACATTTTTTAAGCTGATGCCCACATTAAGAAAAAAATACTGGTTAATACTGGTTTTGATGTCAAGGACTTTTTTTAAAGTTTATTTTCTTTCGTAGTCTTGCGACAATTTTTCCAGATTACTTTGTGTAATTAAAAGGTTTACCGATCAGAACCTCATAAATTGTATAAAGTGTCGCCATATAAGTTTTCCTTTTGTTTATGTTATCCTAGGCTTTTTTTAAAGCTTCTTGCTTCCACTTTTGTTTTGTGGGATGTGAGCTCCAGTTCTCAAATTCTTTTACTTATTTTAAAATTTATAATAATTAAATAAAGAAGGAATTATTAAGTATGAATTTTATGATTGAATGTATGAGCACAGCGCGTTGGGAGTAGCGCATTGATAGAAGTACATGTCCGCAATATACTATGCCTGATTTCGAATCTCGAATAAATAGGGAAAAAATACACATATTTCTGTATTCTTACATGCAACACCCAACTCAATTTAATATAACTTTTTGTCTTTGTGCACACCGACATTTTACGCGGTAGCCTCTATTTCTGGGATGATAATTTTTTTATACCTGAAATAATTATTTCGAGATATTTATTTCACTAGTGCATAGAAGAACTCTGAAAGTGCACCCTGACAAAGCCTATTACAATAAACTATAAATTTCTGTGCTATTTATACCAACAAATAAAGGTTTTAGAAGCAACGTAGTTATTTGGTGCCTAATGCTTTTAATTCGGTCATACCTTTACAATTTCATCAACATCAACCAACAGTTCCCAAGTGTTCCATTAACCCATTAGTGCTTATTAGCATCCATTCGTCCACTAATCAACCCTTATTTTGAATTCTCCTATATATGGTGGTAACTGATTTACCAAAGCCACCAGTGTTCGCTTACTTTGATTGACTGTCTCTTCTAATGGTCTTTTATACATAAGTTTTACAAACCAAAAATTGGCCAAGTATCGTCTACTGGGAGTTCTCCGAGGTTCACTGCTCTCCCAGGCATCAGCCACAGTTAGAAAAAACTTATCCCCCCAGAATTTAACTTTTTCTAATGGTATTTTTTATATATTCGTGACATAAGTTTAATTTTTAACAACTTTATCGTTTTCGGTTTTTTAGTATCAATAATTATAAGATCATTTCTTGCTGATGTTTCTTCTATTTTTAGGTCAGTCAATAACACAATCTACTTTTGGAAACAATTATTTAACAGTACCCGCCAAAAACTCCTTGGACAAATCGCTGGAATTAAAAGTCCCTAAAAAGACTAACGCAATCAAAATACTTGATAGACCTCACCCAAAGAAAATTAAAATGCTCATAAAACAACGTAAGATGCTGGAACAAAAGTTGCAAACACAACTTAATCTTAAAAAAGAACCAAGTAAGTAAACAATAAGAATGCTCGCAGCTGCTTTTTTTTATTTATGGTGAGTAAAAATATCAAGATTGTCCTCAATAAGAAAACCCGGTAGGTCTGTCAACATTTTCTCTTTTATAATTACACTTGGGCACGACATTCAAAAGGATTCTGTAACAATAACTGACCAAGTTTCTTACCAAATGTTTTTATGAAAAACACGTTGAGAAAAAATTAAGTTGTTATTGTAAAGATATCTATAAAATCAATTGGCAAGACGGGTTTTTTATTCTTACATTTACGCTCACATTTTACAATCGATTGCAATAAAAAACTTTTTATTCGAAAGATATTTTCTTGCTGATGTGTATAATCTATAATTGGCTTAAACTAATTCAGAATTTTGGAAATGATAAAATAATACCTATAGATATATATAAATACCCAGCAAACATTCTCTATCAATTTAAAAATTATGTTTCTATGTTTAATGCATTTGTCATTTTTTGATATATAAAAAAAGAGCAAAGGTTTGCGAAGGATATAAAGAAGTGTTTAATTCACAAGTGCCTAAAAAAATTCTAAAAGTAAATCCAGGCAAAGCCTGGATCAGACATAGTTATGAGAATTTTGTTATTAGAAATTAGCAGGCAAAACACAACGCCTGTCTCTTATTTTTCCAAATATTTTTTTCATTCATGGGAATATCATGAAATTTTTATATATGCAGGCATGTCACAAATTCCGTTCGGAATTAGAATGATTCCGAATTTACTATTCCGATCGAAATGGTTTTAGCTTCTATAGATTCCATTCGGTTTTAGTAAACCGAAGAAAGTTCAAAATCACTTATGTTTGTTCAAAATATGGCAACACAACATCAAATGTAGCAAAACAAAAAACAGCGGAATTAAAAAAACCATAAAAACTCAAGAAATATTTGTGTTTCAGTGCGAATTGCTTAAAAAGTTGAAATAAAAAATATCAAGCAGGGCCGGAATATCTATAATTGCAACGGCAAAAGAAAATAGAAGCAATATTGCTTGTGTGCTGTTACTACGGAATTTTTTAAAAAAAGAATAAAAGTACGGCAATATCTTTTTAACAAATTCTGTTTATTTTTTTGTTTTTTATAAAGATTAAGAAAAAGTAAATTTTTTAATTAACATCATATTAAAATAAATTTATTTTGGATCAATAAGTAAGGTAAAGAATAGCCTTACCTATAAAAAAAGTTTTGAATGGTTTTTATGTTAAAAAAATGCTTAAAATAACAATTCCACATAGCAAACTGAAAGTGGTTTCATTCCGAAAATTTTTTTCGTTTCACGTTTTCTATAGAAGCAAAATACGGAATCAATGCCACTTCCAAACGGAATTTTGTTCTGTGACATGGCTGATAATAAACTTTCATATTAATAGAAATACCTAAATACATCCATACGTACATAAAATTTAATTTATTAATTGAAATTTTTAATATTTCATTTATGGTAGGAACATAACTAGGACGAGCGACGAATTTTTGATCGCCAACATTTGGCACTAATAATAAAACATATTACTGTACATATATGAAAATGACGGCGCGCCGACGCAAACGACGAAAAAATCTGTATATTGTGATCATGTTTGATTTTAGTTTCGAAGAATTTTTGTTAATAAAGTTCTTTTTACTTAAATTCTTGATTCGTTTTTATTTTATAGTTTTTAAGATAACTGCAATAATGAGAATTAAATATAAATATTGTTTTTGGTTGTGTTTTTATAAATTTTTTATTATTTTTAAGTATTTTTTATATATGGTAACCTTATCAGCATAAACAATAAACAATTTGAAAAATAACTACTGTGTGCTTTATACGACGAGTTACATAACGAATTTTTGCCGACGAATACACAGTGTTCGGCGTTATTCGTCGTTCGTCCAAGTTGTGTCAATTAAAAATCTTATTCTACACAATTAATTTTAAACATTAAAATAACTTTGTATTTTAGAAACGGTAAAACCAACTGTACTTAGTAGCGCATCAGATAAACACTCAGAAGCTGATATCGCTGTAAGTGCCAACAGAAACGTTCTGAATGTGACGAGAGTTCAACCAGTTGCCAAGGTTTCTTCAAAAAAATGTAATTAGTGACATTGAAAAACATATTGTTCTTCTAATTAACTTTAAAAAAAATCTGAATCTTTACAGATGAATTGGGAAGCGACATAAGTGGTACAGAATCTGATAACATTTTAAATAAATTTATAAAAGCAGAAACAATATATCAAACGCTCAAGGCAAAAGTTGATGCTATAATGTTTAAGAGAATGCTAAGGAAAAGTAAACTTAAAAACCAAAGTAAATAAATACGTCTAAAAATTCTTCGAATTTCACTTATTACACCCTTCACCACATGTATACCCTTTATACTTATTTTGTCATTTCATTCGCCATTTTAACAATATCCATTTCCGACCCTAAAAGTATATCGACTGAACGATGTCCGTGTTAGAGTTGAAAACAACTTAGCCAAGTCACTAGATAAGCTAGAGAAAATTTAAATATGCCAATCGATCAAACATAGTGTCGAAAGAGGATTTATTTGAAATCAGCAATATCGGTCCATGTCCTTCGGCGCAGCGGGTAAAACACCACGCCTACCTCTAATATTTCTACATTATCTGGAACAATGAAGTTATTCCAATAATGGGGCGATAGAGAATTAAAAAATAAGAAAAAACTGGAGCTCACCCATATTTCCCGAGTTATGGGCCTTTAAACTTTTAAAATTTTTAAAATATCAATATAGGTATCATTTGAAAACTTTTAAAGAGATCTTAAAGGAAATTCTAGATTTTTTAAATGTTTAACCCTTTAAGAGCCGAAATGAATTCATATGTAAAATTTTAATCTCAAGCAAAAAATAAAATATTTATACATACATGTGGTTGTACATATATGGTGAAAGGTATATGAGATTCCTTTATAAAATATTTATATTTAAAGGAATCAAGCACAGTTAACGTAGATTAAAATATTTTAACTTGCAAATTCTTCATTTATCTTTTTTAAATTTTTTCTACTTAAGACAATTGCGCGGCAGAACATTTCTTTATTTACCATGTGGAATCACATAACTACGCTATTTCGCTATTCTCTATTCAACTTTTCATCATATTTTCCAGTAAATAATATAAAATTATAAATTTCAAATCCCCTTAGGAACAGAAACTTTTAAAACGAGCAAATTTTCCAAATCTATTAGATCACGTATTGGTGGCAATAGTAACGGTAATGCAAAAGGCAATGGAAGCGGTGAAAAATCTCAAGGGCAAAAAAGTTCAAAAAAAGGTGAGTTTCAAATATGCATATCTACAGTGGAAACTATTTTTACATTTCAAACTATTTTTACGTTTCAAATTGTTAAAAGACAACAGAGACGAATAACGTATTAACCTGCTAGCTAATCCCACTGATAATTCTTAATGTTATTCAATTTATCTAATTTTAATTATCAGTCCAGTCCGCTAAAAAGCAAACTAAAATAAAAAAAAAAATTTTGCAATATTTCGTAAAGCTGGGTGCATTGTGAATTAAATTTATTCGCAAATAAATAAAATAATTGTGTCTGCCAGTGAATCAAAGAGTTTCTAAAAACATTTCATGACTCAAACAAAACGCGTGTGTTTCAGATCATGTAAAATGAAAGTTAGCCTTTTTTTTAAAACATATGCGTTTTCAAAATCATGAGAGTGTCAGAACATGCCTGATAATATGCCTTTTTTGGCGGGGCCTTCACCTTTTTTTGCATTGCAATCATAATGTGATTTAGTTTCCATGCTTTTGTTGCGAAATTCTTGAGTTGATAAGCGAGAGCTTATAAAAGGAGCAATTTTAAGCAAAAAAGAAGTATGCAGACAAGGCAGGAGTTGTAGAAACAAAATTTAAACGCACCTACACAAGCACTTTTAAAAGGAGAATTTTAGAAAATTTCAGAAACTACAATTGTTTGTATTGGAGGAGACTTTTGAACGCTGTAATGGATTCCTATAAATTTTGTGAAATAAAATGTTTTCAACTTTACTTGATTTTTTCTTTTTAATATATTAATGAAAATCAAACTTTGGTTTCAATATTTTAAGTTTAGCATTTTCTTGCTGCTCTGTAGTATTAAAAATTAGCTTTAATTGACAGTAAACAAAATTCTTATTGCTTTAAAGTCATGTGAGTTTTCCAATAAGCGAAAGAATTTGTTTCAACGCAAAGGATTTATTATTATTTGCAAATTGAAAATTATTTAAAATTTTTTAAAGAAAAAGTATTTACTAAAAGTATTTTTATTACACTGAACTATTTATGTAACAATAAATGCATTTTTCATTTCTCTGTCAGCTTCCTCATCAATATTCTGGAACCCGGTTTCACTTACTCTTATGCCATTTTTACTGGGCTTAACTATTTACGTAATGGCCAATGTAGGATTCATAGAGATGTTTAAAAGTATGCAGAATAAAAAACCCGGCGAAAAGCCTATATCAAAACGACTGATGCCAGCCTATTATAAAAATAATTCAAGAAATAAAAAATTAAATTTAATTGAAACTGATTCAGACGAAAATGATGATAAGGATGACGATGAAGCTTAAAATGAAACTAAAAGTGAAATAATAAAAATTACAAATTTTTTACCCAATCTATAGGTAAATAATTTAAAATTATTAAAATTTTATGTTGGTTTTTTGCAGGAATGATTCCCATTTTGAGGATTTTACGAGGGCTGCTATATATATTCTGGCCTGGCAACACTGAGTGCTGCTAAGCGCAATCTGACATTTCCATTGGAAAGTTTGTCATTTTTAAGCATAATCGTACTCAAAACGTTTTGACGTACGACCATTATTTGTGATGTTTACAGTGACTTGAAAAAATTAATATAGAAAAAAAATGGAATTAACTCGTGAACATTTTCGTGCCATCATTTTTCACAACTTTCGACGTGGATTATCACGACAAGAGTGCATTGATGAATTTAAATCTTTGTTTGGCGATGAAGCACCATTCAATAGCACTGTGAAAAATTGGTATAATGAATTTAATCGTGGCCGAAGCTCGCTCAAAGACGAATTCCGTGAAGGTAGTCCAAAAACGGCTGTTGTGCCAGAGAACATTGATGCCGTGCGTGAACTCATAATGCAAGATCGACATGCGACACACCGAGAGATTGAGACATCCTTGGACATTTCTTCCACCAGCATACATTCGATACTGCATGAACACCTGGCCGTAAAAAAGGTTTGTTCTCGTTGGATCCCGCACAATTTGAAAGTCGCTCAAAAAAAGGCTCGTGTCGATTGGTGCAAAGAAATGTTGCAAAAATACGATTGCGGTGCTTCAAAAGACGTTTATAAGATCATCACAGGTGTTGTTGTTGTTGTTGTTCGTGGAAGAAGCACTTCGAAGCAAATGGTCGCCTGTTTCTTCAGCAAAACTGGTCATGTGGCGACTGTTCCGCTTGAGCAACGTAGGACGGTCACTTCTGAGTACAATTTGTTTGCCTGAAGTCATCGGAGAAATTCGAAAAACCAACAAGAGAAGACGAATGGTTGTTCACCATGACAATGCGAGCTCTCACACATCGGCTCAAACCAGAGCGTTTTAGACCGGCCAAAACGTCGAATTAATGGGTCATCCGCCGTACAGCCCTGACTTGGCACCTAATGACTTCTTCTTGTTTCCGCACATCAAGAAGAAAATGCGTGATCAACGATTTTCGTCGCCAGAAGAAGCTGTTGAAGTGTTCAAAAACCATGCTTTAGAGGTGTCTCAATCGGAGTGGAAAAAGGGCTTCGACAACTGGTTTGAGCGCATGCAAAAGTGTATAAATCATGCTGGAGATTACTTTGAAAAACAATAAAACCATTTTTGATTATAAATATTCGCATTTTCACTATTAGGCCAGAAATATATAGAGCAGCCCTCGTATACCCAAAGGATGTTAACGGGAATCTGTTTTTATCGATCTGCTTTTTCTCCGTCTTCTGCAAAGATTTTCATTATGAACTGTAATAAGCAACCACTTAACACTACAAACACCGAATTCATGTTTCTCCTATTTGAGATTTGCCGGTTTTTAACCCCAAAATGACGGTTTTTTGTAAAGAATTTTAGTGTAGTCGATATAAACAAGCAAGGCACCTTTAAATTTATTTTAACTAAAAAAATGTTAAATTAAAACAAACGGTCAGGTTGTGTTTTCAGTTCTGCTTAAGTTCGCTTATATATGTATGTGAATAATTGTTTCGCTTAATAGTGAATAGTGTGCTTAAGCATTTATTTGTGAACAAATTTTAATAGTATTATTTATTTTGTTTAGGAATGAATGTTTTCCAAACAACCATAGAAAAAATTTTAATATTTACTTTAATAAAAATACTTTTAGCCAAACTAACGATTCACATCACGTATCACAAATTATATGGTCAACAATACACTACATTTTTAATAAAAATTATTTATAGTAAATAACAGCTTTGCAGGTAGAGAAGAAAAAGGCCATAGCAAAATTTCATTACTTCAGCTATTTCCCTAAAACGAACTTGGGCTCAACAAAAAATTATTCATTCTAAATAAAAAATATGACAAAAAATTCAATACCGCACTAAAGTTACAACGATAAATTTATTTTATAAAAGTTACAAATATACAGTAGCGCAATTTACAGTTTACTATTGTAGACCATTAACATCTTGTTGCTTTGAAAAATTTGATAAATTTGAAATACTACAACAACAAAATTTACGATGGTTACACCATCTACAATACTAAAAAATGCATTTATTTACAAATAGCTCTCAAATTTGGCGCATTTGGTCTTTTTATTGTTTGTAATGAATCATTCTTTTTGATTTCAATACATTATGAATTAGCTAAACGTTGGATTAATTCTTTTCACCAAAAAAAAAAAAAAAAAAAAAAGAATTGAATGAAACTTGAGTCAATTCATTTGAATTCAGCAAACACCAATTCCAAATCATTCACAATTCAAATGAGTTGGCAAAATGAATTGCAATTCATTTCCAATTCATTTAATTTGAACTGACTTTGAATTAATTTAAATGAGTTAGAAAAAAGTAAATTGAAATTCATTTCCATTTCATATGAATTGACTTTGAATTAATTCAAGTGAGTTAGAAAAATGAATGCAATTTATTTCCGATTCATTTGAATTAATTCAAATAAACTCGAAAAATGAATTTGTTATTCATTTCTAATTTATTTGAATTGAATTGATTTAAAAAAAACATGATTCGTTTACAAGTCTCTTTTAAATCACAGAATATTTAAATAAATTTTAAGTTCAATATGAAACGTGAACTCCGCTAATATTAGAAACAAATACTGTTGTTGTTTTTTTTGGCAAATTTTGAATGTTTTGTATAAAATTGTAGCATACTTTTAATTTTCTGTCATTACGGCAGCGTTTTTTGTTTAATAAATTTAGAACAAGTGCATTGTGACTTCATAACTTACGAACGGCTAAACCGAATTCGATTAAATTTTAAAGGTTTGTTGCAACATGTGATTTCGTCTATATATAAAAAACAATAAGAAATGGGTATGCGCCTATGAGAGTTAAGACCCAAACTGATTTGATAGATTTCTCACGTAGCAAACAGTGCCTAGAAGGGCCCTAAAATTAAACAAGCAAGCTAAAAATAAAAATGTTATTCATGGAAGCTTAATTAATGAGGATTGTTATGTTGTTAGAAATAGAGAATTAATTGTGTCATACAATGCATTGAAATGTTCAAAAAGTATTTCAGCTTTTGGCTTAACAATTTATATAAACGATTTTGACGTTTCTGATGGGTTTTACTCTTAAAATATGACGACTTTATTCCTAATTCATCTGCCAACTATGATAGTAGTTCGTTAATTTTTAGAACAATGACGAATTCAGTTTTTCAGTGTTTTTTTTTTTTTTTTTTTTGTATCTGGAAATTTTTTTAAAATTTATTCATTTTTTTTTTGCTATAGTTTCGTTTTTCTTTGTTTGTATTTCCTCGTCCACACTTTGCAACTTTTGTTGCGCAACTTTTGAGTTTGTAGATGAAAAAGAAAAGACGAATAGAAACCGTTACTCTGTTTCATGTACTTGCAATTATTTTTTGTTTTCTCATTCGTCTAAGCAATCAAGCCCGAAATTGCAGAAACAAAATTTTAATGTGTGGACACGAATGCAATTATATAAGAAAATTTAAAAAAATTGCAGAAACTAAAGTTGCATGTCTGGACAGAGACTATTATTATTAATTCTTTTTGACACACTCAATCCAGCAAGACACAAAGGATTCGCCTTGTATACACCTTTTTAACAGCGAACCAGGTAATAGTAGTGTCAAATTGATTCGTTTTTGCTGTTGCTCGAATGATTTTACCTTTAGAGTCTGCGGGCACACGCGAAAATTAACCTGTACAAATGCAGTAACACGAGAGCTTCAAACATCTTCGCTATCGACTCGACTTTCAAGATAGGAATCTGTTTAGATTTCAAGTTTCATTAAATCCTGTTTAACAATGCCTTTATTCTTGTTTCTTCCCTCTTAATCCGAGTTTTGTAAACAAACATTGTCTCTGTCAAATTTTTCAAGTTTATTAAAATCGGTGCAGAGTCCGACATCTTTCGAAAATCACCTCAATCCGTTGATCCTTAAGATTTTCACTGTTTTTTCCTCCGGGTCCTAATTTTAAAGAACCTAGTACACTCGTTAGACAAAGATCTATCCGTCTCATATTTCATTAAAATCGGTTGATCCTCATAAAATTGCCGGTTTTTCCCCTATTTCTTACCTTGGTTTCAAGTTTTGAAAGAGGCATAGCATATTGCGCCCTCAAGGTCTAGATCTACCTATATTTCTATTTCACTAAAATACATTTATACGTATAAATTGATTGGTTTTCACCTAGCTGGATCTATCCTTATAAGGACATCTAGCGTATTTCACTTACTATGTTTCAAACTTCATTTAAATCAGTAAAGTACTAGAAACAAAAAACTTGCCAAGTAAAAGCACTCGAACACAATAATAAAACGACTTTGATAATTTTTAATTATATAAAAAAAACTTAAGGTATTTTTGGAAAGTTTTTTTTAAGAAGACCAGAAAGCTGTGAATATGATCCATTGACGTAGATACGCCTGTCTTGGAAGGGCTAAGCCACCTCTTGAATTACTTTTTCTTTTATTTTAAGAGCTTTTTTAAATAATTGTTTAGTGCTAATCCAAAAAACCTATTTTATTGAATCTTTACGATTTTTTGCCTACGACGAATTTTGCTTAAAATAAACAATAAATTGTTACCAAAGTTCTTTTTTCGACATTTAGAAGCGAAGTATTAAATTATTTTTTTATGTGGAGTTTAAAAACCATAAATAATGACGGCTTTAACTTCTTACTAAAACCTCTATAAGAAGTCTTTACTTTTTTAAATGAGACTTGAAAATCACTTCTATTTATCAGTTTATAGGCAAAAGCTATGAACTAAATATGAGTTATAATGTTTGTATCTAATTTTACATTTAAAAGATATAATCTTTCATAAGATATACTTATATAATCGAAATGTGCAGCTATACCCCTTGTGCATCATATCGTTACCTTAATATAAAAAGGCCCTAACTCGTTTTTTTTACTCAAGTTTTATTCATTTTCGATAAATAATTCTCTAAAGGCCTCATTAGTCTTTACTTTCTGTTGCTGTTCTGTGCCGTGCCGTTCTGCTTTTCAAATTGTTGTAATTAGTTTTTCTCTAAGAACAAACCAGCTGTTTATAATAAACAAAGAAAGCACAATACACAACACAACAAAAACAACTGCAATTACAATGACAAAAATGGATTGTTCACAATTTTGCACTCACACTACCAAACTACTTCCAAGTAACTTAACGTTGAATTCTATTTTCTACTGATTCGAACGGAACAGAACAGAACGTCAAAGTAATAACAAACCACAAATACATATTTTCCATGTAACAGAAATTGATCAGCTGATTCGTCACGGAACGGAAAGTAAAGACTAATTCTGCCTTAATGCGATTAAAAAGTTGTAGCAGTATTAAATTGCTTAGAAAATTTAATAACAAAATGCGTTAATAAAAAATTTCCAACTACAAAATTGAACTTTTTATCAAGTTTTTTGCTTTTCCTGTTAAAAAGGGGAAAAGTTAGTGAGCGCCTTTCTATATTAAAGTAACGATATGTAACTATTTCGAAATACGTATGAACATGCATACACACCTTCACATTTTAATTTTTTCCTGTGTATTTTTTGTTTTTTTATTTCAACGCTTATCATTTTTGAATTTCTGTCAAATTACATTTAAAAACTTTATTTTATTGAAATATTTATTTATTGTGTTAAATAAGAATCATTGTTTCATAAGACAATTTTTATCGATTTATTTTTTATTTAGCAAAATTTCCAAAATATGATGTTGAAATTAAAGCCTTTTTTATCATCCATATTCCCAAGAGTACGTTACAACTTCAATCAATTGTATTCCAAAACCGCAGAAAAGTTGGAACCAGCCATAAGTTTAACAGATGCCCTGGGAGCCAAAACGGACACCAAACCTAAACCATTTCAGACTTCAACTGTTGCTTCTAATGCCTTGTCGATAGATAATATACCAGTGCTTGTTGCAAAAGAGGAAGGGATATTATTAAAAGATGACGTAAAAGGAGCAATCGAAAGTATAAAAGTTGGTGCTCAAGCAGATGCTAAAACCAAAAAAGGTAAACTGTGCGGCAAATCTAAGACTGAGCAATCTCCAAATAACTCCAGCACTTCTGGTGGTGATAGTTTCGGTTTTGGTGACGACAAGTGTAATGTGCTTGAAATACGCCGGACCAATGCTAAAAAGTGGAAAAATATTTCATACACCCTAGTGCCGTTAGCTCTTGGATTATCAGTTTTAATATTTGCCACTAAGGGCGAGCATGAAGAACCTGACTTTATACCATATGAATACATGTATAAACGTACTAAACGTTTTTCTTGGGGTGATGGCCAAAAATCATTTTTCCATGGACCTAACAATTTATTACCAGAAGAAGAGGAAAAACGTATAGATGAGGAAGGCGGAGACCCTCCTAGGTATAAAAAACGAGGTGACATAGCTGAAGAAAAACGACAAAGACGGGAACAACACGCCAAAGAAGAGTTAGAAAGGCGGAAAAAACGCCATCAGGAAGAAGGAAAAGCCAGTCAGTAAATCACAAAATGAAAATAGTTAATTAGAAAAATTATACGTATCAAAATTATTTTTGTTGTAAAATCGATATATAATATATTTTTTTATAATACTTGTGCAAATATAGTAAATACATGTTAACATTTTCTAACATTTTCTAACATCCGTCACAATATTACAACTCTCTTCTGGCTTCTTTTTGACATTTATGGGCGGGCACTCAATACAGTTGACATCATTTTTCGGTGTATTTGCCACTAAACGATCAATATTTTCTGTTTTTTGGCCACTTGATAATTTAGCTTCCGTTTTGACCGACTTAGTTTCGCCTGAGCCTTTAGGCAACTGTGGAGAACTGGCTTTACTCCAATATTCCTAATTGTATTAAATTCAATTGGATTGAAAAAAGTTATGAATGCGTTTTGTTTTAAATACCTTTGGAACATTCCATATTATTATGGCGCCGTCAGTGCAGCCAGTTACAAAGAATTTGCTGCACGGACTATATGCCACACTCTTGACAGCCGATGCATGTTCAGATCCTTGAGCTAAAACTTTACCACTTTTATAGTCCCAAAGCTAAATAAAAATTTGCAAATTATTTACTGAAATTTAATTGAACCCAGAACGCTGTCGTCTGTCATCTACCTTAACCAACTGATCACTGTCTACCGAAGCAAAATAATCTCCAGTTTCATTAATTGCCAGAAAGTTAACAGATGATTTTAATGAACCCTGAATTTCACGAATCAAGCCGCCATTATAAACGCTCCAATAGCCAATTCGTCCGTCCGTACCACAAGTTAACACTTGGGCACCATTGGGAAAATATTTAGCAGTCATAAATTGTGTGTTGGCTGTCAAAACAGTTTTGCGTGCTAAGCGGCTAAAATAAAAACAAAACAAACTTGAGAGCAATTCAAATGAAAATACAAATGCCTCTAATTAATTACTTAACGTCCCAGATGACACAGGATCCATCACTGCTAGCTGAAATAACTTCAGTATCAGTTTTATTGAAATCCAGGGATGTTACAGGACCCGAGTGATCTTTTAAAACGCCCAACAAACTTTGGCGAAACGGTTCAATTTTCCATACACGTACCTGGCCCTCAATGCCACCGGTCACTAAGACACGTCCAGTCGACGAAATTGCCAAAGCACTGCAACCTTATTTGCAATAATAACACAAAGTAATTCTTCTTACTTTTCAAAATTAATTCAAAACATTTACACAAACCAAGTTACCTTTATTATGAGCATTTGGTATGGCGTACATAAGTCTTCCTGTGATGGGTGTAAATGCTCTTATTACGCCATCATTCCAAGCTGATATAATTGAACTGCCGTCATAACTAAATTCAATGGCAGCACACTGAAAATTGTATACCATTATGCGCAATAATTCTTGCAATCTTTTAGTCGACCAAATACGTATCGTCTCGTAGCCAGCAGTAGCAAACACTGACGATAAATTTCTAAATCACAAAAATTTTAAATTATTAAAAACTCCAATAACTAAAAACAAGTTCTGCATCATACTTAGGAAAAACTATATTATGGACAGCATTCTTATGTGATGTCTTCAAGAGTTTTAGAGTAAATAATTTTATATTAAGTAAATAAATTTCATTTGCATCGGTAGTTATATAGTATTCGATGGGATTGATTTCCACCAATGATGAGATTGAACCATTAACTTTGGTTTTCTTTAACTGAAAAAATGAAAGAAACAAACAGATTTTAAAACATTTCGTTTTGTAAATTTTAAGGAGACCTACAGTTTTTAACATGGGCCAAGTTGGCAGGGGATAGTTCTTAAAGGCACTATCGGTAACATCTTTTCTTTCCTCAACCAGTTCAATAACACCATCTCCGGCCCCCATTAATAGAAGACCATCGCCTACGATATGAACAACTCTTAAACCATTAACATAACGATCACAATCTTTTCCAAAGGGTTTACGACAATTATGTGTTCCATAAGCACCGAGCATAGAAGCTATGCCTACCGGCTTGAAAACACTCTTTGCCTCACAACAATCCAGAGCGAGTTTGATTACATCGCCAGACTGAGTGCCAACATAAGCGAATTGATCATTCCTATCAATACATGCACACACATAAAGTCTCTGCTGTTTGCCCACGTAAATATCTTCAGCGTGTAATTTTTTCTTTTCCCTCTCAATACGCCAAAGACGAAGATGGCCTTGAAAATTGTTTAAATTAAAAATTAATTCAAATTATGAATTTAAAATTTTTTTTACTTACGCTCGCCAACTGACAAAAAGAGTAAGGGATTCTTAAATAACGCACACACAGCCAAAACATTACCACTTATGGAACGTGAAGCAACAGATCTACAAAATGGTGACCTTCAAAAAAACAAAACAAAATTTAAATGACATATTTCTCACATTACCGGACATGTTGAAAGAATTACTTACAAAGTTTCTATATCAAATACAATAATTGTGCCATCATCACTTCCACCAGCAGATATCATGTATTTATCTTCCGCACTAAAGCATATCGTTTGAGCCTTGACCTGATTTTAAATCAATAAATTAATATAAAATGCACAGTGGAGTCAAGTGTCAAAGTTCTAGACTACCGTTGGACGAGCGCCAATTTTGCACCTGATGTTTTTTTAACTCTGTCGCCCTAAAATATTTGTTTTTTTTTTTTTTGGAATCACTTCACTAAACTAAATTTGTTCCAAATGATATCAAAAAAAAAAATTAGTGGCAGGCGTTTTGTTTTGCCCACTGCCTCAAAGGACATGAACCGGTGTTGCAGATTTTCAATATTTACATTTTTCTAGCTTATCTGGTGCCTTGGCAAAGTTGATTTCAACCCGAACGCGGACGGATAGACGGACATCTCTTAATCGACTTCGCTATGCTATGCTCAGAATATATACACTGGGCTGGGAAATGGGTACTGTAGAAATTACAACCGGAACAACTAAATTGGATATATCCTTTTTCCATCTGTGATGAAGGGCATATTAAGAAATTTATTAAAGAGGCCATTTTGATTTAATCCATATTTAATATGCATATTTAGGCGGGAATACATCGTCGATTCTTTTTAAAGATTTTGTTGTTGTTGGTAACCAAATATAATATTGCAGCGCAGCAATGCATTTCCGAACAAACCCATTATTAGCTCTAAATCCTCTAGATTTTAAATTGTTTAGTTCATTTAGTTTAGTTATAAATTTAAATGCAATGAAAAAGCTATCAGAAAAGAAAATCAAATAACTTTGCTTTTAATCTCTTTTTCCATTGTTTAAGTCCCACTTTTTTATAAAAAAAAATCTATTCATTAATGTAATGTAAATAACTCAAAAAGAGCCGAGCCAGCTTAGGTGACGTTTTTGACAAGTGAGCACAGCTATTTGCTGATTTTATCGTTATTAAATCAAAGGCGAAAATAATATAAGATTTCGTTTTCAACAAATTCTAGATAATTTAATTATTAACAGAAAAGTAACCATTCTAATGAAAACTCAGAATTTAATTCATTTGGAGTATAAGGAAATCTATAGCAGGTGGACTACAAGTCTCGAAAAGTGTAGTTACGATTAAGTGGTAGAATTATTCTATATCAATTAGAAGTTCATGGGATTTTTGCTATTTTTACTATAAATTTAAATACCTTAAAAATATGTATACAGGCATGTCAAGTTTTAATTCCGATCGAAAGTGGTTTTAATTCCGCAAATTGGTTCTTCAGAAAACGAAAAACGAAACTTTTGTGTCAGAATGGAACCCCTATGAAATTTTAAAGTGGAATTGATATTCTATTTAATTGATATTACTTTTAATTTCTGTCCTTATTTATATTAGCCTTTTTGTTGCTTTGGTGTGAACAATGTTGCCATATTAAAATTAAAAAGCATTTTTTATGAATAAACAAAATCGATCGGAATCTAAGGAAGGTAGTTTTTCGATCGGAATTGTTAATACGGAATTAGGACCATTCCGATCAAAATGTGTGACGTGCGTAATAAAATACTTTTAATAAAAAAATGGTTTTAATTTTTCGATTTTAATCTCTTACATACAGTGCCAATCCTTGGACATATTTATATTGATAGTATTAACGCCTATGATTTATTGTCAGACTTAGTCGTCAGATCTGTCAAAACTGCCTGTGTTTTGAAAATGTTTCACAAATTTTTTGTAGGTATATCTCCGCTTTGCTAATATTTAAAAATAATATAATAGTTTCTGTTGCACGGAGTTGTGTTTTGAGTTGAAATATTTTGCATGATAATACGACATCTTGGTATATTACCTTTCAATTTTTCTGAGTAGGACGGCATTTTAAAAAATTTTCTTGTGACTGATTGATCGTACGATATATTGAATTACGGCTTTAAGAGGCATTTCATTTATTTTACAAATGACCTTACTGTTCAGTGTTTTAAAGTCAGTGGTAACAAATTAATCAAAATGTTTCGGTTCTAGTCCCTTTTCTAATTACAAAAAATATTTTTCCAGCATTTTAAAATAGATTGTCGGAATAAGTAAAAAATATTTACTGCCTTCTGCAGAATAAAATATTATCAAGATGTTGGCAACAGTATTACTAAATAAAAAGCTGAATTAAGAGTTGAATCAGAACTTAATTCTACCATAATCTACGCTTACCAAGCTCATTCTAAGGTTTTCTTATGCATACGGCCCTTAATTTCAAAGCATATTTGAAAAGTAATAGTTATTTTCAACAGTCAGACTTCTTTTAAATATGTATGTACGTCTTGTTAAATTCTTTTCTGTTTATAAACATAAAATTAACAAAAATAAAGTAAATCTTTTCATAACTTAAATTTTTTTGCAAAAGGTTTTAAGTTCTTGTGATAATCGCGCAATAATTTTTATAATAAACCAAAAAAAAAAAAAAATCGATAATTACCTTGTGTAAATCATGTCTACATATTTCGCGTCTTTCGGCAAAATCATATAAAATCACATAACCTGGATAACCCATATGATTTCCTTGACCAGAGCCAAAATAACGACCACTGAAAATAAAAAAAATTAATTTTGATACTTTTTCGAATACAAGCGAAGTAGTCAGATTGAGGATGCAGAGAATAAATTTATAACTATCAGAGACATTATCTTAACCGACAGAAAACAACTGAGAGCAACTACAAAGTCTTGATTTGAAGCGCAAACTCAAACAATTTGATTATGAACAAATACTACGTTTATACAAACGCTATTTGCAAATAAAACAAAAAATTTAACTCACTGCCTTATAAACGGCAAGTTACATACAAGAGTACTTTTGACATTTAGTGATATCGGATAGTAGTTTTATATTTAACTGGTAAAATATCTATAGAAACATTAAAAATAATAAAAATAATAATTTTTTCCCAAGTTTTACTTTTTAAAAAAATTTTGTTAAATTTTACTTTTAATTTAAAATAATTTTACTTTTTTAAAATTTTTAAGATATATAAGAATGTACCCCCTTAACCATGTATGTGAGGTGAAAAAGAATTATAAGACTAAAAAAAAAATACATAAAAATATCATTGGCTCTTAATGGGTTAAGCATTTTAAAAAAATTTTAGTATTTCCTAAAAAATATCTTCAAAAGCTTTTAAATAATACCCATATTGATTTCTTAAAAAATTCAGTGCACAATCGTTCTTTACTATGAAAAATTTAGAAGCCCATAACTTGGAAAATATAGGCGAACGCCAATTTTTCACTTGATGTTTTTTTCTTCTTATTTTTTAATTCTCTATCGCCCCATATATTTGTTTTTTTGCCTTCCAAATGATATGGAATAAATAGAGGCAGGCGTGGTATTTTGCCAACTGCAATGTTTCGACCAAGTCAACAAATTGGGCTGAAACAGCAACGAGTTAGAAGTAACTGTGCCCACAATGAATTACAACTTAACTCGTTTTCAGCAAATGTTGTGTTTAGGTTAAAAGAATACTCTACAATTTATAATAAAATTTTAAATGCGCATTCAAATTTTAGGAATAAAACAATAATGGCCATAAAACAATTTTGTTTTACCTCGACCAAAGCTGTTTTCCTAGAATGTTTCGAAGCAAATATATTTAATGGATTTCAATTTTCTTTTCTTAATATTTAAGTTCTAGAAACACCGCTTTTCCGTTTAAGAAAAAACACATTAAAGATGAATATATAGCATCCGTTAAATTTAGACCTCATAAAGTCTAACCGTTTTAAGTTTGTCTATGCCAGAATTCTTAACCATCTCATCTAATTGCTCTTAAACATACATACCAAGGACTCAAATATATCAGAAGTGTACACATGTACAATATTTTCTTCCTTACCTACGACTCATATCCAAACAGGACACAGTATTGGTGTGACCACCCAAAAATTCTTGCTTGTTTGTTTTTGTATTGCAAATACCAATTTTTGTGCCCAAAGGAAATATAATGTGTTGGCCATCAGGGTGTAAGTGTAGGCCAAAGGAAACTTTTCCATTTATGCCAAAAATGGCGCGAACCTCCAAACGTTTAACGGTCTCTTTAGTATCCAATGTTTCAGTCATTTTTGTATTTTTATTAAATATAAAGGATTTCAAAAATATGAAGTAAAAATATAAATGTTGAAATTTATGTTTTTTTTTCTTGCTTTCTTAGTTTTTCACTCTTTTGACTGAAATGACAGATGGAAATGATAGAAATTCGATTATTTAAATTTCTAAAATATAAAACTCAAAATGTAAAAAAAAAGAGTTGCTAACGGTTACATGAAAAATGTTATTTTCTCAATAAATATTATTTTAAAAAGGGCCTTTTTAAACAAAGAAGGAAACAATAATAATGGTTGTCATAGCCAAGCGACAGATGTTTTGCTACCAGTTAAACAAAATTAAGAAGTAAAAATGAAAGCATAAAAAATTTAGCTGTGCAGGCTAAATTCCCATTTAATTCACCTTTTAATTTTGTCTTTGGACACACGTTATTTTTTTGTCTTATTTTATATTAAACTTTGTTAGAGAGTAGTTATAGCATACGGGTTGAAAGATACTTCTGCATACGTAAAAATAACACCTTAAACATTTCATTATACTATTTATTTTGTAAATATTTCTAGAGACAGAGGCCTTCGACAGACAAACATACATTGTTGCTATATTAATGTGGAATCCTAAAATATAAAAACGTTACATTCAACAGTAAATAAATTTTAACAAATCGGTCTGAAATGAATTTATGTTAGATAGCGCGCAAATCCATGTTTATAAAGTGTAATAACTTTCATCCTTCAAAGTAGTTCAAGGCAAATTTAGAGGTTCTTATCACTCAAGAAAACAATCGGAACGTACTTAATTATTTAATTGAACATGAGTTTTTGGTAGCAGGATCTTATTTTATATTTTTTTATATAATCTAACGCTTTTTTCAAACTTAATGGACCGAAAACCCTTCGTTGAACCATTAAGGGGACAATATATTTTTTGAGGGGCTAGTAGAAATACTGAAAGGCCAGCGACTTTTTGGGGAGCCAATAACCCCAGAGAATCAATACTGATCTTGAGTGACCAGTAAACCTCTTGATATCCCAATGTACCTTTTAAGGGCGCAATGAATTTATTGAGAGCCCAATAGATTTTCTGAAGGGTAAATAAACTTGAAGAGTCAATAGAGCTATTGAATGGAAAATAGACCTTTTGGAAAATAGACCTTTTTGAAAAAGCTATTATTATTCAGAGGGTTCCATTGAACCAATGAAATGCTCTGTGAAGGAACGAAAGTCACCATGGAAGCCTATGTTCAGTTCGTGTGTATTATGTTGTTATGGTTTGTTATTGATGAATACGTTAAAGCATATTGTTGTCTCAAATGGGCGCACCCAATGGACCACAGGAGGATGGTAATGGTTCCTAGGGGTGGTAAGTTAAAGAGCAGTAATGATCCGCAAGGGCTGGTGAGTTCACAAACAGATAATAAAAGGTAATGGCCCCCATTATACTAGAAAATCCGTTAATCCAGTTTACGTTAATTCTAAGTTTCAGATTTTGACAATTGGTATTTTAACATTAATGTCAAGGATAATCTAAAAATTTGCGCCAGTTAGTATTTCGGTCAAAATACCTGCAACAATAAATATGTATGATCGATGTTTATGTTGGCGATAGTAAGCTCGACTTTCACTTTAGATTACAAGATAGAAATGTCGCCAATAGCAATGGGCGTCCCTTTATAAAGAAGGAGTGAAATTATTTCATTTATCAAATTGAGTCTAATTATAAACCTCTCCTTTATATGTAATAACGACGTACCTTCTTCCATGGACAATTATCAAGTAATAATTGCATTAATAATACACAGATTGTAGCGAGCAGATATTTCATGTACCATCAAATTGATGCAAAAATATATAAATATATAATTTTGCCAGATATATTAGCTGTACCAAGTGCTCAGTTCCCATCGCAAAGTCTTAAAGCGTCTCAGTTTGTTTTTGCAATTTGTCTGTAGCTTCATTCTGTCAAGGTCTTTTATCATTTAATCAGTGCACTTGCACTTCTTTTAAAATTTATTTGCTTTTGCAACTTTAACCAATTTTTGGCAGAAAAATAAAATAATATGAATAAAAGTGAAACAAACTTTTTATTATAAAGTTAAAAAAGCTCATAACAACTCGATCTCAGCCTGTGTAAAACAAGGCAACTAAAGGATTTTGATGTGAGAAATTTGTCTTTTAAGTTACGGAAACAAGGTACTGGATTCCAAATATAAACATAACGTACAATTGCAGGCTTCTGAAAAGTGAAGCTATGGATCTTTTAATATCACATTAACGCCATTCCTTCGTTTATGACCTGATGGCTTTGTATTGGGAAATTAATTTTTTTGTCATTATTCTTATTATTATTATTATTCTTATTATTATTATTATTATTATTATTATTATTATTATTATTATTATTATTATTATCATCATTATTATTATTGTTAAAAGAATTACTTATATGTATGTGTGTATTAACTTAATGCTAACCGCCTTTTATAGAAAAAGCCAAAGAGTACTACCATCATTAAAACATGCATACCGTATTTTTGGCCTTAAGGTATGCTGTAGAATTTATTTTCGTTTTTAGTATAAAACTGCTGCCTACTTTTGGTTCAGGACAAAACTTTATGCTTGTACAAGCAAATGTTGAGTTTCTGAACGCCCAAATTTAAGTTTTTTCAATCCATTTATGGTTTGCGTTAATAGGTGCGTTTTCGTACTCAACAGTGCTGCCAGTCTTTTTTCGAAATGGCTTGTCGGATGCCGTCAAATATCATAAGTGACATTACCACCAAAAAAGTTCTCTCGACACAAGCAATACTTGTTGAATAATCAACATATTAAAAACGTATATCGACAACTCCTTAAAGTGGTAAATAACTGCAGCATCCTGGTAATCGTAAATTTTGGGACAGACATCGTATAGGCTTCTTGGTACTTAATTATAAAAATATTGAGCCTTATTTATGAAAAGACGTTTTAACCACTATGTTTCATAAATACCAAGGGCGTCATTAGGGTCTCCAAATCTTTTAAAAGCCCCTTGAACTGAATAAAGTTTAATTTGAAATACTGAGATATTTTTTTTTTTTTTTTTTTTTTGTTGGAAGCCCATCAAGCATTTCTTTTCGCAACTTTTATGCAATAAACACAATCAAGTCCACCGACCATCGACTACAAGATGTCAAATATAGAATACATGCGTGCTTATAAGAATAATTCCTTTAGCCGCAACACGACTACCGACTACACGGCTACTTTTGTAGCCCGTAGCCAACTTAGGCTAATTTCTATTTTTCTTGACTACAAAAAATAGATTAGTGCTGCCAATATAATAAATGCATGAAATGGTGGTTTTAAAAACGCAATACATTAAATATCGCTATTAAAATCGCGAAAAACTAATGTAATGGCACCATTGAAAAATAATAATCATCGATTCATTTGTTTACATTTTTAATTTTTTTTTTTTTGTTGTTTTGCTTAACTTTAATACATATGTCAAAACAGATGTTTACTTTTTGTAGTTAGTGGTCGGTAGTCATTAAAAGAATTAAGTAGCTGGCGACTTGGCTATTTTTGTAGCCAGCTACTTTTGTAGTCGATGGTCGGTAGCCTTTGATTGTGTTTATAGCATTAGTGAAAATTAATGAATTCGTTATCGAGACCACCTAATATTATTTCGCCATCATATATACAGGACAGCATGGCGACGTCAAGTACCAGGTGACGGCAGCGGCAAATTCATTAATTTTCGCCGTTGCAAAAAATGTCAAAATCCATGTATAAAAAATCAGCAAAAATTTTTTATATGAAATTTGACATTTCCTGAAACGGCGAAAATAAATACATTCGCCGCTGCCACCACCTGGTACATAATTTCGCCATGCAAGCAGATTAAAAATATAGAAGCCAAAGCGAAATTGGTTAATTCGTCAATGTTCCTACATTTTAAGTCGACCTTAAACATATAAATAAAAGCCGCAATCTTTTTCTCATTGCAAGGTTATCATAAGGAAAATGATAAAAATTAGCCAAAAATATCGACAACTAATTTAAATATCGCCAGGTATCTCGCCTCTTCCCATTCTAAAATGTTTATAATTCTTTTTTACGTGGTTTTGGACATTTAGTTTGACATTCGGGCTAACGGCGAAAATTAATGAATTCGCCATCGCTATAATCTTATAATTGATTAAAACTCAAGGCGAATAAATAACAAATGGCCTTGACAGACAAGGTGACTATATTCTTCTCTACTGGCTTTGTCAAAGAAAGAAGATTGAAATACAAGGAAAAAATAAATTAACGCAACAAATTTGTAATCAAATTTATGAAATAAAATTTTAAATAAATTTAAAACACTTTCCATTTTTATTTTTTTTAAACTTTGAACATTTTCACAAAATTTAAATAAATAAGGACGTTTCATAGGTTCGTCATGGTTCTAGTTTTATTTAATAATTCGTAGAAATTTATGTATATGTATGTATATATTTATATAAAAGAGAACAACTTTTCATTTTTACGTTCTTCCCGTCTCCCAAACCTATGCATGGCACTTATCATGGCACAATGATACCAGGTGACTGCATTAGCTTTTACATGTATTTTGTTTTTGTATAATCTTGTTGAGCTGTCAAAAACGTCTGCCAATATGTGTGTATGTATTTCAGTTTTTTTTTAGTGGCTTGCCATTGTTCACAAATACATACACACATATTGCCGGATATTTTTGACAGCTCAAGAAAATTACACAAAAACAAACTACACGTAAGAGCTAAAACATATGTTGTTCGCATGACTGTTCGATTCGCCTTGGGTACACATAAAAGCTCAATTTAAAAACCCGATATTTCATTGATTTAGCCATTGGCTGTTGCATCCTTTTATCCAGAAATTTCGACACACATTTTTCTTCAATATTAGCCTATTTATTAAAAGTTATATTTAATATTGGCAGTGCCCTCGACTTCGTCCGCGTATCATTACTAATTTTCTTAAAATTTAGAAAAATATGTTCTTTAGAATTTGTTGTAGAGTTCTGC
This sequence comes from Cistogaster globosa, assembly GCA_937654795.1. NCBI lineage: Eukaryota > Metazoa > Arthropoda > Insecta > Diptera > Tachinidae > Cistogaster > Cistogaster globosa. Next base: position 63,536,420 of record OW569405.1, on the reverse strand, counting down.
AAACAGTGTTAAAAACTTTCCATCTACAAATATAAAACTGTTCTAGCAGCATTATACCGATAAAATTGGGTGCTTTCACATTTGTATCTCTATTTTTTCTAGGAAATGACATATTTTTATGAAACAAATATCCTATTTTTGAAACAAGGTTCTAAGAGACCTCCTCACAAAATTTTTTTCAAATCCATCCAGCAGTTTTTACGTGATGTGAACACAGACAGATCAAAATTACAAAATAGGTGTTTTGTATTCCATATCGATTACTATCTACACGAACATCAAAATTTTCAACAAATATTTCATGTACAGAATTGACCCCGTTGCTATTTTAATATGTATAGATAAATATATAGATATTATTTAAATGTGTTTTATTTTATGTTTTTAGTAATTTAAAAAGGTTTTTAAATCATTACAGTATATATCCATAAATACTTTTTCGACATACTATTTTCTCTACGTGGCAATGCGCAGGGCTTCATTTGTTTTATCACCTGGAGCAAGATGTTGGGTAGTTATGAATTGTGAATAAGAGCCTTAAATATCCATGAAATTTTTAGTTTCTGTTTAGCTAGTTACGACTTTAATTATGTTAAAAAAAAACTAATAAAGATTTTTATACCCTTCACCAAAAAAAAGTGGAAAAAAGGTATAACTTATTTTGTCATTCCATTTGTAATTTCTACAATATTCATTTTCGACCCCATAAAATATATGTGTTCTGACTTCTTATGCATAGCGAGTTCGATTGAGCGATGTCCGTCCGTTTAAGTGTTAAAATTAAGTTTCCCGAGGCACTAGATCAACTAGAAAAAATTTATATACGCCAATCGATCAGACATACTGTTGAAAATTCACTATTGTTACCCAGCAAGATTGGTCCATGTCCGTCTAAGCAGCTAGCAAAACCAACGTCTACCTCTCACTTTTCCATATCATTTGGAACAATGAAGTAACTCCAATTAAAAAAACAAATATACGGAGCGATTATGAATTGAAAAATAAGAAAAAAACATAAAGTGAACAAATATGCGCTCGCCCATATTGTCTCAATTATAGGCCTCTGAAAGTTTCTTAAAAAAGTACGATTTTGCGTCATATTTTTTAAGACATCATTATGGGTATCATTTAAAAGCTTTTGAAGAGATCTTTCAGAAAGTACCAAATTTTTTTGTATTTTTTTATTCTCTGTTTCCTCAATGTTTGTTTTTTTGATTGGAGTTTCTTTACTAAACTAGATAGGTATACATACATACATACATACATACATACATACATACATACATAAGATTTTGCATAAGGCCGGGGCACATAAAATCCGTCATACGCTAAACTTTGACAAATTCAACTGACAAGTCGGTTAAAATACATGTTCTCAATCACACACAATCAATACGTGTCCGTCAACGCAAAGTACAAAAGTTGGTCAACTTTTAACTTTTGACGTATGTTGAATACTTTGACAACTATCAACTGCTACTTGTTCTCTGTTTTCTTTTAACTATTGCTGTGTTTTAATTGTGTTTTGTGATTTTAATAAAACAATTTTGGTGGCAAGCAATAAATACAAATTTAATTAAATTAACAAGTGAATAAAATACAAATTAAAATTAAAAGTGAATAAAAATAGAGAGCAAACTTTGATTAAACATCCGTCAGTAAAGTATTCATTGTGCCAACCTCATCTGTCGTTACTTTGACTTTAGTTGAATTTGCCAAAGTACAACGTATGACGGATTCTATGTGTTCCGGCTTATAGTCGAATATAGCACTTATGGCGCAATAATACCAGGTCAATGCATTAGCTTTTACTTTAAAAACTTTTAAGCTGTCAAAACGTCTGGCAATATGTGTGTATGTATTTCATTATATTTTTAGTGGCTCTTTTATTTTTCACAACTACATACACACATATTGCCAGATGTTTTTGATAGCTCAATAAGATTTTACAAAAACAAAACACACGTAAAAGCTAAAACATATGATGAACACATGATCTGATGCAGTCACCTGTTCAATGCGCCTTGATAGCACTTTCCAAAATAATATAAATATATTCACAGTTCTAATATCGGTTAAAAGACAACCAAAAACTGAGGACATATATAAATATATATATATATATATATATTTTTTTCCTGCTGGGAACATTGTATGATTTCGTTTATTTCATTTTGACGTTGAGAAAGCTTTTATGAATCGTGAGTGAAAATTATTGCCAACATACTTTTTTCAAATATATAATTTTTGTATTTGTAAGTGCATGGAAATGCTGTTAACTCTACATAAAAGCTTTTTCCTGTTTATTAATCCTTTCAGCGGCGATGCTGCTTGAAAGACACTAATACTAATAAAATACTAATTTACGTTCTTGTAGCAAAAGCTTTTGAAAAATTTTCATTTAATTTAAGCAGTTTCATTTATTTTAGCCAGTTAAGAAGCACAATGAAAATAAATCTTAAAATAAATAAATATTAATAAAAATAAATGTTAAATGAATCAAATAGCGGGAAAGTAGAATAAAACAAGAAATATTTTTATTTTCGTTACAAGCTAAGAATTTTTCAATACAAAAAAAACTTTGGAAAAGATTTTACAAACATCATAGTTTTAAGTAATTTTAGTCCCAAAAGGTGAAAAAATCCTAAGAATCAATTAGAATCCTAAGCTGTTTAGAAAAAGTCTTTGCTAAAATCATTCACGAAAGAATGGTAGACTTTAAGTTTTCAGTAAGAAATATACAGTTCATCATTTAAAGACGGTAATTAAATTTATTATTTAAAATAAAAAATAAACGCACAAGTGCTGAAGTTATCTTCCTTAACTATGAAAAAGCTTTTTTTTATCTGGCATTTCAATAATAACGTTTTCAACTTTTATAGTTACTTAGGTGTATTGGAGAGTAGCCAACCAGAATATGCAATAATTCCATTTTCGAACAGAGTGTGACACTTCCTTTCTATATTAAGCTAATGATATAATCTTGTTTTCTTTTTCATATGGCTCAAAAGAAGGGGATTATTTTTCTTATGTATTAAACACAATCAAGTCCACCGACCATCGACTACAAGATGTCAAAAATAGAATACATGCGTGCTTATGAGAATAATTTTTTTAACCGTTACACGACTACCGACTACACGGCTACTTTTGTAGCCCGTAGCCAACTTAGGCCAATTTCTATTTTTCTTGACTACAAAAAACAGATTAGTGCTGCCAATACAATAAGTGCGTGAAATGGTAGTTTTAAAAACGCAATACATTAAATATCGCTATTAAAAACGCGAAAAACTGTTATAATGGCACCATTGAAAAATAATAATCATCTGTTCATTTGCTTACATTTGTCATTTACTTTTTATCTGGGTCATTTTTTAGGTTTTTTTGTTGTTTTGCTTAACTTTAATACATATGTCAAAACATATGTTTACTTTTTGTAGTTAGTCGTCGGTGGTCGTTAAAGGAATTAAGTTTCTGGCGACTTGGCTATTTTTGTAGCCAGCTACTTTTGTAGTCGGTAGTCGATGGTCGGTAGTCTTTCGTTATGTTTATAGCATTAACAGCAAAAATAATCCATTAATACCACATTAAGCAACTATTTAAAAAGCATTGCCATTCATGGCTCTCTATAAAATGTCAAACAGTTTTGCAAATAACACTCATTTGTAATAAATTTACAAGGAAGCAAATGTTCGGCTTGTTTAATTTATTTTTAGTTTATTGTTAAATTTTGTTGTTGTGTGTTTAATTTTGTGTTTTAATGTATGAAAACTACAACATAAATTTAATTAAAAACGTTTAATAGATAAAGACGTGTCAAATATTAATAAAAGTTAGAGTATTGCAAGTGGCTCTTGGTGTTTTGTAAATAACAAAAAACTTTTTAAAAAAGGAAACTTACTTTTCCTAAATTTGTTAAACTAACAAATAAGTGCCATGAAAGTGTGTTGCATTGGAGCAGGCTACGTCGGTGGACCTACGTGCTCTGTAATGGCTTTAAAATGTCCGGACATTACTGTGACAGTGGTAGACAAAAGTTCTGAACGTATTGCTCAATGGAATTCTGATAAATTGCCCATTTACGAGGTAACATGAATTTTTACAGGATTTATTTGTTGGCTCTTATAAACAAAGTGTATATTATCTAGATCCTTGAATCATTTATTAAAAAAGAACCGTTTAGTAGAAGAACGATTGTAAAGATCAGATTGCTAGTAAAGAATACCTGCTTCGGGTGTTGCTGGTATTTTAAAAACTAACAAGAATATCGACAATAACCAATAACTTATTTTTGATTTATTTATTTTAAAATCAAATCTTTTTACTTTTCTATATTATTGCACTAATAAACGGGAAATGAATTTAAATTTGCGATTTTAGATCAATAAAATAATAAAGCGAAATGTTTGGATTTTCATACGTCAAGTGACTCTCTGCCTGTGTGATGTAATGATTGGAGCAATAACCCATATTGATATTTTTATAATACCTATTTTAAAACTTATTTCTTTTATTTGTTTTCAAATAAAAGGCAATAAAATTCATTAATTAAAAACATACAGTGATCGACATCAGTCTACACATATTGCATGACGGTTTACAATTGTAATCAGCTTTTAAATAAAAGCAGGTTTAAACTTCTGGAGTAGCTGTTAGCCGGAACAACGTCATCATTTTGTAAACTGTTGGCAAAGCTATAATTTTGGAAACTAGCATAGTAGGAAAAAGTATTCAATAAGATAAGCATAAGGTTCAATCAAATTGTCTGCACTCAATATTTGTATTTATATTTTAATACTATTGATAACGTATGAGAGATTTATCCAAACAAATGTATAAAATTGCTTCTTCCAATAATGCAAAAAAGTTACAATATAAAATGTAAAATAATATTCCCAGTACATTAAATCAAACGTCTTGGCAAAAAATTCCTGGCAGTTATAGATGAAAGTGGTTAATCAATTACATATTTCCTTTTTAATATTTTTATTTTTAACCAAGTCCATAGAGCTATGAATACATACATATATGATTAATGCATGGTTTAAGGATTTTAGTTTATTTTTATTTCAAGAATATGATATTTTTTATAAAATCAAAAATTTGCGTCCTCACATTTGACCAAAATGGTTATCTTATCAGGTATTGAAATATATGGTACGTTTGCAAACTTTTGTTAGCCAGTGTATAATTAAACTCAATGAAATATAAGAGGTCTTTTTAAATATATTTGACACCTCATCCATACGTTATTATTGAATGGCTTTGAATTCTCATTTGCACGTTTCATTGTTTCTATTTGCGTGCGATACACATGAAAATTTTGTTTTAATAAAATATGTATTTTAAGTACCTACGAGTTTTAATATTTATTCGTATACAAATACAATTTGAAAACATAAATGAAAACTCAACTTTTCAAAACATGGTATTGTGCAAGGTACATTTATTTTACTAGGTAGTGTCGTCCGCCCAGCTGGTTTGTAGTTGGACATGTCAAAAGTTGTTTATATTTTCCTACTTTTGTTTACGAATTTCAAAAAACACTAACAACAAGCACATGTAGAACAAAGAGAGCTTTTGTTTTTAGACCAATTCTCTTTTATTTTCTGTTTCTATTTTTGACATTTCCACTCACAAAGCAACAATAAAATGCCATGTTGTTTTTACAAATGTTGTATTTGTTGTAGAACCGCTTTTACCTAGTAAAATAAATGTACCTTGGTATTGTGTTTTTTTACGTAAGAATACGGTTCTTCTTAAAATTAAAAACGTTTTCGACAAACTGTGTCAAAAAGAGTATTTACAATATCAAACTGCTTTCGATATGACACATTTTTACGTTTGCTATAACTAAAATGACTTTAAACAAATAAGTGAAAGAAATCAAGTTGCTATTTATAATTAAAAGTATTTTAAAAAAATTTAAGAAGATTAGTGTTAATATTATAGAAAGGTTAAAGAAGAAGAAACTAACACTTGGGTGTTATGCCTTCATTTTCGGAAGTATCTTTCTTTGACTAATGGTAATGTAAATGAAAGTCTTCGTTTAAGATTTTTATGAAATTCCACTTACTAATAAATATTTAAGAATAACGTGCAGTGCAATTCAAATTAGGAATAATTTTAATTGTCATTGTAAACAGGTTGTTTTTCTTCATAAGATTTTTTTTAATGAAATGAAATTAGACAGATTCCAAAATCTATAACAAAAAAATATATTGTCTTATTGTTATTGACGGTTATTTTATTTAACATGTCCTTCATTTCGCACTAACTATATGTATCAATTGAATTGAATTGAACTTTTTAAGCTGAACTTAGCCAATTTGAATATTAAATGTTTTTATTTTTTATTTACTTACAAATTTTGTTTTAACTGCTAGCTGAATTTTTTGGTCAGAGGTTTACGCCGCTTTAACCTAAACGGCTAATATGTACACATGAGGTCCTGTTCAAAAAATATTTATTTGCAACCAGAATAGCGGATTTATCTTTATATTTTTTGTATTATACGCAGTAGAAATTAATTAGCTTGACCACTTAATTGTTAATCTCATTAATTTCATTTGCATTAAATGATTAATAATGCTAATTATCATTAATTTCGCTAATGGTAAAACTTTTTTATGAAAATATAAGAAAACAGTAACGGAGTTATTTCTGTAAACGAAATATTTTTTGAAAATTTTGCGGTTGGTGTAGATAGTTATTGATATGGAATGGTATTTTTATCATTGTTCGCATCAAATTTTGTGAGAATTCCCTTAGAACCCTGTTTCGAAAATACTTTTTGTTATAAAATTATGTCATTTCGAAGAGAAACTAGAGATACAGGTGTAATGATACTAAACAGTTGTACGCGCATTTTATTTTTGTAGATGGAACATTTTTAACACTCTTAAGAGAACTCTGCAACAAATGTCACATTTTTCTAAATTTTGATTTAAAGAAAAATGATACGCGGACGAAGTCGTGGGCACTGCTAAATAACAAATTTATTATCATTGATTAAAGAATAAATAGTTTTAAAGCATAACTCTTAGCAATCGGCACTTCTTATCTGAAATTTGTCTCATTTTTTCTAAAAATGTTAAAACATATTTCTCCATTTTTTTCTAAGAATATTTTTATAAGCTTCCTTAAGGACGCGCAGTGAGTTGAATTAATAAATAATTTAGAGAGTTTAGCAAAGGATAAGTTACTTTTCGCTCTACATTTAATTTTTTAAAATAGTGATTTTATTTTCTTCTTTTTTCTATTTTGTACTTTCACTATTTTAATAATTTTATTTTCGATTACTTATCAATAGAACTTTTTTTTATTAAAAAGCATTAACATTATTAATCATTCAATGCTAATGACGTTGTCAATTAATTAGTCTATCTATTTGATTACTCCCATGACGGTTAATGAAAACAAAATTATTTTCTAAACAAATTTTTCATTGCCTTTTTGAAAAATAGTGCACAGAAATCGGTTTTGAATTTAGTAATTTATTTATCTTATTTATTTATTTATTTTATTTATTTTTACAGTAACCAAACAAGCCCTTAGGGCCGGGCCATATATAGTTGGTAGACTACTAGTATTAACAGGTGTACATGAGTAGGCAACAAACTTAAAAATAAGTAACAATGAAAATAAGGCAATAAAAGAAATTATTATAGGAGTTAATAATAAGAATAAAAAAACTGAAGCAACAAAAATATTCAACAAGCTTAACTTTGAATAAATTACGTGTTAAGTAGATTCTCTTAAGGAGCGTGGTAAAGAGTTCCATCAATTGGCAACCCGAACATGAAAGCACCTTTCATAGATTAAACGATTTCTAACAGAAATTAGAAGCTGTGGGTTTCTGTCAGTCTGCAAGAAATTGAAATGTATGCAAACGTACTCCAGGCAGTGTGTTAGCATAACATTGTAGAAGAATAGAAGCGATCTAATCTTAATGTAGTTTATAAAACTACACCCCAAAAAAATCGTTCGCATATGTATATAGAAACATGATAATGAATTTTTAATTTATACACAAAACGTATGATTCTATTAAAGAGAAAAACACACGTTTATGTCTTTAGCACTACAACCAGAATAAACCTCAACAAAATACAACAGGTTAGACATTAATAAAGATTGAGCAATAATCTTTCTTATGTAGATGGGAAAATATTCAAAGCATTTAGCATTCTTAAACTGAAATTAACTTTTGAAATCAGACCACTAATATGGTCAGTGAATCCAAGATGAATCCAAGATTTATGTCTAGTGTAACAACAAGACATTTCATACGACCAACAAAATCAATAACTTGATCATCAATTGTGATGGACAGATTAATCACAGTGGAAATTGGTTTGAAAATCATCAATCAATTGAAAATCAAAATCATCATTCAATGATTTTACAGAACCGATAAAGACAATATTATTGGGGTCGATGAGTAGTTATGTTTGAGTGTTATTAGATTAAATGCAGGTTTCGAAGAATAAAGAACTTTGTGAAGAATTATAGGAAACAAAACTGTGACGGGTGCCACCAAGCCAATTGCTCGCAATAGCAAGCAGAAGACACACACGATGAGACTTCTGAAAACGTTATTGTATGTGCCCTTATTTGGGATCTCCCAGCGCAAAATTGCCTGGGGCGTGTTATTCCCAGGTCTCAAACTGTATAGAATTATTGGCTTTGTTTATACGGGGAACTTAAAGGCTGTACAAAATTTTCTATGAGTAGGAGCAGAATAGAAAAACGAAATATTAAGGTACAAAGTAAAACTTTACCCTAAAATTTATTAACAAATATTTAGTTATGCTGACATCTTTCTTTTGTTAAAAAAAATATCAAGTCCTAAACGTTAAAAAACACGTAACCCGCAAAAAAAAAATTGATAGAAGAAGATTTTTTTACCTGCCCAATTTGCTTACAATTTTACCATACAAATTAAAATGTAGCGCTTTATGACCCTATGCAAATTAAAAATAAATGTTACGTTAGTTCTTTGCATAGAATCTTTTTAAGCAGATACATTGGCTTCGTCATCTGTATTTCTAAGAATTTAGATGAAACCGTGAACGTAAGGTAACGCACAGAAACGAAAATTTATTAAAAAAATTTTCAAATGTTTTTGTAGTTTCTGTAGAAATTTATCATACAAATTTAAATAAAGTTTTTTTAATAATAGCTTCGTCCAAAATACTTCGTAAATTTATAAATAAAAATTTATTAGCAAAAACACTTTTAATTTAAAGTTAAAATTTTTAAATTTAACAATTATTCTTGGATTTTATGTGCCTTATATTTCATTTGTTGTAAATAAAACGGCGTTTTTTCGTATCTTTGGATTTAAATCATGAACCAGTTAAATTTTATATGGGAAGACCGCCTAGAAATGGCCAACTGCTGAGAACGTTGCCTGCTGAAAGTTTCAATTGGAAGCTTGTAAACTAGCAATGATTACATCTGTTCAAACTGCACGCGGTCTCTCAAACTAAATTCTAAAAAAATACGTAAACAAAAAGTTCTTCACTAAATAAATTATAACGCTACCTAAGCAATAAAATAATAAAATATTTTAGAAACAAAGGTAAAATAGTTGCTTAGTTAGACTGCCCCTGTCTGAATAAGAGTACTTAATTACATTAAAAAGAAGAAAAAAACTCTTTTTTTTTAAGGTGGTTTTAGCTTTTGAGTCTTGCATGGTTAAAGATCTAGATCTTTCGTCAAAAGTCACTGCCTAATAAAATTTTAAGTTGTTGAAAACGAGGTCTGTCTGCAAAAACAATGCTTTCAAAACACTGACCACAAGATAGACGCAAAGGAATATAAGCATTAATCATTAACTTAGTATCTTTATTATTTTTCACCACTCTTCGAATTTTGGACATATTAGGTGCACTTTCCGAAAATTCTGCAAGTTTGGGACCAGTATCAACTTAACTCGGCTTTTCCCATTTTTAAAATCGATTTTCACAATGACAACGCGTTCTTCCTTAATGTGGCACTTAAGTTTAGGTAGTTGGAACAATGGTTAGGGACAGCTGTGAATTATTAACCCTTAATGGCGCGGAAGAATATGAAGTTCACATCTCACCAAGTCCACCTTTTTTTTCATCCTCACTATTGCTGTCATCGAAATTATTTTTAATATTGCGTATTATTCTTTCAGAATTCTTTGCCATATTTAACGGTTTTAAAATAAAACTAAATTATGTAAAACAATTCCTGAGAGGTGAGCACTTTCTTGAAATATCACAACAATTATGAAAATAACATTAAAGTGCGTCTTAAAAAAAAAAAAAATAAATAAACAGAAATAAACAACGGAACATAGATAACAAGCAGAAAAAAATCAGACAAAGGTCATGATACAATATTAAAAGCGTCAACTGTAAATAAAGCAGCAGCAATTGTAATAAAATTAATAATATAGTTTTTGGCGCAATATATGCGCTATTGAATCCAGTAAGTAAAAGTATAATGTCGCTTATATGGCGCCCATGGTCCGTTAACAGTCCACCCTAAATACGAGCATAAGACGTTATTATTTAACTGTCAAAAATTCTCATGCCCATACAAAATGTATGAGACCAACCCAAATAGCGCGACGCTAACGTTGAACAATTGAAAAATCCAATTTTGACGCGCGTAAAAAGTGAAGTTGGCTGCAAAAGAAGTGTTGTTATTGTTTTTTTTTTGTGGTATATACAAAAGTATTTCCAACAGTTATGACATTACAGCTACTTTAAGGTCAATTTCGCGATTTTATCTCTCTTAATTATTTTAATTTTGTGGTTTTTAGCAAATAAGATAAGTAAACAATACTGTTCGTTTCACAACGTTGGCGTTCGTATTTAAGTTACTCATTACAGCGTAAAAACTAGACGCTAAATTACGTCGTGCCTAACGCCCGTATTTAGGGTGGACTGTAAGGGTTTAAGCTGTCACTCACAAAAAAAAAAAAAAAAAAAAAAAAAAAACAAAAGAAAAACATCCTACACAGTTGTTTTTGAGACGCCATATACATCTTCTCTATTCTTATGGCATTATAACGAACTTAAGCCTAACTGGTGTTAATTCATTTGTAATACATATTTTTCCAATTTAAGTTTATGAGAACCATATTTATCTCAAAATAATTTAGATTCTCAATTTTATAATTTGATTCTTTTTTATCTCTGCAGCAGTTTTTTTTTCTTCTTTATATTTAGTTTTAATATATATTACAATGTTGTTGTTGTTTTGTTTTCTTTTATCACAGGCGAAATTTTTGTTTTAGTAACTTTTATCTTTTGCCTATATATTTGCTTTCAGTATGTCTTTTTTATAACGGCATTTCCTTAACTTACATATATTCAAATTAAACATCAAATCGCTGACGCATTTTTTAAACTATTTTAAATATCAAGTGAAATACACAATACCTCTTTTAAATATTTGTTTTAGAACACGATAAGAACTTATTTTAGATAAATTCAACTTTAATGTTTTATAACTATTTATGTACATATATGCTTTGCTTATTAATATGTAAAAATAATCTAACTGTTGAACTAATCTCAGAATATAGAAAAATAATTTACAAACACGAAAGCAATTTATTAACTAAAAATAAAAACCAAAAATAAGAATTATTGTTTTTTTATTTCAAACTAAAAGGTTCATTTTTTTACTTGGCCACATTATTTTCCTGACATTAACATATTTAAGGATTTCATTGATTATTTAAAGTCTTTTTATTAAGTTATTTTAAATAAGAGAATTAGTTAACACTAATGGTTTCTGTAATTAAATTACAAAATACTGGATTTTAATTTTTATTAAATCTTTATTAAATTATGATTTGAACTGGGGATATTATAAATGAATTGAAATTATTTTGGTTTAATTTCATTTGTTTTAATTTCTAAAAACCTCTTTTAGAAAGAAAAATTATTTCACAAATGTATGCGGACGTTTTACAAAGAAAACAAGAAAAATTAGACGCTAGCAGAATGAAATGCTGCACTTTCTGGACCACTACGTCCTTCGTCAGCATTCTTTGCATTTATCTACTTTTAGTTGTGTAATTGTAAACATCATCTATTTAACCAACTAAATTTGTAAATATTAATAACAAGTTAGATGGCTCTTATCAGATAAAAACAAATTGTAAAATTGTTATCTTTTTATGATATTTTCATCATAAGAAAGTGCTCTTTCCGATGATAGTAAAAATTTAATAAAGTAAAATAAAAAAAAAAAATTAAAAAATAACCTATTTAAACATAAATTTAAATTGTTCTTATTATGTGATAGAGTGTGTTCTTCTAGCCACAACAATTTCATGCACTTTCTTATTTAAGGCCTTTTATGGTGCAACTGTTAATCCGTAAAAGAACCCTGTTCAAATTTTTCTGCCTTAACTCATACGGTTTTTAACGTTTTGTAAAAAAAACTTCATTTTCTTCTCACGTGTGTCAACTAAGATATGTCCGCCTTAGTCATATAATAGGGGAGAAAACCTTTCATCCGACGGCATTTAGGTGAGCTTACGCTTAATAAGTATCTGCCAAACAAAACACTTGAATTCCTCTCGAAACAAAAATTGATATCATGAATTTCCAGAGAAATATTTATTCCATTCATTAAATGTAAAAAGTATTAAAATAAAGTTCAAAAGCAAAATCAAATGCGGAACATAACATCACCCTTTTAGGATCTTCGCTACAATTTCTGTCTGTCTGTCCCTATTTGCAGACTTTTAACAGAAGGTGAATTACTATTGCTGCCATAATTAAAAATTCTAAAATATTGAAAGGTTTTTCGTAAGTGATAGGATTTTTAAGTACGCGGCATTGTTTTTGAACCGCAATAGCATGCAGTTAAAGCTTAAGTTTTCTTTTGTTTGCTATAACTACAAGTGAAAAAATTTTAAAATAAAACTATAACATATAGGGTGTGCCTATATTAACGTAATTTTAGCATACATGGCTTTAGTTTTTCATGCGTTATGGGGCAACAGTAAATTAAATAATTAAAGAAGATTTCTAAAGAGGCCTTAGTTTTAAGGGTATGTCCTTAATCTTTTAAACCGTTAAAGGCAGGAATCTTAAAAGCGGCCTATACATTGTACGGAACCCTTATGAGTCAAAGCTAAGCAAAGCTACACTGTTGAGTAGAGTCTTGCCCGGTCGTTCGTTTCAGTGACCGGTCTTTTTCGACCATTTATCAAGGACTGATCCGTTCGTTCAGCCGCACAATTTGTTCGATTGAACGAATTTGGATGACAATCCTTATTGTTCGTGATTTTCTTGTCTTTTTATTAAAACCACAAGTAACAGAGGTGAAACCCTTGACACATAGAAAACAATAGAAGAATCAGATTTCCTGTAGTTTCTCAAATATAGTGCTTTTTACTATGAAGAAAACACAAAGCACAAAAAGTTATTTTTCCACAAAAGGAGTAATTATTTTTCGTAAAAATAAGGAATTTAATTATTAAATTGCTTAAAAATTTCATATACTGTGATTTTAAGAAATAATTCAGCATATGCAAGTAAAAACGTCGTTAAACTGCATTGTTTTTTGAGTGCAGAAATTGTGATCTGTGACAGAAATGCACCATCATTGTTTATGTGTTAACACACTAAATATTACAAAATTAGAATGGATTTTCTCCATCCTCTACAAAATGCAATTAAATTTTGCCTCTTTTTCTCTGAAACATTTTATTAGTTTATTCATAATCACTTTTTTATTAATTTAATAATTACAACTTTTTCATTAGGAAAGAAACACTTTATCAGAAAACTAAACTTTTTGAAAAAAGTCTGTTAATTCAAATAAAAATGAAATATGTACTTACAAACGTATATATAGATGTACAGCAACTGCTTTTAATAAAAAAAAATCACTTGAAATAAAACAACATGACAAAAAAACGAGAACTAACATCTGAACGAAAGTGAACCGTACACCATATTATAATCCGTACACTATTGAACGAAAGGAGCTGGTTGAATGTCTCGCTCATTCCGTTCACTTAAATTATTCGTTCAATTTAACCCGTTCACCATTGAACGAAAAGACCTCAGTTAAATGACCAGATCATTACGTTCACTTGACTGATCCGTTCAATTTAACCCGTTCGTTCACAAACGACTCAGCTTTACTGTTGAGCATAACTCTCTCATAACTTCTACAGAAATCTTCTCAAAGTATCAGGTAATAGGCATCTTTTCTGTGCATCTTGTCGAGCGTATGATCTTGAGTTAAAAATGTATTAGTTTTTGTACTCTAATATTTCCCAAGCAAATCTAAAGTGAACATATCAAAGCCTAAAGCGAAAAAATTTTTGGAAAAAATAATCATAAGAAAATATGTTGATGTGAGCATTGTTTTGCAAAATTTTTTAATAAACTTAGTAGAAAAGAAAAATCAAGGGAAATATTCACGGTAGGAATGAATATAAAACAAAATTGACAGCTCGTTTTATAATTAAATAATTCTTGAAAAAAACGACTTCAAAAAAGATATCAGCTATCTGTCTAAACGGTTTAAAATCCAATATAGCGAACTTAGCAACACAAATTTTTTGTTCAACAATTTGGCCTCAAACATCAAACTAAATACATAAACTATTGGGGCACCTTAGAATCCATAATTTTTAATATTTATACTTGTTATTATAACGGTCATGGTAATCGACATTTTGTCAAATTTTCAAACGTTTGTCTATATCGGTTTAAAAGATGTGCCTTTATATGTCAATTTACGTCACCTATGGGGACACCCTTTAATTTATAGATTTATTTTTGTATTGCCTTTTGCTATGAGAAATCTTTAAGATTCATAATCCTTGTAAAAAAACATGCATGTTGTATAGGCACACCCTTTAATTTTTAAAATTATGAACTTTTTTAAATCGGATTCAATCTGTAAGCATAACTTTTAAGTAAAAAAAAATCAAAATTGGTTTTGAAATGACTGAGTTCTGCGGGCACAAATATAAAAAAGCAACATTCTGATGAATTGATAACCTCCTTCTTTTTTGAAGTCTGCTAAGCTATCAATACTGTTTGTTAAACCGTTAAAATTTACCTAATTTCTTTTATTGGTTTAGGAGATAACATATTTTAAACTTTAATTCTACATGCATTTACATAGTTTCAGAGGTATTTCAAATTCGGTTCTTATATTCTTATGAAATGGAATGAAATTCTTTTTTTTTTAACTCACAAATAAATCGTGCAAAAATTTGTTAAATCAACGTTATTATTTCTTCTATTTTAATGAGATTTCACGAAATCTTTAACATTTAATGTTTATAACAAATGAATTAAATGTTTATTTCATTGAGTTTTTGTATTAATCTTTAAAGTTTTTTTTTTTTTTTTTTTGTTTGTTTGTTTCTAAAGCTATTTTTAAAACTCTAAGTTGTTACTTCGAGTAACAGTGTCGATCAAAACTAACAGAACAAATCCACCCTACAAATTGAATATTAATAGCAAAAAGTAAGATAAATGATATTTTAAAAGTCTTAAAAAAACAAATCTACTTTTACTGTATAGGGAATAAAAAACATGGGAAATAACAACGTGATTGGAACTGTTCATATTGCAAAAAAGAGTAAAATAATGCTTAGTTTTAGATGCAAATACCACTTTGCGTTGATTTAGAATATTGTTGGGGTTTCTATGCACCATTACGAATTATATAAATCACACAAAATTAAATTTTCGTGTAGTAATTTGTTAGTCAAATTAATCTATACGTATAATAAAACAGTAACGGTGTCATTTCTGTACATAAAATAGTTTTTTGAAAATTTTGATGTTCGTGTAGATAGTAATCGATATGAAATACAAAACACCTATTTTTGGAATTTTTTCTGTCTGTGTTCAAACCTTAGTTCAAATATAGAATACTTTCTTTTTCATAAAAATATGTTTTGCAGAGAAACTAGAGATAAAAATGTGAAACCATCCAACTTCACCGGTAAAATGCTACTAAAACAGTTCTCAGCATATTTTATTTTTGTATATGGAAAATCTTTAACATTGTTTTCAGAACCTTACGATAACAATTTAAAAACACATTTTTCTTTAAATTTTTATAAAACTAGAAGTGAGACACCGACGAAGTCTTGGACACTACTTGTTATTGAGTCTGCTGTAATGGTGGTAGTAAGCACCTTGACTACAAATAAGGTTGCCCTGGGTTCAACGCCTGCGGCAACCAGAAACGAAAAATATATTTCTTTCTGTTGAATGGTATAAATACATATTTCGAATTGAACAATAAAGCACGCAGCTTCCTTCGTCAGTACTTTTACATAGCACATTCGATGGCGAAGTAAAATAATTAGTAAAATGGCTATACTTTTACCAACTGTCCTTTCTTTTCTTAAGAATGTAGCACGGTTACTAATAAAAAATGCATTGTTGCCTAAAAAGCCACTTCTCTTTTAAAATTTAAATGAGGTAACCTGGTTTTTTTATAATGTAATTTTGTAACCTTCTGTAGAAATTATTGTTTTAAAATTAAAACTTACAAAAATTGTCAAACGATAAAAATTGTCTGTTGTAGCACAGTTGGTACTAATATTTCGAAAGTTACTGATCATGTTTTAATAAAAAAAATTTATAATTCTTATATTTGTACGGAAAAATCCAACTTTATTAGTGTGGTTTAATGAAACAAAGTTTTGTTTTCCCATGAACCAAGGAGCTTATTCTGTATTTCGATTCAAAAAGAAATTCATACGAATTTCTATGATTTTTACATTGTGTTTAGAAAGTGTTTTTCTTCGAATCGAAATACAGAGAAACCCCAACTGGCGATTTTAGGAAAGAAGGACTTGGTTTGTCTAATTAATGCTTACAACCTCGATGCTGTCGAACTACTGGTGGTAAACTTAAACGTGTTCGTGATATGCGGTTGCTTTTCCGACAAAAAGTCGAAGGCATTTTGAGCTAAAATATTTAAAAAGAAAACTTTATAAAATTTAGTTAAAAGCGATATTTCAACAAATTTATTGAAAAAAGAAAGAATTCGCTAAAACAGGGAACTCTTTTTAACAATCAATGTCAATAGAAATTACTAAAAATCCTATCAATCCATAGCCAAAATAGTGTAGAATAGTGTAGTGAATAATTAACAACAATTTAATAATTTAAAGTTTACTTAGTTAAGGTATGTTTATGCTATAATACGAGGGCTGCTCTATATATTTCTGGCCTAATAGTGAACATGAGAATATTTATAATCAAAAATGGTTTTATTGTTTTTCAAAGTATTCTCCAGCATGATTTATACACTTTGCATGCGCTCAAACCAGTTGTCGAAGCACTTTTTCCACTCCGAATGAGACACCTTTAAAACATGGTTTTTGAACACTTCAACAGCTTCTTCTGCCGATGACTTCAGGCAAACAAATTGTAGTGTACCACTCAGAAGTGACCGTCCTACGTTGCTCAAGCCGAAGAAACAGGCGACCATTTGCTTCGAAGTGCTTCTTCCACGAACAACTTTCGTTGGATTTTGTTCGTCTTTGAAGACCCACACGGTCGATTGTTGTTTCGTTTCGGGCTCATACGCATAGATCCATGATTCGTCACCTGTGACGATCTTATAAACGTCTTTTGAAGCACCGCAATCGTATTTTTGCAACATTTCTTGCACCAATCGACACGAGCCTTTTTTTGAGCGACTTTCAAATTGTGCGGGATCCAACGAGAACAAACCTTTTTTACGGCCAGGTGTTCATGCAGTATCGAATGTATGCTGGTGGAAGAAATGTCCAAGGATGTCTCTATCTCTTGGTATGTCGCATGCCGATCTTGCATTATGAGTTCACGCACGGCATCAATGTTCTCTGGTACAACAGCCGACCTTCACGAAATTCGTGTTTGAGCGAGCTTCGGCCACGATTAAATTCATTATACCAATTTTTCACAATGCTATAGGATGGTGCTTTATCGCCATACAAAGATTTAAGTTCATCAATGCACTCTTGTCGTGATAATCCACGTCGAAAGTTGTGAAAAATGATGGAAGAAAATGTTCACGAGTTAATTCCATTTTTTTTTTCTATATTAATTTCTTAAAGTCACTGTAAACAACACAAATAATGGTCGTACATCAAAACGTTTTGAGTACGATTATGCTTAAAAACGACAAACTTTCCAATGGAAATTTCAGATTGCACTTGGCAACACTCAGTGTTGCCAGGCCAGAAATATATATAGCAGCCCTCGTACAATTGATTTGATCTTGTCATATTTTTATTATACAGTGATATTTTTAAATTTATAACAGTTTTCCTTTATTAAATATAACACATGTCTGTATGAACTAAAGCAAAAGAATACTACAAGTAATTTTAGTTTAATTTATTTTTTTTTAATCCATTTTTGTATCACAATCATTTTAAGTTTATATTGCTTCTTATAAAGTCTATTTAAATAACTTAAATATAAAATAAATCTTCACATTTCGCAACACTGTTTACAATAAATACACCACTGATCTAATGAAATATCTATCTAATCTAATTAAAAAATAAGTAAAAAAGGCCATTTGGCTTTGTATGAATAATTTGTTTTAAAATACATTTAATGTTACCTTTATTTCTTTTCTTTTTCGATTGGCTTATTTTAGCTGACACTGTATTTTCAAATTTAACATTACAAATAAAATCTTCTAAACCTTTAAGACAATAATGAAAAAAAAAAACTTGTTTTAAATAATTACTTAAACTTATAATTAAAGTTTATTCTTCAAACACAAATAAATAAATAACTCTTCTTCTTGCTTTTTCCATAATCAACCACAACATAAATTTTTTAACATTGTCATGTACATACACTATGCAGCATAAGTCAAGGTACCCCAGCTGAAATAAATTAACTTAACAAATTTTCAACAAGATGCGTTGTTAAATTTTTTTGTTTATCATTTTTTAATTTATTTATTTATCATTATAAAAACAAAACAGCAAAAGTCTTGGTACCTTAAAAGACAAAGAGAAGGGTACGATAATGGCGTAAATGTTAAAAAAAATAAAACCTAATATCTAGTGGGATATCTCTTAAGACGAAGAACTTCGTTCACCCTATTTGGTATTGAATTTTTGTTTTTTGGTGTATTCGGAAGATATTTTTAGCCATTTGGCCATGAGCAGAGTTTTAAGCTGATTTTTACTAGAGATCTGGTGATTACGAACCCTTTTTTTTTAATAATGTGGAGGTGTGTTAAGCATGTGTGGGGTATTGTACGCAAGCCACATCTTGACATCAGCTGCAGTGTGTTTAGGATCGTTGTCCTGTTGAAAATAGAAATCATTTAAAATTTGCAGTTTTTCAGCACTTTGAAGTAAATTATTCTTTAGTATATTTAAATAAACTGTCTTATTCATAATTTCTTCTATAATCACCAGGTTCCCCACACCTGCAGCTGACATACAGCCCCATAACATGACACTACCACCTCCATGTTTAACAGTTTTTCTTATGTTCTCGGATTGAGCTCTTCATTTGTTTTTCTCCACACTAATAAGCGGCCATCCGATCCAAAAAAAAAATATATTTTGATTCATCTGAAAAGATAACTTTCTGCCAAAACTCAATTGGTTTGCTTTTGTATAAATTTGCGAAGTCTATCTGCTTCTTTCTGTTTTTTTTTCGCTAATGTAAGGTTTCTTTCGTTCTGTACGTGCATTATACCCAGCTCTTTTGATTGATCTGTGTACTGCATCTGCAGAAATACTTTTGTACAGAGTCTCACCTAACTCGGTGGCAATGTATGGTGCACTTTAAAATGGATCCTTCTTGATTATTGCTTCTATTGTTCTTTTTTCCCTGTTAGTAAGTTTACTAGAGCGAGCTGTTTTGGGTTTGTTTTCAATTCTGTTTTCACGTATAAAGCGGTTTATAATTTTTTTTGATTCATTATAATAGCTATTTCAGAATAAGATTTCCCTATTTTGTGGTTATTAACAATTATAGTTTGTTCTTCAGTTGTTATTTCCTTACGAGACATTGTATTACTTTTATTTTAATCACTAAAACTCAGTTTTTTCTTCTACGAGGGCTGCTATATATATTTCTGGCCTGACAACACTAAGTGCTGCCAAATGCAATCTGACATTTCCATTGGAAAGTTTGTCATTTTTAAGCATAATCGTACTCAAAACGTTTTGACGTACGAGCATTATTTGTGTTGTTTACAGTGACTTGAAAAAATTAATATAGAAAAAAATGGAATTAACACGTGAACATTTTCGTGCCATCATTTTTCACAACTTTCGACGTGGATTATCACGACAAGGGTGCATTGATGAACTTAAATCTTTGTGTGGCGATGAAGCACCATCCTATAGCACTGCGAAAAATTGGTATAATGAATTTAATCGTGGCCGAAGCTCGCTCAAAGACTAATTCCGTGAAGGTCGTCCAAAAACGGCTGTTGTGCCAGAGAATATTGATGCCGTGCGTGAACTCATAATGCAAGATCGACATGCAACATACCGAGAGATAGAGACATCCTTGGACATTTCTTCCACCAGCATACATTCGATACTGCATGAACACCTGGCCGTAAAAAAGGTTTGTTCTCGTTGGATCCCGCACAATTTGAAAGTCGCTCAAAAAAAGGCTCGTGTCGATTGGTGCAAAGAAATGTTGCAAAAATACGATTGCGGTGCTTCAAAAGACGGTTATAAGATCGTCACAGGTGACGAGTCATGGATCTATGCGTATGAGCCCGAAACGAAACAACAATCGACCGTGTGGGTCTTCAAAGACGAGCAAAATCCAACGAAAGTTGTTTGTGGAAGAAGCAAATGGTCGCCTGTTTCTTCGGCAAAACTGGTCATGTGGCGACTAAGTGGTACACAATTTGTTTGCCTGAAGTCATCGGAGAAATTCAAAAAACCAACAAGAGAAGACGAATCATTGTTCACCATGACAATGCGAGCTCTCACACATCGGCTCAAACCAGAGTGTTTTTGACCGGCCAAAACGTCGAATTAATGGGTCATTCGCCGTACAGCCCTGACTTGGCACCTAATGACTTCTTCTTGTTTCCGCACATCAAGAAAAAAATGCGTGGTCAACGATTTTCGTCGCCAGAAGAAGCTATTGAAGTGTTCAAAACCATGTTTTAGAGGTGTCTCAATCGGATTCGAAAAAGTGCTTCGACAACTGGTTTGAGCGCATGCAAAAGTGTATAAATCATGCTGGAGAATACTTTGAAAAACAATAAAACCATTTTTGATTATAAATATTCGCATTTTCACTATTAGGCCAGAAATATATAGAGCAGCCCTCGTACTTGTGGCCGTATTTTTTCTAAATCGTATACAAAGGATACCAAGACTTTTGCTGTGCATATGTATAGAGTTACCAAAGTTTTTTAATTATAGTTCTTATATTTTTTTATTTTCCAAAAATTTTTTTTGTTGATGTATATGAATTAGAAAATTAATAAATAAGAGTTAATCAATAAATATATTTACTTTGTAAAATTTATAAACTTGAACTTAAATATATGCATGCATTCAGACTTTTAAATTTTATTAACATTTTAGAGGACATTAAGACTTTTCAATTTGGGAAATTCGTGCGTTTAAAGATAATTTCATGGTTTTTTCCTGTGAAAAAAATTTCAGCTATGACTTTCTTGCAGTAAAGGTTATTTTTATAAAAAATAATAAATATTGGATATTTAAAAAATAGTAAATATGAAGTTAGAATAACTTAGGTGCAAATCATGTGACTGTTTTTGTTTAGACTTGATGAAGGTTGTTGTACTAGGAATCTGTTGAGAGATGTACGATTACTGAAAACTGTAGGTAGGCAGTTGCACCACTGTAACAAGACTAAAAAAATTATTTAAATGAAGGGTTTTCATTACGATGAAGTGTAAGAAATTATATTCGACTTGTGTACATTGGTCTCGCTCTGTACGGGACTTGCTCTGTTGGCATTTTGGTACATGCGTTTCTACAATTTACAGCAGATGTTGTCGTTATGGTGAGGTACAGCAGGGTTTAGCTATTATGACGAATCTAGACCATAATTTTGCTAACCTCTTCATTTATCCGTTTTATTCCTCTGCAGTTAAATAAAGGATCCGAATCCGGAACTGAGTAACTCGGTACTTTAGTTCTTTTTTGAACCAATTGTTGGCAGCTGCTTGTCTAACTTACTACCTAATTTTGTTCCTTTAGTGTTTCTTTTTTCCGGAAAATGTTAAAACATATGAATATAATAATGCTCTACTGAACTTTAAAGTGCTTATTTAGTGTAAAAGACAAGTTACGGCGTTTATTAATGGTAATGCTTTGAAACCATTTAATAATTAATCAATGATAAGGTTTTTGTTATTTAAGTAATTATCAATGAAACCTTTTTATAGAAAAACACTATCATTTGTTTAAATAATGGTAATGCTAAAAAATTGTAAGCATTATATATCATTGAATGCTAATTATATTTATTAATCAATTAGTCTAGTAATGGTACGTATGTGTTTTTAAAGATTAATAAAATGATTCTTAATTTACAAATCATACTCCTCCTCTCCGCTTACAGATTTTCATTTAAAATTTGCAGACAGCGTTTTTTGGGGTCCTATGTCGTTATTGTTATAAAGTGTCAGATTGTGTTTTACAAACAAATTTATATTTTAAACAATAATGTCGAAGTTTGCTGGTGTAAAATGGCATGTTTTGTTTTAATTTATTCATTACATTTAACTGTCAATAAGTTTATGAAAAATAATAACTGAACTTTTTTGTTGTGCAAAATGTGCTCCAATGTAAACAAAATTTTGTTCGGAATTGCTAATTATCACAGTTAAGAAATATCAAAAAATTGAAATTGTTTCGGCCCCCAGCCACTCCTGCTCTTACAAAGAAATTTGATTATATTTAAAAATGTTCAACTGATTTCGGAAGATAATAGCCTTTAAAAAAATACAACGAACTTTTTAGTCGGAATGGGTTAAAAAGTTTTTTTATACCCTTCACCACAAAAAGTTCAAAAAGGGTATAACTAATTTTCCGATGAAATCAGCAAGATCGGTCCATGTCCTTCGACGTAGCAGGCAAAAAAACATGCCTACCTCTATTTTTTCTAAAAAAAAAATAAATATGTACTTTGGGCGATAGATAATTAAGAAATAAGAAAAAAACATCGAATGAAAAAATAGGCGCTCGCCCATATTTTTCAAGAAACGGTTCTCTGAAATTTTCAAAATTTTTATAATATCAATATGTATATCATCTTTAAAGCTTTTGAAGAGATATTTAAGGAAAAACTTAATTTTTTAAAAATGCTTTACCCCTTAAGAGCCGATGGCATTTTTATGTAATTTTTTTTAATTCTCTGTCACCTCTATATTTTTTTTATTTTTTTATTGGAGTTACTTCACTAAACTAGATTTAGGTAAATGGTGCATTTGGCATAGCTGATTTGGCTACTTGTTTTTGTTATAAATACATACAAAATAAAGAATCAAATAGTAAGTCAAATGCAAATGCGGAAAAATGGAATATAATTAAGTTTTTGGTGCTATAACAGTTTTTAACTTATCCGTTTCTCTGTATAAGTTTTAATTGGAAAAAAATATCGACGGTGATACGGAATTGAAAAATAAGAGAAAAATGTAAAAAAATTGGTGTGTCACCTCTCAATGTGTTAACACCTACTGAAAAAAAAAAATTTTCAAAAACTTTTAAATGATACTAATATTGACATGATACGTTAAAAATGCAGTGCATAGTCGAACTTTTCTTATAACTCAATTCACTATCACCCCAGATACTGTTTTATTGAAGTAGCTTCATTAACTTAGATTTAAGCCTTTAAATTTCTCTACAGTTGGCTTAGATAGATGTAGACGTAGACGTTTAAGGCAAATCTTCTTGATGTTGATATCTGAGAATCTAAAGTTAAGAGCAGATGCTCTAATGCCTCCCTATTTACTGCTCTACGTGAGAGAGAGATTGCGGAGCAACCTATACACCGCTTTTAATGTTTCTTCCAATCGTAACGATTTCGTTTTAAGACTAATTTTATGTGAAGTTATTGAAATACAGTACCACAAGCACTTTTATACAAAAATATCCCATATAGACTGCAGTAAAATTCCACATTTCATTTTGATGTTGGTGTAAATAGTAATCGATATGGGAATACAAAGTACCTATTTTTAAAATTGTTGTCTGTCTATGTCATCACGTAAAGACTGCTGGATAGATTTAAAGAAGTCCCTTTGAACCTTGGATCAAATATAGAATACTTTTTTTTTAATAAAAAATATGTTAATTCGTAGAGAAAATAGAGATACAAGTATGAAAGCACCGAATTTTACCGGCGTAATGGTACTAGAACAGTTGTCAGTCAGTTCATTTTATTTTTGTAGCTGGAAAATTTTTAACACACAAATTTTAATTTTACGAAAATTAAGAATGATACGCGCGGGTATTGTCGTGGGCACTGCTAGTATTAAGATAAATTTGCTTCGACGGTTTTCATCAATTTTAAAGTTTAATTTTTGACAATTTTAACGGATGTTATAAACTTACTGCAGAATTTTTTGCTGATTATATAAATAAACATTATATTTTAACTTTTGGATGCCTTCTTCAGCTTTTACTTGTTATTTACTTCTGTCTGTCTGTCTGTATTCGCATCACGTAAAAACTGCTGGATAGATTTGAATTTTTGTAGATAGAAAAATTTTTAACTCTGTTTACAGAACTCTGCAACAAATGTTTAAAAACACATTTTCCTTAATTTTAAGAAAATTAGAAATTACACGCGGGTAAAGTCGTGGGTACTGCTGGTTGTTAATAAAAAGCTTGGACTTTATATCTGACCTCTATTAAACATTTTTAACATTAAAAATTAGAAAGAATTTCTTAAATAATAATTTCTTTTCTTTCAGCCCGGCCTAGATGATGTAGTAAAAAAATGCCGCAATGTTAATTTATTTTTTTCGACTGATATTGAGACTGCCATTAAAGAAGCCGATTTAATTTTCATATCTGTAAATACACCTACAAAGACTTTTGGTAATGGAAAAGGTAAGTTTTTAAAAACAGCAATCTTTTAAATAAATTTAACATTAAATCGTTTGTAGGTCGTGCGGCTGATTTAAAATATGTAGAAAGCGCTGCTCGTATGATTGCCGAAATCGCCCAATCAAACAAGATTGTTGTCGAGAAGAGTACAGTACCCGTAAGGGCTGCCGAAAGTATTATGCATATTTTGCATGCCAATCAAAAGCCTGGCATACGTTACGATATTCTCTCAAATCCCGAATTTCTAGCTGAGGGTACTGCCATTGAAGACCTTTTGCATGCCGATCGTGTACTTATAGGTGGTGAAGAGACTTCCGATGGCCATAAGGCCGTCGAAAAGTTATCATGGATTTATGAACACTGGATTCCAAAGGAAAACATTTTAACCACAAACACTTGGAGTTCAGAGTTATCAAAATTAGCCGCTAATGCTTTCTTAGCGCAAAGAATTTCCAGCATTAATTCCCTATCAGCGGTATGCGAGACAACGGGAGCAGATGTTTCTGAAGTAGCTAAAGCCATTGGTTTAGATTCTCGCATTGGTCCGAAATTTTTACAAGCTTCAGTTGGCTTCGGCGGCAGTTGTTTCCAAAAAGACATTCTCAATTTAGTTTATATATGTGAAGGTCTTAACTTGCCAGAAGTTGCTGCTTATTGGCAGCAAGTCATCGACATGAATGAATATCAGAAGAATCGCTTTTCGCAAAAAATTATTGAAAGTCTTTTCAATACGGTTTCAAATAAACACATTTCCATATTGGGTTTCGCTTTCAAGAAAAACACTGGCGACACTCGCGAAACACCGGCAATAGCCGTGTGTAAAACGCTTTTAGAAGAGGGCGCCAAATTGGATATATACGATCCTAAAGTAGAGCCAGAGCAAATTATTGATGATTTGACACATCCCTCTGTAACAGAATCGCCAGAGAGTGTTAAACAAGCTGTACAAATACACAGTGATCCTTACAGTGCTGTTAGAGGAACTCATGCAATTGTTTTATGTACAGAATGGGATGAATTTATAGTAAGTTGGTCTTTTGTTAAAAATAAAATTTTATCGCAAAAATGCAATTTATTTATTATTGGGCGATACACTGGTATCTAAACATGATTTACTTGCATTTTTTTAAGGCTAAAAATATTCAATCTTTAAAAAAAAAACTTGTTTTCTATTGCATAAAATCGTTTTTGTTGTACTTTTAGAATTTAAATTTAGTATCGTAAATTGAAACAGTGGTGTAAATAGAAGGAAAAACAAACAAAGCAATTCACTCCACTGTTCCTTTTTAAAACAATTGCAAATCTGTTAGACCCGAGTAAAAATCAATTTAACTCAAACGCAAATTAAAATTAAGGATCAAGGAGCTTTTGGTAGGTTTTCGTTGCCAAAGCGTAAAAACACAGCCTATTGTTGTTGCTTCTACCTCTGAAATCTTTATAGCTAAACAGAAGGCCACTACAACAACAATAAATAAAATTAAATTAAAAGTTAATGAACGTCCTCATAGCGTTTTACTCAAGCTCGCACTTACCGCATTTATGTTCATTAATATTTAGAAAATTATTTCCTTACTCATGCAACAATATGTTCTTATGGTCAAAATGCAGGCTCATCGTAATAATCTACTTAACAGGGCTGTTTTTTTTTAATTGTGTACAAGTTGCACTTGTGCAACAAAAGTGTAAAAAATCTAAAATTAAATATTTTTAGTAGAAGCAGAAAACTGTGATTTTACGTTGAAGGTATATTGAAGGGAAATGTGTATGATCAATTCTTTTTTAAAAACTAGGCAAAACTACATCTCATTTATCCATATCTTAGTATACGATTCCGTATGTCGATTTTTCCTAAAAAATTTTCAAACAAAATACTATTTTTGCGCATGTGCGAAATGTTATGCTTAAAGTATAAGTCAATAAATATGAGAGAATTAAATCTGCTGTCCTAACATTTTTCGTCATCCCCAGCTTAAAATTATTACCGAAAAAACACAGGCCTATTCTAGAAAGCCACGCGACTTGAAACCATATACTTCTTATTTTAAAGTCACATGTGTGATTTGGTTATTCTTTGTAAATCATACGATTTAGTATTTTTCATTGTGCTTTTAATTTTCATTAAGCTTTTATTTCTTAAAATGACTTTGTAAAAGTGATTTTAAATCATAAAAAAGGTGTTCAGTTCACAAAAACTTTTTAAGTTATCAGGCCTCTTCCGAAGTCATGTGTGACTCATTCCTATTCCAAAAATCACACTGATCAAAGAATTATTCATTTGATTTGTTTACGGAAAGTCATAAAATTAAGAAGCAGTTTTATAAAGCCTATTAATATCTTAAAATTTTTCAGTCATTTTGTATAAAATTCATAAATTTATTTAAAAAAAAAAACAATAAAAACTTATCAAGCACATTATTTACTTGAGTAATTTAGAATAAAATGTATAAAAAAAAATGATTTCAAATCGACTGCAACTAAATCAACCTTTTTAAATTCTCACAATATCGAAAATTGTTCGTGACAAAGTCCCTATTATGTGATTTGAAATCACTTTTACAAAAAGAGTTTTCCAGAACACGTCTGATAATTATATATATATAAATTTTTTTTTTTTGTATCAGACCTATATTTTGTGATTTCAAATCGTTTTTACAAAAATTGATTTCCAGAACATGCGCACCTCGTTTCTGTAACTTAAGTGAACAAGTGTTCTTCAATGGATATTTTATAACTTATTAAATGTTAACTTAAATTTTTTCCCCAACTTAAATTTTAGCTTTGACAATAGTCTTATAGGTACATTTTGTTGATCATCTGAAGTGTTTGGGTATTATTTAGAGGTTACGTCTTTTCGGTCAAATATTTGACGAATCTGACCGTACCTTAAGATTTTAGGCAGTTTGCATAGAGTATACTCGTACTATGTCAATTTTTAATTGCCTTTGCTTATTCAAAGTAGAATAACTTTATCTCATTAAATGCCTTAGATTTTATATGGCCTAGAAGTTGTCTCTGGAACCTTGTACATGTACCTAAATAAGATCAAACGCATAATTAACACTTTAGTTCGCTTCGTGTACAATATCAAACGTAGAGAACATGTTTTGTAATATGTGGGCCGTTTTCTTGGGTGGACATTTGGTAATTATAATATTATTAAAAGGAACCTACTGCCTGCTGGCTTTATACATTTTTTTTTTTAATTACACGATTCCCTAGAAACCCTCAAATATTTATGCCATCAGTTTATTCGTCTTTTTTAAGAGATCGTACGTTTTTAGAATAGCATGTTGGTGAAATAAATTACCAATTTCACTGAGTCTTTTCACCTCCAAATAATGTTTTTCGTTTAAAGCTTTTGCAATATTTTGAGGCCTTTACTTTGATTTACATTACAAGTTTTTTAAAGTTGTGGAGCCTATAATCAAATACTTTATAAATAAACACTTTTTATGTTATTACTAGTTTTATTTATGCTTTTAATCTCATGTTAATTATTACTAATATTGTTCATTTGGGCTATGAAGGCTTTATATTACGAAATAAATAAATGATTGCTAACATCAGCTGAACACGACTATATTTAACTCAAATTATATTTTGACCCAGTTAAATAATTGTAATAAGATTTCGATTTTAAATCTAAATTATCTAAAATATTTTAAAATTAAAAAAAAAAAAACAAAATTAAAAAAAGTATTGTAGCCAAAGATTTAATTTTTTATTACTTTTCATTTAGACTCTTGACTATCAACGCATTTACCAATCAATGATGAAGCCAGCATACATTTTTGATGGACGCAAAATTCTGGATCATGAACGTTTGCAGCAAATCGGTTTTCATGTTCAAACAATTGGCAAAAAATATTTACGCACTGGCCTAATGCGTTCCTGGGGTAGCGTGCCACAATTGTAGGCAAAAAAGTCGGTAAAATTTAATACAAGTTTTGCAAAAAGATACTATTGTTATCACACTTCAAAAAGGTGAAAATGACTACGCGATAAAATGTATTCTCCTATGTTATTATTTCTTTTCTTTTTTGGTTATAACAATCAATCTAAATAAGCAAACAACTTTATTTATAATGAATGACCTTGCACAGTATTTGAATGAAAAACTACATAAACAATCTATGAATTATGTAAATAAGATTCCATGTATGTACTTTATAACTTAATAATGGTGATAATTATATAACAGTTTTCCAGTTAACAAATGGCAAACGATTTTAAAAATAATTTCATATAAGCGGCAATATATTTTTAATTTAACCATTAAAAGGTATAATATTGAAAACATAATTAAAGAAGAATAAAAAAAAGTAAAAATAAGTAAAAATTAAAAAACTACATGATATGTTCATAAAAAATTATATTTTAAGTATAATTCCTTTCTCGCATATCTAATAATAATGATTTGAAATAAAAATAAAACTAATTAAACTAAATTAAAATAAAGTATCCATGAAGTTGAAATAAATAATTATAAAGAAAATAGAAAACAGTAAAAAAGTAAAGCAATTTCATTTCTAGAAAGGTTTCTTTTTCAATACAGTGCGATACCATAAAAATCCTGTGGCCAAAGATAAACTGTACCAGGTAATTAAGTACGATAAATGGTCGTTATGCAAAGTAATACGTGTTTGTCCACCTATAGGGCCTCCAACTACCGTCGAATCATATGTGGCATCTAATAAAACTGGTTGGGCACCAGTCAAAGCACACATCTTGTCTAGATCTCTGTTTTAATGATAAAAACAACAACTATATTTAAATGTTGTTTAAAATAAAAATTTAAAGTCAACTCACCTATACAAAAATAGACCACCTTTATGCTCTGGTGTAAATTTAGGTCGTTGTTCTCCCTTTCGCACTATACAAGTCAATTCAACTTCGTCTGCTATCTGTCCAGCCAGACGTGATTCGGGTTTAAGATTTTTACGCGGTATCCAACCGCGATTAATTAATATAACATCGCTTTAAGACAAGATTAATGAGAGGATGATCTATTGAGTAAGAATCAAACATTACTTACTCTCTTCCTGCTAATTTAAATGGCGTTATAACCCAATAACCATTTCCACTATCACGTTGAGATATTAAGCCTCCACCTGCCACACTAGCTTCTGGTTTCAATAAACTTCTGGGGCCCATTATTAGCTCTTTTTTGTGCAAAAATTTACCTCTTACTTTCACATGCCGATATTCCATATCTTCTATCTTTGAAAGACTATATATGATACATTGAATTGTATAACACTTTGTTTGTATTTATTATCTGTATTTTAATGAAATATTTACTCTTCTGGCAGTTCAATGGCTGGCATTGTTGTTAACGTTTCCAAATCCTTAATCAACTTTTCCTTCCATGCTTTACGTTTTAGCTGCCAGCAACCTAAACCGAATGTTGTTACTGGAATGAGCTGTAAATAAAACCAAATACAGTTAAATTTTATAAAAAACTCCCAGGTAAAAAACACTTTTTTTTGCAAAGGCTCAAACTTTAATAAAACTACCATCGCGTAAAAGAAAAATAAGTAATAAAGCTTCAAGGAATTTCATGCAGCGCGGAATAATTTTATAGTTTCTGCTTTTTTAAATTTTTTTCGTAAAATTCTCCTAAAAATTTAGTCTCCCCTGCTCTTGATACGTCAATGGAATTTCAGTTTTTTTCAATACAACAAAGCAATAAGGAGTAGCTTACAAAAAACATGGGTCAGATTGCTGTGCGTTAATTTTCCGTAAGTCTTCTGAGACTATTTCAATGATTTAGGAGAGATGTATTGCGCTAAATCAGCTTTCGTTTGTATATCGATCAAAAATAAATCTACTTTATGGGATCGGAAATGAATATTGCATAAATTTCGAACAGAATGACAAAATTTATGTATCGTGGATCTAATGAAAAAGAAACTCACATAATTGTTACATAACAAAAGAATGATAAACATATTAGAAACTATTACTATCAAAATGTAATATTAGCGGAATTCACAGTTCATATAAAATTCAAAATATACAACTCTTTTAAAAGATTTACGATAGGCAAAACGTAAATTCCGATGTTGTAAATTTAAATACTTGTAAAAACCTTATCTTGCAACTGTTATATTAAACTTTTGGGACGAAGTGCATTTCTGTGAAATATATTGAAATCACGCAAAAACTCAAGTTCGTCAAAATTTGAGTTAAGGTATTTCTACATGAGACTAACGACATAGCCTCTCCACCTGCCTGCAAGCGGCGTGGCATAGAAAGTACTAAGCTTCCTGTTTCAGAAGGCGATATTTCTGACCATATTTTTTAAAGAGCTTCTTTAAGCGAATCTTTGCTCGTTACTGAAGTTGATGGTAATATGCGCTTCATTAAATCCCAAACGTGTTCAATTGGGTTTAAATCTGGTGACTGCGGTGGACTATGGAGATGTTTGGGAGCATAATACAGCAACCACTCATTCACAGAAAGTGCAGTGTGTTTTGGATCGTTATCCTGTTGGAAGATCCAATGAGGTCCAAGGCCTAAGATGTCGACGAATGCTTGCAAATTTCTTTTCAATTTACTCTTGTATGTAAGTTCATAATGCCATCAATAAACTCCAAATTTCCAACCCCCGCTGCTCCAATAGCTCCCCAAACCATTACATTGATACCTCCTTGTTTTACCGTAGGAACTAATTTTTGCTTTTGAAGAACAATGTTTTGCTTGCGCCAAACTTTTGCACGTCCATCGCTTTCAAGCAAATTAAATTTGCACTCGTCTGTAAATAGAACTGTTCTCCAAAACTCCGCGTCTTTTTTTATACTTATGTACAAACTCCAGTCTTGGTTTTCTTTTTCTTTTTAATTTTCCTATTTCTCTATAGGATTTTCCTTCTTTAAAGTGTGTTACTATTAAATATTTGATGTTGGACTCAATTTCTTTACCTTTGCCCATAATTTTCGAAAAAAACACTAATAATAAGGCAAGAAAGTTACTAGTAACAAGTGCTGGCTTGTAATAAAAGAATTTCATCGAAATATAAAATAAAACTGTATTTTGTTTTTAAGAATGAAAGAGTTTTTTGTTTTACAAGATGTATTTAAACTTTTGTCTGCTACATTTTGTAGTTATGGGGAGATTTACCGTTATATTTAATGAAGTTAATTGTTCGAATACAAAGCACCTGACGTTCTGGAAGTCAGCCTTTATTATCCAAATGTATTTAATAGTAAGAATTGCTCTGCACTAAAACTAGTTACCACTTGAAATTTTTTGAAGCTCCAGCACTTAACAATTGGATTTTTATTTTATCTTCCTTTTTTTTTTGTTTTTTTTTACTTTTTTCTTTTTGATTAAATAAGTATTGAAACTACTTTTCCAATGATATTCATGTTTCATGTCATATTATACATATAAACTTTGGAGGTCTATAATTCCGAAACTAAGGATCAGCTCCAAAATTTTCACTTTAAAGTTTTTGCTTAGAATTGCATTTTACACCCTGTATTTTTTTTAATTTTCCAGTTGGGTCCGTAAACTAGATTTAAGCATAAACTGAAAATTATTAACGATACACTACAAGGCAAATTGAATACTAGGTATATATTATAATATTATTGTGTTTCCAATTGTTAACGATATACTAACCATTAAAAACCATCCTAGTGGAGTTATTTTTTCTTCACTTCTGAGTGATGTAGCACCTGGACCTGCAAGAGATGTGCTTGCGTTGCGTTGGATAAGAAATCTCTCCATTGACTTTTTTACATTTATAGCAGCCAAACATCTTACTTGATTTCTTGACAGAAGACCACACAATTTTAACATATTTATTAAGAGTTTATTGTACAATTAACTAAATAATTATTTTCTGTCTTTTATTTTTTCCAATTAAAACCAAAAAAAAATAAACATATGATCACACATCAAAATACGGCAAGCAAAAACAACATTTTGGCATTGCCAGGGTAAAATGATTTATATACAAAGAAACCATCCCTGTTTTAATGAGTGTATATATTTTTTGTTATTCTGGTCTTCTGTAAAAATTATACTCGGTGGTAAAAATATATTCTGTAGAATAACTAAAAAAAAACATGAATTTACTAATTTTGTACGGAAGTCAAACAGGAACTGCGCAAGACGTTGCTGAACAATTATGGCGTTCTTCCAAGAAATATGGTTTTCAAGGCCCTGTCCTGCCTATGGATGATTTCCCCATACATAAACTTGTTGAGCAAACTTTGGTGTTTTTTGTAATTGCCACGACTGGTGATGGTGATGAACCTGACAACATGCGTAATTCTTGGAAATTTTTGCTTAAAAAAAGTTTGCCATCTAATTCTCTGGAGAATTTACAATACGCCTGTTTAGGATTAGGAGACTCTAGTTATGCTAAATTTAATTATGCTGCAAAAAAATTAAACAAACGTCTGCAACAGCTAGGAGCTAAACAAATTATTTCTTTAGGTTTGTGTGATGATCAACACGATCATGGTTTGAGTGCTGTGGCGTTACCATGGATAAATCGACTTTGGCTTCAGCTAGAGCAAATTATGGACATCAAGCCAAATACAGAACCAGCAAATGATTCATCAGTTTTTAGATGGAACTGTAAACAAATAAATAACAAAGAACAATGTTTAAACAAAGATTCCAGCGAGTTGCATTTGCTTTGGCCTTGCAGATCTGATCCCGAAGAATTTATTCTCAAAAGCAATAATCGAACAACGGATCCCTGCCATTTTCAAGACGTAAGGCTCTTGGAATTTACAGTTTCTGATAATACAAATTGGTCTCCTGGCGATATTTTACAAGTTCAGCCTCAAAATTCACCAACACAAATTGAGGAATTTTTTCTATGGGCTCAAGAGCGTAAACTTGATTTTAATCCAGACACAATAGTGAAAGTGAGTAGCATTCATGACGATATGCCTTTACCTAAATGTTATTGCCAGCCATTGACAGTAAAACAAATGGCTACATATTTGTGGGATTTAAGTTTTCGTCCCCGTCAACGAGCATTTGAACTTTTAGCTTTGAACTGTGATGATGAACTGGAAAAAGAAAAACTTTTAGAGTTTACCACAGCAGAAGGTCTTGATGATCTTGTTAACTACATTAATCGACCACGCAGAACAATTTTGGAAGTGTTGCAAGATTTTCCGCATGCCTCGTCCAAATTGAATCTGAACATTTTGTTAGAGCTCTTCACTTTCATACAACCCAGAAGTTTTTCAATAGCTAGCTGTAGAAAATCATGCCAGTTGGATCTGCTAGTAGCTGTAGTGGAATATAAGACTAAACTTTCCAAACCTAGACTAGGTCTATGTTCGAATTGGTTAAAAAATCTAAATCCAGGCAGTAAAATATACGGACTCATAAAATCCGGTACCATGAAGCTTCCCAAAGATATATCAACACCACTTATTATGGTAGGACCAGGTACTGGTATAGCACCATTTCGTAGCATAATTCAAGCAATGTACCTAAACAACAAACCAGAAAATAACACTATCAAGCCCCTTCTAATTGTATTTTTTGGTTGTCGTTATAAAAACAAAGATTTCCATTTTCAAGAAGACTTAAACAGGTGGCAAGCAGAAGGGTTCATTTCCCTACATTGTGCCTTTTCCAGAGATCAAGATAATAAGATATATGTTCAGAATTTGATAGAAGATAATGCAAAAATTTTAAAAACGTTAATTATGAGAGAGGCAGCATATATTTTGGTGTCTGGCTCATCAAAAAATATGCCTAAATCTGTTAAAGAAGCTTTTACAAAAATAATAGATAATGATGAGGCCTTAATAGAACAGTTAATAAAAACTAAAAGATATCAAGAAGAAACTTGGTCTTAAAAGTAGTAGTTAATATTTTACAAAATTATTTTACTATTTAAACTAATAAAATAAAGCTAAACATTTAATACTCTTCAAATAATTTTTCAGCTGCGGTGCGGCAAAAAGGACAAAATCCTTTCTGTAAAACTTGCAACTCGAAATCCTCTGCATAGAAAACCTGTAAAAATAAATGTAGTTAATGGTTTAATAGTAGTGGAAAAATTGCAAAGCAAATTAGTTACCAATAGACACTCGGCACAATATGTTACTTGCAAATCCGGTAGAATGTTACGATAAAATATAAATTTACTATTTTCTGTGGAGCGGCGTTTTAAAATCAATACATTATTCGGATCTATAGAACGTAAGGCATTGCGATCTAAACGTAAGGGTAAAGCTGTTGCAGTATCCTAAATGCAATAATTAAAATAATCTATAATCTCAATACAATTTCTTATTTGATTTACCTCATTAAAAGGATCCTGATCCTCATTCGTCTTCGGTGGAGCGAGTAGTAATCTTTCAGCTTCAGTGTCACTGATATCTATTTCCGGATAGAATTGTACTAGTGGTAATATTTCTAAAAATTATTTCTATTATTTCTTTATAAATTAAAACAATTATTTGTTTGCTAATTGGTACCAAAAGATATGAACGAAAATATATATTCTTGTCTGCAGGTAGGACATGAATTTCCATTTAAATGTTGGCTGTAGTTTGAACACTTATAACATAGAGGCAACAGCTCTTCAGGGTCATTAAAACCGCTTTTACAGGCCTTGCTATTTAAATAATTTATCTAAAATTTAAACAGAAAATATTTAAAAAAATCACAAAAATATTGATTTCAAATATTAAATTGCCTACATCAATTTGTTCTTGAACTCCCGGAGGAGGCTTAAGAGATTGTAGCCTCTTATTAACTACTAAGCATAATTTGTTGGCTTGCAAAAGCTTGGCTTGTTTGGCTAAAGTAAATAGGACGGCACTAATATTTTCCGACATTAATAACAAACAAATTTATGTATGTATATGTGCAATAAGCAAAACTTACAACATGCTTACTCCTTTGGGAGCTCCTTTATATTCTACCTCGTTTAGTATAAATCTAGAGACATTGAAGAGACTTACAGGTGAATAGGTAGTAAATGGTTCTTTCGTATAATTGTATATAACACTGTAAGCATAATAAATTTTTGCTATACGCATATAAGCATTGTATTCCTTTAAATGAAAATCAATAGGATTTTGAACTCTGCGGAGAGATATTAGGCATTAATTATATATATTTTGAACAAAGAGCATTTCTACATACTCCTTTTCATAATAAATTGTTAAATATTGTTTAGATGAAAGCCAATAAAAGTAACTTGCATCCAAGAATCGTTCTTCATCTATGGCTGAGTTGCTCAATTGTTTTAATAAGCGATTGGCATCTTTAATGCGGCCGGCCTTTAAATAAGCTAAAAATAAAATGTATTTTTTTTTTTTTTTTTGTATAAACAAAAAAAATTATTGAATAAGAAACAACCTTCGTGTGCTTCTATAAATTGATCATTTTCTGCCAAATATTGAGCATGTTGATAATAAACTTGGGGTAGTACTTCCGGCATATCGGCAGCCAAACGAAAAGCCTCCGCCCAATCATGAGCCTCCACATGTAACTGAACTACTTCCGCTTCGTTGCCTAATTTTTTGAATACTTCTGCAGCCAAAGGTAAAGCTTTTAAACGCTTCAAATTAATAGCGACAAGTTCTAGAGACTCTTTATCACTTTGACTTAAACGTCTTCCTATATCGTAAAGGCTACAGAAATGAAAATTATATAAAACAATCTTTGGAATTAAAAGAGTTATAATTTTTGTTTAATGTCTAAAACGATTTTCAACATAAATAGATCCTTTGCCTTAAACAGTAAAGTAGGTTATGTGCGTGTAAATTTAAACCTTATATAGAAAGCCTCTGTGAACCTTTGGTCATAGACTTGATCAATTAAACCGATAATTGACACTTTCTTAAGATCATAAAAAATCATTTGAAGCGCAAAAATGTTATAATTCTCTTAAATGAATCATTAATTTTTGAATTAATTCGCGAATCATTCGTGCACTGAATTAGCAATTTTTAAATTAATTTTTTTTACACAAAAAAAATGAATAAAATGAAATTTTAGTCAATTCAAATGAATTTGGTAAAAGTGAATTGCAAATCTTTTTCAATTCAAATGAATTGCAATTCATTTCCAATTTATTTAAAGTGAATAAATTTTGAATTAATTCAAATAAAAATTCATTACCAGCTCATTGATTGAAATTTATGTAATGTAAAGCAAAGGCCAATTAAAAAATATTACATAAAGGTAGCTATAGCACCTGAGTACAATTAGAAGGCTTTAAATCAACTAATAACAATAATAATAATAATATCAGAAGTAAAAATAATAATAAAAAATTTGGAACATAAACACCAGCTCCCCAAATAAAAATCGAAAACAAAAGATTACTTGCGCAGAGAGTAATTTGAATTGATTTTGTAAGTAAATGCGCAGCAAGCATCGCCATGTTTTCTTTGATCATTAATTTTTTCAGTTTAGTAGCAGAAATTTCCATTTTTCATAAAAAAGACAAATATTGGGGTGACAGAGAATTAAAAAATAAGAAAAAAAATTTACATAAAAAATATATCGGCTGTATTTCCTTAAAGATCTCTTTAAAAGCTTTAAAATGATATTTCAGTGAACCGCAACTTTGAAAATATGGGCGAGCGCCAATTTTTGCACTTGATGTTTTTTTATATTTGTTTTTTTGAATGGAGTTACTCAACTAAACTAAATTTGTTCCAAATGATAGAGAAGAATAAGAGGCAAGCGTGGTGTTTTGCCGATCTTGATGATTTTCAATAGAAAAATTTTTGAAACTGTGTCTGATCAATTTTTAAATTTTCTGTAGCTCATCTAGTGCCTCGACAAAGCTGATTTCAACCCCAAAAAGGACCGATAGACGGAGATCGCTCAATCTACTTCGCTAAATACTTTAGCCGCTAAAATAATAAATACTAAAAATTGCATGGTGTTCCGAAAGTGGCGTAATATTCATACACATCAAATTCATGAAATTAAAAGGTGTCCCATTGTTTACGTAAATATGTCCGCCAAAAAAAAAAAATTGTAACCAATAAATTTGGCCGTGAATTTTAAGAATATGTCCTCATCGTTAAAACCGTTACAGTCAGTTCCTTGACATTTTTACAGAATAATAAGAAAAATAAAATGAAATAAAGGTTATCCTAATAGTAACGTTATTTTCACAGGGTCTTAATTTAACTTTTCCCTAAAGTATATTTTACTTTGTACGCTGTAACAAGTAAATGAAGTATTAAATATGACCTGGTACATAACCCTTTGTGTGTGAGTCAAACTCACAATTAGCAAATTTTTTGTTATTAGATATACTTACACATCAGCCCATCCTTGCTCCGATACAATTTCTATGGCTTTTTGATGTTCCCCTACACTAAGCAACAGTTCTGCAGCTGCTCTTGGCTCCTTCACAGAGTATGCCCACTCCGCCCGTTTACGTACCAAGTTTTTCTTTTCTTCGGAACTCCCATCTCTTATATATTCTTGGGCCATATCAAACATCCTTAAATCGGTATACATTTCCAAGGCTTTAACACTTAATGAACATTTTTCGAAAAATCTAGCAGCTTCTTTGTGTTTACCAGAATAGGCACAGATTTCAGCCTGCAATACTTCCTTAGGCACTTGTCCACGCTTCTGTTTCTCCATTAAATCTCCAATTAGTTGAAGCCATGGTAATTTTCGAATTTTGACATAAGCATCTCGGGCAATATTTAGATGCAAAGCTTCTAAAGCAGATTTAGCTAAACCTTCCCAATCACTAGTGGTTACACCCAAACAGGCTACTTGAAAAGCTTCTCTAAATTACAATATACATACATTGTAATATTGTCAACATATCAATAATCCTCCAAAATAAACTTACTCAAATAAACCGGCTTCAATAAATTGCCACATTGTGGCTCCTAGGGCCAATGGCACATTGTGCATTACATTGCCCCTTAAACAAAATGCCGTGGCTCCACATAAGCCCACAACTACACCTATCATTTGCTGAGGAGCTCTTGGTGGCAAATTACCTACTCTGACAGAAAGACCACCTGTGGTGTGCGTGTAACACAACATTGAATCCAAATGTGTATTCCACGTTACGGAATTTACTCCTGTATCCTGATAAAGAAGTGTGTCATTGTAAATGTCTCTTACCACAAGGCGACCTCCATCATCGACCACTGCAATTTTTGTCCGATTTTCGTTAACATCAAGACAACGAACCGCTGACACGGCAGTAGTTATCAACAATGGCAGAGCGTTATCAAGAAAAATGCGATAAACCTGAAAATAATCAATATTTTCATGGAATGTTACAATGACCTTTGCAATTGAACATATTGTTATGATATACCGTTACATATTTGTCATAATAATGCTTTAGTCCGTTAAAAAACAACAGTTTAATGTTAGCGAGTCGACTACGAATCAATTAAATTTAATTCTATGAGAATGATTTAGAAACAGAGCAATGGAAGTAATTGCCAGCTATGAGTCAATTATACTCATCACTAAAAACTTGTAGAAATTTAAAAAAAAAATTTTTTCTTCCCTAAGAAAATGAAAAATATGCATTTTGGCGCGACGTAATATGGACATCTGCAGGAGGCGAGTAGAGGGTGTGTTATGCATCCTGGCTCATAACAGATGGGAGGTCGGCAAAGTTTCTAACATTTCCTAGGATACGGGTGCGTAAATTTGTGGCTACGACTGCAGACTTAAGTGTTTTTTTTTTTTGAGTTTTTCAATAATTGGAATAGAGTACATCACATCAATTTCTTATATGTTTAATAGCCTTGCAGTACGTATTATACAAACAATAAAATCGATTTTATGTAAGTATAAGGATGACTCGTCCAACCCTTACGCAGTTCTATTATAATATAAAACCACCCGTGTCCATCACAATAGTAATTGGGACTATATTACCTTGTAAAATAAAAAAATTCGCGACAAAGGAAATTGTTCAACAAATAAATAAACAAAATGAGAACATAAGACATTACAATCGAACAGCAAAAAATCTTAAACTCATAGAAGTTAGGAAAAGTTACTGTTAAAAAAAATGAGGAAATCGGCTTTTTTCAGGTCTATGTCAATTCAAATTTAAATAAATCGTTTAGAAAAAGTATTAATACAAATCTAGAGATACCAGTACTAATGATAGTAGTAATGAAAATTGTAATCAAAATTGAAATTAGATTTGTGATCATAAATAAAATAAAAATTTAAGTGAAACTTGTGATCGAAATTTGATTGATCAAATGGGTAGTGGAAACTGAAACTAAATTTCAATGAAAATTTTAATTAACATTTTAATAAAAATACGTGTCTATCTTTATAATGAAATAGTCCTTTATAGGGTTCCGTACACAAAGTTTAAAAACATAACCCTAATGTTTTAGTCACAATGTCTGCCGCCTCTCTTACTCTCTTTCACTCTTGAATTTTTTTTTTTTTTAAGATAAATTACTTTAGCCGCTATAACACTAAACACTAAAAATTAATATATAAAATATTATAATAATATTATATATAATAATTGCTTTTTACTTTCAAACTCGTCAAGGACTGGAGGAGTAATATTATATTTTATAAAGAGTTGGCACATTGAAAGAATAAAGAAATATATAAATGATTCAAATTACTGGATTAGCGCATTCAAGGCAAATTATAAGAGTGTGGTCTTTATAATAATAATAGTATATAGATCACCACAAAGTAATAAAGCCGAGTTTTGTGATATATTTCAGGAAGTAGTAGAAGAAATAAGTGAAAGAAATATTGATATAATAATAGCTGGTAATTTTAACATTGATTGTCATAAAGATTTTTATAGAAACAGAATAGAAAGTATTCTAAACGAGTGTGGCCTAAAACAAATTGTGAATGAATTAACAAGAATAACACAGAACTCTAAAACTCTTATCGACTATATAATAACAAATAGTAAAAATGTTTAGTCAAAGATTAATGTTATGAATAAAATATTGGATCACGAAAGCATAGATATATTTATAAATCAGGACAGCGTATTTGAAAAGTTACCAAGTGAGGAGATTTATATTTTCAAATATAAAAGAAACAGATTTAGAAATTTTATAAATGAGAATTTATTTATCAATGAAATAGACCATGGCGAAATAATTTACCAGGTGGCAGCGTAGGCGAATTCAGTATTTTTTGCTGTTATACACGACTGTCAAACTCTGTATATAAAAAATGTACACAAATTTTTTATATATGGAGTTTGACAGTGGTGTACGCCAGCAAAAAATACTGAATTCGCCTATGCTGCCACCTGGTAAATTATTTCGCCATGAAATAGACAATTTGAATTATTATGTTAATAATTTTGACAGAAAGATTGAAAATGCAATTGAAAAATTTACAATTAAAACTAAAACAAAATTTGTTAAAAACGATAAATGGTTTAATAATGAAAAAATTAGAAAATATCAAAGAGCATTATTTGAAAACTCCACTAATGCTTGGGAAAATTATAAGATAATAAGAAATCATTTTAAATTAAATTGGAAAATAAGAAAAATCTACATATAAAAAAAGAAATAACAAGTTCAAGAAATCAAAAAGAAATGTGGAGCAAAATAAAAGATCTCGTAATAAAAAAGCCTAAAACTGACAAAAAATGTGATATATAATAACATAAGCTTTAACAATAATTTAGAAATATCTGAAAATTTTAATAAGTTTTTTATACAGTGAATCAATAATGTTTAGGCACTTCATGATTTTCAAGAGTAATTGCTCAATTATCTTGAATCTGCTTAACTTGATAAAATAATAATCCGTATTAAAGATAGATGTGTTTATTGACTACTCAACACAAAAAATAATTCTTATTTTATTATATCTTATATACAAGGCTTTAAAACCTAAAAAACACAGTAAGTCTAAGTATAAAAATAAAAAACAAGCACTAGGTCAGTTTTAGAATAAAAATAAAAATATTGTTTATTATTTTATATTTTTTTCTTTCAGGAAACAGGAAATAATATTATTAAACAAATTGTATGTGTTTCAAAAACAAAAACATTAGTTCAATTGAAAAAAACTTGTCAAATTAACTCAAAAAAATTTTTAAAAAACAAAGACAAAAAATTCAAACATTTTAAAACATACATACTCATAAACGTTCAATACTCAAAAAACACACGTTCAAATTTTAAATTTCAAAAAATAAAAAATACATAAAATATTATACAAATACAAACACATAAATTTACTTAATGAAATGTTACAAACAACTAAGTTAAGATACATTATTATGTTCACTATTTTTTATGCACTAAATGTCTGTAACACTGCGCAACATTATCAGTATCAGCCTTAAAGTTTATTCTTTTTGTTGTTGGCACTTTAATTATTTGTAACATCTCTAACATATACCGACGTTTATAATTATTTTCTATATTTAAAACTGATGCATTTTCAAAATTAGGAAGATGATTTAATCTGGCACAATGGGAAGATAATGCAGTTTTTTGTGAATTATGAATGTCTCTATATCTCTGATCAGACTTATGTCCAGCTATTCTAGTTTTTAGTTTATTTTTAGTTGTACCTATATAAACATTATTACAATCTTCATTATCATTACCATTACAAGGTATTTTGTATACTACATTTGACATGTCCCATTTTTGTATTCTATCTTTCGTTTTACTAAACAATCTATTTAAAGTATTATAAGTTTTGTATGCCATTTTATATTTTTCATATTAGTGAAATAAATATGAACTATAACTTTCTTAAAAGAAATCGACGGATGAGAGGATTGGTTAATCGCTTCAAAACTTTGAGGGAGAAAATCATCAGAACAAAATCAACAATAACTTTCTTAATTCGATGTCGGAGTTCTGGAATTGTTCCCAAATTTATTATAAATTCAACCAAGAATATCCTTAGTATTTTCAAGATGGAGAAAGTATGGAGAGTTCAAAACATAATGGAGAAATATTTATCTGATCTGAGAGGCAAAATTTTAAGAT
Source organism: Cistogaster globosa (assembly GCA_937654795.1). Taxonomy (NCBI): domain Eukaryota; kingdom Metazoa; phylum Arthropoda; class Insecta; order Diptera; family Tachinidae; genus Cistogaster; species Cistogaster globosa. Next base: position 63,493,385 of record OW569405.1, on the reverse strand, counting down.
GTGTAATTTACGAAAAACATAATTTACTGAGGCATTTTCAAAATGAACTGGTAATGGTTGAAGGTGAATTGGAAAAACTTCTTTCAAGAGAGGAGATGGGAAGATTTTTGCAGTTTGAGGACAAGTTAGGAGCCGTTTATAAAATTAAGGTAAATAATATACATAAAAAGAAGTTTGAGTGTTTAAGAGAATTGCAAAAGAGAGAGTTAGGTATTAAATTTAACAAAAATTGGTTTGTAAATAAGACTAATATAGATATTCCAAATGAGGTTCAGTGGATTCTTTCATTAGGCCATAAGCATGCACTGCCAATTAAGCGCGAAAATTTTCCAATTTTAAAAATGGTAGCGGACGGGGAGGATTTAATACAAACATTAAAAACAAAAGAAGAACAGGAAATAGCTAGGACTAAATTCACTTTGATAATCACTTAAATAAGTTAAAATTAACCAATAGAGATAGATTCATGTTAGAGCATGTGGAAAAGGCTGAAAAATTTTTAAGAAGAAATAGAGACATACTAATTTTGAAAGCAGATAAAGGTAACACCACAGTAGCTATAAGTAAAAATGATTATGATTTAAGAATTAATAATATTGTAGGGGATGTTACTAATTATAAATTAACAAATAAAGATCCAACGACAAAATTGCAGAAAATAAATAATGTTTTGGTAGAAGAACTTTTTAAGCAAAAAATTATTACTATTTTAGAGAAAAACAGACTTAAAACAAATGTTGCTACAGCTCCTAGGTTATATGGGTTACCCAAAATTCATAAAGAGAATTTTCCTTTAAGACCCATTTGTTCTTTTATTAATTCTCCATCTTATGAATTGTGTAAATATATTACAATAATATTGAAAAAGATTACGGAAAACTCTAAATATAATGTTAAGAATTCAATAGAATTTAAAGAAAGGATAAATAACCAGTATATTCAGAATGACGAAAAATTAGTTTCATTTGATGTAGTATCATTATTTCCGAGTATACCTGTTGACCTAGCGATAAATATAATAGAAGAAAAATGGGACGTGATACAAGGATATACAAGAATGAAAAAATGTTTATTTTTACGGATTTTAAAATTTTGTATAGAAGATAATAGATATTTTCAATATAAGGAAAACAAATTTTTGCAACAAAAAGGACTTCCAATGGGATCCCCAGCATCTCCAATTGTGGCGGATATTGTTATGGAGAAGTTATTAGACGTGTGCATTGAAGAACTTACTATTAAGCCAAGATTAATGACTAAATATGTAGATGATTTATTCTGTATTATTTCTGAATCTGGAATTAAGAAAATGTTGGAAACTTTTAATAAATTTAATACTTGTATACAATTTACATTAGAAATAGAATGTGATTTTAAACTCCATTATTTAGATACTTTGGTAATTAGAAGAGGTAATAAATTAAAAATGGACTGGTATCAAAAGCCGACAGCTTCCGGAAGAATTATTAATTTCTATTCAAAACATAACAAGAGAATAATTATTAATACGGGCAGGAATTTAATAGAAAAAGTATTTAAGATAAGTGATAAGGAGTTTCACAAAAGAAATAAGGATAGAGTTGTAAAGATTTTAAGCGATAATAATTTTCCAATGCAAGTAATAAACAGATTATTTAAACAATTTATATACGGAAGAGCAAGTAACAAAAGAAATGTGACAACAACAAAAATTTACAAGTCTTTAATTTACGTACCAGAAATAGCAGAAAGGATAGAAAAATCAAATATTTTTGATTCTGAAAAATATAAAATGGCATACAAAACTTATAATACTTTAAATAGATTGTTTAGTAAAACGAAAGATAGAATACAAAAATGGGACATGTCAAATGTAGTATACAAAATACCTTGTAATGGTAATGATAATGAAGATTGTAATAATGTTTATATAGGTACAACTAAAAATAAACTAAAAACTAGAATAGCTGGACATAAGTCTGATCAGAGATATAGAGACATTCATAATTCACAAAAAACTGCATTATCTTCCCATTGTGCCAGATTAAATCATCTTCCTAATTTTGAAAATGCATCAGTTTTAAATATAGAAAATAATTATAAACGTCGGTATATGTTAGAGATGTTACAAATAATTAAAGTGCCAACAACAAAAAGAATAAACTTTAAGGCTGATACTGATAATGTTGCGCAGTGTTACAGACATTTAGTGCATAAAAAATAGTGAACATAAAAATGTATCTTAACTTAGTTGTTTGTAACATTTCATTAAGTAAATTTATGTGTTTGTATTTGTATAATATTTTATGTATTTTTTATTTTTTGAAATTTAAAATTTGAACGTGTGTTTTTTGAGTATTGAACGTTTATGAGTATGTATGTTTTAAAATGTTTGAATTTTTTGTCTTTGTTTTTTAAAAATTTTTTTGAGTTAATTTGACAAGTTTTTTTCAATTGAACTAATGTTTTTGTTTTTGAAACACATACAATTTGTTTAATAATATTATTTCCTGTTTCCTGAAGATGCCACCCAACGGTGTGGCGAAATATTGAAAGAAAAAAATATAAAATAATAAACAATATTTTTATTTTTATTCTAAAACTGACCTAGTGCTTGTTTCAATATAAAATAAAGTTAAATATAAAAATTTTAGAGACATACTGCATTTATGCGCTTTGATCGCTAGTATAACGGTAAATTTACACGTGTTTATTTAAATTCATGTTTCTGAACATGGTAAATTCTTAGTAAGCGAGCTTTAAATGTAAAAAAGTTTTTCTTCGTATTTAATTCGTGGCGAAAACAGCAAAATGAGCAATCCTTCAGAAATTTCCATAGACGTTCGTAAAATTATTATAAATCTTCATGCGCAGGGAAAATCCTATCGCGAAATTGGTGTTATTGTACAGAGGCCCTATACTAGTGTAAGAAACATAATAAAACATTATGAAAAAACTAGCAATTTAGAGTGTGAGAGTAGAAGTGGACGCCCAAAAAAATTTACACTACGCCAGGAGCGGATGATTATTGCTGCAGTGGCTAAAAATCCAAGGATTTCGGCTGTAAAATTGTGCCAGGAAATGAAGCAAAGTTACAATGAAAACTTTAATCCACAAACAATAAGAAATACGCTGCACAGAGCTGACTATCACGGAAGAGTTCCCCGTCGTAAACCGTGTCTTTCCGATATCAACAAGAAAAAGAGGTTGAGTTCGCAGAACCCCACATTAATCAGCCTCAAACCTTCTGGAACAGCGTGATATTTAGCGATGAGTCAAAGTTTAACATTTTTGGCTCAGATGGTTCACAAAAAATTTGGCAAAAAGCAAACAAAGAGCCTCAAGAAAATAATCTTATTAAGACTGTTAAGCACGGTGGCGGCTATGTTATGGCCTGGGGGAGCATGGCGGCATCTGGAGTGAAAATCTTGTCTTTATTGATGATATAGATGATATAGATGAAAAATGGACAAGCACTCTTATTTAAATATTTTAAAAGAAAATTTATTTCCAAGTGTTGTGAAGCTGGGCTTAGATGGGAAATTCTTGTTTCAACAAGATAATGACCCAAAACATTCTTCATATCTTATGCAGGATTGGCTAATATACCACTGCAAACAGTTGAAAACCCCTCCGCAATCTCCCGACACAATTCCTGTAGAGCATATTTGGCATCTACTGGAAAAAAAGATACGGAAACATAACATTAAATTCAAAGAATCGCTTAAAGCAGCGCTTCGTTTAGAGTGGGAAATCATTACTACTGATGAAACGTCTAACCTAGTAAAAAGTATGAGTCGACGATTCGAAGCAATTATCCAAGCTAAAGGAGGTTCAACCAAGTACTAGACGCGCAAAGAGCAAGAATAAACAGAAAATTTTCATTTGTGTGCCTAAACTTTTTTTACATAGACTTACTTTGTTTTTTAGTTTTATAGCGTTGTATAGTAAATATAATAAGATATGAATTATGTTTTATGTTAAATCGTAAATAAACACATCTATCTTTAATACGGAATCATTATTATTTTATCAAGTTAAGCAGATCCAAGATAATTGAGCAATTACTCTTGAAAATCATGATGTGGCTAAACTTTATTGATTCACTGTATATAGTATTAATGACATTAGAAAATCTATCGAAAATGTGAAATATGTAAATAAAATACCGATGGTAAATTATACTTTTAAGTTTCGTAAAATATTGCTTGAACATTTAAAAAATATATGTAAAATGATGAATAGTAAAAAAGATCACAAAAAATGTAAATAAAATTAATAATTGATAACTGGTTTAAATTAGGCAATAAATTATTGAATATTATAAATGAATCCTTGAAGACTGGAACTTTCCCTGGAAAGAGACTATGATTACACCAATAGAAAAAATAAGAAACGCCAGCAAATGTAAAGATTTTCGCCCAATAAATGGACTTTTACTATGTGAAAAAGTATTAGAAATGGTTGTTAAAAACCAGTTAGTAGAGTATCTAGAACATAATACACTATCAAAGTACCAATCTGGCTTTAGAAGAAACACTCCTGTGAAACAACTATTAACTATGTGATAAATAAATGGAAATGTCGTAAAAAGGAGATTAAAATATTAGCCATTTTTTTTTGGATTTTAAAAGAGCGTTCGAGACAGTTGTAGGAAGGTACTGTTAGAGAAACTTTTTAGATATGGATTAAAGAATAGAGTTAAATTGGTTCCGGACTTATCTATCAGATCGTAGACAGATGACAAAAGATAGCTATATTACTTTAGTCTTTCAACCGTAGTAGGCAGACATTTAGAATTCACACTGAGGATATACAAATGCTCCACTATCAAATTAAGGCGAGACTGTAAATTAAGGCAGGGTATGTATGCAAGTAAAAAATTTAAATTAAAAAATAAAATTAAAAACTTTCGTATCTGAGTTAAGCTCATACTTAGTGGATTCTTTTATTTTGCAAATAGTTGTATAAAAAAACATAAAAGAAAGCAGTGCACCAAGAGGGCGTCTAGTAAAATCGTGATTTGACATTTTTTTGGGTTAAAATAGCTCCATTTGTATTTTAAAGGACGTCTCGTATTTCTTCCAATTTTTCTATGAAGTTTTGGATATTACTGTCATTTTACTTTGTTGATTGCTTATAATTCCATTAAAACAACTTGGTTTTATTGTTGTATATTTACACTTTTTAACAAATTTAAGAGAAAAACTAGTGATTAGCTATTATACTGTTAGCAAAAGCGAATTGGTCATATGAGTATAGGTCTGTTCAGTAACGAGAGACTAAAATAAAGATTTTGAAAATCAATCTCACAAATGTAAAAAAGTAAATGAACGCTTTGCTAGCAAAAATTAGCAAAGAAATTTAATTTAATTTCTGATGATTGATGTTTTGTGGGAATGTAACAAAATTGTATATAATTTAATTATTTACGTAATGTTTATAATGTTAAATATTAATTTGGTTAAAAACTTCAATTAAAAGCAAAATTTTGTTTTGAATTTACCTTTCCATTTTTTAGTCCTACCATTAAACCTTCACGACCAGCTGGTCCTCCTATGACTTTTATATAGCGTATTAATGCATCCATTAACCATTCTCTTTGTAAGATCCCATTAAAATCCAGGCACTGAAGTCTCTGATCTTGACACAGTACAATGTGACGGGCACACACAACCAACAAGCTACAATCAAACTTCTTTTGTACCTTTTCCTTAACCTTATAATGCATTGGCTGGTCATCTATTGAATTCAACTCATATAGAACTATACGTTCTGGCAACTGAACTGCCAGCTTTTGTCTATATATTGCAATCTTTTGTACGAGATCACGACATTTGATTCGAACCTTTTGACCTGATATCAAATGTTGTATAATAACATCACACATGTGTTCACGAAATGCATAACGTTCACGATATAAAGCATGAACGGTAGTAAATGCTATGTTGTACGTTGATAACGTTCCATTTTGACAGCCAATTGTATACGACAGTCCTTTGGGATGAACGGCCACTGACCAAATCCATGAAGTATCAGCAGTATCTCCTAAAATACCCAAACGGACACCCTCCCGGGTAAAACAATGAACGTTGCCAGTACAACCTGATACTAAACAGTATTCGCCATTGGGTAAGTACGACAAACATAAAGGATCAAAGCCAAGGGATCTCTCCTTTCCTATCATTTGACCGCTTAGAGTATGAAATGATAATGTCTGTCCCCAGTCAGTTACAGCAATAATATCTGTATTTGATGATTCTGCTATTGCTGGAGAACATTGTACACCATAAACTGAGCTGGCCGCACCACCAGGGCGATCTATTCTTCCTTTTTCTTCGCCACTCTTATTTCGTATTGTTATCGAGCCATTTGCCAAACCCAAAATAAGATACTGGCCATCATTGGTCCAACAGCATGCATTAACTCTGGAATGTATCTTGTACTTTTGTACAGCTTTTTGATCTGACGACCAGAATGCAAAATCTGATGTTGAACACGATGCTAAATGATGAGAAATAGGATTGAAACTCATGCATTGCACAGAATCTCCATGTCTGAAATAATTATTGGTAGCAAGATTTTAGCTTTTTAACGGTGTTTACTCCAATAATACCTACGAATATTTAAGCAGTCCCTCGAGTTGAGGTGACCAAACTATAACGGTTTTATCTGCGGCTCCGCTAGCAAATTTTTTCCCATCCCTGGCATAAGCAACACAATTCACTACATCTTTATGCGCCTTTAATGTATTCAAGAGACTGCCATCGTTTGGATCATAAACCAAAACTCGTTCTCCTGCGGCTACTATCAATTGTGTTCCATCAGGATTATAACATACACAATGGACACTGAAACCAGTATACGAATACAAATTTTCGTTTTTATGTCACATATATAGGTCAAAGTGTCTAGTTCTAATGGCATTTGTTTTACCTGATTTCTTCATCTTTTGCGTTTGGAATCTCAACTTTATCAATCCATTTTAATATGCTCCTCATTTTGTCATTGGTAAATTTAATTAAAAAATAGTTTTTATTATTTTTCTTAAATATTCATTTTCTATCTTTAACACCTGGAACTCAATTTTCCGGTTTATGAATGTCCACTTTTGCTGTTGATCAGTTTTTTGTTTGTTTACGTTTTTTTTTATTGTATTGTTAATAGCAACCGGGTCTGGAAAGTTTAATGCCAATGTATTTTTAAATTAATTGTTTAGCCCTAAGGCCACACGATCAGTTTTCCTTTCAAGTTTTTCACACATACTACTTGTTAAAATTAAATAAAATTTTGTGAGGAGGTCCATGGTTCAAATAATCTAGAGATACAATTTTGAAAGCCCCCAATATTACCGGTATAATGATAATAGAACAGTTATCAGTACATTGTAATATCTAAAATGTTATGCGGCGAAATAGGACTATACGGGTTTTATAGCAAAATTTAAAATTATTTGTTCGATTAACACCTAGAAGATTCAATGCAGCGCTTGTAAGCCCTAAAGTGACATCTCTTTTTAAAAGTATTTAACATGTTATTTGAATATAGCTTTTTGCGAAACTGATGGACATTTAATTGTGAATTTTTTATAAAAATTTCCCTTAAAAATTAAAAATGTATGTACAATAATTCTAATTTTAATGAAATTTTCCAGCTCTGGTCACATCAAAAAGGCGCAGTCAGACGATTCATTAACGTAAAGTCAGTTACATGTCGTTATACTTTCCAATGTAAACATTAAACTCATCCCATTTTACGCAGAGCTTACAATAAAAATAAATTATAATAGCTTTTTAAACTTAAATGATCAGCTTATCACAATACACTGTTTTACATTGGGTGAAACACAGTTTGTCATGTATTCTGAATATAAGGTAATAAAAAATCCATGAAAAGCTCTGTGTAAACAAGATAAAGACAGAGGCTGCAACTTAAGATACTAACGTTCATAAAGAAGATAACAAAAGGAGACGCACCAGACTACCTTTATAGGCTGATTTATTATGTTGGGGAAGTACAACCTAAAGCGGTCTATTCACTATCAAAAATACTGTCTGTCAAATTCGTGTACGTGCGCTGCGCACTTTGATGTACACATGTTGAATGATCAGTCAAAAATTCATTTTAAGTTTGATTTGTGCTCTCAACATCGCGCTTTCTCTATTGCGAAAATGGCACCACAAAAAAACATTCGTATATACATACAAACAAACACAACTATTATTTAGGAAACAATAAAATAAAAAGTAGTGAAAAAAGTTTATGAATAAAAAGTGGTAAAAATTGTATTTCTTACGATTATACAGAGAGAAACAAAATTTGTAAAACAAAACTTTGTGTGTCTGAACACAAAACAAAGTTTAAGTTTTAAAATTTGTGCGCATCATATACATATATTAGCCCATTTCACAATCTTGTACAAATGGTCTTGCATCAGAGCATTTGCAAAATTTTGTAGCATATTTTTAGTCTACACCAACAAAACATATAGTAATGAGTAAGATATGCTACACAATTTTGCAAATGCTAAGATGCAAGACCATTTGCACAAAATTGTGAATTGGGCTGTTATTTATATTAAATTTGTAAGTATCCCTCTGGAGTTTGTTTTCTATTTGCATCATTTAATTAAATTACTTTCGTTCCAAGCTGCATGCATTGACTGGTAAACTTCGTTAAATTCCAAGATATCGTTTTTTCTTCCAACATTTTTGACAACCGCACAACTTGAAATCCCTTTTTAACTAGGGTGTCAGACGATCAAGTTTTCATTCAAGTTTCATTCAAGTTTTAAAATGTCTCTCATTTTTTAACCAATACACTCACACTTTAAAAACTTGCTGAGAATTTGCTTTCAAGTTTTCGTTCAATTGAGTCTTTCAAATTACATTCAAGAAAACAGCTGATTGACGTTTTTCCCTCCAAATTTGTATTAAAAATTCTGCCATCAGTGTTTTCTTGACATCTTTCTTAAAAACTTGCTTTGAAATTGCGTGCAGCCTACGTCACAGCTTTCAATTTTTGTGAATTTTGACAAGCAGTATGTGTAAATTTCTTGAAAGAGAATTGAACAAAAACTTGACCGTGTGACTGCACCGTAAATGAAAAACTTGTACTTGCTTAAAAAAAACAAACACCATACACACATCAATGTGCGATATTCAGCATGTCAAAAATCTAAATTTTTTGATTTTTCCTCCATCATCGTCTGTGTGACATATACTAATACATTTTCACAAATACTACCAAAATGATGGACCAACATTTTGATCATGGATAGGCCGCTTAAGAAAATCTGAAGATTTTTATATTGCTAGAGTAAGAACATCGCAAGTGCAAGGGATATATTTTTCTTTTTTTTTTTTTTGCAACTATATTATATAACAACAAACGATTTTAGGATTGAAAATGACATTGTTATATATATTGTAAATTTTGTAAAAAATTATTAATTTTAACATATTAGATTTATCAATGATTTATTATTTTTTAAAGTATTGTAAATACTTATATGTATTATTAAATAAAAAAATTTAAATCCATATTTTTAATATGTCTACAATCCTGTATTAATGTACATAAAACGGAAATCATCTGAGTATACAATTAATCGTTTGATTCGATTAACTGAAAGTTACATTCGCTATTCATTTCATACAACACCAGTCATATTTGTGCATTCGAAGGAAAGGCACGCGTTTTGGAGTTAAAGAATCAGCTTTCTATGAGCGGTCGTATGCTTCGCCTTTGGCTTATTCGAACTGTTAAAAGAATACTGGTTTCTAAAGGTATTAATGGAAGTTCATACATGTGTATAGAATTGTTAAAAAAAAAAAAACTGCAAACGCCGGGTTAAATGAAAAAATGCAATAGTTTAAAAGAAAAAGCGGCATACACAAAAATACATCACATTTTTTTTTTCGTTCAAAACAACGAAACTGATGCAAATTCATCGAGGCAGCCATTTTTACTTAACGAATGTCTTGATAAATATAGACGTTTCTTTCTTACGTAGAGCACGTTTGGTTAAAGTGAAAGAGAAAAGGAGAACGGAATAAACTATCCGATTATTTGCGTTAAAACGGTTGGATTTTTTAGTGTGTTAAAATTTTTATCATAGTATTACTAGCAAACGTTTTAGAGCTGCATTTTAATGAAAAACTGGGAAAGATATCGTGGTCAAAAAGAACTATAAATTGTGTGTTTATTGTTAATTGTAAGACATAAACTTTAAAATATTAAAAAAATATTTGCCTTGAATAAAAAACAAACCACCACCATATTTTTGGTTCATCATATTCTCTTCATGTGCTGCCGCTGTTTTGCTCTTACGAGTTATTTTCTTCGTTAAGTTTGGCCTAGCATCCGTACAGTAGCGGCTGTCCTGACTAGTATTGAAAATTTTTCCATTGTGGTAACGCCGCTCACTCTGTTTATGTATTTTTATACATAGTCAAGAATCTAAGAAATTAAAAAAATATATCTGTAGTAAATGCCAATTAATTACAATAAATATTTTGTGTGGAAATTTCATGAAAATGTGTATTAAAATGCAGTGAAGGTAATTTGCTTATTGTAGACCAAATGTTTACATGTGTGTTAATTGTTGAGACTATTTTTCGCGCCTAGTCTGTAATTTCATTAGAATATGATTAACATTTTTCTTAAATTATGATAAAATAAAATGGTGGTCTATTGTTTAAGTAATCAAAAATAAGCACCTATATGCGTGAGACACAGTGATGAAGATAAAACACACAAACTAAAATGGTTATATGCGAACAGAATGTTTTAAAATTACTTCTGGATATACGAATTTTATATTTCTATAACTTGCAAGAACTTGGTGTACCTAAGTCTTTGATAATATGTTTCCATTATAAATAAAATTATCTGTATAAAAAAATCTAATAAAGTTTTAATATTCCTTAAAACTATTCCATTTATTTCTATACCAACCCTCCCGCTCTAATGATTTTTAATCTTGGTTTCTTTCGGATTTTAGTCGTTTCTCATTTTTATTTTCGTTCAATATTTTACACGTTCGTTATTTTTTTGTATGAAAGTGCATGTGTCAGAGCTAAAAAGAACGAAAAATTTAACGATAACTAAAGAAATGTTGACAGGCTGTTTAAATAAAGGTTGAACATAGTATGGATCCATAGTTTGTAAAAAGGAAGCTAAATTATACTGCCTACATTAATTCGTGTTTGTTACAATTTACACACTGCGTGGGTTATATTGGGCAGAAATACGTAATACAATTATAATAAAAATAACGCTAATTTTATTGTTTATTTTTAGTTTAATGAAACACGGATATTTACTGGTACAAAATAAATACGGCAGAGGAAAGGAAAAGTAAAACACATTGATCTGTCTATCCAAAGCTTTTAACAACAATGAATAATCAAATGAACAGTGCAGTACGAAAAATACACAATTTGCTTTCGAGTGGAGCTGTCACTGTCACCGGACCAAATCAACCTCGAATTCTGAAACAAAAAATTGTTGGTTCCGGAGCAACCCCAAGCGCTGTTTCAACAACATCTTTAACAAATAATGTACAACAGCAGCAAGTTGTTACCACGACTATAAATCGTTGTTATGTGTGTGATGATGCGTTGGGTGCTAATCAGGCACAACACCAGTTAACAGAAATGCAGACAACGCACACAACAACAAAGTTTCCCAATAAAATTGGTCAATTAGTTGGCGATGCCTTTATGGTTATTGTAAGTGTCGAGGATGTTGTGTGTTCTCGGTGTACAAACCTCATCAATTATTTGGATCGTTTAGAAAATGATGTAGAACGTGTTCGAACAAATTTAATGAATTTGTTGCATAAAAAATATGGCTTAAATGATGATAGCAGCGGTGGCCTTGTTAATTCCACCACTGTAGTCGGAAGTGGCACACCAACAATTGCCTCTGTCAATATTACAAACAATATGTCCTCCACAACATTACAAGCGCCGCCTAATAAACTACAAAAATTAAATAGTGGAGCAGCAGGTAAGAGTTCAGTTTACAAATAAAAACCTGTGATCTCCCAATGTTAAAGTTTAATTAGTGTTAAGCCATTTTTATTTTTTCGATTATATCTTTAGGTTGCTGCTTTCTAAATTAGCAGGATTATAACAATTTTGGGTTTACATTTACGTTAAATTTTCGGCTTTTTTTGTTCGCCTGTTTTTTTTAGAAGTTTTGGATTATCTTTTTCTGCTAAGGGTAGCTTTTACATTGGATTTGTAATTGTCTTTAATTAAAAATTTTATTTATTTATTTATAAATGTTTTAAATTATTTTTCTGCCACATGATGTTAAGCATTCATTATTTATGTCTGTTAGATCAAATCTTAGAACAATTATTAATGATAGTACTTATTTAAGATTTCAATTGTGTAATTTACATCAAAATTTTAATACAGGTCATTTAAACTGCACAAGCTTCAATTTGAGACCAAATTCTTCTAAGCTTTCTGAAATTAAATGATTGCTAGATGGTTGCTATTTTGACGTATTTGGAGTAAGTGAAACATGGTTAAGGGAATTTGTGTCAACATCTGTTATTATTCCTGGGTACGTATGCCACAGAAGTGATCCGCCAAGTGATAGAGGCGGTAGTGTGGCTCTTTATATTTCTTCAAGTATCAAGCACAAAATAAATCATGTTGGAGTCAACTGCGGTGTTGTAGAGTGCTTATTTGCTGAACTTTTTATTGGAAACTCAAAGTTATTATTAGGGACTCTTTATCTCTCTCATGGTGACTTTAGTGCGTTAGAGAGTGAGGTTTCCGATTTTCTAGTTTGTTACTCTAACGTTATTTTTAACAATAACTTATTTGATGCTGTTAAGCCTCTAAGAGTTCGATAAATCTGTGTTAGAATGGGCCTTGCTCCTGCTCATAGTTCTTTGCCTACATACTTTGACATACATATGCCATGGTTCTAGTTCTTTGCTGGATTATTTTTTGGTATCATCATCTGATTTAGTAGATTTGACTGGTCAACTCCAGTGTCCAGGTATAACAAGACACTCTTTTATTATTTTATCATTTAGATTTTCTCAACTGGTTGATAAACAATTTTATGAATTTTATGATTACGCTTCAGTTAAAATTGATACTCTTCAGCCTGTCGCTAGTGGTTGTGATTGGAGTGGTATATATTTAACTAATGTTGTTGAGCAATTGGCGGTATTGAATAGAAATTTGCAGTTGTTGCATTCGGTCGTCTTTTTAAGGAGAATTAGGAAGCGTAATAATGCGAATGATTGGATCAATGGTCCTGAAATTAGGTACCAATTGTCTCTGAGGGATCTTGCTCATAGAACTTATATGCACAATTTTTATTATTTTTTTTTTTTTAATATATTTATTTAGTAGTATTTAAATACTTTCTTATTTACTCTATTACATTAGATCATCAACATTTCAATTGCTCTAATAAATAGAATTTTTTATAAATTGAACACAATTTCGTTTAAATATATTTATGTTTCTTTCGTTTTTAACTCTACTAGGTAGTAGATTAAATAGTTGTAGTCCTTTATATAGTAAACACCTCTTCATTGCATTGTTTGTTGCTCGATGTATCCTAAAATCGTTTGCATTTCTAAGACTGTAAGGTTGGCATTCGTTAACATATCTTAGTTGATCCGTTAGATATTCCGGTGTGTTGCCCATTTTCATTTTGTAAATAAAGGTAAACGTATTTAATTGAAGTCTTTGCCTAATGTTGAGCCATTTCAGTGTATCTAGCATGAGTTGTATTGATGTAAACCTGTTGCATTTAATTATAGACCTCATAGCTCTGTTCTGTAACTTTTGTAGTCTATCTATTTGCATGCTTGTACAGCATGTATATAATATTGTAGAACCAAATTCAAAGTGTGGCTTAATGATCGTGTTATATATATTAATTGCAGTCATTGTTGATATTTTATTTCTTATTCTTTTGAAGAATCCAATTTTTTTCCCGATCTTTTTACATATATAATTTAAATGTTCTTTAAAATTCAAGTTTTTATCTATTTTGAATCCCAAATATTTTATATTTTCCACTTTCTCAATTATTTTATTATTAATTTTAAAATCTGTTTCATTATTCATATTTATTTCTAATATTTTTGTTTTATTTTCGTTTAGTTTTAGTTTATTCATTTTCAACCAATTATTCACAATTATCATATCATGTTCTAATTTTATTTGGCACTGTTCATCAGTTTCAGATTCATTAAAAATAAGTGTATCATCTGCATATAAAACTATTTCACACTTTTCTATTATATTGGGAAGATCATTTATATATATAATAAATAAAAGAGCCCCAGGAATCGACCCTTGAGGAACTCCGTAGTCATTGTTTAAAGCACTAGATATTATATCGTTTACTTTAGTCATTTGTTTTCTATTTGATAGATATGATTTAAACCAATTTAATTCTTTATCTTGTACTCCATATTTATACATCTTGCGCAATAATATATCTCTATCAATTGTTTCGAAAACTCTTTTAAAGTCAAGAAAAATTGCCATTATCTTCTTATTTCTATCAATATTTTTCCACCTATTAATAACATAATTTACCGCTGTTTCACATGAAAAGTTTTTCCGAAAACCCGATTGATATTTCGATATTATGTTATTTTTTTCCATGTAGTCTTCAAGCTGTTGTTTTACGATTTTCTCTAAGATTTTTTCACACAGTTTTAAAGTGTTTATAGGACGAAATTCTTCACATTTATTTGTTTTTGCTATTTTCTCAATTGGTGTAATCATTGAAGTTTTCCAATTATCTGGAAAAACTCCCGTATCTAATGATGAATTGATTATTCTCAACATTATATTTCCACATAAATGCCAATTATCTAAGATTAAACATATATTTACTTTATTATAATCTGGTTTTTTCTTTATCGTTTTACAAATTGTTTTAAGTTCTGAAATAGTTATTGTACGAAAAATAAATCTATTGTTTCTCACGTTTATTTGATTATCATATTGCACATCTTCTATACATTCTCTTATCTCTTTAATGCTGTTTATAAAATATTCATTAAATTGGTTAGCTATATCGGAGCTGTTATTATATTCTACATTATTAAATATCACATTTTTAATCACAGATTTATTCTTTTTTAGAACTAAGTCTTTTATATTATTCCACATTTGTTTTTGATCTTTGGTATTTCCTATTTTTTTGTTAATATATGTATTTTTTTCATTTTCTAATTTAATTTTATATATATTTCTGGCATTTTTATAATTATTCCATGCTACAGTAGTATTTTCACATTTTGCTATATGGTACTTCACTATTTTATCTTTTTTTAATGCTTGTAATTGTCTGTTGAACCACTTATTTACTCTGCTTTTTTCATGAATCGTTTTTCTCACTGTAAGTTTTTTAATTGTGTCTTCAATCGATTTATCAAAGTTATTTACATTACAATTTAACTCTAAGTTTTCATCAAATTTTAATATTTCGTTAATTTCTCTTTTAAATTTGTGTTTTTCGTATTTAAAGAAATTTACTTGTTTTTTGCTTTCATGCTCATTATACACTTTGGTTTCTATACAAATTTCTACTATTTCATGATCAGATATTTTATTTATTCTGCTGTTATTTACCTTTATATTGAAATTGTTTGTTATAATGTAATCTATTAAATCTGATATTTACTGGAAGGTATGTTGTCGTTGTAGAAATAGGTCTAAGTCAGTTATTAGAAAGTTTAAGAAGAAAGCACATACTACACTTTTTGAAAATAAGAGTAATAACGAGATTTGGTCTATTTTAAGAGGTAATGGTGTAGTAAATAATGCTAATGATAATTTCTGTAACGTTGGTCCTGATTACTTAAATAGTGTTTTTTCATTTAATCAGTCGAATAATACTTTGCTCATGATGGATTTTCCTTTCGTTCTGTTGATTTATTTGAAATGTTTTTTGCACTTGATTTAATCAAATCGTCGACAGTTGGTCCCGATGGCTTAACTCTTAAATTTATTTGTCTTTTAATGCTCATTATTGGATGAATATCTTTCGCATTTAGTTAATACTGTCAATATTCTACATTTCCATTATTGTGGAAGATTGGAAGGGTTATATCTATAAGAAAGAAAAATTCCCTTTTTGAGTATGATGACTTCAGACTGATATCTATTTTGTCAATTTTGTCCAAGATGGTTGAGCATCTCTTAAAATTCCAACTTGTTCAACAAGCTCCTTTAATCGTAAAACCAAGGGAAAAACAAGCAGCATATAAAACTAAAGAAGAACCCTATAAATTTTAAAATTACAAACGTAGAGAACCGGAGAAATGGAACTGTCGTCATACAAAGTGAAAATGAGGAGGAGAGAGAGAAAATACGAAATGCAATAGAGAATGAACTAAACGAAATTTATAAATTTAGAGTGCCCAATCCAATCACTATGAAAGTAAAAATTATCGGCAGGACATTTAGCTATACAGAGGAGAAAAAACTGGAAAAAATAAAAAAGCAAAACCCAGCATTTAGTAGCGGAGATATAAAAATTATTGAAAAATACAATTATAAAAGAGATAATAAAATAATATACAATGTCAAAATATCGGTAGATCATAACACATATCCAAAAATGATGGAAGCACAAAAGGTAAATATTGGATGGGAAAGGTATAAAGTTGTTGATAGAACCGAAATATTGCAATGCCATAAAGCAAAAGATTGCAGAAATGAATTGTATGCTTAAAATGCCGTGGAAACCACAAAGCTACAGAATGTGATAAGCAACAAATTACAAAATGTATAAACTGCGTAAGAAAAATAAAAAACTAAATATGGGATTACGAGAAAAATCACCTTTCAAATGATTAAGAGTGTAAAGTCTATCAAAATAAATTAAATATAAAAATGAGGAGAATGGGCTTAACAGCTTAACAATCAAAGACAATTACGGCGTTATACACAAATATACAAGATCTAACAAATAACTTTAATCAAATAGGACTAATAGCAAATGAAGAAAAAACGGATTTTATAATGTTATCGGAAACGCATATGACGGAGCGAATAGAAGAAAGTGAAATTCAAATACAAGGATACGATCATATATTGTCAAATTCGACATCATCAAAAACTGGTGAAGTAATTATATATCAAAAGAAAGAATAGAAAGTTACAAAGATAGTTGAAATGGTCGAAAACTTGAAATATTGGATTTTATTAGGTAAATCGAAATATGAAAACACAATGGTATTATTGGCTGTAATATATAGATCTCCAAGTTACAGTGAAGCAGAATTTTGTGATGCATTTGAGGAATTTTTAGAAGAAATAAGCGAAAATATATATGATATAATATTATCAGGGGATTTCAGTATCGATTGGTGCAGTAACACAATATATAAGAAAAAGGTTGAAAGGATGTTATGTGATAACGGGCTGAAGCCAATTTAAATTCCATACAATAAATATAATTGAACTTAAGAAAATAGTAATAAAGTTAAAAAAATAAACCAGATTATAATAAAATCTTATTATTGATAATTGGAATACAATAGGCAGAACAATTTTAAATATAATAAACAAAGCTCTTGATAAAATGTAGAGTATTTAAAATACCTAGGTTTTATTATCGATAAAAATTTAAATTTTAAACAACACATAGACTGTACTTGCAAAAAAATTGGTAAAAAAAATGGTTTCTTCAAAAGAATAAGAAGTAAAATATCAAGGACAACGGCAATAAACGTGTATAATACTTTAATTAAAACACATTTTGAGTATGGGTATGCGTTAATGAACAACTGGAAAGATTACAAAAACTCCAAAACAAAGAGATGAGAACAATTTTGAGATGCAATAGATAATACGCCAATTAATTAAATGCTTGATGCGCTAAGATGGCTTAATATTAAACAGAGACTTAACTAAATACTTTAGTATTCATAATAAAATTGCAAAAACGGGATGCACCGAAATATATACAGCCATGGACATTAAATTAGCACAAAATCATTGTGTATTTTGATTGTGTTCTTTTTCTCATTTTTATCCCAAGTAGACCAATTTGTTTGGTCTGCACTGTCGCACAACAACATCTAGCTTTTGTTATTCAAAAAATGTTACCGTTATGATACTGTATTTTTTGTTTTGATTGCTGATTTATATCATTAGTTGAATTTAAGCTGGACAGCAAATTAGCACAACGTGCATAAAAGTGTTGTATGAAAAGTTTTGTTCGCGTATTTTTTCTTACGTTAAATTTGTTTAATTTTGTGGCATTTTACTTAATTTTTACAATAAAATGGGACGTGGAAAAGATAGCACACCGGAGGAGAAGCGGATTATCACCAACATGTGGAATGATGGGAAAAAGATATCTGATATTGCCGACATTTTGCATCGCTCACGAAAAATGGTTTACAATGTGATCACTGCCTTAAAAGCAAATATAAATAATGACCTAGTAGACAAAAAACGGAAGCCGCGAGTGAAAAAACAACCGAAGTCGTGGATCGTGCTATTGTGCGGATGTCAAAAATGGACCCTTTCATGTCGTCACGCGATATTGCGAATGAAATTAACTTAAAATTTGGGTTAAACTTGTCAGACAGACTTGTAAGACGACGTCTCAATGACGCAAAACTTTTTGGACGTTCTAGCCAAAAGAAGCTACTTCTGTCAAAAAAAAAAATATAGCAAAGCGTTTACTTTTTGCTCGCACCCACAAGAATAAAGACCTCTCATTCTGGGAAAAAATACTTTGGAGTGATGAAACAAAGGTCAATCGTATGGGACCGGATGGTAGAGTATTTGTTCATCGACCAAAAAACCAGGCATTAAAACCACGTTACACTCGGAAGACAATAAAGCATGGTGCAGGAAGTATCATGGTGTGGGGAGCATTTTCGCGGTACGGTGTGGGTCCAATTGTTAAAATAAATGGAAAAATGGATCGGTATCAGTATTTGGATATCCTCAAAAACAAAATGGAACTATATGCTTTTGAATACATGCCAGTTTCATTCACATTCATGCAGGACAATTACCCCAAACATACGTCTAAGCTGGTAAAGGATTGGTTTTTGAAAGAACAAATTCTTGTTTTAGACTGGCCGGCGCAAAGTCCTGACTTGAACCCGATTGAAAACCTCTGGCACGATGTAAAATGTGCAATTGATAAACAAAAGTTAAAAAACTTGGAAGATTTGTGGTCTGGAATACAAAAAGCTTGGTACTCGATTCCCAAAGAACGTTGCCAGAATCTGATTCAAAGTATGCCCCGTAGATGCCTAGCAGTGCTTGAAAATAAAGGCTACTCTACTAAATATTAAGCAGTTAAACTAAAAACATTAATATTTTTACTATTTATTATTGTATAATATTTTTATTTCAGAATTTTAAATTTGTGCTATTTTACTGTCCAGCTAAAATCCTGCAAATGATATGTTACAGGCCTTAGTGAGTAGGCGATTGGAAATTTCGTCAAGTATCTAATTTTATTTTAAAGAAAACTATGCGTTTTAAGTTTTAATGTTTAATTTTTTTTGTTGCTCTATTAAAAGTATAATAAAAAATATCGTTGTTTTAATGACAAAGTTTTGTGCTAATTTAATGTCCATGGCTGTATGTAATCAAACAAACTATGTAGGTGATATGACACCATATGGATTGAGAAATGCTGATGATTTCCGTATAACTCGAGTAAGAACAACTAGTATGCAGAGATCATTATTCTACAAAGGACTGCAAATGTACAACAAACTTCCAAGCACACCTTAAAAAATGAAAACAATATAAACATATTCAAGAAGTATAGTGTAATATTTATGAAGAGCAATATTAATTTTGAAAATATATAATATAATGTATCGTAATTGTAAGTTTTAATTAAACTATTCAAAATACTAATTACATCATCAAAAAAAAAAAAAAAAATGATAACAATCAATTGCTTCATAATTGTCAATCTGGATTCAGAGTTAATGGAAATACTACTTTAATTCTCTGATAATATACGAAAATGTGTATCTAGCCAAGGTTTTTGCGTGCTTCTATCTTTGGACTTGACTAAGGCCTTTGATAAAATAAGTCACACAATTTTAATTCAAAAACTTAGTAGTAATTATGGCTTCTCTTTATCGGCTTGTAGACTTATTTCCTCTTTATTTATCGGATAGAATGCAATATGTTTGCTGAAGTCGTCGTACTTCTGGTTTACTCTCAGCTCTTAGTGGGGTGCCTCAGGAATCTGTACTTGGACCTCTACTTTTTATTATATTTTTAAATGATTTTTTTTTTAATTTAGTGTCAAGTACTAACTGTCATTTTCTTTTGCTGATGATGTGCAGATTTTATTTAAAGGTTCAGCGGATTTTACTGATGTTTTTCAGAATATGATAAATTACACTACTACATTAATCTTTAATTGGGTTGCAAAGAATGACCTTCTGATTAATGCAAATAAATCAAAAGCTATGTTGTTTGGTAAATGTAGTGACAACATTTCTGTTAAACTTGATGATAACTACATTGAGTTTGTTGATAAACTTAAGTGCCTTGGAATTTACGTCGATAGTAGTTTGAATTTTGAAAATCTTGTAAATTCTATAGTAACAACAGTTACATTCACCTTACGTAAACTTTACAGCTTGGACTTAATGCTACCTTTTTATATAAAAAAACAAGTGGTAATATCCTTACAATGCCGTTTTTTTTATATGGATTAGAGGTCTACACAGGCACCCTGGAATTTCTTATGAAAAGAACAAAATTAGCATTCAATAGGGTTATTATTTATTTATTAATATATGGTAATATAAAAGCCTCCCTGAATATAAGATACTTATAAACTATAATTGATATTAAACTAAAGTTTCTAGTCTCATTGGTTTCCAACCAAAAATGAATTAAGAAAAGAAAATAAATTGATATACATATTTACACATATATGAGAAATATGTGTATATATGTAACGCAAAGTCAAGTGCAGTTATCCCAATATAATGCAAGTGGTGTAAAAGCAAGGAATAAAACATGAATAAGGCGATTAAATATTAATTCAAATTGGCAAAAATTAATTGGCAAAAAATGAAAGTCATAATAGAAATCCTAGCTAAAAATTTGAAAAAATATATACAGTTTAGGGCGGAACGCATAATTAGAGTGAGAAAAAGACTTGAAGTTCTATCGATAAATAATTCCAACGACGTGCAACTCTTACCAGAAAAGATTTTTCAAACAACAAATTTTAATCCTAGGAATCAAAATCTAAGGGTTTCTCATTCAACGAGAAAAACGAAATTTAGAACGAAATTTAGAAACGAAAGATAAGAAAAAAACAGCCTAGAGAACGCTTTACATACTCAGAAATATGATCCCGTCTCCGAACTCCATAAACATATCTTACAATCATATTCATAATACGTCTTAATCTGGCAATAACATGACACATTGAGCCAGAAAAAACTTCAATACCATACAAAATTTGCGGCACTAATACTGCATGTGCCAAGCGAATCTTAACGCGCGGTGGTAATATGATCAATGTGGTTATCAAAACGCAACCGCCTATTCAAAAAAAATGCCTAGACATTTCAACCTATTAACAAATTCTACATTAGCTCCACCCACAGAAATATTAATGCAATGTTGAAGCTGGTTACTTTAAAATTTTTTTTTTAACCCTTTCGACCCCAAAGTTGCTTATAAGCAACTTCGATTTTAAGCAGCATTTTTTTGAAACCAACTGAAATAAGAAATCAAAGCAAACATAGAATTGCTTAGTTGCAGTTCTTAGAAAAGTAAAACAACACAAAAGCATTAGCTTTGTA
Organism: Cistogaster globosa; assembly: GCA_937654795.1. NCBI lineage: Eukaryota > Metazoa > Arthropoda > Insecta > Diptera > Tachinidae > Cistogaster > Cistogaster globosa. The sequence continues at coordinate 63,471,580 of OW569405.1, read as the reverse complement.
ACGATCAACAGCGCTGTAGTACATTCTTTAGTGTAAAGTCAAGTGAATCGCGCGTGCTGACATTTTGAAGTAAAAAGTTAAAATTAAATAAAAATACTTATAGCTCATATTTAAAAAAAACAAGTACGCAGTTTTATCATTAAAAGGTGAAATTAAAAAGAAAAAATAATATATTTAAAAAAACTTGCGCTGGTGCAGAATAGTAATTTTTTGTTTTCTGAAGTTGCTTATAGGCAACTTTGGGCAGCAGTGGTATTAAAAACATTGACATGAGCAAAACACGCAAGGGTCTTAGTGAAGCGGATATAGAAGCTGCTTTGGAGTTTGACTGGGATGCTTCTACTGATGAAGAGTGTGAAGATAATGAGGCAGAGTTTTTAGAGAATGGGTTGAAAGAATTTTCGGAAAAAGGTGAGGAGATCGAGATTGACATAATAGAAGGTATCGCCACTGAAGATCATGCTGAAGAATATTCAAAGAGTTCAGGACATCTTGTCGTTGAAAAGGTAGACTTGTCTACATTGCGATGGAGAAAAAAGCCTTTTGAGGTAAACGCCGTACAATGGGAAAAGCCGATAGAGGATGTTCAAATGGTAAACAGGCCAATTCAGTACTTCAATTCGTTTTTCGATGATGCAGTCGTTGAACTGATTGTAAGGGAAACCAATTTATATGCGCTGCAAGAATCCGGTTCTGAACTCAAATGTACTAATGAAGAAATTCGGCGATACTTTGGGGTTCTGTTATATTTGGGTGTAATTCAGCTTCCAAATTACAAAATGGCATGGTCTCAAGAGCTAAAGTTGACTGCTGTAACTGATTCGTTGCCACGTAACAAATTTGAAAAAATTAAGAAGTTCCTTCATTTCTCGGACAAATCAAAGCAACCCGAAAAAAGTGATGATAAATACGACAAACTCTACAAAATACGACCGGTCTTATCAAAGCTTAAAGACAAATTCAACAATCTATCTCAAGAAGAACATCAAAGCATTGATGAACAAATAATAGCATATAAAGGTAAGTTAACTCTTTTATGGTGTTAACGCGGAATAGTTTTGAAATTTAGTGCATTACAATTTTAGGAAGATCAGCACTTAAGCAATATAATCCCGCCAAGCCCCACAAATGGGGAATGAAGATGTTTACGCGAGCAGGTTCGTCGGGAATTATATATGATTTTGCCCTCTATGTCGGTGATGGAACTTGTCCCACATATGGACTTGGAATATCATCTGACATTATTTTATATTTGGCATCCTCGGTCCCGAAATTTAAAAACTACAAGCTGTACTTCGATAACTGGTTTACATCAATCAGTCTTCTTATATCCTTAAAAGAAATGGGTATATTTTGCATCGGCACTGTGAGAAAAACTCGAATGGGCAAATGCGAATTAAAATCTGAATCTGATTTGAAAAAACTTGGCAGAGGATCTTATGACATGAAATGTGAAGTCAATAATGAAATTGCTGCAGTTCGTTGGTTGGATAATAAAGCGGTGAATTTGTTATCGACATTTGTTGGAGATGAACCACTGGGGAAATGTCTTCGTTGGAGCGCAAAAGAAAAAAAATTTATTGACGTCGCGAGACCAGCTATTGTAGCTGAATATAACAAGCATATGGGAGGAGTTGATCTCTCTGATATGCTAATGGAGCTTTACAAAATTAATCATCGATCTGCAAAATGGTATATGCGAATATTTTATTGGTGTTTGGGAACGGCAGTAACAAACTCATGGCTTTTATATCGCAAACATCTCAATTTGGTCGAGCCAAACACAAAGCATATGCCCTTAATTAAATTTCAAATGGAAATAGCAAACGAGCTGCTGAATGCTGCAATAGTCTCCTGCAGTTCTGCACAAAGGAAAAGAGGGCGACCCAGCGAAAATATTTCGAAACGTGACGAAATAAATTCCGCACTATCACCTTTGTCTTCCTTGACTCTTAATTCTTCTTCAAAGCGCCGGAAAGTCACACACGATCCGCCGAATTCGAAGAGATATGACGAAAGCGGCCATTGGGTATTATGGGGAGAAAAAGGGCGATGTAGGTTTTGCAAGACTGGAACACCTCTATCAAAATGTTCGAAATGCGGTGTTCACCTATGTAGTAACCCAAATAAAAACTGCTTCGTATCTTTTCATACATAAGATATTTTACTTTAATAAAATGATATTTAAAGAATAATAAAGGAATCAAGGATTTGTTTCATTTACTTACTTTTATTTTTCAGTGTTTAATTACTACCTCAACGGCCCAAAGTTGCTTAAAAGCAACTTCTGGTATCTAGTTACCCAACAACCCCAGAAGTTTGAAATCTTTAAAAATCCTTAATTTAGATGTAACAACTACGGTAATCATGAAAAAAAAATTTTCGGATAGTTGGTTTATGAGCGGGGCTGAAAGGGTTAATATACTTTTTAAATACCTGTAAGAATCCTATTGTAATAGAAATTGTTGAAATTTGTGACCGATTATGACATTTTGGCCTAGGTTACAGGAATTTAATAAACTTTATTTTTTATTTAAAAATCACAGGATTTTAAAAGTATTTTTTCTTTAAAGAGGACCTATTTGAATGTTTTTTTTTTTCATTTTTAATTTACTTCCTAAAATCTCGCATATGGCCTTGCTACTCGGCGCTTTTTTATATACTTTAATAATTTTTAACATACTTATTGTTCATAATAAGGCAGACCTTAAAGCCAAATGACTGACTAAATCTTCCTTCTTCAGTTTTTTTTGTTAATTTTTTTCAGCGGTTTTTTAACAAAATTTTCTTGCTGTAAATTTATTTTAATCGACTTCAAAAAATGAAGAGGTTTTTAATTCTTTTGAATGTTGTATTTCTGTTTGTGCCTGCAGAACTCTAATTTCCGAATCAATTAAAAAAAAATTATTTGAAAGGTGATGCTTTCATGTTGGTCCTGTATTTAAATTAGTTCGTAATCTTACAAATTAAAGAAAAAAGACACCATTTAAAAACTAAAAACTGCATATCACTATGGCTCCTACTAGCAAAAAGGAAAAACGAAAATAAATCTAAAAATTAAATATTGTCCCAATAGGAAACGTTACTTGACCTACTTGGTCCTAAAAAAGTTCATTTAATTTTATGTATATGACCAAACTGTTAAACATTTTAGACAGACGGCTGAAACTTACAACGAACCTGTGATGCTAAGTCCTCTATTAGAACAAGTATACAAAAGAAATTAAAGGGTGTTTCCATAATTGATGTAAATTGACCTATATGGGCCTATCTGTTGAAGCGTTATAAACAAACACTTGAAAATTAGACACAATGTCCACTGCTTTTGTATGATAAAAAGTGTAAATAAATAATATAAATTAAAGGCTGTCCTAAAAGTTAATGTAAAGTTATGTATGTGGTCAAACTTTTGAACCGTTATAGAAAGACAGCTAAAATCTGTTTTGAAGTCGGTTTTTTTTTTTTTGTTTTTACTTGTTGAGTTTAATATAATATATAAAACATATTTGCTCCCACCCCCTAAAAAAGTAAAAAGTAGTATTAGTGTCATTCAAAAAGAATTTATAATAATTATGCCCTGTCACAACTCAAACAATAACGAGAATATAACATTGCTCCTAGTTACGATAACCTCTTACAACGAAGATCTTTTAAATATAGAGCTTTTAATTTTTGGTATCAGTGTTCGTTAGTAATATTAAAATAAAAATTGTTCCCACATTTAAATTGAATCTTGCATAATTTACACATTTCCTACTAAATATGTCATTACATCTCTCATTTTGCACTTGTAAAATTACGATCACTGCTTTTGTGTTGAGTTAACTTGTTTAATCCAAAAATCATAAGCATTTCTTAATCCTGCTAACATAAATATTCCGGTGCATCTCTATTTTTCATTTTTCTGATAAATTTTTGATTGTTAATTCGTGATTTCTGTTTAATATCCATCCTTTTAAGATTCTCCAACATACTTCTTATAAGTGTATAAGAATGATCGCAATTCAAGATTATTCGCTTTGTTTTGCAGTTTTTGCATTCTTTCAGCTTGAGTCGAGCTACATTATTATGAATGTAATATAATTGATCCATACTCAAGACAATATGAATTAAAAGAAACAAATGAACCAAGTTTATTTTCCTAAATGTTTAGTTCTTGGAAGTTTAGAATATTCGAACTATTCGAAAATGGGGTTTGAAAATTTTTGATTTCTCTATTAAATTAATAAATAAATTTGAGGTTTAAACTTATCTTGTTTTGAAACAGAATCCAAAATTATTACTTACCTGTTTTATGAGATCTTAATCCTTATTTTTTGTAGTGAGCGCAGTACAACAAATGAAAATATCAACCCAACAACCAACAAATAATCAACAACAGTCGGCAGGCACACAAACGATCCAGCGTAAAACAACAAAAATATACAAGTGTTTGTCTTGCGATTACAAAACAAACGATATGCGTCTCTTCAACACACATTATGAAACGTGCAAACATCAAAATTTCCAATGCAAAAATTGCAAGAAAATATTCCCCAACTTTGGAGCAATGAAACAACACATGGTTCGAGAACATAATACACCCATGGACAATACTTGCGCTGTGTGTCACATAAATTTCGTAAGCGAATCGGCATTGCGTAAACACATGGAAATAAATCATAGCACGAACGTTGTTGTCACAAGTACTACAACTTTACCAGTACCGCAAAATGCTGCACCGGCTGCTGATTCTATAACAGCCGTCAACGCACAAGCTTCTCCTGGAACTACGACCACACCGCTCTATACATGTAATCATTGTCAATTCAAGTCCACCGACAAGATAACATTTGATGAGCATATGCGCAAACATATGGCTGGAGTCAAATCGAAACCGTTTAAATGTCGTCTGTGTGCGCAACGTTTTGAGACACGTGAGGCTGCCACAACACATGCCAAACAGCATCAGGGCAATGTATTTAAGTGTGGCACATGTTCAATGTCTTTCCCTAAACGAGAAATGCTAGTTAAACATTTTGAAGAGCATCAGCAGCAACAGAACACTCAGCAAATCCATCAGCAGCAGCAGGTTCAGCAACAACAGCAATTAATAACTATAAAACAGCAACAAGCACCACAAGCTTCTCAGAATATGCTGACAACACAGAAGCTTTTGCAGGAAACTATTGATGAAGCTTTAAGTGACTCAACTACACCGGTTACCAATACCTCTACAACAGACGTAGCAGGAGCTGCTTCAGCCAATAACATACGATTCTTTTCATGTCACATTTGTTCTTTGACATTTATACAAGAAAATTACTATAATCAACATATGGAAACTCACAGAAGAGGAGATACCGCTGCCAACCCCACCACAACTACAACCACAGCACACAAAAAGACTTCCAATGCGGTGATTGGAAATAACTCACTTTCCACATTAAATGCAGCCGCCTTGCTAAGTGAAGCAAGTCAACAAGAAACGAATGAAATGGTCCATCACAATACCGATTTAAATGTTCACCATCAGCAACAACAGCAGCAGCAACAAAATCACCAAACCACTTCACTGGGTAACGCAGGTAGCAATACTATATCTGAGGCAGATATTGAAAGCATTTTCGAGAAAATGCATTCCGATAAAGGTGATACTGGCATTGCATCCACCACAACATCTGGTAATAGTGGTGGTAGCAACGACCAAGTGGTTATCACTTCACAAGCAGGTTCTGGCGGGGGAATAACATTTAATATCACCATTCCTGGCCAAGAAACAACTGGAGTAGCTTCGAGCAGCGAAGATCACACTACTAATACAACCACTACAACTACTGCTCCAGTGTCGGTAAGCATAGATATGCCAATGTTAGATCAACCAGACGACTCGACACATGCTTCGACAACGACAACCACAACTACCACAACGTCAAAACTAAAGGCAGAATCACCAAAACCAAGTACTGGACCAGTCAGTATGCCCAGTTTAGATGATGATAACGAAGAACATTCGCTTAATTCAACAAATGCTTTAAATGAAAATTCCAAAAATGTGGACGAATCAGCGCAACACAATGGCGAAGAAACAACGCCACCCACATCAAAACAACCTGCCACAGATGAAGTAGAAATAAAAGCTGAAGAGTCTTCGACAAACAACCATTCAACTGAGCAGCCAGTTGAAGGTCAGGTAACGCGTGATTCTGCTTCTGTAGCAGATAACTTGCAAACGGAATCAACATCAGGAAATGAAGTTCATCAACAACAACATCAGCATCAGGAAGCAGCTGATACAGGAGATCAACAACAACAATCGCATGATCATCATGAACTTGCCGCTGGATCTGAGACTGGCAGTGCTGAGGGTGAACAACAACACGTCACTATGGAACTAGACGAAGCTACAATGCAAGCACAAGTTGACGGGGGGCAAATCAAATTTATACTCAACGAAAGTGGACAACTTCTGCAACTCGATAATCACATTCTGACTGACGCTGACGGCAATCAAATTCTTGTCCAAGATCCTGAGCACATACAACAGCTTCTGCAGTCTGTAGGCGTCTTGCAATCTGGCGAAGGTCTAGATGGTGAAACTCTTCAAATGATGACCGATGCTAATGGACAAATGGTGTTGGTGCAGGGTGAAAATAATGAAACACAATTGATTGATGCCTCTCTTTTGAATGCGGATGGTCAGTTGGTCATACAGCAGTCACAGGACGGCGATGGTGGTGCACATGTTATTGGAGAAGATGGCACTCGTATTCCTGTATCAGTTTCCTATACAGAAGATGGTCAACCCATTGTTCAGGTCCAACAACAAGTGCTGGAAGCAGCCACTTCTGGTAGTGAAGGTGTAATGGAGAAAGACGCCTCAGGCGTAGAAGGTAATGTTGGTAAATAAAGTAAAATTCCCGCTCATGCTCTTACCGCCACGACTCCGAGTGGTAAAACGACGAGTGGTGAAATTTTCAATTTACAAAAACTTATCCAATTAATTTTTTATCTTCAGGAACAGCATCAGCAGGAGGCTCAGATAAAATAAGCTCGGATTAGGGGTGGCTGCTATAAAACATGTACAATATTCTATAATAATTTCACAGCGTTGGCACACTGAAGCTCCTTTTTCATTTTGGCATTTGAAGTGCAAAGCAGGTACTGTACTCGTTGCGATATTTAGATTTATTTATAATTTAAAAATATTCATAAAAATGGATGAACGAAAAAATCATGTTAATTTTATATATAAAAATGTATGTTATATTAGACTTTCAAGAGCTACCTAAAGAGTTTATATGTATACTACCTTTAAGATTTAACAAGACAAAAGTTTGCTCGTGAATTCGAGGATGATCGGCTCGGATTTTCAACCGGTTTTATCGGCTTATAGCTCTCGGCCTATTTTTATTAAAAAAATGTGTTGTTCTCAAATCAGTTTAAAATCTGCTTAATTATATATACGGTACAATAGTATGAGAATTTACTTCCCCAAATACAAACTACTAAATTAAATATAAGAAATATTTGAAAAGACAGTGTTCAGAAAAATTTATTTAAAAAAATTGTATACAAACAAAAATAATAAATTTACACATCAAGTGATACACATTTTTTCTTGTTGTTTTTGGCCACATTAAGTTATTGTTGATATGTAAATGATTCAGCTTCACAAGCTAATATGGCCTAAAATGATTTATGTCAATAAAAAACATGTTTTTTTTTTTTTTATCACATGTTTCCTCAACGTTTGGGAATGTTATGTTTTCTCAAGGGGTCGTCTATTTAATTAAAAAGAAGAAAAATTCAACGTTACAAAGATACAATTTACCCACTTGGCGCCAAAAAAAATTTTTTTGTTGATTCTAAAAATGCGACACTGATGAAATGTTGTTACTGACGTTTCCTGGAAAATTCCGTTCTTTTAAAAGGACTGTGGCAAAATAAACTACTATGGGTTATTTTAAATTAATTTTATTAACAGAACTGATATAAATTCAAATCATTACAAAATTATAACAAACTCAAAAAAAAAACAAGATAATATGAATTTCAGAATTATTTTTCCGTATGGTATAATACAAAACAATCTTTTGGAAGCAATGTCACATTACACATTTTGAACAATAAAAATTTGCTTTTTTGTGGCATACAATGCAACAGGTTTGCCGTTCTTTATACACAATTAGATCTCTTCCATCAAGTCGGGAGTGCGAATGAAAGTAAATCAATGGTACCCGTAGTACATGTACGTACATTGAAAAGACATAATCTAATTATGTAAAAAACGAGTTTGCTTTTGATTTCAAATCAGTCTTTTATTCGTCTAAATCAAGGAGTAATAATTGAGAAGGACATAAAGAAGTTTGCCATGCTGAAAATGTAGAGGTAAATTAATTTTTGATAACACTAGAATTGGCTGCTCCCTGGTAAGCCACCAGGGAGAGCTGAATTAACTATCTCTTCGTAGGTGGACGACTGAGGAAAAAAAACTTCGAAGATTTAAATTTATGCCGCTTGCAATATTTTTGTATCTTGACAATTTCTATCCTTTATTTAAAGTTAATCGGTTTTTTTTCAACAGACAAGTATACATAATTTTCATACGAGGGCTGCTTTATATATTATTGGCCTAATAGTGAAAATGCGAATATTTATAATCAAAAATGGTTTTATTGTTTTTCAAAGTATTCTCCAGCGTGATTTATGCACTTTTGCATGTGCTCAAACCAGTTGTCGAAGCAATTTTTCCACTCCGATTGAGACACCTCTAAAACATGGTTTTTGAACACTTCAACTTCTGGCGACGAAAATCGTTGACCTCGCATTTTTTTCTTGATGTGCGGAAACAAGAAGAAGTCATTAGGTGCCAAGTCACGGCTGTACGGCGGATGACACATTAATTCGACGTTTTGGCCGGTCAAAAACGCTCTGGTTTGAGCCGATGTGTGAGAGCTCGCATTGTCATGGTGAACAATGATTCGTCTTCTCTTGTTGGTTTTTCGAATTTCTCCGATGGCTTCAGGCAAACAAATTGTAGTGTACCACTCAGAAGTGACTGTCCTACGTTGCTCAAGCGGAACAGTCGCCACATGACCAGTTTTGCCGAAGAAACAGGCGACCATTTGCTTCGAAATGCTTCTTCCACGAACAACTTTCGTTGGATTTTGCTCGTCTTTGAAGACCCACACGGTCGATTGTTTTTTCGTTTCGGGCTCATACGCATAGATCCATGATTCGTCACCTGTGACGATCTAATAAAAGTCTTTTGAAGCACCGCAATCGTATTTTTGCAACATTTCTTTGCACCAATCGACACGAGCCTTTTTTTGAGCGACTTTCAAATTGTGCGGGATCCAACGAGAACAAACCTTTTTTGCGGCCAGGTGTTCATGCAGTATCGAATGTATGCTGGTGGAAGAAATGTCCAAGGATGTCTCTATCTCTCGGTATGTCGCATGTCGATCTTGCATTATGAGTTCACGCACGGCATCAATGTTCTATGGCACAACAGCCGTTTTTGGACGACCTTCACGGAATTTGTCTTTGATCGAGCTTCGGCCACGATTAAATTCATTATACCAATTTTTCACAGTGCTATAGGATGGTGCTTCATCGCCATACAAAGATTTAAGTTCATCAATGCACTCTTGTGGTGATAATCCACGTCGAAAGTTGTGAAAAATGATGGCACGAAAATGTTCACGAGTTAATTCCATTTTTTTCTATAATTATTTTTTCAAGTCACTGTAAACAACACAAATAGTGGTCGTACGTTAAAACGTTTTAAGTACGATTATGCTTAAAAATAGCAAACTTTCCAATGGAAATGACAGATTGCACTTGGCAGCACTCAGTGATACCAGGCCAGAAATATATATAGCAGCCCTCGTAATACTAGAAATAATGATACAGTGAACTCGCAGAAACGTGAACTAATTTTTACCGATGGTGTTTACGTTTTCGATTTTGTTCACGTTTTAGATTGCATTTGTTCTATAACATATTTTTTTTATTTTTATTTATTCATTGAAGTAATATAAAGCCTTAAGGCCAAAGTTATATATCACTTAGTTGTAAACATACCTAAGCATAAAAATCCAAACACAACTTAAAAAAATTATAAAAACTAATAAATTTTACAATATTACATATATTTACTTTAATTTTAATTGGTCCCCCAACCATAACGTTCAAGAAAGGATTATATGTATATATAAGAAAATGAAAAAAAGCAGTAAAAAGAGAATTAAGAGATCCAAATTAATAGCACGCTAAGCCAAACGATAATGTATATTATATTTCGCATAAAATATGACAAAGCACAAAGTCAACACAAAAAACCAGTAATAAAAATAATGGTTCAAAATAAGAAAGATATGTTGCTTGGTTTACAAAACGTTTTTTGATCTTATTTTTATACGAAAATTATTTTACAAACCAAAATATTGAAAAAATATTAAGCAAAAATAAATTATACATTGCATATATTAATAAAATAAAGATTATCTTCATAAAAATCTAATTAACAACTGGTCTACAGCAAATATGAGATCAGATACAAAAAATATAAAAAAGAATTAAAAAAGACATGAGAAAAAAAAATGATTTTAAATGAACAAGAATCTATAGTTTCATTAAGCAGGGTTCTCAGCTTCATCAACATTAAGTAGGGCAGTACCCTCCTTCAAACTATATGTTCTACCTTCACCCTCAGCAAGCGTTATTTTCGCCAGAAGTTTGTTTGTATTTATTACCTTAAACTTAGTAATAATTTTAAGTCGAAGTAGGCGACGACAAATCAAGTTAAGTTTGACAGCAGCAGGAGAAAAATGATCGTTGAGATACAGCCGACGATCAATATCACAGTCTATAACGTCACTTATTTTAAGCAAACGGGTCTTATAATATTCCTTCATTACACTGTCTCTCAAAAAAACGCTGTTGAATTTTATTAGCAACGCTCTACGATTATACATGTAACAGACATGATGAATATCTGAACGAACAATGTTAGTCTTAAAGTGGGAGCAAAGTTTGATGATAATACCAGCTAGATCATTAAGTCCAGAAGGCAATCCATTAACAACAATATATCAGCACTGTTGATTCGAGTATGGAGCAAGTTGTTTTCTTCTTCAAGTGCAATAATCTTGGCCGTAGTTGAAGCATCTACTTGTTTAATAAGCTTACTACAAGCTACCATGTCACATTGCAGTTCCTTGCGGCAGGATAATATCTCAGATTTAAATTCAAACATAGTATCAAGAAATGTTTTTTTGATTTCATCTAACTCATCCTCCTTACGTTTCATAAAAATATCAATTTTCTTGTCAATGCTAAGAATTTCATCACGCAATCTCTTTTCCATATCATTCAAATCTGTAGATGATTTTGGATTGGCAGTACATTCATCACAGATAAAAACTATAGATTTTATTTCCTTTAGCGCCTTAAGTGCATCTTTGTTGATTTTAGCACATTCAGAATGGTGCCAAATGTTACAAGACTTGCATAAGACGCTACGTTGGGATTTTCCAATCACAAGTGCACAAGTTCCACATTTATAAATTTTAGTTGGAGCCATTTTAATTCGTGCAAAATATTGTATGTATGTATTTATGTAAATACTTAACAAAAACAATTTACGTATCAAGTAAAGGAGGCAAAATAAAGTTTATATTAATATGGTAGGCAAGCGTAGTTAAGCACTTTTTTTTAATATTTACGTATATATATTAATTCAACAAACAAGTCCACAAAATTTAAGCAGTTAATAAATACATTTTTAATAAAAGTGATAAAAAAGACCAGCCGCCAAACAAAAAACACATTTACTCAGGTAGAGTTGCCATATTCCTTTATTTATTTAACTCTCTATCTTTTATTTAAATTAAAATATAGTATGTACCTTATTTTTCACCTATGAAACATGTTTCTACATGATTCTACTTTTTGTAAGTTCCTGTCATATTTTAATATACATACATCTGTATGTACATACTAGCTAGCTACTGTGGTTTGCAAGATGGTTTCTAAGATACACACTAATTTCTAAATTATGTTATTGAATTCATCAAAAATAGAGGTTAGCTAAATTTAAACTACGTTAATTGTAAATTTGTTTAATTAGTTTTTTTTGAAAAGAAGCAACAACAAAAAAAAACATTCTTTGATACAAAGGCAAATAAATAATTTTTTAAGGTTTTATATAACATATAAAAAATGATTTTAATGGATGGATATTCATTGGACGAGCTAAACAAAAAAGTCGGTGATCTCTTGTTGACGCTGTTTTTGCTTGAGCATTTGTAATACAGCCTTTTCTTTAAGGTTCCTTAATACTCTGATATCGTTTTGATCTATATTTCCACTGTCAGCCCATTTCAACAATGTATTAAGGGCTTCTAAAATCTCCTTTGGTTTAACTTCAGTTACTGGCTCTTCTATAACGCATTCATCGTCTTCAGATTCTTCTTCTACTTCAAAAACATCACATTCAGTGGAACGTTCATTAGGGTTGTTATTCCATTCTTTGACAATTTCAATTGTGCAGTCAGCCTAAAATAAAATTGTGTAAAGTTATGATGCACGTTTAAAGCATTTTTCAATAACCTGAGGAAACAAGATATTTAAAAGTTCAGCCGCACTTTCTTCTAGCTGTCGGGCTTCCCTATCCCAGTTTTCTTTCAATACAGCCAAGGGAATGTTTTTCTCACAATCGTCTAGAACTTTCGCAAAATTCAAAATGTTTTTCCAACATTTATTCAACAAATCACTAGTTATGCGATTCCATGCGCGTTCTAAGCGTGATCTGTTTAATAGATTCAAGTAAATCTGAGTCATTTGCTGCAATAGATGCTAGTAGGGTATTTCTGTAATGAAGCTTTATTATTTTGAACACATTCTGGTCCATTGGTTGGATAAGCGATGTGACATTGGGTGGCAAAAACATAACACAAATTAAACCGTTTTCAGATATTAATTCAGCTTCAGGTGGATGTGATGGTGGAGCACTATCAAGTAATAAAAGAGCTTTTTGTTTAAGTCATTTTTCCTTTAAAAATTCAGTAACCTAAAAAGAAAGTAAACTAAACTGTAGTTTTTATAAATGTGATATTATTACCTCAGGAACAAATGAGTGATGAAACCAATCTTTAAAAATTTCAGCTGTCATCCAAGCAGATTTCGAGCTTTTATAAATCACAGGACAATTAAAATTCTTGAAACATCTGGGATTTTTAGCCTTTCCAATAACAAGAAGCTTAACTTTATGTGAGCCTGCTGCGTTTGCGCAACACATAAACGTAAGTCTTTGTTTTTCCATTTTTGCAACGGGAACAGTTTTTTCCAAACTTGAGACATATGTTTTGTTCGGTACGTTTTTCCAACACAAGCCAGATTCGTCAGCATTGTACAACTGGTCGTTACATAGTCCAAGCTCTTCTATTCTTTTTTTCAATTTTCCTTTATATGGCTCCACTAAATGATGGTGTGCAGAAAGTTTCTCACCGCAAATTTTAAGTAGTCGAATACCGTATCTTTTCTTAAATTTCTGAAGCCAACCATCACTGGCATTAAAAGCACGGTTGTTTTCCTTAATATGATTGTGCATTTCAATAGCTTTTTTTTTAATCATAATGCCGCTAACCGGTAGGTTTTTATTTCGAAGTTGGGTGAACCATTTATAGAGAGATTTTTCCATTTTTGGAAGCTCAGAAGTATGCAGTGTTTTCCGTTTTCCAGGACCCGAAAATGTATTGTTAACGCATTTCAAAATTGCATCTTTTTTGTTTCTTATTGAACAAATCGTCGATTTGGCGACATTATACTTTTTAGACAAAGCTGTTACAGATGAACCTTTCCGTAAAAGCTCTAAAATATCTGACTTTTCTTGAAGATTTAACACTTTTGGTTTTTTGTTAGACATATTTTCAATAAAAATATTTTCAGAAAACACTTGTTTATTTTATTTATATATACACAGAGAGATGCTTCTAGTAGAACTGCCGCGTGATACTAAAGCTACTTGTCATGCAACAAAAGTTGTTTACAACAAACAAACTACGAAATTCTTCTGGGGGAAATCCCAAAATTTTTAAAAAAAGCTTACATAATTAAATTTTAACGTTCGATGAAAAGTTCACGTTTTAGAGCCTTCAGTCTTTGTTCATGTTTTAGAGTAGTCAATGTAAAAAAAAATTGTTCATGTTTTTGGATAGTTCATGTTACTGGATGTTCACGTTTCTGCGAGTTCACTGTACTTAGTTTCTAGAAAAATTCAAATGTTTTTCTCTTTGTTGTATGATGCATTCACCAAGGTATAGTATATTTATTCCAGCATTCACATCTCGATTCCCTCAAGTACGACAGTTTGGACAATACTGGTACCTATGTGGGGATTTTGATGTTTTATTTTTTAGAAAAAACAGTTTGCACACAGCTTGGTTGTGCGAAATTCGTTCGCAAATAGAATATTGGCCTTTCTGCTTTTTAATGCCTGGATGAATTTGCGATTTGGACTTCGTATATAACCACGTATGGGAGAATTTGATGAAATTTCTGTGGACCCTATGCATATCAAAGTCTTTTGTTTGGTATCTGCAACTATTTGTTTTCTAATGGTATGTCTTGTTTTCTCAACACAAATGAATTTTTGTAGTTTCAGACGTGACTTTTCATTGTGAATACAATCTTTGTTTTTCTGCAAATATTGAAAGTTGATATTCCGTATATTGTTTAAAGGATTCTAAATATGGTGATATTTGCGAGTCTCCAGTAAATTTTTTTTTGCCAATTTTTTAAGTTTTTGTATACGAGAATAGTACCCAGACATATTGTGATATGTAGAACTTTTTAGTTTGATAGGTATACCATTATGAACGCCACCATATACAAGTCTTAGACCAGGATCAAGACCCAATTTATTGTCATATAATGTATTTCTCATTTTAAGCAAATCTCCTTTATAGTCTTCTTCTTGTGTATGCTACAGTTTCTGGTAATTTGAAATATTTTCTCCCTTCCATATCTCGTTCAAATGTGGTCCACGCACCCTTGCATAACTTTATGCCACACAACATTTTACAGAATGCAAACGAGTCATATTGTGTATGATAACATCCATGTTTCAATATAGAAATTAGGGAAAAAAAATTTTAGATGATTTCTTTTATTATACCTTTGTAGGTTATAGAATAATGGCAAACAGGACCAAAATAATTTACGATTTTGTATTTTATCCAGTTTCTCTCCATCCCATAGTAGTTTTTCTCTCATTTCTTGTAATAGAATTATCCGGGATTTAATTGGTTTTTTTTTGGAACAAATATCCTGGCATAGTTACCAACTACTATCAATAATAATGTCAAATATTTTGAGTATTCGTTACAGATTATTTAAACTTTAATAAAGTGATTGAAAATGAGGCTTAGTATTTAAAATAATTTTTCGGTTTATGTCTGTGTTGTATCATTTCATACGAAAATGAACGTAGAAAAGTGCAACATAAGTTCTAAACGAAGCATAGTAAGTTTTGCTCTCAGTTTATCGTTATTTAAAATTCTGTATTTATTTATTATTTTCTTTCCCAGTAGCTATTGGAACCCCAAGAATAACGACACTTCTTATTTGACTTTCAATATCAGAAGAATAATAATTTTATTAAAAACATTTTTTTTTCTTTTATAAATATTTCAAAGGTAAATAAATATTATTTTACAAAGTCGTTTTGTTGACAAGTGAAATTTAATCTAACAGTAGCCTTTTGCAAATATCATTAAGTTTTCCAGCGGCCGGAGAAAAATGGTCATTCAAATAAACTCGGTGAGCAATTTCACCACCCATAACATTACTAACTATGAGTGACCTAGTTTTGTGATATTCTTTCATAATTTCATCCCGCAAGAAAACACTGTTCAGTTTTATCAAAATGGATTTTCGATTGTTGAAATAACAGATATGGTTATTTGCAGGGCGCTGCATGGGTACGGTGTCCGTATATTCTTCTCTATAATTCCCTCTTCGCTTATGGCATCAGCGGAGAATCCATTATAGTCTGTTGGGACTCGCTGCATTCTATTGTTAGACATTACAGCAGCGACCACCTTAAGGTTATTCACCGAGGGAATGGCGGGAGTAGTAATGTCAATGCTCGCTTGGAAGGTGGCTGGTATCTTCGGTGCGGCTTCCACATCTTGCATAGATTCGGAGAAGATGTTTCCATTGGCAGAGTGCATTAACTTATTGTGCACTCTGGCACTAACCTCTACATAGGCTAGGTTTCCGATAGCTTCACACGAGCCCTTGATTCTCTCCAACTTTTCCGGGTCGCGTAGCCTCCTTTTTGTTAGTACGGGGTCTGCATCGATCACGACACTTAGAGCCTCAGACGGGTCCACACAATTGATCGATGCAAAGACGGCATACTGTATGGGGGTCGGCGAAAAAATCTATATCATTAAACTCAACCGAAGGGGATTGACCCTGAGCCAATACGCCCACAAACTGAGCTAATCTTGGAGCAGTCATTCTAAACATATTATACCAGGCAACCTTTGAGTATTCGTTTATGCGTATAATGAACTCGACTATGCTCTTAGCAAATGAGCAAAACAACGTCTTATATTGCGCGAAAGCTGTGCTTGAGCTTAAGAACGCAATTGCGCCTTTGTAAACGCGCCAGTTGTTCATGTAAATGGGCGAGTTTATTTTTGGTTGCCACAGGGGTTGAACTCTGGTCAACCAGGTTTGTAGCCAACGTGCTTACCACTTCTTTTCTGTTTAATGGTATAAATACATATTCAGAATTAACATTAAATATGCAGCCTCCTTCGTCGGTACTTCTTAATAGCATATCCGCCGGCGAAGTAAAATAACTAATAAAATGGCTATATCTATCTTTCTCTCTTCACCACCTGTCTTAGCTCACATCTATCCCTTTCCTAAAGAATGTAGTACGGTTACAAAAATAACTAAATAGGCATTATTGCCTGAAGTGCTACTTCTCTTTTAAAAACAAAAAAAAAAAACAGATATGGTTGAAATCATTTTTGCCAATGGACACGTTATAAATGGATCCAATCTTAACAGTAAGAGAAAAGAGATAATCAACGCCATCAGACAACCCATTGACAACAGTATTTGCACGATTCAGTCGTTTGTGCAAAACATTATTCTCCATCCTCATCCCACTTGAAACAAAATATCCATGGCTTGTTCTAAGTCCGTTGGATTTTTTCAGAACAGAGTAGTTTTCATCGGTTCTGGAATTTTGCTTTTAAAAATATTCAATGCGGTATGTTAGTAGCGCTTTCCCTTGCTGCCTTTGTTTCCCCTAATATTACTACTAATTTGTTGTTCAATTTATGCAGTTTGTCTTTAATGTCGTTATAAAATTCTAAGGTGTTTGTTTTAAATGTCACTCCTCTTAATTCGTCACATGATCGCCTGTCTCCGAAGTAGTTTTGGAGTACATTTTTTATGACTGTCCATGTAGTAGCATGGCAATTTATTTAAATTGTTTGTCTTACTATGCCTTTATGTTTTGCTTTTATCATGTCTGAGAATAACAGTTGGGATAATTGGTCATATGTTCGTAGGTATGGAAGTATCCTATCTATAAGTGTAATAATTGTGTGTAAATCTTTGGTGTCCCCACTAAACTCCGGTAAGTCTTGGAGGTATTTTAAAGGATTTATAACTAGTTGGTTTTGTGATTAGTCAACCATTTTGTATTTATATTCCCTACTTCTAATTTTAATTTAATTATGCCTGAAATACCGTGTGATTTTCTTCTTTAAAATACGGTTGTTCCTAGTAACTTCTGGCAATGCTACGTTATTTTTCAATGCATCAGGGATTTTTAGCCTTTCCAATAACAAGAAGCTTAACTTTATGTGAGCCTGCTGCGTTTGCGCAACACATAAACGTAAGTCTTTGTTTTTCCATTTTTGCACCGGGAACAGTTTTTTCCAAACTTGAGACATATGTTTTGTTCGGTACGTTTTTCCAACACAAGCCAGATTCGTCAGCATTGTACAACTGGTCGTTACATAGTCCAAGCTCTTCTATTCTTTTTTTCAATTTTTCTTTATATGGCTCCACTAAATGATGGTGTGCAGAAAGTTTCTCACCGCAAATTTTAAGTAGTCGAATACCGTATCTTTTCTTAAATTTCTGAAGCCAACCATCACTGGCATTAAAAGCACGGTTGTTTTCCTTAATATGATTGTGCATTTCAATAGCTTTTTTTTTTAATCATAATGCCGCTAACCGGTAGGTTTTTATTTCGAAGTTGGGTGAACCATTTATAGAGAGATTTTTCCATTTTTGGAAGCTCAGAAGTATGCAGTGTTTTCCGTTTTCCAGGACCCGAAAATGTATTGTTAACGCATTTCAAAATTGCATCTTTTTTGTTTCTTATTGAACAAATCGTCGATTTGGCGACATTATACTTTTTAGACAAAGCTGTTACAGATGAACCTTTCCGTAAAAGCTCTAAAATATCTGACTTTTCTTGAAGATTTAACACTTTTGGTTTTTTGTTAGACATATTTTCAATAAAAATATTTTCAGAAAACACTTGTTTATTTAATTTATATATACACAGAGAGATGCTTCTAGTAGAACTGCCGCGTGATACTAAAGCTACTTGTCATGCAACAAAAGTTGTTTACAACAAACAAACTACGAAATTCTTCTGGGGGAAATCTCAAAATTTTTAAAAAAAGCTTACATAATTAAATTTTAACGTTCGATGAAAAGTTCACGTTTTAGAGCCTTCAGTCTTTGTTCATGTTTTAGAGTAGTCAATGTAAAAAAAAATTGTTCATGTTTTTGGATAGTTCATGTTACTGGATGTTCACGTTTCTGCGAGTTCACTGTACTTAGTTTCTAGAAAAATTCAAATGTTTTTCTCTTTGTTGTATGATGCATTCACCAAGGTATAGTATATTTATTCCAGCATTCACATCTCGATTCCCTCAAGTACGACAGTTTGGACAATACTGGTACCTATGTGGGGATTTTGATGTTTTATTTTTTAGAAAAAACAGTTTGCACACAGCTTGGTTGTGCGAAATTCGTTCGCAAATAGAATATTGGCCTTTCTGCTTTTTAATGCCTGGATGAATTTGCGATTTGGACTTCGTATATAACCACGTATGGGAGAATTTGATGAAATTTCTGTGGACCCTATGCATATCAAAGTCTTTTGTTTGGTATCTGCAACTATTTGTTTTCTAATGGTATGTCTTGTTTTCTCAACACAAATGAATTTTTGTAGTTTCAGACGTGACTTTTCATTGTGAATACAATCTTTGTTTTTCTGCAAATATTGAAAGTTGATATTCCGTATATTGTTTAAAGGATTCTAAATATGGTGATATTTGCGAGTCTCCAGTAAATTTTTTTTTGCCAATTTTTTAAGTTTTTGTATACGAGAATAGTACCCAGACATATTGTGATATGTAGAACTTTTTAGTTTGATAGGTATACCATTATGAACGCCACCATATACAAGTCTTAGACCAGGATCAAGACCCAATTTATTGTCATATAATGTATTTCTCATTTTAAGCAAATCTCCTTTATAGTCTTCTTCTTGTGTATGCTACAGTTTCTGGTAATTTGAAATATTTTCTCCCTTCCATATCTCGTTCAAATGTGGTCCACGCACCCTTGCATAACTTTATGCCACACAACATTTTACAGAATGCAAACGAGTCATATTGTGTATGATAACATCCATGTTTCAATATAGAAATTAGGGAAAAAAAATTTTAGATGATTTCTTTTATTATACCTTTGTAGGTTATAGAATAATGGCAAACAGGACCAAAATAATTTACGATTTTGTATTTTATCCAGTTTCTCTCCATCCCATAGTAGTTTTTCTCTCATTTCTTGTAATAGAATTATCCGGGATTTAATTGGTTTTTTTTTGGAACAAATATCCTGGCATAGTTACCAACTACTATCAATAATAATGTCAAATATTTTGAGTATTCGTTACAGATTATTTAAACTTTAATAAAGTGATTGAAAATGAGGCTTAGTATTTAAAATAATTTTTCGGTTTATGTCTGTGTTGTATCATTTCATACGAAAATGGACGTAGAAAAGTGCAACATAAGTTCTAAACGAAGCATAGTAAGTTTTGCTCTCAGTTTATCGTTATTTAAAATTCTGTATTTATTTATTATTTTCTTTCCCAGTAGCTATTGGAACCCCAAGAATAACGACACTTCTTATTTGACTTTCAATATCAGAAGAATAATAATTTTATTAAAAACATTTTTTTTTCTTTTATAAATATTTCAAAGGTAAATAAATATTATTTTACAAAGTCGTTTTGTTGACAAGTGAAATTTAATCTAACAGTAGCCTTTTGCAAATATCATTAAGTTTTCCAGCGGCCGGAGAAAAATGGTCATTCAAATAAACTCGGTGAGCAATTTCACCACCCATAACATTACTAACTATGAGTGACCTAGTTTTGTGATATTCTTTCATAATTTCATCCCGCAAGAAAACACTGTTCAGTTTTATCAAAATGGATTTTCGATTGTTGAAATAACAGATATGGTTATTTGCAGGGCGCTGCATGGGTACGGTGTCCGTATATTCTTCTCTATAATTCCCTCTTCGCTTATGGCATCAGCGGAGAATCCATTATAGTCTGTTGGGACTCGCTGCATTCTATTGTTAGACATTACAGCAGCGACCACCTTAAGGTTATTCACCGAGGGAATGGCGGGAGTAGTAATGTCAGTGCTCGCTTGGAAGGTGGCTGGTATCTTCGGTGCGGCTTCCACATCTTGCATAGATTCGGAGAAGATGTTTCCATTGGCAGAGTGCATTAACTTATTGTGCACTCTGGCACTAACCTCTACATAGGCTAGGTTTCCGATAGCTTCACACGAGCCCTTGATTCTCTCCAACTTTTCCGGGTCGCGTAGCCTCCTTTTTGTTAGTACGGGGTCTGCATCGATCACGACACTTAGAGCCTCAGACGGGTCCACACAATTGATCGATGCAAAGACGGCATACTGTATGGGGGTCGGCGAAAAAATCTATATCATTAAACTCAACCGAAGGGGATTGACCCTGAGCCAATACGCCCACAAACTGAGCTAATCTTGGAGCAGTCATTCTAAACATATTATACCAGGCAACCTTTGAGTATTCGTTTATGCGTATAATGAACTCGACTATGCTCTTAGCAAATGAGCAAAACAACGTCTTATATTGCGCGAAAGCTGTGCTTGAGCTTAAGAACGCAATTGCGCCTTTGTAAACGCGCCAGTTGTTCATGTAAATGGGCGAGTTTATTTTTGGTTGCCACAGGGGTTGAACTCTGGTCAACCAGGTTTGTAGCCAACGTGCTTACCACTTCTTTTCTGTTTAATGGTATAAATACATATTCAGAATTAACATTAAATATGCAGCCTCCTTCGTCGGTACTTCTTAATAGCATATCCGCCGGCGAAGTAAAATAACTAATAAAATGGCTATATCTATCTTTCTCTCTTCACCACCTGTCTTAGCTCACATCTATCCCTTTCCTAAAGAATGTAGTACGGTTACAAAAATAACTAAATAGGCATTATTGCCTGAAGTGCTACTTCTCTTTTAAAAACAAAAAAAAAAAAAAAAAAAAAAAACAGATATGGTTGAAATCATTTTTGCCAATGGACACGTTATAAATGGATCCAATCTTAACAGTAAGAGAAAAGAGATAATCAACGCCATCAGACAACCCATTGACAACAGTATTTGCACGATTCAGTCGTTTGTGCAAAACATTATTCTCCATCCTCATCCCACTTGAAACAAAATATCCATGGCTTGTTCTAAGTCCGTTGGATTTTTTCAGAACAGAGTAGTTTTCATCGGTTCTGGAATTTTGCTTTTAAAAATATTCAATGCGGTATGTTAGTAGCGCTTTCCCTTGCTGCCTTTGTTTCCCCTAATATTACTACTAATTTGTTGTTCAATTTATGCAGTTTGTCTTTAATGTCGTTATAAAATTCTAAGGTGTTTGTTTTAAATGTCACTCCTCTTAATTCGTCACATGATCGCCTGTCTCCGAAGTAGTTTTGGAGTACATTTTTTATGACTGTCCATGTAGTAGCATGGCAATTTATTTAAATTGTTTGTCTTACTATGCCTTTATGTTTTGCTTTTATCATGTCTGAGAATAACAGTTGGGATAATTGGTCATATGTTCGTAGGTATGGAAGTATCCTATCTATAAGTGTAATAATTGTGTGTAAATCTTTGGTGTCCCCACTAAACTCCGGTAAGTCTTGGAGGTATTTTAAAGGATTTATAACTAGTTGGTTTTGTGATTAGTCAACCATTTTGTATTTATATTCCCTACTTCTAATTTTAATTTAATTATGCCTGAAATACCGTGTGATTTTCTTCTTTAAAATACGGTTGTTCCTAGTAACTTCTGGCAATGCTACGTTATTTTTCAATGCATCAGGGATTTTTAGCCTTTCCAATAACAAGAAGCTTAACTTTATGTGAGCCTGCTGCGTTTGCGCAACACATAAACGTAAGTCTTTGTTTTTCCATTTTTGCACCGGGAACAGTTTTTTCCAAACTTGAGACATATGTTTTGTTCGGTACGTTTTTCCAACACAAGCCAGATTCGTCAGCATTGTACAACTGGTCGTTACATAGTCCAAGCTCTTCTATTCTTTTTTTCAATTTTTCTTTATATGGCTCCACTAAATGATGGTGTGCAGAAAGTCTCTCACCGCAAATTTTAAGTAGTCGAATACCGTATCTTTTCTTAAATTTCTGAAGCCAACCATCACTGGCATTAAAAGCACGGTTGTTTTCCTTAATATGATTGTGCATTTCAATAGCTTTTTTTTTTAATCATAATGCCGCTAACCGGTAGGTTTTTATTTCGAAGTTGGGTGAACCATTTATAGAGAGATTTTTCCATTTTTGGAAGCTCAGAAGTATGCAGTGTTTTCCGTTTTCCAGGACCCGAAAATGTATTGTTAACGCATTTCAAAATTGCATCTTTTTTGTTTCTTATTGAACAAATCGTCGATTTGGCGACATTATACTTTTTAGACAAAGCTGTTACAGATGAACCTTTCCGTAAAAGCTCTAAAATATCTGACTTTTCTTGAAGATTTAACACTTTTGGTTTTTTGTTAGACATATTTTCAATAAAAATATTTTCAGAAAACACTTGTTTATTTAATTTATATATACACAGAGAGATGCTTCTAGTAGAACTGCCGCGTGATACTAAAGCTACTTGTCATGCAACAAAAGTTGTTTACAACAAACAAACTACGAAATTCTTCTGGGGGAAATCTCAAAATTTTTAAAAAAAGCTACATAATTAATTTTTAACGTTCGATGAAAAGTTCACGTTTTAGAGCCTTCAGTCTTTGTTCATGTTTTAGAGTAGTCAATGTAAAAAAAAATTGTTCATGTTTTTGGATAGTTCATGTTTACTGGATGTTCACGTTTCTGCGAGTTCACTGTACTTAGTTTCTAGAAAAATTCAAATGTTTTTCTCTTTGTTGTATGATGCATTCACCAAGGTATAGTATATTTATTCCAGCATTCACATCTCGATTCCCTCAAGTACGACAGTTTGGACAATACTGGTACCTATGTGGGGATTTTTGATGTTTTATTTTTTAGAAAAAAACAGTTTGCACACAGCTTGGTTGTGCGAAATTCGTTCGCAAATAGAATATTGGCCTTTCTGCTTTTTAATGCCTGGATGAATTTGCGATTTGGACTTCGTATATAACCACGTATGGGAGAATTTGATGAAATTTCTGTGGACCCTATGCATATCAAAGTCTTTTGTTTGGTATCTGCAACTATTTGTTTTCTAATGGGTATGTCTTGTTTTCTCAACACAAATGAATTTTTGTAGTTTCAGACGTGACTTTTCATTGTGAATACAATCTTTGTTTTTCTGCAAATATTGAAAGTTGATATTCCGTATATTGTTTAAAGGATTCTAAATATGGTGATATTTGCGAGTCTCCAGTAAATTTTTTTTTGCCAATTTTTTAAGTTTTTGTATACGAGAATAGTACCCAGACCATATTGTGATATGTAGAAACTTTTTAGTTTGATAGGTATACCATTATGAACGCCACCATATACAAGTCTTAGACCAGGATCAAGACCCAATTTATTGTCATATAATGTATTTCTCATTTTAAGCAAATCTCCTTTATAGTCTTCTTCTTGTGTATGCTACAGTTTCTGGTAATTTGAAATATTTTCTCCCTTCCATATCTCGTTCAAATGTGGTCCACGCACCCTTGCATAACTTTATGCCACACAACATTTTACAGAATGCAAACGAGTCATATTGTGTATGATAACATCCATGTTTCAATATAGGAATTAGGGAAAAAAAATTTTAGATGATTTCTTTTATTATACCTTTGTAGGTTATAGAATAATGGCAAACAGGACCAAAATAATTTACGATTTTGTATTTTATCCAGTTTCTCTCCATCCCATAGTAGTTTTTCTCTCATTTCTTGTAATAGAATTATCCGGGATTTAATTGGTTTTTTTTTGGAACAAATATCCTGGCATAGTTACCAACTACTTTCAATAATAATGTCAAATATTTTGAGTATTCGTTACAGATTATTTAAACTTTAATAAAGTGATTGAAAATGAGGCTTAGTATTTAAAATAATTTTTCGGTTTATGTCTGTGTTGTATCATTTCATACGAAAATGGACGTAGAAAAGTGCAACATAAGTTCTAAACGAAGCATAGTAAGTTTTGCTCTCAGTTTATCGTTATTTAAAATTCTGTATTTATTTATTATTTTCTTTCCCAGTAGCTATTGGAACCCCAAGAATAACGACACTTCTTATTTGACTTTCAATATCAGAAGAATAATAATTTTATTAAAAACATTTTTTTTTCTTTTATAAATATTTCAAAGGTAAATAAATATTATTTTACAAAGTCGTTTTGTTGACAAGTGAAATTTAATCTAACAGTAGCCTTTTGCAAATATCATTAAGTTTTCCAGCGGCCGGAGAAAAATGGTCATTCAAATAAACTCGGTGAGCAATTTCACCACCCATAACATTACTAACTATGAGTGACCTAGTTTTGTGATATTCTTTCATAATTTCATCCCGCAAGAAAACACTGTTCAGTTTTATCAAAATGGATTTTCGATTGTTGAAATAACAGATATGGTTATTTGCAGGGCGCTGCATGGGTACGGTGTCCGTATATTCTTCTCTATAATTCCCTCTTCGCTTATGGCATCAGCGGAGAATCCATTATAGTCTGTTGGGACTCGCTGCATTCTATTGTTAGACATTACAGCAGCGACCACCTTAAGGTTATTCACCGAGGGAATGGCGGGAGTAGTAATGTCAGTGCTCGCTTGGAAGGTGGCTGGTATCTTCGGTGCGGCTTCCACATCTTGCATAGATTCGGAGAAGATGTTTCCATTGGCAGAGTGCATTAACTTATTGTGCACTCTGGCACTAACCTCTACATAGGCTAGGTTTCCGATAGCTTCACACGAGCCCTTGATTCTCTCCAACTTTTCCGGGTCGCGTAGCCTCCTTTTTGTTAGTACGGGGTCTGCATCGATCACGACACTTAGAGCCTCAGACGGGTCCACACAATTGATCGATGCAAAGACGGCATACTGTATGGGGGTCGGCGAAAAAATCTATATCATTAAACTCAACCGAAGGGGATTGACCCTGAGCCAATACGCCCACAAACTGAGCTAATCTTGGAGCAGTCATTCTAAACATATTATACCAGGCAACCTTTGAGTATTCGTTTATGCGTATAATGAACTCGACTATGCTCTTAGCAAATGAGCAAAACAACGTCTTATATTGCGCGAAAGCTGTGCTTGAGCTTAAGAACGCAATTGCGCCTTTGTAAACGCGCCAGTTGTTCATGTAAATGGGCGAGTTTATTTTTGGTTGCCACAGGGGTTGAACCCTGGTCAACCAGGTTTGTAGCCAACGTGTTTACCACTTCTTTTCTGTTTAATGGTATAAATGCATATTCAGAATTAACATTAAATATGCAGCCTCCTTCGTCGGTACTTCTTAATAGCATATCCGCCGGCGAAGTAAAATAACTAATAAAATGGCTATATCTATCTTTCTCTCTTCATCACCTGTCTTAGCTCACATCTATCCCTTTCCTAAAGAATGTAGTACGGTTACAAAAATAACTAAATAGGCATTATTGCCTGAAGTGCTACTTCTCTTTTAAAAACAAAAAAAAAAAAAAAAAACAGATATGGTTGAAATCATTTTTGCCAATGGACACGTTATAAATGGATCCAATCTTAACAGTAAGAGAAAAGAGATAATCAACGCCATCAGACAACCCATTGACAACAGTATTTGCACGATTCAGTCGTTTGTGCAAAACATTATTCTCCATCCTCATCCCACTTGAAACAAAATATCCATGGCTTGTTCTAAGTCCGTTGGATTTTTTCAGAACAGAGTAGTTTTCATCGGTTCTGGAATTTTGCTTTTAAAAATATTCAATGCGGTATGTTAGTAGCGCTTTCCCTTGCTGCCTTTGTTTCCCCTAATATTACTACTAATTTGTTGTTCAATTTATGCAGTTTGTCTTTAATGTCGTTATAAAATTCTAAGGTGTTTGTTTTAAATGTCACTCCTCTTAATTCGTCACATGATCGCCTGTCTCCGAAGTAGTTTTGGAGTACATTTTTTATGACTGTCCATGTAGTAGCATGGCAATTTATTTAAATTGTTTGTCTTACTATGCCTTTATGTTTTGCTTTTATCATGTCTGAGAATAACAGTTGGGATAATTGGTCATATGTTCGTAGGTATGGAAGTATCCTATCTATAAGTGTAATAATTGTGTGTAAATCTTTGGTGTCCCCACTAAACTCCGGTAAGCCTTGGAGGTATTTTAAAGGATTTATAACTAGTTGGTTTTGTGATTAGTCAACCATTTTGTATTTATATTCCCTACTTCTAATTTTAATTTAATTATGCCTGAAATACCGTGTGATTTTCTTCTTTAAAATACGGTTGTTCCTAGTAACTTCTGGCAATGCTACGTTATTTTTCAATGCATCAGGGATTTTTAGCCT
Source organism: Cistogaster globosa (assembly GCA_937654795.1). Taxonomy (NCBI): domain Eukaryota; kingdom Metazoa; phylum Arthropoda; class Insecta; order Diptera; family Tachinidae; genus Cistogaster; species Cistogaster globosa. The sequence continues at coordinate 63,444,459 of OW569405.1, read as the reverse complement.
TTCCAATAACAAGAAGCTTAACTTTATGTGAGCCTGCTGCGTTTGCGCAACACATAAACGTAAGTCTTTGTTTTTCCATTTTTGCACCGGGAACAGTTTTTTCCAAACTTGAGACATATGTTTTGTTCGGTACGTTTTTCCAACACAAGCCAGATTCGTCAGCATTGTACAACTGGTCGTTACATAGTCCAAGCTCTTCTATTCTTTTTTTCAATTTTTCTTTATATGGCTCCACTAAATGATGGTGTGCAGAAAGTTTCTCACCGCAAATTTTAAGTAGTCGAATACCGTATCTTTTCTTAAATTTCTGAAGCCAACCATCACTGGCATTAAAAGCACGGTTGTTTTCCTTAATATGATTGTGCATTTCAATAGCTTTTTTTTTTAATCATAATGCCGCTAACCGGTAGGTTTTTATTTCGAAGTTGGGTGAACCATTTATAGAGAGATTTTTCCATTTTTGGAAGCTCAGAAGTATGCAGTGTTTTCCGTTTTCCAGGACCCGAAAATGTATTGTTAACGCATTTCAAAATTGCATCTTTTTTGTTTCTTATTGAACAAATCGTCGATTTGGCGACATTATACTTTTTAGACAAAGCTGTTACAGATGAACCTTTCCGTAAAAGCTCTAAAATATCTGACTTTTCTTGAAGATTTAACACTTTTGGTTTTTTGTTAGACATATTTTCAATAAAAATATTTTCAGAAAACACTTGTTTATTTAATTTATATATACACAGAGAGATGCTTCTAGTAGAACTGCCGCGTGATACTAAAGCTACTTGTCATGCAACAAAAGTTGTTTACAACAAACAAACTACGAAATTCTTCTGGGGGAAATCTCAAAATTTTTAAAAAAAGCTTACATAATTAAATTTTAACGTTCGATGAAAAGTTCACGTTTTAGAGCCTTCAGTCTTTGTTCATGTTTTAGAGTAGTCAATGTAAAAAAAAATTGTTCATGTTTTTGGATAGTTCATGTTACTGGATGTTCACGTTTCTGCGAGTTCACTGTACTTAGTTTCTAGAAAAATTCAAATGTTTTTCTCTTTGTTGTATGATGCATTCACCAAGGTATAGTATATTTATTCCAGCATTCACATCTCGATTCCCTCAAGTACGACAGTTTGGACAATACTGGTACCTATGTGGGGATTTTGATGTTTTATTTTTTAGAAAAAACAGTTTGCACACAGCTTGGTTGTGCGAAATTCGTTCGCAAATAGAATATTGGCCTTTCTGCTTTTTAATGCCTGGATGAATTTGCGATTTGGACTTCGTATATAACCACGTATGGGAGAATTTGATGAAATTTCTGTGGACCCTATGCATATCAAAGTCTTTTGTTTGGTATCTGCAACTATTTGTTTTCTAATGGTATGTCTTGTTTTCTCAACACAAATGAATTTTTGTAGTTTCAGACGTGACTTTTCATTGTGAATACAATCTTTGTTTTTCTGCAAATATTGAAAGTTGATATTCCGTATATTGTTTAAAGGATTCTAAATATGGTGATATTTGCGAGTCTCCAGTAAATTTTTTTTTGCCAATTTTTTAAGTTTTTGTATACGAGAATAGTACCCAGACATATTGTGATATGTAGAACTTTTTAGTTTGATAGGTATACCATTATGAACGCCACCATATAAAAGTCTTAGACCAGGATCAAGACCCAATTTATTGTCATATAATGTATTTCTCATTTTAAGCAAATCTCCTTTATAGTCTTCTTCTTGTGTATGCTACAGTTTCTGGTAATTTGAAATATTTTCTCCCTTCCATATCTCGTTCAAATGTGGTCCACGCACCCTTGCATAACTTTATGCCACACAACATTTTACAGAATGCAAACGAGTCATATTGTGTATGATAACATCCATGTTTCAATATAGAAATTAGGGAAAAAAAATTTTAGATGATTTCTTTTATTATACCTTTGTAGGTTATAGAATAATGGCAAACAGGACCAAAATAATTTACGATTTTGTATTTTATCCAGTTTCTCTCCATCCCATAGTAGTTTTTCTCTCATTTCTTGTAATAGAATTATCCGGGATTTAATTGGTTTTTTTTTGGAACAAATATCCTGGCATAGTTACCAACTACTATCAATAATAATGTCAAATATTTTGAGTATTCGTTACAGATTATTTAAACTTTAATAAAGTGATTGAAAATGAGGCTTAGTATTTAAAATAATTTTTCGGTTTATGTCTGTGTTGTATCATTTCATACGAAAATGGACGTAGAAAAGTGCAACATAAGTTCTAAACGAAGCATAGTAAGTTTTGCTCTCAGTTTATCGTTATTTAAAATTCTGTATTTATTTATTATTTTCTTTCCCAGTAGCTATTGGAACCCCAAGAATAACGACACTTCTTATTTGACTTTCAATATCAGAAGAATAATAATTTTATTAAAAACATTTTTTTTTCTTTTATAAATATTTCAAAGGTAAATAAATATTATTTTACAAAGTCGTTTTGTTGACAAGTGAAATTTAATCTAACAGTAGCCTTTTGCAAATATCATTAAGTTTTCCAGCGGCCGGAGAAAAATGGTCATTCAAATAAACTCGGTGAGCAATTTCACCACCCATAACATTACTAACTATGAGTGACCTAGTTTTGTGATATTCTTTCATAATTTCATCCCGCAAGAAAACACTGTTCAGTTTTATCAAAATGGATTTTCGATTGTTGAAATAACAGATATGGTTATTTGCAGGGCGCTGCATGGGTACGGTGTCCGTATATTCTTCTCTATAATTCCCTCTTCGCTTATGGCATCAGCGGAGAATCCATTATAGTCTGTTGGGACTCGCTGCATTCTATTGTTAGACATTACAGCAGCGACCACCTTAAGGTTATTCACCGAGGGAATGGCGGGAGTAGTAATGTCAGTGCTCGCTTGGAAGGTGGCTGGTATCTTCGGTGCGGCTTCCACATCTTGCATAGATTCGGAGAAGATGTTTCCATTGGCAGAGTGCATTAACTTATTGTGCACTCTGGCACTAACCTCTACATAGGCTAGGTTTCCGATAGCTTCACACGAGCCCTTGATTCTCTCCAACTTTTCCGGGTCGCGTAGCCTCCTTTTTGTTAGTACGGGGTCTGCATCGATCACGACACTTAGAGCCTCAGACGGGTCCACACAATTGATCGATGCAAAGACGGCATACTGTATGGGGGTCGGCGAAAAAATCTATATCATTAAACTCAACCGAAGGGGATTGACCCTGAGCCAATACGCCCACAAACTGAGCTAATCTTGGAGCAGTCATTCTAAACATATTATACCAGGCAACCTTTGAGTATTCGTTTATGCGTATAATGAACTCGACTATGCTCTTAGCAAATGAGCAAAACAACGTCTTATATTGCGCGAAAGCTGTGCTTGAGCTTAAGAACGCAATTGCGCCTTTGTAAACGCGCCAGTTGTTCATGTAAATGGGCGAGTTTATTTTTGGTTGCCACAGGGGTTGAACTCTGGTCAACCAGGTTTGTAGCCAACGTGCTTACCACTTCTTTTCTGTTTAATGGTATAAATACATATTCAGAATTAACATTAAATATGCAGCCTCCTTCGTCGGTACTTCTTAATAGCATATCCGCCGGCGAAGTAAAATAACTAATAAAATGGCTATATCTATCTTTCTCTCTTCACCACCTGTCTTAGCTCACATCTATCCCTTTCCTAAAGAATGTAGTACGGTTACAAAAATAACTAAATAGGCATTATTGCCTGAAGTGCTACTTCTCTTTTAAAAACAAAAAAAAAAAAAAAAAAAAAAACAGATATGGTTGAAATCATTTTTGCCAATGGACACGTTATAAATGGATCCAATCTTAACAGTAAGAGAAAAGAGATAATCAACGCCATCAGACAACCCATTGACAACAGTATTTGCACGATTCAGTCGTTTGTGCAAAACATTATTCTCCATCCTCATCCCACTTGAAACAAAATATCCATGGCTTGTTCTAAGTCCGTTGGATTTTTTCAGAACAGAGTAGTTTTCATCGGTTCTGGAATTTTGCTTTTAAAAATATTCAATGCGGTATGTTAGTAGCGCTTTCCCTTGCTGCCTTTGTTTCCCCTAATATTACTACTAATTTGTTGTTCAATTTATGCAGTTTGTCTTTAATGTCGTTATAAAATTCTAAGGTGTTTGTTTTAAATGTCACTCCTCTTAATTCGTCACATGATCGCCTGTCTCCGAAGTAGTTTTGGAGTACATTTTTTATGACTGTCCATGTAGTAGCATGGCAATTTATTTAAATTGTTTGTCTTACTATGCCTTTATGTTTTGCTTTTATCATGTCTGAGAATAACAGTTGGGATAATTGGTCATATGTTCGTAGGTATGGAAGTATCCTATCTATAAGTGTAATAATTGTGTGTAAATCTTTGGTGTCCCCACTAAACTCCGGTAAGTCTTGGAGGTATTTTAAAGGATTTATAACTAGTTGGTTTTGTGATTAGTCAACCATTTTGTATTTATATTCCCTACTTCTAATTTTAATTTAATTATGCCTGAAATACCGTGTGATTTTCTTCTTTAAAATACGGTTGTTCCTAGTAACTTCTGGCAATGCTACGTTATTTTTCAATGCATCAGGGATTTTTAGCCTTTCCAATAACAAGAAGCTTAACTTTATGTGAGCCTGCTGCGTTTGCGCAACACATAAACGTAAGTCTTTGTTTTTCCATTTTTGCACCGGGAACAGTTTTTTCCAAACTTGAGACATATGTTTTGTTCGGTACGTTTTTCCAACACAAGCCAGATTCGTCAGCATTGTACAACTGGTCGTTACATAGTCCAAGCTCTTCTATTCTTTTTTTCAATTTTTCTTTATATGGCTCCACTAAATGATGGTGTGCAGAAAGTTTTTCACCGCAAATTTTAAGTAGTCGAATACCGTATCTTTTCTTAAATTTCTGAAGCCAACCATCACTGGCATTAAAAGCACGGTTGTTTTCCTTAATATGATTGTGCATTTCAATAGCTTTTTTTTTTAATCATAATGCCGCTAACCGGTAGGTTTTTATTTCGAAGTTGGGTGAACCATTTATAGAGAGATTTTTCCATTTTTGGAAGCTCAGAAGTATGCAGTGTTTTCCGTTTTCCAGGACCCGAAAATGTATTGTTAACGCATTTCAAAATTGCATCTTTTTTGTTTCTTATTGAACAAATCGTCGATTTGGCGACATTATACTTTTTAGACAAAGCTGTTACAGATGAACCTTTCCGTAAAAGCTCTAAAATATCTGACTTTTCTTGAAGATTTAACACTTTTGGTTTTTTGTTAGACATATTTTCAATAAAAATATTTTCAGAAAACACTTGTTTATTTAATTTATATATACACAGAGAGATGCTTCTAGTAGAACTGCCGCGTGATACTAAAGCTACTTGTCATGCAACAAAAGTTGTTTACAACAAACAAACTACGAAATTCTTCTGGGGGAAATCTCAAAATTTTTAAAAAAAGCTTACATAATTAAATTTTAACGTTCGATGAAAAGTTCACGTTTTAGAGCCTTCAGTCTTTGTTCATGTTTTAGAGTAGTCAATGTAAAAAAAAATTGTTCATGTTTTTGGATAGTTCATGTTACTGGATGTTCACGTTTCTGCGAGTTCACTGTACTTAGTTTCTAGAAAAATTCAAATGTTTTTCTCTTTGTTGTATGATGCATTCACCAAGGTATAGTATATTTATTCCAGCATTCACATCTCGATTCCCTCAAGTACGACAGTTTGGACAATACTGGTACCTATGTGGGGATTTTGATGTTTTATTTTTTAGAAAAAACAGTTTGCACACAGCTTGGTTGTGCGAAATTCGTTCGCAAATAGAATATTGGCCTTTCTGCTTTTTAATGCCTGGATGAATTTGCGATTTGGACTTCGTATATAACCACGTATGGGAGAATTTGATGAAATTTCTGTGGACCCTATGCATATCAAAGTCTTTTGTTTGGTATCTGCAACTATTTGTTTTCTAATGGTATGTCTTGTTTTCTCAACACAAATGAATTTTTGTAGTTTCAGACGTGACTTTTCATTGTGAATACAATCTTTGTTTTTCTGCAAATATTGAAAGTTGATATTCCGTATATTGTTTAAAGGATTCTAAATATGGTGATATTTGCGAGTCTCCAGTAAATTTTTTTTTGCCAATTTTTTAAGTTTTTGTATACGAGAATAGTACCCAGACATATTGTGATATGTAGAACTTTTTAGTTTGATAGGTATACCATTATGAACGCCACCATATAAAAGTCTTAGACCAGGATCAAGACCCAATTTATTGTCATATAATGTATTTCTCATTTTAAGCAAATCTCCTTTATAGTCTTCTTCTTGTGTATGCTACAGTTTCTGGTAATTTGAAATATTTTCTCCCTTCCATATCTCGTTCAAATGTGGTCCACGCACCCTTGCATAACTTTATGCCACACAACATTTTACAGAATGCAAACGAGTCATATTGTGTATGATAACATCCATGTTTCAATATAGAAATTAGGGAAAAAAAATTTTAGATGATTTCTTTTATTATACCTTTGTAGGTTATAGAATAATGGCAAACAGGACCAAAATAATTTACGATTTTGTATTTTATCCAGTTTCTCTCCATCCCATAGTAGTTTTTCTCTCATTTCTTGTAATAGAATTATCCGGGATTTAATTGGTTTTTTTTTGGAACAAATATCCTGGCATAGTTACCAACTACTTTCAATAATAATGTCAAATATTTTGAGTATTCGTTACAGATTATTTAAACTTTAATAAAGTGATTGAAAATGAGGCTTAGTATTTAAAATAATTTTTCGGTTTATGTCTGTGTTGTATCATTTCATACGAAAATGGACGTAGAAAAGTGCAACATAAGTTCTAAACGAAGCATAGTAAGTTTTGCTCTCAGTTTATCGTTATTTAAAATTCTGTATTTATTTATTATTTTCTTTCCCAGTAGCTATTGGAACCCCAAGAATAACGACACTTCTTATTTGACTTTCAATATCAGAAGAATAATAATTTTATTAAAAACATTTTTTTTCTTTTATAAATATTTCAAAGGTAAATAAATATTATTTTACAAAGTCGTTTTGTTGACAAGTGAAATTTAATCTAACAGTAGCCTTTTGCAAATATCATTAAGTTTTCCAGCGGCCGGAGAAAAATGGTCATTCAAATAAACTCGGTGAGCAATTTCACCACCCATAACATTACTAACTATGAGTGACCTAGTTTTGTGATATTCTTTCATAATTTCATCCCGCAAGAAAACACTGTTCAGTTTTATCAAAATGGATTTTCGATTGTTGAAATAACAGATATGGTTATTTGCAGGGCGCTGCATGGGTACGGTGTCCGTATATTCTTCTCTATAATTCCCTCTTCGCTTATGGCATCAGCGGAGAATCCATTATAGTCTGTTGGGACTCGCTGCATTCTATTGTTAGACATTACAGCAGCGACCACCTTAAGGTTATTCACCGAGGGAATGGCGGGAGTAGTAATGTCAGTGCTCGCTTGGAAGGTGGCTGGTATCTTCGGTGCGGCTTCCACATCTTGCATAGATTCGGAGAAGATGTTTCCATTGGCAGAGTGCATTAACTTATTGTGCACTCTGGCACTAACCTCTACATAGGCTAGGTTTCCGATAGCTTCACACGAGCCCTTGATTCTCTCCAACTTTTCCGGGTCGCGTAGCCTCCTTTTTGTTAGTACGGGGTCTGCATCGATCACGACACTTAGAGCCTCAGACGGGTCCACACAATTGATCGATGCAAAGACGGCATACTGTATGGGGGTCGGCGAAAAAATCTATATCATTAAACTCAACCGAAGGGGATTGACCCTGAGCCAATACGCCCACAAACTGAGCTAATCTTGGAGCAGTCATTCTAAACATATTATACCAGGCAACCTTTGAGTATTCGTTTATGCGTATAATGAACTCGACTATGCTCTTAGCAAATGAGCAAAACAACGTCTTATATTGCGCGAAAGCTGTGCTTGAGCTTAAGAACGCAATTGCGCCTTTGTAAACGCGCCAGTTGTTCATGTAAATGGGCGAGTTTATTTTTGGTTGCCACAGGGGTTGAACCCTGGTCAACCAGGTTTGTAGCCAACGTGTTTACCACTTCTTTTCTGTTTAATGGTATAAATGCATATTCAGAATTAACATTAAATATGCAGCCTCCTTCGTCGGTACTTCTTAATAGCATATCCGCCGGCGAAGTAAAATAACTAATAAAATGGCTATATCTATCTTTCTCTCTTCATCACCTGTCTTAGCTCACATCTATCCCTTTCCTAAAGAATGTAGTACGGTTACAAAAATAACTAAATAGGCATTATTGCCTGAAGTGCTACTTCTCTTTTAAAAACAAAAAAAAAAAAAAAAAACAGATATGGTTGAAATCATTTTTGCCAATGGACACGTTATAAATGGATCCAATCTTAACAGTAAGAGAAAAGAGATAATCAACGCCATCAGACAACCCATTGACAACAGTATTTGCACGATTCAGTCGTTTGTGCAAAACATTATTCTCCATCCTCATCCCACTTGAAACAAAATATCCATGGCTTGTTCTAAGTCCGTTGGATTTTTTCAGAACAGAGTAGTTTTCATCGGTTCTGGAATTTTGCTTTTAAAAATATTCAATGCGGTATGTTAGTAGCGCTTTCCCTTGCTGCCTTTGTTTCCCCTAATATTACTACTAATTTGTTGTTCAATTTATGCAGTTTGTCTTTAATGTCGTTATAAAATTCTAAGGTGTTTGTTTTAAATGTCACTCCTCTTAATTCGTCACATGATCGCCTGTCTCCGAAGTAGTTTTGGAGTACATTTTTTATGACTGTCCATGTAGTAGCATGGCAATTTATTTAAATTGTTTGTCTTACTATGCCTTTATGTTTTGCTTTTATCATGTCTGAGAATAACAGTTGGGATAATTGGTCATATGTTCGTAGGTATGGAAGTATCCTATCTATAAGTGTAATAATTGTGTGTAAATCTTTGGTGTCCCCACTAAACTCCGGTAAGCCTTGGAGGTATTTTAAAGGATTTATAACTAGTTGGTTTTGTGATTAGTCAACCATTTTGTATTTATATTCCCTACTTCTAATTTTAATTTAATTATGCCTGAAATACCGTGTGATTTTCTTCTTTAAAATACGGTTGTTCCTAGTAACTTCTGGCAATGCTACGTTATTTTTCAATGCATCAGGGATTTTTAGCCTTTCCAATAACAAGAAGCTTAACTTTATGTGAGCCTGCTGCGTTTGCGCAACACATAAACGTAAGTCTTTATTTTTCCATTTTTGCACCGGGAACAGTTTTTTCCAAACTTGAGACATATGTTTTGTTCGGTACGTTTTTCCAACACAAGCCAGATTCGTCAGCATTGTACAACTGGTCGTTACATAGTCCAAGCTCTTCTATTCTTTTTTTCAATTTTTCTTTATATGGCTCCACTAAATGATGGTGTGCAGAAAGTTTCTCACCGCAAATTTTAAGTAGTCGAATACCGTATCTTTTCTTAAATTTCTGAAGCCAACCATCACTGGCATTAAAAGCACGGTTGTTTTCCTTAATATGATTGTGCATTTCAATAGCTTTTTTTTTTAATCATAATGCCGCTAACCGGTAGGTTTTTATTTCGAAGTTGGGTGAACCATTTATAGAGAGATTTTTCCATTTTTGGAAGCTCAGAAGTATGCAGTGTTTTCCGTTTTCCAGGACCCGAAAATGTATTGTTAACGCATTTCAAAATTGCATCTTTTTTGTTTCTTATTGAACAAATCGTCGATTTGGCGACATTATACTTTTTAGACAAAGCTGTTACAGATGAACCTTTCCGTAAAAGCTCTAAAATATCTGACTTTTCTTGAAGATTTAACACTTTTGGTTTTTTGTTAGACATATTTTCAATAAAAATATTTTCAGAAAACACTTGTTTATTTAATTTATATATACACAGAGAGATGCTTCTAGTAGAACTGCCGCGTGATACTAAAGCTACTTGTCATGCAACAAAAGTTGTTTACAACAAACAAACTACGAAATTCTTCTGGGGGAAATCTCAAAATTTTTAAAAAAAGCTTACATAATTAAATTTTAACGTTCGATGAAAAGTTCACGTTTTAGAGCCTTCAGTCTTTGTTCATGTTTTAGAGTAGTCAATGTAAAAAAAAATTGTTCATGTTTTTGGATAGTTCATGTTACTGGATGTTCACGTTTCTGCGAGTTCACTGTACTTAGTTTCTAGAAAAATTCAAATGTTTTTCTCTTTGTTGTATGATGCATTCACCAAGGTATAGTATATTTATTCCAGCATTCACATCTCGATTCCCTTAAGTACGACAGTTTGGACAATACTGGTACCTATGTGGGGATTTTGATGTTTTATTTTTTAGAAAAAACAGTTTGCACACAGCTTGGTTGTGCGAAATTCGTTCGCAAATAGAATATTGGCCTTTCTGCTTTTTAATGCCTGGATGAATTTGCGATTTGGACTTCGTATATAACCACGTATGGGAGAATTTGATGAAATTTCTGTGGACCCTATGCATATCAAAGTCTTTTGTTTGGTATCTGCAACTATTTGTTTTCTAATGGTATGTCTTGTTTTCTCAACACAAATGAATTTTTGTAGTTTCAGACGTGACTTTTCATTGTGAATACAATCTTTGTTTTTCTGCAAATATTGAAAGTTGATATTCCGTATATTGTTTAAAGGATTCTAAATATGGTGATATTTGCGAGTCTCCAGTAAATTTTTTTTTGCCAATTTTTTAAGTTTTTGTATACGAGAATAGTACCCAGACATATTGTGATATGTAGAACTTTTTAGTTTGATAGGTATACCATTATGAACGCCACCATATAAAAGTCTTAGACCAGGATCAAGACCCAATTTATTGTCATATAATGTATTTCTCATTTTAAGCAAATCTCCTTTATAGTCTTCTTCTTGTGTATGCTACAGTTTCTGGTAATTTGAAATATTTTCTCCCTTCCATATCTCGTTCAAATGTGGTCCACGCACCCTTGCATAACTTTATGCCACACAACATTTTACAGAATGCAAACGAGTCATATTGTGTATGATAACATCCATGTTTCAATATAGAAATTAGGGAAAAAAAATTTTAGATGATTTCTTTTATTATACCTTTGTAGGTTATAGAATAATGGCAAACAGGACCAAAATAATTTACGATTTTGTATTTTATCCAGTTTCTCTCCATCCCATAGTAGTTTTTCTCTCATTTCTTGTAATAGAATTATCCGGGATTTAATTGGTTTTTTTTTGGAACAAATATCCTGGCATAGTTACCAACTACTATCAATAATAATGTCAAATATTTTGAGTATTCGTTACAGATTATTTAAACTTTAATAAAGTGATTGAAAATGAGGCTTAGTATTTAAAATAATTTTTCGGTTTATGTCTGTGTTGTATCATTTCATACGAAAATGGACGTAGAAAAGTGCAACATAAGTTCTAAACGAAGCATAGTAAGTTTTGCTCTCAGTTTATCGTTATTTAAAATTCTGTATTTATTTATTATTTTCTTTCCCAGTAGCTATTGGAACCCCAAGAATAACGACACTTCTTATTTGACTTTCAATATCAGAAGAATAATAATTTTATTAAAAACATTTTTTTTTCTTTTATAAATATTTCAAAGGTAAATAAATATTATTTTACAAAGTCGTTTTGTTGACAAGTGAAATTTAATCTAACAGTAGCCTTTTGCAAATATCATTAAGTTTTCCAGCGGCCGGAGAAAAATGGTCATTCAAATAAACTCGGTGAGCAATTTCACCACCCATAACATTACTAACTATGAGTTGAGTGACCTAGTTTTGTGATATTCTTTCATAATTTCATCCCGCAAGAAAACACTGTTCAGTTTTATCAAAATGGATTTTCGATTGTTGAAATAACAGATATGGTTATTTGCAGGGCGCTGCATGGGTACGGTGTCCGTATATTCTTCTCTATAATTCCCTCTTCGCTTATGGCATCAGCGGAGAATCCATTATAGTCTGTTGGGACTCGCTGCATTCTATTGTTAGACATTACAGCAGCGACCACCTTAAGGTTATTCACCGAGGGAATGGCGGGAGTAGTAATGTCAGTGCTCGCTTGGAAGGTGGCTGGTATCTTCGGTGCAGCTTCCACATCTTGCATAGATTCGGAGAAGATGTTTCCATTGGCAGAGTGCATTAACTTATTGTGCACTCTGGCACTAACCTCTACATAGGCTAGGTTTCCGATAGCTTCACACGAGCCCTTGATTCTCTCCAACTTTTCCGGGTCGCGTAGCGTCCTTTTTGTTAGTACGGGGTCTGCATCGATCACGACACTTAGAGCCTCAGACGGGTCCACACAATTGATCGATGCAAAGACGGCATACTGTATGGGGGTCGGCGAAAAAATCTATATCATTAAACTCAACCGAAGGGGATTGACCCTGAGCCAATACGCCCACAAACTGAGCTGATCTTGGAGCAGTCATTCTAAACATATTATACCAGGCAACCTTTGAGTATTCGTTTATGCGTATAATGAACTCGACTATGCTCTTAGCAAATGAGCAAAACAACGTCTTATATTGCGCGAAAGCTGTGCTTGAGCTTAAGAACGCAATTGCGCCTTTGTAAACGCGCCAGTTGTTCATGTAAATGGGCGAGTTTATTTTTGGTTGCCACAGGGGTTGAACCCTGGTCAACCAGGTTTGTAGCCAACGTGTTTACCACTTCTTTTCTGTTTAATGGTATAAATACATATTCAGAATTAACATTAAATATGCAGCCTCCTTCGTCGGTACTTCTTAATAGCATATCCGCCGGCGAAGTAAAATAACTAATAAAATGGCTATATCTATCTTTCTCTCTTCACCACCTGTCTTAGCTCACATCTATCCCTTTCCTAAAGAATGTAGTACGGTTACAAAAATAACTTAATAGGCATTATTGCCTGAAGTGCTACTTCTCTTTTAAAAACAAAAAAAAAAAAAAAAAAAAAAAAACAGATATGGTTGAAATCATTTTTGCCAATGGACACGTTATAAATGGATCCAATCTTAACAGTAAGAGAAAAGAGATAATCAACGCCATCAGACAACCCATTGACAACAGTATTTGCACGATTCAGTCGTTTGTGCAAAACATTATTCTCCATCCTCATCCCACTTGAAACAAAATATCCATGGCTTGTTCTAAGTCCGTTGGATTTTTTCAGAACAGAGTAGTTTTCATCGGTTCTGGAATTTTGCTTTTAAAAATATTCAATGCGGTATGTTAGTAGCGCTTTCCCTTGCTGCCTTTGTTTCCCCTAATATTACTACTAATTTGTTGTTCAATTTATGCAGTTTGTCTTTAATGTCGTTATAAAATTCTAAGGTGTTTGTTTTAAATGTCACTCCTCTTAATTCGTCACATGATCGCCTGTCTCCGAAGTAGTTTTGGAGTACATTTTTTATGACTGTCCATGTAGTAGCATGGCAATTTATTTAAATTGTTTGTCTTACTATGCCTTTATGTTTTGCTTTTATCATGTCTGAGAATAACAGTTGGGATAATTGGTCATATGTTCGTAGGTATGGAAGTATCCTATCTATAAGTGTAATAATTGTGTGTAAATCTTTGGTGTCCCCACTAAACTCCGGTAAGCCTTGGAGGTATTTTAAAGGATTTATAACTAGTTGGTTTTGTGATTAGTCAACCATTTTGTATTTATATTCCCTACTTCTAATTTTAATTTAATTATGCCTGAAATGCCGTGTGATTTTCTTCTTTAAAATACGGTTGTTCCTAGTAACTTCTGGCAATGCTACGTTATTTTTCAATGCATCAGGGATTTTTAGCCTTTCCAATAACAAGAAGCTTAACTTTATGTGAGCCTGCTGCGTTTGCGCAACACATAAACGTAAGTCTTTGTTTTTCCATTTTTGCACCGGGAACAGTTTTTTCCAAACTTGAGACATATGTTTTGTTCGGTACGTTTTTCCAACACAAGCCAGATTCGTCAGCATTGTACAACTGGTCGTTACATAGTCCAAGCTCTTCTATTCTTTTTTTCAATTTTTCTTTATATGGCTCCACTAAATGATGGTGTGCAGAAAGTTTTTCACCGCAAATTTTAAGTAGTCGAATACCGTATCTTTTCTTAAATTTCTGAAGCCAACCATCACTGGCATTAAAAGCACGGTTGTTTTCCTTAATATGATTGTGCATTTCAATAGCTTTTTTTTTTAATCATAATGCCGCTAACCGGTAGGTTTTTATTTCGAAGTTGGGTGAACCATTTATAGAGAGATTTTTCCATTTTTGGAAGCTCAGAAGTATGCAGTGTTTTCCGTTTTCCAGGACCCGAAAATGTATTGTTAACGCATTTCAAAATTGCATCTTTTTTGTTTCTTATTGAACAAATCGTCGATTTGGCGACATTATACTTTTTAGACAAAGCTGTTACAGATGAACCTTTCCGTAAAAGCTCTAAAATATCTGACTTTTCTTGAAGATTTAACACTTTTGGTTTTTTGTTAGACATATTTTCAATAAAAATATTTTCAGAAAACACTTGTTTATTTTATTTATATATACACAGAGAGATGCTTCTAGTAGAACTGCCGCGTGATACTAAAGCTACTTGTCATGCAACAAAAGTTGTTTACAACAAACAAACTACGAAATTCTTCTGGGGGAAATCCCAAAATTTTTAAAAAAAGCTTACATAATTAAATTTTAACGTTCGATGAAAAGTTCACGTTTTAGAGCCTTCAGTCTTTGTTCATGTTTTAGAGTAGTCAATGTAAAAAAAAAATTGTTCATGTTTTTGGATAGTTCATGTTACTGGATGTTCACGTTTCTGCGAGTTCACTGTACTTAGTTTCTAGAAAAATTCAAATGTTTTTCTCTTTGTTGTATGATGCATTCACCAAGGTATAGTATATTTATTCCAGCATTCACATCTCGATTCCCTTAAGTACGACAGTTTGGACAATACTGGTACCTATGTGGGGATTTTGATGTTTTATTTTTTAGAAAAAACAGTTTGCACACAGCTTGGTTGTGCGAAATTCGTTCGCAAATAGAATATTGGCCTTTCTGCTTTTTAATGCCTGGATGAATTTGCGATTTGGACTTCGTATATAACCACGTATGGGAGAATTTGATGAAATTTCTGTGGACCCTATGCATATCAAAGTCTTTTGTTTGGTATCTGCAACTATTTGTTTTCTAATGGTATGTCTTGTTTTCTCAACACAAATGAATTTTTGTAGTTTCAGACGTGACTTTTCATTGTGAATACAATCTTTGTTTTTCTGCAAATATTGAAAGTTGATATTCCGTATATTGTTTAAAGGATTCTAAATATGGTGATATTTGCGAGTCTCCAGTAAATTTTTTTTTGCCAATTTTTTAAGTTTTTGTATACGAGAATAGTACCCAGACATATTGTGATATGTAGAACTTTTTAGTTTGATAGGTATACCATTATGAACGCCACCATATACAAGTCTTAGACCAGGATCAAGACCCAATTTATTGTCATATAATGTATTTCTCATTTTAAGCAAATCTCCTTTATAGTCTTCTTCTTGTGTATGCTACAGTTTCTGGTAATTTGAAATATTTTCTCCCTTCCATATCTCGTTCAAATGTGGTCCACGCACCCTTGCATAACTTTATGCCACACAACATTTTACAGAATGCAAACGAGTCATATTGTGTATGATAACATCCATGTTTCAATATAGGAATTAGGGAAAAAAAATTTTAGATGATTTCTTTTATTATACCTTTGTAGGTTATAGAATAATGGCAAACAGGACCAAAATAATTTACGATTTTGTATTTTATCCAGTTTCTCTCCATCCCATAGTAGTTTTTCTCTCATTTCTTGTAATAGAATTATCCGGGATTTAATTGGTTTTTTTTTGGAACAAATATCCTGGCATAGTTACCAACTACTATCAATAATAATGTCAAATATTTTGAGTATTCGTTACAGATTATTTAAACTTTAATAAAGTGATTGAAAATGAGGCTTAGTATTTAAAATAATTTTTCGGTTTATGTCTGTGTTGTATCATTTCATACGAAAATGGACGTAGAAAAGTGCAACATAAGTTCTAAACGAAGCATAGTAAGTTTTGCTCTCAGTTTATCGTTATTTAAAATTCTGTATTTATTTATTATTTTCTTTCCCAGTAGCTATTGGAACCCCAAGAATAACGACACTTCTTATTTGACTTTCAATATCAGAAGAATAATAATTTTATTAAAAACATTTTTTTTTCTTTTATAAATATTTCAAAGGTAAATAAATATTATTTTACAAAGTCGTTTTGTTGACAAGTGAAATTTAATCTAACAGTAGCCTTTTGCAAATATCATTAAGTTTTCCAGCGGCCGGAGAAAAATGGTCATTCAAATAAACTCGGTGAGCAATTTCACCACCCATAACATTACTAACTATGAGTGACCTAGTTTTGTGATATTCTTTCATAATTTCATCCCGCAAGAAAACACTGTTCAGTTTTATCAAAATGGATTTTCGATTGTTGAAATAACAGATATGGTTATTTGCAGGGCGCTGCATGGGTACGGTGTCCGTATATTCTTCTCTATAATTCCCTCTTCGCTTATGGCATCAGCGGAGAATCCATTATAGTCTGTTGGGACTCGCTGCATTCTATTGTTAGACATTACAGCAGCGACCACCTTAAGGTTATTCACCGAGGGAATGGCGGGAGTAGTAATGTCAGTGCTCGCTTGGAAGGTGGCTGGTATCTTCGGTGCGGCTTCCACATCTTGCATAGATTCGGAGAAGATGTTTCCATTGGCAGAGTGCATTAACTTATTGTGCACTCTGGCACTAACCTCTACATAGGCTAGGTTTCCGATAGCTTCACACGAGCCCTTGATTCTCTCCAACTTTTCCGGGTCGCGTAGCCTCCTTTTTGTTAGTACGGGGTCTGCATCGATCACGACACTTAGAGCCTCAGACGGGTCCACACAATTGATCGATGCAAAGACGGCATACTGTATGGGGGTCGGCGAAAAAATCTATATCATTAAACTCAACCGAAGGGGATTGACCCTGAGCCAATACGCCCACAAACTGAGCTGATCTTGGAGCAGTCATTCTAAACATATTATACCAGGCAACCTTTGAGTATTCGTTTATGCGTATAATGAACTCGACTATGCTCTTAGCAAATGAGCAAAACAACGTCTTATATTGCGCGAAAGCTGTGCTTGAGCTTAAGAACGCAATTGCGCCTTTGTAAACGCGCCAGTTGTTCATGTAAATGGGCGAGTTTATTTTTGGTTGCCACAGGGGTTGAACCCTGGTCAACCAGGTTTGTAGCCAACGTGTTTACCACTTCTTTTCTGTTTAATGGTATAAATACATATTCAGAATTAACATTAAATATGCAGCCTCCTTCGTCGGTACTTCTTAATAGCATATCCGCCGGCGAAGTAAAATAACTAATAAAATGGCTATATCTATCTTTCTCTCTTCACCACCTGTCTTAGCTCACATCTATCCCTTTCCTAAAGAATGTAGTACGGTTACAAAAATAACTAAATAGGCATTATTGCCTGAAGTGCTACTTCTCTTTAAAAAAAAAAAAAAAAAAAAAAAAAAAAACAGATATGGTTGAAATCATTTTTGCCAATGGACACGTTATAAATGGATCCAATCTTAACAGTAAGAGAAAAGAGATAATCAACGCCATCAGACAACCCATTGACAACAGTATTTGCACGATTCAGTCGTTTGTGCAAAACATTATTCTCCATCCTCATCCCACTTGAAACAAAATATCCATGGCTTGTTCTAAGTCCGTTGGATTTTTTCAGAACAGAGTAGTTTTCATCGGTTCTGGAATTTTGCTTTTAAAAATATTCAATGCGGTATGTTAGTAGCGCTTTCCCTTGCTGCCTTTGTTTCCCCTAATATTACTACTAATTTGTTGTTCAATTTATGCAGTTTGTCTTTAATGTCGTTATAAAATTCTAAGGTGTTTGTTTTAAATGTCACTCCTCTTAATTCGTCACATGATCGCCTGTCTCCGAAGTAGTTTTGGAGTACATTTTTTATGACTGTCCATGTAGTAGCATGGCAATTTATTTAAATTGTTTTTCTTACTATGCCTTTATGTTTTGCTTTTATCATGTCTGAGAATAACAGTTGGGATAATTGGTCATATGTTCGTAGGTATGGAAGTATCCTATCTATAAGTGTAATAATTGTGTGTAAATCTTTGGTGTCCCCACTAAACTCCGGTAAGCCTTGGAGGTATTTTAAAGGATTTATAACTAGTTGGTTTTGTGATTAGTCAACCATTTTGTATTTATATTCCCTACTTCTAATTTTAATTTAATTATGCCTGAAATACCGTGTGATTTTCTTCTTTAAAATACGGTTGTTCCTAGTAACTTCTGGCAATGCTACGTTATTTTTCAATGCATCAGGGATTTTTAGCCTTTCCAATAACAAGAAGCTTAACTTTATGTGAGCCTGCTGCGTTTGCGCAACACATAAACGTAAGTCTTTGTTTTTCCATTTTTGCACCGGGAACAGTTTTTTCCAAACTTGAGACATATGTTTTGTTCGGTACGTTTTTCCAACACAAGCCAGATTCGTCAGCATTGTACAACTGGTCGTTACATAGTCCAAGCTCTTCTATTCTTTTTTTCAATTTTTCTTTATATGGCTCCACTAAATGATGGTGTGCAGAAAGTTTCTCACCGCAAATTTTAAGTAGTCGAATACCGTATCTTTTCTTAAATTTCTGAAGCCAACCATCACTGGCATTAAAAGCACGGTTGTTTTCCTTAATATGATTGTGCATTTCAATAGCTTTTTTTTTTAATCATAATGCCGCTAACCGGTAGGTTTTTATTTCGAAGTTGGGTGAACCATTTATAGAGAGATTTTTCCATTTTTGGAAGCTCAGAAGTATGCAGTGTTTTCCGTTTTCCAGGACCCGAAAATGTATTGTTAACGCATTTCAAAATTGCATCTTTTTTGTTTCTTATTGAACAAATCGTCGATTTGGCGACATTATACTTTTTAGACAAAGCTGTTACAGATGAACCTTTCCGTAAAAGCTCTAAAATATCTGACTTTTCTTGAAGATTTAACACTTTTGGTTTTTTGTTAGACATATTTTCAATAAAAATATTTTCAGAAAACACTTGTTTATTTTATTTATATATACACAGAGAGATGCTTCTAGTAGAACTGCCGCGTGATACTAAAGCTACTTGTCATGCAACAAAAGTTGTTTACAACAAACAAACTACGAAATTCTTCTGGGGGAAATCCCAAAATTTTTAAAAAAAGCTTACATAATTAAATTTTAACGTTCGATGAAAAGTTCACGTTTTAGAGCCTTCAGTCTTTGTTCATGTTTTAGAGTAGTCAATGTAAAAAAAAATTGTTCATGTTTTTGAATAGTTCATGTTACTGGATGTTCACGTTTCTGCGAGTTCACTGTACTTAGTTTCTAGAAAAATTCAAATGTTTTTCTCTTTGTTGTATGATGCATTCACCAAGGTATAGTATATTTATTCCAGCATTCACATCTCGATTCCCTTAAGTACGACAGTTTGGACAATACTGGTACCTATGTGGGGATTTTGATGTTTTATTTTTTAGAAAAAACAGTTTGCACACAGCTTGGTTGTGCGAAATTCGTTCGCAAATAAAATATTGGCCTTTCTGCTTTTTAATGCCTGGATGAATTTGCGATTTGGACTTCGTATATAACCACGTATGGGAGAATTTGATGAAATTTCTGTGGACCCTATGCATATCAAAGTCTTTTGTTTGGTATCTGCAACTATTTGTTTTCTAATGGTATGTCTTGTTTTCTCAACACAAATGAATTTTTGTAGTTTCAGACGTGACTTTTCATTGTGAATACAATCTTTGTTTTTCTGCAAATATTGAAAGTTGATATTCCGTATATTGTTTAAAGGATTCTAAATATGGTGATATTTGCGAGTCTCCAGTAAATTTTTTTTTGCCAATTTTTTAAGTTTTTGTATACGAGAATAGTACCCAGACATATTGTGATATGTAGAACTTTTTAGTTTGATAGGTATACCATAATGAACGCCACCATATACAAGTCTTAGACCAGGATCAAGACCCAATTTATTGTCATATAATGTATTTCTCATTTTAAGCAAATCTCCTTTATAGTCTTCTTCTTGTGTATGCTACAGTTTCTGGTAATTTGAAATATTTTCTCCCTTCCATATCTCGTTCAAATGTGGTCCACGCACCCTTGCATAACTTTATGCCACACAACATTTTACAGAATGCAAACGAGTCATATTGTGTATGATAACATCCATGTTTCAATATAGGAATTAGGGAAAAAAAATTTTAGATGATTTCTTTTATTATACCTTTGTAGGTTATAGAATAATGGCAAACAGGACCAAAATAATTTACGATTTTGTATTTTATCCAGTTTCTCTCCATCCCATAGTAGTTTTTCTCTCATTTCTTGTAATAGAATTATCCAGGATTTAATTGTTTTTTTTTTTTTTTGGAACAAATATCCTGGCATAATTACCAACTACTATCAATAATAATGTCAAATATTTTGAGTATTCGTTACAGATTATTTAAACTTTAATAAAGTGATTGAAAATGAGGCTTAGTATTTAAAATAATTTTTCGGTTTATGTCTGTGTTGTATCATTTCATACGAAAATGGACGTAGAAAAGTGCAACATAAGTTCTAAACGAAGCATAGTAAGTTTTGCTCTCAGTTTATCGTTATTTAAAATTCTGTATTTATTTATTATTTTCTTTCCCAGTAGCTATTGGAACCCCAAGAATAACGACACTTCTTATTTGACTTTCAATATCAGAAGAATAATAATTTTATTAAAAACATTTTTTTTTCTTTTATAAATATTTCAAAGGTAAATAAATATTATTTAACAAAGTCGTTTTGTTGACAAGTGAAATTTAATCTAACAGTAGCCTTTTGCAAATATCATTAAGTTTTCCAGCGGCCGGAGAAAAATGGTCATTCAAATAAACTCGGTGAGCAATTTCACCACCCATAACATTACTAACTATGAGTGACCTAGTTTTGTGATATTCTTTCATAATTTCATCCCGCAAGAAAACACTGTTCAGTTTTATCAAAATGGATTTTCGATTGTTGAAATAACAGATATGGTTATTTGCAGGGCGCTGCATGGGTACGGTGTCCGTATATTCTTCTCTATAATTCCCTCTTCGCTTATGGCATCAGCGGAGAATCCATTATAGTCTGTTGGGACTCGCTGCATTCTATTGTTAGACATTACAGCAGCGACCACCTTAAGGTTATTCACCGAGGGAATGGCGGGAGTAGTAATGTCAGTGCTCGCTTGGAAGGTGGCTGGTATCTTCGGTGCGGCTTCCACATCTTGCATAGATTCGGAGAAGATGTTTCCATTGGCAGAGTGCATTAACTTATTGTGCACTCTGGCACTAACCTCTACATAGGCTAGGTTTCCGATAGCTTCACACGAGCCCTTGATTCTCTCCAACTCTTCCGGGTCGCGTAGCCTCCTTTTTGTTAGTACGGGGTCTGCATCGATCGCGACACTTAGAGCCTCAGACGGGTCCACACAATTGATCGATGCAAAGACGGCATACTGTATGGGGGTCATCTCTGAGGCTGCTGTAGTCGAAGTGGTAAACACGTTGGCTACAAACCTGGTTGACCAGGGTTCAACCCCTGTGGCAACCAAAAATAAAAATTGTTTTTTTCTGTTTAATGGTATAAATACATATTCAGAATTAACATTAAATATGCAGCCTCCTTCGTCGGTACTTCTTAATAGCATATCCGCCGGCGAAGTAAAATAACTAATAAAATGGCTATATCTATCTTTCTCTCTTCACCACCTGTCTTAGCTCACATCTATCCCTTTCCTAAAGAATGTAGTACGGTTACAAAAATAACTAAATAGGCATTATTGCCTGAAGTGCTACTTCTCTTTTAAAAACAAAAAAAAAAAAAAAAAAAACAGATATGGTTGAAATCATTTTTGCCAATGGACACGTTATAAATGGATACAATCTTAACAGTAAGAGAAAAGAGATAATCAACGCCATCAGACAACCCATTGACAACAGTATTTGCACGATTCAGTCGTTTGTGCAAAACATTATTCTCCATCCTCATCCCACTTGAAACAAAATATCCATGGCTTGTTCTAAGTCCGTTGGATTTTTTCAGAACAGAGTAGTTTTCATCGGTTCTGGAATTTTGCTTTTAAAAATATTCAATGCGGTATGTTAGTAGCGCTTTCCCTTGCTGCCTTTGTTTCCCCTAATATTACTACTAATTTGTTGTTCAATTTATGCAGTTTGTCTTTAATGTCGTTATAAAATTCTAAGGTGTTTGTTTTAAATGTCACTCCTCTTAATTCGTCACATGATCGCCTGTCTCCGAAGTAGTTTTGGAGTACATTTTTTATGACTGTCCATGTAGTAGCATGGCAATTTATTTCAATTGTTTGTCTTACTATGCCTTTATGTTTTGCTTTTATCATGTCTGAGAATAATAGTTGGGATAATTGGTCATATGTTCGTAGGTATGGAAGTATCCTGTCTATAAGTGTAATAATTGTGTGTAAATCTTTGGTGTCCCCACTAAACTCCGGTAAGCCTTGGAGGTATTTTAAAGGATTTATAACTAGTTGGTTTTGTGATTAGTCAACCATTTTGTATTTATATTCCCTACTTCTAATTTTAATTTAATTATGCCTGAAATACCATGTGATTTTCTTCTTTAAAATACGGTTGTTCCTAGTAACTTCTGGCAATGCTACGTTATTTTTCAATGCATCAGAAAATGTTAGCATATTTTGTTTAACATTTTTTTATCACCTTTTTATCTTATTTCACATTTTAACATTAGCTTGTTCTATGTTGTTACACATTTCTTTGTTTTTATTTTCATGTTCTTTTATTGTGCCGAAAAGTTTTTTAATTTCATTTACATTTTTTCACAAGTTTTTTGAGTATTATCTAGTATATAAAGCCTTTGTTCATAACGTTTTTCTATTGCCTCCAACAATTGTTTTATTTCATTTTCGTTCTGTCTCAAAGTGTCTCAAATTCTCTTCTGTATTCTTTATGGTTTTGTTTACTTATTCGGACACCATCTTGAATTTCACCTAATATAAGATTTACATTTATTATATATTGCATACAATCTTCACAAATAAATCGAACAAAATAGTTTGCTTCTAACACTCCGATTGAATATTGGTCTATACCCTAAAATTTTTTTGTGCAATACACCTATCCCTCGATTTACACGATAGATGCGTTCCTGAAAAAATCGTGTAAATCGAAATAAAATATTTTTGTATGAAAAATCGTGTAAATCGAAAAAAAGAGCCAAATACAAATAATTTAAAATATTTTTTTAGCAAATTCATTTATTTAAACGTTAAAAATAACGAAAAACATATAAATTATAAATAAAATAATAATATAATAAAATATATACTAAAAAAAATCATATCTTTGAATTCATTAAGTTACATGTATTAAAAAAAAATATATTTTTCGTAAAGCAAAATAAACCTTATTTATAAACAAACTAGTATTTGACAGTCTATAAAAAGAAATACACATGTGTAAATATATATTTTTAATAATAAAACACACATCAGTTATCAGATTCAATCAGTTCTTCATCACTCTCTTCTACTACTAGTCGTATCTGTTTAGTGGGTGACATATCGTTTTCATCACTAGATAATGTTATATTTGTTTCTGGATCTGTAGTTAATATATTAGATATAATATCGGTTCGTGGAGATTTTGAAATGTAATTTGTTATTAATGCTTGTGTCGATTTATTGTTTAAGTCCTTGTAAACCTCCCGATATTGGGCTAAGCCCTGTGTTATATATCGCTGGAAAGCAAGGGCTCTTTCAATGTTTGGATCATTTTTTAAAAAATGATTTCCCAACTTTCGACCTATCTCAAGCCCTTCACTAATATTTTTGGTTGTTAGTGCTATTGGTTCAGCCAGTCCTTCATCGCAATCACTGTCGTTTTCTTCGATCAACATTTCTACTAAATCTTCAACATCAAGTTCTTTATTTGTCATCAATTCTTCAATATCAAGTGCACTAAAGTCATTAAAACCTTCTCCTCCCACCGTACGTGCCATATCGACTATCTCAGAATATTCATCATCCAAGGATTGAGAGGACATACTATTTTCTCCTACATCTGGCCATAAATTTTTCCAACAGCCTTTGAGTGTTGATTGTTTAATTGCATTATAAGCCAATGTGACATTTTTGACACAGTCTAACAAAGTATATTTTTTCCATGCATTGATTACTGATAAAGATTCATCATTCTCTATTATATCTAAGATATACTTGAACGATTGCTTGATATATAACGCTTTAAAAGTTGAAATTATTCCCTGGTCTAAGGGCTGCAACAAAGAAGTAGTATTTTTTGGAAGAAATATAACTTGCACATTCTCGTGTTGCAAGTCTTTTGGATGTCCAGGTGCGTTGTCAATAGCTAAAAGCACTTTAAATGGCAATCCTTTTTTGTTCAGATACCGTTTTGCATCTGGAACAAATATATTATGAAACCAATCATTGAACACAGCGGCCGTAACCCATGCCTTTTTATTGGCCATCCAATAAACGGGTAAGTTATCTTTATTTAATCCTTTAAATGCACGTGGTGTTTGCGATTTGTTTATGACTAAAGGCTTCATAATATGATCGACAGAAGCATTGGAACAAAAAAGGATTGTTATACGATCTTTAGCAGCTTTGTATCCACTTGCAGATTTATTAGCCTTTGAAAGAAAAGTCCGCTGAGGCATTTTTTTCCAAAACAGGCCCGACTCATCTGCATTAAAGACTTGGTCAGGAACGTATGATTTAGCAGCAATAATTTCAGCAAATTTTTCAGGATATTCTTTGGCTGCATTAGTGTCAGCGGAAGCTTGTTCTCCTTTTAATTTTAGATTATGTAAGGAATTTCTTTGCTTAAATTTTTCAAACCATCCTTTACTTGCAGTAAAGGATGACTTATTTGAAGTTGATGATGTAGATGGTAGCTGATCATTAAGTTTTTCATGAATTTTTAAAGCTTTATTAGTAATGGCATTGGTATCAATTGGAATTCTCTTTTGAGTTTGATCTTCAATCCAGATCATGAGTGCCTTTTCCGTATTTTCAATTATAGTATCCCGTACGTATGAAGTTGTACTCAAACTTGTTTTAGTTCCAGCTGCAACACTTTTCCTGATTATGTCTTCTTTTTTCTTTATACTTCTAATTGTTGCTTCATGAATGGAAAAAATTTTAGAAACTGTTGTCACTCTGTCTCCTTTACGCAGTCTATCTAAAATCTGAATTTTAGTTTCCAATGATATAACTTTTCTTTTTGCTTGATCTTTAAAAATATTTTTCGGCATGGTTAAAAAATTATAAATGAATTAAGAATTATGCCACACAATTTTGAATAACTAACTTCACAAATATTTTAATTGTTCTGAATATGTACCACGACACACGCCTGTCTGTTTAACACTAACTGAATTGATTGTCTATACATTTTTGAGCTTCTTTTGTGTATGCATGCAATACATGGGAATTCCCTTTTTATATCTAATGGCGGTGGTAACATTCGTTAAATTTGAAAAATATTAAAAAGCTTTAATGTATGTTATTTTTTGATGAAATATTTAAAAATTATTATTTATTTTACGTGACATATTTTCTGAAAAAAAAAAAAATTAATTTCTGATAAAATTTTGAAAAAACCCTGTAAATTGAGGTAATTTCTATATCCCTCGATTTGTACGAAATCCAAAAAAATCGTGTAAAAGTGAAATCGTGTAAAAAAAGTATCGTGTAAATCGAGGGATAGGTGTAATATATTTTACCGCATACACCATTGCATCTTAACCCTCTGTTTCATCTCTAATTACTGATTTGCGATTAATTTAATGTTTATGAAAACAACTATCACCACGTATATATTATTGTTTGTTTTAAAGAATTAAACAAAAGTTTTTTATTTTTAATACCTTTTACTATTATTAAATTATTATTGTCTTCAGAGCTGTACTTTTTCTTTCTTTTTGCACAAAAATTTGTTTACGAATTCTAGATCGTAATCAGACACGGTTGGAACATATTTATGTAAAGCTGACACTGCTTCTTTAAAATTGGCATGATAGATACACAAACACAAATGCTTTGGTAGATCGCTAGTAATATTAATATTTGTTATATTCCGGATGATGAATAAATGTATAAACTCGATTAAATGGAAATACAATTCAATTTATTATAAGAAAAAAAAACAAGTGATACAAAAAATTAAAAATTTAAATATATACAAAATGGAGGTTGAACGTGTTGATCTTAAGATGGCAAAAATCGAATGAATCAGCATTAACTAAAATTCTGACAGCTGCCGTTGTGTTGCCATATTTTTAATGCTTAATAGTTGCAACAATATTTGATGGCCGGTTTTCTTTAAAAAATGTCAAGACACATGAGTCTGTGCGAAGAAAAAATAAAAAATGTTTAACACGATTGATACGTGCTTGCAGTTACAGTTATATTAACCTTTTACAATGTTGTTTCTTTCCTGATCGAATAATCATAAGTTTCCTTTAAAGTAAATATCATGTGTCTAGAGGGCAAAAGTATTTGCTCACCTGATCTAGCGATAGTACCAACTCTCAGCTTGGCAAGAGAATTATTGATGAAGCAGTAGAAATACATGTCGATGCAAACCATCAACATGGTGTAGTGTCTATCATTCTGCCAATCACGGACTACAGGTTTAAAGGCATGTAAATTAAACTGGTCCGGAGCCCCTTTTAACTCGGGTTGAGCTTTGATGTTATTTATGAGTAAATCCTTGCACTCATTGTGGGTGGTTCTACTGATTCGATAAACAGCACAAATCGCAAACAACATCCACAAATCGTCAGCATCAGTTGCTGATGCCGTTATCTCACCTAGAGTTCCTCCCTCTGTTTTATTTAGAGAAACAAGATCCAATGGAGTCACCATCTGATTTTCATCTTCAATGATTACACCTTAGCATCTCCAACGGCCCCCTTCCTGCTTATTTCTAACTCCTTTAAGATAACAAAGAGGCTGCAAGATTATTTCTTTGGAATGTCAATGCTTTATAAACAGCACTTCGTAATGACTCCATGGAGTTATCTCGTAGACTAATTTTGAGAACTGGTTTTCGAGAGGTAGGTTTGAAGAAGGCACTAGGATAGGAAATCGGTCTGTTTAATGGAATTGATGGAAAGCGGAGTATCTCATTATTCAATTTATACTTCATCCGAGAGATCGCTGCTAACGCTGCTGCATCTTTTGCTTCACGTTTCTCCAATGTTTCAGGGACTGATTCACGTACATACCCCTTATATCTACTGTTTTGGTTCGAAGGACCTGGCTGTTCAGAGTTGAGCCTAATAAAAGGTTAAAAACTTTGTGCAAGTGATCAGCTGCCGAAAAAAACCCACCTACTCAGGCATAGCGTTGCCAGTGATGTTAACATTATAAGTGTATCCAATTTTAACAAGAGAAGAGTGGAATGATCAACATGTTTTATTAATTTGTTTCAATCAATAATCTGCGCTTTCATTTCTTTTAGTCAAGTACTAACTTTATTCTTAAAACTAGACAAGGTATCAGACATTGCCTGTCCAATAGAAGTTGATCTTTGTTACCTTTATTTATAAAAACATCCGTTCCCAACTTTTCTTATATCCTTCAAAGTCATTCCAAATTTTTGCCTTTAGTTCGTTAAACCCCTTGCTGAACTCATTAAAAAAAAACAAGCCGGTGGAACTTTATTACAATTACCACACAAGTATTTATAGTTTTTATGTTCCGCAAAAAATGCAATCTAATTTTCAGAAATATTAGTGCACTCCAAATGGTAATATTCATAGCAAAGTCATCAACTGATGCTGGACTTCGATTTAGTTACATGTTTACAATAAGAAATATCTAGGTTTCTTCTCTAGGCGCCATCATAAAAATTGTTTGTTTAATAAGCAATAATAACCTGGCAAAAGTTATAATTATGCTTTTTATTTATGTATAATAGAAAAAGATTTAATAGCAAAAATTAAAGTATATAATATAGATTTAGAATTGTTGTTAAAAAGAACTGCACATTCAAGAATATCATAGGTGACATCCTTGCCCTCAGTCAGAGGAATCTTAACTTTTATCCTGTCAGTGTTTAGTATTTTGTACTTCAAAATGATATTTTGTGTTTTTAAATAAAGACAGATTATTCAGGGGAGATCGTTAAAGTAAATTCTACTGCCAATATCACCACCAACAACGTCACTTTTTTAAGGCCTTCATTTTACAATATTCCTTCATTCGTACGTGCGTTACATCTATGCAGCTAAAAACACCCGGAAGCCTTGTTTTTTAAAGAGGACGTTTTCTAATTTTTTTCATCTTCGGTCATCCTAGCACTTATCCACTCTCTACATATTTTTCTTTCAAAGAAGTTTATGAGTTCGTTTAAAATGCAGCAAACAGTTGGTTGCGACCCTCCCAAATTGAAATCATTGCCACTGCTTCTTTGATAGCTTTCATCAGCAAAAAATCTAAGTGCGCAATACAATTTTAGAATCCGAGGAAAGACAGAACACCTTGTTGACGGTTCTAAGAAACTGTTTAACCTGTTTATGTGAAAAAGTTTAATAAAACTTTAAAAATATACATACTTTTATTCTTATTAAGACTGCTGCTTTCAGTAAAAGTTTACGTATTCCTTGTTTGGTAGTTATTGTAGGTAGGGATCGTCACGAATTCTTTTTCGGATAAGCGCCATGTTGTGCAGTTTTGCTGGTCTTATCATCATAAAAAACAAACCGACCTTGATGACCATGGCCTCGATTATTATACAAAATATTAATTGTTTTAACAAAATAGATTGCACCTCAGCAGTTTTTATAAACCATAATTAAAAAAGGAAATTTATTTTAGTTGTAAACGATATTTGGGCCCTCATTTATATATATTCTGGACTCCATAACATTACTAATAATTAGCCAAATTATATAGAAAAATTTCCGTGAGTTTTTTCTTATAATTTTTTTTATAAAAAAAAAATGTAAATAAATAAAACAGCTCTCTTCAAATTACGATTAACCCACTTTTTTTTATTATTTTGTTCTCACAGAATTCATAATTGGAAAATGTACACTAGGCACCATAAGTCTACGCTCTTAAAGTATACAACTCAACAACAAAATATATTTTTTAAAATTTTGTTTTTACATTTTGTAAAAATTATTTTATGTTTTACAAAAACAACAACAAAAATATTATCTTGTACGCCAAAAGTTTGTGTTAGTTAAAAGTTTTGTTTGGAGGATTTTAGATTAATAAAAAAATAAAAAACCCTTTTTTTCTTTTCCAAGAGATCCTTTTTATTTGATCCAAAGAACATGAATAATTGGTTCGTACAAAAATACTTAATTTATATTATTGAATTTTACAAAAGAAATGCTTACTTCTAAATATTATCGATTCTTGATAAGTGTTCTACATATTTTTTATTTCCTGATACTTCAAAAAGAAATGCTTATTTTTATAAACTAATATATTGGAAATTTCCTAAGTGTTCCTAGGAAATTTATATTTTAGGTCATTAAACAATTTGGGAGTTCGTTGCGACATTTATTCCAAAGAAAAAGAAATCGCTTAATTTCAAGTGCATACATACTTGTGTGTATGTATGTTCGTATTCTTATTTTATTTTATTTTATTCTTCTTTTTCTTTAGAAACAATGTTGCGGCGCTTATTTATATCCAATTACAAAGGCGTTAAAATATCTAGGGAAAATGTTTAGGGTTATTATACTTAAAGAATATTAAATTATTATTTTATGAGGGGTTGTAATCGTAACTGTTAAACTCCTTTTTTCAGAAAGTAGAGAAAAATATATTATTTTGCACCGAAGTGTGTTCTTTATTTTGTTATATTCTTAAGACTGCTTAAAATTATTACTTATGATCTATTTATAATAATGTCCAAAGATTCTTCTTTCTTTATTTTTAAAGTATAAGTTTTTATTACTTATTATTTATTAGGATCTACATTATGTTTTCCCTAATGATAATTGTCTGGACAGACAATAATTGTTAGTTGTGTTTTTCCGAGACGGAATGTATAGTTGTTATTGTCGCCCTTTGTCTGCTATGTTTTATAGCAGTACACTTTGTTATCATTATTGCTTATAATTAAAGAGTATTTTAGTGGTTAATGTGTTTATCTATGTACTGACCTTGGATGATGGATTTTAACTATTATTTGTTTCGTGTCTGTTGGTTTATTGTTTCTAATATTTGCTAATGTTTGTACAATAACCCTTGTTGAGAAATCTTTGTCTAAGTACAGCTGTTATCGTTATTAACTCAAAACTTATTTTCATAAAAATTAAAATTAATAAACGCAAGGCACAGCGAACGTACATTCATGCTTAACTCATAACAATCAATATGATACTGAAACAGCATCTATAATGTTGTGAGTAAAACAAGTAGTAATGACGAAAAATAATAAAATTGCATTCGTGATCATCCGATAGCAGATACAATTGCAAGAACAAATGTACAAGACAGGTTACAAAGAGAACAGTGAAAAAATACTTTGGTTGGTTAAATAGATATTTACAATGTACACAATCTAAGGTAGATAGATACAGAGATGCTGATGAAGGATGTAGCGACCCAGAAAACGCTGCATTTCATTCTGCTAGTGTAATTTTTTTTTTTTTTTTTTTTTTTTTTTTTTTTTTTTTTTTTTTTTGAAAAACGTCCACATACATTTGTAAATTAATTTTTCTTTCTTAAAATAAAAGGTTTTTAGATATTAAAAAAATAAATTTAAATTTATTTATATCAACAGTTCAAACCTAACCTTTTACTTTTTTAATTTTTAATTTATTCATTACTTTTTCAAACTGAGAAAATATTATTTTCTGTTTATTATTGTTTTCAACTAATTGGTTTAATCTTGTTTTAATTTCTATTTCGCCATCATGATCTGGTGTTCCGGTTATGAACTTCAAAGCAGATCCTAAAAAATTCAGGGATCTTTTATTTCTATTATCTGTAATTTGGGTTTTTAGAATTTCTATTCTTTTTATTAAAATTTGTGATTCTAGATTATCCATTAAGTTATATTCATTTTTCACGATGTTTTCATATGGTTGTAAAATTTTAGTTAACCACGTGGTTTAGACATTCATATTCACTAAAAGTATATACACTTGCCAGAAAAACTATTCGTACACCTTGGGCCTTAAACTTTAATCATAAAAATAATCCTCATTTTTTAATCGATTTGTTAAAAAAGTTTTAAAAGATTTGTTGTTGGATGTATTTGTTTTTTATAAGGCACTAACAATTTTATTATTTGACTTTTTCTTTTTACCGGTAAAATTACAAAATTATAAAGCTACATAAATTAATTTGTGATGTATTTAAAATACTATTAATAACTAGTAGGATATCCTTTACGTCGAAGAACTTCTGAAAGACGTTTTGGCATTGATTTTGCTAGTTTGGATGTTTCCTCCTGGTTTATTTTGTTCCATTCCTCCATAATAACGCTTTTTTGCATTTCCTTAGAGGTAATGTTATGTTTTCGGATCTTACTCTCCAATAAATCCCACAAATGTTCTATAGGATTTAGATCCGGCGATTGTGGGGGGGGGGGGGGAATGCAATTGATATTTTGTGTTGTAGAGTAGCCACAACTTTACATTATGCCCCGAATGCTTGGGATCATTATCCTGTTGGAACCAAAAGTCTGGTCCCAAATTCAGTTTGTCGGCGCTTTGCTGTAAATTTTGTTTCAGTATATTTAAATAGCCGTACTGGTCCATTGTGGATTCTATAAAAGTTAAATTTCGGACTCCTTTAGCTGCCATGCACCCCCACACCATAACACCACCTCCTCCATGCTTTACAGTTGGAACAAGATTTTCTTTATTAAGCGCTGTTTCATTCTTTCGCCAAACCATCTTTTTCCCCTTAATGCCAAAGATGCAGAATTTGCTTTTATCGGAAAACAAGACCTTTTCCCAAAACTCGGAAGGCATTTTGATGTATTTGTTGGCAAATTTCATCCTTTTTTTTTTCTATTGATGTTCGATATGTACGGCTTCCTACGTGCTACACGGCCATGATGATCAGCCTTTTTCAATATTTTGCGCACGGTGTCTTCGTGGATGTCTTTATTAAAAGATTCTTTCATATTCTTGCTGATTTGGGAAGCAGTAACTCTTGGATTTTGTTTTATCAGTGCCAAAACAGTTCGTTTTTCCCTTTAGGTCAATTTTGATGGGCGGCCTGTGCGTTGTTTGGACAAGAGAGAGCCGGTAGATTTGAAATTTTTAATGACGTATTGGATAGAAGAATGACTTCTTCCAACAGTCTTAGCGATTTCACGCAAAGATTTTCCTTCATTATGCAATTTTATAATAATTTCCCGTTCAGCTGCACAAATTTCTTTTGTTTTAGAACTCATCTTGATTTATACTTGATTTGTACTTCGAAAGTTTTACCACTGAGATAAAATAATTTAAATTAAGTAGAGCTTTCATTATTCTGTTGCTTTTGGCACACTTTAGCGTAGTAAAAAATTCACGGGATTCCCAGAAATAAAAGTGTACGAATATTTTTTCTGGTAGTAAAACGTTGCCACACTGCATTTTTTTTATTGAAAAACTTTGCTGTGAAACCATAAAGATTTGAAAATATACTAAAATTAAAAAAAAACTATATGAAGAACAAATAATGTTAAATTTTGCCACAAATCCTTTCCTATTACTTTTTTATAATTATTTAAAAATTAAATGTTGCAGTGTACGAATAGTTATTCTGGCTAGTGTACATACATCTTGATCTTGCACTAATATGTATTTTTTACTGTCTATCTTTTTAACGTTAAATCGACGCCTCCATTCTATAAAATTCTAAGTAAAAAAATGTGAGTTTTGAGTTACGAGCTCTCAAAGTTATTTCGTAAACTAAAGAAGATACTCCATTTGTTCTTTCACTGTTTTTAGTAGAATTTGAGTAGAATTTTTATAGTATTTTCTAAATTTACAAGGCAAAGGGTTAAAGATGAAACAAACGTTTCTTCCGGCAACTGTTTCCAATATAAACCGGATTCGTCAGCTTTATGTAACTGATCTTGACATAAGCCGAGCTCATTCAGTTTTGCTCTAACTTTATTTTGAACGGATCTACCAGATGTGATTAAGCGGAAAGTTTTTCTCCGCAAGTTTTAAGCAGTGGAACACCAAACCTCTTTTTGAAGTTTTGTAGCCATCCGTCGCTTGCCTTAAATCCACAATTGTTATTATTAATTTGCTCATGAAGTTGTTTGGCTTTCGCTTTAAGCGTTAGTCCACTTACTGGCTGTTGTGGCAGCAACTAAAATTTAATCGGCACAGGATAATAAAAACAATATTTTAAATGTTCGCATTTATTGCGATAGGCGGTTTTATTATCTAAAACAGTAACAAACATTAAGCATTACAAAAATAAAAATTATAAAATAAAGCTTACTTTGGCGAGCGCCAAATAGCGCAGCCAAGCGATTATCGCAGTAAATTAAAGTAACCGAATAGTTACTAGGTTAACAAAACAAAAAGTCCAAACAGAAATATCAACTCTAATTACTATAAAAATAACGGATTAAAATAAATTCAAGTGTCATAAATTAATTTACAACACTGGCATTTTCTTATTTCTCATGTTAACAAACCATTTACAAAGATTTTTTTTCTCAATTCTCGGAAGCTCTGATGCGCGTAATGTTTTGCGAACCCCTGGCCCATAAATTGTGTTGTTAACACATGTTTTTATCGCTTTGTCCTTATTTTTAATCGAACTAATCGTTGATTTTGCCACTTGTTATTTTTTTAGCTAATCTAGTTACACTACCATCTTTTTCTAATGGGTCAACAATATCTGCCTTGTCTTTCAGACTTAAAACTTTTGGCATTTTAGATAACATATTTATTTATTATTAGAACTCAGAATTCAAATTTGTATATGAGCAAAATACTAATAATAATATACTGACAGGTTGTGTGTTTATAGATCAAATATAATGGCGCAACTAAATCAGTAAAGGTACATATACATTTGCATGTATTTGTGAAAACAACCAACGTTAACATAAAAATGTGTTCTGGAATTCCCAAAACAGGTTCCCTGTCCGATGTATCACATGTGATACAAAAATATTGTTTTGTACCATGATTACAAAGTCCATGTATCATATATGAAGAAATTGAGAGGTGATTTGAAATATATTTTTTAAAAGACGCAGACGATCAAATTGAAATTTTATTACACGGACGTACTGAGTACATTGTCTAGTTTGTAAAATATTATTATTATTTTTTATGTTTTATTTTTTATTTATGAATTCATGTTTATTTCTTTTATAATAGTAAAAAAGGTGAAAATGATGTAAAATCTTTTATGTTTTTTTTTTTTAATTTTAGAGTGAATCGCATTGTAGCATGGCAAACAGTAACCCTTTCCACATTCAAGGCACTCTGTTTGTACTTGTTTAGCGCTTTTAGCGTTTCCTTCGGCTTTGTTTTTGGCATAACAGGTGACACAGCGTCGTCGGATAAGTTTTCCATCTCTCCGTGGTATTTGAGTAAGATGATGTGTCCTTGAAGTTGCTGGGAAGTTCAATGATTTAGTCTGCTGAAATTTCTCTACAACCTCGCCAAGCCAGTAACGAATCATAGCCTCTTGTATTTCCAAAATAGTGATGGATGATCCAGTTGCTTTATGGAAAATAACTCTTGCGTTAACCAGTGCTGCTTGAAAAAGTAAATCGATAGCAATCTTTTTGTACCACGTTAGACTTTTCCTTAGTGGCGAATAATAGCTACTCATTTGATCTGCGACATCAATCCCTTTTTTAGCATTATTATAATCAATTACAATATTTGGTTTTGAGGATTTTCCTCTCCATGAAGAGGTATCTGTCATCCCATCGTCATGGCACGTTGATATCATCAAAACATCG
Organism: Cistogaster globosa; assembly: GCA_937654795.1. Taxonomy (NCBI): domain Eukaryota; kingdom Metazoa; phylum Arthropoda; class Insecta; order Diptera; family Tachinidae; genus Cistogaster; species Cistogaster globosa. The sequence continues at coordinate 63,409,263 of OW569405.1, read as the reverse complement.
CGCTTATCATGCCACTTCAAAACGGTAACAAAGCTATCCATCTGCCTTGCCACAACATCTCCTCGTTTAAGCTTTGCTTTTGTAACTACATCAGGGAGATTTCTTTTATTTTTTCGCAAGGTGCCACATAAATCAGTATTTTTATTTTTTAAATATTTTGCCAGATCAATTCCAGTGTAGTAATTGTCTGCTACAATTAGTCTGCCTTCGTTTAGAAGTGCAGAACAAAGCTGTACCACAATAGTTCCAGGTTTATCCAGACCCTCTATAACAGTTCCAGATACCGCGTGTATTGCATAAGACCATGTGTATGAATTGGTGGAACACATTTTGTATATTTTTATCTCATATTTATGGGTTTTTGATGGATTGTATGTTTTTATACGTAATCGACCTTGATGATTAATTTGTGATTCGTCTACGACAATTGTGTCGCCAGGTAAATACAGTTCGCCAAACTTTGCAATCAAGTGGTTTACAAGAGGTTGAATTTTATATAAAATATCATCATTGTCATACTACTGAATCGATTATATGAAATACCTATTTTATGAATAAATGAGGTAAAATATAATGGATCCTTTTTCCAATAATGTTCAATAGTGGGTTTCTTATCTACTCCCATATAGAGTATGAGGGCAAAAAATTTTGTTCATTTCTTCTCTATTGACATCGACCCAACGTGAAATTCTCGAAAATCGTTTTGTACGTACCACCTTCAAATGTTCAGCATATGCATTTGTTTTTTGTACCATTGTGTAAATAAGATCATCATTTATGAAGAACTTAACTATCTTTTCAATAGTTACAACGCCTTTTTCATTTGAAACAACCTGTACGTGTTGTACTCCGGAATTACCTGTAAATGGTTCTCTGCCAATTGGAGGAATTTCTGCTACCCACTTTTCATTTTCGGTATTTTTATTTCGGTCATGACCCGTTTGACTTTCTAGATGATATGCATTTCCTGGCAACTCCATTTCAACGTCATTTACAGTTTCATCTTGGTCCTCTTCTTCAGATTCGTCATCCTCATCAGGTTGATACATATCGTCACTTCCATTACTGAAATCACTGTCATTTTCACTTTCTTGTAAGAATCGCTGTATTTCTTCATCAGTATACTTTGCACGAGAAGCCATCTTTTCTTACACACTTTTAATTCAAGTTACTAAATAAGAACGCACGTGTTTCACTTTCAACACTTCAACTATTTATAACGTATATGTTCTAAATTTTGAATGGTACGCTCAATGAATCATTGGTGATACATATCACATATGATACATGCAACGTATGGGATCTAATTTCAAAACAACAAGTTCATGTATCATATATGACACATATATTTTTACCGTTATAAATCCAGTAAAGATGCATATGGCTAATTGGAAAACACATTAGTAACCTCGAAAAATACCAACAACATTAAAATTATAAAAATGTATGTAGGACGTATACCGTTAAAAAATAATTTGTATGGGGACAGGGAACCTGTTAAAAGTAAATTCAAAAAATAAAACGAAAAAACTCCGAACGTTTTAGAGTACTCAATGTAAAAATTAAAGTGTTCACATTTTCTAGTCGTTCATGTGTTCGAGTGGTAGAAGGATTCAGTTTTTTATTTTTATTTTCAATCATTGTTCGAATCTTCTAAAAATAACGTGTTTAAAAAAAAGGGAAACTTAATTTTGTAATTGGGAAAATACTTACCTTAAAACTATAATTTACTTTATTTGCCTAAAAATTAACCTAAATAATTTTAGAGAGAGAAATTCTTACTTTAAGTACTTAACCTGAAATACTTAACATAAATGAAAAATTAAAATACTTACCTTGTAAACTCATACTTACCACAACATTCTGAATTGTAAAACGAACCCTGAAATAAAGGAAAGGAATTTTCAAATTGAAACCTTCTAAGCGCTCTACTCTATATAACAATCCAGGAGAGAGGTGACTATTCAGATACCCAAATAATAATAAAAGAAGAAATCCTCAATTTCTTCTTCCTAATTTCTACAACTATATTTGTTTGAAACGAAAAATTATACATTAAAGAAAGCTCCCTTATAGATTGGCCACAGCAAGAAAAGATATTCCCTACTCTGCCTAAGCTCTAAGCGAGAGTGGCAGAAAGCTGTTCCCCTTCTTTATAAAACAATTCGCTGTAATCGTGCTCCTCCGAATTCAAATATGACAGATTTAAATATGTTATATCGCTGTGTTCAAGTGAAAAATTTCCTGTCCACTGTATGGGTTGTAATACCCAAACGGTATTTTGTTGCCCAAAATAGCAAGAAATCGATTCTCAACATCATTATTAGCTTTAATAGGGATGAGAAAATTTTCGATAATTATGGCTGAATAATTTTTACTATCGAAATTAATAACCTTCTGGGAAAGGGTACCTGAAATAATGAATTCTTTAGGTATGGGGTAAATATTTTATGTGTCACTTGATTTATTCCGTTTATTGTCTTGTACCAGAGCTGTGTATCTATTTTTGAAATATAAATTCCCAAGGGCATTTGGCCTTATTATGCTTGTTTCGGATCCAGTTTTAATCAGACATTTAATTCTGTAAACACCAATTGTTATAACCACTATGGGAAATTTTGTGAAGGAGGCATTGCAAAAAAATGTACGTGTCCCTCTTCTTTTAAATTTCCGATATCTATCGGTTCTAGTCCGTGGCTGTAATAATTTCTTTGCCTACTTATAAGAGTTTCTAGTTTGATTTGATTTGGTCTGATTATTAGAAATTAATTGCTGTATAAAATTTCTACTGTTATTTATGCTCTGTCTATAGTTTTTATAATTAAAGTTTTGTTTTTACTTGAATCAGAATTTTTACCGTTAGTAAATATTAGAATGTTGAGGATTATTGTTTGACGTGGCTTTTGCCAATTGTAACTTGGTTTTTGTTTATATTTAAAATTACTTCTATGATTATAAGCGATGGCTCTTGTGTCGTCTAATAATTTGAGTTTTGGGTATTTTAAAATTATTTCAGTCAAAGTTCTTTTATTTGTGCAATATGTGTACTAGATTCCTGTCGACATATTCTGGTTTATATATACTAGGCTTAAATTGATCTCCTAAATATATGTCGATTTATTTCACATTTACATTTCTCAAATATAATAAATAATTCGTGCAAATTACTTTTACTATACGTCAATAATTGAAACTTTGCGCATATGTCCTTTTTGGTCTGAATTCTTGTAGCATCCTGTTCTTAACTTCCTTCCAGAAAGCGTTGTTTTGAAGTTCGCTCACCCTTCGTTTAGCATTACCCAGAATTTGTTCGTTTGCAACGATCCCGATGCAAAATTGAGCCAGGTTTTCATTGTTTCTACAGAGAGCGAGACTTGCTCTGACTGCATGTATAAATGCTCCTGGGTTGTGTTTTTCGTCGAGAGGCTTTAGTCTCCGGAATTGTTTAAAAATGTCCTTGACCACATTACACATCATGCAGGATACGTTGATGTTGTGGTATCTGTGGTTCATGTTGTAGCTGTTATTAAATGAGAGACCGAAACAATTTTTCAATATGTTGTATCATTACTTTCATTCATTAAAGGAATGCTCGGTGCAATAATTATATCATGATGAGAGGTCATTATGGATGCTATTTTATTTGTTAGAAAGATTAATTTCTACCCACTAGTGGGGATCATTAACTATCAGGCACTTTTTCAGATGTTGTTTGAATCAATTTCTTTAAGTCAAAATTCGGTATAAGTTTCAGATCAATTGTTTGAGCTTGAAGAGGATTCTTCAAAGATAAGAACCAAATGTTTGACTTTTGAATATGTGTTTAACAATGTCAATATAATTTATCGAAATGGTCACTGTCCCGATGAATTGATCAAATTTATCTCTTACATTTAAGGACTCTTTGACATCTGTCAAACCATTTCCCATTGAGTCATTAAATCTTTTAAAATCGATGTCTGGTTGTAAATTAAGTTTAATTTGAACACGATTTCAGATAAGACAAACCTTTATTAACTTCTTTTAAGTCTTTTCCAAAATCATTTTTGATTGCGTCTATTAATGTTATCTTGTCGCTCTCAGTCATAACGACATAAAGCCAAGACTTCAATTTTCCAAAAATTGTTGTTCTGAGGTTTTTCAGCTTGTAATAAAGCGCAAAGTCTATTGGCTTAGAACTACAAAAACTGTTTGCTGATTGATCCCGTCAGACATTTTTTCACAAATTATGAGTGTTGTTTTTGTTTCTTTTCCTATCATAACTGGATCTAAGCAAGCAGATTTCTAATAGTAAAAATATTTTTTTGAATCATTTACACCAGTTGCTAATTAATCACTAAAATAACCTTGATCTAAATTATCATATGTGTCAAATTCATTTGCTAAGGATTTTAACACTAGATTTACGGATGTTGAATATATACCTATTTTTACTGAAGTGAGCCAATTTGACTCATACAAGAAAATTGAAGTTTTTCGCAAAGAAAATAGTTCGAAACTATTTTAAATGAAATGTTTATTATTAAAAAATTTATGGAAAACATTTTTTACATATAAACTCTGTTTTTGAAACACATTTTCCGCAAACATTTCTATTACATTTAGCACAATGATTTCTACATCTGTTTCTTTTGCATGATTGTTGAACTTGACAATTCTTCCGTGCGTCAGTAGCATGAATTTCTGCCTGTGGAATGGAACTGTTCTCGACTTCTTCTCTATATTCGCTTCTTAGCTCTTCAGCCAATTGGAAAATAAAGTCTTTTCGTGAAATATTTACTTGAGTCGTCTCTTTATATAGAATCCAAGCATTGATAGCTGCTAAATCTAAAATATTGTAGAAAACTTGTAGAGGCCATCTGCGTGAACTTGCTTTAACACTATATTTTCGGGCCATTTGGTCAAGTACATCAACGCCATACTTGGTACTATTTTAATAGGTTATTGTTTCTGGAACAAGTTTCTTATTTTTTTCAATTGTTATATTTGTATGTTTTGTACTTAGTAGTAAAACTTTTTTATTAGGCTTGCTTTTATAAATGGTCAGGGTACAATTCTCAGATCCATACAGTTTTGTAGAAAATTTTGTCATTTTATCTTTTTTGGCTTTCGCAATTTTTGGTAATTCTTTTCGGTTTGCACGTATAGTGCCAACCAAAGTAGTTTTCTTTGCAAGTAACTTTTTTGCAAGTGAAATACTAGTAAAAAAGTTATCTGTGGTAATATTCCGTCCACAGCCTAAATATGGCTCTGCAAGCTTAGTTACTACAAATTCGCTCAAGGAAATGTTTGGTCCTCGGATTTCATCCTTGCCCAAGTACGGAAAACCGTTTACAAGATATTTACTTCTAACATCGGATGCCAGCCAAAATTTGATGCCGAATTTATCCGGCTTATTCGGCATGTACTGCGTAAATCGGCATCTAGCTTTAGTAGGGAATAATTGCTCATCGATCGTTATGTTTGCGTCAGGTTTATAGCAAGCCTGACAATTCTCTATAAATTCTTCCCATATTTTTGAAATCAGGGCAAATTTGTCTGTCTTCAGTCTTTCACTGCGTTCATTTTTTCTATCAAAACGTATGAACCGAAGTATGTCTGTAAATTTATCTCTAGACATGGTCTGGGCGAAAAAAGCCGTACCCCACTTCGTAGACCACAAATATGAATACTTCAAATTTTTAGCCTCATATGCTCCTCTAGCAAATAAAATTGCTACAAAGGCCCACAATTGTGATTTTGTAACCGTCCATTCCTTATTATTCAAAACTTGACGAGCTTCGAGTTCGGTACATGATTTTATATACGCCATCATACCATCGTCAATTATCAACTTGAATGCACTACTTGCTGAACCAAGCATAATATGCCTTTTAGCATAGGCAGTTGGACCAGAAATGTCTCTGAATATGGTATAAATCGGTGATCTACCTACGTTTCCACCTTCATTCAGTCTTTCCCATAAAGTCCCGTCAGCAGCTTTTTCGGCTAAAATTTCTTTATCAGAAGATGTATCGATAGCATCTAGATCATTTTCAATTTCAGAATCAGAAATAACTCTAGCTCTTTTTTTACTAGGAGCTGTGTAACGAAAAATTTCATCTTCGCTTTCAGTTTCAGGATCAGAAATCACTCTAGCTCTTTTTTTACTAGGAGTTGTGTAACGAAAATTTCACCTTCACTTTCAGTTTCAGAATCAGAAGTAACCCTGGCTCTTTTTTTGTTACGAGCTATATAACAAAGATCTTCATCTTCACTGCTAGAAGATTCAATTTTATTGACTTCGTCCTCTAATTCAATTTCGTTATCACTTTGGTCTATATCAATTGCATCCGATTCATTATCTGATTGGTCCTTCTTTAGTTTGATTAGTTTTTTCAGCAAAAGACAATTTTTCTGATTCTTTCCCATAATAAAAACCCTAGATAATCACATAAAGTAAATATCAGTTGTAATACCTTTTACAAATAAATTACGAAATTACCTTTGTGGATCAATTTTTCTGGCAAAAAATGAATTTTATGAATTTATAAATTATATATTACTTCACTGCACTGCTCACACGCGATGTATAAATCGAAATGACGACAGAAGTAACGGAGTAACGAAAACAAGTGATAATTACTCCAACATACACACAAATATTGTATGTGAGTATTGCCAAATGAGAAGAGGTAACGGAGTAACGAAAACAAGTGATAATTACTCCCACATACACACAAATATTGTATGTGAGTATTGCCAAATGAGAAGAGAAACAAATCACGTGCGACTTGACTGTTGTCCAGGCCTGATAGGACCAGTAAATTTCATGTTATGCGATTAACTGCTAAACCATTCTACGAGTCAAATTAGCTCACAATCGTGAAAATAGGTATACCACATTCGATAATGCGAAATGAAGGGGTCTGCGAGGAAGAGGAATAAGCGTTTACATATATTTCATTACTTTAATTAAAAACCAACGTATGTTTTTAAAAAGTAATATTAAAGTTTTATGTATATATAGTGATCAAATTTTGAATGAGTCAAATTGGCTCGGTCCGTAAATCTAGTGTTAATGATTTATTGGACTGTACTTGACAACGTTTTCTTGGATATGGATTACTATAGGTCCGAATTGGATGAAAATGTCTTGGATCTTAGGTTGATCAGGCTGGTCATTAGAGCGATCAGACTCCACAATAACAGAGTCTTGTTTATCCTGGTTAATTAATGTAGGATCAGATGCATTGGCAAAGTATTGAAGAAGGGTAAATGTGTTTCCAGATGATTGACCCAGCTTCATCTTGCAACGTTTCATTTGGTTGAGAGCATGCTGCTTAAAGTAGGTTCTCTCTTTAGTCGTCTGTATGTGCGCACATCTATGATACTGTTCATTTTTACCACGTAGTCGTTTTTATTCATTTCAGCTGTCTTGTTGCCCATATCTGATTTCAATATAATTAAATCTTTGTTATTCATTAACCCTAAATTCATGAGGTCAACACCTAAAATGGAAACTAAGTTACCCATATGTAAAAATGGTCGATTATCATGAATCAGGCATTCATTTTTCAAGAAAATGTATAGTTTTCCTAGAAAACACAATTTTTTGTTGCGTCCATATATGGTGCACTATGCATTTGTAATGAAAAGTCTTTTTTAATTATTTTTAACGTATCAATATTTTATTAACATAAAGTATAAACAAATTATTTTTTTTTTAAATTTAGAGTTATGAAGTGTTATAGTCGGTAAAACAATTACGTTTTTCATTCAAGCAGAGGTGAACATTACATTTTTGACACTTGAAAATGGAACGGTTGTTTACTTTTTTGTCTTCAACAAATTTCTGGTTTTTACACTGAGCTCTACCTTCAACAATTGGAAGATGATTCAAGCCATCAAATCGCAAATTGTTCGAAGGGTGATATTCATTTTTGACACGTGTAAGAAGTAAATTATGTTGATTAGCTCTCTTTTGTGCCATACTTGCTAAAACTTAGATACAGGGTGTTTTTTATAGACGTATAGAACTTCGAATTGAAATAAAACACAAGAAAATCGTTTTAATGTCCATCAATTTGGCTTTATTGGAAGGATAATTTTATGCCATTAATGTTTAAATATGATTTCGGGCATGTGGCCGCCGCGGCTGGCTCGAATAAAGTCAATTCTACAGGTCCAATTTTCAACCACTTTTTTGAGCATGTGGGGCCGTATGTTGGCAATAACGCCACGAATGTTGGCTTCCAAGTCCCCTAACGTTTCTGGTTTGTTGGCGTAGACGAGCGACTTTACATATCCCCAAAGAAAATAATCCAATGGTGTCAAATCGCACGATCTTGGTGGCCAATTGACAGGTCCATTCCGCGAAATTATGCGCTCATCGAATGTTTCCTTTAATAAATCGATTGTAACGTGCGCTGTGTGGCATGAAGCGCCGTCTTGTTGGAACCACAACTCATGCACATTCATGCCATCCAATTGGGGAACAAAATAGTCGGTTATCATGGCTCTATACCGGTCTCCATTAACGGTAACTGACTCTCCAGCATTATTTCGGAAGAAGTATGGCCCAATGACTCCACCAGCCCATAGAGCACACCAAACAGTCAGTTTTTGTGCATGTAATGGCGTTTCAAGGGTCTCATGTGGATTCCCTTCACTCCAAATGCGGCAATTTTGCTTGTTGACGTAGCCATTCAACCAAAAATGAGCCTCATCACTGAACAAAATTTTGCTATGAAAATCAGCATCGAGATCAATCTCATTTTCGGCCCATACACCAAAATCACGACGCATTGCATGGTCTCGCGGCTTTAATTCTTGCACAAGCTGGATCTTGTAAGGTCGCAAGCCAAGATCTTTGCGCAAAATCTTCCATAAAGTTGATGGACAAAGCTCTAATTGCTGTGCACGGTGGCGAATCGATTCATTCGGGTCCTCTTCAACACTTTGCTCTACAGCGGCAATTGTTTCTTCGGTGCGCACTGTTCGACGTCTCTGCGGATGCGTATTATCACATAGAGTAAACGTTGTGCGAAAACGATCCATGGTTAACCGAATTAATTGCTCTGGTCGATTATGTCGACCATAAAATGGACGGAGCTTGCGGTAAACTTCGCGAACTGAACCATTATTTTCGAAATAAATTTGCACGATTTGCAAGCGTTGTTCTTTTGTCAACCTATTCATGATGAAATGGCAAACCAAACTAAATATTAATCACTTGACAGCTGACAAAATGGCCGCCAGTTAAAAAAGTGATGCCAACTTTAAGTTCTATACGTCTATAAAAAACACCCTTTACTTCCAAACGGAACGCCTTTTGGGTAATCGTAACTGATGGATTTGCTCTTTTAAAAAGTAACCAAGCATTTACCATGGAAATGTCGAGTAAATGATAAAATAACTTGATATACCATTTACGACTTTTTAATCCGATTTTAAGGCGACCCAAAAAAGAATCCGTAAGATCTACACCGTCCATATGTAGGTTGTATTCTTTTATAATTTGGAGGCAAGTAATCGTTTCCACTCTGTGCTCCTTCTTATTCCAACGCTCAACAGTGGAGATATTAGTATTAACATTATTTTTGGAAAGAAAAGGTTTTGTACCAACAAAAGTGGACACAAGATTAACAACTCTGTTATCTTTCCAGCTAATTGATGGTTAATCAATACCTTGAATATTAGCTGTAAACTCTGATGAAACACCCCGGATCATTTTCATCATAGCCTTCGCATCAGGAAGCTTACAATTTTTTATGCGATTCTATTGATAGTTCCGATGCTATGAATGCCCTGAGTTCGAAGATAAATCAATAATGGTATAGAAGTATAATAGTTGTCCATATATACGATATAATTTTGAAAGCGCGCAACTTCACGAGTCATACGTACTACAATATTCGCAGATGCCTTTAAATAAGGCTCTCCCGGCCGTAGGTAATATTGTTCTTCAGTATAAATTTCAATTTTATACATAAAACCGGTTGTGTCGCAAAGAGCAAAGAGTTTTAATCCCCATTTTTTCGGTTTGTTTGGTAGGTATTGTTTCATATAGTGCCCAACTTTTGTTGAGCACATCTGTTCATCTATTGATAAACGTGGCTTCATGGGAACTGTTCGAAAACGATCATTGAGAATGTCCACCATTGGCCTTATTTTAAACAAACGATTTGGATCTTCAGCATCATACTCAAGGTTATTGTTTATCTGGAGGTATTTCCTGATTTTCTCAAACCTGTTGACCGTCATTACGTTACGCACCGCATCAACTCCATACTTTGTATTCCAATAATCTCTTACACATGGAAATTTGTGATAAGACATGTAGTAGATAATGCCAATGTATTTTTGAAATTCCAGGGCATCTAAAAAGAAATTTCGGTCGTTTTTTTTTTCCACTTTTGCGTAATTGATGCTCTCCTTAACTATTTCCTCCATTAGATCATCCGTAAAAAAATATTTAAAGCATGTGTAAGGAGTTGCTAAATAATCTTGTGTTTCTGGATCCAAGTTAAAACTTCCAAGAAAAGTAAGTTGTTGCTCAGATAACTGCAGGTTTCCTTTTTTCCAACGTACTCTTTTAAAACTGTCTGAAGTCAACAATAACGTCCTTGTACTTCATACATTCTTCGCGTGCTTGGATAAACTGAACATTTTGGTCAGTTCAAGAATTTTTAGTTGAATTTTCATTCTATTATCTGCAGGAGTTGAGGTCATTTTAATTTTTTTCCTTGGTAACATAGACGGACTCTGCTCTACAATAGATAAATCTGCTGCTATTACTGAACTTATATCAGGAACAGAAATTCCGGAAGCTTGACAACAGATATATCCAGTTCTTCTGCATTTAAAATTACACATTCATCCAATATGGCATAATTAGTTTCGGCTCGATTTCTCACACGTTGTGGTATTTGAGTTTCGTGATTTAGTTCAGCTGGTTCAAAATTTCCGCCTTTGTCTTTTGGTAGGCCTTCAATTTTGTCGCTTAATAAGTCCAATAATTTATTAGCATGCACATTGGACATATTGCTCTCTACAAACCATGCAGCTAAACGTTTATTAAAATCAATAACGGCGCTATCCGACGAGTTCTCACTTTCATCAGAAATATAATTCTCGTGTTCAGAAATATAATCTTCGTTTGGCAACAAGGAATCCAAATTATTTTGTGCTTCAGGCACAACCTCCTGTTCCACAAATTCACTCTGGGTACTTACAGAACTTGCAGCCGCACCGTTCCATAGATGCTCAAAAATGTCGGTGCTGCTGCGCACAACACTTTTCTTTTTTTTTTGCTGCAGACATTAAATAAATAGATAAAAGGTAATTATTATTTAATACTAAATGATAATTAAAAGTATCAAACGCACTTCACAACTTTAATAACAATTTAACACAATTTATTAACACAACTTAGCACAATTTCAACGGAGAGAATGTTACGTGTCATTCGTACGTTTTGCTTAAATTTATGAAACATTTGCATTTGCAAGGAAATTCTCAACGGCGTTCGCAAATCACTTGTATTTGCAAGCAAATTGTCAACGGCGTTCGCAAATCACTTGCATTTGCAAGCAAATTGTCAACGACGTTCGCAAAAATCTTATTTATGCAAGCTTGCTGCAATCTTAATTTACAAAACGCTTGCCAATATGTTGGTTGGGAAAACACACATATCTGCACTGCTCACTCTACTGTAGTTTACCATTTAGTGATGAGAGAAGTTTACATCACACTTGATGGATGTACCAGTCTCAGTTAATGGATATACCTTCATTTGATAAATCGACCTTTTTTAAGTTCTACTGACTTTGTTACACTTTTTCCAATTTAAACGTTCCTTGCTGTTGGAAAATACCTTAAAGTAAAAGAAGAGATATATTTATGTATAAATAATTTAATACACAACAAACAATTAACTATTTGATTAACTAATCTGTAGTACATACCTCGCAGGGAGTTATTAACTAAAGAGAGGCTTCAGAGGGCTTGCTTATCCCACCTTCCATCCCAATTATATTTGTATGTCGTCGGTAAAAACAGCGCATTACAGTGCTGACATCTTGCGATGTTCCCTTAATCCTATGTAAATGTGATTTCTAAAAAAATAGAAATGAAATATTATTAAGCTACTTTAAGCATGAACTTAAGTTCTTTACCCCTTGCTGTCTCTCTAACTCTTACCGCTGGAAGGTTCTGCAAAGGGAGCATGCTGACGACTTCATCAAATTTTGAGTATCCCCAGTCAAACGACAGACGTGTCTAGATTTCCTTTTGAGCCTGGATGTAATCTTGAAAGGGAAGGAATGCCTTGAATGGAAAAATATTTTAAACCAATATAATATTTGAAACGTTTTAATTAACCTTTATTTTTCCCATCACTTTTGGACGACGGTAATGTTGATGCACACATCTTGAGTATTTCTACTAAATACTGTTGTTGACTCAAAATCAAAGGAATACATAAAATTAAGCAAATTAGGAAAAGCTCTACATATTAAAAACAATTACAATTTTTGATTTTAAGGCTTCATAAGTTTTTCCAACTCGAATCTAACTTTTTGAAGGCTGTGGCGGATTTAAATACCCGCAACATGTCTGTGACGTTTTGTGTTTCCAGCGTGAGGTTCATTGGACGCAATCTCAAATGCATTTAATTACTTGATAAAGAAGCAATTTTCTTAATGGCACGAAATAAAACTCTTCACTCTTGCATATGATTTGTTTGTTTGGGGCAAACAACGTTGCAACTGTCAAGAAATTTCTTTTCCTTATTTTTTTTCTGGTTTTTATGTTTAGTTGACCTTTAGTTGTTTATATGGGAAAAAAACTATTTGTTTCGGCTTTAAGGTCTTCTTATAATAAAAACAATGTTTTTATTTCTTTTTTAATTATTTATTCCAATATTTCGGTTATAATCGTTAACCATTTTCAAGGAAATATTCTACAACAATAAAAAATTATTTTTCAACCAATAATATAAACATCACTAAAACATTAAATACATACAGTGGCAAATTAGGAAAAAATTGGTATCCTTAAAAAGAAAAAATGCTACAATTTAACAAACAAAATTCATTTATTGCAAAAATATACATTTCAATATATTAAAACTAAAAACACGAAAAATACTTTTTATTTTTTCTCACAGCTTATTTTATGCAGGTATATATTGTTTTGACCAACTCGAAATTAAAACTGACAAATGCAAAATTTAATATTTAGTGTGATAGCCCTTATTATCTATGACAGATTTCATACGGTTTGGCATAGATGCGACCAGTTTTTGTGTCACACTCGGCGAAATATTCGTCCACTCCGTCAGTAGAGCTTCCTTTAGAACGTTTCTGCTAGAAATTTTGTGTTTTCTTATATTCTTTTCTAAAATTGACAACAAATTTTCTATTACATTAAGGTCTGGCGACTGTGGTGGCGGTGTCATCAAATGTGGGCAGTTATATATTAACCAAGTTTGCACAATGCCAGATTTGTGCTTCGGATCATTATCTTGATAGAACCGAAAATAATCTGATCGAATTCCCAGTTTCTCTGCGCTCTCCAACAAGTTGTCCTTACGAATTTGAAGGTACTTAAATTTGTCTATGGTGCTTTCAATAAACGCTAGATTTCCAGTCCCAGCAGCCGACATACAGGCCCAAACCATAACGCTACCACCACCATGCTTTACTGTTGCCTTTAAGTTTTCTTTGTTCAGCTCTGTATTAGCTTTTCGACATACATACGACATGCCATCTGAACCGAATATATTGAATTTTGATTCATCAGCAAAGATGACCGAATTCCAAAATGCAGACTCCTTGGAAATAAGTTCTTTGGCGAAATTAAGTCTTTATTGTTTATTCTTCGGACTTATAAATGGTTTTTTGCGTGCAACTCGGCCATGAAAATCATGCTGGCGCAGAACACGGCGAAGAGTTTCGGCGCAACATTGTTTGCACAGATCAGCTGCAACTTCAGAGGCCAGCTTTGGAGCTGATAGCTTTGGGTTTGCCTTTATTTTCCGCAAAATATATCGCTCGTCCTGCTCATTATAAATTTTATTTGGTGCCTTCCTACCTTTGTTATGAACCCGATTTTCATGTATGAAACGCTCAATGATTTTTTGGACCGTAGAAGAATTAATGTTAACCATTTCAGCTATTTTTCGCTGCGAGTGGCCATTTTTGAAATGGTTTAAAACCAATTCTCTTTGTTCTAAAGTGGTACGCGGACTTATTTGAATTTTTGTAAGTTGACACTTTATGCAACGAAACTAGACTAACAATTCAACGAAAAATATTGCTAGAAGTAGAATTATGAAAAACGAAACCAAAAACAAAGATGGATTGAAGTACCGTTACAGTAAAAATTTGCTGCATAAAATAAGCTGTGAGAAGAAAAAAAGAGTGATTTTTTGTTTTCATACTTTTGAGAGTTACAAATAAATGTTTTTACAAAAAATGGTTTTTGTTTCCTAAAAAACAATGTTTTCACTTTTAAATAAAACCAAATTCTTTTTCAAGTGACCGTTATTTGTGCTTCTATAGACCTCAAAAACCAAAATATTTCACTGCATAAAATAAGCTGTGAGCCACTGTAAATTAAAAAAATTTTAAGCTAAGTTTTCAAAAACACAACCTGTTCGCTTTTTATCCAGCTTCAACTTATTATTGTTTATGTTTTCCGTTTTGGTTTGTGTTTTTTTGTAATTGAGTCGTTTTTCTATAGGTACATTAACCCTTTATCGGGCAACATGACATTTTAAATGCAAATAGTTGTTATTCTATTACTATTACTAAAATAAAAACACATATTTATTCAAAAATTTTAAAAAAATATTTTTTACTTGCTAATTAAAAAAAAAAACTGGTGTGTTACAGAAATGTTACATTGCTGAAAAGTTATGAATATTTTATGATAGATGGAACGCACGGAAGCCGTTATTATTTTTGTTATAGCACAACGCCACATTTTTCGCATAACGTTTGTGACACACATTGGCAATTTGGCATTTTGCACCTTATTCTTTTTTCCTCCCATACTGGCCAATGACCAACCTGTTCTTGGGACGTTGTATTTCAATGTACTTTTTTTGCGCTTTGTCGTACCTCTTTACTGGGCGTTTTGGGATTTCACCAATGAAAGTAGAAGCCAAATTTAAAATTTTGTTGTATTTCCATGAGACTGTCGCAATATCAATTCCTTCGACGCTGCAAACAAACTCTACACAAAAAACCACTATTGTTCTTTATCATTTTCATTTCAGCCGGAAGTTTACAGTTTTGAATTCGGTCTCTTCTTATCGTTCCCACGCTAAAAATTCCTTCTTAAGCTAAATAGGCGAGGAGAGGCAAAGAAGTAAAATAGTTGTCGAAATAAAGTTGAAAATTTTGATTTCTAGAAATGATTTGCGCCATTTTCACGACAACATTTGAAGACGCGAGTTAATTTCCAATTATAGGAATGTGAAAAAAAATATATTTTCTTTTTTCTGCACCAAAAATGTGCGTTTCTTTATTAAATATATTCTTAAGACTATCTATCCTACTTTTCTTAGCATCTATTTATATTAATAATTATGTTTAATGTTTCTTTGTCCTAACTCAAAATATGTTTTTCTTTGTTTAGGTTACTAGTACCTTTTTGATCAGTAAAACATGTTTTAAGTTATTTGTATTAAGTTAGAAAAGAAAGAATGTGTTTCTTATCGTTACAATAGTTGTATTTATGATGTTTGTCTTATCTCTAGCTTAGAATAGTTATATTTGAGTTTATGGATTTATCATCTTTTATTACTATCTTAGTTATATTTGAATTTATGGATTTTTTATTACTATCTTAAAATAAGAGATGTTAACTCGCGCTTAGGTCAGGTTCATTACTTTTAATGACATTTTCAGTTTCTGGCTCAAATTTATAAGCGAATCCCGAAGAACCACATAGTACATATATTTTATAACTCCATTTATGGGGTTTGTTGGGCATGTAACGCTTTAGATAGTTTCTGGCCTTGGTAGAACACATCTGTTCATCAACACAAAGATGTGGTTCAAGAGGAACTTTACCAAAATTTTTATTTAATTCGTCTATGACTGGCCGGACTTTAAACATTCTATCATAGTCTTTGTGGATTGAAGCTAGATTTTTTGTGTTATCATTGAAGTGAATTACACGTCTAATTTTTTCAAATTTTTTTAAAGGCATCACTTCTTGTATCATAGTGGTCCCAATGCTGTTGCTCCAGTGACTGGCTACATTAGGAAGCTGTACCAACGACATCATGTACACAACGCCAATAAAATGTTGAATATCTATTTGTGCTACGCGAAACGTATCACTGATGTCTTTTTGTGTAATATACAAATTTGTATTGCAACATTTCTTTTGAAAGGAAATAAAAAAAATATTGTATTGGAGTATTGGAGGCTTTTTATCTTTTCCGGCAATGATGTAATTCCTTTGAATAGCAGTTGTTGCTCATTTAGAATAAGGTTTTCTTTTTCCAAAGAATGTTCGCATAATGCTTCTTTTGGTATTGCCTATTTTCTGCTGCTTGTTCTAGTACAGCGGCTGAGGTTGGAGATTCTGTGCTAACATTTTCTAGACATTTTATTATATCGTCAATTGTAGACTAAGATTAATATTTTGTTGGGAGCCCTTTTTGCCGTATTGCCCATTTCAATCGATTTGACATCGATTCAACAAGTCTATGGCAGTACTTAGGTGATATCCTTCCCCATTCCTCCTTTAGAGCAACTATTAAGTCGTTTTTGGTATTTATTTGATGAACTTTTAATTTTTCCTCTAAATGACTCCACACGTGCTCTATTGGATTAATATCCGGCGATTGTGGTGGGGTTTCAAGCACATGCGGGCAGTTATAGAGCAGCCAGCTTCTGACAATGTATGCCGTGTGCTTCGGGTCATTGTCTTGGTAGAAGTAATAGTCATCTTTAAGACCCAATTTGTTCGCTGATTCCGCAAGATTTTTACGTAGAATATCTAAACAGTATCTGTGATCCACAATTCCTTCAACAATATGGAGATTACCCGGTCCAGCTGCTGATATTGCACCCCATAACATAACCGACCCCATACTATGTTTTACTGTTGGTCTCAAATTTTCTTTGGCGAGCTCTGTAAGCGGTTTTCTCCACACATAAGAACGTCCATCCGACCGGAAAACATTAAATTTACTTTCGTCGGTAAAGATTACTCCAAAACGAAAAGTACTTATTTTTATGTTCTTCAGAAAAACTTACACGTGTACGTCTGTTTACATCATTTACAATGTTTTCTCAAAATATTTCTTACAGTTTCAGGATTAGCTTTCTTTTTGAGATGTTTTTCTGCTTCAGCAGTTAATTTAGCAGTTAATTTCTTTTGCTTGGCTGTGAAACATTCTCGAATTTTTTTGCACCGGAATAACGTTTTATAATATTAAACACTGTAGACTTAGGTTTATTGACTATTTCTGCAATATTTCGTACAGATTTTCCGGATTTTGAGTGTTCAATAATCAATTTTCTAATTTCAGGCGTTGTTTGGGAACCCCGATTCGCCATAGTCAGTAAAATATTTAAAGTTGTTCAAAAACGCTTGTAAACAAACTCTTAAACCATTTAAATGAAAAATATTTGCAAATAGTTCCGTTATAAACCGCAATCAAATCGAAGTTGCCAGATGTCCCATTATTACTTTGTGATATAAATATGCGTTATTGTGAATTATCGCTTGTAACTTTTTCTCTTCAAAACAAACAGCGATAAAATTACGTTCTAACAAAATCAAAAGTAAAAGCAACATAAAAACATAAAAAGCATAAAAATTAACGCAACTGTGAGAAAAAATATGTTAGATAAAAAAATACTTTGGTTGTGTCCCATTATTACTTTGAGACTGTAAATAAAAATATTTGTATTTCTTTCAACAAAACAACTCATATTATTTTTTAATAGCATTATTTAATTCATATTTTATTTTTATAAATTAATTTAATTATGTAAATATGTTTATAAATAAATTTTATGTTTTGATAAATTTGCCGTTAGTGCTATGTCGAGCACATTTTTGTTAACTGATGAAAAATAATGGTTGCTTTCAATGCCGTGAATGCTTTTAATGATAGCCCATCTGTCCGAAAGAAATCCAGTTGTATTTTTTATGTATGTACTGCTTATATATAAAATAAAAATACCATTTACATTCATTTTTGCCAATTTAAAAAAATCATGTGCGTTATAAAGAACAATTTTCTGAGCTTTCACTACAGTACGTTCATAAATAATAGCGCATTTGCTAATCTGTAAATTAATAATTCATAAAATTTTAACAGGACATGCTATAATTTTCATCTCTTTGTGTAAACTTTATTAATATGTTCTCTTTTCAAAATTGAGCTCATTTTACACAAAAATCTCAGGAATTACAAATACCGTTACCAAAATTGCTTACATTTATATATTTAGCATATTTAAGCGTTCAAATTGTATAGCACAAATGCAAAAAATTCTTTTTATAACAAAGACTAAACAACAACTTCATTTATTTATTTAACAAAAACAATAAAAGAAAACCTTTTAATAATTTATTAGACCACCTTTCGATTTAATGCAATGAAATATTCTATTTTTCATAGAACTTGTTAATTTTTTCAGAAGAGCCTGATCCAATGCCTCCCATTCCTTGAAAATTGAATTTTTGAGCTCATTAACACTCATGAATTGACGATTGCCAGCATAAATTCTCCTGACGAGAATTTCCCATATGTTTTCTATAGAGTTCATATCTGGAGAGCAAGAAGGCCATTCCAAAACATCGACATTATTTGAGCTTAACCATTCTTTTGTAAATTTGCTGGCATGGCAGGCTGCATTGTCTTGCTGGAAAATATATTTCTTATTTATATTATTATGTAAAAATGGCAATAAACTGCACTTAAGCAATTCACAATATTTTTTACTATTCATTTTGGTTGGTACGATTTGCAACTCCAAACAGCATTCTTCAGTAAATGCACCCCAAATCATAACAGAACCACCACCAAAGTTTCTTCGTGAGAAACATTGGGGTTCTTTTCGTAAGTCACGCCAGTAACTATTATTGCCGTCAGGGCCATCTAAATTAATTTTTTTTTTTCATCTGAAAAAATTATCTTTAAAAAGAAATAAATAAGTTAACCATTTTATAACTCAAAGGTGTTAAACAACTTACATTTGGCCAATTTGTATTCATATTATTTTTGCAAAACTCCAAACGTGCATTGATATGACGTTTCAAAGGGCGAGGGGCTTTTTTCATTCTCTGTCTTTGAATATGTTTGGAAGAGTTTAGAACATTCCAAATGGTCGTTTTGCACACTTTGTTGGAAACGCATGCAGCAAGTTGGTTACAGCTTTTGGTACTGTTGCTTGCTGTCCTTAGAATAAGACTGCGCTCGCGTTCATTCAACTTTTTTTTTTCTACCACTGTTTTTATTTTTGCCATAATTTTCAATATTTGCCAAATAATTATAAACACCCTTTTGACTTCTGCAGATTTTAATTGCAATTTCAGCTTTCGACGCACCAATTTCTGTCAATGTTAAAATTTGACATTTTTCAAATTCGCTAAGTACTTTTCCGCGTGGCATTTTGCTTATAACTTATATTTTTAATAAAACTGAATGCAATATGTTGTTTTAAAACGGTATTTTTTTTATACAAAGAATTTTTTGCATTTGTGCTATACAATTTGAACGCTTAAATATGCTAAATATATAAATGTAAGCAATTTTGATAACGGTATTTGTAATTCCTGAGAGTTTTGTGTAAAATGAGCTCAATTTTGAAAAGAGAACATATTAATCAAGTTTACACAAAAAGATAAAAATTATAGCATGCCCTGTTAAAATTTTATGAATTATTAAGCTACAGATTAGCAAATGTGCTATTATTTATGAACGTACTGTATTTGCCAAATTTTTCTCTTTACGACAGCTCCAATTCCGTCTACTTCACCCTTTTCGTGAGCAGTTGCAAAAAATTCCACTTAAAATGGGTCAAATCGAATTTTTCTTTAAAAAACGATATACTGCTCAAAATGAATTTGTTTTTAAATTGACTTGCACAGCTGACTGAATTTCATTTTGAGTTTTCAGCAAAATCGACTTGCAGAACAGCTTCATCTTGTTTAATAGATATTTTTCGGTCTTGAAAGTATTCTTGTTGAGTCCTTTTAACATAAGTATGCAGTTAAAAGGAAGGTAACTGAGATTCCAATTCATTTATCAAATCAGTTATTGGTCCTCTCGTATGACTAAGGACTATGCGTTTATCAACAATTCTCCAATGCTTCCATTCAGTAAGCTCTTGGAGTTGATTTATGTAAATTAAAGGGACGAAAGCGTCTTTAATGTCTTTAATGCACTTGTTGCATTCATTCCTCACACAAATTTTATTGGTTTCGTCACAACAAACTTTTGTTAAAAAATTGTCAAAGTCAGATGGGAACATACGAAAAATGCCATACATAGCTTCCAACAAAAATGGTACTGTGGTGGTACTGGCAAACACACATGTTATGTGGAAGCTTACTAGATAATTCCACGTGTTTTCGTCGATTGTTATAAAATTTAGTACGTGAAATATTTGCTTTTGGAAACGTTGTTTTAAACAATTCATATGCTTCTCCAATTGTCATAACCATGAATCTTTTAGATATTGGAAGGTTATTTGATTTTGATATGAATGTGTACTTTCTTCCGGCAGTTTCCGTAGAGATGTCATCATTAGTATAAAATTAATAAATCATTTTAACATTTTTGTCAACCGTATTTTTTGTTTGAGCTTCTTCTTCCTCTTTCGAGTATTTTTCGATAAGCATTCTAGGAATTTCCTTTTTTTTCTTAATGTCTTTTGCTAATGCTAACTCCGCTTTTTTTAAGGCCTTGTAAAGGGTATTTTTGCACTTGTATGCGCCATCGAACAATATTATTCGTTGCTTTCTTGTTTTTGTTGCTTTATTTTCTTTCTATAACTTTCCATACGGTTTCGGTGGTAAGCCTTCAGTTTTTTTGATAACAAATCCTCATTTTTAAGATTTTCTTTAAGATTTTTTTTGATAAATTTTCATTTATTCGCATTTTTTAAACGTTCTATTTGTGTTAAGTTTTCAATTAATTGTATTTTTTTTGCGATATTTTCAAAAACGATCTGCACCCGTCTTCTTTTTTCAACTCTTATTGATAAAAATTATACTGTAAGCAAACAATTTTCTGTAAAATCAATATGCCTATAATCTAAACTGACACTAAAAGACAATTGCAGATGATTCAAACGAAACCAAAGGCAAGACAAAATGAAATTTACCGTTTGCGCCTATCGTACCAACAAAGTAAGCTAAATTGTTGTTGCTCTGCTCATTATAGTAGGCTAAGAATAGATTTAAGAAGGGAAGTGATAAGAAAAAAAAAGTATTTTGGAGAACTCAAATCGTTACGCACGCTACAGAAATTAATATGCTGTAATTTTTTGATTTTTAATTGTAGAAGTATTGATATTTTTTTTTCTTAAAAACAGGATATCAATTTAAATTAAAATTATAGATGATTTGTAAAACAAACATTTTTTCTATTTACAATACAAAAAAAGGCTTATTTTCCGTTACGCACGTTACAACGCATTTACCTGCCACTTCATACCAAATTTTACTGTTTCCAAAAAAGAGAGCAACATTTTTTTTACAAAAATTAAAGAGAATTGAGTAAATAACAATATGGCTTTCGATTGGACCATCTATGTTAATACTAAAGCAATGATATCAACACGTAAATAATTTCACTTTTTGTATAACAATAAAAGACATTAAAAGGATTTTGTAATAATTTTTGTATTAATCATATGAAATTAGATATTTATTCTAATGCTCCATTAAAAAAAATAAGTTGGATTAAGTTCAAAAATTTTTGACTAGTAGAATGTTTCTAGGATATGCACATATATATGTATTTAATACTGAAAAAATTCGAAAAATTAAATGCGGCTATAGTTATGATACGAAGTGTATTATTTATAAACAGAAGAAAAATAAGATTTAGTCTATTAAAAAAAGTTTATCCCAATTCAGTACCAAAAACGCTACAACGGCAACGCTGTTCAATGCAAAATTGTTGCAAATGGCAAATGTGTTAGTGTATAAATTGTGTTAGTATTAGTTTCTCGATATCATTTCTTGCTCTGGGAAGTCTCTTTTGTTACAGAAGGACAAGCTTACTCGACAGCGTCACAAGCAGAATGTTCAAATATTTTAAATGAAGGTTACACAAATGTAAAAATATTCAAGTTTACGTATTCGGTCCATTTGATATTCCAAAATTCAACATTAAAAAAGCCGACACATGTAAAATAGAGAAACACAATTTAAAAAGGAACTAGTTGAAAATCCGAACCGATAACCCAGGTAACCCAAAAAAAAAAAAAAAAGAAAATAAAATAGATTTTTTAAATCCGATTGCTTTTATTAGTCCACATATAAATACAAAACACAAATGATTATTTCTTTCAAACAGCGTCTAACGATCGATAATAAAAAAGTAATTTATAACAGTAACTAATAACTATTTTTAATTTTTTTTCGCAGACTTCACTATTTTATTGTATGAGCCTGTTAAGAGGCAGACGTCTGCCTTGCTTCTGAGATAAATATTCATTATGTGTATGTATATGTAGGAAAGCTGTTATTCTAAAAACAAATAAGAAATAGAAGGATATCATCACTTGAAATCACCTGCTACCCATTGTTTCTTTATATCAATAGCGTTACAAGGACAACGCTTAATATAAAAAATAAAAATATTAATTTAGTTTTTTTTTTCTTAGTATTAAGTTGTAAAATATTCTTAAATCTTTCTTATAAATACTTTTACTTATATAATTTTTTTATAATTTTTAAAGCTAATGTCATAATTAGTTTTTAGCAAAGAAAAAAGTCAGAAAAAAACAATATACTTATGTAATTTAAAAAAAAAAACACACATACATATACCGACTGTAATTTTCAATTTATAGAAATCTTTTATTAGTTAACGAAAGTTTAAATGAAATCCTAAAATTTAACTCTTCAAAACAGCAATCAATTATTACAAAAAATTGTTTGTAAATCACCAACACAATAACATTTTATTCACACATTTATTAATTTAATGCAATTTAAAATCAATAAATTCTAACCTTAAAACAAAAAGAGAACATAACTTTGTCGTTAGTTATTAGTCTTAAATACTTTTAAAAAATGAATTCATAATTAAATAATTAAAAGTAATTGAGGAAGGAGTACGTATACATAAGTAAAACAAAAAAAAAAATAGAATTTATAATGTTATAATAAGTATAATTTTAAATAATAAAAACTTAAGTCTTAAAAAACATTGTTAATTGTTGCAAAATATTTTTGAAAATTTGTTACTTGTAAGTATTAATTTAATGAAATATAACATTTAGGTCACATAAAAAAGCTGTAGAGAAATGTTAAAGAAAGTTAAAATTTTTAACTTTGCCACAAACCTATTTATTTAACAGAGCTCTGTTACAAATATAACATAGCCCTGTTAAGAGAATATAAATTCGAATTACGCATCCAAACTATAATTTTCAAGAAAACAACAGAAGTTGGCAAAACCAAAATGAATGGGATTTGCTTGCGAGGTATCCCTCTATAGTTCTCTATACTTGAAATTTTTAACAGTGCGAGATGGGGACGGGTTCTTGGCCATTTTAACATTTTAAAATATAAGTTTCTCTACGGGATGTGGCCATTTTTATTGAAACAACAAGAGATGGCAAAACCAAAATGAATGCGATTTCATATTTTAAAAATGTTGAAACGCCCGAAAATCCGTCCTAACTCAAGCTGTTAAAAATTCCACGTGTGAAGAACTATTGAGGGATACCTCGAAAACAATTGCTATTCATTTGGGATTTGCCTTACTTTGTTGTTTCCTTGAAAATTATTGTTTAGATGCATAAACAGAGTTTTTATTCCCTAACAGAGCTATGTTATCTTTCTAACAGAGCTCTGTTAAATAAACAGTTTTACGACAAAGCTAAAAATTTCAAAATTTATCTTCATACATATGAGAATTAGTTTATTTACATTAACTTTCAAGATACCCAAATTCGCAGAAGATTCTTTTATTTGAATACATACTCAAATATTGTTAAAGAGGACTCCCTAGACACTTCTGTCTATCAGGACTCTATCTCTTGATCCACACAGCAGGTACATAATAAAAATTCGAATACAACATAAAATTGTGTTTATGCAAAATTGTTAAATTACAACTGACAAAAACATAAAACCACTAAATGTCTAAAATCTTAAGTAACGAAATATTCCAACTAAAAATTCTTATTAATTTAACGAAAAGAAAAATATTTTTCTATAGTGTTTCGTTTTTCTTGAAAATGTTCTATTGAATTCACAAAATTTTTGTAATAACAAGTAAGAGTGCTATATTTGGCTATGCCGAATCTTATATACCCTCCAACATCTATGTCGATCTAGTTAAGTAATTCCAATTAAAAAATTGCAAATATTGGGGTGAAAGAGAATTGAAAATAAAATTAAGTACGATATATAATTTTACACTAAAATGCCATCGGCTCTTAATGGGTTAAGCATTTTTTTTTTAAATTTAGTGTTTCCTTAAGGATCTCTCTTCAAAAGCTTTAAAATGATATCCAACCTTATCAAAATTTCAGAGGCCTGTAACTCGGAAAGTATGGATTAGCGTCAATTTTTTCCCATATACGATTTTGTTCTTTTGATTGGAGTTACTTTATTGTTCCAAATGATATAGAAAAATTAGAGGTAGGCATGGTGTTATGCCTTCTGCATCGAAGGACATGAACCTATCTTGCTGATTTCCAATATCACCTCTTTCGACAGTATGTCTGATCAATAAGCATTTTTTTATTTTTTCTAGCTAATCTAGTGCCTCGGCAAACTTGATTTTAATACTAACATGAACGGACAGGGATGACAACGCTCAATTGACTTCGCTACGCATAAGCAGTCTGTCTTTGAAATCGCATGTGATTTCAAAAACGCCAACTTTTGTTTAACATGTTCTGAAACTCACGCCTTTTGCTTGCGATTTGCTTTTTCAAACTAATGTTCGAAAAATAAAAACATATGATTTGACGGTGCAAAACATACATATAAAAACATTCAATTAAAAAAGGACGAATTAAATAACAGACGCTTAGGGATTATTTCAATGTAATGGATATTTCAAACCAATAAATGGTTATTAATTTATGAAAATGCCAGTACTCAAGAAAACAACCAACTCAATCAATTTACAAAATAAAGGACTTAAGTGTTCATACATATCAAAAATTTCATATGTTCGCCAAACAAAAAGTGCAAAAAATTAATTTTGTGTAGCAGACATATTTAATTCTATTATAATTATGAAACAAAAACACACATTTTCATTCAACTCAAACAATAACGATAAATACAGAAAAACAAATTATAAAGATGGACGGACAAAAGTGTTCATACAATGTAGTCTCTTCTGTTTTAATCATAATTTGCAACCTATAATTATTCAAATACGGTAAGTTTCTTAAAGATTTTTCCTACTCAGGATTTGAACCGTGGATATTTAAATCAATAAAAATTTATTATTTTCTGGCTTTGGTTCATTTATTAATTTAATTTCTAAAAACTTTAGAAAAAAAATATTTACAAATGTCTGCGGACGTTTTCAAAGAAACCAAGAAAAAAGATAAGAATGACAGACAAAAGCAAAATTTGCCTTCGTGATCAATCGATGATTGATACAAAATTGCAAAAACAAATGTATAAGACAAGTTACAAAGAGAACAGTGAAGAAATACTTTAGTTTGTGTGTCGACTTCGTCTAACCAAAGTAATCACCCTTATTCTGTTTGGCGTCGGCAATAGAAGGCGACGGCAATTTAAATTCACCCTTATTCTGTTTGGCGTTGTCAACATCGTCGTCAATTTTAAGACAACATCAATTAAACACAACATTAACACTAATTTGGTATTCCCTAACAGCTTAATGACGACGTTGACTGTTTATCGATAATATAAATAAGTAAAACACACATATCTAATATTTGTGACAGATGATTCAATTTGTTTTCTATTATGTTAAGAAAGTGTTGTGGAATGTTTAAGTTTTTTAAGAAAAATTAATAAAAATTTAAAAAAACAATTAAATTAAATAGTTTAAGGGCCATTATTGCAACTTGCCGTTAGTTAAAGGTATGATTTTAGCTACTTGATAAAGAGCTTTGCATTAATAAAACTTTCAATTTTTAATGTTATTATTTAATAGATAAAAAATAAGTGAAGTTTTTAATATGCAAATCCATTTATCAGTCCGACAAGTTGTATTAATGCCACTGCGAAACTCTCTAGCAAGAAATAGACTTTTTCTAACTCTTCCATTAATTTTTCCAATTGACAGGGGTTCATAATTTTAGTATTTCACATTTCCTTTATGTTATTTTATATGTTTTTTACTTTGCTTTTTTCAATATGGCCGTACGCTTTCTATTTTTTTAGTTTTCTTTAGCACACGACACAAAACAACACCAAAAACGGCGACGACAAACTAAACGGCAACATCAATTGTTCTTATGTCGACAGTCATCGATTTATGACAATATTGACAACGGGAATACCGATTTACAACAAACGAAGAAAAACGACGTCGTCTTGTGTTGACGACGCCAAACAGAATAAATGTGATTGTTTTTTGAAAATCGGTATTCTCGTTGTAAATCACCCCTATTCTGCGTTTCGATTCGAATTGAAATTTTCTCCGTCTGACAACTTTGATATTCTGCGTTTCGATTCCGTTCAGTTTCTTTCGATTGTATGTATTCTGCATTACGATCGGAGCTGCGTTTTTCTCAGTTGCTTTTTTGTTAACGAAGGGGTTTTCTTTTTTGTGTTTTTAAGTTAAAAATTGAAAAAAATGTAGGTAGAAAATGAGATAAAATGTTCAGAAACGGTTTAAAAAAAACACTTAAATTTATTTTTAACTAATTTATTTAATTAAATTTATTTTCTTTTGTTTTGAATTATTATCTTTTGTACCCGAATCTGATGTGTTTTGTATATGTATTACGGGTCAAAAACAACAACACCAGAGCAGTATAAAAAACTGGCAGATGTAATGGCATCTAAAACAGACATTACATGTGGATACCACCAGCGATCAAAGGAAGAAGTAGCAGCGTTCTGAGAGGAAGTTGCAGGAATCCTCAATGCACTACGTTCTTCAACAAAAGAGGCAGTGCAAAAATGAGTTGCCGTGAACAATTCATTTTTATTTTGTTTTTATATTTTTTTATTTTATTAAACAATTATTTTATTAAACTTTATTTTTATTAAACTTCATCAAGAAATTATTTTTAATTATGTAAACATACAACTTTTTGTATTAAATTTGACATTTGTTTATGAAAATGATAACAAACTTTTGCTATTTCATTTCCACATTCCACAATGGTGTTGTTAATTTTGTAGACATTGTTGTCTTCTTCTTTTTCTTTCGATTCCGTTTTTCTTCAGAATACCAATTTTCGATTGCAACGGAACTGAATGCGGAGACTTAATCGAAACGCAGAAAGGGGGTGAGTATTGCTATTTATCGATCACTGACAATATGAATTTGGTATTTTGTAAGAAAATGTGACGTTGACATTGCCTTAAATTGCCGTTGATAGTGTTGTCTGTGATTTATGTGTCGTGTACAAAAAGAAAAATTAAAAACTAAATAAACTATAAAAACAGTAGAAATGAAATTGAAAATTGATATACAGTCTCGAAGAAAACTATTGGCACAGCAACACTTTTTGGTATTTCACTATTTAAAAGACATTATTAAGCAAAACTATTTGATAATAAATATTTCATACACTGGCTAAGCTTATATCATTGTGTTTTATTTTTAATTTAAATGCATTTAACAATTTTGTTATAACATATTTAGTAGAAAGTCATAATTTTGATGCACTAAAGTTTGGCACACCCAGAAAGAAATCTGGCTTCAAGCCGATGTTTTCGATGTTAAAATAAAATCATACATGCATTTTCTATAAATATTAATTAAGCCGCTATTTCAGTTTTGTTGAAGAATAAATTTAAAAAATAATAAATACCGAAATGAGCTCAAAACAGAAAGATACCACAGAGTCTCAGCGCAAAATAGTGCTGCACTTGCATAGCCAAGGCAAATAGGTGAAATAATGGAGAGAAGTTGTTTCAAATTTAGAAGCATCATTAAACGTTTTAGAGGGAGACAAGATTCAATAATGTTCATCGAACAGGCCGTCCAAGAGCTTTACCTGACCGCGAAAGCAAACAAATAGTAAGAAAAATAAAAGAAAATATCGACTGAACTGCTGCTGAAGTTAAACAGGAATTTGGTAAGGATATTCATCCCATGACCGTTGAGAGAGTGCTTCACAAGCTGATTACACATCAAAAGTTGCTAGGCGTAAACCCCTTGTTTCTTCAATCAACCAAAAAAAGAGATTAGACTACGCAAGGGAGTTTCAAAGTAAATCCGTCACTTTTTGAAATGAAGTACTCTTCTCGGACGAAAGTAAATTTTATATTTTTCGCCCTGATGGCCATATTACCGGCATACGAAAAAAATATTTCTCCTACAATTAAACACGGTGGTGGTGGTGTGATGGTGTGGGGCTGCATGTCATCTGTGGGTGTTGGTGAGTTGGTATTTATTGAAGGAATCATGGATAAATCCGATTGTCTAAATATTCTGAAAGAAAGCCTTAAAAATGTGCCGAGAAACTAAATTTGACAACGTCATTTACACTCCAACACGACAATGAACCAAAACATGATCACGATGTGCGAATGTGGTTAGCGTATAACATGGCTCATGTTCTTTCACACCCACCACAATGCCCGGATCTCAATCTCATTGAACATTTGTGGGAGGAACTTGACCGACGGGTCAAAAAGCGATCGCAGCTACAGCAGGCCTTGAAGGAAGAGTGGTTAACTATTGGGCAAGAAGTAACCAAAAATCTGGTGCATTCTATGCCTAAACGTTTGAATGAAGTAATTAGCATGAAGGCTGCTTACCAACCCAGTATTAAATAATAAATATTTTAGAAAAAAATCTGTATTTTATAAATTTTTTAATTATTTGCGCCAATACTTTTTTTTAGATAAAATCGAGCTTTTTTTAAGTTTTCTTTTAAGAAATTTAAAAAATAAATGTTGATATAAAAACAAATACAAAAAATAAACAAACGTCAAATGTCAAATTTAATACAAAAAGTTGTATGTAAACATAATTAAAAAAAAGAAAAGTACGATACCGTAGAAAAACTGTTTCGATTTTTTATAAAAAATTATGTTTCTTCCCCTAACAACACCCAATTACGTACTGTATTTGGAAACACAACTGGACTCGCTGTATGTTTCGACGCTAAAACTGCATTTTAATTATATTAATAAAGTTTTGAATTTAAGTCAACAACGACTGCCTCGTATTTTAGCAGAGTGTATTATAAATCGAAATGTGTGTTGGGCTGAAGAATGGTCTAATCTCTGCCGTACTCTGGAAACCTATCCTCAAAGTGCTACAAACAAAAGAGCGAGAAAATTACATTGCAAGTGCAATCGATTCCCAACATCATGACCTATATTGTCAACTTAATTACGATGGTGCGCCTAGCCAAACGTCAAATTTGTCGCCCTATAGCACTAGTCTGATTACAAAAGCTAGAGGTTGATTGCTCAATATAAATGCTAGAAGCTCTAGAAATAACATAAACACAACGTGTACAATATGCAATCTTGATGCACCTAAAAATACTTTTCATATCATTGGAGTTTGCCCAATATTTAATGAATATAGAAGAAATTTATTTGGAAAAACACAATTTGATGTTAATGAAGTGATTAGTATTTTGAATGGCTATAATTATATTGCTCTATACAAATACATCCAGTTATGTTTGAACTATAGAAAACTGTTAATGAACGAATATAATTTTTAATTATTTGTAAATTAATATTTTAATTCGTAAGCACTTGGAAACATAAATTAATTGCTTTAAAAATTTAATAGTACACTGCCAATCAGGGTTACAACTAAATGTTCGGCCTTATATAGATAAAAATTTAGATGTTTTTATTTCTATCATACAATTTATTTTATCTTTTTATAAATAATAAATATAATAATAATTAAAAAAATCATTATAAAGTTTAATAAAAAACTTTTTAACTAAAATAAAAAATATAAAAACAAAACAAAAATTAGTTGTTCATTGCATTTTTTGCGCAGGAATTTTTTGTAAGAAGACCTAGTTCATTGAGGATTCCTGAAACTTCCTTT
The DNA here is from genome assembly GCA_937654795.1 of Cistogaster globosa. NCBI lineage: Eukaryota > Metazoa > Arthropoda > Insecta > Diptera > Tachinidae > Cistogaster > Cistogaster globosa. Next base: position 63,378,863 of record OW569405.1, on the reverse strand, counting down.
CAGAACGCTGCTACTTCTCCCTTTGATCGCTGGTGGTATCCACATGCAATGTCTTCTTAAAATGCCATTAAATTTGCCAGTTTTTATACTTCTCTGTTGTTGTTGTTTTTGACCTGTATTACATAAAAAACATCAGAATTGAGTACAAAAATTAAAAAATAATTTTAAGTGTTTTTTTAAACCGTTTCCAAACATTTTATCTCATTTTCTACTTACATTTTTTTCGATTTTTAATTTTTTTATTTAAAAACTCAAATAAAGAAAACCGTTATGTTAATATAAAAAAAAAAAACTGAGAAGCTTTGATCGTCATGCAGAATACATACAATCGAAAGAAACTTAGCGTAATTGGAACGCAGAACACCAAAGTTGTCAGCATAGAAAATTTCAATTCAAATCGAAGCGCAGGATAGGGGTGAATAACAGATTTACATTCACAAAGAAAATGGGGAATGTTTTTAGACCCAACTTACACTATCAAAGTTTTCATGAAACCATTTGCATGAGGGTAATAAAATTTTTTTTAGCTTTTAGCCAAGTAGATGATGAAAAATCGTCATGATATTTTAGCGTTACCATTACTTTCGCTATTGATAATGCTTTTTAATAAGAAGGTTTTAATTAATTGAAAACAAAGTCATTATATATTTGACTAAATGATTAAGGCTGCTGTAGTTATGGTAGTAAGTAGTTGCCCTGCGGCAACCAAAAAAAAAAAAAAAAATATGTTTAATGGTATAAATACATATTCAAAATTGAACAATAAGGCACGTAGCCTCCTTCACCTCCTACATTCGCCGGCAAAGTAATATAATAAGTAAAATGGCTATGCTTTCACCACCTGTTTTCTATTCTATCATTATAGCACGGTTACTTAATAAATAGACGTTGCTGCCTGGAGTGTTACTTTTAAATACATCACTGCACTGCATTTACGTTCGTAAATGCAAAATGTGGCAGCACTGCAAATGTCATCTGTTCGTGAATGCATCACTTAAGAATATTATGCGAAAATAAAAGCAAAAAACTTATCATAAAAATGAACGATACAATGAACGTGTAAATATACTTTGTTAAGCTTTTATTATTTATTTCTTTTTGTTTAACATTTTTATTATTATTATTATTATCATGTTGTTCACAAATCCAGTTTATTATTAATTTTTGCATTTTTGCAGTATTTCTTGGGTCGTAAATGCAAACTAAAATGAGCAAAAAAAGCGTACGCAGCAGCTGATTACCAGTTGCAGTGCAGAATAATCATATTATGCAGCGGAGTGATGCAAACAAGATCATTAGCATTATTTCAAATTATACCAATGAAATTTCAATGGTTATACAAAAAATCTAAAGTATGGTACTCGAATCATTCCAATCCATTTTGTATATTTAAAAAAGTTATAATCCAAAAAACGAATTTAATAGCACAGAGGTTTTGAGGATTTCAGTTGAATTTATTTCGCTATAAGTAGGTTGTATGTAGGTATAGCAATTATCCGATGATTTGTCAGGGGGAAACGTAGAAGGTACATGCTAAGCCCTTGTATGTACGTTGAGGTTGCTATAGTCGAAGAGGTAAACGCGTTAACTACAAACCTGGTTGGCCAGGGTTTAACCCCTGCGGGAATCAAAAAACCATGTTTTCTTCTGTTAAATGGTTTAAATACACATTCAAAATTAACATGAAAATGTGCAGCCTCCTTCGTTGGTACTTCTTCATAGCATATTCGCCGGCAAGTAAAATAACTAACTCTCTATCTTTGTCCTTTCACCACCTGTCTTATAACTAACCTATCCCTTTCTTAAAAAATGTTGCACGGTTACCAAATATAACTAAAAAGGTAATAATGCCTGAAGTCCTACTTCTCTTTTAAATAAAAAAAATATAAGTCTTGCTCTTTAAATTTTAGTACTCACTACACATTTAAATTTCTAGAGACTGTCGATTATCGTTTAAAAGATAAGACAATATACTTTAAGATTACGCCTTTGCTGAAACGCCTTTGTTTTTATTTTTTATACTTATAATTGTGGCGGTCGCAGGACAACAATACATGCGGAAATCAAATTTTTTTAAATTTGCAAACTTTAGCTACACGCTGTATGAAAATTTGTTGTTTCTTCCAATTTCGATTCAAATCATAACGTAAATATGCCGTGTTGTTAAAAGGACCTCCATTTAATTTTTAACTTTAAAGCTTTTGAATTATTTTTTGTAAGTTTTTTTTTCAATCAGGATTTAAATATTATAAATGTAGTGAAATTTACTAAGGTAGATAGATGCGAAGAATGCTGATGAAGGTTGTAGCGATACAGAAAATACAGCATTCCATTCTGCTGGCGTCTAATTTTTCTTGTTTTACTTTGGAAAACGTCCGCATACATTTGTAAATTAATTATTCTTTCTAAAAATATTTAGAAATTAATTCATTAATAATTATTAATTAATTAATTAATTAATAAAAAGTAAATTTCCATTCATTTATCATATCCACGGTTCAAATAATTGGGAAAAAATTTACAAAAAATTAAAAATATACAAGAAACAGTATCTATAATGTTGTGAATGATTAAAATTAAAAATTGCATTTGTGGCCATACCGTTGGTTGATAAAAGAGCAAAAACAAATGTACAAGATGAGCTACAAAGAGAACAACAAAAAATGCCTTAGGTTGTGTGTGAACTTCTTCCCACCAAATTAATATTGATTAGTTGCTTACATGATGCACAACCCAAGGTAGATAGATGAGAAGAATGCTGATGAAGGATGTAGCGGTCCGGAAAATGCAGCCTTCCTTTCTGCTGGCGTCTAATTTTTGTTGTTTTCTTTAGAAAACGTCCGCACACATTTGTAAATAATTTTCTTTCTAAAAGTTCTGGAAATTAAATTAATAAATTAACCTAAAGGCGAAAAAGTAAATTTAAATTCATTTATAACATTTATTTAAAATTGGACCAATCAGTAAATACACTTTGCAATAAAGAAAATATTTTCAAAATATGTAGTTTTAAAAACGATGGAGTTTTAAGTTAAGACTTGTAAAAATAATCACATACGATAAAAATGTTTGTGGCCGCTGGCTAAGAAAATTCGAAATAATGCTTTTTAGAATTGATTCTAATTAATGATATTTTTTCAGGTAATAGGTGCACATTGGATTGTAAGAATACCGTTGCAGACAATTTTATAGCCTTTTTACATATCTATCATCTACCATCAATATGCGCAGATGTTAACATCTTCCCATAAAAATACACAGGGCTAAAAATCAACATTTTTTAAGGATGTTCCCATCTCATTTTGTTCCACCTTACATTTTTTGATAATTTTAGTTTCATCACTAGAAAAATGACCGTAATTTTGATATTCTGGTGGAATCACTGGCGTTGAAAATATAAATAAATATTTTAAAACAAAAATGAGCGGCACACATAAGTTTTTGCTTTTAAATTTAAATACAAATAAATTATGGTACATTTTAATGTATTGAAAAAACAAAAACAGTAAAATAAATATTTATTATTTGATGATCTTGAGCTTGGAAAAATTTGGCATTTTTAGTTAAATAATTAAAACTCAAATAATACAAAACTTTTTTTTCATTTTGTATTTATTTTGGTCGTCTTTCTTCTAAAATGTTCTACAGCGGCTCTTAAAAATATAAGTATTTATTGAAATAAATGATCATAATCCAGTGTGGTGTGACCTATAAACACACTTATATCTACCAAAAATTTTTCTTCAACTTCTCTTTCCAGAATGGTCTTCCGTTATTTAAATTCATTTCATTAATAATTGAGTTTGTTCTTTCAAAGACACAATTAGTCCAATTATTAATGTGTCCTCGAAATTATTTTTTTCAATATTATTTTTACTTTTAATAGTATATATGCGTCGTTTAATTATATGTTTTTGACAGCAGAGATGTTAGATGTTGTCAATGTAAACGAATGTTTCACATTTTCGACATCTTCCATGCTTTTCGCCGAGATGTTAGTCAGTGTAAAAAGCCTATTAAGCGTTTGAATTCCTTAACATTAAATTACCTTCTTAGCGACTGACGACAATTTTCGCAGTCGAAAATATTTGTTATTGTAATTTTTAAATTTTTGGCCAGTACAATAACGATCAAAGAAGAAAATATAACTTTTCTGTCTTTTTTATAAATAATACAGCTTTCTTAAAATGAGAGGAATTCGAAAATAAAGAGATACATTTACTAGAGTTGAAGCAGCATTGATAACGTTAATGACATTTCTTATCAGTTTTAATTTTCTTTTCTTATTATTTACAGCTGTTTGAAGACGTAGTGAATTTTAAACAAAAACCGTGAGATGAACGAACACAAAGATTAGAAACAAACATGATATTAGTTTATAATAGAGTTTTCAGTTGTAAACAAGCACAGTGTGTAAAAAAGACCCCCCAGGAACCAGTTTATAAATTTAAATTTTAATAAGAAAAAATAACAAACAAAAAGATGATAAGAATAATAGCAACGTCCAACAAGAGTTTAAAAAAACTTTCATTAACATCTATTGGGCAACGTACGTTTGCTGTTAATGCATCGATTGACAAGACGGAACGTACAGCACTTTTTGATTTTCATGTTAAAAATGGTGGAAAAATGGTGAATTTCGGTGGTTATTTATTGCCCGTACAGTATGCTGATCAAGGTATAACAGCTTCTCATGGTCACACTCGCAAATACGCTTCGATATTTGATGTATCGCACATGCTGCAAACATATGTGCGGGGTAAAGATGCTATAAAATGTATAGAGTCTATATGTACGGCCGATCTAAGTGGCGCTAACGATGGCACAGGTTCTTTGACCGTATTCACTAATGAAAATGGTTGTATTTTGGATGATTTAATTGTAACAAAGGTCAAGGAAGATCTGCTTTATGTGGTATCGAATGCAGCTATGAAACAACAAGACAAGCAAATAATGCAAACTGTTGTTAAAGAATTTAAATCGAACGGCAAAGATGTTGCGGTTGAATTTCTGGAACCAGCAGAACAATCTTTAATTGCCGTACAGGGTCCTACAGCTGTAGAAGCCCTTTCTGCAGTAACATCGGTAGACTTGAAACAATTGTACTTCATGAACACTGTGGTAGCGGAAGTAGCTGGTGTGCCAAATTGTCGCATAACACGTTGTGGTTATACAGGTGAAGATGGTATTGAAATTTCCATAACTTCAAGTCGAATTGAACATGTGACGGAGGCTTTGTTGCAACAAACAAAACAACAAGTAAAATTAGCAGGTTTGGGAGCACGAGACTCATTACGACTTGAGGCTGGTCTTTGCTTGTATGGAAATGATATTGATGCTAACACCACCCCTATTGAAGCTGCTTTAGCTTGGCTTGTAGCACAACGTCGTCGTTCTGAGGAAAATTTTCCTGGCGCAGCTGTTATCAATAAGCAACTCAAGTCTGGTGTAGAACGTAGGCGCATTGGCATAAAGTTAATTGGCACTTGCAAACCTCCACCGGCTCGTGCTGGAGTAGAAATTTACAAAAACGAACAAAAAGTAGGTATCGTCACAAGCGGTTGTCCTAGTCCTTCACTGGGCTTCAATATTGCCATGGGCTATATACAGGAACAATTCAAACAACCCGGCTGCCCAGTGCAATTAAAAATACGTGAACGTTTTTATGATGCTGAAGTGACAAAAATGCCATTCGTTAAAACGTGTTATTATCTAAAGCCAAAGCAACAAAAATAAATTAAAAGCAACAATTTTAATTACCATTTTTATATCTTGGTTAGTATTTAGTTTTCCAACTTAAGGTGGATGTAAAATTTTTTTATTTAAAAAAAAAAAACTTTTTAAATTTATATTTATGCAAGTCATTGCAAACTTAAGATACATTCAAAATTGCAGTTACCAGTAAAAACTTATTGATAATGAAATAAAGTTTGAAATTTTAATTTAGAGCTCCAATTTAATGTTTATTACCAGCCAATTTTTACTGATTACTAAAAATATAATTGCATTATCAGTAAAATCTTACTGTTTATTGCAATATTTTTAGTAACCAGTAAAAGTTTAATAGTTATTGCTTTAAAAACAGAGAATAAAGCAGTTAAAAGATCAACCAGAGGTAAAGAAGTGAAATAGTATTTTTTTACGAATTAAAATTTTTGTTATGAAAAAGAATACGCTTCTTTAATATACGTGGCCACGCATGGGCTGAAAGCGAATTTCTCAAGGCATATTAATAGACTAGGAAGTAGCAGTAGACCAGCTGACTCTTGTTTACGTTTTCATATGTCTAAATTTGTTTACACTTATTTTTTTTTCCTAGAATTTATTTTTGTTATATCATGTGTCGTGGAAATACAGTGGCTCACAGCTTGTTTTCTTTTCAACGCTTTATAAAAACAAAGCTAATAGTAACATAAAAAAGAATTTGACATCATTCAATAAAAAACTATCTTCTTTAACAAAATAAAATAAATATAATTTATTGGAAAAATCTACGTTTAGTGGTTTTAAAACTAAAAATCAAAAAGCAGTCAATTTTTTCACCCCACAGCTTAACGGTAACTAAATGAATTAATATTTAGTGTGGTAGCCTTTATTGTCTATGACAGATTTTAAGCGGTTTGGCATAGATGCTACCAGTTTTTGTGTAACACTGGGCGAAATATTATCTCACTATATCTTAAGCTTTTCCTTCATCATATTTGTTTGGAATTTTGTGTTTCCTTATGCTGGTTTCCAATATTGACCATACATTTTCTATGACGTTAAGGTCGGGTGACTGTGGTGGCGGAGTCATCAAATGTGGACATTTATAAATTAACCAAGTTTGGACAATACCTGATATGTGCTTGGGGTCGTTATCCTGGTAAAATCTAAAATTTGTCTTTATACCCATATTTTCTGCACTCTCCAATAAGTTATCCTTTAAGATCTCAAGGTACATAAATTTGTCCATAGTTGTTTTAACAAATTTCAAATTTCCAGTACCAGCAGTCGACATACAGGCCCAAACCATAACACTGCAACCGTCAGGTTTCATTGCTGCTTTTAGGTTTTCTTTGTTTAGTTCCGTATTTGATTTTCGCCATACATAAGACATGCCATCTGAACCTAATATGTTGAATTGTGATTCGTCGGCAAAGATAACCGAATTCCAAAATTATGAATTCTTTGGGGAAATTTAATTTGCAAAGTCTATTTTTCGGGTTGATAAAAGGTTTCTGACGTCCAATTCGGCCATGAAAATCATGTTGGCGCAATACAAGACGAACAGTTTCGACGCGACATTGTTTTCCCAGTTCAGCTTAAACTTCAGCAGCTAGTTTTGGAGCAGAGAGCTTTGGATGTGTGCTTATTTTTCTTAAAATATATCGCTCGTCATGTTCAGTGAAAATTTTATTTGGTGCATTTATCCCCTTGTTATGGACCCTATTTTCATGAATAAAATGCTCGATGTTTTTTGGACTGTGGAAGCATTAATATAAACCATTTCTGCTATTTTTCGCTGTGAGTAGTCGTTTTTGAAATGTTTTAAAACCAATTTCCGTTGTTCTATCGTTGTACGCGAACTCATTTGAATTTTTTAAGACTGACACTTCACGTAAAAAAAACACAGACTAAAAATTCAATGCGTCTTGCCAAAAGTAAAATTAAGAAAAGGTAAATAATAATAACGATGCATTGAGGTACCGTTACAGAAACAAATGGCTGCATAATATAGGCTGTGAGGTGGAAAAAAGGAGTATTTTTTATTTTATTATATTTTAAGTATTGAAATGTAGATTTTTGCAGTAAATGAGTTTTGTTTGTTTAGCCTAAACATTTTCTCTTTAAAACGGCTCAAAATACTTTATTAATTTTATTCTAGTTTCGTTTTTAAAGAGAATTAAAATAAAAATGTCACTGCATAAAATAAGCTGTGAGCCACTGTATATTTTAAACTTCTATAGAAAAAAAAAGTGTGTAAAAATTTATTATGAAGCTGCATTTTATCCCTTTACCGCACCTTATCTGCGTATTCATACCCATAACTGCTTCCATACGTATATTTCCCCATCGCATGTAAGTTCTGTGAAATGATTATAAATAATAATAATAATATTCTTTTTTTTCTACAGCGCACATTGGGACAAATAGCCGAATAACGACAAAAAAAATTCAATTTTATTAAATGCAATTTTGTAATATGTTCTATAAGACAGTACGCAATCAGTCTATAAGTACTTATTTTTTTTTATCACATTATTCTGTACGTGGTGCAAAGCATTATTATCATCATACATGAATGAGTATATATATGTATACATATATATATATGCATACGAGGGCTGCTCTATATATTTCTGGCCTAATAGTGAAAATGCGAATATTTATAATCAAAAATGGTTTTATTGTTTTTCTAAGTATTCTCCAGCATGATTTATACACTTTTGCATGCGTTCAAACCACTCCGATTGAGACACCTCTAAAACATGGTTTTTGAACACCTCAACAGCTTCTTCTGGCGACGAAAATCGTTAACCACGCATTTTTTTCTTGATGTGCGGAAAGAAGAAGAAGTCATTAGGTGCCAAGTCAGGGCTGTACGGCGGATGACCCATTTATTCGACGTTTTGGCCGGTCAAAAATGATCTTGTTTGAGCCGATGTGTGAGAGCTCGCATTGTCATGGTGAACAATAATTCGTCTTCTCTTGTTGGTTTTTCTAATTTCTCCGATGACTTTAGGCAAACAAATTGTAGAGTACCACTCAGAAGTGACCGTCCTACGTTGCTCAAGCGAAACAGTCGCCACATGACCAGTTTTGCCGAAGCAACAACGACCATTTGCTTCGAAGTGCTTCTTCCACGAACAACTTTCGTTGGACTTTGCTCGTCTTTGAAGACCCACACGGTCGATTGTTGTTTCGTTTCGGGCTCATACGCATAAATCCATGATTCGTCACCTGTGACGATCTTATAAACGTCTTTTGAAGCACCGCAATCGTATTTTTGCAACATTTCTTTGCACCAATCGACACGAGCCTTTTTTTTGAGCGACTTTCAAATTGTGCGGGATCCAACGAGAACAAACCTTTTTTACGGCCAGGTGTTCATGCAGTATCGAATGTATGCTGGTGGAAGAAATATCCAAGGATGTCTCTATCTCACAGTATGTCGCATGTCGATCTTGCATTATGACTTTGCGCACGGCATCAATGTTCTATGGCACAACAGCCGTTTTTGGACGGCCTTTACGGAATTCGTCTTTGAGCGAGCTTCGGCCACGAATAAATTCATTATACCAATTTTTCACAGTGCTATTGGATGGTGCTTCATCGCCATACAAAGATTTAAGTTCATCAATGCACTCTTGTCGTGATAATCCACGTCGAAAGTTGTGCAAAATGATGGCACGAAAAAGGTTCACGAGTTAATTCCATTTTTTTCTATATTAATTTTTTCAAGTCACTGTAAGCAACACAAATAATGGTCGTACGTTAAAACGTTTTGAGTACGATTATGCTTAAAAATGACAAACTTTCCAATGGAAATGTCAGATTGCACTTGGCAGCGCTCAGTATTGCCAGGCCAGAAATATATATAGCAGCCCTCGTATACGGTTACAATATATATAATATATATGATATAACGTATGATACTAGAACAGCATCTATAATGTTGTAAGAAAACAAGTATAAATGTGTTGACTTCGTCTGAACAAATTAATACTGATTAGTTGGTTGAATAGATGATGTTTACAATATACACAACCTAAGTAGATAGATGGGAAGAGTGCTGATGGAGGATGTAGCAATCCAGAAAAAGCTGTATTTTATTCTGCTAGTGTCTAATATTTCTTGTTTTCTTTGGAAAACGTCCGCATATATTTGTAAATAATTTTTTCTTTCTATTTTTTTTTTTTTTTTTGGAAATTAAATTTTAATTAATTTATAATATCCACGGCTTAAAACCTGATTAAAAAAATAAAAAATAAAAATCTATTTCTACCAGAACAAAAGGTTATGACTAGTTTTTTCCCAAACAATATTTTAGGATAGGAAATATTGGTTTTGTACTTATAATAAATATTTTGTAAACATATTTTAAGATAAGAAATATTCCGGTAATAACAAAATTTTTACTAATAAACATTAACAGTTTTGAGATAAAATTTTTGAAAGGAAATTACATAAAAGGATGAATCCTTAAAATAACAAAAGTAAGTGAGAGGATGCCCATGTAAAAACATACATATATAATGTAAAGTGTACTAATAATACTCAAGAAACAAAAATACTAACGTAATGCGTACAGCATTATAAAGAAACTTTGTTTTTTCACTACAAAAAACAAGTCTTTTACTTCGTTTATATCTCAGCAGCACTATACACTGATCAACATCTAACATCTACCATCAATTTGCGAAGATGTTAACATCTTGCCATAAGAAATACACGGGGCTAAAAATCAAAATCTTTTAAAGATGCTCCTATCTCATTTTGTTCCACCTTACATTTTTTGATCATTTTAGTGTCATCACTAGAAAAATGACCGTAATTTTGATATTCTGGTGGCATCACTGATAAAATGGCGTTGAAAATATAAATAAATATTTTTAAACGAAAATTAGCGGCACACATAAGTTTTTGTTTTAAAATTTAAATATAAATAAGTTATGGTACATATTAATGTATTGAAAACACAATAAAATAAATATTTATTATTTGGTGATCTCGAGCTTGAAAAAATTTGTCATTTTTAATTAAATAAAAACAGTAAATTAAAAATCAAATCATGAAAAAAAAATGTTTTTATTTTATATATTTAATTGATTTTGGACATCTTTGTCCAGCATTTTCCATAGCGGCTTATAAAAATGTAAGTTTTTGATTAAATAAATGTTCATAGACCACAATGGCCTAAAAACAGTCTAATGTCTACTAAAAACTTTTCTTCATCTTCTTCTCCCAGAATGGTTTTTCATTATTTCAATCAATCACATTAATAATTGAGTTTGTTCTTTCAAAGTCACAATTAAACAAATTATTTATGTGTCCTGAAAATCAATTTTTTAATCTTATTTTTACTACTAAAAACTATGCGTCATTTTATTATATGTTTTTGACAGCTGGGTTGATTGTAGATTCTGTCAATGTAAACGAATGTTTCACATTTTCTATATCTTCCATGCTTTTCGCCGCTATGTTAGTTAGTGTAAAAAGCCTATTACTGTGTACTAGTATATAGAACATATTCAAGTAAGTGATGAAAAACAATTAGGCCATAAAAACGATTTGAAATCAATAAAAGGTGTGATGCATGTGGTCACATCGTTTTGTCTTATTGATTCTGAATTCCATTTTGTTTCAAAAAAAGCAATAGGTTTGATATGTAATGAAAAACAATAAAATCGGTTTGAAATTGTTTTTAAAGGCCTGATTAGTCTTACTTTCTGTTGCTGTTCTGTTCCGTGCCGTTCTGCTTTTTAAATTGTTGTAATTAGTTTTTCTGTAACAACATATCAGCTGTTTATAATAAACAAAGAAAACGCAATACACAACACAACAAAAACAACTACAATTACAATGACAAAAATGGTGTGTTTACAATTTTGCACTCACGCTACCAAACAACTTTCAAGTAACTTAACGTTGAATTCTATTTTCTACTGATTCGAACGAAACGGAACAGAACGTCAAAGTAATAACAAACCACAAATACGTATATTCCATTTAACAGAAACAGATCAGCTGATTCGTCACGAAACGGAAAGTAAAGACTAATTCTGCTTTAAATCAAGATTGTGGCAATAGTTTGTTTTCTTTTTTCAAACTTTTAAAATGTAAGTAAATTTTTTTTGCTTATCCCTAGAACGAAGGATGACGGCGCAGGGCTAAAAAATTATAAATTTGTATACGTATTTATAGGAAATTCTTATTTTATTTTAATCATTTTTTACAAGGTTTTCTTTCTAAGCTAGATAGGAGTGTTGTCAGTAGTTTTGAAACTGTTGATTGATGCACTGAACTATGGGCATTATTTCCAACAGATTTTTGGAAGGAGTCTTCTGAAAAAAATCTTAAAACATGTGCCAACTGCCGTGTAAGTGGTATTGATGTCTTCACATAGTTCAGCTTAATTAAATTCAAATTCAATATAAATCCTTCTTTATTTAGTCGGTAGCATTGAATAAATGTTTGTATGTTTTCAATATTGCGTTTTTCATCCATTACAACTCAAGCTGCTGCTGCAACAAAAGAAATTTTAACTTTTTTGTTTTTATTTTAAACACTCTCTGTCACCCCAATATTTGCTTTTTTGATTGGAGTTACTTCACTAAACTATATTTACGTAGATAGAGAAGGGTTTATAAGATTCGGCTTTCACACTCTTTCCCAAAACGGGGAAAACTATTTCTCTGACGAACTTTACAATAATTTATAATTTTTTTTTGTTTGGTTAGAACTGAAGGCAGAACCGTTACATTTATTGACCAAATTTATTTTATGATTTTATTATTTTTTATATTTGCATTTGCAAGTACAAATTTTATTTATGGAGTCAAGAAAAATTGATTTGCAAAATTGAAAGGAATAAATCAAAAGATTTTTCGATTTTAATTAATTTTTCATAGAATAACCAACTTCACGATATCATGCAATAAAAAGAACATGTTATCATAAAATATGTGCATAATTGGCTACATATAAGCTTCGGTTTTAAATAAAATGCAAACTACTTACATATATACACACATGGGTATGTGTGTATGTAATAAAACTAGTTCTATAAAGAAAGCAAAAGTATATTAAAAGTTTTAAAAATATAAACTACTTTAATGTCAATAATATCGTTACTTAGCTCAGGGATGGTAAAGCTAATACAATATTCCTTTTTTTAGTACACTCAAAAAAATTTAACATTAATTGTATGTAGTTTATTTAGGAAGTTTTTAGTTTAGTTGAAAATAAATGAAAATATTGTTGTTTTAGGAAGAAAATATTTTTTTAACTTTTTATGTTTGTTGTTAAAAAAAAAAACGAAAGACAGTAAAATACTGTTTTTCGGTGCAGTAAAATTTAACAGTTAATTTTACGTTGTTGCAGCAAAAAAGAAATACATATTTATAAAAAAAAGTTTGTCAGTAGAAAAATATTTTTTAAAAAAGATTTAAAAAATAAATTTTACAAACAATTTTTTTTTTTTTAAATATGTCTATTTTAAAAAAGTACGTATGTATGTATATAATAATTTTTGAAAGAATCATCAAAAACATTGAAATTTTTATACGTAGGACAGAATTCCACCAAATTTTCTTGCATATGAATACGAGAAGAATTTAAAGATGATGATGATTAGGATTTCATCCAAAAAAGCCAAAAACTTTAAGAAAACATATTTTTTTTTTTTGCACAAAATCAAACGTTTAAAACAATTTAAAATTAGTAGTTTTTAATGCTTTCGTAGGTTATTTGTTTTTTTTTTTTTGTTTTTTTTTTTTTTTGTTTTTCTTGTTTTTTGAATTACATGAGAAAAACAATTGTTTTCACTGTTTTTGTAGATTAATTTAAGGGGGTAGAGATGAATGAAAAAGTTGTTTAGTTTAATCTTTTCCTAGGTTCAAATATTTTAATTAAAACAAATGCAAAAACAGTTGTTACTAATGTTTTGGTAGGTTATATTTTGTTAGTTAAAATAAGTGAAAAAACAGTAATTTTTACTGTACTGAAATGTTTTTTTTTTGTGCGTTGGTATAAATGAAAATTATTTGTTTGTACATATTTTGTGAGTTAAAACAATACCATTCAAAAACAATTGAAAATTTATTTAATTTAAATAAAATAAAATGTAGATGGACCGTTTTTTAAATGAAAAATTAGTTGTAAAATGTGATTTTTCATTTAAATTTACCTACTTAATAGTTTGAGTGCATAGATTTTCAAAATATGAATTATAACACTCCTTATTTCTTTCACTTATAGAATGTGCAAGTTTTTTTCTTCTTAAGACTGTTTTGTTTTTTATTTCTGTGGATTCAGATTTTAAATTGCGTATGATGAATTTCGTCTGTTTGTGGGAGTGTTATGCTTTCTATTCCCTTATAGCAAAAAAGAACTTGTAGCGAAAAAGCTAAAATTCTGTGTAAAAATTTAGTTAAGAAGGCAGTGAATCAACTTTTAATTTTCGTTTACCATCCCTGACATGGGTCGTCATCGGGTAAACCTATCAGAAAAAGGCATTTTTTGTATTTTTATTAACACTTCCTTAATTAAGACTGCTTTTAAATTACCTCTGATTAACGGCTTCTGAAATATAAATTTAATGCATTCTTATTGTACAATTAATCAAACTAAAGAATATTTTTGTAAAGAAATGCTTTGAGTGTTGTGTGAAACTTTGTCCAACCAAATTAATATTGATTAGTTGGTTAAATGGATGATGTTTACAATGTACACAACTTAAGGTGGATAGATGCGAAGAATGCTGATGAAGGACGTAGCGGTCCGGAAAATGCGGCATTACATTCTGCAAGCGTCTAATTTTTCTTGTTTTTTTTTTTAACGTGATTTACGACATTTGTAAAATAATTTGTAAAATATTTTTCTTTCTAAAAATTGAATTAAAAAATGAACCTGAGCCGAAAAATTAAATTTTAATTCATTTAAACGATATTTTTTATTTAATTCTGTAAAACGAAATGGCTTAAATTATGTTTTTAAAGACATCATGAACCTAATGCTTATCGAACAAAATAATTTTGTAACATTACAAGGCGATATATGTAGTTGAAACTCTATCTATTGATGAAGTAGCTGCAGCAACACTTAGAATTTTGAAGCTCCAATTGATTGCAGAGTATCGCAACTTTATATTTTTACATACACACACTCCTGTTAAAAACGGAGATACACAAAAATGTAAAGACGGTGCGAGACATCTTATTTTTACTTATGTTTTTTAATTTCTCGCGGGCGTTGACACTTTCTATACAAGGCAAATATTTATAACTTTTTTAATTGGTAAATTATTAATATGCATAATGTAGCGAAACACATACAACGAGAAATATTATTATTATTATTATCCAGCTCAAGAACTGTAGAAGAAATTGTATACCAGTTATCCCTGTATCAGTTTACATAGTTTAGCGTACCATAGACTAGATTAGAATAGTAGTTGTGGTAACTCCCATACTAGATATGTGATCTAATTACTGTGATTAAAAAATCACTGGTCACTACACTGACTGAGTTTATCAAGTAATAGTTCCGCCAAAGAACGTTCTTCTACTTTTGAGCCTTTCATTCTTTCATATGTCAAAGCGGCTTGATTGCCGTGTAGCTTTTCTTGCCTCTTGTTATTAACAACAGGTGTTATTTTTTTCCAAGCTTCACACATACATACCAATGTAACAAAAAAATAATGTTTTGTGCTTTTTTATTCGAATCTATATTCATTGTTACTGGCCAAAGTTAACACTAAACCTTCCAAAGCGGTCAAATGATCGCTTTTGAAAAAAAATTCAAAATTGTTAAATTCCAAGTTTTTGTTTTTCTTGGACTTACTGCACGACTTTTTCGATAATATGTATATTGATATTTAATTTTTCAATATATATTTCTCTTCTCCTTTTGTTTTTCCTGATAAAAATGTGTACTCTACTGTTGTCTACACTGAGCGGTCTTTTGACCGCTTGAATATATATGAAATTTTATAAAGTTATCTGCGCGTAAATCTCAAACTTAACACAAAAACGGTAGTTTTTCAAGAAAATATCATTTGATTGTGTTTTAGAAAAACGCTATGAGCTCACAGTTTGTTTTATGCTGGGTACAGATTACGATTGCTGATAACGCATGAGTTGGGTTCTGTACGCGGCAATATAAATGTTTGCGATGTGATTGGTTTTTTTCTTTTGTAATAATAAAATAGTCTACAAACTTTTGGTAATAAACAAATAAAAATAGTAAGTACTAACTTCTGCATTATATTATTGGTGAATCATTTAAATACAAATTGAAAGAATGAGATTGTTTTCCAGTTCCGAAAATGAATGTGAAGAAACGAAAGTTTCAATATTTTTATAGTTCACCAAGGTACCGGATCTGGAAGATTTTTAAGAGAAATAGCAGGGCCAATTGTATATGCGAAACGCAACATTATTAGGGTCAAATTAAGGAGTGCACTTTTGTTGATTCTTGCCCTGGGTATTTTGAATCATATAAAAAGTGCACAAAACCCGAAGCACTTCTAGTTTGAGGATCCGAAGGGACTAGAATTTCTGAAAGACGAAAAACATGTCAAAATGGGTCTTGCAAAAAACAAAAAACAAAATTAAACCATCGAAATTTGTTCTGCGTGTACAAAATATGTTTGTGGAAAATGTTTACGGGAGAGACCATCCATCCGTAAAAACGCGACAAGGAATAAATTTTATTTAAGTTCGATTAAAGGCTGAATTAGCCTTTACTTTCCATTCCGTGACGAATAAGCTGATCAATTTCTGTTAAATGGAAAATATGTATTTGTGGTTTGTTATTACTTTGACGTTCTGTTCTGTTCCGTTCGAATCAGTAGAAAATAGAATTTAACGTTAAGTTACTTGAAAGTTGTTTGGTAGTGTGAGTGCAAAATTGTAAACAAACCATTTTTGTCATTGGAATTGTAGTTGTTTTTGTTGTGTATTGTGTTTTCTTTGTTTATTATAAACAGCTGGTTTGTTGTTACAAAAAAACTAATCACAATAATTTTAAAAGCAGAACGGCACGGCACAGAACAGAACAGCAACTGAAAGTAAAGACTAATGAGGCCTTAACTTAAGGAACAAAATTTTTTTCAGTTTAATGGCTTCTTTCCAAAAATGTACTCTAAAGACCGAAAAATAAATTTTTTAATTATTTTGTGCTCAATGTTTAGCTTAATTCTTAGTTACAATCAACTCGAAAAGATTATAATGTTTATTTCAAGAGCGGTCATTTGACCGCCATCGGTAGAAATTGGTACATTAAATATGTCGGTATGTTTAGTGTGTCTGCTTGAGACTTAGCCTCAATAGTTCTAAAACCTTTGAAAAACAATCTTTCAAATATATGCATCAACATAAAAGCAAATTGACTTATGACACTTTAAAAATAAACGGCTTATATAAAGTTCTAGTGACTAGAACCTTATTCGCATACAATGACATTACACTGTCACACTGGCTGTTCTTTAAGAAGCATCTGTATCGATATCAAACAAAAAATCATTGTATAGTAGGTAGCTCCGGCTTCATAATTTGAAAAAAGTAAGGTAAAACGATAACACTAGCGAATAAACCGCACCAAGCAATCAATTTTTCTCGATAAAATAGAGCCGTTAAGCACAAAATGAGCCTCATCGTTGCACACAATTTTGGAAAAAAACATATGATGTTGTCGTGGCTATAACTCATGCATCAGCTATTTCTTGTACGGGTGTAGGCAAAACGTGTTATGTGGTGGACTTAGAAAATTCCCTATTGGTGTTATTGCATCAGGTTTGTCGGATGGCTTGCTCAGTTGGGCGATAATGCGCGCCATTAAAAAATTACAAAGTCGTCTAAAGTTAGTCGAATTGATGACTAATTTTCAGTAAATAAATCAAGATAAATAGATAATGGTGTTTAAGCGTAAATTTTTTCATGATAATATGACAGAGTAGACTGATTCTAAATATCAAAAAGTTAGCGCGGTATAACAGTTCGTTTGAGAGTTAACACATTTTTTATATAAACGAATATTCTTTATACATTCTTAAGTTACCTTTTAAAACAAGTAATTTTTATACTTTCCTTAGACATACACTTGATTTGTTATAATCTGTTTGTTTGATTTAAGCTTAAACTTACTCGTATTTCCAAATTAATTTAAATTTGATTCTGTAAAAATGATTCAAGACTAAAATGCATACTAGAGAAGGCGTGTGTTCTAAATTTAGCTTTTATTTTATATGATTCCATCGTAATTTAATAAAATTAAATAAATAATGTACTTAAATATCAAACGGTTAACAACAATTTCGCATGTGTGTTTTTTGTTTTTATAAGCTGAGGGATTAAAATTGCTTGCTAAGTACTCTTATATGAAGACTTACGTTTTAAATTTTAATTCAATTTAAATTTAAATAAAATTGAAAGGAACATGACTGTGTATGCATGCATGAGAAAAAAATGAACGATGTCATAGACTTGTTAGAGGAGATTAGATAAAGTTGTTTTTTGACGCAACAAGTAGATGATAAAAATTAAAAAAATGTATTTAAATTGCATTTAAATATATTTCACAATAATATTATATAATGAGAAAACTAAAGCAGAACAAGACTGTTTTGGTTCTTTTTGTCAATAATTATTTGTTCTTTTATTGTCAATGAACTCTTCATTTAAAAGTTGCTTGTTTATCTGGCCTTCGAATAATAAAACAGCGGGTCAATTGCGCCATTCGATATCGTTTGAAAAAATTATTTAAATTTTATTTAAATTTTGATGGATATCGAGAACAAATAAATTACACTGCTGATTGTTGTTTTTTATTTGAAAAAAATTTTTTAAACCGTGTGAATATTATGCATCCACATGTTTCGCCTGTATAACCTGGTAGGTTCTAATATCGTTTTGATTTTATATATTTCTACAAAAATCAGAAATGCTCCATTACTCAACCTTGTGATCCTGCAGGAAAAACCGTTATCCTACTTGAAAGTTTGGATAAATAAGAGAGCTTCTGTGATAATAAAAGATTCTTCTTCTTGAGTTTATTGTGTATAATTATATGTTTTATCTCGCAAATGTCTACCAAAATTTTTATTTTAAAGTTTTATAAAAATAATAATAATAGGTCTGTTTCTTTACTTTTTGGTTAAAGTTCGTGAAAATGAGAGCAAGTATAATTTTCTCTGATAAAAAGACAAAATTGCATAAAAGTACAAGAAGACAAAATTAAAATTTTAAGCACAATAAAGTGTTTTGACTGTTTCAATCCTAAAACAAAAAAACAAAAAAAAAAAAAAACAAAAAAAAATCATTTTCAAACAATTATAAAAAACTAAAGAGGAACAAAGTTGTTAAAAATTTTTTACGTTTATCAGCTCGCAAAGAAGCATATGTAGGACTTTCTGTAAATTTTGCGTATAAATTTAAATATAATTCTCTCGATATGCGGAAGTGTTGTTTGAAAGCTTTGTCCGTATATGATGGAACAATATCATTCAAATAATTTGGCATTCAAAAATTTTAAAAAGACCTAACAAAAATTATTCTTCTGAGTCAGAATCATTTTCAATAAGGGCTAGGATGTCGTTACAATAACTAAAATCACTTGAACTTCTTACCAAATCTGCAACAATGTTTTTAACTTATTTTTATTTGCCATTAAAAATTGTCTTTTATATTAGAATAACCATTTTTCCATTTTTTAGATATTGCAAAGGACTCTTTTTAATGCGTTTTAATTTTGCTTATGTTTTACAGCTGTTTGACAAATAAGAAGAAACAGTTTGGCCTGTTTCGTGCAAAAAGAAGAAGAACTTTATTCTCTGAAAATTGCTCTCATTTATCCAATTTTTAAGTACGGGAACGCTTTTCGCGTAAATTGGCATCCCACGGGATTCAAAAGTGGAGTAGGAAACAAACCTAATATTTATAACAATAATAATAAGGGTTTTCAGTTGCCTATGTAATTAAGAGCAATATTGCCTGAGTGCTACTTCTTTTAAGAGAAAAATGTAACTGTCTGTTAATTAATAAAGACTTTTACAAACTGTAAAAAAGAATAGTCATTCATTCATTAATCAGCTATTAGTCAGCATACTAAAATCTAGTCCATTGAACTGGGAGTTAAAATTTGTTTAAAACTTTAAAGCTTAAAGACATAAGTTGTTTTTAAAACCTTTGAATAATAAAATTAATTATAAATAAAACTAAGAAATAGAAAACAAACGGCGCCATTGTACAAGATAAATTTGTACTGTGAATTCAAAGGAAAGATATCTGGAGTATAAAATATCTAAAAAACATCAAGCGGTAAACCAATATTTATTTCTCATATTTTTCTTCAAATTCAAATAAGCAAATTTTTTTTACCGTTCACAAGTCAGCAGCATTTTTTTAATTTAAATTACAAATTTAACTCACGAACTTCTAGTTAACTGCATGAAATATTTAATTAAACATTTGTTATTTTGTTTAAAGAAATAAACTCTTTTTATTGATGCAATAAATTTTGTTCAATTTTTATTATTTTTATTATTATAATTAAATTATTGTTATAATTAAAAAATAAAATATAATTTAATAAACAAATTAAAGAGGACTTAAATGTAATTAAATTAAAAAAAATTAAAGAGCTTAAACACAATAACATTTTATCAGTAAGCGATGACAAGTATGTGGTAGATTAAAATTACAGTCGAACATAGCTACAATGAATACAGATCAAAATACAATTCTAAACATTTTCATTAGAGCAATGAAAATAGAAGTTAAATAAGAAATGATTAAGTAAGAAAGTTTTGAAAACGCACGCAAAGAAAAGGCTTCGGTATGATATGGTCACAGGAGCAATATTAAGTTTTTTGTAAAAATATGCGGTTGCAATTAACTTCTTTTAGTTGTTTAAATAATTACACACAAAAAGGTCGACTTGGTTGTTTGATCTAAAATTTTTATAACTTAAATACACACAAACACAATAAAATTATAACTATCCCAAACCATCTATCATATCCTCGGTCACACGATGACAACTCTTAACATATTTTTTGTACTTTTTTAAAGACAAAAACGTTATTACTCCGCTGCTAAGCCGTGTAAGAAGTTAATAAACCCGATTCAATTTTTTTTGCGAGTTAAGAGTTGTCAACCTGTGACCGACGATATGTTATTTAACTATTTTATATTATAAGTAAATGTAATATGTTGAGTTTGTTCTCATTTTATATTTTTATTTTAAGTATGACTAAGAACTAACAAAAATATTTTTATAGATATTTAAATTTTGACCTCGTTTGAATGGTCTTTTATTATATTTTAGTGTAAAACTATTAATTTATCCCTATCGTAAACATAAGTTCACACGATATTTTCATTATTTCTCAAGATTGCAATCGTAAATAAGTTTTCCCATGAAAAGTATTCCCTTTTTGATATGTAATTCAATTGAGAATAAAGTATTAAAGCCAATATTTATCTATTTAAGGACTAGATCTGTAAATAGATTTCAAAATGGCATTATGATCGAAGAATGCAAAACAACAGATCTGTTGCGTGCGGCTTTGTTAAAATTCCAAAAGACGTTTTTGCTGAATTTTGGAATTCTCTAACCAATAAAAAATTTCTCCGAGTGGAGTGGTTTATTTTATTAATAAATAACAAGTTTATTATATTAACACACAACAGGTATGGATAGATCAATAAAGATATGTGCGAGCAAAAACTGCCACGAATTTGAAAAATCAACGGGAGACGGGAGTGCATACGAATGTGTATATGAAATTAAAATCTATTTTTCATGGGAAATTAAAATTTCATAGGAACAAGAATTTCAAATTTAGTTCACGAAAGGGGGGGATTAATTCATATAAAACAAATTAAGTGAATAAAAAAAGTTTACCGTAGCAAATAAAAATTGCTTGATGATTTTTTTTTGTCACATTGTATTATATGTTAATACTTTGATCATAATTATGGTTGTATTTAATAATGTTATTATAACGTTAGATAACAATATGATTCCAATGACAACAACCATGATTTTTCTTTGCGTCTGTGTATAGATTTTATTTTCCATTTTCGTTAGTCTAATCCCTAAACAAACTTACAATTTACGTGATTTTTTTTCATCAACAGTTGGATGGGTACGTATATATTCAATGGATTTCATAACATGTAGTGGTATTTTTGGTATATGTTCTCCATTCGGATGATAGCCATCACTATCGGCCACATACGTCATGGTAATGGGCAGCCCTTCCAATGAAACATATTGTACAACGCCACTCATGCCGTACTCATTACCGGCAGCCTTTGTCGTTATACCATTTGATGTCTGAAAGTCAAACTTAAAATGACCACTCTTATTTGCCGGATTGTGGTTGTAAAATATTGTATATGCGTTGCGATCCAGAGGCCTGGTAACGCCTAATGTGTGAGTGATGGTACATAGCACGATAAAGGTCACAAGGGTATCGAAAGATAGCTAAAAATGAAATTTTGTTTTTTTATTTTAGTAGACACTGTATATATTTTAATCGAGTAGAGTGTTCCTTATTCTTGTTGCCAATTAATTTTTTTTGTTTTTTTTTTGTTTTGTTAGATATTGAGTTATATATTTTTTTTTAACTTTCTACTTCTTTTTTATTTTCTATTGTTGTTTTTGTGCTTTTATTTGAAACCAGATTTATTTTTTCATTTAAACACAAACCTTGAAAAATTCTTTTCGCTTTTGTGATAAAAACATTATGTTAAGTAATAATTCTAAAATGTTTTTTTTTGCGCGTTTTCTTCTAAAATAAATAGAAGGAATTTAAAAATTTCTCGCAAAATATTTTGAAAGACTGGCCGTTATAGACAACCAAACATGAAACGAATGTACAATGCGTTCTTGCGACTGACCGTTGTTTTCAAGCAAAAATTTTAAAACAACTGCAAATGTTAAAAAAAAATATTTTGCGTTAAAATTCAAATAAATTTCGGGTTTTTTCTACTTTTTTTTTGTCAGTTTTTATTTATTTATGTCTCGGAGTGTCTTAAATTTATCAATTGATACTGGTATCTTCTAAAAACCACATGTTATGAAATAACTGTTATTAATTTCTTTGCTATTAACTGTTGCTTGAATACTGGTAGCCAGCCAGGAGTATTAACAAACTCTTAAAAACCGTTTCTCTTTCTATTATAAAGCTTTGTGATTTTTTTGGGATGAGCTTGCACCGTACGAGTTCCAGTATCGTTTTTAAGTCTCTTAATTTTGAAACCAGGAGCAAATTGCTTTAGGGACTCTCTTGCATTATCTAGACTTCTTAGATCTAGAGTCTAATGGCGTTTTCTTTTTTGATTAAAATGTTTAAATTTTCAACATTTCGTATATCTTTGTATTGTTTTCCAAAAAAAAAAAAAACTAGACTGTAAATCAAAGGTTTGTTCATTTGTGAATATGTCGCACGAAAAAGTTGGCATTATACCCTCAATTTTATGAAAGGCGGAGTATGCTTTACATTTTTTTAAATAATTATTACTGCATATGACATTTGACGGTAATACATACTTCACTGTCAAAACACCACGTCTGACTCTAATTTTTACGTATTTTTTTTTCAACTTTCCTTTGTATTACCGCAGGTGGTTATTTTTTGTGATGAAAGGTAAGAAAACATGAAACCACTTAGCTCGTTGTTTTTGATAAAAAAAAAAAAAAATAATAAAATTAAGTTGGGGCAAACCCTAAACAAAACTTAAACTCAAATCTTGGTCAAGTAGAATAGCGAGGGTTAACACACAATTGTGGAATATTGTTCTTTTAATCACAAAAGAGTATGCAGTTTCACAGCAAAAAACTACAGAACCAAATTTTATACATTTTTTTTTAATTTTTATATTCAGTATTTGTTACTGGCTATCTGGATTGTAAATTGGGTTAAATATTTTTAGAAAACTCCGAGTAAGCGTCGCATTTCCCACAGAAAGTCAAAATTTATCTTCACGTTTCTTGGGAACTTTAGTATTTATAATCTTGAAATTTTATACAAGTATCTTAATCATTAATATGACTAGCGTAGAAAACAAAGGCTGAATTAAAATACTAGGCATGGCACCTAGAATGAAAAACTATTACTGTCTCTAAATGATTTAAAATTCTGAAGGAGTACCGCACTTATTATTGTACATCTTAGAACAGTGGACGTGATGCCTCCCATACAAAGTAAATATTAATCCCCATGTGCATTGGGAACTATAATAAGTAGAGTAGTTAGGTTAATGTGCATAGCCCCGCAAAAAATTGTCTAAATTGAAAAAAAAAAACAGTGGGCAAGGTACCTCCCACTAAAAATGAAAAAATGGCTGTCGGGTAGCTTTATTATATGTTTCACCGAATATTGGTAAAACTACTTAAAGCCATAATTAAACGTGTAAGCTGACTTTCATATATCCTCTTTTATTAGCAAAGCCAAGCAATTTTAAAATAGAATAGTTAAGCAATTTTTTTTGATAAAAAATATTGTCAAAAGTTCATTTGTAGAGATATTGATACCAAACTGAACATTTTATTAACCACTGTAAGGACATTTAGCAGAACAAATCTGAGGTGCAACTTTTCTATTGAATGATTTTTAGTGACATCGAAAATTGTTAATTTTTTTATATTAATATGGCTCCGTAGGGTGATTGGGGCATTCAGTTGGAGGATATCAATTAAATATGGAGCGTTTAATTACAATTTATAAGAAAAGAATTTGTTTCGACGGAAACCTTCAAATCATAATAATGTTTAACGCCCTGTTTCCTAGCTTTTGACAAAGAAAAAATAAGTAAATAAAGTAAATAATAATGAGATAAGCCAAAAAATCTTTGATGAAAAAAAATCCGTTTTTGTTTTTGGATGCCCTATAACTTCTTAACGTCCTGCAAATGTGATAAAATAAAAATGATGGTTGGTGCCAGAATTTTGAAAAATTGACTTTTTTCAAATCTAAATTATTGTTCTAACGATTAAAATTACAAGCTACAAAGAGCTACCTGCTTCTACTACAGTTACATTTATTAATTCAGTACGGGTGGTATTACATCCCAAGTAAAGTTAATAAACTATATATTTTTGGTATATTTTAACTTCGTAAGAAGTATTAATTTATATGTTTTTTAAAAATTAATTCTTTTTCCAAATAAATTTTAGAAGCCATTCACAACAAAAATATAGATTATATTTTTTATTTGTTATTGATGTCCGATCCTGTATTATCATCATGAAGACCTACAAGCCACAAAAAAATTAATAAGTAAAAGAAATCAAAGTACCGTTTTAGAAGTAGTATCACAAATTTGTGTAACTTAGTTACGTCCTTTTATCGAATGAAAATAAAAATATAAATTTTAAGAGACAAATACTAATTTTTTTCTTATTATGAAAATATTTGTAGCTAAAATTAAAGTTTTAATATACTGGATTTACCCTCATAAAGATTTTATTCAAACTTCAAATTTTTCTTAGTTTAAAATATCAGGTACAAGTGTACGAAATTTTATCTTTCTACTCTAAGTCCTTAGTTTTTCATCATCACTGTATTGTGTACTGGTGGCTACTAAAACTTTCAAGTAAAACACAGCCTTTAATTGTAATATTTTCATATGTGCAGTGTGTGTGTTCACAGCAGAAATCTTCATATAAAAATCTTCATTTATCAATAAAAATCTTAATTTGGGAAAAAAAAATCTTCAAAATTTGTTATTTTTTTTACGTTTGAAAATATCTGCTCAACGTTTAAATAATCAAAGGAGACACATAAAATTTATTACAAACTTCGATAAAGTTGGAAACATTAACTCACTATCCGCTCTAGAAATATTTGACATTGTGTGCCAAAACTCTTCCACTGTAACATTTTCTAAATTTCAAAAATACTTATTAAATTCATGTGGCAGAGTTCCGTAAATTCGTCATCCAATTTTTTCATCAATAATATTTTTATTTTGATTAAAAGATCTTTCAAATTAAGGTAAAATCTTTATTCTGGCATCGCTGCAGCAGATTGTCTCTATTATGTAGCATACCTTAAGGCAGCAGTAATTTATTTCATATTCACACATATTCAATAAGCAACTTTGCATATTTTTTGTTTTGTAATTTTTCACGTTGTCATAGCAATCTACAAGGTGGAGCAATAGTTAGGGTGATCGTTAGATGCTATGATATTGCTAAAGGACGAAAAAACTAATTCTGTTTTAATATTTGTGAAATAAACAGACACCAATTAAACTGCACTCAATCCATACTGGATCTCGACCACGAGAAGAACAACTTTTCAACGAAAATCATCGTGAGAAACGAGAGCCATCATAATAATCATAATAATCATAATATGTGAACAATTTAAAATGATTCTTTTCAGAATTCACGTATAAAGCACAAGAATCTATTACTGGCGTTCAGAGTTACTGCATGTAGTGCTTTTATTTGTTCGAAAACTCTGCAGACTAAACGATACCTACAAGCGGAAAGCATTGCAGAACTATACGCAACAATTTTCCCCTCTTAATAGGATAAATTAGGGCTGGAAAACATGCCTTTTCAAAAAAGATAAAGCCCCAGATCAAACTATACGTACTACAACAGATATTGTAATGCTTTGTTTTCCAACAACTTCACATCTCATTTTAATTATCACCGGAGTGATCATTCGATTGAACCATTTAAGGATACTTTTTGAAGAGTTTTTAAAGTCCCGAGTCTATGAAAACATATCAAAGGGAAAGAGAATATTTTTCAAAAATGCAAGAAGGTACCGACTAAAGTTCTATCAGGAGTGATGTCAAATGCCACAAAACTGGTTCGTATGGAGACATTATTTTCACGACTTACTCAAACCAATTAAGTTTTCAAATTATGGCACAACAACCCATCATATAAATGTGGCTCACAGCTACAAAATGTCAAATGTCAAACTACATGTCGTTACAGTACTTTTCGTTTATAGTCGTTATATAGCTTAAAGGCCAAAAACGAATGTAAGCCAAAACAGTCCTATTTACTTGCAGGTTTTTTCGAATTTCATACAAATTATTTGTTCTTAAGTCCACTTCGCCTATAGTCCATTTTCGTTTAAAGGCCAACTTTTCTTTGCATGCGTAGCTAATATTGTATAGAAAAAAACTTTCATATAGCCCACCCTGTTTTTTTAATACCTTTTTTAAGCAAACTGGCAACCTTTTTTATTTAGACTTCTGGCAACTTTTTATTACAATAAGCTTTTAAAGCATTTGAATTACAATAAATAATAATATGTTAAGGTTTTTGTTTAAACTATTAATTTTATTTAAATCAATATTTGCTTATATTTTATATAATCTTTTATTTTGTTATTGATTTTATTGAAGAAATTGCATACTTTTATATAGTCCAAAATGTGTATTATATCTGGATTCAGTTATAGTCCATAAAGTGGCCTAAAAAGAAATTCGGTTATAGTCCTAATTCGCTTATAGTCCACAAAAATTGTGCAACTGTAGTTGTGGACTATAAGCGAAAACTACTGTAGCTAAAACAAAAAACCATGGAACTTTCAAAAATTTCAAATTTGTATTTCTATTTTATTTTGTGTTTTTAATAAAAAATTTTTTACAATAAGAAAAATAAAATTGATTTTTTTTTAATTTTTTTTGTTAGTTACATTTAAATTCTCAAAATAGCTACGTCAATTTACCAATGAATTCTTATGCCATGCATCAAATAAAAAAAAATACCTTGTACACTTGTACCAATATGGCGATGACTTATGTACCCACATAATATTACAACAAGTAAGAGTGCTATATTCGGCTATGTTGGATTTTATATACCCTTCATCCTATATGTAAATCTATTTTATTAAAATAACTTCAGTCAAAAACAATTATTGGGGTGGCAGAGAATTAAAAAAAGAAGAAAAAAAATTATATAAAAATGTCATTGGCTCTAAATAAGTAAAGCATTTTTAAAAATATTTAGTATTTCCTAAAAGATCTCATCAAAATCTTTTAAACGATACCCATATTGAATTCTTAAAAAATATGATGCACAATCGTACTTTTCTATGAAAAGTTCAAAGGCCCATAGTTCGGAAAATATGGGCGAGCGCCAATTTTTTCACTTCATGTTATTTTCTTATATTTCAAATCTCTATAGCCCCATATATTCGTTTTTTATTGGAGTTGCTTCGCTAAATTAGATTTGTTCCAAATGATATGGAAAAAGTTGAGGCAGGCGTGGTGTTTGGCCCGCTCTCTCGAAAGGCATAAACCGATCTTCCAAATTTTTAGTAGCAAAAAAAACTATGTCTAATCGATTGGCGTATTTAAATTTTCTTTAGCTTCTTTAGTACCTTGACAGCGTTTAATTCAACACTAACATACACGGATAGACGGACATCGGACTTTTGGTCGTTAGCCACGAAATTTAAACTACTATCGAAAATACAAAGTCATGTATTTCTACGTGGGGTAACTGTTGAAGAAGACATAAAAAAGGTAATAAAATTTAAGAGGATTTTTTGTTTGTTTGTCGTATACATGTATTTCTCAATTGTTGTACTTTTTAGGTCCATTATTATAAGTTATAAATAGTTCAGGTTTGATTTTTATGGGATGAATAATTCGTTTTCCCGTTTACTTTAAAACACAATTGAGCGACAAACAAATTTAGTAACATACAAATCAATCGCTTATTTATTACTTTAAAACCCGTTGTAATTTTACGCTTTTGGAAGTCAAAGTAAGAAAATTATAAAAAATCATTGTTATGTAAAAATATGCAAATTAATGTTAAAAACAATATTAAAGTGATTAAAAGTTATTATTGATTTCAATTCATAAATAGTTTAAGGTTCAGTTTATTTAACCTTTGAAATTCAATTATTAAAGCTTGAGGTCAATAGTAAAATTGATAAATTACTTCCAGCTTTATTAGTTGAATTGTTAATAATAAAATTTTTTAGTAATTTAACCAATTATTAACAAAAATAACTAATAAATAATAATAATTAATTAGTAAATTAATCAATTAAATAAAAGAATTAAATTTCCAACTTTAACGTCTTTAGAAAACATTCAATAAAAGTGCAAAAAATATTGTGAGTGTTAGTTTTCGTACGTGTAAAAACCACGGCGAACTAAACGAGCTTGGCCTTGTCAGCGCAGTTGAGTAACGGTTCTTTTTAACCTAAAATTTTATTAATTTTTCTTTTAAGAAAAGAAAAACATTTTTAAATTCAAAAATATTTAATTTTTAAATTTTGTAAAAAAATATATAAAAGTGTTTGATGTGTGACTACAATGTTAAAAGGAGTGGGCTATGATTTTTGTGTTGGTTTTAGTAGGGAAATGCTGACGATTGTCCAGTCCTTCCTTTAAAACTTAATTATTAAGTACATAAAAATATTACCATAACTTGTTTTACTCTTGACTGTAGATATTCGGTTCTCTTCAAATATTTTAAAATTTATTTAAAGGGCTGTTCAAAAACCACTAGTACATAACTGCACTATCTAAGGGTTCAGGTTGCATTTGTAGTACTCCAAATTTTCGATCTCTCTCTTGTTCATTCATTATTATTTATTTATTTATTTTTTTTTTTTTTTTGATAATTTTTAATTTTTAGTCAATGAAACTAAATTTAGAAAAAGCGTACTAAGCAAAAACTGCTAGTTGGAATTATCTTAAACTAGAAACGTCAATTCTTATAAAAGGTATGGCAACCTTGGCCAACCAAAGATACGCTGACCAACTCGGATTTTTTTTTTTTTGTAATTTTATTTATTTATTTGCTGTAATTTTATCTAACAATTCAAATTGCCTCAGCGTCCGAAGACATTATTGAGGCGAGTTGGCAATGATATTAAGTTAAATATAATAAATCAATCAATTACATATTTAAAAGTCTTAAAATATATTCCAAAATGACCTATTTATGTATACAGTTCTTTATGTTATAAGCATTTCTAAATTTTGAATTAAATATTTCTTTAAATTTTCTTTGAAAAGTGAAATTCTTTGCGTGTTTTTTAAATTAGGTGGTAAATTATTAAATTCTAGGGGACCTGTGTATTCGATTCTCTGTTTTGTGGTTTCTAGTCTGCATCTGGCAAAGCGAAGATTTGAGCGGTTTCTAGTATCGAAAATGTTTTGATTCCTTAGAAATTGTATAACATTGCGACCAATATTTTGTAAAGGCCGGTAATGGGCAAAATCGTTTTTGCAACATCTTTATATAATGACAGTGTTGAATATATCAATGGCAAATTGTAGATAAGTTTTAAAGCTCTATTTTGTACTCTCTGCAAAGATTTCAGGTCAGAGCTATTTTCACTGCCATATATTATTAACATATAATTTATGTGACTCTGTATCAATGCTTGATAAAGAAGTAATTTCGTTTGCTGATCAAATTTATTCTTAAGCTTCTTTAACAATCCCACAGCTGGTGATATTTTTGATTTTAATTCCTAAATATGTAGATTCCATGATAAATTGCTTTGTAAGTTCAATCACAAATACTTAACTGACTGACTTTCATATATTTCTTGTCCGTTTACAAATATATTAAAGCTCGCAGCGTCATTAGTTGCGCGAGGTTTAAATCTTACAAGTTTGGTCTTATTCGTGTTGATAACCAATTTATTCAGTCTAGAGTATTCAAATATCAAGGACGCGTCTCTTTCCATATAAGGTTTTAAGGCTGCTTCATGTTTATAAGGATAAAAAAGTGAAATGTCATCAGCGTACATATACAGCTTTTCACAAATTTGAAGATTTTTAATGTCATTGATATATAAAACGAATAAAAGTGGACCCAAAACACTACCTTGAGGCACACCATCTTCACCCACACCAAGAAAACTTTTGCAACCATTGAACTCTACGTATTGTTTCCTGTTATATAAATAACTTTTGAAAAGTTTTAATGCTTCATCCATTATACCATAGTATTTCTGTTTATAAATTAATATTTCATGATCCACAAGATCAAAAGCTTTCGAGAAGTCATAGAATATGCCCGCTACTCCACTGAATCCTTGATACTATCCATGACATACATATATTATTTATAACATTTACCGCTCCACTTCCTTTTCTAATTGCGAATTGGCAATCATAAAGCATTTTATTGTTTTCCAGATATGTATTAAGTTGCTGATGTATCAGTTTTTCAAAAATTTTGAAGAAGATATTCGACTTTAAATAACTACAAATAACTTCTTAGCTGATTGATCGATTTTCTAGGCATTGAATGACAGAAAATATTTGAATAAGCTTTTTTGATGTGGGAAAAAGCTTATATTAAAAGTCTAAAATGTCAGTTTTAGAAAATAAAATTATTTTTATATACATTTTTTATAAAACAAAAACATAACCTTCGGCCGATGTGTTGATATTTATGAATAGGATCAATTTCAGCCAGATTTCTTATAATTATCCATGCTATAAAACGTAAGCGGTAGAATCTTGACAATCCCTAATCAAAATTTGAAAGCAAAAATTATTTTAAGAATTTAAGTTTTTCGATCACTGTTGAACATTATTTTCAAGCTGCGTTTTGATTAGTTCTCACATTAAAAGTGCTCGCCAACCGAACCAAATAAACAGCCAGTGACGGCGAACTTCACCGAAAGATATGACAACATCAAAAGTTTTTTAAATTATTTTCCATTTTGTAAAAAAGAATTTATTAATTACATCCATTTGCAATCATTAAAAATGTATATACCGACAATTATTATGTTTTTTAAAACACTTCATTTCCTACGTTCAACAGTGATCGAAAATCGTAAATTTTAAAAATTATTTTTGCTCTTAAATTTTGATTACTTAGCTCTTCAGGAAACTTCTCAAAGTTATTTTAAATGGTAAAGAAAAGTAAAATGAAAGTTGATTATTGTTGTTTTTGCTTGAACTTTAATTTTGAACTTTACTTTATTGTTTAGATAAAAACCTTGAGTTCATTTAAAATAATTGTGAGAAGTTTCCTGAAGAGCTAAGTAAGCGATAGCGAATTGGCCATCGAAACGTGCTTTCGCCTTCAATAATCAATATTTTTATTTTATTTATTTATTTATTTATTTCACAAAAAGCAATATCAAATCCTTAATGGCCAATAAATTTTATATCGGTGATTAAAATTATTTACTCGGAAAAATAGCACGATAATTCTAAAGTTTATTATGTGTTTTGTATTCTATTTTGACTACAATCTACACCAACATAAAATTTTTCAAAAAATATTTCATGTACAGAAATGACCCCGTTATTGTTTTATTATATGAAAAGATTCACCATTTTGTTGATATAAAAAATTAAACACTTTTTTCTATTTTAATTAAAAACTAATTTGTAAAGAGATTTTATTTGTTAAAAAAAATACTAAACACTTAATTATTCAAACACTTTATTTTTTTAACTTTTAAACTCACACTCTTCTAACGACACTTTCTCTATCCTCTTTTTGTGGTGGTGTATGGTTTTTAATGTATTCAATAGAACGTAAAATATAGTCGGGTATTGGAGGAGGTCGGGGTAAATGTCGGCCAACCGCATGGTAACCTAATTCATCGGCAATATAACGAACTTCTATGGGCACGCCCTCGGGTGATGTGTAACTGTAAATGCCAATTGATTCAATAGGGCTTCCAGCTGCCTGTACATCAATTCCATTACTTGTTGAATAGGCATATTTGAAGACACCTCTTTCGTCAGCCGGAGCTACACGATATTTGGTAATTATAGCTTCCCTTTCGGAAGCTGCCATACAACTTAGAATGTTGACAAATAAAATCCATATATAAAACTGAAATATTTTTTAATGAATTTCATATCATTAACGTTTTGAATAATTTATATCGTAAACAAAAATCACTCACCAACATTTTAAAATTTTTCTCGTTTTCTTTTTTTTAAATAAAATTTTTATTGCTTTTTAAATGTTTGTTGTTCTAATTTGTCATGACGACTGCCTAAAACCTTTAAGGAAGCACGCTTTTTATTAAAGAAAAGGCTGCATGTTTTAATAATTAAATATGATTTTAAAATTTATTTCAATTAAATTTTAGAAGACAAAAACAAATGGTGATTGAAATTAAAACTTCGATGCTGGTTGCCGATAATATTGGAGTGTTAAAATTATCAAATGTTGTTTCGTCGTGAGTTTTTGTTAAAATATTTAATAATTTTTTAAATGTCGATGAAATAGATGTTTCTTGCTCAGTTTAAAATAAGACAATTTATTTCCAATGATTTACATATTTGTGGATTTCTTTTAAGACAATTTATTTAATTTTTATTTATTCAAATCTTTTGTTCAAACAAATTTAATAAAGTTGTTTTAGTTTTTTTTTTGTAGTTGTAGTTGTAGTTTTTCAAATTTATGCACAAGAAAAGATTGTCACCAAAAGGTTTAACAAGATTTTACTTGCTCAATAATTTACTATTTATTTACTTATAAATGGTTATTTAAGTTATTCTAGATGTTGAGTACATAAAATTAATAGTTTGTATATATTTTAAATTTATCCATATCAGTCGTTGCAATTGCCAGTATTCATAATAAAATTGATCCAAAAGCATACTAAAATAACCATCAATAGAGTTTCTGTTCTCTCTGTCTATTGTCCCTAATATTTGATTTTAAAATATCCCTTAAAATTTTTAATCCAAAAACAATTAGGACAAGAATGAGGCTGTGTTTAAAGCGAATCAAAAACATTTATGCTTAAGATATCTTATAAAGTGAGATCTAAACGAGGCTCTTACGTTTAACCTAATATAAAATATAATTCTATATTACTTTTACAATGTTTTATTCAGTTAACCTGACATGAGATTATCTAGTTTGCACTAAATTAAACTAAATTGGTTGGTTTCGTAAGTCCCTTTTATGAAATGAGGTTAGATTTGTGTAGTAACATAATTAAATATTGCGAATGGCATCGGCGATTGTCATGCATTTTCTTATGCTGCATAAAATAAAATATTTATCACTTTAAAGCAGTGGTCGCCATTTATATTGCACTAGTTACCAAGTTGGTCGCTTAAAAGAGATTCAGTATTTAAAGAATGAAGATTCTTAAGTCCACAATATGAAGCAAAAATTTTTTAAATATTGATTAATTACTTGCTTACTTTTAGGAAAAGTATTCCTTTTTTATTTGAATTGATTTAAGCAGTAGATTTTGATAAAAAAAAAATCCACTACAAACAAGACTTCCGATACCATTTTTACGATATTCGTTGATTGAATCCCACACTCCATGACATTGGTGCCACCATGTTTGTATGTTTAATTATTATTAACTTTTTTTATTGTTTAAGTTTTAAAGATTTGCTTCATCATACAAAGTGCCAACCATCATATTTTAATGAATTAAATTTGAATTCATGTTTGATACGAATTAATTCATCTTTTGCATAATTTATGCAATTGGCATTATTTTTGTTGTATAAATATGTAAATCTGAGGTAAATGTGATTTAAAATTGCTAAAATGTAGGAATTCATAAGATTGTTTTGGGATTCTCTGTTTTACAAAAAACAATTTTTCTGCCACTTCAGATTGGCTCTCATGTGTTTTTTGTTTTAACTTTCACTGCATTTACTAATGTTTTTGTTAAATATTTTGCTTTAAATTCACAGCCAGGCGTGCTATTTTGCAAATATGAATTAAAGGAATTATAAAAGCAACAGTTGTTAATGTAAGTATGTATGTATGCATGTATCTTAATTCCAAAAAAGATATAGAAGTCATTAATACAGTTTTCGTGTTTGGGATTTTTTCGTTACTTTTAAAATGTCATCGGCATTATTAAAAATAATTGCAATGACAAACAGTTTAGGTATCAGTTAACGCTACGGATCTCTTTAATTGTAATTGTTTTTACTAATATAATGAGTTGTAGTTAAATCGTTTAATTACTAATTGCAAGTAGATGAAAAATAATGGTTTTCAGAAAACAAAAAGTTTATGATTGCTCAATCTGTACGCATAATAAAACAGTAACGGGGTCATTTCTGTACATGAAATATATATTTTTTTAATTTTTAATGTTGGCGTAGACAGTAAACGATATTGAATGTAAAACATCCATTTTTGGAATTTTTGTCTGTCTATGTTCGTATCACATAAAAATTGCTGGATGGATTTGAATAAAATATTGTGAAGTGGTGCTTTGGTTTAAATATAGAATACTTATAAAAAAATATGTCATTTCGTAGAGAATTTAGAGATACAAATGTGAAAGCACCTAATTTTACCGGTATAACGGTACTAGAACAGTTGTCACTGCATTTTATTTTTTTAAGGAAAGTTTTTAACACTGTTTACAGAACTCTAAAACAAATGTTTAAAACGCACATTGTCTAAATTTAAATTGTAAGAAAATTTTAAATGATACACGGATAAACTGCTAGCGTTAAATAAGACAATGCATAAAATAAATAAATCTTTTGATTCTTGTAGGTGGATTATCTGTTTGAACATTTTCATGTTATAAAAATTTTAAGGTCAATTCAAAAAAGTTATAAAAAGTAAAAATTAAGATTTTGTAGACCATAAAAACTACTTTTGGTTTGACTGATCAATCTTTTGATTTGTTGTTTAATTACAGTGTACACGAAAACAAATAATTATCTCCACATAATCGTAACTCAAGCATTTGGCAGCTTGTTGTAATGGATCCAAGTAAAATATGTGTTAAACTTGATGCCTGACACTTTAGCCAGCAAATTTTATTACTTAAAAAGGAATTTGTTTCCATTATATTTCATCAATTGTTTGTGATAAGAAGGTAATTTTAAAATAATGTTCTACCAAACTTTTTTGTGTTTATATTTTGGACAAGAACAAGAATAACACTTAGTAATTTTTTAACGATAATTAATTTTTTACTTATTATTAATTAAATCTTTTCATTTAAAAGCGTTATCGTTATTGAAAATAATGGTACTGCTTACAAAACATTTTTAATGTGTATCATTCAATGCTAATTAAAATGAAAATTAAATAGTAAATCCAATGTTTTACAGAAAGGCATATAAGTTAGTTATCTTCTAATGATCTAATACAGTATAATAATCTTCACTTCTAAGTTAATGTATTTCTCCACCAGTCAATAGAATAGAGTCTCATGCTCCACAGTGGGGCAGAATTAGAATATTTTGAAAACAACCCAGCCTTTACAATTAAAGGGCTAAGCCGACTTACAAATGGATTTATTTAATTGCCGGCGTATTATTTTTAATCCAGAAAAGATTTTATTTAAAAATTTTTACCTGAATATTTTAAATTTTGCTCGCTAACTATGGGAAAAAATTAAAGTAAATTTGCAAAAAAATTTTATGCAGAATTTTAAAAAAAACTCGATCATTTTAGATATAAATATGCAGATTAAAGCACCATGTTGTAGGTATTGTTTTTAATAATCAGACAAAAATTAAAGAAATGCCAAGCGTTAGATATAGTTTTAGGTGAGAGGTACCCAACTTTGAGCACGCATAGCGCCATCCCTGGATAATGAATGAATAAATATCCAGCTTCAAAAATTAAGCTCGAACACTTTTCTTCTATGCTCATGCCAAATTTTGGATCAATCGGCTAAACCCTTTACAAATGGCTGAGTTATTTTCAAAATATTTTGATTCTGCCCCACTGTGGGCTGAGCTTTTCGAATTAATAAACAAAGACAACTACTATCCTGCCTAATTTAGAAAAGCTAAAAGAAACGAAATTGGCACAGGCAGCAACAAATTTGATTGTAAACTTATTTTTTATAACCAAAATTTCGATAACAAATCAACAAAGCGATGAACGTCGCATTAACTAAAGCAAAGACCGTAAGAAGAAAGAAAAAGCAATTTTTGGAAGCAATAAATTTTCCCTTTAATTGTTATCAAAAGCTGATTTCAGGATGGATATTTTCATATTTCCAATAAAATATAATTTGCGCTAGTGTTATCCCATTTTATATTCAATAATTAGTTTCTTCACAGTTCTTGATGACATTTATTAAAAAAATTAATAAAAAAGAAGATGAGATTAAAAAACTAAAACTAATGGAATCCAATTACTTAACAATACTAATGATACCATTCAAATGATAATAACTTTTTTATGCAAAATGAAAGCCTGATTTTAATTAATTGAAATAGAAAGTTCTATGTTGAACTAGTAAAAATAACTATTAAAGCAAATTCGCTTAAAATTCAAATTAAAAATAAGTGGAAATTAAAAACATTTTAAAATAACTAATAAAAAGTATTTATTTATTCTTGTGCATCGAGCACTTTAGCTTGTGCTAATTTTATAGCCTTCACGACAAGTGGAAAAAAGGTATATCTCAGTTTGTCATTCCGTTTGTAATTTCTACAATATCCATTTCTGCTTATGTTAAAATCAACTTTGCCAAGTCGCTAGATGAGCTAGAGAAAATTTTAATATTAATCGACATAAAAATTTGGCTATTGAAAATCAGCAAGATTAGTCCATGTCCTTCGAGGCAGCGGGCAAAACACTACGCCTGCCTGCAATTTTCCCATATCATTTGGAACAAATCTAGTTTGGTAAAGTAACTCTAATAAAAAAAAAATATATGAAGCGATAAAGAATTACAAAATAAGAAAAAAGGGCATCAAGTGAAAAAATTGGCGCTCGTCCATATTTTCCGAGCTTGTGCCTCTGTACTTTTCATAGTAAAGGACGATTGTGCAACATACTTTTTAAGATGCCAATATGGGTATCATCATTTAAAAGCTTTTAAAGAAATCTTTCAGGGAAAATTAATATTTTTTTAAATTCTTAACCCATTAAGAGCCGCTGACATTTTTATGTATTTTATGTATTTTAATTCTTATTCACCCAAATATTTTTTTTTTTTTTTTTGACAAGTATATATTGTGAAGGGTATGTAAAATTTGGCATTTATTTTTGTGTACAGGCATGTTCACACAATCGCAAATCGCCTCAAATTTGTGCTGCGAGCTGAAATCGCTTGAAAGGTGTTCTGTAGTTCACAATCGCAAGAAATTTGGCGACTTGATTTCGCAAGCACATACACAAGTGAAGTTATGAATTTAACTTAAAATAAACAATAAAATTATACACAAACGAAAATTAATATGTTTTCATTTATTTTTATCAAAAACTATTTTTATTTTTACACAATTAAAGTATTAAATAATAAATTTAAAATATGTCCTTTGCTTAATCAATTGTTTGTGTTGGTTTTTTCTTGAGTACTGGCGATTTCATAAAGACAGCTGTTCTTATTGATGTTCGAAAATATATTAGTATTAGTGCGGTTAAATGTTTAGTCGGTAGTCAAATAAAAATCTTAAACAAATATTCGGTGCTTATTAAATGGGCGATTTAAGTGTTAAGGTACGTTAATAGATTTATTTTAATTACTTTTAGGACGATCTGAGTTTTGAGCGCGTATGTTATAACTAACAAAATAAATGAAAATACTTTTTAAGTACTGATTACTTACGACCTAAGTAATCTTTTTCTTCAAAGTTGCTAAATGCAACATCACTAATAGAAATTCCATTTATCGGCAAAATTTTTCAAAAACGTGCGAGCGTCAGAACATGCTTGATAATATGTTTTTGGATTCACCAAGATGTGATATTCATATAACTCTATCTCAGCTAAAGATATCGTACCAATATACAGTGGGATAGAAACAAATAAATTTAGAAAACAAGGGGTTGCCATTAATAAAATCTATTTCTTGTCTTTGTACACTAAATTAACACCCAAAGTGTGTTACAAAGCTGACAGTTAGAGTGTCCGACTTTAAATTTTACACACATCTCAAATAAAATTTCTAAATTATTAAGTTTTTTAAATTTACATCCATTTCTAAATGGGCTAAAATTTACTCATTTTATGTATAATTTTTTTAAGGTAGGAGTTATCTGGAGGAATAAAACAAATGCGGCAACAATCTAAAACACAAATAAAAAATTGGCGCCATAAAGCTTAATACAAAATTTTCTTACACATAGAAAAGATGAATTCTCAAGTTGTGAGTAGTTCGATTTAAGTTAAAATATTCCGTCGTTATTAAATGTAAATGTCAGTACTTGATTAAAGTTGAACTGAAGTGGTTGATAAATTTTACTATTTTAAAGAGTAAAAAACTGGTTTCTATGCAGATTAAATTAAAAAAAAACTTATTAAAACTATATTTTAATAATTTATTTATGTATCTATTTTAAAGGTTGATTGATTTTTATCTCAGCTTAAACGATTAAACTTTTTTAAGCACAAAAAATTATTGTATTTTGTTTAATTTATTGTTTTAGTGCTTTTCTTACTTAATCATTACGCCAGAAACTGGTTAGTTTTTTTAAATTAATTTATTTTTAAAATATATTAATATGTCGACAATTGTTTTGAGATGTTTCTCTGTATTAATCATTTAGTAGTTTATAGGTGAACAATATTGTCTGACACACTTGTAATTTTTTATCAAAATGGTTTAAATTATTTAATAAATGTTTACGTCAATGTCACCATTTGGGCCGTTTATATTTAATCATACTTACATTAATATGTTTAAATTATAAATTTAAGTAATTAATTTAAGAAGTTCTTTAGACGAATCATTTATATTGTTTTAATACTCCTTTCTTACCAACAACTTAAAAAAAATCATAATATTTTTTGAAAGAAAAATATTTAATATATTTATTCTTATATTTAAATAACATCTGCCTGTCCTCCATTAATAAAGATCAACATGTTTTTATCGTGTTTTGATAATAATTATTATAATAATAACGTTATTGACACGAGGTCACGTGCCCCTTGAGGTCGGCATGTAGATAGACGATGTTTTCCTGGCGACGCAGAAGACGGTAAAATAAGTACTTGGGCGTGAAAATGGACTACAGGCTCACTTATTGGGCCCAGATACAGCACCTTTTTTTTTTTTTTTAAGAGAAGTAGCACTTCAGGCATTATTACCTATTTAGTTATATTGGTAACCGTGCTACATTCTTTAGAAAAGGGAGGAAAGGGATAGATGAGAGATTAGACAGGTGGTGAAAAGGAGAAAGATACAGAGTTAGTTATTTTAGTTCGCCGGCGAATATGCTACGAATAAGTAACGACAAAGGAGACTGCAAGTTTTCATGTTAATTCTGAATATGTATATATACCATTAAACAGAAAAAAAACATGGACAACCAAGTTTGTAGTCAACGTGTTTACCAGCTAACAAGGCAGCAAAAGCGACAGGTATGCTAAGCAGACTGATAGCGAATATCAGTCGAAGAGCAAGCGCAGGGCACTGGAAGCAGTACAGCGACACTCAGGGTTGCCTCAACCTACCACACTGTCTCAGGCACAGCAGTCTT
Organism: Cistogaster globosa; assembly: GCA_937654795.1. NCBI lineage: Eukaryota > Metazoa > Arthropoda > Insecta > Diptera > Tachinidae > Cistogaster > Cistogaster globosa. The sequence continues at coordinate 63,338,772 of OW569405.1, read as the reverse complement.
CGTGATTAGCGGAGAAATACCCATCGACTTCTTGGCCTCTGAGCGAAAGAAGGCATGGGACACAAGGGTGGACAGTACTAGTGCTCGATAATAAAATTTTTTTTTTTTAATTGTGCTATTATTTCTGTTTCCGGGCACTGTTGTGATGTTAAAGGTGTCAAATCTGCAAAAAACTATCTTTTTAATATAGTGCTCAAATTTTGTAACTTTTTGCTTGTGTACTTTCTAAAAAACATACTTTTGGATGAAATCGGAGATTCTTCAAGGTATGGTAGCGTCTCAATTAATTTAGAAACCACGTTTTATTGAATCACCATAGCTTCGCCTTTAGGCAACGATTCGTTTTGCTCCAAGCCTTTCATAGTTTTCTCTTTTTCTCTTTCTTCTTTTTAAAGGGTTACAACAATAAATTTTAAACACAGATCACAATTATTTAAATTTTTGAAACAAATTTTTAGCTTCTACAAAACAAATAATCAATTGAGTATGAACACAAAAAATACTTAGGATCACATTTTGGTCTACAACTCTGATTATGTAAATTAATATGAGAGTTAAGTGAACAAAACGTTAAGACTCTTAACTGTACAGTTCCCCAAGGTAATCGTTAGTGACTTTTAATTTACTTTTTATTTATCACTCTCACATGTCCGATTCATATATACTTACTTTGCATTGAAAGTGCCACGCCCATTAAAAGAAACGAAAAGAAAAAAAAAAACTAGCAAATATACAAAGATATGTTCACTAAAATATGCATAAAAACCTTTGAATTGACGTCATCATACAAAATTTACAAAATCGATTCACGCATTAAAGAGAACATCAGTCACTAACCCAATGCAACTAATATATGTATGTATGTATGTATATATATTTCAATACCCCAACATCGAAAACCTATTTAGTGTATGCATTTTATTTGAAATTGAGATTTGCGCCTTAAAGTATGCTTTCATTTAAGCATTTATTCAAAAAATTTTAAACTAATAATTTTCGGGTATTTAAAATTGTTACAGAACAATGGCACATTAAACTTTAAGATAAAACTCTGAATTTATTATTAACTTAAAAATATAATTTATTTAAATTTATGCGCAATTTAATGGTTTTTGTTGTTTAAGAAAAACTAAACTAAAACAAACATTTTTTTGTTTAGAATATAATTTTTAAGAGAAGTATAATTAATTTCAATATTAAAGTCTTTAATACTTTAGTATTATGTGTTTATGTTGGTTTTTTCTCACGATACATCAAGCGCAATGTAGTCAGAGTGATTTTTTATTCTTTACTACGTCGAAATCTAAAATTTTATGTTTTTCTTGTTTACTAACAGCAGGTGTTTATTAATTTATCTTTCTTAATTTAAAGCAAAACCGGAAATCTCACAAAAATTTATTTTTACGAAATATTAGAAAAATAATATAATTTTTGGATGATAACTTAATTCAACTCATTTCAGTCAGCTGAGGAACAATAAATTAATTAAAAAATGTTAAATGGACTAAGTCCAAATTTACACTATGCAATTTTTTGAGTCAATTTTTGTTTCCGCCTTCTATTTAAGTTGCAGCGATATGCGTTTTAAAAAAACTATAATCAACAGTAACATCCGCTCAAAATTTAAGCAATAACATATTGCATACCCCTCTTGCTTCACCAACAAACAAAAATTTCCTGCTAGTTTCATGACAAATTGCACAGTGTTAATGCCGTATAACTTTATGAAATTAAGCTCTGAATTTTTAAAGAATAAAAAAATATGAGTTTCTTTTTTTCTTCATAGAGAAATATCGCCTTAAAGATTATGAACATGTGTGAACCTTTTTAAAATCCTTAAAGTAAGTCATCAAGTAAGCGTTCTCTTCCTTAAGCAATTAAAATTATTCCTCTCGTGAATGATAGCTAAATGTTCTATTCAGTCGCACAAACGGTAAACTGTCAAAATGGACGTATTTCACGAGCACATCAAATCAATTTGTCTAACGAAAAAAAATTTTATATTCAAAACAGCTAACAATTAAGCGGGCTTTTGCTTAAAGAAACCGAACAAAGTGACAACAAAAAAAGAATAAATTTTTTTATTTTATTTTTAATGGCTGTTTCTGTTTTTAATTAAAAAAAATTCAACCAAGAATTCAAAATTGGTATCGCTGGCTTATACTGTCAGTTCCAGTCTGAATGTGATGCACAAGCAATTGCTACATGCTCTCTATTAAACAAAGATTTAGTCAACACGTCGGCCATTCTACGACAGAAACTTACTTTGTACTAAGTTCCTTGTGTTAAATAAAAATATCTATCGTTTTCCATTGACCAACTTTCTGGTACATCTCGAATAGTTAGTTTGCCACTGTAAATAAATTTAACAGTTAGGGAACACGAGTTTTAAGATTGTTGTTCGTTACACATTTTTATCGATGTTAATATCCTTAAATCGTGATTGATTCCTCCAAATATAAAAAATAATAAAAATAGTTACTGAATGTTTGCTGTGTTTTTGTATCAAACACTTTTGAGTTTTTATTGCCTTTTTGCTTTGTTGATTCAAAAAAGTTCTCATTTACTAAATTTGGTTTTCAATAAAAAATTATGGTAGCATTCACTGATGGGCTATTTGCGCAGTAGCGAAATTGCGTATTGATGAAATTAAAAATATTGGCAAAAAAAAATTTTATTTTATAATTAAACATACACTAGGTCAGCTTTAAAATAAAAATTTTGTTTATTATTTTTTATTTTTTCTTTCAATATTTCGCCATACCGTTGGGTGGCATCTTCAGAAAACAGGAAATAAAATTATTAAAAAATTATATGTGTGACGAAATATTGAAAGAAAAAATAAAACTAATAAGCAATATTTTTATTTTAAAACTGACCTAGTGCTTGCTTAATTATTGCCAAAATATCAACCTATAAACAGCTGAAAATCATTAGCAAAAATTCGGATTTTCATAAAAGGAAGTGCCTTGTAAAAACAATGAACGTATGAAGACAATAAAACAGCGTAGTAACTAAAAACTAGTGAAATGACTTGGTATCCTACGAAGCCTTCCAGGATTGACTTAAAACAAAATATTGAGGAATTTCTTACACAACTTTCGCAGTTGTGATCTTAGTTCTTTTTAAGAATAATTATTATATTACAGTGAAGAAAATTACCTCTGGTAACCACTGTATTAAATATGTAAGTTTTAAAATTAAGCAAAGACGACGATTAGAATTCCTTAGATAATATCTGAATGCCTTATTATTCAAAAGTAAAGAAATATTGAGGTTTATGTTAAGAAAGTTTATTTAACTCTTTTACACCCTTCCGCCCGAGTCTGGTTGAAGTAAACTTTGTCAAGGCACTAGATGAGCTAGAGAAAATTTAAATATGCAAATCGGTTCATTTCCTTCGAGGCAGAGGGCAAAACATCACGCCTGTCTATAATTTTACCATATCTTTTTTTAACTTTTATTTGTCCTCCTGATAAAAAATTGAGGAATAAGAAAAAAGGTAAAAAAGATTGGTAGCTTTTACCTGATACCTTTTCAACCTTTTCATTTACTATGGGAAAGGAACAACCCTAAAAACTTAAAATTTACGAAAAGAAGGCTTTTTTTAAACAGAAAAACTTCACGGTAGAAAAGAATTTCTTATGCCAATTTTTGTTTAAACTATTCAATGGAAAATATGCAGCATGGTACATGTGGTTACACATGTATGATGAAGGATATAAAAGATTCAGTGTAGCCGAATATAGCACTTCTACTTGTTATTTCTAATTTTAAATTGTTTATGCACAGAAGCTTATGCTAAAAAAACTCGGGAGCTGATGACTGATTCTGCTTGTTATTGACAAAATTTAAAATCTCAAAAAGTATGACACTTTAATTTTTATGATCTGTTAGTTTTTCTCAACACAATCCCTGTCTAGAATGACCTGCATACACCCTTCAAGAAGCATTTGTTATGTTTAACTTTTAATCTTCAAGCAAAATTTTAAATAAAATCATTTTTTACTCAAATAGTATGTTCTATGAGCGATGGTGATATTCATTTTTATTTTGGATACAATTGGCCATTTACGAATGAACACATGTTCCATCCTAGAATTTCGATACTCACTCTGCATTTATCCAGTTTCTTAGTTAAATTTTGTTAATTTTAATGAATTCTCTGAAATTCCACTATTAATTGATTGCTAAAACTATTTATTAGTTTATTTTTAAGTGCTTAACTTAATCTACAACAACTGATTTTTATTATAAATCTATTAATATCAACAGCCTTAAAATCAATTTGAAATTATGGGTTTGGGGGATAACGTCCTTGTTTTTGTTTAAGACTAATTAACAAAATTTTAAAAGATATTTTAATTATCTTATTATTGCTCGTTGGCTGGTGAAGGTGGATGAGAACGAATGTATTCTAGAGCGCGTAAAACATAAGCTGGAACTGGTGGTGGTGTCGGTATATGCTCACCAATGGGATGGTAGCCTTCTTCATCGGCTGTATAGGATAAAGCGATATGTTCACCCTCAGGTGAAATATAATTTAGAGAACCTCGTACACCAGCAGGATTGCCAGATTCCTGAAATTGTATGCCATTGCTGGTTTCATACGCATATTGATAATTGCCTTCAGCATCTGCAGCATCGTTGCTTAAACTGCGTATTTCTGCATCTTTATCAATGTTATCAGCCTGGCAGATGCCAATAAAAACAGCAGCAGTAAGACAAACGAACTTAATATGAAAGTAAAATTTGGCCATGAAAAAAAAGCAAACAAACAAATTACATAATTAAGTGTAAAACCTACCAATTTCATTTTTGGGCCGTTGAGTTTTTTTTTTCGTCCAGAGATTGTGTGTTTAAACGAGTAATTGAAGTTGGTAACTGTTTAAATTTTTGCAAATCTTTGGTGTTTTTATACCACCAATTTTTTTTTTAACCAAAATTACTTACAGCCTGATTGGCATCTTTATTTAAAACCAAAAAACTATAAAAAATATGTACAAAAATTAAAAGGGTTTCTTTCAATGACCTGTTTTGTCTATATACAAGCCAATAAATATAAAAAAAGAAGAAGAGGAGAAAAAAATACTGTAAAACAAGTTTATTTCACTTAAAATCCTTTAAATTAACTAAAATTGTGCAAAGCCTTTTTAAAAGATAATTGCCAAAAATCTTAAAAAAGTCATGATGATCATTATAACCATCAATACACCATTGATTCGTTAAACATACACCAGCTTAAATATCAATAAAGTCAAACAATAGCATGCTATTAGTCACGCTAAAAAATTTATAATTAACGAATTATTTTTAATTTTTTGCATTTTACCTTAAACTAATTGTCGAAACATTAACAATTTTATATTTAGTCAAACCGCAATGTTTAATAATTGAGCCGCACTTTTAACACTCGTTGACTGTACAAATCCCTTTAATCATTTGAACTATGAAACTACCGTAGCCAATATCATGCAACAGAATGTAACGATCAAGAAAGGACATTTTAGTACCAATAATCACGCCTGATATTTTCTTAACGTTAACAAACCACAACTGTTATACATTATAAATTTTTGCAACAACAACAAACGGAAAATAATTAGCATTTCAATTCCAACTCTTTGAAATTAAATCGATTGTAATTTGATTGTTTTTGTAAGTAAATATGCATTAAGCGTCACACTTTCCCTTTGATCAGGTGCAGATCGCTGACAAGGTTTTTAAATTTTTGTACTGAATATTTATATTTTGGTAGGAGAAATTTTCGTTTTTAATTCTCTGTAGGTCAGCTCATGAGTTTGATTGATTGGAACTTTGTTTGATTTTATTTATTTTAACTGCAATTCATTCACTTGAATGAATTCAAAATCAGTTCGTTTAAATTAGAAACTAATTAAAATTTAATTCTGTGTAATTCGTTTGAATTGATTTAAATTTTATTCAATTCTTTTTTTTTTTTTTTTTTTTGTTGAAATAGGATTATTTCAAAACTTAGCTCGCTTGTAATGAATTAAAATGAAAGAATAATGATTCATTTACAGATCTATTGAGCCTCAGCCTGCTATGCGTAGACAAGCTATTAGAATTAAATTTAAAAATATATTACTCCATATTCCAGGTTTAAGATATCACAAATTAATATTTTTTGTATCTGTCGAACAGTACGACAATTGTACCTCATCGCTTCCCCTTGACAGTCGTGGCTAATTTCTTAATTTCACAAGTTTTTTTTTGTACTGATACATGTTAAATCACTTTTGAAAAAGTAAAAAATTAATTTTTTGAAGTTGTCCGGTCATAGAAAATAATGGGGGAATAGAAAAGACCTTTTGTATAACTTGTTATTACACTTGTCATCTAATACGCTTAAGTTCAACCTGCTATTTGTTTTGACCTTATCAGAGTCACCCACTTAAGTTATATCTTTCACTGTTTTATTTTCTTCGGAATTGACTTCCAGGGTCTTTTTTTACTGCTCGAACTTCCTCCCTACCTATAAGGACCTTTTAAAATGGACGTTTAATCTCGACTAGCGATTTTTGGTAATCGACTATTAAATTTTCATTTTCAAAGGATTCTTATTATGCTTTAATATGATGTTGCACAAAATCAATTTGTTGATACTAGTCCGTGCGGTAGTTCACTCATGATATGCACTGCAACCTCAGCATCTAATTCTTGCCTGCATTAGTACAGTTTTTTTTCCATGATTCCATGGTGTTTTGCTTGGCTGCACAGTAGTTATTTTTGCTTCACGGATGAATTAATATTTTTTGTATCTGTCGAATAGTACGAAAATTGTACCTCATCGCTTTCCCTTTTTTTAATGGACCAGTGTAGAATTACTGAAGTAAATTTTCATTAATTTTTTTACTAATTTACTCACATTCGGAATGGTTTTGTCCCTTACCAATCTATCGAATAGAATGAACAACTCATCCAACTCATCCACACTTCCCTGGTTCTTAAAATATTTTTTCCATCAACTCTGCCTCTCGAGTTTTCTCGCTCTCAAATTTAACTTTGAGTTTAGTAGGTTTTCTACCCCGATTGGGAGATTACACTCAATCCTTGAATTTTCTGTCTACTTTAGTTCGAAACCGTCAATCTTTTGTTAAAGCTTCAATTTTCATCTTCGTCTCTCAAGATTAGGGGAAAAATGTTCATCTGTTCATAGTTCCAACTGCAAACTTTTGAGCAAACACACTCCTGCCTTCCATATTCTATTTCATAGCGGATGAGAGTGTTGTTTTAAAAATCCCATTTCTTTTTGGCTGATATATTAAGGCGACAGCCCCAGCAGAGATATAATTCTCCATTTCCGGCCACTGTGTTTTAGGAAATTGTCAACTAAAGTCCTTGAACATAAAGCCCTTCCCTATTAATATTTACGGATATTTTATTTTAAAAAAATATAAATTTTTGGTCAAGAGACTTTAAAACTATAAATTCATGTTGACTTTAAAATATCGTTTTCCTGCTACTCTAACAAAACATTTTAAATTACATTAATACAAGAAAGGAGCTGTTCATGTCTACAGTGATTTCGACTTGTATTAGTTACTTTGAAGCTTCATATGCGAGTAAAAATATTAAACGCAGGATTATATAATCTTAAGGATTTTTCTAAAAGGGCTATGATATATCTTACAGCAAAGAGATGCAATCAATTCAGACTAGAAATCAAATTTTTCTTTGTTTATTGCTGATTTATAAGCTTCCATAGGCTTTTGAAGAGGTTGATTTAAGAGAGTCACTAAATAAGCCGCTTGAGTGTTTAGATACTTTGTGACGTCCAATTCTTTTCTATAAAGGAGAACTAAGTATTACTTGGGTTGTATTTGATGATGGTATTTATTGGCGTTCAAAGTCTCTGAGCTCACTCATTTACCTAAAAATGGTCCTGTAAATACATGACATGCAAATCTATTTCCATCATAATGAATTCTACGCCATGTTAAAATGATATTTAAAGGAAAAAATATTTATTAAGAAGATCTGCTTATAAAATTAATCTCAATGATGATGCCCTCTCTTTTTTTTTTTTTTTTTGTCCCCTATTATGACACAGTAATTTGCCAGCAAAGAGCATTGTTGACTGCACAAGAAGCACTTATTTGCTTATTTGAAAAAAAACTAAAGAAATCCACAGCCACTAAAGTAAAGTTGTGTTTAAAAATGTTTAATTTTCCAAATCTTTCCAATTTTAAATTGACAAAATTCAATAATTAACTTAACTTTACTCGTAACTCATTACTCATTACGCTAAAATTTTTTCTTGCTAAAAATTTTCCTTGAACATTATTTTGCATCTCATGAAACAATTTTATTATTTCTAAAAATTTTATTTAAAACTGTTTTTATGTCAAATGTTTAAAACTAGTGAAACATAATATTTTTAATTTGCAAATTAATTATCTGCCTTTATTTTAAAAACACACACCATTAAATGTCATACAGCTTAGTGCACAGTGAGGCAAAAACGAGCGGATGGACCGATAAAAAAAAATTTAATTTCACATATTGGTTGCAAAGAAGCTTTTTTTTCCAAAGTTCTAGAATCATGAAACACTTATGAAAAAAACTTGAGACACATAAGAACTTGTAAAACTTGTTCCGAATTTTATAACACGGCTTTGGGATTTTATAAAAATATGGATTAAAATCTAAATACTGCGTGAAATAAGAAAATAGAGAATAATACAACTATTAAGACATTTTTTATCTCCACACTAGTATTATTTATGGCCAGTACACAACAGTGGTTGTTTCCATAGAGACGCGATTTTCCAATGTACTTTGCTGATTTAAAACTGTAACAAGGATATCGTTCAATTGCTCATTTGCTAAAAGTGTGAAGTATTTTTTTACAACTGCTGTAGCCATTTAGGGTTTGGAAATTTCTTTCTAAAATATATAATGTTTCTGCCCCACTTTGCATTTTTACATTTTTTCCTCGCCACAGAACATACTTTTCATTTTAGAAAAAAAAACAGATTTTATCAATCAAGATAAACTAAAATATAAGCTAAACTTTTAATAATTTAATCGCTTCAATATGATTGAATTTAAATTAAAAATTTATAATTTTTTTTTTTAATTTTTAATTAAAGTGAAGCAGAATAAAAAAACTCTTCAGCGAACAGTGCAGAACAATAATGAAATTAATGTTGTCATACCATTCAAATTCGATTAACTTAATACCTAATGAAATTACGTTAGCAGGTCTGTGTACTTTTGTCTGGATGCTGCAAAATAAATTGTAATGACGAATTATACATTTAAGATGCTGTTTTTGCTATCAGTATCTTGCTGAATAATTCATAAAGTAAAATGTCAACAGCGGATACGGAATACTCTATCCCGCATATAAATTACAAACTTTGATTTTTAATGTTTTCAATATTCTGCTAAATTGATGAGAGCAAAAGGTTTAGATTAAATGCGAAATTGGTTAGCAAATATTCAGTTGTGGAATTAAGTACGCGCAGATTTATTAATCTAATGTAAATATGGGACCATGATTTATTGACTGTAATTAAAGAAATAAAAATTCTAAACGAGAATTTTTTGGAATATTAATCGAACCACTTTTTTCATCTTGATGTTATGAAATTTTTGTTACTGAGCTGATGTTTACAACACAACTTTGGTCAGGAATTTTTTAAATTACTTTCCATAAAAAACAAAGATTTTTTAAACTTCAGAACTTTTTATTGGTTCTTATACATATTTATATATCGAGCCTTTGCTGTAAGAGAGTCATAACTTAAAATTTTAAACTGAGTCCTGTATGAAAAAATGTTCTTTAATAATTTACATCTAAAGTGTTCAAACAATGTTCAAAGTTGAAATGCATTTTTCTCAGTTTAAGTTTTTTTATATGAATTTTTTACAAGAAATGGTGTAAGAAGAAAAATGGCTCTAGAATGAGAAAAAATATATTTTTGGGCATTAGAAAAGAGAATTTTTTAATTAAGAAATCAACTTAAAACGACGCTAAAAATCAATGATTTGGAAATTTTTAACTTTTCCTACTTTTTTTAAGGCGATGGAAAACGTAGACGTACGAAATGTTAAGTAAAATGAATTGAATAAATTTAATAAAAATTTTCATAATTTTAAAATATTTATTTTTAGACTCTACTAACGAAATCAGTTTTAGTATAAAGGATGTTGAAATGGAATCTCCTGTTTCACTAACCAGACTCTTTTTAAGAAAACATATGGGCGGATAAATTCATCTAACAACGTCTACTTCTGGTGTGGGCCTTAACCTTCTTATCCACTATTCCTAAGGTGCGGTCATATTAGTCAAATATTTTACAAAAAATACGTAACCACTGTTTTTGAAAATCTATCTTTCTTTCTGTACACGTATCATTACGAATGATAAGATAGAATAAAATAAATGTGATATCTTACCTTTTACATTGAGACGGATCTTAAATTTCTTAAAAAGTACTTAAAAAGGACAAAAATTTTTTTTCTATAATTTAGTGGTTACGTCCTTTTGATCAAATATTTGACTAATCTGACTATAACTTTATACACACCAGCTTTTATTTACTCATCTAGCAGGGCTTTATAATATTTGTTTCTTTTCCTGTTGTCATCAAGACACCAGGAGGCTTGACTTGCAGTTTTCCATCAATGCGCCCTTAATTAACTGATTCACTACAGCCTGCGTTGGGATTTGAACTTATGATCTTCTTTTTCTATTAAAAAAGGGCTCATAAGGAAGCAACAATTACAAACTTCATACAGCATTTTCTTAATTTTATTTACCATATAAATAGATACAACAAAAACATTATCTATTAATTTTATATTTACAAATATGTAAAGATTTGGAATCTTAATTTCCCAATTATAAATCTTAAAATCTTTCGGCAAACGTTAGATTTTTAATAGATTAATTTTAGTTTTTCAAAAACTTTGCTTGAGCTAATAATATACAAATACAAAAATACAACCCTGCCTTTTGCAACATCTGAGATCAGAAGGTGTAAAGTAGACCGTATTATGAGCTTGATTGAAGTGAAAAACGTAAGCAGTGATGATTAAGGGCTCAACTATAATGTGCATAAGTTAACTTAAGCCAACTTAAACAATTGTGCAAATGTAACAAATTTTATGTGGCAAACTATAATTTACTTAAGAAAATTTCTTGTTAAGTTTCAATTTTCTTACCAAACAGCTGACTGTGCTCACTGTGCAAACAAGACGTACACTATTTAATTTTTAGTTTTAAATTGATTAGAAAATGTAGAAAAAAAGTAAGTTTTTACTTTAGGTCCATTTTTTACTAACGCAATGAAATAAAATTAAATATTTAATTGTATGTGTTTTATTTGTCAACAATTACAAAAAGAGAAGAAAATAACTTTTAATATTTTTAATTGAATTTATCTCATAACCTGAACAAAAAATGTAAATATGTTTGTTTAAAAAAAAGATTTTTTCTAAAGCGAGTTAAACCTAAGCACAACTGTAGCAAATAATTTACTAACATTATCTAAGTCTATTGTAGTCACTTAAAATTCTTTAATGGGTTACCTACGCATTTGACAGGCTTTTTGGTGGGTTTTTGATATAAGTTCAAGCTAGATTATGCACATTATAGTTGGGCCTTTACCCTTCAAAATGAGTTTCCAACAATGTTGTTTTATTAGTCAGTAACTGTTTGACCCAGAGATTTTAATTTCAAATTTTAATGTCTTTATTTAAATTACTTGTTTTTACTTAATTAACAAGCTTTTAATTTGCTATTAAAAAAGCTTTAACGTTTTATTGCACCTAAATCAAAAACCTCTTCGACACTGCAGATGACGATGTTAGTCTGGCTTTTTTAATTATATTTGAAGAACATTTCAAAAATATTGTTTTTTCTTGAAATTGTAATGAAAAATAATTTACAAAAATTTATGTAAAACATCTAGTTCAAAAGAAAGAATTCCGCATATTTGGATCTAGTAAACAAAGCGTATCATAAAGTTACCTGTTTGAATTATTACAACATTTAAGCCGTGTGCTTTCAGAGAAAGTTGATTTTAACATAAAGTGTAGTCTGCTACAACCTCTTTAATTTAATCAGCATAAAAAAATTGTCATTGTATTGGACATAGCAATTTGTGCAGTCAATTATATTACAAATAAAATTTCTTTGAAAGTCGATTATGTCCACTACCAACGTTTTATCATCTTCATCTGTTAATTTTACATATCCCAGATCCTGGTTACACAAAGGAAATCACTATCTATATCGCCCATATGTTAGGTTACTAACTAGACATCGAAGATTCTTAATATCAGTCTTAAAACTCCTATATAAGCCGGAGTCTAGTAACTTCATATAAAAAAGCTGTAGGAAAAGATAACCAAATCCGCTCGAAAAAACAGATAATTCAAAAAATTACTCTGATTTTAACGAAAATTCTTTTGATTTTAATAAAACACAAAATCAATCTACATTCAATAATTGAATACATTAATAACTTTCAAAAATTACGTCTTAAGAAAAACTCTTCTCCATCGAATGAGAATTATTACAGTTTGTTATAACACTGTTATATACAGGCATGTCACACATTCCGATCTAAATGGTTTTAGTTCCATATTAACAATTTTAATCGATTTTGTTTTACCTCCTTCAAAATCCGATCGATTTTGTTTATTCCTGAAAAGTATTGAATCTTTGCTATTTAATTTAAATGTGGCATTATTTTGCGCACTAAAGTAAACAACAAGGGTAATCTACTTAAGACACATCATAAAAGCAAATATAAGCTTTTCTTATAATAAAATTTTAAAGAAACTAAATTCAACTTTGAAATTTTAAAGTGATTTCATTCCGAAGAAATTTTTTGTTTTTAGTTTTCTGAAGACTTTCGATCGGAATTGAGTTCTGCGACATGCCGTATAATTACAAAATTTAGGTTTGTGAGAAAAAATCTAAACTAAAGCAAAACAACAACAATTTAGTTTTAATATAAGTGCTAAGAATTTAATCAAAAACATTAAAATCTAATTTTCTGGAAGCCTGGCTTTAATTCATACCCCTGCTTGAAGTATCGCAAAAATTTACTTGAGTAAATTCACTTTAAAGAAAAAAAAATGTCTCATACAATTAGTAGGGTGCTGATCAATAAAAATTCGAAAGTGACTGCGACAAAATGTTTGTTTAAATTTTTGTTTTTTCTTCAAGTCTTGTTTTGTGTCGCAAGGTCAGTAGCGTAAATATCATCAATATCAACTTCATCTTCAATATTAACTACAAAATAAAAAACCTAAAATCAGCAGCTTATTTTTTTAGCTTCGCATTTCTGTCTGCATCGACTGCTTTTTTTTTCAATGATGTTGCCATGATGATGATCGTATTGTTCGTTATCGCACCATGGATTAAAATTTTTAAGCTTTTACGTGCCATCGTTTTATAAATAATTATTATTTTGTGATGTGATTCAATATTATTTTTTGCTCAGTTGTTTTTGTATTTATTTGAATTTTTTTATTTTTAAGATTTTATTTATTTTTAAATATGTAAATTAAGTTTTTAAAAAACTCATATTTTAAATGTGTTTATTTTTTATTGATTTTGTTTTTCATATCGGGATCGTTAAATTTTTTTTTTTGCTTTGTCGGTCTTTCGCATTTGAGTTAAATTTATATTTAATCGTGTAAATATTTTAACTTTGTCATAGGTCAGTATTATAAAACAATTTTAAGTTTTTATTTAAAACAAACATACCCACCTGTCTTATATTTTATGGGCTTTTATTATAAAAAACAATAAAAAGTTTTTTTTTTTTTGTTTCCTAAAATAAGAGATGAATTGAAATTAAAATCGGTAAACAATTATAAATCATTAAAATGCACTCGTGATTTAAGTCGTTTGTTTTGAAGACATCAAATTTAATGAGATTTTTTTGTTTGTTTTTTTATTGTTGTTTTTAACCTAAAAACAAAATATACTTTTTACAGTTGTTTCTTAATAGTTTTTAAAAAAAATATTTTTCTTTTGGGAACTTGGCAATAAGTATTTAATTATTTTTTATAGCAGACCTGATGCCGTAAATTACACTATTTAATTATTTACACATTCAATATTACAAGAACATGTAATTGCCTGATTAAAGATCTCCCGCAGACTTATAAAAGTAACTAAAATAAAAAACAGATGTTTATTGCTTTTTAGACTTTAAAACATTTTTGTTTAAGTACGAAACAACTCAAAATTTTAATTTTTCATTATTAATACTTAGTGCCCAAGAACATATTTATTGAATATAAAAACGGTTTTTATTCTTCGAAAAACCTTGAATTTTTAAAAGAATATCAATCTTTTTTAAAGAAGCGCCGTAGAGACAAAGATATCTGGGTGACTTTTCTGTGACACGAAATACTGCAATATTCTTGTTTTTACTCCGTACTCAAAGGGAAAAAACTTTATCATCTTACAATGTCTGTCTTTTACATGTCTTTATCTCTAGATGCTTCAATTTTTTTTGTTTTTGAGTTATTGTTTTTTTCAATCCATCACTATTTTATAATTAAAAAACTCGTAAAAGATGACAATTAAGTACTACAATAATTATTGTTTGATATTGATTACTGAAGGTCAAAACGTCTTATAATGGCCATTTTGCTACTGCAAATGTATCTCTTCAGGAATTTTCTTTAAACATATTTAAGATAAACTAAAGATTTTTGTTTAAACAAAATAGGCTTTATGAGAATAGTAAAATTAAAAATTAAAGACAATAAGCAAAATTTAAACAAAACAACAATAACCAGCAAGTGATTTTATTTATTTTTTTCTTCTCTTAAAAAATAATAAGAAAAATAAAGGAAATAAAATATCGCGATACTCTTTGATAATTGTTTTTTTTATTAATTTAATAAACGAATCTTTGCAAATTAATAATTAATTCCTTCAATTACTTTTTAAGTTTTTTATGATTTTTCCAAATGACCTGTAATTTTTATTTATGGTTTTTGCAGATGGGGTAATAATGAAATATATATGAGAAAAAAACTTATCTTCTTATCCATACTTTTTTGCGCCACACTTCTATATTTTGAATTTGAAATACTCCGAATAAAAATATATTTATTTTAAAAATCTTTGTACTTTGTGAAAGATATTATATTGTCACAATGACAATCATGACTTTAGTGATGAATAAAAAGTACGATCGAAAATATTGTCTTTCTTGTCCTTTACAAATTCTCGCAGAGACATTCGCGAACTACCCTTTTAGTTACATTATTTGCTTTAGACTGAGTCGCGCCATGACATCACGTCTGATGTGCTTTTGCCCATGATCCTGAAGCGACAATCCATAACGACATTTGCATCTATCTCAACATCTTTCAGATACAGCCTGAATACTTTACTTTTCGATTTTGATCATAGTCAGATGAAGTTGCCATTTTTTATTCATTTAGACATTTTAACAGCTCAGGGAACTTAGATTGCATCCAAGTATTATCTTTCTCTTCGTATAAAACGACTCCTTGAGTATCTTTCGATCCCCCATGTTTGTATGTATGTTCCCCCTTTTGGTTTTAGATTCACAAAACCCAGCAATTGTTCTGTTTGTATCCGTCTATATGGAGTTTTACTTTCTGTAATGCTAACAACGGCTCGTATTACGTCTAATAGAAAGTCCATTATGTTTTTTTTACTCCGAGAAAGACTTGCTTTATTCTTTCGAATATATGTTTTAGCAGGCTTTCGAGATCCTTTGTAAAAATGTTGTTTCCTATGTTCTCATGAAGTACGTGACCATTCAAAGTCTAGACAAACCGTCAGTGTTCTCTGTGATCATTCGACTATATTTCTGCCGCTCATGCGTTCTATTATCTTTTGAGTATCCTTGACCTCTTAGTGTATGAGATCCGAATGCATTTATTGACATCGTTCAGCTTAATGTGATGCTATTTGGCAATTCGATAGTATTGTCACTTTATTTCTAATTTAGTCCTATGTAGAAAAACCGCACTTTATTTCCATTGCCAGTGTTGTCCAGCATCGACTTACGGATACACAAACCTTAAGTTGTAACTTGAATGAATTTTCCCTTTCTGGGAGAAGTCGAAGCCAGTATATAAGACATTCAGCGGAAGCCTCTTTGAAAAACAATCAGCTGAAGCCGCTGTGGAAAACAAGTCGAACCCTTGCACCTTCGAAATAAAGGATGTTTATGTATAAATACAGAGTAAAGCCCTAATGAAATCTTTTATTACTGGTCGAACGCCTGCACACATCGGTATCCTGTCTATTGCCTTCGCACACTGTACTATGTACAGTGTCTCAACTGAGAATAGAATAATGATGTTAATCATCCCAGTCCTACGATAATCATTGAAAGTGGATGCTAAATCATAACTTTGGAAGTCCTAGCAACTGCTGTTCTCTGCGATTGTTATCTGTGCTGTTCTATAATATTCCCTTCACAAAAATGAACAAGACGTCCACTTAAGGTAGTGGTGCAACACGTCGTATGGCTGGTATGCTTTTGCAGTCAAAAATGAGTCCGTTAGCAGACTCACACTAAGTGATGCATCTTGATGTTAAGATCGTAATTAAAACGAAAATAATCCTCAATGTATTATTCTTTTCCTAAAACTATTAAAATAAAAATGTATGGTACAGAAATTGAGCGCATGGCAATGGTCTTTAAGAGAACTGATGATTAACAATTCTGTGTAAAATATTTTATCATATGAAAAAGATTGATTTTCACGAATACAAATTATTTTTTAAGTTATCATAAAATGTAAAAAAAGTAATTAAAAATTAAATTAAAATTGAACAAAATAATAATAAAATAGTAATAAAACAAATCAACTTAATAAATTGAAATGACCAGTAGCTTCAAATAAGAAATAAACGAAAAGGAAAATGTTGCTTCGAGCAAACATCAGTCATAAATGTTAAAGTGTATTTCTTTTTTGTAGTTTTAAAATTGATTGGTTTTATATAAAACTAAAAACTGAATAATTTTTTGCTTCTAAAAAATTAATTAACTTTTAATTAAGTGAAACATAAAATTAATTAAGTGAAGCTAAAATTTAATAAATCCACCTTCTCGTATATTTCTTTTTTTTCAATAGTGAAAATATTTAAATAAAATGTTTAAATAAAAAATTGTATGGTTAAAATATTAATGGCAAAAATAATATCTTTGGTGATGTGAAGTCAGATTAAAAAAAATCCTTAAAAAAATAACAAACAATAATTAAAACTCTGTGACTAAATTTGATATGGCTGAACATAAGAAAAAGCATTTGAAAACATTTATTTATGTTAATTTTTTTTTGTGTGCTCTGTCTTGTGTGGACCGTAACATCTGCAAAAAAAAATATTTCATTTAAACTTAAACCAAACCCAAGTAGAACCATAAAATCATTCAGACAGTAAATAACTTTACGAAAAAAAAAACTTTAAAAAATCCTAGAAAATCAAACAAAAAACCCCTTAAATTAAAAAAATGTTGTTAAACATCAACTGCAAATCTTATCAAATAATCACTTATTTGAAAAAACTGGCTGTTGTTTGATAAACAACTTGTTTCTTTATGAAATGAGCAACAGGCTTTGTTTTAATTGAAATAATTAATTCACTTAAAATTGCATTCAATAAAATATTTTTACATCCGGCAATAGTGACCCAATTTCTACTAAACTCGGCTTCCTATTCTCCAAAACCCAAAGGATTCTTATAGAGAACTTTATAGCCATCTCGTTAGAGGATAAGTGTCCGTCTAATCCAACTAGGACTCCAAGTAAACAATGGCAAGTCGATTGACAGGGTACATGCCTACAGCAGTAGTTGAAATAATGCACTACCTTAACTAATTCATCCATTATTAGAATCTCTGCCTCCAGGACAATACAGTAATCTTAAAGTTTCCTGGATAAAGAGAGATTTACATCCGTACACTGCGGCCCACATCTTCTTTTATTTTGAAACCGCGTATGGACAAGTTAAGCTGACTCATCCTGTAGAAGAACTTATCGATCTTAAGCGATGTGCATACTGTTGAAACAACCCTCGTAGCTAAAATGACGTTGATAATTTGATAAGCAGATTGAACTTTTTCATTCATTTTTATTGGTTAATTGTAAAACTCTTACATTCAATTTTCATTGCTTATGGTAAAATGCTTACATGGAAATTTCAGGATTTCATTTCTCTAAACTGGAAGAGTGATCTACAAAATAAATAATTTTAACTGTTTGACTACAACTGTCCGTCAGTTGGACCATGTACATCAAATTACATCAACTATTGTAACACACTTTAATTTATAATCTTTAATATTTACACTTCTTGCCAACTGGCCAAAAAAATATATACAACAACATTCAAACGAATCGACAACCTCCTTCCTTTTTTAAAGTCATTTGAAAATGTAGTAAATACCTTTGAAGCTCTGTATAACAATAGATACTATGCAACTGCGTATTTGTTTTTATTTTTTAAATAATTGAACATCATGTGCTCTGTTTTGAGGTTAATCTGCATATTTCATGAAATCATCACACTAGAATGCTTTAAGCGGTTGAGGTAAACTAGAGATTTAAGACACTCAAAATAGTGGTGTGCATGTATAACTTTTAAAATATTGGTGTTTGTTCTTAATACTTTCTTAAAGTTTTAATGTCGAAAAAGATTTATGAAGTTTTAATACTTAAGAGATTTGCTATTGGTTTATCACAACAACAAACATTATTATTTGGTATAAGATTTCAAAATGTTTATTTATTTAATTATATAATAAACTGATAGTTAAAATGTTGTTTTAAAGTTAATTTGTTCATTGCTGTTTATTGGTTTTACTTCGAACATCATCTTCCATAGAAAACAAGTTTTATGATTTCAAAAGAACTTGGTGGATTAAAAAAAACATAAATTGAAAGTTGAAATGATATTTTTTTTTTTGAAATGTAGTTAAATTACTTAAGGCGATTTATTTGTTTTGTTTTAATTTTAGTTTTGGGCAAATAAAGAGATATTTAATTTAAGTCATACGTTTGAGATTGCTGCCCATTTCAAAAAATATTTAAAAGAGCCAAAATCATTATTCATAAATGCACTGATTTAATCATATTTAAAGTTGTTGCTACATAAGCTTCCAAATTTTAAAGATTAATTACAATTGTAAGATTTAATAAAAAATTTGCGCGCAGATATTTTAAACTAACGAAATTAATTTTACACAACATTGTTGGTTGTTGCACTTTATTTTACAATAGAATTAGATTTTCAAGATTCTATCAAGTTTCAATTTATCTCAAGAACTAGAAGAAAAATGCTTGAATTAAAAATAAAATAATAGTTCACATTAAATAAAAGCTTCATAAAAAAAGAATGTGAGAAACTAAAGAAACAAAAATGTAGACACAATAAAGACTTAAGACACATACATTGGGACAGCTACACAAAAATCAAATCATCAATATGCATGTGTCTTAAGTCTTTTGATTCGTCTTGCAATTTTTTAACCCTTCAACACACAAAGTTTTATGACAAAGAAGAAAAACAAGCTGTATACTAGTTTTAACTCTTGATTAGTACTAATTAGATAGAAAATAATAAAAATCACGTTTTCTTAAGGTGACTTTAGACGAAATGTTTTTACATATGATTTGTCAGATTTTTCATAACAAAATACATAATAAAAAATAAATACAAAATACAAAAAACAAATACAAAATACGTATAAACATTCCTTATGTTAAATACATACCTATGTAAAAATATATGAGAAATTTTCATTTAAAAAGTGTTCTATTTTTATATGACAAAGCATATGACTTTCAGCTGGGCAACTTTTTTCCATTTTTAAATAATCAAAAAGTGCAAAAAGCACTAATATCGTTGAAAGCAGAATAGAGTTGATAACTTTTTTAACATTAATAGAGCCGCTGACCAAAGAAACTGTCGCAAACAATGATTGACTTCGTAGGTTATATCAGACGTAATTTGCATGTGCGTTTTAAAGCAAAATTTTAAGCCTTATGTAAAAATTACTACTTTGACATACATAAGGAATTGCATGCGGATTTTCAAACTGACAAGTCATATGTAAAAAACATTTCGCCTAAAGGCATTTTTATTATAAACACCCGAAATGACAATGACCGAGAACCAAATTAACCACACTCACACAAATAAAATACAATAAAAAAATATCATATTTTCAATAATAAAAAACTTGAAAGAAAAATTATACACTTACGCACGGGAGATACTACATGATGCAGTATGCGCCAAAGGGCATTTTATATTTAACATTTTTACACCGATTTAAATTTTACGTAAAATTTATTAATAATATCGATTTAAACCAGAAAATAAATTAGTTATTTAAAACATTTCTTGATTATTAATAAGAAAATTTTGTTTTGACGTAAAACACTAGTAAACTTAACACGTTCAATGTTAGGCAATTTCGCACCTTGCACATAACGCTTTCTTTTTTTTTTTCTAAGCATTTAGCAAAGTTGTTGATTATGCACCTTTCGAGTAAGAGCAGTCGCTTATTCGTGGGAACTGGAAATGAAAGACTTCTGTTTGTTGAATTTGCTAAACATTTGTTATTTAAAATTTTCTCAACGCCGTTATATAGCACCACATATTCGATGAAAGGACTTCTATATCAGGATCTGAGGATGTGTATCTGCACCATGTATGCATGACCTTACATTTCAATATATAATTAATTACTTCTAAAGCGCTCCCCTCAGTATCAGTGAGAGCAAACATTTTTAATTTTGCAATACATTAATTTCTGATTTTTCTACAACTTATATTATTGATTTTCAAATAAACTAAAGTTCATGAAAAGTTATAATTTTAAGGACACAAAGGTTGCTAAATATTGATTTTTCTCTAATTGTGTTTCTCTTGGCACCAGGAGGTGTGTATTGTGTAAGAAGTTTTCTTTCAGTTGGCAGATAATGTGTTAATTGTATTGATTTTATATCTAGTTATTCCTTTTTTCTCAATTTTCTATATTTTTATCAGATTTCCCTGAGACGATGGAATCATGGAAAATGTCGATCTTCTTAATCTAGTGGCAATTTATACTCGATGCCGCTATTGGCGGCTCTCAAATAATGTTAAAATTTTGATTGCTTTTTAAGTAAAATAGTTGCAAAAATTTATGATAAAATAAAAAAAGAACATTTAGTTTCCAGCTAAGCAAAATGTACTTGAGAAAAAGTACTTAAAGCATTGTGGGGACAGCCTGAGCAAATAAGAATTTTTTGAAAAAATTACTAACCTTTGTTATAAAAATGTTTGAAAATAAATAATTCTTCTTAACAATATAATTTAACGCTCTTATTCCAAAAATCTAAAAAATTTATTAATAAACTGAACAAAAAAACACACCTTCTCTCGCCTGAAAACTGTACATTTTCTTATTGCAGTTTTATTTTACTATGCACTCTTTTAAGTGTTGCCAACTTTAACATGAGAAGACATACTATCAAGTTATTTTACTAGAGTAATAAGAAAAAAAAACTCGAAAAAATTATATGGGCACATGTGTCCTATATGTGTAAAAGGGTTAATGTTTTTCAGGTGTCATATTTAAGTCAACAAAAATAATGTTTTCTCATTATTTAACTTTGATATTATATTTTGGCAACAATGTCTTAATTTGTAATACACTGACTGATTGATTTCAATGACTTATTGCAAAAAAATTAAGTATTAAAAGAACTGCATGTATTTGATTTGAAAAAGCATGTAATTTATTATTACAAAATATTATTGTAGAAGTAGGCGAGTTTAAAGTAATAAAAAAAATAAATTAGAATTAGAAAAGAATGAACAAATATTTTGTTAAATATTCTCCTCCATGAGCACACAATATAAGGCTGCCAAAATTATCATTCGTATAGGCAATTGTAAACGAAGTCAGAGTAAGTTAATTAAAATGTCGAATATTTTTAAAAATTTATTTCGTTGTAACTGAAAGTATTTTATGATTGATTAGATTAAAAAAAAATATTCTAAAAAAAAAATTATTTTTTGTAATAAATATTTATTGAGAAATTGTCAAAAAAAAAAATCGGTTTCCCTGATTGCATTTACTCATTGATTTCCAAAAATCTAATAAAAAAGTTATATTCCTTAATTAATTGATGTTTTAGTCAATTTGCTACAACATTGACGATTTCTCCTGACCAAAAAATTTCTAATCCCGTTTTTGTTTTCTTAAAAGCATTTTTTGTTAGACCCTTTTTTATTCAAACATTTTATAAGATATAGTGTACACTTTAAAAGCTATTACAGAAATGTAAAAGGTACTAAGAGCTAAAAATTTTGCGTATCTGAGATGTTCAAATTTTTATCTACTTTGGATCCGTGCACGGTGTAAAAATATGTCGTGTTAAAATTACTATAGTTTTTTTATCATACATATTATACCAAGGTACATTTATTTTACTAGGTAAAAGCGGTTCTACAACAAATACAACCTTTATAAAAACAACATGGCATTTTATTGTTGCTTTGTGAGTGGAAATGTCAAAAATAGAAACAGAAAATTGGTCTAAAAACAAACGCTCTCTTTGTTCTACATATGCTTGTTGTTAGTGTTTTTTTAAATTCGTAAACAAAAGTAGGAAAATATAAACAACTTCTGACATGTCCAACTACAAACCAGCTGGGCGGACGACACTACCTAGTAAAATAAATGTACCTTGTATTATACATTTATTATTTATTTCATTGTATGTGTCAAAAATAAAAATAAAAATGTTTCGTATTCCTTTAGTTTTTTTGTAATCTTACTTTCATTTAATATTGGAGCAGACAGTAAAATTGTCATCCACGTTTTCTTTTTATGACCCCATAATATAAAAGTATTTTTCAGATCCCAGTTTGCGAAGTCTGTTTAACAATATTTGCTTGTCCATGCTTCCGTGTTGACAATGAAATATTTTTTTTCAGAAACTCGCAATAGTTGTGAACATTTGAAGTTAAAAGAAGAAATTTTTTTCTGTCTAGAAGATTGGAAGCTGTTAAGTACTAAAAGGTACTAAACCGTAGTTGGGAAATTATGTACTTTTAACCACTATTTTTATATTAAAAACTTAGAGTCGATGGAATGCCTCTTTTAAAGTTTTCTTTTATACTTTTTTACATGTTTTCTTTTGCAGAAATTGTTCTTTGTTCACAATATGTTAAAACGACACATTAAAATAATTGCAGTTAAGAAATATATTTTAATAAAATATCATAAAATCCCAAAAGAAATATATATTTTAATAAAAGTCATTCAACTGATTTGGACAATTTTACTTTTTCATTCACATAATCTACTTGATTTCTCTTAAAGTTTAAAGCTCAAAACACCATATTTTTATTAATATTTTTTAATTTAATGTATTACCTTACGAGTATTATTCTTTTCATATTGTAATAAAAATTTAGTGAATTTCTTAAAATTGTTTTATTTAAAAATATTTTTGTTTTTATTTAAGTTTATGGCTTGAGCGCATCAGCAGCATTACAATTTCAGTATTTTTTTTTTTATTTTGACTCACATGATTTTTTTTCTGTAAAGTAGAAAATATATTTACACTAGTCTACAAATATTTTTCAAAAAAGTCAGGTGCATTATATTTGGAATAGTTCACATATTTTAAGCCAGTTATATTTATTTATTTATTTATGAATCAAATAATTTTAATCAAGCTAGAATTCCATATATGTTTTAATTTCTTAAATTATTGTGTAAAAAAAATATATTAAATGGAGTAGTTACAACAAATAATAAATAATTTCGTTAATGTGAATAAATTTTCAATAAAAATGTTTACTTAATTTAACTAATTTTTCGTCATACTGACACTTCATTATTTACTAAGAACGTTCGTAGCATTGACTAACAATATTATTATTAACAAAACCACCCACTTTTCTTGTTCTAGTTCAGTTTTTCGACATTTTATTTTATTTTATTTTATTTTATTTTAATTTTTTTTTTTGTTTAATACAGATACATTCTAAACAATACAGCTTGCCCCAGTGCTCCTTGTCCTAAAAACTACGCTTATGACAGGAAGAAGAAAATTACTCTTTCGTTATGAACGTAAATCTTAAACAACAAAACATACACGTTTCGACTGCGCAAAACTCTGTGTAGAGTATGATTTTTTGCTGACCAGTGTTACTGTTAATGGCATGTTGTTATTGATGGTGTTAAAATTATTACTAACTTGACTTAAAAAATACTTGAATGCACATTTTTCTATCTTTTATACCACAAACAAACAATAATGTCTAGTGTGGTTACACTCACACCACCACCAAAAAATCCACTCTTTATGACGTATGTATATTTGTATAACTGTGTGTGTTTGTATGTACAAGTGTTTTACTTGTTTGATTGCCTTTGAGATGTTTCTAGTTTTTTTTTTCTTTTTCTTTAAAGATTTGTTTTCTTCATCTTCTTTAAATTTGTTAGTAGATTTTAAATTTTTTTAATAACAAACTATTCCAAAGCTAAAGTGATATAAAAGCAAAGGTTTCTAGCAAAATCATTAACAGTTTATCACAGTGTAATTTAGCAAAATGTTGAAAATTGTGAGTAAAATAACAAAAATAAAATAGAAAAAAAAATATTTAAAAATTCCTTAAAAAACACCGATTATTTTATTAATAACTTTAATAAAAATTAATAAATATTTAATAAAAAGCCAGAAGGCAAGATAAACTTTATGCAAGCAGTGTTTTGAGTGTTTTGTTTACATGAAGTGCAAGGACAAATAAAGTTTTAATAATTGTTTCTTTAATTTTATTTAGTGTTTGCTGGTATCTGTGACTGAATTATTGACTTAAAATATTGGAAATAAAATAGATACAAAAGAATTTAAATGAGTCCCCTTAAAATAATTTTAATTGTAGAAAATATGTTTAACATTTGCCAAAATATTTTAAAAATACACATTTTGATAAGTTTTAAAAATTATTGATCAAGTTTTTTTTGTTTTTAATAATTTCTTTGCTGCAACCGAAAAGCACTATCCCTGGCTTAAAATACGATTTCTTTTAGAATGTCTTGTACAGAGAATTAATTCTTAGTATTTAAAAGATTTTTTTTTAGTTATCGATAATTTTTGATTATCGATATTTACAAATTTATCTCTGCCATTACGAATCTCAGTTTTTTTATAGGGATACAATTTAAGCTTTATTTTATTTTCTACATATTCTAGTTATTATAGCAGGCCCATACTAATTTTAACATTTGCCTGTTACAGTTCAAAATTAAGCCTGTATTCGGAAAAGCCACGTCTTTCTTAAAGAAGTTATCATGCAAACAAATCTTTATTTTGTCAAGATGAAAAATTTCCAAAATAACTGCTGATAGAAAATAAGTAAAGTTTGAGAAGGCATTTATTATATTTATGTATTTGTTTTCCACTATAAAGGCTCTTTTTTTGTTAAAGAAACGACCTCGGCTTTAAATTTGGGAATAAATAATAGTCAGCAACAGACACTTAATTTTTCGCATTAGCTGCGGTTTGTATGCTTCCTCTTTGCATGTTCTTCTAATTTATTTATCTAAGACTTGTTTAATAGAATTTTTTATTACCTAAATTTTTTTAGTTCTATAGTTTGAGAATAGAATATTATTAATTATTAAGTTAATTAGACTTTCATTAAAGTGTTTGGTTTTATTGCTTTGTCCTTGATAGTTTATGCCATTCTCACCACGACTTGCCAACAGTTGAAACAGTGCAGTACCAGAAATATTTAATTTAACTATCAGTGCCCGCGACTTCGTCTGCATTTCATTTCTATTTTTCTTAAAACTCAAAAAAATATTTAGAAAAATATGTTTTTAAACATTTGTCGTAGAATTCTGTAAACAGTGTTAAAAACTCTCCACCTACAAAATAAAAATGTACTGACAGCTGTTACCATTATAGCGGTAAATTTTGATGCTTTCACATTTGTATCCCTAATTTTTCTAAGAAATCACATGTTTGTATAAAATAAAAGGTATTCTATATTTGAAACAAGGTTCTAAGGGACCTTTTCACAAATTTTTATTCAAATTCATTAAGCAGTTTTTATGTGATGCGAACACAGACAGACGACAAAAATTCCAATCGATTCCATTCCATATCGATTACTATCTACACCAACAACAAAATTTTGAAAAATATGAAGAAATACCCCTTTACTGTTTTATTATGTTATTGTTTTTTTTTTTCTTTTTTTCAAACATTATATCCCAACAACATCTCTTATTTAAAATGCCTTGCAGAAAATCTATATCCTAATTCTTTCGGCGTTCTCTTACATGTTACGTCAAAGTTAATTGCTGCATATGTAAAGGAAAACAATTTACAATTTAATTTTCTTCAATGGAAGGACCAGTACCAATGTTTTTTTTTCAATGTGTTTTTGGAAATCCAAACGAAGTACAAGCTGTTTGTTTATGTTTGATTGAAAATTGTCAATCAATTTTAGTTTGGCGTTATTAACAAAATATTAAAAGTTTATTTTAAAAACTCTCTTTTCATTATTTTCACTATAATTTAATTTCTGTTACAGTTCGGAGAGTTAATTAACCTGAATTATCTACGAATTAGATGATTTACTCTCAGAATTTTGTAGGAGCGACTAAATAATTAAGTTAGCTGTCGACCATTGATTTGCCCTATTTTAAACAGTTATTCATCGGCGGTATCAATTATTTATATAATTGGTGTTTATTCTAGGTATTGAGTAAAGCTTTAGATGCGTTCCCGTACTTAATTTTGGGATCCCTCGGGATCCCAATGTTACCAAAAACTGTTCCCGTACTACAAGTTTGGGCAGAAGAGAGAGCTTTTAAGTGAATAAAGTTCTTCTTCTTTCTGCACGAAACAAGCCAGACTTTTTCTTTGGGTAGATTTTGTAAACTGAAAAACAGTAAACAGTATCAAATAAAAAAAAATTCTATGTTTCATGTACGCAAATGTCTTCCAAAATTGTTATTTACAAGTTTTATTCAAAAAAAACATGTAAAATATTTGTATTTTTATGTTTTTATTTTTACTATGAACAACCGCATGTTTATTATTGTTGACATCTTGTTTTTGGATAGAAGTTTGGTTTTTTGTGTTCCCGCACTTTTAAGCATTTGTGTCTTTAAATGAGAATAATTTACCCAAAAAGTACAGGAGCGGAGCTTTTAAATGTGTTAAGCTTTAAGCTTTCTCTTACTCAATTTTTAATGCAAAATTGAAATCAGTAAAATGTGCTAACAGACTAAACTTTCATTTGCCTAAAAGAAAATCTGAAGAAAGTCTTAAAGGCAGATACCGATGTGTCTAACTTATCTTTGATTTTTTATAATGATTTTGTAGTGGAATGTATGAGTCTTATTACAAAAAATTTATATTTATAAAGTCACCTCAACTAAACCACAGATTTTTCGGAAAATATATTAGTCTTGTTTTAGAACTAGATATTGGTGCACGAACGTATTATAAGATGTTTTTTGAAAATTTTATTTTTTTTATTTTTAATGTCAATAGTGCAAATTTGGTACTGTATTATTTTTTCACACTTTTTTACCTCTACTTTTTAGTTCGTCTTTACCACTCTTTTGGTTTTTACCTTTGCCGACAACATTGACAAAGATGCCGAAGTTTTGAGTTTTAAAAATGATCCCGCCGATGCTGATGGCAACTATGCCTACGCTTTCGAAACCAGCAATGGAATTCAACAACAAGAAGCGGGCAATCCCAATGGTGTAGCCGGTTCTTATGCATTTGTATCGCCCGAAGGTGAAAAAATCCTTATTCAATACACTGCCGATGAAAATGGTTTCCAACCAGCTGGTGATCATTTGCCAACACCTCCTCCAATTCCAGAAGCTATTCTTAGGTCTTTGGAATATATTGCAGCCCATCCACCACATGAATCCGATCACAACAAATAAATGGCACTCGTACACACACATAAGCAACAATTAAAAAAATCAGAGTTAAATTTTACTGAAAAAGAAATCAGGTGGTAAAGTAGTGCAACGAAATAGAAAAGAAAAACTAGTCAATTAGAAATTGGTTTCGGGTAAGAGAGCTAAAAAATTTTATTTGTGTTTTTTATTGACTACTGCCTGCCTGTTTGTTGGTCAAACTCTTCCATAAATATTCTCAAAAAATAAAAATCATGTTAATATTTGTTTGTAAAAAATTCAGATTCATGTAAATTGAATTATGTTCGCATAGTATTAGTTTCTTTTTAATATTGTATTATTTATAGGCTTAAGAAATTTATGACATCACAATTATTAACAATGCAAAAGTTACCAAAATAAAAAACGGAGAAAAAATTAAATTTATTATCAATAACAATTGAAAAATAAAAAAATTGTTTTCTTATATCTTGCATATCAATTAAATTGTTCTAATTTTTGCAAGGCCTGTTCACCTCATCAAAAAAGTTCTCTTTTTAAAAGAGAGTTAACTTAAACATTTCTCTTATGCAGTTTACACTTATTACGGAAAAGTAAACTTAACCAATTCGTAAAAATTTTATTAAAAATACAAAAATCATGTTTGTTCATTAATAAAAAATGGAACAAAAGCATTCATTAAAGCAAAAAAATTATTAATAAAAATTTATAAAAAATAAGCTAATGTCAAATAATTTTTTGCATTACAAAAAAATATATTTACTTTAGATTTGTCGTATAATTTACCCGCAAGTATTAAACACCATTTTTTTCTCTCTTAACTATTTTCTTTTATCTTCAAAATTATTAAGCTAACAATAACAGCCATATCTAAATTAGCACGTAAGACTCGATGCAAAATAACGCATGGCTTTTACGCTGAAATGACATACCTAAATATAAGCGCAACTTTTTGTTGTGAACCATAATGTTTACTTATCATTTTTAATAAAACCCTATAAAATGAGAGGCAAAACAGTGATAAAAACACTAGATAAGCCCGAAAAAACTCAAATGTCATTACTGTTTCTCTATATACTACAAAAAATATGTACACAACAGTAGCTTGCAGGCAACTTCATTACCTTACGCGCTGTCAAAATTAGATTTTCCAATAGCTAAGCGTTGACGCCGTGCTATTTAGGGATGCTTCATACTTTTTGTATCTACATAAGAAATTTTGACAGATATCTGCGCTTTACGCGCTAATTTAGGGATGGCAGTAAGTATTCAAAACTTTTACCTATCTATTATGCTTTATATAGTATAGCCAATGCTTAACATCTCTGTGATGATTTGCTCTTTCATTTACTCTTTCATTAGTTCTACGTACTCTACTGCGTTGTTATTATTTTAAATTTAAGAAATTTTCGCTTAAATAGAAAAATATTTTGTTTTAAACTAATTAATATTTTTATTGCTTTTTGTAATAATTTGATCAAATTTTCAAGTAGTTATCTGCATAATTTTAGTATTTTAATATTTAATATTTGTTTGTTTTCTTATGCTAGAAAAACCATTAGGACGTAGAATGAATTTCTGAGCGCAAATATTTGTCGTCAAAAATAAAACACATTTGTGTATATGAAAATACACACAATCATGGAGTGCAACGTCTTATACCGGCGAACGACGACCCAAGCAGTACAATGTGACTGTTGCTTTCAGAATGCAATAAATGAACCTGAATTTCACTTTAATAAAAAACAAACGTTTAACAGCAAACTTTATATTAAACTTTTATTTAATTCCACAGTTGTAAATTAGTTATTAATTTTGTTAGCTTTAAAAAATTTTGTCTTATCGCGTGATCGGTTTAATTCAGATTACCGTTTTTAAAAAATGAATTAGCTTCTTATACCAGTGAGCCTTTTACATTTTTTCTATATACCGCTTATTCAGCCGTAGTATGTTTCTAACAGTACACATATAAAAAATATTTAAAAGGAATGTGAAAAATATGTACAAAGAAATGTAATTGAGAGAAATGAAAAGTACGTTTTAGTAAATTAGGCAGTGGCGGCAACATTCCCTCCCTCGTAAAGAGATCAGGTACTGACGATTTTACCTTCAGATTTAGTGCCGACATCTAAGATTGCTATTTTAGACACAGGTCGATCGAAAACGCTGTTTGCGATTTTAACTTTTACTCTTCTAACTTGCCCGTCCTTGGCAGTTGTAGTTTCAATGATGACCCCTTTTGGCCAGGTATTTCTGGGGAGATTTTCGTCCACTACGATAACAATATCCCCTACTGCAGCTGGTTTTTGCTTGTTGTACCATTTTCCGCGTCTTAACAAGTTAGGTGAGTATTCCTTAACCCATCGCTTCCAAAAGTAATCAGCAAATTTTTGTGTTTGTCACCAGCGTTCACGAAGACCGTTATCTGAGTAGATTGGTTTGTACCCGGATGAAGATCCCAGGAGTAGATGATTTGGTGTTAAAGGTTCATCGTCGTCCGCATCTAGTGAAACAAAGGTTAGCGGTCGGGAATTAATTATAAATTCAGCTTCGGACAGCGCACTTCTGAAACTCTCGTCATTTAATTTAAAAGTTGAACACGTTGCTCTTAGAACAGTTTTCACAGATCTCACCATCCGTTCCCAGGCTCCGCCCATATGTGGCGCGGCTGGTGGGTTAAATCTCCATTGGATCTCATTGAATTTATTAGTGAGTTGATTCAAATTCAGACGCTGTTGTTCTTCTTTAAACACCTTTGCTGTGGCCCTGAAATTCGTACCGTTGTCAGTGAATACTTCTCTTGGCATACCTCGACGATGTGTGAAGTTGGCTATACACATTATACATGAGCTGGTAGCTGTGTGCAATTTCGATGTGCACGGCTCGTAGTGTCAGGCATGTGAAAACTACGCCCCATCTCTTTTCTTTATGTCTGCCGACGATTACTAGGAACGGGCCGAAAAAATCTATGCCCACAAACGTGAAAGGCCGCTCAAAACAGGCCAATCTAGCTTTTGGTAGTGGAGCCATTTGCGGGATCGTAGGCGAGCTCTTATTATTTTGGCATTGTTGGCAATCCTCTCGTACAGTTTTGTAGAGCACACGTAGACGTGGGATGTAAAATTTTGACCGGATGTGACTTATGATAGTTTCGTGGAAACAGTGATGATATTCTTCATGGTAACAGCGTACAATGAGATATGAAATGTGGTTTTTATTTGGCAAAATAATAGGCCGATTGCAACTTAGTGATTCCGCTCTCCCCTCGGCCCGAAGTAGCCCGTCACCGTCAACATAGGGATTAAGTTTTTTAAGTTTGCTATTTTTACTTACGTTTTTGTTACGCTTTATATCCGAGACTTCTTCTTGGAACTCGCTGCGTTGAGCGTATCTGTATAAAATAATTCTTGATCTTTGTAGCATCTCAAAGGTAACTTCTTCTGGCAGCTCTTTTTTGCTAGCTTTGGATCTGATTCGTTCGATGTAAAGTATAAACGTAGCGAGTGCTCTGTACAAACGCCTCCAATTTGAAAAGTATTTAACATTAACGTGATCGGCTTGCTGGATGTGAAATACTGTGTGGCGAAGTTCGCACTCTTCGTTGAACGTTGTAAAACTGGAACAGGCAGGCCACGAATCTTTTTCGTATTTTAGAAAGTCGGGACCGTTGAACCATTGTGTTGAATTGACCTTGGACGCTTTAGTGGCTGCATCTGCTGGATTATATTTTGAGGGAACCCACTTCCACTGAGTGACGTCAGTAGTAGGATTTCCCCCACGCGATGCATAACGAACGGTTTGAACTTGCGAGGATCCATGGCTAGCCAGTTTAACATTGTTTTCGAATCTGTCCACCAGTAGCATTGTGAGAATTTTATTCGACTACCGTTTAATATTTTCATTGCTAACCTTACGCCCGCCACCGCTGCTTGGAGTTCCATTCGTGGTACAGATACCGGCTTTAGCGATGCAACTTTACATTTTGCTGCTATTATTGATACATTTACCTCGAAATAATATTGGACTCGTAGATAACATACAGCTGCATATGCATATTCACCAGCATCGCAAATGAATGCAGTTCAATATTGGCAGAATTTTTTAAAAGTGATGAATAGCAGCGTGGGATATTTACTTCGGATATTTCCGCTAGTGTAAGTTTCCACTGGCACCATTTGTCATATAAACCTTCGGTCAGCTCATCTTCTTATTTTATTTGTGAACGCCATATTTCTTGCAGCAATATTTTTAAGCTGATTGTAAAAATTGAGACGAATCCCAGTGGATCGAATACACTCATCAAAACTTGTAGTACCTCCCTCTTGGTTGGGATAATTTTACCATCGCATACGTCCCTACGTTCTCTTGCAAACCTGCAGATATACTTAAAAACATCATGAATAGGGTCCCAATGCATACCCAATATTTTTTCCAATGGACACAGATTATACGTTACTCGTTCTTGCTTACTATCGTCGCATAAATATTTCTGTAGTGAAATACAATTCGTTGACCAGTTATGCATGTTAAAGCCAGCAGCTGCATGCATTGTTTTTACGTTAGTGACGAGCTCCATTTCTTCTTCTTCTGTATCCACACAGTCGATAAAGTCGTCCACGTAGTGGTGAAATTGTATGGACTTTACTGCCCGGGGGTATTTGGCGGCGAACTCTTCTGCGTTTTTATTACGCACGAAGTGAGCTATGCATGGAGCGCAAGATATACCGAATGTTAGAGCCCGCATAACATGTACGCTCGGATTATTTTGTTCGTCGTCGGTGTTGAACCATAAAAAACGTTGTACATGCATATCTTTCTCACGCACGTTGATGCGATGGAACATCTCGGAAATATCTCCACATATAGCTACTGCTTCAACGCGAAATTCAATCAATATGTCGAAAAGTGGTCTTAACATATCTGGTCCACTCATAAGAAAGTCGTTCAGCGATACGCCATTGACTTTGAATGCTGCGTCCCAAACTAGGCGTACTTTTTCCGGCTTGTTTGGATTCCGTGCCAGAAAGACGGGCAGGTACCAGACAGGGTTGGGACACGTCTCAATTTCTTCATCGGATAACCTTTTTGCATAGCCTTTAGCCACTAGCTTGTTGATTTCGTTCTGCATTATTGTTTTGAGATGTTCGTCTTTCGTAAACTTCTTCTTTAAGCACCTCAGTCTATGTACCGCAGCATTATAGCTGTCAGGTGGATGGGGTCTCTCACTCTTCCACAATAGGCCGATTTCGAACTGACCCTCTTTCTTTTGACACGTGCCTTCGAGGATACTGAAAACTCTCTTGTCGTCAGCTGATAATAATTTCTTTTGTGGCGATACTTCGATTGACAAATAATTCTTTATTTGGTCGTGGAGTTCCTGATACAGCTTTTCACATTCGCATGTATGTATATTTAAAAATGGTGTCGTTACACTTTGAGATGATGAGCCTTGTAACGTCCATCCCAAACGAGTTTTCGATGCTATTGGCTGATTCCAGTTACCTTCACGAATTTTAAGTGGGAATGCTAATTTCCAATTATTTACGCCGATTAAAATTTTTGGACTAACACTGTAATACGACTTAATGGGGATGCCGCTCAAAAATTGAAATTTTTTAATTAATTTATCAGCATTCAACGATTGCGTTGGTAGACTTAAATGTTTTACCGTGTGAACATCTTTGAGTACAAATTCCTTTTTGTTTTCAATATCTGATATCACAACAGAGAATTTAACGGACTCCTCTTCGTCGCGTGTGGTTTCGCCGGTCCACCTTAATGTTAATGGCACCTTTTCACCTTCCAACTTAAGGCTTTCGAACAGATCTTGTTCCATTAATGTAACCGAAGAGCCTTCGTCTAAGAACGCGAACGTTTCTAACACTTTGAATTTAGGTCGTAAGCGTACGGGTACAAACCTAAAAAGCGGCCTTGAAACGTCTTTCATGCCTTCGTGAGCGTTTACTATATTTTGATATTTAGTTATGTCATTATCATCAGACTGCTCAGTGTTTTCATTGCTGCTCGCGTATTTATGCATTAGATGGTGGTGTTTTGCAGTGCAATTGTTTATGCCACACATTTTATTTAAAAAACATTTGCGACGGTGGCCATTTAAACATGTGCGGCACAGCCTTTTTTCATTCACTATAGACCACCTTTGATCTAGTGGTGCAGTTTTAAACTTTTTACAATTTTGTATTTTATGGGAATCACTGTTACAAAACACGCACATTGTTTTTGTCACTTGAGCATTTGTAGCATTCGCTTCTTTTGTGTGTGTGTGAATTGACACATGGCGTTTACTAGTGGCCGGTGAAACCACTTGACTAGCAGCTATAGCGATGTTATAAATCCAGTTGCTGAAGTCTTTTACGATAGGAATTTTGTCATTTTTTGGGTGCATTACCCAATTTAATTTTTGATTACTTGGCAACTTCTGTACCAACTCTTTTACTAGCATTGGATTGTTCAGATGCTGCCCCATTAAGCAGGCCTCCATTGTGGAGCAGAGATTTCTTATCATGATGGCATATTCTATAAGACTCTCCAACCTTTCTTTTGGTGGAGGAAACTTTCGTGTTTTTTCGATTAAACTTTCGATAAATTAACATATTTTTAGCTTAGAGAGTCCTTTTTTATTTTATAGAAATTGCAAATATTTTTTTATTTATTTTTCTATATTTCGGTGCTCCTTTGTGTACCATCTTCAGGAATTAAATTGTTTTTACATGTATATAAAAACAATTTAATTCCTGAAGATGGTACACAAAGGAGTACCGAAATATAGAAAAATAAATAAAAAAATATTTGCAATTTCTATAAAATAAAAAAGGACTCTCTAAGCTAAAAATAAGTTAATTTATTAATAAAAAAAGAGTCAAAAAAATTGTTACTTTAATTTAAACTTTCGATTATATACTCTGGCCTGCCGTAGCACATTTCAAGGGTTTCCAAAATTTCATTTACCATTGAAGGTAGCAGCAACTTGCTTTTTACCAAATCCCTGGCCTTCCCGCGTAGGCAAGACTGCAAGCGCATAAGATTTTCTGCATCTGAGTAACCAGCGATCTCCGTACTATTTTTGAAACTGCTTAAGAATAGAGGCCAGTGATCAGGATTGCCGTCAAATAATGGAAGATCTTTTGGAATCACTTGTCTAGCTGCGAGCTGCGATGATGTTGGTGTATTTGAAATTGAATTAAATAAAAGGTCGTCAATGTTTTTGTCACCTACAGTTTGTGACAAGATTTTATATTTTTTTTCTAAATACTGCTTTTGTATTTCTCTTTCCTCTTCTAACATTCGGAGTTGTAAATCACGTTGTTTTGACAAGCTGTCATTTGCTGGTATTTGTGAAGCATTACTACATAGAGCATGTTGTGGTATCACAAATGACGAAGAACGTGCTTGCAAATGAGAATGAGACCAGGTCGTTCTTAAGTCCTGATGGACGGTAGTTTCGTCGGATATAGACGTTCTGCTAGTCACAGTGTTTGCTTTCGTTGTTGGATTTGATTCCAGCCCTGTTGCCGTAGCTATGCAACTCCCGTTTACAAATTGTTGACCTGCCATAAAATGATTTGGTGATGGTGGTGTTTTCTTACCATGCGGTTCTTGGTCTGGTGCATTTTCATTTTCTTCTACTTGTTGGCAATCACACGAGTCGCAATTCCAACTCATATCAGCTACGTTGCTATTAACGCTTACGCACCCGAAATGGAACCAATTATCGCATTTGTCGCACTGTACCATCGTCTCAGTGTCTGGAAGAGAGCATTTTATATAATTATTTGCATACATTACTTATTT
Organism: Cistogaster globosa; assembly: GCA_937654795.1. Taxonomy (NCBI): domain Eukaryota; kingdom Metazoa; phylum Arthropoda; class Insecta; order Diptera; family Tachinidae; genus Cistogaster; species Cistogaster globosa. The sequence continues at coordinate 63,303,010 of OW569405.1, read as the reverse complement.
TGCTTTCTATTCCGAAAACGTGTGTGTTTAAAAATTTTTTAAAGATTTTTGCTTTCAGAATGCAATAAATGAACCTGAATTTCACTTTAATAAAAAACAAACGTTTAACAGCAAACTTTATATTAAACTTTTATTTAATTCCACAGTTGTAAATTAGTTATTAATTTTGTTAGCTTTAAAAAATTTTGTCTTATCGCGTGATCGGTTTAATTCAGATTACCGTTTTTAAAAAATGAATTAGCTTCTTATACCAGTGAGCCTTTTACATTTTTTCTATATACCGCTTATTCAGCCGTAGTATGTTTCTAACAGTACACATATAAAAAATATTTAAAAGGAATGTGAAAAATATTATGTGCAAAGAAATGTAATTGAGAGAAATGAAAAGTACGTTTTAGTAAATTAGGCAGTGGCGGCAACAGTGACCATGTTGAGTTTCAGTTTTAAAGTATTGTAGTAAATAAAATTATTTTACTTGAATAATTGATTTACTTAAATCTTATAACATTAAATATAAGTGCATATAGTTGTTGTTAGTTAGATGTGTTTTCTTTCAAATTTCAAACATTATTTTTTTCTATGGTCACCCTACTAGTTCACAAAAAGTTAACAAAAGTAAAAAAGAAAGCAAACTTTGCCAGCGTCATACGACGAACTTACTCAACTAAGTTTTAATGACGAATTCGTCGTGTTGAACGAAATTCGTCGTTCGTCGTAGTTGTGTTTCTAGCATTTAGTTTAACTAGTTTCAGTGGTCTAACCACACACTTTACAAACATAACTTCATGATATGACAGAACACATACAAAAGCTTATATATTTTAATTTGTGGCTTTTAACATTAAATGAACATCTTTGACCTTGGTTCAACGGATAAAATAAATACATGGAGATTTCCAAGCTGATGTATTGTCTATTAAGGTGAATGAAAGACACAAACAAATAAACAAATTTAAATTTAAACTTAAAAAACTCGTACTAATTATCCCGACCGTATTAATTTAATCACCGATATTGACTATTGAAGGTGAAAGCACGTTTCGATGGCCATTTCGCTACCGCTTACTTAGCTCTTCAGGAAACTTCTCACTTACATTTTAAATAAACTAAAGATTTTTGTCCAAACAATAAAGTAAAGACAAAAATCAAAGTTTAAGCAAAAACAACAATAATCAACATTGATTTTATTTTTCTTTATCCACTGTATACGGCTGACTTTTTTTCTGCTCTTTTATACAGTTAAAAGATGTTGAAAAATTAAATAAAAACAATAATAAAACATCACAAAACACTATGATGATTTATTTTTGTTTTTGCACGGGCACTTGCAATTTAATAATTAAAATTTTTAAACACGGGAATATTTATTAATTTAAATTTAAACTTTAAAAACTCGTACTAATTATCAAAAACAAAAATAAATTATCAAAGTGTTTTGTGATGTTTTATTATTGTTTTTATTTTATTTTTCAACATCTTTTTTTCGTGTAAAAAATGACTCCGACCAGCATCAAAATGCCGATTTGAGTGTAGTATACAGTATTTACTAAGCACTGCTACCGATTTATAAAAAGTCTACCTCCTTTCGTAATAAAAATGATTCTAATCTTGTTCAATAACCTTTTCTGCTTACATACTAAATTTATCACAATTTACAGCATAATTTCATTTAACTAATTCTCACACCGTTTGTTCATAGAGTTAAGGTACGGTCAGATTACTCAAATATTTGACCATAATGACGTAACCACTAAATTTTTGAAAACAATTTTTGTCTCTCTTAAAGTCTTATTAAGAAATATAAGATCCTGATCAATTTAAAAGGTAAGATATCACATTTGCTGTATTATATGTCGTCGTTCGTAATGATACGTATCAGAAACGATTGAATAAATATTTGAAAAAATAGTAGTTACTTTTTCTTTGCAAATATTTGACTAATCTGACCGTACCTTTAGTGAAAACTCAAAAAACGTGGCGGTATTGGTGAATTTTTAGATTCTGATCGGAATATTAGAACAATTTAATTAAAAATAAACAAATTTTTTCCATAAAGCTTCTTATCAAATAAAAAAAGGGTGTTAATGGATAACCTTAAATTTGTTCTTTAAGAGGCTTATAAATACAATGCCATTATTAGATCTAAATAGCAATTAATACAAAACAACATTTTTATTTTTTATATTGAATTATATATTCTTTCCGAGTTGTTGTTTTCTTAAAGTTTGCTTTTTGTATCCGCCTGAGTTTGTTGCTCTTTAGAGATTTTAGAATTTTTTAATTTAGCCACTGGTCCATGACGGTTTATAAGATCGACTATTGGCCCTATAATAGCCTCTGGATTGTTTATATGCAAATGGTGACTGCCATCACGTTCTATATATTCAAAATTTGGTTTTGTTTTCAAAACTTCAATAACTTCATCATAATACTTTTTATCCTCGAAATATGAGGAGTTGCGAGCTTTAATAAACATATATGGACACGTTATGCGCTTCGCCATTTCGACGCACAATTCTTGAGAGAAAAATGAGTTACTAGTAGATTTAAGGCGCCCATCACGAGTAAAAAAATACTTGTCAGGATATTTTTTCGATTTTTGTATGTTGCGTGCTAATAAATGTTTGCAAAGATCTTTGTTAACCGAATGAAATGTACCAGCATAAAGGCGCTCTATTAGCTCTTCGTATGCATAACTGGGAGGTTCACTTTTGTTACGAATACGTTCATCTTCACGAAATAAATTATCCACACGTGTTCCCATACCCTGTATAACAATGGGAGATGAACTTTGGTGTGGCTTCAAGGCGTCTATACCAATGAACATATCCACTTTGTCGGGAAAAACTGCGGCAAATACAAAGCCAATAATCGATGATACAGAATGTGCAATTAAAGACAATTTTTCCCATTTGTATTGTTTCATTATCATCCGAATTAAATATAAATAATCAAAAGAATTGTAGTCGCAGCCGTCTGGTAGTCTGGAAGATAAGCCGTGACCTGGCAAATCGATCGAAAGAAATGCTACATTTGACGGCAGTAAAGGTACAAGTAAATCAAATGTGCCCGCATTATCCTGCAATCCATGTAACCCCAAAATTGGTTGTACGTTTTGTGGACCATACCATTTGCCAGCTAAATGGCCCCAAGTTACAGGAATGGATACTTCAACAAACTAAAAAAAGAGCAAAATATTTCTTTTAAGTTTTACATGTAAGAAAATATTTATTTATTTTTCATTTTTGTTACCTCTCGAGTTGGTGGTTCTCCAGTTAAGTCTCCCGCATGCCTGTATCGTATAACTGTTGCTGCTCGATCTGAATCTTTAACATCATTTGGTTTCATAACTGTCGCTTAGTAAAGAAAAAATGCGATTTACCAAACTGTTAGTGCCAAAACTTAAAGCGACTGGATAAAATTATTTAAAATCTTTGGAGTTATAATTTAGTATATTATCAGAAACAAATCTAGTTTGACGATGAAGCAAAAGCAATTTTAAGCAAAAAAATTTTAAGTGAAAAATTTGGTTTATACTAGAATATGGCATATGTTGAGTATTTTATGGCGGAATGAGACACTATCACTTGATGAGAAAAATTAAGTACAGCGGGGGTGCAAAATGAAATTTTGAGAAAAAAATTTAATTAAAAGTTTTTCGAGGCCGGGCGCAAAAATTGTCTTTTCTATGGTGTTATTAAAGGTTTTTTCGCCTACTAAAGATTTCCTGCATAGCCAGCCTTTAGTCGGGTTTCACCAGCGCTGACTTTGCTTACCAAAGATTTTCTTCTGAATCTTAATATGTCTATAAATACATTTTGCAAGCTGTTTGTGTATTTCAGTTTGGCATAAAATGTGTTTATAAACGATTTTTAATTTTTAAAACGAGAAAAAAAATGATGAGGAGGCGAGGTTAAGGAAGCTCCCATAGCCTAATTATATGGTCTGTATACATCTAAATTGTATCAGAGGAAAGCTTACCACTTCCAGATTAATAACATTATAATGATTCTTTTGCGCTCCATTTTTTGAATGACATTTACCTTAGAAGCTGAAAAAATCATGTTTAGGTGGTTTTTGAAAAATAAAATATAGAATTTAAATTGCCACAAAACCAAAACGCATCAATATACATAAAAAATTTTAAATTATATAAATAAAAGAGCTTCAAAACAAATAGAGAAATAAAATTTTATTTTTTATTTATGTATTTGTTTTATTTTTTTCTTATTTATTGTATTTTTTATTTTTGTTATTTGAACATATAATTATCCGAAATACGGAAAAAATGTTTTTATGAAGTGTGTAGCCAACAGTTGAGGATTTAAATTTTACAGTAATTTATAAATTTTGTTTCAAAATTGGTCATGCTTGAATAAGGCTGGAGGAGACCCGTAATAACTTTTGACCTAGTTTTTCTTAAAAATAAATCTGTTAGTAGCGAATTATTTTGAAATCACTTACATAAATAAAATAAAATTGAAATCTTGTTTATTTAAATGTATATATTCCAGGATCTGGAAAAAATGTACAAAAGAGACTACGGCGGGGCTGTTATATCTTTCTCGGATTTTTTAAATCGATGCTTTGCACTGCTAGAAATTTTACAATAATTTAAGTTAAGGTCGGATAACCTACACATGTTATCACATCTTTTATAGATATTTTTAAGGCCTAATTAATTAAAAAAATCTTAACATTTGTGTTAAAAATAAACTCTTTTTGACATTTAAAAAAATTTATATGCACGAGGTACCCAACCTTGGTGACCTACCCAGAAACCCCCTTCAGCCTAAGGGGCCGAACGTGAACCTGTGAAAGGTCTGCTTTGCCTCTTTGCAATTTTATATGGTTCATTAGAGACCAAATTTTGTACAATACAAATCTTTTTTAAACCACTGGGTACCATTTAGCAAAATACACAAACTGTATACAAATCTCGTACATAAATGTAAACAGGCACAGCTCAAAGCAACATATGCATTTGTTTTTTTATTACTTATCAGTTATGTGTGTCTCTAAATTTTGTATGTTGCTGAACACACATATGTGTTTGTGTTAATTCTTAATATGGGGATGCAGTGATGTCGTTTGGTACATTTTTTGTAACTTTTACATTTACGTATAATGTAAAATTTTGTTATATTTGGCAAAATTTTCGTAACTTTTGATTCAGACACGAAAGAAAGCAATATTACTTGTTTCAGTTATTGAGGCAAAAACCTCATTGATATCCATTTTTCTTAACGTGCCAATTCGAAGGGTATATAAAATTCGGCATAGCCGATTATATGTAGCTCTTTTACTTGTTTATTTTAGATTTTTTTTGTTCAGTAAATGAATTTGTTGCCTTGTTATTTTTTCCGGAGCATGGAATAAAACTATTTCCTTTTTTTTATAAATAACATTGAATTACTATTTATTTAAGAAAGATATTTAAATGTTACTGTTAAAGCAAAGACTTTACTTTTTTAAAGAAAGGCTTAACTTTTTCTTTTTTCCCCTGGCAACATTGTTGGGCTATTACACGAACACATGTGCACCTGTACTTGTACTTGTATCGTATACGAAATATTTTTTGAAAACTTTAATGTTGGCATAAAAAATAATAAAAATGGAATACAAAACATCTATTTTTGGAATTTTTCTCTGTCTGTCTGTCTGTAGTAGCATCACTTAAAAACTGCTAGATGGATTTTAATGAAATTCTGTGTGGAGGTTCCCCAGAACCTTGGTTCAAATACGGAATACCCTTAAAATTTTCTAAACTATCAAAAATGCCAAACGGAAAGTCACGTAAATTAAAAAAGGACTTAAAGGAAAAAAGTGCCTAAGTTAAGGGGTTCCAAACTTAATATTCGATAAGTTCCTTTTCTCATAGAAGTTAAAGAATTGTCTCGCTCTTGCTTCTCATTTTAAGTTTCATATTCGATGTTACAGTTATTAGTTTATATAAATTTCGGGTGTTTTTTTAAGCCCGATAGATATTTAAATTATAAAAAATAACACTAAAAATTAAATTTTGGTAAAAAATGTTTTCTTATTATTTTCAGTAAACTCTGGCAAATCAATATGAAAGACTCACGCTTGAACAACGCTATCAAATCATCCGAGTTTACTTTGAAAATCATAGACGACTTGATCAGCCAACATTGTTCGTGTTCAGCAGTCTTTGAAAAAGTTACCCAAAGTTGAACGTCCATAATGCGCTTTGTGATGAGGTGGCCATATGGCGGAAATCATTTTCAAATATTAATGCCATGTTCCGATTTTTCGCATAAAAAAATATTCTTCATTAGAATTTAATTTATTGTATTATTTTTTACAATTTAAAGTTCTATCGAGCTTAAAAAAACACCCTTTACATGAGACAAAGCCAACGCGTTAAACCGAGTGACCTGAACAGTTTCGGAAGACAAACTAAAAAAAGAGTGTTTGGCTTCCAAATACAGCCATGCTATGTTAGTCATATTGACCGCCAAAAATAATACAAAACAAAGAAAAAACAAAACTTGTAAAATAACTGTTATTTTTAAATAAAAAAAAGCTCGAAAAATAAATTTTTAAATTTAAATTATTTTAGTAAAACTCAAATACATAAAAGTTCACGCAGGTAATGCTAGTCCGGGTAGTAACGATTACATCGGTATAATTCTTCATAATGTAGCATTTCTCTTTCATTATGATTTTTTTTATTCAAATTTATTAAATAAACGTTGCTTGCGATTCCTACATATACTTCTAAATTTATACTTCAAGGACTGAACTTTTCAGTTATTTAAAGTTTATTTTTGTTATTAAAATATGCAAAAGAGAATCCTTTGACAGCCTAGATCTTATCTTAGTCATCAAGTACTACTTTGGCAAGCTGACTTAATTTTAAATTTTGTTGAGAAATTTTTTTGCAATACTGCAGTACGTTATTCTAACGGTTTCATTTGTTTTACAGATGTTGTCGAAATAAATTATTTTTGTGGTAACTTCGTTTAGTTGTTGTTAAGTGTGATGTATTTGCGAGCAGGTTGATATGTTGTATAAAAAGTGTGCGGCATTTGACGTAATTGGGGTTATATTTAAAAAAATCCATAAATCTCCATGACTCCTTAGCAACACTATACCAAATGCTACGTCTTAGGCAACGGGACTTACGTATGCAGTGGTGCCAGAAATTTTCATTGTAAAATCTTTAGTTATCGAAAAAAAATCTTAATTTAGGAAAGATTATTCAAAATTTTTTATTCTTTATTATTTTTTATTCTTTTTACTTTTGAAAATATCTGTTCAACGTTTGCAGATGAACAAGGGAGACATATCAAATTTATTGCAAACTTCAACAAAGTTGGATACATTAACATTGTGACATTGTGTACCAAAACTCTTCCACTGTAACATTTTCAAAATTTTTAAAATATTTATTAAATTCATATGACGCAGTTTTCTAAATTTGTCATTTAAATTTTGTATCTCACTGTCTTCAATTAAATTTAGTCCTACTAGTGAAAACACTTTTTTTTTAAAACGTTTTGATGTCAATGTAAGAACGTTTTTTGTTTTTTACACACCTCAATGTAAAAGGCAAAACAATTATCAGTAAATTCATTTAATTCAGCAGCATAAAACTTTTTATCGGAAATATTAGTTTTTACAAATCTATGTACCTGGTAAACATCAATGAAACAGCAGTGATACAATTTTTTGTTTTACACAGGCAAATAACTGTAAAATTTTTTAATAAGAAGATGCAATATTAAGTGTCAAGCAACTAAAAGAAAAAATTTTAATTTTGGAAAACAATTGTATTCAAATTGATTTTTGGATGTCCCTAAATTGCACATTTTACCCGATTTTCACGCTTTTATTCCCCTACTTGCTGCTTTAATTATAAATTTATGCCATCATATTCAAACATTTTGCTTATTAAATTGAAATTTAATTAATAATAAGTAAGACTGCTATATTCGGCTATGCCAAATCTTATACACCCTTCACTATTTATGTAAATGTAGTTTAGTGAAGTGACTCCATTAAAAAAAAACAAATATAGAGCAGAACAGAGAATTAAAGATCTCCTTAAAGCTTTAAAATGAGACCCATATTTATATTTTTTATTTGAAAATTACAGAGGCCCGTAACTAGGAAAATATGGACTAGTGCCAATTTTTTCACTTGATGTTTTTTTCTTATTTTCTAATTCTCTATCGCCTCATATATTTGCTTTTTTTTATTGTTTCAAATCCACTTGCTGCATTGAAGATCATGGACCAATCTTGCTGATTTTCAACAGCACCTCTTTCGACACTATGTCTAATCAATTGGCGTATTTAAATTTTTTCTATCCGATCAAGTGCCGCGGCAAACTTGGTTTCAACACTAATACGAACAGACAGACGGACATTGCTCATTCGACTTCGCTATGCATAAGCACTCAGAATATTTTACTATATGGGGTCGGAAATGGATATTTCTATATAAGGCCCTTTGGGTTCAGTTATGTAAAAGAAGATTTAATAAAAAAAAAAAATAAAAATGGATATTATAGAAATTACAAGCGGAACGACAAACTTAAATATACTTTTGTCTAACTTTTTGTGGTGAAGGGTATAATTAGAGTTCAAATAACAATATTGAAACAAGACGCGTGGCAAATAATTACACAAATTTATAACAATATTATCTTATTATCTTATTGATTTAAAAGAATAATGCGAAAATTTAGAAAGCAATAAACCGTAATTAATGAATTATTAGCAAAAATTAACATTCAAAAAATTGTATAAAAACAACTTATTTAAAAAAAGCAAATTACATGAATTTATCAAAATGAAATATTTAAAATGTTAACTTAATCATTTAATTTGATTTTTAGTTTTTATGAATTTTCAAGGTTCCCCCTCAGATAGTGAAATGTCTTCACTATTTGATTTCCTGCATCAAATTCAATGAATTAATTCAAATTCCATACACTCCACAATGCTATTGAGTACTTTATTGCTTTAATTATTTCCGTTATGATCATTCACACTACTTAATCAGTTTATCAATATTTTAAAGCAAAAATGGCAAAAGATTTTTTTTTAAGTTTCACCCACATGTATGAAAAGTAAAGAAAACTACTCAAACAAAGCTATATTTTTTATATATTAAAAAATTAAACTAAAAATATTAAGTAATTTGGCATTAAATAATTTAAATAATTTTTATTAACAATTATCATTGCTACACTATAGTCAAAACTTTCTTTTTTGCGCAATTTTAATCAAAAGACTTTTGACTTTGTTCAATTTTATTGTACAATATCAATTAGTGCACAATTATATTGCAAGAGTATTAGTATTTCACTTTGCCTTAAACAGTTTTTTTCTCTTCTGGGTTAAGGAAGACATTACGGAGTGTATTTTTTTTATTTGCAGTACGTTAGTCGCGTTATAGTCTGATGGTCAAAAGGCGCCCCAATAGTGGTGAAGTCTCTTGTGCAGTGGACGATTTCCTTGTTGGAATCGATAGTGATGAAAGTAGTGCCGTTAAAAATTTAGAGATTAATTTAATTACGTTCATATATTTGTTTATTTTTTTGTTTTGTTCAAGCAATAGTTATAGATATTGTGCTTTTAGTGATCTCGTATTTATTTTTTTTTCAGTTTGCTTTTTTATTGATTTTTTTTTTTTTTGTTTTTTTGTTTATTTTAAATTGTTTATTTATTACGAACTTTTACTTTTATCTCCTTTTTATTTTTATTTGGTTCTTTCGTTAATCGGATTATTTCTATTTTAGATTTTGTAGATTATCACAGCATCATTTATAAAACACTCGCATTTTTTATTGTTATTCTTTAAAAAATATTTTCAACTAAGATAAATTTCACTGAAAACTATTGAGTTGCATTCCTGTTTTTTTCTTCTTGGAAAAAAAGTAATTTTAACTTTCCGGTCATTACTAATTCAAGTTTTTTATGTTTTTTGCTGGCACAATTTGTCGCTTCAATAACTTAGTAATTAAAAAACGGCTGATCATGGGTCAATTCAATCGAAGAAACCTCGTAGAATTTATATATTTTTTTTTGTGTTTTAGCTATTGCACCCTTATTTTCCTAATATTTGTTTTTTTCATTTTTTACCCTTCTCGTCTAAGTATTATTTTGCATTCGTTGATAACAGCTTAATTCAGGAAGCGGCCTTACCAGCTTCACACTGGGTGCACATGACAATTTATTTTTTAAAGTTATTTTTATATACAAATAAGTTTTTTTGTTCTTTCCATAAGCTTTTTAAATTGTAGCTGTTTTCCTTTTCAATCATACAAACATACAAACTTTGGAGGTCCATAACACCGAAACTAAAGGTCAGCTCCGAATTTTTCAATTAAAATTTTATGCTTAAAATTTGTATTTGACTCAAGCAACAAGATGTTTTAGTTTTTTTGTGAAATATTTGCCTCAACCATCTAAATCTTTTATACTTTTATAAATCAAATTGTGTATAACCATTTTAAAGTTGCACCCAAAAACAAATTAGGCTTAAAAACTGTTTAACTAGAAAACTCTACCAATATTCCAAATTTTTTGCACTTTAAATATTTGTTAATTTGGCTAATTAATTTATTTTCGCTTACCCTTTATCTGGACTTCGATATTGCACGGGTTCAACATTTATTTATGTATAATAACTTTTTACTTGTATTAAATTATATAAATAATAAACAAGTTTAATATTTTATGTGACTTAGTACTTTTATATTCTGGTCTTTTCTGTTCGAATACCTTTGTTTGTCTGTTTTAACTAATTTGTGAAGTAAAATAAACTTATTGTAATAATTAGGCTAATTGCAATTAGAAATAAAACAACCATTGTACCCATATCAACGTCACATAAAAATCGTCAAATATAATATTTTTAATCGTCAAACAACCAAAAATGATTATTAAAGTATAGCAACATGAATACGCCTAGAATTTATAGATTTTTATATCATTTTAAAAAAATATTTTGGATTAAGTTTTCTTTTTTTTTCTTAAATACTTTGATTTAGATTTAAAGACTTCTCCTAATAATACCTCTCGGTAGCAAGGTTTTTAGACCCTTAATTTAGCAATTATTTTTATACTTAAAGATGAAAATACACTTCTGCAGATATTTTTTTTAACTTAAAAGAGGTTGATCTGTTTTTCTTGCTTCATTAAAAATTAGAGTTCAGAAAGTAAACACATCGTACACACAATGTTCTGTTCAAAAGTAACCAACACATATTTTCTTTTCATAACAAAATTTTAAAATAAATTTGTTTAAACACATAATTGAGCCGTTTATTTTAAAAGTAGCGTAAGTCACTTTTTTAAAAAAAATAAAAGAAAGAAATTTAAATGTTATGCTCTGCTACGATTTTATATTAACCGAAGTTTTTATTGGGGAAAAAGTATCCTGAGATAGAAATGCAAATGAGTCTTCTTGAGATTTAGCCTCAATACTTATAGAACCTTTGAAACACAATTCACATATTGGTATAAGCTAAAAAGCAAAGTGACTTATGCCACTTTCAAAATAAACGGCTCAATTATGTGTTTAAAAAATTTATTTTAAAAAATATAGTAATTTTTAATTTTATTAATTTATTAATTGTTATACAGTATTATTAAAAATAAAATGAAACGAAAGAAAAGGAAAGGAAAACAGTTTATAGTTTATTAACAAAATTAAATTTCGAGTTGCTCAACAGCTTAAACGTTAAAATAGAAAACAGTAAGTAACAAGAGTTTAATTTTATCCCGAACAGAGAAATTCACACACATATTTTGTTTATAAATTATTTTTGTTTTTTACGTACTAATCTTTTCTCATTTTATTTTTATTAATATTAATTTAATTTATTTATTAATAAGTCATTACAATGAAAAAATTATTATATTTTTTTGAATAAATTCTTTAAACTAAATAAAACAATTGTTTTCAACTGCATTTAATAGGTTTTTCCCGATCGCTAATGAATAATTTGTTGTCTATCGTACATGTAATTTTTTGCGTGCGTACACGAACTTTGTTCATTTTATTATGTACATTTTTTCTGTAAACGTACTTAAAATAATCTACATTCAAACTTCTTTGTCTTTCCTGTAGGTTTTCAGCCGTACACTTACATAAAGAACAGCTGCACTCGCACATTCATGCTCATGTACGCAAATAAATATTTAAATAAAACACATTTATGGATTTATTCGGCACATTTAAAATTTGATTTAACACGTAATTGTTATGAAAAGAAAAATATGTATGGGTTGGTTTAAATTGTGTGTTTAATATTTATGTACAAGATTTTTTTACAGTGTGTGTATTTTTCTGAACTCTGTTAAAAATACTTCTTTCTAAAGAGGACTTAAAAAATTAACATTAACATTATTTTGTTATTATTTTAAGTCTTCACTACCATTTTATACCAAAATCGACTTTTGGGAAGATTGGATAATATCCAGCGATAAGCAGTAGTGAAATGGCCATATGGATATGTTTTCTCCGCAATAATGTATGTAATATTATTTTTAACAGTATAAGTATTTCATAAGAATTTCATATTTTTTTCTTTTTTTTAAGGTATCTCTATATAAACTTAAATGAAATAATTTTAATTTTAGTCGAACCAATATTTTTAGCTATTGAGTTATATTTAACGTCCTCTGTTCTATCAAAAGTTTTTTTATTTATTTATTTAATAAGTAGAATTTGAAATACTTTTGCAAAAACATTAAATTATATTCCTACGTATTTAAGCCCAGCTCTTAATTTCTTAAAAAAACTTAAAATATTTCTTTCAAAGGCATAAGTATTATTTTCAGTCTTTAAATAGCTCGGCATTTTATTACATACATTCAGCCCTCATAAAGCAATGATTTTTGCACTGCACTAGAGTTTGCCCGCTGCAGTCTAAATTCCATCATATATTAGCTGCTCAGTTAAGTATTCAATTGTTTTTCCTATTTTCATTTTTTTAATATAATTTCAGGTATTAAACACTAATCTTTGGCGCACATTTAGCTATATTGCATTTTAGTATTATTATTATTATTTATTTATTATATGCTTATTTTTTCAAGGTATAAAATATTTGAAAGCACCCCTTTTCTTAACAAAATGCAACGTCACACTGTTCACATATCCATCTTTCTTGACTATGGCATTCGCGGCATCGTAATTGGTTTTTTATTCTTTTGGAAAGTAGTTTCAAGAGTGGCTACACTCAAAAAAAAAATATCAAAAAACACAACATAATCTGTAGCTGGGCACATTTTCTAGAAAATCAAAAATAACTCTAGACCCAAACGGAATTTTTGTTTTTTTCACACTAACGCCCACAGCAGGTATTGAACCGGTGTAAATAACTAGAGCTGCTCGTTAACATCCAACTTTTGAAAACAAATCTTACTGGTTTTCCTTTAATAAATTGCGTGGACGAGTGGCTACTAAGGTATCGTACAATTGACTAATCAACTGAACAAGCTGTCAAACAATATTTTAGAGCAATAATGCGAGAGGGCTTTTGGCGTTTTATCCGAAGCATCTTAATTATTATTTATAAAATTGAGATAACTTTTTATTTTCTTAAATCCTTAAATCTATTTTTGGACCATCTTCTGTAAATGAAAAATTGTGTACGTTAGCTTGCAATGCGTACAGACGAGTTTGCTTAATAATTAAATTAACCGCTCTTCAATATTCCGAGTTTGGAGGTATGATGGCAATATCACATTCATGACGATCATCCTCAGTTTCAATAAAATTCAAGGCACAGTTTAAGTTACAGAAATGTCTGCCATAAAAGCTTAAAGCTTTGATGATTGGAAACTCCATTTTGTTATGAGCATTGTACTCGAATGGCTACACTGATTTTTCTACTTACCCAGCACGGTTACTTTACTATGCAAAACTGTAGCCAAAACTGTTATAACAAACAATGCAGCTAAATGATCACTGACCTAGCTAGTATTTGCAAAATTAATGCAGGATATAAAGACTTAACAAAACACACAGTAACGGTTCAATTTTTTTTACACTTAATTTTTTTATTGTTTGTTTGTTTGACTTTTAAGTTACTCCACTAACAGCACTAAAACCACTAGTGAAGAATTATTTGGCCACGAAATATTCATATCGCCATTACAAATATCTGCAACAGCCCTTGAAGTAATTTTTTTTTTAGTTGACATACTATTTTTTTATATTAAAAATAATATATTTTTTAAAACTCTTTGGTAACTAAGAACACTTTTGTACAATTCGAATGCCAGAAAGGCTTAATTTTACTTCATTGATATCCGAATATATTTTTATCCCTTTCAGGGTCAGAAATAATTTGTGGCAGGCTAAAAATCTGCAAATTTGTATTCAGGGTAATGTGATGGTGCTGAAGCCAGGAAAAAAACAAATTTTCCTCTGAGGTATCTTCCCTAGTTTTTAGGGAATGTCGAATATATACGACAAAGATCTTCAAAGACACCTATTGTTGTTATGTACATTTGCTTCTCTTTTGTACTATAATAAAAGAATAAATATAGTTTTTACCATTTACTCAAATGTTTTTGGTTGAACAAAAATAATAAAATTAATAATAACCACAAAATTGAATTTTTTATTTATTATTTACTTTAGTGAAAATTTTCGAAACACTTTGAATTTCTTTTCTCGCAAAGAAAAACACTAATTTTTTTTGTAAATAATGAAAGAGCTTTTAGCACAACCTTGTGCCTTGCACCGACCAGCGCTTTTAGCTTGTACAAAAATTGGTATGTGGAGCTTCTCGTCACGACGGACCTCTTGTGGTGGAACTTTTTGAAATATTTTTCTTTTGAGGGCCTACCATGTTGTCGTGGCGCATTTAACTGCGGTACATTTTCCTGTTGAGCGGCGACCAGAGTTCAGGCAACCTGAATCCGAAAATTCAAAGAATTTAGAATTTTATTTTTCGGGACACCATTTGCGATACAGTATTCTTATGCAGCAGTAAAAGCAAAGTCAACGAAGTGCATTATGACTCGTAGTGTCCACTTGTAATATTGTATCATTTGATCCAACAAATCTACACCGCCCAAACTTTCGTTGTATATTCGAAAAACTTCAGGACGATTAATGACTACAAAATCATTTTTATACTTATCCCAAGACTGCTTTATTTTTTTTGTCGATTCCAACAAAATTTAAGCCTAGGTTTACAATCTTATTGTTATACCAGCGAGTGATAATAACATTTCCATCTCCCTTTTTGTTTAATTTCCTTTGGACTTGATAGGCGAGAATTGGCGAATCTGTTTACTCTCATAGTCCCAGCAGCATCGGTTTTGTTTTGCGCTGTGTAAAATGAAGTACAATAGCTGAACTAAATCCAACGTTTTTGACCCATTGTTGGTTTATTAGCGATGTTGGGTCTTGGTGGACAACAAAATCGTATGGCATACCACTTTTACCACACAGAAAAAAACCTTATTCCCCACGGACATGGTTTTCCCTTTATATATCGCTTAGCAGTGAGTTTTCCTCTAAACGGAATAATTTATTTGTCGATGCATAGATTTTCTTTTAGAGGTACCTTAATTAGACGACTTCGGACCAGTTCAATGATCGGTGACGCACATCTACCAGATGTAAATTATTTCGGATAGCAACGAATCCCATCCGCGTCACGTTTTCAGTAAAGAAAGTCATTCCCATTGAAGAACCGTAGAACATAGCCACTCGAGGTAAATTAAGAACGCTCATCATAATGTGGTGTGCAAAAACAATACGTACTTGCACGTACATACGTATCTGCATTATTGTAAATATTTTCTTCTGAGATAACTTCGTGCACTCCAGTCACAATAGCCTTTGATTGCACTTGTGGGACTTCAAATGTGACCTCATCATCATCATCTTCAATTACGACGTCAACATCCGAATAGGCTTCCAACATGGCCATTATCTGTTCATCAGTAAATTTTTCCATTTTCTATGAAAATCGGTCGAAAAATTTTATGATTTCTGAATAAAAATACCATTTTGTAAAGCATAGTAAAAAAAAAACACCCTCTGAAGGTAAATGTCGATTATATTCGACAACCGAAAAAGGTCCACAAAAGAACCTAAATTTTTTTTAATTGCTTTTTTTAACAAAACATTTATTCACGCATGTACCAATACTTACAATTTTTTTAATATCGCCCGATCACAGAAATTATAATTTTTTGCTTGCTAAATAGGTACAGCCCTTTTACAAATTTTCTAAATACTGCACGACGATGTGCACAAAAATAAGAAAACAAATTCAATGCCTACTACTTGTAATATTTAAAATAGCAAGTGTCTCTCTTTCAGCTAAAATAAAAACAAGATTATTAACGGTAACTTTTTATACCGTAAAGGGGAATAGAAACAGAGTACAGTATACTGTCGAATATATTCGACAAAAACACGGAAAGGGTTATGTAAAATTATAGAAATTTTTTATTTTTTCTTATTTTTTTAATTCTCTGTAAGACGAAATTATACAGGTAATTGCACGGCTACAGCAATTCAACAACAATAAAAACAACAGGCAATTTGTTGCTACAAAATCTAGGTATGTTGTACAAAGCCGATGTTGCAATGCATTAAGGATATATCAAATTCAACAGAATTTGCAATATACATTCTATACGATATTTATAATAGAAAACTGGTAGAAGATATGAAGAGGCACCCCTGTATAACAACTTATTTATGATCAGATGTGTTATCTGTAATGTGACAGTCTTCCAGCATAATAATAACATGTACTCGGAAAGTTTCTTGCCACCCGAATTTTGGGATTTTAAGTAGAAATATTGCTATGTTCATTTGGAACACTTAATAAAATTCATTACCCTTCAAAAAGGTTTATGGCAAACGGAACACCAACGCATTGTTTTGTTTTTTTTTTTTTTTTTTTTATTTTTCCTTTTAAATTATTCGTAAATTGTTTGATAGCTAACAACATTAATTATAATATAATATTTTCTCACAAACACAAATCAAAAATTGTTTAAATTAAAATCAAAACACAGATTCTTTAAACTATAACCACAAAAAAAATTGTCAAGTATTTATTTATCTTTGACAACTTTCCTAAACAAGCTCAATTTGCCTTGACAAGTACAACGAATACAGCTAATGAGCTTTTTCGCCCGTGCGTTCACCTGTATTATTTCGCCATGAATCAATTAACAGGTGGCAGCGTAGGCGAATTCAGTATCTTTTGCTGGTATATACGACTGCCAAATTCCATATGTAAAAAATATGTGTTTTTTTATTAGAGCGAATTCAGTAACTTAATATATATATATGTGCATGGCGAAATAATACAGGTGAACGCACGGGCGAAAAAGCTCATCGAACGTTTTTTATATTTAAATTTCTTTTTCCTAGATTTTATAGCAACAAATTGCCTGTTGTTTTTAGTGTTGTTGAATTGTTGTAGCCGTGCCTTCACCTGTATTAATTCGCCTTGCATATGCGATAAAAATTATATAAGGCTCGGCATACCCGAATATAGGACTATTACTTCTAAAACTTAGCTCTGATTTTTGCCCAAATGACCAATACATTTTCCAGAACTTAGTTTCGATGATTGCAATGCAAGTGATTAGTGGTTGAAGCAAGTGTAATAACTTTTATTATTGTTGTTGCAATATATTAATTATTTTGTAAGGGCTTGGCTGCTTACTGAAAAAGGACACAGGAAAAAATTTACATACATAATTCTTGAAAAAAAAACCGACTTCAAAACGGATTATAGCTGCCTGTCTATAACGCTACTAAATTTTGACCACATACATCAACAACGTTAATTTATTGTATACTTTTTTTTATAGTGGACTTAGCAACACAGGTACCTTGTAAATTTCAGCTGCCTGTCTATAACGCTTCAATAGTTTTTTCACATACATCAATTTAATTTCCAAATTCAAATTTTATGCTTGCTGTTGCAGCAGACTGAGCAAAACAGGTTCTTTGTAAATTTCAACCGTCTGTCTATAACGGTTCAAAGTCATGGTCATATACATAAAATTACACCAGCTATAGAATATAATTTCCAAATTCAAATTTTATGCTTGCTGTTGTAGTGGATTTAGTAACATGTATAATTTCTTTGTAAATATTACCCGGTTGCTAAAAACAACAGTTTGTTCATATACTTCAAATTACATCAGGTATTGTAATACCGTTTAAGTTATAATTTTTAATATTTATACGATTATTCTGTCTAATTTTTAAGTTTTTGTTTGCAATGGTTCAAACGATAGGACCATGTAGGTCAAATGACATCAACTATGGGAAAATCCTTTAAGTTCTTTATGTAAATTTTATACTTGTTGTCGCAGACATAGCCACACAGGTTATTTGTAAATTTCAGATGTCTGTCTATAACGGTTCAAAAGTTTGACCATATACGTTTAATGGGGGTTTTCACACAAGACTAATTGTGCTGGCATAAAATTGCAGTTTGTTGGCTTTTTCGGTGAGGAGAGTGGTTTTTGGTTGGCACAATTTTTCAACCAGTTTCAACCCCGCACAAGCAGAACAAAACTAACACATACACACTTATGAAAACACAGGTTCTGCCGTTTTTTTTTTGCAGAGCGATTTTTAATGTTTAGTCGTCCATCGACGCGTAAAGATGAATACATGAATGATGAATTCTATTATGATTGAATTCAATTTTCTTATTATATTTTATCAAGGGAAATTAAGTTTAAAGTTAATTTGAGTTGATTTTTATATGTATTTTACAGGGAAAAAATTGAAAACGAACTTTTTGTCAAATACGAATAAAATATTAATTGAAATCTTCTTCATTTTCTTCTTATGAATAAGATATTAATTGAAATCTTCAGCTTCTATTGCCAATTCATCATCAATTATTTCAGCCACATTTCTGCCAAGAATGTTCTGCAATTTATGTATGTGTTTAACGAACGAAAGGCAAAAGTGAAATAAACAAAGAAATTACTAACACACACAAAGCTGTCTATACGTGCACAATTTTATGCCAGCATAATTAGTCTAGTGTGAATACGAAAGAACAAAAGTTGTGCGGATTAAAATTTAGTCTTGTGTGAAAACCCCCAATTACATCAACTATTAAGACACCCTTTAATTTATAATTTTGAATGTTTTTCCTTATTATTATAACGGTCATAGCATGGGGCATAGTTATCGATTTTTAGATTTATATTTTTATTAATTTTTGCTATTGGGAGCTCTATAGTAATATGCTTTTTTTAACATTAAATAAGTGCACTTTACGGTTCAAAATACACGTAAAAAACATGTATGTTGTATGGGTACACCCTTTAATTTTTAAAAGTATGAACTGTTTTTAAGCATAATCTATCAGAAATGACTGAATTCTGCAGGCACAAACAAAAAAAAGCATCATTCAGTCGAATTGATAACCTCCTTCTTTTTTTACGTCGGTTAAAAGCAAAACAATGTTTTTTTTTAAATTAAGTAAAGGCCTGCAAACTAGCCTGATTGTTGTGCTTTGCATAAAATTTCAAATTTGTGGATATTTAACCCGCCCTTATCTGAAAAATACGATAAAATCCCTGCTTTTGCTAAATAATAACAAAATTTTTTAATGGATAAGGAATAATGGCTGCATTCATAAAGAATTAAACCAGGTTACTAAACCTA
The DNA here is from genome assembly GCA_937654795.1 of Cistogaster globosa. Taxonomy (NCBI): domain Eukaryota; kingdom Metazoa; phylum Arthropoda; class Insecta; order Diptera; family Tachinidae; genus Cistogaster; species Cistogaster globosa. Next base: position 63,283,342 of record OW569405.1, on the reverse strand, counting down.
AAAATACTCAATGTTAATAAAATTATATTCGTAAACGATTAATGGCCTCCAAAACCTTTAATACACCGTTTTAAAAACAAAAATTGGATTTCTTGTTCTTTAAAACAAAAATAAAATGAATTTTATTATTAAGATATTTTGTTTATAAAATAAGAGATTGACCTGGGTTAGAAAAAGTAATTTTAAGGAAAAAATATTAAATGAAACAAGTAAGAGTGCTACCATTCCCCATGTATGTAAATTTAGTTTAGTTGGGTAACTCCAATTAAAAATTAATAAATCATTTTACAAACATTTTTAAAAAATTTAAGCATTTCCGGTAAGGTCCTTTAAAAGCTTTAGTATAATATTCATAGTAATATCTTAAAAATGAGAAGTTCAGAAGCCCATAACTCGGAAAATATGAGCGAGTGCCAATTTCCTCACTTCATGTTTTTTTCTTCTTATTTTTTATTTCTCTATCATCCATATGTTAGTTTTTATTATGTTTTTTTTTTAATTGAATAACTTCAGTTACTACATATGTTTTAAGCGATATGGATAAATTAGAAGCAGGCGTGGTGTTTCTCCCGCTGCCACAAAAGATATGGGCCGATTTTGCTGCTTTCTCTAGCAAAATATTCGAAACTATGTCGATGATCGATTAGAGCATTTAAATATTCTCTAGCTTATCTCGTGCCAAACTTGATTTCAACCCAAACATGGACGAACAGACAGACATTGCTCAATAGACTTCACTATGCATTTGAACACAGAACATATACACTTTAAGGGGTCGGAAATCGATATTGTAGAAATTACAAAAGGAATGAAAAACTGGTGAATGGTATAAAAACTGTTGGTGTTTATATATTCTAATTTACGGATCTTTAAAGAGATGCAAAAGAAGTAGGTAATTTATGGGTTCTAAGTAAGATGAACTGTTTCAATTTAAGGGAAAAACGCTTGATTTTAACATCAGCTTGTCATTTGCGAGGATGGGTTCACATGACTTTGCATTTAAATAAATGCTTAAATCCGGTGAAAATTCGATGATTGGGATGCATTTTTCCATTAATTTTAGTTTTTAATAAAACTTTTTTCATGAATTTTTCAAGTTTTTCATGAGTTCAAAGTTAAGACTTAATTAAAATAAACGAACTTATTAAACAAAAATTAAAAAACAAAATTTCAAACTGTTAACATGTTATTAGCTAGTAAACTTCTCAAGAAATATACATATATAGAAAAGTCGCCATTAAATCTAGTTTTATCAAGCACCCCGGAACACGTACATATGTATGGACCTATTTACACATAACAACATTTTTTTTTTTATAACAAAAAGGAGGAAATCTTGTTTAACAAAGTGAAAATAAGCACAAAATTATAAAAGAAAGTTCAATAACATTTAACCGGTTTCTAGTGGACTAACAGTTTTTTTAAACACTTTTGTAAGGATCCTGATAGCTTATTTAAAAGCTCTTTATTAATACTGATCCATTCAGACAAATAATATTTAAAATGTTGCGCATTTTATATAAAAACTTTAGGGGTCCGATACTCTAAAAATATGAGGTTTATTACACTACATTTTCACAAAATTTTATTTCATTAGGAGCTTCCAGGCTAAACTGGATTTGATCCATTAAAAAAAAAAATACAAATGTATTTGTATAGTGAAGTATATAAAACGTTCACAGCTTGTTATAGAACTCGTTCTTCGAATACTTTTATTGCTCTTGTGTTTCTCAGTAACCATGAAAGGATCCTTTGCGTTAAATATATATAACCATATTCGGTTTCGGATTAATTGATGTTTGGTTTTAAAAGGCGCTAAGCAGTGGTGCCAGAAATTTTAATAGAAAATTCTTCAGTTGTCAAAAGAAATCTTAATTTAAAAAAAAATCTTTAATATTTTTTATTCTTAATAACGTGTTGTTACTTCTCATGAGGTATAAAAAATATCCTTCGTTTATTTAAGTTTACTTTTGACAATATTTGTTTATCCTGTGCAGAGGAATAAAGGAGACATATCAAATTTATTTCAAACTTCGAAAAAGTTGAAAACATTAACTCTCAATCAACTTTAGAAATTTTTGACATTGAGTGCCGAAACTCTTTCACTGTAACATTTGCAAAATTTTTGAAATATTTATTAGAGTCATGTGGTGGAGTCTCCTAAACTCGACATCTAAATTATGTATCTCACTGTCTTTAATTAAATTAATAGAGCTGCTATTGAAGAAGCCTTTTTTTAAACGTTTTAAGAGCCAATATAAGAAAGCTTTTTTAAGGTTGTGTCGTTAAAGTCAGATCGTTTTGTTATTTGTGTTCAGAACTCCATATGAAAAACAACACAAGTATCAACTGAATGCATTTAATTCAGTTGCATGCAATTTTGTATTGGATATATTAGTTTTCACAAATATTCTTAGGTAAACGTTATAATTTTTTACATACATACATAAGTATGTTTGTATTTATCCATTAGCGGCAGTGATAACATTTTTTGTTCTACAGTATTCATTTGCAATAAAATTGTTTCACATAGGTAAATATATTTAATAAATTTTTAACAAGAACTTGCTTTATTAGGTGTCAAGCAACTAAATAAAAAATATATTAATTTGGGATAAAATATCTTCAAATCTTATTTTGATTAAAAAGTCTTAAAATTAAGTTAAATCTTCATTCTGGCATCGCTGGCACTAAGTATTTTTAGTACTAAGTATAAGAACAGTTGCCAGGCGAAAACGTTAATCGGTTATTAAACTGTTGTGTTTTTGAATACAAAATTAAAAAATCATTGTGTTTAATAACAATTTTAGACCGTTAAGATTAAATTAGATTTAAAACTAAATAAATATTTTTATAAAACTTCTTATCATATAAAAAAGGTGTTTATACATAACTTTTATTAGATCTAAATAACATTTAATATAAAACAACATTAAATTGAATATTACGGTCTTATGCATAAGAGGTTCCCAATTTAGGTTTAAAGTTTACAATAGCTACTGAATACTTTTCTTTAATAAACCATTTTTAAAAATTTGTATAAAAAACACAAAGTACATTAACCATTTTTACCTGGCAACACCTAATATCAATTAAATCTTAGTGCGTTTAAGAACCAATTTTCATTTAACCAGAAACCCGAATGTAGGTTTCTCTTTATATTTATTTTATACAAAACAAGGAAACTTTTTAGTAAAAATATATATTTCTTTTTACAGCAAAATAAACGAAGAAGGTAAAAAATAAATATGTTTTGTTTATTTTGGTCGTAGATAAAATTAAAAGTCTTCGAATAACGAGTTTTTAAAAGTTGCCGGAGCTCATAAAAATCAATTTTAAGGAGAAAATATGTTAAAAATCCCTTAAGTTTTTATATAAAATTTCCAATGTGGGTATCATTACAAAATGATATTATTGAAAAATAGTGTTATCGCTGGCGGCGACAGTCGTTCGAAAAAGGGCGAATTTAACAACCAAATAAAAAGAGCCAAGTTTCTTATTAATTGGTTTAGGTGTTTATTTCTATTTTAAAAAAGAAATATTACAATTAACAAATATAAATAAACATATAAAAACAAATGTACTTACCGCAGTGCTTTCCTTAAACGAACTAATTTTATTTGTTAAAATAATTTAAAGTTGAGCCAAAAATTCTTTATGTATTAAATACATCAAAAAATAACGGGCCAACTTAAAGAAACAAAAGCACTGCAGAATTATATTGTTACATATAAAACTAACTGATCATTTACAATCATATATATGTATGTATAAACAAATAGGAAAAAGAGAATAAAAATATATAATATGAATGTACATAAATGATCACGAGACAAAATAACAGGACATTTAGGCAACTCACAGGCTGACAAATTAAAATAAATAAAATAAACAAAATAATAAATGTTTCCAGTTTATGAGCCATTAAGCGACATCCCCACCCCCGTGGAAGTTTGGAAACAGGACGCATCAGGACACCAGTGCTAGTACGGACATCAGCACGACGTATAATATCATCTTTACTTTTGTATACCTCTTCTACTCGACCTCGTCTCCAATCTTTTCGGGACACTGCAGGATCACAAATGATAACCAAGTCACCAACGGCAATAGGCTTTGTGCGTTGACACCATTTGGAGCGTCTGGTCAACGTGGGCAAATATTCTCGGATCCAGCGGTTCCAAAAATGATCGCGTAGTTGGCGAGATGCACCACTGCTTTCTCAGTAAGATAGGTTCTTCCGCTGGCGCTCCGGCAGGAGTTTGGGTTGTATTTGGGCAACCAAGTAGGAAATGATTAGGCGTTAGTGGTTCCTCATCTTCGTGGCTCAACGGCAAGTGTGTTAAGGGACGAGAGTTCACAATATTTTCTGCTTCAATTAGGAAGCTTTGAAGCGTGTGTTCACGAGGGGCAGACTCTTTCAATGTTGACTGTAGCACACGTTTGACGCACTGTACCATTCGTTCCCATACACCACCTTCTGCAGGATTATGTGGACAATTAAACAGCCAGTCGATACTTTTCGATGATAGTTCATCTTCAATACGGGCCACATCAAATACCTCACTGAACCTCTTGGCGACTTGGTCAGCACCAACAAAATTTTTACCATTGTCGCTTCTGAGCCTTGTAGGTACGCCACGTCGATTTATAAAATTACGTATAGCAAGGATGCACGCATCTGTGGACAAGTCGAAAGCAACTTCTAAGTGGATGACTCTAACGGTTAGGCAGGTAAATAGAGCTACCCATCTCTTTTCATGGCGTCGACCAATGGTTACAGTTAAAGGCCCGAAGTAATCCAACCCAGTATAGGTAAAGGGCCTAATATATGGCGTAAGTCTGTCTTCTGGCAAAGAACCCATAAGTGGTGGCACCGGCAATGTACGACGAAATCTGCAAATAAAACATTTTGCAACACACTTATGCAAAGTTTTTCTTAAGCGTGGAATCCAAAACGATCTTCTTATTTCACATATTGTGGCTTCGAAATTCTGATGTTTCATCTTCTCGTGTACATGGGCCACAAACAACTCAGTGACGGGATGATGTGACGGCAATATAATCGGACGTCTTATTTCCAAGGGCAACCAACTAGCTGCGTCCAACCAATGCATATAATTCACTACCTTTGGGCAAATTTTCTTTAGATTTTATAATTTCAATTTCGGCATTAAATTTTTCTTTCTGGGCTAGGCGACAAAGATAAATTTCCGCAGTTTTTAGTTCAGCAGCAGTCAAACAAGTTCTTTCATCTTGGCTTACTTTCCTTTGGCATCGACTTATGAAACGTAACATCCAGGCAACCGTTCGTTTTAGCTTCAAATAAGAAGAAAATCTACTAAAATCAATAATAGGAGGAATATTAATTAATAGAGCAAATTTTGGACGTAGCTCCTCAGTATCAAGGCTAGCAGGGCTTATGTTCACAGTTTTGGGCCATTTATCTTCACCACCATAAAGAAAATTAAGGCCGCTGAACCAGCTGGATTCATTCGAAAAGTCGACCTGAGACTTCATCCTGGTAGTTTCATCAGCAACATTAATATTGGTGGGCAGCCATCTCCAATCTGCTGGGCTAGTAGAATCTAGAATTTCTGTGATTCGATGGGCAACAAAAGGCTTGTATCTTCGACTTTCAGAGCCTATCCAATTAATCACAGTAGAAAAATCGCTCCAACAAATAAACCGAGAAACCTTCATGGAATGCTCCTTCAAAATCGTATCCAATAATCGAGTACCCAAAACAGCAGCCTAAAGTTCGAGCCTTGGAATACTCATCGTTTTTAGAGGGGCACATCTCGTTTTTGCAGCTACGAAGGATACTTCAACTTTTCCATCAGGGTATATGGACCTCCAGTATGACGCGGCACCAAATGCATCCTCACTAGCGTCGACAAAAACATGTAGCTCCAGACGGATAGGAATGCCATTTCCAAAATAACAACGAGGCACTTTCACATTAACAACATTTTTTAGCTCTTGGCGCCAAATATTCCACATGTCATATAAGTCATTGGGCAAAGGGTCATCCCATCGGACATCGTTCCTCCATACCTCACGCATCAACAGTTTAGCCGTAATCATAAAGTTGCTCAATAGACCAAGTGGATCGAAAACAGACATTACCACCCTAAGCAACTCTCGTTTTGTAGGAGCCTTCAAACCATTTATGACATCAGCATTCACGTTGTGGAACCTCAACTCAAACCTGAAAGTATCATCTTTAGGTTGCCAGTACATACCTAGGACTTTTTCTGACTGCAGCTCGTTAATATCGCTAGAAAAGTTCACCGGCTTCTCCATAGCACCTTTAAGAGCCACAATTACTTCAGACGAATTGGATGAAAAATTTCTTAGCTCGAATCCAGCTGACTTATGGATGTCACGAACTTGTTGAGCAACTTCAATAGCTCTTTCAGGTGTTGGAAAACTGTCGACAAAATCATCCACATAATGATGATCCAAGATAGACTTCACCGCACGAGGGTATTTTCCCGATAGCTTAGGGCGTTGGTTTCTTTGACATAATGGGCTACGCAGGGCGAACAAGCAGCGCCAAATGTCATTACGACCATCTCATAAGTATCTGGAGGCTTGCTGTCATCATCGCGCCAAAGGAAGCGTTGGGAACATCTGTCTTCAGGAGCCACAAGAACCTGGTGAAACATCTCTTTAATATCACCGCAAACTGCAACAGTTCCAACTAGAAAGTTGAATAAAATAGACGGCAGAGGCTTATATTGCTGAGGACCCTTTAAGAGCATGGAATTCAACGAAACGCCTTCAACAGTTGCAGCAGCATCAAAAACTAGCCGAAGCTTTCCAGGCTTGTTGGGGTTAACCACTCCAAAGTGAGGAAGATACCAAGTTCTAGGGCAAACACCAGAAGCTTCATTAGGCAACAATTTCCTTACATACTCCTTTGACACGTAATCGTTCATGATGGACTTGTAGGCTTCACCAAATTCCGGAATTCTCTTCATTTTCCTCTCAATACCATTTAGTCTATTTAGAGCCATGGAATAACTATCTGGCAGGACTACATCATCAGAGCGCCACAAGAGCCGGGTTTGAAATCTTCCTTCAACTTTCACAGTAGTATTCATCATTATTTGACGAGCTCGAACAACCTCCTTCGATTCTATGACCGGTAATACCTTGACTCCAAAATTTTCGATTTCAAAATAATTTGCCACCAAGTCGTAAAGTGTCTGCTCAGGCTGAACTGTCAACAAACATAAATTAGAGTTTGATGGCTTACCCTTCATCGGACCAAAAACGACCCAACCCAATGGTGTATTGGCAGCATAGGGACCACTTTCTTTCAAAGGTACAATTTCATCAGGAAGACCAAGATGGCAGTGATCTAATCCTATCAGGACTTTAGGGGTCACACCATTGTATAATTTAATTGGTAAACCAGGATGAGCGCTTAAATCCATATTGAAACTCTGAGCCGGCAATTTCAAATTCGAGACACCAAAAACATTTTTTAAAGCATATTTTCTTTGCTTACCAATCCCACTTACTTGCAGATCAACCACAGATGCCATTTCTTCAGACTCCTTCCCAGCGTACCAGTGCAAGTTCAATTTACTTTGATGCCCCCGGAGGCCCAGTTGCCTCACCAAGGAGCTGTCCACCATAGTAACCGAAGAACCTTCATCCAACAACGCGTAAGTTTCAACCTTGTTACTAGGACCATAAAGTACAATAGGCACAACTCGAAATAGCAGTACGCTCTTATCTGCAGGACGAGATACACAGCTCAAGACAGACGCACTTTCATTTGATGAACCACTTGGGGCTTCTGACACACTTGTCCCAGAATATTTTTCGCGATTATTATTAATTTGTACATCATGTAGCAATTTGTTATGTTTTCGCAGGCAACCATCGATGGGGCACTCTTTTCGTTTACGGCAACTCCTACAAGGATGCCCCGAGCCAAGACACGAAAAACATAACCTCAATTTCTTCACATTAGACCATCTGTCAGGCACAGTCAATGAACTAAATTTTTTACATTCAAATAATTTATGATTACCCTGGCACATAGGGCATTCTTGTTTATGTTGACCATCAACGGCGTGGAGGACAACTTTTCTTTTAGGTTCACTATAATTTCGATTACTACTCACCCCTTGAATAGTTTGCACCAAATCAGCAACATCTTTGAGCCACCTGTTAAAATCCAAAACCGTTGGATATGGCTTAATTGTTGAGGAATAGCGGGCCCACTCCATTCGTTTGCTCAAGGGAAGCTTACCAACCAATTCATCCATTAATGTAGGATTCGCTAAATGCTGTTGTCCATTGGCAGATTCCAAAAAGGCGGCAAGATTCTGCACCTTAACAGCAAATGGCATAAGTTGATCAATAGCACTCTCACGGATGGGCTGAATTTCTTTCACTTGTTGGAGCTGACATCGGATAAGCATTTCTGGACGACCATATCGAAAACGCAACTGCTCCATCACCACATTGACATTATCCGGATGTATGAGCAATGATTTAACACTCTCCCTTGCATCACCCTTTAATGCCTTTTGGAGCCGAACACAATTTTCAAAATTATTGTAATTATAAACAGCAGTCGAATTACTAAAGGCTGTTGAAAAAATGGGCCAATCCTCAGGTGTACCACTAAATTCAGGCAGGTCATATATTTTTCTGTACACTGCCATCGAACCGCCATTTTGAGACACAAAATTATTTGGCGGTAACATTTGTGTTAAAGGCGATTGGCTTGCACAAAAACCGTTACTATTTGCATTGCAGCTAACACACGAAAATGGCGTACGGCGATCAGTGCAGTCAACATTGGCTGAGACAGAATTTTCGACGTTGGCTTCACTAGTACCCGTCACAGCTGGCGCCATATTGGATGGTTGGGGCACGGCTGAGGATGGCGTTAAATTGGCATTAAGGGCAATGGACAAAACTTTCTGAGCAGTCAGCAACTGGACCTGGAGTGTATTAATTTGGCTTTGCAAGTCTTCTGAATTGATACCGGAATTGGGCTGGGGCATCGGCAGCTGTTGGCTAGGTTGAACCGTGGCTGAGGGCATGTTAGGCGCGGTAGTGGAAGTGGTGGCTACGCTACACGAGATTCCAGCGCAGGTGGAACTCGTAGACATTGCGACAGCGGCAGGGGCAGATAATATTTTATCACTTATTTGAGCAGTACTTACGATTGTCTTGGTTACTCCTGAGGTAGATGGAACTGAAGGTATAGGCACTGCTGTTCCGGCGGCAGAGGAACTGGTAGACAGCAAAGGAGCTCCAGCGGCAGTGGGAGCCAATTGCTGTGAGGGCAGATATGTTCCGGCAGATGGAGAACCACTATTATTTTGGCTTGATGTTGTCTGCAATCGAGCGCTTTTTCTCACTGGCGACCGTTGCATTATGAAACACAAATATTCTTTAAACAATTGCTTAAAATAGCACACAAAATATTTGTCCCGGCAGACGAGGAATCACTTTAAAATTTTCAAATATATTTTTATTTAACGGCAGGCAATGTCCAATAAAAAATATTTATTCCAGCTGACAAGGAACCACTTCAGCAAAAATTTATTTTCTCTTAGACAGAGAACCAATTGTTCCGGCAAGCAGGGAACCACAATAAATTTTTCCAAAGACCACAATGGTCAGCTAGAACCACAAGAATTTCTGCACAAAAGTTACAAGATAAAGTTTATTTTCTCTTAGGCAGAGAACCAATTGTTCCGGCAGGCAAGGAACCACAAGAATTTCCGCACAAAGGCTGCGAAATAAAATTTGTTATCGCTGGCGGCGACAGTCGTTCGAAAAAGGGCGAATTTAACAACCAAATAAAAAGAACCAAGTTTCTTATTAATTGGTTTAGGTGTTTATTTCTATTTTAAAAAAGAAATATTACAATTAACAAATATAAATAAACATATAAAAACAAATGTACTTACCGCAGTGCTTTCCTTAAACGAACTAATTTTATTTGTTAAAATAATTTAAAGTTGAGCCAAAAATTCTTTATGTATTAAATACATCAAAAAATAACGGGCCAACTTAAAGAAACAAAAGCACTGCAGAATTATATTGTTACATATAAAACTAACTGATCATTTACAATCATATATATGTATGTATAAACAAATAGGAAAAAGAGAATAAAAATACATAATATGAATGTACATAAATGATCATGAGACAAAATAACAGGACATTTAGGCAACTCACAGGCTGACAAATTAAAATAAATAAAATAAACAAAATAATAAATGTTTCCAGTTTATGAGCCATTAAGCGACAAATAGTTAGCCCATTACGATTCAGTTAAGTATTATTTAAATTTTTATTGTTAATTTTGCGAACATTTTTATCTTGTTAACCAAAATTTGCTACTTTTTGTACTAAAAATAATTTGTTATACCTATGTACATAGGTACTTGCTTAAATTAGATTTAGGTGCTAGTTTTTCATTTTTGTTGGTAGAGTGTCTTCGCGGTTCATAATAGATTAACGATTTGTTTGCGATATGTATGGAGCTTTATAGGAATTCTGACAATAGCTTCTAAGATAATATTTTGCTACTCCGCAACAAAGTGAGATATCACTATGTATTTATAAACACTTTGATGATACGATTTTGTCGTTTAACATTTTCTTCTTAAAATTATTTTTTCTATCGCAGGACAAACTTTTATTTTTAAACAAAATATCTTCATAACAAGATTTATTTTTGGTTTGAATTGGGATACAATAAAAAACTGGTTTACAAAAGCATGTACATATATACAAATATATATCGCACTTGATCAACAAGAGGGTATTAGCTCAATATCTTAAAATTCTCAGTAGAGGTCGAAAATTCTTTGTGGTCACATTATAAGAGAAAATCCGAATACATCATAGTAAAAAAATTCCACTAGAAAATGTACTATTTTTAGGAAATTTCTCGGTTTTTTGGAATTATATTGAGTTGTGACACTTTGTTGAAATTTTAATATAGTTTTCTAATCTCTTTTTAAACAACAGGGTATTAATTTGAAATAAAAACAAATTAAAATAAAGCAATTTGATTATTATTTAAAATAAAGGCTTAAATCAAAAATACCATTTTAAGAAAATATACCGCGCATTTTTATTTTAACTTTTGTATTAACATAATACCTTTTTGTTGATATCCAGGTAGTAACTACCAAATAGCGAAAATAGTTTTAATTTTGTTTTAGAGATGGAGTTATATGAACGCGTAAAAATTTTTACAATACAGCAAAAAGTAACCTTTTAAAATTTTTGAGTTTGTTAATACCCTTTTGTTGATCAAGTGCGATATTTTCTTTCAGTTATTTTCTTAAAGCTTGCTTTCTTTATCCATATGAGTTTGTTGCTCTTCGGAGATTGTAGAATGTTTTAATTTAGCCACTGGTCCATGACGATTTATAAAATCGACTATTGGCCCTATAATAGCCTCTGGATTGTTTATATGCAAATGGTGACTGCCATCACGTTCTATATATTCAAAATTTGGTTTTGTTTTCAAAACTTCAATAACTTCATCATAATACTTTTTATCCTCGAAATATGAGGAGTTGCGAGCTTTAATAAACATATATGGACACGATATTCTCTTAGCCATTTCGACGCACAATTCCTGAGAGCCAACTGCATAATTGTAAAACTTAAGGCGCCTATCGCGAGTAAAAAAATACTTGTCAGGATATTTTTCCGATTTTTGTATGTTGCGTGCCAATAAATGTTTGCAAAGATCTTTGTTAACCGAATGAAATGTACCAACATAAATGCGCTCAATTAGCTCTTCGTATGCATAACTGGGAGGTTCACTTTTATTGCGATTACGTTCGTCTTCGCGTAAAAAGTCATCCATACGAGTCTCCATACTGCGTATAACGCTAGGAAACGGACGTTGATGTGGCTTCAAGGCGTCTATACCAATGAACATATCCACTTTGTCGGGAAAAACTGCGGCAAATACAAAACCAATAATTGATGACATAGAATGTCCAATTAAAGATAATTTTTCCCATTTGTATTGTTTCATTATCACCCTTATCAAATATAAATTATCAATAGTATTGTAGTAGCAGCCGTCTGGTAGTCTGGAAGATAAACCGTGACCTGGCAAATCGATCGAAAGAAATGCTACATTTGACGGCAGTAAAGGTACAAGTAAATCAAATGTGCCTGCATTATCCTGCCAACCATGTAACCCCAAAATTGGTTGTACGTTTTGTGGACCATACCATTTGCCAGCTAAATGGCCCCAAGGTACAGGAATGGATACTTCAGCAAACTAAAAAGATGGCGAAATATTTCTTTTTTTAGGTTTAAGTTTTTCATTATATTTCATTTTTATTACCTCTCGAGTTGGTGGTTCTCCAGTTAAGTCTCCCGCATGCCTGTATCGTATAGCTGTTGCTGCTCCATCTGAGTTTTTAACATAATTTGGTTTCATAATCGTCGCTAAGGAAAGAAAAAATGCGATGTACCAAACTTTTAGTGTCAAAACAGAAACAATTCCAGTCAATATTTCAAAAATAAATATTATTTAATTTTGCCATAAAATACTCGATTTATGCCATGTTATACATACGTACAAACTTCAAAAGTCTACATGTTCGGAACTAGGGGATCAGCTCCAAATTTTTCACTCATTATTTTTTGCTTATAATTGCATTTTTCATCAAGCAGACAACATTTTTCCTTTTGCGAGCTGAGTCCGCAAACTAAATTGAGGCCTATTAACATTTGACTCATGTTGCCTTTCCTCAAAAGAGGTGAAATATTTATGTATTACGAATAAAATAAAAATAAATAAAAAAATATTTGCCCCGTCATTAAGAATCTTCCCAGCAAGAAATACTTGACAGAAACTAATACTAACGCAATTTGTACACTAACACATTTGCAACAATTTTATATTGAACAGCGTTGCCGTTGTAGCGTTTTTGGTACTGAATTGGGATGATTTTTTTTTTAATAGACTAAATTTTATTTTTCGCTTGAGTTTATAGATAATAGTGCAGCAAACTATTAAATACAGCTTACAAAATGTTTTTCAATTACAATTGTGCCAAAGGTCAAACAAAATTTTTATTAAATTTGTTGCAAAAAGTTAGCCGGTTTTAAGGAATTTTTGTAATTTTTGAAAGAAAAAATAAGGAAGAGAAATTTCTTATCAGTTGCAACATTGTTTGCCCCAAACAAAAAAATCATATGCAAAAGTGAAACAACTAATATATGTTTTATTTCGTGACGCTAAGAAAATTGCGCATTTATCAAATAGTTATAAAAGTGATATGTTGAATTATTTAAAGCAAATTTAAAAAAAAATTATTAAAAAGCAAAGAAAAGAAAATATATATAATAGTTCAATGTGGAATTAGAAAGGAAGTTGCATTTGGGATTGCAGGCAGTTGAAGTGCAGAGATTGTGTGCAATGAACCTGACACTGACAGGCATGTTGCGGGTATTTAAAACCGCCACAGCCTTTAAAGAGTTAGATCCTAGTTGGAAGAACCAAAAGTGATCGAAAATACAAAGGTTATTTATAACGTTTCAAAAATTGTAATGGTTTAAAATATTTTTCAATTTAAGGCATTCCTTCCCTTTCAAGATTAGATCCAGGATCAGAAAGAAATCTAAACCCGGCTTAGAAAACTTCAGGAAAATATGTGAGTATAAAATTATAATTAATTTTAAATTTTAAGAAGTTTTGCAATTCGTATTGCCTAAAAGTTTTGATGGAGTGCAAGGTGGTCATCAAAAAGGTTGAGAAATCTGTCTGTCGGCTGGCTGGGGAGACTTACAACTCAAAACTTGATGAAGTCGTCAGCATTCTCCATTTGCAGAACCTTCTAGCAGTGGAAGAGTTGGAGAGAAAGTTGGAGGAGTCGAAAGGTTTCACTGAAGCAATGGTAAAGAACTTAAGTTCATGCTTAAAGTATTTTAATAATCTTACATTTTTTATTTTTTTTAAGACATCACATTTACATATGATTAAGGGGACATCGCAGGATGTTAGAACTGTGATGCGCTCAATTTTTACTACTAGAAAAACATAATTGGGATGGAAGGTGGGATAAGCAAGCCCTCTGAAGGCTCTCTTTGGTCAATAACTTCCTGCGAGGTATGTACTACAGATTAGTCAAACAAAAAGATATTTGTTAATTGCGTATTAAATTATTTATAAATAAATGCATATCTTCTTTTACTTTAAGGTGTTTTCCAACAGCAAGGAGCGTTTGATTTTGAAAAAAGTGTGAAGAAGTCAGTACCACAGACTGCAACAAAAAAAAAAAATATTTAAAGAGATAAGAACTAATTATTTTATTATAAATAAAGTAATTTTTTATACTGTAAAATATTATTTAGATATTAAAAAAGAAACATGTATTATTTAGAAAATATTAAATTTTGTTTTATTAAAAAAAGTTCGATTTTTCAAATGAGGGTATATCCATCAATCGTGACGGGTATATCCATCAAGTGTGATAAGTACTTCTGTCAACACTACATAGGAAACTGCAGTAGTGTGAGCAGTGCAGATATATGTATTTCATAATGGAAAAATTCATTAGTTAGAGGGAGATGCAAAATCACATGTACACAAAAGTTTCCATCAAGTTTTTCATTTTTCCTTTAAGAATGTGATAGAAACTTTGTTCTACGCGATGATGGATATTTCCATCATCAGTGATTGTCATTTGATGGATCAAATGATGGTCACTGTTCTTGTAGGGTTTAAAAACTATTATAAATAAAATTTTTGGTAAACCATTTAAAAATTGCGCACAAAAACAATTTTGGCCTTATTACCCTTTAACTGGAAACCGGTGATAACACTCGAAATGTTTGGCACATCAATTATTTGTTATTTTGGCCAACTTACTTTTGCTACTCTACTAACCAGACCAGTGTTGCCAGGGAAAACAAGAAAAATATACGCATTTTATTCAGAAATGTTACTTTTTTAATTAAAAGTTACATTTTGAAATTTTCCTTAAACAAATATTAAATACTAAATTATAGAAAAAATATAATAAATGGTTTTGTTCCATATTTCAGGAAAAATGACAACGGAACATTTTCATTAACTGAACAAAAACAAAACTAAAATAAATATATAAAAACGTTAAAAACGAAGTTGAAAAATAATAAATTTCAATCCGATGATTCTAATAAGTATTTAAATCAAGATTTTTTTTTAAATCTGTTTCACCTTTTTCTTTAAAAAACTGAGTTTCGATCGAATTTACTATTTTAATAATTTTAAAAACACTGCTATTAAATTTAAAGTTGATTATTTGCTTAAAATTACTGACAATTTTTTCGTTTTAAAAATTTACATATATAATATAATCCGGCACTTTTTTAAGGCAATAAAGACAACTTCCTTCTTAATCAAGGTATTGGTATGGTACCAATAGTTAGTTGTCCGATTTTTCAAGCGGCATAACTATATTTTTTAACAGTTTTCGCAAGTTTAAGCAGAGTACGTACAACCAAAACTAAATTAGCTCGTAAAGCGCAATATATCGGTCAAAAAGTCTCATGTACGTACGAAGCGTATGGAGCAAGCCACAATAGATTTTCACAGTGCGTAAGGAAGTGAAGTTGCCTATTTCTTAGAGGCATTTTACACGGCGTCATTTTGGATGGCAAGAGGTGCAGAGGTGCAATTCGGGTAGACAAAATTACATGCCTTGAGTTTTAAAGGAATGTTTTTACACTTGCTTTGTGTGCGTTCGCTGCATACGTTTTGTTGTTTGTGTATTATTGAAATTGGTTTCGTGAAAAAGTTCGTGGTATAAAATGGCTCTAATATTACTTTATTTCGTGTCTGTACCAAAAGTTACAAAATTTTTAAAAGCGTAACCAAACGACAACACTGATTTGAACTTTGATACTGCACGAGTATAACATTTATTTATAACAACTTGTATGTAATTTCTTCTGCTATGTATGAAATTCTCTGAATATTAACCAAGTTTTGTTATTTGTGTTACTTACAAGGTATTTTATATTCTGGTTCAATAATAACTCGAATGCCGAAAAAGTAATTTTTTACATTTCTTCACCTGTTCTAACTAATTTGTGAAGTGAAGTAACTTATTCTAATAAGGCTAATTGCAATTAGAAAACATGAAATTTTTTGTTTTTTAACGACAACCAAAGTAACCAGATCAATTTCGGGTGAAAATCATCAAATATAATATTATTAGCCGTCACAAGGTACATTTATTTTACAAGGTAGTGTCGTCCGCCCAGCTGGTTTGTAGTTGGACATTTCAAAGGTTGTTTTTATTTTACAACTTTTGGTTACAAATTAAAAAAAAAAAACACCAACAGCAAGCATACGCAGAACAAAGAGAGCGTTTGTTTTTAGAGCAATTATCTTTTATTTTCATCTTCTATTTTTGACATTTCCACTCACAAAGCAACAATCAAATGCCATGTTGTTTTTACAAATGTTGTATTTGTTGTAGAGCCGCTATTACCTAGTAAAATAAATCTACCTTGAGTCGTCAATTAATCAATAATAATTATTTACGTATAGAAACAAATAACGCATGAATACGCCTGGAAATCATATATTTTTATACCATCTTAAGGAATTTTAGATTTGGTTATATTTTTTTATACCCTTAACCACAGGTAGAAAAAGGGTATATCTAAATTTGCCCTTCTGTATGCAAATTTTACAATACCCATTTCTGACTCCATAAAGTATATAATTCTGAGTTTTTTCGTATATCAAGGTCCATTGAGCGATCTCCGTCGGTGTTAGTGTTGAAATAAACTTTGCCAAGACACTAAAGAATACGCATATCCATCAGGCAATTACGAAAATTTTGTTGTAAAAAACCAGCAAGACCGGTCCATGTACTTCGAGGCAGGGACACAGCAATAGTCTTGTCTCTAAATTTTCCATATAATATGGAACATTGCAGTAACTCCAATAAAAAAAGACCAAATAAATGGGGCAGTAGAGAATAAAAAAGAAAAAATTTACGTTCCCCCATATTTTCCGAGTTATGGGCCCCTAAACTCTTCATAGAAAAGTACGATTGTGCATCATATTTTTTAAAATATTAATATGAAAAGATCTTTAAGGAAATACTGAAATTTTTTAAAATGCTTAGCCCATTGAGAGCTTTTGACATATTTTTGTAAAATATAGTATTTATTTTTTATAGTATTAACATTTTTTTTTCTAATTTTTTTTATTATTTGTTCACTAAGCTATGTGGTGAAGGGTATATAAGATTCGGCATAGCCGAATTTAGCACCCTTACTTTCTTTTTTTTTTTTTTTTTTTTTTTTTTTTATAAAGAGAAGTAGCACTTCAGGCAATAATGCCTATTTAGTTATTTTCGTAACCGTGCTACATTCTTTAGGAAAGGGATAGATGAGAGATAAGACAGGTGGTGAAAAGAGAAAGATAGATATAGTCATTTTATTAGTTATTTTACTTCGTCGGCGAATATGCTATGAAGAAGTACCGACGAAGGCGACTTACTGGCGGAACAAATTCAATTAACTTAATACTCTTACCTGTTTTTAACACTTTTGATTAAATATTAAGACCTCTCCTGATTGACCAATTAAGTCTTAGTAGCAAAGCACTATACAACTTTAGACTAGACTATACTTCATATTAATGAAAGGACAAACTAATTTCATTAGTTATGGAGTTATATTTAACGTCTGTTGATCTACTATTTATTTAAATTTAACATGATTTTAGAAGATATGTATTAATTAATTTGAAATTAAAATTTTGACTGTTTGTTAAGCAATTAATTAATTGTAAAATCGTCAAACACCTTAAACTTAACCAGGAATAATAAAAATCGTCAGATCTGGCAACTGTAAAAACAAGCAAATTTTTTGACAGTTTGTTTAGTTGTACGCTTAAAATTAAGACGTTTTGTTGCCAGCCTTAAATAATTAAAAATTAAATTATGTTTATTTAATTCGTTATTTTAAAAACTATAATCTTAAATATATATACATATGTACATAAGTATATTTGGTTAATGCAAATCTAGTTTTAAGTCGAAAAATATTTCTTTATTTTATTTTGCTTCAATACCTAATACATATTTATATAAGAGATATTATATAAAAACTAGCAGTGTCATTTCTAATTTTCTTAAATTTCAAATTTAGAAAAATGTGCTTTTAAATGTATATGTATGTATGTATGTATTTATTTTTTACAAAAAAATTAGCTTGCGAAGTTATTTTATGTTTTTAAACGTGAAATGGCAAAATTCTCTTTATAAAGGGTCCGCCAAATAACTTTTTTTAAATGCTGTAAAAAACGTATTGGATGGTCAGTTGGCTTTAACTCCTGAACCAATTGGACTTTCTATGGCGTCGTACCAAGGTCTTTATGCAAATATCGTCTCAATGATGTCTTCGAAATGTTCAATTCTTGAGAACTACGGTGAATTGATGTTGATGACGCTTCACGCACACTTTTCTTCATAGCAGTAATATTCTCGGGTGTACGCACTGTTTTTGGCTTTTCACGCTTTGGTTTATCGATGAGGATGCAAATTTCTTTCACTTTGTTCACAAGTACCGACGAAGGAGGGTGCTTTATTGTTCAATTCTGGATATGTATTAATACCATTAAACAGAAAAAAACATTTTTTTCTTTTTTGGTTGCCCCAGGGGTTAAACCATGGCCGACCTAATTTGTAGTCAACGTGCTTACTACCATGACTACAGCAGACTCTTCCGGTAGAGTCATCTACGATGCGTTGAAAACAATCGTATTAGACTGGCTGACTTCCAAAACGGTAGTTGCTTTGTATTCGAACAATGTATTGTGTTTCAAAATGCCGTGGTACTAAATGTTTACAATGCATACCATTCCAAAATGTCGCAAACAAGTACCAGAAACGTTGCAACCGAGCATCAGTTTCTAAATTGATGTTTTGTTTCGCAACTTTGTAAACATACTTTGTATTAATTGATTTTGGAAGTCAGCTATTCTTTTTGAATTCATATTTCAAACAAGTCGTGAAAACAACGCCTTTATAAGTGTAAATACTTATGAAATTTGTAAAAGTTTTATACTGTACTGTTGTCGTACCTTTAGGTGGAGACCGTCGTCACTGGCTGTTTTATACTGTTATTATATTTTATTTTGTTATTTTTTTTTTGTTTGTTTGTAAAATGAGAGTTTTAATTATAAATAAAGTTAACAACAACTGTAAACTTAATTAGAAAATAAAAAGATCTTTAAGAAATTTTTAACAAAAATGTTAAAATTTAAAATCAGGTTTTAGCCAAATCCTTCATTACGGCTCCGTCACCTTTTCCGGTAGAGTCGTCTATGATGCGTTGAAAACAATCGTGAAAGACTCTTTTGTAATTCATATTTCAAACAAGTCGTGAAAAATCGCCTTTATAAGTGTAAATACATACATATATTGAGCTTAATATGAGATTTTTTAAATTTTTATACTGTACTGTTGTCATATCTTTCGGTGGAGACCGTCGTCACTGGCCTTTTATACTTTTATTTTGTGTTTTTTTTTTTTGTAACATGAGAGTTTTAACTATGAATTATAAATAAAGTTAACAATAACTTTAAATTTAATTAAAAAATAAAAAGATCTTAAAGAGAAATTTAAAACAAAAATGTTAAAGATTAAAATCAGGTTTCAGTCAAATCCTTCATCGTGCTCCGTTTCCGTTTTCTTTTCTGTCGTCAATTTTAGAGAATTTTGATCGGCTTCTATAAAAATAAAAAATTAGGATTATTCAAAATAAGGAATTTCATATTGCAACACATTTTTTCTCAACACGTTGTTTGAATTAATAAGGACCGCGAAACGTTTTTAAAATTGATAAAAATCAAAATAACGTTTAATTAAAATTAACATATTGTAATGAAAAAAATATAACAGGAAAATATTAAACTATAATATTTATCTAAGTAATATAGTTTAAAATGTATTAAGTTTGCCTAAATATCGCCAGAAGGATCAAGTTACGATTGTGGATTTCCACTAAAAATAATCGTGAAACAATCAATAAAATGTTCCCTAACAATAACATTTACAAGAGCCTTGTGCGATCTTTGACTAATAACAAATTTGCAGTGATTCTCAAAAGCGTCTTAGACGCTTCTAACAATCGTCAAAGGGGCTCGTAAAAGCCAAAAGAACTAACTACAATTTTTTTTTGAACATCCGCTTGTTACAAACGAAATCTATAGAAGCTAAAACCATTTCGATCGGAATAGTAAATTCGGAATCATTTCAATTCCGAACGGAACTTGTGACATACCTGTATAGAAGCAAAATACGGAATCAATTCCACTTCCGAACGGAATTTTGTTCCGTGAAATGGCTGATAATACGCTCTTCAAACAAACTTCTAAATGCCAGCTGGGCTAGCACTTTTACAACTGACTTTAACTTTTTTTTTTACCAAACTCCTTATTTGCAATCTATCTTAGAGTATTAGGTGATGTGATAAAATATTAAGTTTACACAAGCTATAGTTTTCCAGTAAAATCAAAAACTCTGTCTATACACATACATATGCACATAAAAATGTGTGTAAGGTTCTTTTCAATTTGTGTTGGAACTAGCTATTCACGTTGTGCTTCGCTATCCCAATGAAAATAATCGTACCACGACTACTGTTTCAAGCTGGTTTCTTTATTTGATTGTGACATTAATACAGAAGTTACAACAGATTTGCTTTTGCCTATTAGACCTTATAATTCGGGGCTAATATACATTACAAATATTCTTAAAATCGCTTTTTCCTCTCCCCTCTTACCCCTCTTGGAACCGCTGGATAAATATCTAACTGTTTGAAATTTTATTAAATTCGGTGCAGCCGTTAATTACCATTTTTCCTCGATTTAGTTTTTCATATTATTACAAAAGTTTTCTGTATCTGAACCACGACTCTAAGGGACCTTCTTACAAAATTTTATTTAAATCCATCTAACAGCTTGTACGTAATGCGAACACAAACAGAAAGACATTTACCCGTAAAGTCCACATATGGGCTGGGGCGCAGGAAATACTTTCAGCACCAATTTTAGGATCTTAGAAAATATATAATAAAATAGGTCAAATTGAAAAACTCCCATCTTTTACGAGAATGAACAATTTAATACAAATAAGTTTAAACGTACACACAAATATTTAGATTAAACAGAAATAAAAAATTTATCTATTCTTTAAGAATGTTTTTTTCTATTGGTGGGCTTTTTAGGCTAAAAATGCAAAAAGTTCGGAATTTTGAAATAAAAAATCGCATAATTTTTAAACCAGAAGAGTTATTGTCTTTAAATTTTTTACAAAATATTTCAAATTTTGCTCAGTAAAACACTCAAGTAAATTTGCTAAAAGAAATGCAGCCAATATTTTGAAAAAACTTGACCAGGGTATCTAAAAATCAAAAATTTAAAACATGAACATGCACTTTAAAGCACCATTTTGTAGGTATTCATAAGACTTTTAGTGCCGTGTATAGTTTTAAAAACCAAGCGTTGGAAAAATGTTCAGGTGCATAGTCTCCAACTTTGAGACCACATAGCGCCATCCCTAGAAAGTGGATGAAAGCTAAAGCTCAAATACTTCTCTGCTATGATCATGTCAAATCTTGGATCAATTGGCCCAAACCTTTACAAATGGCTGACTTATTTCCAAAATATTTTGATTCTGCCCCATTGTGTTGACAATATTTTGTATATCTGATAAAATAAAGAGATATAAAAGAAAATAGCAAATAGATAGCTAAACTTAAACTTTAACTAAATTGTGTTATTATCACGTTAAAAATTACTATGTTCAAAGATATTGATTATTAAGAGTGAAAGCACGTCTTGGCTGCTATTTCGCTACGGCTTACATAGCTCTTCAGGAAGCTTCTAACAAACATAAACATATAAAAATGTAGCTATTTAGATTTTGATGATGAGGAGGGTAGCAAAGCACTCTGGGTATGTTTAGTTTAAAATGTTGTCCAAAGAAATTTTTAAATGAAATATGTAAGTAGTTTCAAAGATTTTCTCGAACAAGCAAAAACAAAATATGATCATAAAACAAATTATTATAATAATAAAAGAAATTAATACAATAATAAAACAAATTATTAAAAATGTAGTCAAAGTTAAAAAAAAATTATATTTATACAAAATTCTTTTGATTGAACATCTACGCTGTTGTTTTGCCTCTTTTTGAAAAACGTCTACGCTGCTTAAAGATTTTGAATAAATTTTTCATTATTTCTTGAAATTCAAAATAAACATTCAAAAATATTTATAAAAGTAAATGAATTTTAGAATGTACAAGACAGTAAATTGCCAGCCCGCCAAATGAGAATACTTAACGTGACATCAAAATGTAAATATACGTATGTTTGTATGTATGTGTGAACATCAGAATATTGAAAAAGAATCGCATTATAAAAACTAAAATCATTAAACTTTTATAATTATTTGATATTGTGAGAAAAATTTGTGTCATTTGCTTGTATTGTAAAATATATTTTTAGTTTGTTAACATTTGCACGTTTTAAAAAAATTCAAAACATCTTTAAGAGCAAGCGCCAACTTTTTCACTTTATGTTTATTTTTCTTATTTTTTAATTCTCTAACGCACTATATATTTAGTTTTTTGATTGGATTTAATTAAATTTGTTTCAAATGATATGGAAAAACTAGAGGCAGGTGTGGTGCTTTGCCCCCTGCTTCGAAGAACATGGACCGATCTTACTGATTTTCAATAGCAAAATTTTCGAAACTGTATAACACTTTTTGAGGTCGGAAATGGATATACATAGTAGAAATTACAAACGGAATGACAAACTTCGATATACCCTTTTTTCACCTGTTGTGAAGGGTATAAAAATGCACAAAGTAAAAGAATGTAAAAAAGTAAGCAAAACTTAAGCCAAGGCATATAAAGGTAATTATAAAATTATATTCTGTTATATTAAGGAAGAACAGACATATCGCTGGTCTCATGTAGAAAGGCCTTAACTCGAATTTATACGAATTTTACTTTTTTTGTAATTTCCATACATTTCACACAGATACCCGTTATCACAAAATTTGAATGCAATAGTATCAAAAATAACGGTCTTACAAGTGTTTTTATTTCAAATATTACGTTGTGATAAATACAGTTTTTATTATTTGTTTGCCTTCTCCGGTGAAATCACAAATTAGTGATTTAGAGCCTTTTTACATGAGACCAGCGATATGCTAAAATTAGATTTCACTTTTGATATCAAAAAACGAAATTCAATATACTTACGGGCGTTTCTAACAACAAAAAATTATCCATAACTATGTAGACATGTACATGAACGTTAAAGGAAAAATATTTTTTGCAATGCTGTTGGTATTCGAAAGTTTGCCAACTTCAAATTCTTGTGCAAAAACCAAATTGCTATACCTTTGTAAGAATCCAGGAAAAGTGAGCTTAATAAAATTGAATGCATGAAATAAACGTTTTGTGTTATGGAGTTGAGATGTATTCCTGCACTAGTGTCATACAAATTATATTCCCAAAACTAATTTAATTAGAGTAATTTGACATTTATTTAAACGAACAAAACGATATTAAAATTTTATGATATACATATCGTTACCTTAATATAGAAATGCCCTAAATCTTTTTTTTATTCATGTTTTACACATATTTTGTTAAATGCCGTCAATAAAAAAATTTCCAACTACAAAACTTTGCTTTTTATCAAAGAGTTTTATTTTCCTGTAAGAAAGGGCAAACGTTAGTTAGTTCCTTTCCTTTATTAAGGTAACGATATCTTCATTGAATTGTTCAGTTAATTTTTTTTTATTCAACTGTAAAATATGGGAAGCCTGACTATTAATTCAAATGCGTTGCCAGTTGCCTTGAAGATTTTTTAAGTTGAAAAGACAGACAAGACATGACAAGAGTGTTAGAATTTTGTGTTTTGTTTGGTGCCACTATTTGCACCAATCACTGCCTGCATATGTCTTGTTATTGATGATACCAGATTTTCAGTTATTTCAGTAGTAATTCGATTCCAGCATCTTTGTAAAGCTGTTTTTAAGAACTTCTTGTTAGTTTTCTTATAATTTCAAATTTTTCTTTTTAATACATTCCAATTTTGCTCTATAGAGTTTAGATCTGGTGATTGGAAAGGGGAGTTAAACTGCCTGGTGCATAATAAAGCAACCAATCTCTAACAATGTGCGCTGTATGTTTGGGATCGTTGTCCTGTTGGAAAATCTAATGCTGTCTAAGATCCGAAAGCTGTTTATAGTAGTATCGATCCATAATATCATCTATAAGCACTAACCGTCCAACCCCAGATGCTGCTAGTGCTCCCCAAACCATCACGTTCCCACTACTACTGTCGAAGCAGTATTCTTGGTTTTAAGAACTGTGTTCTTTTTTCGCCAGACCTTTTCACGACCGTCATTTCCAAACAGGTTAAACTTACACTCATCCGTAAACAAAATGTTTTTTCAAATATCATTTCCCTTATTTAAATGTTTTTTTTTTGCAAATTCATGGCAAAGTTTTTCCGATATTAAAGGTTTTGCGCAAGAAATTCTTTCTGCATAACCATTATCTTTTAACGCCCTTTGAACCGTTTTTGGCTAAACTGTTTTACCCAATGTCGTCAGTTATTCTTGGATTCTTAAACACTTCTTTCAAAATAAGCCTGGCATCTTCCCTGGAGAGTTTCTTTTGTCATACCGATCTGGGTTTACTTTTAACTGCACCAACATTATAAAATTTTTTAATTAAAGAAATATTTGAGAGAAGGAAAAATATTTAAAATTTTTTTCCGATTTCCTGATAGGATTTGTTCTTTTTATGTTCTTGAACAATTAATTTTTTTATTTCTATACTAACTTCTTTATGATTACTCATCTTAACACTTAATCACTTTTTTTTAACAATGAAATATATATCAACCTTTCTAATAACTTGCAAAAATAACGGTTTTTTAATTGGTTATTATTGCTTTTTTATGATCAAAACAAAAAAGACTACATTGTATGAACACTTTTGTCTCTATTTTAAATTCTTTTGTGTATAGTCCGTTGTTTTATAAATATAATGAAATTTTTAATTTTCGTTAAGTGATTAATATCTAATAAAATGTAGTCGGCATAAAAACTTGTTTCCATTACTCTTGGACTAGCGATTTTCTACTATTTTGCGTATGTATGAAGACTTAACTTCTTGACTGCAAAAAATTGTAAAATCATCACCCGATTATAAAGATATCTCCAATTATGAATTCCGTGGGAACAAAAAAATAAAAACGTGGCATTATCGTAATTTGAAGAGAGCTATTTAGCTCTTTATACCCTTTACCACAGGTGGGAAAAGGATATATCTAATTTTTACTTTCAGTTTGTAATTTCTACACCATTTATTCAGAGTTATTATGCATAGCGAAGTCGATAGAGCGGACAGACAGACAGTCCGTTCTGAAATCAACGTTGCAAGGGCACTAGATGAGCTAGAGAAAATTTAAATACGCCAATCGATCAGACATAGTTTCAAAAATTTTGCTATTGAAAATCAGAAAGATCGTTTCATGTCTTTCGAGGTAGCGTGTCAAACACCACGCCTTCCTCTAATTTTTCTATATTATTTGGAATAAATCTAGTCGTATGAAGATTCTCCAATAAAAAAATGAAAAAAAAAACAAATATATGGGCGATAGAGAAACATAAACTTAACAAGAAGAAATTGCTGCCCGCCCGTGTTTTTCGAGTTATGGGCTTCTGAACATTTCATATAAAAGTACGAACATACGCATATTTTTTAACATATCAATATGAGCATCATTTAAAAGCTTTTGGAGAGATCCTTTAGGGAGCTCACACTCATGGGTTAAGAGCCATTGACATTTTTATGTACAAATTTTCTTCTTTTTTTTAAATTCTGTCATCCCAATATTTGCTTTTTTATTGAAGTTACTTCATTAAACTGGAATTGCATGCAAAATGTTAATTCATAATCAGTTCAATTTATGGATTATGAAAGAGAAATTGTATGTAAAGAAGCAAAATAGCTCCCTTTAAATTATGGTGATGCCACTTTATTTTTTGTTCCCACGGAATTTATAGAAATTGTTTTCGTGAGAATATTCATGCTTGGGGCGAATATCTCTTTTCTCCCGCATTTTTTTTTTTTTATCGAAAATATTATGTTTTCATAATAAAGTGAAAATGCCAAATATTTTAATATTAAGATATAACAAAAAAAAAAAAAAATGAAAAATTAATTTTATTATTTTTTTTAACAATTTATTCTAAGAGTTTATTTTTTTATTATTTTTTTTTTTTTTTGTTTTTTGAAATTTCAAAAGTTAAACAAATTGTCAGTACAGCCCAAGTTTTTACTATTTCCCTTTCAAACTTTGCCACTATTCCACCACTACCCTTTTAAATGCAACTGTCATTCTGGAAGTGCTATTTTAATCGCAGTACAATTAAAAACAATATATTGTATTTCAACTTTCGAATTTTATGTGCCAATAGCCAGAAGCAATACTGTAATCACTTTTTATTAAAACAAAAAATATATGAATAAAATGAAATAAATTATTTTGAATATTAAAAAAACTGTATTTATGTGAGTACGAGTAGAATAAAAAAATAAATAAATATAGCAATTAACTATGACCCCGACTGATAACACACGTTTTACTTTTTTGTTTCATAATTATTTCTCAAGCATGTACTTTAGAAATACAGCAACAACTAATCGTGTTTTGAAATAAAATTTTAAATAAATATGGAACAAAAGAAAATGTAATGGTGAATTAAATAAAAACACGTATTTGTACATTTATTTTTTTATTATTTTTTTATTTGTTAATTTAATTCAAATGTTATTTATTAGTTATTCTTTTTTATTGATAGTCTTCTTAATAAGAAATTATTTTCATTTTCATAATTTGGTTCGTTCAATCGTTCTTAATAAATATGCAAGTGTAACATTGAATTTTTGTTAATTTTTTTTTAATAATAATTTTTGCAGATTTAAATTTTTAATATTCTTTTTTTAATATATATTATATAATTTTGTTGCAAATCTTAAAAATTACTTTTAACCTTTATCAGTTGCATAAGATTTCATTAATTTAGAAATTATAGATTTAGTTAATAGATTTAACAAAGTTTTATAATTAAATAAAATAACAAATAAACAGGAAGATTCATATTTTCATTATAAAGAGATTATAAATTTGTTTTTTTTTCTATTCTTTTTATATGAAATGCATTTTTTAATTAAATATTTGCCATTGTATAAATTATGTATCGCAGTATGTAATTTAAAAATATTTGAAGAATGCGTGGGTTGTTTAATTGGTTGGTTAATTAGTTGGGATAAGTTTAGTTTATTTATTTTTTATTAAAAAAAAAAATTTTTTTGATTTTTTTTATATATTTGGAATTTTTAGAATTGCTTGTTAAACTTTTACTTGTTAACATTTTAAAAGTTTCATATATTTTTGTTATAAATTGATTTCAGGAAATGTATTATTAAGAGTATAGAGAGTTTAATTTATAAGCATAATTATGTTTACTTTAACGTATTATTATTAGATATAAATATGTATATATTATACTGTTTTCATAGAATGTTTAATGTTGCAAGGTAATGCCTTTTAATAAAAATTTATTTTAATATTATTTAGAGACTTTTTTGGAGTGTAATTTGTTTTTATTTTATTTTTACAATATTATGATAATATTAACTAAGACCTGTTGACCACTATATTATCAAGTTTTTCTTTTCTTCATAACTCGCTTTTTTGTTTTCGTTATGGCAGCCACAATATTGATGTATGTTGCTTTTAAATATTGAGAACTCACACAGGTCCTAATATCTACTCATTTTAAAATGGAACAAGAAAGAAATTTTGTTTGTCGTGCTTTCAAAGATTTCTATATTGCACACATATCGAAAAAGTTTTTTCCTCTTGAAATTAGATTCTGCATTTTTTTCGGAATTGTTTTAAAAAGGTGTGACTAGTAGTAACGTGTTAAAAGAAACGATAAAAACTTTAGCAAATTATATAAATTAATATTTTTTTGTTTGTTATAAAGTGTTAATCGAAATCTATATTAAATTAAGCAACCTGTAGCACAAGAAGCTGTGAAATGTAAATATTTTTTGTTGTCACTTCAAATTATCATTTAAATAAGAATTAACAATTTTTCTTCAAAATTAAATTCTATTGTATGTAAAAGTGCAAAGTGATTTTAAAAATGTTTAAGATCAAAGTCTTAAATTAACAAAAAAGAATCGACAATTTACCTTAATAAAATGGAATTTTAGAGTTGTAAGAGTATGTTTATGAACGAATATTTTGCAAGTAACAATTATTGTTTTATGATTTTCACAAAAAAAAAAGATAAGTTAAGTTAAGTTAAAGATCTATTATCTTTCTAACCTTTGTGAACAAACAGGTCTTATAAGTATCTGTAATAACTTAAGTATTATTTTATTTTAATTTCTTTAAGTTCAAACTTTTAAATAGGCTACTAAGTAGTTGTACAAAAATAATAATTTAAATATAAGTACATTCAATCATTAAGTATGTCATTAGAGAGCTTCATAATATTTTAAGTAGAGTTTAGAGAGTCTATGTTGCATTTTGAATGTTAATCTTTAAGTAATAAAGCAAGAAAACGAGAAAAAAAATTTATCTTAAATTTAGGAGATTTATTACGTTTTTTAATGTGTTTTTTGTTTTTACTTTAAGCAGAGATATAAAAATGTTTCTGTTTTTATTTTTTTTTTTATTTAAGATTATAAGAAGTATATAATATATCTGTGTATATGTGTGTAATTGTAATTTGTAGATTTTTTGTTTTTTCTTCAATTAAGATTTTGTGTTAATATATTAAAAGATATTTTAAGCTGACTATTTAATGCAGGCGTGTATTTATTAAATTGTTTCAATAATATTTTTAACTGTAATTTTGTTTTAATCAAATCTTGTTGTTATTAAATATATTTTTTGTATATATATGTATATATGTGTGTAAGAAAAAGATAATTATAAGTTGTTGTGTTTGTGGAATATTTGTTGTATCATTAAATATGTGTATATGAACAACAAGCAGGTGCAGTATTTTTTATTATAATTTTAGCAGTGAATTAAATATGTATCTACTCCTTTTTTTGGGTTAGTTATACAATTTTTATATTATAACTTGCAAATATTAAAATTTTATTTTGTAGAAAATCAGTGTTAAAGACCAACGAAGAAGAAACTAAAATTTTTAAATATTTTGAATTTATACCATTATTGGCTAAGTACGCGAATACACCTATGATTGCAAAAAGTGCACGGTCATATTTATCTCGCTTAGAATAATTATCCTTTCAGCCAAACAAATTTTTTTTCTTTGCTGTAAATATTAATGTCTTTTTAAACGATTTTATTTATAAAGAGATTTTTGGTTAAAAAAAAGCCAAAAAAAAGTTTTTGAAAGTAAATTTTAAAAGCCAGAATTCATTTTAAAAACTTTATTAGAACAGCAGAAAGCATATTATGTATGACTCTTATATCCGTTATTAAAAGTAAACAATATCTAAAGTTAGGATTTTGTAAGGGAAATCAATAAGATTTTGTTTACTTTAAACTAAATTAAGCGATAAATCAATCTTTAAAAGTTTAAACAAAAGCTGATTATTTGATATACAAAATGTAACTTTTAATAACGGATCTTAAAGATAAACGAAGTAATTTACTAAAAGGCTAAAAAAATATAAGGTCTTAATTGGCGTACAATCATATCATAAATTTTAGTCCTCATTACTCCAGAACGTTTAAAATTTAAATGTTCGATTGAGTGCCAAAAACGAATATTATGTCTTCGATGTTCTACAATTGATTTTTAGCACCGTTTAATCGCAGAGGTTTTCCCATAACACAATAATTCATTAGGTAACTGCTACGGTTATTTAGACGTTTAAAATACATGTTTTTTATTTGTAGTTTGACATCTAAGGTCAAGAAAGTTCAGCTGTCAAACCGTCCTCACCTGATTAATTATTACGCTATAAAGGCGAACGAAATATAAAACTTTTCAACTATTTTTGTACGGATGTTAATATACCGGTAGCGTTTTTATTCACTTTTGTTACAACTAAATACCTTAAAAACCCGATATATATATATATATATAAAACTATCATAAGTATAACTAGAAATATAATAAGAATTTTAGAAAACATGGTGCTTTTCGTTTATAGTACCAACGTAGCTGTAAAAAGCTGCATAACTCTGATAAATTTGATGGTAATAGATTTTAGAATCAAATTAACTTCGATTAATCGACCAGTTATTCGTTTTTAAAATCTTACGAGACTGCGGCATTTTTAATAAGTTTAAGCACATATTTCTAAAAATAATTATTGATTTGTTATATTTAAATACTAAACTTGAAAAAATCAGCACTATAACAGATTTAATAAACAATATAAACTTTAATGAAGCCTTAAAAATTATTTTATGAATTTTTTTTAAATCTAAATTTTACTTGTTTATAAATCTTTATTTATCATTCAGTATTGAATATGGCAAGATGTTTTCTTGAATTACTAGGTATATTCAATATTTCTTAGCTGCAAAGGCGTAAGTAAAACTTTTTCAAAGTCTTTCTAGGTATTAGTTAAAAAGTTAAATTTATTATTAAACGAAATATCAATCTTTAACTCTGTTTTTAATGAATAGATAAGTGTGAAGCCCTTAACTTGATTTTTAACGTGCAGTATTAATTTTGTGAAAAAGTTATGTATGAATTTTTCTAATAATCTGTTTTTTTTAATCACTTTTTTTTGGGTTTTATCGAAATCGTTTTATAAAATACCAGTAGCCATTAATTACTTGTTCCTTTGTTCACTGCCATTTAAGCATGAGGCAGGAGTAGAATTGGTTGATGAGATTCTTTGGCCGTGAAACTCAGCATTTTTCGATGATGAAGACGACGTCGAATTATCTTGAAACACATTTGAAGTGCCGGCATACTCTCCGCCAGCGTTCGCACTAGTTGTTGAAACACCTTCGGTGGTTATGTTAGAACTAGTATTGTTTTTTGCATCCTTCAAAAGATTACTTCTACTGCCCTCGCTGCTACCCATAGCCAAACGTTGCATTTGGCGTATAACAGTGGCAGCCAAATACGCTTGCTTCCAACGAGATTTAGCAAAATTCTTTTTGAGTTGCTCTGAAACCGTGGCATGAATATTTTTATTTCCGGCAGCATTACCGGATATCCAAGGGTGTGCTAATGCTTGCTTGCAGGTATAACGCCTTTCAACATTTACACACATTAGATGGCGTATAAAATCTTTAGCTGAATCGCTGATGTCATCCCAGTAGGGCGAATCGAATTCAAATTCTCCCTTTAAAATTTGCGCAAACAAATTAGCATCGTTCTCATCATAAAATGGCGGATAGCCACAAAGAAGAATGTATGATATGACACCTATACTCCAAATATCTACCGCTTTGCCATACGGCTTTTGCGCTAAAACTTCAGGTGCCACATAGCCGGGCGTGCCACAAGCTGTGGCCATTATGCCGGAATCTTCCATTTTTGATAGGCCAAAATCACTTATCATTATTTTGCTGTCATCGTCAGGGCTGTAAAAAAGCAAATTTTCTGGCTTTAGATCTCTATGCACCACTCCCTGCTCATGCATATAGTCAACAGCCTCGAGTATTTGTCGTATTAAATCTGAAGCATCTTTTTCGGTATAAGAACCCTTTTCCACGATACGATCAAACAGTTCCCCTCCAGTCACCAATTCCATTACCAGGTATATTTTTGTTTTATCTTCATACGTTTCGTAAAGTTGGACTATATTCGGGTGCGTTAATCTGTTTCCCTGTTGAGAATCTGCGGTAATGGCACTATCATTATTATGATTCGCACTAAATCTTCTTAATACACGTATTTCATTTTCTAACGACTCTTCCTTGCCCTTCAATGCCTTTTTATCGATTATTTTCACCGCATAGTGTTTTCCAGGCTCGTCTTTGCTCTCCGCCAAGCGCACCTCGGAAAATGCACCCGTTCCCAATAAACCATGTAAATTATATTTATCTTCTATTGGTATAGTTTTGTTCAACTCCTTAAAATCCTTGGCCTTGCTTTTCTTGGCAGAATCTTTTTTGCCAAACAACGGCATTTTGTTACGCTAGTTTTTTATTATTTCTTTTGGTAACGAAATTCCTTCAAAAGCCTTCAGCCGTGTTTGAAGAGGGAGAAAGTGATGCTATTTCGCTTTTGTTCTCTTCAGCAGTTTTATCCTTTCTTTACAAATTCACTTAAAAGTTTCTAACATTTTGTTTTAATATACTGCTTTTTTCGATTTTTATTTACCTCACATTCCACTTAATTGAATAAATTTGTATAATTTATTGAAAATTTCTTCTAATTAGAATAAAAAATCCTTCTAATTACACAAAATCAAATGTTTCTCTTGTAAGATTTTCCTTCTTTAGTACGTCACACACACAGAAAAATTTTACACATTTCTCATCCGTACGGTATATACTCAGCAGAAGCAAATAAACACTAATGATTACTTAGAGATTTCTTAAAAAAACTAGCGATTTTAAATTACAAAATAAAAACATGCTAAATGTGCCCAACACAATTATATTATGTTTTTATTTAAAAAAATGAATAAGAAATAAAATTAGGCTTTCTAAAATTGTTGAAAACTTGAATATTTTGAAATCTTAGTTCATAGGAATTTTTATTTTAATTATATATTGTACTACATATCTAGAGAATTTTATATAAGCGACTTTAGAAAAAATATTTACCAGCACTGTAACTAGCAATGTGTTGCCAACTCATATTATAACAGTTGCTATATCTGGTCCCCAGTGCAGCCAGCTCTTTTTCGAAATTTCACGTTAAAATGTTTGTCTAATATCGCCAATATATAAAAAATTTTTTATTAGTTATTATTTAATTTTATAAAATAAATTTTCATAAAACATTAAAATTGCTTTGCTTAAAAAGTAAGGCTAAGTAATAAATAACATTTAAGTAAATTTTATAATTAAAGATTAAACCTCAAACTTATAGTGGTATTTTAAAATATTTAATTATATGTTAAAAATAAAAAAAAAAATGATTTAAGAACATGTGTTAATTGTGAAATCAAAACTTTTACACTCATTATGTTCAATGTGATTATTATCTTTTGTATCCTTTCTGCGGCACATTTAATTTGTACTAAATCTTATTAGCATACCTTCCAAAGAATAATGTGTTTTATAATTCTAAATTTTATTTTCTAATTTATTATGCAAAAGGTCAATTTTATAAAATAAAGGTAAAAATAATATTCATTTTTAATAAAACTGACCTTGTATTTAATAAATTAGAAAAGAAAATTTAAATAAAAGGATCAAAAAACATTAATAATGAATTCTAATATTCTTTTATTATTATAATTATATTGAATATAGGTTAAAAATTGATTATAGGTTAAAAATATGTAAGGTGCAATAATAGTATGAGAATTAACTTAAAAGTATTACAACAATTACAAACTACTTAATTAAATATAAGAAACTTTAAAATATATGTATATATATCTATATATATATTAAATTAAGTCATGATACATTTTTTAACCAATCAACATTTTAGATTCTTTCTTTTTAAAAGAATCTTGCTTAGTCAATTTTTTATACATAGTTTCAAAATAAGACCATCTGATGATCTAATCATTTTATGTTAAAAATTTTAATGTATAAGGTCTACGGGGAAGGTTGTGTATTATTTTTAAATTTTTATTCTGGTTAATTTGAAGCCTCTTTGTGTGAGTTTCAACAGTTTGCCATACCAGACTTGGCAGCCATAAGTAAAAACAGGTGAATTAAAAATTTTTATAACAATATTTTCTTTTTGTTAAGCCTTGACCTCCTGCTAATTAAAGGATATAGTACGCAACTACACTTAATTGACTCGTCACATCTATTTAAACAAAAGCTTTTTATCTAGGATAATACCTAAATATTTAATATTTTCACAAATAGAAATGACATTTCCTTAAGATTACAATTTTTGTGAAGAAATACATTTTGGTGACTTATTGTATGGATTGCTTGTATTTTGTTATCGTTAACAATAATTTTTTATTTATTGAAATATTTTTGGCTTGATTTTAGAGCCTGTTGAGTTTTGCGTTCATTGTCGTGAACATAAAAAGCACTTTTTGAACTTCTGCGAATATTTATATTCCAGATGTATGATGAATATAGTGTGGGAGGAACAACGGACCCTGTGGTAGACCTGCTGGTATTTGTCTTCACTAGAATATTTTCTTTTGACACAGACGACAAATGATCAATTATTTAAAAAGTTTTTTTAATATTTTTTATTTGCAAATAAATAGAAAATCAAATGACTTTTTAATATCAAGGAAGATAACTAAAGTAATTTTCAGCTGACTTTTATTATTTTCAATAACTTTAATTACTCTCTTCAATTGATGAATGGTTAAGTGTTACTCACGGAATCCAAACTGTTAGTCAATAATGATGTTGTTTGAGTTTGAGAAATCTACTATTCTTTTGTGAATGATTTAAAAAAAATTTCAAAAGGCTTACAGTGCTAATTGGTCTGTTACTGATTGCTATTTTGGATCTTTCCAGCTTTGTGTACTGAAATTGCTTTGGCCTTTTTGAAACTTTAAGGAAAATTGCCACTTATTATACAAATATTAAATAATTTACTTAGTGTTTCAACAAAATAATCAGGCATGTTTTTAAGAACAATGGCATTGTGTTATCCAAACTTGGGGCTTTATTTTTTATTTTTAATGAAAATACATATGACTTTGCTTCAATGGCATCAGTTAATATTATAAATATTACTGACACTACCAAGCTATAATCACGAATATTTTTCTAATATTCATAACTTGACAACTGAGGAAAGTTTACATCATAAACATTAAAACTTGTATAACTTTTTCGCCTGTTAGACGTTCCAGTTCTGGCTGTTAAACGGGCACGTGGCTAACGTTTCTAAGGTTCTTTTAGTGCAGTTATACCACTTGTACACTATTCCACTATCTTGAGTACTTTTGTTTAAAGTGTAAGCAGAGAAATGTGGTTACCTGCACACGCCAAACAGAACATACATTGACTCGGTTACAGCTTTTAGCACCATGAACATACAGTGATGGACTTAAGTATAGGCACAAGGTGCAAAATGAAGCAAACAGTAATTGTTTTGATATTGATTATCATCAAATGTTTACTTTTAGAACGTAAAATGGTTCTTGCAAAGCTTCATATAAGAAGTAATCAAAAAAATTGAACAGATTTCATTCGCCGATAGAATAATAACAAAAAAAATTTTAAAATATCGATTTTTTATGGGACAAAAGTATAGGCACATTCATTGTTAACGGAAATAAAAGACGATTATAAATTCGCCAATCTGGCAATACTGTATTTTTTGACA
The DNA here is from genome assembly GCA_937654795.1 of Cistogaster globosa. Classification (NCBI taxonomy): domain Eukaryota; kingdom Metazoa; phylum Arthropoda; class Insecta; order Diptera; family Tachinidae; genus Cistogaster; species Cistogaster globosa. Next base: position 63,247,812 of record OW569405.1, on the reverse strand, counting down.
GAATGGAATGTTCCGTTATTATTTTCAATTTGTTTCAGTTGGTGAAAAGTAAGAAAAGTTTGTTAAAAATAATAATTTCTTTGTCGTTTTCTAAAAAATGTGTCCTAAATTAAGTGAAACTACAGAATCACAGCGAAAAATAATTCTCCATCTGCATAACCAAGCCAAATCTTTTGCTGAGATTGGCTAATTAATGGATCGAAGCCGTTTTACTATTCGGACAATAATTAATCGTTTTAAAGGTAAAACTAACTTTGAAAGTGCTAGACGCTGTGGTCGTCCCAGAAAATTAACTAAGAGAGAACGTGCCCAAATAATACGGAAAGTTAAAATTGATCCGAAAACAACATCTACATAGCTGGCAGCGGACGTCAAGGAAAATTTCGGTAAGGACGTGCACTCTAAAACTGTTCAGAGATTACTACATGAAGCCGGTTATAAATCACGTGTTGCTAGACGAAAACCATTAATATCTGCAGTTAATTAAAAAAGACGTATGGATTATGCAAAACAATTTGAAAATCAGCCATGCAGTTTCTGGGAACAGGTTCTCTTCTCAGACGAAAGCAAATTTAATAATTTTAAGCCTGATGGACATTCACGAGTATGGCGAAAACGTAATACTGCATATGACGAAAAAAATCTTACACCAACAGTAAAGTATGGTGGCGGAGGAGTTATGGTCTGGGGCTGTATGTCTGCAGCGGGTGTCGGAGAACTAGTCTTCATTGATGAAATAATGAACAAGACTGTTTACTTAAATATTTTGAAGAAAAATTTTAAGAAAAGCGCCATTAAATTGGGTTTGCCAGAGTCATTTACATTCCAGCATGACAATGACCCCAAACATTCTGCTCACGACGTCAAGATGTGGCTTGCATTTAACACCGCACATGTATTGCCACATCCTCCGCAGTCTCCAGACCTAAATCACATTGAGCATTTGTGGGAGGAGCTAGACTGAAGAATTCGGAAACGCAATATTTCAAACAAATGTGAGCTTAAAACAGCGTTAACCGAAGAATGGCTTAAAATTGATAAAAATTTTACAAAAAAATTAGTACACTCTATGCCTAATAGACTTAAAGCCGTTATTAAGCAGAATGGACTGCCAACAAAATACTAATTTGAGTTTCTGACTAGTTTTGATTCCGTTAACAAAGAATGTGCCTATACTTTTGTCCCACAGAAAATCAAGTTTTTTAAACCTTTTCGTTATTTTTCTACCACCGAATAAAATCTGTTCGACTTTTTTGGTTATTTTTAATATGAATTACTGTTATAATTATTATATGTTCTTTAAATAAATATTTGATACTTACAAATGTGAAAAAAACATATTTTGTTTCATTTTGCATCTTGTGCCTATTCTTAAGTCCTTCACTGTATATTTAACATTTGTCAAATTGTGTAGGGCCTTAATTGCCTTAATTTTTGAGACATATTCTCTGTCGAACTCAATTAAATACAACGCATCATCCTCAGTAGATCTTTTGCAGCGAGTTCAAAATTATTTTTGTTACAATGGAAATTCTTAAACACATACATAATTCTCACCAATTAAACCAAATACAGTTGAAAAACTATGGGTTGAACCTACTTTTATAGGTGGAACTTTCTCTTTTATTGAAATTTCTTCTTCTTCGTCCCCGGATTGCAAATTGATTCTCTTGTTGCTGGTGGTAGGACCTTCGGATACTTTAGAGAACTTGTGTTTGGGGCTATTTCCTCAGTAGTTTTTTTCTTTTCTGACTTATAGCCTTAAAAAAATTAAAAAACGAGAGCTTTTTGCATTGATAATTTTTTTTTCAATTGAATATAATGTTGCCAATGTGTTATATCATTCATATGTTATTAGCATTCATAAATGATATTATTTCGATACAAGCATTACTTGTGGGAACAATCAACATATTAAACACGGAAATCTAAAGCTTTTTGGTACTTTATTTTCAAAATATTGAGTAAAAATTATGAAAGACAGTTTTCTCCACTATGTTTCATAAATACCTAATGCGTCATTACGGTCTCCATATCTTTTAGAAACTTTTTAAGCTAAAATACAGAGTTACAGCATTTTAGAATTGAAAACCTATAAAAAAACTGCACAAATAGGTATATTTCATGGAAGCCGATCAAGCATTTCTTTTAGAAGCTTTTTATAAAAAGAAAACTTTTTTGTAAAATCAACGTATCAGTTACATTTAAAACAGCATAGTTAAATTCAGTTTGAAACTCTGTACCAAAATTAATGTTTTCAATATTTAAAATTAATTTTTTTATTAATTCCGATGAATTAAACTCCATATTTGAAAAAATACTAACAAATTTTAAGCAAAAATTAGTAACAATTATTAGCTACTGAACAGAACTGATGACTGCACAAATTTTTAGCAAAAATTATTAGTTACGGAACATTACTGATAATTGCACAAATAATTAGCTGTTTTTGTAACGTCAACTGTATACTTAGGGCCCTTTTCAAAATGTCCAATTATTAAGTTTTTATCAGAAAACTAACTAATTGACAGTTTGTCTATCCAGAACACTTTAATCACTGGTTACTATTTTGGGTTTCACCATCCTCCGGTTACTTGACAAAAGAATTACATAAAAAACATAGCAATACCGGTAGTTTGTTTACAAAAGATTTAAAGAAAATGAAAACAGAACGCGGGAATTTTCGCAATTAAAAATAATATTTATGTCGTTTTTCATAAGACTTTGACTAAGCTCCTCATCCGACAGTAAAAAGTGATTTCGGCGTTTGTAATATTATTTTCCTGGCATTTGCTTTTTTATAACTATAAATATCCATTCTTATCTCATTAAATTAGCACTATGTCAGGTTTAAAAATAAAAATATTGCTTTATAAATAAAAAACAATATTTTTATTTTTAAAACCTGACCTAGTACTTAATTAATAAGAAAAGAATAAAGGCCAAGAAAACATTTAAATATAAATATCCATTTTAATCATTTACTGGAAAATTTTCCTGATCTCCCTTTTATCACCAGTAGCTAAGGTCTTAGAAGCGTTACTACTGCCAACTTTTAAAGAACATCTTTCACCCGCCACACACCAACATGGCTTTAGGGAATCCTACAGCACCACAACGGTTTTGAATACGATAGCTACCCAAATCGCTGACGTCCTTAATCAGCAGAGACCATGTCAACGCATAGTTGTTGCTGCCTTGAACTTATCCAAGGCCTTTGACATGGTCGATCACTCTGTGCTGATAAATGACATCACGAACTCTACTCTTCCCAAGCGCTGGACTGCCAACTATTTAAGTGGTAGACAAGCGGAACAAGGTCCTAAAAGCACTCGGTGGCACCTCCTGGGGAATGACTAAGGAGACGATAGTGGGAACATACAAGGTAATTGGCCGCTTCGTCCTTAATTATGCTGCCCCGATTTGAACCTCGTTCCTTTGTGATACTTAATGGCGAGCTTTACAAGCTGCACAAAATAATGCACTCAGAATCGCGACAGAATATGTTAAAATGACGAATATAGATCACCTCCATGAAGAGACTAGGATGCTTCCGGACAGACGACATAACGAAATACTGACCAAGCAATTTCTAGTGGCTATTCACCTGCCCAGTCACCCGAATCACGAGATCCCCCGCCCCGACACATCTGGCAGGACTTTAGGCATTATCGCAATGACATCAGGAATATTATTTCATCTGAAATAAACCATACCCAAATCTATTACATCGACAGGCGGTCCTAGACACCATAAATGGCTACAGATGTAATAAAGTCCTAAATGAACACCCACCCGCGATTTCAGAAAATGAGAGGCTTCTGCCCAGGCAAACAAAATTAGTTCTGCCGCAATTAAGAGCTGGTTGGTGCAGTATAATTAACTGCTACCGTGAACGAATAGTTCCCGGCACTTTGAACCGTTGCCCGCCTGTCTCCAAAGCCCTTGCGACACAGTGCACTTATTTAATTGTCCCAATAGGCCCACTAATTTACGCCCTTTGGACCTATGGATACGACCGATTGAGGCTACGCAATTTCTTCACCTCTCAGTACCACCTGATGATGACACACGTATACATAATTGAGTTTTCTGTTGCTTTTGTTTTATATATTTTCAGGAAAGAACTCTCGTTAACAGCAGAGCTGTTACAACAACAACTGGAAAAATTTTTAGGTTTAAGTTTAATAACTTTTTTGTTAAATGCTGTTCGTTAACTGTTAATCATACATTGTGAAATTAAGTTTTGGCTAACTGCCGGTTAAAGTTGCAATTAAATGCTGTTGTCATACCTTTCGGTGAAGACCGTCATCACTGGTTGTTTATTAGGTACGTTTGGCGAGCGCTTTCGATGTGAGAACAACATTTTCAAGCCGTGTTCTGTTTGGGAGTACTAATCAAAACGCGGCTTGAAAATAATGTTCTCACATGGAAAGCGCTCGTCGAACGTACCAAATAAACAGCCAGTGACGACAGTCTTTACCGAAAGGTATGACAACAGTATACTATTTACTGGCGGAACAAATCCGACTAATTTAATTCCAATTAGTTTCTTTTAGTACATTGTGAAAAGGGCCGTTAATTCGATTTGAAATTATTCACACTAATTAACGGCGGCAAACTGAAAAAAGTCGGCCGCGCTTATTACCTGACTTTTAGTCGATCGGCTTTGTTTCAGGAAAGCAAATAATCAGATGAGTGCTGTTCGACAGCTGATTTTTTTTTTTAATATAACTGCGAACAATTTTATTTTATATACAAAAATTTCATTTATCGTTCAATTATAAAACAACTCGTTAGTTTTATAAACCTCTCAACTCTTCTAGTGAAATTTTAGCCGAAAGTAAATTGAAATATAACATTTCCAGCGGCGGTCAAATCTTATTTAATATTTAATGTAATAAGTTTCATTACATGGTTCTATTGTTGATTTTTTGCATTAAAAATCGCGTAAAGATCTAAACAACTGGACTACATTGCGGATAGGCTTAAATCTGTACCTGGTAGTGGATATCAAATTTTTATTAAGAAATTAGAATTATACTCTGTAAGTAAACCGAATATTAGTGCTTCCATAATTAATTAGATACTAATAAATAATTACATATGCATATGTATTTATGTATGAATCTTTAAACTAATATTTGTTGAAATGTGTGTTTAAAACTTTTGTGCATAGCAGCACTTACACAGTATAATGAATGAACACTTCGATCTAGAAACCAAAAAACTACAACCATAATATAAAATAGGAGATAGGTATGGCAAAGTTTTCAGTCAGTTTTGTCTAATTTATAACCCAGCAAGAAATACTTGACAGAAACTAATACTAACGCAATTTGTACACTAACACATTTGCAACAATTTTATATTGAACAGCGTTGCCGTTGTAGCGTTTTTGGTACTGAATTGGGATGATTTTTTTTTAATAGACTAAATTTTATTTTTCGCTTGAGTTTATAGATAATAGTGCAGCAAACTATTAAATACAGCTTACAAAATGTTTTTCAATTACAATTGTGCCAAAGGTCAAACAAAATTTTTATTAAATTTGTTGCAAAAAGTTAGCCGGTTTTAAGGAATTTTTGTAATTTTTAAAAGAAAAAATAAGGAAGAGAAATTTCTTATCAGTTGCAACATTGTTTTCCCCAAACAAACAAATCATATGCAAAAGTGAAACAACTAATATATGTTTTATTTCGTGACGCTAAGAAAATTGCGCATTTATCAAATACTTATAAAAGTGATATGTTGAATTATTTAAAGCAAATTTAAAAAAAAATTATTAAAAAGCAAAGAAAAGAAAATATATATAATAGTTCAATGTGGAATTAGAAAGGAAGTTGCATTTGGGATTGCAAGCAGTTGAAGTGCAGAGATTGTGTGCAATGAACCTGACACTGACAGGCATGTTGCGGGTATTTAAAACCGCCACAGCCTTTAAAGAGTTAGATCCGAGTTGGAAGAACCAAAAGTGATCGAAAATACAAAGGTTATTTATAACGTTTCAAAAATTATAATGGTTTAAAATATTTTTCAATTTAAGGCATTCCTTCCCTTTCAAGATTAGATCCAGGATCAGAAAGAAATCTAAACCCGACTTAGAAAACTTCAGGAAAATATGTGAGTATAAAATTATAATTAATTTTAAATTTTAAGAAGTTTTGCAATTCGTATTGCCTAAAAGTTTTGATGGAGTGCAAGGTGGTCATCAAAAAGGTTGAGAAATCTCTCTGTCGGCTGGCTGGGGAGACTTACAACTCAAAACTTGATGAAGTCGTCAGCATTCTCCATTTGCAGAACCTTCTAGCGGTGGAAGAGTTAGAGAGAAAGTTGGAGGAGTCGAAAGGTTTCACTGAAGCAATGGTAAAGAACTTAAGTTCATGCTTAAAGTATTTTAATAATCTTACATTTTTTATTTTTTTTAAGACATCACATTTACATATGATTAAGGGGACATCGCAGGATGTTAGAACTGTGATGCGCTCAATTTTTACTACTAGAAAAACATAATTGGGATGGAAGGTGGGATAAGCAAGCCCTCTGAAGGCTCTCTTTGGTCAATAACTTCCTGCGAGGTATGTACTACAGATTAGTCAAACAAAAAGATATTTGTTAATTGCGTATTAAATTATTTATAAATAAATGCATATCTTCTTTTACTTTAAGGTGTTTTCCAACAGCAAGGAGCGTTTGATTTTGAAAAAAGTGTGAAGAAGTCAGTACCACAGACTGCAACAAAAAAAAAAATATTTAAAGAGATAAGAACTAATTATTTTATTATAAATAAAGTAATTTTTTATACTGTAAAATATTATTTAGATATTAAAAAAGAAACATGTATATATTTAGAAAATATTAAATTTTGTTTTATTAAAAAAAGTTCGATTTTTCAAATGAGGGTATATCCATCAATCGTGACGGGTATATCCATCAAGTGTGATAAGTACTTCTGTCAACACTACATAGGAAACTGCAGTAGTGTGAGCAGTGCAGATATATGTATTTCATAATGGAAAGATTCATTAGTTAGAGGGAGATGCAAAATCACATGTACACAAAAGTTTCCATCAAGTTTTTCATTTTTCCTTTAAGAATGTGATAGAAACTTTGTTCTACGCGATGATGGATATTTCCATCATCAGTGATTGTCATTTGATGGATCAAATGATGGTCACTGTTCTTGTAGGGTAACCTTCATCACAGATGAAAAAGGGTATATCTACATTTGTCATTCCGTTTGTAATTTCTCCATTTCCGACCCAATAAAGTATAGGTATTTTCAGTTTTTATGCATAGCGAAGTTGATTGAGCCATGCCCGTCCGTCTATCACTCTTATTTGTTAAAGTTATAAACGTATTTAGTTAATATGTTTTTGAGTCAAACCTTTTTTGAACTTTGATCTTTAATTATTTTGTTAACAAGTAAGTCGTTGGTAATTACAATTTCTGCAATATTTAGAATCTAAGAAAATAATCCTTATTCACTCTTGATCAGAAACATTATTTCCTATAAACTTGTTGTCGACAGCTAAAATTTTACTACTATTTGAAAGGGAAAGTTAAAGTCCTTTTTCGAAATATGTAGATAAAAAATGTTTTTCGTTCATATGATTAGAATCACTGCATTTTTTCATTTATGTTTTATGCAATAAACAGTAAATAAAATAAAAGTAAAATAATATTAACAATTTCTTTCTTTTTCTATACAAATTATTTCAGACTGAATTAGTTATGTCTTCACACAATCGAACACAGCTCTTACGCTTGGTAAAACATGTGAATCAGTCAATAAGGAACTGTTCGTTTACTGCTACAAAAGTCGATCAAAAAATCAAACATTTTCACACAAGGGATGTATGTTTTTATTTTGCAAAATAATTTAAGATCAGAAACGAGATTATATTATAATTCCATTTTTAATTTCAGTTTGAAGAAATAGAAATATCGGTACCATGGGGACACATAGCGGGTAAATGGTATGGACCAAAAAATAAACGACCTCTTGTTGGTCTTCATGGCTGGCAAGACAATGCTGGTACCTTTGATACTTTAGCTCCTTATTTGCCAGTAAATATGCCGTTTCTTGCTTTAGACATGCCAGGACATGGCCTATCCTCGTGGCTACCAGAGGGCATGGCGTACCATTCGTTTGATTCCGTTATCATAATAAGGCGTGTAATGGAGGATTTTAAATGGGACAAAATTTCGTTAATGGGCCATTCTATGAGTTCAATTAGCTCATTCGTGTTTACGGCCCTGCTGCCCGACAAAGTGGATTTATTTATTGGTTTAGATATTTTAAAGCCCTTAACGCGTTCCAGCGATAAGATTATTGAAGGTTTTACCGAGCGCATTGAAGGATTTTTAGAAATAGAACAGAGAAACCGCAAAAAGACTGAACCACCTTGTTATGAATGGAAACAACTGGTTGAGAAATTGCATTTGGGGACACAAAAGTCTGTGGACATAGAAACATGTAAATTTTTGTTGCAACGCAATATAAAACCTTCCCAAAATGAATCTAATAAATATTATTTTTCACGCGACAGTCGCCTGAAATCGTCCATAATTTATACACTTCCTCAAGATGTTTCAGTTCAAATGGCTAAACGTATTAAATGTCCTCATTTGTTCATTAAGGCATTACAGGCTCCTTTCTATGAAAAGAAAGAGTATTACGATGAAGTTATAAACACTTTGAAATATAATCCCAAATTTGAATATCAAGAAGTCAATGGCTCACACCACGTGCATCTAAATGAACCGGAAAAAATAGCGAAAATTATTAACGAATTTTTATACAAATGGAAATTATAAGCAAAAAGAGACTATTTATTGTTACGTATTGTGCTGTTATAAAAATACAAGATTTAAAAGATTTGTTTTTCATTTTTATTTACAATAAACATATCGTGTTTTTCTTACATAAACAGAAACTTAACTGAATTCGTTTACTCCATCATTGCTTCTTGTTTTTTGTCATTTTCACAGGTTATTAAACAATCATCATATGTCCACTTGGGATAGACACGCTTAAACAGATACATAAACACTGTATCATATGAACGTAATTGACCATCAAAGTAGCACTTCATGTGACCATGAGTCCCCAAGGATTCTTTAATATGACCCAAGCGACCACATTTAGTGCGTAGTTTAACGGGTTTAAAGTAGTCAACGTCTTCTTTGTTAAAGAACATGTAACGAACGGTAGCTGATTTTCGATTGATACGCATAGGATGACCGCTTAATACAATACGTTTCAAAATAATACGATTGGGGTTACAGGAAAGTAAGCAGCCTCTCGCTACCAAAGCTAAAGTCGTGTCAGGATTTGTTTTAAAGGCTAAAACAGGGGCGGGAGGAAATTGTATTGGTGCATAAAATGTAGCACAGACTGTTGTATGAGGTCGGAAGTAACGCTCAAACTATAGAAAAGAAAATTATTTTTTTGACATTAATTAACATAAAATATTATTACCTTGTGTTTGTCACCATTAGTGTGTTGACTGAATATAGGATTCACCACAAATCTTCTATAGCCACATTGTATAACTAATCTTTCTTTAGACTTAATAGGAATTTCTGAATCGGGCATTCGTTTCAGCACTACATTCATAACAGACATTTGATGTTCGTGTGGCAAAAGACCATAAGCTATAACATTTTCAGTTTGTTGGGCTGACTTAAATGCATTCCATTTTGTTGCCGATACATTGATCACATGTATCGTAATATACCAACCAGGCTGTAATAAAATATTTAGTTTTAAAATAATTTTTTTTGACTTATGCTGTATTTAACGTACCACAGCACCGTCGATTTCTTTAGCTTCGTTAATGATGCGTCGCTTGGTACGATCGAAATTTTGAAATTGATAGATTCGTGCATAATCACTGGGCAAATTTTCCTTCGGATCCCAAGGTGATGTTCTGCAATAATACGAAGATAATATTAAAAAAAAAAAAAAAACGAGTAAGAGTGCTATATTCGGCTATGGCCAATATTATATACCCTTCACCATGTAAATCGAGTTTAGTGAAGTAGCTCTTACAACAACACAAAAAAAAACAAATATTGGGGTGACAGAAAATTAGAAAATAAAAAAATTAAGTACAATAGGTATATAATTTTACATGAAAATGTCACCGGCTCTTAATGGTTAAGCATTTGAAAAAATTTTAAAAGAGCTAATTTTACACTTTTTAAAATTCCTTTCCTTTAAAAATATTTAAAATAAAACTGACAATTGAATACCTGAATGACTCTAATCCTCTAAACTTTTGGAATCTTGTTCGAGCGGGTATATCCAAAGGAGTATCAATTTCATCAGGCCACATTTGATCGACACGAGCTTCCTTGAGCTTTTTCATTGTTTCACGTTCTTCATAGAAATCCATTTCCAAATCATATTTTTCGTCATTTATTGCTGCATCCGAAACAGAAGCACTATCAACATATTCCTCATTGTCAGATTCTGGCATTTCGTACTCTCCATCAAATGATTTGTTTTCGCAAGACATAAATTCACTTTCCTCACTGTCTTTATCATGGTCGCTTTCATCGTCATCCATTTCCTCATATTCATGGCAATCACTCTCTACAGTTTCAATATCTGGTATCCAAGCAGCCTGATAAGCACTGTAGCCTTTGGGAACACGTTTAATAAATTTTGTTTTTTTGATTTCATTTTGAGATTGAGCAATTTCTTCTTCCGTTGGCCAAGTTTGTTCAGCGTCCATGGGATCTGGTATATTTTCGGCTTGTAAAGAAGTTTGCTTATTAGGATCGGCCTTAGCCACAACACGCAATTCGCATTGCAATTCATGATTACGTGACTTATCCAGTTTATAGGGATCCTGTGGAGCATCAATTTGTGAAATTTGGTAATCACCCAAGCCAACGATGTGTACCAGACCATTTACGTCCAAAGAAGTACCACGCAGAAAGCCGGTTACTTTTAACAGGCCTTCATCTTCGGCAGGATTTGGATTTGGTGTAAATTCAACATGATCCCCAAAGAGATGAGGACGGTTATTCCGGTTATGAATGATGTTTTTCTTTTGACCACCAATGCGACGCATGACATTTAAGCCTTTAAAAACAAAATAATTACAATATAAAAAACATTTCTCATAAGTTTCATTAAATAACCTTCTGCATTCGTATCCAACTGCATAATTTTCTCCTTGGGCAACAACTTAGAGATAAACTTTTGCGCCGCTGCTTTAGCAGACAAACGACGTTTAGGATTTAGCGATTCCAAGTCCATTAATGCCACTATCGGAGTAGGTATAGACTGAGCGGCTATCATGTTATATATACGATGTCCCCATTTATCAAAAACTTCATCTTCCCCCATGGCGGCCGAAGTCAGCATTAATGTTGTGTCACACACTTTCAAATAATCCAATACGGCCATTTCATTGCCTCTACCCACAGGGGGTATAACAAAGGCAAATCTTTGCTTAAAACGTGGTAAATTAATGTAAGTCACTCCAGAAGCAGTTCTTTCTACCACAGCCTCTTCATCGCAAAATTCTAAAATACTCAAAGCAGAGCGTGGATCCACTTGCAAATGCATTGGCAATATACAAACTAAGAAGGGAGCTGTGGTTTGACCACCCAATTGCCGTTTAATAGCTAAAGCCTCTTCACGTTTATTTTTACGCAGCTAAAAAAAAATTATATTCCAAATGAAACCCATAGCTGAGCTACATGTATTTTAAACTTCCTTATCATACCTGATTTATTTGATTGCGCCTTTGTTCTTTGCGTTGTAACTGTTTGTGTTTATGACTTTTCACTACAGTGGATACTTTACCTGAAATTTTTTTTAATTAAAAAATTATAATTCTACTTTGTTAGAAATAATGACGAACCTTTCAGTGCATTATCAATGGCTCCCTTGGAACGATGTCGTCCTGTTTTGTGGGGCTTGTTGGTCTGTTTTAATGGCCCAGGGCGATGGAATACTTGATCCGACATAGTTTTTTCTGCTTTTCAACAATAATAAATTATTTTTGTTTTAGAATATTGGAAGCACGTGTGTTTTCATTTTCAATTAATTTTAAAAGAACAAGCATATTAAGTAAAGTGAAGTGGGTATACAACAAAAACAAAGAAGAATGATGTGAGGCAAATGTCAAAAATACTTTGCTGAAGACAGGGTGACTAATATTTAAAAAGATAAGAAAGTATTGTAGACGTTAGGAAAAATTATTTTTAAACCAGAGGTTTATATTTTTTATGTTTCGACATATGAGAAGTGACATATCGAACGCCTAGTTCAAAAGTGACTCAACTCAAAGCTTTAACTTTTTCAGAAATCGAAAAAAAACTGTTTTTGACCTGAATAAAAATGGTAAAAAAAAACTTTGTACTCTTTTTTATCAACAGTTACCAACAACAAAATACACTGATATTTTTCTTATATATTAACAAGTATATGTATGTATGCACACATAGTTTAAAAATATAAACCAGAAAATTTAAAATTTTGAGTTCAGTCACTTTTGAACTAGGTGGGCAATATTAAAAATAAATTTAAAATTAAAAATGAACAGTTTTTTTAGAACATATATTTTATAAGCGTTTTTTTTTAAATGCCATTGGGGAACCAATCCCGAGAATCCCTTTGAGTAATAGCGGAAATAAGATTTATTTAAAGAACATTGAACATTTTGAAGAACATTGTTTGACCGATTTTCTTATGAATAATTGTCTTAATCGTAGGACATTCCAGCAAATAAGATGTGCAGGTATAAATAAATAAATGTTCATTTCTAGTTTAAGAGCTTTTGTGAGCTCTTTTCTCAGAGAAGATTCTGGTAAAGCCAATTATTTAGCGGATCACTTCTATGAAGTTCACAGGTTAGGCGATATCATTAATTATTTGCCTTCCCTGACTTTCGTGCAAGAAATCAGACCTAATGAAAGATGTCTCATTTAAAAAAAGTACGACTCAGTTACATCTTATGATTTGGTTGTTTTTTAAATCAAAATCTAAAAAGAAATCTATTTTAAATCCCATTTCAAAGTTTGGTTTGGATCCTGGGGTAGTTGGAACTAACAGATCCATTTCCTTTCTGCCATCGCTTGGAAAACTTATGGAATGACTCTTGTTATTTGGAATTCGAAACTATTTTTCAAGTGGCGGTATATTAAAAGACTGCCAGCTATAAGGGAGGCCATTCAACATCTCACAGGGATTTAAATATTAGGTACCCAGTTCTAGCAATAGGTCTAGACTTCTTATAAGCTTTTAACACTTCTTGGCAGCAGGGAATTGACCGCAAAATTATTAACCTAAACGTTCTATTCGCAGGTTGATATATGATTTATGAAAGGTTCGTTTAAAGTAAAAGTATGAACAGAATTATCAGATATGAGAGCAGTGGAGGTAGGTGAAATATGTATAAGGTTTATGATTTGATAATAGAACGTAAAAAGAAGGTTTTTTGCATTATAGGATTTTACGTCGTAGAGGCGGTCTTAGTACGAAAGTCCGCCTCTCTATATGCCGGTAAATTATAAGATTTCTTATGTCTTAAGCGTTTTCAGTTTTGAAGAAAGATCTATAGTATTATAGACTTTAAAAGGATCATGAGATCTTCACACAGGGTTTCTGGCAAATCATCTTCATTGGATAATCGAATGGATGGGGAATGATTCCAGGTGGCCCCTGATCTGGAGGTTGTGCTTGTAAAAAAGAAAAATTCTCTGATTATCTTGTTAACTATGGTGACGCATAATTTATCACAGGAGGTTAAAAACCCGTGACACCACCGATTTGGCTATAACACCAGTCAGTATATAAATAAAGTATATAAATAAATACTTACATACATATATTCTAATGAAGTATGAAATACTTTGGCTTTGGCTAAAAAGCGGGGTAAAAACCAATAAGCAGCCATAACTAAACAAAAGCGGCAAGCATTTTTTTCTGTCAAAATTTCTCATGCTCGTACATTTTGTATGTAGAATACTTAAATAACGCGGCGGCAACGCAACGGCAACTCTGCATTTGGTAAATCTAATTTTGACAAGGCGTTTAATAAATATTATAAATAAATATAAATTCAAATAATTCATTTTTGTTTTTTATTAAAAATTTAATTTACACAACATAAATTGAATTGTTATTCATGTTAAAATTATCAGGGAAATTATTTTTATTTTTTTAATAACTTTGTTTTTATCGTTTTGACATAGGTTTGATATTTTTTTTAGGTTTGATATTTCAGCGTAAAAGCTATGCGGAAGAAAACGTTCCGTTTTCCGCTTTTGTTAGTTATGCCTGTAAATATTGGTTCCATTCTTATAAGCTCTACAACTTTCAGATATACGAATGAAATAAATAAGATTCTAGGGTTTCTTGTTAGTGTTTTTGATTTATAGAAATGTTTTATTAATCCTTCTGACAGTCGAACATTATACCCTTTCAAGTTATGTGTAGGAATGCAACAAGAAAAATATTTCGGCGTTGCCGATGCCGATACGAGTTGCAAATTTAAATTATAAATATAAATATTTAAAATATTTAAATTTTTTTACAAAAGCTAACAATAAATAAAAATAATTTAAAAGAAGTAATAATAAAATTTATTAAAAAATATAAATGTAAAATTTAAAATTAATTTTTAAGTAAAAAAACAATTTAAAAAATAAGTTTTATTTATTATTTATTTAAAAATAAGTTTTATTGTTTCACCAAAAAATAACTAAAATATATCTTTTATTTTGCGAGTAATTAAAAAAAAAATTAAAAAAATGATTTGTATTTTATTTAGTAAATAAAAACAAAACAAAAATTATTAAAAACTAATTTTTAACAAACGTCTAGTAGGACGTCGGAATTTAAACTATTAAAAATTTAGGGATGTTTTCATAGAGGCCGCTTTAAATCTATGTCTGCTATAAGGACAAGTACAAAAAAAAAAATCAAAATAAATAAAGGGTGTCCTAAAAGTAATGGGATTTTTCCATATATGGCCTTTATAACCGATTTAAAAAAAAGCAGGAGAATATCAATTCGACTGAATGTTGCTTTTTTATGTTTGTGCCTGCAGAACTCAGTCATTTCTGAACCGATTTTGAAATTTTTTTTATAATTTGATAGATTATGCTTACAGATTGGTCCCGTTTCAAAAACAGTTCATTATCTTAAAAATTAAAGGATGTTTCCTTACAACATATATATTTTTTAAGTGCATTATGAACCGTAAAGAACACTTCTTTAAAATTTAAAAAACGCAAAAAGTAATACAAAAATAAATCTAAAAACTAAAAGGTGTCCCCATAAGTGATGTAAATTTACTTATATGCTCCTATCTTTGGAACCGTTATAGAAAAACGCTTGAAAATTGGACAGGAAGTCGATTAATATGACCGTTATAATAACAAGTATAAACATTCAAAATTATAAATTAAAGAGTGTCCCAATAGTTACTGTAATTTGATGTATGTGTCCAAACTTTTGAACCGTTGTAGACAGAAAGCTGAAATTTACAAAGAACTTGTATTGCTAAGTCCGCTATAACAACAAGTATAAAATTTGAATTTAGAAATTAAAAGGTGTTCCCATATTTAAAGTAAATTCACCTTTATTTCCCTATATATTGAAAATTAAACAGGATGTCCACTACTTTGTCTGGTATATTAAGAAGCATAAATATTTAAAATTATAAATGATAGGGTGTTAATATAGTTACTGTTATTTGATGTGCATGGCAAAACTCTTGAACCGTTATGGGCAGCAGCTGAAATTTACGAGGTACCTGTATTTCTAAGTTCGCTATAAAAGTATACAATAAATTAAAAGGTGTTGCTATAGCTGATGTAATTTGGCCAAAATGTTTTAGACAGACGGTTGAAATTTACAAATATTTCTAAGTATTGCTAAGCCCGCTATAACATCAAGTATAAATTTAGGACTTGCAAATTAAAGGGTGTCCCCATAGTTAGTATAAATTGTTATATGTGGCCAAACTTTTGAACCGTTATTGACAGATAGCTAAAATCAGTTTTGAAGTCGATTTTTTTTGCAAGAATTATTTCTTTAACCTAAAATTGTACAGATTTTGTATTGCTAGTTTGGTATAAAAACAATTAATAATCAACAGTAAAGTTAATATTTGTTTAAACAAAGTGTTTTTAGTATGTCTGCTATAAAAAGTTAAAAAATAAAATTTAAATATAAAGGGTATCCCATACATAGTACGAAACCTATCGCACTTGGTGAATGTATTTATTGGGTTATTAAAAAATTCTTATTCTGTTTTAAGAAATTTTAATCCTCATGATATTTTTTTTTTTGGTTTTTAAGATACAAGTAAATGTTACCCGATGGCTTCTTCAAATGTCTTGAATATTATTCAATAATCTCTTGATCCCCATAATAATTTTAAAAACTAATAAATCATTTTATTAATCTTGAAATCAGCAAGAAGAGAAAGTCAAATAACTTTATCTATTTGTATTTGGGGACAGGAAGTCTGGCGTGAATATTTCAAAAGGCTTCTGCTTAACAGGGAAATAGGATTTTATATTATGAAGCTCCTGAGCAATTTTATTATTTATTTGTTAATATTGAATTTTCTCAAATAACTGATTTTTTATTTAGTGATAGCCATAAGCTAATAGTTTAAAATTTGATATCATAATTAATATTTGGTCTGCTATTAGCTTAACACTTATGGTAAAACAAACTAATAACTGTAATAATAATTTATTAAAAAAATATATTTTGTTCATCTTACAGATGTCATTATTTTGATACTAAAGTGGCGTATGGTTCTTTTTTGTGAATTCTCTTGTTCTGTTTCTTCTGAAAAAAGAAATAAGTATGTTAAACTTAACCGTGCAAATCTATTTAAGTTCAAATTGTTGTAGTAAAAAAATTTTATCGATTCTTAGATAAAAGGAAATCTTTCCTTTCCAAAAACTTAATTTAATTAGAGTACTAAATGCAAAAGCAAACACAATAATAAATTTAGCATTCTTTTAATCTCATTTGATAACGAACTAACTTAAGCCTAAAAAGAAGAAGAATTCATTATCTGCAATTCTGAATTTTAAAATTCGATGACTCTTAGTTGATAACGACATTTTTTACTTATTTTTTTGCTTCAGTTTATCATGCATATTCTGACAAACGCGCATTCTTGAATCCTAAAAATCCTAAATCTTATTTAAGTATTTTCTCAAAGATTTTCACTTTAATAAATTGTTAATGTTCGTCACCGTATATACTAATGAATGGTTGTAAGACACCTGATTTTTCGATCTACAGACATTTATTTTACAATTTCAAAACATAATCGCCAATTTTAAGCGACATGCACTTATAAGAACATGGGTGTCCTTTACATCTTTAATTCAAAATCATTTTTTTTATCTGTCAGTTTATTTATAATTATTTATATTAATTATCTAAATTATATTAAAGTGTCATTAAATGTTTCATTTTTATTAAGGAAGCAACTTAATAAAATTAAAACATGGCGGGTGTTTGTTAAAAAAAGTAATTTAAAAACTGCAACTGATTTAACTACGTGTTTAGCACGTTAAAGTATTTCAATGTTTTTAACAGTTTTTTCTTTTTTTGTATTTAAGGCACAAACAAATAAACAAACAAACATTTAAACAAAAAACTGTAAAATTCTTAAAAAAATAGTTTTTTATGTACAATTTCCAATGTCATTGTCTTTAGTTGTTGTTGTTGTCTAAGGTAATGTACGTAATTAAATTGCTTACTTATGTTGACAAAACATAATAAAAATTGTTGCTACTTGAATTTTTCATGTCATTTAACATTTCGTCCGTAGATTTTTTTTGTTTAATTCGTAATTGATATAAAATTCAAAATAAAAGAACATCATATTTTTCGTTGTTGTTAAAAAAGAAAAAAAAAAAAAAAAATAAACACCAAAAGGTTCGTTGCTTAAGTCTTTTGATTTGCCTCTTCATAAACCACAATGAAAGGTCAATTGAATTGAATAAAAAAAAATTATTAGAACTAATACCAATATGATTGAATTGTAAATTAAAAGTACTGTTGTCATACCTTTCGGTGAATACCGTCGTCACTGGCTGTTTATTTGGTACGATTGGCGAGCGCTTTCGATGTAAAGACATCATTTCAAGACGCGTTTTGATTAGTACTGGTTAGATAGTGTAAGGTGTTTGTTGCATAGATGGATGGTGTCTATTTAAATGGAAGTATGCAGGTATTTGTCATGTTTATTGAAGGTATTTAATTTTAATATTTCAGTGTGACCTTCTGTGGGTGTTTTGCGCTTGTAAGTTGGTTTTAATAGTTTAAGTGGTGTAAAAATTGTGTCGGAGAATGTATTTACCTGTTCGTTAATAATATCTCCGTTAAACGTTTGTGTTTTGTATATTTCCATGTTTTCAAGAATGTCCAGTCTTCGTCCTTTTTTACTAGGATGTACTAACGTCATACATTCATCTATTTTCCTTGGCTTGTGTTCATGTGTGTTAAGGTGTATTGCGAAGTTAGAGTCTTCTCTTTTCAGTTTAAATGATCGTATGTGTTCTGTGAACCTTGTTTTTAATGTTCGTCCAGTTTGTCCTATGCACGTATGTATGGTTGCAGGTGCAAGAAAAAAGAAAAAAATAAATACCGAAAAGTTCCTTGCTTAAGTCTTTTGTTTTGCTTCACAATGAAAGGTCAATTGAATTGAATATAAAAAAATATGATTGAAATGTAAATTTAAAGTGATTTGAGCATAAAATATAATTGCTTACATGCTGTAGGAATTTTAACACTAAATTTGACATCTCGAGTATATGAAAAACTTACAGCCAAGTTTACGGTTTAAATATTAACATTTGCCTTAGAATATATTTGGGGACCTTAAAGTTACACAAACTCTAAATCTCTATCCCTTCTTAAATATATTTATTTTTAATTTATACATTTTATTTATTTATAAAAATCATTAGTTGATATATTTGAAATTATAACAAATAAATTAGGGATTTTCATAAATATTTACATTACACGCAAAGCAGTGCCCATTCATAGTTCATTTATAACAATCAGTATGATACTGAAACAGCAAATATAATATTGTGGGGAAAAAACTTAAAAGAATAAAAATTGCAAAAGCAAATGTATGAGATGATTTCCGTAAAGAACAATAAATAAAACAATGGATTGTGAGTGGACTTTGTCTTAACAAATTATTATTGATTAATTATGAATATCCTTCCTATACTTAGTTACAAATTTGTTTGTTTAATTAGTTTTAATCAGTTTTTAAGTTTGAAAGTGGCTGGCTAGATACATGTATGTTTCCATTCTATTGACAGTATCACGGCCTTAGTCCTTAGTCCTCTTCTGTTTTTGTTTTGTGTATAAATATAGACAGCTTGAAAAAGTTCACGAAAGCCTGTAATGAAAATTTTTAATTATCCCACCCAAAATTCTTCCAGTGAGAGAAAGCAAATATTGCATGATCTTGGTATAATAAACGCGTGGATTTGCCCATTGAGAAAACTATAAAGTTTCTATTTAATAAACTTGTAGCAACACTCGAAAGGACAGGAAAGATTTCTTTTATATCTAGTGGCCGTATTCAGAGGCCAAACAGGAAATGTGCAGAATTCAGAATCGAGAACCTTTCTATTTTACGTAATGCGATCCTTTGGCTGCAGATAAATCATCAATATAGCACTGCGAGTGTCGAATGGTTTTACCAAACCAACAGAATCAACTAAAAAATTATTCGGTTACATGGTAACGTTGGCTGACTAGTGAAAGCAGACCATTTATAAATAAAATATATTCGCTAAGTGAAAATGTGAATCACTCACAAAGGCCGTTAATTCTTAATTATATTTAAAATAACATGTTACAGCGGACATAGTGAAACATACATCAGAGGTAAATTGAAAATAAGGCCTTGTAAAAGCCACGTTATTATTGAAGCACTTTTTAATTATAATTTTTCATACTTACTTTTGTAGCGACATGTAAAAATCACGTTACATTTGGAATACGCTTTATTTCATTTAATTTTTTTTATTCTTATTCTAATATCAGATGAAGTAGTAGATCCAATGTAAAAATTTCAAGGGGGACACCCTTTAGTTTCCAAATATATTGTTAACAATTTATTTGTAAAGCGGACATATTTGCACGTACTCTGTGTGAGTTTTAAGTGTCTGCCTACTATGGTTGAAAAACTAAAGCCATATAAGTGGAAATAACCCCGGTATTGGGCCACCTTTTAATTTGTAGATTTATTTTTCTACTTGTTGCTACAGCGCACATAATTTTACTGACATGTGATGTGAGTCACATACGTGTCTGCTATCACAGTTCAAAAACTAAAAATATTTTTATCAATATCAGGTCCCTTTGATTTTTAATATTTTTTGCTATAGCGAAAACAATAGAATTTCGTATTTACACTTTGTGCACGAAACCCTAAAAAGCCGATCCGGATGATATTTCTTCAGCAATACTACTCTAAACATTCGTGAAGAAGGTTCAAGTTATATTTGTAACCAAGATTAAGCCATCAATTTACAGACCAATTAGCTCGTCGTTTCTCGTCTTTTAAAAATACTCAAGCGATTATTTGATTTTACCTGTAATTCCCACATGTAATTGGCAAGACTCAGCAGTTTTACATTAGGAGAATATCCATTAGAAGTGTGCTTTATAAGGAGTTCTTCAACAATATGAGAATATAGACATTTAGACATGCTGTGATTTTAAACGAATTAAAACAGATGCTGTCAATGATGCGGTGTGAGTTAATTTTCAGCTTTTAATTATATGCGCCATTTGGAGTGAGTGCTAATATTTATCCACTTTATCAGTGGATAAATATTAGCATCACCATCAGGTGAGGGCTGTAATGGCCAAGTACTAACGTTAAATCTTTATTACAATTTTTTCTTACAAATGAAGTATGTTCGAGGACAATAATCTTGCATTTCTGAAGGTCACGTAAGGAGAGTTCTATTTATATCTACAGTTGGGTAGCGTTTAGTTTTTCAAAAGGTTCTTAATATAAAATCAGAGGGAAAACGAAAGCAACAATGCTCTTGATCTAAGCTTATGCTACGCAGAGAAAAGAGATTCATTGTGACAACCGAATTTGTTGCCAATCGAATTTTGTCGGTTGTGAGTATTATCTGAAATTCAGTTGAAATGACTGAATAAATATAAATACTATTTTAAAAAATGATTCGAGAAAGAGGACCATCACCAGAAAATATTATTGTGAATTAATTAAAAAATCTTAATATTTGGATATAAAACTTTATTTAAGATATAATTTCAATGGATACTCATAACTTCTTTCATTTTTCTTTCTATCCGGAAATATTAAACTTTTTGTCAATGTAACTTAAACAAAACGCTTTACAATTATTATTATTTAAAATAATTTTTTTTTATCAAGTTGGACCTACCTTTAATTAATTTGTTAATTTGTTGTCAGTTTCATCAGTTCCTTGAGTTTGTTTTTTATCTATAATATTGTTGTATTTTTTTTTTTTTTTTTGTGTATAAATTTATTTTTTTATTTTTATTGATAATGTCAAAACAGCTTTCGTTTGTAGAAGTATCTAATACAAATCCATCTATTGATGCTGACAGTCTTAATAATATGTTTGCTTGTACTTCAACGGTAACTATAACATATGCAAAAGTTGTTGTTAATAACCCCTTTTACACCGATGACATCAATGCGTTTAATCAAGGTTTTTTCAAGCTTTCGTGCGTCATCCAGGTTGATGTTTTTAATAGTTTCATTCAAACAAAATCCAATACTGTAGGATATGATAACCTTCATCCCAAATTTATTAGAGCTATTCGTCTTTGGAATGCTCTTCCACATAAACAACAACGCAATATCTTTTAGGAATTTCCTTTTTAATTTTTTTATTAACTAAATTAAAAAATATTTTAATGTCTCTATTTTCGTCATTAATTTAATAATTTTGATGTAATTTTAATTTTAATTTTAATTTTGATTTTGTTAATTTTATTATATTAGGATCCCATTTGCACACATACAAAATCCTGTACTGTAATTATAAGACTTAGTCTTGTTGTGCAGGAAATAAACTATATATAAATAAATAAATAACATAACCGACATTTTGATTCTTACTACCAATATTTGAGTATCCGTATTAATGTTCTGAAATAATTTTGTTGCTTCTTCCAATTAACAGAAATGATAACAGTAAAGGCATAAATCGGTCGAGTTAACTTTTCTAATGGTTCTTGCGACTGACTAATAATTACAAATATAATCCTTTTGTTCTCAATATAGAACTTACATCAAGATTATAGATTGTTAGGAATAAAAATTAAATTATGATATTATTGGTTAAATTTTAATAATTTTTAACGATTTTTTCTGTTTTCTGTGTGTATGTTCCATGTCATTGCAACATCGGAAGGACAACATATTGTAAGGACAAACTTGGTTTTAGGCTTAGAAAGGATAGTTCCTAGGATCCTAATATGTGTAGGTATATTCTTAGTGCTCTGCTAAATCACGGACTAGTTTGTTAACAAATTGCAGTTCTGATAGGCGAGAAGAAGGAGAAGTCGGAAGCTGTGGCTCTTTTAATTATCGCTTTGTTATTATCTACAAAACCGCTAGCAAATTTAAGCTTTGAAAGATTTCTAAAACACCATGCGTAACATAAACTAACAAGAGGAACAAAAATTTAACTCTATAATTTGTGCTTTGTCATATGTCTGCGGAAAAGGCTCTGGTCCAACCGAAAATCTACAAGAAGACTGGCTTTATAAGATCGAGCGAGCTCTGATAACCCATCGACCTGCAGTAAGATAGTAAATATAATAGATACTATAACACTTCGGGTAACAGAAATCATTGACGAAAGAAGGGGGTCAGAGAGTTGCCACATATTATTAATGCTCTGTTTCGGTATACCCCTACCACATACATATTTTTTATTGTCTTCAACTTAAGTTCGTAAATTTTTTGTATAAAGAAATAAGAAAGAAAAAAAAATGCCATTGAATAAAAAGTCACTTTTCTTAGAAGAAACCTTCGAAATTGAAAAAAGTACAATTTAAATAGAAACTTAAATACGACTTAAAAATGATAAAACTTTGGCAACAAAATCGCAATATTTAAAAAGTTATCAAAGAATCATCATTCATCATTAAAGTGTTCGATATTTCATCTTTGGAAACCAAAAAACAGAAACAAGTCATTAACAACATCATCATCATTATCATCATCATAAAGTAATTATACTTCCGTGTCAAGTAACGAGATCTCTTCAATTGCAACGTAAATTATGATTTTTTATCTCTTAAGAACAAAGTCATGTTTTTAAATAAAAAAAGAAACTTTTAACACGTCATTTTGGTATTTATCATTGCTTTTTTGTTTTCATTATTAAAAAAGCTAAAAAATTTGATTTATATTTGGGGAGATCCTAATTGTATTATTAAACTTAATTCGGTCTATTATTAATAAAAGAAAACAATTTATTATGAACATTGATTAATTTTTTCAAATTTCATACTCCTATTAAATCTTAAAGTATTTTTTATTTTTATTAAAAGATTATAATTTTACATGAAATTATTAAGCTTTTAGAAGATGAATATTTTAATATCCGTTTTGTTCAAGGTTAATTTAATGGCATTTTTTTTATTTGTTTTCTTTGCTTCAAAAAAAATTAATTAAAATAGTGATTGAATACGAATTGTTATCTCACATAAAACGCAGAAGGTTTTATTACCTGCGGCGTAATATGAACCCGCGAAATTAAATTATCATTCTCTTATACATCTCAGCGATGCAGCATAAGGTTCACTTGGAATACAAAGTCTAAAAAAGAAAAAACGGGCATGAGTTTAACACAAAGATAAGTACGAAATGCTATTACCAACATGGTACCAAACAATAAATCCGTTCGTACTAGGTGAACAGAATTGGAAAGGCTCTCAGGAGAGTTACGATTCATTCCTACAAAAAAGGATGTTGGTGGGAGGTAAGGAGCACTTGTGTGCCTCCAGCGACAGTGTCGTAGATGAAAGAAATATTACACTAAATTGTTGGTAGCAACATCAAACATCTAACAAGATAATAGAACATCCTTTCAGCATAAAAATACTTGTAAGGCCTGAGAGACAGTAGAAAATGGATCGAAGAAAGATTTCAGGCGTCGACTATTTTGATGAAACGGCTGATATGAACAAGGGAATTAGCAGCCAGATTGGTTTGAAGAAAACCGATGAAAATGGTTCTGTAAATTAAAACGCCTAAACAGATGTAAATAATAAAACTAAAACTTGGGTGACTTTATCATTGGCACAGAGAAAGCGCAGCTATACTCTGCTGTGACACAATTGTAGTTTATAATCTGGTTTAAGGCCAACATGACTGACAATTTTTTTTATTTTTATTTTAAAGAATAATCTGTAGCAAAACAAGTATAAAAATATGACGAGATAGGAAAGTTCAGTACGTAAATTTAAATAAAACAAAAGCAGTGCGTGATATAAAATTGATTCTAGTGTTTTTTTTTTTTTTTTGTTTGCTTAGATGCAACATTCAAGCCATTATGTATCAATGATCTTGCTGTAAAGAAAGGAATACAAGAAAAAAATCAGATGTGTTTTTAACACTACACAAGTGAAGTGAAGCAATAAAATTTGACACAAGAAAATTTCATTTTCTGCCACAGAAAGGAACTGCAAATTTTATGTTTTTCATCAGATTTAAAATTTTTTTGTTTAAGTTTTAATGTCTGGTATTTACTTCACTTTTATTAAAAGTTTTTACTTTGGACAGAGCTAAAAATACTTAGTAGTAAAGATAACCATGGCGAAAATTTTAAATTTAGACAAATCATAATAAAAAAAAATAAATTTTAAAATTCTCCAAATTTTTTTTTCACTTCCATCCATATTTACGATTTACGATTTCAAGAATGGGAATGCTAAATGATTAAGTGAGATAAATTCAGAATTTTTTAAAAATTATATCAAGTTCAAGGGGTTCTAAGGGGTGACATATTTATTAAATTGGTTTTCTTCTTCTTTATTAAGGGCAAGGATTGACGGTGCCGTGTTGGCATTTTTAGAAATCTCAGCGAACTTTAGCAGTCAAATAACATTCAAACAGATTGTTGAACATTAAGCCGTGAATAAATCGCAAAATAAAAAAGAGTTGAAGCATTATATGACAAAAAATAGTTAAAAAATTGTTAGTTTCATTAAAGAAACACGAAATTAGTTTAAATTCTTAAAATTTGATTAAAAACAACATCAAGTCAAGTGTGCTTGCAGCTACATCTCTTTCAAATTTTGATTCTAATTTCATTTTTTTAATAATGTTTGCATTGAGTCTTCATGGTCATTGATTTGGTCAGTGGGTTAAATTCAAACAAAAGAAAAAGTTCCATTCATTCCATCATAATCATTAACCATGAGAATGAATATATGAATTGAATACGAACATTTTAAACTATTTCACAGTTTTAATTATTCTAGAAATGTTCAAAGTTATAGAATCAAAATTACGATTTCAAACAGGAAATATTGTGTTCAAATAAATGTAAAACATAAAAATAAACAAGAACGTACAAATATTGTAAAACGTTAATGAAAATGATTTAAATTATTCACGTATAATGAATAAACCTGGCCATCAAACTTAAAAAAATGTGTTTTATTAACTGTTTATGTTTTTAAGCCCTTTTCTAAAAAATTTGATCAATAAGAAAAATATTTTTTAAACCGTTTTTCCATAAGTAAAAAAAAAAATATTTTTAATTTTTACATGCGAGAATATACAATTTTGATCTCTTTAAGTGAATCGATTTTGTGATATCCGCTTAACTATTATTTATAATAATATTGAAAAAATAAGTTTTTCAGAACTTTAAGCAATTTCCAAGAATATTTAGCTGACCGATTTTTATGATGTAGCTTTTTTTTTTGAATTCAACTTGAAATTTTTGTCCGAATTATAGTGAAGAAACGCTCAATGAGTTTCTGCATCTTTCTCAACTTTTTGTTGGTCTTTATTTCATTAAAAACGGAAATTTTTTATAAAAAATGATATATCCCAATATTTCACTAATTAATCAAATTTTTACTAAACTACACATTTCAGTGAAATTCACTTTTTTTAAATTTCAGTCGTAAGGAGTAAACTTAATTTTTTTTAGTGAACATAAAATATCGGATGAAATCCACTTAATTTTGCACAATGTTGATTTCTTTTAAAACCTTATTTTTTTGGTTTAAGATGCTTTGATACGAATTTGATTTTTTGACGACTTTTAGTTAAATTTCCGGCAAAACAGATGAAATCTTAGTTAATTTCGATATATTAATGATACAACTCTTTTGTGAAATCTCAATATTTTAGCAAAAAAAAAAAAATAATATATATTTTCAGTTAAATTATTTTTTCTTGAATCCCAGTCGTAAAAAGAAATGTTAATTTTTAAAACGTTAATTTATGTAGAATATTAAGTTTTATAACAAAGAAAAAACGAAATGTCTTTTTCTGAAAAAATTATTATTATTATAATTATTATTTTTTAAAAACTAAATTTTATTGTTAAAAACAATATCACATAAAATAATCAAGATTTCACGAAAAATTTAAATTTAATTCGCACTTTTAATTCGAGATATTAGTGGAAAGATAAAATAAAACAATTAATTTTACCAAAAAATCTAAATGAAATTCTAATTTAATAAAAAATCTCAGTACCAACGAAAAATTTAATTTTCATAAAAAATTGTTATTATTTTTGCGACAAAAAAGGTCGACTCTAATATTTTTTTTGCCGTAAAGAGATTTCCCAAAGAAATTTACACTAAAAAATTTTTTTTTGTATCGACTGTCTCCTTAAATTTGCAGTTATTCTGCTGGGCTGTCGGGCTTCTCTTAAAATTGAAACTGTGAATACAAAACACGTAAGAGTACTATATTTGGCTATGCCACAATTATGTTCTTCTGAAAAAATTTTAAAAATTAGTTAGCGAGGTTTTACAAATAAATCATTGGTGAAAAGCTAAGACCCACAAAAGTTTTCAGTTTTAAAAATATTGAATGTAATCATAATGCAACAATTGATAAAATTATGTTTAAAGGCAAGCTGTGACTACTTTTTTCAGATGTTACCATTTTAGAATAGGTTAAAAAAAATATATGTATAATATTAATAAAAATAAATAAACAAAAATAAATAAAAAAGAAAAGATGTTTAAAATATTTAGAACGAATTCTAGAGATTGACGTCATTAAGTGTTTAACAATTAATATTTTATTAAAAAACACTTATAGGTGAAACCTATTGAAAAAATAGTATTTAGGATTAAAACTAAAAAAAATAACAAAAAAACAAAACTACTCTTTTTCAAATGGTAGTCGCTTTTTTTATAAAATATTTAAACATTTAATTATTTTTGTTTATAACAAATTAGAAGTTATTGTTGTTTTATTAATTTTTATATTTTGGAAATTAAATACAATAACAATTTGCAACTAAATTAATTTTGATTTTACGTCTATTGTTTGTTTAAAAATGAATAAAAAATAACAATTTGTATAAATCAGGCTAAAGTTTAATCAATCAAATTATAAATAATAAAAAATGATAAATGTACAATAAGAGGTATTTTCAAATTGAAACCATTTCAAGTTTGAAATTATTTGAAATTAACAAAATTCGTTTCAACTTCCAAAAATTTTTCTGTTTGAAAGTCTGTTAGTTGTGAATAAATATGGCGATTTTTTAAATGTTTTATGAACTTTTTTTAGCAGGTAAGTTTTTAAGTCAAATTGTTATGTCGAAAGAGGTGCTATTGAAAATCAGCAAGATCGGTCCATGTACTTCGACGCAGCAGACAAAACGCCATGCCTACCTCTAATTTTTCTACATCATTTGGAACAATGAAGTAACTTCAATTGAAAAAAAACAAATATATGGAGCGATAAAGAATTAAAAAATGAAAAAAACATCAAGTGAAAAAATTGGCATTCGTCCTAGGAATGGACACTGTAAAAAAAAAAACATGGATGTTTTTTTCCATTCGATATATCCCAAACATACATCGATGTTGCATCCATATTTCATAAAATACATCGATGTGTTTTATGCATTGATTGTTTTTTTTTTTTTTAATTATTTATTATTGAAGTTTTGATGTTTTTTTATTTTTTATTATTATATTTTCGAAAAATCTTAAGTTTATTTTACATCTCCTTATACTTTTTTTCAATACTATTTAAATAAAAGTTTACCAAGTCTTTCATCTCTCAATCTGTTTCTTTGTTGAGTCATCACCTGCGCCGCATGTAAAAATAGTCTGTCAGACGAAACCGATGTTTCCACCATTATAAGATATTTAAAATCGATCTTGTAAAGCTTGAGAAACTGCGATTTAAATTTTTTCCAAATATCCAACAGGAATCCATCTTTACTTTTATTGCTTTTCTAATTTCAATGAACACATTTATATATCTATCTACACGTTCTGCACATTATCGGATTATATCGATTTTTCGACATAATACATCGAGTATTTTTAAAACATCGATGTTTTTTGTCCATTCCTAATTCGTCCATATTTTCCGAGCTACGGACCTCTGAATTTTTTAAGTTTTTAAAATATCAATACGGGTAACATTTTAAAGCTTTTAAAGAGATCTTTAAGGAAATAATATATTTTTTTTTAATGCTTAACCCATAAAGAGCCGATGGTATTTTATGTAAAATTATATATGTAAAGTACTTAAATTTTATTTTTATTTTTAAGTCTCTGTCACCCCAATATTTGCCTCTTTAATTTACATAAAGGATGTGAAAGTTTCGGCATAGCCCAATACAACACTCTTACCTGTTCCACTTTTTGTGGCGAAGGGTTTAAAAATGCTAGTGAGCTTACGCTCTATAAACAAGCAGGAGAAAAAGGAAGTGTCAAAGAAGGAATAAATTTCTTTATTTTTGTAATCTCGCTTCATTAAAACTGAAACTCAAAATGCAGGTCGTTAATTAATTGAAAGCTTTGTACTTGATTTAAGAATATCAAAATGGACTGAAATTTGCACACAACTCTCGATAAATTTTAATACAGAATTCTTAAAATATAATTTCAAGTTTAGATTTCAGCCTGAATAACTAATAATCATCTCTGTGCATATCCTTCTCATGATGTTGCAAATTTTGCTTTTATTAGACTGCCTATTGATACATTTATTGATATTGGGCAACCAGCACATTTAGTTTCGATTAACGCTTTGCCTTAGGTGTAAGTAGAAGAAGTTCATATTTTGTTCTTCGAATCACAATTTGGTGGATATTTAGTACTTTATACTTCTAGAAGCTCTCGGTAATTCAACAATTTAAAAATTTCCATATTATTCATGTGTGATGTTTTATTTTTAGAGACAAATGTTGGGGTTAAGTAGACGGATGACCAACCTTCAGTGAATTTGTTGACGCGTTCAGTAATACTGTTGTCTATTTGTAATTGAGCGATAATCTCTACTGGCAATCATCATTTTAGTCTTCTAAATGTTGATCGTTTCACCATAAGCATTGCTATGTGCAACATCTATTTAAAAAATCAATAATTTAGGAGAGGAGGGGGGGGGGTGAGGGGGTAACATCGGCAATGTGTATGTTGCTTAGGTACTCATTCTTCATCTTAACACTTTTCTAAACGTAACGGAAAGTGATGAATACTTGTCGATATCCTCTTTTTATGTGTACAAAAAACGGGACTAATGCTTGATCAAAATAAAATAGCCTTCTAACTGTCTAACTGTAGGTTCACTTAAAGTTTTGATGCAATCGTACTTAATTAAATGTTTGGCCACACAGAATTTTCTTCCTTTTAAGATTTTTTAGGGTTCCGCACAAAAAGTTTTAAGACGTAACCGACTTATTTTCGTCACAATGTCTGACCGTCCATATGTCCGTCTGTCACAGCCCACTATCTTTGGAACAGTGATAAGTAGAAATTTGAAAGTTTCACAGTAGATTTATTAGTATAGGATGTCCCAATATTGACGTGATTTTCATTTATAAGGCAAACATTTGGAACTCACACAAATTATGTAAAAATATACCCGCTATAAAAATAAATTGTATACAATAAATTTGGAAATTAAAGGGAGTTCCCCAAAGGCCATGATTTCAATGAAAATGGATATATCTTTTAAACAGTTATATACTGACGATTTGTATTTTTAAAGAGGCTGTATTGCTATGTCTGCAATGGGAATAAATGTAACAAAATAAATAAAATGAAGGGTATGCCGATAGTTACGTGATTTTCTCATGTATGGTCTTATTTTTAAGTATCGTAATATGCTGAGACTATAAATTTACGCAGGGTTTGCATTGTTAAGTCGCTTTAAAAAAGTAAAAAAAAAAATATTTAAAGAAGTTTTAGTAGCAACGTCATTTTCACAGAACCTTAACATAACTTTACTCAAAGCAACATTTTATTAAATTAAAAGGTGACCCACCTATACATGAATCTGCACGAATCAAACTCACACTTGGCAGATTTATTTTATTATCATTATCATATATATTATTTCTAAAGCACTTTTTTTTGTCGGTTGCAAATATCTCTCATACCACCGCATCAAATTTAATGAATGATATCTCATT
Source organism: Cistogaster globosa (assembly GCA_937654795.1). NCBI lineage: Eukaryota > Metazoa > Arthropoda > Insecta > Diptera > Tachinidae > Cistogaster > Cistogaster globosa. Next base: position 63,217,122 of record OW569405.1, on the reverse strand, counting down.
TTAAAGCTTATTTCTAACACTAATGACGAAAAATAATTAGAAATTGAAAAATTAATATTTTCATTGATAAAAATTATATTTTATATAGAACTGCATGATAATACCGTCATTATATGTTTTTGTTCAAGTGTGGTAACGAAGTTTGTATTAAAATCCATTCTGGCAATACCGCTATTTACTAAGGCAGTTATATATAATATGCATATTACTTGCAAGTTAAGAATATAAATAACGTGCATTTAGATTAAAACAAGTAATATCAGCAAAAATTATTCATACCGATAAAACTGTACTCATACCCCGAATCAACCTTACACCTTCTGATCCAATTGTGCCTTTCCGAATGACACGAAGACAATTTCCTGTGAAAGTTGCTTTTGATATGACAATAAACAAAGCACAAGGTCAAACCCTTCAAAAGGTAGGATTGTATATACCAGAACCGGTCTTTTCACATGGGCAGTTATACGTGGCTTTTTCTCGTGTGCATACGTTTAAAGATATTATTGTTTATGTGTGTGAAGATAAATACGTCAAGTTAAATACGTTTTTAAAAAAATGTAGCATGCGATAAAATTTCCCCCCCTACATACAGTACAAATTGTATGGTACATTCAGTGTTTTTTTTTTTAACAAAAACGATTACAGCGACAAAACCCTTCGATCTCGGCGAATCAAATCTTTTGGAAAATCAAAGGCACATATAGAGCTATTAAACTGTAGTCACAGTTTATTCAAATTGTATTTGAGAATTTTTTTATAAGATGAGGAAAATTGACTTAGTGCAATTTTCTCATATACAATGAGTTCTGTGAGGGATTTTTGTTACTGTGGACAAACCCTTCGATCTCGGCGAATTCAATCTTTTGGGAAATCAAGGGCACATATAGAGCTATTAAACTGTAATCATAGTTTATTCAAATTGTATTTGAGAATTTGTGTGCCCTTGATTTCCCAAAAGATTTGATTCGCCGAGATCGAAGGGTTTTGTCGCTATAATCGTTTTTGTTAAAAAATAACACTGAATGTACCATACAATTTGTACTGTATGTAGGGGGGGGAGGAAATTTTATCGCATGCTACATTTTTTAAAAAACGTATTTAACTTGATGTATTTATCTTCACACACATTTATTGTTTGTATTAGGGATTCGTACGGGCAAAAAGTTAACGATGATCATGTCATTACCTCTAACATTGTATTCAAAGAAGTATTATAAAAGCATTTAAACATATGTGTGTATGTATGTAAATATGTATGATATATTATGTTTTCTAATATTTTTATACATTTAATTTCTATTAATTATTTTCATTTTATCTTACAAAAATGACAACTAACGCTGCGAAATATTTGCACGGGTCATCTAGTAATTACCTATTTTACATTCGTGTATTTGTTCTGTTGTGCTATATTTTCTTCTATATCTAGGTTAGTGGTTTTAAGTGTCAAACTCAGTTATTAATATCTTTACAAACAGTTTTTACGTTTTAAACGATAATGGATAAAATAGACGAAGTAAAAAGCAGAATGAAGCGGCTTTATTAATAAATTTAAAAAATAAAATATTTTTTATGACATTTCAATCTCAAATAATATGTATGTGTGTGTAGACGTAAGAGATATTTCAAGTATTTTATTGATAATTTAAAACAACTTGGTTTTTCCCTAATATTCGTATTTATACAAATTTTACTTCAGTAAATACCATTCACTTCGGGTGATTAATAATTTTTTAAAACTAAAAAAAAAAACAAAACAATTTACTAAAATTTGGAAACAGAAAGCGAAATTCCTATTGCGTCATGAATAAAAATTCACAACACAAACAAACGAACAATGAATATTGTTTCTATTAGCATTCTTAAAATTAAAAAAAATTTAATTACTGAACAAAACTATACTGGCGAAGAATATTAACGTAGATTCGTAAGGTCAGTCAACTTATCATCGTCAATACAATACAAACAAAACAAAACAAAATAAAACTAAAAACTAATAGAATGCAACAACAAAACAAAAAAAAAATATGCTCAGAATTCTTAATTATGGTTTTCTTATTTTCTTGAATAATTTAAAGTAAATTGCCATCAAAACTATAAATAAATAAATAAAAACAAACCTTCAATTTTATTTTAAAATTTGAAATAAAAAAAAAAAATTAATCTTAAATGCATAAAAACGTTCTTCCATTCATTATTCGTTATTGTTATTTGTGATTGGAAGAAAATTTAAAAATGAATCAGAATTAACACCAAAACGCTTGTGACCTTCCTGCACATAACCGGAACGGTTTATACATAAGACAAATAATTTCTGGTGAAAACTGATAATTATCATCTTCTTTTTTCAATAGGGAGTTCCGAGTAACTGCTAGAATTTCAGTTATGGCGTAAAAAAGCCTCTGAAACTGCTGCCTGTAATTCAAGATGTAACGTCTCAGATTCTTTAAAGACTGCAAACAAGTATCGTTTCCGTCTTCCTGCCTACAAGTTACTTAAGTGCCATTCGATATTAAAAGTAGTTGTCATTAGCCATCAGATTAATGGAATTTTATGAACCTGAAATCTTAATTGGCACCATAATCCTTCTCATCAAAAAATATAGAAACCGCCTCCTTGCCTAAAGGCATCTGCTAAATCTTTTCTTGATAAAAAAACAAGACTTAAGCCAAAGAAAAACCGATACCATTGAAAAAACTGAAAACTGTTTTCCACATCTTTTTCAGTCCTAATTATTATGGCCCGCTTCATATATGCTCGTCGACATATAATTCTCTTAATTATCTTTAGTTTTAGATTATTTATAAATGACACTTTAGATTTTGTATAATTTCGAAAACTTATGGTTTTAACCTAAATATATTAAAGGCGGAGTTGTCTCTTTTATTAAAAGATTATTCATTAAGAAATGAGCCTAAGAATTTTATAGACTATTTAATCTGATTTAGGATAGATAGACATTAAGTCTTAAATATTTCGATAAGATCGGTTCATCCTAACAAACCCCTGTATTGATGCTCAAATTTAGGTTTAAACGTCATGTTTTTCCCTTTTTGAATAAACGTATGGGGAGGGGGGGGGGATGTTTTGGTTGCAAACACCAGCACGGAATTCTTTTATTTTTACTTTATTTGAGGCAATTTATTTTCTATTTTTATGCTCTTCATCACAAAAAGTGGAAAAAGGATATTCCGTTTATAATTTCTACATTACTCATTTCCGACCCCATAAAGTATATATATATATATAGCTTCGGTCAATATAATAGCATCACGCACAAATATATAACGACTCCGTTTACATCAGTTGGGCAGATTCAACTCAAAACAAAATAATAAATTCTTTAATGTTGATGGCTTATTATCGTAAGAGAATTATTTGGTTTATTTTTAACAGTTTATAAAACTTTAAGACTACACAGTCAAAATTATAGCACTTAAGTTCTAAAAATAAATCAAAAGTTTCATTTCATTCATACATATATCTTGTAGATAAATTAATTGTATGGTTTCAATACTTTGTCGCGTGCTATTTGTTTGCGATTACCGCGGCACAACGCCTTTTCATGGACTCCACTTTAACTTTGATCGAATTCCAAATTATTGGCTTTATTGTAGATATACCCTTTTTAATGTACGTCCACAGATTTTCAATAGGATTCAAATCTGGGGACTGTGCAGGCCACTCCACTGCATTTACAGAGTTTTCATTGAACCATTTTTTTGCTATTTTGCTGCTGTGCTTGGGGTCGTTGTCTTGCTAGAAAACCTAAGCCAGCGGCATTTCTTAGAAAGCATATGGCAGCAAAATTTCATCAAGGATTATGACGTAAACCAATTAATCCGTAATGGTTTCGATCCAACATATAGGACGATACGAGAAGCAACCCCATACCATAATACTATGAACCCCATGTTTGATAGTTTTTAATATGAACTGTGACTTTTATTTGCTGTTAGGTGGCCAATGATCAAAACATCTGGAACCCTTTCCACCAAAAAAAAATTTTGGATTTAATCCATAGCACATTTTTCCACTTTTCCATTGGCCAATTTAGATGTGCTTTAGCAAAAGATATCCGTTTTGCAACATTCTTAGAGGAAAGGAGTGGCACTTTTCGCAGACTACAGACATTGAGTCTGATGTCCCCAAGTTTGCGGCGATAAGTTTCCACGCTTGCCGGCAATTCCGATGTTTTTTTGAGCTCATAGCTGTCATAAAGGGATTTACTTTAGTCGTCCGTTCTAACCGTTTTACTATTAACAGTCCACCCTAAATACGGGCGTTAGGCACGACGTAATTTAGCGTCTAGTTTTTACGTTGTAATGAGTAACTTAAATAAGAGCGCCAACGTTGTGAAACGAACAGTATTGTTTACTTATCTTATTTGCTAAAAATAACAAAATTAAAATAATTAAGAGAGTTAAAATCGCGAAATTGACCTTAAAGTAGCTGTAATGTCATTACTGTTGGAAATACTTTTGTATACACCACAAAAAAAAAAAACAATAACAACACTTCTTTTGCAGCCAACTTCACTTTTTACGCGCGTCAAAATTGGATTTTTCAATTGTTCAACGTTAGCGTCGCGCTATTTGGGTTGGTCTCATACATTTTGTATGGGCATGAGGATTTTTGACAGTTAAATAACGTCTTACGCTCGTATTTAGGGTGGATTGTAAGGGTGACAAAACTCCCTTTCTACTATGGAATTAAACTTTTTGCGCATATCTTAGAGCATTTTATATCACTTTATTGCAACAGCCAAGCAATTCCGTTATTTGGGAATTCGATTCATTCTCTAACGCAACATTTTTTTTTAGTTCAAGTTTTTCCGGCGAACAATGCTTTCCGCGACCCGTAAATACATAATTTTTATAAAACTACCTTCCATTTTTACCTATTTTTTACAAAATTTTTCAAAACAAATTAAAAAAGCCTACTACTACTTGAATAACTGCACAAAATGATAAGGGCATGGCGAAATATTTTACCAGGTGGTGGCAGTGGCGAATTTCATTCATTCAGGTGGTGGCAGTGGCGAATTTCATTCATTTTCGCCGTTGCAGAAAACTTCAAACTTCATATAAAAAAAATTTTAGCTGATTTTTTATATATGGAGTTTGACATTTTCTGCAACGGCGAAAATGAATAAATTCGCCACTGCCACCACCTGGTAAATTATTTCGCCATGGATAAGGGTTAGTAAAAGATCTTCTATAACTTATTAACAGTTACGAAATTTGACAACAAATGCACACACTCTGAGATATCATAAAAAAAATGTAACTGTTTTTAACACTCAAAAAAAAAAAATAATAATAATAAAAAGGTGAAATTTTTACATCCAATCGATTAGACATAGTGTCGGAAGAGGTGTTATTGGAAATCAACAAGATCGGTCCATGTCCTTCGACGCAGCGGGCAAAACATCACGCCTGTCTCTAATTTTTCTACATCATTTGTAATAATAAAGTAACTCAAAAAAAAAAAAAAAAAATATGGGGCGATAGAGAATTAAAAAGTAAGAAAAAACATCAAGTGAAAAAATTGGCGCTCGCCCATATTTTCCAAGTTACGGGTCTCTGAAATTTTCAAAATTTTTAAAATATCAATATGGATCATTATAGGCTTTTAAAGAGATATTTAAGGAAAGAGATATTTAAGGAAATAATAATATTTAAAAAAATGCTTAACCCATTAAGAGCATGTGGCATTTTTATGTAATTTTTTGTTTAAGTTATTTAATGCTCTATTCTCCTCTATATTTGCTTTTTTTTTTTTTTTTTGATTGGAGTTACTCCACTAAACTAGATTTAGGTAAATGGTGAAGGGTATAAAAGATTTGGCATAGCCGAATATAGCAGTCGTATTTGTTTATTTTATCTCTGGCTACCATAGCTTTCTTGCTTTTAAAGTCAAAGAAGTCACATTTTATCTAACTTAGCCGCATCTTCCGTCATAAAGTTTTGTTTGCTGTTACTTCCCTGCGTTAAAAGCTTAAGCTTATTCTCTTAATAAAGACGCCCCGAATCCTTATCCGCTGCTTTTATTATAAAAAGACCTTGCAATCACTAACTTATCTGCCATGGATTCACTCAATAATTGTTTTTTTTATTTTCCGAGAGGATGGAGCTGCTGTTTAGAATGGTTGCTAACAGCCGACTAGAGTAGTTTCGATGGTTCAAAATTTTGTTTGGAGCATTTTAAGGAGATTTATTAATATACGCCTGAATCGAAAAGAACTAAAATCAGAAAGGTGTAATTGAGTTGATGGAGTCAAGATACAAAAAGAGAAAGATGTCATAGTAAAAGCAAAAAGTGCTGTTTTAATACGACAATAATTGGCGTTACATGTCAATAAAACGATGGTGATAGACTTCTGACCCACAGTAAATACTGTCAGTTTGCAGACTTTAAAACAAAGTTTCAAGAAAGTAGATTCATTCGAAGCAAAAACAAAAAAATTGTTTTACAAAAACCTTTCGAACACTAGAAGCAGCATTGGAATAAAGGTAACACCCTTGAAATGGAGTACTTGACGAATAATTTACATTTTTATTTCTAAAAACTTGGTGCTTTCTAAAAACTGTAGTCTTAACAAAAATTAAGAAAGTACTGCCAGTCAATTAAGATAATTTTTAAATTAACTGATATTATTGTCCGCTACAAGTCAAGGAAAACAAATATATTTCTCATCTCACCTTCAAATATTGTAACAGCAACTAAAACTAAAACTTAATCTAATGAATTTATATTGTATTTTTTTCATTTTCATTTACAACTACTACAACTTACCTTTTAACTTAGTTTTTGTTCTTTTTCTGCTAAAACTCATCATTTATATTAAAAAAAATTTCATACAAATGTTTTTAATATAAATATGCAACAGAAGTGTTCATTCGTATTTACATAAACAAGTAACAAGTTTAGCACAATTTAATTAAATTGAATCATTGTGCAAATAAACAGAAGAAGAAATAAATGGACAAAATAATCCTTGCAAAAATAACCAACTTCAAGACAGACAACTTTAAATCATGCTTCTTTGAGACAAATCACATTAATTATGGCAACAGTCTTTGATTTCTAAATTCAAATTGTTCCTTGTAAACACCAGCTGTCTGTCTATAGCCGTTCAAAAGTTGGGCTACATACATCACATTACAAAAACTGCTGGGACACCCTTTAATTTGCAAGCCCAAATTTTATACTTGTTGTTATAGCTGACTAAGGAAACAGTTGGGTCAAATACATCAAATTACATAATCTCCACGGGAACCCCTTAATTTACAATAGAGCTGTAAATTAATCATTTTTTTTTTTTTGATTTTAATTCGTTACGGGTTTACTAAATTTTGAATTAATTTTTTTACACAACAAAAATGAATTGAATAAAATTTGAATCAATTCAATCGAATTGGATAGAAATTAATTTTAGTTCGTTTTCAATTCAAATGAATTTGTAAAAAAAAGTTTCAATTCGTTTCTAATTCAAATGGATTTTCCAAAGTGAATTGTAATTCATTTCTTTTTCATTTGTATTAAATTGATTTGAATTCATTCAAATAAGTTAAAACAAGAAATTGCAATTCGAATGAATCAAATCAAAAATGAGTTGCAATCAATCGAATTCAAGAGCAGAAATAGGGGTAATAAAAAAATGGAAATTTCTTTTACTAGATTGAAAATATTCAATGATCAAAGGTCAAAGAAAACATGGAAATGCAATTAACGAGTTGGTAATGAATTGCTAATTACTTTTTATAATTTATTTAAATTAATTCAAAATTAATTGAATTTAATTTAATTGAAAATGAATTTCAATTCACTTTGACTAATTCATTTGAATTAGAAACGAATTGCAATTTATTTTACTAAATTCGTTTGAATGGACTCAAACCTCATTCAATTCAGTTTTTTGTGTGAAAAAATTAACTAACAAATTGCTAAATCAGTACATGAATGATTCGCAAATTAATTAAAAAAAGAATGATTCATTTACAGCAGAAATTACTGAAATCTGCGGGCACAAACATAAAAAAGCACAATTCAAACGAATTGATAACTTGCTTAATTTTTTGAAGTCGTATAAAAATGCAAAAGAAACAATTAAGTGAATAATTCAACTGAACTAAGTAGTTCAAGAACTTTAAACTTGCCTTTGATAGGTTTTTGGTACATCACCTTTGTAGAGTTAACTCGCATTGGATAGAAGTTTATCTTTCCGACAGCTTATCCTAATAAACAAAAAGTTTCTATTTGCTTAATAAAATACTCTTTTTAATTTTGGTAAGTTACAAAAATTATTCTCAGATGTCAAAAAAGTATTTTTGTATTAAAAAAAAAATTAAGTTAAAACTTATTTATCATTTATTAACCTGATAAAATTACAGAAGAGTTTTTAAAGGACCGTTAACTTCCAAGAGATGCATGTGTAACTAAACACGAATACTTTTCGTTTAACAGTTAAATTAGCTTTTTATGCAAACTTAATTATATGTATGTGTAGCCAAGTGCTTCTTAGTAAAATTCGTTCAGTTTTTATATGCGAGTAGAATAAAAAAAAATTAAGTTTAATGTCACATTTAAATAAAAATAACACAAAAACAAAAAATTAGTATTTAATGAAAACAAACATTAATAGACAGACGTAAAAATATCATTATATTCTTTTTCTTTTTTGTTCTTCTATTGTATATTTTAAAGATTTTTCTACAAAAATCTTTGTGCAAAAATGTAGGAGGGATAGTCAATGAGTCTTAACAAAATAAAAAAAAAATACATTTTCTTCTATTCATTTCTTAATTTAGACAATGTAGAAAGTCTTAAAAAGAGAAAAATTTTTAAAACTGGATTTTAAAGTGGAGATTAAATATATTCCCGCAATAACAACGATTTTCTTGGATTTGGGGGCAGTATATGCGCTGCATCAGAAATTTAAAGAATAGAATTAAAATTAATCTTGCATTTTATTTTTGTATACGAATAATATCTTATCTCATTTTATGCTTTCGTTTCGTTCGGGTCTGATACAGCACATAAATAAATAGAATGGTGGCCACATGTTATAATTATTATTATTGGGTCTCTTATTAAATACCATTTGGTTTCTCCTTCCATGATCAGGCAAAAGTGCTACGAAAATATACCTTCCCGCACAACCAATAGTTTTACTGCTCAAATGGCTTTTGCTATTGACTAGTGGTTTCTGGCCGACTACCAATGCATGTTAGCTTCGTCTTCCATCACATAGTCCCGAGAAGCGACAGCGTTTGTCCTTATGGCATTCATATTTATAATCCTTATTCTAATGTTTACCAGTGCTGGCCGTTCGCACACAATGTGTGCTGCCACAGCAGCCTCTTCCAGGCACATCTTACAAACATTATCCCCCATGATTTCAATCTTGTTTCGATGTTATCTGTAGTTTGCATTTCCTGTCACGATAAGAGAAATCTAGCTCCGGGTCTTTTCACTGTAACCAAGTGGGGATTTCGCCTAATGGCTCCTTAAGTACCATTTCAGCCTTCACTGCATGCAATCCTTTTCTGCAACGAACCACAGATTGATTTCTGGCAGTTGAGTCGCCTTGATCTCTTCGTGTATAAGTAACAGAATCGTCGTTTTATTTAGACCATACCAAGTGGTATCTTTTTCTATATAAAATTCTGATAAGGATGTAGTTATTTTTCGTCTAAACTTATCCTCGTATAAAATTATTTAAAAGATAAAATTTATTTAAAAAAACATGAATAATTTTATTTTTATTAAATAAATAAATTTATTTATTCATTTTATAATGAAACAAAATAAAAACAGAAAATATTTTTGTGAATTTCTTAATTTAACCCTGGCCTAGAATTTATACAGTCAACGACAACCAGCCAAATAATTGGCAACATGTTATTGTCATTAAAATGCGAAAAACACAAGAATCGTTATTATGATTTGAGGATGCTGATGATTATCATCATTTAGATAACTTATTCCAGGTCACTGAAGAATATTAATTATTTGTTTTAAATAAATCATAATTATTAACTTTGTAATCAAATAAAATAAAAACTTTAAAAGTTATTGCATTTATACCTAAATTTTTCAAAAAAGTTTTGTTTCTGCTCAGTTTACATAAAAAAAGAGCAATGAACGGCAGTCATATTGCGCAGATTACGATGTTGAGCGGATATTTCAGTATTTACTTATCGTAAACTACATTAAGATCAACAATTCAATCAATTTAACAAAATCAGAAAATAAAAACTGGAGTTGTGTAAATGGACGAAACGTTGTCTTTTTGAAGAGACTTGAATAAAAATTGCAAAGAAGATTGAATATAAAATCTGTTTTCATGTAAAACTGTATTCTTAGAAGCCAATTAATAAAATATTTAAAAAATTTAAATATTACATTATTAGACTAATGATTTTAGTATTATAACCAAATAAGTAATTTCAATTCGGCTTAAGTCACGCACATTTTAATACTAATTTTGTTTAAAAAAGAAAAATTTTAAAAACAAAAATACTGAAATTATACGCCGAGCACCTTGTATATAATCAGGATGATACTAAAAACAATTAATGTGAGACAAATAATTTTCGTTCGCTTTTTAACAATGATGATGGTTAGTAAAAACAAAAACAAATTTTTGCAACAAAAATTTGTTAATTACCCCATCATGAATATCTTTTCCCTCGAAAACTTTTCCCTTTTCCTCAAATGGCAATCGTGAGTAATTCACGTGAAAATTTTTTCATGTAAACAAAAATTCCTCTTATCGTGAATGATTTTTATTCACTTAAGTTTTTCTGGAGGATGGCATACATTATGAAAGCTTAAATGTATTTTAATTAGAATATTAAAAATATTAATAAATTTTTAAATAAAAATCAGTAACAGTGCAGAGCGTCATTATGTTCGTAAAAATTAAAAACAAAGAGTTCTGTTACCTGAAATTTTGTGAAAATATTTACAGAAGTTCTAGCAAAGTGTAGCTTTTTATTAAAAATGTCACTAAACGCCACTAATGCAATTTTTTACAGATCGTACGACTGAGCATGAATTTGAATCATGGCCTTTAATGGCAAAATGAAGTTATTTCTTTTAGAATTTGTCCAATAAATCTAATACAAAAATTAGTTTTATTTAAATGGGTCAGTAGCAATGTTTCGGATAATTTTAAGAGGCTAGATGCGCCTTGCAAACCCCGACCAAAAGTCAGGCTTTACCTAGAGGCAAGTTCTGGAAATAAAGTTATGAAATTGATTATAAAAATTTTGTTTAATCCTATTTAAGTTTTAGTTAACAATTTCTACAGAGCTTTTTCCTCTTGTTTACATTCAAATGTTAACATTCAATATGCATGATAGCTTCAATGAAGGGAACAAATATTTCGCGGGAAATTCATGATATCAATTTTCACTTCAAAGGGAATGAAAATTTAATGGAAAATAAATTTCACTTCTTATTCACGATAGGGGTGAATATTTTTTTCTTTAAAAAAAAATTAGTAATCAAAATTTGTGTGAACTTTAGCAATAATATAAGTGATAGGAAATCTCTTGGTGCAAACACATTTACCGTTAAAGGTCCCATTTTCTTTCAAAAATTCTAAATGGTAGATTTGTTTTTTCAAGAATCGATTAATAAAAGTGATGAAATACTTTTTTTTATTCAAATCTCTGACAATATATTGAGTGCAAAAAGCAATGAGCACAAACAAAAATGAAAGTCTTATGGCAGGAAAGAAACTGATCTCAAAAAGAAATCTCTAAGGAAAGTATGACACATGAAAATATATGTATGTATAAATATGAAAACTTCTAATTTTAAAAAATGTATAAAATTTTAACAAACATCGGTGCAGTTTTTTATATTAACTTATTAATTGTTAATTTTTTAGCATTGAATGACAAATAATGCTTAATCTTTTTAATTCAAATATCTCATTTAATTAGTTTAAGCGTGCAAAGTGCCCAATAGAAATTATCATAATATTTTGTGATATTTGGTTTTTTTCTATTTTTCAGTATCTTTTAACTGCATTAACAGTAGACTTGTGTAGTTTATAAACGAACTAGTTAGTTCATTTTTTAATTATACTTTTTATTTAAACTACCAGACAAGATGAACTAGACTCCATGTCTGTGTGTGTGTAGGACTTGAAATTAGTGCTGCCACGCATTTTATTAAACATTAGTTTTGGCAATGCTACATTATTGTTTCCATTATATTTTGAAAAGATCATTTGAACTTAAAGAGCTTTTGAATTAAAGAAAGCGTATTAAGTGAAAGATGAAAAGTACGAACAATACGTCAACAGAACCAACGGGTTATTGTTGTTTTGCTTAAACTTGAATATTTATTTCTATTTTTTTTTACTTTATTATTTTAATTTAGTAAATTTTTGTACAAAAATCTCTGGTTTATCTAAAACTTTTTGTGAATTTTTGAATAAAATGCTTTCACCTGCAATAATCAGCATCGGTGGAATTAAAATACCACTGTTTAACAAGAAAGTCGGCACGCTTATATTCAATTGACGTGAATTGAACGTTGCTGCCATTAAACTTTATTTGAGAATGTTTCGTTTTTGTATTAGATCAAGCTTCATTGTGTTAATGATCCAAATGTTTTTATTTTCCAACATATCATTGGTATTGAAGTTTGGTGGTAAAGCTAGATCCCGTGACAATTCGTTAACTGGTCACCTTTACCTTAATCACATTTTAGATAAGCTGAAGTTGCCTATTATCTATAAAAATTAAGTTGAGTACGAGTAAATGAAAAGTGTCTTTAGCAAGATCAAGTATTTTCTGGAATCGTTTTATAATCCCTTCAACACTTCGTTTACCAACCACCAATTCCGCCAAAGTTTTGCATCATTCAGAAAATTTGAGTTTTTTACGGGGCTGCATATAATTCTTTTGCTATCAAAATCACGTATAAATAATAAAAATTTTCCTTACTCTGAATCATTGATTCCAATTTCGTGACAATATTGACAAACTAATAATTGTACTTGTCTAATGTCAATGAACTTTAAGAAATCAAATAGTATTAATATTTAATTTATATGCAGTTTTTATACTGTAAAATTGTTAACTTTTAGTTTTGAAAATTCCCCAAAAACAAAAAAAAAAAAAAAAAAATTCACGCGTGTTAAGAATTCAATTTGTCAATTTTTATTAAGTTTATTTAATAAAAATATTTTAACTGCTGGCCAACAGGTTTAAAGACATGATTTCATTATCGTCATGATGAACGAACGTAGAACGACACAAGATCATTCCAATATTTTATGCTGACGAAAGCATTAACAAATCATTTTAAATTTTGTTTGATGGCCTTTACCCTGCAGTGGTAAAATTGAGAAACAACCAAAAACGGGATGACTGGGAAATAGTTGTTAAAACAGGAACTTAATATTTTAAATAAAAACTTGTATAATTTATTTGAATGAATGAATTTTAAATCAATTTCGGCTAAGATTCAATTTTTAATTTAAATTTAATTTAATTTTAGAAAGAAAAATTACAAATGTACGAGGACGTTTACCAAAGAAAACAATAAAAATTAGACGCTAGCAGAAGGTATTGCCACATTTTCCGGACCGTTAAATCCAATTACCAGGTGGTAGCGCAGGCGAATTCACTATTTTTGCTGCAAATTATTACTGTCAAACTCCATATATGAATAATCTGTTTATATTTTTTAATATTTGGAAATTGACAGTAATGATTAGCAGCAAAAAAATAGTGAATTCGCCTGCGCTGCCACCTGGTAATTGATTTGCCTTATCTTTAGTCGATTTTAACATATGAGATAAAGCTGCCAAAGCCAAAAATATCGCTATCTCGGCAATTGCTGTTCTAAAATTTACAGTGTCTAAAATTATCAATCGTTGCCACGTTTGGCGACAAATCGCCATAACTGACAACACTGCGCTTAACGAAAATAATCTCACAATTCGCTTATTCTAAAACCTAGATTTACCGAACGTCATCCTTTTTTGAAATAAGTCTGACCAAAAGGAAAGGAGTGCAGAATTGTTTTCTTTCCTACAAGAATCAAAATTGCTGCAAGAAAATATTGACGTGTGTGAACTCGGTAATTGTAAGCAGATGTGTCATCTTTCTTGTCGATTGCTTTTTCACCCGAAATTTTTTTGGGCAAAGTTAAAATGACTGTACGAATTATTTGCCCTTGACGTCAATTTATTTCCACACTTTTGCTCTTTTTACATTCCATATCGTTTTATTTCATTTTCTTCTCTTTAATAGTTTCGAAAAAAGAACTAGCGGGTAAACGCAAATATAGGTGCGGTAAGAAAGCATAAACAAGTGTTCCTATTCAGGTGAACTTGTTTTTTTGTTTATTTATTTATTTTTTGTTTAAATATTTCTGCTACTGTTTGTTTAAAAAAAAAAAAAAAAAAAAAAACAAAATAAAATCATGTAACTTTAGTTATGTATCTTCATTTGACTATGGTTTATTGGCTGTTAAAATATTAATACGAGTGTCAGCCTCCATGATGAGTGTATGCGTTAAAAGCGCTTTGAACACATACGTTCCAGTGTGTAAAAGGCGATGTTTATTGTGTGGTTAAAAATTAATAAAAACAGTCAGTCTACTAAAGTTGAATGGATTTTAACAAAATTATTTATTATGCCGACAGTTTATGTGCCAAGAACGGACAAACACGCACACACACACACACAAACATAAGGGTATAGCTCAACATTTGATGATTTTATTTCAGAATAAGTATTTGTAAACAATTTAATGACTGAAAAAGTTCTGTTTAATATGGAAATGTTGACAGGTTTTAAGTTTTTAAATCATATTAAACAAAATAGTTACACAGTGGGACCGTTATTAATAAAAAGCAAGGCCTTACGTTTAAACCAAATTATTGCTCCTGCGCATTCTGGACGTCCAATTTTGGATCACTTTTTCAAGTTCTGCTGGCCGTATGTCACGAATAGGACAAACAACGTTGGCCTCCAAAGCGTCAGTTGTGACTGGTTTTTCAGTCAGTTGTGACTTCACTTGGCCCCACAGGAAATAATCGAGAGGTGTAAAATCGCACGACTTTGGAGGCCAATATACAGGCCCATTTCTCAAAATTAACTTATCGCCAAATTTTGATATCAAAATTTCGATGGTTGCAGTCACCATTTGGTACGTAGCGCCACCTTGTTGAAACCACATTTCGTCCGATCAATGTCATCCATATTTTTAAACCGAAAATCATTAATCATGATACGGTAACGATCTCTATTGACCGTAACGTGAGATCCGACCTCATTTTGAAGAAATAAGGTCCGATGATGCCACCAGTATGTAAACCACACCAAACAGTGCATTTTTCTGGATGTAGTGGAGTCTGTATTGTATGTTTTGGATTGTTCTTACTCCATTTGCGGCAATTTTGCTCATTTACAAACCCGTTAAGCAAGAAATGAGACTCATCGCTGAATACAATTTGGCGATAAAACAACGGGTCAATTACTATCTGCTCTAGAGGCTAATCGGTAAAAGAACGACGCAAATAATGGTTTCGTGGCTTTAATTCCTGCAATAGCTGGATCTTATACGGGTGCAGTCCAAGATGTTTGCGGAAAATATTTCAGAAAGAGGACAGAAAGAGTCCCAATTCCTGCGGCCAACGATGAATCGATAAATTTCGATCTTCTTCCACATTTTCGTTTACAGCAGCGATGTCCTCTTTAATACGCACATTTCTTCGACGTGTTGGTATAATTGCATCCTCTAGAGAGAATTCGACGGATGGCTTGCTCAGATGTACGATTATAAAAATCACGAAGTCGTCTATAAGTTGCTCGAACTGATGACTGATTTTCAAGGTAAACTTGTGTGACTTGATTGCGTTGTTTATGCGTGAGTCTATTTATTATGATTTGCCAAAGTTTACTGAAATAAATAAGAAAGAATTTTTATCATCTATCGGGCTTAAAAAAACTCCCGATATTTGTTGAGAACTATTTAGTTATGTGATGGAAATTGATCTACTTAAAAATGTTAGTTTGGAAAGGACGTAATAATATTTTTATCGATTTCAAGAAAAACGAAAACGAATTCAAAAACAATTTTTCTTAAATTGATCAATTTCCACCACATATCTGATTGTTCTAATGCTTCAGTAAAATTCAACTCATTGAGAAAATAAAATAACGAAATAAAATGATGCCACGATTGAATAAAAAAAAAAACCGAATGCAGTCATTTACGAACTTTACAGAGTGAAAGTTTAAATTATTCTTTTTATTCTCTTGGCTCATTGTTTTTTATTCATAATTATTGGCAATTTTTACTAGTGCATAATGGGGCAGAACCAAATGTTTTACAAATAAATCTGTAACTTATACACGGCTGCACTGATTGAAACTAAATTCCTTACGCTGATAGAAGCATTCGTGCCAAAGGTTGAGCCTTCCAGACTTCTCAGCGTAACTCGAAAATGTAAGTTTTTATAACGTTGGCCATTCTTTATTTTAATTTAAATTTAAAGTTTTGGCTTAAAAAGCCTCTAATTGAGCACTTAGAGTCAATTAAATAAATAAGCCGTTAAAGAAGAGCAAAAGGGCTTTTGTCTTTTGCAAAATTAAAATTCTCATTTTGTCTAGACCTTAATAATTTTTATTTTAAGAGTGATTGTGCTACGTAGAATGGATCTGTAATTTTCCCTCCTTTTCTCATAGGAGCTAGTATTGAGTTAGTTCCTGCATAAAAAATTCACAAATCTGCAAGATTTTACCCCTGGACCTTCTCAAGCTGATTTACTTTTTCTAAAAAAAATTTCAGTTTTTATCCCATGAAAACTCTGGAATCAGATTTAAAAGGCTCTACGTATATTTGGCTATTCTAAAAAGTATTTAGTGACTAAAGGGCCCCATGTACATTTTATGGGCCAATCTAGAATCTTGGAATTTTTGGTGCATGAATTTGGAAATTTTCCGTTTCGATTTTTTCTAAACCTAAAAATTTTTTTCAGTTTTTTATTCCGTACGCATACTATATAGCCAAAAGTCCCATTGTGCATTGTTAAATAGTGAATTTTATTTGTGTTAAAATGCATAAAAAAACAAAAGACTTAAGAAACGCACATTTTTTGTATTAAAAATGTTTTATTGTTTTTCTTTAGTTCAACTTTCTTTCATTACTGTTTTTTAAAGCTCTTTGTTGTATTTTGTTACTGCACATTTTTGCTTAATGGAACACACTGTGCTAGTGGCTGGGCACGTATCGAAGATGTTTAAAATTACGTGCTGTTTTATCCATATTCATTTGCATAAAACGCTGTTCAAAAAAAAAAAAAAATCATGAATGAGTTTAAATTAAGAATAATTCGAAGCACTAAATGAAATACTAAATTACAACAAATATATTGCATAAATGTGTAGCAACAACTATAGACATGCAAACATGTTTTAGTAATAAAATCAATTAAATGAAATACTTTATTTGAGGGTTTTATTGTAGCGAAGATATGTTCAAGCATTTAAATTGCTTATTTCTTTAAAAATAATACGTTCTTGTATCTTGTATGGATACAGGGTTGGATAATGGTAATTGACAAATCTAACAACGGTTTATTTAAATATAGCTTTTCCGGTTTCTAATTTTTTAATATAAATTTTATTCACATTTTAATTACACTTGAAACCTAATCTAAATCTATTCAAAATATTTATCGTTAAAGTATTTTTATACTCAAAATGTAAAAAAGTGCTCACCAGAAATTCTAGTTTTTTCCTATTAAGAAATCCAGCCTTAGGACCATTGTGCTAAAATAAATGGCTCTACTTCTCTTTTAAATTTTGTTTTTCTTGCTATGAGACTTGTAAAAAAAGAACATAAAATCTTAAAGCTGTAACATACAACACGGAAATATTTTAAATTGCACCAGGCTTGTGTTATTAAAAAAAAGATTATGAGAATTTTACCATCCCTGGAATTACTGTCTTAATTTTTAAAGGTTACACTTCATAACATTAATTCAGTTAACTACAAAAAAATACTTGTTGTATTAATTTCGTTTGCATGTGTTGGTTTAAATTAATTTTTGTTTGTTGGCCAGTTATTTTTTCTTGATTAATTCTTATTTATTTTTTATTTTTCACTTTATTGCATTTTTGTTGTTGTAACATTTCTTGTCTTCGATTCAATTAATATTGATTTTTTATTTCGTGTATTTTCAATTTATGTAAAGAACTTTTTGGCCGCCTGTCAATTCAGTTGCCTGTCATTATTGTGCGCGTTACGTTGGGTTTTTATGCTTGAATTAATATTTTTGAAAAAGATTCTGAAAAAAAATGAATAAAAATTAAAATTGCTTATATAATTGATAACAGACAAGTGCATGTAATTACGAAATAAAAAAAATGTTTTAAATTAAAATAAAAAATTAAATTAAATTAAAACTTTTAATTAAATAAAAAAAAATAAAATTAGATTTAATTTTACGAAAAGTTTAAGTTGAAAAAAAATATTTGAGAAATTAAATTTGTAAAAATTTTAACATAAAAAAAATTACATTAAAAAAGTGTTTTTCTTTTATTTACCTGTGCAACACATAATTTAAATAAAAATAATTACAATATCCTGATATTAAGGTAAGCGAACAGCTGTGAATGCATTTTACTTCATTGTTATTTAATTTTTAAAATTTGTGTTGCAGTTATAAATAAATTTTAATGATTCAAATGCATTGTAAATAAAATACAGATGTTCAAATTGTTTTAATTTTGAAGAAACGAGATTTTTTTATTAGAACATTATAAATAAATTTGGAATAATTAAAGAAACTTTAATTTCGTTTGGTAATAATAATGTTTAATAACTGGAAAATACATTACTTAAGCCTCAACTTTTATAAATCAGCAAAAAATGGCTTTTAAAGAAATACTTTTGAAATAGGAATTAGGACAAGACATAATTTAACATGAATGCACACAGTGCTGTGCATAAAATTAGACGCAGGCAACACCGGGTACAATAAGCTAGTGAGATCATATATCTCAAACTTTATTGGAAATTATGAAAGTAGAAAATGTTTAATAAAAAAATAAGAAAAGGTGCTTTTAACTTCTGAGTGAGTTTCAGATTACATTTTCTTAAAGAGAAAAAAATTGTTTTTATTCTATTAAAGGGTTAAGAAAAGTGCCAGTGTGAAAAGTAAGGAGTGTTGTGGCATAACATAGTATGTCACACTATCGTGAGAAACTTATGTCTCTTAATGAGATGGCTAATAAACAGTTTAAAGATAAATTTAGCGAATATAATGGAGAGTTATTTAAAATTAACTTAAAAGATTGAAGGCTGCGGCAAAATGAGAATTTAGTCTTTTTAAAATTAATGAGTCAATTATGTACGAACTTCAGTTGCTTTGCCCTTCACTGAAATTATATTACAGATGGCAACTGGTAACTAACAGTTGACAATTTCAATTAGCAAATAGTTATGATATTGGACACCGAATATTATTGGTTACCTTGACAATTTGTTTTTATTAGTTTTGTTTTAAGGAAGAAATATAATTAGAAATATATCGTCATCTGAAATGCAAATTAAGTTTCATTAAAAAATTTCAAGTTATGGTTTTTTATTGACTACTCGTACAATTCCCTAAATTATTTTTCAATTATAAATTATCATTTCAAAGGTATAAATTTGGGTAAGTTGTAGTAAAATTAATAAGATATAAAACACGAAAAAGAATACCAAACTAAAAAAGGTTTAATAGTTTAAAGATGGCCCGCCACTATAACCCTAATCGAGCAAAGAAACAATATTGTTGAGATAATCATATTCTAAGAACAACGTATTGTGATTGTATTGTATGGATGTATGCAAAATATAGTATTGTTACATTTAATAATAATATAGTTGGTCTTCGAATCATATTGTTGTCTAACATAATAATAACATGGTAAAGTGCAGATATAAATTGTATGTAAAATAAAAACATGTTGCAATTAAATGTAATAATATTATGTTCAAATATAAATATTGAATGCTTAAACTAAAAAAAATATAGTTGAAATGTCAATTAATTTATCTGAATCATAATAGGGTCTCGTGAATGCAAACGTTTTCTGAAGAAATTTATTTATATGTTGTCTTTTTTATTAAAGATTTGTTGCAAAAATTACCTAAAAACATAAACTCACAGAAAAGTCTATTTTATTTATTATTTTGTAACTGTAACAAATAGTAATTTATTTGTTACAGTTTTTCCAACAATAAATGTTTCAATTTTAAACGTTCTCACATGAAAGAAAAGATAACAAACCATTCACTGAAAAGCATTCTTTCAAAACCTAGAATCACATCATTCTTTCATAGATAACAATGTTTATGGTTTATTATTTTTAAAAAGCTTATAAAACTTTAGTTGCAGCTCGATATTTTTAGTTGAAACTAATCATGTTGCATTTTTTGTGCATTCAACCCATATGATTTAAATATTAACTAAATAAATTTTTATCGTGACTGAAGTATTGTTAAAAACAACTATAATTTGTTAGCCGCAACTATACAATGCACAGTGGGGCATTTTAAAATCGCTTGGAAAAATTTTTAGCCATTTGTAAGAGCGTGAGCGTAGCAGAAAAAAATTTGAGCTTAAGTTTTAATTTTTCCAGGGATGGTGCTATGTAGTCCCAAAGTTGATTGCAACCTTTTGTTTTTTATGAACTTTTTTATCTTCCGTATCTTAAATTTTTTAAACTAAAATAAATAATGAAACACTAATTTTTAAGAACCTTTAGTTTTGATATTGAGGTTAATCTTTATTTATTTTTTGTTTAATAAGAAATTGTGTCATCTATATGCAAATACATAAAAAAATATTGTTATCGAAAATTTCGAAAAAAACTATTTTAAAATAAAATTTTCTGTCGATGTGTAATTCATCAACAATCCAATAAATAAAAACTAAAAAACATGAAACCTGAACCTAACATCCCAAAATTAGATTTTTTGACTCTTTTGCCTGTAATGATTGCATACAGCCTAGAACTCATGAAATACTTTAAACAATATTTCGGAGTATATATAGCTTTTTTGTAGTGTTCTTCTTTTTTCGATTTCATAAATTGCAAGTGGTAAAAACTTTTAAATTTGAAATGATTTAATTCTAATTTTTCAGCATATTTAAAATTTTGCTCGCTTACTATGGTAAAATAGCAAATAAGATTTTGCTTAAAATTATAACCAATATTTCATAAAGGCATTAAAGTATTATTATTTTATTTTTTTAAATCAGACAAAATTGATGAAATTCCAAGCATTAAAATAAAATTGCGGATACGAGGTACCCAATTTTGAGACCACATAGCGCCATCCCTGGAAAGTGGATGCTTTACAGCTTTAAAAGTTAAGCTCAGATACTCCTCTGCTATGCTCATATTTTGGATCAATCGGGCAAGGCCTTAGAAATGGCTAAGTTATTTTCTGAATATTTTGATTCTGCTCTACTGTGCTCTTCTACAGAGAACATAATAGGGCTATTGTGATAATAACACAATAATATTTTTCTCTGCGTGTTACTGACTTCATCAATGTGAACCTTATAAAGAGAATGCGAAGCTTTAGTAAGAAATAATTATCAAGTTTGAATTCGAATTTTATAAAAGGCTCTACTACAAGTTTGGGTAGAAGAGAGAACTTTTGAGAGAATAAAATTCTTCTTCTTTCTGCACGAGACAGCCCAGACTTTTTCTTGGGGTAGATTGTGTAAACTGAAAAACAATCGGTTGGTTAAAAAGTAAGTAATAGCAGATACGAAAAATTCTATGTTTCATGCCGGAAAATGTCTTTCAAAAATCTTATTTACAAGTTTTAACCCAAAAAATATTAAAATATATTTAAGAACATGTAAGATATTTATGTTTTTATATTTACTATAAACAACCGCATGTTTGTTCTGGTTGACATATTGTTTTGGGATTAAAGTTTAGTTTTTAGAGTTCCCGTACTTTTGGCCTCTTTTTAAAAAAGTACGGGGACGGAGCTTTTATATCGATTTTATCTTTTCCTTTAAACTAAATGAAAAGTAATGTTATTTTGTTTTGCATTTTAATTAACGATATAAGTATGTATAAGCGTATCAATGTGCTACTAATTAATCATTGTGCATATTTATACACATAAACAAATTTATATTATTCCAAAGTTGTCATTTAAAAAGCAATCAAGAGTTCAATGTACTTGAACTTTCCTTAACCTCTCAAGTTCAGCATTGTTTTTAAATAATGCAAAATTACTTAAAATTAAATGCAATGGATCTGTGACATGAGCTAATTGGTAGTTTATAAAAAATTTACTAAATGACATTTGTATGCAGTGACCAATGGTTTCACACTGAACTTCATTTGATTTGCTGTTGGTCTCTGTTGTTTTTAACTATTTTTACAAAATAATTCACGGTTGAGACACAATTTGTGCAATTGTTTTCAAAGTCAATTTTAATGTTTGTTATTTTTTTATAATCAGAAAAAAGTGTTAATGTAAAATTAATTTGATAAAGTTTTCGTTTAAGATTTCTTTTAATTTGTGTACAATTTTTTTTAATTGTTACAAAATCTTTAGTGAAAAATGTCCCTTGGACTTTCTTGCAAACAAATAAAATCTTTTTCCCAAGATTAGAAATAAAAACTTGTTTATTCTGATGTTTTGTAGGCAACACTTCAATTATTCAAAAATGCAAATTATTTAATAATTGTTGCATTTAAATATGCAAAAACCATAATGATAATTGTCGTCTAAGTAATTTATCTACGGTGCACTAAACAATATTTAATATGAAACATTTCAAAGAATATTAAAAATTAATAAAAATGAAGTAAAATCTTTGTTTAGAATTTATTCTAAAACAATCACAATTACAACTTTATTGTTGACATAATCAAGATATAGTTCATGATTTAAAAATTAAAAAGAGTTTTCAGTTCAGAAAAAGTAAATTTAATTTAACATAAAATGCAATATTTTTATTAAACTTTGTACAGGCTGATGTTAGATATGCAAAAGTCAGCAAATATCTTTATTTATAGCGTTTTGAGGGACATTATAACCTGCTAATGAATTTTTGTGATAAATGAGTCAGAAGGCCTGACAATATAACCTTCTCGTAGATCATCAAGTCCCATGAATTTTAAGCGGCTTTTAATCCACAAGAGAAAATTCTGGTCGTCGATTGATGGTTTGTGACGCTTTTTTCGTAGCAGAGTCCCGCGTAATATTTAACATTTGCCTTATTCTGTGGCCCTTTAAGACATTTAAATCCAATGAATAAATGACTGTGATTATTAATCTAACACTGTCCAGTGCCAGACATGCACACAGAATGCTCGCTATTGTCTCAATATAGTCTAAGGGTTCCTTCTTTCATGTAATTATTATTGTAAACTAAATATTACGAGACAAGCTGCTACTATCACAATTTAAGTTTTGGGCTGGCTAAAGAACGTATAAAACACTGATCAGTTTCCTGGTCTTTTTCCTACATCAATGCTACCGTATCTTTTACAATTTAGAAGACTGATTGGCCAGCATAACTGTGCGATAAAGGTGCTGTAGGTTAAATGGTCAGCGCGCTGGTGGCCTGGGCTTGTATTCCAGGCGCTGACAATTATCGGCTGCCAAACCTATTAATGCAACCGTTTAACATCGGAGGCGCTGATGCAATGTTTTAAAAATAAACATAACGAGCAATTGCAGGGTTATATATAACGACGCTTTCCATCTATCACGCTTTTTCCACACCTGTATTCCTTACTCCATCCCTTTACAAAGCAGGCACTACAGCTTATTAATTAGTTATTTTTGTGACAGCCCAGCCCAAGTATTCCTTGGAACAAAACTTGCTGTTGGTGCTTCTGTTGCTGAATTGTTAGGCTTTGGTTGAGTTATAATTTGCTAGTTCCGGAGCGAATATCCAATTGTTGTGGCAACTCAATGGCTTAGCAGTCATTATTGCCATAGTGCCATTATTTTGAAAAAATAAATTAATAGAATAATTCGCCAGTTCGCATAGCAAACTACAATAGGCGGCATGACATATAAGTGACCTTCCGTAATTAGACCGAAGTCGTATTCTCTTCGCTCACCACTGTCATTATGCCATCTCCTCTTTTATATCTACTTTTCGCCTTAAGTGCACTGAGCTTCAAACCTTTTTTGGAGTATCCCAGGATTAAACTCGGAAAAAATTGCGTCAATTGAAATTTTTTTTAATTATTTCTTTTGCAATTTTTGATTAAATAACGTTTTTTTCCGATTTTTTTTTAACAAATTATGAATACTCGTAGTTTTTATTTTATTGTTGTGAATTTTCGGTTTATAACAACGTTTATCTTCTATGATTGCAAAACTTATTTAAAAAAAATCTTTGGTAAAATTTTTGTTGAAAATTTTATGTTTGTGTGAAAAGTCCTAGTGAAATTTGTAGTTTTTTTTCAAGAGAGTAAAACAAGAAGAAAGAAGAATCTATTAGGAATACATGGGTAATATTTCAATAATATTGGGAGGTACAACGGGTTACAGGTACAAATTCAAAACTTCTTTTGTTAGTTTTAAATAAAATGGTAACAATAAAATATTTTGTAATTATTCTTTATGTTTCATCTTAGTTTTTTTTTACAGAACAATTTTGTTTTTTACTTAACTGAAGTTTAAAATTATTATATAACACGATCACACAAACGTTAAAAAATGGTTTATGAAATTGTTTACGTTCATGGTTTTTACATCATTAAAATAAAAACCTAAACAAATCATTTGTTTACCTGAATGAATAAATTAATATTTATTATGTCACATTGAAGTTAATTTAAACACCTGAAATGGATTTTCGACACGGATAGTAACTAGTTGTCAGGTAAATCCTCAATTAATATTCAAATGAACTGAATTAGAAGGTCACGATAAAATATGATCTAAAGTAAAAAAAGAGGAAAAAAAAACTGTGCTAAAGATCCGGTGCTAAATCATCGATAAGAAATTTAGGTTTTTAGTTTGTTTTGTTTTTTTTTAAGTCAGTCGAGGCAAGTTGTATGATATAACAATAATATTTAAATAATGTATGTACGCGAAAAAGTTTTTACATATTAATTTACTAGTTTTTTTTAATAATGAAACACAACATTAGATTTACTTTACTTTAACTTTTAGATTTACTTTAAGAAATTAACAGTAAAATTTAAAAAAACATGTAAATAATTCATATTTCTTGAAGATGTAACGCAAAGGCAAGAATTTAACTCCGTAAAATACTCTTCAAAATAAAAAAAAGTTTTTAGTTTAACCAACCTTGAATTTTTTTTTATTTTTTCAAATATTGATGTAATTTACGCTGGACGGAGTTTAGAGAACAGTGTGAATATCATTCCTTTCAACAAATTGTTTATTAGTAATTCATAACAACTGGACCATATCGCTCGGATACACTAAACGATTGTCAGGTCAGCCCAGGATATCGGCGGCTTATAATAATCACGTTTTGAGGGTCAATATAAGAAAACTTTTTTACGGTTGCTTCGTTAAAGTCAAATTGTTTTGTTGTTTGTTTACAGAACTCAATGGAGAAGGCAATGCAATAATAAATGAATTCATTTAATTCAGTAGCATTAAATTTTAATTTTTACAAATACACCTGACAAACGTCATCATATTTACATATTTATCCATTAGCGACAGTGTTACAATGTTTACAGTAAATTTGTTTAATAAATGTTAGCAAAAAGTTGCATAATTAGGTGCCAAGCAATTAAATCAAAAAAATCTATATTTGAGGAAAAAGAAATTTAATGTTGATTAATAAATCTTAAAAATTAAGATAAAACCTTCATTCTGGCATCACTGGATCAAACACTCAAACAAACACTACTTCTAGTACCTTCCTTTCGCACCACACAAATGTTTCTAGTTAAAGCAAAACGACTTATTTTGGACAAAATTCGACAGCAAATTTTGGTACCTCGGACATACAATTTTTTGAGTTTATTTTTATCTCAAATGTTAAATTTTTTAATTTATTAAGAATAACATTTCGTGGCCACATCGAAGGTTAGCGCATAGCAAAAAACAAATGTGTACAAGACGAGTTACAGAGAGAACAACCAAGAAATGCTTTGAATTGTGTGTGGACTACAAATCAAATTAATATTGATTAGTTGGTTAAATAGATGGTGCTTACAATGTACACAACTTGAGGTAGATAGATGCGAAGAATGCTAATGAAGGATGTAGCGATCCAGAAAATGCCGCATTACTTTCATCTAGTGTGTATTTTTTTTTTTGTTTAACGTCCGAATACATTTGTAAATAATTTTGCTTTCTAAAAAAATAAAAAAAAATTGAAAAATTGAAATTAAATTAAAAATGTCGAAACTGTTAATTTTAATTCATTTATTTAATTAGATCTTGAAAAAATCTATACAAAATATGCTTACATGTGTAGTTTATTTCTTTTAGTTTGGGAGAAAATTTGCTTAAATTTATTTTTTAAATTTTGGTCGTCCTTAACTTTGTATTTTTGACATAGTGAATCTATTAGTTATCGGATTATTACCTTAAGACATTTGCTATATTCTTAGTAAAATTAAGAATAAACAGGTTTCAAATTTTGTTCTAATAGAGCTTTTTGTTAAAAATTTAAAATTAGAAAATACGTTTTTTAAGGATTTTCCACAAAAAGGTGGTATTATTTTTACTTTAAATTTATTCCAGTACTAACAAATTTTTTAAACCATTTTAGAGACAACCTACACCAAATGCGAATAAAAGAAAAATTACTTTAAAAGTTATAACAGTTCCACCTCCCACCATATACAAACATGACCAATTTTAAAATAAAATTTTTAAGTATAATTCCTCGGAGAGCAAAGCACAGATTAAAAAAATTTAAACGGGCCTTTTAGTCCCTGACTGTTGACTACATACTTCAAAAAAGATTTGACAGCCCCGTGATTAATAAATGCAGGGCAGCCTCTTTTGTGAAAAAAAAAAATTTATATATTTTCCCCAATTCTGCGCGAAAAAAACATTTTATAAAATTATTAATCTAGAAGTCCTGTATATCGATCATATATTTAAGCTATAGGATCTTACCAAACTTCGCTTCCTCGTGTTTTTTTTTTTTTTGCTCATTTTATATGTAAAAATTAAAAACGTGTTTAAACACAGTTTGGCACAGAATGTGTTTATGCACATAAAAAAAAAAAAAAAAATAAAACTCTCATGACTAAGTTTCTTTATAAAAATTATATATCAAAAGATTTAAAAAACAAGCGTATTATTTTTACCTTTATAAAAACTTGGAAAAAAATATCAAAGCTTCTTTGTTAAATTAATTTTAATTACTTTTGTTAGCAATAACTATAAAACTGTTTATTACTCCACTCTCTATTTTCTACACAAACTACAAAACCTTCTACCATAAAAATAATTTCTGATGCTGCCTTAACAATTTTTTTTTTCTTTTGTTGTATTCATAAAATTTTCATTTATATTTTTTACAACATCATAACATCCAACACTAATGACACATTAAACTTAATCCAGTCCGTGAAATGTGATAATAAAAAAACATTTGCTATTTTAGTCGACATTGAAAATAAGAAATAAACGGGGAAGAAATGTTGTAAAAATGTTTAATTTGAAAACGAACGAATATTGCAAAAAGTTTGAATGCAAATTGGTTGTATTTAAAAGATATTCAGAATAATTTATATTGTAATAAAATTCATATTATTGGAAATTTTTAAAAC
This sequence comes from Cistogaster globosa, assembly GCA_937654795.1. Lineage (NCBI taxonomy): Eukaryota > Metazoa > Arthropoda > Insecta > Diptera > Tachinidae > Cistogaster > Cistogaster globosa. The sequence continues at coordinate 63,189,319 of OW569405.1, read as the reverse complement.
TTCTTTATATTCTTGTGTTCATTATGTTGGTGTATAAGAGCGCATTATCTAATGGCCACCAAATTTTAAGCACATCAATCACCATTAAGCACTCAATCGATTGATAGTTTAGAAAAGCAATAAAAGTGTAAATAAATCATTTTTAAAGCTTTAAAAAATCACTTGCATTCTTTTTATGAATGAGTCCTTAACGCCGCACGTTGGTTGAAGAGTGGCCGAAATTAATTTTTTTCACGTTCGCCGACTTGGATAATTTTTTTGTATTTTGTGGTCAGATATCTCAATACAGTAGACGCTCGTAAATTAGAACTCGCTGAAATTCGAATCCCTCGGAAATTAGAATCAACGTTTTTAATACATCACATGCTCTGAAATTAGAACTAGCGGTTCTTATTATTGAGCGTTTTTATTTTTTTGTTAGCTTAAAAATTGTCTCTATAGTTTTTATTTGACTTTAACATAGTAAAAAAAAGGGAATCCGATAATATTTATTGTAATTGTGAAATTTAAAACGGTTAGTTACATTTGCGCAGTGAAACTTGAAAAGATGTATATAAAATGTATGAAATTCCAAACAAACGTAAAAGAAAATTTTGTCTTTAGAAACGAAGCTAAATATGTTGGAAAAGATCGACAAAGGCGTTCAGGGAAAGCGTTTAGCTCTTGATTTTAACGTAACAAAATATGCTATCAGCTATATCAAATCAAATAGATCAGCTATATTAAAAGCAGTTACCAACACCTATCAGGAAGCAACGAACAAATCTTTATACAGTTGTGAATATCCCAAAATGGAAAGTCGGCTCTATGAGTGGTTTCTGAATCAACGTAAAAGAAAATCTACAATGACTGGGGCGACACTGAAAGAAAAAGCTAAACAGATTTTTTAACAAGAATATCCCGATAATAGTGATAATTTTAGAGCAAGTGATGGATGGTTTTCTAACTTTAAAAAGCGTCATGACATTTGACGTAATTGGCATAAAGAATTAAAAATATTTTGTAATGCAGCGCTCGACACTAACAAATTTCATTAATAATGCATGGATACTGCAAAGTTGTTTATTGATCTCTATGGCTGGTACTACATGCCTGTAACTGTGCATGAGATTCTGGTGCATGGCAGCAAAATTATAGCAGAAGCTTATTCAATGATTTTTTACATTTTATTTGATTATTTATATCAGATATACTGACCGAGAAAGCGAGGAATAAAGACTATAGAACCTATAATTTACATCATTCGCGAAGAATTGGACGTGTAGCCACTAATGAAGATGTAATGCAGACCCATTCGTGAATAGATTTTGCTCAAAGCAGCAAATCAAGAAATTGGAGTACGAGATCATGATGTTAAAAATTAATAAAATTCTTTGAAATGGGAGATGGGCGTAAAAGTAGGCAGATCAGATATATCCAGGAGCCCATTCTACAATCATAATATATTTTTTGTGCAAACTGTGTTGATGGATTCAAAAACCAAGAGATTTCTGCTACTTTTTTAATACCAATTGTATGGTAAGTGGGCGGATAATTATAAAATTTCACACAAATGATTCCGAGTGTTTAAAAACGATATGTGCCAAAAAAGAATGCCGTAGGTGAAAATAAATTTTGCATCATTTGATTTTTCCATTTTTTGTCAATTTAAACAAAAAATTCCTGTGCTAAGTTTCATTGTCCTTCGACAACTTCTTTTTCCAGCCGCTCGTTCTATGAAACTCAGCCAAAGTGTGCCGGTGTATGAGAAATTTCCCATTAAATTCAGACAGCATGTAAAAATGTTATCACACATAAACATTTCTGTTGGCATTGAGTGGTTGCGTTAGTTAAAAAATAATAAAATAATTAACATTTTTAAGTTAATATTGTTTTGATTTAAAACGTAATAAATCAAGGTACTCGTTATTAAAAATTATACAAATTTAAATAAAAAATTCATAAAATAGCAATTTTAGCTATTTAATGATATTAAAATGAAGGAAAATATGTTTTACTACATACAGCACAGTGGGGAAGAAATGAAACATTTTGCAAGTAAGTTAGCAATTTTTACACGGGTAAACCGTTACAAACATAATTTATCATGCTTAAGGCATGTTAAGTGTGAGCTGTTCACAACTTTCTGGAGCGTAGCAATAGAATTTTAATACAGGCAACTTCTAGCATGTATCTTTTTGAAAAGCGGCTTGCAATTTATTGTTTCTTTAACAAGTTTAAAATCCATGATATGTCGTTTAAAATTAATTTTAAAATTCTTAATTTTTAAAAACTTTAATCTAATTATGTCAAACTATTGAAAATGCATTTCAAAATGTCCAATGCTTCCAGTAAAATTATAAAACCCTTAATCAAGTGTTGCTCAGGAATTTTATCAAAAAAGCACCATTAAGCAATCTTAAATTAAAAATTCTTAAGGAGGCTAAAATATTTCTATAGTTTTAGCAGACGCTGGGATCAAAGAATTAAAACTGGTTTTGGATTGAAATTTTTTTCATTAATTTACTCTAATTAATCAAATACACACAGGCACATGTAACATTTTATTTGAAATTATAGGAAAATTTGTGATAAATTTTAAAAGTCTGGAAAAAACTTGTCTACTTTTTTCTTATCTTTACTAGAATAAATGTAATAAAAAAAGTTTTAGCAACTAACACGGGGTATTTAACATTTCAGAAAAGAATAACAATATTGTTTTTCAGCAGATGACCTTTTTTTATTTTATTACTTTAAATTAAAAGTCAATTTTAAAAGTTAATAGACTGTTTTAAATCTGCAGTTTATTTTTTTGTAATAAAATTGAAAAGCCTGAAATAACTATTTGTAATGGGTTTGCATTTAAATACATTTTTATGGATCTTCAGTAAACACGTCCAACTTTGTCTACACAATTCTTTATTTTATTTTATTTCATTTTATTTGATATGTTTTTGACTCTGATGATTTCAAGTTAGTTTTTGCGTACAGTTTAGTTAAAATACTTGTTGCTTTTCTTAGGTCTTCTTGTTATTGTGGCGCCACTTTGTCGAGATTCGTATGATAACAGAGTGGATTTTTGGTCAATGACCAACAACGATGAATGGCATTGATTTTGAATTTTGTATGTTTTCGTTTTCAGCGAACATGTTACTATTAATCGTTTAAAGCATAATTATTTTTATTTGTTAGAGCCATTCTAATGATCGTTAGAAACTTGAGAGCTGTGAAAAAAATTAAATTATTAATTTTGTATAGAAAATTTAAAACTCATTAAAAAGTAGCAACCTTTTAGATTCAGTTTTTAATTAATCTTTTGTTTGCCAGTAGGTCAGTATGGAAGGGCGTTTTATTTAATATCGGGTCGTTAAAATAAAAATCCTTACAAACTAAAATGATGTAATAAAAATACAATCAACTAATAAAGATTGAAACAAATAAATTTATTTATTTTTCATATATTTGTACTTGAAATATACAACACAGTTAAAAAATAATATTAAAACTTTGCATCGAATTTCGCAAGCGGCATGTTTTCCATGATTTATTTCCACCAACTTATTACAAGGGGTTGCCATTTCTAGAAGGCTACAAAAAAAGAAACAAGTTCGATTAGTCCAAGGCGCATTGAACAGGTAACTGCATCAGATCATGCAGTCAACATATGTTTTAGCTTTTACGTTTATTTTGCTTTTGTAAAAACTTTTGAGCTGTCAAAAACATCTGGCAATATGTGTGTATGTATTTGTGTAAAATAAGAAAGCCACTAAAAATATGTTGAAATCCATACACATGTATTGCTAGAAGTTTTTGACAGCTTAAAAGTTTTTACAAAAACAAAATACACGTAAAAGTTTATGCATTCACCTAGTATTAATATGCCCTGGATTAGTTTAAAAATAATATTTGGCCGAAAAGTGTTGCATACTTTCAAGAGCAAATTTTGGCAACTATTTTCGTGCAAAAAGTTGATAATTTTGAATTTTTTCTGTTTCCTAAGGCATTGTGTTTTAGATTTTTTAATTAAAAACTTTTACGATTCACAAATCCAACTTTTAAATAAACAATTTATTATGTGCGCCAAAATAGAGTCGATTTTGGGAATTTAAAAACAGGGAAAAAATCGGGAAGTACAAATTCCTCGGAATTGGATATTTTTAATTACAAAATTACATTAGCATAAATTTTGGAATCTAGAAGAAGGAAAATTCAGGTAAATTAAAATAAATAAAAAATATTTGTGTATTTGAAAAATAATTATAAGAAAGCGTTTTACTGATCACAAAAAATTTTTTGTTATAAAAACTATAATACTCTTGCCCAAAATGGCTACTCATTACATACTAAACAAACAAAATTTGTTAACTGTTTAAAAACTCCGCCGAGCCGTTTCCGGGGAAAAAGGTTTCGTCCTGAGTGGACACGATGAAGCGTTGTTTTGGAAACGGCGGAATTGTTGCACAGTTTGCAAATTTTGTTCGTTTAGTTCCCTACCCTCATAATGTATGGTCATTTTGGGCGAGAGAATTATAGTTTTCATAGGAAAAATTAAAATTTTTTGTGATCAGTAAAACGCTTTCTTATAATTATTTTTCAAATACACAAATATTTTATTTATTTTCTTTATATTTAACCTGAATTTTCCTTCTTCTTGTTTCCAAAATTTATGCTAGTTTAGTTGCCTAAGATAAATTATCCAATCCTGGGAAATTTTTACTTCCCGGTTTTTGAATACCTAAAATCGACGCTATTTATTCGACGCTATCTTGGCGCACGTCTATTTTTTAATGTTTTTAAAAGTCAACTGTTACAACAAATTTTCTTTATGTTTAAAAAAGGCTTCATGCTTCGCAACAAAAATCGATGTAAATATGGTGGACTTTCAGATATGTTGCAAAGAGTGAGGTCCATTAATATAAAATTTTCAGAGTTAAAAATCTAATGGGGATTTGGTTTATATGAAATAGAACACCAAAATTTAGTGGAAATTCTTATTGCTTGAAAGTAATCTATACAAGCATCACAAATTTAATATCGTTTGAATAGGACTTCGTAAATTACCTCGACGATATACGAAATTACACAAAGTCAAAAATATATTTTTAAACAATTTATGGTTTTTAAATGCTGTCTAGAATGCATTTGTAGAATTTCTATTATTATTTTATTTAAGAGTTGAATTCAGTTCTAAGCTGTTTTAGTCCCTGTCTAGGCATGCAAATTTTGTTTCTGCAGTTTCGCTCTTGATTGCTTAGACGAATGAGAAAACAAAAAGAGAATTGCAAGTACTTGAATTAGTGTACCCGTTGCTACTTGTCTTTTCTCTCTCACCTACAAACTCAAGCGTTGCGCAACAAAAGTTGCAAAATGTGGATGAGGAAAATATACTGTCTGTACGTTCCAAATTATTTTTGGCTGCTATAATCTTTTGTACTGGGGTACGAATTTCATTTAAAATATCATTAATCTTTGCTTTAAAAAGTTTTTCTACTTTCAGCCTCCACTATTGTTGCTATAGTTTAGATTTTTATTTTTCGCTTCACTTCGTTACGCTCTCTTTAGACCCACTTGCCTTAGATATTGCTGTGTGGTACTTAGGACGATAACTAGAGTAAATTTCATTTGTCTGTTAATTAATATGAGCGAGTTTCATACGAAATAAAGGATTGGGGTTCGTACTTGAGTTGTTTTATTTTTTACATGTTTTTTTTCTTTAAATCCAATTTTTTGCAAGGTGAATTTTTTCTTTTTGATTTAAGCAGGTGTCTAGTTCTTGTAGATCTCTTTTTAGTCAATAAGTATGATTTTCGCTTTAGTAAATATTTGAAAAATTTAGCTTTAATTTTTTTATTTGCATCTTCAGTTTCTAATAGAAATAATATCTCTTTTATCACTAAAATCATGTTGCTTAATAGTGCGCATTTACACTAGCAAAGAGAAAGGTTCAAGAAAACTTAAATATGTTTATTTGTTTCATTCTCTGAGATTTGAAAATATATTTTGGAATTCGCTTTATCAGTATCACTACCTGGAGGTCCACTTTTTTTAAACCATTCTTACAGCATTTTATTTCGCTACCGTTAGTGAGTAACAATGAATTCAAAGCAATTACAATTACATTAATGTTATTCAATTCGAAAAAGCCACGTTGACAATTTTCGAATTACTTCATGAAACCTCATGGCGTTTTCTTTGACTTGGGATTTGGCAGAATTAAATTTCAGCCTGTTCATGCCAAGGTATCGATACCGTGACTTTCTGAGTTTGGGCAATGAAGGCTGCATTGGCTGGTCTCGGCACAAAATTAAAATAATAACGAAACGAAAAAATTAGATTTTATGAAGACCAAGCATTAAAATAAATCACCCAAAAATATAAATTTCAACAAGAAACGAGATTAAAGAAAATTTTAAAACTCACAAAATTCATAAAAAAATTTCCTTAGCTGGAAATGAAAACAGGCATATTTTCCTTTAGCTTGAAATATTTTTTTTTGTTTGAATTTGAATTTGTTAAGCATTTTGTTTTATAATTGTACTTCTGAATGTGTTTTATTCAAAAAAATTTAAATAAATTTCTTACATTAATTAAAATAATTTTGGCTTAAAAGAGTGAAGCTGAAAAAATGTAGCCTTGTGGTAGGCTTAGGAAATAATAATTATTTTTTTTACTTTTTATTTTGTTCAATTCACCTTTAAAATATTAAAATGTGCATTGTTGTAGCTGTTGCTATTGCTTTCAATGTTGTTACCATTAAATTGCTTATTAATTCTACCCACATTGAAAATACGGAATTGAATTTCTGTGTGTTTTATTTGTTACACAAAAACTAAATTAGAATCATTTGTATTTTGTAGTGGAAATAAGTTCACTTTGTTTTTTTAAAGGTCATAATTAAAAAAAAATATCTACTGAAGAGTGAACAAATAACTAGTAAGTGCATGAAACATCACTTTTAATTAAATTTTTAATGCGTTTTTTTGTGTTACTTTTATTTGTTAATTTGTAACATTTAGATGTAAAACACAAAAAACAAACAAGCACTTGTAGGTTGATTTTTATTAATAAATAATAGATTTAATTTTAATTGTTTTAATTGCTTTTTTGTTAAATTTTATTAAGTTTTTTCAAGTGGTTTTTTGACACTTGTTACATTGTAGGAAGTGCTGTGTAATTGTTTTGAATTCTTTTTGTTTTTGTTTTAATTAAGTGTTATTTTTAATGTAACTAAATTTAATTGAATTAAATATCTTTTTGTTACGCTTTTTCGTTGTCTCATCACTTGATTACTTGAAGTGTTTGTGTTGGTGTGTTTGATGTTAAAAAAGGAAATATTTTGCTTCCGTTTTTAAAGATGGTTCAAGTGTGAGCGTTCAAGTGTGTGATAAACAAAAGACTTAAGAAACAAACCTTCTTTGGCCAATTTTGAAGGTTGTGTTCAAATTAAATTTTTCATAAATAAATTTAATTGATTAAACAACTGCCTTTATAACATGTTTGAGTTAAAAAGCATTCTGTTTAAATAACAATCATGCAAAATAACGACTTAAAAGAATTAATAAAAAATGATAATGTTTCTTTTATTAACACTTGCAAAACTTATTTGTGATTGTTGGTGTTCCTGATCAAAGAAGGAACAGAGCAGAAAACGCATTATGTTTAAAAGTAATTCACGACATTAAAGGGGTTTTTCACATGTCCTTGTAATAAATGTAGTGATCAACAAGCCCTAAGACTCTATCATGTATAGCTTTTAATGACAATAGAAACTTAAAATGAAAAAAAAAAATGGGAAAACAATAGGATGTTGTGTGATACTTTTAATTATAACCATTATGAGCACGAGAAAGCATCTGTATGCTTTAAAATAATTAATAATTAATTGTTCTTACATAAAAAAATTTACATGAATCTTTCAAAAAAGCATAACCACATTCATAGATTGTTTAAGTATTTTAAGTGTCGCTATTTATGTTATGTTTGGTTATCTGCTTCATGTGGATGTGGCGTATGAATTTAACTCCTAAACTTTTTTATTGTTGTATGTTTACATGCATATTAGTGCTGTTGCAGTTTATCATTACAAAAAAAGATTTCAAGGTTGCAACAATTAGCAGTAATGTTTGTTAAACACGTGCAATAGTAAATATGTGTCTGCATGTTAAAAAAATATTAAAAGCAAACTTTTTTTAAATACAAAAAATCTCAAAAAAAAATATTTATAGACAAATAAATGAATCTGTATTCTCAAAAATAAAAAACCACTTGTAAATTCAATGGCAAAAGCAATTATATGCATTTCCTGCACAAAACGAGCTCAATGCATTCTAAGATCATCAGCATTCAAGTCGTCATCAATGTGTTCATCACCAACGCCAACAATTCATTACCACAAGCAGTAAAAAATAATTATACAAGTACAGGGTTCATAATTTAAACAATAAACATTTGAGTAGAGTAATAAACTATAAAAGTTATTAAATTATAAAAACATAGCAATCACACTTACTTTAAAATCAATAGTAACGCAAAATTTTGTAACTTTATAGAAAGTAAATTTGAAAATGATGATGAAAGAGAATTGTGAAGAAACAAAAATATTAAGCATTTCTCTAATTCATTCAATTTTGTATTTATTGTCTCTAGTGTAAACGCCTTATTTGCCATTAATAAGTATCATCCTAACATTACGACTTATAGAAAAAAAAAAACACAATTGCTAAATCATGCACTTGAATCTTGACTCACTTGTCATTGCAAGTCAAATACGTTGAATTTAAAACAGACAATGAAAAACATACACAATCTCTTGCGTTTTTATGGACGATCCATTTTGCAATCAACAACAGATGTTGTTTAATGATTTGTTTTTGTTTAGTGTTAGTTGATTAGTTGGTTGGCTGACTGGCTGGTTGGTTTGTTGGCTGCTATTAAGAAGAGTTCAAAGGAAATTATTTACGACACTGGTCTCATTAAGATCAAATGCTAATTGCTGTTGTGCTTTTAAATAATTTTTCAAACAAATTTTTATAGCCAGAGTTTTTTTAAGTTGTTCCTATTTTTTAATGACAAAATTCTATATTTTATATACTTTTAAATAATGACGTTTTACTTATATGATTTTAAATTTAATGTAAGATAATTTTTGCAAAAAAAAAAAAAAAGAAACCGACTTTAAAACAGCCAAACTTAAAATAATATTTCTTTAGAGCGATAATTATACATTAATTATATAACAATATATTCGAGAAAGATTGTGTCAAATTTTTTTATTATCGTAGAAGAAAATATGACTGCAGATTAAACAAGAAAATTCAGCAGTTGTGTAGTCATTCTTTATTTTTTACACTTTTTATTGCTGACACAGTAAAACAAAATTTTCTTTAATTCTACGCGTAAGTCTATAACTGTTAAAAAGATTGGCCATTAACATCAAATTATAACCATTAAGGCTCCCTTTAATTTCTAATTTAAAATGTTAATACTTGTAATTATACTGGATGTAGTAATGGACATTCTGTCTAATTTTAAGGGGTTTATCTGTAACGGTTTCAAAAACAGGGCCATAAAGGTCAAATTAGATCAGTTATAGGGACACCCTTTAATTATCAATTTCAAGTTTGCTACTTGTTATAGCGGACTTAGCAATAAAGGTTCGGTGCAAATTTCAATCAATTGTCTAGAACTGTTCAATAGTTTGGTCATATACATCAAATAACAGCAACTATTGTAACACCCTATAATTTTTAATTTTAAATATTTATACTTCTTAATATACCAGACAAAATAGTGTACATTTTGTTTTATTTTTATGTGTTTGTACATAACTGTTCAAATGAGAGGGAACATCCTTTAATTTCTAAATTAAAATTATAGCAGACTTAGCAATGAAGATTCTTTGTAAATTTTAGCTGTCTGTCTATAACGATTCAAAAGTTTTGCCACATACATCAAATTACATTAACTATTGGGACACCCTTCAATTTATCATTTTGAATGTTTATATTTGTTATTAAAACGGTCATAGCAATCGACATTCTGTCAAATTTGCAAACGTTCGTCTATAACGGTTTACGAGATAAGCCCATGTAGGTTAATTTACGTCACCTATGGGGACACCCTTGAATTTTTACATACAGTTTTGTAATACGTTTTGCCATAAGGAGCTATAGTATGACGTATACGGTTCGTAGCAAACTTAAAAAACATGTATGTTGTATAGGGACACCCTTTAGTTTTTAAGATTATGATCAGTTTTTAAAACGGGACCAATCTTTAAGCATAATGTATTAAAATTAGAAGTAACTTTCAAATTCGGTTCAGAAATGAATGAGTTCTGCAGACACAAACATAAAAAAGCAACATGTAGTCGAATTGATAACCTCCTTCTTTTTTTGAAGTCGGTTAGAAAAGATTTGTACTAATAATATTGAAGCACGCCTACATTGAACTACTTCGTTTCAAGCTTGACGAGTTCCATCAATTGATGCCTTTAGACTTTAAGTGACCTATCCGCGATCAAAATATTCTTCCATCATTATAGTAGTATTTGTGAAAATGTATTGGTATATGTTACACAGACAATGCTGGATAAAAAATTTAAAAAAATTTTGGGTTTTGGCTCGCACAATGTCTTTCTTTTGTGTGTGTATTGGTTTGCTTTTCAACTACGAACAAATTTTTTCATTTTAAATGAGATATCATGTTGAGCAGTTCCCAAAAGTGTCGTAAGAAAAAAATAAATCTTGGAATTTATCGAACTTCACTTAGTTATTTCAAGCATTTTGGAACGTAACCAGTGCTGAGTATAGTGACCGTCATTTACCAGAAGAACAATATGTAATTTTATTAGAATACTAAAAATAAAAAAAACCTCCTGCGGTAAACTTTTAGGTTTAATAAAAAACACGAATTTTACAGACAGTATTTTGATCGCGGGAAGACCGCTTTAAAATCCTTTCCCAGGGACAGGATTTTGTGAAAGTTTTTTTTTCTACACAAAGATTGCCATTGGAAACCAGAAAAAAATCTTTAACGCATATAAATGAATTATAATTGCAATCCTTAATAAGACAATTTTTAATAAATATAAAAAAACAAAAATAGTTAACTAATGGCTACTGAGTTTTTGTACACGAGGGCTGCTCTATATACTTCTGGCCTAATAGTGAAAATGCGAATATTTATAATCAAAAACGGTTTTATTGTTTTTCAAAGTATTCTCCTGCATAATTTATACACTTCTGCATGTGCTCAAACCAACTGTCGAAGCACTTTTTTCACTCCGATTGAGACACCTCTAAAACATGGTTTTTGAAGACTTCAACAGCTTCTTCTGGCGACGAAAATCGTTGACCACACATTTTTTTCTTGATGTGCGGAAACAAAAAGAAGTCATTAGGTGCCAAGTCAAGGCTGTACGGCGGATGACCCATTAATTTGACGTTTTGGCCGGTCAAAAGCGCTCTGGTTTGAGCCGATGTGTGAGAGCTCGCATTGTTATGGTAAACAATGATTCGTCTTCTCTTGTTGGTTTTTCGAATTTCTCCGATGACTTCAGGCAAACAAATTGTAGTGTACCACTTAGAAGTGACCGTCCTACGTTGCTCAAGCAGAACAGTCGCCACATGACTAGTTTTGCCGAAGAAACAGGCGACCATTTGCTTCGAAGTGCTTCTTCCACAAACAACTTTCGTTGGATTTTGCTCGTCTTTGAAGACCCACACGGTCGATTATTGTTTCGTTTCGGGCTTATACGCATAGATCCATGATTCGTCACCTGTGACGATCTTATAAACGTCTTTTGAAGCACCGCAATCGGAGTTTTGCAACATTTCTTTGCACCAATCGTCACAAGCCTTTTTTTGAGCGACTTTCAAATTGTGCGGGATCCAACGAAAACAAACCTTTTTTACGGCCAGGTGTTCATGCAGTATCGAATGTATTCTGGTGGAAGAAATGTCCAAGGATGTCTCTATCTCTCGGTATGTCACATGTCGATCTTGCAACATGAGTTCACGCACGGCATCAATGTTCTCTGGCACAACAGCCGTTTTTGGACGACCTTCACGGAATTCGTCTTTGAGCGAGCTTCGGCCACGATTAAATTCATTATACCAATTTTTCACAGATTTAAGTTCATCAATGCACTCTTGTCGTGATAATCCACGTCGAAAATTGTGAAAAATGATGGCACGAAAATGTTCACGAGTTAATTCCATTTTTTTCTATATTAATTTTTTCAAGTCACTGTAGACAACACAAGTAATGGTCGTACATCAAAACGTTTTGAGTACGATTATGCTTAAAAATGACAAACTTTCCAATGGAAATGTCAGATTGCACTTGGCAGCACTCAGTGTTGCCAGGCCAGAAATATATATAGCAGCCCTCGTAAAAGTTTTTTTTGGGTTCTCTTTCTTTTTACTTCGTTGCTTGGATATAGTTTTCATTTAACAATTTTGGTTTGAGATATAAGACTCTAAAATTTCCCTAGATAGAATTCACTGGTGAGCTACATATATAAGCAATATTGAAAATACCATATGGATATGCTTTTCCTCAGTATGACATTTTAAATCTTAAGTTTTAAATAAAAATTTCATGGGAATATAAAGATTCAAAATAAACATTTTAATATTTTTATTTTTCTTTATACTTAAGTCTGCTGCAAATAAATCCATCTTCTGTTTCAATGTTTGTTAGCTAAATTTTCTTTGTGGTTTGTTTAAACCAAGCTTGTGTCAAATCGTTAGTTTCAGCGGTGAATCACTTTCGATCTTGATCCTTCAATACAAAAAAAAAAAAATTTTAATTTAAAATGTACTATTTTATGAAAAAAATATTAGAAATTTGAGATTAATATTGTTTTCGGAGGCTCTTAGAAGTAAAGTTTTTACATAAAGACAGGTGCTAGTTTTAAAGAAAGAATATTATTTTAAACTAGCAGTACCAGAAATTCGCCTGCGTCCAATTTATAGTTTTCTTAAAAATAAAATTTAGAAAAATGTGTTTTTAAATATTTATTGTAGAGATCTATAAACAGTGTTAAAAGTTTTCTATCTGTAAGAACAAAATGTGCTGACAACTGTGACTTCACATTTGTATCTCTTATTTCTCTACGAAATAATTTACTTCTAACCAAGGTTCTAAGGTGCCTCCACATAAAATTTTATTCAAATCTATCTAGCAGTTTTTACGTTATGCGAACAGAGACAAACAGCCAAAAATTTCAAAAACAGGTGTTATGTATTCCATATTGATTATTATCTACGCCAAAATTAGAATTTTAAAAAAATATTTCATGTACAGAAATTACCTCGTAACTGTTTTATTATATGTTGTAACAACAAAAATATTTAAAACTTTTTTTATTTATATGGTAAAGAATCAACATTACGTGCGTTCCCGTACTAAATTTTGGAATTCCCAGTATCCCACTTTTACTGAAAACTACAAGTTGAAGTAAAAGAGAGAGAGAGAGAGAGAGAGAGCTTTCGAAAGAATAACATTCTTCTGGTTCTTTTTTACGAAACAGCCCAGACTTTTTCTTTTGGTTAGATTGTGTAAACTGTAAAACAGACAGCTGGTTGAAAAGTAAACACGCAAGTAATTGTGTACCAAAGGTGTTATTTAAAAGTTTTAATAAAAAAAAAAATAACGTTAAAAGACTCGAAATTGTTTTGGTTTTAATTTTACCACGAAAAACTGTATGTGTTTATATTTTGTTTGATATCTTGTTTTAGGACAGAGAGTTGGTTTAATTGTTCGCGGACTATTTGGTATTTTTGCTTATAATTGAACAAAATGGTTGTTTACTCTCATTTTACCAAACTCTACCGAAAAAGTACGAGAACGCAACTATTACGTTGGTTCATTACTTATGTGCTGCTTCTGTCTGACAAGCGATCAACTCGACTGAGAAATTTTTATGAAAAGCCTTTAGTTTTTTTAAAACCATTTTCTTATAAATTTTATTGATGATTTGATCGCTTGTAAAACAGGAACAGCACATTAGAAACAAGCACTTAAATAATTCAAATTCTAATATGAATGATAGCTTTGCCACAGCGGTAGCAACACAAAGTTTATTCTTAAACATGTTTTCTAAAATAACTTAACCAGCTTTAAGAAGACCTCAATAACACAGAAGCTTTTTATGTTCCCAAAGTTGCTAAGGTTTCGTCCATTAAATTTTAATGCGAATATTTTTTGCTTCAAATCCATTAAGTCCTAGGAAGCATATCTTTCTTATGTAAAGGGCTTTATTTTATAACCATCAATATTCAAACTTACATACATTCTCAGCGAAAAAATACTATTCGATTATTATTTCGGGCAATTTATAAAATGCTTCCCAACGGTACTACTTTATGTAAATAAAAATTCAGTGAAAGGGTTTTTAAATTAAGCGATTTTTAAAGGTTGATATAGAAATTTTAATTATCTTGTTTTTCTTAAATAACAAGGCTCTACCTTTGGACTCAGGTAAAAAAGACATAAAAGAAATGTGTGTTATTTTTTATGTGAAATAAATTTAAAAACCGGTTTTATGGGCAATTTGTGCCCAAAACTCTAAAATGAAGTATAAAATTAATACTTAAGCCTCTTTTTAGTTTGGACAAAGTTCTGATATTCAGATTATATTTTGAGTTTTTTTGTAGTTTTTTTTTATTTGTAATTTGAGATTTTTGTTAAACATTTTAATCCCTAACATTTCCGTTGAAGAGGTGTTTTTACATTTTTGGATAAAGGGAATAACAACTCCTGTTTAATGACAGTTAGAATTTTAATATATTTTCATAAAAAAACTTCCCTTCTAGTATTTTAAACAAGTCCACCTAACACGTCGTATAACTAAAATTAAAGGTTCACATGGTTTTCTATGCCGCTGTAACAAAAACGTCCAAAAGACAGCTTTATTTCCAGACACAAAATTTCAAAGGAACTAAGTAATCGGTAGGAAAATAGCCTTCAAGGTGTGATTTTACTTTCAGTAATCAATATCGGTGAATTCAAATTTTTGATCGGAATAATAGAGCGACTTAAAAAAAGTTTAAAAAACATTTTATGTTTACACAGGGTATGTAGCACTAGGCTCGCTTAAACAACAGTTGTGAGAACTAAGGAGTGTCCTCATAGGGTAATTTTTACATATATGACCTTATATTTCAAATTGTCTTAGATAGACATTTAAAATTTACACAGAAAGGTGTAAGGTGTTCCTAGAGAAGACTTGTATCGGACGAATATTGAGCCGCAGATACCTTAATTATAGCAATATAAAATTATAAATTAAAGGGTGACCCAAAAAAAATTTATTCTATTAAAGGTTAAGATCTTAATCTTAACCATTAATTTAACTTGTCTTTGCTTCTTAAAATCTCTGATAATTTATATTGCTTTTCTCCTTGATTATAGTTTTACCTTTTAGCAAATAATTGTTTAATGCAACAATTTAATTATATAAATCAAATGCAATCAAACAAAACTAATTTTAACAAAACTCCCAGTTTGCCTTCACCCCATAATTAAAAGCAACCAAGAGATAAAAAGCATCTGTTCAATGTGGGCTTCTATAGCAGTGTCGTCATTTAATACATCTGTTGAGCAATAACTTTTTCTCTGTAAGTTTAATTGTTGATTATTTTTATAATTTAATCTTAATTCATGGTTTATTTTGTAGTCACAGTGACAACCGCCATCGCAAAAATGTGCTTGTAATCGCATCAATAATAATAAACTCATGTTAAATCGGAAAATTTTATTACTTAAAGGTTTATGGTTACACAACTTATCTTCAAATGTATGTATGTATGTGTGTATGTATTGTATGTTAATAGGAGTCTATTTGTCGTTTTGATTACTCAACCTTAATCTAAACCTTAATTAAATATTAAATAGTTTTTCAATGTATAAATAATTAAATATTTAATTACTACAGATTTCAAAAGACCATTAAACTGAAACGTTGTGATTAATATTATTTTTATTTTAATTTCTTTCGCTGTTGACAGGGCATGAATGTCAAGTTTAAAATATTAAATTTTGTTGTTGCCAACGGATGTTTACAGGTGTACAAAATACAAAATGGTTTTCTTTTATTTAACTAGATAAAACTGCAATTATTGTTTGAATATATATTTCAATTAAAACATTTTGCTCTTTGTAAAATTTTATGGAACGGAATAGTAAAAGTGTTATTTTCAGAAATTTATTTAAGAATTTCGCGTTCTATAGGGCTTTAATTTAAATTTTGAGAAATTTTTTAAAACTGCCCCAAATTTACACAAGATTTGCGTTAAAAGAAAAAAAAACATACTTTTCTTCAAATGTTATTAATTTTTATTAACTTATAAAATACAGTCAAAAAGTCGAGTAATCGCCTCTGAAAGTAATCTGAAACGGGATGAGGTGATCCAAGTTTGAATCTTCTTTAATTAAATTAAATGAAAAGCTAATCGAGCTTTATAATCAAAAAGTTTAAATTAAGCCTGATTTAAATATTCTAGAAATTCATTTTACTTTCGATAATTCCTTTGATTTACGCACTCGAGTGTATATCGCACTTTTATTTTCATGCACAATTTTGATCAACAGTTAAAGAAAATTCCTTCATTTTTTTTTAATTTTTCCCAATCAGGATTTGAACCGTAGATATTATTATTGAATTAAAGTTTACAAATGTATTCGGACGTTTTCTTTTTTTTTTTAAAGAGAAGGAGCACTTCAGGCAATAATGTCTATTTAGTTATTATCGTAACCGTGCTACATTCTTTAGGAAAGGGATAGATGAGAGATAAGACAGGTGGTGAAAAGAGAAAGATAGATAAATATAGCCATTTTATTAGTTGTTTTACTTCACCGGCGAATATGCTATTAAGAAGTACCGACGAAGGAGGCTGCATGTTTAATGTTAATTCTGAATATGTGTTTATACCATTAAACAGAAAAAAACATTTTTATTTTTTGGTTGCAGGGGTTGAACCCTGGTCAACCAGGTTTGTAGCAAGGTGTTTAACACTTTGACTATGGCAGCAGACTACGGACGTTTTTCAAAGAAAGCAAGAAAAATTAAACACCCGCCGAATATAATGCTGCATTTTCCGGACCGCTAAGACAAAATGCAAATTTTTTCATTATTGCACCGTGTTTGAAACTAACGCCATTTTAGATTTCAATTGTATAAAGTGGAATGGAACAGAAAAATCTTATCTTGAAAGGTAACATAGTAACACTTCTGTGCCAGCGTTTAAAATTATAAACAAAGGCTAAATAATTTTGAAACACACAAAAAAAAAGTTATAAATGTTTTTGTTTTAATAAACAATTGAGGTTGAATCTAGGTTTTATTACTGCTTTAATTGATTTTATTAATGTTTTGGTTAAATTGTCCATTTTAAGTTTACCATTTTGCATTTTATTGAACATTTTTTTAAATTAATATTCCCTTAACAATTGAGTGAGAACTTATTTTAAAGGGGAGAAGAAGTTATGTTAAAAATAAACTTCACACTGATTAATTTTTCTGAACATTTTTTTACAAATCTTGAAAATTTTCTTACTCATCTTTTTAGGACTTATAGAAAGAACTGGAACTATAATATACTAGCAGTGCCCACGACTTCTTCATCGTGTCATTTCTAATGTTCTTAAATTCAAACTTTGAAAAATGTGTTTTTAAATAATTATCGTAGAGTTTTGTAGACAGCATTAAAATTTTTTTCATTTCCATTATAACGGTAAGAAATTACCTGCTTTTATAAAAAGAAATGTATTCTATATTTCTTTTTACGTTAAGCGAACACAGACAGACAGACAAAAATTCTAAAAATATGTGTTTTGTGTTCCACATTAATTACCATCTGCATCAATGACAACATTTTCAAAAAATATTTCATGTACAGAAATTATCCTAATGCAGTCTCATCATATACAGGGAATCAATATTTTCCTATTTTTATAAAGTTATAGCTAAAAGACCTGCTAGAAATAAAACTTTTTTAATCATATTTTGACTCGGGGAGTCAAGAAATATAAATAAAAAAGTTTCAATGAAATCTGAATTAATCGTTTTTAATGTCATTTATCCTTTGAAATTTGTTTTTTTTTTTCGACAAAATATTTACGATTTAGTGTTTTTATTTTACTAATTTTGTAATAGGTACTATTTCTATCAAAACCGATATTGAAATTGCATAATGAAACGTAGAAGAAATTCACACCGTAAGTTTTACGTGCCTGACGAGGCGATTTAATTAAAGCTACGGGCATATTATATGGTCCAATAAATCTACAAAGAACTTCATGTCGAGGTTGAAAGTATACGTGTGGCTCACAGAGTCATTTCGCCAAAAAGACAAAAAGAAATAATATTAATCAAGACAAGAAAAAATTACCATCATTATTTTTTTTTTTTTGCATTCACATTAGCTTTTAGTTGTGTCTTCCTAATTATTTAAACTTGGCTGCCTGCATCCTTTTTCTGTGTTCAATTTTTTGCTAGTGCCTTTGTCATAATTTGACGAATCACCAAAATCGAAATTCGTATTGATTTTTCATTTATTTTATATTTTCTTAAGGGGAATCAGAAAGGGCACACAACCTATTCCAATCTCATATTATTTATATAAATTTTTTTATGCCTAATAAAACATTTATTGGGAATCATTATTTTAGATTTAGCATTTTTAGACCACAAGACATTCGCTTTAAAAAATTTCAATTTGATTTTTGCTGAAACTTTCACCGATGTCAAATATCATAATTTCGTAAATGATAAAAAACCTAAATTTAATATGCTCATAGTTGTATTTAAATATTAATTTTAATAACTTAAATTGTAATTTTAGTTTATTTTGTAAGAAGTACTAATATAAATATTTTATTTATTTTATTACGTTCGTTACTAATAATCCGTTTTCTACCCCATAATGCACTTTTGTAGAATATGTCGCACCATGAACGCTTTAATGTCAAATAGAAAAACGCACTATCGCAGATATGACTTTATATGATAAACCCGTTATAGACAGGTGTATGTTGCAGTTCTATGTCTGCTATCACAGAAAGCCTACAAAATAAAAAGGAGAGGATGTTCTTATAGAGACGTGATTTTCGCGTAATTGGCTCCACCCCTAAACTGTTATAGGCTAACATTTATAACTTACATAGAGTAAGAGCCCTCAAAACAAAGGGACCAATTAATGGATCAACTGGCCTGTCTAACCTGGCCTAAGTACCCTCTAAGGTCGCTCAGCAAATAGTTTATCGAGTCTGATGCTTATTTAAATTCACAAAAAATGGCGCCTTTACGTAAAAAAAAATCATCAAGAAATTGTCCAAAAAAATCTATATTTCAAAAAAAGAAGTAAATAAATTTGCAATTTAGCAGTTAGGCTTCAGCGTTGTTGCGCCAGAAATGCGCTAAATGCGCATTTTTTCAATTAATTTAAATTGACGCAAAAAATGTCATTACTTGCGTAAGAACTTTTTAGTTTTAAAAAACGAAATCGAAAGTTATCTTAAAAACTTCTAAAATTGAATTATTGTGGACTGCAGTATACAGTTTTTAAAATTCTAATAATTAAACTCATTTTTTAAGGTGGCTTAATTTTTTATAAACCTTCGAATTGCAAATGCAGAAATTAAGGGATCTTGCAGTGTGATCAATTAAATCTTTTTTGTGTAAATTATTTATTAGTTATTTGTGCGAAAATTTTAATGGCACCTGTAGCAATTTGAAGTAATAAGTTTTAGGAACCAAATGGTTTAAAGGATGACATTCGTTTTAAATGCTGCTTATGTGATATTAAAAATTTTCTTATTGATGTTTTAATCAATAAGAAAATTTTAGTTGGAATATTAAAAGCTTAGTATTAAATAAAAATTATATTCAGTGCCTGAAAAATAGAGTCTTTTAATAAGCAACACAAATTCTCATAGCCTTTTACATAACATTTGACATTCCTACAGCCAACTAATGTATTTTAAACCATTGTGTACTTTTGTTTTAAATATCAAAAGATAAACTTTTAGAATCTGATCTGAGCACGACTAATTTTAAACAACAGAAATCGAGTAAGAAAAGAAAAACTATAAAAAACACAAATTTGTTTTGGCCAAACAAAAGTGTGACATTCAAAGCAAGAGATGAAAACAGCAGCTATTGTTAAACACCAAGAAGAAGAAAAATAACACTAAACACGACAGATTAGTTAAACATAGACAAATTGTCAAACATTTTCTGGCAGAACATAAATTAACAAAACAAAAAAAAAAAAAAAACAATAAAACTGAAATGAAATGAAATAAAATTAAATAAAAGAAGACTAATAAAGAATCAAAACTAAAATTACTTTGACTAAAATTAAAAAAAGGTAATAAAATAATTATAACAACAAATATTATCAACAGCAACAAAAATATAAAAAGCAGTTGGCACAATTTACATAAAATTCCTGCCATCATTTTTAATTTTTGTATTGACTGCTTACATTAACAAACATTCAAAAGTGTTGTATGTGTGTATATGTTTACTGTTGTATTATTGTTTGTAACTTGTAAGTGAACAATGCAAAACCTCTGGCTTTAAAAAAAATTACTCTGTTCGTACACCAACCCATTTTCACTATGGGTCGCTGCAATTAAATGCAACTACGAATAACATTTTGCGCCTTTTTGTTTGTTTTCAATTTAAAAACAGAAGAAAACTGTAATTGGCTTTAGCAAAATGTAAAGCAATTTTTGGATCTTTTTAAGTCCTTTTCAGCGTTCTTTTTATTTCTGTATTTTAGAAACATCCTCCTTTTGCCCAAAAAGTCAAGGTGAATTGAAGAAGATATTTTTCCCGTTTAATGGATGAATTAAGGGAACTAATATTTTTTACAGAAGGCAGATGTATCGCATGTGATGTTCTTATATATTTATGTAACACCCTCTTTCGCGCTTTTTGAAAATTCTTATTTTTAAGGCATCTTTATCTTTATGAGTTAGCCAGGGAATACAAGAGAATCATTTTCCGAAGCTAATTAGGGTACCTAAAATTAGAAAAAATAATTTAACGGTAAAACAAGGACACCAAGGACAGAATGAATGTCTATAAAATACTTAATTTCTACACAAAAAGATGTAGAGTTTATCTTGATCAATTTCACTGCTTTTAAATAAAAAAGAAAATAATAAATAACTGTAGCTCACCCTGGGTATTGTCTATCATTTGTAGGTTTTTTTTTTTTTTAATTTAGTTACTGAAACCAGGTTCTTATAGAAACAAAAACTATATTTGTATAAAAATAAATATTTTTGACTAAATACAACGGAACATTTTATTTTTGCCTTTGTTCCATAAATAAATTAAGAAATTTCTCACATAAGAATATTATAGTCGATATGTTTTACACAGGATGTCATAAACTTTGCAATAAAGAGAAAAAATACTATTAAAATTTAATGTGAGAAATTTCTCACGTTAGTTACATAACAAAAGCTCATGTAGATTCAAAGACCGAAACTTTTAATAAAAATTATAATTTTTTCCCTTACCGAAACTGCAAACGTATGAACCTTGGATTTGCTTTAGTAGATTTGCTTTGGTATATTTATTTTCATTTCGTTTATTATTGCTTGCCTTTTCCACGGCTATAATTCTGCGTACAAAAAAAAATAGGTGTCATAACCAGTTTTTGTGCCTTTGAAAACTGTCTAAAAAGCCCTTTTAGTTTAGAAACAGTTAAATGAAAAGTAGTTTTTTTTTTACTAAAATTCGTTGTGACTTTTTTTAAGTAAACTTACGTAAGTAGACAAGTGTTTACTTATTGGTATTTGATAGAAACGAATATGTGAAAGAATTGTTATCCCGTAGTCAGCTATCTTTACGTGAATTTTACCAGCAAAACATTTTTACATCGAAAAATATTAAACTTCTGATTGGCTGGCTGTCGTGTTCGAAGTCTTATAGAGAAACTATAATTCAAAGTATTTATTATTTATATAAAGTCAACTTAAAGCATGTATTTAATATTTAGTTAAAATCTAAATTATTTTTTATGAATATGGAAGTTGTTAAAGCGAATCAATACGTTTATGCATCAGAGATCACCTATACAGTCAAAATAAAAATATGCGTTGCTATGATCCTATTTAGTACGCAGATTTTTGTGCTCACATTAATTGACTGCTAGACTCTCAAAGTATTATTACTCTTGATGACAGAAACTGTTCAGGCTGTAAAATTGTTATCTTTCAAATGACAATAAATAGCGGCAGCAATGTGTAGAAATAAAAGGCATTTTTATTTCCGACTACATAAAGAATACATATATATATTCTGACTTCTTACGCATAGCGAATTCGATTGAACGATATCCATCAGTCCGTCTGTCCGTTTGTATTAGTGTTGAAATCAAGTTTGCCGAGGCACTAAATAAGCTAGAGCAAATTTAAATACGCCAATTGATCAGACATAGTATCTAAAGATGTGCGATTGGAAATCAACAAGATCGGTCCATATCCATCGACACCGTGGGCAAAACATCTCGCCTCTGAAATTTTTAAAATTTTTTAAATATCAATATGGGTATCGTTTTGAAGATTTTGAAGAGATTTTTAAGGAAATACCAACATTTTTTTATAATGATATTAACCAATTAAGAGCCAAGGACATTTTCATGTAATATATTTTTTTTTTTAAGTTTTTTAATCTCTGTCACGGCAATATATTTTTTTTTTTTTGGGTGGAGTTACTTCACTAAACCAGATTTAGATAAATGGCGAAGGGTGTGTAAGATTTGGCATAGCCGAATATAGCAATCTTACTTGTTAATGTTTAAAAAAGAAACTGCACTTATCGGTTCAAAAATTCACAATTAAAATGAACAAAAACGCAGTGTTTATAACCAGCTTAAGATTTTTATACTGTTTAATAAATGTGGTGTTTTGTCAAGTTACATTAATAAGAAAAGCCTACCTCCTCTGCCCCATTGTGCTGCTTTTATAACAACGAAAACTCAAAGTCACAAAATAAATAAGCCGACAAACTAAAAACAAACAAACAAACAAACAAACAAGCAGAAAAAAAAACTAAACAAAAACATTAAAAGTAACCTCAAAAACACAATAAATATCTTTAAAAAAATTGTATTGAAACGAAATCGTTGCTTTTTAAAGTTTTTTTTTTTTGCTTAATACTTTAGCCGGCATTAATCAGACATCGGAGTCAGTCCAAGCACAGCCGCATTGGAGTGTGCACGCGGAAAATAATCAATTAAAAAGAAATATAAAATAAAATATAAAAAATAAAAAAAATAAAAGACATTTTTGGTTTAAAAATAAAGAAATTGAGAACTAAAACAAACTTCATTTTAAAGTTGTTAACAGATTAAAAATTGAATAATTGTAACAAAAACAACAAACAACAAATATACTTAAAGTATATTTAATTTAAAAAAAATAAAATAAATAATGATAATAATGACTTAGAAGAGTTTAAAATAAGTAAAATAAATTTAAGCATTTAAAAGGGGATAATTTAGTGACCAGAAAAATCAAAAGCGCCCTCTATACTTGTTAAATTTGTGCCTTTTAGTTTACTCCAGAAAGATTGTGGTGCATTGTTAACAATTCAAAATAACTAATTCTATTATTTAAAAATAATTCTTTTATCTAAAACTGAAAAGTTAAAGAACAATTCCAAATTTTTCATATAATTTTAAATTTCCTAGAGTTCTTCAAGCAACGACAAATATAAAAAATAACAAAAAAGCAAATATTGAAAGCAAAAAGCAAATAAAAAACTGTTAACCCAGTTTCATAAGCCTTCAAGATATTTAACTAATTTGTGTTTATTTTGTTGCTATCTTCCCCATCAAGGTGATTGTCGCAAATTGCTTAAAATTTATTAACTGCACGTTTTAAATAAAGATTTTCTGAATATTAAAAACTGTGATGACAAGAATCTAACAAAAGTTTTAAAATTAAAACCAGAAATAGAGTTACATATGATGGAATCCCCACTGCAGCAACAACAGGTAGGAAAATTAAAACATTTTTGTTTTTTTAAGCTAAGGAACAGTTATTTTTAATAGCTAAATGGTAATGTGTATGTCAGTTCGTCTGCTTGGCTTGTAAAATGAAATAAAGATCGTTAGTTCAAATCTCAATGAAACCCTTTAAGTAGAAAAGGCGAATAAAAAGTAAAAGTGCCCTTCACCAGATATGTAAATCTATTTTAGTGAAGTAACTCCAATCAAAAAAGCAAATATTAGGGTGACAGAGAATTAAAAAAAGGAAAGAATTTCCTTTAAGATCTTTTCAAAAGTTTTTAAATGATACCCATATTGATGTCTTAAATATATAATATAGTGCACAAACGTCTATGAAAAGTTCAGAAGCCCATGACTCGGAAAATATGGGCGAGTGCCAATTTTTTCACGTAAACTTTTTTTCTTTTTTTTATTCTCTATCGCCCCATATATTTGTATTTTTGATTGGAGTTAATTCACTAAACTATATTTGTTCCAAATTATATGAAAATATTTCATGCAGGCGCGGAGTTTTGCCCGCTGCCTAGAAGGACGTGGACCGATCTTGCTGATTTTCAATAGCAAAATTTTCGAAAGTATGTCTGATCGATTGACGTATTTTAATTTTCTTTAGCTCATCTAGTGCCTCGGCAAAGTTTATTTCAACCCAAACATGAACGGTCAGATAGACACCACTCAATCGACTTCGCTATGCATAAGAACTCAGAATATACATTCTTTATGAGATCGGTATTGTATATTGTAGAAAATGCAAACTGAACTAAAACCTTAATATATCCTTTTCCACCTGCAATGAAAGGAATAAAAATAATTCTTGAATGTTCGTCTGCATAATAAAGAGTAAATCGTGATCAACTCGCATTCCACCTGATTTATAGAGAATATTGTACGTAGGATGGGTGAACTGGTAAAGGTACATCTAAAGAAGTGACTGTTTGTAGGAATCTGGAAGAGAACTTCAGGATTCAGAGTCTGTAAATACTAAATGTCTATTTATCTTTTTAAAGCTCATTACGCTTCCTTTAGAGATTTACATATCCAATCAACTTTTCAAAAAAGGAACGGTTAAAAAATATTCTTGTAGTGAATTTCTAATGAACAATCTTATTCCACTGAATCTTTTTTTAAAAAAAATAAATAATGAAAATAATAATATTCTCCACTGATTGCTCTGCCTCTTTAAATGAAAATGGCACACGTACTCCAAGCGACGGATAATTTGACCCATTATTTTATATGTTTCATACACAGAAGTAATCAAACACACCCTCACAACATATGCTTAAGCCAAGCTTCCAAGCAGAGCATATTTATTCATTATTTTTAATTGTTATTTTAAATGATTTAACTATTAGACCACCACATGTTGGAATCATGTATCAGGTAAAAGCAGGAGCATTTTTACTCATTTTTAGCGACAGCGATAATTAATGAATTTGCCACTGCCACCAGCTGGTCAGTATAAATCAGAATTTTATTTTGTTTTAAGCTGAAAATATTATTATATAGTGCGTTATTGCTACCTTTTCATAAGCCGTAGCTGTTATACTAAATTTTAACGACAAAATATCGAATTTGCTTTATTCTTTGAATCATGATTCCAAATCATGTCATTAATACGACACATACATGACATCATTTTGACTTCTGCACAAAACCTAAAAGCTACTAGTACGTGATTGATTTGTTGTGCCTTGAGTTTGTATACCAACCGATTAAGGTTAATAATATTAGAATATATCAACCTGGCCTTCCTGGCCGGCATTAATCTTCAGCATTAAGGGCAAAGTAAAACATAAATAAAAGTAAACGTAACGAACTCACGAGAAGTTGTAAAAACTTTGTAGTTTCAGTTCTAAGACTGACATTTTCTAAGTATTCACGCAAGCCCAAAACATAATTGGCCATTAACGAAACCAAAATTTTCGAGAAGTACCTTCAACACCTACATTTAAATAAGGAAAAAAATTGCTTTCTTGATCGAACTTTTGAAAAACTTAACTATTTGCTTACCACAGGTTGAACTTACATATATTCATCAAATGTAATGTACGAAAACTTATTGTAAGGTAGACTATTTTATAAATAAATTTGACAAAAAACCATTTACTTTTCTTCGCCATCTACTAGTCCAATCCACTTTCGCAGAAGGTAATACAAATATTTGGGAGACATTATTGTCTGAGTGCTAAATCTTCTTTATAAAAACTATATTCTGTTATAGAGAGAGTTTTATAAAATATAAAATCGGTTTTTATTTAGACAACTTCTATTAATTAAGTCTTATTTTGTATTGAGTTAAAACTTCAAAAACTTTTGGTACTTTTTGTATTGTTTTAGAAATGAAGAGTTATATTCCTTATAACGAGTAGGAATATTGGTCGGGCATTTTTGAAATTTTAAAACGTGGCACTTTGTAACCTTTTCCAGATCCACCTACTTTTGTAGACGTTTCTTTATTCATTAAATAGAAGGAATGTCTATTTAACCAAGCAATTCTGCATTAAAAGCGAGCTTATCATCTTGCTAACTTTCTCGGCTTGTCTAATTAAGTCATCAAATCAATGACTCCTTGCCCACTGAAACTGCCACGACGAAAAATTATAAATATCATGGCCTTGCAATTAGACTTAAAATCTGTACGTAAGAAAATCCTCTCTGGAATTGAATTTGAGATTAATTGAGATAAATATTCCAGATCTTATTCCATTTACGCCGTGGTTATTGCTTCAAATTTTTGCATTGCAAAATTTGTTTAATTTGCAAGCTATAAGATTCAAAACAGTTTGACCCCTCAGATTCTTTATATATTTTTTTAAGCTGGATTATGTGGAATCATGTACTTAGACTGCTAGCAACAAATCGGTATATCATTTAGTTCTTTTGCAACAAATCTATCCATGTTGTAAACACTGTTCGGAAGTCAGTTATGTTACTTTTACAGTTGCCACTAAAATTTCTGAAGCCGAAAATATTTTATGACAAAAAGTTTTCTTTACTTGAATAACTTTTATATTCAACAGAATAACTATCGGGTTTTTCAACAGGAACTTCGTTTTCTAAATAAAATTAAGAAATTTAGATGTAAATAATTCAAATATTTTTATATTACGAAGAAAGTTCAGCCATTATGAAATAAAAATAATGTCTGGAAAATGTCCACCACGAGCATGCTGACAGATTAAAAAAAAAACCGCACAGTCACACCTTCAGATTACATAGCGTATCATAGTGTGACACGTTAAGCATGCAAAGACTTCAAAATAATAGCAACTTTGCTGTTGACATACCCTGATAAGTGAAAAAAAAAAAATCGGAAAAAATTATTAAAAAAAAAAACAGCAGGTCGTTCCTGAATGCATTTTTATAGTGAAATTTAATTATTTTAATGCGATTACTGAGTGAAATAGAGTTTATTGTAACGATTGCCAATTCATCTAATAGAACACGTCAAAAACTAAAAGTCAAAACTATCAGGTTGTTGGTGTTTCCACAATTGAAAACGAAATTCTTATTGGGAAAACCCTTTAAAATAAATTTTTGACACATTTTTAAATAATATTTTATGCAACAACTATTATTGTAAAGAATGTTGCAATATTTCTAAATAAAAAATTCTTTTTTTTTATAACTTTATTTTTTTTTAATAAATTTAGAATGTTTGTTTTTAGTTACGTAATTCTGCTATTTCATGTAATATTTTACACCGCCACACGTGTCAGCCGGTTATTTATATTTTGTGTATTTGATTTGCTTTGCTACCAGTACCATTCTCAACACTGCCGTAGTTCTTTTATTTGTATCCGTTCTTGTTGACCCTTGAAAAACAACTTTCGATTTGAAACCGTATTGAATGTCAAACACAACAAAGCCGTCAAATAAAAACAAAATGTAAATTAATTTAAAAACCTCAACAAACAATGTTTTAAATGGGTTATGTATTCGAAGTAGATTTAAAAATAAAAAATCAGTTAACATAATGTTTTACTCATTACTTGGATGTTAAAAACAAGAAAAATAAATAAATAAATAACGAAATTTTAGCATTATTTTTCTTTTCCACTAATTGAAACCACTACCTTGTGTCGCCGATTTTTATAGACGTTACCTTTTTTAAAAGTAAATACTTTTAAGAACTTTTAAAGCAAAAATCTCAAGTTCATATTTTAACAATTTCCTGCCAAAAAGGGTGGTTTAAAGTGAACTTTTTGCTTGTTTAATGTTTTGTTTATTTTTTGTGATTCTTCGTGTCATCTTGGAAGAGGAGCGTTGCTAATCTTCTCTTTGTCGTTCTAAGTACTGGTATGTTCTGTTGCATAAAGTCGGCTTAATTTCATAAAATGATAATCGCCTAATTTTATGTAACGCTCTTATAAGGGACTTAAGACAGGAAGAATACAAAGTTTGGTCATTGCCAAGAATGGCCTGACTTTATTCATCCTCGAGGAGTTAATATTCCCTGACAAAATGTTGTTCAAAAATGTGATGCTGGCTTAAAATTTATTAAAATTTAATTAAATCAGCTGATTGCGATGCACGCTAGGTTGTTGTAGTCAAAGGCTTGGACGAACTTTATCAACTACAATTGATGTATTTCAAATGATAGTTGCTCGAAAAACGGTCATATTATGAGCAAACATAAGGACAATAATACGCTTTACATGTGAAAAGCTTTTTCGACACGGAATCCGTATCTTATAAGAAAGACGAAAAATTTAATAGCAAGCGATAGACAATACTTTCTCGTTTTGTGATTTTAAAGCTCAGCACTCAAACACTATTTTAATCTCACAAAATATCAAGCAAATTGTTAAAATATTAAAATTTTCTTATACTCTGACTTAGATTTGATAAATAATTTATAGTTAATTTTAACAGATGACTTAACAAAAAAATAAAATTTTATTAATCGCGATACATTCGAAAACTGTCAACATGTGTATTATTTCGTTTGAATATTATTTCCATTTTTTTAAGTTCCACAATTTACTTTAAATTTTAAACTCATTTACTTGCAACACTTTCACATACAGTGGCTGACAAACACCTACATACGACTACAACTTTTAAAACCTGACTCTTCATTCCTTCTGACTTTTGGAATTCAGATCTTATTAATTATATTCAATCTGGTTCTTAGGAAGTCGATCAACGATTCCTGTCGTAAAGGGTGTATAAGATTCGGCACAGCCAAATATAATGCTCTGACTTGATTCTTATTTACTTGCAGATAAATCGTTATGTCTTTCACTGTTGCAAACGTGAGGATGCTTTTGCCATTGTATATTTAATGGCCTCCAATCTAAGCACAGCAGAAAAAAATTTTAGTTAAAGAAGTAATTTCGGGGATAAAACAATTAAGATCTCCAAAACAGGGCCATCTTTTGGGTTCAGTATAGCAGTCCTTTTGTACAAATTTTTACATGATCGAAACATCTTTGTAACAAATAAAAATTTCCAACTATTGAAAGCGTTTGCAAATGTTGTGTACTTTGTTGCTAATAACCCTTTACAACAATTGAGGCCCTTGCTTTCGTTACTCTTTAGATATCTCATAACAAATATTTATTCCTTTCTCTTCTTATCTGAATGTATATGTTTGGGCAACATTTGAAACACATATCTCCCATATTTTTTTTTTTTTAAACAATTACAAGAATTTTTTTTTAATTTTTTAATATAAGCCATATTAGTCCAGCTGTTTTAAGCCAAAGAACATCATTTATATCAATATGCAACCAAGTGCTTGTACATTAGATATTGAAGTGTTGCACAATTTCAAACTTTTATTAAACACGACATTTTCATTTTGGTAAGTTTCATACCCTTCATTACAACAAGGGTATAACTATGTTTGTTATTCCGTTTGTAATTTTTACGATATCCATTTCCGACTCTATAAAGTAAATATGATCTGACTTCTTAAGCATAGCGTTGTCCGTTTGTCGTCTATCCCTCTGTATTAGAGTTGAAATCAAGTTTGCCGAGGCACTAGATCAACTAGACAAAATTTAAATATGCAAATCGATCAGATATAGTGTCAAAAGATATGCTATTGGAAATCAGCAAGATCGGTCCATGTCCTTCTACGTTACTTTATCAGAAACTTTTAATAATATAATTTTTTGGTAGTGGCAACACTGTGACTTTGTTTATATTTGTACTAACGATCTTACGTTTAATAAACATGTGTTTTAACAAACTTAAACAGCCTTCTAAACAACTACACTCATTAGCAACGGTAAGAGTCGAACTTATAGGTGTGTTTTTTTTAACCAGCACAGCAATCAAGACTTCAATCATTTGGCTTCGGCGATATTCGACTACACACTGCTATGTTGATTCTTCTCTCTCTAACTAACCCTTCTTAGAGGCTTAGGCATCGATTTTCTTCTTTAATTATAGCTACGCCTTAAAAATCGCATCTGCTTTTAAGTTCTGCGACATTAATTCCAATCGAAAGTGGTTTTTATTCCCCAAATTGGTTCTTTAGAAAACGAAAAATGAATATTTTTTTCGTAATAAAACTACTGTAAAATTGCAAAGCCTGTTTGTGGTTTGGTGTGAACAATGTTGCCATATTAAATTTAAAACCAATGTTTATAAATAAACAAAATCGATTGGAATCTGAAGAAGGTGAAATAAATCCGATCGGAATTGTTAATACGGAATTAAAATCATTCCGATCGAATTTGTGACATGCCTGTTAATTACATACGGCGCCTTGACCAATACATCCCTAACTTTGTTTTACTTCTCTATTCTAGTCTCCAGTAAGTTTTGAACAACTACTAATAATTTAATTGGCTTTTAAATAGCTCATTTAACCCTACAATAGATACTTGTTATACTCTAGACTCTGCTGGGATTTAGACTCATGATCACATATTCATACTCCTCTACTAAGGAAGCAATCGCAGCTGCTCAGCTTTTATTAGCTCTCTTATCTTTAAGCGGATAACAACAATAATTTTTTCTTTTAGCTTTGTATTAATCACGTAAAGTTTTTCAAATTATATTTTTATCACAATATTTAGAAATCTATCTGGCAGCTTTCCTTCGATTGCAACTATAGGAATAGTACATTTTCAAACTCAGGTCGTAAAACCTTTCGCTCATTTTAGTTGACATTAAGTTCGGACTTAAAGAACATAAATGTGTAATATTTCTTGTCAACCTTAAAATTATTTAAAAAATGTTTTCTGAAAAAGCTTTAGATTCTAAATAATTCAAAAGAAGGTTTTAAACAGTCCTGCAGCAGGAACAGCTGTTTGAACCATCCCGTCTATACTTTTAGGCTTAGAAGTGAAAAACTGTTCTCCTGATTTTGCTCATTTTTGAGACAAAACACTAATATTTATTGAGAATAATACGGAACGTTTTCAATTTAATTTTTCTTTGATCTGCCGACGTACCTAATTAATGTGGAACACAATGACCATTTAAGGAAAATGACTATGAGTTGACTTTTAACTTATAAAATATAATATTTTACGGCTCCAACACCGAAATAGAAGCATGTAAAAATACGGTCAAAAATAAATCCGAGTAAAGTAAAAAAATGACTTCAATTTTTAAACTTTTTGTAATCGTTCGCTTTCAAATATCGAAAAAAAACTGGTTGTAAAAATAAGACCCTATGTAGACTTTTGTTGGACAGTGTTTACATAAAACAAAAATTATGTGTACAAATGCTTGGCTTTTTTTAAGCTGATTAACTGATATTTTTATGAAGTGCTGTACAACAACAAAATATAATTTTTCGTAAAATAAAAGTCTTTTTTTGGTGCAAATTGTAATGTTTTTTTTTTTTTAATTTTTGCACAACAGCTGCGCCACATTTCAATTGAAACTAATGTAAAAGATTTTGTTGTCAATTTTTTTGTAGATAAAAAAACGTTTGATTATTTTACAAAAATAAATTAAAGTTTCAAAGAAGCACTGGTAGTTAAAACACTAGTCCAAAGATTTATAAAATTATTATCGTTACAAATACAAATTAAATTTTAAAGTGAATAAAAATAGAGAGCAAACTTTGATTTAAAATCCGTCAGCAAAGTATTTATTGTGTCAACCTCTTCGATCGTTACTTTGACGGATTCTATGTGCCCCGGCCTTAACAATCAAGTTACATTATTTAAAATTCAACTCTGCACCTTGGAACAGTAAATTCATAAAATCATATTTTAGATCAAGTTATGTAGTGAAAATGGCCAGACCATCCAAAAGTAGCTCTGTAAACTATCAGAATCGGGCATCTTCCATTAAAAAGTTTAAAACCTGTTGCTTTTTTAGATCTTTGGATAAGAAAATTCTTAAAAGCTTGTGTCTGTATTTAAGTCAAAATACATTTGCAGGTAAACTTTAGATATTTTCTTTCTAGTAGGTTCAAAATTTTAGATATAAATATATTAGCATTGTAACTTTGCTGCTTTGCTTCTGGGAAAATTTAAAGGAATTACTTATATTTTTAGTAAATTTCTAGTTTTTATGATTGTTTTTTTTTTTTAATTTCGATCTAATAATTTTTAAACTTTTTAATTTTTAAAATTTTTTCAATGCCTTAGTTTATTATTAAGACTCTGTAAAATCATTCAAATGAAGGTACCAATACTTCTACTATAATATATTAATCACAAATGACGCTAAATTTACAACCAAAGTAGTTTGGGAAAACCCTGCTCTTATTTGAGGCATGTGCTTTTTTTAATTGTAAATACGTGGTGTATTTCAAATAACAAAACATTACTCGAGACCATTTCTCATGCACAACTTAATTGCAAAAATAAATATTCACAAAAACAATAGGGGCATTTATGCAAATAATTGTGTAGAGCAGTTAATGAATGATACCAAGCAAAACAAAACAAGTAAGAGTGCTATGTTCGGCTATGCCGAATCTTATATACCCATCACCATCAATGTAAATCTAGCTTCGTGAAGTCACACTAATCAAAAAAACAAATTTTGGAGTGACAGATTAAAAATAAAAATACAAATACCAAATACATTAAAATGTAATTGGCTTTTAATGAGTTGAACATTTTTAAAAAATATAAAAATTTCCTAAAAGATCTCTAAAGATCTTTTAAATGACACCCATTTTGATGTCTTAAAAATATTGTGCAAAATCGTACTTTTTTATGAAAAGTTCAGAGGCCCATTACTCGGAAAGTATGGGCGAGCGTCATCTTTTTCACATGGTGTTTTCCCCCAGCTATAAGAACAGATTTTTTCTGACCTTCCTGATTTTCAATAGCAAAATTTTTTTGTCGTATTTAAATTTTTTCCAGCCCATCTAGTGCCTTAGAAAAGTTGATTTTAAAACTAACACGGACGGACAACGAACAAGCGGATATTACACAATCGACTACGCTATGCATATGGACTCAAAATATATATACAAATAGATATTCTAGGAACTAAAAACGGAATGACAAATTAAGATATACCTTTTTCCACCTGTGGTGAAGGGTATAAAGAAGTAGGTAGACATTGATAAAACAAAAAAAAATCATACTTAGTTAAAAAAAAAGCAACAAAACACTGTAAATGGCGGTTACTAAACTTTGAAATTTAATACCAGACTTTTTTTGTACCAAAAATGGCATTTTCAAAATCGTCGCAGAGATGGAAAATTGAGCACATTTGTAATTTTATGGCATAATTAAAATTTCAAAGGCCTTATGACCAATTAAGTATTTTTAAAACTGGATTAAACATTTTAAAAGTTAATTTTAAGTTTTCGATGACTTTATTTATATCTTAAACTGAAATTGTCATATAAGAGCTAGATCAGACCAGAGAGCTCTTATACGAGCAGCAATATAGATAGATACTTATCTGTTTTTAAAAAAAGATTAAAAATAAAAAAATAAATAAATAAAAATCGCATTATTCAATAATCAGTAAATATAAGAAAACCTAAAATTGGAAATAGTAGCACTAGTTAGGTTTTGAAATCATTATTTGAGTACAAGTGAACAAAACGTTTAATAGTAAATAAGGTTTGCCATATTTTTATTACAAAATTTAAGTACTGAAAATAAAAAAGACGGATAAAAATATAAAATGTGATATATTTTTTTTTATAAAGGTAAACATGAGGTGAAACCAATCGAATATCTTCTGCTGCATACTGTATAAAAATAAATCTTTATTTTTCAGATCTTATAACATTTTGCTACCAGCTATGTACATAAGAAAAACTATAGGCCTTCATTATTTTAATATTTCAAGCGGCACTTTCGTCGCATTATTAGTATTGATCTTCGTTGACGGAATTGCAACAGTGCGGGAAGTAAAACTCATACAAAAAAAATAACTTTTTCATTTTAACTTTATGGGAGTAATTTTATTATAAAAATTGATAGGATTGTAGAAGTGGGCGTGGCATTTTATATACGAAGTAAATATTAAGAAAACTATACCAGGCAGCGTCTTTAAATTTTTCACGAGTAACGCGCTTTTGAATCCACTTTTGAATACAAGTGGACATTTGAAGAGTTGCATTAAGTTGCTATTATATGATCAAACTTGGCATGTGAGCACGGCATGATAACTCATGTAATAGGGCAAAATTCACGTTGCCGGTGGCGCTGGATGGATTTCAAAATTTGTTGATATTGAAACTCTCTCATAAAACCGCTTTGACTTGCAAAGTTTGACCGAGTAATAGGCGCTTTAGCTAGAATTCTCATACTTTACTACAAAAGCGCGTGACTGGCTGGAAAATCGATTAAATTGACACTGTGGGCGCGGCAGTACCCAAAGAAAGTAATATAAATGGAAGGTGTTATAAGTACTAAAATGAAAGGTCAGATTTGTTGAAACTTTTCAGACTTGCTTCGATCATAACTTTGTTCAGACGCAAATCATATTTTGGTGTCAAGTTTTCTATCTCTTATCAGGAACAATGGATTGTCGGCCTTTAAACTGGCAATTTAACACGGAGAAAAATTAAAAATTTCAAAAATGTTGGTCCTCCCTGGAAGATGATGAAAATAAATTAGTTGAAAGTGCGTCCCTGTCTTTACGAATATTAAAAGATTTCTTTATTCGAACTGATAAGATTTTGAGTAGTTAAGGAAAGTTTTCTCGCTTCAAAAATTCTTAAAGTGTTTTTAACATTCTTATTTAGCAACGATTAATAAACACTTTGCATCAGAGCAATAAAAACTAAATTTAAAAAAAATTTAAGAATATTTTCTAAAATCAATTGCATTGGAATTTCGCTAAAAAAAAATACGAAATATTTTTCTCTTTTTTCAATTTACAACAATGAAAGTATTACAACTCAAATTGAATTCAGGTTACCATCTCTGATAGGTTGTATAAACGTACAGTTTGTATCTGTTGTTAACAATGAAGAATACATTTCAATCACACATATTTTAATTTTTTACACTTTCAAACAAATAAAAACATGATCTCCCGCTACATTTTTTGTTTTTGTTTATTTTAACATGTTCATGCAAATTTGACCTTGACATAATTTCCATACAGTTTCACAATACAATGAGAAAACAAAACAAATAAAAAACGAATGCACAACTCATACTTTAAAATGAAAATATTTAATTTGATGGCGACAATAAAAAAGAAACACAAAAATAAAAGCAAATAGAGAGACTCAAAATAAAAATGTGGAACAAGATGAAGGCAAAAGTAAACAAATCCGCCAAGTGTGAATTTGAGCCACACAGAAAGGGTTCCGTACCATGAATAGGGCACCTTTTATTATTTAATTTTATTAAACGACTTCAAAAGAAAGAAGGGGGTTATCAATTCGACTGAATGTTGCTTTTTTATGTTTGTGCCTTCAAAACTCACTCATTTCTAAACCGATTTAAAATTTGTTTGTACTTTGATAGATTATGATTACAGAGTGGTTCCGTTTCAAAAACAGTTCATAATCTTAAAAATTAAAGGGTGCCCCATACAACATATATGTTTTTTAAATGTATTTTGAACCGTACAGTACACTTCTTTAAAACTAAACAAAAAGCATAATAGCAAAAAGTAGACTTGTGTAGTTCATAAACGAATTAGTTTATTTAAACGATTCCATCAATTGAACTAAGTGAACTAGTTCATTCTTTTAAGTACACCTAGTTCATTTTTGAACTATGCATGGTACTTAAACTACCAGACAAGATAAACTATAATCCATGTCTTTGTTTTCTTGTTGACTATTTCCGACATGAAATTAGTACTGCCATTCATTTTACTTAACATTCGTTACGGCAATGCTACAGTATTGTTGCCATCATATTTTAAAAAGAACATTTGAACTAAAAGAGCTTTGCACTAAAGAAAGCGTTTGAACTAGAAGTTGAAAGTTGAACTAAGAGAGATTTTGAAGTAAAGAGAGCATTTGAACTAAATTTTGAACTAGTTCATTTTCAAACTTTGAACTAAAAAGAGCGATCACTAAATTGAACTATATGGCACAAGTCTAGCAAAAAGTAATACAAAAAAAATCTGAAAATTAAAGGGTGTTTTCATAGGTGACGTAAATTGACTTATATGCGCCTATCTCTTGAACCGTTATAGACAAACGCTTGAAAATTGGACAAGATGTCGATTATTATGACCGCTAGGTAAACATTCAATAATAAACATTCAAAATTATAAATTAAAGGGTGCCCTAATGGTTGTAATTTGATGTATATGGCCAATCTTTTGAAAAGTTGAGGACAAACGCTTATAATTTAAACAAATTTTGCTTAACTGTGTCATCAGTAAAAAGTGTAAAAAATAAAGGGTGATCACATAACTGCTGAATTTTCTTGTTTAATCTGCATTCGTATTTTGTTCTACGACATATAAAAAATCCTGACGCAATTTTTCTCGAATATAAAATAATCAGGCATGTCACAGAACTCAATTTCGATCGAAAGTGGTTTCAATTTCGCAAATTGCTTCTTCAGAAAACGAAAAATGAAAAATTTCTTCGGAATGAAACCACCTTCAAATTTCAAAGTGGAATTTAGTTTCTTTGAAATGTTGTTATTTGTGTTTCTTAAATTTACTTTTGTGATGTGTCCTACTTAGATTAGCCTTGTTGATTACTTTGGTGTGCAAAATATTGCCACATTAAATTAAATAATGGAGATTCAATACTTTACAAAAAAACAAAATCGTTCGGAATCTGAAGAAGTTAAAACAAAATTCATCGGAATTGTTAATACGGAATTAAAACCATTCCGATCGGTATGTGTAACATACCAGAATATATTTGATGTATAATTACCGTCCTAAAGAAATATGATTTCTGTTTTGAAGTCGGTTTTTTGAAAAATTATTTTTATTAACCAGTTAAAGCGGATTTTAGTAAAGCATAATTTTGGTAAAGTAAAAATAAGGCCCTGTATAAATGTCCCTAATATTAGGACACCTTTTAATTTTAATTTCTTATACTTGTTTCTATAGCGCCTTGGCAATACAAGCCCTGCGTAAATTTATAGTCTTTGCAAATTTGATCTGTCTGCCATAAAAGATAACAATATTTTTATTAATATCATGTCACCTTCCAAACACCTTTTAGTTTTGCTGTTATAGTGAGAGTCTTCCTTTTACGGTTCCAAAAATAGACGGACAGATATTGTAAGGAAAAAAGGATTACATTTTTACACTTTGTGTACGGAACCCTAAAGAAGTAATAAAATTAATGAGAGGCTTAGAAGAACTCTAAGCTGGTTATAAATTAAACACCATAATTTTATTTTCTATACTTTCGTACAGCGAATTTTAGCAACATTTTATATTTTCTTTTTTATTAAAAGTTTTTAATATTGCAATTTTTTTAAATCTTTTATTACATAAATAATGCGCTTGCATTTTAAAAATCTTTGACTCTCAATCTAGAAACTGTTATGCTTTTTTAACAAATTTGTTTAGTCCTTGAAATAATTGTCATACCCCTTTTACGTTTCAATAAATTTTTTTTAAGTATCATTTGCATACGAACACATGTCGTCAATGTTTACGTCGTTAGTTTTGACTTGCTTTTTGCATGAGATGGAGAAAACTTCGTCGAAGATCCAAAACTCTCATAAATAAGAAAATTATTTTTCAGGTAGGACGTTTACACTGGAGAACAACAATTTTTACAATAAAATACTTTTGCATTATCATCGTTATCGACTACTTTTTTGAATGAAGCTTATTGTTGTTTTTTTTTGGAATAAACGTCTCAATAATCGCTCACTTTTTTCACTTTTCAAATAGTCAATATGGAAAAGTTTTTACGCAAGGCAAAATTTGAAGTAACTTTTTAGCGACGTACTGTCGGAAGGTATAAAGAACAGTCTCGACTCCAGTTTCGCAATATCTTTTGGATGCTTTTATAGCACTCCTAAATAAGTTCCACACTCCGTACTTAGTAGTGAAGTGAAAAAAATCTCTACTCACACAAAGCAGAATACCACACCAGTCATCGCAAAAAATTCTCGATGAAATGTATACCAGGGGTGATTTGTGGATTTTTGGTATTAAAACATGCTTCAAAAAGACGTAAAGGTGTGAACTTTTACACAGAAGACTTTGTGACCTTGTGACCACTGTCTTAAATATTTAAATGAGCTGCTTAATACATAAGGCGAATGAACTTTTTTGATTTCGTACTATCTTACAGGTGCTCTCTGTCTTAGAAGCCTGGGTAAAAAGTGCTCTCATATACGGACTTAAATGCGATATTGAGAAGGAGACTTGTTAACCATGAACTTCTTGAGATGATTATGTATTTTGGTTGGACAATTTTGGTTAAACGTGAGATACAATGAGTCCTTACGTTTAATAAACAGATAAAACATCTCAGTAATTTTATTTTCTTTGCTGGAATACGAAGCAAATTGCAAATGTCACTAAAATAGACTTCACTATCCTGCATCTGCTTCAAGTTTTTGACCTTAACATAGAGCGTCTTTAACAGGCTCCAGTTGGTTCTGTAATCGGTAAAAAACTGAGTCCCTTCCTTTAAACAATTTTACTTGCTAAGTTTTTGTTTTAATTTTTATTTTATAAAATGTTTTTGCAGTCGATTTTGTAGGTTTTATGTCTAAATAATAAAATTTTCAACTGCACTCTCCAAATCAATCAACCCATATTGTCAAGACAAACCCCATGACTAAAAAAACACAACACAAATTATCTACTGAAGGTCATTTCCTTTTCAAAAAATGTTAATGTCATCAGTAATGTCATCCTGAAAAACAATAACACATTGTATTTAACAATATTTTTGACATACAATGTTATAAGTGATGTTGCAGCAAACAAAAAATTATATCTAACAACTCTTCAAGTGATCTTTAATTATTTGAATTTTTTTTATTATAATTTTTTTTTAATTTGTTGTTGCGCGTGTTTTTATAAAAACAAAGATTCTTGTTTCTTGAACATGCAATGTGCCAATTCACATACATGTGTTGCTTATATTTTGGAAGCTTATTGTATGTGTTTTATCGCATAAAATTTTTAAGTTCAAATAAAATTCTATATGATGAGAACAAAAATTTTACACAGAAATGTTGAATAAATTTCACACACCACAAGCTGTTGAACGTTTATTTGTTGTTTCTTTTTTATGGTGGGACCATTATCGCCCTGAAATAATAAAGAAAAAATAATAAAGTGGTTTTGTTTTTCTTGTAACAAATTTGCATAATAAAATATTATTTTTAATAATGAATTTGAATATTTAAAATTTAATCCATATTTTTTTCGTATTTCGTTTTTTGTTTTATTTTACTATAGGTTTTTATTAATTTTTATTTTATTAATTTTTATTTATTTTTTTATTTTTTTTTTGTCTTTTGTTTGTATAAATTTTCTGGTTGTACTTGTTTTGATTATATTTTTGTTCATTTAATTTTTACAAAATTTTTAATTAAATTGAACTTAAACGAAAGACTTAAGCAACAAGCGTGTTTGTTATATGTACAAATTTCTAATGTTTATGTTTTACTTCATTAAAACTTTTGCTGCTGTTGTTGTAATTAGTTCCTATATTTGCATAAATTTATTATGTTTTAAATTTTTTGAGATTTTTTTTTAGATTTTATTTTGTTAATTTTCTTTAAAAAGTTGATTTTTTAATTTTATCAGACTTTTTTTATTACTTTCTGAGATCAAAAGAAATCATTTTTTATCAATTAGGATTGAATTATAATTCTATTACAAATCCATACAATAATTGTAAGTCTCAGAATGAATATGGAGCGGAATATTAAGTTTCGCTTGTGAATATAGACAGTCCCAAAGATCGCGCAAGACTTTAAAAATATTCCGCCAGCTAAAGTTTAGGAAGGATGCAAATATAGTGAAAAAATAACAGTTTAAAAATAGTTGCACAATATTTTTAAGGTATTAAAAGTTTGGAAAAATAATTTTTATATTGGCGGCTCAAATCTAGATCATATAAGTTTCAGCAAACCAATCTGTCGAAAAATATGCACCCAAACGTCTCATTGCTTTAAGGCGATTCTTTATTAAAACTCAGGCAATCAAAACTTTGACTATTGATAATTGTCATGTTTGCGACATGATAACAAACTTTTTGATCAACTTTTGAACACATTTTTGTGTACGACAAAGCACAGTGTTTCGCAAAGGAAACAGTTAAAATTCTGTATTAACCCATTGTGTGCTCTTGAACTTTCGTTCCGGGGATGCATCATTTTATACGTGTGATCTTACACAAATTGCTGCCTTGTTTTCAAATATTTTGTCAGGGTTTCCACGGTAGTTACCCCTTAACCTCTTTTTTATTTTTGCTTTTATGCTTTTTGTTGAAATTGTTGATTATTTTGCACAGAACTACACAAACACTATTTTTATCACTTTATACTAAAAACCTATTCGATCTAATTTTAAATTTTAATTAATGTTTAAGGCAAATAAAACAGAAAATATACTTATTATATCAGTACAAAGGCAAATTACAATACTGTGCATAACAAAAGCAACCACATAGACGAAAAACTTAAACTTATTTTCTTTTTAAGATTCATAAGTAACAAAAGTAGTTTAGTTAAATTTGTTTAATATTTAAACCAAAGTTTATAATAAAAAAATGGGCAGCTAAAAAATATTTAAAGATTTTTTAATAATTAAAATTCTTCTCAAAATAATACAACAGAATAACTTCTGCACGTTATTTTTGTAAGTTGTTTATATTATGCAAATTGTTTCCACTAAGAACACTTTTTGAAATCGCTTCGAAAATCAAATTAAGTATTTATTTTTTGTATTTAAAAAAACTTAATTCATATAATTTTTTTCTTGTTTCCCAAAGATGCCAAACAACGGTGTAGCGAAATATTGAAAAAATAAAAATAAAAACAATATTCTTATTTTATTACACTGACCTTATGCTTAATAAGTTAGAAAAGAAAATTTAAGTATTTCTATGTTGCGATATGAACTCATTT
Organism: Cistogaster globosa; assembly: GCA_937654795.1. NCBI lineage: Eukaryota > Metazoa > Arthropoda > Insecta > Diptera > Tachinidae > Cistogaster > Cistogaster globosa. The sequence goes on along the minus strand of OW569405.1, from coordinate 63,147,864 downwards.
ACCTACTGATCAAGATTTTAAGTCCTAGTGTATTGATTACGTTACTTGTTTTATGTTGCAAGTTTATCGTACAAGCGCCTTTCGAGACGTGTACTCAGCTGAGAGCTGTTTAACCATACTCCACCTGTGTTCAAATTAAGACTTATAATGACCTTGCTTTTATTGATTGTCCTGCTTTAAATATTTTTGCAATAGAAAAAATTAAGTAGTTCAGCAGTACAATTCGCTTTAAAAGATGTTTTTATATAATCTTTTCAATAATAATGTCATGATCAACTCGATATCTAATTTTCTTTAAAAATATGATTTAATTTAAGCGATAGAAGTATAACATTTCTCAATGATTTTAAGCGCAATGAAATTTTACCATCTGAATCAATTCAAAAAAATTCAATCACAAGATTTTGACAACAATGTTTTACAAAAATCTACAGGCATTTCAGTTCTAATTATTCTTATTTAACCGCCCCACTTTTGTTTTCAAGAGAAGTAAAACGAAGGAACTACCAAATAATGTGTTACCTACTTAAATATCGTATTGCCTTTTTTGGGTTTGGGATACAGAATAGAAGGCAGCTGGAGAGCTTCAGTTTTTTAACCTTTCAATTGCACGTTAAATTTTTTTATTTTTTATTATTTTATTTATTATTTACTTAGCTGGCGAACAAGAGCAGTGTGATATACAAAAGACTTTAACACATGTTAGAAAAATATTTGTTGTAGCCTGTTGGGATGCGAACCTAAGACACCAAAACTTCTTTGTATTTAAAGTGAGAACCATTTATCCCATAACGTTCCATTGGCATTCGATACAAAAATGCACGACCTCATTTTATAATTGTAGCATTATTTATCTTATTTATAAGTTAAGGCTCGAGGGAGTGATACTCAAATCACATCAGGAGTTTATCATTCAAAAAGAAACGATTGTTTTAGATACTTAAAATTGTTTTGATAAAGCCTGCTGCTTCTGTGAACACATTTGCATTAAAAGGCCAATAATTTCAGTTCTAAAGTCGCACAAAAAATAAATCTCACTTCATATTACATTAAAAGTGTGAGATATTGTGAAAATTAACTTAAAAGAGCAAATCAAAACAAATAATTAAATTCTATTTAAAATTGCTTCTGCTTTTCACAGGACTGCGTTTATGTGATTTAATTCTTTCAAGAGCCAACAAACTGTTTTATTATTTAATTGCATTTGTTGTTGTTATTCATATTATAATAAAAAAAATCAAATAACACTTTATCTGATAGGTAGCAATTATAATTAAAATACAATAAAAAGTTAAACAATTCTCATGTAATACATCTGGGAGAAAAAGTGAGGTGAAGGTCGTCATTAATTGTTGGTTATGCTCTCAAAACATGTTTAATTACAAAAATAAATTTTTCACACACAACACAATTAAAAGAAATAAAAACAAAAATATTAAAACAAAACCAACAAAAGTAGCATTATAATTCTCTCCCACAAAATAAAATATTTTAATGTTTTTATAATAACGAGTTGTTGTTTCAGTGTAAAGAGTAAGAGAGTTTGATAGATATGAAGAAACACAGGCGAGAAATGCTAAACGGTAAACGTACAGAGAAACACAAACAAGAAAAGCTGATAACGGTAAACATGTTCAATTTTTATATGTATGCGTGCATGTGTATCCAACATTTTTGTTGCGTTCAGTGTAACTATTTTACAAATTTTACAGATAAACTGCACTTTTAATATGAATTTAACAGTAAATCAGATGTACAAGAATTAAAATGTAGTTGCATTGGAGAGAATAATAATATTCCACTGTGGGAAAAGTTGAGCAATTTAAAAGAAAAACTATTCATTTTTTAATAAGAATTTTGTAAAAAAATAATTATAAAAATTGAATCAAATACTGTAAATAATAGTGTTGTGAGTAACTTTAATAGGAGAAAAAATTAACACATTTTAGTTTTATATTTATTTGAAAAATCAAGTTAGTTATTAACTGCTCTAAGAAAGAAAAAAACATCGAAAAAACGACAGGTCAAAATATAAAACTCAAAGTAAAAGTCCATTAAAACGACCAATGAACGGCAAAATGACTCAAAAGTATAAATGTGTTTATTTTAGCCAAAGCAAAAAAATTCTGAGAAAACTTTTAAATTGTTTATAGTTTTTTATTATTTCTCCATTTTCGGTTTTAAATGGAATTAAAAATTTTTATGGCAAATACAATTTCTTTGGAAAAATTACAATTACAATTTTCTGAAATTTTCTTAAAAATATTTATTTTGATGAAACTTTAATCGTTTAGTAAAATTCCATTTTTATAACCTTCACTACATAAAGTTTAATTTTTGCAATATTTATTTCCGATACCATAAAGTATATATATTTTGTGTTCTTATGCATAGTGAAGAAGATTGAGCAATGTCCCCCTGTCCATGCGTTATCGTGCTAAAATTAACTTTTCCAAGGCACTGGATAAGCAAGGAAAAAATGTCGATTAGACATAGTTTCGAAAATGCTGCTATTGAAAATCACCAAGAGCAGTCCATATCCTTCCAGCCGGCGGGCAAAACACCACGCTTGCCTCTACTTTTTCCATAACATTTGGAAAAAATATAGTTTAGTGAAGTAACTCCAATCAAAAAAACATATATAGAGGGCAATAGAGAATTAAAAAATAAGAAGAAATATCATTATAATAAATTGGCGCTCGCCCATATTTTCCGAATTACGAGCCTCTGCACTTTTCATAGAAAAGAACGATTGTGCGCCATATTTTTTAAGATGTCAATATGGGTATCATTTAAAAAAATGTTTAACCCTTAAGGAGGCCAATGACATTTTTATGTATTTTTTCTTGTTCTTATTTTTAATCCTCTGTCACCCCATTATTTGTTTTGTTGATTGAAGTTACTTTAAAAATCTAGATTTACGTACGTGGGGAAGGATATATAAGATTCGCATAGCCGAATACATCATTTATACTTGTTTTAAAATAATTGTATATAACAATTTGAAATAATTGATTCAGGTGAGTTCCTAATGACTCTAACTACCTTGTGCTATTTATCTTAAAGGTCGCCTAAATTTAAATATTGAAAAATCCTTTAATTTGTCTTTGATTAAGGAGTTAGATCTTGAGGTCGAAATGTTTGCTGACAAATTAGAAAAAAATGCTAAATGCTGTTATCCTAAATTCTGAAGAATCTAATTTTCAAATTTTTCTTGACTCTTAAAATTTTGAACACATATTAACACATTTATTCAAACATTCTTATTTTATTCAGTGTCACTGTATAAGTTTTGTCTTTTTGAATACGAAATATCTTTTTTTTTTTTTTTTTGTTGGATTAGTAGAGAGAATAGCGAAGTTTATTTCTGTTCGACAACAATTTTATAACAAGTTTCATGTTAATTTTTTTTTTGACATTTATTTTTTGTATTAGAGCAATCTTGGCATGCATTTGCTAATTTTCCGTTTTTATGTTTAGCATTTTTGTACATTTTTTTTTTTACTCTAAAGGTGTGTGATATGTTGATTTCTTAGTAATTTCTTGCCACACATTACTGCATTTTAATTTCACATACACATGCACGTGTGTAATTATATACTTATGTATTTGTGTATCGACGTATTTACATATTCATTTCTTGATTTAATATGAAAAGATCATGGTTTTTTTGTGTGATCTTGTATGTTGATTTTTGTCTCTTCTGTGTTTTTTTTTCTTCTAAATTGTTTAAAAGTCTTTGCTTTTTATGACATTTTAATTTTAGAAATATCAAATAACTAGAACAGAAAATTTTCGTATGTAAAGATGTATGTGTGCATGTAACCATGTATACATATATGCATGTAGGCGTCTTAATTTCATAGTCTTTTCTATAGGAAAACTTTTAAATTTGCCGGATTGATTTTGCAAATTCCAATATTTTATTACAAAGCGTAACTTTGTTACACTTTTGCAATTCCTGTTTGCCTAATCCAAGTTTAATGGCCACATACAAGACTTCAACAAAACTTGAAGCTGTCTAGACACGTTCAAAATGTTTGATGTCAAGCTCGTGTAAGTGTGCTCGATGCTTTGATGTTTACATGCTGAATGATCCCTGAAACTTTGTGTACAAGTACATTTAAAAAATCCCCACAAGATTCAAGCCATACCATTTTGTCTACCCCGCTTGCATCACTACACCTCTTTCCAAAAAACAAAAATTTCATGAAACTAGTTTAATGCAAAATGCCGTCGTGTAAAACATGTATAGGAGAGCAGTGCAAGAACAGAGAAGAGAAACAATTGAAGAAATGGAAAATAAGAACAGAGCAGAGTAAAGATGATAGAAAAGAAGAGAAAAGAAAATTAAAGTAACAAAATAATATTAAAACAAGTAAGAGTGCATTAAGATTTTGTAAAAATGTTTGTATTTCCTTAAAGATCACTTCAAAATCTTTAAAGTGAGGCCCCATAACTCGGAAAATATGGGCAAGATCCAATTTTTTCACTTAGTGTTTTTATTTTACTTTTTAATTCTCTATCGCCCCATATATTTATTTATTTATTTGAGTTACTTCATTGTTCCAAATGATATAGAAGAATTAGAGGTAGGCGTGGAGTTTTGGCCGCTGCGTCGAAGGACATGGACCGATCTTGCTGATTTCCAATAGTACCTCCTTCGACACTATGTCTGATCGATTGGCGTATTTAATTTTTTGTAGCTTCGGCGAATTTTCTTTCAACACTAACACGAACGAACAGACGGACATCGCTCAATCGAATTCGCTATGCATAAGAAGTGAGAATATATTTACTTTATGGGGTAGGAAATGGACATTGTAGAAATTACAAACGGAATTGCAAAACTAGTTATACCCTCTTTCCACTTTTTGTGGTGAAGGGTATAAAAACTAAAGAAAGAAAATTGAATTTTTTAGGTTTCTTTAGCACATTCTTTTATAAAATGTATCATTGGCTTGCATGTATTGTATGCATGTGCGTTCATATTTATATATGTATTTGGGTTTAAAGTTTAAATTGGAAATTTTATATAAAAAAATTAATGATATACATTTTTTAATTACTTAATATTTGATTATTTTTTTTTTTTATTTCAGGTAAAAATTAAAATTTATCTAAAATCGTTGGATGCGTAAGTATATTTTACCGTAAGATTTATACGCTGGGAAATATTTAAAATAAAAAAATTAGTAAAATTGTGATTTTAAGGAAAGGATTTGTCACGTTGTTTCGCCGTGGAGTTGTATCTTTTAAATATGTATTAACAGTTACAACATAATTAAGATATTTTTACGAGATAATTAATTTTTGTGGAAGGGAAACGGCTTTAAAATTAGTATAAAATGTAGTTAATTTATTGTCAACAGTTACGACTTTTATGATAAATTAAGAACCAAAAAAATGTTACAAAATAGTCTCCCGTAACTGTTTGTATTTAAAAACACAAATTATAAACAAGTTTTACTGCCTGTTGTGAACAGCTTTGCTCTGCTACATTTTAAAATTTACAACACCTGGGTGTTATAATTTTTTTTTTGTTAATTTTTTGGTATTTTGCTTAAAAAACTTTTGTTGTTAATTCCAAAAATAATTTTTTAATATTTTATTGATTGTAAACGAGATAAAATATTTTTCGGTTTCGATTTAATTGTTTTGCTTGGAACCACAAGGCGTTTGTTTATGCTGCTTTTGTCTCATAAAGTTTGATTGTAAAACAACCACTTCAGTTTTAATAAAATTAAGCAAAATGTTTAAAAAAATCTAGTGTCGGAGTATATAATTAAATGACAATCAATCCTGTACAAACTTGTTATGTAATGGACTTAACAATTAAAAATACTCAACCGCTCTAATAATCAAAATAATGAAATAAATTAAAAGCAGCCAGCAACCACCAAATGAATTTGTTTTGTTTTTTTTTTTTTTTTTTTTTTTTTGGTTGGTTTGGTATTTTAGAAGAATTTATTTATTTCTTGCACATATTTGTTTTTTAATGAAATTTCAAATTTTTTACTGCAACTAAAATTTTTGAAGAATTTCTAATGGTTTAGTGAAATTCCAATTTTTTTTTTGCTGATTTTTCATTTTTTAATGAAGTTTTCAATTTTTTATTGCGAAAACACTTTTTGAGCAAATTTTATTATTTTTAGGAAAATTTAGTGATATTCCATTTACCTGATTACTTATATATTATTTTTAATTTCGGCTTTTAATGTCACAAAGCAAAAAACAACAATAACCAACAAAAAAAAAAAAAAAAAAAACATAATTAAATCTGAAAACGTAAGGCAAATAAAGGCGGTCGCCTTTTTTGGAAAAAATCTCTACCATTTTTGCATCGATGTTGCTTAATGTCAATGGCACCATGTCTAAATCCATCTCTGAGAGAATGGTCATAAGATTTTTCTGTGTTTGTTTTGTGCCTCGTGCTTTTATGTGTATTAAAAACAACAACAAGAGGGCCTGGAATTTAGACGGCTTCTAGTAAACGAAGAAAAGATTTCCAAGGCTACAAATTAACAACTTAAGCACACCAAAATCATCTTCGTTATATAAAAAAATGTTCCGCTAAATTATCTGTATTCGAAAAAAATTATAATGCAATTCCTCCACTGAAGGATATATAAAATTAGGCACAGCTGAATATAACACTCTTACTTGTTTTACACCATCCACACATTTACGATATAAAAATTAATTATAAAAATATAAGCTTATAAAGAAAAAAAACCGTTATGTAATATCCGACTTAATTTTAGAATTTCAATATTTTGTCACAATTTCGATTTTTTTTATTTGTTTTTTTCTTACCTCACTTTTGGATGAGATTTAATTTTTTTTTTCGCAATTTCGTTTGTGTTTTTATTTTGACTTAAGAATGAATTCTCGAATAAAACTCATTTTTTTTCTGAAATTTCACTTATTCGCAAGATTTTTTTTTTTTTTTTGGTAAAAATTTGTATTTTTAATAAACGTGCGGTTTTTGTGATCAAACCACAATTTTTGTCAAATATTTATAGCTATTTATATCCTAAACTTTCGATTTTTCATAAAATTTCAATTAAAATTTGTGAAATCTCAACAAATGTTTTTAGTGAAAAACCTATCATTTGCCAAAAAAAAAGAAACTTTTGTGACATTTCGCCTTTTTATCTTTTGACGAAATTTAAGTTTTTTGGCGAAATTTTGATCTTTTGATAAAGTTACGTTGGTTTTTGTGGCAAAAAAAAAAAAAAATCAAACTTTTTAAGAATTTAAGACATTAATCTGGTGATAAAAATTTTTTTTACGTGAATTTTAAATGTTTTGACGAAATACACATATGGGAAATAAATTTATTATTCCTGGTGAATTTTTAATTTGAGGTTAAATTAAAGTTTTGTAGTAAAGACTGAAATTTGTTGGTGAATTTAAATATTTTTGTAATTTTCGGCTTTAATTAGCTTTGAAAGCAGAGAGAAAACAACAGGAAAAAAATTAAAAATTGTGATGAATGCCACCATTTCGGCCACTTATGAAACGAAATCGCTTAATTCCAATAGACAAATCGAACCTTTGCTACAAAAGAAACATATTTAATTATTTAATTGTATTTTAAGTATTAAAAGTCCTTTTATTTGTGTATTGAGATATTTAAGGGTTTGTGTTTGAATCAATCTAAAAATATTAGCCAGCTTTAACCAATTCACACCTTTAAACTTTTATTATGAAGTAATGAATGCTAAAATTATATGAACTTAAGCCACTTTCAAAATAACATATTAGAAGAAATAAAAACAAGAGCACATAGATGTAGAAAGTAACAGTTAAAGTAAAGACGTTTAAAAATACGAATAACCAAATTTATTAAGAGTTTATTTCAGTTATTTAAAAATATAAAAATGAAAATAATTTCGTTAGAAACTTTTAATAAAAAAAAATATATTTTAAGCAAAATTATCTTCTGCAGTATTTTAAGTTATCATTTCGTTATGTTGCTTTCTTTGCTGGTCTTTGCTTTTTTCATTGATCTTCTTTTAAAGCTTTTCTATCCAGTTCTGCACACTTAAATATAAATTATTCTTAAAAATTTCCTCTATATGTTGTATGGTCTTCTTCGCTCTTTTTAATATACAATTTGTACATTTTTCATAGCTTTCAATCATAGCTCAAGTATTTTCTACTTGGATAAATATAACGCGTGTAATGACTTTTATAGCGTTTGCGACATCCACTAGTTTCTCAAGTAAATTATTTCCTATAGTTTTTGCTTTGAGAGCTCTATGCATCTATAAAGAATTTTTTGCATTCCTCAATGCGTTTCTTTTCAATATTAAAAAAAGTTATTTATAATTTCAATCCCTAGCTGATCTCTTAAATTTTTTGCCTCTTCTTTTTTATAGACGCAAAAGAATATATTTTGTTTGTTTGTCTCTCATAAAATTAAAAATTATAATCGATCACCACAAATAGTAGAAAAAGGGTATATAAAAAATTGTCATTCCGTGTGTAATTTCTACGATATCCCTTTTCGACCTCATAGAGTATATATATTCTAAATACTTATGCATAGCAAAGTCGATTGAGCGATGTCCGTCTGTCCGTCTGTCTTTCCGTGTTAGTGTTGAACAAAAATAAAAACGTCAATCGATCAGACATAGTGTGGAAGGAGGTGCTATTGGAAATCAGCATTATCAGTCCATGTCCTTCGAGGCATCAGGCAAATCACCACGCCTACTTCTAATTTTTTCATGTCATTTGGAACAATAAAGTAACTCCAATCAAAAAAAATGTATAGAGCGATAGAGAATTAAAAATTAGAAAAAAAACATCAATTGAAAAAATGGCGCATTTTTAAAAAATTTTACTATTTCCTTAAGGAGCTTTTCAAAAGCTTTAAAATGATACCCATATTGACATTTTAAAAAACTAAAAAATTTTTAGAGGCCCGTAACTCGAAAATATGGGCGAGCGCCAATTTTTTCACTCGCTGTTTTTTTCTTATTTTTTAATTCTCTATCGCCCTTTGTATTTGTTTTTTTTTTTTTATTGGAGTTATTTTTTTGTTCCAAACGTTACAGAAAAATTAGAGGTAGGCGTAGTGTTTAGCCCGCTGTGTCAAAGGACATAAACCGATTTGGATGATTTCCAATAGCACTTCTTTCGACACCATGTCTGATCGATTGGTGTATTTAATTTTCTTCCAGCTGGTCTAGTGCCTTGGCAAACTTTATTTCAACACAAACATGGACGGACAGATGGAGAGACGGACATCACTTATTAGACTTCGCTATGCATAAGAAGTAGAAAATTTTCTAAATTGTTGTTTCTCGCATAATCAAAAATACGAAACAGTTTAGATTAGTTTTGTGATGATTTAATCACATTCAGTAAAATAATCGATTTATTAATGTCTCCACGATTCGTCAAAATGACGTTACACCCTCAAATTTGGCAGCTTTCCTCATAGAACTTTGTCAGACTTGTAATATAGTTTTTTTTTTGTTTTTGTTTTCTTTATTCCTTTTTCGTACGTACAGAATTCTTTTTATATTATTTTTTGTTTTTAGTTTTAATGACAACAATGTTTTTACGTCAGCATATTTAAGCTCCCGGATCTGTTTATCATTTTGTAAATCTATTTACTTTTGTTGCTGTTTTCTGGTTTTGTTTTATGTTTCTTTTAAACATAATTTTTGCACTTTAAAACAAATTTTGTTTCCATTTTGGCTTTAATCTTTTGCCTCAAACTTAATTAGTCATATAAAAGTAATGTGGGTTTGTATAACGACAAGAAGAAAAAAAAATAGCATAAATAATAGAAAAAGCCATTTACAATTTTTTTGTGTTGATAAGTTCAAACATTTTTGTCTACTTCTTTTTCTGTAACATTACGAGTTTTTATTGTCATACGATAACACTTTTTTTTGAGAAGAACATAAAAAATTAATTTCCAGATTAATAAAATTTATTAATTCATCATATCAAAAATAAGGAAGTTCCTCGAGTTTCAAATTTATGGAAATTTGATTCTTGTTTTTTTTTTAATTTATTTGTTAAAAGTTTTAGGTTTTTGAATATTTTTAAAAATTTTAACGCTATTTAAAATGCCTTTACGTACATACACTTACTCAAAAAAGTGTGCGTGCAAAAAAATATTATTAAAAAGAGAAAAAAAACAAATAAAGAGGTGATAACAAATAATAACTTATATTCGGCTAAATCTAGTTTAATGAAGTAACTTCAATAAAAAAAAACAAATATACAGGTGACAGAGAATTAAAAAATAAAAAAAAAAATCAATAAAAAAAGCCATCGACTCTTAATAGGTTGGGAATTTTTTAAAAATTTTAGCATTGCTTTAAAGATTTCTTCAAAACCTTTTAAAAGATACCCAAATTGATATTTAAAAAAATAACTAAAAATTTCAGAGGTCCGTAACTCGGAATATACGGGCGACCGCCATTTTTTCACTTGATGATTTTTTAATTCTCTATCTCCCCATATATTTGTCTTTTTTAATGAAATTACTTACTTGTTCCAAATGATATAGAAAAATTAGATGTAGGATTGGGATTTTGCCCGCTGCGTCGAAGGACATTTACCGATCGATTGGCGTATTTAATTTTTTTTTAGCTGATCTAGTGCCTCGCCAAACTTGATTTAAACACTAACACGAACGGACAGAGAGACATTGCTCAATCAACTTCGCTGTGCATAAGAAGTCAGAATATACACTTTATGGGTTCGGAAATGGATATTGTAGAAATTACAAACAGAATGAAAAAATTAGTTTTAACCTTTTTCCACTTTTAATGGTAAAGAGTATAAATAAATAGGATTGTTGGTTCTTCCTATGAATTAATTTTATGCATATGGCCTTCCACAGGTTTGCTAATTGGTATTTTAAAACCTTTCAGAGCATTTTGCGAAAGTAGTTTAAAAACTATAATCATTATTTCAAAATTTATAAAAAAGTAAAGTAAAATAAAAATATTGTTTTTAGTTTTTTATTTTTTCAATATTTCGCCACACCTTTGGGTGGCATCTTCAGAAAACAGGAAACAAAATTATTTAAATTGTGTATTTTCAAATACAAATTATAGATTCGTTTGAAAAAATTTGTCAAACAAACTTAAAAGTTTTTCAAAAAACAAAGACAAAAAATTCATACATTTCAGCATAAACACACATTTAAAATTTCAATACTCAAAATACACTCTAATTTTTTATATTTCAAAAAACTTAAAATAATCCAGCCACGTTATTCTAAAATAAAATCTTAACGCAATATTCATGTCTCTTTTTTCTGGCTCAAACAATTTTTGTAAATTTCCTTGCACTGAAATTAAATTTGTGTCATATCACGATAAGTTTCTAGCTGTATTCGTTACAAAAAAAAACTTAAATCTCTTTCGAAAACAAACAAATATCACAAGTATTCAAATATAAACTTCTACAAAAAACCTGATTGCAGAAAATAAATTATTTATTTTTACACTGTCATCCCTGAATGGGATGGCAGAGAATTCAACTGTCACCCATAAATGGGTGAGGGAACACCATTTTGCTAACGAACTGGCATAAAAGGGGTCATTACTTGAAGAGGGTGCCGTTGATAACTTCAGTGACATGCCCGTCTCTGCTTGCGGGGACGTATTGATGCTGCTCTAGAGCCTACTCTGGTCAGATGATTTAACGAGCCAACATGCTTAACTGCTAGGACAATCAGGTCCGGTCCTCTTGGGATCAGGACAGGACGGTTGCAGTAACTGGGCACTGCCTGTTCGGTATCGATTCTAGGAGAATGGATCTCTTATTTAATGACTTCTGTAGAAATTGTCAGGACGAGGAGGAGAAGATCGTCTCTATTCCTGGATTAAGTATACAGTTTGGCCGCTGTCCTTGTCCGGTTTTTCTCGCGCCCTTATGGTTATATCTTCTACATAATGACTTTCTTTCTTTTTTTCTCTTTTTTCTAATCGCAGGTTATACAAAGGGACCAAAAGCGGACCCAAGTGAGTTGTGGCTTGGTTGCCTGCTTAACCTAACCTGAATTACCCTGTCTTCTTTGTGCACTAGTGAATTTTTTTACATTAAGATGACGTTTGCACTAAAAATTTTGATATTTCAATAACCCACTAAAGTATACGAGATTAAACTTTCAATATCTTTTTCAAACTTTCAAATCATTCCAGCTAAATAAATGCAATATAAATGTCTGCTTAGAAACTTTTTAAATTGTACTTCGCTGTCTAAAATGGTTACTGGCTTAGATTTAGCGTAATTTCAAGCAAAAGAAGTAAAGAATTTTAAATTGCCAACACTTTTTTCACTGCCGGCCATTTTGTCAGCTGTCAGGTGATTTATACTTTATAAACAGACTGGCGCCTGACAATGCCTTTAAATTTTTTATCGTTCAGTTAGAAATACTATCCAGCAGTACATTCCACAGTCGTACAGCGCTTACAGATAAACTCATTGCTGCTGTAAAGCGTAGCGTCAAAACGGTGCTGGTTAGAACGTTACAGTTAATGTTGACTGCTACAGAGCCATGATTACTTTTTCGAACACAGGTCGACTTTCCACAACAACCAGAGATGGGTTTTAAAGGAGTGATTCAAGTGACTTTTTTCAAGAATGTTTAAACGTCATTCACTTGCTAACTACCTTGACTAACGTAGTATAGCTTATATATCGTTTGACAGTTCTAGGATTAGTACCTTGTCGTACAGTGGATATTGCTTATTTTGCTTATATACAAGACTTTAAAAAACTATCTTTTCTTACACTTTGAAAAAGAATTGATTTATTCTAGAAGAGCTAAAAAGCTTTTCACGAGGTTTACAATATTATTGCAGGTAAAGAGTTTGGAATTTGTTTTACGATAAGTGAAAATGAATTTTGGTAAAATTCCTTAACAAAAACTATAAAAAAAATCAAAATTCCATCTAAATGAGAAGTCCTTTATATCTTTGCCCTGACATGCAATTTTTGTTTCTGCAATTTTCTTAAATTCACCTTCGCACAAGCATTCGTGTCGAAACATTCAAAAATTTTGTCTCTGAAATTTCGATCTTAAATGCTTAGATTCCGAATGACACACAAGCACATAAAATAATACATCCGTTTCTATTCGTCTTGCCTTTCTCACCTACAAACTCAAGAGTTGCGCAACAAAAGTTGCAAAGTGTGGACGGGGACTAATTTACTGTTTAGTTAAAACAGATTCATACAAATTTATTGGATATAAATTGGCAAATCAATATGATTATATGTTAATAAGGTAAACATTTTTTTTTTAATTATTTAAAGCTTAAATATTGACTAAAAAAATTAAAAAAAAATCGGTGACATATCATTAACAACTACTGAAACTGGATGTAAACAATAATCCAAGATATTGTTTTTTATAAACATTTTGCGAAATCTTCTTAGAACGTTAAAATTATATTAACAATTCTCAATTGGACCTGATTTTATGAGGCATACAAAAAAACAACAACAAAAATATCAACAACAACAATTGGCAAAAACAAAACAATGTACTGAAATTATCCCCCCAATAAAATACAAAATTATAAAAAACAAGAGTGCTTTATTCGCCTATGCCGAATCTTATATACCCTTCACCATCTATGTAAATCTAGTTTAGTGAAGTAGCTATCAAATCCCATTAAAAAAATAACAAATATTGCGGTGACAGAGATTAAAAAAAAGAAAAAAAAAATTAAAAAATTTATATAATTTTACTTAAAAATATTTTTAAAAAATTTTAGTATTTCCTGAAATATCTCTTTTAAAGCTTTTAAATGATATCCGTATTGTCTATATTGACAATCGAACTTTTGTATGAAAATTTCAGAGGCACATAACTCGGAAAATATGGACGAGCGCCAATTTTTTTACTATACGCTTTTCTTCTTATTTTTAAATTCTCTATCGCCCCAAATAATAATTATTTTTGGTTTTTTATTTATTGGAGTTACTTCATTGTTCCCTATAATATGGAATATTTAATAGCGGCTGCAGTGTTTTGCGCGCTGCCTCGAAGATCATAAACCAATCTTGCTGATTTTTTCAATAGCAAAATTGTCAAAGCTATGTTTTATCGGCTGGCATATTTAAATTTTTTCTAGTTTATCTAGTGCCTTTGCAAAATTTATTTCAATACTAACGCGGGAAGACAGACGGACATCGCTCAATCGACTTCGCTATGCATAAGAAGTCAAAATATTTATGCTTATGGGATCGGAAATAGATATTGTAGAAATTACAAACGATATGATAAACTTAAGTGCACCCTTTTTCCACTTTTTGTTGTGAAGGGTATAATAAATGAAAAAAAAAAATTAAAATATTCATGTAAAACAACAATAAAAACTTAAACGTGTTGCGTCACTCCCGGATTAAATAAATTCTCAATGACTGACATGATGAATTCCAACCAAACAGCTGATGGCAGCACGTGAGTAAACAAACAACGCGAACTGATATTAAAACACGCATGAATGGTTGTAGAATTTATGGCGATAAAAATTTAAATAAATATTTTCAATATGAATTATTCAACTCAGTGAGTAATAAATTCTTATTAATTATACAAACAATGTTAATGTGTTTAAGTGTTTAAGTGTATAAAAATAAAAACATTTAATATTTGTTTTTTGTAATTGGAATTAGTTTCACTAGATTTTAATTCACACTGAAACTTGCAAGTAAATTTATTTTTGCTTTTATAGATTTTGAAAAAACATTTTAGAAAATTTAAAAATGTCAGTGATTCGACAAAGCTGTGTGTTCTTTGTGGATTTTTTTCGGTAAAGAACTGTATCCACAGTCAAAGAAATAATATGGGCATTAAAAAAGGACTCGAAGACCTTAATAATGCAAATGACATCAGTCGCTTACCAAACAGATTTGACAATTTAAAATAGATTTTATATTTCGGACGTATTTCAACTATTTCTGCCATTAAAAAAATTTAAGATATTTAATTAATGTTTAAAATCTAATATAAGGGCCATGAAATGCAACAATTTTCTAACAATGACTCGGACATAGAATTTGACACACGCTAATGAGATGTAACTAAAACAACAATAGAGTACGCAAGGAATTTACCGGCCGACACATGGAGATGATAGATTGAGAAAGGAAGTTAAACACAAGGCATTAGTTTGAGCCAACTAAAGGCTTTAGCATCAGAAATAACTACACAGAGAGGACTTTCCTTAAGTAAATATAAATATAAACAAAGAACTGTTATATCCTTCACCACAAAAAGTAGAAAAGGGTATAACTAATTTTGTCATTTCGTTCTTACGCAAAGCGAAGTCGATGTCTGTCTGTCCGCTCGTGTTAGTGTTAAAATCAAGTTTGCCGAGGCACTAGATCAGCTAAAAAAAAATTAAATACGCCAATCGATCGGTCCATGTCCTTCGACACAGCGGGCCAAACCCCACGCCCACCTCTAATTTTTCTATATCATTTGGAACAATGAAGTAACTCCAATCAAAAAAATCAAATATACGGGGCGATAGAGAATTAAAAAATTAGAAAAAAAACATTAAGTGAAAATATTGGCGCTTACCTTTATTTACGGTAACTCGGCCTCTGATATTTTTAAAATATCAATATGAATATCATTTTACAGCTTTTGAAAAGATCTTTAAGGAAGTATTAAAATTTTTGAAAAATGCTTAACCCATTAGGAGCCGATGGCATTTTTATAGTAATTGTTTTTTTTAATTGCTTAATTCTCTGTCACCTCAATATTTGTTTTTTTTTTTAATTGGAATTACTTCACAAATAGCCGAATATAGAATTCTTACTTGTTTTTTAATTCGGTTAAGGTTAACATAAAAATACTTTAATTTCTAAATTTTACAAAAACTTAAGCAATAAAAATATATGCTCCGATTAATACAGAGAGGGAAGAAAGAAAGAAAAAAGCTTTAAGTTGCGTCTCGACTTCCTCTAACCAAATTGAAATTAATAAATAAATAATGTTTACAACGTACACAGCCAAAGATAAAAAAATGCAACGAATGCTGATAATGAATGTAGCAGTTCAGAAAATGCTGCATTACACTCCGCTGTTTTCTTTACAAAATTCGCGTAAAAATTTTTAAATTATTTTAATTCTTAATTAATTTAAAAATAAAACCAAATGCGAACTAAAGCCGGTTTAAAATTTTTTTATTCGGTGTTATTTTTAGAAATCTTATTTAAATTTTAATTTTCCGACAAAAACACACTATCCAAGCTAGAAATATTTTTTTATATATGTAAATTATACTCCAAAGTCTATTTTGGAGTTACTCGACAGCGTGCAAAAGAGAGCGGAGAAGCTCATCGGTGACAGTAGGGTATCCAGCTTTATTGATTCACTGGAGCATCGACACAATTTGGAATGTGTTTCACTGTTTTATCGTGACTTCAACGGAATGTGCTCTTATGAAATCAGAGAACTTGTTTCTGAAAACCGTAATTTCGTACGCACAATGCGCTCTGCATCAATAGCGCATTCGATTTTAGCCGAACAGTTAGTATGTGGAATAAAATCCCTGCAGAAGTCTTTTCTGCCACTTTCAATGTGCAAAGATTCAAATCAAATATCCACAAGCACCACTCCCTCTATTCTCTTCACAAAACCTAATTTCCTAGTTTTGGCACAATGCATTGCATAAGTAGGGGTCAGCCCCTGAGTGCTGGTTCTTATAAAAAAATGCTTGTAGTATTAAAAAAGGTAAACAATTGTAAGGTAGTTGAATTATAAACGTTTTTGGAAATTTTAATCACTATTGTTTATACTTAATAATATTTTGACACTTACCCTAATTATACTTACCAATAATTTTATTATTTTCATTTATATTAACCCATTAAATACTTACCTGAATTAATCTAATATTTTTAATGAGAAACAAAACGTGAAAAATTGCTCACACTGATTTGTTGGAATTTGCCGAATCTTTTTACGCTTTTTTCTTAATATTTTGTTTATTATCGATTGAGCATGGCGAACAACTAGTCATCGTTGTACTATAAAAAAGTGCTTGTATAATAAGTGGGTCCGGAATTAAATTCATCAACATTATAATAAGGTAATTATTGTAAATAATCCTGGAGTGGAGTCGCTACATCCGTGAACGTAAATCACGTATCGTAAATTGATGGTAATTCACAATATTAGAGATTAAAACATACGTTATCGTATGACTGAACGTACGTTTTTTACGAATTGTCATTCGTTAACGAAACTTAGTTTGAATAACCTAAAAAGTGCTACAAATTCGCTAAAAACAATGGGAATTAAAGAAAATTAATTTAAGTTTCTGATGAAATTATTATTGCTATAAGATAAATCTAAGGTTCATAAATGAAAACAAAAATTTGGCAAAAAATATGCTTCTTAATTGAGGATAAGAAAGATCTACTGCTGACAGACTATGACACCAGTACCTCCAGTTAATGATGTAAAAATTTTTGTAAGAAAAGAACATATGTATATTTATAATTTTGTGCTCACGTTGATCAAAAATATCAAGCGAAGAATTTTTTTTTTTAATTTTGAAAAAAACAGACTGGAGGAGACGCTTCTGAAGATGCCCAGGGAAGAACTTTTAATTGAAGCAGAAGTCCTTGAATCAAGCGTCACGAAATTTGAAATACAACCAACCTGAATACTCCAGCTCTAGTTCTAGAAAATTTTAATTTGAAATCTATTGTGAATCAATCAAAAAAATACGATACGCTCGCAATCGTACATTATAATGTCATTTAGTTCACACGATTAACGTGTCACGTTTTTGTTTTTTCGTACGATTGTCGATACCATCAAGGATGTAACGATTCCACCCCTAAATTAACTTTTTTTGGAATTGATTCCTTAAACTTTGACATTAATAGAAAACCAACCACGACTGACACAACATCCACAGTTCCCCAAATCATCCCACCCAACATAAACTCGCAACATTTAGACGTATAATTCACAGACTTAAAAAAAATCCCGCTTTCTCCAGACACATATAACAAAGAACTCGAAGCAACTTACACTATAGCTAAAAATAAGGGATACAACTACAATACTATCTACCAACCTCTTAAACAATACAACACGAAAAACAAGAAAAAAGAAAATAAAGAGACAATCGACACAACATGACGACACATTTTTACTTACACAGGACCAGAAATATATAGATTAACTAATCTTTTTCAGAAATAAGATCTACGACAACACTTAAAACGAGCAACGCTCTACGAAACAATCTCAAGACACCAACAAAAACAACTGATAAATTTAATACCAGCGGAGTTTACAGACTTACTTGCACCTGCAACCAAACATAAATTAAAAGCAAGTTCACAGAACACATACGATCATACTAACAGAAAAGAAACAAGAGAAGACTCTAACTTCGCAATACACCTTAACACACATAAACACGAGCCAAAGGAAATAAATGAATGTAGAAAAGGAGGAAGACTAAACATTCTTGAAGACATGGAAATATACAATACACGAACTTTTAACGGAGATATTATTAAGGAACAGGTACATACACCTCTGACACAATGTTTACACCACTAAAATTATTAAAACACATCTTACAAACGGAAAACATCCACAGATGGTCACTCTTACCTATCCAATAATAAAAGACTGAAGTAATAAAATTATATACCTTCAATAAACATGACAGATATCAAGCAATCTACCTGTATAATACAATTTCAATAGACGGATAAAACTATCTGAACCCACCACTTTCTATACAACAAACACCTAACATAATTTCTCCAGTGCAAATGTGGTTTGAAAATGATGTTCTCACATCGAAAGCAATCGCCAAACGTACCAAATAAATAGCCAGTGACGACGGTATTCACCGAAAGGTATGACAAGAATTCAAATTCTTTTTATTTCTTTTCCCTAAATCGCTCTATTATAATCTTTCTTTTAGATTCTCTGTCAAGAAACGATTATTAAATATAATTGTTGTTGCCCTCAATCATTCACAGACTTAACTTCTAGTCGATTAATAAAACCCATGGCGAAATAATGCTAGGTGGTCTCGATAGCGAATTCATTGATTTTCACCGAAACGTTAAGTGTCAGACACCATATAAAAAAATTATTCACATTTTTTATAAATGGAGTTTAACATTTCAGGTTTTGGCGAAAATTATTTAATTCGTAATTGCGACTACCTAGTATTGATTCGCCTTGGTAATACCTTTTATGAATTCGCCTTAGATGTATGTACAGTATATACAATGGCGAAATAATACTAGCTGCTGGCGAGGTCAAATTCATCAATTTTTGCCGAAACACTAAATGTCAAACCCCATATTAAAAAATTATACATTAAAAAAATTATACGTTTCGACGAAAAATAATCGGCCCTATTCTCGTTGTCGTTCTTGTTTTAAAAGTCGTTTCTATGTAGTTGTCGTTTAAGTGTCGTTTCGTTCCTATATTGGTATTCCTGATATACATTAAAACGAAGACGAGAAGTTATCGAAAACAAACAAAAATAATATTGTGAACTTGGTAGCACTGACAATATTTGATGTCTTTTTTGACAATTTTAATTAAGTTTGTTATTTTAAAAAAAAAATTAAAGAATGGCGAGTACCGAGTTTTATTTTTCTAGTTCGAGTGATGATGATGAAATAAAAAAGATAAATATACATCGACACACTTTACGACAGAACATAAATATCTTTATCATGTCTGATACCATGTAAGAAACTAAATTTTTAATAATCATTTCCAAATATTTTTGTGTAAATATGTGCATTTTTCTTAAGATTTGTGAACACATTTAGGCTTAATAAAATTGCATTTCAATACGTCCTGGAGCAAATCCGTCCGAAACTAAAAAACAGCACCCGAAAGTCTGCAATTACTCCAACAATAAAACTGGCAACAGCTTTGCGGTTTTTCGCGCAAGGGTCGTATCAACTAAGCGTTGGGAATGACTTCAATTTGTCCTTGGCTCAACCCACGGTCAGTAAAATTTTATCTGAAGTTTTGGACGCGATGAGTACCACGATTTGTATTAATTGGATAAAATTTGAAATGCCGGAAGATGAAGAAATAGAATGCAAACGATTTTTTTATGAGCGAACTGGTTTCCCTGGAATCATAGGATGCGTAGACGGAACCCATATAAAAATAATTGGTCCGTGCAAAAGTTCTCAACATTTATACTTTAACAGGAAAGGCTTCTTCAGCATAAATGCAATGATTGTAAGTACCAGCAATGAAAATAAGTAGAAACACTGAATTTAATTATAAAAGTTTAATTTCTTATTGTCTTAGATTTTTGATCATAAGATGCGCATAAGATACGTAGATGCTAGGCATCCAGGCTCTGCCCATGATTCTTTAATTTGGAATACCAGCCGAGTAAGAAGATTTCTAAGAGAAAAGTATGAAGCTGGCGGACGTAATTCATGGATTCTTGGTATGAAATTTTAAATATATTAAAATCAGTTTGACATTTAAATATTTAGGAGATGCTGGTTATCCGTTGGAACCTTTTTTAATGACACCATATCGATCAGCTGCGGAACACAGTGCAGAAAGCTCTTATAATACTGTGCATTCAAAAGCCCGAAATATCATAGAGCGAGCAATTGGTGTGCTCAAATCTCGGTTTAGATGTCTCCTTGGTGCACGTGAACTGCACTATGATTCCCAAAAAACTACAAAAATAGTTAATGCTTGCGCAGCTCTGCACAATATTTGCATTCATTACAATGCCTCTTCTTCCGATAATAACCTAGAAATGTCTTCTGAAGAAACTGTAAATTTTAATATAAACAATGAAAGTTATGACAGAGAAGATTGTAGAGAGGCTGCCATAATTAGAGATAGAATTAAAGACACTTTATTGTTATAAGTTTTATATTTTTATTCAATGTATATAAAAAACTAGAAAGAACAAGTAAGAAAAATATGAAATAAATAAATGAAATGAATAATTCACTAAGTAATATGTAGTTAAATAAAATAAAAAAAAAATAATAAAAAGAATAGTTTATTAAATAATTATTAGATAAAAAATAAAAAAACGAATTAAAACTAATGAGAATTCAACTGTTTCTCTAAGAGTTCTAGCTTTTTCCTCTTTATTAAGACATCAAGTTCCATTAACTCTTCTTCTCTGCGTGTTTTTCTCTTGAATATTTTTAGGTGTTCTTTTTCGACTTCGAACCTCTTTCTCTGATAACGAGATATGTCTTTTAAGCATGTTTTTACAGATTCCAAATGTCTGCATTGCTCTTGCTGCATTTTGGTTTGCTCCCTCAATAACTTTATCCTTTCTTTTTCATCGGATTTATTATTTTTTGAAGACGTGACCCTTGTTGAGGCTGTAGGTACATCATCACTCATGATAATTTCGGCAGCTGTCACTACTTCTGTGTTTTTTTCACTTCCCGATGTTGTGTTGCATGTTTCATTTTCGTCGATTAACACTGCCTCAACTTCTTCGCCGAATCCTCCCACTTGTCCTTTTGGGTTCACTTGATCTTCAAATTTCATTAAATTTGCCACCGCTTCCTCCAGTGGTGACAAAGGAACTTGTTTATAAGCTCCTCCTCCTGTTGCTCTGGCTTCTGCTTTGTTGCTCACAAGCTTCTTTTTTACTTTAAATTTCAAGTCTTTCCACACCTTTTTTTTAAATTACATACAAATTAAAATTTTTATAAATCTTAAATGGTAATTTTGCTTTATGTACTTACTTTATGCCAACCATCTCCGTCACGAACTGGCGGTCCAAATGGATTAACCTTTGCTGCAATTTCTCTCCAAAAACAGTCAAAATTCAAAGGTTTTATTCCCTTCCGAAACCCCTTAGCTTACGCGGGATTTTTTTCCATTTCTGAGACTAAAATTTCAAATTGTTTTACACTTGTTATTTTCATTTTTGTTTTAACGTTTTCAACTTCGTTGCTAAAAATATTGACGACAGAAAAACAATGTTTCTTTGTCGTTACTATTTTCGTTGCAAAATGGAGAATACCAATACATTTTCGATAAATGTCGATAACGCCAACGGTAATGCCAAACTGTCGTTTTTATTTTGTTTTTAAACGAGAACGACAACGAGAATAGGGCCGAATGAATTTGCCATCGCCAGCACCTCGTATAATTTAGCCATGGTACATACTAATGTATGTATGTATGTACATTTGACGATTGGAAGAATTTTCTTGAAATTTTAACAGTAACTTTCTTCTGTACAGCTGGAGAGAATTTCAGGCTGCTTTTTGTTTTGAAATAGTAGTCGTGAGGTGCCACGCTCAAACAAAGTATATTTTGAAAAAAATACCTACTTTGTATGAGTACTTGGGTTAAGAAATTTAGGCGTGGTCCAAGCTATTTAAATAAATGTAAGATAGTAATAATTAAAGGCCATAAAAGCAAAACGCAGAACATTTATTTAAGTTAATAAAATTTAATAATAAACAAGTAAGAGTGCTATACTCGGCTATGCCGAATCTTTACAAGGTCTGTAAAACTAGTTTAGTGAAGTAACTCTAATCAAAAAAAAAAAAACAAAAAAAAAATAAATAAATATTAGGGTGACAGAGAATAAAAAATAAGAAAATAAAATTTTTTAATAGAGATGCCATTGGCTCCTAACGTATTAAGCATTTTAAAATCTTTTTAGCATTGTCTGGAAGATCTCTTCAAAAGCTGCTAAATGATATTGATATTTTTAACAATTAATACACAATCGACTTTTCTATGAAAAGTTATTTCGGTTTTAAAGTTTTTTCTTCTAGAATAAATTATTTATTAGGAATTTTTCTAACACGCGTTTTCTTTGCTGGAAAAAAACAAACATTTTTAAGCTCAAGAACTTTGACCTATTCTTTTTACTTAACTGCTTCTTCATCAGCGCTGAAATAAAAATTTTATGTTTTTTTTTTTAACAAAGAAAATAAATAAACCAAAATACAAATTCCTATCTTTTGCTGGTCGTAACTGGCAATATTTTATTTTATGTTATTTTTCTAATTAAATTTAAAAAATAAATAAAAGAAACATAAATGCTCATCATGCACAACGCTTTTTATTTAAAATAAAAATCTATGAAAGAATTAAATATTTTTAGTGGTTGTAAGAGTTTAGCGACCGGCTTAAAAAGAAAGGCAATAGTTTTATCACTCATTAATCTTTAAAAAAATGATACAAAAAATCATTTGTGATTTTATCATAAAATTAAATATTATGTATTGAACTTTTGTTTTTTTTTGTTTTTTTGTGTCAGGAATGTTTGTGCCATCAATCTAAGTGTTAGTGTGAACAATAAAAGATTTAGTTTTGATAAAAATAAAACTTTAAATTCTATTTTGTCATTCTTTCATAAATTTTAAACGATAAAAGAAATTTAGATTGTAAAAAAATGTTAAAAAACTTAGTTTTAATCTTTATTGAACTTATGAAGTCTAATTTCAGTTTCCATTTAGACTGTACTGGATAAAATATTCTAACCAAAGGAAATATAACGCGTACAATGTGAAAGTGTTCGCAAAAATTGATACAATTAAATTGTGATTTTTCATTACGTGATAAATTGCATTTTGAGTATCTGCCCACAAGGGTAATAGAATTAAGGGCCCGTGAGGGCCAGCGGCAATTTTGCTTGTTTATATTTTCGTTTTTCAGACATAACCACGCAATTTATAAAGCTGTTGTTAAGGCGAATAAATATACGGCGGGAGCGATGGCGTATTCGTTAATTTTCACTGTTAACCCGAATGTCAAACTAAATATAAAAAAAAATAGTACGCAGGTTTTTATACATGGAGTTTGACAGTTAGGCTACCGGCGAAAATCAATGAATTCGCCATCGCTCCCACCGTATCAAGGCGAATTAATACAGGTGATTGCACGGCTACAACAATGCAACAACACAAAAAACAACAGGGATTTTGTTGCTACAAAATCTAGGTATGTTGTCAAAAACAATTGTTCATAAAGCAAAACATAAAAAAATGAAAAAAAATTAAGCAAAAGTATTATCTAAAGAAATTTTGGTCTAATTAAGTGAAGCAACTCTAATCAAAAAGAAAATTACTTAGAGTGATAAAGAATTACCAAATAATAAAAAAATGATAAATGAGAAAATTAGCTGTCGCCCTTGCTTTCCAAGTTGTGGGCCTCTTAATTTATACTCTCGGCCAAAGGCCGGCTATATGGAAAAATTTTATTAAGCTAAGCCGGTGTTAGAATAACTTGACTTTTGAACTAAGATGTTTTTCTGGTACTGTTTTCGTCTTAAAGAAAAAAATGTTAATGTATTTGAACCTCTAGCAAGGACGCTTTAAATTTGTTTTCGTATGTTTTAGTACCATTGTACCAGTAAAGTTGGGTGCTTTTATAATTTTATGTTTACTTTCTCCGCGAAATGACTTATTTTTACAAAAAAAAAAAGTATTTTATGTTTAAACCCAGGTTCTAAGAGACCTCCTCACTTGAATCTTATTCAAATAATTACTTTTTGACAATTTTCGTAAACAAGCTCAATTCATCTTGACAACTACAACGTATACAGCTGATGAGCTTTTTCGCCCGTGCGTTCACCGCCATGCACCGTATATTATTTCGCCAAAGCAAATAGGCAAATCCAGAAACTTTAACATGCTACTAATTCCAATTTTGCGCCGATAAGCTCAGAGTCGAGATACTTGAATTTGCCTGAATTGACGATTCTGTAGCTGCAATTGTTAATGGAATACGAAAATAGGAATCTTAATGCATAATCTCCCCCTTATTCTGTTTGGCGCCGTCAACATCGTCGTCAATTTTAAGTCAACATCAATTTAACAATTCTAATTTAATATTCCCAACAGTTTAATGACTTTTTATTGTTAATATAAATAAGTAAAACACACATATCTAATATTTGTAACAGTTGATTCAATTTGTTTTCTATTGCGTTAAGAAAGTGTTGTGGAAAGTTTTTTCTAAAAATTTAAATAATTAAAAGCTTTTAAAAACAATTAAATTAAATAGTCTAAGGGCCATTATTGCAACTTGCCGTTAGTTAAAGGTATGATTTTTTCTGCTTGACAAAAAGCTTTGCATTAACAAAACTTTCAATTTTTAATGTTACTATTTAATGGATAAAAAATAAGTGAAGTTTTTAATATGCAAATCCATTTATCAGTCCGACAAGTTGTAATAACGGCGCTAAGTGTAATTTTTTTAATTGTCCACTGTTCCTTAAAATCAGTAGAAACTGTGCCCCTGCGAAATTCTCTAGCAAGGAATAGACTTTTTCTAACTCTTCCACTAATTTTTCAAATTGACAGGGGTTAATAATTTTAGTTTTTCACATTTCCTTTACGTTATTTTATATATTTCTTTTTAATATCGCCGTACGCTTTCTATTTTTTTAAGTTTCCTTTAGCACACGACACAACACAACACCGAAAATGACGACGACAAACTAATCGGCAACATCAACATCAATTGTTCCTAGGGAATACCAAACATATGTATGTATGACGACAGTCATCGATTAATGACAATATTGACAACTGGAATACCGTTTTACAACAAACGAAGAAAAACGACGTCGTCTTGTGTTGACGACGCCAAACAGAATAAGGGTGAATGATCTTAGAGTACAATTGATCGTCATGTAGCCTTCGCAATGGCCTGCAATCTGCTTATTTTAAGCCTGACCCAACTGTTATCACAGGTACTGGATTTGAAAAAAACTTATTCAAAAATAGAAATACAAAAAATTAAGTGAATAAAAAGAGTTTATTTTTTATTGTTTTATTTTATTTCAAATAATATTATTTAATAGCAAATATTTCAGTTTACAACAGGAAGTGTTGATTTTATACAAAAACAAAACATACACAGCTGTAAAAAAAATTACACAAAAAAAGAAATATTTTTTTTAATAAAACTTATAAAAAATGAAAACTTAGCGTTTAAAAGGAAAATTATCTTTAAGCAGAATGCTGGTGTTGGTTGTAGTTGTCACAGCAAAAGTGCAACTCTGTTAATGAGGAAAAGTGATTCACGAGCAAAATTTCATTTAATTAAATTTACATTTGGAGAAATCTAATTCGGGATGTTGTTGTTTGAATCTGTTAAAAATAAAATGCAAAAGGAAAATGATTATTTTTATAAAATAATTTCAAAGCAATTTTGTTATACTTTTCTAAAATATCTAGTTTCTTTTGATCTTCGCTGGTTGGTAAACCCATTTCCTTCTGACGCTGGTCGTACATCATCTTCTCGACCAAACTTCTGGTCTCACCTTCTAAATCGGAAAGTTTGGATGGTTCTGGATTTATTTTACGTGTCGAAATTTGTGGATCAGTCATAACCAAACGATCCCACCAGTTCATCTTGTTAATCTTAAAAATCAAAAGGTAATCGGAAAATGAAAATTAAATGTTTTTAAATTTAAATTAAAAACAAAAAAGCAAAAATATATACCTTTTCCAAAGTAATTTGTACTGTTTTACTGTCTTGTAATACCCAAACACATTCCTCTACTTTTACATCGGCGCGTAATTCACCGTTGATTATGGGCTCTTGGCCTTTAAGACCCACCTTGAGAAATTTCTTTTGTATTTCCACCACCAAGTCACGAGCTCTTAAATTGAATGTTACAACAAATGGAATTTTAATCTGCAAAATACAATTACGAAAGCGATTGTTTTGTTATTATTTTTAGCTTCAAATTTGCGCTGTATTTTGTTTCGTTTAAAAAAAATATCAATCTTAAATTATCAAGACGAAAATAATACAACACTAACAAATATAAGTACGTACGTAGATAAACCTTCTTGAACATATTTTTAATCTTAAGCATTTTGAAATCTAAAAAGAACCAGGAACCTTGACTTTTTAATCGTTATTCTTTGTTTTTTATGCTAAAAAGAAACCTGCAATCATCATACCATTCCAATTCTTATAAAAAAGAGAAGAAAAAAAAAAAACACATTTTAAACCACAAATAAAACTTCTGCAACTTCATGCTAAATTTTTTCATAATTTGCCTTTCTCTTCTTCAATCTTAAAACTACAGTGCTGGTGTGTGCCATAAGAACAGCTTGCAATATAAACAATTTATCAAGAAGACAGTGTCGAGATGGACTGAGTAGCAACGATATAAAAAAAGTTGATTTGTGAATAATATCAGGGTAGGAAAAACTCGCGAAGGGAAACTTTTTCACGCTTGTAATTGTTTCGTTCCTTCACTACGTCCAGATTTGAGTCTTGGGAATCGATCTGTCGGGAGGCATAATAAAGCATAAAATCTTTCACCAAAGATGCGGTGTAAGCTTCAGGTTATCTTTTTGTAGAAAAGTCAATTAAGCCCAATGTTGATACTGATTCATTATACGATCAGCAAAAGTTAAAAGGAATATTTAGTTTTAGCCTGAATTTTTCACGGGCATCGTTCCTAAACTAAATGATTGAAAATCCTAATTTTTCTCACTTATCAGTGATTTATTTCGTGGAACTATGCTTTTATACTCGCCTTTGCATAATGCTCTTTAAACCGTTTTCGGGTGGAAATGCTTTCTAGAGTACTAGCGAGATTATTAGTTTATTTCGGGGCGTTAAGTTTTGGATTTTTCTTTGCTTCTCCTAAGGCATGGATGGCTAACACCTGGACTGGAATTTTTTCTATATCGTTCGCTTCTAGCCACATTTAATACTGTACAATTTTCTATGTGTTTTCAAATTTCATTTTTGAAGCTGTAAGAATAGCAGATGACTACAATGAATGAATGTCGTGCTTGAGTAGTTTAAAGAAGGACCTGGTAGGTAAAGCAGAACATACTGACTTTGAGTCTCCTTGGAGCCACAAAAAGTTTTGTGGTGATTTAAGGAGACGTATTTTGAAAACAAGACATTGATTAGTTCGAACTTGTAAGTTTGTTAAAAGCGTATAAGTAGCAAACAATATATTTCAAGAGCCTAATCAGAGCTAAAGAGTTACATAAAAAGAGAAAATAACAAAAAATACCAGAGCAGAAAAAACAAAATGGACTTGTTGGCATTTAAAATCAAAAGAATCCGGTTTATTAGATATTGCAAAATATTCTCATGAAATATTTATGTAAAAAATTAAATGAATTATGGATGGATCTAGTATTTTGTTGATTAAATATAACTCTCATTTAGTTAATTAAATTCAGACATACAAATTTGGGTAAAATTCATCAATTTTCTTATCTAGCACTAACGAAATAACCAAACCGATATTCTTCTCCCTCAGTACTTCTTACTAACATCAGCGCAATTAGAAAATTTTTTTTGAGCGAACTATAGCCAAAGCCAAAAATTATGTAATAAATTTTAAAGCAATTAGGAAGAAAAAATTCTTGCTTTTCTAGGGATTAATTACTTTACATACACATTTTTTTTTTAATATGATATTTTCATCAAATATTTACTATACAGATTTCGAAGAAACTTAGCAAAAATAATTACAAGAGTGCTATGCCAAATCTTTCATACCCCTCACCATGTATCTAAATCTAGTTTAGTAAAGGAGCTTCTATAAAAAAACAAATATAGCGGTGACAGAGAACTTAAAAATAAGAAAAAAATAAATTAAATAAGATATATATAATTTTACATAAAAATGACATCGGCATTAAATGGGTTAAGCATTTTTTTTTAATTTAGTATTTACCAAAAGATCTCTTTGAAAGCTTTTAAATGATACCCATATTGACAATCGTACTTTTTTATATAAAATTTCAAAGGCCCATAGCTCGGAAAACATGGGCGAGCGCCAACTTTTTCACTTGATGTTTTTTTCCTATTTTTTAATTCTCTATCGCTCCAAATTTTTACTTTTTATTGGAGTTGCTTCATTGTTCCAAATGATATGGAAAAATTAGAGACAGGCGTGGTGTTTAGTCCATTGCCTCAAGAGATGTGGACCGATTTTACTTATTTTCAATAGCACCTCTTTCGACAATACGTCTGATCAAATGGCCCTGGAAAAGTTGATTTCAACACTAACACGGACGGACAGACGGACCCTTTTTCTACTTTTTGTGGGGAAGGGTATAAAAATAAAAACTGTGTTCAGGTGCATATTGAGTAGTTTCCATGGCTAAAATTAAATTTCATATAGTTTTTGTATATTTTATTTTCAGTGGATGTGCTTTTCATTACTTTTCGTTTCCACTTCCAGAAGACAAAAAAAGTACGATTCGCATAAGGAGGTCATCTCTGTAACGGTGGCCTTTTTTTGGATTTTATTTATAGCAAAACAGAATTAAATAAAAACTTTTCCTGAAGAACTGAACTTTATTTTAATATTTTTTAATAATTTTTGTTCGGCTTAAGTTCGTGTATAAATGAATTTCTAAATTAAAAAAAGGACAGGTACTAACAAATTTTCGTCTTAAATTTTTTAAATTTTACCGAAAACTCCTCAAGGTTTGCCTTATTGTTTACTATTATTTTTAGATTCTTGACATAGAAACTCTTTTTGGTTACACTTTATAACAGTTTTCTTAAATCTGCTTTATATATTTGATTATTTAAATAAATAAATTGACAGTTTTTCTTAAAAATTTTTAATTTTTTGCTTAAAATTCTTTGTGTCTCCAAAGAAATTTGAAGGCCTTACCCTCGTATGTTGCTAATTCTATTTTGTATACTGTCTACACTGAGGCAACTTAGTATAAAATATGATCTCGTAAATTAACGCATAATTTTGATTGACCTTCTTGCATGGTCATCAGTTCCAAACAGTTTTCAGATTCAAAAAATTCATGTTTAAAATTTTTTTATTTTATTTTTAAATAATAAACAAGCAAAAAATTAAAAAAAAAAAAAACAAATAGCTATAACATTGAATCGTCATCAGTATGATCATCATGATAGTCAGCATTTTTGTTTGACTTGTAGTTGTAGTTGTTACTGTTTTTGTTGTCTATTTTGGGGCCGGTCATATTAAAGTCACTGTCCAGTATTGTTTTTCCCTTTATCAAGGTTATTTTTAATAACTTAAGTCTTGTTGCTGTTGTTGTTGATGTTTAAATTTTTTATGATCATTTAAGGTTATTTTGTAGTTGTTATTGTTGGTTTTTTAACTCTGCTTTTGGCAACAATGGAAGGAGATCGTGCTCTACACATCGTCGTTGTCTTTATCGTTTGTAATGTGAACAAACGGTATTTTGTTGGTTAATTGGCCACAGCATTTCAAGGTCGTTGCAATGGTTGAATCGTTTTCTTCCTAAGCTGATGCCGTTGATCATGATTATCTTTAAGTCAGTCAGTCAGTTACATTTTGTTTTGGTTTTTTTTACTAGTTTTTGTTTATCAGATACAATGATGCTTCTTTTCGTCTCTGTTTTATTTTTTGGTTTCTTAAGGAATGTGGAACAACTTCTTATTAACAAAACAGAAAAAAAAAATTAAACATAATAATGATGGGATTTTTTTTCAGTTGTTCGAGTGTCTGTTTTAAAGCTGCTACAAATTAATATTTATTTTTCAAATCATTTCCTGACCTATCCTATTCGTTTATTGGAGTAAACAACAGAAACTAACACAAAATTGAAAAACAACAAAATAAATTATTATAAATAAATACTCGTAAAAATAATTTTAACAGCACATAAATTTAATAAATAAAAATGTTTACTCAATTATATTTTGATAAAGTAGAATGGAATTTTCCGAAATGGAGAAATGTTTCTTAGGCAAAGATAAATGTTTTAAATGCTGAAACTAAGGTTCCATTATCATACTTATCGTATCAGTGAACAAAGGGATGTTTTGCCAATCTTTTTAAATTTAAAAATTTAAGTACGCAGCTCGACAGACTGAATAATTATTTATCGTAAATTTGTCGTTTTGGACACTGTTATAATTGAGTAAATTGCACACGTTTTTATTGATTTTGTACGGTTTTGATAGGTTTAAAATGTATTTTTGTGGTTAAGAGGCTACACATACAGCTACTTTTAAAAGAAAAACCTTTTTGTCAGTCATAAATGTTTTTAATAATTGTGTTTAGATGTTTGGTTGATCATACTGCAAGCAGATTAATAAGATACTTAAAAGATCTTGTTTGTTACGAACGAACGACTTAAAAGCTAATTACGGATAATAGTGGACAAACCGAACTATGAACTTGAAAACATCAACAATCGTAGCACGCAGGTCTGCCACATATGTCGATTTATCGGCATTTTGCTGATTTTTTCTCTCAAAATTATCAAAGTGCAGATTTTTTTTACAAATTCTTAAAACACGGTAATTTTGATTAGTTTAGAAAAAAATTCTTTCGCGCACCACTGGAATACTTGTTACATTAAAACCATATGGTTGGAAAATTGTAGTCTTAATGATAGAAGTAATGTAGTTCAAAATAAAAAAATTAGCTGATCAATTTCTTTACAACACATTGCTCACTTCTGTGCATGTGCATAGAAATCACTTAAAATATTGAGTGCTTTTCATACAAATTTTCTAGACGAGGCGCTCATTTGTAATACAGAAATTGCACAAAATAAGTTTCATGTGTGTTTTGTAATATTATTATAAATGGAAAAATAAGATGTTTTATAAAACTGATTTAAGTGACTCTAATGAATAAAATAAATGAAAATGCAGGAGTATCTCGCTAAGTACGGTTATTCGGTTTTAACAACATTACCGTACTGTTTAGAACCGTACTAATCAAGTTACTCGAGCCCTATACGCTCATTTAAGAAATTTCAGTAATTTTTCTTTAATTAGCTCCATAAACTATACACACACGTTAAACGATTTGGATACATTAGCAACGTGTGCCGCATGTTTTTAAAATAAAAACTAATTTTGAAAATATAATTTTATTATTTTTAAGAACAATTTTTTTATTATTTTAAAACCGAACTTTAGAGAAACCCTGCTGATCGAAGCAGTACTATACGAGGTACTCCTGTATTGAATTATTTCCACTATATACGACCAATAGACCAATAACGACAGCAATTTGTTTGTAAAACGGTTATTTTTATTTATGTTGTATTATCTTTATGTTGTGAACATTATTTTATATGTAATTGTTCTCTTTCGTTACCTTTTGCTAATAAAAATATTTTTAATTTTATTTAAAATGAGTATTTCTAATTTGCCGATTTTTTAAAATTAATTTGCCCATAAATCCGATTTTTCTTGCCAAATATGCTGATTTCTTATCAATATTATTTGGTATCCCCGGTAACACGACGGTGAAAGATGTTTCCCCTATCCTGAATTAGCAGCAAAAATAACTTGAATTTATATTATTGAAGTAATATAAAATTGCCACAAAATCTATTTGCAGGAGTTTGCAGATTTTTGCAAACGCTTTTTAACACGCACTTATAATAAGAATTAAAAATTATTATTATTTTTTTTTTTTTTTTTGCTTTGAGATGCGTGTCCAACCAAATTAATGATAACCAGTTGGTTAAATAGGTGATATTTACAATGTACACAACTTAAGGTAGATATATACGAAGAATGCTGATGAAGGATGTAGCGGTCCGGAAAATGCTGCATTACATTCTGCTAGCGTTTAATTTTTCTTGTTTTCTTTGGAAAACGTCCGCATGAATTTGTAAATAAATTTTCTTTTTTTTTTTTTTTAATTTTTAAAAATGAAAATAAAAAATGAATAAAGGCCAAATAAAGTAAATTTTAATTCACTTATAATATTCCTCGGTTTAAATCCTGACTGGGAAACAATTTAAAACATTTAAGATTTACATTATTTTCGAATTAATATTTTATGTCACCGCCTATAAAAGGGAAAATTAGATTTTAGATACTCCTTAGTCCAAGTTTAGGTTTTGAAACTTTCGCTGAAATTAAAAGTCTCATTTGTTTAGTTATTCTAAGGAAAAATTTGTTCTCCTTGGTCCGATTTTTTTTTATTTTCAATTTTCAGCATATGGATATATAACATATCTCTGATAAGTTTCATTGACTTAGGTGAGTTCAATAATTTTTTAGAGCCGATATTAACAAACTAATGTCCGGCTAGATTGGCAATATACCCCCCCTATGTGCAGTGAGGCTTGTTAGATATTATCATTTTATAAAAAACTTTTCCGCAAAATGAACTCTTTTTAAGCCCTTCAAACTTGTTATTCCCTAAAATAAACCTGACTTTAATGACGTATTTTTAAGTGTATTTCCAAAAATTCTCCAGATATTCTTTGTGTATTTCTTTTTACAGCCATCTGATAAAAGTGAGTGACTTTTTTTAATTTACATTATGATTAATTTGACGGCTTTTTATTATTTATTGCTTATTATTGTTACATAGTTTCTGTTCAAAAAATATCAACTTTTTTATAAATTACATCTAATTAAATAATTTATTAATTGTTATTCTTAACCGGAGATTGATTAAAATGAAAACAAAAACAAAAAATAAACAATTAATGATCGCTCAAGGTTGAATTACTTCAAAATTGTTATGGCAAAATTCTCATATTTCACATAAAAGTTTTTTATCACGCATTAAAACAAAAAATAAAAAAAAATTTATTGAAACAGAAAACAAAGGAAAAAAATATTAGTCTTAAAGTTTCAATAATAATAAAAAAATTAACAACAAACAATCCAACTAACTCCCTTCCATATAGAGGCTAATCGACGCTTGTATGGGGAACATTCGAAACAGAAGTGAAAGCATCGATTAAATTGTAAAATTACTTTAGTGGAATTTAATAAAAATATGAATATAAATAAACTTTACACCACCATAACAAAGCAGAGGGACCCAAGTTGATAACAGATTGAATAAAAATATTTTAGGCATGTCACAGATTCCACTCGGAATGGTTTTAATTCCGTATTAACCATTTCATTTGATTTTGTTTATTCTTAAAAAATAATTTAACTTCAATGTGGTAACATTATTGTGCACATCAAAGTAACAAGCGAGGCTAATCTAAATAAGCCTACAAAAAATAAATAAATAAAAAAAATAAAAACTTTAAAGAAAATAAATTCACTTTGAAGATATAAAATTGGTTTAATTTTGAAGAATATTTTAAAAAGAGAATTTTCGAGCAGTCCAAACATCGAATTGATAAGTCATCCTCTGTACAGTCCTAACTTGACACCTAATGACTTCTTGTTTCCGAATATCAAAGGTAAAATGCGTGGTAAACGATTTACGAGTTCCGAAGAAGCAGTTGGCATTTAAAACCATGTTTTGGAGGTGTGTTAATAGAAATGGAAAAACTGTTATATTAAGTAGTTTGAGCGAACGCAAAAGTGTATCGATCATCAAGGGAAATATTTCGAAAAACAAAGCCATTTTCATTTAAAAATATTTGTTATTATTTGCTATTTCTACAATATATAAATAGTAGCTTTCGTATAAAACTAGCTCAGCAAAATGTCGATTGTTAGTGCCGAGAAGTTGAAGTTGCCGAGAATACTTGATCTATTGTTGACCAGGGTATTGTCGCCTTTTTATTTCTTTTTGGCTATTCAAAGGTGTTTGATACTGTGCACTATGAAATACTTTGTAGGAAACTTGGTCAACTATTTAATTTTACTGTCCATCTATTTGAGCAGTAGGCACCTGGCTGTTGTTGGTAATTCACTATATTCTTCATGACTACCAATTTGAAATGGTGTTGCACGCAAGGTTTAATTCTGGGTCAACTATTAAATTTCATGTGTTTAAGTGATTTTTTCATCAACTAGAATTTATGAGAATCTATATATATGCTGCTGACTTTTAACCACTCCAAAATAAATCGAGATCTTATAAACGTTATAACTTTTATGGACAGCTATGAATGGTCTCAATGTAAACTGGATAAATCAAAATGTATTTGAATCTGTAGAACACATTACAGTATTTTACGTCAGCAAAAAAATGTTTTAAAAATTTTTTCGATTGATATCGTGCCCTCTGCCCTCATTATTTTATTACTTAAAAGATTCTTATGCTGTTGGGTAAATCCTACTGAATGCCTACTGAATTCTAGATATTGTGTTGCTTGCTTTTAATAATATCGTAAAATATGTTTTTAATAATAATAACGATTGACAAAGTTCACCTGCTTGCAAAGAAATTTTAAATGTCTTTTTCGACAGCATCTTAAAATGTCGCAGTTTAATTCTTCTGAATAATATAAAATAAATTATAAGAAACCTGTTAAAGAAATTAGCATTTGCATGGTAAACGTGAGAAAGACAATTTTTCATTTAAGCTTTACGTCTCTCGAAGCACAAGCAGCGCAGTACATTTTAAAAGAGCAGATTTTAGTTATAAAGGTTAAAAAGTTAATGTTGTAATTTGTTAGAAATTAAAATTATTTATAAATTTCCACTGTGGCATTCTTCTAAAAACTGCTCAGATTCTTAATGAATGAAAGTCTAGGTCTAGCACCTTGCAAGGGGTTGTACCCCATTTTGGATCTTTGGATAGAGTGTCCTACTTTTCCCCTTAAAAAATTATTTGTTCATTCGTTGATTGAGTAAATTAATTTAAATTTAGCCCTGCGTGATGAATTAATTTTGAAACTATTTGATGAAATTTAAAATTTAATTTTGACCAAGCGACGAGGAATAGTACGCAAAATTGTTTCTACTGACATATTAAAGGATTTAGCGTTGGTTGGTGATGGATTTACTGCCAATACATTCACTACTGAAAACCAGAAATAAAACAATCAACGAAATCTAATATGCTCCGAATAAAGCAAAGGAACGTAAATCAGCTGGCAGGTTTTTTTTTTATCAGCACTTACTGCCACAAAGCTGGAAGAACAATCACATACAAAACTCATTCATAAGACATAAACAAATAAATAAATATAATTAGGAGTTTTATTATCAGGGCTGTTTTTTTTTTTTCTTCTTTTTTTCAAATATAAAGAGATCACTTAGCAAAAAATCATTCATGTTGACATGACTATATTTAAGCTGATAAGGAATTTTATAAAAAAAATTATTTGCGAAAAATTCTAATTAAAAGTTAGAGAATTACTGAATGAAGGATAGAAAAGAAGACATTGAAAATATTTCTTCGAATTACAAAAAGGCTAAAATGAGATATTCTAAATACTTTCTGATTATCTAGCTTAATCCAATCCTATTAATTAGTTAAGCAGTCGTTTATTTTTCATAAGCTGAAATTAATCCTGTTTAAATTCCGATTAGAATTATTAAACCCACGGATATTTTTATTGAGGGGAAAGCAGTTACTTAGCACTTCAGGAAACTTTTCTCAAACAGTTTAAATAAACTAACGAATTTTATTCAACAATAAAGTAGAAACAATAATCAAAGTTTAAGCAAAAACAAAAAATTTAACGGATGATTTTATTTATCTTTATAGTTATGTGGAACAAATCATAAAAAACAAATGAAGTGAGCAACAGCTTATTTTAAAAATTTTATATTGATGATTTTTTTTTTTAATTTATAAACAGAAATTTAAAATTTATGTTAAAAAAATCGATTACTGTAGATCGTTTAAATTTTTTAGTGTCATTTAATTTTTATGAGTTTAAATAAATTAATTTGCTTTGTTTTTATAAATTTACATGAATTTGAAATGTTCCCTTTAAATGGTTTTAAAATTATGTTTACGTAAAAAACAAAAAACAAAAAAGAAATCTAAATCATTTTGTAAGTTTTTTTATTTGTAACAATTTGTAGAAAGAAATCATCCAAAAAATTATCTTAAAATATAGAATAAAATTAATCAATTAAAATATATTTTTAAATATAATTAAGAATTATTAAGAGATGAGCTTCACCCTTGAAGTGTGTATAACTTGATGTAATAAATTTTTTATTATTTATTAACTGTCCGACTGTGTGTAAACGTTATTTGTAGAAAATCATTTGTTTCAGTTAAATATCTATTAAAGATACGTAATTTAGTAATTAAAAGCCAATTACTTAAGGTCCATTATCAATACGATGTGAGAGAAGTGACTTAATTAGAAATTCTATATACGGATTTATGGCTGATATGCTGGTGATGCTGGTGATGCTGCCGTATTCGTATTACTGGAATAGGATATGAGGTGATTTCATTGTATAAATATGGTTACAAAAAAAATCACAAACAATTGAAGCAATTAACACAACCATCACACTGTACAACGACAGCAACATCAAAATAACAAATTCTCTTTTTAAAAACATAAAAAAAGTGGGATTGATTTGGCTTTCAAATATTTTCTGATGTAATGTAACGGATTTCTAGCAGTGCACACCTAAATGTTGAAAGTCCAGCTCATAAGGTTAATTGCTAATGAAAGGCGCAAGATTTAAAACCTGTCCAATACAATCATTTTGGATTTTTTCAAGGAGAGAACAAAAACAAAACTGAAGAGAAAAGTTGATATGGCCACTACCAACAAGTGTGGTATTTATGTAAACAGAATAAAAGGATAAGTTTGTTAGCACATGCTGAGCAGCCGTGATAAAGCTGACTACTTGTTTGTTAAATAGTTCATAAGTTTAATTCCCAACAGAGTTTTAAGTTTAAAGAAAATTATTTGATGAGATGGTTAAGGTGCCCGCACACTAAAAACAAGGAAACCTTAGCATGAGATAAAAATAACAAAACGACAGTGTGTAGCAGTCGTAGCTTAGTAAGCACAACATCGATTTTAATTTTAATTTTCAAGTCACAGAGTGTTATGTTTTCAATGGCTGCACTGATTGACAAATAAAACATCGAGTACTTCGAGACTCTCCAAAGTCATAATGATATTGTGAACTGGATAGCTGTGTGAAAAAATATACCAAAATCCTCAAATAAGAAACCGGGGACGGAAAAAGAAACAGAGTAGAACTTTTACGATTTACAAATCAAAAGCTTTCTTTTATAGGGTGTCAAACTAAACAAACTCCTAAAATTCGTTCATGTAGGACAAATTTAAGCACAAATTCGCACAAGTACACAACTAATCCTTAAACGACATTTTGAATTTCAAGTACATGTTTCGCTTTGACGTAATCTACAGATTCATTATAAAATTAAATTGCAATATTTTATGAAACATTTTAGCCTGTTCCATCTCCGCTTAAAAACTATTTCTGCAATTTCTTTCAAAGTAAAATAAAAAGGGATAAATTGTATCACAATTTCTTAAGTTTGCACAAATCTGATGAACATATCGTGCATCAAAAAAGAGAAGAAAAGTACCCTGCCAAGTGCGAGCTTTAAGCACATATGAAGGTTTTCGCGTATACATCAATATCATCAACTTTATTGGGACACTCTTTAACTTAAAATTTTATTTTTCGACTTGTCATTAATAGTAAATAGCTAAACACACCCTGTTTAGACTTCAAGAGTCTTCATATCGCGTAAATTATTGATTTAAACAAATTTATGCTTTTGATTTGTGAGCTTCAATCGACCGAAATTTATTACGCCCTTTTACAATGAACGTTTTAAAAATCATTCAATTTTCATCACATACCTCGTTAAATTAATTTTATTTTTTTAGCGACCATTAAAAATTATTATTACGGCTTAAAATACATTGGTCCTACCATAACTTTAAAACCCTAAGACATGAAAATAAATTTTTTTTTTGTGGTCTGCCTGTTTAAAAAACTTTATTTTGTTACACTGCGTTAATAATATTTATGTTTAATTTTTATTATATTGTAAAAATGATTAAATCTTTAATAATAAAAGTCAAAATTAATAGTCTGCTATAATATGTGTCTGACATACAAACCTCGCAGCAATTAAAATAATATTTGAGCAGTAAATTACGGGTTCTTTTATGCTAAAAAAACAAGGGTTTTGTTATTTTCAAAGCACATTTCGATTTATCTATGGACAGAATGAAATTTTATCAACAAATATTGGAATTTTTAAATACAATTTACTAAATGGTCATGGATATTAAGAAAAATCGCAGAGCAGCCTTTAACTTCTACGAAATGAAATTCCTTAGACATTTTAAAATAATTTTTTTAATTCATTCAAAAGTCGCAAATTTCTATAATAAGTGAAAATAGTTTTCTTATTGGAATTCATTTCTTCAGTCACTTTTATTAATGTTTTCGAAGTGAATGCGATAATTATTGATGTATAATATTGAAATAGAAGAATATTTTTATTTTTAAATATAAAATAAAAAAGACGAAACGTAATTCATGAAGATAATTTCTTTCATGTGGCTGTAGCGGTTGGATTTTCCTATACCAATCGATGTACGATTGTAGCTTGTAACGTTTTTTTGAAAACTGATAAAAATTTGACGAACTCAAAGAAAACACATGGTTGAACTATATGGTTGGAGTCAAATCATAATTTTGTTAAGTAAATAATATTAGTGTTATTGCAACCATATTATTTTCTAACATAATAATAATAGTGTTAAAAATATAACCATAATTATGTTAAAAGTATGAACATATTATGTTTAGGTATGATCATAATATGATACGAAATGTTTTTTCATATATATATTTTTTTTTTTTATGGTTTTAATTATTAACCCTTTGAGTGCTGAATTATTTGGAGACTTTTATGCATACAGAACGAATTTAATTTATTGCTATATGAATTAATATGTAAGAGTAATACATTTTATTTCGGTAAATGTAAGGTAACCAGTCACTGTTTGCATTGCCAAATGGTTTCTTTTCTTATTTTATGTTTTTAGCATACGCGGCAATTGTTTGCGATCAACGCCAACTAGCGAAGGGGCCGCAAAAATCAAAGCCTACTTATCAAATTCAGATGACGAGTTAGATTTGTCCACCGTAACCTTGCCTAAGAAAACATACGACTAATCTCACTCGTGAAATGTACTCATAGGGTTAATAAATTTTATTTATTATTTTTTACGCAAAAATACAATTTAATTTTTTTTTTTTACATTTAGAGTTTTCAAATGAACCGAATAAATCTCTAAACTTGAAGCCAAATAATGTATGCTATATTTTTTGTGTTTAAACACATATTATAATTATTATAATGGTCATGAATACAATATTATTTTGACATAGTTATAAAAATTTGGTTGTGGTTAGAGTTGCAGAGAAAATTATTATTTTAAACCTCTTCGCTTTTTGTGTTTTTATCAATTGTTAACTAAAACGTGTTAATTGTTATAAAAATATTGTTTTTTAACACAAATAATGTATATTTAGAAAACATAATATGATTATTGTAACCATATTTCAAACATATTTTCCCTTTGCATGAGCTTATAATCGATGTTGTAAATCGCAGTATTAATGTCGTTATATTTAACAGATGTTTTTTCAAGCAAGTAACCTTTGATAATAATTAAAATCTTTTGAAGAGAAAGTATCTCGTTATTATCTCTAATTTCTCGAAGCAGACTGAAAGAAAATTTACCAGCATTAAAATGTTCTACAGATGAGTTTCAATATTAGTGCAGATGAATGTGAACGAACGGCTGTTTAGATCAGTTCGATGAACTACAATTTATAATTATTGTGTATATTGAATATTTCCATTAAAATTTTTTTTTTCTTAATTGATTTATTATTGAAAAAGTACAAGTTAAAAATTGTATTTTTTAATCTCCTATGTTTAACGTCTAAATTTAGAAAGACAACAACTTATTAACAAACGATTTTTGAAGATCAATGACAGCAAATGTTAAATAGAAATAATGATGGCAGATTAACAAAAAGCGAAAATGCATCCATTAATTATTATTTTTTAAAAGATAATAAAAACGCCATAATAATAACAATAATAAAAAAAAAAACATTTACAATCAATGATTACCAGTCATTATTGCAGCAGATTAAAAAAATATGCACGTAGAGAACGTCATTAACAAAAAAATACCTTAATGAAGGTTGTACCACTCTCAAAAGAGTTTCGAATTTTGTATGGTGTAGTGATTTTTTTTTTTTTTTTTTTTTGAATTTGGTCATTTATTATAACACGTTCAAATTTTGAACTTTAACAATAGATCAATATCAATTATTTTAATCTTGTTTAGAAATTTTTGTTATTAATTTCAATTGTTCTTATACCTTTCATTAAATTTGGACAGTGAAACTATGTTAAAACGAATTGCTATTTTTAAATCAAAATAAGTATTATAACGTTGCACTCTACTTCTATTTCATTCACATTTTTTGTCGAGAGACGTTTTTTTCAGTATTTGACCTTTTAAAAATTTCTGCATCACCTCTTAAAAATCTATCCTCGATGTTTTAAGATCAATATCAGTTTAAAAAAAGAGGCAGACCGAATAAAATTAAAGCAAGAGCACTTGGATGGAATATTTTGGTATCTAGAAAAACCAATACAGCTTCTATTTTAATTAAAAATTACAAATCGAAGTACATGTTCTTGTTATTTAAAATATTGGTTAAGTTTTTTCACACACTAAAAAGTCTTCCAAACAAAAATTATTTCGAATATCGAAATTTACAAAACCGAAAGGTGAACGTTTTACCAAAAATAAAAAATTTTAACAAAAACTAAATTTTCAACATAAAATATTAAACACATCAAATTAATGGGAATTAAGAGGAACAAATTCACCTCATATACGGAATTAAAAATAAAAGAATTCGCCAGAGAGCTACATTTTTCAAAAAAACTCAAAATTTTAAAAACCCAAAAATTTTACTAACAAAATTTAAATTAAAAAACGAAAATTCATAAATTTATTAAAAATTTACCACAAACATATGTATTTGAAAAATTACAACAACAACAAAATAATAATGTTAAAAAATAATCAGGCATGTCATACATTCCGATCGGAATGGTTTTAATTTCGTATTAACAATTCCGATCGATTTTGTTTTACCTTCTTAAGATTCCGATAGATTTTGTTTATTCCTGAAAAGTATTGAATCTACACTATTTAAATTAAAATTTTGCACACAAAAGTAAACAACAAGGCTAATCTAAGTAGGAAACAACAAAAAAGTAAATTTAGGAAACGCAAATAACAAAATTTCAAAGAAACTAAATTTCACTTTAAAATTTGAAAGTGGTTTCATTCCGAAGAAATTTTTCGTTTTTAGCCTTCTGAAGAAGCAATTTGCGGAATTGAAACCACTTTCGATCGGAATTGGGTTCTGTGACATGCCTGAATATATTAATATTTCCACAATGATGTTCTTAATACTTATTAGGTCAAACATAAATAAACAAACAAGTAAGAGTGCTATATTCGGCTTTGCTATATCTTATATACCCTTCACCATTTATCTAAATCTGGTTTAGTGAAGTTACTAAAATAAATTACTTAAAAATACATCGGCTCTTAATGGGTTAATCATTTTAAAAAATTTTTTGTATTTCCTTACGGCCGTAACTCGGAAGATATTCTCTATCACCGCACTTATTTGTTTTTTTTTAATAAGAGCTACTTCATTGTTCCAAATGATATATAAAAATCAGAGGTAGGCGTGGTGTTTAGCCCGCTGCGTCGAAGGATACTCACCGATTTTGGTGATTTCCTCTTTCGTATGGCGTATTTAAATTTTCCCAAACACTGACTGGCAAAGGGACAGACGGACATCGCTCAATCGACTTCGATATGCATAAGAAGTCAGAATATATATTCTTTATAGAGTCGGAAATGAATATTGTAAAAATTAAAAACGGAATGAAAAAATTTGTCATACCCTTTTTCCACTTTTTGTAGTGAAGAGTATAAAAACGAAACCGGTCACTATAAAGAAGAAATATTCAATAAAACGTAAGTTCAATAGTAATATTCAATAGTACGTTCCAAGTCAAAGATCGAACTCTGCCTAAACTAAGCATCATCCGCCCGTTACTTCAGCAAGCGAAGTCTTAACGACCTTCTGAAGGATACAACTTTTCAAACATAATGTCATTAAACGACCTGTAGAACAAATATTCAAAAAACCTCACATGAAAGATTTTTTTTTTTATTTTGCCTCTCATTAAAAAATACAAAAGGATTTGTAAGGAAGAAAATAAAACAAACAAAAAAAAAAACAGCAAAAGAAAGTTCGATATTTACATAACAAATTTAAACTGGTTTCTGTAACACGTGCGCGAAAATAAGTTTTAAAATAATTAAAGAAAATTGTGTCGTTATAACAAGAGTATTTATTACACAAGTGGAAAAAGAATTTTCAAAAATATATTTATACAAGTATTTAGAAGTTTCATATAACAATAAAAATTTATATAATTGTTTGACAGACATTACAAACTGGTTTACAACGAATTGTGTAGCTAAACACACACACACTACGAAGACCCAAAAAAAAAACTAAAAAAGGTGTGTAAATCTCCTAAGTGTCTTAAAAGTGTTCATTCTAAACCTCTTAGTTTTGTGTGTAAAGAAAATGGAGTATGAAAAAGTTTTTGGACAAATTGGTGTTGGTCGAGAAGGTTTGCATACTGTGACTTTTTCAGTAGCTTTACGAAACACAGATTCGCCACTATGCAACAAAGCATAACAAGGAATAAAACATAAGCAATGAGTACGACTGATGAGGTAATGGCAACAGGTTTTTAAGAACTTAATGATTTAAGGAAAAATAGCAAATAGACTTCCATAATTCATTGCAGTTTGCATGTTCAAGAACTGGCTAGCAAAGATAAAAATACACAAAGAATGTATTACTGTTTAACGGTTTTGTAAGTCATAACTTTTAAGAGAATGTAGTGTAACCGTGCTAGGAAAGGAAAGGGATAGGTAAGAGGAAAAGATAGATGGTGAAAGTATAGTTGTTGTATTAGCTTTTTTACTTTGCCCGCGAATTTTCTATGTAGATGTATTAACGAAGTAGGCTGCGTGCTGAATTGTTAAATTCTGAATATGTACTTATACCATTATATTTTTATTTTTTGGTTGCCGCAGGGGTTGAACCCTGGCCAACCTGATTAGTCAACCTGTTTACTACGGTGACTACCTAATTAGCTCTACTTAAGGATATCGAAAAACAGGTTTCACATGGATATACAAGAATTTTAAGGCTTTCTAAAAGCTAAAACCATAACACGCGCGAAGCCTGATTTGTATGAACCACTAAAAAAATAGAAAGAAATGTATGCTGCCCCACAAACTTCAATTTCA
The DNA here is from genome assembly GCA_937654795.1 of Cistogaster globosa. Classification (NCBI taxonomy): domain Eukaryota; kingdom Metazoa; phylum Arthropoda; class Insecta; order Diptera; family Tachinidae; genus Cistogaster; species Cistogaster globosa. The sequence goes on along the minus strand of OW569405.1, from coordinate 63,103,797 downwards.
ATACAAATTTTTAAAATTTTGAGTGTTTTGCAAAATTACATTTAAAAGATATTAATACTCGATTTAAATGCATAAGAATTGATTAATTTTAATAAAAAATTAAAGAGACATATTTTTAAATTTTTGTTCAGATATTTCCAAAATTCGTTTTTAATAAAAAGTAAAAAGTAAATTTAATAAATACAAAAAAAATTGTAAATTATCACATTTTTAATTGATTTATTAAAATTTAATCGCCGAAACTCGTTTTGTTTTTTCAACGAAGCCAACGATTTTTTCTTTATATAAAAAAAAGCAGGTGGAAAGAATTTATTTAAAATACTGCTGAGATCGAAATTAAATTAAAAACAAGTAACACAAGAATATTATTTCTCATATATTTGTTCATGCAGTTGCGAAAAGCTAATTAGAAGTGATCTGTTAAATTATTATTGCAAAAATTAAAAATTTGCAGTTATGTTTTTTTACAAAACTCCTGTATCCGACGATCAACTGATCAAATGCCTTGGCTTTCGCTATGCATTTTTGACGTCTTCTTTTAAATTTTTAAGCCCTTTTCCAAATCTTACTTTGTACAGATCTAAAAAATTTGCTAAAACACATTGAAAATATTTAGGGTTTCGCATTTTTTTAAGTGTTTTATAAACTTTCTTTTTAATAAATATGAACACTGCTGTAAGGCAGGGACCGAGACTACTTACCAAAAACTAAAAAATTTAATAAAAAAATTGTTCTTAAATAAATGTGGTGCTACAGTTAACGAGGTCAACTTCACTAGTTCGCTCCAACTTCATTAGTTCACCTCATATGGCGCTTTTAACAAACAAACGATAAAAAAAAATAAAAAAAATTATTACATTTGCATTAATGCTCTGAAGTGTTAATTATTCAGTCCAGAATTGAACTCCACCATACAATTGTAGAGTGACATAAAAATATACAAGGCTTAAGAACAATAAATGTGGCAACTCTAAGGAATAATTAATATCTATGGAGCAAACATAAGAAGCAGCCAAATGTTAATGAAAAAAAAAACGTACTAACGTTTCTAATAAGGTGTCAAGCAATTTTTAAATATCTGTAAGATTCAATAAGTTTTTTGACTATTTAACTCAGACGACAGCAGGCTGTCGACCACAAGTTGTCAACGCTAAAACACCCGGGTGTATACAATACGAATATTTTGACACCGTTACAACAGATTCATAACTGCTTGAATACCGAAGGCAGATTTCTATCATTGTAAGCGGCAATGAACAGATCTAATGCTGTCAATGCAAATGCAAGTGTCAAATTTATGAGAGCTTTAAAATAATTAATTTAATTTACCTGAACAAGACCAACATCATAAAGTTAAAAATAACATTTTCAATTTATTCTTATTTTAAGAAATTGAAATATTTGAAAGCGACCCCACTAAAATATGAAAAACAAACAGCAGCAGGATGTTGCTGTCGCTTTTATAAGAAAAAAATAGCTGATTGTATGGTGACGATTGCAGCCAAATGCATTTTTCTTTGATTTGTTTAGAAAAAATATGATTAGTAAAGATAAAAAAAATTTCAAGCATTTTTTGTAAATTATCAAGTGTTTCTAGTTAGTTGTATGCAACTGTTATTAAAAAGCTTAAATGGAACTTGATTTTCATGTTATATAAAATTTATAGTCTGAAAACAGAATAAAAAAATATCAGTCATGCGATATAAAATAAAATAATTCATTTGTGATAATTTATTACTTGAGACAAAATAAACGCAAATTGTGATTTTGAAGAGTGTTTTAAGTATTATTTAAAAAATTAACTGCATAGAAAATGCTCTCTTGTCTCAAAATATACTTTGAAAGGTTGCAGTTAAGTAGTGAACTTTTCACAAAATATGTTTTCCAATTACATAATTCATAAATATACTGTAAGAGTTTCATAAGCCTTTAATACGAGGGCTGCTCTATATATTTCTGGCCTAATAGTAAAAATGCGAATATTTATAATTAAAAAATGGTTTTATTGTTTTTCAAAGTATTCTCCAGCATGATTTATACACTTTTGCATTCGCTCAAACCAGTTGTCGAAGCAATTTTTCCACTCCGATTGAGACACCTCTAAAACATGGTTTTTGAACACTTCAACAGCTTCTTCTGGCGACGAAAATCGTTGACCACGCATTTTTTTCTTGATGTGCGGAAACAAGAAGAAGTCATTAGGTGCCAAGTAAGGGCTGTACGGCGGATGACCCATTAATTCGACGTTTTGGCCGGTCAAAAAACGCTCTGGTTTGAGCCGATGTGTGAGAGCTCGCATTGTCATGGTGAACCATGATTCGTCTTCTCTTGTTGGTTTTTCGAATTTCTCCGATGACTTCAGGCAAACAAATTGTAGTGTACCACTCAGAAGTGAACGTCCTACCTTGTTCAAGCGGAACAGTCGCCACATGACCAGTTTTGCCGAAGAAACAGGCGACCATTTGCTTCGAAGTGCTTCTTCCACGAACAACTTTCGTTGAATTTTGCTCGTCTTTGAAGACCCACACGGTCAATTGTTGTTTCGTTTCGGGCTCATACGCATAGATCCATGATTCGTCACCTGTGCCGATCTTATAAACGTCTTTTAAAGCACCGCAATCGTATTTTTGCAACATTTCTTTGCACCGATCGACACGAGCCTTTTTTTGAGCGACTTTCAAACTGTGCGGGATGCAACGAGAACAAACCTTTTTTACGGTCAGGTGTTCATGCAGTATCGAATGTATGCTGGTGGAAGAAATGTCCAAGGATGTCTCTATCTCTCGGTATGTCGCATGTCGATCTTGCATTATGAGTTCACGCACGGCATCAATGTTTTGGACGACCTTCACGAAATTCGTCTTTGAGCGAGCTCCGGCCACGATTAAATTCATTATACCAATTTTTTACAGTGCTATAGGATGGTGCTTCATCGCCATACAAAGAGTTAAGTTCATCAATGCACTCTTGTCGTGATAATCCACGTCGAAAGTTGTGAAAAATGATGGCACAAAAATGTTCACGAGTTACTTCAATTTTTTTCCATATTAATTTTTTCAAGTCACTGTAAACAACACAAATAATGGTCGTACGTCAAAACGTTTTGAGTACGATTATGCTTAAAAATGACAAACTTTCCAATGGAAATGTCAGATTGCACTTGGCAGCACTCAGTGTTGCTAGGCCAGATATATATATAGCAGCCCTCGTAAGCAAAATTAGGCAAAAGAGTATTCAGAAGCGTTTAACAGCCAATTAAGCCTTTGAAAAATATAACCTCACTTGAATGAATGTTGTTAACATGATGTTTTTGTAAAAATTAAACTGTTCTGAGGTAGAAAAAGCAATTTCATTTAATATGACAAAATCGTCGGTAATACCTTAAACACTTTGTGTTGGAATGGGACAATATGAATATCATAGAAAATCTTAGCAAAACTTCTTTCAAGCGCCATACATATCACAAAAAAAATTGTTAACCCATTCAAAACCAGTAAGAGTCTTAAGCTTTAAAATTTGAAAACTAGCCTTTAACCTAGTATAAACAAGTACCCAGGAATACACATACTAATGTGAATATAACAAAATGATTTTTTTTTTTTTAGAAAGGAGTAAATTTTGTTTAAAATGGTTAAAATATTTGCAAAATTAATAATAAAATGTTTCAAAGGATTTAACTAATTTCTAAAGGACTAACAATTTTTCAACATACTTCTGTAAGGATAATGATACTTCATTAAAAAAGTTTTTCCCATGATACTCATATTTGTAAATTCTGCCATAGAATATTTGAATATTAAAAATTTCATATAAACACTGTACGGGTCCGTAGCTCTGAAGGAATTAGGTGTTGCAAGATTTGACACATTGCATTTCCTACGGGCAACTTTTTGTTTTATTTAGAGCTACTGGGCTAAACTAGATTTGTTCCATAAAATAAAACAAATTTATTTGAATAGTGAAGTATACAAAATGTAAACAGATCATCTATAGAAATCGTTGTTCGAATACTTTTCATTTTATCTATTACCAAAATAAACAAAACATTGTTAATTATAATTTATTATTTTGTTTCCTGAAGAAGGTACGCAGCGATACCAAAATATTGAAAAATAATATTAAATAAAAATATAAGGACCCAGAGCTTAAAAAAATAGAAAATTAATTAATTTAACAAAAAGGGTCAAATTATCATTATTAAACTAATTGGTTTCTTTTCTTGCTTAAAATAAATATAAAAAGAAAACTAAAATCAGTTTTCGGGCTAAGCCTGGTACTCTGTTCGAGTTTGTAAAAATTGTTGAGCAACATTGATTATTTCATGTGGAAAATTTGATATTTAAAATGTGGTGTCTATTTCGCGTTTGGAAGAATTTAACGTGTTACTGTTTTCACGCACATATACTATATTGTTTTAGAAATGTATTCAAACGACATTTGATCAGCTGTTTTTTTGAAAAAATCCGCATGAAATAATGCCTATTTGCTTTGTTTCAATGCTTTGATAAAATGTTGCTAGAAACATTTCGTGTGTTTTCTACAGTAAAACAGAGTACTACTTTTGCAGCATTTTTTATGATTTTTCCATAAAATTTTTGATGTATGTAGTTGACAGCATTCCGTATGAAAAGCTAAACAGAGTAGCAGGCTTTGATTAAAAGTTAATTTTTAAAAGCATTATGTATTAAATGATAATAGGTGTTGCGATGTAAAAACGCAAAATTTCTTAAAGTGTAGATTAGCTACTGAACTGTTATTGTTTTTAATAAAAATTTTTTAAACAGGTTTATAAACGCAATGTGTTTAATAACTATTAAAAACTGTAAACCTAAGATAGCAAATTTTTTATAAATTAATAATTATTTTTCCTTTTAAAATTTTTAATGAAGAATTTTTTTTCAGTTAAATATTTTAACACCTTCTAACATAACTTAAAATAAGTAACTTTTGCGTTAGAAATTAATGTTTATTCTGCACATGTTCAACAACCACAACTGTAAAAACAAACTATTTCGGCTATCAAAAAAAATTTTTTTTTTATTTAATAACGTTATGATAATTATAAAAATAACTGTTCATTTAAAATTTGGAAGACTAAAGGCTTTGATTATTTGTTAGTATACTGATTTCATATCCAAGGCCCGATTATTAGGACTAAGAAGGACATGATTATCATTGATAAGTCACAAAAAACAAGCTCCAAATTCACTTTGATGGGGGCGCTAAAAAAAAGCACATTTTTTTATCGTTTTATCTAGTGCATACACTACTTTTAGGGCACATTACGTGTCCAGGTTTGAAAACACTAGTTTTTTCTTGAACTGCACTGATGCGTTGCAATCAAAAAAGAAAAAGAAAGAAGAAACTAACACACACATACTTTGCTGACACTTTGATTAGTTATGGGACAGTACATAGTGGGAAGACGGTACATGTAGAGAAATCACATACCAGTATCAATGGAGTGATAGCGCTTAAGTTTATGTTCTAACTTTCCAAGCCTTTCAGAACCGAGAAAATAAGTTGCCAACCAAGACAAGTTTTAAAGCCCGTGATAAGGCCTACAAAAGCAAATCTGCAGTTAACGATTCATTTGTATTTAAATACTAAAACTTAAAAATTTTCCAAGACCTTTAGGTATTTGCAAAAAGAACTTTTTGACGTTGGCTTCTTTTATAAATATATCAACTTCAAAAAAGAAGGAGGTTATCAATTCGTCTGAATTTTGCTTTTTTATGTTGGTGCACACAGCGCTCAATCATTTCTGAACCGATCTTGAAATTTTTTTCTTTATTTGAAAAGGTTATACGTACAGATTGATTCACTTCATACTTTTAAAAATTAAAGGGTTTGCCTATCAAGCATATACTTTTTACATGTATTATGAACGGTAAAGGGCATCACTTAAAAATTTAAGTATAAAGCGTAAATCTTAAATTAAAGGGTGTTCCCATAGAGCATATACTTTTTACTTGTATTATGAACGGTAAAGGGCACCACATAAAAATTTAAGTATAAAGCGTAAATCTTAAATTAAAGGGTGTTCCCATAGAGCATTTAAATTGACCTATATTGGCCTATATTTTGAATCGCTTTATTCGACAGAATGTCGATTTCTATGACCGTTACAACAGCAAGTATGAAAAGTCAAAATTATAAATTAAAGGGCGTCCCAATAGTTTAATTTGCCGTTGAAATTTATAAAGAATTTGTATTGCTAAAAACGTTATAACATCAAGTATAAAAAAGGATTTGAAAACTAAGTGGTGTCCCTATAATACATGTGTGTTCTTTTAGTTCCTTCAAAGGTAAAAACTTTTAGTTCAATTAAAGAAAATTTTCAGAAACCGGAAAAAATAATGTTGAGCTGCTTTATTTTATTTTTATCTTACCTAGACTTTTTCAATGAAGAATAAAAAATAACAAATTTTACCTCAGAAGCAAATTTATCTAGATTTATTATCTGCAAAAAACGTTGACAGATGATTTAAGTTTTTAAAAATTGGCACTGACATTTATCCCACTGTTTTTTACCTTCTTTTGCTCTGCTTTTCTCTCAACTTAGACTTAGTTTGGACACTATGACTCACAACTCAACATGTAAAAGGGAAGAATTTGAATTGGAATTTTTTATTTATGTAGTTTCTGTTTGATGAATTTTAATTTTTCTAATTTCATTTATTAAATGAGACAAACACTTTATGACAATTTAGCATACTTTTTCTTCTTCTTTTGTTTCTTCAGTTGTTATCAAATAACTGCTGAGTGTGTTGTTCTTGTTTTCTGTTTTTTTTTTTTGCCGTTTTAGTTGATAAAATTCTCTATAAATTAAGTTTTTTTTCTTTTTTTATTATTTGCATAATCTATTTATTTTAATATTGTTTAAAGCAAAAGTCAAAACTCTCAAAATTTAATTGGTACCAGTCTACGATGTCTGTTTTCTGTGGATATTTTGTTTAAATTAAAAACTTTTATACATTTTTAATTAATTTATATGCTCGAATGTTTAATTTCCAACAAACAAGAAAAAAAAAAACAATCAATAATATAAAAATTAATCTAAAAAATAAAAATATCTGTTCAACTGTCTTTGGCAGTTTAATAATACATTATTTCCCCTCAGATTAACTTTAGTTTATTTCTTTTTTAATTAAAATAAAAGTCATTTAAAATCGTAACATTTCTTTTACAAAAAATGTAAATTTATTCAAAAAAAAATTTTAAGAATTAAGTGTGGACCAGCTTAAAGATTTTTGTTAATTTATAAAACAAAACACAGCGGCGTTTTCTTTGATATTTCAACTAATTGCAATTTTTAAAAATTTAAATTTCATAGCTGTAACTTGAAATCATAAATTCAGTCTGATTTATGTTTACAGGTATCGATGTTTCAAAGCCGCAGCTGTATGACATCTTTATGTGGGTTTTCGTAAAAAAATATTTAATTGGAAACAACTAAAAAAAAGATTAAATCAACCATAGATTTTTAGTAAATCTAACCTTTGACCAAAAGCAATGTAAATATACATGAAGTGAAAAACTATAGTCGAAATCTATACTGAAATATTGAATTTAGACTTAACAGTTTGCAAGGTGTTTGACCCATTAAGTAGGGAGCCGATTAAACTTTCTCTGTTTTAAATTTTAATTAAAAATTAATATCGTTTAAAGCGTTAGTTCTTTTCACTTGATGTATAACAAGGTATGGATCCGCCCTCTTGGAATTATAGAGTCCCTAATTTTCTATTTGTCACTAAAAATTTTTAAATAATCTATCTAACTTGGGTGTCGATTTAAACATTTATTAATTTAACTATTGTATAAAAAAAATTTTGAACTGAGGCAACCGAATGATAACCTACGAAATGGTTATTTACGACCCTGACTTTAATCTGATCCTCGTTTTCGAGACATAGCATTTTTATTGCAATGAAGTTGCACGATATAAGGTGAAGTGAAAAAAAAAATTCCCTATTGAAATTGCCTTTAAGTAAGGATATTTGTAAATACGCTCAGCAGTTTCAGATATGCGATAAAGATGTGATAAAGAAAAAAAGTTAAATAACATTTTCAAGTTTTTGTTTTTAGAAAAATCATAATGAATAGAAATAAGTAAGAGTGCTATACTTGGCTATGCCAAACCTTATATACCCTTCACCATGTAAGTAAATATTGTTTAGTGAAGTAAATTTATTCAAAAAACAAATATTGTGGTGACAGAGAATTAAAAATAAGAAAAAGAAAAATTAAGTACGATAAATAATTTTACATAAAACTGTCATCGGCTCTTAATGGGTTAAGCATTTTTAAAAATTTTTTTGTATTTCCTGAAAGATCTTTTCAAAAGCTTTTAAATGATATACATATTGACCATATTGACAATGAAATTTCATAGGGCCAGAGCGCCAACTTTTTCACTTATTTTTAATTCTCTATCAACCGCTGTCTCGAGGGAAATAGACCGATCTTGCTGATTTTCAATAGCACCTATTTCGACACTATGTCTGATCGATTGGCGTATTAAAATTTTCTCTAGCTCATCTAATGCCCTGGCAAAGTTGATTTCAATACTAACAAGGACGGACAGACAGACTTCAGTCAGACTTTATCGGGTCGAAAATGAATATTGTAGAAATTACAAACAGAATGACAAACTTAGATGCACCCTTTTTCCACTTTTTATGGTAAAGGGTATAAAAATTTAAATTGTTTACTACTTTGAGAAATACACTCACTCTCCGATCAGATATGTTTAAAAGAGCCAAGTGGACGCATTAAATTCTATAAAATAAATAAACTTAATAAAAGCAAAATATTATATTCTAATGAACATTAGTAAAAAAAAAAGCAAGAAAAGTATTTATTGCGCGGGTTATTCGGCCAAGTCACAAGCCTGTACTCGGAAAGATATGAAAAGCTTTGAAAAGAATTACAATGAAAGGACTTCAACCCCAATAAGAAAAACCTTGAAAATTGCGTCATACTTTTTTCAATCTGCACCAATAAGCAGGCCTTCAGCTGCAATCAAGGCAAGTATTTCATCTGAACTGATTCTATGGATTTGTTACACAAAATGCTGGAGTTGTAAAAGAATTTATTTTAAGCCCAAAATGTTCGGCTTCTTAGTTGGCCGTCATATTCTCCAGAACTAAATGTAACTTTAAATGTTTAAAGTTGGCTTCTTTGCCAGTTGGCGATAAAGAATTTATTGATTACACGTAATGAGCAAAAATATATAAAATTTATAAAAAATCGATTTTGAGCCCAAAAACTGAATTTTTATATTTAAAACTTTAAAACTTGATTTGATTGTAAACTAAGCGTTCTAGGCTTTAACAAAATGAATATTTGATATTTTTAAAAACTAAAGGAAGAATATGGTTCTAATCTTCCTAAATAAAAGCTATCGTTTTTTATTTTGTTCCAAACAAATTTTTGTTTTAAAATTTAGATTTAATTTAAAATTCTTTAGATTCCTTAAAAACGATAACTTTTAATTTGATCGATCTCTATCACATAACCTGACTATTCAAAGTGAAATTGGTTGACTTAATTTCGAAAATGTATTTTATTTTTTTGTATTTTAAAACGTTTCAAAACAATTCCAAAAGAGTGTTTAACAAAATTAAAAGTTAACAAAATTATGTAGAACTATGGCACCAATTTGCTTAATTATCACACAGTGTTACAAACTTTTGTGCGGTAGAAACTTAAAGATTATTTAAATCTGTTTTTACGGTTAAAAATTGTTTGTTTGTTCGTTTTACAAAATCAATCTCGTTTAATAAATCTTTCTTTTTTATTAAAATAGAAAGGGTAACGACTTTGATTCGTATTTAAAACATACTTTTTATTCTTAAAGTTCGTTGCCAGTCTAAAAAATCCATTTAAATTGTTTTTATCGTGTCGAAATAATAACAAGATTGTCAAGATTTTTTTTAATATTTTAAAGAGTCTTGTAAAACTTCTGTGATAAAACAAATAAATTTTTTGTACTTAAACCTAAAAAAAAATTATATTCGTAGGATTTCGTTTTGCAATCGTGGCAAAATGCAAAGGTGTTTTTTGATCAGTTCAATCAGTTTGTAATAAAACACTTAAAGGCTGCTGTTATTGTTCTTTACTGGTTTTTTCTGTGTTTTTTTTTTTACTAAATAATTTTAATTCTAATTCTGCGAGTTAAAAGCTGACGTAAATTACGTTTGTTATTTTTGTTTTGAATTTTTATTCTCAAACGCGCCTATGAAATGAACGAAATCAATTTTAAATATCACAATTAAATGGAAAGATTTTTAAACTTGTTCAAAATTTAATATTTAGACAGCACAACAAAAACCGCAGGATGAAATATGAATTTATGTATTTTCTTCTTCTTTTTTTTGACATTTGGCAGAAAGTTTTTGAATAAATTATTGAGATTGATTTCGCTTCAAATTATGTTTTTAAGCAAAACAAATCGTGTTATATGATTGAGCACAGTCCAAATGAAAGATTTAGCACGCGTGACAGTTTTTAGACGTTTCATTAACATAAATATCTTAAGAAAAATAGGACCGTGTTAAATAATCATGACGACCAAAAGTCTGCCATAAACAATTATACAAGAACAAATTAACTAAATCTTTACTAAATCAAATTTTTATTAATCATATTTTTTAACTTTTCGTTCAATCAGCTTTAGTATTAAAAGACATTATTGCCCGTTTCTATGGGGATGAATCTCCAACATTTTGTCGATTAACTTTCAGCTTTATTATTGTCATCATCTTTGAGTTTCGCATTTTTAATAATAAAAATAAAACAAAAATATAATAATTCTTTTTATGTTTATTAGTTCTTAGTATCGTAAGTTATTTATGTGTATGTGTGTGTTTTGTTTTATTTGTCATATAGAATTCTTCAGTTGAGTCATTTAGGTTTTCCTTATATTATTTTTTTTTAATTTCGCATTAATTTAATTAATTTATTTGATGCCATCAAAAAGTTTTTATTGATTTGTTGTTGAGTAATCAAAATATTTTGTAATTTCCAATAAAATTTCAACTGAATTTTTTGTATAAATTTTGGTTGAAATTTGCTCATTTTAAGAAAAATGTTTACAGTTAAAAAATATTAAACATCTGCTTTGAACACGCTTAACGGGCACCGTATTACAATAAATATACCTCGCAAAAGCGATTAAGCAATAAATCTTGCAAACAAAAACCGACTTCAAAACAGATAGAATAATTTAAATGGAACCAATACGATTTTTCCAAAAATAAATGTACGAAAATTTCAAAGTCCTGGTTCTTACGGTTTAAACTACAAACCAACAAGAAGCGAACTCTTTAAATTTAAATTAAATTGCATAAATAATAACCTTGACTCACTTGCTGGAAATGGTTGAGTCTCTAAGTAGAAGGCTTCTGTTTGAATCAATATCGGTTAATATAAATTTAAATAAGAAGCAGAATCTTCAATTTTAATTCAAGGTTTACAGTAACAATTTGGTTAATGAGGAAAATATCCCTCAGGTAATTGAATATCAATCTTGCAAATATTCAACAGTCATTCCAAACCAAGCGGGATTCCGAGCGAGGAACTTATAGATCGATCACATATGTACTCTACAATTATTATTGCAAAGCAATCAATCGAATATAATGCAAGTCTGACTTTAGCGTTCGTAGACTACGAAAAAGCATTCAACGTCATTAATAAACAAGAAGGAAAAAATGAATACCAAATAAAATTAAAGTTTGCATGAAGGCACCTTTACTATTTATCACAGTTCTTGACACGACATTTATAAATTTAAATGCCAACTCCACTGGCATAAAATGGTCAATTTTGAAGAAACTTAGAGATCTTCAATATGCTAACGATGCTATTCTGCCAACAACCACCTTTTCGGGTATGCAAATCAACTGTTGAAAGAGTTGGCTTTAAGATAAATAGTGAGAAAAAAAGTTAAAACGATTAATGTAAACAACGGCCAGGTTTTTAAAACCTATAACGACAAAATGTGCAATATGGATCATTTTGATGATGTGGGAAGGCGAATAAGAAAGGCACAGAGTGACTTGTCGTTTTTTAGAAATATTCAGATGAATAAAACTATAGACCTCAAGACTAAAATAATTATTTTCAATGAATACGTAAAATAATTTTTATTATACGGATCCGAAACATGGTTTATCACCAGCAAACTGCAAATGTTTTTAAACAGATGCCTTCAAATCATAACAAAAATATGGTGGCCTCTAATGAACGCCTCTGGAATATAACGGCAACAGAAATTACGTGACGATATACCTAAACGACACTCGTACCCGGCTCCTCAATGAAATGCTAAAGGTCGTCGTAACATAGGCTGGATAAGAAATACACGGATGCAGGGTTACCGTTCGCCCGACTAAAGTCGCAGTTTGACCCTTGTTAGCGGTCTGCGACTTTTTGTGAGACTTTTTTTGTCACCAAATTTTGCATTTTTTTAATTTTTGGGACTTTCCACCCTTTTTTTCGTAAAGTTTCTCACAAAAAACATTTAATTTTAACTAAATAATAAATTATAAATAGCAGACGAAAACCAAACTTAAGTAACGCTGTTAGTATACATGAAAATATGTATAGATACATGTGTATTTGTATAATGCAACTCTGTACTTCTTATGATATATGATAAAAGGGATTCTGTAATGAGCTTTTTGGTTCGCTTCAAGTGCGGTTTTTTTTGGTTATGATTTTAAATACTAATAATGCTAAAAAAAAGATGTGCGACTTTTTTTCTCAAACGACCTTTGTGCGACTTTTCAAAAATTCCTTGCAACACTGCACGGATGAAATGAATTAAGATATTCAATTAAATTTTGATTGAATCATAAAATAGTCATTATTACCTAAAAACGGAGCAGGGTAGTAGCGATTAAACAAATCCGCCAAGCCCGGGTTGAACATGGAGACACCCTCTAATTTTAAAACAAATTTATTTTATTTATTTGTCAAAAGGGGCTTTTGCAATTCATAATCTGCGCGATTTTCGAGAGTGTCTGGCGATTAGACTTCGAAAGATACATTCAAATCATGTATTATGTATATGAAAAGTCTTAAATTCTTAACTTAAGTTTTTTTTAGTTCTAAAGTATCGATAACTAAGGAAAATACTGAATTTTGACCCTCACAACAGCAAAAAATATGTTAAAAACAAATCCAACGCCATGGATTATCATTCAAAAAACAGGAAAACTCTGGACGAGTTCTTCTTCACCACCTGACTCGTCAACACAACTTATTTATGGAAAGTAATAAAATTCACATTCTAGTTTTCATTATTTCCTGGCTGTTATTTCTTTTTAAAAAATCAACTAAATCGTTGATAACCGACACGTTTCTTTTTCGCTTGAATATTTGGTTATTTTAAAAGCTTGCGATAATTTTTTCTTTTCTTATTAATTGAAGACACATTAAGTACGCGCTTAAAAAAGTATTTTTTCTTGTTTTGTTTTTTTAAAACACTAAACAACACTGAATAAATAAATAAAAAAAAATTTTTTAAGTATGTTGTTCTCAAAAGTTTTATAAGTGTTTTTGTTTAAGAATAAACACATGTTTTAGGTTTTTGAATTAAGTGTTTAAATAGAATTTAAGTCCCGTCATCCATTAATTAAACAAGCCACGCTCTATATTCTACTTCAAGTTTCAAGAAATAAAATAATAGGAATTGAGCTTGAACCAGTTGATAAGTGATTTCAATCTACATGTTTAAGGAGGGCAGGCAGTCAAAAGCTTAGCCCGCTTGCAACTAATCAAAAACTGGCACCAATACTTTATAGCATAACGCAGAATATTTTATTACAAAATTAAAAAAATGGAAGACTAATTGCACTGTCTTAATTAAACAAGACGAAATAAAATAACTCCGCCAAGCACAAGATGGTCTAACACACAAAGGGTTCAGTACGACGTTAATGCCAACCTACCGCGATTTCAAAGATAAGACGGTACTCGTTATTATAGAGGTCACATACTTAGAGACAATTTTAAGCATCTGCCTATATCGGTTTTAAAGATAAGGACATATTTGAGATAATCACGGCCTTTATAAAAACACCCTTTTATTTATAAAGTTATTGTTTTGCTTGGTTCTTCAAATTATTTAAAACTCTAAAATTAAATGTATTCCTGTAATTAGATGGACTAATTATTTGACATTAGATGGTAAACTATGCTAATGATTTTTTAGCATTACCATTATTTTTACTTATCATGAATTATTATACCCTTCACCATAAAAAGTGGAAAAAGGGTACAACTAATTTTGTTACTCCGTTTGTAATTTCTACAGTATACTTTTCCGACCCCATAAAGTAAATATATTCTGACTTCTTATGCATAGCGTAGTCGATTGAGCGATATCCGTCTGTCCGACCGTGTTAATGTTAAAATCAGGTTTGCCGAGGCACCAGATTAGCTAGAAAAAAATTAAATACGCCAATCGATCAGACATAGTGTCGAAAAAGGTGCTATTGGAAATTAGCTAGATCAGTCCATGTCGTTCGACGCAGCGGGCACAACACCACGCCTACCTTTAATTTTTCTATATCATTTGGAACAATGAAGTAACTCCAATCAAAAAAAAAAAAAAACAAATACATGGGGCGACAGAGAATTAAAAAATGAGAAAAAACATCCAGTAAAAAAATTGGCGCTCGCCCATATTTTTCGAGTTACGGCCCCCTAAAATTTTCAAAATGTTTAAAATGTCAATATGGGTATCATTTGCTTTTTAAAATGCTTAACCCTTTTTTAATTCTCTGTCACCTTTATGTTTGTTATTTTTTTATTGGAGTTACGTAACTAAACTAAATTTAGATAAATTTGAAGGGTATATAAGATTTGGCAAAGCCGAATATAGCACTCTTTCGAAGGCTGCTCTATATATTTCTGGCCTAATAGTGAAAATGCGAATATTTATAATCAAAAATGGTTTTATTGTTTTTCAAAGTATTCTCCAGCATGATTTATACACTTTTGCATGTGCTCAGAAGTGACCGTCCTACGTTGCTCAAGCGGAACAGTCGCCACATGACCAGTTTTGCCGAAGAAAGAGGCGACCATTTGCTTCGAAGTGCTTCTTCCACGAACGACTTTCGTTGGATTTTGCTCGTCTTTGAAGACCCACACGGTCGATTGTTGTTTCGCTTCAGGCTCATACACATAGATCCATGATTCGTCACCTGTGACGATCTTATAAACGTCTTTTGAAGCACCGCAATCGTATTTTTGCAACATTTCTTTGCGCCAATCGACACGAGCCTTTTTTTGAGCGACTTTCAAATTGTGCGGAATCCAACGAGAACAAACCTTTTTTACGGCCAGGTGTTCATGCAGTATCGAATGTATGCTGGTGGAAGAAATGTCCAAGGATGTCTCTATCTCTCGGCATGTCGCATGTCGATCTTGCATTATGAGTTCACAGACGGCATCAATATTCTCTGGCACAACAGCCGTTTTTGGACGACCTTCACGGAATTCGTCTTTGAGCTTCGGCCACGATTAAAATCATTATAAAAATTTTTCACAGTGCTATAGGATGGTGCTTCATCGCCATACAAAGATTTAAGTTCATCAATGCACTCTTGTCGTGATAATCCACGTCGAAAGTTGTGAAAAATGATGGCACGAAAATGTTTACGAGTTAATTCAATTTTTTTTCATATTAGTTTTTTCAAGTCACTGTAAACAACACAAATAATGGTCGTACGTCTAAACGTTTTGAGTACGATTATGCTTAAAAATGACAAACTTTCCAATGGAAATGTCAGATTGCACTTGGCAGCACTCAGTGTTGCCAGGCCAGAAATATATATAGCAGACCTTGTACTTTTGAAAATTCTAAATGTCTTTCTACCTCAGTTGAAAGACTAACGTTAATACTACGTCGCATTAAAAACATCATTTTTTATTTTAGTTTCATTTTAAATTAATTTTTAATTATTAAACTTAAAGCCTCTGCCTATTGCGGTTTAAAAACAAGACCACGTACGTGAAAATTAAATCAAAATTGGGACACCATTTAATTAAAAGTAGTATAAATTGTACTTGTTACTGAAGCGGACATAGTTTTTTACGAGCGAATTTGAAGTTTCCGCCTATCTCAGTTCAAAAATGAATGAATGAATTTTAGTGTTTTTCTAATTTTAGTATTTTTCTTATATCGGCCAGGCAGGCAAGTAATTGTAGGGTAAACAAAAGGGTTACATTTTAACCCTTGAGTTACTTTAATATTGTTTTTTAATTGTCCTTTGCTCAAAAGAAGTTTTTATTTAAACAGCGATGGGCAAAAATCGCACCTTTATTTTAAGCATTTCCAGTTTTGTTGTACACCAGCGTCTTCCCATGATTTGGTTTACATTGTCCATAAGTTATACAAAGTACGAAAGTTTACTTTATTTAAGCTAAAATTTATTATTCTAAAAAGTCACAAAACTCTGAAGCAAACTTGTTTCGAACGCCTGAAAGTATGCTGGTATTTATTCGTAAAGACCTATCTGTGATTTATATTTAATTTACATCATTTTACCCGTTTATACGTGATTGAGATACAAACAGCCATTTGGATTATTATAATTAGATTAGAATTGTTGAAAGAAATTTGTTTATAGGAAAGACGATTTAACTTTAAGAATGAGGGCATTGATGAAAACAGTGCTAAAACGAATGATATCTTTTCGAGCTCAACATAGAGCAGCGTTAACGACGGTCTTAAGGCAGTTGTACAACAAAAAGAACTGTCAAATTTTTAAATGGCAATCAAATTAACTAATACTAATATAAATCTAATTAAACATAAATGTTGCTAAATTTGCAATTTCCTTTAATATTACATGTAAGTAAAGACTCTTCAATTTTAATGTCTGTATCATCTATAATTTTATCCGCCACTGTAAGTATTTTCGGCTTAACTATAACTTTAAATAAAGTTTTTTTTATTCAAGTAAATTTCTGTTAATTAACAAAAAGGCATATTTAAATTTAACCAGAAAAAATTACTTCATATTTTGCAAAACTGTTTGCGTTTTTCATAACAATGCAAATTTTAGGACCACCCTGTTAAGCACATGCATACTAAAGGTTATTTAAAGGTAAATGTTTCATTTAGTAACTTGAGGGTAACACCCTCAATTCAATTTCATCTTCAAAATTTTTGTTTCATTTTCAAATGTTAAAAATCATTTTCAGATGCTTAAGTACCACTCTATAAAAAATACACAGAAAGATGGCATTAAATGTTAAAACAAATTTTTATTGCTTGTGCTTCTTGAGTGTTAGACACGAATTGTTACCAGCATAAATCATCATAATGGACAGAGACATTAACTTTATGAGTTTGTAAATAGATTGATAATGGTGATCGTTAGATCTCTACTTTAAAATTATGTTTCAATACGTCATAAGAGTATTTGTGTTCATTCATCTTCTTTTGAGCTTTGTTTTTTTTTTTTTTTTTTAACAATGAACATGATTTGCAAAATAAAGAATGTGATTTTGTGATTGTCGGCTAGATTTAAACAAAGGAAAATATGTTAAATTAAATAAATACTTTAACGAAATATTGTTTTGTCTTTAAACTAGAATTATTATCAATACCGACTGAATATCATTCTGGACGTAAATCAAAACGGTATAAAGAACTAAAAGAATTTAAAATATTATAGGTTTCAATAAATATTTTTTATTTAAAACTACAAAATGAAATGTATTATTGCGGGGAAAGCATATTCACATGAATGAATCAACAGGTGGAAAAAGGGTATAAGTTTGTCATTCAGTTTGTAATTTCTATAATATCCATTTCCGATACCATAAAGTATATATATTCTAACTTCTTACGCATAGCGAAGTCGATTAAAATCAACTTTGCCAAGGCAATAGGTGAGCTAGAAAAAATTTTAATACGCAAATAAAATTTTGCTACTGGAGATCGTTTCATGTCCTTCGGTCCACCATGCAAAACACCATGCCTAAATAAAATTAACTGATAAAATTGGCGCTCGCCCATTGTTCCGAGTTTTAGTCCTCTGCACTCTCTAAAGAAAAACACGTTTTTGCTCCATATTTTTTAAGACATCAATATGAATGTTATTTAAAAGCTTTTGAAGAGATCTTTCAGGAAATGCAAAATTTGTTTAAAATGCATAACCCATGAAGAACCAATGACATTTTTATGTAAAAAAATTTTTTTGTTGTTATTTTTTAATTTTTAATTGATTGGAGTTATTTGATTAAAATAGATTTACATACATGGTGAAGGATATATTAGATTCGGCATAGAACTCTTACTAGCTATTATGCAGGTTGTTGTGAAACAAACTTTAACAGTTTTTAAATAATTTTATTGAAATTAAAGATTTAAAAAATAAATTAAAAAAACTCAAACAAAAAACTCAGACAGTTGAAAACTATAACATTAAATAAATACTTAAAAAACAATAATAATAAAAGCAAAAAAATTATAAAACCAAACACATCAATTGAGATTGTCACTGATTGACATGCAAAAAAAATTAAGAATAAAGTTAAAGGTTAATAGATAAAAAATAAAGATAAAGATAACAGGTAAAACAAATAACAACTAAAACTGGCAAAAGAAAAAGGCACGACAATTTCGAAGGAAAACAGAAGAAGCTTTAAAATTGATTTTAATTAATATTTAGAAAAAATAATAATAAAATATCAATAAATATTGCACGCATTTTATAAGATGAACCGTGCATGGCATTTCATGACACTCTTAACACAACGTGAAAAATTATTAATTAAAGAACTTGAGAAATATTCTAAAAATGAGTTTAAAAAAATAAGAATTTAAAATAAAAACAAAAAAATTTAAACAACAATAAACGTATTCACGCTTAAATTTTGTAATCATACAGAATTCTTAAAGAGAATGAATGAATGTTAGTGTGTGAGAATGCTTGTGATAGGAACCAAAATCCACCAATTTATAAATCAATATTTAATAACAACAACATAAACAACCTGTTGACAACACATTCATACATTGACAACGGCGGCAGTAAATACAAAATCAAAACCAATAATAACAATCAAAGCCAACAAACAACCATCACTTTGCCCTCTAACCACTAGCAGCTACCATTCAACGACAGTTACCACAGTGCTACCTCGAACAGCCAGCAACCTTTTATTTATGTTACTTATTTATGTTTTTTTTTATTTTTTATTTTTTTTTTTTTTTTTTTTTTTGGAATTTTGCTAAAAACACTAACACTTCCATATAAGACTACACACACATTGCAATTTAAAAGCAACTAGAGATTTTTCCCCTTTTTTCAACTTGAACAAACGAGCAAACATTTGTTTTTTTTTTTTTTAATTTCAGTTTGATTCTTGATGTTGGATAGATCAGTTCTAGATACGGTTGTTGTTTGAATTTAAGCACGAAAAATCGCCGCGTAAAATTTTAATATTTAAAAATTAAATTGCTGAAACAAAGAACAACTTGAAAAATTATTCAAAAGCAAATTAAATTTTTTACTCATAAAGATTTTAGGAAAAAAGTAAAATTTTTTAAGTGCTTTCGCGTAATTTAAACAAAAATCCCTAAGAGAAGGATACGATAATTTTCCAAAATCAAAAGCAACTGCACAAAAGAAAAGTTAAAAAATCCAAACAAAAAAATATCGTGAACAAGAGACAAATTAAAGCAAACAAAAGAAATAAAAACAGTTGTGATATAAAAATTGTATTATTTATAAATTAAAACAACAACAAAATCCCTACCAAAGTAAGTAAAAATTATTAAAATATAAATAACAACAAGTGGAATGAAATTAATATTAAACTTCCGCAAAAAAAAAAAATACTCCACACTTCGAGTAATGTGTCAACTTGTTACCAATTTTAATAAAAATGCACTTTCCCTTACATTTGCAAATTAATTTTAATTTTGCCAAATTAGCAAGAAAGAATTAAAACAAAAATATTATAACAGTTGACTTAAATCTTTATTATACCAAAGACTTAATATTATTCGCAAGCTGCCGTCTTTTTATTCACTTAAAAACTATATTTTGGTGAATAAACACAAAATGTATAACTGACAGTTTCGAATTCATATTAAACTGTAATTCAAGACACCTTTCATTATTTTTTTATCTGTTCGAATATTATCATAAATTTAAAGCAAAAGTTTCAAAATTGTAGGAAACACAATGACAGACAAATTAAATGCAAATAACATAAAAATATAAAAGACACCTTTAGAAAATGGTAAAACTATTAAAAACAATCAATAAAAAAATCATAGAGATAATTTTATATTTCATTCAAAAGAAAAATTAAAAAAAAACAAACACAAGAGTGTTGAGGAAATCAATAGAGAATAAAAGACAGTATTCATCGAAATAAAAATGTGTAAAGAAATAGAAGGGAATTTACAATAAATTAACAATTGTTGGCAGAATATAATAAAAAAAAGAATAAAACAAATTTTATGTATCCACAACTAAAACAAAAAGTTTTAATTATAAATTCTGTTTATTGTTTTGTTTTCTTCTCTTCAGTCCTGCATTAAAAATTATTAATCTGCTTTAAATATTTAAAAAATTAAACATTAGAAACAAAAAAAACTTAAGATAAAAACTTACTTTAATAAGAATTAAAAGTTAAAAATTGCTAAATTAAACTGAAAAAAAAAATTTTTTCGAGAAAATAATAATTAAATTTATAAAAAAAGACTTAAGAAAAAAACGTATTTTTACAAGAGCCAAGAACTTTTTTTAAAGAAGAAGAAATTGAAATCTAATAAGGAATTAAGACACAAACTTTTTGTTTTAAAACATTAAAAAGTAATTTTTTTTTTTTTTTTTGTTAGAAGGACTAAAAAAATAAAACTGTTTAATAATATAAAAGCAACAATATTTTTACACGAAAAATAGTAATTTATATATTTTTTTTTATATATTCAGTTAAAGAATAAAACTAGATCAACACACACCGAAAATAATAAATTAAATTGAAACAACTTTAAAGCAAAAGATTTTTTTGAAATAAGCCGAAAAGAGCATTTTATGAAATCTAAACTTTTAAAGTTTATTAAAAACTAAAAAAAAAAAATCTGTATATTAAAGTGCGTGAATGAATAATTTTGAACCAACTCTGTGCGGTCATTTTAAATTAAGCGTCTAAAAAAATATTCTGCTTATTAACACTTCAAAATATTACATGATTAAAAAAAATAAAAATTGTAGCCTGCTTGCTAAAAAAAAAGACATTAAAAAGGGAGGAGCTTAAGCATAAAGTGCAATGTTTATAAAGAAAACATCATGTAAAAACCAAATTAGAATGTTTTTTTTTTTGTTTTATTCTGTATAAACAAAAATATGTTTTTAGTTGTTGATTTAAATTTAAACTAATTTAGGTCCCACAAAATTTTGGTTTTTTTAGCAGTCTCTGTCTGTACCTTGGCCATGCTCTAAATTTTTTTCTAGCAATTTTTCTTTTACAGACACTTTATGTCACATATTTCGCTAAAGCTTTATTTATTATCTAAACGAAAATAGTAAATTAGGAATAAACAAAACATGATCTTACTTTAACTGCATTAATGGTTTTTTCTTTGGGGATCCAATACAAAATAAAAACTAAAAGCTTTTTTGCCTTATTCAATAAACCAATTATTAATTTGAGGGAATTTTGTTCCCGAACATTTTACTAGTTTTAGTTCCTATACCCCTCTTTTATTATATTGACATGATATATAAAAAAATGGTGGTGTTTCGAATTACTGTCAGATTGATTAAACGGTTTTAAATTAAAATATAAAAATATATATATGTTATAATGGAAAAACTGATGCTCATAATTCAATTCACATCAAATTTAAATTTGTAAATCACTAAAATTTTCAAAACTGGAATGAATAAACTTTTTCATTTTTTTTTTTTTGTAACGTATTCGAAACCAATTAAAGGAAATTTAATTTTTTTTTCATCTTTTATTAAGTAAAACAAAAAAAATAAAAGTTCGACCTTAAAACCTTTTTTGCAAATGTTAGCAGATAGTCGAAAGTTTATCAAAACTTTGCAATGCTTCACAACAACAAAAGAGAAAACAAGGATTTAGGAAAATACCCTGAGTACAACTCCTGTTGCCAAATATATTTTATAAATTGTTCAAATATCAATTGCCATTTAATTAAATACAAATTAATTTTTAAATATTTTTGATAATTAAAAGCAAAATATTTTTTAATATCTTTTAAAAAAAAAAAACTCTGTAATTTTGAGCCATTAAACCAAACGCTAACATTTTTTTTTTATTTTTTTGTTTTTAAAGATGAATGATTACTGGCATATACCCAGAGCATCACTCTCACCATCCTCCGCATCATCGGCTGTATCTTCAGCATCGTCAACACAACGCAGTGATCGCTCACAAAATAAGAAGAAATTGACACCCACACACTATCGACAGCAGCAACAGCCACATCAGCCAACTGGTGTGATGGTTAAAATAGGATATGGAGGTAGACGTGATAGTGAGATGAGTGCTGCTACAACTAATGCAGCCGTAACAGCAGCTGCTGCAGCAGCTGTATTGGCTGCAGCCAAAAGAGGTTCCAGATCATCACAGGGTAGTGATGATAGCAACAACAGCACAAGGGTTAGTTTTAATTCAATTTCAGATTTTACTGATTAAAATAACAAAAAATTTATACTCATTTTTCTTTCTAATGCAGAGTGCCGGTTCTGGTTCTTTGCTTTTAACAGCAGCGAATTTAGAACGCATGGCTGAAATTCATAAAAAACAACAACATAATCATCATTTAGCCTCTTTAAGCCACAATGCAAACATGGTGCGTCAAGACTTAAGAGGATACGAAATAACATCCATAACCTCAATAGATGGTAAAGGAAAATATTATAATCATCATCATCATCAGCCAGTGGAAAAACATCAAAATCAAACACAAAATGATGCTGTCATTAATATTGATCCTAATTTAAATTTTATTAAAACCAAAGATTTAGACACAGTGTCGATAGCGAGTTCAATGCATTTTACTATGGTCAACGGTGAGACCGGAGCAAATAAGAAAATCAAAAAAGGTTTATGCGATCGAGGCAGACAAGTGACTGTTCTTATTGTGACAATGAGTACAATATTTTTATTGCTCATTATTGGCATGGTGTATGCACTGGAAAGTAAGTTGATATAATTTCAAATAATTATATTTCATTTATCGTTATTTATTTGCTTTTTTACTTGCAGTGCGTGCCCGTGAAATGCCTCAAAGTTAACAATACTTTTACAAATGTAAATATAAAACTTAACGCTCTTAAAATGAAGAAAACAAAACAAAATCACAAAAGAGTACAAGATTTTGTTCATCAAATAAGTAAGAGTATGAAGCCGAGAGAGAGAGAGAGAGAGAGAGAGAGAAAATAATTGAGTTATTAAAATAAAGAGCTCATTTTACAGTTATTGTAAAAATCAATCGTATATATCATATATGTATATATTTTTTATTTTAAATTAATGATTTCAAACAACAACAACAAAAAGGTGTAAAGAGAAAGGAGGAATTGTTAATTAATGAACATTGTAGTTAATAAGATTATTTATTTTATTTTATATGGAAAAAAGCAAAAGTGCAGACACATCCATTCTATGTCATCAAAACACAACAACAATAACATCAACAAAAGCAAAAACAACAGGAAAATAAATTTAAATTAAATATCACAATTCAATTAATGTTACTTAAATAGTTTAATTAATTAATTATTTTAGTTAAATTAAGAAAAATCTTAAACAGACAAATTGTAACAAAAAGTTGTAACAAATAAGTTAAACATTTAACACACACACACACACACACACAAACCAAACACACATAGTATCCCATTTAAATATTAATCTTTTTACTTTTATACACATTCGCATCCACACATACATACAAACATTTTATTATTAAGTTAAATATTTTTATTTTTATAATCATCAAATTATTTTTGGTTAAAAGTCAGGCAAATTTTTACTTGTTAACAAAAATGTTAAAAAGAAAATATTTTAAGTTTTTTTTCTTAATTTATAAAATTAATTATTGTTTTGCAAATTAATAAATGTGTTTAAATTAATTTAGAGTAAAATTAAATTACACTCCTTAAATAATCTAAAAGAAAAACATAAACACAAACACAAAAACTGCAACAACAAAATCATGTATTATTTAGCAACAAATTTTATTAAAAATCTTTTATCCCTGTGATATGTTTAAATAAATCAATTCGTTTATAAAATTCTATTTAAAATGAATTTTTTTTTATTTCATTTTACATCAAGTAAATTCAACGAAGGGCATTACTTCGAATGTATTGAGTTATGAAGTAAAGAACTTTGGTGTGACTGATAAATATTTTTTTAAAGGGAAATAAGAATCTATTAAAAAAATATGAAATAAATAACGGCGGAAAAAAGTCCACCAAGTCCAAGTTTGACTCACAAATGAAGAATTTTATATTTCTTTATATTTGTTGTGGAAACTCAATGGTTCTATAATGAATGGCAACCGCGCTTAAGTTGCGTATTAGGTATTATTTGTTTAGTCGCCAAATCGCCAAAAAGTTATCGATAAATAAATGTAAACAATGAAATTTGGTGAATTTATTTTTTGAAGACCAAAAAAGATCCTAAACGCGTCATCTCTAAGACAGCATTTAATTGGCATTTCGAAAACATTTTATCATTTCGAACCGTTTAATATTTTAGTACTCAAAGTAAATGTGCTAAATAAATACTTCTAAAAATTAATTATTGTGTTGTACCGAGCAAATTTGGAAAAAAATCACTAGTTGCAGCCAATAGTTTCGCAAAAAGTCTAAACTGCAATGGGTTTAAAAAAAAGTTTCCAAAAGTCTCACTGCCATCTCAGTATTTGGCTGTTTCACATCTGCCAAATTTACTCCAGAAAAGTTGTCTAAAAGATTAGCTGACAGAACAATTAATTTACGTAACGATCCGCTGCCATTGTCGTACAAAAGTTTTTAACGATAATTAATTTCTTTTCTTTTTTAAGTTTCCCTCAAATATCCCCATTCTCTCTGTATTT
This sequence comes from Cistogaster globosa, assembly GCA_937654795.1. Classification (NCBI taxonomy): domain Eukaryota; kingdom Metazoa; phylum Arthropoda; class Insecta; order Diptera; family Tachinidae; genus Cistogaster; species Cistogaster globosa. The sequence goes on along the minus strand of OW569405.1, from coordinate 63,078,677 downwards.
AATAAGGAGTACGTAACACTGGCCTTTTAATTCCAAAAAATCGGACAAACTGAATTTTTTCCGGTTGTGATTTTTTTTCTTTTTCCAAACAATCTAAATTTTAATTTTAACCGTCTTTTTTACTTCCAAAAGACATTAGCAACAACTAGAAATTTACCATTACGAATATGATTGCAACTGCCGACGTAACTGAAATTTGTTTGCAATCGATAATCGATCCACAAGTCTTCAAGGAAAATGTTTAATGTACACAAAGTGTCAAAACGAAACCCAATTGCATTCATCACAATGTCTGTCCGTCCGTTCGCCGGCCTGTCACGCCTCTCTATCTCTGGAACCGTAATAAACGGACTATTGAAAATTTTTACAGAAGATAAAGCAAATACTAAAAATTAAAGAGTGTTCCGAAAGTGACGTGATATTTATACAAATTGTTCGTGTTTTTTTAACTATGATGGGCAGAAAAATCTTTTATGCACAGTGTTAATAAAATTATGTACACTATAGCAACAAGTAGAAAAAATACAACTTTAATTTGAAAAAGGTCCCAATATCGACGTGATTATTGCTTAAGTGGCTTTAGTTCTTTAACCGTAGTAGGCAGACATTTAGAATTCACGCAGAATATGTACAAATATTCTGCTTTAAAAGTAAATTGTAAACAATAAATGTTTCTCAATGACAAAGGCTGAAACACAGCATGTATTGATATATGTCTGCTACACGAAAAAGTACGAAAAATTAACATTAAATAATTGTTAGCCCAATAGTCCCGTTATTTTAACGTATGGTCTATTTTTTTAAACCGTAATAGGCTGACTTTCAATTTTCATAGGGTTTGTATTATTATGTCGCTATTAAAACAAGTCTTCAAATTAAATTCAAAGGTGTGCTAATAGTAACGTTATTTTCACAAGGTCTTGTTTCAACTTTACCCCAAAGTATGTTTTACTATGTCTGCTGTAACAAGTTAATAAATATAGAGACATGTGATAAACTGCCAGACAGACGGACGAGCAAATACTGAAGCATTTGGCTGGATACCAACACGGATTATTAAGGGGCAGTGACCACATTATCGCACTGACAATTATAAAATGGCTTTTCAAACATTACAAAATTATAAAACGCTTTTCGCTCTTGTTTAGTTATGGCTGTTATTTCAAATTTTAATTTAAAAATGAACTGTTGACGCCATCGACATTTGTTATAAATATATCGGTATTCTCCATTTTGAAGCGAATATAGTAACGACAATACAACATTCTTTCTCTGTCGCCATCATTATTAGCAACGAAATTCAAACGACCACAACATAATAAATTCATAATAAAAATAAGTAAATTTAGACAGTTTTTGAAATGTAAAAAGAGTCCCACTTACGCTAAATATTTGAGTATGTTTTTATATAAAATTAAAAGTATGGAAGGACTTGAAGTTAAAAGTAAAAAAGAAGCTGGTGAAAAATAATACTGAATCCAGAGCAACAGGGGGAGGCACTTCAGTTTAAGATAAATCTCTTCCAACATGTATTGGAGGACTTTCATTCATACATATTTACATATATACATAAATTTACAAATAGTTTTATAAATAAAACTTTTCTAACATAGAATCTGGATTCGCAAAAATAATAACGCTCTGTCGTAGCAACTTCCGATGTATATTGATATCCATTCTTCACTTTAACTTGAAAAATAAAATTTAAAACTCGCCATTTTTTTGTAAAATGTTAAAAAATAAATAACAACCTTTTTAAAAATTTACAAAAATGTCAAAGACAATAACGTTAAAAATTGCTGTGCTACCACACTTTATTAATTTGTTCTTTTGTTTTTGACAACGTCTCTTCTTCGTTTCAATATAATTCAAGAATACGAATTTAGGAACGAAGCGATGCTAAAAACGACAAAGCGACACAGAAACTTCTACGCTAACGGGAATAGCGTCGATTATTTCTTTAACACGTTCCCTGCCATGCTGTTTCTGAGAAAGTGTCTTATCTAGGCCAGGTACCCTTGGCCATTTCGGCGCACGGTAACCACTTTAATAATTTTCTATAAATACATTATAATTATTTGTTTTTGAGAGAACTTATTATTTTCATAATTATAGATTTAAATTCAAAAATTCAGCTTGGCGTACAAATGCTGTTTAGCAGACTTAAATATGTTAGTTAAGAGCTAAAAGTAAGTTAAATATGAATCATCTGTATTTTTCTGTTTAAAAAATATTAATCATCTTTAATTATTTTTTAATAAGATTTTCCTGTAAATTACGGAAAAGGTAATCTTTAAACAATAAAATAAAACATAAATTATTTTCCTGATTGTTACGACATAATAAAAGTTAAGGTTTCTGTAAATTACAACTAAGAATAGAAAATAAATTGCAAATTGAAATAACAAGAATTTTAAAACAATGATGTGGAGTTGTTCATTACATTGCTTTAGCCATGTTTATATTTAATAAACAATAATAAGACCCGGTTTGAATGCTATAAGAAAACATGTCCCTTATATGGGTGTTTTAACCGAACGACTCAAAACACACGTCCGTTTGTGTGAAGGATTGATTTCGGACTATTGCAGTATCTCTGTTAGACTGTAAAATACGCCGTTGTTAGCTAAACGCTAGCTCAAGGCAGGTGAAAACATTAAAATTTTTGAAGTGCAATATTTATCTACATAATTAAACAAGACTCTGATATCAATTTTATTTTCTTGAAATCTCGAGGTCTACAACATGGACCATCTCTCCTTAGTGATTAAGTGTCCAAATTATAAATTTATAATCCGTTAAAAATCTTCTCTACCCATATGAACTTTAATCTTCCATTGTGCGCCGTTTACAATTATTTTTCCTCCAATTCCCTAATGTGCATTGTTAAAGGCCGTGCTTGGCAGTTAAACAAATCGCTTTTGCGACTCATAACAGCAACAAAACGACTGCATACATAATATTCTGCTTAATTGATAGTAAATAAACTTTTGCGTTGACATATAATTCTAGACTGGAATCAAAATAGAGTTTTACACGTCTGCATCAAAAAGATCGTCAAACAAGAAGAATCTGTATTAGCCATTCTAAGGACAAAGAATTAACACATCGAATTAAACGTTGAGGAAGCAACGTTTGCGTCCAGATCGTCCCTAACAGGGAGCACAGGCTCTTTGAAGACCTCAAAATTATGTTTAAGCGATTTTAATAAAGAAGTGATTGACGAACTTGAATATCTTTGCAAAATTTAATGCAAATTTAATATTCTTTGTTAGCTTTTTTGTACTCTATTGAAATGCTAGTGAGACCGCCAAGAGTGCAGAGTGATTTTATTGGTTCCACTCAAGGTGTCGCTATGCGATCCGAGTTCGCTGGTGCTTTTATTGAAATTACAAGGTTTTAAAGGACACTGTGGTATTGAGCCGTCATGGCAGCTACCATGATAATTCTAAACACATTTGCGCCATCAGATAACTGCTTATCGAACCCATCTAGCAACCACTTATAGTTAAAACCACCAAATGAATATCAGTTGTTCTTAGTTTAGCATTTAAGAAGAAACATTTCATATATGATTTATTTTCTAAAGTCATATCAAATGTTATTTTCAACTTAAATTATATCTTAAGATTCAATTTGTTAAGAAAAATTAATATTAATTTATAAGGTGTTTTTCTCAAACTTAAACTACGACTTAATTTGAATTCCGACTAAATTTTAAAATTGTTAAATTGCACTAAGACTTATGGAGTCGAGCGTTGCAAAAAATAAAATGACTGAGTGTATTTTATGATAAAAAATCAAATTAATTCGCTTAGTAAAATGGTTACTTTAGAAACCAATTTATATAAATAAATAATAAATCCAATTTGATTATTTTGCGGCGGTAAAAGAACTTTGCGACAACAATTTTTTTTTTTAATCAAAAGTTTTTAAATTTTGTATATCATACACTTTTATAATTTGAACATGCAATCATCAAATTAACGAGGGTTAAAATAATTATTACATATATTATAATTCCTAATTTCTAGTTTTATGTAAATTTAGAAAAATGTGTTTTTAAATATTTAGAGATCTGTAAACAGAGTTGAAAATTTTCATTCACAAAAAAAAATCCTGACAACTGTTTTATTAGTACCATTATACCGGTAATATTGAATAGTTTCACGTTTGTATCTCTATTTTCTATATGAAATGACTTATTTTATTAAAAATTATTTTATCTATATTTTCACCATAATTTATTCAAATTCATACAGTAGTTTTTGCTTGATACAAACAAAGACAGACGGACAGACAGGCGGACGGATAGACACAAATTCCAAAAATTAGTTTTTTGTATTTCACAAAAGTTTAAAAAAAAAATATTTCGTGTACATATTTTATTATATGTATAGACTAAGTTATTGTACCCATCGTTGCCTAGGTCTAATTTTAGGAACGTTCTAGGCACTGTATAATATATTATTGAGTAATCTATCAAGCCAATTTGAATCTTACTGATCAGGATATGTCTATATTTAAAACATCTTTAGAATCTGATTCAGTTAAGATTTGTTATTTTTTCAAAATAAACATGGAATACCCTTTACCTAAATATCTAACTTTTACTACATTTATACGCACCCTATTTGCAACTAAAAATAATTTCTAATTATTTAACTCATTGTTTATACAAGTTTGACATTTTAATGATACCGGATAGCAATTTTATATTTAACTGATAAAATTTAGACAGGAAATATTTGAAAACTTTATAATAATACCCGCTAAAATACTTTTCGCTTTACTTTTTATATTCAAAAATTTTTTATGCACAAATTATCTGTTTTTAAACAATAACTTTTTCCTTCAAAGTTTTACGTTTTTAAAATAGAAAAAAAATGTGGCAGCATTTTTCACCTGATTTGCAAATAGTTAATCAGAATTTGTTGTTATGCGGCAAAAATTTTTATTTACAATCAGGCATGTTCTGACACTCGCACGTTTTTGAAATCGCATGCCAACTTTTGTTTTACATGTTCCGAAACTCACGCGTTTTGCTTGCTATTTGCTTTTTTTCAAACTTATGTTCGAAAAACAAAAACATATGATTTGACGGTACAAAACATAAAAATCAAAAGAAAATTTAAAAAATGGCAGCAGCCTTCTTGCTTAGTTTAATTTCTTCAAATAAACATTAAATTAAAAAAAAAAGAAATTAAAAAACGGATGCTTAGAGATAATTTAAATCTATTGGATATTCCAATCCAATAAATATTTATTAATTTAAAAACTTTATACAAAGCAAGAAATAATTTGGCGACAAATGAAATTTCTATTAGTGATGTTGCATTTAGCAACTTTAAAGAAAAAGATTACTTAGATCGTGAGTAATCAGTACTTAAAAATTATTTTTGCTTATTTTGTTAGTTATAACATACACGTTTAAAACGCAGATCGTCCTAAAAATAATTGAAATATATTTACTAACGTACATTAACACTTTAATCGCCCATTTAATAAGCACCGAATATTTGTTTAAGATTTTAAAATGTGAATAACCGCATTTTTATTTGACTACCGACCACACACTTAACCGCACTAATACTAATATATTTTCGAACATCAATAAGAACAGCTGTTTTTATGAAATCGCAAGTACTCAAGAAAAAACCAAGACAAACAATTGATAAAATAAAGGAGATATTTTAAATTTATTATTTAACACTTTAATTGTGTAAAAATAAAAATAAATTTTGACAAAAGTAAAAGAAAACATATTAATTTTTATTTTTGTATAGTTTTATTGTTGTTTTAAAGCTAATTTTAAGTGAAATTTATAACTTCACTTCAGTCTGTGCTTGCGATTTCAAGTCGCCAAATTTCTTGCGATTGTGAACTACAGAACACCTTTCATGTGATTTCAACTCACATCGCAAGTTTTAGGTGATTTGCGATTGTCAGAACATGCCTGTTTAATTGCAAAAAATATGTGCGTTTAAACGTAGTATATGTTTATAACTTAATTGTAATCGTTTAACCCGTTTTATTTCATCTAGGTCCTAGCTCTGGAAACAAACATAGATGAGAACCTATCTTTGTTTCGTATTTAAATAAAATCGATTAGCCGTTTTTTTTTTCTTTCAAATCATTCAGACGCATCAAAGTAGCCGCTTCCACTTTTTCTCCCCCCTGATCCGCTATTTAAAAATATACCCTTTTCTACCATGATAACAAATATCTACCCGTATTTTAAAATTCATTAAAATCTTCTGTTGTTTAGCCATGATTGATGCACTCACAAACAAATTTACAAAGAGATTTATATATTGGATTATGTAAATCAACCCGATTTTAAAATTAATCGATTTTTAGAAACGAAAAACTTACAAAATGCTATAACGATAATTATTTTTATATTGAAGCAGAGAAAGAGAAATTATTTAATATATAAAAAAGGGGGGGAAATATTAATTGTATAGCCACGCATAACCATCTTGCAATTGCAATAAATGTATAAACAAGCTAAAGAGTACCATTAAATCCCGTTTAAAATTTCGATAAAAACAACTCAATATTTTGTTAATTTTATTAAAACTATATAAAGACTTGAAATTAAATGTGCAGTACCAGCTCGATTTGCGCAACTACCGATAACTGCAACATCCCGATTAGCGCAACACGCAATTTTTTTACATTAGTCTTTACAAGTGCAACTTTTTCAAAAAAAAAAAAAAATTATTTTTTCAGAAACGTAGTTTCAGCAAATAACCCATCTTTAGAATGTTTTCCACTTTTACATATTATTTTGTTTTCTTTACTCACTCTGTATATCTTTATATGCAAAAAAGTTGTCTTTTAATTTACAGTTAGTTTTTTTGTTTTGTTTTAAAATCTTTCCAATAAATAAATAAAATAAAATAAAATAAATAATAAAAAAAAGTGGTTAAGCTAACAATTAAACAAAAATTGGAAATTTTGAGCAAATTGCAACTTGGTGAATCTGTTAAAAAGATTCGTATTGATTACAAAGTTAACAAGTCTACAGTCTGCAGAATTGAAAAAAATTGGCATGCGAACAAAAATTTGCTAGAAACACTGAATCCGGTACAGGAAGTCGAATTACATTTAGGGCAGCCGAGTACCCACGAATGGAAAAATTCTTATTAAATGGTTTTTAAAACAGAGAGTAAACAACGTTCCAGTTTCTGAGGAAATTTTAAAATCGAAAGCCCTGTTTTTCCATAACAAATCGAGAGAAAAACCTGGAACTTTTAATGCTAGTCTTGGGTGGGAAAAGAACTTTAAAAGGCGACATGGCATACGCAGATTAAAAATATGCGGAGAAAAGCTGTCAAATAAGGTGGAGAGTGTAGATCCCTTTTTGAAAGTATTCAATGCTAGGATCAATGAACTAAGGACTAGTTCCTGACCAGATTTACAACTGCGACGAGTCCGGTCTATTTTTTAGACTTCTACCAAATTCAACTCGTAGTAAGTTTAAATGAAAAGTCAGCACCAGGACGTAAGGTTTCTAAAGAAAGGGTAACATTTTGGCCATGTATGAATGCAAGCGGATCATATAAACTAAAATTGTTTGTTTTTGGAAAATCAGAGAATCCACGTGCGTTTAAAAACTTTAACAACAGGCCAGTCCATTATAGAGGGAACAAAAATGCATGGATGACTTATTTTGTGTCTAATATTTGTATTTTAATCGGTTATATTCGATATAAGGATTCTTCTTAATTCGTGTCCTTCTCCTATTAATAGGTAACTGAATTTATTCGCTCTAAAGGTCTTCCAAAAAAGGGTTATTACTAATAGACAACGCACCATGTCATCCTAAAAATAACGAACTCGAAAGCGATGATGAAAACTATGTCACAATGTGCCTGCCTCCAAATTGCACAGCTGTACTTCAACCACTAGATCAGAATGCAATAAATTTAACAAAAATCTATTATAAAAAAACCTTTTAACACATTTAATTGGCACAAAAGGCACAGACTTGGGAAAAAAGCTTAAAGCTTTTAATAATTGTGTGGCAGTTATTCTTTTAGCTATACATGGGACAAAGTTTCTAGCGTCGCCATTAAGAAATGTTGGAACGTTTTATATTCAGAAAATGAACAATGGACTGACGAAGACGATTTACCATTGACTTTGTTACGGGATCAGATAGCAAAAGAACACCATCCATTTTAAATTTGTTGCACGATGTTTTACCGGATATTAACTTAACAGATGGTGAAATTGCAGAATGGATCAGAGAAGACTATTCAGGAAAAAATGTACCTATAGACGTTTCAGACGAAGAAATTGTACAAACTGTAAAAGTTAAACAAAAACAAAAAGTTAAAGTAGATGATGTTATTAAGTCCCTTGACATTTGTATGGAGTGGGCAACAGAAAATGACATTTCTTACGAAAAATTAATCGAGGAAGCTGCGATTTCCCAAAAGGCTTTAGCCGATACTCAAACAATAATTTCAACATTCTTCCCCTTAAACTAAGGGTTTAAACATATTTTCATAAATAGAACTCATATATGTATATACAGGTGTAAAATATGTAAGAAATTATTATTTATTTTTTTTTTTACTTATGTATAAGTGATTTTTTCATGTTGAAATAATAAAATTTAATGAATTTGAGTTAAAGAGTGGTGAGTTTTTAAATAATATTTTCAGTGATCGGTTATCACAACTTTTCGATAAAAGCAACCACGCCGGGTTCCTTTCGGTTGCGCAAGTCGAGCTCGTACTGTACTACAAAAAAAAAAAAAAAAAAAAAAAAAAAAATAACAACTGCTTTCTTTTGGCCAGATTTGTTTACTCGACTGAAAATTAGTAAAATGAAAGGGTTTCAAAATAATTTGTTTTGAATTTGTAAAAGTTACTCAAAATCGGTTTAGAGAGAACAACTGACTAAAAATAATAAACATGTAAGTATTTATTTAAATAATATGGTACAAATAAACTGATATATTTAGTTCCCTTTTATTTTAATTCCCTTTTAAACAAAATGTAAAGAAAAATTTGATAAATACATTTTTAAAATATCAAATTTTTAAAAAATCAAATATTATAGCGAACTTAAACTTAACAACAAATAATTAAACACTTGTCCAAGGCAAATCAATTACCAGGTGGCAGCGCACTATTTTTTGCTGCTAATTATTACTGAGTTTGACAGAAATAATCAGCAGCAAAAATAGTGAATACACCTGCGCTACCACCTGGCAATTGATTCGCCTTGCACTTGTCGTTCTTTTAAAGAATGTACAAAACTGCTTTAAATAAGGGTTAATTTAAATTAAATGCTGCTAGCTTAAACAACAAACAAATCATAGTAAACTAAGTCAAATGTATATTTTTCTCTTCCTGACTGCAGAAATAACTTTAACAAAACATGATACCAAAGCGTTGAGATTTAAGTATAAAAAACATAGCACTCACCTCAACTTCGTTTAATGTCTGAGTCCACATATATTTATCAAGAGTGCAGCCATTACCGGCGTTTGGCAACAATTTACCAACTTCACTCTTTTCAGAATCATCATCTACATTTTCGATTGGTTTTGATTTTTCCTCCTCAACACACACTGGAGCACTGCCATCAGAGGCAGCTTCATCTATAAGTTTTTGTCGTTTCCTATGTATAAAAACAATATCGTTATGTTAAATTGTTTTAATGTTAAAGAAACAATCAATAAGTTTACCTAGCTTCTTCTTCCTTCATAATTTCAGCAGCTTCTTCATCTGAAATATCACAAATTTTATTTTCGTTCATTTCTTTTTCACGGGCAGCTTTTTGCTTATGTTCTTTTTCTTCCTGGAGTTTTTGTGCTTGTTCTTGCTTCTTCAGTTTTTCTTTGTGTTCATCGTTGGCAATAGCCGCTTCTTTCCGCAAGATATCAAGTAAAAGCTTTTCCCAATCGCCCAAATAGAAATCACTTTTACGTCTTAAGAAACCAGCAAAAGTTTTGAGAAACTATAAATTGTCACAAAAAAAGGTTTTTATATATCAGGATATGCTTTAATCGCTCCCAAATTCTTTATACTTACGTCGGCCATTCCACCCTGATGTTTTTGAGCCATGGCCAAAAAAATACTGTCGTATTGCTCTTCCTCGCTGGACATTTTATTTGTGTTTAATTAAAACTTTTATAATACTTTTATGCTTTGAAAAAATGCTTTAAGGGTCTTAAAAATTCTAGTAATTTCCGCTAAATCACTATGATCAGACCGGTATGAATGAACAATAAGCAACGTGCAGAAATTGTTTTTTCTATTTGTCATCTGTTTAAAAACATTTGTTATGACAACTGAAGTCAAATAAAGAAAATAATTGCTAGGCAACCCTGTAGATAAATGCCAAATTATAAAACAGTGTTGTAAGATGTGGTGAGTAATTTAATCGTAAACTCGTTGTGAATAAAAATTATGTTAACTATTATTATTAATGTTTATTTTTTCTTATCCCTTATACTCCAAACCGATGTGGTTGAATTTTGTATCACAAAACTTTTAAGATTATTTAGTAAACACCTTGTAACTGCGCATCTTCCTCTTAACATGCACAACGGAAGCTATTATTGATCCACACCTTTCATAAGAGTCGTGCCAGTAACTTGGTAGCACTTAAAAGAATTATTCAATTCATCAACCGCAATGTTGTATTTTAGATGGAAAAGGAAGTGTCAATGCTACTAATTGAAAAATGTCGAAATAAGCTTGGTATTTCTTAAGCAAACAAACAACATACATGTTTCTAGAAAAATAAGAAAACATAACTAACCGTGCCGCTTCTTAATTATTATATTCTTTACCGCAAAAAGTGGAAAAAGGGTATATCTAAGTTTGTCATTCCGTTTGTAATTTTTATAATATCCATTTCCGACCCCATATAGTATATATAGCCTAATTAATTAAGCGATGTCTCTGTCCGTCCGTGTTGATGTTCAAATCAACTTTGCCAAGGGCCTAGATTAGATAGAAAAAATTTAATATGCCAATCAATCAGAAATATTTTTGAAAAATTTGCAGCAAGCAAAGCTCTATGCCTGCCCCTAATTTTTAAATATCATTTGAAACAACGAAGTAACTCCAATAAAAAATATTTTAAAGAGATCTTTTAAGAAATACTAATTTTTTATTTATTATTTTTTTTATATAAAATTATATATAGAACTTAATTTTTTTTCTTATTTTTTTAATCTCTGTCACCGCAATATTTGTGTTTTTTCATAGGTGCTAAATAACTAAACTAGATTTACATATATGGTGAAGGGTATGTAAGATTCGGCCTAGCATTTATAGAACTCTTACTTGTTTTTTGAAATTTTTGTTTTCTTTGTTTCTTAGCTTATTAATTTTAATCTCCTCAATTTTAACTATATCTTGACAGCCGTTTGTTCTTTCTAAAGCTTTGAAATAAAAAATGTTAATGTAAAAAAAACGCAGTCACCCCATCCCTGAATATTACCAACGGAAAAAAATCACTTAACTACGCGTGCAAAAATGTTTCGTTTAACACACAAACTAACTCGACTTCTTTCTCTGCCTTAATTTATAGATATATAACGCCACTGTATGCAAAAAGAACAAAACCTTAACACTCTTATTTAACAAGAATATTAAATGAAAGAGAGATTCATTCGTTCGCTTAGTTTTGTGCGGTCTACTGAAGGAATCAGTCGTTTGTATCGTCTTCATCCTCAAAGTTCAAACACATGTGTATTTTTATAATAAACTGAAAAAAAGTGAATTTTCTAAAAGAAAAATCTTATACACAAAAAATTCCAAATAAAGTCTATATCAAAAAATTTTTGCAAAAGTGTAAAGTGTGAAAAAGAATTGTAGAGGTTTTTGTGCTTTACACAACTAAAACCAATAAAAGATATAGAGTAATGCAAAATAATTTTATCAAACTTTAAATTATTACAATTTTTTAACGCTTTTTTTCAACAATAGTATAGAGAATTTTCTGAAGCAGCCTATTAAAAAGTTAAAATAAATCACAGTTCTTAGTAGAAAACATGTATAAATATTTTTTTTTTGTGTATATAGAATTTTGAACTCACACAGTTAATAATTTATCAATATTAAATATTGATTTAAAAAGGAGTCTGCTGGGGGGCATTTCTTTGCCGTATTTTGCTTGCCTTCTTAAAAATCGATAAATTGTTTCCACATTTTTTTTCTCCTTCTCTCTTTCGTGTTCGTTTAAGCTGATAAAATATCAATGTTCTTTATCCACATGCGAAAATATTTCACAGTGCCACCTCTGCGTACTAAATACAAAAACAAATAATTAAACTTTCTGCACACTTACCTCCATGCAAATAATGTTGTTACACATACATTTGCTTGAGCACACTGGAAAGAAATAGAGATGGGAATAATAGTACTATTGTGATTTTTAAAGTACTTTTTCGAAGGGACTTATGTTACTTAAATTAAATTTATTCATTTAAAGTTGTGAATCTATGTATTTGTTAGTATCAAGATCTTCATATTTTTAAAGTTGGCACGTACGTTAAGTTCAATTCGCTAAAAGTAAATAGTTATTCTCGCGGGTTTGCTACAATTATAGAATTTTTTTCAAGAAGAATATTTTCCTAATGATAAAGTTCTTTAGTTCACAGTAATTAAGTTGAATTTAATAATTTCAAACCATACAAGGAAGTTAATATATGTCTCAATTGTAATGAAGTACTGTTGAAACATGATTTAGATTTGCCAAAAACAATTGATGATATACGATTTCGCTATTTTTTAAGTGTAAAAAACTGCACAATTGTCTTGTGCGTATACACGTAAAAGCAATTCAAATTCTTTTGAATCTTTATTAAATAAATAATAAGTTTTAGAATTAAAAAAATTTTAATGTTATTTTAAATAAAATTCACTACAATACTTTGCCAAGGATTATAAAAAACAACGACTGTAAAACTAAAATGTTATAAACTAATTGTTGTATTCTAAATATTACAAACTAAATGATAAAAAATCATTTTGAAACATGATCAAAGCAGTAACATTTTAGTTTGAAATTGACATTGATATTAAATTGATGTTTGTCAATTTATGCTTCGAGTAAAAGGAATGTTAGGAAACCTGTAAAAAATTCTTGTGAGATAAAGGGCTAAGTCAAGTTAAAAATATTGAAACAACTATGAGAATACTAACAGCCAGCACGTTTAAAAACAATAAAAAAAATGTTAAGTCGTTTAGCTTAAAGCTTAATCTGAAAACACAAGAAACTGTAATTTTCACGTTTAAATGAACATGTATAATTGCACTCAATTCATACACGTCAAGTTTTCTTGCAGCAATTCTGAATTTTGTGGAAGAGAAAGGAGTGCAGAATCATTTTATTTCTCGCTTTCTAATCCACAAAATTCAGAATTGCTGCAAGAAAACTTGACGTTAGTCCCAATTCGCACGATGCAAGAAAATAAGACTGCTTATTTTCATTTTCTTCTTTGAACTTTCATTAGCGTTTGCACAGTACAAGTCTTATTGCTTAAATTGTTCAGATTTTTGCATGAATGTACACACACACATCTGTGTTTTTTGTTTTACGAATATGGAAGCAAAACGAATTGCAAGTACAAGCAAGTCTGTACTCATTTAATTTTACCTCACCCCGTTGCCTTCAACCTTATCGGCTCAGTTTAAATACTTGCATCGTGCGAATTGGGACTTAGTGAACTGGGTGTTACATCTAACATAATCTTTTTATGTTTAAAACAGTTGATGTCAGATTAAAATAGAAGGCACTCAAAGGCGAATCCATAACAGGCGACAATGAATACAACACTGCGAAAAAAATTTGTACATTCTTTTGTACAAAACACCCCCTGTTGTCAAAAACAGAAGAAGATTATAACTTTAGACCAGGGGTTCTCATCAAAGTCCTGCTCACGGACCCCTAGTAAAGTAATTTTTTTTCGCGGACCCCTTTGGAGCCCAAGTTCAAAATAAAACTTATATTATTTTTGAAAACACTGTTTTTTCGGTTCTTTATGCGGACCCCTTGGATGGTTGCTACAGACCCCCAGGGGTCCACGGACCCCCATTTGAGAACCGTTGCTTTAGACATTCGAAGAAGAAAAAGTCACTTGGCATGTCAGTACCACCTCTTATGAATTCGCCTTTGGCGCCCAAAAAATATTTCTTTAAGTTTGTCATCTGACCTTTTACAAGCAATGTTTTAGTTGGTTCACAAGGCACTAATGTGTTTTGCAGTGTGAAATTTAACAAGTCATATGTAAAAAGAAAATCTTAAAGCTTAAAAAGGCGCGGTCTATTTTGATCCAACAAAGCATCTAATTTTTACCTTAAATATTGTAAAAAAAAAAACTAAATAAAAATTTCATATTGTTAAACTTACAACAAATTATAACTTTTGGCTAAACAATTTGAGAGTACAAAGAGTTTGTAACCCTTACGGTCATTACCTGATCAACTAAAGCAATATTGAAGCTCTTTTAAAAAGTAAAAGTTGAAAGTCGACGTAGTTTTGTCAATAAATTTAACAGAAATAAATAAAAAAAATCAGGAGAATTAAAAAAATATTATTAAGTATTCGTAATTCATTGGAATTCACCCAGTAAGTAATCTGATGAAAATATTTGAAATCAATGTAAGGGGCTCTGATTATTTGCAGGGTGGGTATGTGTGATCGAATATTTGACACTTTTCGAAAACCGGATTTCAAATAGTTTACATTATAAAAATTTGTTAAATGATAACAGGGTTTTTCTGCAAAAACAACTAATTTATAAAAAATCAAAAGATCTTAAACAATTTAATTGCAAAAAAAGTATCAAGCGTAAGAACTTAATCAAAATAGCAGAGAGAGAATTATATTGAAAAATCTTGTGCGTTAACGTGTGAACGTAAAAGTGTCTAAATTTTTTGTTTAAAAAAATTTCTTGGGTAAAAAGTACAATTCAAATGCTTTGAAACGTCTTTTCTTTCGCTTTTATAAAATCGCATATTGAATATGCTTCCTGAGACGTAGTTGTTGGTCAAATTGATAGAAAGCATAAAATAACTTATAAAGCCTATTGGGTTTTCATGGCTTTTTAAAAAAAATATAAAAACAATAAGAATACTTTTAGTACTTTTCTCCTAACAGTCATCTGTAAACTTTACAACAACATTCGAAGAAAACTGGTCAAGTGATTATATAACCGAGCTGTGAATTCTCCGCCATGTATACAAGAGCATTTTAAAAAAAATCAGAGTCTAACAGGTTTCAACAATTTTCATGAAAGATATACAAACATTAAATTATTCTAATGGTCAATTTCCTTTTATAAAAAAACCCGCCTGTTCTACATTCGAAATAAGCCGAGCCGGTCACCCTAGTGCAGGGGTTCTCATCAAATTCCTGCTCACGGACCCCTAGTAAACTAGCTTTTTTTCGCGGACCCCTCTGAAGCCCAAGTTCAAAATAAAACTCTTATTATTTTTAAAAACACTGTTTTTTCGGGTCTTCATGCGGACCCCTTGGATGGTTACTACGGACCCCCATTTGAGAACCGTTGCCCTAGTGATTATGCTTCTTTTTTTAGATATGTTTATGTAGATGTGAGCGTGTATATATGTGTGATTGCGTTTGAATTTATTCGTATTCAAGTTTACTTTTTACGTTTTGTTAAATTACTATTTTGCGGATTTTTTCGCATAAAACTCTCTTTTATTTTAAATAATTTTTAGCATACGAAATGACGATAGTGTAAAGAAAAGTTTTGTTTGTGATAATGCTCATATTTCTTACATAATTTAAAATAATTATTAATTTAAGAGCTCAAACTCAGGTTTGCCAAATTTTAAGCTGTCGAATTAAAAACTTGGCAATTTTTTAAATAAATTCGCTTATGCAAACCATTTACGTGCTAAATCTAGACTGAAACTCGCCCAACTGGCAACGCTAGTCAACTAGTGTTAGGACATAAACAGTTTTAAATTTACAAGCTTTAAATTTTTGTACAGGTAAAATAAAAAGAAATGAACCTGGGAACACAAGCATATGAGCCTTAACATGCAACCTTTATATTTTCACATTTTATTCTTTTTTTGCTGTCTGTATGTGGAGATGTATGAAAATGTATTTTATTTTTCTTCTTTCATTTTAAGCTTCAGAGTTGGAAATACAGATTTTGAGTTAAATATAAAATTAAATAACTTTGAGAGTTCTGTTTTATTCTAATAAAGAATAAATAACAAAAACAGAGTTTAAAATAAAATTTATAGATAAAGTCAGATTTTGTAGAAATTGTTAATAATAGCTTGCCAACTTATTGTACCCGGAGTTGGCTGGATCTAGTTTTACAGTATTTCTGCGGGTCCTTTGCAAAAATTTCAAAGAAAACCTTTTTAGAAGTCTTTCCTAGTAGATCTAGTTGTGTTCTTAATTTCGTTAAAATCGGTTCAACTGTAATTGATTAAATTGATTGGTTTAATAAACACGTCAGTTTTTCTTGCAGCAATTTTAAATTTAAAGGTTGAGATAACGAAAAATTAAATGATTCTGCACTTCTTTCTCTTCCAAAAAATTCAGAATTGCTGAAAAAAAATAAAAATTGACGTGTGTTAACTAGATATAAATAACTTATTGCTTTTTTATATGATAACAGGCTTATTAACAAAAACTTTAAACAGGTTTATAACCCTAAAACAGGCAACTGTTGATAAAACTATGCTCATAAGCGATTAAAAGTCTTAAAATCTTTTACTAATTAATTGTTAAAATTAAAAGAAGGTTAATCTCACTCTTTAAAGCAAAAAAAAAAGTTTTTACATATCGCCCTAACTCGCATAATCGTGATTTTACAGGTGGAGGTAAAAACATAATAGAAACTGTATTTATTGCAATGTAATATTTGAAATGTAAATTCTGCATTGAAATATTGTGACGAGTGGTATCTCTGTGAAATATATTGGAATTTTGAAAAAACTCAATTTCGTAAAATTTCAAGTTAGAGCTTTTCTACATGAGACCAGCGATATATAGTTTGTGATATTTCAAAACATAAGAACAGACCCTTCTACTCGCACACAAAGAGTTTAAAATGTTCGTAATGTCTGCACTGACATATAAACTGAATAATGTAATTTGAGTATTCTAAGGACTTTAATAATTTTAAGTTAATAAAAAAAAAATATTTTATTAAATTAAGAAGTATCAAAGTATATTTGTATAAACTTTCCCATCTCTGACCATAACTTAAGCTTTTTAAATTTAGACTTTTTATTGGTGTCTTTTATTGCTGGTCGTGATTCTTTTGGTTGATTGTTTGCCGTTTTAAGCAGAAAAGTGGTGTTGTCTGAGAAATGTTATTTTTTTTACAACTTTTTTCTTTTTTCAATTACTCCTAGATAGCAAAACTAAGAATAGGTATTATGTAAATTAAAAGTTTAAATTAAAGCAAATTCAATAAAAAGTAATTTAAAATGATAAATCTCTCCCAATGTTATCAAAAAGGTCAGTTAAAGGTTATTGTTACTTAGATTTTTTAAGCTTTCAAATATTAATTGTTTGTTGTTGTGTGAACTTGTTATAAACCTTTTTTGTGGAAAATTATTTTATATATTATTTATGCGTAAGTACTTGTTAGTGTACATAATAAAAAAAATGTGTACATATGTATGTATGCATGCACTAACTTATGTACTACATTTTGACATTGCCATAAATGGAAGAAACTAGTTACAACAATAAATCGCACAATACGCCAGTTATTGTAAACTTCTATATTTCTTAGACCCATCAGTGGCTGTTATATATTTTTAGAATACAATATTTGACTTGAAAGTAACTAATCAAAGACATAACAATGTGTTCAGGGGTGCCAGATGATTTTTATAAGAAATCGGCATATTTGCACAAAAAATCAGCATTATCGACAATTTAATTTTATAAAATCGGCAAAAACAAATGACAAGAAATCTAACTAATCCACTATTTCATATATTTGTAGTCTCTAGACTCACTCACTCATTGGACTTGGAGACAAATTTACTAGCGTTTTTTTTTTTTTCGTTTTTTTTTTTTTGCTGAGAAATTTGTTGAATGAAAAATATTTCTTTCACTGCATTGTTTAATCCATTGATTACATAAGTCATTCTCCTTTTTTTATTTCAATTCAATTTAAATTTAAAATCACGTTTATTTGGTAGAAAGGAATGACTAGATACCAAAAATTGTTGATCTATCATATTAGTTTTATTTAATTTTTATTTTATTATATATTTCTTATTTGCATAAATGGTTTATTTTTATTAATATAATCAAAATCATGTTAAAATAATTTAGTTCAAAGGAATTGTTTGGCTTATTTTTATTTTGACTTACATCACTTTTATATTAAGGAAACAATTTTTAAAAGAACTGTCGTTTCTTAATGTAACAAGTAATGCTAAAAAGTAATGTATACAAACAAAGTTATCGCGTTTTAAAGTTTAACAAAAATCGCTACTTTGGAGCAAAAATCGGCAAATTGGCACTTTAATAATTTTGAGCCTAAGAATCGGCAAAATGCCGATAAAGCGGCAAATATGGCAGGCCTGTTTGTGTTACTGCGAACCTTTTTTATCCATTTAAAACATTGCCGTTACACAATTACAGATTTTAAGTAACTCCACAGGTTATTGTCAAGTTACAGGCCTTATTAGTCGTTTCTTTCTGTGTTGTTCTGTTCAGTACCGCACTGCTTTTTCTAATAATTAAAGAAACTACAAGAAAAAAAACAATTTTCTAAAAAAAAAAAAAAAAAAAAAAACAGCACTAAGAAAAAAATAAACAACAATATTGATAGTGCATCAGATTTGGATTAGGAATATCATTTTCTTGCATTAAACAAATTAGCGTTTTGACATCTATTTCTTTTTAAATTTTTTATTTGTTTAAACAAAAATTTAATTTCAAACTTAAAAAAGAGGCTTGCAAGGTACATTTATTTTACTAGGTAATAGCGGCTCTACAACAAATACAACATTTGTAAAAACAACATGGCATTTTATTGTTGCTTTGTGAGTGGAAATGTCAAAAATAGAAATAGAAAAGAAAAAATAATTGCTCTAAAAACAAACGCTCTCTTTGTTCTACATATGCTTGTTGTTAGTGTTTTTTGAAATTCGTAAACAAAAGTAGGAAAATATAAACAACTTTTGACAAGTCCAAGTACAAACCAGCTGGGCGGACGACACTACCTAGTAAAATAAATGTACCTTGGGGGCTTGTATACAATTTTGTACTCACACTAGACTAGTGTAGTTCATAAACGAACTAGTTTATTTAAACGATTCCATCGATTGAACTAAGTAAACTAGTTTATACTTTTAAGTACACCTAGTACATTTTTTAACTATACTTTGTATTTGCACTACCAGACAAGAAAAACTAGAATCCATGTCTTTTTTTCGTTTGAACTAGAAGTTGAAAGTTGAACTAAGAGAGATTTTAAACTAAAGAGAGCCTTTGAACTAAATTTTGAACTAGTTAATTTTCAAACTTTGAACTAAAAAGAGCGATCACTAAATTGAACTATATGGCACAAGTCTAACTCACACTACCAAACAACTTTAAAAAACTTAACGTTGAATTCTATTTTCTGCTGTTTCAAACAGAACAGAAAATCAAAGTAAAAACAAACCACAAATGCATACATATTTTCCATTTAACAGAAATTGATCAGCTGATTCATCACGAAACGGAAATTTAAGACTAATCTTCATTACCAGGGACAAAGTCTTCTCTGCATATTGAGAACTTTATCTGAGACAAATGCAATAAAAAGTTTAAAATTTTGGTTTTAACTCTAGAGACAAATTTTACACATTTAAAGATAAATTCATGGTTTCTTGCTGAGACAGAGGTTTATCAAGGAAAAGAATGTCTGCATGTTCAGCTTAAAAATGTATAAGTTGTGACCCTCTTGCAGCAAAGGCTCATATTTACTATTTCTTCCTTATATATATCTAATTGACCAAATACTTACTAAAGCATTTACCCTTAAAACTTAAAGATTTGTACCTACAACATAACCTAAAATACTTTTTGCAACATTATTGATTTAAATGTCATATTTTGTGTACTTGTACGTACTAAGAATGTATGTGCGTATTTAAGAAAATTTTCTTATTTCCCTGTAGTGACATCTTCTAGCATCACAATCACTAAAATATTTAAAGGAATTTCCTCCTCATTCACATAAATAAAACGTGTGAAACATAACTATTTAAATAAATATAAAAGAAGAGTACATATCCTTCTTTTTATTATTTTAAATGTTTTGGGAGAGCGTAAAGAGAGTGTATTGTTAATGTAAATAAAGAGATGTAGACAAAAACTATTAAACAGACATGGAAAGTTTACATTTTTTTTACCAATAAAAATAATTGTCTGAGGGATGAACATTGTGATTAAAAAACTTAACATTGAATTTAACTCATAATTAATACGAGAGATTTAAAGATTTACATAATTTTCTATAAGATATAATTAATTTTTAGGTTAAAAAAGTATTTTGCTATTAAATAACATAACAGCTTTTTAAAAGCAATAGCTTGTAGAATATCCACTACTTTAGGTGATTGTTTTTGTCGTTGTGCCTGCACTTTTCTATCTCTCGTTTTCTCTTATTCTCCGTGTAAAACTTGCTTCACCTTACTTGATTGAATAAAACCCTCAAAATCCGCCTTAAATTATTGGGTTCCAAACAGTTTTAAGTTTAATATTTTTCTGCTGGAAATAAAACTTAATTTTTGGCATGTAGCACCATAACTTTATATACATCCTCCATTCTTAGGGTTTCATGCACAAAGTTTGAAAACGTAACCCTTTTATATCCGTCACAATGGCTGTTCGTCTGTCCGTTCGTATATCTGTCACAGCGCTTTATCTCTGGAACCAGAACTTTATGTATGTATTTGCCACTTGGTTAGCAGTGACTAACAGAACCTTTAAAACTACGAGTGACTTATCTTTGGCGGAAATTTAAATTGAGAGTTTTTAAATGGAAACTCTACTAATGCGCTAAACCAAATCGAAAACGATCGATACAGCGATTAAATACTAGGAGATTTCATTTATATCCAACCTTGTCAAAAATTAATAGTCATCACTTTTAAAACTTTCCATCCCTGCTACAAAAGTATCTATATAAAAGTTCCAGTCCTCTGCATATTTTATACATTCATACATATGTATGTGTAAGAATTTTTGTTTTAGTTATTTTTTTTTTTTTCACTTATTGTGTAGTAAAACGATAAATTTTTATTATAAACAACAAACACATCTTCTATACGAACTTTCTTGTTTTCAAGGGCATACATAAGTACATACATACATACATATGTATATATATTCGTAAGATACATACACACATTGTGTGTTTCTGTATAAAAAATATCTGAGTAATTTTGTATCTCTATACACAGCTTACTTGAATCCCTATGTCACATTTTAAGTGTTTGCTTCTTATAAAATAGATAATGTTACATAATCTCTCTTTATTTAAATAATAGATATCCTTCAGATTGTCTTTTGAGGCTGTTGTTCACATACTTAATTTCTCTCAAGTGTTCAATCGCCGTTTAGGTTTGTTTTGAGAAATCCTTTAGTAAAATAATTTTTTGTCAAGTGTTTTAAAATAAGTAGCCATTTACAGATTAAGAAGGGTTTTTTTCAAGTGAAACGCAATCAGCAATGAGATTTATGTTAGCGATAGTGCTTGTCCAGATAAAGAACACTAGACAAGAAAACGATTAAAATGATGTAAAATTATTCGTTACATCTCAAACATGTACGGTCGATTTATCAACTTAAAAGACACGTTATATTCGTTGTGTTGAAACCTAATGTCATCCCCATCCGAATCATCAAATTAAAACAAAATTAAGTCTCTTCTTATGACGAAGTATTTAACACTGTCTTCAATGCAAAGTTCGCACATAATTGTGACATACGTATGCTCAACCCAAAACATTGAAAATTTTAGGATTAATGAAGCCATAAAAATCTACAGATCCCTAATTGTCAGCTGTCAGATTTATTACATTTTAGCCACATAATTTGCAGCAGATAACGCCACATAAAAAGGTTGAATCCTACAAATTTCCTACATACAATCTCACTTAAACCTATCACTGATCAACCTACATAATAATACAATTCATTCACAGCAGAATATTATGGTATTGTTGCTCGCAATTGGCGACTTTTTTCAATTTTAGCTGTCAGATTGCATGGTTTATAGTTTGTTGTAATAAGAAGCTCTAGGGGAAAAAGTCTGAACGATGCGCAAAAATCATGAACCGGAATTTATTAAAAAAAGCAATAGCAATCAGTCGACTTTCATTCGACTTGTACCGCTCCTTTGCTGCTCTAGTTGTCATTTGACTTTTTTTAAAAAAAAATTGCAACACTTTTACATTTTGACAATACGTTTGCATATCAACAAAAATTGTTCATAAGTTTAAATAAATCTTAGTTACCACGCTAAGAAAAATGTGTTTGTCAAAAATTCCTAAGTAAGCGGCGCCCATGGTCAGCGCTTAAGGCCAGGATTGACTATCATACCCAGTCGTACCATCTGTCAAAAATTGCATGTTTGCTCACAAAGTATAATAGTGTGGATTAAAAGTGTATGTGTGTGACAGACTTTTTGACAGATCAGGACGATTTTATAATCTTTTGAAATAATTCATAAAATGATTTTTTTGAAGATGAAGTGAAAAAAACAACAAAATAATAAAAGCATCTTAATTTGTATAATAGTGTGGCACCTACAACGCCATTTTGAAACGACTTTTGAAGTAGGACAGAGTTATGTCAGATATTTTTGTTATTTAATAGTACGATTGTGTATGATAGTGAATTCTGGCCTTTAGTAATTTGAAAATCCGATTTTGCTAGTGCAATAGGCAGTCAAGTTGGCTGCTTAATTCTTTGTTTTTTAATTTCTTTTATAATTGTGAAAAAGTAATGTCAATTTAGTTATTTTCAGTTCAATCTAGCTGTTTTATTTCATTTTTATTTGCCTATAGTGGTTATTAAAAAACAAAATGAGTTAACATTACTGCTCATGATATTTAATATGACATTTCAACGTAAAAGTTGGGCGATAGTTAGCATTGCGCTTAACGCGCTGATTTATATATACTGCGTTTCATTCAAAGTGACTTTTCACATATGATTTATATATGTCTGTTATTTACTGCGTTTCGTTCAAAAGTGACTTCTTAGGAGTTATTCCCTTATTTATTTAATACGACTCCGATTACTCTACGGTCGTCGTCATACATGAGTTTGTTTGCATGTTGAATACCACAAAACTGCTCCCCTAAACTTGTTGGCTGAAATTTTTAGGTAAGTCCCTTGCAGTCAAATTCTTAATGTTTTGTTTTGATTAAAAAACTTGGGAAATTGTTTTTCTAAGCTTTTTCTTAGTTTTTTTTTTAATGTAATAAACAACACCATTTTGCGATTTACTTTCTCTTATGACAACAACTATGCTTCACCCTCGAGCTTGGACGGTTGAAAGAAGATATTCCTCTTAATGTAAATAGTACGTGTTTATATTTTGAGGGCTGATTAGGACAAAAAACATCGATGTTTTCAAAACACTCGATGTATTGTGTCGAAACATCGATATAATCCTATGTTTTTTTTTTTGCTTCTAAATAATCGGAAAACATCGATGTTTTCTTTCGATGCATTGAAATGACAAATTGTATACAGAACGTGTAGATTGATATATAAACGTGTTCTTAGAAATTGGAAAAGCAATAAGAGTGAAGTTATATTGCTTGATGAACTTTCAGTTTATTTGAGGACTCCTGTTGGAAGACAGGATCTTGTAAAACTTTTAAATATCTTACAATGGTGGGAACATCGGTTCCATCTGAAAGACTATTTTCACAAGCAGCGCAGGTGATGACTTAACAAAGAAACAAATTGAGAGGTGAAAGACTTGGTAAACTTTTATTTCTTAACAGAATTGAGATTAAGATTTTTTGAAATTATAATAATAATAAAAAAACAAACATCAAAACTTCAATAATAAATAATTAAAAAAAAACAATCGATGTATAAAAAACACCGATGTATTTTATGAAATATCAATGCAACATCGATGTATGTTTGCGATACATCGCATAGAAAAAGCATCGATGTTTTTTTTTTACCGTGTCCATCCCTAGGGCTGATACAAAAGCCCCTGTAATATTCTACTAATACACAGTTTTTCAAGTACATTAAGTACTCTGTACCGAGAAGGCTAGAGGATTTCAATCAAAATATTTTACGCGACTGTGGTTATTTGTTTCTAAGATATAACTCAAGATGAAAACTCTGGTTTAATGTGTGTATAAACCCACGACTAGCTTCTTAAACTTTGCAAGAGCTTTGGGATATATTTTTTTCAATGTGATTCGTATTCTAAAAATTATTTTTTTTCTATGTAGCTGAAAAAAACATAAAACTTTAAACAATACAAATGTGTAATTGAATCACTCTTTAATCATTTAAATAATGAAATATTTATTTGCGTACGTTTTTAACGTGATAAGATTAAAACTATAACTTTTTTGAATTGCAATTTTATTTCGTCACTTATCAAATGAAGAATCATTTTTATTTCCCCAATAATTTCAAAAGTCAGCAATAATGTTTTAATCAATTGTTTTCTAAAAACAGATTTCAAAATGATTTATTGTACGCTCATATTTGCAAATAGTTTGTACTTGCGTATTTAAATAAAAAATAGAAAAAAAACGTTGAAAACTAAAAACACATGAGGCTGACGTTGATATGATAAAGATCACGTCGTATTTTAATTCATAACGCGTAGGGTTATAATAATCGCTTTTCGAATTATTCGAAATGTTTTTTCTGCGTTTTAACTAAATTAAATTTTTAAAAGTACTTGATTGTGGTTACTTGGTTAAAAGGCTTCTAGTTGTATCCTATGAATGGTTTGGATGATATTATCATTTAGGGTGTGGATCCTTTCTGGATTATTTTCATAGCATCGGTCTGTGTAAAAGCACACTGTAAGAAAATATCATAGCTTCGATGCGGCTAATCGACATTGTCAAGACGGCTATCTATGTAAATGCATTGGCTTCTCGATAATGCCGACCCAAACTGAGAAGCCATAACAAATTATTTTGCTCTTTACTCAAAGTCCTCGGGATTGAACTCCTCTTTTCGGTTTACTATACACTCGTAACTAAACTTTATTCAACTCTTAGAGACAATCGAACTCTTTAACGGAAAACATTAACAATTAACATTAACAATTAGAATTGTTACTTAAAATATGTTAAGGTTTCACTATTCATAGCAATATGTTGTGGGCTAAAAGGTAAAATGAAAAATTGACGATTTGTTTTTTGAATTGAAAAAAAAAATTTTTTTTGACATAGTATTGCGAGTAGCATGAAGGGTCCACGGCATGTGTGTTTAATGACTGCATTCATGAAAGTCTCTTAGACGAAAAGAATTCTCTTTTAATCTTTACAGATTGGATGAATTCAAATGAGACAGGGTGCAACAAATAAAAGATAAGGATTGTGTAGAAGGACCTAAAATTAATAAATATTAAAATTCTTAAAATTAAAATTCTTTCTAGATCAACTTTGATTCTCTCAGGCGTATTGTCGTTCAAGTAGAGTTGATGTCAGACAAGAATTGATTGAAATTGCATAACTTTCTTTGTATTTGCAATTTAACATTTCTTAGAAACTTAATGGCTGTTTCAATCATGGCGAAATCATCAATTTAAAATAAAAGAAAAAAAAACATTTAAACTGTTGAGTCATTTCTATACTCTTTACCACGGGTGTAAAAAGGGTAAATCTAAGTTTGTCATTCCGTTTGTAATTTTTACAATATCCATTTCCGACCGAATTAAGAACTCTTATGCATATCGAAGTCAATCGAGCGATATCCGTCTGTCCGTTATTGTTCAAGTTGAAATCAACATTGCTGAGGCACTAGATGAGCAAGAGAAAATTTAAATACGCAAATCGTTCAGACATAGCTTCTTTCTAATATTGAAAATCAGCAAGAGCGGGCAAAACACCTCGCCTGCCTCTAATTTTTTCATATCATTTGGGACAAATTCAGTTTAGTGAAATAAATCCAATCAAAAAGACAGAAAAAATATATGGGGCGATAGAGAGATAAGAAGTTATCCGAGTTATCGGCCTCTAAACTTTTCCTACATCACTTAGAAGCTTTTGAATAGATCTTTCAGGAAATACTTTTTTTAATTGCTTAACCCATTAAGAGCCGATGACATTTTTATCTAAAACTATATATCGTAATTCATTTTTTTTGCAATATCTGTCACCTCAATATTATTGTGAAGGGTATATAGGATTCGGCATAGCACTCTTACATGTTTATATTATAACTAGCAGTGCCGACGTGATTTTAAACATTTGTTGTAGAGTTCTGTAAACAGTGTTAACAATTTTCCATAATATATTTTGCTGACAGCTGACATTTGTTTATCTAATTTCTCTACGAACTGACATATTTTTCCAAAATAAAAAGTATTTAATATTTGAATCAAGGTTTTAAGGGACCTCTTCACAAAATTTTCTTTAAATCCATTCAGCAGTTTTTACGTAAAGCGGACACAGACAAGTGAAGCTAAAAACATCTAGCTTTTAGCAAAGGCGCGGCCTAATAAGAGCCTCACTTTCCGCGCCTATATTTCAATTGATTCCTTAATGAAGGAAAGTGCTGAGCAGACCGCAAATTCATTCCAATTATGTTCATAAAATCAAAGAAAAGAAAATAAATACACAACTCTGTATAAGATTCGGCACAGCCAAATATATCTCTATTACTTGTTTTTAATTATGATTGATTTAAATGATTCAATACGCTACATTTCAATTAAATTTCTGACCTTTAATTTAAGAATTTATTTTGTAATAAAAACATAAATAAATAAATATTTATTAAACTGCAAAATAAATTAAAAACAAAAAATTTTTTATTAGATTTTTGCCTTCGTAGCATTCAAAGTTCAATTAAGTCTTAAATTAAAAGTAAAATTTCTGAAATTTGAAACCAGAATTACAAAAACAAATTGCTTAATTTGTATTAAATTGTTTTTATTTTATTCTGTTCTTCTCTTTCTTTCCTTTTGTTTCGCTCACGAATACAATTGAATTTTTCTAAACAATAAATACATAAATTGTTGTTGTTCCGGCTTCTTAGTCAGAATGTGCAAAATGTGTTGTATTTAAATTTTATAAGAAGAAATATAATTTTTTTATTTCTTTTTTTTTTTTTTTTTTCTTCTAAAAATTGCGTGACAATGCCGGCCGGCAAAAGTGTTGTTCGCTTGTTTTCACAGCAGTCGTTAACTTGTTGTTAATTCTAAATAATATTTTATTTATTTTTTTTGTTTATCTTTCAAAATACTTTTTAAATAAGTGGTGATCACCATTTCAGTTTATTGAAATACAACTGTGCTGATGTTTTGTCTTTGTTAAATAAACATTTACACAGCGAGTTAGGTTTCTTTAGCCGATAGTCAAGTCTTGTAAAATTTTTTTAATCAATATAACTGCAACAGAAGTAATTAACTCAAACACTAATAATTGCAGTTTATCTTTAAGAAACTAAAAGGTGTTTTTTATAGACACATAGAACTTTACATTGGAACAAAATAAAGATGATTTTTTAAATTGACATAAAATTTACTTTATTCAAAAAATAGTCTTTTAGCTTTATAATTTAAATATGACTTCTGTCATATGATCGCTACTTAATCGGCTTAATCGGTCGTATTCTAATCTAAAGGTACAATTTTCGAATTTTTTCAATATGTATGGCCGTATGCCGGCGATAACGCGGCGAATGTTATTCCTCAAGTGCACAATCATTTCAGACTTATCGACGTATGCTAGCGACTTAACATAACCCAACAGAAAATAGTCTAAAGGCGTTAAAACGCACAACCTTAGAAGCGATTACTAAACGTTTCCTCCGTTTGCGCCCTTTTGCGGAAAGCAGTCAGTATCCATCACTCCAAATACAGCAGTTTTCTTTATTGATGTATCCAGTCAAGTAAATATGAGCTTGATCGTTAAACAAAATTTGATTATCAAAAATTTTATCAACGCTTATTTTGTGTTACAAACAAAGATTTTTTTGCAAACTCTTTCATAAATGATAATACCTTTCTTTCACTGCTGCCTTTACTTTCTTGTGATCACCTTGTAAACACCCCGATTATATCAAAGAAGTTTTTTGAATTTTCTTCTGAGTCTTTTTTTTCTCGGGTTCAATTAAATATTGTTGCTATACACCTTGCGACGTTTTCAGGATTAATTATCTGGCCAATAACAAACTATTAGCGTATTTTCATGATCCTGCTTCATTTTATCAAAATTGAGGTTTAAGGGATTCCATATGCTGCACACGCGATATCAAGAGTCCGCTCAACTTAATTGAGCCAGCCTTCCAGCAGAGACATGACTGACATCCTTTTACCGACCACCATCTTCGGAAGTATTTATAAGTCAATCTGTTACTAAACTTTTATTAGATTTTGAAGAAGGAAATTGTTTAAAATTGCATGGACCCGTATCTTATTTTCCGAGCCAGAGTTAAAAACTGTTATGGAAGTTGCCTTGCTTGTTAGAGCAATATGGTTGGAAACCTTTCTAATTTAGCTTATGAAATGAGCAATTTTTTCTTAATCTAAAATCATACTAGAGATACTAGACAAAGTGTTAGCAAGATAACAAACCACTCCGCTACCTTTTTTGGTATTTTCCAAAGTCGTCTGATATAAAATATTGTACGTTTTCTTATTAGCAAGTCTAGTAATTTCTGGTCGTAAGCTAATAATGGCCGCGGGATATTCGTTTGGGATGTGCGTTCTCGTCTCAACATCATTATCCTCGCCACATGCTATTTGAAGCTTCTTTGGCCTGTTATTAAAGCAGTTATTCAGCAAATCGTGCTTCAATCGAAAACAATGCTTAAGTAGCATTTGATTCTGGCTGTATTTGGTTGTTTCCCTCCATCATTGCTGATTTATAGAACATAATCATTAGGTTTCGCCTTGGCTTACCCCCAACTGTATATATTAATATAGAATTAAGCTATGTTCCATATTTGACCTTGATTTCTGGGTTTCCGCTAGATTACGTGGCAGTTATACGACTACAATTCAAATTCTGTAATTGGATCGTTGCTTGTGAGACCACAATAACTTTATCGTTCCTATGATTCTCTTCTTGTCTGTTCTTATCGCACTTACGATTGCTTACCTTCTACAAGTACAACTTTCGGCTATTAGGACAGACGGGGGTCAAGTCTTTCATCTTGTTTCGAAAAGCACTTAATCTTGTGAGTTGCTTAAGAGCAACAATTCATACGGATGTTTTTAATTAGTTAAGAACAAATTAGTTATGTTTTGGCAAATTTTAATTTTTCTTTAACTTGTTTTTACATTCACACCAAAAAATGTTGATTTTTTTTTAATCCATCTAAAAAAAATTGCGAATTCCAAGATACTCTCGTGTAATTCTATTTTTGTCGTCTTTCTTTTCTTTTGCAACAAAGTAAAACGTGCTTCTAAAAAAGTTCCGTAACAAAGCTGATAAAACATTACTTTTGCATAACACGAAAGAAAAAGAATCCGAAAAAATAATCAAAAATGTTTTACTTTGCCGTTCCTAAGCAAACAAAATACACAATTGAATAAACAAACGAACGGGAAGACTAAATACCCTCTTAGTGCTGCAGTTGCCTTTAAATGGAATTAAATTAGTGTAAAATATTTGCATGAATCTAACACCCTTTTACTCAAGTTTTCCTTTGACATTTTTTTAACAAAAGAATCACGCGGAGGTTTTGTGGCAAAGTTCGACTATAGATTTGCATTGAAATTTTATTTTTAATTCAATTTTAAATTGAATTCTGATCGTTCAAATAAGAATTAAATAAAACTTAAGCATAAACTTGACGGCAAATACGTCAATGTTAATAGTGAAGGTTTTTTATTGTGAAATCCACCAGCACCGCGAAGATGATTTATGCAATACATTCTGTCACAACTAAAGCAGTACTCGTAGGTTTTGTTTTTTTTGTTTTTTTTTTTTTTGTTTTTTAGTTTAGTTTATTTACTAGCAGTGCCTATGACTTCGTCAGCTTGTCATTTCTTATTTTCTTGAAATTCAAATTTAGAAAAATGTTTTATTTAAAACAAAAATTCAAAAATTCTCCATCTACAAAAATAAAATGTGTTGACAACTGCTTTAGAACCATAACACACATTTGTAATTTTCTCTACGAAATGACTTATTTTTACGAAGAAAAAGTATTCTTTATTTCAACCAAAGTTCTTAGGGGGAACTCCTCACAAGATTTTATTTAAATGCATTGGCTAATTTTCACTTAATGCGTACACAGACAGACAGATAGACAGACAAAAATTCCAAAAATAGATGTTTTGTATTTCATATCGATTGCTATCTAAGTACATCAACAACATTTTCATTTCATTCTACAGTTTTGTTATAAATTTCAAAATATGACCCGCAACAGTTTTTGAATCCAAATTGACGATCAAAAAGTTATTTGTTTATCTCAAGATGATAATTTGTTACCAGTAGTAAAAGGAAGTAGTGTTTGTGAACATTCTATTTGAACCTTCCCTAATGGAAAGTAAAAAGAAAATCCTCTGTAGTAAAATTATTCGGCAAACAAAC
Source organism: Cistogaster globosa (assembly GCA_937654795.1). Lineage (NCBI taxonomy): Eukaryota > Metazoa > Arthropoda > Insecta > Diptera > Tachinidae > Cistogaster > Cistogaster globosa. The sequence goes on along the minus strand of OW569405.1, from coordinate 63,047,922 downwards.
TGGAAAATTATTCCAATATTAAATATTCTATAGGAAGAAGAAATTCTAGTAGTAATTTGTCCTGATGTTGGCTCAGCCATCCCTAGTAGACTTGTGTAGTTCACAAACGAACTAGTTCATTTAAACGATTCCATCGATTGAACTAAGTGAACTAGTTTATACTTTTAAGTAGACCTAGTTCAATTTTGACTATACTTTCTATTTGAACTACCAGATAGACTTGAGCCTTATAGTTCAATTTAGTGATCGCTCTTTTAAGTTCAAAGTGTGAAAATAAACTAGTTAAAATTTTAGTTCAAAGGCTCTCTTTAATTCAAATCTCTTTTATTTCAAATGTTCTGTTGACATATTGTTTGTATTTTTCAACTTTTAGTTCAAACGCTTTCTTTATTTCAAATTATTAGTTAAAATGTTCTTTTCAAAAAATGATGGCAACAACACCGTAGCATTGCCAAAACGAATAATTAATAAAATACGTGGCAGCACTAATTTCTTGTTCGAAATAGTCATCAAGGAAACACAGACATGGATTCTAGTTCATCTTGATTTTCTAGGTTAAGAAAAGCGGAAGCTTTTTTCATTGAAATATTTGTTAATTCCAGTACAAAATCAAAATCTTTGGATTCAAAATATCTTTTTTAATAAAAAAAATTAAGTAATTTTTAAATATTATCTTTCACTATTCAAATATTTACAAATTATAAATTTATTTATCACAAATCAATAAAACGATTTCAATTTAAAGATTTTTTTACTTTTTGCCAAAAAAATTATAACGATTTAGATAATGATCAACGCCAGTCCGAGCGTTAATTAAACCAATAATCATTTGATAGTAAACAAGTAAAATTGTTTGAATACTTCTTGACTTATTTATTTAAAAATTTTAATGTTTAAAAAGTGTTTAAATTCTCAAAGGTTTAATTACAATATTTGTACAAGTTTTATATTAAACAAAACAACACAAAGTGAATGCGTTACAAAAAAAAATTAATATTTGTATTTTCCTTCCTTTTCTTTAATTTCTTTAAATTCTCATATAACACATTATTACCGCCTTGTAAAATAAATTTTAATTGTATACCCTTTACGACAGGTGGAAAAAGTTTGTTATTCTGTTTGTAATTTCCACAATATCCATTTCGGACCCCATAAAGTATACGCACATAAGTATATATTCTTCATAGCGAAGTCGATTGATGTCCGTCCGTTTTATTGTTGAAATCGACTTTGCCAAGGCACTAATTTAGCAAGAGAAAATATAAATACGCCAATGGATAAGACATAATTTTAAAAAATTTTTTATTAAAAATCAGCAAGATCGGACCATATCCTTTAAGGCAGCAGGCAAAACACCGCACCTGTATCTAATTTTTCCATATCATTTGGGAAAATCTAGTTTAATGAAGTAACACCAGGAAAAGAAAAAACAAATACAAAGGAAAAAACATCAATTGAAGAAATTTGCGCTCTGAGTTATGGGCGGCCTTTGAACTTATAATTTCAATACTTTTGAAGAGATCTTTCGGCCGGTGACATTTTTAAGTAAAGTTATTTATAGTAATTAATTTTTTTCCTTTTTTTTAATTGTCTGTCATTCCACTATTTGTTATTTGTTTCTAATTGGTGTTACTTCACTAAACTAGATTTACATTGCCGATTATAGCACTTTTACTTGCTTTTAATACATTAAAATTTTAAAAGATATGACAAATGCTTCCTTTGCTTTTGTTTGCTTAACTTAAGTTTAATACAACTGTAAAGTTTAGATACTAAAACAAATAATGGATTAACCGTTAACTGTTTTCTTCTTGATTGAATTATAAATTTTCGATTTACGAATAAATAAATAACTTATTATCTGCCGATTAAACATCAGTTTTATATTTTTGGGTTATTTCTACTCCAGTATATGAAATTTTCTGAGATTTCGGTATATTTTCAGATATTACAGACTCATTTTCAGAGCATCTCTTTGTATTCCCAAAAGGATCTATAGGCTATATAATTCTCAAAAGTTGCAACAGAGCGGTGCCACGTCTATATAAATTAAACATTTATTTAGTAACAGTAAGAGTCTCCAAATTTGGTCAAAATAGATTCATATTCACTATAAATCATCGGTAGAATAATGGGCGAAATTGGACAAATAAGCATGGTAGTTCCTATTAAAATTAATTGTTTATTTTATCTTCAGAACTGTGAAAGTGGAAGTTTCAAAATTTGGCCTAATTGAATTCGTAGCCAGTATAAATCATCAGTCAAAAAGTAATCTAAAAAATTATTTTCGTGTGTCTGAAGAACTATGATAGAAAGAGTCTTAAAATTTTATTCCCGTCACCCCTATTAGTGTGCGTGAAAAATGGACTTTCTATACAAAGTGATGAATAATTGTCGTTTAAAAAGATAACTATAAAAGGTAGAGTGTGGAAATCCTGGCCGAGTACCGCTGGATTGGATCAGTGGGCGTGGTAGCTCCCATTAAAAGTAAAAAATTAATATGGTAAACCTAAAGAACTTGCAAAGTTAATTTTAATAAAATCTTAAACGCAGATAGATCCTTAAATAGATGGTGCAATAGGATTTGTCTTTTTATTCGATCTTGCACCTGAAGGAGGGAAACCCGCCAATTTTTTTCGAATCGACCGATTGCAATTCATACTTGGTTTCCTATACAAATTTATTTTTCAATTCTTTAATTTTTTTTTATTTCGAAAATTATGAATATTCTCCGTATCCTTATTTTTCAAATTTGTTGGTTAAATAGATGATTTTTTAAGCCCAGTTGAAATTATTTATTTGTTATAATTTTTTTTTTTACTTTTTATTTTTAAAAATATTTTTTTTAATTTAGAAATGAAAATAGAATAGAAAACTAGTTATCAAAGATTAAAGATGTTATCACAAATATTATAACCAATCACACCGACTGGGTTAAAGTTTATGGTAAAAGTAATTTAACATGTTATCGACCTTAAGTAATAAACAAAAGCATACAACTATTATGTCGTTATTCGACCGTCATTTGTGTTTGTTTTCAGTAGTAAATATTGCTAATGTAATGTTACGCAGCAATAGCAATTGAAAACAAGAATACGCCAAACATTTATTTAATTGGAGTTTTGACACTCAGCTATTGTTGTTGATATCAAGAACAAGGATGTTTTGAACAGCTGTTTTGTAATAATTTGTCCCATTCAATAAAAATAAAAACAAATGTCAAATGTTTTGTATATGAGAAAAGCGCTCATACCGTATTTCAAATGGTTTAGTAAATGTTTATAAATTTTACATTTAGAAAGGTGACTTTTTCTCATACAAATACTTTTTACTGGTTCCAAAGATCTAGATTTTTTTTTAGTATTACGCAGTCATTCTTATATGTGAAAATCGTAAAAATGCATGTGTGTGTTAATATAAGCACAAGTGTCTGGTATTTGATTTAATAATTTTTATACTGACGGGGTTTTTTTATTGATAAGAAATACTTTTTGTGCAGTTTTGTCGCCATCATAACGCCGTTAAATAAAAATTACGTTGTCGTAAATTTTCAAGTGTATTTGAATGTGAACTTTAATTTTGCGGTAATATTAAGTGTTAAATGTATTTTTAAGCTACTTAAACACACTTGCATATAATGAGTAATTCGAGAAATTTTTGCAAAATAAACAACAAAACTTGCTGTCATTTAAAAATCAAAAACCATCAAGATATTTATTTAATTGATCCTACAACATTTTTAATTGAAATTGTAAAAATCAAACCGCAACCATCGTTTGAATTAACTTAATCTGCTTGTTTTTGCACGTGTTCGTAATTAGTGCTGGTGAGATTGATTCCATTTGGTATCTTGTTTAAAGTAAAAAAATATAAATCAATTAAAATTTTACTTTTTCGGCTTTGGTTCATTTTTACATTTGAAAAATAATTTTTCTTAATAAAAGTTAAATTAAAAATGAACCAAAGCCGAAAAAGTAAAATTTTAATTGATTTATGATGATCACCGGTTCAACCCCTGGCTGGGACTAAAATTAAAAAATAAATGTAAAAAAATATATTTATGTTTAAAAAGCTATAATCCTGTTTTGTTCCCTAATTTTGGGTTTATTGAGAATTTTATTTTAACAAGAAGTTGAGATTTGTTTATTTTTTTTATAATTGTAATGTTTTCTCTCTAACAGAGCTTTATTTGAGCCGTGAAATCTTCCATCCAATAAATATCAACAAAAATACAACTCTGAAAGTATGGAGAAACTACTTCTAAGTACTGAGTAACCAGAAGAAAGTGTAAATACTCAATACTCAGTAACTACTATTCAATAAAACAATAAATAATTTCATTTCATTATCTAACAGTTTTGTAATTTATCTTTTAGTTTTTATACTTGTTTTCCTTAGAAATATTTGAAATTCTAGCTGCAAAAGTATGAAAACAAATGGAACTGTTTGGTTTTGTAATTTAAGGTAAAACTAGTGCTCAGTTCATCAATAAACACAAAAAAGTATGTTTTTTAAGCGGTTTCCAATATCATTTTTATTGCGTCTTTATTTAGAAAATCATTTAAGTGCAAAATAAATTAAATAAATAAATAAAACTAAAAAATGGAAAACATCTATTAAACAATGAGAAATTACATTTAATTAGTAAGAAATGTTACACAATATAAAACAATATATTTTTTTATAATTTTTTATTGTAATTATGAGCGTTATCTACAACACCCTACACCACTTTGGTGGTCGAAATGTTAAAACAAGTTAGACAACAAAATCAAGATCTTATATTTCATTATACAACACAAAAAATTAATTAAATACTTCCATAAAAATATAAATACAAATAATTATTTATTTTTAAAGTAATTTAACTTTGAGAAACAAATTTAGATTTTTGCTTGCATTTTTTTAATTTTCTCTACTTGTTTTTTTTTTTTCATTAATGCTTTTGAAATAAAGTTTTAAAATGTATACCCCTGGCTAATAAAGAACAAAAAAAGATATTTATAAAATTTTAATGGCAGTGAGTCAATAGAAGTCTTTGATGAAATTCTTCGTATTCTCCTGCACGCGGTCAAGTAACTCCAAAATATTCTTTAAAGCATCGAACCATACATGAGAGTTGTATTCCATTTTCGGTCGAATAACGGTGTCATAGATAACGAGGTAATCAGATGGAGCGAAGTATTTCTGACACCGTTTTAAAAAACCTAAGCACTTGAATCCTTCTTTTGCGACTTGAAAAATATGCTTCGCATTGATTCTTCATGCCAAGAACATCGAGAGCTTCTGATTCCTTAATATCTTTGTGTATCGCCCATTATTACAGATGAGATAGCACATTCCTCTGCCTGTGTGAAAGCACACAGCACTGGGTTTTACGAGCGTTGAACTCAACCCTGTTCAAAAGATCCCCCAAAATCATGATTGAGGGTGGCATCCATGTGCTTTTGCATAGCTCCAATTTTCAAAAGGTTTGGCCTATTGCGAAATAGTTATGAAAGGCTACTGTCATCTGCTAAAGAAAAATAAGAAATAGAGTGGGATAAGGACAGAAACTTGCGGAACGTCGAATGCCTTGTAATTGGCTTAATTTTATTCTCGATAGAGTTAAGCTAAATTGACAGTAAATATTATTTTCTTTGAGACAATGTTGTCAAAGTAGACGAAATTGAGTTGCCACATCACAAATTTTAGCGTAGCGTTTGTTTTGAAATAATTAAAAAGAAAAATTCAAAAAGAATATTTTGTAAAAATTGAAGAAAATTATATCATTCAATTAGTATTCAATGTTGTTTTTATCGCCATTTTTCTATTTTTTAGCTCAAAGTCAGTAAAAAAACCTAAAATAATAAACAACGGACAACAAAATTTTCCTAAAGATGACTAACAAAGTTGGTCGAAATATGGGATGTTGAATTATGTAAAAAATTGATCAAAGAGCTTTTTAATTTATTTAATTTGAGGACCATTCAAAAGCCCAATTATATTAAATTTTAATAACTAACAAAAGCACTTTTCTTTTTTATCGATTTGTTTTTTAATAATGTAAAATATGTGGGGTAATTTCACACTACGAAATTGGGAAAACATAATCAGTTGCTACTGTGCTGCCAGTTTGTTAAATTATTATGTATTTCATATGGCAGCTTTGATTCTTCGAACCAATTTTTCAAAATATGTGTGTGTGTGTGTGTTAAATCGCACTTTGGAAAACTTTCAATAAATATACGTAAATTTTTTCCGGAAAAATTTTTTTCCGTCAAAAATTAGTGAATCCAGCTTTAAGGCTTTAAAAATTGCTTCAAGTAAAGTTTGTTTATGAAAACGCGCACAAATTTAAGCACCAGTCGAAAAATACCAATAAGATGTTTTCCAAAATGAAAAGTTATTATAGGGTCTAAAATTATTTATATTGATTACTTGCGAGAAAGGAAGAAACTTAAAATGACAACTTTTACTTAACTTTTTTGCACCAGTCGAGGATGATATTGTAGTTAAGACTATAATATCAATTTAACTTTAATTACTCACCCTTTTTTGTGTGCGCTAATATTAAGCGCCAGCGTAGTTAAGCTAAGTGGATTTAAGATTTTCAAGAAGTTAATGCTTTTAAATAGTCTGAAATAGTCAAAGGCTTAATGCAACGAAACAAATAAGAGCGGGTTTTGCTCCTGTTTCCAAACCAAAAAAAAAAACTGGGTAGTTTTCAGTCAATAAGCATGACAGTTTAAGTAAATTCTATATTTCATTTAATTAATTACTTATTTGTTTTTTATTGTAATGGATGAACATTCACTTGAAAATCCTCAAGTGTAATAACTGATAATGAAAATTCTGGTCTACAAAAAAGGCAAAACTATAGAAAAAAAGCTGAAAAAGCTAAAAACTTTTTTATAACAAAGCTTTTCACTTACAACTTTAATGAACAAAAAAATCAATTTTGTAATCTGATGTGAATTTTATAACAATACATCATTATAAAAAAATTTGATTGTAATTTATTTCATGTTTTCTCAATTTCAAACGTCATCCATTGATTTAAAAAGATTTGTCCTTGAATCATAAATTTATACTTGCCCAAAAAGACTTAACTACCAGTTATCTTATCTACACATGTATACATACATATATAAAAAAAATTAAACTCTGTTTTAATGTTTAATTGTTTGTACCTTAAACGCGAACAGATTGTAAAATCAATCGTTTCAAAATTTCAAGCCGGGCCTTTTGACGATCCAGAAATTTAAATAGGCCAATTTATTTTTTTTTTTCAAACGGGCCAGAAGAAGGACTCCCTATAAGAAATTATTTTTAAGTATTTATATCTAGGGAACGAATAGCGAAGCACTTCGGGTACGCCAAAAAAAAAAAACAAAATTACACTTGCGGCAAAAACACGAACTGAATGCATGAAAACTACTTTTTTATTTTATTTTCAAATTTAATCTAATACAAATCCAAAATAATTTACTTCGTGTCTGTATCAAAAAAACAACAACAGATGATTTATAGTTTTTATAGCTTTATAAATAAAAACAAATATTTGTTTTTTTTTTTTTGTTGTTGTGTTTATAAAACTATTTTTATCTGCTTACAGATAAAAGAGACCAACTTCTTTCAGCAACATAAAAATTTAATTAACGTTAGACAAAGTATTGATTTATTTTAAATACTTAAAAATTCTACAAATTTTGTAATAATTTTGTTTCTATAAATGGACTTAACCTTTTTTGACTTATCAACCGTATATTCTTATTACTGTTTAAGAAGATAAAAAATATTATTCATAAATTAGTGTGTTAAAAAATGGTATTTTTTATCTAAAAACTTTCCTTTTATAATGAAAAATTGTTAACGTCTGAAAAGATGTTTAAAAAAACAATACTGCAAAGTATTAATGTAAACAAATAAAAGAAAAAAACCTAAAAATAATCGACTAAGATTTATACAAACTGTTTTAAATCGTAAATTTATTCTTTTACACGCCCATTTTTTTATGAAAAAAAAAATAGACCCTGAAAAAGTTTAAAATTGATCCCCTTTAAGCAATCAGAAGGCAGCAGATCGCATATCCTTAGATATTACATTGTCCTGTCTTGTCTTGTCTTCTGTTCTCACTGTTTGATTCCTTGTACAAATTTGCTAACTCCCCATTCAGACAGGAAAATTTTACTTTGACAGTGTTTTTTTAATTTTCTTTTAAACTTTGTTTGGTGTTCAGACATACAAAGTTTTCTATTATAAATTTTGTTTCCTTCTGTTTGATCGTTCTTAATTTTAGGACGTTTTGCATTTGGTGCTTATAACACAAAAATATATGTATGTTCATATATACAACTGTGTACAAACAATAAATGAGAAACAAAGCAACTGAACGAATAGATCAAAGTCTTTACTGCTTATCATTCCTTCTCCCTCTCTCCCACATAAAAACAAAACTTTGCAAAGTAAACTTTGCCTGGCTAAATGGGGTGTAAATAAATATGTGAGTTCTTAAACAAACTTTCGTTACTCCGTCAAGACTAATGCATTCTTACGATGATTTGTTTAGACTCGATTTTCTAGTTCTGTTATACAGACTTCCCCATATTCTGTTTCAACTTGCTCGAAATTGCTGGTCTCATCTGCAAAATCAAAAAAGCTAATACCGATGGAAGGTGTTTCATTATGTTTTTTCTTAATTCTTAACCAAAAACTCTATAAAAATGTTTTAAGTAATTAAATGTAAGATTTATATAGACATTTTGTATACCACAGTATACATACTGTAGAGTGTAAATAAAATATTAAACTAAAAGACTTTTTTTAGTCATGTGCCAAAAAAACCTTATGTTTATCATACGTACAATCGCAATCACATTCACATAAATAAACCAACAGAGTTATAAACACGTGAACATGCCTACAGTGACTCGCAGAATTGTCTGTATTTTTTTTTTTTTTGATTTTTTTTTAAATATTACACAAGTTATTTAATATTGCACTGGTGTCCAATTGATTACATCCACAAATTTTTGTTCACGTAGCAGAATACGTATGTATAAATATATTATGGACAAATTATTTTATTTAACGATAATATTTTTAATAAATTATTTATTTATAATATTTAAATAGTGGATGTGTTTTTCACAGTTTTAAGTAACTTCAAACATACAATCTTTAATGACTTGAATATGTGACTACTTGTCACTAAGCTGTCTCCCACCTTCATATACCTTCGCGATGAGAAAATCTCAAACATTTTCAATTATGCTTCGAGCAGAAGAGTAAGGGGGCCAACAGCATTGGCATAATGTGTAAGACATGGAGCATTATTCTGAAATCGGTCCAAAATTCCATTAAGTTTTGATAAATCCTTGAAATTTTTTTTAACCAGTAAAAATGCACAACTCTTCAATTACAAAGGTGGCTCCAATTTTTTCATTCCATGTTATCTGCTTCCTCACAAATTGTAATCGATTTTGTTTGCGTGTCTCATTCAACGGGGGCTTCTTCTTTAATCTTCTTAACTGTAGGTTTTAACAGCTAATGATGAATCTGATATAATTGTCGATATTGAAAGGGTTCAGTTCGACTTATTTCTGCAGACTTTCTTTGCTTCTTCTTCTTTTTCTTGTCCACATTTAAGCCTCTTAAAACTCTTCCTAAATGTTATTGATGATATATTTTGAGCCCAATTAAATCCTATTTTCGTTACAAGTAATTTTTTTATTTTACCCATACAATTTGAATGAATTTATGACCTAATTTTATGTGGGTCTAATCAATTGAACAGAAGTATATAATGTTATTGGATATTATCTTTCATTTGCACAATAAAGTCCCCTGTTTACAGGAAAAAACTTCAAAAAAATTTTTTTTAATATAATTAAATCTAAGGATGCAATTAGAATTAAACTTTTTTAGAAAATCGTTTACAGTTGTAACAGTCTTAAAAATTCACTAAATAAAACTTGAAACCATAGGGACTTTCGTTCCGGTTCTTAGGTTGTGTATCAATTATTATTCACACATTCACTTACTCTCTAGAATCTGATTACTTTCTCTGAACTGATATAGATTCGCCGTACAAACTGGATGAACCTAAAATAGGTTCAAAGCAATTATTTACACTTAATACAGTATCAAGACAAAAAAAAACAATAATATGAGATAAAACGCATGAAAACATTCTTAAAATACTTTCACCATCCACAGAAAAGGAACAATATTTATATGGAAACTAGAGTATAAGTACACAGGATATAGAAGGGAATGAATACATCGAAATCACCAATTAAACAAGTAGGAGTGCTGTATTCCGCTATGCCAAATCTTATATACCTTCCACTATTTATCTAAATCTAGTTTAGTGAAGTAGCTCCAATTAAAAAAATCAAATAAAGGCGACAGAGAATTAAAATAAAAAATTACATAAAAATGCTATCGGCTCTTAATGGGTTAAGCATTTTTTGTTTTAAATTTTGTATTTCCTGAATAATCTCTTCAAAAGCTTTTAAGTGACACCCATATTGATGTCTTAAAGAATATTAGGCAAAATCCTACTTTTCTGTGAAAATTTCACAGGCCCATAACTTGGAAAATATAGGCGAGCGCCATTTTTTTCAATTAATGTGTTTTTCTTATATTTTAATTCTCTATCACCCCATATATATATTTTTTTATTCGAATTACCTCATATTTCGATATTATGTGGAAAAATTAAAGGCAGGCGAATTGTTTTGCCCGCATTCTCTAAGGACATGGGATGATCTTGCTGACTTTCAATAAAAAAAAAAAAAAAATAATTGGCTATGCATAAGAAGTAAGCATTTATGGGGTCGAAAATGGATATTGTAGAAATTACAAACGGAATGACAAACTTAGATATAACCTTTTTCTAACTGCGTTAAAGGTTATAAAAAAAACAATCAAAAATTTAAACCTTTACAAGGATCTAAACATCGCATTGATTGAATTTGCCGCAGTCTAACATGACAACTCATTAAGTAATTAAAACGTGACCTTATTCGAATGGATGTTTTTATTTTTTTTAATAAATTTTTGTTTAATGGAGATAGTTTTGCAAGTCACTGTATGCGCCAGTGGAAAATATTTAAATTATTTTTTTACGTTATTTATCTTGTTGAAATGTATTTAAATATGATTATAAAGAAGACAAATTATCTTCAAGAAAAGTAGTGCATTTATTTGTGTTCTTTCTTGCTATTGTTTTTTAAAAAAAAGTATAAAATATTTAATTTGTAAATAATAATCAACAAACTTTCTTATTATTACGGAACGTTGTGGAATTGCTTAGATTGAAATTTTGATTGATGGTTCTTTTAGATTTGCTTAGATTTTATGGCAGCCCAAAGAAAAGAAGAAAAAAATTCGAGAAATTATAACTTAACTTAATAATTGTCGTCTTTCTGTTTTATGTGTTTTGTTTTTAATTATACCCATAGCAACTTTTAAAAGTTTTTTTAATTAGTATTTCAAAAAAATAAAAATAAATTATTATCTTTATAGAATACATAAAGGGTGTTTTTTAGATGATTGAATTTTGAAACGAAATAAAACTTTATTCGAATGGTAATCTTCTAACATTGTAATTAATTATGACCTCTGGCGTATGACCTTTACAGTTGGCTCGGATGTAGTCAAATCTTGGGGTCCAATTTTCAACGACTTTTTTCAACATTTGCTATCCTCTAAGTGGTAAATCGTTTTGGGGTTATCGGCATAGACTTGCGACTGCAAACAGAATTTATTCTGGTAAATCGCAAGATCCTGAAAGCAAGTTAACGGGTCCTAATCGTGAAACTATGCGGATACCAAAAATTTTGGTATAAAAATCAATTGTGTCACGCGTTCTGTTAAATATTGCGCCGTTTTATTGAAACCATAGCTCCTGAACAGTACCATTTTTAAAAAAGTACGGACAGCTCAATTTTTTCTGGATGTAACGGTGTTTCAACATACACTTGAGGAGTCTAACCACTCGAAATATGGTATTTTTTATTGCAGTATGCATTTAACTTAAAATTTCAGCGCTAAACAAAATTATAAAAATCTAGAATCTTTATGCTACGCTCTACAGCAGCAATTACTACTTCTCTACTCACTGTACGATGTCTTCGTGGACACGTATTAGAGTAAACGTCATAGTTAATCGAATTACTTGCTCTAATAGACGATTACGTTTTCTGTAAAGTGAACGTAGTGCGCGATACGTATTTCGAACAGCGCCATGTTTTTCAAAATAAATTTGCACAATTTGAAAGCGTTTAGGCTTCAGTCTATTCATGTTGAGTTGCCCAAACAAAAACATAAATCACTTGACAGCTGACAAAATGGCCGCCAGTTATAAAAGTGTTGCCAACTTATAGTTTTTCAGGTTTATAAGGAGCCCCCTTCACGAATCACTTTGACTAGTTATCTAACATATGGGTGATCTTTAATGCGTTGATGTAGGTGGCAACGTTTTTGGTTGGAATCACTAATTTAATAGTAAAAAAGTATAACTTAGTTACGAATTTACTTTTTTAGAGAAAAATAATAAATAAAACAGACGTTTTAACGTCAACAATTTTTCGACTGTCTAGGGCATGTCTGTCAAAACTGTTAATTTACAGACGACTTATAATTTTTGCGTTTAAGCATAGAAGTATATTTATATCTGACATAAACTTCTTTTGTGATAAGTAGATGATTTCAGACGCTTTTTCAGATAAGATAGAATTAAAATTTTGTGAGGTGATTTTAACACAAGAAATGTTCAATTTATTCACATGACATGAAAATTTCACAATTCAAAATAATAAAAACATTTTGTCGGAAAGCAGCTTTAGAAACTATAAAGGACGTATTTTAGACTGATCAAAACTTTCACACTAATACTTTTGCAGTTACTAATTAATTTTAAGACGAGCAAAGCGCCAGGTGCAGCTTATTTAAATTACTATGGTGAATGGTGGATACATGATTCAGCAGAATTCAAAGCTCTGTTCCAACTTACTGGGTCACTTTTAAAAATGTAAATTTTTATAGATTAAAACTATAAATATTTGCTCAAAACATGTGGAGGTGCAAATAAGTGAATGAATTTAAATATTTATTTGCCACTTAATTTCAAATACTTTCAGAATTTTAAATTTAATAACGACGCAATTACAACAATTAACAAATAAGTCCACCATTGATAAATAAATTAAAAATATGCATTTATCTCACATACGTATGTGTTTGTTGTTATTTGAGATAATACTAAAACAAGGGTATCAGATTACATTTATTTATAGTGAAAGTATCAATATATTTTTGCAAATTAAATAAATAATATAATTGAAAAAAATTTATAAATTTAATAACTTTAATTCATTAACAATTTACTATACAACTGCAGATTTTGAAATATACCAGTTTCAGTTTCAGCTTGTTTTATTTTTATTTTATTTACAATAAGTTGATACTTTTTCAAAGTATTGTCCATCATTAGCTAAAACATTTTCCAATCTTTTTGGTGCCATATGGATTTCCCCGCAAAAGATCTATTTCGGTTTTAAGGTGAGCTAATTTCTGATATTCCAGTAAGGGTTTTCTGTACCGATCAAAACAAGTAGAAATAGTCAGAAGGTACAACCAAAGCCTGGGGGAGTGAGCCAAAACTTGCGATTCACTGATTTTTAATAGTTTTTTCCCGGTCTTGTAATATGTGGCCGAGCGTTGTCGTGTCTGGTATTTGTTTTTCGGTACAGGTCCCCTTTGATCATCTGACCTAATTTTAACAGCTCTTAAACCAATACCCGTCCTGGATATTCGACTTTGGCTTTGATTTAGCTGGTTGATCGGAATTTATATATAACTTTTTGCGCTTAGTTTTATCGTAAATAAATGACTTCTTTTTGAAAAGTTCAAGCATCATTTCGACAAGGAAAATCGCTTTTCAAGGTTTTTCGGCTTCAATTCATACAGGACCCAATTTCCTTGCTTTTGAATGTAAGAAAATGGCTTGCTATGTGACTCCCAATAAAAATGCCTGTTCTTCTTGCGTTTGACAACAATCTTTGTCGAGTAATGTTTCCAATTCTTCAAGTTTAATTCACGCAAACCATCTTTCACAAGTTCTTTAAGTTGCCGTAATCTTCTGCGAACAATCGATAACTTTTAACGACCGTTTTCTTTAAATGAAAGAAGGTTATCATACTTTAAAAAAAATCTTTTTAAGGCACAAAATTCGACATTATTAAAGCGATTGAAAAAAACGTGTGTTTACACTTTGGCGTCTATCGAATACTTAACTATAATGACAAATGTTTAACCGCTGAAATACCATAATTGTTATTATTGGCACAAGCTACATGTGATAGTTAGCCAAGCCGACATTATTAACTTCCTAACCAATTAAAAAAATAAACTTGCAACCACTTCAGCGTAGATTGCTCGGTAAGAAAAATTAGTCTAAGGCCGGTTAATGCGTTTTGTTTATCGATCTGCACACAATGACTTCCATGACCTTTATTACAAAACTTTACTTTCAACTGTCTTTTCTTGAGAGATGAAATGACTGATTAATTTTCATTTTTTAAAGCATTAGGAGTCCAACAGTGTTTAAAATAATTTGCTGAAATTTTTTTAACAACGATTTGGAGTTAAAAAATTCTGACAAGACTTGATTCTATTCTTGATTCTATCTTTTTGCAAAATTCTTTCTCCTACCTTTTCTTTCAAACTTTTAAGCCGTAGAAGTGAACGGCACTTGCCATTGGTATTTACTCAAAAATAGGCAAAGCCTCTTGGAATCATAAGACAAACCATAATCGATACACTGAATGTTGACCCTGTTACAAACTCTGTATCAGATTGTGCTTATAGGATTAATATTAATGCTCGAAGGACCCAATTTGTTATGCTTGCTTACGCACAAAAGTGTTGATAAGGGCAATTTCTCTTTAATTCTTCTTCTAGGTATTTGGTATGAAACTGCATTTCAAATTCTATTTAAGAGTAACTTGTTCTCGTATAGGAGAGGACGAAAATCCTTAAATGTAACAGTGAGGTATCCAATCAGATCTGGCTATGAAACGTCGATAAAACATGCGCTTTGCTGTTTTGCCGTCACTACTCTTAAAAAAATCAGGTAACCTGGTTCTTTTGCCTACAAAAGCTTCTTTAATATGACCCGTTTCAAGGTTGGTTAGGCGGTGAATCACACTAGGAATCGAACTGAAGGTATATTTAATTTTTGACCAAATGGTGGTAAAAATCTTGCTTGAGTATTGGGGACTTTTCGGTTTTATATAAAATGTTTTGGGTAATTTTTCAAGGTTTTGTTCATTACTTATAATATTACTGCAGTTTAATTATCAGTCATACTGAACAAATTCTTCTTCTACAAGTCTCTTAGCGTGGCCAAAAAAACATTGCTTAAGAAAAAATTCATAAACGACAAGTCCTTGTAAACAGACTTGAAGCAATGGAATTTGGTTTCACGTAACTGCCTTGAAGTTCAATAGATATGGGTTTCGACTTTGTCATAAAAATAAAGAAAACTTTTATAATGTTTTATGCCACTGTAACATAAACCTGCTCCCATTAGAAAATCCTTTAAAATAAGCGGAACGTGTTTATCGTATAAAGTTGCTGCTGCTGATTTTTTACCACTAAAGATAAAAAACAATCATGCCGTTTATAAAAGCAGATGGATAACTTATTGGCCTTTCAGTTTAATAATCGTAATTTAACGTAAATGTTTACGTGTCTAATGGTTGCACTTAAAATTTTGTTCAATGTACATAACTGTTCTGTGCAACTGCTGTTGGTTTAATTTCAGTATTCAAAACACATATTCGAGTTGCGATTTTTTTTTTACTATTTTGCATTCTAGTTTTTCAATTTTTCTTGGAATGTGCGATTTTTTGTTTCTTCTTTGTCTCAAAAAGAAACATGAGTACTTTCTTATAAACTTTGTAATTTGAGTTTTGTGACTTTGCCAGAAGTAGAAAAATAAAGTAAATGATCAGAAGTTTAGATTCCTATTGTGTATTTAAAACTTTAAAGAAATTTTACTTTTAAATCAGTAAAGTTTGTTTGGGTCGTTTAAACGCAAATCTGCTTAATTTTTGTGAAAAATCGTACATAACGTCATCAACTTGTATTTCACAACGATTTTTTTTTTAAATAGAAGAAGTGTTGGCTAATATTTGATTCAAAATCTTATATCCTCTCTTTAGGGTGGAAGTTACCGATCTTTTATCTTGATAACATTAGAAGAAGTCAATTCAAGTGATAGTTACAGTGTAAAATAAGACAGCAAACTTTATTCTATTTATGTTGTCTTGAAGACTCTGGCAATATGGATTCGATTAGTGTCATAAATAACTTTGTCGTGTCTTTTTTATTTTTGTGGCTTTTTATCTTTCAAAACACTTAATGCACTTTTCCAAATACACACGTTTATTTAGAAGCTACAAAAAATAATTTCGTAAATTTATTTTCGCTTTACGCCTCAGGTATATTTGTTACAATAAAACAAACAAAAAATCGTCCAATATTTCCCGGTTTCAACCAAATTAATTTAGAAAATTTGCTATTGAGCCACTTTCAATAAATGCGTCTTCAAAATCCTTCTCTCTTTTTAACGCAATACCCTCCTTTAAAATTAAAATCCTTCTTATAATCTGTTACAAAAACCAACCTGGCTTTCGCAAAAATGAAAAGACAATTAAAAAATCCATTATTCAAAAATAAAAACCACTGAAATAAATCTAAGAAAAGTAAAAAAATCTTGCGAAATTGCGATATACATATCTAGTTCATGATAAAATTTTAAATAACTGATGGCCAGGTATCCAAATATCCATTGATTTTCCCCTCGTTTGCTCACAATCGACATTAAACAAAAACAAATAATAAAAAAAGGCAACTTACCATTTGCGCATATATTTTTAAACAAAATTATTAAAAAAATAAAACACAAATTAGGATAAATTTTTAGTACAGTTAGGGAAAGGCATCAAAAATAATGCAATAACCTGGCCAACACATTTTAGCACTTACTAAGCTGGTTGTTGTTTATGATAAAAAACTGATTAAATTAAGTGGGGGCAATAGCTCGAAGTAGAACTTAAAATTATCGAAAATAAATCAGACAAGAATTTCTTATGCCAATTTTTATTTAAGCTTTTAAAGTTAAAGGGTATATAAGATTCGGCATAACATATCTCGTTAACATTTTTTAATTAATCAGCTTTCTTCCTGATTTAAAATTAAAGTATAAAACGAAATGTTTTTTATTAAATTAACTTATTAAAGTACAGAGCTAAAATTCACTATTCAGTTGCCTCAGCGTCCTGTGGATATTGTTGAAGCGAGTAATTAAAATTGAGAACTGTTTGCGAACAATATTTCAGAACTTTCTAATTGAAATTGTAGAACAATCTCTGAATTATTCTACAAGAACACAATTACAATTGAGAAACTCTTAAAATTTATTGTTGGTTGCCCTGAGAGAAATGTGCCTCAGGCTACAAAATAATTAGCAATTGGCCTTATCTACAGCTCAACAAAAGTAAGAGTTGTAATTTTGTGAGTGTTAAAAGGTGGAAAACAAGCACAACATAGAATGGGTGTCTTTTTACAAGAAAATTATTTTATATTTGGAAAACCTTTACAGTTAGAACCCTTCAAATTTGGCAAAAGTTACTTTAAAAATTAGTACAAGCTTGCGAATTCAAAGCAAGGGCACCGCATTAGCGTAACTAGATTTTTTTTTTTGGAGACGGCTGTAGCGCTTAAACGAAGGGGAACATTTTTCATGTCTAACAAATAGACTTCCAGTTATTTTATGGCTGTGGGGGTAGCGAAGCTTATCGATTGTGAACCGCCTTAATAATAGAAAAACATATTTATAAGTTTTCATACTAAATGATTAATAATGTAAAATAAAAGCTTTTTGCTAAATCTGAAATAAAATTGGAAAAATTATTTTTGAAGGAGGGAAATGGTGTTGTAGTCTTTCCAAAACAGTTTAAAATCAAGTTTATAAAAAAACCAAATAAATATTTTTAGTTTTGTTTTGCTCATCTTCGTTAAACACTTCTTGTCACTGGCATTTCGATTACGTTTTCTGAAAATGATAGCCATTCTTAACTAAACCTAAAAAACTAAAATTAACAAACGATTATGTTTATTGAAAAGAACCAATTTTAATAGTTTATCAACCTGTCCATTTTTTATTTGCTTTTCAAATTAACATATGGATGTGTGCATGTATGTATGGCCATATGAATATGTGCAAGTATGTATTTTATGTTATATATAATTTTTGTTTATTTTTACTTAATTTTAATTTAATAGCAAACATTCCACATTACAATTTACAAGGTTAACAAATGGTTTTACCCTTTCTGATTTCAAAACACTTATCTCTTTGTTTTTAATAATTATTTTTATGAATTTGATAACTAATTATTAGAGCAAAATTTAAGTACCTGTCATCAATATTTTGGCAACCTCTATCAAGAAGAGTATTGTAAACGAAGAATTTGTCATAACAACAAATACATTTCAAAGTTTTCTCTATGTTGTGCCATTTGTTAATTTTCGACAAACTTATTTTGCAAAATGTAAGCTTCTATTAAACTACTGATTATCATTTCACTATGGATTGTGTATGTTAAAAGTATATTCAGTTGTTCTGATAAGTCAACCTGACTGGATTCGCCTTGGTACTGTGGCTTTACAGAATTTTAACGTGAATAATAATTTTGTATGTAAGTACCCACACTTAGGAAGCGAACACTTATATTTCATTGAAATTTGCATTTATATCTATCTTTCCGTCTTCGGGTAGAAATGGATATTCCGCAAATCTGTAATAACATATGGACTTGCCTAACAGACACATTAATGAGAATTTTCCAACCGAAAATAAACTATATCCGTCCATATTTGGTTTACACACAAACAGAAAAATTTTCTAAACACGCTTAGAAATTAAAACTTAAAAAATATTCAAAAATTTACTAAAAACTGAAATATCAAAAACTATTTTTTTAAATAGTTCGTGGCAAAATAATAATAGGTGGACTCAATAGCCATGCATAAAGTTTAACATTTCAGGTTTTGGCGAAAATTATGGAATTCGCCATTGCGACCACCTAGTATTAATTCGCCTTGAAGTAGTTATCTATTACCAAAAATAGTCGATTTTTATAATAAATTAAAATATTACTAAAACAGATGCTTTTGCCAAAAAAAATATATGCAGATTTCACTAATAGCTCGAAATTTTACCTAAAATCTCTAAGACCGCCTTAAACCTTCAATTAAAAAAATAATAATAAAAATTAAATGTAGTTGTGAAATCTTCTAAAAATTAAAATAACCCCATTATCAATTTTTCAAAAAAGAAGACGTACGCCAAAAACTTGAAATTTGAAACTGAATTTTTATCAAAAGTGATCATCATTCAAAAATTCAAGTTTCACGAGGAGATTCGAAATTTCGCTGAAAATCCCGTTTACTAAAAACAAAAATGGCAAGAAACAAATTCACATATACACTGAGGATTCACTAAAAATAAATTCGCCTCATCGAAATTTGTTCGACAAATTTTAATAAACGTAAGGCTCATGTAACAAGCAGAGCGAATTCCTTGTTTCTTAGTGGACTGGGAGTGTCGAAAAAATTAGACTAAATTACAAAGCAAAAAGAAAAAAGTATTAAATCAAAATTGTGAAACAAATCCCAAACAATTTTATCACTAACTAACAAACTTTATAAATTATGGAATTTAAATAAATTTTGAATCTTTCAGATTACAAAAAACTATTCTGCTTCGCGATGGCGAATTCATTAATTTTGCCGAAACGCTAAATGTAAAACTCTAAGTATAAAAAAATGTATCATTTTTTTATGGTGTTTGTCATATAGCGTTTCGGCAAATATAAATAAATTCGCCATCGAGGTCAAGTCGAATTAATAACCAAGGCGAATTAATATTCTTAATGGTTCAGGGAGTTTTTTTTCCGAATGTCAAAACTTATAATATCCCATTGCACTTCTTCTTTTTTGACAGCTGAAGACGAATTTTACAAAAACAAAATGTACATATTTCATTCGGAGTGTTGTATTCATTTTCACTGTGGAATACCTGTTATAAATTCGCCTTGATCGAGACCATCTAGTATTATTTCGCCATGGTTGCACCCGTTATAATTTTTCCGTCTCCAAAATTTAAAAAGAACAAACATTTAACTCAAATGAAGACTTACTATACAATTTAAATTTTGACAAAACACAAAAATAATTAAAATTTTAGTAAATCCTAAATTTTACTAAAAAATTTCAGTGAGAAAACCCATGCTAAAATTTCAGTAATAAAACAGTCAATCAAAATTTCGCCTAAAAACTCGATAATTAGGGAATAAAAAGAAATTCGATAATTCACTAGGGGCAATTTACGGCATTCGTTATCGATCGAATTTCTATAGAATTTAAATGTAAATTTCGATCGATATATAATGCCGTAATTTGAACCCTGATATTTTGGTAAAAAAAACTCAAGAAATAACAAATCTAATGAACCAAAAGTCCTCGTCCACACTTTGCAACTTTTATTGCGCAACTCTTGAGTTTGTAGGTGATAGAGAAAAGACGAGTAGAAACGTTTACACTATTTCATTGCAATTTTCCTTTGCTTTGTCATTCGTCTATGCAATCAAGCCCGAAACTGCAGAAACAAAATTTTCGAATGCAATTTTATGAGAGAATTAAAAAAAAAAAAATTAAGAAATAAAAATTGCATGCCTGGCGGGGACAAAGGGAAACTAGGAATTTATTAAAATTATAAATTTTATTTTGAAAAATTGTTCATCGGTTAAGTTTGTATCTTTTAACCAGGGTTAGGAAAATGTATTAAATTTGTGCTTTTAGCAATTTTGCTTATTGAGAAAAATGCAAATTTAATACATTTTCCTAACCCTGGTTTGAATCTTCTCTTAAATTGACGATCTGCCAAAAAAAAAAAAACAAAAACAATACAAATATTTTATATTTTAAGAAACCTTAAATTAAATCTTTTATTTTTTAATTTTTTTTACGAATTTTGTTTCCTCATAAAACAAAATTTTTGGAAACTGAGTTTTCAAATTTATGATCCTTAACATTAAAATTATTATTATTTTGGAAATATATTCATTATAATTCTCTGTGCTTCTCTATACAGAAATTTTGCCTTCTTATAAATAAATTAAAAATTAGCCGGAACAGAAAAGATGTAAACAGGTAGAATTTTTTGTTTTACTTAAGTATTTCTTGTGTAAACTTAAAAAACAACGTGTATATCAAATATAATAAAGACCGGAAATCATGACTATATTTATGATTCTTAAGAAAACAAATGGATATGTATTCAGAAAGAAACATTAAGATAAACATAAGTACTGATATTTAATCCGTTGATGACGTACGATACAAAAAAAACACGGCTAAGTTGAAACATGCACATTTAAGTATTTTTATAAAATTTATAAAGCCGGTGCAGATGTACCGTGAACTTCACCTTGTCTTTGATTTTCTTAAGTATTTCACATTTTTTTGTATTTTTTAACACAGATTGATTTGCCCGCGCATTTGTGTTTTATTTATTTGATTTTTAAGACAACGTGCTTTTTTTGCATAAAAAATTACATATTTTATTACGTTTATGAAAAAAATTTAGTCAAAAGATAATTTTGTTTTAAAATTTGTGCATAAAACAGTCAAACAGACGTTTCTTTTTTTTCTTTAACGGGAACACTTTTTTCTCAATAATTTTAGCTCTTCATCTTGTTGTTGCTTTTTTGGCTCATCAAAAAATTAAGAGAAATCATTTACATAGAAATAAGTAAAACTCTTCTATAGGATTTAAGAAGAATTGCATCTGCTTATTTCTAATAGTGCAGTTTTCTTTATTTAAATGCTTTTATTTGCGAACGACGCATTTTCGATTGTTTGGAGCAGAGGGGAAATTGAAATATTTGTTGTTTTTTGTAAACCCTATGATCAGGGTACAATGAATGCAGTAGAATGAGAAAGCTGTGTTTACTTTAGTGTTTTTTTTTTGCCTTTTTTCATGCAAAAGTATGAATGGCGTCTGTATGTTGAATTGTTTCTAATTTCATTTTTTATTTATTTTTGTTTTTCATATGAATTGTTGGGGTATAGAGAAAATTATTTAACAAGAGTTGGCTCATTAAACGGGAGTCACTCGTCGCAGTCGGTTGTACTAACGGCTTAAAATAAAACGTTTACTTTTTAATAAAAATTAACTCAACGAAAGAATTATAAGAAATTTGTTTGTGTGTGTGTATATGTCTAAAAATGATTTAATTCTTTTTTAATAATTGTTCTTGGCAATAAACGTACATAAATAAATAAATACATTTTTGAAAAAAAAAAAAAATATTTTGTTTCAAAAAAATACAGAAAATAAACAAACATAAAATTAGTTCTTTCGTTCAAGGACAAAAAGCGTTAAAAATTATTAATTATTATTTAATAAAAAAATTTAGTTACTAAATTTAAATCTTTTTATTTATTTTCGAATAGTACCAACAAAAAAACTAATATAGAAGTGTGCATACAATTTTTCAAGATAACGCCACAGAAGCAGAAATAAAAAAATAAGAACATAAAATCAAAAGACTTTAAGCAAAAATCAAGTTCAAAAACCCTTAAATACGTGGTGTGCAAACGAGTAAAAATAATAAAATAAACAAAAAACGAAAAAAAAACAAGAAATTTTCCTGTTTTATTGAAAACCATATAATGGCCCCAATAATTGTTGACAATTTAATTGATTTAGGATGTGAATTTGTTGATAATTCCAATACGAACACTTCCGCTGTTGCTCAATTTAGTGAAACTTTCATTGGTGAGGAAGAGGAATCCACATTGGGAAACATCTCGAATGACGAAAGTGTTGTTAAGGAAGAAAGTGTTAAAGAAGTGAATAAATTAAAAGAAGTTAATAATAAAAATGAATTTGAGTCGGATGGATTATTTTTGCCCAGCAAGCAAATGCCGTGGGAAGCACCAGGCAAACAAGGACTGTATGATCCTCAAAATGAACATGAAGCATGCGGCGTTGGTTTCATTGTGGCCATCGATGGCAAGCGCTCTCACAAGGTATGTGTATTATAAACATTTTACAAATTAAAAAAAAATTAAATTTTAAAAAGATCTCTATTTTTTCAATTATGGTCCTATCAAATTGTTTTCGTTTCAAATTTTTTTTACCAAATTAATACTGACATACTTATAAATTAATCTGTTATGAGAATTTTAAACCAACTCGAATATTAAATCGTTAATGTCGAATATTTTTATGAAATGTATTAATCAGAATCATAATATTTAAAAACAAAAAATTAAAAAAGGTCAGCAATACAAGGGCTGCTCTACATATTTCTGGCCTAATAGTGAAAATGCAAATATTTATAATCAAAAATGATTTTATTATTTTTCAAAGTATTCTCCAGCATGATTTATACACTTTTGCATGCGCTCAAACCAGTTGTCGAAACACTTTTTCCACTCCGATTGAGACATCTCTAAAACATGGTTTTTGAACACTTTAACAGCTTCTTCTGGCGACGAAAATCGTTGACCACGCATTTTTTTCTTGATGTGCGGAAACAAGAAGAAGTCATTAGGTGCCAGGTCAGGGCTGTACGGCGAATGACCCATTAATTAGACGTTTTGGCCAGTCAAAAACGCTCTGGTTTGAACCGATGTGTGAGAGCTCGCATTGTCATGGTGAACAATGATTCGTCTTCTCTTGTTGGTTTTTCGAATTTCTCCGATGACTTCAGGCAAACAAATTGTAGTGTATCACTCAGAAGTGACCGTCCTACGTTGCTCAAGTGGAACAGTCGCCACATGACCAGTTTTGCCAAAGAAACAGGCGACCATTTGCTTCGAAGTGCTTCTTCCACGAACAACTTTCGTTGGATTTTGCTCGTATTTGAAGAGCCACACGGTCGATTGTTGTTTCGTTTCGGGCTCATACGCATAGATCCATGATTCGTCACCTGTGACGATCTTATAAACGTCTTTTGAAGCACCGCAGTCGTATTTTTGCAACATTTCTCTGCACCAATCGACACGAGCCTTTTTTTGAGAGACTTTCAAATTGTGCGGGATCCAACCAGAACAAACCTTTTTTACAGCCAGGTGTACATGCAGTATCGAATGTATGCTGGTGGAAGAAATTTCCAAGGATGTCTCTATCTCTCGGTATGTCACATGTCGATCTTGCATTATGAGTTCACGCACGGCATCAATGTTCTCTGGCACAACAGCCGTTTTTGGACGACCTTCACGGAATTCGTCTTTAAACGAGCTTCGGCCACAATTAAATTCATTATACCAATTTTTCACAGATTTAAGTTCATCAATGCACTCTTGTCGTGATAATCCACGTCGAAAGTTGTGAAAAATTATGGCACAAAAATGTTCACCAGTTAATTCCATTTTTTCTATATTAATTTTTTCAAGTCACTGTAAACAACACAAATAATGGTCGTACGTCAAAACGTTTTGTGAACGATTATGCTTAAAAATGACAAACTTTTCAATGGAAATGTCAGATTGCACCTGGCAGCACTCAGTGTTGCCAGGCCAGAAATATATATAGCAGCCCTCGTATTTTACGGCCGCTACTGACAAAAAAAAAATAGGCTTTGGCCCGCTATTATTAGTTACAAATAGAAATCGTCGGTCACAGCAAACATGGATAAAGCAGTTTAGTAGGAGTAACTTCCATTGTTCATTACCCTTAGCTCTTGAATTCGATTGATTGTAACTCATTTTTTATTTCATTCATTTGAATTGCAATTTATTGTTCTAACTCATTTGAATGAATTTAAAGTCAATTTAATTCAAACGAATTGGAAATGAATTGCAATTCACTTTAACAAACTCATTTGAATTGAAAACGAATTGACATTCATTTCTGTTCTATTCGTTTGAATTGATTCAAATTTAATTTAAATCTTTTTTGTTGTGAAAAAAATCAATTCAGTTACAGCTCTTTTCTGTATTGATGTAACATAAAATAGAAGAAAACTATCGGCCTAAAGTGTTGCAACCTTAAGAAAATAATAAGTAGGACTATCTCCCCTTCAGTATTTTGGAATTCAGTTATTTTGTGAAAATGAAGTTTTGTTTCTTTATTTCTTAGAAATATTAAGGATTCATACACAAAAAGTAAAAACGTTACCCTATAGTTTCTGTCACAGCCCTCTACTTAGACTCTTGAAATTTTCACAGAATAAGTATTATAGCCACTTCAACAACAAGGAGTGTTCTGAAGGTAACGTGATATTCATAAAAGTATTGTTTTTTAACTGTGATAGGCAAAACCGTCAAATATGAGCATATTTGACCAATATGGCTTTATCTTCTTTTGTTAACCCGTAATAGGCTGATACCATAAATTTACGCTGGGTTTGTATTGCTAAGTCGCTATAAAAACAATTGCAAAAAAAATAAAAAAGAAGGTGTGTAAATATTAACATCATTTCCACAGGGCCTTATTTTAACTTTCCCAAAGTATGTTTTACTATGCCCGCTTAACAAGTTAATAAAAATAATATAAAATATAAAAATGTAACCTAATCACTTGACGGAATTATGCTTCATAAGTAAAAAACACGCAAATATTTTGCCATCATCAATTAAAATTAAATTTATTCACTTTTAAAAATTCTCAAAAATCTGACCAACAATTTAGAAATTAATTTTTAGTCAATAAGTCTCACTGCGCATTGTTAAATAACAATTTAGTTTCCTAATTTTTTATTTGTTATTTATATGAAAAAATAAAATGAAATTAAAAGTTACTTTATTTAACCTTAAAAAGATGAAAACAAAATATAACAAATTGATGACAGCTGTCAACGAGCAGAAAAGACAAAATATTTTTATGTACCGCGCGCAAAAATTGACAGGGTCATTAATTTACAAGATGCTAGCTGACGCGTACTAAGTCTTATAGTCGACAAAATTTTAATAGAACATTACGGGGTGTGATCGAAAAGTCACAGCTGTTTTATATGTGTTTTTTCTCTGCCAGGCCACTTCTTTTTGATGATTCCTAGACTGGAGGGAACTATTATAGGATATAGTTTCAACCCCGCCAGAATAGCTAATCGCACATACAGGGGTACAGTGGTTTATTTAATTGGTCTCGATTAGAATAAATATTAAATTGCATTTTAGAACAGACTTCGTATCATTTGCAAAGTGGGAAAATCCAGCATCAAAATTATTTGTAGTGAGATATAAATTTGTATTTAAATGCACAAATGTGGAGGGGAATTTTTATTTTTTTTTTTGGAGCAAATAGCCTGCAAAAAATGATTAAACATATTGTTTTGTCAGCTGTGCCGAATCTTATATACACTTCACCAAAAGAATTGTGTGTTTATTTTTCAAAAGCATCGGTTTTTTTGCTGGAGTATAAATAACTTCGATACAATGACGATGTCTGGGGTAAACTTGAATTGTTTGTTACTTTCAGGACTGCTCTGTGCTCTCCTTCATTAAAGAATAAATTTCAAATTATTTATTTAAAATACAATTTTTTGGAAAAAATAAAATTGTGGTAAAGGATTCGTGATAACAAATATTTTGGAAACATTTTATCCAGTTGTCAACATTTTAATCTTTTTTGGATCTGGAGTTTTTTTTCTGAATTTTTTGTTCTTTAAGAAATTTTGGCGAAATAAGATATCAATGTGGTTTTCATTTAAAAGCTTTTGAAGGGATTTTTCAAGAAATATAATTATTTTTAAAAAAATGCTTAACCCACTAAGAGCCGATGAGATTTTTATGTAAAGTTATATAAAGTACTTAATTATAGGACTCTTACTTGTCTTGATTTAAATTTTTTCCATTTACAGTGCAAAACTGAATATTGTTGCCAGATGTCTTTAAAAAACTTGTAATTAATGGAATATAAAGGCTGCTTAACATCATCCCACATGTTATTAAAGCTGTTAAACACGAGGAGCAAACACTTTTATTTTTTAACTGTTTGAAAAAAAACTATTTCTCATTAGACCAGTGTTGCATTTCAATATAACAGTACTACCAAATGTAAAGATTTACAATGTGTTTGGAACCCACAAAACAGATTTTATTATAAATAAAATAATTTGTGATTGTATTAAGTAGAAGTAAATGGTTTTCTTTATGTAAGAGGATTTTAAAAAAATGTTTTTTATATTTAACCATCTGCAATGAGTTTATCTATGGCAACACTGAAAAAGGCTTAAGCAAAAACTTTAGAACTTTTTGCAGACATTTTTTATTATTACGAGTACAATCATAAATAAAATGTATTAAAAATTAAAACAATATTAAATAGATAAAAAGTAAAAATTATAATTTTCTTGTTCTTTTAAATGTTTTATTTCATTCATTTATTATTTAAAGTACATATTTATAATTTAATGCGAGTTGGTATGAACTACAAGGTTGTTGCTTCTAAAACAAAACATTTAAAACATTCACATTTCTATTTCCAGATTCTTCGTGATGCCCAGACCTTGTCAGAACGGATGAATCATCGCGGTGCTTGCGCCTGTGATAACGACTCTGGTGATGGCGCTGGTGTTATGGCTTCTATACCCCATGGATTATATGCCAAGGCATTGTAAGTATAAACATGCAAAGTACTTTTGAATACGTCTTAATTTATTATCGATCAAACTGAATACGATTTCACAATTCCATCACATGCATTCTTTGCTGTTGAAGTATTTGAAAACAATTTTACAATTTTTATTATCAATGCATTATTTATTAAAACAAAAATATTTTCTTGTTTTTCGTTTTCGTTGGCACGTTGTCAAATAATTCTATAAATTTTTTGTTAGAAAAACTAAAACATTTTTGTTTTCTAATAAATGGGTTTTAATGAAAATAGGAAGAGCAGAAACAGAAGCAAAAGCAAAAACGTAGTATATAATAAACATACCGCGAGTATGATTTTTAAATAATAATTAATAAAATAGCAGAAATAATTGATTTAAAATAATAATATAAGCAATGAAATAAAAACATTTTTTACGTTTCACTGTTTTTTTGTTATTGGGTAGGTTTGGTTAAAGAGGCATTTGAAAAATTTTGTTTAGGATTTAGAATTAATAAGGAAAAAAAAATTAACAGTTAATATCCAATAAAATTATAATAAAATGATGAGTTTAATAAAAGCAATAAAGTGACAACTGGTACCAATGTTATTTTAATACATCGGTTCGAGGTAAAAGCTGTCAAGCCACAAAAATAAAATTTCATGCAGATCACCTAGAAAATTACGTTCCGATTCCTTACCACGTCGGCTGGTACGTTTTCTTTTTGAATTTAGCTGGTCTTATAACTACGTTTTTTTTTTGTGGAAACTTTTAAACAGTTCCAAAAAATGTTACATATAAAAAAAGAACTTTATGCATCAGCGCAGCTTAGAGCATCTAAATACTTCTACCTTCAGTTGAGAGAAGCGCAATGTCCTCTGCTAACACAGAGTAAGATGGTATGGTGTTATGGACCCAAAACAAGATTACCATTGATTCTTGTTTTTATAACCGAGTTTTGTGTAGCGATAAAGCTCACTTTTGGTTGAATAAATACGTTAATAAACAAAACAATTGCATATGGAGTGATGATAAATCTCAAGTGTATGTTGAGAGACCCTTACATCCAGAAAATTGTCTGGTGTGCTTTATAGGTTGGTCGAATCATTAATCCGTATTTCTTTAAGAACGATGCTGGTCAGAGCGTTAGTCAATGGTAACCGCTATAAAGCCATGTTTACTGATTTTTTACATGACAAATGATTTAATAAAGGAAACGTTTGGTAACCGCATAGTTTCCCGTTTCGGACTCGTAAATTATACTCAAAGACCGTGCGATTTAATTCTGCTAGAATATTTTCTGTGGGGGCTATGTAAAGTCGCTAGTCGATTAGCGCTAAACGATTTATATTCGCCGCGTAATTATCGATGTATGGCCATAAATATTGGAAAAAGCCATTGAAAATTGGACCTCCAGATAAGACGTCGCCCGAGCCAGCTGTGGCGGTCATATGTCTTTTCAAGAAGGTCTATCTGTAAATCTCTCAATTTCAAGAGATGGTGAAACGCCTAAAATACAAATTATTTATTTATTATTGTTCATTTGAGAACTAAAACAGTGATATGTGTTTTTACAGCCAAAAGGTTGTTGTGATCATTCGTCGAATTCAATTTTATAGCCTATAAATATTTTGAAATTTCCATTTCAGAATCGCATTATAAAAAATATTTTTGTAAAAGTACATTTTATACCGTTAATCCCTATTCTCCAATTCTTCAACCACCTTTTCAAATATACGATGTTGTACTGTAAATTCCGGTTGGGAATTTCGTGAATAATAAGAAAAGCCGAGGACGACTGTTGTGTCAGCATGAACCGACAAAAACCCAGCAATTTTAGATGATATATTGAAGACATAAACATTTTTTAAATAGTTTAATAAAGAATTAACTTCTACACAAAGTTAACTAGCGGATTTTTGCCTGCACTCTAAAAAAAATGCGGATTGTGTTGAATCTTTAATATTTTCCATTTTCTTTTCCAGAGATGCAATTATTCTTGGTTTTAGTAACTCCCTAAGTCATCTCGTCTTTTAATTTCAGCAGATTTGAGACTTTTTAAATTGAAATGTTTCCCAAGCAATGAGAAAACATTTTATAAGAAAAATACAATAAAAATAAAATTAAAAAAGCTATCAGCTTTTAAAATTGAAATAAATTTTGACTCTGTATTGCAATTATAATCTAAATATAAATCTACTTTCACATCTGTGTTTGCTTGACTTTCAGTTTTTATTTTTAACTCATTGTAAATTGATGACAATTATTCCAGTTAAAATAAAATTAAAATAAAATTTAAGCAGATGTGGACAAATATGTCGTTCTACGCTTATTATGTATTGCAATTATTTCTAATTAGATACTTTGTTTTCTAGATAAATTGTTTCTACTTTAGCATTCGTATCTCAATTCTTGTTGTACGTACAATTTCAATTCTCTTTATTTAAGTTTTTTTCAGGTATAAATGCTGCTTAAGTTCGTTGCTTTCGTCGTCTAGCAGTTTACATTTTAAAATTATTTTATTTACAACCTTCAAAGTAATTATTAAATATTGAATTGTGCTAATTAAGTTTTTTACTTGCATTTAATATTTATTTATTTATGGAACAAGTAGCAAATATTGTAAAAAAATATTTGCAAGCCATGAAGTTGGGAGAAATCAGAACACTAAAATGAATTAATTTAGGCCAATTAGAAATTTCAAATAAAGATTTTATTTTAAATGTGTCGAAAAATAAAAAAGTTTAACATTTTAAAAGTTAATACAATTGGCCTTTTTTGTGTACAATTTTCACCTAAAAGATACAGCGCGATATACAAATAAATTATTTGAACAGACTAAACCAACTAGAGAATTTATTTTAAATAATTCCTGCACCATAATTGTAATAATCAAAATGATTACATTATCATATTATTTTAGTTGAATAAATCATTAAATAATTGAAAACGCTTTATTTTGTGATTTTAAAAGTTAAAAAATAGACATAAAAAGTTAATTCAAAATGTCGTAAAATAAGATGCAAAATTGACTTTTAGTAAATAAATTGTGCTTCAACAAAATACATCGAAGCAAAAATCAGACCAATCCAAAAAAAAGCGTTTTAATTAACACAGTTAAAAAATTCTAAACATATTTGTAACCAAGTAAGTGTGCTACATCGCATCTTATATACCCTTCACCAGAGAAAAGCTATCAGGCCATTTAGAGTACGTACTGTTGGTATCAACTGATCGACATCCCGTGCTCATTTCTAGCAGTCCTTTATATATGGTTAAACCAAAACATGCGGCTTAAGTTCACGTTTATTTTTATTTCTAAATTTAAATTTTTTTTTCGTAGTTGTAAAGAAAACAGGAAAATAAGAGACTGATGCTAAATTTGTTATCAGCATTCTTCAAATTTATCCTAGAAAGCATGTTAGCCTGAAAAGCATAAACTCAATATTGGCGCTTCAAAAGAAATAATGGTTAACCCAGTAACCTCTGTGGATAACGGTTCTTATTTAAACTAGCAGTTTATATATATTTTTTTTTAATTTCTGACCAATTCTCAATATAAGATTAAGAAATGTAAATTTATTGAGATGTAATATTAATTTTTTTATGA
This sequence comes from Cistogaster globosa, assembly GCA_937654795.1. NCBI lineage: Eukaryota > Metazoa > Arthropoda > Insecta > Diptera > Tachinidae > Cistogaster > Cistogaster globosa. The sequence continues at coordinate 63,016,641 of OW569405.1, read as the reverse complement.
AAAAATATAATTTGGGTAGTTCTACTAATCGAGAATTTTTAGTTTAACACTAAAAATAGTTTTATTTTTTATCATATAAGAGAGTAATTAATTAGCAGAACTATTTAATTAACGATTTCAGTAAAATGAAATAATAAACAATGCTAATAATATTTTTAGCATTGCCATTATTTTAACTAATGGTAATGATTTTTAATGAATAGGTATCATTGATAATTAGTTAAAAAACAAAAGCATAACCGTTGACTAATAATTAAATATTTCTTATCTTTGTACGCTAAATACGCTTAAAGATCTGCTGGCTGGGGTGAAGTGACTTTAGAACTTAGACATCAAGTTTAATACCTCTCCTCTCTCCTCTCTCCCATTCCTTTTGGTGTGTCATCGACATCATCGAAGCAATGGGGGGAGGGACACCACTTTGTATCGATGTCATGATCAATTCGATTATAGTCTGGTATTCCCTTACAGTATTATGACGACGTCGACGGGTTATCGACAATATGAGTCAAATAAAATACACAAATCTCATATTTTATTTTGTTGAAAATTTTTAAAACAAAAGTACTCATAAATCAATTTAAAAAAGTTCAGTTGAATGTTAACTGTCCACAGTGCAACATTCAATATTCTTGCTTGATTCTACTTTTAATGTACTCGCTGGAATTTTGAACTCACTGACAAAATTTCCCTTGGAATCCCTTCGACTGCACTTGCAAGGGAACGATTTCTTTCCATTTTAAAAGTCTCAAGATTTATTTATTTTATGCATAGTTTTTTTAAGTTTCTGTGATCAAAAATTTATTTTTCATAAAAACAAAAATTTTGAATTCAATTGTAATTGATAGTTAAAAGATTTCATTAAAATTGCATTACTTTTAGTGAAAAAAAATATAAATTTAATATTATCATTAGCATTAAATGGTAATTAAATTTCTTTCATTGTCATTATTTCAAACAATGCCAATGATATTTCAATGGCAATAAAAAAATCCCAAGAATGATTTAAATATCATAAATCTAGAATCTGTTAAAGTAAATATCTTTCCTGATGATGCTACACAAAGTAGTAACGACATATTGAAAAAATAAAAATAAAGTAAATATCTTTGTTTTAAGACTTTTTAAGTCGGTTTCGCCGTAAAGATTTAACTTATTTAGTCTATTCTACATCTGAAGGTAGTGAAGGTGAACGGTATTAAACGATATACAGTAGATATGTTATGAAATTTCACAGAGGCAAAGCAGGGTGTTTCTTACTCCAAAGTTGGGTACCACGGAAAAATATTTTTTTTTTTTTTTTTGAAATGTCACAAAAAGTATATTTTTTAATTAAATTTTAAATTTTTTTTTAATTTAATTAGATCTGGAAAATATCTTTAAAGTTGTACTTACATGTGTAGGTTATCTCGGCTGTGAATTTCATCAAATACCTTCTGTGGCTTATGAGATACCGAATTATGTCCAAAATAAATCGTTTTCAGACCACCGTGCAATGGTACGGAATCCTTTGTATAAAAATGCGACTTGTATTTATCTGATTTTAACTTTTTAGCAAAAGCTTGAAAGAGAATTTATTTGTATCATTTAGCCGTTTAATAACAACCATTGAACCTATTGAATAAAATTGTTGCGAGATGATGAGTGTATTAACGAATTATGAGGATTAAATTCCAGATTTATTTGTAAATCAATTATATAAGTAAAAAGATATGTTTTTAATTAATATTTAATTTCAAAATACTCGTTTGTCAACTCATCAAAAATACTTATAATTAATTGATGTTTAATTAAATATAATGAGGCTACTTGTTCTGTTGGCTTTTCGTATCATTAATTCAACACATGAGTACAGGCATGCAACTTTTTTATGCAATTATAATTCAACTCATTTGATATTTCGAGAGATAATCTACTAAAGCTAAATGTGCAAACCCACAAAAATAAAATGGGTTTTTATTTAAAAGGGGCCGCTGAAAGGAAGGCTAATTACTCCCTATTTAATACATTTTGAGAATACAATAGTTGACACGGGCTTTGCCTCAATATTAACGTACTTTGAAACGTTCGAAATGGTCGTCAGAAGGAATAGTCTCCATTCAAGATAATTACTAATTATCTTATATCTGTTTTCTAGTAAATGCCTAGCGATATAGACACGGGACGAATACTTCTTTTATAAAGTAATTATTATTAACTATGCAGAGAACGCCTGCCGAATTTTTGTAGCTTAACTAAGAAAAACTATGTCTTGGCATGGAAAGCTTACATAGCATGCTCACGTGTTATGAAATTTTTAGATTTATATTTTTAAACTCTTAAATAATCTAAATAATTTCGATTTATTAAAAATATTTGAACGGTGCAGCATAAACAACAGCAATTACCCAAAATGTAAAAGAATGAAAGCATCAATTTGTTTTAATTTTGATGGTGGCTATAGCGAAAGATATTGGTTGAGCAGTGATTAATTACAATTTGAATTAATGCTTAAGACATGTGAATCTAGATAAACGACATACTGATAGTTAATATGAAAAATATTCGTATAAAGAGTTGTTCTATAGCTACTTGATTACGTTTTATATACATCACTATTTGAATTAATTTGTTGTATTTTAATTTAATTTAATGGAACAAATCTAGTTTATCCTAGTAGTTCGAAAAAAAGCAAAAGTATATCCTGGGATCGGAGAACAAAAACTTAACTGTCTGTTAACCTTGTTAAAAAAATATTGGTCCCGTCTTGAATAAAAATGTATTTTTTTGTATACATATATGTGCATATACGAGGGCTGCTCTTTATATTTCTGGCCTAATAGTGAAAATGCAAATATTTATAATCAAAAATGGTTGTATTGTTTTTCAAAGTATTCTCCAGCATGATTTATACACTTTTGCATGCGCTCAAACCAGTTGTCGAAGCACTTTTTCCACTCCGAATGAGACACCTCTAAAACATGGTTTTTGAACACTTCAACAGCTTCACCTGGCGACGAAAATCGTTGACCACATATTTTTTTCTAGATGTGCGGAAACAAGAAGAAGTCATTAGGTGTCAAGTCAGGGCTGTACGGCGGATGACCCATTAATTCGACGTTTTGGCCGGTAAAAAACGCTCTGGCTTAAGCCGATGTGTGAGAGCTCGCATTGTCATGGTGAACAATGATTCGTCTTCTCTTGTTGGTTTTTCGAATTTCTCTGATGACTTCAGGCAAACAAGTTGTAGTGTACCACTCAGAAGTTACCGTCCTACGTTGCTCAAGCGGAACAATCGCCACAGGACCAGTTTTGCCAAAGAAACAGGCGACCATTTGCTTCGAAGTGCTTCTTCCACGAACAACTTTCGTTGGATTTTGCTCGTCTTTGAAGACCCACACGGTCGATTGTTGTTTCGTTTCGGGCTCATACGCATAGATCCATGATTCGTCACCTGTGACGATCTTATAAACGTCTTTTGAAGCACCGCAGTCGTATTTTTGCAACATTTTTTTGCACCAATCGTCACGAGCCTTTTTTTGAGCGACTTTCAAATTGTGCGAGATCCAACGAGAACAAACCTTTTTTACGGCCAGGTGTTCATGCAGTATCGAATGTATGCTGGTGGAAGAAATGTCCAAGGATGTCTCTATCTCTCGGTATGTCGCATGTCGATCTTGCATTATGAGTTCACGCACGGCATCAATGTTCTCTGGCACAAAAGCCGTTTTTGGACGACCTTCACGGAATTCGTCTTTGAGCGAGCTTCGGCCACGATTAAATTCATTTTACCAATTTTTTACAGTGCTATAGGTTGGTGCTTTATCGCCACACAAAGATTTAAGTTCATCAATGCACTCTTGTCGTGATAATTCACGTCGAAAGTTGTGAAAAATTATGGCACGAAAATGTTCACGGGTTAATTCTATTTTTTTCTATATTAATTTTTTCAAGTCACTGTAAACAACACAAAAAATGGTCGTACGTCAAAACGTTTTGAGTACGATTATGCTTAAAAATGACAAACTTTCCAATGAAAATGTCAGATTGCACTTGGCAGCACTCAGTGTTGCCAGGCCAGAAATATATATAGCAGCCCTCGTATCAGATCTGTAAATGAATTATTCATTTTTTATTTTATTTCGTTACGAATTAGCTAAATTTCTTATTAATTCTTTAAACAACAAAAAAGAATTGAATTAAATTTGAAACATTTTTAAAAAGTAGGCAGAAATGATTTCGGTTCTAATTCAAAGGAATTTGAACATAAGTTGCAATTCGTTTTTAATTCGTAAAATTTGAATTGCAATTCACTTCTAATTCCTTTAGGTTGAATTGATTTTTGAATTCATTCAAATCTAACTGGTTTATAATGGGTTGAAAAATCGGTTATGATTTATGTACATGGCGCTTGATAGGAACTTTTAAAGGTTCTCCTAAGAACCCTGTACTGTCCATTACGACACAAAATGTTAAAGATATCACAGAAAATGTTTAAATCTTGAGGGTGCGTAACTCCAAAACTATCGATAAGCAACTGTTTTTTCATTTATCATTTTCTCATTAAAATTATTTTTCTTAAACATAATACGTAAATTATGTCAGTTTTTTTAAATTAGAATGTAATCGATAACTGGACTGTTAGAAATTTTTAAATTGAAAAAAAACTAAAATTTAATTACTTCCTTATTAAATGTTAACGTATTAATTAATTAAAAACAATACAATCACTTTGATATTCGTCGTACTTTAGCTTATTTTACTTAAGTTTTGAGTAACAAGTTCAAAGAACCGTCCACTGTAAAAGCGTGATAAGAAATGTATTTCATACATTCACCGTCTTACATATTTACAAGTACCAATTTAAAAGCGTAAAAGGTACTTATATTTACCCCCCTCAAATCCTGATTAAAAACAATATAAAATGCAAACCCACTCATTTTAATGTGAATCTTATATATTTGATCAGCGCTGCAAATAAAAATCATTTGCATAATTGATAAGAAGACCGAGCTAAATTTGTCAAACGTGTGAGTATCATGCGATTCCAATTGAACTGCATTCTTTCTCTATTAAACGACAACGCGCAACATGAGGAATAAACAAAACATCGAACTATCAAAATAAATGAAATCTAAGATTGTGAAATTAAATTGCATCACTTTAAGGCGTTGATTGTTACAGTATTTTTCACTTCTAATTTAATCGCGTTATCACCATTATTTATGAATGTACGTCACATCGTACGACCCCAACACACTAAGGAGGAAATTAAGAAAACCAAAAAAAAAAATTCAAAGCCAAAATTCCAATCTAATATAGTGAACAGTCCAGTCAGTCATTCATTTCATATCAGTAGTCAATTAAAATACATACATGATTATCAATACTATTTTACAAGTTATCAGTCAATTAATATTTTGTAGTCGCAATTTTATTGCATAATTTCATGTAATCAATTTAAAGGCTTCTTAAGTAATCGATTTGCATAACTTGCAAAAGTAAATCATAGCGAAATATGTAGTTTCTTTAGATTTATTTTCAATTAAAATTATAACACATCTTAATCAAATATATAATGCTTAACTTACGTCAACTTAAGCTAAAAATAAAATTACAAGCGTCAGCAATACTGGTCGCATAGATCAGGGCTTTTTTAGTTCCTTTTTAGGGTAACGTGTGCTTGTTTTATGCCTAGCCCCTTAAACATAAATATCAACTTTATTTTACTGGCGCTTGAATTTTAACTGTTGTTTGACTTCATAGTAGCAAGGGTTTTTACTGATTTTTCGTGAAAACATCAGGGGTTTTTTTTATTAGATTGGGTACTAAATAGTTCTTGAAAATAACCGACATCAAAACAGATTTTAGCTATCTGTCTATAAAACAGTTCACAAGTTTAGCCACATACATCAAATTTCATTTATAATTGGACACCCTTTAATTTTCAAATAAAATTTTGTACTTGAAAGTATAGCGGACTTAGCAATACAGCCTGCAGCTGTTGAACAGTTTGGCCAAACACAACAACTAAAGAGGCAAATCTTATACCCTCTGTCTGTAAATGGTTAAACAGTTTGGCCATGTATACTGAATTATATCACCTATTATAACACCCTTTTATTTATTATTTTAATATTTTTTTTCTTATTATACCAAAAAAAAATTGTTGAGATTTTAAAAATAATTTTCTAATTTTTCAATAATGCGTATTCTATTAAAATGTACTTTATTATTATTGCAGATCATCTCAGGGCATTCAATTGCCAGAACTTGACTTCTATGCCACTGGTATTTTTTATTTGGATCATCAAACTCATAAAGAAGCAGAACAGGAATTCAATGAATTGGCTAAGAGTTTGGGAGTTGAAGTATTGGCTTGGCGTGATGTTCCCTTTAATACGAACGCTATTGGAGCAGTTGCTCGTAAATCGGAACCATTTTCACGTCAAGTTTTTATCATACGTCCAGCTGAAATGGACGATAAAACCTTTAAGCGTAATATATTCGTATTGAGAAAGCGTGCCACTCATGAGCTGACGAAAGAAGGACGCCGTTTCTATATATGTTCGTTATCAACTAAAACCATTGTGTACAAGGGTCTATTTACTTCTGATCAACTTTGGGAGTATTACACTGATCTCAAGGATCCTGAATTTGAAACGTACTTGGCTTTAGTTCATACACGCTTTTCCACCAATACCTTCCCGTCATGGGAAAGAGCCCATCCTTTGCGCGTTCTGGCTCACAACGGTGAAATTAATACTTTGCGCGGTAATGTCAATCTCATGAAAGCTCGAGAAGGTGTCATGAAAAGTGAATTGTTTGGCGAAGAATTGAAGAAACTTTATCCAGTTGTTGAGCCCAATCTTTCTGATTCTGGTTCATTTGATTGTGTCTTGGAATTCCTAACCCAAGCTAGTGAACGCACACTACCTGAATCGGTTATGACCATGGTGCCAGAAGCCTGGCAGAATGACAAAACTATGCCTCAAGAGAAACGTGATTTCTATCAATGGGCCTCTTGTGTCATGGAGCCTTGGGATGGTCCTGCATTAATTTCATTTACTGATGGTCGATATATTGGCGCTGTTTTAGATCGTAATGGTTTGCGCCCATCTCGTTTTTATGTAACCAAAGAAAATATATTGGTGATGGCTTCCGAAGTTGGTGTCTACGATGTTGATCCTTCGCATGTCACCTTAAAAAGCCGTTTAAAGCCAGGTCGTATGTTATTGGTTGACACTCAAGAAAAAAAATTTATTCAAGACATTGAGCTGAAGGCTCATATTGCTAAGTCTCGTCCTCATTCAGAGTGGTTACAACAAAAGGTAAGTCAAAGATATAGTTGAAAATTTTTTCACACACTTTTAACATGTTTCTAACTTTATTAGAATATCGTAACTTAGAATTTTATGAAGGTTTTGTTTAACATTAATTTTAGCTGTTGTTAATAACGTGCGAATGGCTGATTCTTTTTTAGTTGTTAACTTAGTCTTATTGTAAAACGGCACACCTTATGCACCAAGTTTTCAACATTATTTAGACCTAAGCGGTGGTCTAGACTTCGAAAAACTCTCGATTTAGGCTAATGTTATAGATATTTCCTAAACTTAATTAATTGTGAAATAGGAAAAAGGATCAAAAGAAAAGAGGAGAAGAACTTTTAAGAGAAGTAAAAAAGATTAAAGATGAAAAGAACGGCGAAGATAAAAAACTTACATGATGGCTCCTTTTATCGAGATTGCACTTGGCTCAATACCGTCTCTACAATGGAATGTCTAGGTCTTTTAACCAGACAGAAGCTGTATAGAATATGTTATGATATGAATTCACTTATCTAAAACTCTGCTAGTTAATAAGTATTATATCCTTAATTATACAACTATTCATCTTAATCTATTACATTGATACTTGAATTATATTTGTAAGCTAGTTGTAAGAGGCACTTAATAAAGAGACATAGATTAAATAACATGGTGTCAGGTGTGTATAAGAAAAAACAGTAAATTGAGAGAAACTCTTAAAGTGATAAAGTAAAAAAAAGTAAAAAAGTCAAGGGCAGAAAGGTCAAAGTCAATGTCGATAAGGTCAAAGTCAATGTCGATAAAGTCAAAGTAAAAAAAAAAAAAAAAGTCGTGTAAAAAAAAAAAAGCAGTCGTATATAACACAAAATCAGATCTAAAATAAAAAGCTAAACAAAATCAAGAATGATTAAAACAAACGATAGCATCGTCGAGTCAAAAAAGCCAACACCAATTCCAACGTCTGTGGCCCCTTTAAATGGCAATGTTACAAACCTTTGTCAGGAGTGGAAGAATTGGAGCAATGCCTTTAAAATCTATATGAGAGCGTCAGCTCTAGAGGATGAAACTGATTCCCGTAAAGTCGCCTTAATGTTACATCACATGGGTAGTGATGCACTACAAATTGTAAGTTCCTTCAATATTAATATAGACACCATCAAATATGAGGAGTTGTTTAAAATGTTTGAAGCTCATTTCGTTCCAAAAATAAATACCGCTATGGAGCGCCATAAGTTTTTCCTTAGAAAGCAAAAAGATGGTGAGTCCATAACCCAATATGCTACTGATTTGCAAAGTCTAAGCATGTCGTGTGAATTTGGGTCGCTTAGAGAAAGTCTGATTAAAGATATGTTTATATGTGGCTTATCCCAAAATTTTTTAAAAATAAAGGAAAGACTGCTTAATGAAGGTGACCTTAAATGGGATAAAGCACTGGATATAGCCAAGGGCATTGAAGCAGCCCGAGAAAATGCTTCGGCAATTCAACAAGTATCCAGCAACAACAATGTAAATATTTGTGGGTTAAACAAATACAACAAGGCAAAATTCAACAACAATAGCAATCATCACAAAAATAAACAAAATATTTTGTCTCCAAACCAACAAAAACAAAAATGTAATAAGTGTGGTCAACTTAGTCATCGTTATAAATGCCCAGCAGAAGGGGTAAAGTGTCATATCTGTGGAAAGCTTAACCATTTCGCCAAGATGTGTTTTTCTAGAAACAGCAACAACAACAAAATTAGCAGCAAATACGTAAAGGTGGTCGAGAATAACTGCGATGAAGAATTATTCATTGGGACGATTAACAACAACAACTCTAATGGTTCAAATGCAGCTAGTGAGTGGAGTATTGAAGCTGAAGTCAACAACAAGATGGTAAATTTTCAGGTGGACACGGGGGCACAAGCCAATCTATTGTCGGAAAAAACTCTAAGTATTTTACAAATAACTAAATTTAATACTAACAATTGTACTAACATACTTACTTTTAGTGGGGAAAAACTTCCAGTGCTAGGAAAGATCGATTTAACTATTAAATATAATAAAACAAATGCTTTAACAACATTTTATATTTTAAAAATGAATTGCAAAAATGTAATAGGACTGGATTTGGCTATAAAATTAAACCTAGTCAAAACAGTAAATGCTATTAATTTAGATACGGTTTTGAAAAAATACGATGAAGTATTTGAAGGTTTAGGTCAATTGCAAAAAGAATGTCACCTTAAAATAAAAGAAAACTGTTTGCCTAATGTCGAAGTAACTCGAAGGGTTCCAATTGGTCTCTTAGAACCTTTAAAAAACGAACTCGATAGAATGGAAAAATTAAATGTTATAGTGAAGGAAAATGAACCCACTGAGTGGGTAAATTCAATCGTTTTGGTGACTAAGTCGAACGGAAATCTTCGATTATGCCTTGACCCAAGAAACTTAAATAAGGTCATAGTTAGACCAAGGTTCACCTTTCCGAATATTGACGAGTGTAGAGCACGTATTACTGGGTCTAAATTTTTTAGTAGCCTTGACGCTAATTCGGGTTTCTGGATGATCCCATTAGACAAAAGCTCCTCAAAGTTGTGTACTTTTAACACCCCTATGGGTCGCTATCGTTTTCTTCGCTTGCCGTTTGGTATTAATGCGGCGCCGGAAATCTTCCATTCGGAAATGATTCGTCTTTTTGGTGACATAAATGGTCTGATCATTTATATGGACGATTTTCTTATTCATGCGCCCAGTATCGATAAGCATAATGAGATACTCTTAAAAGTTTTAGAAAGAGCCAAAGTAGTTGGTCTCAAATTTAACAAGTCTAAATCCAAAATCTTACAAACCGAAATTAAATTTATTGGTCATATTTTTACCGGTAATGGGGTCAAACCAGATAATGAGAAAGTAAGAGCAATTCTAGACATGCCAATGCCAACCAATGTAGCAGAATTACAAAGATTTTTAGGCATAGTAAACTATCTAGGATCGTTCATACAGAACCTGTCTGCAAAGACGAAACATTTGAGAGATCTTTTGAAAAATAACGTTTTATGGCAATGGAATCAAGAGCAAAATAATGAGTTTCTAAATTTAAAAAAAGAAATTACCAATTCGCCTGTTTTAGTCTATTTTGACCCGAGAAAACAATTAAAGTTATCAGTAGATGCGTCTAAATTCGCCGTGGGTGCGACAATTATGCATGGAGACAATCCAATAGCATATGCTTCGGCTTCGTTGACTGATTGTCAATCTAACTACGCTCAAATTGAAAAGGAACTTTTCGCGATTTTGTTCGGGTGTACTCGTTTTCACCAATACGTTTATGGTTTACAGGTTGTAGTGGAAACTGATCATAAACCGCTGGTACCTTTATTTGAGAAGCCGCTTCATAAAATACCAGCTAGATTGCAAAGGTTTATGTTGCGTCTTTTAACATATAATATCAAAGTAGTATACAAACCTGGTAAATACCTTTACATAGCCGATGCTCTTTCAAGAGCCCCCTTAAATGAAAATGCTTTATTAGATCTTAATGAAGAAATTGATTTACATTGCAATTTTATTATATCCCAGAACACTTTGCCAGACATAACGATACAAAAAATAAAAGAGTCAACAAAGTCAGATGAAGTTTTTCAAATTTTGTTACAACATATAAAGAACGGATGGCCCGATAACAAAAAGTCCTTAAGTGAAGTTTTACTTCCGTATCATTCTATCAAAAATGAAATTATTGAAGTTAATGGAATTTTGTTAATGAATAACCGCATTTTAATTCCGAAAAGCCTTAGACGTGAAATGTTGTCATATGTGCATGAAGGGCACATGGGAGTGCAACGTTGCCAAAATCTTGCAAAACAAACAATGTATTGGCCAAATATTAATAATGATATTAACATTATGGTATCAAACTGCGAAACATGTAAGAAGTTCAAGAAGTCCAATTGCAAAGAAGATTTATTACCACATGAAATTCCTATCATTCCGTGGTACAAACTTGGTTGTGATCTTTTTGAATGTAATAGAAATATGTATCTGTTAGTAGTTGACTACTATTCGAAATTTGTTGAAATTGATATTTTAAGCTATGGTTACAATAGTATACAAGTTATAACTAAACTTAAATCTATGTTTGCTAGGCATGGGATTCCAGCTATCTTTATATCTGACAATGGTCCGCCCTTCAATTCGAAGGAATTTTCCGATTTTTGTAAGCAATGGGGAATAGAGCATAACACCTCTAGTCCCTACCTACCCAGGTCTAATGGTCTAGCAGAGCGCACAGTACAAACGATAAAGAAAATGCTTTATAAATGTCTAGATGATTCTTCTGACCCATACACGGCTCTATTGCAGTATAGGACAACGTGCAAAGAGAAATTTCCAAGTCCCTCAGAAATGTTAATGGGCAGGCAATTAAGAACTAAGTTACCCTACTACCCAGATAATTTAAAACAAAAATTAATCGATTCTGAGGAAATTTCAAAGCAAATAAATAAACAGAACCAAAAAATGTTACAATATTATAATAGAACTACAAAAAATGTGAAGCCAATAGAAGTAGGTGAAAAAATCATGTTTAAAAAGACACCTTCATCTATATGGTACCCTGGTACCATAGTCGCAAACTGTAAGGAACCAAGAGGTTATATTATTGAAGATGAAGAAGGGTCAAAATATAGGAGAAATAGGCAACACATAAATAAAAATGGGAATACAAATGATAATAACGAAAATGTCAATAAAGATGCAAATGAAAATGTAGACCACAGTGAAAATGTAAAAGAAAATACTAATCAAAATGTAAATGAAAAAACCTATGTAAATTTAAATGATAATAATGAAAATCAAAAAAATCAACATGTAAATAAAAACACAAATGTGAATTCAAATCATAATGAAAATCAATCAAACAAAAGAGTTACTAGAAGTGGAAGAGTTTGTAAAACACCTCAAAAGTATATGAGTTAAATTCTTATAAAAAGGGAGATGTTATGATATGAATTCACTTATCTAAAACTCTGCTAGTTAATAAGTATTATATCCTTAATTATACAACTATTCATCTTAATCTATTACATTGATACTTGAATTATATTTGTAAGCTAGTTGTAAGAGGCACTTAATAAAGAGACATAGAATAAATAACAGAATAATATTGGTTTGATTACGATTAGCGAGTAAACACTCTACGGGTTAATTTCCCAAACAGACGGATCTTAACTCAGTGGTGTGTCCCTTATTAGTAATGATTGCCGTGCAATTCGTGGATGTGACAGTCATATACCTCGGTAAACTCGTTATGAACTTTAATTTAAAATTTTTAAAAGTTCCTCCAGTATCCATGACGGGTAATATAGAGATTTCTTTTCACTTTCTACACAGATGCCGTTTGTATACGTCTAATAAGGTGGCGAAAAAAGATTGCTAACAACCATTAGTATTCTGTGAATCTCAATGAGCCTTTAAAATGCTGTTAATAAGAACGATGTTAGTCTGATGGCTCAGAATTCCTTTACCTTTGCTTGTGTTGCTTTCCCTCTTTTAGGGAAAATATCACGTTGCATTTTTTCCACTGATTTGTAATATAAGAGCAGGAAAGTCAGCTTTGTATTTAGATAAAATCTATTAAGTTATAAGTTTTCAGCTGTCTTTAGAAAGGATTGAACCATCCCAGCCAGGTGATTAATATAGATAGTAGCTGCTTGTTACCCACTATAATCTATCTGCATCCATATTCACAAAATTCGATACACTGTTCTTTTGAACGGAACTGCCTTACATCCTTGTGTCTTATGATACTTCTGGTGATTCTTGTGGTATGATTTGTGCAGATCATGCAAAGCGCTGATGTGACAGTTGTGATCTTAAAAATTAGGATTGGGGTCATAAAGGCAATTACTTGTCTTGATGGATCTTTATAATAAAAAAGAAAAAAGCTTCAGGTGGTCGATAAACATGTCAAAAATGCGTGAGTGTCAACAGTTTTAATAGAAAGTATTTAATTTGAAAAAAGAATGTGTAGAAGATTTGTTGACAGGTCTTTCTAATTATGATCGGAGTTGCATTTTAAATTTCATCATTCTTGTGTGACATTGTGACACTTTAACACATTTTTCTCTCCCACTTTCTCGACCTAGTAAATCGGTCAAACCAAAACAAGGTTCTAATATTGTGCATCCTTGTTTTCTTTTGAGCAAAGCATTCTAAGATTAACCTCTTCCTCCTCGTTTCCAGTTGCGTAAAATAATTTGACATTATTTTTTCTCTTCTGAAAATCCTGGCATCAGTACATCCAAAAAACTGAATTTTTACACACAAAATCGTTAACAACAAAAACTTACACAAATACAAACACGCATACATACATACGTATTATTTGAAAAAGTACTAAATTAATAATATTCGTTGTATATCCTTTCTTATGCTTCAAATTAATCAAATAAAAATTTTGGACTTTGAAAAAAGATGGTGAGTTGCAATTTTCAAAATTTCTTTTTTGGATGATGCAAGCAAATAAATGCTGGTTTGTTTAAAAGATTTTCATTTTTTAGCTTTATTTCAAAAAATTATCAGTTGCTTCAATTTTTGTAGAATATTATTGTAGAATATTATTTTAATTTCCTTATAAAATGTTGGTCTAAAAGAAAATTATTTAACAATCTAAAATTTAGATAACAATGGATGAAATTCGTAATGCAAATGTCTTTAATACGGATGGCAATAGTTTAGTTGAATACAAAACTGATCCTGCTACGCATGGTATGTTGGATCCTCGCCTTTCATTGTATGGTTACACCAACGAAACGGTTAATATGCTATTGGTACCGATGTTCAATAACAGGTAAGATTGCTCTTCACACTAAAATATTTTACGATTATTTGAGTTGAATATAAAATTTTTACCTTTTTATGTTTTTTTTTAATTAAGGAAAGAGGCTCTTGGTTCTATGGGCAATGATGCTCCTTTGGCTTGTCTTTCTACATTCCAACCCATACCTTATGACTATTTCAAGCAACTGTTTGCCCAAGTTACTAATCCTCCAATTGATCCATTCCGTGAGAAGGTTGTCATGTCAATGCAATGCCCCATTGGACCGGAGGGCAATTTGTTGCAACCTTCTGCTGAACAAGTTCATCGCATTTGGTTGCCCAATCCAATTTTGAGCATTCCAGATACAAATCTCTTAAAACGAAACACACATCGTGGCTGGAAATCCAAGGTTCTAGACATAACATTCCAATTTCAAGATGGCGTACAAGGCTTTATTGATTGTATTGATCGTATTTGTCGTGAGGGTGAGTCAGCAGCTTCGACGGGCTACCAACTATTGATTCTGTCCGATCGTAGAGCTGGTCAGGATGGAAATGCTCCAGTTTCAGCACTTTTAGCTTTGGGTGCTTTACATCATCATCTAATTGAAACCTATCAACGCATGAAGGTTGGTATTATTGTTGAAACTGCTGAAGCTCGCGAAGTTCATCATATTTGCGTGCTATTGAGTTATGGTGCTGATGCCATTTGCCCCTATTTGGCATTTGAAATGGCCCAAGCCTTGCGTAATGATGGTGTCATTAGTCCTGACGTCAGCGATAAACAAATATATGCCGCTTATGCTCAGGCTATTGATACCGGTATTGCAAAAGTGATGGCAAAAATGGGCATTAGTACTCTGCAATCGTACAAAAGTGCTCAAATATTTGAAGCCGTGGGTTTGGGTAGTGACATTGTCCACAAATGCTTCCGTGGCACAGCTTCCCGTATTGGTGGTGTAACATTGGAAATTATGGCTCGCGAAAGCCTTGAGCGCTACCAAATGACTTATTGCAAAGTTTCTCCCGATACTCGTATATTACGTAATCCTGGCCAATACCACTGGCGAAATGGTGGTGAAGCTCATATCAACGAACCAGCTTCGATTGCTAGTCTTCAAGAAGCAGCTGTCGCTAATAATATGAATGCATTTGAAGCTTTTAAGGCTTCCACTTTAGAAAGTGTAAGGAGATGTACTCTAAGAGGTCAATTGGAATTTGTTACTGATCGTCAAAAAATCGATATTTCAGAAGTGGAACCAGCTGGTGAAATCGTAAAACGGTAAAAACAATAAAGGTTTTTTAATAAGACAATCTAATCAAATAGAGTTCTTTTGTAGATTTGCAACGGGTGCCATGAGTTTTGGTAGTATTTCTCTAGAAGCTCATCAAACTTTGGCCATAACAATGAATCGTATAGGAGGCAAAAGTAACACTGGTGAGGGTGGTGAAGACTCAGACCGTTATTTAAGTAAGTAGTTTTGCTTTTGTAAAATTTGTTATGGCTATTAAGACTAATGATTGCCTTTTTTAGATCAAGACCCTGAAAATAGTCGCCGTTCTGCTATTAAACAAGTTGCATCAGGTCGTTTTGGTGTCACTGCTTCTTATTTGGCCAATGCCGATGATTTGCAAATTAAAATGGCTCAAGGTGCCAAACCAGGCGAAGGTGGTGAATTGCCTGGCTACAAAGTTACCAAAGAAATTGCAAAAACTCGTCACTCAGTTCCGGGAGTTGGTCTTATTTCACCACCTCCCCATCATGATATTTATTCCATTGAAGATTTGGCTGAACTAATTTACGACTTAAAATGTTCAAACCCTAATGCTCGTATTTCAGTGAAACTAGTATCTGAAGTAGGTGTGGGTGTGGTGGCATCCGGTGTTGCTAAGGTATTTCGTGATAATATTTCACTCAAATTAAAATGTTGACAAACAATATTTTAACATTTTTATTAACAGGGTAAAGCTGAACATATTGTTATTTCGGGTCATGATGGTGGTACTGGAGCAAGTTCGTGGACTGGCATTAAAAATGCCGGTTTGCCTTGGGAGTTAGGTGTCGCAGAAACACATCAAGTTTTGGTTTTAAATAATTTACGTTCAAGGTGAGTTAGTCAATGTTCTGTGTTTCGCGTATAGAAACACTAACCATTTAGAAAAAACTACATATAAATATAAACAGTAACAAATAAACCTGGTTATCCAGATAACGATATTCTTCAACGGTCTTGTCGTCGGAGAGGATTTTTACAAACAGTGAGCGTTATCGAAAAAAGAAAGCAAAAGATTACGCGGCGCGTTTCATTCTGAACTACAATCTAAAAACGTTAAGAAGGCGAAATTTTGAATTTTGCACATTTCGGAGAAAACAATAACGCTTACAAAATGAACACACACATATCCATATACACATTCTATCGCACAGTAACCTGGAGATTGCAGAGAACAAGCCAAAGACTTTGGTAAAGGATTAAGAACGTTCACATGACGTCACCAGTCGTATAAGCAAAAGCTGGATGGGGCCGGCTAGATTGTGGGCATAATTATCAATGCATACCATATGTTTTGTGTGTGTGTTTGGATGTGAGCGTTTCTATTTGTTGACGAAATGATTGCATGAACAAACAAAATTTTCAAAAAGATTAAAATCGAAAAATTATCTAAATAGAAATGAAATTGTCAGCGTTCTCAAAAGCTTTATATTGCGTTACTTGCTAGAAAACTTAACAAGATACACATTCAATCATCTCACTAGTTGCTCCCTTTAAAAAACTTTTGATAAGTTGATCACTTGCTTCTTCTGCCCTAGTCGACCTCGTGTTTGATCGTTCTTCATCAGCTGCTGCAGCGGCTTCATTAGTAATTTTTTCCCAAACTTTACTTAAACTTGTTTAGAAGTTTTTCTAATATAAACTTTTTTACTTTCTATGTTTTTGTGTTGCTATCATTTGATTTTGATTCCACTTCAATGCGGCTGCCTTGTCCTGTTTATCAAACTTTAAATCATCAATATAACAGAGTCGTTCTTCAGGCCGATGGTCAATTACGTACTGGTTTTGATGTCGCTGTTGCAGCTTGCTTGGGTGCTGATGAATTTGGCTTCAGTACGGCTCCTTTAATTGTTATGGGTAAGTTACTTACATATATGTATTTCTTTAATTTCACTCTTTAAAGGGTTAGTGTTAATACAAGTACATACATACATATTTGTAAAAGGTTAATTTTTTGAAAAGGAAGACTTAAAGCTGATTCGCATTATTATGATAGTTTTTATATTATGACATGTTAATGTTTAACTCATGCCAATGACAAAAGATGGAACGTCAACAACGTCAACGTCGTTAAACTGACTGCAAATGAAATGACAATCAGACTGTAATTCGATAGATGAAAAAATCAAAGATTGGTTAACAACAAAATCAGTATATTTACATATGTAAATCGGCTCACTTGGTCCACCTGGCGATAGCTTTGTGATACATGTAGAGCAGGGGTTCTCATTAAATTCCTGCTCACGGACCCCTAGTAAACTAGTTTTTTTTTCGCGGATCCCTTTAAAGCCAAAGTTCAAAATAAAACTTTTATTATTTTTGAAGACACTGTGTTTCTGTTCTTCATGCGGACCCCTTGGATGGTTATTACGGACCCCCATTTGAGAACCGTTGATGTAGAGAATAAGAATAAAGGATTTTTGGCTCTAAGTTTCGTACTAATTTGGGTTATTTAAGGATTTTCTCCATCGGTGTTCTAAAGAGGCGCTTACCAAATGCATATGTAAATTTATATTCTTACATAAAATGGATCAATATTTTTCAAACGATCCAAGAGCCATTCCAATGGTACGCTGTTGTTAGATTTTAAAAACTCCTCCGAACGATGCAAAAGTGAAAGAGGAAAAATAAAAAGTCTCAAATTTATCAATTGAAACAAAAATTCCTTAATTTATTATTTGACATCTTTCTATATTTTCGAAAATAAAAAACGATGAGTGCATTTATAAAAGCTTGTCGCAGCGACCTACTATAACTTATAAAATGCAAAAAGAAATTATTTTACTTTCTTAAGTTTTATTATTAAATAAATTCCCTGAATTCCTTAATCGTTA
This sequence comes from Cistogaster globosa, assembly GCA_937654795.1. Lineage (NCBI taxonomy): Eukaryota > Metazoa > Arthropoda > Insecta > Diptera > Tachinidae > Cistogaster > Cistogaster globosa. Next base: position 62,998,443 of record OW569405.1, on the reverse strand, counting down.
AACTCAAGCTAAGCTGGCCAGTGTTTAAAATTTAGTTGACTCAATGAGAAATGAAATAATATTTTAAAGTTTAATGCTTTTTCAAAAACTTCAACTTCTGTTTAAGTTACATTGTTCCTTATCAAAAAAAAAAAAAAAAAAAACATCTTTGTTTAAATCTGACAATATTATTTATTCGCAGATAGAACATTTTTTTAGCTAACAAGCCAAAGTTAAACAAGTAAGAGTGCTATATTCGAATATGCCAAATCTTATATACCATTCGCCATCTATGTAAATCTAGTTTAGTGAAGTAACTCCAATCAAAAAAGCAAATATTGGGGTGGCAGAAAATAAAAAAGATTAAATACTGTACATATATAATTTTATATAAAAATGCCAACGGCTCTTAATGGGTTAGACATTTTTTTTAAATTTAGTATTTTCTTAAAGATCTTGTCAAAAGCTTAAAAATGCTGCCCATTTTGATATTTTAAAAATGTTGAAAATTTCAGAGTCCCTTAACTCTGAAAATATGGGCGAGCGCCAATTTTTTCACTTGATGTTTTTTTCTAATTTTTTAATTTTCTATCGCCCCATATATTGTTTTTTTAATTGCGTCGAAGGACTTTGATGATCTTGCTGATTTTCAATAGCACCTCTTTTGATCGATTGGCGTATTTAAATTTTTTCTAACTAATCAAGTGCCTCGGCAAACTTGATTTTAAAACTTACACGGACGGACAGACGGATATCGCTCAATCGACTTTTCTACGCACAATAAGTCAGAATATTTACACTTTATGGGGACGAAAATAGATATTGTAGGAATTACACACGGAATGATCAAATTAGTTATACCCTTTTTCCACTTTTTGTGATGAAGGGTATAATAAAAAGAGCCAAACTTAAGCCGCTAGTTTCTCTTTCATGAACTTTTATAAGTTTACCAATATTTTTGATAAAATATTACTCCCATACTTTGAATTTATTGTTTCCCTCAAAAGCGTTATCTTTTTGGATTATTTCATAGTTCTTGCTGAGTTAATGAAAAAAATCTGTACCATTATCAGTTTCTGGTTTTTCGAATTAATTTGTAGAAAGTTTTAAAATATATTCATCTTTTAAGAAGAAAACAAGAAAACATAAACATATTGTATATTTATTTCTTCTTCCATAAAAAGAAAATATATCAAGAACCCAGCAAAAATTTAGTTTGGTTTCAGTGATGAGTCAATGAGTTACGTAACTAGTAGATGTGGAGAAACATCGATGTTTGCTACCATCGATTTTTTCGATGTTTTTAAGTGAAACATCGATGCATGTGCAAAATGAACGTGCAAATGAAATACACCAAACTGGTAAAAATACTTTTAAATAAAATAATAAATTTAAAATTTTATTTATTTATTAAAATACAAAAAAACAACATTTTAATTCATCGGTTAAAATAATAAAAAAAAAAAACATAGGCCCATATTCATAGTTAAAATGAAGTCTACTTTTAGGGAGCTAAAGTCGGTTTTACTTTAGAGTCGACTCTAATCCATTCATAGACAATTTAAAATATATTTTTGGCGTTGAAGTCAACTCTTAATTTAAAAATAGCTAAAGCCGTTTTTAACTCATTTTTCCATAATTATTTTATTCGGTTTAAGAACACAATACTCTTTATCTGATTTTTAAACCAAAGTGAACGAAATAACAACAGGGTTACTTTTTTCTAATGTTTGATTAGAAATTGTATGAAAACATTTATCAAACTTAAGTTGACACCCAGTTAAAGTCTATTCGACTTAAAGCAGGGGTTCTCATCAAAGTCCTGCTCACGGACCCCTAGTAAAGTAATTTTTTTTCGCGGACCCCTTTGAAGCCCAAGTTCAAAATAAAACTTATATTATTTTTGAAAACACTGTTTTTTCGGTTCTTTATGCGGACCCCTTGGATGGTTGCTACAGACCCCCAGGGGTCCACGGACCCCCATTTGAGAACCGTTGACTTAAAGAATGCTTTATTTTCGACTATGAAAGTAAAAAAGATAATACAGTACTTTTCGTTTATAGTCCATTCCGCTTAAAGGCCAAAAACGGATGTAAGCCAAAACAGTCCTATTCACTTGCAGGTTTTTCGAATTTCATACAAATTATTTGTTCTTAAGTCCACTTCGCCTATAGTCCATTTTTTTAAAGGCCAAATTTTCTTTGCATGCATAGCTAATATTGTATAGAAAAAAACTTTTATATAGTCCACCGTGTTTTTTTAATACCTTTTTTAAACAAACTGGCAACCTTTTTTATTTAGACTTCTGGCAACTTTTTATTACAATAAGCTTTTAAAGCATTTAAATTACAATAAATAATAATATGTTAAGGTTTTTGTTTAAACTATTGATTTTATTTAAATCAAAATTTGCTTATATTTTAAATAAACTTTTATTTTGTTAAAAAAAAGTGGTTTTATTGAAGAAATTGCATACTTTGTATATAGTCCAAAATGTGTATTATATCTGGATTTAATTATAGTCCATAAAGTGGCTTAAAAAGAAATTCGGTTATAGTCCTAATTCGCTTATAGTTCACAAAAATTGTGCAACTTTAGTTGTGGACTATAAGCGAAAACTACTGTAAGAGCTTTTTAGTTTAGAGTATACTTTAGCAAGAGTCGACTTTAGTATATGACAATGAATATGGGCCATAATATTTAAATGCATAGTTTAAAATAATAATACGTTTTACAAAAGTATTTAAAAATGAGAGATCGTGTAAAAAAATAGAGATCGAAAATTTCTTTACAAATTTTCAAAAATTGACTGGTTTTTGTTAATAAACATAAGTTTATTGACCACGAGCGGCTTGAGTCGTGTTCGCCGATTGGAAATAATTTGGCCAGCCTTGCTGAACATTCGTTCCGACTCGCAGGAAGTTGCCGGCACGCATTAATATTTTTTTGCTACCTCTTTGATAGCCACCATACTTTCTGCAATCGTAAAAAAAAGGTTCATTAATTTCAGAATATTAAGTATAATTAACTTTAATTAAATTTACCTTTCAAAACGAAATAGGGTCGCATTCTTCTGCTTCATTTATACTTTCCAGGTGCTGTCTCAAAATTACGATGGCATCCGCTAGCAATGATTTTATTTTTGACTTAATTTTGTTTTGCAAAAAAGAAAAATGGGTTTTTTGAGAAGATTCGGGTGGTATTGGCTGCTCCCGTGGAGTTCTTGACAAAACGATATACATCTCCTGCTCCAAAGCCTTAACTGCCTGATCTGCATTTGAAACCGACTAAAACCATCCTATGTAAATCGAGGATCTATTAGGGTTGATATGCGGGGAACAGTCCTTGTTTCATAGTGTGCAAATATATCACTTAAACGGCTACTTAACATTTCGAAGGCACAGAAAACTTCTGCAGTTTTAAGATTAGGTCTTAAGTTTTGCAATTTTTGATGGAGCTCGTATCTTAGAGGAATGACCAGAGAAATTGTTGCAATTTTGCTGCCAGAAATAGCCAGAGTTGCATCTTGAAATGGAGTAAGAAGTTTTGCAAGCTCTTTCAAAGTATCGGTTTTCTCTGCGGAAAATGGAACCAGAGCCTTAGATGTACAAAGAAAACAGATGATAGTGCTTCCTTCGTTTCTAAAAGTCTTTTTATCATTTGAAAAGCACTGTTCCATCGAGTTGGGACTTCCTGAATCAGGCCAAGTGGAGTTTCAATAGTCTGGACCTGCTTAAATTTGGCCATTGTAATTATGCTGCGTTTCATAAAGGAAACAATGTACTTACATTTAGCCAAAATGAGCATCTTGAACTAGCAAGTTTATGGTGTGTGCGAAACATGGAAAATGCCAGACACCACTCCGCCAAAGCCTCGCGAATTGAGGCTGCAATATTCGCAGCAGTGTGATTGGTGGGCGTTTAAAGGGTAGTTGTTGACAAAACGGCTGAGATAAGCTTGAATTCATAATTAATAAAATGGCAAGTTATAGTCAAATAGCAAATGAGGGCTTTTGAAGTCCAACCGTCTGTTGTAAGTGCAACAGACCGAAGTTGGTCTTTTAAAGTCTCGTGAACTTTGTGAAGCGATACATCTCGTAGGTAGGTTTTACTAGGTAATTTATACCTGGGATCCATTTTCTGCATTAACGCACGAAATCCATTATCATTGACAATACTAAATGGTTGCACGTCTAGTGCAATCATACGCATTACATATTCATCTAGTTCTACCTTACGCTTTGAATCAGCTGGATACTACACATCTCTGGCTAAAAATACATCCAATTTCGTTGGTGCAGAAGGATTTTTTGAATTTAGATAATTAAGATGCATGCGTTTCAGATGATCCATAAGGTTCGTCGTGTTGCCAGCCGTGTTTAACACTTTTCCGCAATGATTGCATGTAGCCTTTGTCCTTTCCTTCGTTCGTTGAAAATACTGCCAAACATACGAACCTTCCCGATTGCGTTTTGAGGACTCAGCCTCACTGACTACCTCTGACGTTCGTATAACGAAGAAAAAATAACATTATAGTCATATAATGTCGGACGTAAATGTGCGCTGGAAATTGACGGCCTAAAAAGTAAATTCCCGCGCACCACTCTGCAGCATACACATTTGCTTTAACTTTTACTTACTTTTAAGATGTTTCTCCATTTTTATAGATAACCCCACGAAACAAATTTTCTATATGTTAAGTAAAAGTAATAAACGAGAAATAGATTTTTTTAGAAATGAAAAAAACATCGATAGTCGTCATTAAACATCGATGTTTAACAAAAATGCAAAAACATCGATACATCGATAGTACCATCGATGATTTCTCCACCTCTAGTAACCAGTAATTTTATATAAGAAATGCTTAGAATACGAGAATTTTAAGTAATTTTCTGATATAAGAAAAATTATAAATTTAAAGAAAATAAAGTGCATTTCATTCCGCTGGTATCTTAATTTTACTATTTTCATTCAATTTGCCATTATTAATAGCGAACTTAAGCCACATTAATTCATTTACAAAAAAATTTTTGAAATAAAATACAATATAAAAATTATTCAGATTTTCATTTATTTATTTTTTTTTATTTTATTTGTTTTTTTATTAAGTTATTGTATTTGCTATATAAAAATAAATTTGTGAAGGCTAATGACAACGCCAAATGTTTTAAAATTTTTAAATCATATTACTGAGGATTGCAAAATTGTAAAAGGATAATTTCTTTTCGAAGAAGGTGGGGTACCATTTAATTATTATTAATACAATAATAGTTAGACTTTAGATTTAGTGTAGGTTGTTCTGACAATATAATGCGTTTTCAAGCAAAAGCGTAAGTGGGTATCGAAGAGAGTGAGAGAGAGAGAGAGAAAGAAAGAAAATTGTTAACTTCCTTCTATTTTAGAAGTAAAACTTCTAGTAATTTGATATTGGTTATTTCAAGAATAATATCTGTGGTGTTACTCTGTATTTCGATGCGAAAGAAAACACTTTTAAAACACAATGTATAAGCCATAGGAATTTGAATTTTTTTTTTCGAATCAATATACAGAGTAACACCCCTGGATGTATTGGCGGGAGACGGATAGCCCCCCATACAAAGTATAAAGCTGCACCTCCAAATCTAAAGAGAATGAATTCGAACATAAAAGTGATAAAAAAAACTGTTTGTTATGCTATATCTGGAAAACTAAAATAGTGAGAGTCTATATGTTTGATGTGTTGCTTTATGGAATTTAACACTCCACAGTTATTACCCAGTTGGTCGGAATGTTAATGACATTGTTGGTAATGATTTATACACGATATATCATCTATCGCATAGGTTTTTTTGAAGATAATTTAAATAAATTAAAATTAAAAAATGCTGTTAACGTCAGCATGAAGCTTAGCCTTCAATACTTTATTCTAGAAATAAATTAAAATATGCGTTTCTAAACACCTTTTTACAAGGCGCCATGCTTTTTGCAAAAAATTAGGCGACTCTATTGTTCGTTAAAGTATTGCATGTCGTGTTCCCTATTATTTGGCAACTCTTTTTCGATAATTTCGTTTATGGCTGCTTGTCACTGTCACTCATCTGGTATGCAGGTAGCCGTTGTAGTGTAGCCGTCCTCGATGATACTTTTAGCGGCTATTAGACGGTCCAATTTTGCATATGAAAGCGATATGATAAGAGAGAGTATCAATAACAAAAATTTTTGAAATTCATCTAGCGCAAAACACGAGCTTGACGAGTGCTTACATGCAAAGTTTGACTGTCTAATAGCCGCTTTAAAGACGCAGCCTATATATACTTAAGTACGCTTGTACATTATGTGTCTTTTTGATAATGCGTGTAGCGAAGCACGTTGTATTAAGTTGAAATATAAATTTATTAACTTGAAATAAAAAGCAGAAATTTAGAAAACAATTTTAACTATTTTCAGGCTGTACGATGATGCGTAAATGTCATTTGAATACTTGTCCAGTTGGTATTGCTACACAGGATCCAGTACTGCGTAAGAAGTTCACTGGTAAACCGGAACATGTCATTAATTTCTTCTTTATGTTGGCGGAAGATGTAAGTTAAAGTTTAAAAAGTACTTTCCTTTCTTCTAATGATTTTCTTCAATTCTTATAATTAGATACGTAAAGTAATGGCCAGCTTGGGTATAAGAAAATTCCAAGATCTTATTGGTCGCACCGATTTGTTGCGTGTTTCTGAGAAACTATCTCCAAAGGCCAGCACTTTAGATTTATCTTTGCTTTTGCAAGATGCTTTGAAATTGCGTCCTGGCACAAATATCTTGGGTGGCTCTGTAAAACAAGATTTCCAGTTGGAAAAACGTTCCGATAATGAACTCATCAAACGAGTTCAATCCATTTTTAATGGTTCTGAAGATAATATCACTTTAAAAATGCGCATCAATAATGAAGAAAGAGCTTTTGCTTCTACACTTAGCTATCATATTGCTTGGTAAGTTCTTTTTCTTTAACGGTTTGAGGTCATTAGCAAGTTAATTTTCATAATTTTTTAGCAAATATGGTGAAGGTGGTCTGCCAGAAGGCAAAAGTATGGACATTTATTTGGAAGGATCTGCTGGTCAGAGTTTCTGTGCTTTCTTGGCTAAAGGTGTCAATGTTACTTTGAAGGGAGATGCTAACGATTATGTGGGCAAGGGCTTATGTGGTGGAACCATTGTAATTACACCACCTGACACAGCTCCTTTCGAGTCCCACTTAAATGTTATTGTGGGTAACGTATGTTTGTATGGTGCTACTGAAGGTCGTGCCTACTTCCGTGGTATTGCAGCTGAACGTTTCTGTGTGCGCAACTCCGGTGTAACAGCTGTGGTAGAGGGTGTAGGTGATCACGGCTGCGAATACATGACTGGTGGTACTGTGGTTATATTAGGTCTAACTGGCCGTAACTTTGCAGCTGGTATGTCTGGTGGCATTGCTTATGTCTATGACATCGACGGTTCATTCAAACCAAAAGTTAACCCTGAATTGGTAGAACTTTTGCCTCTGGAATTACCGGGAGACGTTGCTTTAATTAAAGAGCTTTTGCAAGATTTTATTGAAAAGACTGGTTCTAAAATTGCCAAACAAATCTTAGATAACTGGGCGCAGGAACAAGGCAAATTTGTAAAAGTCTTTCCTTATGATTATCAAAGGGCTCTTAAGGAACTTCAAGCCGAAAAAGAAGAAGAACAAAACAAATCAGATCTCAAAGCCATTGCGAATGGAAAGAGCAATGAACCATCCATCAAGGATATTGAAGAAGCTGTACAAGATGTAGTATTGGAACAAAAGAAAGCTGATCGCATTTTAGACAAAACACGAGGTTTTGTCAAATACAAGCGTGAAACTGCACCGTATCGTGATGCCGAGGAGCGGCAAAAAGATTGGGAAGAAGTTTACAATTTTCCCCATGTTCGTAAAAATCTCAAAGTCCAAGCGGCTCGTTGTATGGAATGTGGTGTACCGTTCTGTCAATCTAACTCGCATGGCTGTCCCTTGGGTAACATTATTCCCAAATGGAATGACTTAGTATTCCACGACGATTGGAAGGAAGCGCTTCGCCAACTATTGCAAACTAATAACTTCCCTGAATTTACGGGACGTGTTTGTCCAGCGCCTTGTGAAGGTGCCTGTGTCTTGGGTATTTCTGAACCTGCTGTTACAATTAAAAATATTGAATGTGCAATAATTGATCATGCTTTTGAACAGGGTTGGATTAAACCCGAAATACCAGAGGTACGTAGTGGCAAAAGAGTTGCCATTGTTGGTTCTGGTCCTTCAGGCTTGGCGGCAGCTCAACAACTAAATCGTGCTGGACACTTTGTAACAGTTTATGAACGCAATGATCGCGTTGGCGGTTTACTACAATATGGTATTCCTACAATGAAACTGTCGAAAGATGTGGTCAAGAGACGTGTTGATTTGATGGCCGATGAAGGTATTGAATTCCGCACCAATGTTCATGTGGGCAAAGATATTCAGGCTGAAGTTTTGCTGCAAGAGTAAGTATTAAATAGTTAAGTTTTTAGTTAGTTTCTGCAAAGAAATATTTTATAATCAGTTAATATTTGATGTCCTTCTTAAGAGGGATTTATAGTAATTTGAGCTCTATAAGAAACAACTTGATTTTAAAGATACTTTGCTCAAAGTCAATATCTTTTCGTGTGTCTTGAAATTAATAATAATGATTTTTATAAACTTCCATTGAAGATATGATGCTGTTTTGATAACTACGGGTTCCACTTGGCCACGTGACTTACCACTGGCAAATCGTGATCTTAAGGGTATTCATTTTGCAATGGAATTCTTAGAGGCCCAGCAAAAGAAACAATTGGGCGGTAAAAAGGATATTATTTCTGCCGAAGGCAAAGATGTCATTATTATTGGCGGAGGTGATACCGGTTGCGATTGTATAGCCACATCACTGCGCCAAGGAGCCAAAAGTATTACAACCTTTGAAATTTTACCTGAACCACCCAAAAATAGAGCAAATGATAATCCCTGGCCACAATGGCCCAAAGTATTCCGGTAAAACTTTTAAAATAAATGAAAAACTTCAATTTATCATGAATAATATTTCAGAGTGGATTATGGCCATGAAGAGGTGCGTGTCAAATGGGGCAATGATCCTAGACAATATTGTACTACAACCAAAGAATTCATTGGTGAAAATGGTCATATAAAGGCTGTAAAGACGGTTGAAGTTGAATGGACTAAAACAGCTACTGGAGGCTGGAGCATGAAAGAAGTACCCGGCTCGGAAAAACATTTCAATGCTGATTTAATATTATTGGCAATGGGCTTTTTGGGTCCTGAAAAGACCGTACCCAATGAATTGTCCTTAGAATTAGATCCCAGAGGCAACATTAAAGCTGTGAATGGAAATTATGGTACCTCAAATCCTAAAGTATTTGCCGCAGGAGGTACTTTATTTTTAAACTGTGTACAAAATATTTGTTTATTTATTTAACACCATATTATTATTTTTATTGCAGATTGTCGCCGTGGTCAATCGTTGGTAGTGTGGGCCATTACCGAAGGTCGTCAGGCTGCTCGTCAAGTAGATTCCTATCTCACTGGACGTCCCAGTGGCCTTCCAGGGCCTGGTGGAGTTGTTGATCCCACTAAAAACGCTTAATTTTTTAATTTATTTTTTTTACACGGTTAATATGTATCGTTTTTTGTGGTAGTCTTTTTTTTAATCTACTTATTTATTTCCTAATTACTTAAGGATATGAAAAGGAAAACTAATAAACAGCTTTAAATCCTTTTTGTTAAATATCCACAAGACTTTATTTTTAAAGAGAATTTTTTTTTAATATTTTAGTTTTATTTATTTAAGTTATTCTTAATAATGAAACTAAAATTTTGTTAAAAAAAAATTTAAATATATAAAGCAAATTCGAAATTAAAAATTATAATTAATAAGATGTACGCATATTTAAATTATTTTAACAAACAAAAAATAATGTAAAGAAATGCTTAAAACCATGTTATATTATTACAATATTATTATTATTATTGTATTATGCAAAAATTAAAGTAAATACACATTTAATGGTCAATTAGCTGCACTTAAATGAAATATTTATAATTTTATTTTCTAAATATTCTATTGTTAATTAAACAGGAAACCATTACACTTTGTATTCATTTATTAAATTTTTGAAATTGAAACATTTCATAAAAGTATAAACGGCAAATAAGCTGGAAAGGACATCGACTTATATCATTAAAGGAAATGACCGTGACATGACACCCAATTTTGTTTTCTATTCATCACCCCGATCGTGATATCGTTTCACTCGAAATGTTTTCCCTTTTATCCAAATTACAATCATAAATAATTCACGTGAACAATTTTTCAAGTAAACAAAAATTCCCCTTATCGTGATTGATTTTTTTCCCCGAAATTTTTTTACTTTTCCCTTGGATTTGTTTTTTTTTTTAATTTTACTGGGACACTTTATACATTATGCAAGTGTTTATTAGTTATAATAAGAATGTTAAAATTATTAACACATTTTTTTAATTCAAGGTCAGTTTCTGCAGTGCAGACTGACTTTATGCTCGTAAAGTTATGACGAGTTTTCATTAAAAATGACATTTAATGAAAAATAAAGATATTAAAAATCTAATACAAAAATTTATTTTATTGAAATGGGTCAGTAGCAATGTTACGGGTAACTTCAAAAAAAATTTTTTATTTTTAACAATTTTCAATGATCTTATTCTTCGTACTTACACTCGATGTGCACTAATAGCTTATTAGTTTTGAACAGCTATGCAATGAAGGGAACATATAATTCTCTTCGAGGAGAATGAAAATTTCATGGGAACAAAAATTTCACTTCTTATTCACGAAAGGGGTGATTAAATTGAATGAATTTTATACGTACATCGTATATATATAAAAATTAATTATTATACCATTGGTACACTTTATTAATTGAAAATTTAGAAATTTTAAAATAAAATAACACCCATTTAAAAAGTATAGTTTTCAAATGCTTAGCTCGCCCCTTTAAAACGCGACTTACTTACATATACATATATTGGCGAGAAAGGAAGATATTTAGAACAAGTCGTTACCTGGTTAAAGAATTCAAAGAAATCTTCCACTCCTTAAAAGTTAGATAGAAAACATGCAATGCGATTTGCAAGTGCAATTTTTAAGTAAAAAATAAACTACATGTTGATGACTTCAACAGGCTCTTATGTATTTTGAAATGGAGATTACAGACAAATAAAAACTAATCAATATGATTGGTGGTAACTGGCATCATTTCAATGCCATGTTCACCGTCGATATTATCTCCTTCCTTGCCTTGGCCCTCAATCAACGGTTCCAAATATAAATCAAACTTATATTGCATTCACTTTTGTCGGTTTGCCGTTAATATTAAGAATAAATCAAGAGTTACGACCCCTTAGGTAACCGATGATTGTGCAAATCATGCAACATCATGCATTCACGACCACTAATAAGGTATAGAAACAGAAGTGCTTGATCCACACTTTACATTTCCAAAAAAAAGAGATTCTTTATGACTTTCATATTGAATATAGACCAGTTAAGGAATATTCCCTCTTAAATTCCTGACAATAAGAAGAGCTCTTGCCATATACATATAACTACAGCTTTCATTCTAATCGGTTATAAAACATATTAATCGTCGCCATAAACTTTGCGAAATTTACTTCAGGAAGAATTTCATCTGGATTTTCATCTGAACAGAGAGCAATTAATTATCGTGGTTCAAGTTTTCGTAGCAAAAACTCAACGTTTTTTTTTTAGTTTTGTAATAGATTAAAAATAGCTCGCAACATTTATCATTAATCTATTACAAAATTTCCGTAGTCGAAATACGCCTACGCCAAATACGATAGGGGTGAATAAATGCCATTCATCCGTCAAAGTGATCCATGCACTCATTTCCTTCAACAAACACAAGTTCTAGTTTAAATGTATGAAGCGACAGCAGGCATTTAAATGATGAGTGGCTGCGCGAACATCATTCAGAATCTTATCTGAAAACATATTACGAATTTTGGGTTCAGTTACCCGAAGCTCAAAGAATACACACTACTGTCGATGTCGTGGCGACACCCCTGAATAATTTGGGTTTTGCCAATAAAAAAGCATTTGCTTAGCGATATATATTTTAGAAAAGAACGAAAATTGATCGTTTGTAAGATTAATTTTAGAATCAAAATATCAAATTTAAGCAATAATAAGGAAATTACACAAATTTAAAATGAGTTAAAATGTTATTCACTCATATACTGGATATCAGGTTATGAAAATTAAAGATTTGCTTTCTCTGCAATTGTTTTGTTCAAAATTAAAGTTTTTTACACATAATCCTTCTTCAATTCAAAACACTGAACGTATTCTATATGTTTAATCAGTATAGAGAGCATTTATAACTTTAGTGGGATACATATTTTACGTTGACTGTTGCAAAAGGCGCACTTTTATCTAACTAATTTTTCTTTTTTCCAAATTAAATCATTTTCTTTGAAAAGGGTGTCATTTTTTCTGCAAATAATATCGAGCTTTGAATTGTATGCTTCAAAAGTTTTGTTCCCAGGCATGATTTGAAACGCAAATTTCGAATGAAGCCCTAAAATTCTGCAAGGAAATTATGGTTAGAAAATCTAGCGCTAATATTCACCCTTATTCTGTTTGGCGTCGTCAACACAAGATGACGTCCTTTTTCTTCGTTTGTTGTAAATCGGTATTCTCGTTGTCAATATTGTCATTAATCGATGACTGTCGTCATACATATGTTTGGTATTCCCTAAGAACAATTGATGTTGATGTTGCTTGTCGTCGTCATTTTTGGTGTTGTGTTGTATCGTTTGCTAGAGGAAACTTAAAAAAATAGGAAGCGTACGGCGATATTAAAAAAGCAAATTAAGAAACATATATAAAATAACACAAAGGAAATGTGAAACACTAAAATTATTAAGCCCTGTCAATTTGAAAAATTAGTGAAAGAGTAAGAAAAAATCTATTCCTTGCTAGAGAATTTCGCAGGGGCATTATTACAACTTGTCGGACTGATAAGTGGATTTGAATTTTAAAAACTTCACTTATTTTTTTTTTTTTTTATCCATTAAATAGTAACATTAAAAATTAAAAGTTTTATTAATGCAAAGCTCTTTATCAAGCAGAAAAAATTATAACTTTAACTAACGGCAAGTTGCAATAATGGCCCTTAGACTATTTAATTTAATTGTTTTTAAAAGTTTTTTAAATATTTTGTTTTTTTAGAAAAAACTTTCCTTAACACTTTCTTAACGTAATAGAAAACAAATTGAATCAACTGTCACAATATAAGATATGTGTGTTTTATTTATTTGTATTATCGATAAACAGTCAACGTCGTCATTAAGCTGTTAGCGAATACCAAATTAGTATTGATGTTGTGTTAAATTGATGTTGTCTTAAGGGTGAATAATAACTTTTATTGGTTTTTTTTTTTTTGGTTGGTTAAAAATCATTGAATAAATTTTGTTTTAATAAAAAAATCCTACAACACAATGCGTAGTATGAAAAATTAATTAAAAAAAAATTATCTCTAGTGATTATTAACAATTAATGTTTTAAAAGTTTAAAAATATTAAAAATTAATTATAAAAAGAAAATAAAAAATATTATTAAAACTATACACATATTTACATATTTTTACTTTATCTACATAAAACACAAAATTTTAAAAAGATTTTTAAGACAATAACTAGAAAATAAATTATGTTAAAATTATCTATTACATATTAAAAAAGAAATAATTATATTGTTTGGTATGCTGGTCACTATAAATAACTGCAAATGATTTAATATTATTGAATTTAAATGAAATTAAAATAATTATTTACAAAACTATTAAGTAAAAATAGTTGAAGAAATGTAAAATATAATTATTGTAAAATACCAATTTTAAAACATTATTAATTCAGTTTTTAAACAGAAATGCTTGAAATTATTAGCTGGACTCTCCCATGTAATTTTTTTATACTCGTCTTAACTCACACACATCATATCTGTTGAAAAAAAATCCAGTCGAATTCCTGAGTAAATCTACATTTTCATTTGATTATTTTTTGACGCTTTGTCTTCGAAAAATTTATTTGAAATAAATAAAACTGTTACTTGATAAGGCAAGGTACAATAAAAGATCCTTACCAGTTGCTGGAAGGCTTTTTTAATAGAATCGGAATATTTTAGGAGAATATATTCTTTTCACAGAGCAACATTATTTCAGTATGAAAAATTTCGTTTTGATTTTCAAAGCTCCCCGATTTATTTTATAAAAGAGAAACAGCTTAAAGAAAAAAATCAACTAAAAATGGAAATTGAAGATTTCTGTCTGTTTTTTCATCTGCCGTAATGTCAAAAGAGGACTTTAACTTCTTCTAAAAAAATATAAAAAAATTTGTCAAAGGAAAAAATGAGACTGAGGGTGTAAAAAATATGAAATTCATGTTTCTGTGATTTCAAACTAACACATCTTTTCCATATTTATTTAAAAAATAAAATATAAAAATTTTCTTTTTGTTTTCATTATAAATCTGCAAACGAAGTGTTCATTCGCATAAACGTCACAATATAAGAACATCCTTCAGACCGGACTTGATTAATTTTTTCCTTATGAAATTAAGCGGAATTTCTATTTACGTATCATCAGTTAAAATATAAATGGAATGACGACTTTTTTGATTGTTTTCATAGAAAAGTGAAAACTCATCATCAGAATGCCGAAGCAAAAGGTTTCAAATTTCGTTTGCAATTTCTTCCGATGCCCTGTTTTTCGAATCGCTGTGCGATTAATAACTCATATTTTTCAAAATTAACCACGAACATTTATGTGTAAACACTAAGTAAAATAGGCAGTTGGTTCATTTCTTGAAAATATATTATCAGGCATGTCGCACATTTTGATTATATAATGACTTGTGGCATGTAATCGCCACTTTGAAGCTTTTTCTTGTTGTTATTTCAATAATAACGAATCTCATGTGTTTTACTTTTTGCTTAATAAATTAAGTTATTTTAAACATTTACATTTTTATGTAATCGTTATTTATTTGGCTGAATTAATAAAAGTTATATTTATTTTTACACCATCTATTAAACTCAGTATAAATTAATTAATTAATACATTTTTTTTAAACTATAAACACAATAAATCGTCGTCGGTAAAAGGTTGACAACTCTTAACATGTTTTTTGTACTTTTCGGAAAACAAAAACAAAAACGTTATTACCCTGTTGCTAAACCGTGTTGGAAGAAAATAAAAAAGCAAAAATTAATCGGAGATATTTTTTGGTGGGATGATGTAAAGAAAAGAAAGCTATTAAAATTACTTTTCTTAAAAAAAGATAAATAAAAACCGAATTCGATTTTTTTGCGAGTTAAGAGTTGGCAAACTGTGACCGAGATGTTATGATAATAATGCATATTATAATATTATAATTCATATTCTAGTAAAACAAAAAATATATGAATTATTAACTAAAATAAAAATAAAAGATTATTTATCTATTTATTATTAATAAAATATATTCATTATATGTTAACATAAAAAAAGCCTTTTCTAAGGAAGAACACGGTTAAAAGGTGACTGTAAGTATTTTTTTTTTGGTTTTACTTGAAGAAACGGAAAAAAATATGTCATTCTTGGAATTTCCAGGTATTCCTGGGAAAAATGTAATTCTTCAGGAAAAGTAATGTTAAAAATTTTATTGTTTTATTAAAAAAATAAACAAACAATAAAAATAATTGTTTAATAATATTTTTAACAGTTTTACATTAGATCAGGGATACATTTTTCTGCAAACCAAAAAAAAAATAATATAAAATTCCATCCGTATTTTAAAAATTAGAAGAAAAATCTTACGACAGATTTTTGCGCGTTTACGCAATTCATCCCTGATATAATGATTAGTAATTGCCTTTTGAAAATTTTTAAAAAACATAGAAGACCATACGATTGTCAAATCTTCATTCGTAATTGTGCTCTATTTGTGCAGATTCATTACATATTTTGTTTAGACGATCCCACTGGTACTATTTTGCACAAAAATTTGTCATGTCGTAAACTGCCCTTAAGCAGTGCTGAAAACTTTTCATCTACAAAAATAAAATGTAGAGGACAACTGTTGTAGTACCATTATATGATATAATTGGGTGACTTCACATTGGTATTTCTAGTTTTTTACGAAATAATATATTTTTTATGAAATCAAAAGTATTTTAAGTTGAACAAAGGTTTTAAGGGACCGCCTCACAAAAAATTTTTCAAATCCATTCAGCAGTTTTTACGTGATGCGAACACAGACAGACAGAAAAAATCTAAAAACAGGTGTTTTGTATTCCATATCGATTACTGTTTACACCAACATCAAACTTTTAAAAAAATACTTCATGTACAGATTAAGTAGAATTCAAACGAAGCGGGATATTTAAGAATTTTTAAATGTCACAACCAAAATATTTAAAAAACAATCAGTGTATCTTTTAAATTGCTAGTGATTTTAAACTTTCCATTTCCCTAGGAATTAGGCCAATTACATAAATTTTTTCGGAAATTCCCAAACCCTAGTCGTAACACTACGAAAAAATAAACGCCGATAGAATATGGAACAAAGATTCATGTTTTTCTGTGTGGACAAAACATGGCGATGATAATGTTTTGTTTGCTCATGACTTTTAATGTATTTTTCTTTATTTATTATTGTTTTTTTCATTTTTGTTTAAATATTGCTTCAATTCAATGTAGAATTTTGTAGAATTTTCAAAATAAAAGTGACGTTTGTTTGCAGACATCGTTGTATGAAAATATATTCTGACAGCGCTGTTTGAACAAGAACATGACATCGACAACAACAACAACGACAACGACTGTCTACACAACCCATTTTATTGTGTGCACCTGAAATTGTTCAATGAGGGTTTTCACACACGACTAATTTTTAATCCGCACAACTTTTGTTCTTCCGTATTCACACCGGACTAATTATGCTGGCATAAAATTGTGCACGTATACACAGCTTTGTGTGTGTTAGTAATTTCTATGTTTATTTCACGTTTGCCTTTCGTTCGTTAAACACATACATAAAATGCGGAAATATGGCTGAAATAATTGATGATGAATTGGCAATAATTTTAGGAGGAATTTCTAGTGGCTGTAACTTGCAAGATGCATCATCATTCCTAGAAGCTAAAGATTTCAATTAATATTTTATTCATAAGAAGAAGAATTGATTCATATTTGACAAAAAGTTCGTTTTCAATTTTTTTTCCTGTAAAATACATATAAAAATTAACTCAAATTAACTTTAAACTTATGTGCTGTTTTTGTATTTCAGGCGATCAATTCGTCTGAAAAATTTATATGGAAAATACTAAAAAAATTGAGTGTTTTTCATACAAAATTTTCAGACAAGTTGATCGTTTGTAATACAAAAACACCACATTAATTTCCCTTGATAAAATGTTATAAGAAAATTGAATTCAATCATAATAAAATTCATCATTGATGTATTCATGTTTACGCGTCGATGGACGACTAAACACTAAAAATCGCTCTGCAAAAAAAAAAAAAAAACGCAGAACCTGTGTTTTCATAAGTGTGTATGTGTTAGTTTTGTTCTGCTTGTGCGGGGTTGAAGCTGGTTGAAAAATTGTACCAACCAAAAACCACTCTCCTCACCGAAAAAGCCTACAAACTGCGATTTTATGCCAGCACAATTAGTCTAATGTGAAAACCCTCAATGGTTGAACAACTCGATGAAAAGCTTAAGCTGCCTATACCAGTGGACGGACTTACTTCTATTTCTACTAATACTTATTTTGTTGATATTTCACGTTGGTAATTATTTATCACCATATCGTTTAAATATCATAGCTAAATTGAAAGAGTAGTTGTGGTACGATTATTTCCCTTGGAGTAGCGAAGCACATTAGGAATAGTTAGACTGCTATAAAATTGGTTCTTCTGTTATGAAATTGAACGTCTATAAATGTAGTTTTTCATTAAATACAGTTTTTGTAGCATATCTTTAGGCATAAAAATCCATTAATAACAAAAACAAATGTGTACTAGGGAGTTGGCGGTGAGCTGATATAATGGGTGTTTTTTAAGCCCGACAAAATTAAAAAAAAAATACATAAAAAATAAAAATTTTTATTAACATTTGAAAATTTTTTCAAACATATGACCCTCTCGGCTGTTCTTTACGACGCCTATTTTGGGAGTCCAATTCTAAGCTGGCCGTATGTCGCAAATAACACGAACGATATTGTTCTTCAAGGCGTCAATTATGTTTGATTTATCAGCCTAAAACAGTAACTTTCTCTTGCATCTAATAAATAATGTAATGGAGTCAACACGCACGACCTTGAAGGTCAATTGACGAGTTCATTTCTTGAAATCAACTTTTCGCCAAATTTTGATTTCAATTAGTCGATGGTTATAATTGCTTAATGACAAACAGCGCCATACTGTTTAACTCTAATGCCCAATATTAAGTGTTGCCAATAATTAAAGTTAGAATTTTCTGAGCTGGCCGCGTGGTAGCGATGGCGAATTTACACAATTGCGCCGGTAACCTTATTGTTGTCAATCTATTAAAAATCTGTTTATTATTTTTTTCGTAACGGATTTTGATATTCGGGGTGACGTCGAAATATCGGCTTATAAATGGTAGATGTGATGAAAAAGCAGGCGCTTCTACTTTCCTTACTTTTTTCCATATTGTTAGACACTTTTGCTAAGTTGTATTGACAAACCGATAAGTTCAGAGAAAAATCCTAATTTAAAAAAAATTAAAGTTTTACTAAAAAACTAAATTTTAACAAAATATAACGTTTTTACTAAAATAATAGAAAAGCAAAATTAAATTTAACCAACAACTATCAAAAACATTTAAAATTACTGTAACTGAAAATTCGCCAAAAAAAAAGCTAAAAACTGTCAATAATTTACAAGTTCATAAAAAACACAAGTTTCTCAAAAAAAAAAAAATTATTACCAAAAATAAATATTTATAAAAAAGCACAATTCTTAAAAAACACCGCCTTTAAAACAGATTGATAGACTCCATTATATGGAGTCCATATACACACAACAAATTAAATAACCTAAGGCGTCCAAGTCCCTCATCAGCATTCTTCGGATCCATTACCTTGAGTTGCGTATATTGTAAATATTATCCATTTAACCGACTAATCAATATTAATTTGGTTGGACAAAATTCACACAAAACTCAAAGCATTTCTTGTTGTTTTCTCTACAACACGTCTTGTACATTTGTTGCTTTTGTACTACACCTTCGGTATAGTCACGAAAAGCCAATTTTGTTTTTAATCATTCTGAATGATTCATTCATACTTGTTTTTTCACAACATTGTAGATGCTGTTCCAGTATCATATCAACCACAGGGTATAATATCAACTATTGATGCGTTAGGTATGAATGTATATGCGTTGTGCCTTGCGTGTTTTTAAATTATTTTTTTTAATTTTTTCCCAGCCAGGGCGGTCCTAAAAATACGGCGTTACATTCTGCCAGCGTCTAATTTTTCTTGTTTTCTTTGGAAAACGTCCGCATACATTTGAAAAATAATTTTTCTTTGTAAAACTTAAATTAAAAACTAAACAAAGCCGAAAAAGTAATTTTTAGTTAAGTTATATAAATTAGTAACCTTTTATTCTGTTTTTTATCTTGCTAGCAGCGGCCACGACTTTGTCTGCATATCATTTCGCATTATGTCAAATTTGGAAAAATGAGTTTTTAAACATTTGTTGTAAAGTTCTGTAAACAGTGTTAAAAACTTTCCATCTACAATAATAAAATGTACAGGACAACTGTTCTAGTACCATTATATAATGAAATTGGGTGACTTCACATTGGTATATCTAGTTTTTTACGAAATAATATATTTTTTATGAAATCAAAAGTATTTTAAGTTGAACAAAGGTTCTAAGGGACCTCGTTACAAAATTTTATTCAAATCCATCTAGCAGTTTTTACGTGATGCGAACACTGACAGACAAACGGACAGACAGGTAGACAAATAATCTAAAAATATGTATTTTGTATTTGATATCGATTATTATTATCGAAATTATCTACAGATGTACAGATGTAGTAAAATTCACACACAACGAGATATTTGAAAATTTTTAAAAGTCACAACCAAAATATTTGAAAAATAATCAGTGTATTTTTTAAAGTGCTAATGATTTTGAAATTCCCATTTCCCGGGAATTTAGCCAAAATTTTCCCGGGAAATTATGGATATCTCTTCCCCAAACCCTAGTTGTATGCTATAATTTTTAGAATTATAAGTTTTTTAAAGAAACCAATCTGTAGGTATCACCTTTCAATTTAAAAAAAACAAATATGGAGCATTTGTTAACATAATCCTTTTTTGAAGTCGGTTAATAAAACATAATGTTTTATTGCTTTTTGATTTGTTATAATAAAAATTCAAAAAAAAACTGAATTTCAGCATTGGAGCGTAAGTAAACATCTAACGTCACTATGATGAAGGTACACAAGGATTCCGATATTGACCGATGGGTGGTTGCATCTACTGGAACATACTTGTAACTTCTAGACTTTCAAGTTGCAATGAATATTTAGGTTTCTTTAATTTTCTACAGACGCAAATATTGTTTCTTCATTGATTTTGATTTTGCTTAAGCTACGAATAGCTGAGTCATTCCATTTCAAATCAACAAAAAAATATTATTTATTTATTTATTTATAAAATATTATACAAACTAATTTGTAAAATATATAAAAAAAAACAAAAGGCGCCGGTAACCAGACCATTAGCGCTCGTATCGTATAAAATTTATATAAAAAAATTAACTATTTAAAAATTAAATAGAAATTGATCGATAAAGCAGTTTTAAAAATAAATTTACAAATGTTAACAAAAGTTTGATAGGAACTACTAATACGGTAAGACCTAAATAACTTGAATGTTATGTCGTTGTAGAGATCTTCGAATTTTGTGGATGTTTTTAGAACTTGAACAATCCAGTATTTCCTCCAGTGGCTCATCCAATTTGAAAATTGGGCAAATTGTAAGTAGGTGAGTAATAATAAAGATTACGTCACAATTGCTACATTTTAATAGATCAGTTCTATCATAGTAATGCTTAGAGTTGAAAACACATTTTCTTACTCTTAGGCGCGCCAGCATAATACATTGTGACCAAGTTAAGTTAATCTTATACTTTTGTCTAGCGGTAATTGCATTTTGTTCTTGAATAATTTTGAAAGGATTATTTATAGCTTTTGAAAAGGTGGAATATCTTTAACTTGGTGTAACTCTAAAGCACTTTTGGCTTTACAGTCTGCTATTTCATTTTCCTGAATTCCAATATGAGAGGGTATCCATAGAACCAAAATTTGTTGCGATGTGTCTAGAATTAGTAACATTTTATTATAAATGCCATTATGGTTTTTTATCAATGCTTTAGTTACGCTTAAACAATCGGTACAGATTAAAGTTTTCCCACCATGATGGACAGCAAGATCAATTGCGGACTTAACTGCAGCAATTTCTGTCATAAAAATGCCAGTATGATCTGGTAATCTGGATTCTTTTATGGTTTCAAGTTGTGTAAATGGAAGCTCTTTAACTATGGAATAAGATGTCAGAACGTTTTGGAAAGATCCATCTGTGTAATAACTCATATCTGGAGAAAAGGAACGGATTTTCTGGTAATACATCGTTTTAAAACATGATGGAAGTTAGCGTATTACACGAATACCACTAATAACACCCAAACCATTGCAACAACAAATATAACACACATAACACAATTATTTAAAAACTGCTAACACAGAACTTAATATTTCCGCACACTAAAGTTCAACCAACTACAATAAAAACAACAATAACATATTATATCTTAAACTACTAAAAATATAATTATTAAGCAATAATTTAAATTATATTGAAATAAATCGTTAATTGTATTTATTAATTTAAATTATATTAAAGCAAATATTATTGTCAACAGAGCATTTATTAAAATAAACTATAATAAGCAAATGTCAAAATTAGGTCAAAATAAGTTGTTAACAACAAGTAAGCAAAATCAATCAACAGAGCATTTATTAAAATAAACTGTAATAAGCAATTATTAAAATAGGTTAAAATAAATTATTAATTATAAAGTAAGCAAAATCAAATTATAAAAAGAAGAACAATAAAATAAAAGTTCAGTTGTTATTACGAGCAGCACACGGCCACGTCTTTTACTTTAAACCTCATAACTTGGATGTGTAGCGTTTTTAATTAGGCAACATAAACTATCATCTGCCTTGACCGATGTATTAGTCCAAGTCAGTTTATTTGATTTTTGAGGCATAGAGATGTTTGATTCATTCAAAATTAAGATTATATTGCTGATAACGGAAGCCTGGCATACAGATGTAGAATGAAGATTCATGCAGACCATCAGCAGATATAGTAAAAGATCTTGATGCCATATTAACAGAAGTTTTTGTTTAGTAATTTTTGTAAATCTGTAAATTTAGCTTCTTTTTTCAAACTATCCAGTGGAGTAGTCCATAGTAGACCAGAAGCGGTTCTGAAGCAGTTGTTTATGGAGGTATTGATTTTGATTATTCCTTTGGGAAATCCATCCTTAAATGGTAATTCCATGTAAAATTGTTCCTATGGTTAATAAACGACAAATTTTAAGAGCTGTGTCAATATGAGGTACTTTATTTCTGCAGCATATAAGGTTCAGTAAATTGTTAATTTATTCCAAAGAAGATTTTTAGTAAAAAACAAACCCAATATTCTAATCTGATCCGAAATTTGAATTTTTACATTACCGATGCTGGTTGTACCCTCACAGCAATTTCTTTTTTGTCAAACGTGAAGAATTTTAGATTTATGTGTTGGTATAACAGCACCACTACCTTCCGCCCAATGTTGAACACAGGAATCAAAGTAATTGAAAGTTAATATAACAGTTTCAGGCACCCCAGAAGCCACAGCCAAAAAAAATATTGTATGCGTAAATGCCGACGTAGTCTATTCTGGGTACAGTACAACGGACAGAGGGGAACCCTGGGAACTGGGAATAGTGTCCATCGACTTTGACAGTTATTTTACGATTGTAGAGAAATGAATTGATAAGAAGCAAGATTCGTTTCGGTATACCCCATTCCTTGAGTTCCATTAATATGTGTGTTGATATAACCCTATCAAAAGTTTTTTCAATGTCTTCTGAAATAAAAAGACTATGTTCACCATTTTTTAGATCAAGGCGCAAAGTTTCTTCAAGCTGGTGACAAACAGTGTGAACCCCATGTCTGGGTATAAAAGCATGCTGCAATTTCGACAAATTGTGGGTCGTAAATTTGCAAAAGCGTTTAGCTAATTTTTTTTTTTAGGATTATGGAGAGAACTGGTAAAAGTGAAATAGGGCGGTAGCCTTCTAAACTATTAGGATTCTTGCCAGATTCCGGAATTGGTGACAATATTGCGGTTTTCCAATCATGTGGAAATATGTTAGAATACAGAATGTTATTGAAGAGTTCACAGAAGCGATCTTTAAGGTTCTTTGGGGCGTTTTTTACCATGGCATACGTAATTTTATCACGTGCTGGGGTGGATCCTTTAAGTCTTTCATCAATTGTTTCATCTAATTCTGAGACTTGAATTTTTTGCAACATTACTTCATATTGTCCATCGGTTTGTATGATGCAAGGTGTTGAAATTTCCAGCATTCTTAGCAGCTATAACACTGGAATTGAACGCTTCATCAGAACTAAGTGAAGCCCAAAACGATGCAAAACTATCAGCAATTTGAGAGGGGTGACATATGCTGTTTTCATTTATAAAAATAGTTGGAACATTTTTAATATGATTTGTTCTCAACTTATTTACCTTTATTTATTTATTTAGAAAATTTTCCCATGTTGTTCTTTTTGCAACCATACACATTCTTTTTAATTTAGCACAAATGTTTTTATATTTAAATAAGTTTGTTTTATTGCGTAATCTCTTGAAGTTTTTCCATGTGTCCCGTTTTAAACGAATTATTTTTGATATTTCAGTATTAAACCAAACTGGGCTATTGTTTTTCTTAGGTTTATGGCTGAGAGGGATGGAATCATTGGCTGATTTTCTGACAATCCTTTTTATTTGGGCTGCTTCCTTATTGATATTTGAAGACTTTGAATATCGTGCAAGTGTTGAATCTACTCTCTTTTTAAAAAGAGACCAGTTAGCATTTTTATCTATAAAACGAGGCGAAAAAATCCTTTTAACTACCTCCACGTCATTTGTAATTTTTATGGGAAAGTGATCACCAACCTCTGGCAATGGTAGACGGGTCCAATTCAAAAAAGGGGCAATATTATTCGAGCACATGGTCACATCTACAGCTGTAAGAGTATTTCTTGTATTAAGAAGGGTGGGGGAGCCATCATTTAATATTACAAGATTATTGTCATTTGCGAAATCTTCAATAATTCTACCATTAGGGGAGTTGGTGGAGGAGCCCCAAAGAGTATCTTGAGAATTGAGATCACCAAGCAATATATGATATGTATTTTCAGCCACAGAAATATTATTAACCATTGAAGTAGATAAGAAGATTGTGGTTTCCACCAATTACAATCGTTTGAAAAAGAAGGCTATTTGTGGATGTTATATGACGTGTTACGTTCAAATTATGTTTTACTAAAATAGCTATACCAGATTTTGCATAATCATAATCCCTATTGTTATGATAGAAAGCTTTAACACCAGGAAGATGCAAAAGCTTTAAATTTTTTTCAACTTGCAGTACTATAATGTTTGGTTTATGCTGTGCGACAAGTAGTTCCAAGGCTAATTTGTTGTTTAAAAATCCTTGTAAGTTTCACTGGAGGATAGTGATGTTTAGGTCCATTGTCAGGAGTGATAAACACATTTAATTCTGGAAAATTGTTGAACATTTTTGTACATGATGATTCATTATCATTGTTATTAGCTTCGTTTTTTGTAGAAGTTATTAGTCCCAATTCGTCACTTTTATCACTAATAATCAATTCTTTTTTTTCATTCATTTATTCTTTATTAGTATTAAAACAATACTTTATAAGTTTATATAATAATAATAAATTTTAAGTCTCATATAATAGACAATGTAAATAACAAACTCTATATTACATTGTTCCTAACAAGTATTACAGCATTTCTTCTAAATACAGCATTGTTATGCTCATTTTTAACCTAATTAGGCAATTGGTTATATAATTGTAGTCCTTTGTAGAAAAGCGAACGCTGCATTGCCACCATAACTGTCCGTTCAATTCGAAAGTCGTTGTTATTTCTTAAACGATATGGTTGCATTCCTGCGACGTATGCTATTTGATCTTTTATATATTGTAGTGCATTTCCATTTTTTATTTTTTGAATAAAGTTTAGGGTGTTTAATTTTAGACGCTGTTTAATATTAAGCCATTTTAGAGAATCGAGCATATAGTTTATTGAGGTGTATCTATTGCATCTTAGTATGACACGCATTGCCTTATTTTGAAGCTTCTGCAGTCTTTCAATTTATTGTTTTGTGCAGCATGAGTACATAATTGTTGATCCAAATTCAAAATGAGGTTTAATCAACGTGCTGTAAATCTTTATTGCGGTCAGAGCATTTGTATTTTTTCTTAATCTCCTAAAAAAAACAATTTTTTTCCCCAATTTTTTTGCATATAAAATCGATGTGACTTTTCAAATTTAGGTTGTTGTCAATAATAAATCCCAGGTATTTAATCTGGTTAACTTTTTCAATTTCTTCGTCATTAATTTCAAAACTTATATTGCTGTTAGTTTTTATTTCTATAATTTTAGTTTTACTTTCATTTAATTTTAGTTTATTAATTTTTAGCCATGTATTTACATTATCAATATCTGTCCTAAGTCTATCGTAACATTGTTCTGTGGTATCATCTTCGATGTATATAAGTGCATCATCCGCATATAGTATTATCTAACTGTTGGGATCCCCAAATAAGCAACGATGTTTTATGTACTTAAATGTATAACTCTGTTTAATGTATAAATTGTGCCATTTTTAAAATTAAAGATACTTGTTCTAGAAGTCTAATTAGCTACACGCATTGTATATACGCGGTAATAAAATAACTTTTGTAATGTTCTTTTGTATAGTAGTAATAATAATGTGTATTTGAATAAAGATTAATAATTAACTTATATTCGTTGTACTTTTTCATTCGACCACTCTCGAGAATACAACACTAACAATCATTTAATACATTTGGCATATCGTTGATATAAATAATAAAAAGTAAAGCACCTAAGATTGAACCCTGCGGTATGCCATATTCATTATTTGCTGTTGGTGATATAACATTATTTACTTTTGTAACTTGCCTTCTATTTGTTAGATAGGACTCGAACCACTTTAATTCAATCCCCTGAATGCCGTAATTGCGAAGCTTCTGAAGTAGTATACCTCTGTCTATCGTTTCGAACGCTCTTTTAAATTCTAAGAAGATTGCTACTACTTTCTTATTTTTTTCGGTTTTTTTCCATCTGTTCATAATGTAATTGACAGCTGTCTCGCACGAAAATTTCTTTCTAAATCTAGATTGGTACTTATGCAGTATGGTGTTTGATTCCATGTAGTTTTCCAGTTGGCTTTTAACTACTTTCTCTATTATTCTCTCGCATGTTTTTAGTGTGTTTATTGGACGAAATTCTTCACATAGCTTTGTCTTTGCAATCTTCTTAATTGGAGTTATCATTGACTCTTTCCAATTGTGTGGGAAGCTTCCCGTTGTTACTGATTTATTCACTGTATCTAACATTACTCTTCCTATCACATTCCAACTATTAAGTATAATCTTGCTTGATATTCTATTAAAGTCAGGCTTGTTGTTCAAATCTTTACATACTATTCTTAATTCATCCAATGTTATTGCACGAAACTTAAATTTAGAGCTTATCACAGGTATGTAGTTGATATATTGCATATTTGGTATAGTGTCTCTTATGGATCTAATACTGTCAATAAAAAATTTAATAAATTTATCCGCTATTTGTAAAAGTAAAGTAAAGTAAAGTAAAGTCACCAGTTATAACTATATCACAGTTTCTTTCAGTTATCTCTTCTAAAATTTCTTCAAAGGCTATGATAAATTCAGATTCTGCACTGCTTAGCGATCTATATATTTTCATCGGTATTAGATTTAAAGTATTCATAAGCTTTATCATCATTAAGCAACCGTTCATCTTCAGAACAGTCATTTGCGTATAATTCATCGGTTTATTTTAGAATAAGAATCTATAACTGTTAAATGAACAGTAGCTAACGAAGTTTCCGCTATTAGATCTGTAACTTTCAAGTTGTTAGATTCTTATGGTGAGAAATATGTAATTTGTATAGGGTTTAACGCAATGTCATTAGAGAGAGGATTGAAAGACTTGTTAGATTATTTATTTCTGAAATCTATTTGATTTTCTGTGCGATTGGTTATGCTTTGAACGGATACTGTCTGTCTTGTTTTATCATCTTTTTTATTTTGAGGCTCTGTTGCTAAAGGAGAAGTTTTCGATGGTTGTGCATTTAATACTAGAGCGTACGTGGGGACATCTTTTGCTTTTCTAGAGGAAGGTTTTAATGAATTAAGTGTGGGATTGTCATTGTAAATTGCCCAGGCTTTTCGATTCGTACACCTTGTTGAAATTCTTATACAATTTACTGATTTATGTTTCAAGAATGTAGGACAATTTGGATCGTTCGATGTGTGAGACTCTGATTGACAATTGACGCAAATATCCCACAATTCTTACATGTTTCAACATTTCGACAGCGTTTTTTTTAGTATGTCTTAGTTTATGGCAGTTTTTTGTTTGGTTGATATGGTAGCAGCTACAAGATATCTTGGGAGATGTTCATTGGACAAGACTTCTGGTAAAGGTACAAAGTCATCCGGGCGTGGGCGTTTGTTCTTTGCTCTGTTTTTACCGGTAGTGGAATCCAATTCCATAAACCGGTTAAAATTCGGGGGTCAACCCCGTTCATGATGATAGATTTTATGAACTAAGGCACGCAAAAATTTGATTTAATTTGAGGCACAAAAACAAATTCAACCGACACGAATAAAAGAGAAGACGATAAAAAGTTAATTTTTTTTTTCAAATTAAAGGAAACTAATTTAATTTTACATGTCTATTTTCTCGGAATCAGAAAAAACAATGTTTCTACGGCGAATGCCCGATAAAGACTGCAACAAAAAAATATGTTTTTGAATTTACCATTTCAGATTTTATTGAAAATTTTTTTAAAAAATCTATACCATATCTTATAAAAATAGAAAACATATCGCTCAAGGAAAGCAAGGAATATAAATAAAAAAGCTTCAATGATAACTGAAGAAGTCTTACTGAGTGGCATGCTGATTTAACATGGAATTATTCCTCTGGTATTTTTTCTTTCACCAATAAGCTTAAATATTGAAAAACAAAAGTTGCAGTGCCGGGGACTAAATCTGTGCAGCGATACAAAAAACACATGAAATATTTTACACTCCCAGGCAAAGCCAAATGTAAACTTAAAACAAATGAAAGAAAAAATATACACTAGAACCCCGACTTGCGTCGTCCCGATTTTCGTCGCTTTTTAGAACCTAGAAAAATTCGATTTGCTTCGTTTTTACCCCGATGTACATCCTTTTTATTTCGATTTGCGTCGTTTTGTTTCTGATTTGCGTCGCTAAAAACTCTTAAACTCTTTGTATCGTTTCGATTTGCGTCCCGTTTCTTTGGTCCGCATTAACGACGCAAATCGGGGCTCTAGTGTATATATATTAAATTCTTGGAAGGTGTAAAGGTTTTTCTTATTTAGAAATTTTTAACCAAAATAAATCTCATGTATTAATTACCTTTCCAAATTTTTTATTACTTTATACGAATTGGGGAAATTTTATTATATGTACATATCGAACAAAAAATTAAACAAAACAGTTTTAAATTTATAATCGTAGTGCTATAGTCTTAATTTAAATTAAAACAATCATTACTTTACAATTTGATATGATAATTTGTCAATCGTACAAAATTTTTTAGTAATGTAACTCGAGTAATTTTGGCAATAATAATAACAATAGTTAATAAAACTTATTGAACTACCATAAATGGAAAATTTTAATATTTTATAATAGTGGTTTAAGGATCTTTCAAATGCCTAAACATATATGTACATGAATTTAGACATAAGTAAGTGTATCTATGTACATGCAGTACTTAAAGCTTGTGTTCAATAATAATAACGAACGAATTTTTTACTTTAAAATTCTGTACCGCAATTGGAACAACGTTTATTCTTCATAGCTAAACAGCATAGAACGCCGACGGGAAAAAATACAATTGCGCAAAATAAAGCAATGCATGGATAAGAATCTTCCAAAATGCCAATGCGACATGCTGGGCAACCGCCAATCACAATAATTTCTGGAGGCACAACAGCAGCTGGCTGTATAACAACACTTACCGGCGTGGTTTCAAAAGCACCGTATGAAGGTGCCTGCTGAAAACTAGCATTCGGTTGATTTGGCGGTGCGCTAGGATATCCATAAACTGGAACGTTTTGTGTCTGAGCCTGTGTTTGTGACGTATATGGTGTAGATGTTTGAGTTACGCCAACATTTGGATTAGGATACTTGAAGGCTATAAATGATTATATTTTTTTAATGTACGTGTACATAAATTATTATATTATATTTTATAACACACCAACTTGTGAAGACTCAGTGGGAGCAAACATCGCCTCTTCGTATGATGGTGGTTGAACCTCTTTACTTGGTTGAGGCATTTTTTATTATTAAAACTCTTATCAACTTATTTTTTAAATCTGTGAGTCAATTTCTAAACCTATGACGGAGTAATTATTAATTAATTGGTTCCATTGGTGTTTTTTGTTTTCTACTTATTTTTGCTTTGTATAACAGTTTAACATTACGTTGTAATGGCAATTCGTTTTAGCAAGTGATGACACTAACATAGTTGCCAGATAAAATTGGTTTAGAGGTGTTATAATATGAGACAAAGCCCTAAGTAAATTCCATTAAAATGGAAAGATCGGGGATTAAGGTAAATTTATATACTATTCTTTCCATATCATAAAATATATCTTCTTCTATATCATCTTAAAAAAAATTTTTAAATTGCTCAACTTTAAGCACACATTAGTTAGCACAACAACGTTTAAATATAACGCTCTCTCTGATATATTTTTACTGATGAAACTTATTTTTTTAATATAAAATAAGAATAATATTAAAAAAAGTATGCAAAGAGCAGTACTTCTTTGTAAAAACTTTATTTAATTTTATAACAAAAGAGAATTTAAGAAAAATTGTGACAAGCAAACTTGCTAATGTAAACTCAGGATAACAAATAGTTTTTGACTTAAAAAGAGCTATTTTTGGGAAAAAGTTAGATTGCTTGCATTGCGCTAATGTTCTTTGAGTCTCGAGTTTACGACTAAAAGTCTAGTTTACCGAAGCTACTCCATCAATCATCATTATTCCACTACCCGCACTGGAAAGAGTATCACTAAATATGCCAGACATGTTCCTTCAAACACGTGCAGGTTTTAGCAGATCTCAACATGAACAATTCTCCTAGTCCGAATAGAATTCCCACACTGAAGCAGTGCTCCTCGGCATTAGCGCTTCCATTCCGCTTCCCATTTCCAAAATGGGATAGGCTAGCAACTTTAGAAATTCCGCCCAGTCGCCATTTTTTCTTCACTTTTCAAAGTAATAGAACAACATCACACTTTTCACCAAGAGCACATCCCTTTGTGTTCGATTGGTATTACGCAATTCGATTTTTAACTAAAAAGTCACTTTCAGTGTGCAAAGATAAAAAATAAAGTTTTTTTAAAAATGGTACTATTTATATCCTTTAAACAAAAGGTACCAATTAGTACCTTTTCACACCATTTTTTTTTTATAATCAGGTCTTTTACTTTCACATTCACTTGACAGTAACACAATTGACCGAATTTTTTAGATGTACAACTATTAAAAACAAAACTCTATATTAAAACTTTCTAAATAGAAAAACAAAGTGTTTGAGTTTAGTAAAAATTGTTCTTCAACTGCAAGTTAATTAAAAAATAATAAAAATGGCTAAAATGGCATTTCAGCATCAGGCCGGAACGGCCATGGAATGTTTGAGCGTTAGTGGCATTTAATGACATCATGGGTGGAGTTAATATCCTTAAAGCATTTTTTTTTTAATTTTAGATTCCTATAACACTGCACAAGGAGAAGGACTATGACCAAGAGGGCAGGGAGATCCTAAAATGTGGCTTTAAAATTGGTGGAGGTATCGATCAGGATTATAAGAAAAGTCCACAGGGTTATACAGATTATGTATGTTATTATTTATATAAATGATGTGAAATTGTTGAAATTTTTCTTTCTAATTTAAAAATGCAGGGAATATATGTTACTGAAGTGCACGATGGTAGTCCGGCAGCCCGCGCAGGTTTGCGTATTCACGATAAGATTTTACAATGCAATGGTTATGATTTTACGATGGTCACTCATAAAAAAGCCGTTAGTTATATACGAAAACATCCGGTGCTTAACATGCTGGTTGCACGTAAAGGTGTAACTTCCACATAAATCATACTAAAAAAAACTTGTCTACCTTTTAATACGAAGCAAACAATTGTTATAATCTGCATATTATTATGGGACATAAAGTAACCTTTATTAAACCACCTTTAACTCGGCAAATTTTGGCAGGCGAGGATTTTACAAACTATATGCTTCATTTTTAACGTCGATCCCTGCTTGCATTATGCTACTTGAATAAATATTCTTTATTTCATATTTAGATGCAGCCGTAATCAATGCTCACTCTAAAGATCTCTTCTTTTGAATTACCTCTATCAATGGTATTATATTATTTAAGTTTCAACTTTTTCCACTACACTTTTTGAATTGTCCAACAAGCCGATATAAATATACAATCCGTGGCCAAATTATTGCTAGAAGTCGATGCTTAAAAAATATTAAAATATAAATATTCAAATGTAAATTATTAAATATAACAAGCATTTATTATATCTAAAAGAATCAGAAAATATTTCATCCTTTTATATTTATGCACAAATTGTAATTCAGAACATCAGGATTTTTTTTACGTCTTTTTTGAATATTAATTTTACATGTTGATGCATACAAAAAAAATATATTTTTTATTAAAACATCTAAAAAATAGTATTTTATGTGATACAAACAAAAAAATTGTTATTATAAGCATAATTCAATAAATAATACAATAATTTTTTTAATCAATTATTAAACAATTTTACATTTAATAAGTTTAATTTTTTATCTGCAAAACAGAAATTATTTGATTTTGTTTAAAATGGTATTTAATAAAAGATTATCATTTAAATGTTTGGAAAAAGTTGAGTTTTAATTTGACTTGTGTGGATATTGTAATATTTTTAGCTATTTCTATTGCATTTATAGTTATCCCATCCAAAAATTAGAAGATCTTAAAATTATATATATTTAACTTTGAAAACAAAAGGTGAGAAAAGGCAGTATAGATGAGGAGTGGTTACTTTGAGTACTTAAATCAATTATCTGAATCGTATATCTAGAAAATAATTAAATTTGGTACAGGTTAAGGTTACACAATAGTATAGTATCAAATATTAAAAAATATATAAAAGACATTAGGTATTAAGCGAACTGTATGTTTTGTTTATGATGCTCGAAGTAGCAAAAAATAGCGGATGTGGCTAGGAAACTAAAAATGTCTAAGATAAAAAATATAAATTTTTATCGAAAAATTTATATTAAAAATAATAAGAATTTTGTTAATTTCTCCAATTGACATAAGACTCTAACAAAGGGTTATGAATTAAACGTTAATATGTTTAACACCTGTTATGAAAACAGTCGTTTTCAAAACGGTTGACCTAAAATAACTCAAATAATTGTTTAATTTCGTTAGCGAAACTGAAGAATTTTTTGAAAGAAAAAAAAATAATTGTAACTAAAATTATTAATTTCATGCATAGTAGCAATTCTGATGAGAGCCGTTTTTTCCACTTTAATTGGTGGTCTCTAAGATATCAGAGTAAGTAAACGCTGACAAAAAAAGCTACTTGTTTTCTTTTAAAATAATCAAAAGCGGGTTTTTTTGAACAAATAATTCATTAAAAAAAACGAAATGTAAACAGATGTTCACTAAAGTTCACCAGTTTAAAAAACTCTGGCCTGACAACCGTATTTTTAATTCCAAGCGCTACTTCGAAAGAAATGCCAAATTTTACAAATTTATTTGAAAATATATTATTTACAGTTACCCGCGTTAATTCTACAATTAACATAGATCAACATTAAAAAGATTTCTAATAGTTTTCATATTTCCTTTAAAATTGCCTTCATAAAAACTTTCCCATTTTCACTTTTTTTCGCAGGATTTTTCTAAGCAATCAGCACTTCGTGCATGGAGCCTTAAACAGTGTTTTGAAAGTGCCCAAAAATAATGGTAGTTCGTAAAATAACACAACAAAGTATTTTTTATTTTTAAATTTTATTATTAGAAACAATCTCATGCTTTTTAATTATCTTCGAACATTTTAAAATAATTTCGCGTTTGATTTTATAATATTAATTGTTAATAAAAATCATTAAAAAGGAGCATATTTTTTAGTTTTTTTTTTTTTAATAAATCTAAAACGATTTCTTCATGCTTTAACTAAAAAAGTATGTCCTTCGTAGTGAATGGAAGAAAATAAGTAAATGATTGATTTGATCTTTCAAGCAGGAAAAAGAAAAATTAAAAAACCGTAAAAATAAAATTGAAAAATATGTTTCTAAACTTAATGTTTTTTATTTTTGCCATAACGTTCATATTTGCTTTTTGATGAATGCCATAGAGCCAAAGGAATGGCTAAGGAAGGTAAGGTCATGATGGCGAAAGCAACCCAATCGAAGAAGTGTGAAGAAAAACGCTTGTTGAATTCATTCAAATTAACAATACCACCTTCCCCAGGTTCAGAACTTATAGCTAACTGCAACTAAAATAATAAAGAAATATTAAAATAATGAATTATATAAAAATACCATATTTTATACTTTTTCCGCTTCTTCTACTGGTTTGTAAGAGATCTCAGCTGCAGTGAAATTGAAGTAGCCGTGAGACTTGGGGCGCACAACCAAGACATGCGTGTAGTTGGCCTGTGGAGCAATACGTTCGATTTTTGCCGTAGGTTGACCGCCAACAACTTCAAAAGCATCTGGATGGAATCCACTGTCGACCAACTTAATATTGGTGGCAGCTCCATTGCCCACATTAAAAATAGTGTAACGTACCAACAGGTCGCTTTTCTCAACCAAGTATTTGTTCAAGATTTGTTTTGAAATCAACAAACGGGCAGAGGTATCTTCATCTGACAAGCACACATTAGCAGCAGCCAGTAAGATGCAAATTGTTAGCAAGGACTTCAACATTCTTTAATTGTGTAAGTTTAAAATAGATTAGAGTTTTAAAACTGAGTGGTCACAATTTTTTTAGATTTGTTGACGTGGAGACTTATTTTTTACCGGTTCGTTAGTATAAATTAATTTAAAAAAAATATATATATATATATATATATTTATACACCGAATTCAATAGTTTTTCGAGCAAAAGCTTACATGTGAGTTAAAATAGTAGATTTATTTCTTAAATTATTAAAACAGTCTTTATTTTAACAAACGTTTGCGCTAACACTGCTTTTTAGCAAAACGTTTCACTTTTTAATGGTAACAATCTATGATGGTAACGATGAAGTGTTGTGACGTGTAAACTTCGTTTTAAACGTCAATTTTCGTTCAACCAAAGATATAAACGAAAGCTGGTGGCTATTTGTGATATATCGTGTCTGGCAACTCGTAATATAAAAGGAATATCTCTAAGATAACTCAAAAGACATTTCTGTTATATTATCATGATCGATATTTAATAGAGTTAAGATGAATTTATAAAAATGATAAATTTACCGTTTTTTTAACATAATCATTTTACTCTAGTTTTGCTCGGCACAGTAATATGGTAAAATTAAGTGTGAAGTTTATAAAAGGGGGTCCACACCTGATGAATTTATATCTTGATGAAAGTCAAATTTATATCATGATGAAAATTCATCCTGTGTAGACTTCATTTATTAGTATTATATCATAGTTATGATATAATCATCAGAGCTCATAGACTAATAAATTTATCATGATATGAAAAGTCATTTTATATGTAATTATATTTTTGACGCATAATTTTTTTAATAAAATTTTAAATTATTATAGCTTAGGCATTGTTTTATTATATTATTATTATCAAAACCAACCGAAAGTTCAAAAAATAACATTTAGACAGAATTGTTTGGATTTATTGCCTTCAGAATGACCAATAAAGAATTATTCATCATAACATTAAATCATCAACGTCTACCCCTTTGAACTGATATTAATATAAATTTGACGATTGTTCTGCCAGCGTTATATTAGGCATTATGATGAAAATTCGTCTCGTGTGGACATAGTGTAAGCAAAGAGCATCTTTGAAAAATAACTATTGTTTTTATAATTCTGATAACTATATTTTTATTATTTTCAAAACGTCTTCTATACTCTAGTCTTACCATAGAAAATCTTAAAGCACATCAAATTTGGTATAATTTGGCACTGAAATTTTCGTTTTCGCGCTTTTGCTTTTAAATCAAATCAGAATAGACAATCGAAATTGACGTTTTAAAAATGTTAACGAAATTATTGCCACATATAATGCCGGCAATAAATATATACAACCGTGCTTTCGATCACAGACATAACTAATTTATGCTTTCGATTTCAGAATTATCTTTTTCTTAAATTGTGGCATCATATATCCCCATAAATATAACTAAATGTCACAACTTGCCGCCATATTAAAGAGAAAGAGATAACTAATGCGAATTGTAAGAGAAAACAAAGTGTGGTATACAAATTCTGTGCAGAGTTGTAAAATTATATTTACTATCTTAATAAATGGACATTTTGCACAAGTAAATATTCATGAAAAAGCAATTAAATAACTTTAAATTAGTATGAAGCTTAATTTTTGAATTAAAACACATATTTTGGGTATTTCTTCGTATATTAGCTTGTATGAGCTACTTATAAAGTGCAGCCCTGAGTTTTGTTGTAACTGTGTTGGGTAAGAAAGAAATCGCAGTTGAGTTTTATTCGTCGGAGAAAATTCACGTATATTTGCAATCGCTGTGACGACGGTGTGAATTTTTTATTATAATAATTTTGTTTAACAATAAACGAACATGTTTTTTATTAGCAAATATAACTGTAAGGACGCGAATTAGTAAAAAAGGCTACTCTGCAAAAAAGTATACATATATAAATAATTAACCCCAATAGAGCAAAAAAATTCAATTTTGTCTTACCAGAAGTGCAAAAAAATTTAGTATATCTTGTAATGGTATATGTGAGTTTGTGCAAGAAAAGAAGTGAAAAGGCATTTAAAATTTATGAAGAGAAAAAAAGGCAACAAGAAAAATAAAAATCAAAATATAATTTTAATTAAAAGGTGCATAATAGAAAACAAAATATTTGTGAAATTGTATTAAACAGAATAAAATTATATATATGAGATATATTAAAATTCTTGTAACAAGGGTTATAGTCGTCTTTCAAAAAAGTATTGAACCTGTTTAATTGGACACACAATCAGTTAGCGTATGTGTGAAAGCAATAAACATAAAAAACCAGCCGAATTTGTCTGAAAGAACTTAATTTTCTTAAAAAAGGGTAAGTTAAATATGAAATCACATAATTCGTGTGTAGTCAATTCAATTATGCTGATATTGCCCTTTGAAGTAATATTTTTATTACATTCTAAAAAGTTTTAAATTCATTCATTTAAAAATGTACTAATCAAACCCCTCCTTTCTCTTAGAGTTTTCACTGTTTAAATTTTTTTGCATTTGTTCTCATTTAGTGGTGTTCGTGTTTTGAACCGGTCTATTTTAACTGCGCTGTTTCGTTGATACACACACACACAATTACGTGCTTGGCGCTTTCTGTTTTTGATTCGTTTTTGAGTTTTGTTTTTATTACGTTTTTTCTTTCGTTTTAAATTTAACCACACTCTTATTGTAGTTGTTCTTTGACAGTTAACGTCAAAGTATTTAGATATTTAATTTATCTTCTTGCATTTGCTTTAAATTATGTGTTTAGTACTTTTATAAAAATATCAAAATCGTAAAAGTTCAGATTTTCCTTAAGTTAAATAATAATACAGCAAAAACAAAAAGTAAAAATTCTAAAGAAGTCTGTTTTGACACTTATCTCTTTAAAAAACAAGATCATCTATAATGTTAAGATAATAATATGTATCTATTTTGAAAATAGGTATATTATTAGGCAATTATGTAAAAGCTTGACTATATTCATATTATTACTGTTTTATCTAATAGTAATTTGAAAATTTATGTGATTTATTATTAAATACAAAAAGATTAATGTAGTTATTAGGGTTTATGCTTTCATTATTTTTATTTCTTTTCCGCTTTTTAAACTCAACAAATCTGGTGATTTGGTAAAATAAGTTAAAACTAATTTTGTTATTCCGTATGTAATTTCTACAATATCCATTTTCGACCCCATAAAGTGTATATATTCTGACTTCTTATGCATAGCGATTGATCGATGTCCATCTGTCCGTCCGTATTAGTGTTGAAATAAAAAAAAATAAATACGTCAATCGATCAGACATAGTGTCGAAAGAGGTGCTATTGGCAGCAGGCAAATCACCACGCCTAATAAAATTTTTTTCATGTCAATTGGAACAATTTAGTAGCCCCAATTAAAAAAAAAGTAAATGTATGTGGCGATATAGAATAAAAAACATCAACTAAAAAATTGGCGCTCGCGTATATTTTTGGAGCCTCCGGGATCTGAAGTTTTAAATTTTTTTTAAATACCAACATGGGTATCATTTTAAAGCTTTTAAAGTGGTCTTTAAGGAAATACTAAAATTAAAAAAAAATGCTTAACCCATTAAGAGCCGATGTCACTTTTATGTAAAATTATATATATGCAGTACCAATTTTTTTTTATTTTTTAATTCTCTGTCCCCCAATATTTGCTTTTTTGATTGGATATACTTCACTAAACTATATTTACATGGATAGTGAAGGGTATATAGGCGAATATAGCACTCTTACTTGTTTTTTAATTAACGACAGTAATTAAAAAATGGTTCATAATCGCATAATATCATATAAATACATAATGAGTTATTTTTTTTTTTTCAATAATAATTAATAAAAAAAAAACAAAACCTCAACATATTTTTGCATTTTTGTGGCTTTA
The DNA here is from genome assembly GCA_937654795.1 of Cistogaster globosa. Classification (NCBI taxonomy): domain Eukaryota; kingdom Metazoa; phylum Arthropoda; class Insecta; order Diptera; family Tachinidae; genus Cistogaster; species Cistogaster globosa. Next base: position 62,960,022 of record OW569405.1, on the reverse strand, counting down.
ATAATCACTTTGTTCTATTTCCATTTTATGCTCCTCTTGAAAGTATATTATATTTTACTTTTATAATTTTGTCTCAGATTAAGCGCAAATGAAATTATTTTCATTAAAACAGAAATGAACAAACATGTAAAAACAAATTTAAAAAAATAATTATTTATAAACATTTATTTGATTTCCATTAAACATCTGATAATTTTTTTTTGTTATTTAAAAGACAGAGAATCACCTATTTATTTGTGATGGGGTTACAGCCCGTTTTACGCTTTAACACGGTGTATTAAACTCGCAGATAACGAAAAATTATAAAAAAGCGTGATAGTGAGAAGAAAGCAAACGTCATGTAAGTGACAGACAGATATGGAAAGGATTTTGCCATCCAAATATACCTACAACACTACAAATTTCTTGTTTATTATTAAAAAAAAAAAAAAAAAATTAAGTCTTTCATGAACACAGTTCTTTTTTCCAATTTAATTGAAATTAACATTGTTTTTGGTTAATAAAAAGATGAAAGGTTTCTTAATACCTTAAATGTTTAAATATGGGTATTAAACTCTATTTAGTAGTAAATACAGTAGGCAAACAGTTTAATAAATAAAGTAGTATCACAATCAAAAAATAATGACTTTAAAGTTTCTCAAGGATCAGTTCTTGGTGCACTACTGTTCTTTATGTATATCAATTATTTGCCAAATGTGACAGAAAAATAGTATTATGCGCCGATGAAACTGCAGAAAATGAAACAAGCTGTCAAGAAAATATGATGTACGACTTAGAAACAGTTAATAAATGGTTAAAAATGAATAAACTAAAATTAAATGAAAACAATACAAAATTTATGGAAATTAATGCACAAAGAGATATTATTAAGATTAATTGAGATAGAAAAATTAAAAAAAATTAAAATATTTAGGCTTTGTGATTGTTTATTTTGAACAGATAAGAAATAAAATATCGATAACTACCTACCGCGATTAATGTATACCATGTAACTATCAAACCTCATTTTGAATTCGGGCCAATAATTTTATATACCTGTTGTACAAAAACAAAAATAGAAAGATTCTAAAAACTGCAAAATAAGGCATTGCGAACGATTTTAAAATGCAACCGCTACACATCAATTCAGTTTAGGCTAAATTGTTTAAAATGGCTTAAAATTCAACAGAGAATACAACTAAGCATTCTAAAATTTATACGCAAAATTAAATTGGGAAAAGCACCACAATACCTATGCGGTCAACTGAATTTGGTGGGACAAGTGCAACATTATCAGCTACAAAACGCTCAAGATTTTAGATTGGATAGGGTGTCCACAAGTGCAATGTAGAAATGTCTTTTTAAAGGGTCTAATATTAATACGATTTTGTTTTGTAAAGTATCTTCTAAATAATTAAATAAAAAATTCTATTAGATGTAAAAAATCCATAGTGTAGGTTTTATATTTTAATTTCCAATTAATATTACCTTAGCCTTTGTCTTTTATTTACCAGATTACAATAATTAAAAATATTGCGACGTTGTTATTTGTAATAAATAAATAAGTAAAAAATAAGTTCTAACAATACAACAATGAGTTAAATGTTCATCAATCAAAATTAATTAAAATGTAATAAAACGAGTTAAGATGCAATTTTATAATTAATTCTTGTTTTTGTCACATTTCTAGAATCCTTACTTTGATTTCGATAACTGTCAATAGGCTGGTTGTGAGAGATTATATTAAACGTATTAAATTTAGTACTACGAATTACAAAAATATCACTTTATTTAATCTCTTGGAATATTTATTTCTTATTTATGCAAATTAACTATTAAATACTTTTTTATTTTTGAAAGGAGAACATTTTTTTATTTGTTTTTGTAGAGCAAGCGATATGTTTTTTAATTAACTTTTTTTAAATACTGTATATTTAACTACGGACTTACGTATCTACATATAAACATGTTATTTTAGAGTAAAATAATGCGTTATTTTAAAATATTAACAAATTTGTTATGAATTTCTTAAACTAAAAAAACAACGTTTTGTTTTTTACATAAATAGAAAGTGTTTTTGTGTGGTTGAACATTAAGTTCAGTTAAAATTTTTAAATTTACGAAAAATTTTAATAGATTTTTAATGTTACCAATATGAAATGATATTAATTATTTATTAGTTTATAAAAAAACTGTAATATATTTTATTATACGGCAAACAACAAAACCAAGTGTTTAGTAAAAAAAAAAAAAAAAATAAATCGTCCAAGCTTAGATTTGTTCCGTATCATGTGTATGTCACCCTTTAATTTCTAATTCGGCCTTATGATACATTACTATTTTTAATTTTTTATACCATCGATTCGACTCAGCATGTTACCAACAAAAAATTTGGTGGTAAATGAAAACCACGTTACTGTCGGGACACCCTCCTTTAAATTTTTTTTTTAGCTTTTTTTCTTAAAGAAAACGAAGCAGTATTTGCACCACCATCTTTTGTCTCCGCAATTACAGAACAAAAAATATGGCAGTTTATGGAAATCACGTGACTATCGGGACACCCTTCTTTAAGTTTTATTATAAAATTTGTAGACGAAGCATTATTTGCACAAAAATTTCAGCCGATGGCTTATGATGGTTTAAAAAATAAGTCCATATTCATTAAAATACCGGCACATACGGAAACGATCCTTAATTTTCAAATTTGTGGTTTACACAATGGAACACCATTTAAATGAAAATAAAAATATATATATACTTGTGTTTGCCACAATTAAAAAAAAATAGTTATATTTTTTTATAAATACCACGCCACTTTGGGAACACCCTTTAATTTAAATATTTGTTATAGCGATAGAGGGTTCTGAGAGACGAACGGACGGAAAGACATTTTGACGAAAAATTAAAAGGTTACGTTTTTATACTTTGTGCACGAAACCTTAAAAATAAATTAAAATAAATTATTAATTATATTTGCAAAAGCATTTCTAACCCACTCATCAGTACTTGCGAGAAAAGTAAATAAGTAAAATTGACCTCAAACCGACTGATATTTACAATTGCTTATAAATAGCGCAATCGAAAAACGGAACTAGTAAAAAAGTTAAAAAGCCAGTCATAAGAATGCACTTTTCTGTCTGTATAAATAAAAATCTTCAAAAATTGTTTATTTAAAAAATGTTTCGCTTCAAGCTGCATTCTGTAGATGGAAGCATACAAGAAAGAGATTAAAAAGAAATAAATCTTTACATTTTTTAAAAGTGCGATTTCAGGTCACTTATTTGAAAATGTTTTAGTCAAGGAATATTTGTAAGACGTGTGTGCAAAGAAAAACAACACAAAATGGGGAGGAGATAACTGTCAAAAACAGGTTGCTAAAGCAAGAAAAAATATATTCCCTTAAAAATTATTAATTAGGTTTATGGGAAAGAAAAGATTTATGGAAAAGAAGAAAAATACACCTTTTTTAATTAAATAGTTAAAAAAAAACTCTTTTTTTTTAACTACATTAGACGTATAAAAAAAATATTTTTAATATTTTAATAAAAAAATAAGGTTTTAGGGCCTTTAAAAAAGACGTGTTATTTTTTAGATTTCAGTACTTTTTGTTCATGATGCACGTGCTCTTAATTATTTTAACTTTATTAACAGCAATATCCCTCAAGGTTTAGAGTTTTGCATAACAAAAAATGAATTTCAAATGCAACTTTTAAAATTTTTACCTAAGTTTATTTTAGTATTCTTTCTATAATTAAAAGTATAAAATATATTATACTAATGTTTGTTTTTTATTTAACTTAAGCATAGTCTGTAAGGAAATGAATGTTCCATTGACTTAAAATAAAAATAAATAATTAAATAAAATCTTAACAGCACCACCTCAGGAATTACTTGTGAACTTGAAAAGTTATTAAACATAAAAGTTTTACACGGTTGTAAAGAATCTGTATTTTTTTTAGTTTTGAAATAAAATAATTTAAAGAAATCCTAAAAAAACGTAATGTTTAAGTTTTATACCGTGGTGCCAGAAACTTTAATAGAAAAATTCTCATTTATCGTAAAAATAAATCATAATTTAGGTTAAAAATCTTTAAAAATTTTTATTCTTTTTAGTTTTAAAAATATCTGTTCAACGTTTGCAGATAAACAAGGGAGACATATCAAATTTATTGCAAATTTCGACAAAGTTGGAAACATTAAATCACTAATCGCTGTAGAAATATTCGATATTGTGTGCCAAAACTCTTCCACTGTAATATTTTCTAAATTCTTGAAATATTTATTAAATTTATGTGGCCAAGTTCCCTAAATTCGTCATATAAACTTTGTGTCTCATTGTTTTCAATTAAATTTGAAAAAGTTTAATCAGACTTAATAGTAAAGAAACTTTTTTATTATTAATGTTTTGAGGGTCAATATATAATAGCTTTTTTTAAGGTTGCGTCGTTAAGTCAGATCGTTTTGTTATTTGTAAAAGACAAAACATTCATTTTATTCAATAGAATTAAACCTTGTATCGAAGATATTAGTTTTTAAAAATATATGCACCTGGTAAGCGTCATAATTATTTACATATTTATCCATAAGCGGCAATAATACAATTTTTTGGTTTAAAATACTAATTTACAATAAAATTGTTTCACATAGGTAAATATGTTTAAAAAATTTTACCAAGAGATTGCAATATTAGTTGTCTAACTACATACTAAATCAAAAATCCTAATTTTGGAAAAAAGATCTTTAAATCTTATTTTTTTTAAGAAAAGTAGCACTTCAGGCATTATTCCCTATTTAGTTATTTTGGTAACCGTGCTACATTCTTTAGGAAAGGGATAGATAAGACAGGTGGTGAAAGGAGAGAGAAATAGAGAGTAAGTTATTTTACTTCGCCGGCGAATATGCTATAAAGAAGTACTGACAAAGGAGACTGCACGTTTTCATGTTAATTTTGAATATCTATTTATACCATTGAACAGAAAAAAACATTTATTTATTTTTTGATTGCCGCAGGGGTTGAACCCTGAACAACAAGTTCGTAGTCAACGTGTTTACACTTCGACTAAAAAACCTTTAAAATTAAGGAAAAATCTTCATTATGGCATCACTGGTTTTATATTTTCATGTCCTTAACGTTTTTCACGTATTAATAAAATTCTAGTTATTCTGATTAATTGCTAAATTGTTTTTAGTAAAACATTATAGGTAAATAACATTAAGTACTTAATTAAAAAGCAAATTGATTGTTGTAAAGTAATTAAATTTAAAGAACAAATATTTTTTAACCTCGAAACTTTTACACCAAAATTGATCTGTATATTCAAATAAAATAAAAAAAAACATGCTCGTTATAGTATGAAACCCCCTTCCCTGTTTGTCTCTTTCTTCCTCTACCTGTATAATCTATGATCATTTAAAAAATATGAAGGTATATGAAGAGCTGTAAATGTGTGTATGAACGTACCAGCGAATATATATTTGCTTGTTTTTATATAATCTGGTGTAAGTTCTATTGCCGTTATAGTTTTTTTAACGAGTGAAAAATGCCAACAATTCGCCACTCTTCTCTCCTCTACTCGGAACTTTGGAAATGCCACATGTACATTTCTGCTCTTGCCAACTAAATAACAAACACACATACACACACACACACTCTAGTCGCATTCGCATAATTGTTGGTTGGCTCTTGTTTTTGTTTTTTTTTTTTTTTTTTGTTTTCAATGGTTAAGTCATCTTTTTTGATTGTTGTTGTTGAAGTTAGTTGTTGTGATTTTGTGCTTTTGTCTTTAGCTTTGTTTTTCTTCTTTTTGTTTCAAATGTTTGAATTTATTGACCCCAACTCTTTTTTAATTTTGTATTTTTTGTGTCTATATTATTTTATTTTTTCAAACTGTACAATTTTACATTAAAAAAACACGTAGTAATTAATTTTGTTTAAAATTAAGAAGAAGCAAGCTTACAAACGTGATGTTTAATTTTGATAAACTTGAAAATTACTTACGTGTTCGTCTTTAGAAAAATATGAATCTAAATTCAAATCAATTTTAATGCAACTAAATTATAATATCTAGTTTACGAGATGAACTTTATAATTCACTAAACAAACAAAGGCCAAAATTAGTAAGGAAAGATTCTGAATAATTCTTTTAACAGTCTCCTGTTGCAGACATAACTTTCTTATGTAATCCGAAAAAGTATTCGTTGAGTTAAACATATCTAAAAGTTTTGAAAACAAGCAAAGGGTAATAAAATGGGCTTTTAAGTAATTATTATATTTCGTCCATTCATTTCCTTAATTTTGTAAAAAAAAAAAAACATTGCTGTCAAATCTAAAGAACAAAATTAATGTTTTTTGTCTTTAGAACTTTACGAGCATTCTAATTTCAGAGCAATAACTTCTTAATACATAACATTAAGGATGAAAACAAACTTTCTAAATTGTTAGATTATAAGTTTAACCAGTAATTTAATGCTAACGAATTTCTTCTATATACCTACTATAATTGTTTTTACACATGATAATGAAATTTAAATTAGTTAATTATCATTTTCATTACTAATGTCAATTGGAAAAAAGGAATTGTTTTTATGAAAAAAAATATAATAAAAGATCCTTCAATAAATAAATAATTTTTCATATTTTTGTTTTAAACTCTTAGTAGAGTTTTCTATATCGTTTTGTAAAGACATTTTGTTTTACCCTCGTGCATTTTATCTTTGTATTTAAACACTTATCTTTATCTTGTTATTTGTTTAACACTTTTTACTATTTTCATTTCAAAGCATTTTTTAAAAGCTCTTATTTATACACTTGTTTGTTATTTGTTTATTTTTTTGGTTTATTTTCCTCACATTAGACTTCTTATCATTAATTAGTTCACTAATTTTAAAATGTATAGAAGCAGTCATTTAAAGGGATGAGTTCGTTGAAGAGATAAAAGTCATTACAATATGCTAATTGCAAGCTTTTTGTTTTTTTTCTGACTTTTGTGTTCGCAAGTGTCCAAGCTTTGTATAAAAACAAACTGTTTTTAATTGCGAATAGAGTAATTTCCCACCGAGAGGATGCATTAAACTCAAAATTATTTTATCAAGAAAGGGGCTGGTAAACAAACACAAAAAAATATATATGTTATTTTTAATTCTTAATTTCATTTTGCCTCCTCTATTTCCTGTCTTGTATTTTAACTATAAGACTTTGGCTAGATTTTACTAAGAATGTGCTTTAAAAAACTTACGTAGCCATGCGTACAATAATAATGTGTAACTCTGGCGAGACTCGAAACTATTCGCAAACATGAGCCTTTAGCAATCACGGCCATTCTGTTAAGCTACCAAGCCTTTCATTTCTCTTTTAATCAAGATCATGTTAAAGCTTTGATACGATTTCAATCTGATCTGCATTTCTAATATATTGTTTTCATTTTCAAACGGTTTTTCGGTTAGGACTTGAACTCATGATATTTTGGTGTGATAACAAAGCAGTAATCTTAACTAAACGCAGCCACCATGGCTGCTTTACAATCTTTTTAATCTATTCGTACACACCAAAGTTATTAGTGGTAAAATTTAGATAATTTAATTTTTGTTACATGAGGGGAACACGCCTACTATTTAAAATTCACCAATATTTATGTAAACCACATATAAGGTTACTTAAACAAAATTTGGAGTTCTAAGCAAGCGTAGTTTCCTAGCTACGTATTAGGAGCGTGATTCTCTCCACTTTTTTTTTTAACTTTAATTAGATGCAAGAATTAGTTAAGAAAAGTTTGCAAATTGTAAAAGCTATAAAGAGCTAATTGTTGTTAGCAAACGCCACACTTATATGGCCGGTTGGATTGTATCAACCTAATTTGTAGGCGTGATTTCAATCAATAAGATTACCCAGTGCCAGTTATTCGAAGTTATTGGAAGTTATTTCCTCGATTTTATCAGAAATGCACTTTCACTATCAAATCTTGTAAACGCGTTTCTGATTCATTCACTCACTTAAGATAATATAAATTTTGTCTGATGTTTCCTTAATTTCTTTTGGTGTTTTGTGTTTCAAGAATGAGCTTTTGATCGCACCAATAATTTTTTTCTTCAATTTATTGAAACAGAAAAATTTGCTTTAAACAAACGACTGCTAAAAGTAATAGTTTTTTTTTAATTTTTCATTAAAGTTCACAAACTAATACTACACACTGTAGAAACGTTTAACTCATTTCTTACGTGTAGGATTTGTAATCCTTTATGTAAGAAATTCGTGTAACATTTTACCACCTTGTCTGCTTTTGAGATTGATTGTGTGGTGCGAGTATGCGAATATGAAGTGAGGACAATTGTTTTAATTTAATTTAAATTTAATTCATTTCTATATTCACTGGGCAATTGTGTCAATATTATTGTGATGCTGTTTGCGTTTGCATTTTTCATTAAAATTCTAATCTAATCTGACAAATGCAAAAGAGGGGACATTAATTTAATTCTTTCTTTCTGTTTCGTTGTTTTGATTTATATTTTTTAAATGCATCTGCTGGTTGTTATTGCATTTATTTTTTTGTTGATATGAACACATACTACTACAGTCGGTGTAAATGCGTTTGTTTTTTTATTTGTGTGGTTTTTGTTTTTCATTTTAATGTTTGTTGTTGTTCTCTTTTTTTTTGGTTGTTTCTTTCTACTCAATTAGTTTTTTGAGTGCACTTGCAAAATGAGAGAGAAAAAAAATGTCAATAGTCTTTTTCGTTAAACCGTGGATTTAATTTTTTCTTTGTGTATTTGTTAGTTGGAAAAACAATATGCAAATCACAGTTTTGGGTTGCAAGATAAACAATTTATGTTTTATAATTATTCGTTAAATCGTTATTAACTGAAACGCGCTATTAATTTTATGATCTGCAATAAAATCTATAACCTATATATCACTTTTCGGTCTTTAAAAAATTTTATTAAATATTGTTTTGATTTTTATCTAAAGTTTTTTTTTTTTAAATTAAATCAATTACTAAGTCCAATTAAGTTTTTTTGTTTGTATACTAAAGTAGTTGAACATGTTATAACTATCGAATAAAATATATAAATAAATATAATTTAATTACAATCACTTTTGTAACTAATAATTCTATTGTCAAACCCTCGCATTTGTTAAATAATTTACATTTTAGTTACAGGTCCCAAACGCGTAAATGTCGAATATTCAGATCTGTTTCATTTACATTAGCGAAATTGCCAATTCCAGGGCATTCCGAAGCACCCTTTAATTTTTAGATTTTAATTTTTTTTGTTGAGTTTAACTCAATTCTTCTATGGAAACGCCCTTAAAGTTTTAAAAATATATTTTATAGGTACTTTTTATTTAAGTTTTTCCTGTTACCGTTTAAAGGCTACAAACGTAAAAGTTATTTGTTAAAAACTTTAGATTTCAAATGATTTTTGAATAAAAATCTTTTGTCATTAAAAAATGACATCTTAAAAACAAAACAAAGCATTTCTTTCACGTATGAATGTTACATGGATTTGAAAATGGTCAATTTGAGACTGCAAATAAAATAATTCGATTAACTATCCACTCAGCGGTTAATCAATTGCGTATGTTAGTAGATGAAATTCATACATATGTACTGTGTAAATTATAGATAAATGAAAAACACTTTATGTCTGTAGAATTTTATACGAACATACTGATGGCAAAAAGTGCACACACAAACAGCAGGTTGTTTTACTTACCTTCACAACTTCTTGTAGTGATAAGTTGTATCATCAACTAAACGAAACATAACTACAAATTCATGTCAATAGATACACACAACTGCTAAAGTTGTGCCACAAATATTATAAAACATTCATACGGTCGTATAAATCTACTGACAGTTGGGTGCACTTGCAAACTATTAACAACAGGAGAAAGAGAGAGATGGAGCGTGAGAGAGAGAGAGAGGAGAGATAAGGGTGAAGACAGTGCAGACAATACGGACTGACTGCCAACTAATTGAAAATTTTGTTGCAGCAGCATATTTGGGTGTTTCACATTTAGGTGAGTGTCAAAAGTTTTAAATGTTTTGAAGAAGATATGGTTGTTGGAAGCGTATTATAGGCAAAATTGTAACCGCTAATAATAATGTATTTATGTAGGTATGTATGTATGCAAACACACATTACTTTAATTATAAAAGAAGTTACTGTCGATTTTGAAATCTTTTTTAAAATTTATACGACACTACTCAAATAAATAAATGTAGTTTTCATGTACCTTTTACCAAAAAAAACATTTTTTTACAAAGACTTTTAATAATTAACTGGTAATTCTGAGAGGGATGAATGAATGGGACATTCCTCGTACAAAATTATGTGACTTTTTTTCTACAAAAAAAAACTTAATTCTGGAAAGATATAGATTCTTGATTTGGTTAGTATAAATTACATAAATAAAAAAGTGGAACTAACAGTAAAGTACGATGGGGTAATTGTGGTTGTTAAGGTTCGCTACTTCAAGATTTTGCTTCATAGTTTTGTTGAAATCACAATATTATATGTATGTAAACCAATTTAAAGACATTTTTTAACAAAGTGCCGATGCTCCCATTAAAGTGATTTTACCAAAACATTGACCCAATTTCTGTATACAGCTTATGAAACGTTAAACTTTCATCGCTTTAAATTTTTTGATTTTATTATTTTAATCCTGTCGTAAAGGTGAATATATTACACATACTGCTTTCAAGTGAAAATCACCTGTAGATATGAAAACATCCTTTAGGATTTTACTGCCTTTTATTACTTTCCTTTGTTGCGGCCATAATTGTAATACACTCCCTACAAAAAGTGTGCTTTAATTACGCTTCCATATACAAAAGCACTTTGGATACGGAACCCAAAAATAAACTCATTTTAAATGTCAAATTCATTTCTAAATGAAAATTCATCGGCAAATATTTTTATTTTTCCATTTACTCTTAGAAAAAATGTTTTTACTGCTGAAAGCTTAAATTAATGCAAATTCACAACGAAAATATGTACTGTTATGGTTATTGTGGTAGTTAAGTTCACGATAGCAGTCAAACAGTGTCCGTTTTTAAATGACCATGGAATTGTGGTTATCAGATCAATTCGTAGGTACTAATAACTGGAGCACTAAATCCACCCTTTGTTATTCTGATGTCGACAATGATCTAAGAGTCCAATATCAGATTTCTTACAACGGTCGAAATGAATGTTTTACGACAATTAAGCGACCGGTTGCCATTGTTATTAACAGGTTTCATAGTGCGTTTTACATTGTACACAGGCCTGTTTGACCTTTGCGATCTGGAAAGTGTTTAACTTTCGCCATCTTTTGCTAGTCTTAAAAAAACGGCTGTATATTACGCTTCTTGTAGAATTTTAACTGATGCTGCATTAGAAATGCGACCCAGTATGGAAAGCATATATTGATATTGACTGATTAATTGTGTTAAAGTGGCATATGATATGACAGGATTGTGTTCGAGTCTCCGCTTAAAGCGCGTTCCATTTATTGGCGAGACGATCTGATATCCTTAATTTTTTTATAATCTCACTTCATCTTCATACTTGTATACCACCTACATCAAATCGAAAATGAACATTTCATGACGCTTTAAATCCTATTTTGCAGCTACTAGACGAAATTCTGGAGCGAGCGATTAAGCTTCGCAGTTACAGTAGGGCTTGCAACTCTTTCAACTTACAGTAACATCAACGTTATGGGGTATGTGTTTCGATGTTATACAATAACTGTAAAAATTGACCCTGTAAACCACATTTTTGCGTGCATCAAAGGTCCATCTTTTATTGTCGATTGGTCAGTGAAACTCACAAAACACAACACAGGGAAAATCAGTGCTTCATCCGCACAGTTTGTGGAAAAAAACTCTTCTGTCACTTTTAATGTTAGAGAATGTAGAAATACAATGTCCAAAACACTACTCCCGTTATCTTTGGTCCTATTGACCTATTTTCCTAGTTCCTGTACAATGCATTGCACAACTACAGGCCACCTACTCTGAACCCTATAAAACAAAATGGAAGAAATATAGATCCGGCATCTATTAGTAGGCTTTATGCTCTGTCTGTCTGTATGTCAAGAAATTGCAGGATTTATCGAAAATGTAAGCGAGTACCATGAAGTTGCAAAAGAACACTCGAGGCAGATAATTCTATGCTACGAATATTAAGACGGAATTATGCCGAAACAAAATTTATATTATTTAAACGTTGTTTATTGTCTGGCATACGGCTAGTGTCATACTGAGCATTCCAATCATTTGCCGGTACCTTTTGCAAAGACCTTCTTAATGCCGAATGAAGCTGTAAAATACAACACGTGTCTCTGCGAAATACTTCGGTAGTTGTCAATTGTCAATAGAATAGTTTATAAAGAAAAAAAATTTTGAGGGTTAAATATTTTGTTCTCGCGCAAATACATAAATTTATGTGCTTTAATATAACTATCCAAATATTTATGTAAAAGTTGTATCGATGTAAGTAAGTAGTATTTGGTTGTTAAGTATGGCATATACGATTAAGTATAATGAGAGTGCGGTTCGAATGGAGTGCAGAACAAGAAAAGAGATTGAGTATTTTTGTGAGAGTCGTGAACTCTAAAAAAAAACAAGTTATCGTAGACAAAATTTTTTTCATACAGATTTAAATTTTATTTAAAGAAGGAAGAGAAAAGAATACTCGAAAGGAAGGACGAGTATATCACACAAATATAAAAATATTCTTGCTAAACAAACGTAAAAATGTTTAGTTTTTTTAAACAGAAAGTTGCAAAGTATACGACGACTGTCTGTCTGTATTATTGTACAATGTACACATTTTTTTAACATTATTTTTGGTGTTGCTGTAGTTGCTGCTGTTGTTGAATTCTTAGTGTAAAAGTTTAAAATTTGATTTGATTTGATACGAGCACTGACTTCATAAATAAAAATACACACATATAAAATATGCACTCATTTTCCTTTTTTGCTACTCTCTTGTGTTTGTGTTGTATTTTATTTAGAATTTTTTTTGTTTGAAAGAAATGCGTTATTGTTGATGCCAGAATTTAAACTTTTTCCCACTGTTAGTGAGAGTTGAAATTTGTTAATTTTTCAATAAAATAAAAAAATTTTAATCGAAGATTTATAAATTTTTTTTTGTCTTTTTAAAGTTTATGCTAAATTCATTAAAATTTACTGATAAAAAAGTCCTTAAAATGCCACGCTTTTTTACATTATAATTAATTTGTAACTTATACCCTTCCCCACAGGTGGAAAAAGGGTATAAATAATTTTGTCATTCCGTTTGTAATATCTACAATATTCATTTCCGCCCCATAATACATATACAGAGCCGGACAAAAATATTCACACAGCAGTCAACTTTGTTTTTAATCTTCTATATTTTTTTAATAAAGGAGTAAAATGGTATAGTTTTCAACAAACTTATTTGTTTATTTTCTCCCTATTTATACGTAGAAAAAAAGGGGTTGCTTACCATGTTAATTAAAAAATAAATTAATTTTTAATTTAAAGTGTTTTTTAGGTGGACAAAAGTATTAACACAGTTGCATATCTTGGTGTTTAATCTACAAAAAAATTTTTTTTGTGCTGGCAATACTTTTTGCAATGGAATATTTAAAAGTGCCGTTACAAAATATTTGCTGTCAAAATATTTGCTTGTTGGTTTTTTATTTAAGAATTTTTTGTCTACAATGGCCCGTAAGCAAAAGGAAACAACAGAATCTGAAAGGAAAATTATATTAGAGCTACATAGGGATAACAAATCGTATGCAGAAATCGGCCAAATAGTAAAAAGAAGCCGATTTACTGTAGCCAGCATAGTAAAAAGGTTTAATGAATCTTCTAACTTCAAGAATATGCATCGTATTGGCCGGCCACGGAAGCTTACAGCAAGAGAAGAAATGAAAATGGTTAGAAAAATTAAAAAAAATCCTAAACTTACATCAACTGAATTGGCTGCGGAATGTTTAGAAGAAACAGGAAAACAAATTCATTCAAAAACTATGCGACGAACCCTGCACCGTGCCGGTTACAGCTCTAGAGTCGCCAGAAAAAACCAGCGATTAGTACAGTGAATAAAAATAAACCTTTAAACTTCGCGAAGGAGTACGAAAACAAAAATGAAAGCTTCTAGGATAGCGTGGTGTTTTCAGACGAAAGCAAATTTAACATTTTTCAATCCGACGGAAGAACACGAGTTTGGAGGAAGCCGAATACCGAATTGAAAAAAAACAACCTTGTTTCTACTGTAAAATACGACGGTGGAGGGGTTATGGTGTGGGGTTGTATGTCTGCAAATGGGATCGGAAACCTAGTTTTTATCGACGGTACAATGGACAAGACCGTTTATTTAAATATATTAAAAGAAAATTTGCTGCAAAGCGCCGAAAAGCTTGGTATAAGGGAAAATTTCTATTTTCAACAGGACAATGATCCGAAACATACTGCGTTTGATGTTCGTATGTGGATTGCTTATAATGTTCCCCATATCCTAGCCACTCCACCGCAATCTCCGGACATGAATCCTATTGTGCATCTTTGGGATGAATTGGGCAGATGGGTAGAAAAGCGCAACATAACGAGCAAAAGCCAACTTAAGGATATCCTAATGGAAGAATGGAGTAATATTGGTAGCGACGTCACGAAAAAACTTGTGCATTTCATGACAAAACGTTTAAAAGAAGTTATCAAAAATAAAGGATACTCTACAAAGTATTAAATTAATTTCAATTTGAATATTTATGCAAGCTTCACATAGTGTGTGAATACTTTTGTCCGCCTCTATTAGTGCCTTAGTATGAAATACTTATGTTTTTTATTTACACTTTTTGTTGAATTTAGTCCTAGTATTTATACTTAGTTAACTAACAATTGAATAAATAATTTTGTAGGAAACCAGATTATTACATCTATTTATTTCAATAATATAGAAGGTTGAAAACAAAATAAGTTACTGTGTGAAAATTTTTGTCCGGCTCTGTATATTCTGAGTTCTTATGCATAGCGATGTCGATTGAGCGATGTCTGCCTGCTCATCTGTGTTCGTGTTGAAATCAACTTTGCCAGGGCACTACATGAACTACAGAAAATTTTAATTACAAAACACCACGCTGCCTCAAGTTTGAAACAAATCTAGTTACATGGAGTAACTCCAATAAGAAAAAAGAAACCCAATATTTTTTTTTTTTGGATTTGAGTTACTTCACTAGATTTACATTTATGGTAAAGAGTATATAAGATTCGGAATAGCCGAATAAATCACTCTTACTTGTTTCACTTTGATTTAATTTCAAAACAATTCAATCGTAGTGGCAGTGGTCAATTCCAAAATTTACTGTCAGATAGGCGTACAAAGCAATAAAGCAAAACAGCCAAACCTCAAATAGCGCTTAAAGCGAAATCTATCTGTTAAAAATTTTCATGAACATACAATATGCATGAAGCAAACTACAATAGCGCGGTGTAAACGCTTAGCAATTGAAACACCTAAATTTGAAAGTGCGTTGGGGAGTAAAGTTGGCTGCTTCTTTGTTTTGTTTTTTTTTATTCTTGAGAAAAGTAATGAAAATTTAATTATTTTCAGAGCAATCAAGTAGTTTTATCCCTTCTTTTTTTCTATACCGTGGGTTTTAAAAAATAAAATGAATTGACAATATTGTTCAAGACACAAAGTTAACGCTCTTATTTAGGTATGACATTTTAATCAAAGCTATGGACCAAAATGCATTGCGCTAATTTAGGTTTGGCTGTAAGATAAATGGCTTCGTTAGACCTTAATACTGATAGTAACCGCCGCCATTCGTTTTTTGCAAGCTGAGATGTGTACTAGAAGGCTCTTAGATTTTATGGACCCTTTTGACCAATTTATAAGGCATTGTCTTGGTATTGGTGTCGTTCGCATCCACTTGAATAAGTGTGAACACTCTTAATTAAACTTTTACATACTTTTTTTTACGAATTTGCTGGCGCATACTTTACTTCATTTTCTTATTGACCTTTTTACCAGGTATTATGTGCACTAAGTCCTACTAAGTACCCCTGAATTTTCTATTCGCAAATATCAATTCTTGTTGCTTCAATAGTGGTTGAATGTCAGCTTCGTATGGCTCGCATTTTTCAGGCATGGGATCACATAAGAGTAACAGCGAATTATTTCTGGCGAATAGTTTAAATAGGAAAACATAACGGTTTCTTCAATAACGATTAAATTTTTTATTATTGTCAGCAATCTAGCTAGGATTTTAAGTAAGGAAACTTTTATGATGGAGCCATAAATGATGATGATGCAGAGTTTAAAATTCTTCAAGGTCAGCAAATTTTGTTTAGTACATTTTGCATTTTTAACTAATAGTTCTTGATTTAATACAATTAAAAATCTTAGTTTTTGTTTAATATAAAATTGTAAAAGATGAAAAGAAAATTGCCATTGGTTTCATCTCCTCACCTCTTTTCTGCGACAATTTTTAAAGGATTTCTCTGTATATAAATGCAAATACAAATACAACTAAAACGATAACACCAACACTCTTGACCTGCCATTTTATATAACTTTTAGAGAAATAGAGTAGCAGAGGTAAGAAGTGTTGGTGAGCGGATTGTCGTTGTAAGTAAGTAGGTGGGGTGGAGATTGGCTTTTAAGTTCGCAACGGATGTTAGTGGGTTATATTAACGAAATTTTAAATTTCTTCTTTTTTCTTTTCGTTGGCATGATGCAGTCAGATGAAGCAGCATTTAGATGGGATTTGGGTTGGTGGTAGCAATGGCATAATATTATAGCAATCGCCGTACAGCAACAGCCAACAATAACAACAAACACGGATATATGCTTACACACGGACGTAATCTAAGCCAACGAAACAAACCTAAACAACAATTTCAACGAAATCTATTCAATACAAAATTCTTTACACATTCATACAATATGCACAACATACACACAAATACACATACTACATACACACACTTGTGTAGGCTCTTTTTAATACAAATAACTACTAACATTTGGTACTTTAAAGAGATACGATGACGGGCGGACGAAGAAAATTTTTAGCTGGAGTTGGTGGTCTAGAAGGTGTATGTGGAGATTATATGCGGTTGTCGATGACATTACTATACAGATGTTGCCATATGGGTGGTAGGTTGGAGTTGGGGTTGGGGTTGGGATACGATTGGTTACCAAACGACAACAGCCGGTTTAATAGTGGCGTCATTGGTAAAGCTATTTGTTCGGTCATAATATTTTGTATGGGGACCCCTAGAATAAATTGTTTAGGGAGTAGAATCTGTTTTTGTTTGTGTAAGTTCTAACCGTGCTTAGGTGTGTTAATGGTGTATGTGTGTGTGTGCGTGTGTACATGTATGTGTATGTAATTATACACATAATATTCAAGTGTAAAGGAGAATTATTTTGAAATATATTTAGTGAAATATATTTCCATGTTATTTGCTTAACATTTGTCGACAAATTCTAAACATTACATTTATATAGGGGCAATATGATGCATCATGGTATCCTTTATGGCTAAACGGAAACGGAAGTGAATCAATAGGTATTTGCAAGCCAAACATAATTATTATTAAAAAAATATCTTATTTAATGCAAAACAAGTTCTGGACTAAATTTTACATTATTGTTTAGTCTTTTAAACCAGCAAAAAAAAAAAAACAAATGATTTCTTACAAAACTTAAGGGCAAACAACCAACCCTTATATTCATGTAAAATTCGAAAAATTTGTTTGTTTTTTAACCATAAGCAAGATAAAGGGGAAGAGGCAAAATCAAACTTTTAATCTCAGCTCTGTGTCTTTTTGACAATCGTAAAGCAAAGATAACTGTAGGGGTCACAATTATGTTTATGCTAGACTTAGAGAAAATTCTGTTTAGTTTGTTGCCACAATAACATCTGTAAAATCCTAAAAAAAATGACAGGCACAAGGACGCTTTGTTTTACATTTTTTCAAGCATAATGCCACTCTGTCGTCGTAGTCACTGATCTTGGAATTTAAATAATAATTTTAGTTTTTAAATAAAATAAATAAAACTTTCATGATGTATGCAGATTTCCGGCAAAATAAAAGTCAACCAATCAAAGAGAAGGAAAATAAATTCATGATAGAGAATAAATACGGTGAGGCAGAAAAATAAAATAAAAATTTAATTGCTGGTATTTACAGTCACCCATCAGTTATTTTGAGTCAAAGATGGAACTGGCTTTGGGTATAATTGCATGCACTACTCAACCAAAAATTCATGACCACGAGATACTAATAGAAAGAACGAAATTATCCAAATATTTTGTACCAACTTGCTGCCAATTTGTTATTTATAATGTTTTATTTGTTTGTCAAAAATTTCAAATAAAAATCCGAATGTTCCGTTCACGAAACAATTATGCAGGAATTTTACCCATGCATGCGTGAGAACATGCAGATTATTTTATACTAACGGTCGCGCGATTGGGGAGAAAAATTACGCACTATCAAAGGTGATTATATCATGCACAATTCACGCAAATCATTTGAGTGACACCCATCTCTACTTTGGCCTTCTTTTATGTTCTTTGTTCGTTATAAAGTCTTCGCTTAGTTTGCCGTGTAAATTGGTGTTTGACCCGAGTGACTAAAAGTTTTGACATTATGCTATAATAGTTTTTGCTAATAATTTTTATTTCTGAGCTTAATTTTCTTATTCTCGATTGAATAATTTATTTATAATTTACTATTTATTTCTCTTCACCGGCATAAATTTACAAAATGGTATTAAATCCCTGATATTTAAGTTTTTTATACCACAGGTTGTAGCCACCAGCAATTTAAAAAAATATGTTTATTTTTTTGAAGATTTCATTACGGGTAATAAAAGATATTTGAACTACTACTCTATTACGGGGTAGTTAATTTGAATTTTACAACGTGTAGAGATAACACAATTTTTTTAATGCTTTAGTACAAATTATCTTACCCTTTAGTTAAAAACAAAAAACAAATAAGCCACAGAACTATAAATTTCATTCATGAGTACTGCCATTTGACTTTATTTTTATTGTCTTGTTTTTCATAAAAAATATAATTTTAAAGCAAAAACTATTTTCAACAACTTTAAAAATGTTATTTCGTATACAGAAAAATTTCACGACAGACAACTTACGAAATTCTATCATTGATGGTGACAGTCACAAAAAAAAGAATTAAAAGCTTTAAGAAAAACACGCAATATTTGTTTAAAAGGAAAGAATGGAGTGAGTGGTAGAATGGTTACATACAAAAATGGGAGGTTAATGGCAAAAAGAAAAAAAAAAACATGAAAAAATCAATGAATCGTACTACGAGAGGGTGAGGGTGAAGTGTAAGTAATCACAAAAGTATAAATTTCTATATCAAAACAAGTCTTTTTCTAAAGTTTTTTTACATTCACATACATCCGTATTCGTTTTAACAGACTTTAAGTCTGCTGCTTTAACCCTCCTTTTGAAAACAAAATGGGATAAATAAATGTACATGAATTCAGTAGTGAGGATTTAACCTTGATTGGAAATATTTGTCTTTTAAATTATTAAAAAAATATATAACAAGAAATTGTTTAAATTTAAACAAAATGTGGCAAAATAATAATAGTGAAATCTGTAGATTGCATTTAATTTCAAAATAAATCCTTTGAATCTTTTGATCTTGTTAACAATAACAAATAGAAATTTTAGAAAATTTTTCTCAAAGGATTAATAATCGAAAAGTGTGTGGGTGTATATTTTTGCTTTGGTAATTTCTCTCTCGCTCTCAGTATCGTTTCCTTTAAAAGTAAAAAAAAACACTGGCAGGAACAAAAGCAAGTTAACATTGCAGAAGTATTTGCTTTTATGCCATTTTATAAACAACACAAAAACAAAACACACAAAGGCATTGTCAAACACAGTCACTTTATTTATGAAATATAAACCAAATTTCAGAACAAGAGAATCCAGAGGTAAAAGAAAAAGAAGAGAAAATTTCCAACATATTCAAATATTGTTATTGCTTTAGCAGCAATAAGGCCACAAAGGATTGTGTTCAATTATATATAAAACTTTGCTTGCATTAATTTTACGAAAGTAAGTTAGAGACTAGATATTTCGATAGATTTTGATGGAGTGTGGTAAGGTGTATTCATGTCAAAATTTTCTATTTTGTGCGGGTTACGGAGATAATTTATCTCGGTTTGTATCAAACTTTCTTATGATTCGCCCACTTTAAAAGTTGTTTGTCAGTAGGGGCTCAGGGGTACTTTTAGGGAACTTTTAACCCTTTTTATTCTTTTGCAGATAATAGAAGCGTTTGCCACAAATAAAAAAATTGTTATTTCGATACTGTAGTGCAACTGTCACATGTGGATCGTTGTTGCAAAGTCCATTTTGGATATACTCAGGACGGAGCAAAGGAGCTAAGAATGTGTTTTGGATGTGTTACTATTACTACGATGGTGCGCTAACGGGCTTTAATGGTAGCAGCATATTCGTTGGGCTCAACTGACCAGTTAATCACACAATACGCTAGATTTTTAGCCAAATAGTTCGTTTGTGAAGCAAATCGCCTTCACTGTCAGTTTCAATGTAAGAATGTTCAGAATTCACTAACACTACTTCTGCTATCTTCTGTCCTATGATTTTTTTTTGAACCTCCGGCGTAATGCAGCGCATAAGTAGAGATCATCCCTACATAGACGATTTAACATCAAATTCTTTATTTCATAATGTGTTTTACAAAAATAAATGTATATTCGCTAAAAAGGTCCGTTAAAAAAATATAGGTGCTGCCAAGTTTGAAGTGTGTCTTAAATCGGTTAAAATCACAATTTCAATTTTTTCCTCTAAGTATTTCTTTAAAATGAGATATTTTCTTAAGCTAAAAGTGTTGCATATATGTTGACACGGATACCGAGGTGCCACCGTAAAAATTTTTATTAGAATAAATTTTATAGTTTTTTTGGGTGCAGGGGTTAAAAATTCTAAATGGATAAACTGATTACCAGCAAAATTTTGGAATATATTTGGTTTTGTTGTAAAGGATGTTTTTTTATAGGAGCTATGAAATGGAATAATACAAAAGTGAGTTTTTAAAATTGTCTTTTTTCGAAAGGTAATTTTCACGGCTGGCTCAAGCGTAATCAAATCTAGAGGGCTAAATTTTCAATGACTTATTCAACATTTTTGGCAGTATATCGGCAATAACGCGGTGAATGTTATTCTCAAAGTGGTCAATAGTTTGAAGCGTATCGAAATACACTAGCGACTTCATATATTCCCAAGGAAAATATTCTAGCGGCGTTAAATCGCACGATCTTGGAGACCAATCCATAGGTCTAAAGCGTGAAACTATGCCAAACGTTTCCTTTTAGTAAATCATCTGCAGCTCCTGCACATCATGGTTGTTTATTTTTAAAGAAGTGCAGACCAATGATTTCACCAGCCAATAAAGCGCACCAAACAGTCAGTTTTTCTGGTTCTAACGGTGACTCAACAAAAAGTTGAGGATTATCGTCACTGCAAATACAGCATTATC
This sequence comes from Cistogaster globosa, assembly GCA_937654795.1. Taxonomy (NCBI): domain Eukaryota; kingdom Metazoa; phylum Arthropoda; class Insecta; order Diptera; family Tachinidae; genus Cistogaster; species Cistogaster globosa. The sequence goes on along the minus strand of OW569405.1, from coordinate 62,938,504 downwards.
AACAGAAATCTTGTTTTGGGTCCACTTACCAAATCTCCACATTGCTAGGTGATCGTGAGGTTTCAATTGTTGCTCGAGTTGGATTTTACAAGCAAGCAAAGCAAGATCTTACCGCAACTCTTTCATAATGTGAATGGACATATATCCACGGTCCCTTTACATAATGACGGATAGATTGATTTGGGTCATGCTCTACGCCATTCTCTATAGCCAATTACTTCTTCTGAACGCAGTGTATGACGTCTTTGTGTGGTACGTGGTACGAAAACATTCCGAAGTCATTGCTTTGGTGGAAGATTACGTTGACCGTTGAATGAACGAAGTGCGCTATACCTATTTCGTAAAAAATCATGATTTTCAAAATAATTTTGCACAATTTAGTCTATTTATGTTGAAATGCCAAACAAACAGCTGATAAAATTGCCGCCTACGTCTACAAACAACACAGTTAAGTTTAATTAATCAACACACAAAATTTAAATAAGTTAATTTTAGCGGAACGCAAATTTGCTATATTGGTACAAAGCAAAAGTGTTTATTTGTAAAGAGGTACTAAATGGAAGCAGCTGCTTTCTAAGATAAAAAGAAAAAGTACTTCTTTATTTTATAAACTTGCAAAACTTAATTCCGAAGATTTATTTCATTTCAGTGGGTGTGTCCTTTATTAATTCTTTTTTTAATTTCCTTGCTTTTTCTCCAATATTAATTTTAAGTCTTAGGACTTGTGACCTTAATATTATTTTATGTGCAGCTGTAAGCAATAAATGTGTCAAATAACATTAAACCTGTGTAACTGAGGCGCCCTTAACATTTAAATGCTGTAGTCGTCACTAAAATCTTTTGCAGGATAAATCTTTATTTGTTTTATGAACCATTCAGAACTTTCTTAAGGAGCATAAAACTTTGCTAGCATTGGGCACTTGTCTATGGCACCAACAGATTTAGTTATTTTGCTCTTGAAAATTTTTACAATAGAAGCTTGCATTAATATTTATCCTATAAAATTTCTTCTAGTGTGTTAATATTTGCTTTTTTTCTTTGTGTTAGAGTAGTGGTCTTGCAAAATTTAGCATTTTTGCCAGACTTGCTTTATCTGCAAGGTTTGTAAGTGTACTTTGCAACGAAGAATGAGATCAATTAATGTTACAAGCTAAAAGTAGAATTATTTTGACTAAACAATTTTGTTTATCATAAAATAATTTTTTAATTTTTTCCGATCTGAGAGTAGTTTTTAGAGTTGCGTATTCGAAGCGTAGAAACCTAATCCTATTTTATTAATTAAAATAAATACTAATGGATGTTTCTATAGAATTAAAGTAATTAAATATAAAATAATCTTTTCTTAAATTTTTGAAATTATAAGATGAACTGCTTTAGTGTAATACATGGGAGTAAATAAATAGATTGTTTAATTAATTGATGATTTCATTAGCATTGAATACAAAGCAATGCTAATAATTTTTTAGTAATGCTTTTTAACGAAATGGTTTCATTGATAATTATTTACAAAACAAACTCAATATTATTGATTAATGAATAAATGGTTGTTTCAAAGCATTGCCACTACCCTTCCAAATTCAAATTGATAAATATATACTATGTTATTTACAACGCATTAACGCTTAATTTATTTTTTTATTTGCGAATATCTTTCTAAAAAAAAAAAATCCTGCTTAACCAGTAGGTACTATTTGCAAATAAGGTATTAAATGCTTCCACATTTTTTTAAGTGGTTTTGCGTATTAGGACTTATACTAATTATATATAATTTTATGTAATTTTAAAAAGTTACATTTTGAGGACAAAAAAGTTATGGTTTAAAAACAAAAAAGTTGTTTATAATTAATTAATGAATATAAAAAATTGAGCGAAAAGTATTTTGGCGGTTATAATCATAAAATGCTCAAATATTTTCAGTCGATATTTTACCAGTTAAATATAAAATTGCTAATTGTTTTATGCATAGTTCTTTTTGAAGGATTTGGTATCATAAATTTATTTTTCATAAAAACATTTGTTTTATTCCACTTGTTATGAGTTTCATTAAAATTTCATGACCATTGGTTATAATTGCTTTTATAATTACAGCAAAACTATAAGCATCAAATGGTAGTTAAATTTTTCATTCATTGTCTTTATTTCAAATAATGCCAAAGTGATTTCAATGGTAATAAAGAAATGTATGTTAAGATAAATTCGAATTTTTTAACGTAACTGATTTTACAGTTAAAAGACCACTGTAAGTTTCTTAACAGTTGTAAGAATTTTGACCTTCATAATTTAAAATGCTTAAGACGGTAATTCGGGGCTCGGTCCATGTTAAGTCGTAGAGTGTACTAAGTGGGATTATAAAGCCTAAATGTGCAAAACAATTCTTAAAGGGGTTTATATATATATATATATATATATATATATATATATATAAGGGGTTTATACTGGTGGCTAGTATAAAATAATGGAGAACTGTCAAACTTCTAACGACTGTTAAGTGATCAACAGTGGCCTATTAGCCGCAAAATGAAAAATTTGGTTAAAGTCGTTACTAGTTCAATTCGAATATATCTTCACACACATATAAAAAAATCCGAAATATGTTTGGTATTATAACAAATAAAAAATCTTACTTCGGCTTAAATTTACATATATTTTATTTTTTGGATTTGTTAAGAAAGAAAAGTTGTATACAAATTTGTGTGTTAGTTTTAAGAGAAAACAGGTCAAAGCAGAGTGACAAACTCGGATGTGGATGTTGTAATAAAATTCAAATGAAAATATCTAAATTTATTCCATTGATCTTGCCTCGACATTGTCTTTCATTTAATAATGTGCTGCCTTGGTTTTTCTAGTGTCCTTGATTTGTGTTTGTTTTTTTTAAACTGCTGACTGTGGCCTTAAGGGCAGAAGCATTGAAAATAGATAAAAATAAGAAAGTAAAACTACAGTTATATGATAATTCAGAAAATGCACACAACTTTATTTGAGCTGTTATTTTTTAATGAAATAACTTTAATTTTATTTTTCTTTATTAATTTACAGGCCAACGTTGTTGATATGATTGTGTTTTGTGTTAATTTTTTTTTAATTACAAACAAACATTTGTTGAATTATGTGCGGTGCTTTTGTAAAAAAAATTTTAAAATGTTTTTTTTTTTTTTGCTTGTAATTGTGATTTATGCCAAGAACGAGAGAAACAAAGATGACAGTTGTGTGAAGAGTAAGTGAAATAGTTAATACAATAATACTTTCTTATATTCCAATGTTGCGTTTTAAACCTGTTTAGATGGTCATTTAATTGATTAAATATTCCAAGAACAGCTTTAGTAAGAACGACAACAACAAAATGTCTGCAAAAATTATTTGTACGTTCTTTATTGGACGGGATGGATGGTAGTAAAATATGCTATTATTAATATGATGATGTTGTTGCAATTGCTTTGGCTGTTGATTTTGTTGTAATTATTTGATAGTTGTAGAGATTTCAATTAATATTGCGGTTGGAATGACTGTTGGTAGTGGTGGTGGTAGGTCGGGCAGGCGATCAGATCAGTACATTTGAAATGGTTGAGTGGTTTAATGTTAAAATAGTGTTGTAGTTGTTATAATTTTCTTTGCTGCTGTTTGAAGTTGTTGTGTATAAACATTTTTTTGTATGTATTTTTGGCAAGTTATTGCGCACATGCTGTTTTATTCTTCGTCTCCGCCGTTTTGTTGTTGTTCATGTTCTTGTTGTTGTTGTTATAACTGTTGTGCTATTTTTGTTGTATTGTTGTTGTTGCTGTTGCTGTTGTTGTTTGTATGTTTAATATTAGGTGGAGCAATATCTCTATTTACATTGCTATAAATAAAAAGATTTTGAAATGTTATACACACCACAGAAAACTTAAACAAACAGCAACAATATTGCAATTTATTGCAACTACAAGTTGCATGGTTGTATGAATGTCTACTTGTTTTTTTTTTTTTGTGTTGCTGTTAGGTATTTCACTTTTTTTGCAATTACTTTTTTTCTGTATATTGTTTTAATTATTTTTAAATTTACACATTTTCTGTATTTCACACATTAATGATGGAATGTGTGCCAAAATAGTCACAAAACAGTTGTAAACAAAGAAAGTGTATCAAATTCTAAATGATAATATCAAAATTCCTACTTAGATATTAAAGAATAATTTAATTTTTTTTATTTATTTCAGGTAAATATTTCATTTGAAATCTTTTTATCAACTACTTAAAGTAAGTTAAAAATATAATTAAAATTATACATTTTATCAATGATTTATTATTAAATGAGATTAATTCTAAATAGAACATACTCGTAAAAAGTATAAGATAAAAGCAAAATGTAAACTAAGGGGGGCTTAGACGGTACGACTTAACGTACGTAAAATACAAGAGAAAATAAAATGAAATACCATCCGTGTTTAAAAAAAATGAGAGCAAAAATCTTACGACAGATTTTTTCGCGTTTACACAATTGGTATACACAGGCTTTTGGGAGGTTTGCAGAAAAATGCATCCCTGATCTAATGATTCGTAATTGTCTTTTGTAAATTTTCAGAAAACATAGAGAGCCATACGACTGTCAAAATTTCATCAGTAATTTCTCTCAATTTGTGCAGATTCATTACAAATTTAGTTTAGACGTACCCACTGGTACTTTTCTGCACAAAAATTTGACATGTCGTAAGACTTCTATGACCATGTAAACCGCCCTTTAAAATTACGACAAATCCGAAGAAATTTGTAGCTATCAAACGCTGCGTTTGGTTTTGTCTGTTCTCTGCTTTACAATTAAACACCTTTAATGAAGATCTTAAACTTTACTAAAAAGCATTAATTAACTTTTTAAACTTCAACAAAAGAGTTCATCCTTTAAACTGTGTAATTATTTAAAATGGATTATTTTAATCATAGGAAAACATCTCAAAAGTTGATTTTGGATCACACTTTCATTATTTTAAATTCGCTAGAGTTAAAAACTTATAAATTTTATTTTCGTATAGATAAGTTTTGACGTCAAAATAATAATAGGAAAAGCCTTGTTAACCAGTTTGCCATAAAACAGAAAAAGATTTGTAAAAAATCGGTTAAAATATTCCAAATTTCATTGCTCGTATCATAATTTAATTTATATTATTGATTAAATATAATCTTGAAATATTCCATATATTTTAAGAACTAACAAATGATATTTATTACTTAAGGTTGGTTGCAACAACAGTGTCTTTACTAAAATCTTTTCTTTTAACTGGGACATGCAAACGAATCAGAATTACAGAAATCTATTGCGTTATTTTTTTTTTTGAAAAAGGAACAAAAAATCATACAATATAAACATTAATTTATATTGCAATTTTGCATTCATATTTTCGAATAGAAGCAAACAATTTTGTTGTTGTTTATTTTACATTTAAGGAAAGAAAAATTTAAATGATTACTTTTTTTTAAGAGTAAACGTAACAATGACAAATTTTTACAGTGGGTATATATAAATAGAAAATATCCGCTACTGTAGTACAAGTGCGATAATAATTGTTTAGTTCACAGCGCCCTGCCATTTATCATGTAAATATAGAAATAGTTTATATTTGTTGTTAATTTACATTGAACAAAATTTTATAAATATATTTCATTTCCTATGTTTTAAAAATATATTATGGAGACCATAACTGGGATATCTGACTAACTTAAAAGACAATTTACAAAATAAAATTGTCTGCTCAGAACAAAACATTTAATAGACGATGTACGATACAACAGGAGCTTGTGAATTCAACATATGAAAATATTTTTTTTTAATTCACAATAATATTTTATAGGGATTTTGAAATCATTTTTAGGATTTCGTACACAAAGTGTAAGAGCGTTACCTTGTTGTTTTCGTCACAATTTCTGTCCATCTGTCGCAGACTTCTATCTTTGGATCCGTAATTCGTAGGCTCTAGAATTTTTTACAGAGAACGTTATATTTATTACGAGGGCTGCTCTATATATTTCTGGCCTAATAGTGAAAATGCGAATATTTATAATCAAAAATGGTTTTATTGTTTTTCAAAGTATTCTCCAGCATGATTTATACAATTTTGCATGCGCTCAAACCCGTTGTCGAAGCACTTTTTCCACTCCGATTGAGACACCTCTAAAACATGGTTTTTGAACACTTCAACAGCTTCTTCTGGCGACGAAAATCGTTGACTACGCATTTTTTTCTTGATGTGCGGAAACAAGAAGTCATTAGGTGCCAAGTCAGGGCTGTACGGCGGATGACCCATTCATTCGACGTTTTGGCCGGTCAAAAACGCTCTGGTTTGAGCCGATGTGTGAGAGCTCGCATTGTCATGGTGAACAATGATTCGCCTTCTCTTGTTGGTTTTTCGAATTTTTCCGAAGACTTCAGGCAAACAAATTGTAGTGTACCACTCAGAAGTGACCGCCCTACGTTGCTCAGGCGGAACAGTCGCCACATGACCAGTTTTTCCGAAGAAACAGGCGACCATTTGCTTCGAAGTGCTTCTTCCACGAACAACTTTCGTTGGATTTTGCTCGTCTTTGAAGACCCACACGGTCGATTGTTGTTTCCTTTCGGGCTTTTACGCATAGATCCATGATTCGTCACCTGTGACGATCTTATAAGCGTCTTTTGAAGCACCGCAATAGTATTTTTGCAACATTTCTTTGCACCAATCGACACGAACCTTTTTTTTTTTTTTTTGAGCGACTTTTAAATTGTAGCGGGATCAAACGAGAACAAACCTTTTTTACGGCCAGGTGTTCATGCAGTATCGAATGTATGCTGGTGGAAGAAATGTCCAAGGATGTCTCTATCTCTAGGTATGTCGCATGTCGATCTTGCATTATGAGTTCACGCACGGCATCAATTTTCTCTGGCACAACAGCCGTTTTTGGACGACCTTCACGGAATTCGTCCTTGAGCGAGCTTCGGCCACGATTAAATTCATTATACCAATTTTTCACAGTGCTATAGGATGGTGCTTTATCGCCACACAAAGATTTAAGTTCATCAATGCACTCTTGTCGTGATAATCCAAGTCGAAAGTTGTGAAAAATTATGGCACGAAAATGTTCACGGGTTAATTCAATTTTTTCTATATTAATTTTTTCAAGTCACTGTAAACAACACAAATAATGGTCGTACGTCAAAACGTTTTGAGTACGATTATGCTTAAAAATGACAAACTTTCCAATGGAAATGTCAGATTGCACTTGGCAGCACTCAGTGTTGCCAGGCCAGAAATATATATAGCAGCCCTCATATTATATTGTTATATTTTGGCAGAGATTTCAAATTTGCACAGTGTCAGTAAAATTATGTGCGCTAGACCGCAGAATAAATAGAGTAGAAAAAATAAAACTTAAAAAGTTTCCCGTATATTGACGTGGTTATCGCTTATACGGCTTTAATTTTTCATCCGTATCGGGTAGACACCAAAAATTTACACAGAGTATGTACAAAACAGTCCATTATAAAAATAAATTGTACTTAATACTCGCTTTAATATCACAATTTTTTGTAAAGAAAAAGCAAAGAAAAATAAAAAACGACTTTTAGTGAAAAAAAAAGAACACAAGCTTTAAAAGCTTTTTAACTATCGGCGTGTCCTCATAGAAACGAAAGTTTTAGAACAGTTGTAGGCAGACACTTGAAATTTATACAAATCACTTACCTCTATGTTCACTATAATCGTAAACACATTATAAAAAATAGAATTAATAATTAAAGGTTGGCCTATACTTAGTATGGACTCGTTTGGCGAATCTATTAATTTCAGCTTAATTTTTTAAATAAAAGATCAAATTGTAGTGTTATTTTATTATTATTATTATTATTATTATTATTATTATTATTATTATTATTATTTTAGCCAACGTAGACTAGATACACGGTTAGCTTTGCCTTTAAGAAATACTTAACTTTATTTTATCGATAAAAATCGATAAAATATTTGTTTAAATCTCAACAACAGAACTACTTGTCGATCATAGTCGCTTCATTTAAGTCGATAAACCCGTCGCCATTATTTTAGGTGTTCAAACGAAATAGCACGTGAGTTTTGTTAATAGCAGACAAAAAACTGTCAGAAAATTTGTACGCCAAAAACAAAAAAAGTTATAAATTCCACTTGTATAAACACCCACCTCGTCAAACAATGGCGTTTGCATTCTTTCACCATTCTGTTTTATTTGTCTGCTTTTGAAGTTTTTTTTCTTATTGCTTTTTAAACACATAAATTGCTTTATTCTAAAAATTATATTAATTCAATATTTAGTTTTCTTTTTGAATTAAATTGAAATAAAAAATGTAAATTTAGTATTTCTTTCATTTCTTTCGTGTGGTCGTTTAAACGTTCTCTTCGTTTTTCGCTGTTTAACGAACGGCCTTGCGTTTTCATAAGTGTACGAAAGACGGTGTTTGTGCGTGGATTTGTATGAATTATGAATATATGCAGGCTTGCAAATATGTAGTACGGTTTAATAGCCTTGAACTAAGAAGAAATAATTTTTGTTTTTGTAGATTTTTCTTTTTATTTTTTATTTTTTTAATTTTACTAAAATTGCATTTTATATTTTAGTTTTAATACTTGTAATAAAAATAAATTCTGCTTACACACAATTTCGTACAATTTACTTTAAATAAAATACAATTAAAACAAACATCATACACACAATCATAAATGCATGTCTCTCGTTGGTCGTATGAAGAAAGGCCCTAACTCGCATGTTTTTAAAATTGAATTTTTAAGTGGCTCCAATATAAACCGCATAAATAAATAATATCGCAAAAATTAAAAGCAATAGTATCAAAAACTACAGTTTTAGAAGCATTTACATTTTACTTATTACATTTTGATACATCCAGTTTTAATTATATTTTCACCTTTTGCTGTAATCAACATTGTTTTACAGATATCTTTTGTTTAAATATTTCAACTAAAATGAAAATGTTTTAAATTTTGTGTTAAATGTTAACTTATCTATTAAACAAAAAAACTATTGATGCTTTGTGCCAATGCTTTATATCAGTGATATATTTTTATACCAGTTTCTTATACCCGTTACCACAAAAAAGTGGAAAAAAGTGTATACACACACTGTCTGCCACTTGAATAAGGATTCAATTTTTTTAACTTTAATCAAGTACATGTCCTAAACTAAAGTTCAGGAAATAATAAAAAAAAATTATATTTTTATCACACTAAAAATGTACATTTATATAAAGACATGTGTTTCTGTGGTTCTATATCCTGTATCACTTGAATAAGGATTTTTTTTTTTTAATATTAATTTGAATTTAAATTTCTTTTAATAAAAACGGCTAAAGAATTTATAATTTGACAGTTTTTAAATGGTTTTTATTCAAAATGAAACGTTGTTAGGCTTTTACTTAAACTTAAAAAGAAAAAATTCTGATTTTTAAATCTCAGAGTTAAATTCCAGTCCAAATAATCAAAAACATTAATAGAGGAAAGACAATTGTGTACAATTATTTAAATAACGTGGAAAGATATGGAAAAAACATGAAAGGTTGAAGAAAATGGCAACAGCAAAAACAAAAAAAAAAAAAACACCACTTATAGATTAAAGTGGTATTTTCTGATAAAAAAAGAGTTTAATATTGATCGTCCCGACGGATATAACTATTACTTCCATGACCTAAATAGGAAAGAATTACTTTTGAGCCGCAGACACCGCCGAGAAGGCGGAATAATGGTATGAGGTGGCATTTCCTTTTATCGTACCATAGAATTAGTTTTTGTATGCCACATAAGAACTGACAAAAACATTCTGCAGGAAGCATTTCCAAAATTTAATAATTTTTTGGACATATATTTGGACGTACTAACACGACAACGCTCCGATTCGTACCGCCAGAGCAATAAAACAATGGATTAATCAACAAGATGCTTCACTTTCGAATTGGCCTCCATATTCACGAGACTTAATTCCAATAGAAAATGTTTGGGATTGGTTTAAAAGAACATTTTATAAAGGAGGAAAACAATTTAGGACGATAAAATCTCTAAAGGATACAATAACGGAAGCATGGATTTCAATTTTGCTAAATTACTTAGAGTCATTATACAAGTCGATGCCAAATCGCATTTTTGAGGTTATTTCTAAAAATGGCGGCTTTACTTATTGATAATTGAATGCCAGAAAATAATAACTTTCATTTTTATAACCTGGAATTTAAATATAAATTACAGTTTGCTTAGTTTTTAAATATTCCTTATTCAAGTGACAGTGCCACTGTGGCACACGAAAAAGTACCATTTTTGTTGTTATAATTACGTAACAAATTATGTTTTTCTTTTATTGAATTTTTAAATTTAAAATAAGAAATCAGTTTTGCGATCCTTGTTTAAATTTACATTTCGAATTGGTATCGCTAATATTTATTCTTGAGCGTCGGTATAGTATCATTCAAAAGGCTTATCCATGCGTACCTAAATTTAATACCTTAACACAACTGAAATAAAACAAAAATCTTAAAAAATATTTACAACAACACAAAAGTACTCTTTACAAAGTTTCAAAACAATACAATAAATTCTGCTTAAAACTTTATAAAATATTTAATAAACAACGTTAGCGTTTTCGGTTTAGTTGTTGTTGCAGTGTAATTTTGATTAACTCAAACTCATACGTGCCAAATAACAAGTATATAAACGAAATGATTAGTAGAACAAGCTGCCAGATGTTTCTAAATTAAATCGCATATAAACAGAAATCGCTCTTTTGAGCAGAGAAGTTATAATAATTTGTGAAGAGTTGAGTAAATCAAGTGACATCAAAGAAAATAATAACTGACGTGGCTTATTTTTCAATTAAAAGAACCCAACCAGTAAATAAAACAACTTTATTCTTTAGATTTATTTAGTATTTACTTTAAAATATTTATTTAACCGATAATTCAAATTAAATTACACACTGAATTACAGCCTATGTACTTTACCCTATTAAAAACAATTTAACTAAGGCACTGAGCCTGAGAAAATTAAAATACTCGAATTGATCAGACATAGTTTCGAAAAATTTGGTGTTGAAAATCAGCAAGATCGGTCTATGTCCTTTAAGGCAGCAAAACACTACGCCTACCTCTAACTTTCCATATTTTTTTTCAACTTTCGTTTATATTACTGCAGCTGGTTACTTTTAATGATAAAAGTTACGAAAACTTGGTAGCACTTACTAAGCTGATTGTTGTTTTCTGATTAAAAAGAATTTCTTTTGAAAGAATGATAATGTGGTTATTTTTTTATATATAGTGAAGGATGTTTTAAATTCGGCATAGACGAATATAGCACTCTTACTTTTGTATTTTATTATATAACCGTTTTTTAAATAAAGAAAATGAAAGCATTATGAATGCTAGTAAACATAAAAAATAGTAGAATAAGCTTTTTATTTGTTAGTAAATTTAATAACATTGTACTAATTTTATATGATTGTATGTATATATTTTTATATGTAGGTTATTTTAATACTAAATAAAAAATACATTTTAAAAAAAAATTATCCTATCACTACTTCTAGTAAGCTTTATCTCAAAATTTTAAATAAAACTTTATAAAATTTTTTGATAACATTCAATATAACAGAACATTAAATAAATATAATAGTGATTAACTCAATAGCACATTCAAAAAGTTATCACAACATAGCTATTGTATATTTTTTACAATATTTTGACTAAATGTATAACCAAAGAGCAGTTTTGAATTTAAATTTTTTTTTATTTATTTTTCTTAAGAGAGACGGGCGGGAGTAAAATTTTGATTTAATGGCAAAGATATTCAAACTGCATGACGATAAGTTATACAAAATATATATCTAGCAAACTTTTGCAATTTTAACTTGACTATGAAAAAGAAGTTGCTGACTGTCTGGTATGGCAAACAGTTTAAAAAAAAAATATGTTTGTGCAGATCGGCTAAAACTCCGGATCGCTTAAATGCTAAAAGCCTAAAATTTGTCATCAAATTTTTCGAAACGTTGCTCGTCTTAATTGCTAAAAACTTTTTATATTGTTTGCAAAGTACCGCAATTTAAGGAACTTTAACAAACAGTTGTGATTTTTGTCCGACGAGTCTATAGCAAAATATGTTACCTCGGTTTCTCAATAGGTTTAATGCTCTGGGATAGAAGGGTATGTAAAATAATCGCATCATAAGCTTATACTAAGGAAACTTTGAGCGTTTTATAAGTATTTTTTCAAAATGAACTCTATTTATAAACTGTGTTTATAATTTAATTGCAAAATATATTAGGTACTTTGATTCTCAAAAAACTTAGTTCTACTGGATCGATGGGTTTAGTTTGTCGATGCTAGTATTTGTTAAAACAGGAGTGGAATCGTTACATTCGTGATCATATCGACAATCGTGCGAAAACAAAAATTTACGTGATAAATTAATCCTTTGAACTAAATGGCATTATAACATACAATTGCAAACGGATCGTAATCTTTTGATTGATTTACAATAGTTTTCAAATGCAGAGTCAGTGTTTAAAATTTCATTGTTTCCAAAGGTCAAAACCGATTTTTTGTTTGTAAGGCCTGAAAATAATTTTATCATAAACTAAAACTAAGTTTGTTTAATTTCCATTTTTAGCGAATTTGAGGAGCTTTTAAAGTTATTCGAACTAAGTTTCTTTAACGTATAACAATTCGTAAAAAACGTACGTTCAGTCATACAATAACGTATATTATAATCTTCAATATTGTGAATTATCATCAGTTAAAGAACATATGTCATAATCCAAAAAACGTATTTTAACGATACGTGTTGTACGTTCATGGATGTAACAATACCACCCCAGCCCGAAATTAACTAAACAATTTGTAGAATTTGAGGGGTTAGAAAAATGCTGCATGCTATATTTTTTAAGACATATTTGACATTAATTAATTTTCAACTAAAGCTATCGAGTGCTGTAACAAAAAATTGTCGAACAAAGTCTTTAGCAAGTCTTGTAATCGAGCCTTAAAACCGCTTAACTTGAACACTAACAACTTTTGAACAAACAAAATTACAATTAATTAATTGGTTTTAAGATGGCCATTTTTAAAAAGTCATATTTTTATGAAGCAGCCTGTTTAACGTGCACACGTGCATAATTACATATTCACGTAGATACGGTGGGTTAAAGATAAATGATTTTTTTTTTAATTTTCAGCTGACAGCATTGCGTTTTACGTATCAAAATTCGAAAGTTTTGCTCAAATCAAAAATCATTTGTCACATCAGTATTTTAACACGACAAGAATGATTTGAAATATATTCTCATTTTGGAGCCTGAGGCAGTAAAAAAGGGGATTTTTTACCCTAAATACAAAAAAATGTAAAGTTTAAGAGTGACGATATAACGAAAGTTTACCGGAAGCTGTATAGGTGTTCTTTAGTTCATCAAGCATAATACAAGCGAAGATAGATACGATAAGCAAATTTTGAAGCAAGTTATATATTCATATGCGGAACAGTATATGAATTAAAGCGCAATTTAAAATTTGAAATTACTTCAGGTTTTATTCAATGGAGCATATATATTGACTTAAAGAGGAGATATTTTTTTTTAATATATAATTTATATCTAACATAAGAATAAAATGTTTTATTAATTTGTTTGTGCTGACGGTAAAGAAAGTTCCAAGGATATCCATTGATATAAAATGCTGATTGTTAACAAAGCCGTTAAGTTATGCAAGCATTCGGTTGCTATCCTTGATCCTTTAGTCATTTATAACACCATACATAGATGTCATGCACTTAAAAGTTTCCGGTAATTTTTTTGCTTTACGCAATCGTCATACTGTCAATAATGACGGTCAGATGACATGTAAAGTTTTACACACATTGTAAAATTTTTCATTTAAAAAAAATGGCAATTCATATACTGAGTCCACACATGTAAATTTTTCTTGCAGCAATTCTGAATTTTGTTGAAGAGAAAGAAGTGCAAAATCGTTTATTTCACATTTTCTCACTAACAAAATTCAGAATTGTGCCAAGAAAAAGTGACGTGTGTGAACCCGATGATAATATGATAAATGAAATTATTGATTTGTTTGAAATTTGAGCATTTTTGTACAAACATAAGTCAAAGACTTTGCCACTTTTAACAATAACATTAAATTAGACAGCGCAGATAATTTAGCAGGCGAAGCTTGTTAGCAATAATAATACAAACAACTAGAACTGAAAAATAGTCGTTACCTAAGCTACTTTCAGACGACATGTTTTTTTTACATATGACTTATCAAATTTTTCATTCCAAAACACATACTTGCCGTATAAAGAAATTAAAACAGTGCTTGAGTAAAAGTAAAATTACAAAGTAATCCGACAAAATTTATTTAAAGAGCTTTCTATTTGAATTTGACAAAGCATCTGACACCAACTGTTTTTAACAGAAAAAACTTTTATATCAGATGTAATTTTACATGTAATTTTGAAGTTAAAAATTATAACAGCCAGTTTCACGATGTCGCAATAGTTCGTTCGTTTACATTTAAACAAAAACAATTTTTGATTTAAAACAAAAACAATTTTTGAGAATTTGGTTTTGTTTTGAATGTAATTGTGCGAACGAACGAACGATTGCGAAATCGTGAAACTGGCAGTAAGTCTTCTAAAAATAAAAAGTTTTGACAAAAAAGTGATATGTAAAAAGAAATGAGTTCTAATTTCGAATGGGTTTTTTAACTTCTGTTATGTTATTTTTTCCTTGTGTGCATCAACTTTTAGTAAAAATATCCGAAATATTAAGTATCTCACGTCGTCCCCTTAATGGGTGCAATAGTAACTCACACAAAAATGCAAAAAAAAAATTGTGAACAGTTTCCATTGCTATGTTGCCCACTGTATATACATATGTACGTAAGTATATTTACGTATGTGCTAAAAAACATACGTACGTCATGTGTAAGCGTGTCGAATACCATGATTACGTCTACAGCGATTTTAAAGTTTGTGTACACACTCGTGTGGCTGCTCGGACAAACATGCATTCATACGCATGTACATATATACATGTACATATTTATGTATGTGTGCATGTGTGTGTGTACGAATGTTTCTTGTTAACTTTAGCGTTTATTGCTAAGCATCACTATTTTATTTACATAGAAATATATTTATGTGAATATAAAATATAAATTTGTACAGAACAAGTGATGTCGGTTGCAACAACAAAAGCAGAAATAATATTAGCAACATGAATAGAAGAAGAACAACAAAAAATCTGTACAAGTGTACCTATACATCCATGCATATATGCATACATTTGTACATACATACGTAATAAAGCTGCGGAAGTTTACATTTAAAACTATATGCTTTCATTATACTGGTACACAATATAATGAGTTTTACATAAATATGAACACTTGTATATAAATAGATATGTATGTACATATGCACATACAATATGTTAACGCAAATGGCGACACACTGCAATACAACGCATTGTCTAATTGACACCTTCAAGTAGTTTAAAGACACTCAAATATGCAGTCACAATTAAAAGAAATATTTTTTAATTTAATTTCTTGTCCCTCTCGCTCCTTAAGAAATATATACATACATTTTATTAAGAATGAGTTTACGCATTGTAAATGTTGTAAATAAACATTTTTAGTCTAATTAGCAAAAACCATATTATGTTTGAGATAAAAACTCAAGCTCACTATAAAAGAAGGGGGTTAGCGTCAAACAATTCTTTTCGCAATATAAGTTATTTAAGTTTTTAAAATTAACTGACGGTTAATGAAATTTTAACTGATTTGTGCTTTTTTTGTTATTCATGGGTGAGGTAGCCAAATTCTAAGAGCAACATACTATGGTTGTGTTATATGGTTGTTATACATGTTGGTTGGTTAGTTAATCTTAGAACTATATTGTTGTCTAGTATAAAAATTACATGGTAGAGTATAGAGATTGATATGTTTAAAATGTAAACATGTTATAATTATGTATAATAATATAATGTTCAAATATAAACATAAAATTGTTGAATTAGAATATTATATGGTTGAAAATGCCATTTGATGTAATGTATAGTCTTATAATTGCAAACATGTCCTGATATAAAAGATTTATTTTTTTTTTGTTAGGAAATTTATTTAAAAATATAATTTCACAAAAAAATATTTATTTTTTGTTTTAATTAATTTAATTTATTAATTATTATTTTTTTATTCTCTTTAACAATAAATGAACAAATCACTAAATTTAATGTGTGTGATGCAAAAAAGAAAGCGAAAGATGGCAAAACAAAATAAATAGGATGTCTTTGCGAGGTGACCTTTTATAGTTCTCAATACTTGAAGCTTTAACAGCCCGAGTTAGAACGGGATTTAAGGCATTTTAAAAAATTTTTAAACATGAGTTTCTCTAAAGGATGAGGCCATTTTAATGGTAACAACAAAAGACAGCAAAACCAAAATGCATGAGGGTGTCCCTCTGATGTGTGTGAAGATAAATACGTCAAGTATACGTTTCTTAAAAAATGTAGCATGTGATAAAAATTTTCCCCCTTACATACAGTACAAATTGTATAGTAAATTCAGTGTTTTTTAACAAAAAAGATTACAGCGACAAAACCCTTCGATCTCGGCCTCGGCGAATCAAATCTTTTAGGAAATCAAGGGCACATATAGAGCTATTAAACTGTAATCACAGTTTATTCAAATTGAATTTGACATTTTTTTTTATAAGACGCGGAAAATTGACTTAGTGCAATTTTCTCATATACAATGAGTTCTGAGAGGGAGGGAGAGTCAATTTTCCGCGTCGTATAAAAAAATTCTCAAATTCAATTTGAATAAACTGTGATTACAGTTTAATAGCTCTTTATGTGCCCTTGATTTCCCAAAAGATTTGATTCGCCGAGATCGGAGGGTTTTGTCGCTGTAATCTTTTTTGTATCGCATGCTACATTTTTTAAAAAACGTATTTAACTTGACGTAATTATCTTCACACACATGTCCCTCTGTAGTTCGCCAGTCAAGATAAAATATCTGCTCGAAAACAAATTAAAGAAGAGAAGTAAAATATTTCGTTGACAGTCTGGACAAATTTATGCTATAAAAAGTTTGTGTAAAGATTGCAGTGAACTTCATTATAAGAACCAGTGGGTAAATAAGCTAAGGCCGTATGATTATCGTTTATGGCATGTCGTGTTCAGGATGAGACTCAGTAATCGAAATTTACGCATTTAAAGAGGCAAGATGGGAAGAAACTATGGAAAATTATAAACACCGCAAAAATTTGAGTGGAATCACTTCACTTGACCGGTGAGAACAAATGGCATAGAACCACATGATTTGTAAAACAAGTTTAAAAAGATATTTTTTTAACGGAACGAAGCAAAATTTCGTAAAATGTTCTCGAATCTATTGGCCACCAAGATCTTGATATTTCACCTTCTGGATTATTTTCTTAGAGGTAACGTGACAACTAATTCGTTTATGCAAACAAACTAGCCAGCAAGTTTATAGGAACTAAAAATCAACATTGTGTAGACTGTTGCCGATATATTGATTAATATGGCGCTACACGACAGTCAGCATTGGCCTTCTCATGAGAGAAATAATATGTAAACATTAATGACAAAAATTTATCGTTATTTCTTATATGGAACAGTTTACGTTTGTGGGCAATATAATAGTGACATTAAAATAACAAAATACATTTGAGAACATTTAAGTTCAAATTCCGTTTAAATGCGCTGTTCCCAAATTTAAAAATTGATTTGTAATGATATGTACTGTTGTTACAACTGGGCACAAATGATGGCTAAAAAGAGGATAAAAGGATGATAAACATAATTATGATGGTTGCAGAAGTAATGCAGCAACTTTTTTTGTGTTGGTACCTCTTGTCAATCACCATGGTTAATGATGGCTGCAAGTTTTGTTGCTGTTACTGGGTAAAATTTGTATTTGTTGTATTTTGTTGTAGTTTTCCACTGCTAATTGTGGTAACAGTAAGATATGACTAAAAACTTAGGAACAAATAGTTTGAGACGTTAATAAGGTTTGTTTAAAACTTTATTGAAATTGAATTTACATCACTGTTTTTTGATGCTTTTTCCTTTACACTTCTCAACTCCGAGTTTCATTTTATTTAATCTCGAACAAATTTAAAATTTTTGATAGTTTTGTGTGTTTGAGTTTGCTGAAATGTTAATGATGGTTATGAATGTGATAGTAATAATGATAATGTGGAGTGTCGTCGTATTTTAGTGCATTTTAATCTAAAATGCTGTAGTCAAGTACATGCTGTACTAATAAAACAGCAGGCTAACTATCGTTCGTTGTGCTTGGTTTTTGTTGCAATTTTTTTTTTTTTTGTTTTACCAAAACATACGAAAGCCTAAGTCTGAATGTGTTTATGCATATACAAATGTTATTTTCTGCGGGTGTTTGTGTGTGTGTGTGAGTCTTGCCTATACTCCCATATATTTTATTGTTGCTACCACAACTCTGCTGCAATCTATTTGTTTATTTAGTTCTTTACATACTATTTTGCATTGATCTAACAAATACACATGTAACTTTGAGTAAATAACATGTATAGAAATGTACAATAACTACGTTTAATTATTCACAAGAAGTCTTTCCAATTTCGAATAGGTATTATGATTTCTTGTTTTCTTTAAACAAAAATCTAAGGTTGTATACTTAAAAGAAAGCTGCTAACAAGAATCACGATTAGCATTGGAAATTTAACAGGGTTTATTCATAATGGATTTGAAAGATTTTAGTTTTGAAAAAAAAAACATTATTGTTTTTAAATGCAATACTGTCGCTTTGTATATTTTTAATTTCTTAGAATTTGACAGTTCAGTTTTTGTGACCTCCATAAATTGCACTAGCGGAAATCACTTTTCACGCAAACTAATTTTGCAGAAATTGCAGATCTGTACATTTACGTAGCCAGTCTAGTAAAAATGCTAAACCTTGCTAGACCACTGCAACAAAATACGTTAAACTTCATTTTTCTACTCTTGAGCTAATTTTCAAAAGTAAAAATCATTTTAAACAAATCTTGCAAAAATTAAAAAAAATTAAATATTTTGTTGACATATAAAACGACGGATCTGCACTTATAAAGTTTTACGGCGGCGAAGGTCGTCAAAAAACCGTTTATTTTTAAACTAACCAGAAACTGATCATTCAAATATTGATAAGAAAATATTAAAATTTAAACATTAACATTAAAAATAAAAAATTGAGGGAAAAACAGCAAGAAATATTAAACGCCAATTAAAATGAATTAATTATTAATTAGGGAAAATTCGTTAATTAAAAAAACTGTTTTTGTAATAACAAAAATCAGCTGGTTTATAGATATCTTACGAGCTTAAAAGAGACACAAAAATGCTTTGAGCACACGTTTTGAAACAATTAGATCCACAAAACAGTAGTTGTCCTTTTTTAATTTTTAAATAAGAAATATCTTAAGAAAATGAAAATAAAGAGAAAGATGGTAAACGGTGAATTAAACTTTTTTAAATCTTTTAGCTTTGCTGACCCGTTCTAAGCAACTAGCGATAAAAATTCTTCACTTAAAGAATTATGATGGATTTTTCTAAAATTTTCATGTAAAATCTAACAAGAGTTCCTACGACAAATTGTTGTTCATTATTTAAAAAAAATCAACAGCCACTTATAAATACTACAGCGGTTACATTTATTTTCCTAATGATATATACTGATGACACCTGTTAACCCAACAGTAACCTCTTAGAAACGGCTTGCATCAATATTTTGGAAAATGAACAGCGTTCTTCGATGCGATGCAGCACACAAATTTTCAATTTTAACTATTTTAAAAATTGCACAACAAAACAAAGAAGACTTTAATAAAATGAATAAGAATGAAATTCTTTTTTAATGCTAAGCACGCATCGTGTTCAAGCAATTGTTCAACATTATAGTAAATTAAATATCATAGTAAACTTGCATACGTTTAGTAAAAGTAGTATTTCAATTATATTTTATGACTCGGTGCTGCCGCAAATATAAACAGCAAAACTCTCTATCTACCATTAGCTGTTGAAGAGGCTCAGCACAACATGTTTACTGACTACAACTGATAAATTGAGCGGAACAGCTTAACAATGCATTTCTAAGGCAAACACTCAACGTTCGCGCAACAGTTACGTTTTGTGATCGCGTCCAATGTTTCATTAATACTCGTAAATGATATTAGAAACACGTTGAATTTTTATCAAAATAAAATTGTGAAAAAATTTAGTTACTGGCAAATTTTAGAACCAATCGTGATTGAACATTATGAAATTTAATCGTTAGATAAATCAAAATGGCAAAGTTAAATTAGGTGTTGTAAAATAAAATATAAATGTAAATATTTTAAATAAAATCTTTGTTAAATATGTAAATACAAAACGAAATTTTTAAATACATACATATGTACATATGTATATAGTGATATGTACATGAGTATATTTACTAAATGCGATTAATAAACGACATAAATTAAATCAAATAATAATATTTACATTGGCAATACACAGTCATTTAAACAAAGTGTTAATGATTAAAGCAAAAACAGAAAAGAATACAAAATAATAATTATTAAAAAAAAACAGAAGTGTGACAAAAACCGATAGCCAAAGAAAAATTAGCAATTAGCAACACACTGTTGCGTTAAGAGTAAAAATATTAATGTCAATGTTGCCAGAAAGTAGAAAAAAAAAACAAGTTTTTTTTGCTGTTAAATCGCACAAGAAAATCAATTTCAAATTAATTTTTTTATTTTTATTCACCCCTATTCTGCGTTTCGATTCGAATTTTCTCCGTCTGACAACTTTAGTATTCTGCGTTTCGATTCCGCTCAGTTTCTTTCGATTGTATGTATTCTGCATTACGATCGGAGCTCCGTTTTTCTCAGTTGTTTTTTTGTCAACGGAGGAGTTTTCCTTATTTGTGTTTTTTAGTTAAAAAGAAAAAATGAAAATGAGATAAAATGTTCAGAAACGGTTTAAAAAAACCCTTAAAATGATTTCTAACTAATTTATTTAATTTAATTAAATTTCTTTTGTTTTTAATTCTTAATTTTTGTACTTGAATCTGATGTGTTTTTTATGTATTACCGGTCAAAAACAACAACACCAGAGCAGTATGAAAAACTGGCAAATTTAATGCCATCTAAAGCAGACATTACATGTGGATACCACCAGCGATCAAAGGAAAAAGTAGCAGCGTTTTGAGAGGAAATTGCAGGAATCCTCAATGCACTAGGTCCTCCAACAAAAATGCCAGCGATAAAATTAGTTGCCATGAATAACTAATTTTTATTTTTATATTTTTATCATTTTATTTAACAATTTTTTATTTAACTTCATAAAGAATTTATTTTTAATTATTTATACATATAAGTTTTTGTATTAAATTTGACATTTGTTTATGAAAATGATAACAAACTTGCTTATTTTGCTATTTCATTTCCACATTCCACAGTGATGCTATTAATTTTGTAAACATTGTTGTCTTCCTCTTTTTCTTTCTTTCTTTTTCGATCGCAACGTAACTGAATGCGGAGACTTAATCGAAACGCAGAATAGGGGTGATTATGTTTTAGTATTTAATTTAAATATAAGCAAATACAGTGGCCCAATAAAGATAACTACATATGTATATCAAAATTTATAAACATTTATTAATCTTTAAATAATAAAAAAAATATATTCCTTAAAATCTTAAACTAATAAATTATTCTCGAATTTTCTTGACTTGATTTGTGTAGCATATGAACGGCCAAGTTTTGTTGAACTATTCACTTAACTGAGCTAACTAAGCTGCTCGCTGCATGGAGCTCACTTCAGCTTTATAGTTTATTTTCCTTTTTCTTTTTATAATTTTTAAATCTTGTATTTTTTTTAATAATATTTAGTTTTTGGTTTGTTATTTTTTGTTTGTTTTATTTTCTTTTATTTTCATGAGAAAAGTATAAACTAAAAAAAAAAAACAAAATCCATCGATTGATATTATTTAACCAAGTGATATGAACTTAAAAAATCGTTCTCTGTAATGAACTTGACAGTTTATTTTAAAATAAAGAAAAAATAACTTAAGAAGCGAAAGTGCTGCATTCATGAATTAAATTGATTAAAATATATTTGTTAAAAAAAAAACTAGAAATAAAACACAATTCTCGAATTTTGTTGATTTAATATGAATTTATAAATGAAAAATAAACTTCAATTATTGTTGAATAAAGAGAGGGTCAACTATAGAACCTAATTAAACTTGTATTATACGTTTTTGCAGTGAATAAACCAAATTTTGGGTAACACCACCATCATTTTTTTTCGTACTTCTAGTAAAAGACTGCTTAAATTTTCTAACTTTTTGAGCCGGATTCATGTTTGGTGACCGGGGAGAAGAATACAAACTATTAATTCCGTTGCAATAAGTGATGTGTGTTTTAAGAAAAGGAGTTACAGAAAGTGATCTGTGATGGTGCCAATGACCATTATAACCAAACATTTTAAGCTCAGACTCGCCACTAAAAATAACATATTTAAAAAAATCGCGCCTCATATTGCAAAACAACGCCAAATAAATCAAAATACACTATGCAAGGCAATTTTGCTATTGTTTGCTTTTAATTGAAATATTTAAATTCAAGAAAAAACAATCTGTCTCATTTAAAAATGTTTGAATATAACGCCTACAAAAAAATGCCAAATTATAAAAGTTCTTGCAAAAAAAAAAAAAATTAGACTTTAAAACACATTTCATCTGACGGTTAAAAAGTATGGTTACATATATTAAAATATAATAACTATTGGGACACCCTATTAGCACTACAGCTGCTTGTTGATTTAACCGTCTGTCTGTAACGGTTTAAAAGTTTGGCCACACACATCAAGTTATATCAACTATTGGAACACTCTTTAATTTCCTAATCCAAATTTTATACCTGTTGTTATAGTGGAGTTCCCAATGTATATTCTTTTTAAATTTCAACAGTCTGTCTACAACTGTTCAAAAGTATGTCCATAAACATAAAATTTAATGAACTATTGGGGCACCCCTTAATTTATAATTTACTATGTTACTATAACGGTCATAGCAATCGACATTCTGTTACATTTTCAAGCGTTTGTCTATAACGGCCCAAAAGATAGGACCATATGTCAATTTACGTCACTTATGCGGTCACTCTTTAAATCTTAGATTTATTTTTGTATTACTTTTTGCCATTGGGAGCCATAACGATACGCATGTTTTTTTTTTATTTTAAAATGGTGCCTTTACTTTTTATAATGCACGTAAAAAACTTTAATAATGTATATGGACACCCTTTAATTTTTAAGAGTATGAGTAAGAATGAAGAAAAAAATATCTAAATCGGTTCAGAAATGACGTTAAGAAAAGCAATATTCAGACAAATTGATGACCTCCTTCTTTTTTTTTAAGCCGGTTAAAAATGAACCAATTTAGCACTTTTGAATATAAAAGATTTAAAATGATAAAAGGTACAAAAAAACAACTGTGCATGGAAAAAAGCATAAAAAACAATGAAACACAGAACTTTATTCGGAATCTTAATATGACTTTTATATTGAAAAACAACAACATACATACATACATAACTAAGCAGTGCACATTGCTTTTAAACAAATGATATGAATAAAAAAGATTTTTTGTTATTGACAGCCACGTGGTTGCCAGATGCATCGCTATTTCCACGAATTAAACGGCTTTATAGATATTTCCTTAAACATTGTATTGTTTGGAATTTTTGTTAAAGCATTTATTTTATAGTCCGTTTTCGGATTGAAATCAGTTTCTCCAAGGCTACAGAAGATCTAAGCCCATTAGTATGTCAGAATTAGTTTCAAAGAAGTCACCAACATCGGTCCACAAATGCTAAGATAAAAAAAAACATAGGTTCAAGATTTTATAAAAAAATTTCGAAAAAAAAATCCTATTCTTCGGAAAAAATAATAACTTGACAATTGTTTTATTTATTGTATTAAAGGTAGGTTAACTTGATTGAAAAGGCCAGCAGGGTTTTCCGATCGGTCGCAGATGGAACTCGAGGATTTTTACATTTTTTCTCTTCTTAATGCACAAAAAACATAAGTGGAGGCAATAGGCATTCGACTTTATTTGGTTATACCCGTTTTTATTTTAATAATAATGAATCTCGATGAGCATTTAGTAGACCACATTCGGGGGATACTGTGTCTAGGGGTGGCGGTCAATAAATGAAAGGAAATGTCCAAAGAACCTTAAATGAGTATAAGAAGTATAAGGGGACCTGTGGGTGTCAACTGTGTTTGTATTGTAGAGTTTGTTTTGTCTTAAGGGCTTTTATATGCAAAAAGAACCAATAGGAGGAACGGAAATCCAGGCATCATTCGCAAAAGTGCGTGAGCCACACAGGGAAATACTGCAGCTTAATTTTGAGAGTGTATGCGTATTTTTATATAAAAGCAGTTACATACATTTATACAAAAATGTACTCAGAATTTGATTGCAGCGTTTGAGTTCTGGCTACCCGCTTAAATAATAAACTTAGCTTCAGCTGCACTAATTAATTCACTTGCTGTAATGCAAACAATAAACTGATCAAATTTAAAGGGGCAATAGCCGCATATCATAAATGTTCATCCATAGCTTAAATTGAGAGAATTTTTTTTCCAAATGCTTAAGCAAAATTTCACACACGAATGAAACAAATAATTTTTCCTTTTAACAATTCAACTTTTTTATTATTGCAATTTGATCGTTCTCACCAAATAACTTCATTTTTATTTGTGGACATTTATAACAAACTGCTAGATCACATTCATCTTATAAAACTTATAAAACTTAATTTCAAAATGTTTTTTGAAAAAAAATGTTTGATTTGTTTTTGTTACATAATATTTAACATTTTGGATGTTGAAAACGTATATAGACAAGCGCCTTGCAGTTAAAATTCAATTTTCACTATCAGTAAATTTTATTGAAATTTTAATTACCATTTATCAGTTTATCAATGTAATAAATTTGTCATTTATCACATACATACATTGCTCCGATCAACATAAATATAAAATAAATCTTATTAAAATTCTAAAAATATATATTTTCAACAAATGGAGAAATTATTAAAATGTATATAAATTTTTATTAATTACTAAAGTTAAATTTGAGATACCAGTAAAATTTTACTGGAATTTAGAATGCTGTGTGTATAGTGTGTATGGGTTCAAATTTATTATTTTTCAATTATTTACTTTAAGTAATAGAAATCTGATAGAAGCAAAAAAACATTACGTTCGTTTGATATCTGCAATAAATTTTAAAATAATATTTTTTTTTATCAAAAATTAATACAAAATTAAATATTTCTACCGAGTAGGTACTGAAAAAACAGTTGTTTGATTTTCTTAAAATTCAATTCAAAGAACAAAGTTTGATGGAAAAAAATTGATGCGATACCTTGTTGTTTAGCATATTGAAATTTTTTCATTATTAAGATTTTAACACTAATACAAATATTGTAAGCCATACGGCAACACTGTGTAGTATACGTGCTCTCTTTCTCTCACTCTCTACAATATCAAAACAGTGGGCTTGCCTTGCTGTTTATTTTGATTGTTTTCGTAATGCGCTATTCTTTATTTTGTGTAGTTGTTGTTATTGCTGTCTATTGATGTTATATATGTATGTTTGGGGAATTATAACAACTCGCGTGAATGCTTATTTGTGAAAACACGATGTCAAGTATACGATAAAATCAAAAGAAATATTATTGCGGTTCTTGTTGTAGTTGCTATCAGTTATTTTATTGTTATTTTAGATTATTTTCATTTTGGTTTTCATAAACACAAATTAATAATAAAATTAAATCTGAATGAAGCAAAAGTTTGTTATACCATTTGATTTGTTTTGTTTTTTTTTTGTTTTAGGTGAAGCTTGTTTATTGTGTAGCCTTCTGATGTTACTAAAAGCTCAACTCTTAAGAAACTTGAATTAAAATATTGTAGATTTTAAGACTTTTTTAATAGGAAGCCCTATTCTACTTCCATGTTCACTTTTATATCTTGAGTAAAATTAAATTAAACATTTTTCATAGAAAAACTACTCCCAGTAGCAGATTGTACATGTGCATATGCAAAGAGCATGTCAAATAGAAACTTAGAAAAATAAAATCAAAAAATTAACACCACAATATATTTAAACGTTATACGTCCAACTACTTACTGTATTTCCTACAGTGAAAAAATTAACGATTAAAGCGGAAACTGGCAAAATGTTAGTTGTAAATGCTTAAAATAAACACGTTTGTGTTGATTAGAGCTAAATAGAGGGACGACATTAAATAAAGCTTCAAGCTTAAATGCTAAACGTTTTTGCTAATCAGTAATTACTATTATTTATAATGTTTGTCATAATTTATCTTCTTTGCTTCTGCTTTTCTTTTCTTTACTTTATTTATTTTTTTTTTTTTTGGTGTTCAAAAACTTGTTTAACTAGATTAGCAGAGTTTTTTTTGTGTGCTTATAGCATTGATGCATACATAAATTCATACATACATACATACATACATATGGATATTTGAATAAATGTATGTTTTCCTTCAAATTTATGTCCTCATGATGCTCTAAATATGTCTTACTAGTTTGCATTTAAGCCTCCACATCGTTTTATGTGTCAAAAATGAAAGAAATAATTATTTATAGTTTTCAATAAAAATCAAAGAACTTTTGCCTGACATATTTAGGTATGTAAGTATGTGCATATTTTTAATGATTTTCTTACATTACCTTGTTTGAAAATAATAAAAACTAAAAAAAATTTCTAGACTTTGCAGGAATTATCGAAAACGTTCGTAAGTAGAACAAACGTAAAGAAACATTATTGTCACATTTACATCTGTACATACATATGTACATATCGATGTAAATAATGTAATCTTTAAAATTCGAAAAATTGCTAAGATATGCAGAAGCGTACAAAATTATTTACACATTTGGCGTAATAAATAAATACTTTTTTGCCAGAACTTCCTTACAAAACTGTATCATATTTAAGGCAAAACTTTTTTAAAATTTCTTTAAACTGAATTCACCTTGGAAACAAAATATTTTGGAAATAAATCAGCAATTTTTAAATGGCCTAACAGAATTAAATCTTAGCAGAGTACATTTTGAGCTTAAATTTTAAGTTTGACTTTTCCAGTTCTGGCAGGCTTGTCGAACATGCACATTTCTACTGTTGACTTGCCAATTTTTAGCTTAATAAGGTCTTTTAACCAATTAAATTGTAAAGTGTTCATCTATATTTAAGGAGTTATTTGCATTTGAAAATGAAAAATTCTGAATTTTTCAAGACACTAGTTCTGTTTTCGAAAAAATACTGGACCCTATTTCCAAAAGTGATCATTATTTGTTTCTTACTTAGCTTTTGCTCGATCAAGCTGATACTTATTTATTACCACAATATTTTCTTTCCGCTCTACTGCGGTATTCACTTTTACTATTGAATCCATTTTTAAACCACCAAAAGTTAGAAAGGCAGGAATTTCTAAATTTCAAATGTATTGTTTTAAAAAATGGGAAGTCTCTTCTCCAATAGTTATATCGTTTGATCTACATGATAAGGGAGACATCCAATCATGCGCAACAACACATCAGTTGAAGCTACATGATCTTGCAGTGCAACGACTTGGGAACTAAATCATTTGAAATTTATAAATTAGATGATCCCTTGGAATTGTTAATTACAAAAAAATGTTCACCGAATCAACAAAGAAAATTTTGGATTTATAGATATGAAGTTCAGTTAGTTCTATAATAGAAGTATCTAACAAGTTCTGTAACGAGACCTCACAGCCTGGCAGCACTCAGTGCAATCTGACATTTCCATTGGAAAGTTTGTCATTTTTAAGCATAATTGTACTCAAAACGTTTTGACGTACGACCATTATTTGTGTTGTTTACAGTGACTTGAAAAAATTAATATAGAAAAAAATGAAATTAACTCGTGAACATTTTCGTGCCATCATTTTTCACAACTTTGGAATTATCACGACAAGAGTGCAATGATGAACTTAAATATTTGTATGGCGATGAAGCACCATCCTATAGCACTGTGAAAAATTGGTATAATGAATTTAATCGTGGCCGAAGCTCGCTCAAAGACGAATTCCGTGAAGGTCGTCCAAAAACGGCTGTTGTGCCAGAGAACATTGATGCCGTGCGTGAACTCATAATGCAAGATCGACATGCGACATACCGAGAGATAGAGACATCCTTGGATATTTCTTCCACCAGCATACATTCGATACTGCATGAACACCTGGCCGTAAAAAAGGTTTGTTTTCGTTGGATTCCGCACAACTTGAAAGTCGCTCAAAAAAAGGCTCGTGTCGATTGGTGCAAAGAAATGTTGCAAAATACGATTGCAGTCCTTCAAAAGACGTTTATAAGATCGTCACATGTGAAGAATCATGGATCTATGCGTGTGAGCCCGAAACAAAACAACAATCGACTGTGTGGGTCTTCAAAGACGAGCAAAATCCAACGAAAGTTGTTCGTGGAAGAAGCACTTCGAAGCTGGTCATGTAGTGACTGTTCCGCTTGAGCAACGTAGGACGGTCACTTCTGAGTGGTACACTACTGAAGTCATCGGAGAAATTCGAAAAACCAACAAGAGAAGACGAATCATTGTTCACCATGACAATGCGAGCTCTCACACATCGGCTCAAACCAGAGCGTTTTTGACCGGCCAAAACGTTGAATTAATGGGTCATCCGCCGTACAGCCCTGACTCGGCACCAAATGACTACTTCTTGTTTCCGCACATGAAGAAAAAAATGCGTGGCCAACGATTTTCGTCGCCAGAAGCTGTTGAAGTGTTCAGACACCATGTTTTAGAGGTGTCTCAATCGGAGTGGAAAAAGTGCTTCGACAACAGGTTTGAGCGCATGCAAAAGTGTATAAATCATGCTGGAGAATACTTTGAAAAACAATAAAACCATTTTTAATTATAAATATTCGCATTTTCACTATAAGGGCAGAAATATATAGAACAGCCCTCGTACTTATATGGCAGCTTCCTTATAATTAATATTCCAAAAACAAATTTGTATATCATTGGGCGTTCCTTTAGGCGCAAGCAGTTTTTACGCGATGATTTCCTCTATCGTAAATGTTCTTTAACAGTAAATATTTTTACATTTAATTGAAGTTAATTTTTTCACTTTTTTATTTTAATTTTACTGGGAAACTTTGTACATCATGCAAATTTAGACTAAAACTTTTGGAACTTTTGTAATTACTATTTTAAAGTTATTTTAATTTCCAGATCAATCAATTCAATTCCAGTGCAGTGTGACATTCTGCGGTTATTGAATAATTATTTTGATATTTTTAGGTAAATTATTTAAAAAGAATTATCAAATATGCAAATAGTGAACTTTAAAAACTTTAATATTTTTTTTACGTTTCCTGTTGTATACTCTCTTGTAAGTAATGGAGCCAGACGTATTTATTATTATATGGCCGTTTACATTCAAAAATATATATTTCCTAATTTAGGTGCTTGTTAAAGTTCAAGATTTTTAATGTGGCCTGCTGGAATTGAAGACCTCAAGTTTAGTGTAAAACCGTTTGACCACACAAAGTTTAACATTTTATGTGTACGCAACGGGCTATAATAAAATAGCACTCATTTCAATCGTAAGTTTTAACATCTTAAAGTTTTCTTTTTAATTTGTTGTGGTTTTCTTATTGTCTGAAAAAATAAAAGTTTTAAGAAAATAACCGCCAAAAAGAAAATAACCAAAAAACTATCAAAATGTTTATTTTCGTGCGAGGTGAAGTCGAAAAGGTCTTCATAAAAAAAAAGAATAAAAAACGTACTTGTTGAGTTAGTTTCCTTTCAGCTCAATATACTTCATTTAACAATTCTCTAATAGTTCTTTAAACCCAAGCGCAAATTACCAGAACACACTTAAAAACATTTCATTGTTCGCCATATTCTGAAATTAGCCAAAGCTATTTACTTCTTGGACATCATGAGAAGTTTTAGCCATTACTTTAATTGATTTCACTTTTTTAGTTTGAAATATTTCGGGATTGCGACAGAATACATCCAGAGAAAGAACATGTCCTTGGTATGGTCAATAGAACCATATTATGTCCCCTGTAACAATATATGCGTGCAAAGAACATATTATAGTTGATTAACACGCACCAAAAGTGTAACATGGTTATCGCGAATTAACAATATTTTGCTAAAATTCTAATCACAGTAAAATTTTTATAACTTTCCAATATAATAACAATAATATATTATAAACAAACATAATATGGTAACTTTGTTTTTACTTAATCACTGTGTGATTTAAAACGTACAATTAATGTTTGGATTTAAAAATATTTTTGTTTGATTAAGGGATTTAAGCCTTTGCTTGCTGGCAGTTATAAAGTGTAAAATAATAAATATTAATTTTTTGCTTCTGTAACTTTTATTCTATTGGTAATCGCGTTTCTTTTATTACACTGCTCTAATTATGTTTCGAACAAGCATAAGGATAATAAAGGGTGTTTTTTATAGACGTATAGAACTTTAAGTTGGCATCACTTTTTTAACTGGCGGCCATTTTGTCAGCTGTCAAGTGATTAATATTTAGTTTGGTTTGCCATTTCATCATGAATAGGTTGACAAAAGAACAACGCTTGCAAATCGTGCAAATTTATTTCGAAAATAATGGTTCAGTTCGCGAAGTTTACCGCAAGCTCCGTCCATTTTATGGTCGACATAATCGGCCATCAGAGCAATTAATTCGGTTAACCATGGATCGTTTTCGCACTACGTTTACTCTATGTGATAATACGCATCCGCAGAGACGTCGAACAGTGCGCACCGAAGAAACAATTGCCGCTGTAGAGCAAAGTGTTGAAGAGGACCCGAATGAATCGATTCGCCACCGTGCACAGCAATTAGAGCTTTGTCCATCAACTTTATGGAAGATTTTGCGCAAAGATCTTGGCTTGCGACCTTACAAGATCCAGCTTGTGCAAGAATTAAAGCCGCGAGACCATGCAATGCGTCGTGATTTTGGTGTATGGGCCGAAAATGAGATTGATCTCGATGCTGATTTTCATAGCAAAATTTTGTTCAGTGATGAGGCTCATTTTTGGTTGAATGGCTACGTCAACAAGCAAAATTGCCGCATTTGGAGTGAAGGGAATCCACATGAGACCCTTGAAACGCCATTACATGCACAAAAACTGACTGTTTGGTGTGCTCTATGGGCTGGTGGAGTCATTGGGCCATACTTCTTCCGAAATAATGCTGGAGAGTCAGTTACCGTTAATGGAGACCGGTATAGAGCCATGATAACCGACTATTTTGTTCCCCAATTGGATGGCATGAATGTGCATGAGTTGTGGTTCCAACAAGACGGCGCTACATGCCACACAGCGCACGTTACAATCGATTTATTGAAGGAAACATTCGATGAGCGCATAATTTCGCGGAATGGACCTGTCAATTGGCCACCAAGATCGTGCGATTTGACACCATTGGATTATTTTCTTTGGGGATATGTGAAGTCGCTCGTCTACGCCAACAAACCAGAAACGTTAGGGGACTTGGAAGCCAACATTCGTGGCGTTATTGCCAACATACGGCCCCACATGCTCAAAAAAGTGGTTGAAAATTGGACCTGTAGAATTGACTTTATTCGAGCCAGCCGCGGCGGCCACATGCCCGAAATCATATTTAAACATTAATGGCATAAAATTATCCTTCCAATAAAGCCAAATTGATGGACATTAAAACGATTTTCTTGTGTTTTATTTCAATTCGAAGTTCTATACGTCTATAAAAAACACCCTGTATAAATAAAATCAAAATATTGCAAATACGAACAGTTTTTTTGTAATTCAATTTTTAAATATTTTAGAAAATTTCAATTTTTATCGACAAAGTGAAGTTATTTCTCTATATTGCAATAATAAAATCAGGATAACCTTAAGATTTTCTTCTATATTTTGCTTCAGCGACGTCTCGTTGTAATATCTCTCTCAGAATTTTTCTGTGCAGAAATACGCTTTATAAAAAAAAAAATAAAAAAAACTCATAAACCGCCTTTATGAAAATAAAAAATTTTTTAGCTGCAGTTAATACCCGTCTAGAGGTGGAAGCATATGAAAAAGTCTTCTTGAACTCGAAAAACTTGTTTGTTTTTTAAGTAAACCGGTTTAATGCCAATGGAATTCCGAAACCTAATCAAAAGATTTAAATTAGTAAAAGAGAAATTATGAGTTTCAGAAAATCTGTATGACTTAATTTTTCTGAAATCTAATTAAAAAAAAATATATAAAATAAAAAACAAACTTTGTTCTTATTACTATTGTAAGAACTCATAGAGTTAACCTTGCAGATTGGGTGAAATAACTTTATAGTTTTCGTTTGTTATGAGCCATGGAAATACAGTTCACGC
Organism: Cistogaster globosa; assembly: GCA_937654795.1. NCBI lineage: Eukaryota > Metazoa > Arthropoda > Insecta > Diptera > Tachinidae > Cistogaster > Cistogaster globosa. The sequence goes on along the minus strand of OW569405.1, from coordinate 62,905,994 downwards.
CTGGAAAATCTCACATATTTTGCAATTAAAAACACTTTATTTTATAGTTCAAGTGCCTAATGTTGTTGTGGTCTTCTCGTGTTTTTTGCATTTTTTACGTGCTAACGAATTTTTACAACATTTTGGAAGTAAAATTATTTATTGCTTTTGTGTTAAAAAAACAAATATTTAAATTAATAGATTTGTAACAAAAACAAATCATTTGGGAGTGTTTAAGAAACAGAAATAGAAACAACAACATGTTCTACAATAAAAATATCAAATAAAATCTGTTAATTATATTTTCTTTTGTTGTTTTTTATAACTTTTTAATTTATTACTCGTTCGACAAACAATTATAGATTTTAACACAAACATTAAAATTAAAAGCAAAAAGTGTTAATAAATTTTACGAGTTATAAAAAAATGAGTTTTTTTTTGTCAGCAATAATAAATGTTGTAATGCTGTACTCAAATAATAAAATTAAAAATAATAAAAATTAATATACTCAAAAGCATTATGACTGAAAAGAAAAACGCATAAATTACAAATTTAAATTAGTACTTTTTTACAGCATTTAGTCTACTGTCTCTTTGTTTAATATATTTTTGTCTTTTCTCTCTTCTTTTAGGTACGGAAAATAATTAAATTTTATCAAGTTTTAAATAAGCGTAAGTATGTATGTATGTATGTATGAAGCCATTTAAAGCTAAGCTTTGATTTGATTCTATTTTTTGCATTCTAGCGCGTACAAAGTAAAATGCCATCTGTAATAATTTACTATTTACTTTTATATTATAGTTTTACTTGACCTTTTTAATTGTATTTTATTTAATGTATGAAACAAAAGGTAGGTCTCGCTACTTTTTTGTGTAGCATTATCAGGAAAAACACAACAAAAAAGGAAAAACAAATACATATTTAAATACAATAAAAAATTTGTATAAAATATTGAAAATAAAAATTAAAAAAGACTTCATAAATTCAATAAAATACGAAGAAGAATTAGTTAAAATATTTTTCACTTAAAACGAAAATTATTAAAAAAAAACTTTGGCAATAAAAAAGATTAAACCACAGCACAATCACGTTTTCACAAACAAAACAAAACATAATATTAAAAACAATCAAATCACAAAAAGAAATGAATTTAAGTGTTATTTATTTATTGGACGTTTTATTGCAGGACTTCTACTAAAATTGCGGTAAAATAATAGCACTAAGGGCAGCGTTAATCTTTATTTTACTTCATTTTAGTAATAAAATTATTCCAAAAACAAATAATTACAAGAAGAACATAAATGCCACATCCTTTGTTAAATTTTTTGAAGTAAATTACAAAACAGTCATTTTAAATCAATATTGGAAGCCGTGCACCACGACTGCTTAACTACAGACTAAAATTGCAGGCTGTCAGTAGGTTTTCATTATCCAATTTTTTTTTATTGCGTCAGTCCACTCCACTGTCCACCACTGACTAGCATTTTTTTTGCTTGTATGTTTTAGGTAGTGGATATGTTGGAAGACTAAGCAAACACATATCTTCAACGTAAAATGAATTGGTCCCACTTCGCCATGTAAAGAGCATGCCCACAATATTATGTCTCAACCTCTAGACTTTTGGTCTTGGAATAAACTCTTGTTTCATATTCTGATTTCGGAGATCCTCTAACATATAAGCAAAAACCTTTTGCATAGTCCAAAACATTTTTAAACTTATTCGTCTGCAAAATATGTAACATAATAATGCTATTAATTTAGCTGAAAATGCATATGCCTGCCTATTTCCTAACGAAAAATTGCATTTCTATTGTAATAGAAAAATGATGATATAAAAATACAAAAGAAGTGTTAAAGATTAAGAAATTTCATTACTTTCTGCTGGTGTCCAGCTTATACTGTTATAATTAATTACAAAGAATTTGAACTTAAGCCTAATTGAAAAATTATAAATTTATTTCAAAGGATGATTAAGGTCCACCAATCGTAGTATTGATTGGTTCTGCAAAAAGAATGTAACAAATGTGGCATTTGCCACCTACATTGTCGTAAAGTGAATTAAAGGTAAATGTTGAATCCTATTTTTCACCCGGTGACCTGTGAGCAGTAATGTCGGAACATAATTTGAAAAATCCCCACGTTTCTAAAAAAACTCCCTTTTTCTCGCTTCTACCAAAATCGTTTACCCACACTATCAATTCAATGCTTTCCGACAAACTAACATACAATAACACAAATGTATTTTTTTATTTTAGCAAAAAATACAAATAAACATTAAAAAAGAATTTGCAAAAAAGTTTCGTAAAAATTAAAAAAAAAAAAAACTAAAAGTTAAAATTAAAATTAGTGTTCGGTGATATTACTACACGGCCTCTCTTTTATGATACCAGACTGGTGAAAATTTGATTTTAAGGTTCTCTTCTAATAAGTTGGGAATGCAAAATATTTTGAATTTTAACTATGGAATATTTATACAAAAAATCAAAAATTTTAAAAATTCGCAACATTTTGCTTGAGCCTCAAAAGTAAACAGAAATCCCTATAAATCGAAAAAATTCCCTACATCTGACATGACTGCCTATGAGAGACTATTACTGGTAAACTGTTAAAAGTAAACGTACCGTTAACTTTTTCGTTTAGGTTATCAGAATTAAAACACTAAATCATTTGATTTAATACATTCTTCTAATTAACCGTACGGCTTGTGCTCAGAAGTAAAAAGAATATAAATCTCCTTGTTTCTGTTTTACTCGCTACAAAGAACAAAAAGATAGTAAACGTTTCGTTTTGTTTATTTTCGTATTCTAATTTTTAGAAAGATTTATATGACTAATTTTATACTAATACAGTTATCTCCCTATGAATTAATTAATATTAGGAAGACAAGTACGCGAGGCAATGTTTTAAAGGCTGGGCCAAGAACCCACGACGCCTGATATACTTTTCAGGATTCAAGTAAAAAATATCAGTAATCGTTTTATTCAAATCTTTAATAATTTAAATAATTTAGGAACCTATTACAATTTTGACCTTTTTTTGCATTCACTTAAAGACCCAATAATAATGTGTTGGAAATTTTATAATTTTTTTTGAATGATTTTTTTTGTATTTGCATTTGAATTTTTAATTTAATTTGCAATTCGAGAGTCTTTCTTTGTATTTTCATTTTTAACTCTTCATTTTAATATTTTTATTTTTTTTATTTTTTTGGCCAAAATAAAAATTGAATCAATTAATTAATTTATTAATTTCAATTACTTGCATACAATAATTGTTGCATTTTTTTATTTTGCGATAGAAGCTTAAATATTTAATTTATTTTAAATTTACCTCCTTTGTACTGATTTATTCAAAAACTCTAAAACTTCCATTTATTTTTATTTATTTTGCCAAATTTATCAGTATTTCGAATATTTACACATTCACATTTAGGTTTTTAAAAATAGGCATGATAATATGTTATTCGTTTACCGTTGACTCTGTTGATTAAGCAGAAGCGTAAAAGTATAATTTTTTTTACTAATAAAAAAGAAATTTGTTTCGGATATAAACTTTAAAGGGCACGTTCTTTTTTACATCTGCGTTTTCAATTTTGTGACCCATGTGAATTTTGTTATTTAAAAGCGATTTATAAATTTTACTTTCAAAACTATCTCTGCTTATTTATAAGAGCGACAATTAAAACCCAAAGCTGTTTGGCTTGACGTCGCCACCGTGTTGTTTTGTTTAGAAAATCTAAAAATTGCTTGGAAACATATAATTACAAAAAAAAAAAAAAAAAAAAAAAAAAAATACAATATACAAAACACAAAACACAAACCTACTTGACTGCCTTAACAATTTAAAGGTCGAATCCAACGTCGTTTAAAAAATCCAAAGATTAAAGCAGTTATAAGATTACATTTAGATAACAATCCATATGATTGGAATGTCTTTTAATCGAAGAAAACTTTTCAAAAGAAAATATTTCGCTAATTTGGATTCCGTGAGAGAAAATATAAAAAAAGTAGCATCATCGTAATGTGGAGGGAGCTGTTTTGATTATTTCAATTTTATTTATTTTTCTTGCACGGAATTTTTGTTTATAGTTGGACTGATCATCTAAAAAAATCAGTTAAAAAGCACAATTTACTTTACCGCCAGTAAATTATAGATTCAGCCGCCGCTTACTATCATATTATCGAGCTCTAAATGCAAAGTTTTTTATGCTTAAGTTTTGCATAAGAAAATTCTAAAAGTAAGATTTCGTTTAAAAAGTACTTGAGAAATCTTGGTACTTGCATTCAAATGCATTATATATTAAATCCTTCAAATACATAAACAGTTTAACCATAAACAAAAATTCCGTGCATTTTTTTTACTTTTCTCTTTGCTCTTATTTTATATCGTGTTCCCTTTTTATTGACTGCGGTCAGTAAAAATAAAATCGAGGGAAAAAAGTAGGTATAATTAATTAATAAAGAAAAATTTTATGTAAATATGCACGGAATTCATAATTGGAGAAAATCTTTCCTTGAGAAAAAATTTTTTATTATTAAAACATTATTAAAAATATTAATGATTAGGCTGAGAGAAAAGACCTAAACATATAAAGAATAAAGAAGACACAAGGAAACTGATTCATAAAACAAAAAGGATATAGAAAGTAAAAACCTGCTACAGAACTCTATTGTACATAGCAGCGATAAGTTATAGAGAAATAAAATTTAAAACTGAATTGCAGGTAAATAATTAAATGATGAAACTTGTTAAGGGCGTCATACATTTGAGACAATTAGTATTGACAGCATCAACGATATGCAGACTTTTCAATAATCGACGAGTTAAAGAAGAGTGGATTTTTTCAATCACTTGCTCTGAAATTGCTGATGGACTGTTAAACTCAAGCAAATTTCTTAAAAACATAAAGAATTCGCTACGAATACAGACGTGGTAGTAAAATTATCTGGTATGCGTAGAAATAAAAACAATTTTTTTTCATTTTTTTTTGTCTGTTGCCGCATTTAGCCTTCTTTCAATATTTAACTTTTACCCACATTTTTCTGTCAAAGAATTCGATTCGAATGAAGGGTTTTTACTGCACCAAAAGCCACTTTGAACACCAGAATGCATTTTGTCTTTCCTTTAAAATATTGGGAACTAGAATCAAAGAATATGAAGAAAACGATATGAGAACAGTTTTAAAGCGAAAAGGGTTCTTTAATTCCTTCAGTTGACTCTATGATTTTCCAAATCATTTATTATAATTTTTAAGCTTTAAAAAACAAATTTGTCGGTTAACTATCTAAATTTAGGAATTTCAAAGAATTTTAGAAAAACACTTTAAAAAATTGAAACCAGAAGTAAACGTCCTTCACACGTAAAGCGCTTTCCATTTCCAAATTAAAAAATTATTTTAAAGAATTTGAGTGCAGTTCAAACAATAAAGTGCACCTTAAATAGAAAATGTAATCTTATGCTACCCCTATCACGCACGCACACACACACACACGTGTATAAAGGCATAACATAACATCACCTACTGCTACTACTACTACCACTACCAGCATTGTGATCACCATCATTGTCAACATCATTATCAGCAGCATATGAAAATGATGCACTATTGTTCTTGTTTGGCAACCATTTTCTAAATTTTTCAACAAAAACTCAGATATTCAGACATCCAGTCAGTTGTTCTGTTTAGACGACTGACTGGTGTTAATTCCAGAATTTGTAGGTGGTGTTTGAGGTTGTAAAATCCTTTAACAAATACAACTGCTTATATGCAATAAACATACTTGTCGTTGTGTTGGTTTCATTACAAACCCAGTTGGTCATATGCTCTCAAGACAGTAGAATATCCTTGATAGCATTTCGATAATTACCATTTTTAAACAACTATCCAGAATATAGCGCATGACTTTACAAGCAAAAAATCTCGCATATTATGTTATTCTTAATATAAAAAATCGAAGTATTAGGTCATTTATCTTGTCATCAATGAAGTTCAGTAAACATTAAATATTCACATTCAATTTGTCGTCAGCAGGGCTTGAAACACACTTTTCATTAGGTGTAAATTTGAGAAATTTTATTTACAAATCGTCTAAATCCATTTTTGTGTTATGACCACCTGGGAAACTATGATTGTATGTATGTAAGTCTGTATGTTTGGGTATTTGGTTGTAAATAAAACAAACGTACAAAATAGTTTTGCAAGTTTTATTGTTGCTATGTTTTAAATCTTTTGTTGTTGTGTTTGCATTTTTATAACCTTAACCAATTGACAATATATCACGAATAAAAATTCTAGCGATGGGCACAATAGGGTATCCTGGAAAAAGTACAAAAGTCATTCAGGATATAAAAGAAAAAGGGTCGAGATAATGGTAAAAGACTTGAAAAAAAACTCTCTTATAATGTCGCTCTTGACGAAAGGCAACATAAATCTTCAACCCAACAATTTTCTAGAGAAAACAAAAAATTAGTTTAAAATTTTTAATTGAACAGATCGTATACACGACCATTTGGTTTACTGGGTGAAGGAAAAACTATTCAAGCTGTTCAGATGCATTTACAAGTTAAAAACAAAATTCTGCATAATATTTCCTGTACACTCAAACTTCTTATCGATTTTCGTTCACCTACAACAAAATTAAAAACATAAAAATTTTAATTAGAAATTCTAAATTTAGCGTCTTAAAGACTAGATTAATGACGTAGTTTAATAAAAAAAAAAAAAAGCTTTCAAATAAAGTAAAAAATAGTCATCAATTACAAAAATTTTTATTTTCTTTTTATTTCATCATTCATCAATAACTTTCTCAAAAAACTGGAAATAAAAACTAGAAAAATTACTTTTTCGTCAAGATATCAATCTATAAACGTTGTAGTAAACGACAGATATAAAACTGAAATCACTAAAACAATCTTCAAAAACATCTTCCCCCGTCATTAATGAACAGCTGGTTCCATTTAAACCATTTTCTTTTTTGCTTTCATCTATAAGTAATCGTTAGCAAAAATCGCCAAGCACCCCAAAAATCGCCTAACATTTGTATCTGCGAAATGTCACACTTGCACTGATTCCAGTCAGTCAAGGCGGCTTAATCGTTTAACAATTCCCAGAGCATCCGAAAGAAAGGATAGGATACAAGAACTCTGAAGCCCAAATGCTGTTGTTAAGTTCGATAAGGTTTGGAGACAGCTGAGGGAAAAAGGAGAAACCTGGATTTGGAACCTATGTGTTACCTGTTTTTACAGAAGGCACTATTGAGGTCATGCTTATCATCTTGGCGTACTGGTGAAACTTACACTGATCAGTAATTCTAGTCACAATATCCCTTAAAAATTAACGTTGGAATCTCAACAGGCTTTTATCTCGTCTTGATTTAGTCTGGGTCAGCCCAATACTTTGATCCTTCACCTGAAGTCATAAAGTCATCTGTTTAAAACAATTTCGTAGATACCAACTCCAATGAAGACCTCAAGCAGAATACCAATACAATATTGTGCACTTCCTGGCCAGTCCATCAGTCTAAAGCCCTCTAAAACTAAATTGGATGTTGTATAAATACCCATTGGGAGGGAACCCGATTGCAACTAGCCTTCACTATTAAATTAATTTTTACATGTATCTCACTGCCGCTAAGTCCGGCCCTTCTTTGAGATTCCCCGGAAGGATGAAGGATGGTTTTGTGACCCATGAGTTGTGGTATGTTGTTCATAAGAGACGTATGTAGCTTCGAACACTTTGGTAAAAATGCTGTCTTTTATGGAAAAGGAATAAAGTAGAGGGGACAAGCGGAAAGAAAGGAGTGATAGAGAGTCTTTATTTTCACAACTCTGCATATCGCACGTTACGCTTGTTTAAAGAGCAGAGGTGTTTAGTCTTAAAGCCTACTAAGAGGGTTCTGTAATATTCACCACATAATTAATAGCGGGTGGGATTCAAGCTTAAGCCCTTAAAGCAACAATAAAATTAGTACTCAACGTGTTAACCATCTAAGCTGTAGCTCCTCTTACAATCTGAAATCTGGAAGGCTATATTATTGTTCGAAATCGCTTAGATAAAATCGTTTTTTCTGTCAGCTGCGATTTTTCTAGAATTAGAATTTTTAGTTTCATGTTATTTGTTGTTAAAGTGGCCTGAACAATTAAACATCTGTAAAAATTTTAAGTTTCTAGCTTTTTAGTTCCAGAGATATGTTTTTACCCTTTGGGGGTAAAATCCAAATACCTTTGTGTTTTATGATCCACTCATTGCTTGGATATAAATTGTGCTTAGTTTTTACAAGATTTTTTTTTATTTAAAAAAATAAAATTATAGGAAATAGGAATTGTCGTTTAAAAAATGAAATAAATCGAAAATATATAAGAACTTTTGTTTTTCAACAAAATTTTTTTACACATTGGTATTTTATGTATATTTTTATTCATTTGTATTGGTAATTGTTAATTTTTATGTATGAGAAATAGTAATAAATGATTGTGTTTCTATTTGGGCAACTATGCAGCTCCTGTACAAAAACAAATTCACATGGATATTTATATATTCCGGCTTGACTTGTTGTTGCTATTGAGATTATTACGTAAAATTTCAATAAAGTGTATCTACATACAAAAGTAGTGTTTAAATTTACAATTTAAATACATACAGTTTGAATGCAATATTTGTAAAATTCGCATTCTGGTAACAAAATCTATAGTCCTTCATACATACTTATGTATGTATGTATGAATGGATGTGTGCTTGTTGCATGCACTATACACAATATGATTTTATAATACAACTTACATAAATGAGTGGACTTATTTGCGTACTTGCACATTTTGACATTTATACACAACATAAAGCCACCTTACGATCCAAAATTCCTACCAACTTACACTATCAAATTTGTTCTTCTGCCGCACCTCTTTTAAGTTGTTTTTCCCATGCATTACACATCCCTTTATCCTCTATTGTTTTTTCGTCCATCAGCCAGTTATCCAAATATGTTCATGAATTTATTCTTTTATTCATACGCTTCTTCTACATGTTTCATTACTTTTTGTTGTTGTTGTTTTTATTGTTATCCTATCTATCTACTCTTTCCATTTTATCAGTATCATTTTATTTGAAGTTATCGGAGTCTTGATGGGCATTCATCTATATTTTACCAAAATGTATTCGAGTTTACAGAAAGTTATTTAAATAAAATTTCAACATAAATAAGGGCGGAGATAATTTCAACTGGTAAAAAAATTTTATTTCAAAGTAACATCTTTCAATATTTCTAAAACTGTTTTAATAAGACAAAAAAGCAGCTTTCACATTAACACTACGATGGGTGCTTAAAAGATCTGAGTAAAGTTGCCATGTTGCACCAAAGAGTTAGTTGCTTGCTGGCAGCACTAGTTAGTCCTGCTAACGTCGGCTTAAGGTTCATTTATTAATTTAAATTCTAAAAATTTTTAGAAAGAAAAATTATTTAAAAATATTTGCGGACGTTTTCCGAAGAAAATAAGAACAATTAGTCACTAGCAGAACGAAATACGGCATTTTCTGGACCGCTCCATCCTTCATCAACATTCTTCGCATCTACTTACTTAGGTTGTGTATATTGTAACGTCATCTATTAAACCAACTAAAGGCGCTTTCACACTATAATACTGAGTCGTATGATTTTCATTTAAATTTCTCGTATGAGAATGATTTAGATTTCGAAAAATCTGACGTATCATTACAAAACGCTTTCACACTATCACACTTAAAACAGTTTATAATTTCTCTGTAGTAAGCAAACAGCTGTTCTAAAAAAAAACATTTTTTAGTGTAATTATTGTAGTTAAAAAACAAAATAAAGTGAGATGCATTCAACTAAAGACTCGAGGAAGTTAAAAATATACATGCCTTCGAAATTAAATTTGTACTCATTCTTTTGTTTTAATAAACCACTTATATTATTTTCTTATTAAATAAACCACTTATTTTACTTTCTTTAATGTTTTCTGGGAATAACTTTTTATACTCTTCCTTTTAATATTGTTGACATATGTATTAGAGAAAAACGATGCCTGTATGAAAAACTTTAAGCTGCCGGCGGATACTAGCCGATTGGGAACAAGTGTAGAAAAGTTGTAACTCAGCGATTTTTATGAAATTTTTTTGCACAAAATTATGATGTATGTATATGACAATTCGTATAGAAAATAATCAAAAATACTATTTCTTTCAGTTGTTTTTGCAAATATTGATTTTTTTGGCTGTTGAAAGCTTTAAGGCAAATTTGTATTATAAACTAACAAAAAGTTCAATAACAATACACATGCTGATTAATTAATTTTATTTAGTATACAAGTACAATTTTTAGTATGTTTTTGGCAATACCGACAGTTGAAAGTAAATTGTAGAGACCGTAGAAAGATTTAAACACCACATATTTAAAGCTTTCACTTAGCAAAAAACTCATTTGTTTTCCTAAACTGAGCGAAATTGTTAGGTTACTTATAAGAAAATTTGTAATTAATCGATGGATATGCTTGAAATTGTTTTTGTTTAACATACATATCTGCACTGAATGTTTCGTATTAGCACATCGTTAAAATTAGTTTGAAAATAAGAAAAACATTTACAGTTCTTAATTACCTCTAAAAATCTGGTTGGTATTTTTAAGTCGGCGCAAGACAAAAATCAACCGCGGATAATTATGATTATGAATCAATTGGCTTCGGTCTCTGAAAAGCAGCTGTTTGTTTAATTGGCTTCATTTTTTGTTGCAAAAAAACAACTCTGATGTTATGAAATGTCTTAGCTTTTAGAAAAATTTCAAAAAATAGAGAGAGCCATCGGTGTGTCAAATTTTATTTCTCAATCTATGAGATTTTACTTAAGATCGCTTTCACACTATAAGATTTTTCATATTATTTCGAATTTTTGACAAATCTTAATACTCAGTCTTATAGTGTGAAAGCCGCTTAATCAGTATTAATTTGATTAGACGCAGTCAACACACAACTTAAGCATTTCTGCAACTCGTCTTGAACGTTTGTTTTTGCCTTTCGTACCAACCTACGGTATGGCCACAAAATACAATTCATATTTTAAGTCAGCCTTGTAGCAGAGGTGAAACACAATTAAAAACTTGTTATCAACCGCCACTGCGAAAAAAATGTGTAGAGTTTTTAAAAGTATAATTGAGTAATTATGGGCGAAACATACCCAAAGCAGTTGTTTTTTTTTTCGTTCAAGTAAAATTCTTGTAGCCTTAAAATAGTGTATTTTTCCATCTTGTTTTGTACTTTCTACACAAAAACCTTTCATAACTATTATTAACCCAAACATTCATGGTAAGACTCAATCAACCTAAACACCCTTCCACTTTGTAGAAGTCATCATCAGATGATCGCATATAATAAAATACAGCATTCCGAAAATTTTGGTGGCAAAATGAATATATCGAAGACAGTTTTTTTTTGTCGATAACAAAGGCGAAGCCGATTAACCTATCAGACGGTAATAAATATATATAATATTGGCCTTATAGGCTTCCTATGTATTAAATAAAGAAATAAATAAATAAAAATAAATAATAATTTAAATTTATTTTGTTAACATTTTTCAAATAGATTCTGTAGATATTTCCTTACTGCCTTGACTTTTCTTATTGGCATTACTATCCTTCTACTTATGATTGAGAATCGTTATAAAACGGCAAAAAAGTTAAAAAGGATTGCAATTGCGCTTATGTTTGAATTTTATCAAACTTGACCGCAATAGCAGATAGCATTTTCATATCGAATTAAAATTTTTGAGATCCGAAAGTGTTTCAACTTACAAGTAGAGGGTCAGATAAGGTAACACGAAATTAATTTGTTTAAAAATAAATTAATTTAATTTGTTTATATAAACAACTTAAAGAATGACTTGATCAGTCAATTTTTTTACCCTTGACATTGTCCAGAAATCTACCTTTATTAAAATGTTTGAAAAAACTTATTGGGCTACCGTGGTAGCAAGCCTCATTAATTATCAGTTTCAACAGTATAAATTTGCATTGCAATTGTAATTTTATTTTCAAGTTGGCTGGAGTTTGACCATGTTAAAATGTTAACTTTTTGCAAGAATTCCTAAGGATATTTTATTTTTTCAAATCTTTGTTATGGTTTTAACCTCAGCACTATTTTGCTTCATTTCACTCCTCTTTTATTCGTAGTTTTTTGTTGTTTGTAAAAATAAATGTATCACACAAAAAAATCTTCTATTTGCTTTAGGTTTTTTTTTAATTTCATTATTTTAGGCAACGTAACTCGTGAAGTGCTTTTAAAAACATTAATAAACAATTCTGTTTTATAGAGAAAATACTTTTTTTTTTAATTTTTTTATTTTTTACTTTAGATGAAGTGTTTTCAACAAAAATAGAAGCAAATTGTTACAGTCGATATCGTTCAAAACAACAAATTAAACATACATACACTAAGTATTTTATATTATTTGTCTGTCTAAAAAAATAAATAGGCCTGATGATTGGTTATTTTATCAGCTGTTCCAAAAAATATTGCTCTGAAACCGGATCTAAAGACTAAATTTGATATTCATGACCTTATGGGGCGCTTCATTAATATTCTGTATATAAAAGAGATTTATTAAATCTGAAATTAAATCTAAAATTCAATGTTTCGAAAGTATGTGAACTGAAAAAGTAGGAATAAATTTAATTTCATAAGTTAGGCTTGCTTCGTTCGTTTTATTTAATTTAAATGAAAACCAAAATAATGAAATTATTTTTTTTATATTATTTCGTATGTAAATTTTACAATATCCATTATCCATTTTTTTTTGCGAAGCACTAGATCAGACAAAGAAAGTTTAAATACGCCAATTGATAAGACATAGTTTCGAAAATTAAGCTATTGAAAATCAGCAAAATCGATCCACCTTCTTTCAGGTAGCGGGAAAAACACCAAGCCTGCCTTAGGTTTTTCAATATCATTTGAAACAAATCTAGTTTGGTTAAGTAACTCCAAATATGTAAGGCAATAGAGAATTAAAACTTAAGAAAGAACATCAAGAGAGAAATTGGCGCTCCCATATTTTCGTGTTATTAGCGCCTCAACCTTTTACTAGTTAAAATATCAATATCCATTAGAGGTTGTGAAGAAATCTTTCAAGAAATACTATTTTTTGATGCTTAACCTATTAAGAGCCGGTGACATTTTTATGTAAAAATTATATAAAAGTATTTGACTTTTTTTTTCTTATTCTTATACTGTCACCCCATTATTATCATTATTTTTTTTACGATTCGAAAAGCCAAATATAGCACTCTTATTGGTGTTTTAATAATACAAAAAATCCTATAAAGAAACAAATTTGAACAGGTGAAAAATGTTTTTGTTGCAGTAACGACATACCAATTTGGCTTGAATCTCTTGTCACTTAATACTTTCTTAAAACACGAAAACAGAAATTAAATCAATTAAATCCAATTAACGAAATAAACTCAGAAATGTTCTTCTGAACATATTATCACCTCGAGAAATGTTCATATCTTCTATTCAATTTATTTAACTTCTTTAAATATACTTTTCATAAAAGGAGAGTTCTGTTTTTTTTATTATTTCTAACAAAATGGTAGGTAATTCACATTGTTAGAATTTCTTTTCTTTTATCTATTTCAAAGCTTCTTTTCATGGTATGTTTTATAACACCCACTTTTTTTAATGCACCAACTTAACACCACAGGCACTGCAGAGCATTTCTTAAGCTAATTTGATGAAATTATCTTTACAAATAACTCATCGCTTTTTATAAAACAAGACAAGTTATCGCGGACACCAAAATCAATAAGTTTTCACACGAGTGCACAATGCCACACTCTCCATGCCAAAACACAAACGCCTTGGAAATATCTAGAGTCATTTCTTGCACCGAAGTGTTATTTTTTTTAAAGGAAAGCTAGCAAATCTACACTAGAGCTGCCAAAAATTGATATTTTCACAAACCCATTTTAAATTTTGGTAAGAATTTTGCAAAGGCACTTTAACATCGTCCTGTATTTTAAAAGTTTTCATATTTTATTATTCAATATAACGAAATTCGAAATTGTATTTTGTATGTCTGTATTTTTTATACAATTAAAACATTTTACTAACCCATTTCTTTTTAAATGTGTTTTTAATTTTTTTTTTTTTTTTAATTATTTACGCTTGATTTTATTTTATACTTGTTCGTATTTCTTTGTTTGGAGCTTTACGTCGGCACAAAGAAAAAAAAAACAGAAACATAATAAGAGCAACAAAAAAGAAAACATACACAGACACACACACACACACACACACACACACACACACACACACACAAATTTAAAATAGTAAATGTGTCATTAAAATAAAATGAAACAAAATAAATAAAATCTTAGAAACAATTTATATACACTTGTGCTAATATTTTAATACATACATACATTCATACATACATACATATATAAATAAATGTGTACAGTAGAACATTGATTATTAAAAAGTTAAATTAAAAAGCTTCAAAATATCTTATGCAGCTTTAAAGTTGAATTAACAGGCTGGTGGTCAATTTCTCCTCACACATTTAATTTTCTCGGTCAACTTTTTTAGTTTCGCAGTTTAAAAATAAATAGAAAATTAAAATAAATTTATTTAACATTATAATTGTTAACCGTGCCTTATTTTTTCAAACTATTTATTTTCTTTAAAAAAACAATTTCCTGATATTCACATGATATTTATACAAAATATAGGACGATAACGCATCTTCAGAAAATAAATGGACACAATGGATTACTGCCTAAAAAGCATAGCGAATTTGATATATTTTATGAAAAAAAATTAAATAACTGGTCTTAAACTTAAAAAACTTTCCTTAACTTAACGATTAAAATTAAATTTAATTTATATTTTTCTGTCCTTTAGAAACACATGATACAGTTTTGCGTATATAAAACTTCATCTGTAAAAAATATTTAACAAAGTAAAAATTAATTCAATTATATCTTCTAAATGTAAAAAGGACACAAAAAGCGAATTTGGTACTTCTATAGTACTTTTTCTGCATTTTATTGTTGTTCTTAAGTATTTTCATAGCTAGTTACGTCACTCAGTCCTTAGCAAAATAATATATAAAGCCAATACAATAACGCAACAGTTATATTAGTAAAGAGAAAAATGGTACAATTTTTAAATTGTATTTTTTACTTATGCATTTTATTAATTTTTACTTATTTTTATTTTAATAACAATGCAAAAATTTGCAACTAGTGAAAAATGATGCTTAACGAAATGGAAATTAAAACAGGTATCAATTTGGTGGTTTTTCATTTAGTGGTACTATTTTGGTTTTACCCCGATAGGTATAATCAATCGTATCACATTCATTTCTTCAAAACAGCCAGCTTTTCAATTGATTATTCATTATAATAAAAAAAAATTTTATTCTATAAGGGAGGTACCACGCCCACTGTTCAAATCAAGTCTAGGTTTCGCTTAATTATGTACATTGATTGTGGGTTACTGGTGCTGAATTTTAAGACTCTTATCTATTATAGTTTTCTAAGGACACGATAAAAGATTTTAACTGTGTAAAGTAGCTTCCACGTTTATTGTTTTAATCTACTCTAGTTTTTTTAAAAAAATATCAAAATGCTCCCTATTGCAGTTAACAATTGATACGATGATCATTATTTACTTTTTAGGGGAAGCGCCACGCCCATGTGAAATATCAAAAAATAAGTACCTTATTTCACCAACCGCATACTTGATAGCAAACTGTTAAAATTCCAAAAAATCGGCCCACTGGTGTATGGCATCTTAAGCCTTCTGGCAAACAAACACACACATTTTGTGCTTTATATGTATGTAGATGGTACAATCAGCTGTACCTACTAACCTATTTTTTTTTAATATCGAAAACGCAAAGATATTAAATCAATTAAAAATATTAATGTGTAAACAGTTTAACTAAAACTTAGCACATTATAGATTGTATTTCGTAAAGCCTATTAAAAGTATTTAAATAAAATTTAATTTAAAAAAAAAAACTTATATTTTGAATATCTCTTGACAAATAATCGAGATTTCGCTGTGTCATTAATCATTTGATTTTTTTTGTAACACATGCAAACCATAAATTTACTGTAAATTTGTTAGACCGGCTTTATTAGCATGAAAATGTTTTACTTAATTTTAAAAATTTTTTATTTATTTATTTTTCTTATTTTTTTCCTTAAAAAACAAGGTCGTTATTGTTTCGTTTAATATCATAAAACAGAACTAACAAAAGTGTCGGTAATTTTGGAATAAAAAATAATGATTCAACAAGTTTTAAAAAAAGTCTTTAGTTTTTAGATTAACAAAACTTTAAACGGTCAACAGCTAAAATACAAAGTTTTCAATGGCGTAAATTTTTTTTTAAATGTAGTGCACATACGCCTCGCTAAAATTTACTTTCTCCAGTAGAGTCTAACTCTAACATGGATTTAATATTTGCTTCACAATCTAATGATCACCAATTTTCTCACGGAGTTATTTTTTTTTCTTCTTTTTTTTTAATTCTCTATCGGTTCAATTTCTTTTTTAATTTTATTGGAGTTACTTTATTGTTCCAAATGATATGGCAAAATTAGAGGTAGGAGTGGTGTCTTACCCACTGCGTCGAAGGACAGGGACCGATCTTGCTGATTTCCAATAGCACCTTTTTTGACGGTATGACTGATCAATTGTCGTATTTAAATTTCTTCTAGCTCATCCTGTGCCTCGGCAAAGTTGATTTCAGCACTAACACGGACGGACAGACGGAGAGTCATTTGGTTGTGTTCGACCAAGAATATAAAATTCTTCCTTTTTAGTCAAATTTAAGATTTTTAAATGGGATTTCGCAATGCTCACGCTCTGTGTTTTAATCTGCCATTCAATACTAGATTTAATAGGTAGATCTTTGTTTCATATTTTTCTTTTATTGTTTCATTCGCTTTTTTTCTCCAACACTATATAAAATTCTATAAACATCTAGTTGTACAGTGGCGATCACTTGTGGCTACATGTTTGTTTAGAAAGATTTAAAGCCGAAGTAAAATGCATAAAATTAAATAAACCCAGTTCAATTTTTTATCTAAACTATTCAATTAAATAATAATCTTAGAAAACAAAATGAAATTCAATAATATTTGAAGATAAACTGAGGTTTAATGCCATTTCATGAAAAATTCCTAAGGGTCCGTTTCTTCACATTTGATTAAAAAAAATGTTTATTCTTTTGCTTTACAATATTTTGTCTAGAGCCCTTTTGTTTTAATCCCTCTCCTGAGATGTCATGGCATACTTTCCTTTAAGTTTTTAATCGTATGCTTTGTAAAATTTCACTCCTTTTTTTTGGATTCGCTCGTTCCTTCAGCCAGGCCTTTGAGTTCTCCAGATGCGGGCTTTTTGCATTGTTTAAAATTGTTATTTTAAAAACAACTCTTAACAACTTTTTTTTACTGGTTTAAGTGAGTCCTATTTATACGCGCCCTCACTAACTGACTTGTTTAAGGCATCTGCTGCCTGTTTTGGTTGGTGTTTTTGCTTGCCTTGTAACCAATTAAAAAGTATTCCGTGGCTCAAGCAAACTTCTTCACGGTTTTTTTGCATCTTGTCCGGTAGTATTTTTTTCACTTGAAGCAAAGTTCAGTGGCAAATTCCCAAAACCCTTGTTAGTTTGCTCGCTAGTGAATAATTTAATATTTTCAAAATTTGAGTTTCTAAAAGAGCGAAATTCTTTATTATTTTTCTTTTTTTTTTTTTTTTTGAAAGTTTAAGACTTCTGAAAATTTGTGACAATTAAAAAAGGCTTTTTACTACAACCAAGTCAAATAACGGAAAAAATAACTGATATTTGCTATTTTATTTTGCTGCCAAATAACAAAACTGAAACAGTCATAAATTTAAGCAACACTTCCTTCAGTTTAACTTAAAGCTCTAAACACATAGACGACAGCAGACTTCACAACTTCACGGCTTCAAATGCTGCCAACTTCAAATGCTGCTTTGAATTCAGCTTCATAATTATTTTGAAGACAGCAACAACATAATAATCAGCTAATGTGTCCATACTATTCCTCCGCAAAATTTTACAAACGTATTAAAAATAACAACAGAAAATCAAACAAATAGGTACTTTACCATTTTCTTAAAACGAAAAATGAAATAAAATATGACAAAAATTAACTCAAACGAAAAACACAATACTATGAAATTAAAAATGAACAGCTGTGTATTTAAGCATTTCAAATTACAGGGATGCCGCATATATATTTTGTAATGAATAAAATTAAAGTTTTTAATAAAAATATAATAATATCAGGAAAAATTATAAAAACACATAAATTTATTTCCTTTTTGTATTTTTGTAATGTTCTTTTGTGTTTAGTATGAAAAAAGTTTTTTTTCTTATTTTTCCAATTTATGTGTATAATGGCATACTATATTTGTTTATTGCTGCCCGTCAAAATAGAAAATAGCCTAAGTTGGCAGCAGCAGCAAATGCTGTCGTATAGTCGTACTGCTGTGATGTCGTAAATAATCGTTCTCATATAAACATGTATATTATTTTTGACAGTTTGCTGGTTGCTGTCGTCTATGTGTTTAGAGCTTAAGATTAAAAAAAAAAAGAAAATCGGCCCGTTAATTGGGGTATTAGTAATAGTTTTTATAAAAAGCCTGGTTGAGTTTTACATATTGAAAAGGATTTTTAATGCGTTTTTAAATAATACACAAGATACATATAACCACAATTGCCCGTCACTGTATTTCGAGGTCGTCTCATTGCTGATGGTGTTGCAAATGTTGAGTATATTTGTTCTATTATTAATTTGTAGTATTTATTTTAATGTTATCATTGCTTTTCTAAATGAAAAGACAAAAAAAAAAAAAAAAAAACGAAAAAGCTTTTTTATCTTCTTGCTTTAATGTCTATTTCAAAACTCGAAATTCTCCACAACTTTAACCACAAATTTCTCACTATTTTCAGTGACTCTTGTGTTTTTATTTTCAGAGGTTTTAAGGATTTTATTTATGTTTTCAACACCAGACATTAATATATTTAACAAATCATTCAGACTCTTGTCAAAAGCCTTCATAATCATGCTGCTTCCTTGTAACTTTAAGTGTGTGGTGTGTGTGAAAATAAAATAAAACACACAAGTTTTTTGACTAAACCCCGAAAAGAAAGCAGAAATTTAAACTAAAGAATTAATTACAAAATTTTACTGCATTTTATTTCTCAATTACTTTTTTTTAATATCACAGTCTGTTTTGAAACTCTTGTACGGCCAGTTATAATTTTAAAATTCCACCTTCTTTAAGAGGAAGAATAACCGATTTCAAAAATTTCTTCTTTGTAGCGATTCTACCTAATTTAATCCAATAAGAAAATGAAATAATCTTCAATTATTTAAAAAGCATAATTTTTTTAAGTTTGCATGCAAACATTTTGTTCGCTATTATTTTCTATATAATTCGGAAACTGCGGAGCAGAAAAAAAATTTTGTTCGAATGAGTTGAAGGTGATTGTTTTTTGCACGTATGGTTTTTTAATTATCCACAGTGGAAAACCATTCTCGAGTTATAGCAAAGTATATTTACCTGCCACATCCCTTATAAATAATCTGAAAACGGAAAGCAGTTTTTAATTTAAAACTTTAAGTTTTTCATGTTCGTACATTTTTTCTTTTTGTCAAAAAAAATTTTTTTTTATAGAACAGTGTTATTTCTCGATGACATTTTATTGGCAGCAACACTACTATTTCTGTTCAATCCTCGTAATTTTTTGAAGCAACTTAACTGCCAATATGTTTATTTTGACTGTACTATTGTTTGAACCGTTCAAGGTGGACCATGTAAGTTTGAACAACAAATAGAAAACATAAAAGATGGCCTATGTATGGTACGAATCCGTGTGTGTGTCAGTTCATTTTGCATTTATTTGATTTATGTTATTTACTGCGGCTGTTGGGATTTGAACTCATGGTGTTCTTTTTAGTAAATAGGCAGGTAACTCTACAACATTTGAAGCTCTAAAATAGTTTTGAAAACTAAATTTGGAAGTTTAATTTATGTGAACACTTTGGTTTGCTTAGCGAGATATGTCTGTTTTGGAAATCTTTCTGTCTTTAAAATTATCGCTATGTTTTAAAGATCATCGGTTTTCGAGACTTATCTGGAAACTGATGGTCTTGAGGTCTGATCTGTGGCCTTATACTGTTGTTATAAGCCCAATTCTAACACCCATTTTACAGAACACAATCTGCCGTTTAGACGCACAAAAACGTTACCGTTTTCCATCTTTGGGTCTTTAAAACACGAATGTCATTTTTTTTTAAACGTAACAAATGACAATTGTTTCTGGTTTATGTATCGCGCATTGTAGTGTCAGAAACGTCAAAGCTGAGCGAAGAAAAAATACCATTCGTTTTAAAAATTTTATATATGTATGTAACACTTTCACTAATAAAACATCTACGTAGGCATCTACTTTAAAATATTATATATTCATATCGACGCCTCCATTCTATAACATTCTAAGTCGAAAATGTAAGTTTTGAGTTACGAGCTCTCAAAGTTTTCACGTAATATCTCATCAACTATATAAGATACGCCATTTGTTCTTTCACTGTTTTTAGTAGAATTTGAGTAGAATTTTTATAGTATTTTCTGAATTTACAATTTTAATTGGGTCATAGCTAAAAATGATATAAAATGTTTTAGCACGGTGAAAACATTGACTATCGGTCGTCTAAGTGTACTTAGCATGTTTTTGATAGGTCTATTGTTTTTAAGTTAATCACCTAAGTATACATGCAATATTTTAGTTTGGACAAAAATTTTAGAAAATTATACTTTCCTACATAGACGAATTTTTAGTTAAAATGTTATACAAAAAAACTAGATTTTTTTTAAATTAATTTTATTCATAAAACAAAAAAGAAAATTAACTATCTATAATAATTCAGTTCAAACAAAAAGTAGTTAAATTCAAGGTTACTTAAAAATAATTATAAGAATAAAGATAACAGAAACAATTTTAATTCAGTATAACATTAAATAAGTAGAAACTTTATTTTATTATTTATTGGTCATTATCTGACACGACTACATATTCCTTTCCATTAAAACCATCAAGTTGTCTGTAGAAATTTTGGTAAAATTTTGGAATTAAATTTTGATCACACAGATATAAAAGATCTTTTCGTTTTTCTTCTGTTATAGGAAATCCGGATATGTATGCTTTTGGTATTTCTTCAATAATAATTTTGTTTTCTTTTCTTCTCTTCCTAGTTTCATCATATATCTTTATTTCTTTGAAATTCTCATTAAATTCATATTTATAAAATAATATATAATTTTGTTCTTTATAAACTCTTATTTCTCGGATTTTTGATAGACTTAATTTTTCGTTTTGTACACTTTTTATCCAATTTGTTACAGAAGCAAATTGCTTAAAATCCAAAAAATCATCATGGTCCATTTCAATTACATTGTATAATGGCGGTGTTTTCTTAGCATTTCTTATCACGGAGTACCATTCTATCGGCGTGTATATTCTTTTATTTTTCTTGCACTTCTCTATAAGTGCATGAACACCATCGCCTTCATTTTGAGTATGACCCTTCTCTAAAAATTTGTGACTAATATCGATTTGTAGTTTTCTTGCAATCCATACATACATAGAGAATACAATTTTATTTTTATTTTGACCTCCACAATTGTCAGACCATAAATTAAACTTAGTTATGCCGAATTCTTTATGTTTTGTTGATATAAATTGAAATAAACATGTGGCTACTTCTATCGCACCTTTCTTTGCAATTGTTTCATCCCATACAAAACAAGATGCTATATTGGAACCAAGCTCGAAAATTGTGAAGTTATAAGCATGTAATTTTCTTTTGTAGTAAAAAGTGCTCACCTCAGCACAAGGTGATGAAAAAATTTTTTGAAAATCAAAGCAAACTGTAATAACATTATCGTTTTCAATACACTCTTTTTTGTCGATATCTTTCAGCTCTCTAGATTTTTGTTTACAAAATAAATGGTGATTGAATTGAAATTCAATGAGCTTTTTTCCTTCTTCATCAGAATTCTTGAACTTTTCGCATAAGTCGCATAAATCCTTTTTTGGAATATAAAATGAAATATTGAAAGAGTCTTTAAAAACATCGCGATATTGTCTTAATGTCGCTTTTAAGCTGATATCAATTGACTTTTCGGATAACCAAATTTCATATAAACGATACATTTCACTAACCGACGATATTTCACCATCCAAGTACTTTTTTTGTACTCGTTGGCGACAGTAGTGTGATTCTACTAAAGGAAACTCGTTAATATGCTCTATAACTATGTCTCTTATTCTACTTAAAGTTTTATTTGCCATAGAATGCTTTCCTCTTTTGTCAGGTGATATGAATCCCGCATTCGAATGCTTTTTGCGTATCACGGTTTCGATTGTCTGTTGAGATATTGACAATGTATTTATAAACATTGGTTTGCAGACTTGTTCTCTTATTTCATTTCCATTTTCTTCATAACTTAGAAAATACTTTCTTGACTCATTTTTTCGCGAATTTTCTGTATTTGCGCAAACTTTTTTCTTGTGCAGTGTTATTAAATTTGCTATAAAAGCCCACTGAAGTTCCTTGCTGCCATTTTTATAAAAATTTTGAAAAATTTGTGTTCTTGTATCTTTAGACAGCTTTTGTGAACATCTCATTCTACAAGATTCTTTGCAACCCTCTTTTAACTCTTTCTTTGGTACAAACTGACCTTTTTTATTATAATGGTCCTTTCCATGGTTTTTTAAATATTTTGCTATATTTTTGTTCCACTCGGATGAACGTCTATGTCTTTTGTAAAAGTTTTCGGGTGGTGTAACAAATTCCGGATTTAATTTTTTCTTTTTTAATTTTGGAGTTATTGGACTAAACTCTGAATTTGATTCTGCTTCCGACGAATTACTTGACGGATTATATTCGCTGCAACTACCGGGAAATGGCTCTAAGAGTTAAAGCAATACTTAAAATAAATTATATAAAAAAGTGTCTATAAACATACCTATTGCAGATGAATTATTCGATGTGTTAAATTCGCAGTCACTCCCGGGATAAGCTTCTAAAAAATTAATTACTTAATATAAACAAATTTTAATATATTAATATAAATATATCACACACCTAGTGAATCAGAATTTTCACTATTCTCATCATCAAATTTAGATGATTTTTCGTTTGCTGGACTAGTTTGCTCTTTATTTCCTGTCAAAAAAATCCAATATAAATAAGCACAACATTTAACTTAAGTCGTGAATTTCTTACCAACACTTTTCTCACGATTATATGACATTGAACTTATAATTTTTGATTCGCCTTTTCCTAACATATTATCTATTAATTATTCTAGATAATATGGAAATCTAATAAATAATACCTCTCACGTTATTTTGTGCTAAATTAATTATTTTTCTTGCACGCGAAATCATTTTATATCCGAAAATACAAAAATTAGGCGCACGATTTGGTTGACTACTTTTTCCAAACTAAAACATTTTATGTACACTTACACGCACAAAATTCTTTTTTTAATTCGGGAAAAAACCTTTTAACTACACTTACAGACACTAAAAATGCACACTGAACATACTAAGTACACATAGAAAACACAACGTTAAGAAATGTCCGTTCCATAACATACTAAGTCAACTTAGTTTTCAAGTCATTTTAAAATTTTCCAAGCAAAAGTATTCTAAGTGTACTTACTACATTTTGGAATGGAAAATTTTAACGACTACGTGTGTAGTCTAAGTATATTTATGCCTATAACTTTGGAACGGATCGGCCCATCTTAACCAAATTTTGACTGTATTTAAATTAGAGAACGTAGGATTCAAAAATTCAAGAACATTAAAAACGTTCTAAGTGCACTTAGAACGTTATAGAATGGAGGCGTCGATATAATCACTACACTCACACTTTAACAATTATTATTTATTATTTTAAACTTTTTTATTTATTAATTCTTTAAACTTTTTGTTTGAACAATTTTTTTTTTTAACAAATTGATTGTTTGATAATTTTGTTTTGTTTACTTAACTCAGCTGTTTCTTTTTAAGCGCCGAAGTAGGGTTACCATCATTTAAGACAAAAATAAAAAATTTATATAAAAAAAAGTAAATAAAAAATATTAATTAATACATTGGCAATACTACGATTTGACACAACATTTATTTACACGAAAAACAACGTAAGTTAAACGAAAAACCGAAACGTGTTACATGGACGCTAATTATTACGTATTCGTCCATATGCCATCCGGTTTCGTTTCGTTCGTGACGTGTTCATGACTATGGACATGGATGTTTCACGATTTATCCTTTGGGCTTCAATCTTTTTAATGGAAAATAATTTCATTTGGGAGCTTTTGCACTACTAAATATTTTTTAAATTACTTCCCTTGCTATTAATGATTTTGGAAACTTTGAAAATTTTCAAAAACTCTTTTTGATGAATTATTAGGAATAAAATAATAATCAATAAAGAAAGATTTGATTTGAATTTGGTGAAAAGTTTTTCGAAATTGCAATTAAATTTCAATTGAAATTTGAATCACAAACACATTCAATTCAAATTAATCCTTTATTTTTTTCTCTCTACGAAAATGCCTTCAAAAATTATATAAAGATAAGACAAATTGCAACATTTAATAATGTTCGCAACTTCAATTAATTTCTTATGTTCCATTGTATTTTTACGCACATCTTAATCTCATTTTTCATATTTTCTTTGTCTATTTCTTTAAATATAAAATGGTGTTTCTTATTTCCACATTCCTAATACGAGTATCCATGAATAGACATGAGAATCTTTATTTGTTTGAAGCACCAGAAAGCTGTAGTGACGTATCCATATCAATCCTTAAATCTTTTGAAGCTAAAAAGTTTCTTTTTATGTATTAAATGATTTTTTTTTTTTTAAGTTTTGTTACTACAAGTAATTATTTTTTTATTATTATTATCATACATATCGCTGATTATCTCTTATTTTTATTTATTTCTTTTTTTCCAAAGTGTTTACGCTCCTGCTGCTTCGATGTTGTTGGCTTATGATTAAAATTGTTGTTGGATGCTGTTGGTTGTTGTCTAGCAGTAACGTGTGTGCGTTTTTTAATCACTTGACTAGAATGTTTTTCTATTTTGTTTTTTTTTTGTCTTCTCACATTTTCTTTTTATTTCAAATTCTAAAGTCTGTGTTAAAGTTGTTTTATTTCATTTTTTTGTAATTTATTTGTTTTAAAAGTCTTGAGCTGTTTAGGTTTTGTACAGACTACAAAAAGTTAGTGGATTTATCATCCTCCAATGGTGTTTTTTTTTTGTGGTGAATAATTTTTTATTATTGTTGTTGTATTTTGGCAGTAATGTTTTCATTGCCCGGTTTGTTCAGATTGTAGAAGCAATTTTTATAAGCTAAAAGGGGGTCGTGTTTAAAAAAAGTAAATAAACTGATAGTACCATATGATACTTAAGGTATCAAAAAAGAATATTCAAATACCTATGCCGAAATGAGCTACGGTCTTACAAAAGTTTCATACGGAACCCGAATTATAGTTTTCAAGTAAAATATATTATTTTTTAATTTTTCTTAATATGGATAATTATAACATTTTTGCGACACAAAAATGTATACAATTTATGTTTGTTGTTGTCTTTTTCAGAAAGCTATACAATTTTCAAAATAATACTTCAATAGTGTCAGTAACAAAATCGAGAAAAGCAAAGAAATTCTAAAAACTGTAAGCAAATTAGAAAATAGTGGAAAATTTCTTAATAAAGTTTAAAATTTAACGCGAAATGTTAAGATGTTTCAAAGACAACGGAAATTGCAAGAGAAGAAAACATACAATGCAAAGCACTGATTATAATTATCATAAAAGAGCTTATGCTAGTGTCAAAAATCTAAGAAAAGATTAATAATTATTGCCAAAAAAAACCGACTTTAAAACATATTTATCTGTCTATTTATAACGGGTTAAAAGTTTAGCAATATACATCAAATTACATTAACTATTGGGGCAACCTTTAATTTCCTTGTAAATTTAAACCATCTGTAACTGTTCAACAGTTTGGTCATATCCATCAAATTACATGAACTATAGAGACACCCTTTAATTTCCAAATCCAAATTACATTACAGTTTTTTTTATAAACTTCGACCCTCAGTTTGGCCTTATGCATCAAATTACATCAACTAGTGTAACACCCTTTAATTGATAACTTTAAATAAATACATTTCTTATTATACCAGACGAAGTTCAAAAGTTTGGTCACACACATTAAATTATTTAACTATTGACACACCCATTTATTTCCAGATACAAATTTTATGCTATTTGTTATAGCGTACAGTACGGGTTCCTTGCAAATATGATATATACATCAAATTAAATGAACTATTGGGGCACCCTTTAATTTATAATTTCGAATGTTTATACTTGTTAAAACGGTCATAGTAATTGACATTCTGTTCAATTTTCAAGCGTTTGTCTATAACGTTTCAAAAGATAAGCGCATATAAGTCAATTAATGTATCCTATGGGGACCCCCTTTAATTTTTAGATTTCTTTTTTTATCACTTTTTGCTGCAGTAGTACTCAGTTTTTGTTAATTTTACAGTAATGCCTTTGCGGTCCATAATACACTTTAAAAATATGTATGTTGTTGTATGATGGGAACACCCTTTAATTTTTGCAATTGTGAACTGTTTTTGAAACGGGACCAATCTATAAGCCTGGTCTATCAAATTACAAAAAATTTTCAAAATCTGTTAAGAAATGACTGAGTTCTGCAGGCACAAACATAAAAAACAATATTCAATCGAATTGATAACTTCTTTCTTTTTTTGAAGTCGGTAAAAAAACTTGAAAATACCTGGGGCATATAAACTTTTGTAAGACTTCAAAGTTAATTGAAAGTTTGTCCAGTGATTCTTACTGGTATTTCAAATAATTGAGTGGCTTTAATTTTTCTAATGTAAAGGAAGCTGTCGGCAATATGGATGACGCAAAAAAAAAACTAAATACAATAGCTTGACTGATTCAAAAGCTTGTATAACCCAATACACAAAAAACTAAAAAGCTGTATTTTTTACCTACATCCGCTTCAAATACATAAATCGGAAAAATTATAGGTAAATCGGCTTCAAAAATATAATTGCTTCAGTAGAGTAAATGAATCAAAAAAAACTCTGCCATTAGAGAAAAACAGTAGTCAGATAAGCAGATAATACATTTCATTGCAAATGATACACGATTTAAATTCCACATTACACTTTGGAAGACCTTCCATAGAAGGAGATAGCATTCACTTAGACGTACACACGTTGCCACATAGTGATGCCCACTTCAAACGACATTGAATTTATTTCTAAAGCCTGGAAATCCATCGTCATTTCTCTTCCAAGTGAGAGCCAAAGGATTCTGTATAATCTGCAGTTCCTAGCCTCTATGGCAAGTTTTTGGTGAGGTCTCTTCGGGTTACATGTGGTGGCTGTTGGTAAAGGTCGGTGTCCGCAGGAAAGGTGGGGTGCCGTTACGAATGTGCTGTTGCACTAAACAGGCGGGGTTGGATAGTCTCCAATTCTCAAGCAAGGGAAAAAACGTGTTTTTAAATTTGCAACTCTGTTGGCTACGCCTGCAGCGTGCGTTAGTCGACGCTTTGAATTTCACTCAGTAGTAGGACCACCGTCAGGTAAAGGTCCAACACGACCAGGTACTGACGTTAATCTTGATCACGTATACCCTTGTGCATACCAACCGACGGCAGTTTACACAATATAACTAAATATTGTTTTTGAGGTTTTTACTTTATCGATTTATTATTTAAACCACACCATTTGCTTTGCTTTGCTTGAGGTACATGTTTATCGAAGATATACATATGAGAATGTTTATTGTGTTTGCTAAAACAAATAATTACTTCAAAGAACTAAAACAAATGTTGCTGCCGATTCCGGTCACTGCATATTAAATATTAAAATCTAAGCATTGATAATTCATTTTAATTGCGAAATATTTAAACAAACTTTTAAATCAAACGTTTCATGCTTGGCGAATATATAATTAATTAAAAATAATTACGACTTGATTTTGTTTGCTTCTTTTGTTTTAATAATCATCTTCATTTGCAATTTGAATTATAATTACATTCGAAATGTCAAAAGGTAATTTCGTTAGAACGTGACCATCGAAATTGCATTATGTATAAATGAACAACACACTTTTTGTGTATACATTGTATGTACATACACACACACACACACACACACACACACACACACACACGCAGAGGCACACATAGTGTAGCAATGCAGTTGCTATTATGCATAGACGTAAGCACGTATATGTGTATGTATGTATATATATCTACTTATGTTTGCATAATTCGTGTACAAAAACTTCTTTGTAAATATACATATGTACATATTTACATAGTTTGCATACATATATGTACATACATTTTTGAGTAAATACTTATCTTATTTATTTAAAATGTATTTAATGAAAATCTAAATATTTTAGGTATTTTTAACAAAAAGAACACACAAAGTCTGTTTAAACTTAAAGCTTATATAACTTTATATTATATACAAAACTACATGCATATGTACATACATACACCTACATATGTGTATATTTACTATTCAGTTATTATATACTTTGTATATTATTGATGTCATACTAAATGACAACGTCGTCACAAACGTCTCTTGGTGGTTTATTATTATTATTATTATTATTGTCTCGTTGTTTTGTTTTTATTGTTCATGATTTTTTTAAATAAATTTTCGCTGTTACATACTTACATAATTGCATACGTACATATGTTGTAGTACGTATGTATGCATAAAGGTTTAAAACCAGACATGTTTATATGTATAAAATATATAATTTATATACATAAGTATTTAGGTATGTATTTACATAAACGTACATACATACATACATAGATAAGATTTTATGCATTTTTTAATACATGTAAATTTGTATATTCAAGAGCTTGTTTATGTATTTTATTCACCCCGTAGCAGCCACACTTCTCACTCTATTTTGATGTATATAATTGAACATATGTATTAATGTTTGTGGATGTGTATGTGTTATATGTAGAAATGTTTGTTTTTTTTTTGCTTGTGTGTATGTATTCATTCGATGATTGTCTGTATGTATGTGTGTGTGCGTTTTTATATATTTGTGGAGTATGCAAAAGTGTGAGTGAATGAATGAGTTTCGGTGTGTGTGTGTGTTTGTAACATTTTGCTTGCTGCACAACTGTACTTTTTTGTTGAGATACTGAGTATTTGAATGGTTTTGCGTTGTTATCGCCGCAGATACATTTACTTCTTGTTGTAAAATAAAAAAAAGAACTTTTCTTTTTTTTTAGCTGTTCTTGTTGATTTGTTTTTTTTTTATTATTACCTAAATTTTTTTTTTCTATTTTTAACAAAGAAGCAAAATAAAACCAGATAAATTTTGTGTGTGTGTTTTTTTTTGTCGTCAACAAAACAAGGTTACAGACGTACATATGTATTTCTCTTTGTGCTTTTCAATCGTTATCATCTTAATTTGTTATCAGGTTTTTAATTCCAAAAGTTTCTTAATGATTTAATTTAAACTTAATTTAACACTTTTTAAATTGAAACTTTTTTTTTTTCGTTCCATACACTTTTGTACGGCCAATTGAATTTTTTACTTCAATGCAAATTTGATGGTCATAATTATTTCAACACCATCTCCCCTACTAAATTCTTTAAACAAAATAACAAAAAATCAAAAACAGGAAAACATAATGAATATATATAAAACACAACAACAACAACAATAGCGTTATTGAACTTGTATAATAAGCGATTTTGTATAAAATCAACAACAATAAAAAAATGCAAAACAAACAAATCCATTTCATTCAATAAATAAAAGTCGAAGGCCTTTTAAATTATTTTTGTTATGCAGAGCTTTAAATGATTGTCGTCATGAAAATTATGAATGAATTCTTAAAAGTTACATTTCAATTACTTTTCTAAATATTTTATTTTTTCCTTCCAATAGATTTAAAATTCAAACTTTAATTTACATGATGCTTTAAGTAATTTGTTAGATTAATTTTGCCATTAAAACTTATTTTTATATAACATAATATTCGAAATTGTTACATTATAAAACAACCGTCCTCTTCGTCCTTAAGGTCTTCAGTATTTTATCTCTTCTTCACAGTGATACTCAGTGTACTTTTTTAAATCCTTGTATTATGAACCTAAGCATTACCATTCGCATAATAAAGAAATTTTTAATTAAAAAAATTGAATAAGCGAAATTGGAACTGGCGTGGCTACTTTTAATCACAGCAAATATTAATTAAGATAAAATTAAATTTTTATCATTGTATATTTAATAAAAAGTCTGCAAAAGTCTTTTTACTTTCTCCAATAAAATTTTAATGCGGTTTTTAGAAATTTTATTACTTCAAAAATATTTTTTACATATCTAATTGTATCAACTTAAGACACTACTGTCAAAATTGAACAAAAAGCCTGTCAAATACTGAAATCTGAAAATGCTTTTTGATGACCGTAATGTACTTAAGTGGACAAAATATTCATAAGAATCCAAAATTAGTGAAATATATTCAAAGAATATTATTTATTGAACAAAGTTTATATACTCGAGTTATAAATGTGAAAATCTATTATGATTATTATATTTCTTTCATTCTAAAAAAGATTTAAAATCAACACTATACTTTTTCTTTTATAATTCATATAAAAAAGTACCTCAATATTCAGTATTGTAAGTTATTGAATTATGAAACAAATAAAAAATGCGTACATAAAAAAATAAGTAAATGATTAAAAATGGCACATTTTCTTTTCTGTATTTAAATTAACTGAAAGTAAAACTGAAAAAAGTTCGTTTTTCGTTTAAAATACATATTTTTCTTTATGTACGTATATTCTTCGTGCAGAAACATATTTTTCCTTATGAAATTTGCGATCACTGAAGTGCCATAAACATCAACATCATCAATTCACCGACGTTCTCAACAATTGTACATTTCGGAGGCATCATTGAGACGAATTTTGCACAAAGACCTTGGTATGATGACATACAAAGTCCAATTGGTTCAGGAGTTGAAGCCAACTGACCATCCAATGCGTTTTATATAGCATTTTCAAAAAAAAGTTATTTGGCGTATCCTTTATGTTTAAAATTTTGGCTGTCTATCGTGTGTTCGCATCACGTAAAAACTGACGGATCGATGTAAATAAAATTTTGTGAGGAGTTCCCTCAGAACCTTGGTTCAAATATAGAACACTTTTTATTTCATAAATATATGTCATTTCGAAGAGAAACTAGAGATACCCATGTGAAGTCACCCACTGCCAGGCCCACGATGTCGCAATCGTTCGTTTGTTCGCATAATTACATAATTACATTTTGTTTTGAATGTATTTGTGCTAACGAACGAACGATTGCGACATCGTGGGCCTGGCAGCCAATTTCATCGGTATAATGGTACTAGACCAGTTGTCAGTACATTTTATTTTTGTAGATGTTTACAGAACTCAACTACAAATGTTTAAAACGCATTTTGCTTAATTTTAATTTTAGAAAATTAGAAATGATATGCCGACGAAGTCGTGGGCACAGATAATGAGTTATAAAATAAAACAAACGGTTACTTATTTGTTAAAAAAGGAATTTGAGTTATTCGAAGCTACTAATATTTGAAACACGAACATGGATAATTGTTTATATTTTAATGCGATAATTATTTCCCCGTTTCCCGGGAAATAAAAAATTCTGGGTAATCCCAAAACCTATTTGCCACACATGATTTAAATGTGTTGCATAGTTATTCAGATTAGAGTTGGGCCTTTAAGTTTTCAAGTATAATTTAAGTTTCTATTTTAAGTTGGTGTTGCGTTTACATCTCGCAATAACCAGCCCTTGCTTGGTACATTTATTGAGTATGAGCAGACTGGACTATGCGCAAACCGGATAATTCTCGTTGTTTACAAGTTACCTCACAGAAAATTAAGTGAACATCGTGATCTCAAATAATATCGAGATATATTACGATTAGTTTCATGAGCTATAAAAATGCATGTTCCGCTTAGACTTTGTTGATTTAACATTTTTGTTGCGGCACGTTGTGCCTATGAGAATAAAAACTCCCTTGATACATTCAGTCACAGCCCTTTGTTCCAACTGGGAACAATAGAAATCAATATATATATGTACATGCATATGTTGAATATCTTCAATAATTTTTTTTAAATACAAAATACCTTGCAAAACCTTTTTTAAATGCCCTTATGAAGCATTTGTAAACACAACTTAATCATAAGTATTTGCTTGTTATTATGTTTTTTTTTTTATTTTTTGTTGTTGTTAAACAAGTCACGTTTGGCGTAGTTGAAAAACAATAATAAGACACATTGATATGTTAAACATTTCTGTTCTGTACTGTCCGCCAATAAATAGAAATCAATTAAATAGAAAACATAGTTCATCCATCCACTTCAGCAACATGAGTTTCTTTGGAAAACACAAAAAAGGAGCAAAACCTATACATTTCATTTAAACACGGAAGTTGTTAAAAAAATCTACTTTTTAATTATAATCAATTTCTTTTGCATTGAATAACTAATAATGCTAATCTTTTTTAAGCGTTAACTTTAATTTCAAAAATGATAATGCTTTTTAGTGAAAAGGTTTCATTGTTAATTAGTTATAAAACAATTTCGTTACCATTAACTAATGAATTATTAGTTCTAAAGCAGACCGAACATACCAGCCAATGAATATAATCAAATTTATCTGCAGAAGTGACTATATATTTGCGTTTCCTAAGAACAACTTATTATAATTGCATTACTGTTAGCAAAAATAGTCAAGTTCTTTAATATTATTTTCAAATAATTTCATTGGCTATTCACTACAATGTAATTTTTAATTTTATTAAATTCCAGAACGTTTTTTTAACTTTGTTTATTTTCAATTTATTTGCATTTTATTAAACGTTTAATAGAAAATAATTTGACATTGAAAATTAAAATGAATTGTTTTCAATTAATGGATGCACATACAAACAGTTGTATTTTGTTCAATTAGTATTTAAGAAGCTTTTGTTTTATGAAACTGGCATACAAAATACAAATATTTTTACAGAAAAATATCTGGCTAATGTTGTTTTTGTCCGTAAACTCAACAAAGTGTGTTTTGTTTGAATAAAAAAAAAAACAGAAAAATTCGCTAAAACATGCGGAGCGCCCGCGCTGGTTTGTTAAACCGAAGATTATAAAGTTATGGGTTCAACTCCCATCCTCTCCATAAATAAAAAAAAATATTTTTCGAAAGCAGCAGAGACATACCTTTCGAAGTCTAAATTAGAAAATGGAAAGCATTAATTATTGCAATGTAGTCGTATTAAATTAGTTGGTAAAAGCGCCTCAGCATAGTGGTATCTAAATGGTTGCATTGGATAAAGGTGCATGTTGGCTAAAGATGACATCCATTTGTTTGAATTTCAGAATAACATATTGACATAGCGTGGATTATTATTGTATTATTATTGTTCCTATATTTTTCAAAAGAAGGCAACAACATAAATTAGAAGTCATTATTGTCTAAGTGTTACTTTTCTTTAAAACAGAAACAAACAAAAAAAAAGAAAAACAGAGTCATGAGTGAAAAAAAGGATCTTTTTTTTTAACTTACAATATAGATAATAACAAAACATCATGCTACCGCATAAAGCAGACAGATGAGAAAACACATTCTTTGTCCACTTCTTCAAAACTCCCTTGGAATCATCGGATGAACTAGCTATATTGGACGCACTATTGACCTTCTGCAGGTCAATTTAGATCTTATCCAGCTTGTTTTATTGGCAATAACCTACTGTTGGATCAAAATTTATTGTTTATTTAAGATGCAGAACATTTGACTGAGTTGAGAATTTCTTTTAAAAACATGTCTTTTGAATTGATAAAAACAGGGATTTTTTTTTTTACTTAGAGCAACATTTAAAGCATTCTGCTAGAGCTAGAAAATTAGGTAATGGGAAGGGTTACTCCTTACCGCTTTGAAATATTTATCATTGAAAGAGATCTGTGCAGGAAATATATGCAGCATACGATCTATACAATTTACTGGCTAATCGAACACGCACGAATAAACTTATTAAATTTTATTAGATCACATTCCATTATTCTAGCGCTAAAGTAGTGACCCTTTCCTAAATGAGATCTAGTAGTTCTAAAATTGATTTTTAAACACGGGTTCATACATTGGATTTCTATTTCATAGTCGGTTATAGACATCATTAGTTGTGTAAAAAATTAGACGGAGAATGAATCATGATGTCAGAGAAATTCAAAAATTAGTTTTCTAAACATTTGCAGAAACGGCTTGACTCCCATAATTCGTTCTTTACGTTATAATCTTTTAATTAACCTTTTACCTTTTTTTCATATTCGTTAGTTCTGATGAAGTATGATCCACCAGTTTATGGTCAGCTGACTGGTCTTGCGTTTTAAAAACTTTTAATTGAAAAAAAAAAAAAAATTAAAAAAAAAACTGAACCACAACTTTAATCCACGAGACGATTTAAATCGACTATCTAAAACATTTTACTAATTTTCAACCGATAGGAAAATTTTAACGAAAAATTTATTTGGCTCTTGGACTATTAATATACGACTTATCATATTCATTTAGATGTATGAAATTTTATTATTTTTAATGCTTTTTAATTTTCTACAATAAATAAAATACAAAGCAAAATTTTAAGAGGCCATAATATTTAGCGTCAATTAAATTCAATAAAATGCATCTATTTCATACCAGCCTGTTTTAGTACTCATGCAATTAATCAGTTACGTTTAATGAAAGAGGTTTCTTTTCTAAAACCAGTTCTTTTTGTAAATTAATTTGAAAATACAACAACGATTTAGAAAAGTAGATTCGGCGATTTCTAAAAGGAAAGAGAGAGATAGGAGAGAGAAGTTGGTTTTAAAAACATCTTAGGAATATGTGTAATTATTAATAATTATAATAAATCGTTTTTGTGTTTTAAATAAATGTGCTTTTTGCTTTAATGTTTAAAAATATATTTGCAAAAATCTTATTTGCTCTTAAAATACCTATCACAACAATAGTAATGGTTATGTGATGATAATGATGATGACTTCGTTTAGGGGCATTACTGCTGATGCCGGCAAAATAAAACAGATCGAGTTGCCAGCTAAGATGCCTATAAGAAGAAACAAAGAATTACTTGCCACAGAGGAAAGCAAACACAAATCATGCTTAAAAAATATTGTCGATTGTATTCTACTTTTACACTGAACAGCGAGCTGTTGCTACCTTAAGTAAGCATCATCATTTTCATCTTAACTTGGCAAAAAAAAAAAAAAAAAACTATAAAACAGACACACAGTCAGACAACGACAGCAAAAAAAAATAAAAGAATTTGCAACATAAGTAGTAAATTGAAAAGACATAAAAAAAGAAAACAACTATACAACAACTACAAAAAAAACAAGAAAGAACAAGTAACACGACAACAAGTTACGATAAACTAAAAAAGACTAAGCACAATCAAGACCCGATAAAACGAAACTGTCTTTACAAGGTCAACGGCAAAATTTTTATCATTATTTTTTCCTTTCAGTA
Source organism: Cistogaster globosa (assembly GCA_937654795.1). Lineage (NCBI taxonomy): Eukaryota > Metazoa > Arthropoda > Insecta > Diptera > Tachinidae > Cistogaster > Cistogaster globosa. Next base: position 62,870,260 of record OW569405.1, on the reverse strand, counting down.
AACTCGAAAAATTGTGAACAGAAAAAATGGAACGTAGACAAGTAAAGGCGCTATATTCGGCTGCTGTCCTTTTAAACAAAATAATTGTGCGTTTATTTTCTAAAAATATATTTATTTTTGTCGAAATATTCATATCTACTCATATAATAAAACTGTGAGAGAATTATTTCTGTTCATAAATTAACAATTTTTTTTTTTTTTTGAATTTTTGGTTTGTGTTCGCATCACGCAAAAACTACTGGATAAATTTGAACAAAATTTTGTGAAAAGGTTGCTGGGTTAATCCAGAATAATGTCATAAGAAAACATGGCAGTAAAGCTTACCTTTTTTGATTTTATCCGTTATAAGAAAATTATATTAAAAGGCTCTATTAAAGCAGTTTTATTTTTATGTCAGATTAAACGTTTACTGTTCGCAAAATATAATTATTAGGAGCCCTCGTTTCAGTTTAATATTGTGGTTTGGAATTTTTTTATGTAAAAAAAATATTAAGCAGAAATCAATTTCTCACATTAACAACTGGATCTAAAAATTTATTGTTCGTTATATTGGAATTTGACTGTATATAAAAAAAAAACGTAAGATGAGCACTGCTGTCTGTGTTTTCGTTTAAAACACAGAATACAGCCATTCTACATTTTTACAGCAACAATAACAACTATTTTCTGTTTAACGTTGAAGTCAATATACGTTCTACCAGACGATATCTCCGAAAAAAAAACTGCAAGCTTCTTTTAATATTTGAAGCTGTTGCTGGGATGGTTTTCTTTTATATTCTCATTCATATTTCCAAAAAACTTTGCCAACTGCATGCTCTACATCTGCGACGAACAAAAACTATAAAAGAAAACAAAAAGTAAACAGCATATCGTTGACAACATAAGCCAACCAACCAACCAAACGTTTTGCCAGTTAGTTCGTCCGACAAAAAATAATAAAACGGAACATGGTCATAAAATATTAAAAATGACAAAAGAAAAATGTGTTCATATTAAGAGGAAAAGCGCGTGGTGAGTTTATAACATACTTAACAAGATATTTTATAAGCTGGTGCCTGCCTCCAATAGCAGCATGTCCAAAAATTAAAAAAAAATACCTTTAAGCATTCTTGCCACTTTAAATCAAAGTTTTTAAAAGTTTTTTTTTTCTCATGTCCAGAGTAATAAAAATATTAAATTGTCGTTAATTTGCTTCATACAAAATAATCGTTGACATAAATGTTCAAACAGCTGATCAAATTTTTAGTTTCTTTGGGACAAATGAAAATTATAAATTGCTGTTGATAAAATAATGCAGCCAAATTAAATTAAAAACATAGAAATAAAATTATTTCTAGTTTTTTAGGGGTTCCGTACCCAAAACCTAAAAACATAAACCTTTCAGTATCACTACAATCTGTGTCTCTCTGTTTACCGAAGGCATTTATTTGTTATTAGCGCAACTGTAGAAATGTATGGAGCTTTTTCTAGCAGTCCTAATAAGATTGATCTTTATTTATTTTATTTAATATTTTTACGCGATCAATGCAAATAATTTCACGAATTATCAAAAATATCCGTTCACGGTTGTTACACAAGTCCGTACGATTTTGTATCGTATTGTATTACTCACGCAGATCTTCAAGGTAATGCTCCTCAATTACTTTGCAATATTTACCACAAGAAATAGTGTGGCAAAGCCCTTACACTTTTGAAAATTTCATTAGAAATTTGCGACAATATTTTAAAACTTGTGCCAGTTTAGTTAATTTGGAGTGCCAGCCAAAGTCCCAACAAATTTTGGTTAATCCGACGGTCCACAAATCTACAAGAAAGTTAAAAAACAATTGAGATTTAAAAATTACAGTTGTAACAACGTTATTATTCCACCTTAAAACCTAAAAGAGCGACAATTTTTTTCAATCTGGGTCATGTTGTAATTTTTTAATGGTGGCAGCGTTTTAGCGCAGACTTCTAGCAGCTTCAAAACAAAAAGTGCAAAATCTAACGTACGTAATCTGTAAGGAGTCACCTTATTTTAACATTTTTTAAGTCTTCACATTTTTGTTTAATAGCAGTTGATTTATATGACGTGGCTGCTTATTTCTTCGGTAAAATTGCTGAATGAATGCAGTCTTTTAAGAAGTCTTAAAAGTTGAAGAAAAATATTTTTACACGTAACAAGGTCTTTGTGCCACTAACTGCAACAAGCGTTTATTAAATTTATATATTCAACATTAATATGTTTGTTTATCTGCACAAGATTGTGTGCAAACAGTAAGCAAAAAAGAAAATGTGGTATTCCTTGAATTAAACTTTGGAGCTTAAATCTAGACTTTAGCGGGAGTGAAGTTAACTAACATTCTTCCAATATTACCCAATGATAAACATTTGTACACAAATAGCCAGACTGAGATCTGAAGTTGTTATGTCAACAAAGCAGTATTTAAATTTAAAGCGATTTTAGTCGTTGGATCTAAGAATTGGATCGATAAAACTGAATTTGTTCTAAAATGACGAAATAGTTTCTTATATCTTATAAAATATAAATGTCATCTCTATGTAATTGAAAGCACATTATGCTCCAACGAGCGTAAAAGCTTTTATTATTTTTTTCTCACTGTTTATGTTTACACGTACATCAATAAATACATACATACATACATACATTAATTTATTTTATTTTCTGTGTTTTTATAATCTTCTTCCCCGCTTAAACTCTGTCTGAATGTTGTTGGCAAATGTATCGTATATTTTGTCTTCTTTTCGTTTAAAAAATGATGACGATGACTTTTGAAGACTTTCTTTTTAAACAGAAACTCTTTAAATGCTACAAAACATGTGCATTTACTTATATTTGGTAATTTAGCGCTTTTTCGATTTAGATCTAAAAATTTATTATTAAATATATGATTAAAAAACGTATCGTAAATTCTATGGAAATTCGAAAGACTTTTAAAAATTGTTTGCAGAATTCTGTACAAATTCTGAAGAAAATACTAGGAAAATTCTTAAAAAAATTCTAATGCATTTCTAACTGTGGAAAAATGTCAAACAATCATAAAATTCCCATCAGACAATGTAAAGAAATGGCTGGTTAGAAACGTTAACAACTATTCCGTTAAATGTGTGACGAATTTGTCGTCTACTCGAATGATTGTCTGGCAAAGTATTAAATTATTTACATCAGATATACGTATTATAAAAAATGATTATTTAGTGATCGATTTAATATTGAATATTTAGAAAATAAACATTCTATTGCTTGATTGACAAAGAATTTAAGCACTTGAGCTTAAGTTTTAACACGGACTATCTTTTTTTGGTTTCAAAGTAGGGTATCTCGAACATACAGATATTCAGTTGCAGTTTTCCAAAATATTATGAATGTATATTTTTCGAAAATTTTATTAATCACTTTGTTTGTAATTTAAAAAAACATAAATCTTTTCACAATAACAAAATTTTGAAACACCATTAAAAAACGTTCATATTTTTCTAAAATCGCTTTCTACGGGCATAATTTTACGACAAAACTTATGTAAACGTTTTAACCATGTTGTTTCTGGATTTATTTTAATTTCGTCTATTTGGTATAAAAATTTTTACTTAAGGCTGTATACATGTTCTAACGCTTAATTCAAAACAAGACTTGTTTAAACTAAAATAGACAATAGACTAAAAAATCCTCTAAGAACTAAAACACTTACTTGTTTGAGGAATGGTCGGATCTCCTGAGTATAAAGTAATATTTTTACATATTTTACCTTATTTTTTCTTCTGCTATGGCTTGAGCTCTCGATTCAATAACGATTATTTAATTATGTATATGCAACCTATAAACTATAATCGTTAAAGTATTTCCAGTACTTCCTTTTAATAAAGCGCAGCATTTTTTGAAATTTATATTAAAAAAAAATCAAGAGAAGTTTTCACAACAAAGACAAATCAAATAAAAATAATGTTGATCTTAAACGACATCATATCAAAAATTAAAAAAAAAAAAATAACGCTGACCTTTAACGACATTGTGTTAAAAATTAAAATGTAAAAAATGCCACTTGGTCGCACTGGTTTTAAGTAATTGATTTTTTGTTATTTGCTTTGTGAAGCATCTTGTCATACTTCATGTAACGTAAAGTTATAATTATAAATAAAGTTATAATTATAAATATAATGATCAGGTCAGGTCATAGCGAGCGAAATCAAAATAATTACTAATATTTTTGGTATTCTTAATTCGGTATGTTCATTTATACTTATAAAATATTATTTATTGAAAAAGCAATAGAAGTAAACAAATTTTTTGGAGCAACCATCAAAAACCATCCGTCTAATGAGGCGGTAAATAAACTGCGTTCCTGTAAAATTGTTGAAAAGGGAAATTGGTGGGAATATGCCGTTAAAGAGTATAAGTTATCCAAAAAAGTAATTAAGTCACATATTTCTTGTTTTTTTTTCATCTAAAGGCGCCAACTAAAATCTGTGTCTATTAATTGCAAACTCTGTGTAAACTTCAAGTATCTACAAAAAAACAGTTAAAAAATCAATCAAAAAACGTCTCTTTGGGGATACTTTTTAATTTTACGCATTACTTTTTTACTTTCTTAAACTTTTTGTCATTTTTTCTTATTTTTCAACCGACTTCAATAAAAGAAGGAGGTTATCAATTCGACTGAATTTTGTGTTTTTATATTTGTGCCTCCACATCTCAGTCGTATCTAAAAAGATTTTGAAAATGTTTTCTTTATTTAAAAGGTTCTGCTTACAGACTGGTCCCGTTTTAAAATGTGTTCATAGTATCAAAAATTAAAGGGTGTCCTCGTACAACACACGAGCACCGCTTCAAAACTTAAATAACCTGCGTATCACTGTAGATCCCAATAGCAAAAAATACAATACGAAAATTGACCTATATGAGCCTATCTTTGATACGTTTGCAAATTTGAAAGAAGGCCGATTGCAATTACTTTGCTTATATTTAAAATTATAAATTGAAGGGAGTTCCATTAGTTTGTGTAATTTGATAATGTGATTCGAACCGTTATACACAGACAGCTGAAACTACAAGGGACCTGTATTGCTAAGTCCGCTATAACAGCAAGTTTATAATTTAAATTTTGAAATTGAAGTGTTTCCAAAATCTTTGTAATTTGAACGTTGTATACAAACACTTGAAATTTGGATAGAATGCTCACTACTTTGTTTGGTTTAGTGAGAAGTATAGTTATTTTAGATTAAATAAATTAAACTAAAGGGTGCTAAGGCTGCTGTAAAAAGTATGAGTCTTAAAGATGAAATACAAGGGTGTCCCAATAGTTGATGTAGTTTGATGTATGTGGCCATACTTCTGGGCTTCACTAGCCCAAATTTGCTTTGATTAATTTCTTTAGAATTAAGTATTATAATAATAATTTATAATTTTAGAGAGAAGTTATTTTTTTTATAAATAATTATTGTTAGCTTCACAGTTAAAAACTGGTAAATATTTTATTCCATAAATTTATTTCTTCCGCTTTTTCTCCTAATTGCATACAGAAAGCAAAAAAAAGCCTTTATAACTTTTTATTAAGTTTTAATTTAACAATGTCAATCAGGTAACTCTGATTAGTCAAAATGATCTACTCACATACGTCATATGTACGTATACACTATGTATGAGTGTATTTATTTGACATTATTATCTCTATTTTATTTCTTTTACCCAACTTAATGTTATTTTCGCCTTCACTTTTATTTCGGAATAAAAAAAAACTCATAAAAACTGAATTAAAAGAATTAATTTCCAACATTGAATTCTATCTGTTGTTAAGTGTCAAGGTCAGTATAAAAGAGAAATGAAATAAAAACCAAAAGTATATAAATAGAACTGCAAACAAAACAAAATCTAATTACCTTCAGTATAATACATATTGCTGTTGCGTTTAACTTAACAAACAATAAAGAAAAATCTTAGAAGGAAGTCTTTATTTTATTATCCTGGCATAGACTCGAACACACTCACATGGAACACAACGTGAGCAAAAAAGAAAAATACAAACAAATAATAAAAGTAAGAAAAACACAGTTCTTAACATGTCCAGTAATGAAAAATAATAAAATATTAAAATTTAATGCAAGAACAAGCAGAAGACGTAACAAAAAGCGCAATATAAACCGGAACTTAACAAACCTAAATAACAACAAAAAATAAAAAAGGAAAAAAATACAGTTTACAATAATAATAAAAACAAAAACAAAAAAATTAACAACACTAAGTAAATAATGTTCAGGCTCCTTAGGGGGTTGCACTCGTTCATACAAAATATACGCCCAAGCTGTATACTATAGCTGATTCTACAAAAACAACAACAACAACAATTATCAATAGAAAGACAGCAGGATATTAAAAAAAAAACACATACAGCTGAAAGAACATAAACGTGTTTGGCATGTTAAACTTTATTTGACTGTGTTTTGTATTTTCTTTTTTAAAGAGTTACTTGTACTTAACAGAGCTTTTAAAGAATACATTGCTTTTGAAGTTTAAATAACATGTATTTTATACACATATGTTTAAGAGGGCAGAGGTCGCCATTCGGAGAGTGTGCTTAATAAAATAACACTTTATTGATCATTTTGCATTTAAAAAAAATTCTTGCGTTATAATAATTTATAAATAAATGCCTGATTTTATAATTAGTAGAGTTAAAAAAAAACATTAAGAAAATGTAACTAATATATATTTTCTGATTGTATTAAAATATTCAAATTCTACTTATTTATTTTGTTGAAAGCAAGCATGTGTGTTTGATGCATTTTTCTCTTTTTGTTAATAGTTAATTTTATATGTCGTATTTAGTACGTGAACCCGCGCGGGTTTATTTGGCGATCATTGGTTATAAGAGACAGTGATAAAAACATATATTGCACAAAATTTAAAATTCTGTTTTCTTTTATAACAACGCCATTTAATTACTATTAAATATTTCAAAAAAAAATCATATTAAAAAATATAAATACAGTGCAGAAAATATTTACATTTAATATCTTTAGTTACCCTGCATGCGACTTTCGATAAATAATATAAAATGTATATTGCATCGAAAATACAGTTTCTAGAGTTCAAATTTTCGCGTCCTAATAAAGAAAGTCAATAATAGGAATTTTACTTTATCAAGGTCCGTTTTATTAAATAAACAAAAAAAAAAAAAAATGAATACATTAATTTAAACACCGGGCTTCACATTAAATCAAGAATATTAAAACAAAAGGGAATCTAAGATGTATTAAATGGAAAATAACAACAAAAATATGAAGAAGAATAAAACACTTTGCAATTATTAAAAAAAAGAAGAAAACAAAAAATCTATTGGTAGGTATACAGTTAAGAAAAACACTTTTCACGCACTTCACACAAACCTTCCGTAGAAACCCTTGACATTTTTTCTGTCATTCATTTAATAATTTTCTCTTTTTTTTATGCAATCTACTCTCTGACGTATGTATAGTTGCATTGTTGTTGCTTTTATATTTAGTTTTTTGATTTGTAGAGAAAACAAAATAAAAATATTCAATTTGTAATTGTGTTTTTTCTTAAAAGTATGTTTTGCATCTTTAAATAAACTTTACTTACTTTTTACAAGAATATAAAAGAAGTATTTTTGCAAGAATATAAATAAATATTTAAGTATATTTAATTTAATTTATTATTGTTTATTTTTTTCTTACAGATAAGTCAATATAAGCCAAGACGACGCGACGTGCAAAGATGGCCAAAATGGAAGTCGACGATGTCGTCGACTTAAGTTTAGGCTCTGGACGAGATCCAGCTTTAACTATAACACCTGCAACAGTAAGAGACTTGAGAGCATTAACGCAAAATTCTGGACTGACTATAACACCTGCACCACCGCCACCAACAACAACTGCAACTGCAACATTACCGGCCACAGCAACAGCAACCACAGGTCTGGGCAATAACAGCACTAGCAGTACTAGCAATAACAGTAGCATTGCAAATACAACAGGCAATAGCACACCAACAACAAATAATATATCGACGACTATAACAACGGTGGATCCATCTAGTAACAATGCAACTAATCAAATAACAAACTCAAATACATTAAATATAACATCATCTGCAACTAACGCAGTTATGCCTACAACAACAACAACAACAACAACAACTACTAGTACAACTGCAGCAGTAACAAACTCAACTACTAATTCATCAGGGACAGGGCCATCTAGTGGTGGCAGTGTTGTTGGTGTTAATTCTGGAGCAGGAGGAGGAGGAGGAGTTGGTTCTAGCAATGAAGAGAATAAAGTTCAACGTCGTGTACTAAGACCACGAACTGAACCAAAATCTTATGCAGAGGCCCCAGATATTGTCTTATTGCCGGCACGCATGAATGGCCGACAACAAAATGGTAATATAGACTCTGAAACTGATGACGAAGAAATGCCTCCGTATGTGCCCATTAAAGAGTTGTCACCAGCGGAATTGAAAGAACGCGAAAAGGGATTGCGCAAGTTACGGGAAGATTTACGAAATGAAGAAACCAAACTAGTGTTACTAAAGAAACTAAAACAGTCACAGCATGTGATGAAGGAAAACATTGTAGTCACATCGACTAGTGTATCGCCTACGAACCCACTGGCGGCCATACCAGCAGCATTAACATCAAAGGGAGCTCTAAGTGTTACACCCACTACGGCAGTACCACTGCCAGCACATACCAAAAGTTCACGTTCCAATTGTAGTAATATTTCATCTTCGGTTAGCATAAGGTAAGAAACAGAAGACTGATTGATTGATGGATGTTATTTCTTGTAAATTTTTAAAAAATAAATATTTTTTTCTCTTAAATAGCGCCACCAATAGCCGCTCGAATACAAATAACTCTTCAACTGGTTCAACATCATCTCCTCATCGTTCAACTAACAACTCTATACTGCCTCCACCACGTTCGGCACTACCAGGTGGTGCCACCCTAACTCCCGGTTCATCAGCTTCAATTAGCATTCAACCAACATCATCACCATCATCGTCAACGACGTTGTCGTCATCCGCCCGTTCGAATGCTTTACCACCCCGCACTAATTTACCGAATCTCACTATAACGCCATCAGTGACTATAACGCCGACATCGGCTCCACCGTCTGGACTTAAATCACGCAATGTGAGTTGTTGTAATGTGATCGTTGCAGTAAGCGCTGTGTTGTTACATTATTACATGTTACGATTCTCCCCTTAATCCCCTTAAACTTTAAACAAGTTAAACATAATATTTTATTACACCAATCTATTTCACATGATTCCACTTGGACACTCGAAACATGCACACAACGCTTACTAACAACAATACATACAAAATTACATCTAAAGTCTAACTAAAACACTTAACTATTACAATCCATTTATTTATCTACATAATTTACATATATCGTATCGAAATTACTTGCGATATTGTCATCAAAAAGTTAAAGGTTTTATTTTTTATGTGATCATAATATTAAAGGTATTCACGTCACACACTGCAAAGTGCAAAAAGCATTGAGCATTCATTTTAGCGACAATAACGCGTAAAACAATTTAAAATAACAGACCCCTTCTTTGAGATAACTCATTTAAAGAATTTGCATTTATTCTTAAATCTTTTTTCTATTAGTTTTTTAATGGATGCATTATTATCTGAAGCTGAGGAGCAAATAAAAGTCCCCGTTTAATTTAACAAAGAAAAATTGGAATAGAAGTTTAAGTAGCCCAAAGTTTACAAAATTTATAAAACATTAAATCTTTTGTTAGGTCCATAAAAAAGTTCCTCAATTAATAACAATTTTTTTTCGTAATTGTGTCACACTTCAAAATTTCATGATGATAAAAGTTCTTTGCTGAAAAAAACTGCTGTTGGGTAGTTGTGGTCGTTATGGAGCGGTTGCCAAGTAGTCGTACGAACGCTTTAAAATTGTTACATCAAAAACGAATTATTATCAATAATTGTTGATAGTTTTAAAAAAGTAAGGAAATTTGAAACTACTTTCATTGCCACTTTTGAAAAGTTCTTTCTTTCAATTTATTAATCTCATTAAAGTTAAATCCAAGTAATTTTAGCATTTTGGACTTGATATTTATTATTCGAAATCACTAGGAATGAGTTGATTTATTTGTAAACGATGTTTAAAAAGCTCATCTACAGTAAGAGATTATTGTAGATATAAATTGTCAATCTGTGCAAAGTTCTGCAATAATAATCAACAATTCATTGCAAAATAGGAAATTCTCTTGACTTTAATCCTATTGAGAATCTTCGGGCTAGGATTCAACCCAAAAAAAAGCAATACCAAAAAAAAATATACAAGCAGTGTGAAAACAAAATGTTTAAGAACAATTTTGATGTGCTTAAGTAACGTTTTGTACAGTACGGTATTTCTTTTTAAATTAAGATATGTTAACGTTTTACGAGAAATTAAATCGTTTTCAGGAATCGTCAAATCCACCCTGTCTTGTTGATATAAATAAAACAAATGTCAGATTCAGTTGAGGGACAATTGTTGAAAATGGTTAATAGAATTTTTAAATAAATGGCTTCGCTTATGGTTTACAAAAAAATATATATATAGAAGATATAGAACCAATCCTATCAAAGTCGCTTCATTCCAAATACTAATAGCGAACGGCTGAATTGTTAGCATATGGGATATTCCACACGCTGTGTTACCTTGGGCTGATGGCGAATTATGCACTGCAAGCGAGAATATGCCACAAACCTCTCAAGACATCGTCCAAGCGATACAAGCATTGATTAATAGGGCAATGACAAAAATAGTCACTTCAAGGTGTTAGTATCTCCAAAGGATATTCTTCGTTTTGGAAATTTAAATATTTTTAAAATATTTTCATTCTTACTGAATTTAATTTTAATAGACATGGAAACAGTAAAAACTATTAAAACACACTTGTAACATTAAACTTATTCCCCACAATAATGTAGTGATCTTAGGGCAGAATTTTGTAACAAATTGCATTTTAATGTGTCGGTCTACTCTCCTTAAAACTTAAAGAATGACAATAATTTGTTACGAAAAATATTTGTTATTTATTTATCAATTTCATAAAATTAACTAACCATTAAATATCATATTGTGTGCCTTGTATTGTTTATATTTAACTAACAAAAACTAAATGAAAACAAATAAGCAGCAGCCTAATGTTTCGGATAATTCAAAGGTACCTAACACTATCAGCAATTCGGTATCAATAACACCAGCACCGCCGTTGTCAGCACAAAATCAACAACATAATGACATGAAGGTAAATTTGCCAGTTTAATGTTGCTTAACACAATTTCAACTCAATTATTATTTAACTCGATTTTAGAATGACCGCTTAAATTCCCGCGAAGATGTCCAAACGCCGGCACAAAGACAAGCGGCTGCCAAACTCGCTTTAAGGAAACAACTAGAAAAGACCTTACTGCAGGTATTTTACAGTTATTTTAAAACACAACACGCGATTCTAAATTAATTTAATATATATTTTTTTCATATTAAAGATTCCACCACCTAAACCTCCACCACCAGAGATGCATTTTATACCAAATCCTAGCAATACTGAATTTGTTTACCTGCTTGGCTTAGAGACTGTTGTCGACTACATTACGACAAATAATAAGAAATCAAATACAGTGGCTCAACCATTTCGCTGTGCTCAGTGTAAGATTGATTTTACACCAGTATGGAAGTGGGAAAAACAAGGTAAAATTATTAATTTTTTAACTACATAAGCCCGTTTATTCTTCGGTGCTCTGCATCTGTATTTTGAAATATTAATCGACAACAAGATTTCAAGAATAAACACTAAATTCTTTAAGAGAAGCGCATGCGCAACACTCTTTATTTCCAGACCATTAATTTTTAACAAGACGGACTATTTTTAAAACAATTTTTAAGCTAAAAGACATGTCTTTTTCTTACGTGTGCTTAATAAGCTGCAGACCCAGAAGTGCAGTTATATGTGCCTTTATTTTAGGGATTCCATTCTCAAAGGGTAAATATGTAAACCTATTGTTTTCGCCCTTTATCTGTATAGGCCTCTACGGTGGCCTATAGCTAAAACTAAAGGATGATTCGAAAGTGACGATGTTCATAAAAATGTAATTGGGAGACATGTCAAATTTTTACAAAAGTGAAATGATACGTACGTGGCCATGTTTTTAAACCTCAATAGACAAACACTAAGTAAAGCAGTATAAACAAACATGTCTGCTACACAAAAATGTTTGATATTATCAGGCCTGCTTTGAGATCACTTATGTAGCAACATGATTTCATAGTACGAAGAACTTGTTTTGTGTACAGAAAACTTTAAAAATGTGTGATTTTAAGCCGCTAGCAAAATTATTATCGCCTTTAAATTAAACTATTATTGCGATTAATTAATTGTGATTTGTAAATTAAAATTGTCAAATAAGTAATTAAGTGTACTTTTTTAGCTTTTGAGGTAGTTTGTAGCATACTTTTTTCCATTACCAATAAAGTAACCTTGAAATTGTTCGAAATAATGACAATAAAACAATTACCTGCCGTTTAATACTAATGATTTTATTTACAATTGTTTTTGCTAATAGTAATGAAGTTTTAATGACAATTAAAGAATATATTTTTTTAATGAAAAAGTAATAGGTATAAAAAAATAAAGCTTTATCGTTTTGTAGATAAATTTTCATTTGAAAATTTTAATAATTTATCAATTTTGAGTGAGTCAGAAGTTAAACTTGATGTCTGCGATCTAAGGTCACTTAACACCCTCAGATAGCAGATCTTATTACATACACGAAAACAAAAATATGTTACTACAGTGTTCCATTTTTCCTGAGAATTTTAAAACACATATCGTTACCTTAATACAGAAAGGCCCCAACTAATTTCTTGACAGGAAAAGAAAAAAAACTTGATAAAAAGTACAGTTCTGTAGTTGGAAATTTTTTATAAACGCTAATAAATTCTCTAAGCAATTAAATACTGTTACAACTTTTTTAATCTTTTAGTTGTGCATTAGAGAATCAATTATTACAATATGTATAAAACTTGATTTAAAAAAAACGAGTTAGGACCTATCTATATTAAGGTAACGATATATATTTCACCAAATTTTTTTGATAAAAATTTTATTTAAAAATAATGATTTACGTATAGTATAGTGCAGTATGGTATAGGGTGTACAAAGCAAGGGATTGACGTTTATTTATGGCAATGCTTTCAAGCATTTTACTCAACAACAAATGACAATGACTTTGTTTTACGAATTATCACTGAAACCTTTTCATTGAGACGAATTACCATTCGTGAGATTGATAGTAACGCTAAAAAATCATTAGCATTATTTATCATTAAATGCTAATAAAATTGGAAACTAATTTGTCAATCTAATTAATTACTCCCATGTATGATTTATAGAATATTAAAGAAATGAAAACCAAATATTTACTTTATACCTGCTTTAATTGCTGTTTACTTTCAAGATTTTAATAAGATAAAATAATCTCTAAAATTAATAAATTGCTTGATTTGCAGAACAAGCATAATTACCGCGTGTGATTTCAAAACCACGAGAAATTTGAAATCACCGGTTGATTAAGTAAGGATCTGCCAATTTCAAAAGAAATGTTATTTTTGCGAAAACCTTGTTTGTAAATTTTATATTGCTTTACACGTGCCATACAATGCTGTTTATGAGAAAGTGTCATTTCTAGTCAGCTTTATGGTCTTAAATCATAATTTGATCTACGGTGAACGTGTAAAAAATAGCAAAATTATTCCAGCCGCTTTTAAATAGTTTTTTATTTTTTTTTTTTTGTATCATTAATAACACTTATTGATTTCAGGCAACAAAGAAGCTAAAGTTATATGTGAGCAATGTGTTACGACAAACGTTAAAAAAGCTTTAAAAGCTGAACACACCAATCGACTGAAACAGGCCTTCGTTAAGGCCTTGCAACAAGAACAAGAAATCGAGCAACGCTTGGCCAGTCAAAGCAGTCCCTCCCCGGTGGATGCTCATGTCGCTGCAAGTTCTGTACTGTCTCAATCCCAGAGTCATTCTCAGCAAACGGCGCATCAATCTCAGCCGCAAGCAGCACATGCTGCATCGACAGCAGCTGCTTTGGTTAATCTACCACCTTCTGTAACGGTTATACCCACCAAATGTCAGACTCCAACTCCGAGTATTACGCCACGTCCCACACCACCACCAACTAATCAACCGACACCTCCACCACCCTCTACGCCACGTTCATCGCGAAGTTCTATATCCCATCAAGCGCAGCCGAGTCCTAGTACACCCACACCCAGTCAAATGCATCATCATCAGCAACATCAGCACCAGCAGCAGCAACAGCAGCAGCAACAACAACAACACCAGCATCAACAACAGCGCGAGAGAGAACGGGAACGTGAACGAGAGCGTGAGCGTGAAAGGGAACGAGAAAGAGAACGCGAACGTGATCATCATCGAGTTGAACAGCAACAGCAAAGAGCTGCTGCAGAACAGCAACAACAACAACAGCAGCAGCAACAGCAACAATATGACAAATATTCAGCTGCTGCTTTAGCTGCTGCCGCCCAGTTAGGTGCACTTGGTTTGCCAGGTCTCAACAATTTAGCCGGTTTAGGCGGCCTCAGTAATCTTGGTAACTTAGGGCAACTTGGAAACCTTGCGGCATTAGGTGGTCTGGCTAATCTTGGTGCTGCTGCTGCAGCTACGGCAACAAATCCAGCGACAGCTGCTGCAAATCTTAGTGCCCTTGGCAACGCATCACCTGCAGCTGCAATGCAAGCTTTTCAACAACAATTATTCAGAGGTAATGTATTGCATTTCTTAAACATAAAACTTTAGCAATTTGTTTTCAAAACTTTTTTATACAACAAATCGCCAAAATATTTCATTTTGCCACAAAAAGCAAACTTTTTTATTTTTATTTTACAAAAAAGCAAGAATTTTATTAAAGTTTTGATTCAAGGCTTTTTTTTTAACAATTTTATTATTTATTACCTAATGTAACTTATAAGCAGTTTATAGTACAACCGTGTTTACCAATCATATATTTAGCCTAATCATAAACGTGTAAGATTTTTCAAAGATGTAAATAAGCAAAATAGATCCCTTCAAATTACGAAGATGCCACTTTTTTATAATTGGAGGAATCTTTTTTAGAGAAAATTTTTTCCCGTCAGAAAGAAATTTCGTAAGAACAACAATGATTGGGCTGATTGTTTTGCTTTACATATGAACCAAATTATATTTGTACGTATGTATGTATATAACTTGGCAATATTTTTTTAAACGAAAATAACGAAAAAAAAAAAACTTTAACCCTAAAGACGCTTTTTCATTAAATATGACCCAAAGAAATAATAATTATGGAAATGCACTTCAATTACTAGTAGAAACTGCCTTTCAGTTTTTCTAATTAAATTTTACATTTTTTAACTCGAAGAAGCTCTTGACGATTTTCTCTACGCTCTTTTTTAAGCTCTCTTTTGTAAGTATTTAATTTTTCTTCCTTTAATGTGTAGTTTTTTTTTTTTCAAATAAATCTTTCATTGATGATATTTTTTCACTCTTTAGCGCCAATTTATCGACATTGGAACTAAAGTCTCTATCTCCATAAGCTCCACCAACAGATTGAACTGCTTTGCGATTGTTATTTTTATACTTTAAATGAAGAACAGCACACAGAAAATAAATTTAAATAAGCATTATGTAAAAATTAAAAATAAACTTTCTTTTGTTAGCGTTTATTTTAAAATTTTACAAAAAATGCAACATTTGACGCGTACGTAAATTTCAATAAAAAAATTAACATTCGACTGCGACGTAAATAATAATGACTTTTGATATATATTTAGCGGTATTAGATTGCTCAACATCAACCGACAACCGTACTAAGGCTGATTATAGATCTCTTTTTTACAATTAAACCGATTTTAGTGAGATTTGAAACTCGGGTAGATATTAAACCTCATGGTAAAATATTAAGAAAGGACAATCGCGAAATTTTATGCATCTTAATTGATTCTAACAAAATCGGATTTTAAAGATACTTGAAATATAGATGTGTCCTGCATCACCTTTCATCGCAAAAAAAATATAAAAAAAATCTATTTAGCGTTTTTTTGCTACAAATGATATTCTGTTACACGTTTTGCCGTAGTTTATTTTAGCTTTTTAGCGATCGACATTTAGATTTAGCTACGAGAATTACAGAATAAGACTGCTGATCTTTAAGATCCAAACTGATTTGATAAATTGGAATTGATAGGTATCGCTTCTTCTGAGATTTTTAATATTTTATTTCCGAAATTATTCATTTATCAAATTTGGTAACCTGCATCAATGCAAGCGAGAATACTTATTTTCCCAGATGTAGAGTTGGTTAATGAATCTGTGTTTTTTTTTAACATTAACATTGTTAAATAAAGCATTTGCATAATTAAAAAAAGGAAAAGCTGAAAAATGCATTTTTTTGAAAAAGCAAATCAAATAACAACTGTTATAGTTTGCGCCAGTAACCTTTCAACTGCAAGGCTTTCATTTTTGCCATGATTATGATTATTCACTTGCCCCAAGGTGCTGTTGAGAAAATAATAAGAGGTGTTTGTTTTATTACACATTACAAAAGCAAATAATAAATATCAATTATTTTAAAACAATCTTTAAATGTTTACATATGTGTTGAAGTTCCATTTATCCAACATATCAAAACTTGGTAAAAGAAATTTTCTGTTATGTAAAGTTAGCCGTTTCGAAGAACATGTGATTTAAAAATCACACAAGTTTCGGTATATGAGCGTTTAACTTTTTAAGATCACTGTTGTAATTAAAATTTTAATAAAATCATTAAATGAAGCCACGTTGTTGACACTAATGGGAAAAAGCAGTGTCGTCGTTTTGACTAACGTCTTTAACATTCCAAAAAATACTGTTATAATTAATCAAATTGTCCTTGAAGTTTAAAATGCAAAGTTCTGTAGTTAACAAATTTTCTTCTCTTTCATTCATTTCCAGCTTTGGGTCAAGGTTTGGCAACGAATCCCCAACATATGATGCAATTCACACCTTTATTGTATTCCTATCAAATGGCAATGGCTCAAGCAGCACAAGTAGCCGGTAAATACCAAATACACGTTTATTTTAAAGAAAATAAAATTTTAATTTCTTGTTTTGTTTTTTTAAGCGTTTACAAACAAAAATAAAACAAACACTGCATCTTCCTCCTCTGCGTCATCGTCCAAAAATCAAGCAGCAGCATCATTGGCTGACATACAGAGAGCTGCTGAATTGCAGAGACAATATTTATTAGAGATGATACCACCGCAAGCTCCAGGGCCCAGTAATAATCGTCAAAATAATTGGAAAACGTAAACGTAATAACAGCTCCCAACAATAAAAATAATTAAAAACAAGTTTTTTTTTTCATGCAATAATCTAAGATTTTCAAATGGTCTTTGAAAATTATTATGAAACAAAAAAAACAATTGACTGGCTCATCCCTCTCTTAAATGCTTGCTAATGAGTGTTGTACAAATTTTAATTTTTTTATTTTGAAAAAGAAGGATTTAGAAAGTAATGCACGTATGCTTTGGTCGTTTGATCAGACCATAAACTCAAGATAAAGTTCTGAATATTTATTTATATTTTTATTTGTAACCTTTTATTTTCCACTTCTCTCTTTCTTTCTCCCCCTCTCTGACACTCTCATTCTGTATAGTTAATCCCTTGAATACTTTCTTTGAAACCTCCTTTTTTATTAAAGAAATTATTTTAAGTTTTTATTTATTATAAATAGTAACAGCAAAAATTATATAAAAAAAACATTTGATAAGGAAAAATCAAATGTTCAAAAAGAATTTTAAAAACTCAAAATAAAAAAGCAAGGAAAAATAATTCTTGCTCCTTTATTCACCTATTTTTAAGAATTAGTATGACATAAAACAATTTATAGAAATTCTTACAAATTCAAATGAGTCCCATAATTTTTATTAAAACAAACGAAAATAAATAATACTATTTTTATAATTAAATAAAAAGATAACAAAACAAAACAATACAAATCAAACAAGTAATAAATAAATTAGAAAATAGTTTAATAATTATTTTCATTAGTTCTTAAACGATTTAAGCATTAAGTGTTATGTTTTTTATTTTCTATAAAACAAAGCAATTAATAAACAATACAAATGAATTTAAGTTTTATATTTTATCATAAACAATTTGATACACATTTTATAATACGGCATTAAAAAAATCATAATAATAATTATTCCTTCTTTTCGCTGCCTGCTTTTCCTTTCCTGTCCAGGGTCAAATGTTTTTTCGTTAATATTTCAAAATTACCAAGTAATTGTTAATTTCTACTTTTGTTTTAAAATTGTTTTTATATTTGTTTGTTTATTAATTACTCTGTATGTTAAATAAACTAAATAAAATATTTCAATTTAATATCTGTAATTATGATTATTTTAATATTTTTTATTTTTTAATAGTAATACTATGTATCTAAATGATTTTTTTTTTATAAAAACTGAATAGAAAGAAAGAAGCCTTAGTAATATCAAATTTAATTTTTATAGATTATTTTTATTAAATTTTAGTTATTGGATTTAAATGAAACAAACAAAACAAAATAAACAATAAAATATTAAATTTTATTTACTAGATATAATTGAATTAACAAAAATAAACATTTTATTGCTTCATTTGAATAAAAACAATAACGAGAAAAAAATTCATTTTTTAACGGGTGATACCTAAAATACAATAAAAATTACAATTTGTTTTTGTTATTAATTTTCAAATATTTTTGACTGATTCACTTAAATATCGATAGTACCTATAAAAATGACGTCAAAATCGATAAAGCTAAAACAAACACAACAGCATAACAACAACAAATAACTAATAAAAAACACAATATACCCACACAATATATGTTTCAAAGCTAAAAAAAAAATACAAGGGCCTGTTCGTAAATGCATCATTGCATTCGTAAATACAAGTGGCAGCACTGCAAATATTATCTGTTCGTAAATGCATCACTAAAGTATATTATGCGCAAATAAAAGCAAAAAATAATCATAAAAATGGCTGATGCAATGAACGTGTGAGTATAAATTATGTTAGGTTTTTATTTATTTCTTCTTGGTTAAATTTTTTTTTATTATTATTTCTACACAAATTTTTATTATTTTTTGTATCATGTAGTTCAAAAATCGAGTATTTTCACAGTATTTCTTCGTTCGTAAAAGCAAACTAAAATGAGAAAAACAAAGCATACGCAATAGCTGATTAGCAGTGGCAGTGCAGAATAATCGTATTATGCAGCGCAGCAATGCATTTACGAATAGGCCCCAAGCTCTAGTTTTACAATTAAAAATTTTATCAAAATTCTAATATTTTCACTTTTTAGAAAAATCGTCGTTTAGTATTCATAAGCGAACTAGTTCATTTAAACGATTCCATTGATTGAATTAAGTTAACTAGTTTATCAGGCCTGTTCTGAAAATCACTTTTTATCAAAGTGATTTGAAATCACGTAAAAGGTGTTCTGCGCACAAAAATATTTGAATTCTCGTGATTTAAAACCGGGCAGTAAACAGCCTGACGATTTCAAATCACTTATTTTAAGGTCTTTTCTTTGAATTCAACAATAAAATTATCACACGCACTTATACGAGATGTTTTTAATTTGTTCAAGTAATAAAATTAATTTTTTTACACATAAAAACTTTAAAATTAACAAATTTAGGAAGACGTTGTATTTCTTGTACAAGCATTTTTATTTTTGTTTACATTACTCGTGATTTACTTTTTTTATTGTAGTAATCAGCTGGTAATGTTTATCAAAGATAAATCTGCAGTTGCAGTTGTTCTGATAATTTTCTTGAACATACAAAATATTTTAATTATAAATAAACAAAAAAGCAGCTGTTAGCTCGTGATTTAGAACAATGAAAATCACTACTAACAATTAAAAATCTCGTGATTTTCAGAACACCCAAAAATCACTCTCGTGATTTCAAAATCGTTCGTGATTTGAAATCACCGTGATTCCAGAACATGCCTGTATACTTTTAAGTATACATAGTTCATTTTTGAACTATACTTTGTATACAAACTACCAGAAAATGAACTAGAATCCATGGCTGTCTTTCCTTGTTACTATTTCGGACATGCTGCCACGTATTTTATTAAACATTCGCTTTGGCAATGCTACGGTGTTGATGTCATCATATTTTGAAAAGAACATTTGAACTGGAAAATCTTTGGACTAAAGAAAGCATTTGAACTTAAAGTTGAAAAGTACGAACAATGCGTAAACAGAACATTTGAACTAAGAGAGATTTTGAAATAAAACTTGAACTAGTTAATTTTCAAACTTTGAACTAAAAAGGGCGATCACTAAATTGAACTATATGGCGCAAGTCTAATTCATATATAACAATTTACGAAAGCTTATTCTTATTATTTGCTTATTCTTATTATTATCTTTTCCATATACCTTTAACGTGAAATTAAAACAGTTTTTTACTTCTAGTGAAATGTAACAAATTTTGATTTGATACATAATTGTCGCACAAGTGCTAAATGTTGAAAAGCTCTGGGGGCAAATTACGGCATTCGATATCGATCGAAATTGATACAGAAATTAAATGTAAATTTCGATAGATATCGAATGCCGTTATTTGACCCCTGCTGTTTTACAAACAATTTAAAACTGTGTTTTTACTTCATCTCTGTGTCCTCAACATTTCTGAGAGATATCCCAAAATGGTAACACTTTTTTAAAGTGTTAATTATTATTTAAATCTGGACTCCTTAAAAAAATCATATACATATCCAATTCGAAATAATTCAAGAGTTTTCTTCGAATGTCACTGCAGAAAATTCGAACATTCAAAAGATTTTAACGTGCAAATGGTGACAGCAGAAATCGTAAGGCGGCAGAAACGTATATGAAGCAGCTTGAAACACATCATAATCCCCTAATCCGTAATATTTTAAAAGACCATTGTTATATCTGACTAAAAAGCAGCAACTACGGAAACTTTTGTTCAGCACTGGTTGGCCTTAAAAATTATAATTGTTAAATGAAAGATTCGAATACTTATTGTTCGTTCAATTAGGATGATTCATAATGTTGTTTATATGATAGAAATCGATTAAAATCGAAAAACTTTATCTGCTTATTTTTTCCAGAATTTTTAAATTTGTTTCTATATAAAAAAATCTATTTTTAAGACACACATGCCATTTTAAAGAGATCTTACAACTAATCTCACACTGTATCATGGCTTTTACTAATAGAAATATTTTTTTTTCAATAGGCTTTATTTTCTAAAATGGATGTTGTCTATTCTATTAGTTGAATTACACCGTACCATCTGTTTTTTCTAATTAGAAGTTTTTTAAAAAATATTAGAACAAGATATCGAATGGAATCGTCAATGTATAAAAATAAAGCAATTTGGTTATGATTTCAGGTGCATGATGCAGGGTGAGGTACTACCAAAATACAAAAAAAAGTAGAATATTTGAATTAATAAACTCAGAGAAGTGTAGAAAAAAACTATTGAGGTGGTAACAGTAAATTTTTATCATGAGAAAATTTGTGTTTCTACTTTTACTTGGAAAGCATCGGTCAGAGACAAGATGCTGCAGTGCAATATATAGGCAGGGATGATGTGCAAACTTCATTAAAGGAGATGACTGTCCGCTCGTCTAGCATGGCTTCCCAGTCCGCAGTGCCACCATGTCTGCAGTCGTTTTCTAAACATTTTATGAAACCGCTTTTGTTTGTGTGGGAACTTTTCTAACTAAATTAATAGATGATGTTTATAAGGTAGATAAATGCAAAGAAATCTGACGACGGATGCTGCCATCCACAAAACACTGCATCACGTTCCTCTAGCGTCTAACTATTCCTCTTCTCTTTTAAACTTAACATAAGAGATTTACAAAAATAATTTTCCTTCATTAAAATAAAAAATTAAAAAAGTCAATCAATGGAAGACGTGCCGATTCCATTTCAAGCTTCATGATCTCAGATATGAAAATAATTAAAACTTGGCTCTAGGAAATTTTATGTTAACGGCCCATAAACCAAAAACATTTGCTTTACACGTATGTATGTATATGCAATTTACGATTTATTTTTATTATTTGTTGTTTTCTCACTAATTCGAGTAGTCGTTTATGAAGGAATAGGTATCATTAAAGGAATTTCACAAGCGATTGGACATACGGTTGTCATACCTTTCAGTGAAGACTGTCGTCACTGGCTGTTTATTTGGTAAGTTTGGCGAGAACATAATTTTCAAGCCGCGTTTTGATTAGTACTGGATAGATAGTTTTATGTATTTGTTTTATAAATAGTGTTCGTGTAATTTCCGTTAGGATAGTGTCTCTTGAAATTGTATTATACGGGTAGATTGCTTGATATATGTCGTGTTTATTGGATAGATAAGTGTGACCATCTGTATGTGTTATTCGTTTGTAATAGTGTTTTAAAAATTTTAGTGATGTGAAAATTGTGTCAGAGGTTGGATTTATCTGGGGCCAAATCACCACATTCGATATCATGTGCACATTTGTGTCGAGAAATATTTCGACGGCTATAATTTTTTGGATCATAGTATTCGATCGTATTTTTTTTTTCTATTTACTACTATTTTTTACATTGCTGACTGTAAGAAAAACAAAAAATAAATTAATTAGTGAAAACAGTGTAAAAAAAATAAACGAAGCAAGACTCATTTAAATGGACCCATATATATTTTTGTATTCCACATCATCGGATATTGATTTACTTCCAATGTTGTTTGCTTGGTGCGTTTCGCTGTCAAAGCATTTCACATTAACGAGCCAACTACTGCTGCAATTAGTCCAGCAGCTTCCACAATTTGTTCTTCTGCAGTTGTCAGCAACAAATTGAAAGGACCGCCTCCAGTTTTCTTTCTTGAGGCCTTGTTGTGCGAGAGTTTCTTCTTTGTGTTATGCTTTTGATCCGCATAACTTTTGAAAACAATCCTTGGCTATTTGAATTTATCAAATTGAAGCATGAAAGCATTACCTTCCGCCAACTTGAAACTTTTTAATTGGAGGGCCCCAGGATTTAGTTTGGTTGCAAATTGCCGCCATAAATTCTGCGACTTTAATTTAGCTTGAGCAAAGTTTTGAAGCTTATTTTTGGGCAAGTCAGGATGTTCTATCATAAAATGCGCTAATACTTCTTTTTGCTTCCCGTTTACTTTATTAGAAATTGTTTTGGGAGCAATTTTAACATTGACTTTTTTGCACTGGTTCCTGGTTCCATTTTTAAACTATTTTATTGAAAATAACAGGAAACTTCATACTCACATGTTTACTTTCTTCCTTTTTAGTTACTTCTATTTGTCTTTACTTTGTATCGTGACAAAATGGTAGAGTTTATTTGTTTTCGAAAGTAGATTACCAATTGAGTGCAACTACGAGTAAATATGTTTCACCAACGACTGCCGTGATCCACGTTAACAGCATTTCGATCACAAAGCACTCGTTATCGAATGCGTTGATTTGCCCCCAGTTCGTTAATAATATTTTCGATAAAAGCTCGTGTTTTATATATTGTTTAGCCTTTGTCCTTCTGTAAACCTTGTTTATAATGTTCGTCCAGTTTTCTTTCTGAAAAAGGTTAGTTAATCTACATATTCTTTCTTCTTGTTTTTGGTGTTGTATTGTCTAAGTACATAGTTTGTCGATAGTAGTGAAGTTGTAATTGTTATTTTTAGCTATAGTCTAAATTGTGTCGCGTTCTTTGTTATATTTATTTGAAGCAAGTGGGAATATCTTAAGTCTGTGAATCATGTGTCTAAATGCTGTGAGTTTATGTTTGAGGAACTGTAGATAGTTGTGTCTGTCGTGGATGGTTTTCTTTCAATATCAAAGCTTAAGGAGTCAATTCCTGGTGTTTTTGTTATGTCAATGTAGTGTAAAATTCCGTCTTGCTTGTGTATGTGATTTTGTTATGTATTGTGTTTAAATCCTTTTATAGGATGCATATTATGTCGTCTACGTATCTGTAATAATGAGTTATTTTATGTTTTTCCATTAGTGTTTTAATGTGTAGTTGTTTTAAATGTTGCATACAATTCTCTGTGAAAATTGCGGATGTCAGGTTTCCCATGCCGATGGCTTGGACATTTTTACTAATCGCTTTCGGCTTCGTATCGCATCCATCAAAATTTTTTAATCGGTTTAGTGTTTCTCTTGGTAGAAATGTTTTTATCAGTTGCTTTGTTGATTTTAGCTGGTCTTTTGCCGCTTTCATTCAGTGCTGGTCTACATTTATGGAAAGTGTGCAGTTTGAATTTGTGAACTTTTATAAATTTGTTTTGATTTGTTTTGGAACCTTAACCATTGATTTCTCAAATATTCTATCCAATTGTCCTTCTGTAGATGTTAAAACTTTACTAAATTTGTGATTGATTATCTGTTCAAAGTATGTATTACGGCAAAGAGTTTTCTGATTATTTTGAAGTTGGTTTTAAAATTGCCGGCGTTGACGGCGGATGCTTTTTATCGTTTTTGATGTGTCTAATTAATAACTTATTTTTATTTTGTAGGAGATTTATTTATTTGGGACTAGTTTCGCTCTCTCTCTCTCTCTCTCGGACATTTGAATAATTTTACGACCCTCTCTTAAGGGATTCCAGAAAAAAAACAGAGAAAGCAAAGTACTTGTTTTTTATACACGCCGCACTTTTAGTCTCTATGATTTTAGATATTTTTTATATTCACATTTGGTCGATTTGACACTAAGTATCGTTGACCGTTAAAAAATCTTTGACCACGAAAATTCGATTCGACAGCAATCGAATGCCATAATTAAGCAATTCGATACTTATCAAAAATTTATTCGATATCGAAAGCGGCGATTAGGGTATAGATTTTTATAATATTCGTTTGCATAAAACTTAATTAATTGAGTTAAAAAAAAAGCAAAACCTCTATAAAAACGAATATGTGAACCACGTCTGAAAATGAAAACCGTTGAAACTCTCTTTAAAATAAGTTAAGGAGAGGCTACTACAGCAGCCACGTTGACTACAAACCTGGTTCGCCAGGGTTCAACCCCTGCGCTAACTTTTTTTTAGATTCAGTTGTACTTCTTTGTTGGTTTTTGACTCTTGCCTTGCTTTATTGAAAACCAAAATTTCAGAAAAAACCTGTTAATTACCATATAAATGGAATATCATTGTACCATCAAAATTTCATCAATAACAATTAACTTTGCTAACAAAAATTGTTTTTGCAATAAAAAAAATTGACCTTTTATTTACAACTGAAACTTTTGTTGCGCAACTATTGAGTTTGTAGGTGAGAGAGAAAAAACGAGTAGGAACAGGTACACTATTTCATGTAATCAAGGCCGAAATTGCAGAAACAAAATTTGACTGTGTGGAAACGAATGCGATTATATAAGAGAATTTAAAAAAAATGCAGTAACAAAAATTGTATGTCTGAACGGGGACCAATTAAAAATAAGAAAAAACCCACTTTCACAAAAAAAAACAGTAATTTGTTTTATATTATAAATATTTAAACAAGTGAAGCTTAAAACCAAATATCTGACATCTTTAGAATATTTCTTTCATCGAAAACTTGGCTTACTAAGAGCATCGCTTTTCGCGCTTATATTTCAATGGACTCTTTAATGAAGGAAAGTGAAGAGCAGAACCCAAGGTTACAAACAACTCAAGTTCATTATTAATTCTATATAAACTTTTGATTACCGAACTGTTCTTGTAAAAAAGTTCTGGGGGCAACCTACAGAACTCGATATCGATCGAAATTTACATTTAAATTCTTTAGAAATTTCGATCGATATCGAATGCCGTAATTTGCCCTCTGTATAAAGTAAAATATTTTAATTTTTTTCAGTTTTTCTTGGTTCTGTTTAAAAATTATTACAAAAATTTTTATTTTGTAAATATTATTTAATTTCAGTTTACCTAAATTTTGTAATTAAATACTACTCGTTTATGTGTGTAGCTCTCTAAATCGCACAGTGTAAAATTTTGTAATTTAAGGGAAACGAGTGTGATACACACTGTATATATTACCCAAAGATGCAAGGTAGTTGCTTGAAGGTTTCTTAGTCCAAAACAATAACGTTAAGTTATTTTGAAAAAATAAATAAAACTTTCGTGGCTTCGAATAGCTAAAATTCCTTTTTAAACAAATTTGTAACCTTTTGTTTTGTTTTATATTTTATGTAATACGAGGGCTGCTCTATATATTTCTGGCCTAATAGTGAAAATGCGAATATTTATAATCAAAAATGGTTTTATTGTTTTTCAAAGTATTCTCCAGCATGATTTATACACTTTTGCATGCGCTCAAACCTGTTGTCGAAGCACTTTTTCCACTTCGATTGAGACACCTCTAAAACATGGTTTTTTAACACTTCAACAGCTTCTTCTGGCGACGAAAATCGTTGACCACGCATTTTTTTTTTTTTTTTTTTTGATGTGCGGAAACAAGAAGAAGTCATTAGGTGCCAAGTCAGGGCTGTACGGCGGATGACCCATTAATTCTACGTTTTGGCCGGTCAAAAACGCTCTGGTTTGAGCCGATGTGTGAGAGCTCGTATTGTCATGGTGAACAATGATTCGTCTTCTCTTGTTGGTTTTTCGAATTTCTCCGATGACTTCAGGCAAACAAATTGTAGTGTACCACTCAGAAGTGACCGCCCTACGTTGCTCAAGCGGAACAGTCGCCACATGACCAGTTTTTCCGAAGAAACAGGCGACCATTTGCTTCGAAGTGCTTCTTCCACGAACAACTTTCGTTGAATTTTGCTCGTCTTTGAAGACCCACACGGTCGATTGTGGTTTCGTTTCGGGCTAATACGCATAGATCCATGACCCGTCACCTATGACGATCTTTTAAACGTCTTTTGAAGCACCGCAATCGGGTTTTCGCAACATTTCTTTGCACCAATCGACACGAGCCTTTTTTTGAGCGACTTTCAAATTGTGCGGGATCCAACGAGAACAAACCTTTCTTACGGCCAGGTGTTCATGCAGTATCGAATGTATGCTGGTGGAAGAAATGTTCAAGGATGTCTCTATCTCTCGGTATGTCGCATGTCGATCTTGCATTATGAGTTCACGCACGGCATCAATGTTCTCTGGCACAACAGCCGTTTTTGAACGACCTTCACGGAATTCGTCTTTGGGCGAACTTCGGCCACGATTAAATTCATTATACCAATTTTTTACAGTGCTATAGGATGGTGATTCATCGCCATACAGAGATTTAAGTTCATCAATGCACTCTTGTCGTGATAATCCACGTCGAAGGTTGTGAAAAATTATGGCACGAAAATGTTCACGAGTTAATTTCATTTTTTTCTGTATTAATTTTTTCAAGTCACTGTAAACAACACAAATAATGGTCGTACGTCAAAACGTTTTGAGTACGATTATGCTTAAAAATGACAAACTTTCCAATGGAAATGTCAGATTGCACTTGGCAGCACTCAGTGTTGCCAGGCCAGAAATATATATAGCAGCCCTCGTAGAATTCATAAAAAACGAAATATGTATATGAAAATTTTTTTAATGCTACAACCGAAATATTTGAAAGTGCTGATGATTATAAACTTCTCGTTTTCCGGGAATTTATCCACGATTTCCAGGTTTCCCAAAGCTTAGCCGGAGCAAAAATTGTACATTTTGGCATAAAAAAGCAGAGAATCGATTTTGGCAAATAAAACGATTTTAACTCTAGAAGTAACGAAGTATTTAATTTCTTTATAAGTTTTCGATGTTGTTATTACAAATCAAGTATTTTATTTCAAAATAAGCTTTATTAATATCAGTGTGATGCACTGTAAATGTACAAAAAAATCTTGTCATTCAAAAAGTATACACGATCAAGCTTTGCTTTTCAAGTTTTGATACGTTCACAAATTTTTACCAATACACTCGTACTTTAAAATCTGAAACGAACCTGATATCAATTTTTCTTTCAAGTTAAATCTTTCAATTTACGTTGAAGAAAGCAATTCTCGTCTATGTTTCTACAAATATTTTGCTGCCATAAGTTTGCCATCTTGTCAAAAATTGCTTTCAAGTTGCGAGCAGCCTATGTCACAGCTCTCAATTTAATGAGTTTTAACAAGCGGCATGTGTGAAAAACTTCAAAGGAAAACTTAGTAGTGTGGCCTCAGGGTAATTCTAATTTGGTCAAAGAAATACTTTTTAATTAAAGACTTGTCGAAAATATTTGTTAACAATTCTAAAACGAGGGGATTAAAAGTTATTGGAATCTAGCTTGTCCTAATTTTAAATATTTTGGATTTTGTAAAATTTGAACTCAACCTAATTGACACGAGAATTTCTTGAGATCATAATTTTGCATTTAATTAATATTTTGCCCCAATGGTCACAATACGAACGTCAAATTCTGCTGCAATAGAATAAAAAGTTTTGGAAGTTTGAAAAGTTAGTGCATTTAAATTAATAAGAAATAAGATAGAAAAGAGAAGATAATCCTATGGTACACATGAAATAACCTCAAAATCCTTTTATAAAATTCCATCTACAATAACACGCTTATAAATAACGATGGTAAATCGGTCAGAAGTGGATTTAATAAATACTGCAGACTGAGAATAGACACAGAAAAAAACTTATTTATTATTGTTAAGATATAGACTAAAAACTAAAATATATATTTTTTTATTTAATAATCGACATTTTACTATTTACTTTAAGCTATTGTTTTGGCCAAAAAACACAACAATTAAATTGTTTTATTTTTTAAATAATTGCTGTTTTTTTAGAAATCACCCGTTATTAACAACATGTTTACTGTTTTATTTTCCAAACAATTTAACACGAATTAGTAAACAATTCATGGTATCAATAACAGCAATTTGAAATAAAGCATTTTGTAAAAATTTGTAATTCAATTATAAAAATCCAATTTATAAAATAAACAAGCAATAACTAAAAACAAAACCAAATAAAAAAGAAATCCCAAAATCCCATACCATAAATCAAAATAAAATATTTAAAATAATTCTTTATAAACATTAAACAAAATAACATAATCATAAATTTTCAATTACACACAGATTTAAGCAAATTTTTTCTAATAATCATAAAAAGAATACAATGGATCACAGTTTATTTCGTTCAGAAAAATATTTAATTTCATATTCATTTAACTAGACTGTAAATTTGACTTAAACTGTCACCATTGGCATAGATAGTCTATTTTGGGGAGGGATAACCCACTTCCAGAACAAATTAAGCCTTCCATAATAGTTTCCTTGTGGATTTTTTAATCCATGACATAATTTTCCTCACAGTAAAAGGGCTGTAACACCTGCAGAAGGATTACCGGCATTCGCTTATGACCGGCGCATTTGTGTTCATTACAAAGTGAACTTAACACTCATTATCCCTCTGTCATTTTGACCATCTTATTAAAGATTTTTCCGAACAGAGAATATATTTCAAATTTGCATGTAGATTTCTTGAAGTTTTTGTTCTCTTTAGGATACATTTTTTTATAAAGTTCTTACTGATCAGGACAGTTCCACTCGGAGGTCTTCTGGCCCATTATATTATCCTGATGATAATTCTTAGCAGAACTTTCTAAATTTTGTTTTCTTGATAAGCAACAGTGTCGGTCATTAAACCACACTGTTCCTATTAATATGATTTTTCATTTATTGAACGTAAGGACTCTTTTGATTGCAGCACTTTTTATATTTTCTACATTTTACTCTACGGCTCTGGCTTGGTTTGGTCTGTTGTTAATTTAAAAAGTGCAGCCATCCACGGTACAATACTGTTTTACTACATCTAGATTCGAACTACTAAATGCATTGTTTAGCAAACACGAGACTGTAACTCGCTATTCACACTTCACTACGCTGCGGCTCTAGCGAAACTCAAACTATTGATCTGCATCCAGTGTTCCAGACGTCTGAACCAACTTATCTACCGCGGCTACACAAAAACAAAATTCCTTTTTCTAATCATAACTCCGGGAGGACTAAACTACTTTATTCAGTTCATTTGCGTTTTTAGACAACTATTGAACAAAATGTATATTTTTAACATGCAAGGTTTTGGGGTTCTAACAACAATTGTCCTCTGTTTGACCTACACGAATACGCTTTATTCAAGGCTGTTCCGCATGTTGGGTTTTTTTTTCTTTTATTCTTCGAACACACTTCACACTTTTTCATTGGTAGAAGTAACAATCCGACATTTTTAATGGCTATTGCTGTTGGCTTGTTTCAATAAAAACACATCCTGCTACATCGCTTTACCCGTCGTTCGCCTTGATAACAGAGTTTTTGGTTTTATAATCTCACATTCCGCAATATCCTGAGTGTCATTCTTTCATAAAACAAACAATAAAACGTAATCAGGCCTATAAACTCCCTTAGAACTTATGGTTGTCTTTCAGCAGCTCATTTCAATACCAAAAGTGAACAATTTCTCACATGAAGAAAATTCAATATTTTTGTTGCTTTACATGGGGTGAGCTACAGTCAGTGACGAACCCTTTTAATTTCTTTATATAATTAAGTTCACGGCTTATTCTACTCTATGTAAAGCCAGAGGACAATAATAATTTCATGTGTAAGATTTCTTTTTTTTTATCTAAGAAATGAGATTCAGGACATTTACATTTAGACTAAATAGTAGGTAATTTTTTGGGCTTATCATTTTTTTTTTTACTATCATGCAAAGATAAAAAATAAAAAATTATTGTAACTCATAAAGAAAGAATAAAGAGGCAGTCATACAAAGGGCATTATTAATGGACCAGTAATAGACGGCACTGAGCCACAAAAAGAAGCTAACAGATCCAATTTAAGAGTTTTTATGTTTCGTACTTTAAAGTTTTCAACTTGCTTTATATGAAATAAGCTGTGATCCACATTAGATTACCAAACATACAATGTGAAATTAAGAAAAAAAAAATATGCCTTTAATGTCAATTTACCGTATTCAGTTAAATGCCTTAAAATATCATTTTATTCGTTATTTGTTTAGAAATCTTATTTTATACTTTTAAAAAGACTTTATTAATGATTATCATCAAATATATACATATATTGTGCATACATACATACGTAAATACACATATATACAGTCTGTCATGAATGTTTTTACACATTGAAACTAATTCAAACTTTATTGATTTTTACTCGTATTAACCAAAAATATAACATTCTATTGTACAGGGTGATGCAAATCAAAGCCATAATCTGATTGTGCCTTAATTTTTGTGAATGATGTCAAATGTCATTATGCTTTGACATCTATGTCGTAGTCATATATTAAATAAGTTTACATCACCAATTTCCGGTATGTTGTTTTATGCAGCGAGATATTCGTCGGCGTTTATTAAAACCTTGCTAATTTCAAGAGCTAAAGGTACCCCATAGACTTGCAATATAATTGTGCAATAATTTATATTGTACAATAAAATTGCCAATGTGTATATTATATTAGCACTTTGCTTAATATATTGAACAAAATCTAGAGTCTTGATTCAAATTGCGCAAAAAAGAATTTTTTGTAACGGGTTGACAATATTGTACAATAATAATTGTCACTAAACATTATTTAAACTTTTTAATGTCAAATTATGTACTAAATATTTCTAATTTGAAATAATTTTGTAATATGAAAAAATATAGCTTTTCATACATGTTGCTTTAAAATATTGATAAGCTTATTGAGAAGTGTTGATTATAACGACAATTATTAAAGCAATAAAGTACTCAATATCATTGTGTAGTGTATGGGTACCTTAATATTTAAGAACAAGAACCGTAAGACCTGTAGAGCGTTTACAATAATAGTGGCACAGAGACATTAGCGCTGAACTGTGCATCGTTTTTTAACGATTACTATACGTTACCTTCACTACGTATGATAAAGTAAAATATAAATACTACACACTTTTATTAATGTCAAATAATTCTTTTGACAAGACATTTCTTCTTTTTTTTCATTTTAAACAACAAACGGTACGATTACAGTAAACGTGCAGAATATCAAATTGCACTGCATAACAAAATGCAAAAACATAATTCCAACACAGTTTTTTGTACTCAAAGTTGCCACAATTTTTGATGTTCTTACGGTGAAATGGAAGAAAAACCACATGATTTTTGCCTTTCTGACATTATTTCGGAGAAATGTTACGACGAAAATTTGAACTTTTCAATTTAAAGATCCAAGCTATTTAATTGCTTAAAACTTTCTTTTTTTATTTGTTTCACACCAGCAAATTCTAAAAAAAAAAATATATTTTCTGCAACGAGTATTTTTGTTGGCTCTGATGCAACAAATAAGCCGACTGAATTTGGACTTATACACCGAACATTTTGTTCGGAATTTAAGTGTCCAGCTAATACGGTTTCAGAATTTAAAGCCTGAAGGATAGACGTTTCAGGGAAAGATAAGTTTTTACGGCTATACTGATTATTAATAATTTCGAAACTTACATAAGCTCGGACTCAGAGGAGAGCAAAATGGGAATTCGGGCATTGTTATGCGTGTTATCATATTATTTGTTTTTTATACAAATTCTAGAGAAAAAATCGACATTTTAAAACATAGATTCTTCTATATCATGTCTAATTTTAAAACTTACATCCATGGTGGGGAAAAGGGAAAATAAAAATAAGTGCTCAGCTTATTATAATGAAGTTTTTTGTCTTTAAGGGCGGTTTACATGTCGACATGTCAAATTTTTGTGCAGATTAGTACCAGTGGGATCGTCTAAACCAAATATGAAATGAATCTGCACAAAATGAGAGAAATTACGTATAAAAATTTGACAGTCGTATGGCTCTCTATATTTTTTGAGAATTTTTAAAAGATAATTACGAATCATTAGATCAGGGATGCATTTTTCTGCAAACCGCCAAAAAACATGTATACCAATTGTGTAAACGCGAAAAAATCTGTCGTAAGATTTTTACTCTCATTTTTTATAATACGGATGGATTTTCATATTATTTTCTCTTGGATTTTACGTACGTAAAGTCGTACCGCCTAAACCCCCCTTTAGATACCTTTGGAACACAACAAAATTTCTGAAATTTTTCTTTCGATCTAAAAATTCTTTCTATATTAAGGGCACTGTAGCTGACTTTTTATTGTTTTCTCTTTTGGAGTATCTCCGTAAGTCGTCATGCGTTTACATTAAGACTTTTTGGTAGCAAGTGAGAGAATTTTTCTTTCTACTTATTTATACGTAACAGTGTTGCCATAAACTAAATGTATAATGAACAATATAAAAACAGCCATTTTGGCAACACTACTCAATCATAAAACTGTAAAAATACGAAAGAGAGAAATAGGAATGAGAGGAAAACTAAAGTCATGAATTTCGTGCTACTTTTGCTACCCTGTAAGCTTCTCTACACCTCTTGCCTAGAAACTTCTGCATCATGACTTTTGTAGCTGATACAATGCCCTTAAGATAAACTGGCTCTTTGTAAACAGCCAGTGACGACGGTCTTCACCGAGAGGTATAACAACAGCATAATATTTACTGGCGAAACAATTCCGATTAACTTCATACTAAATAAAATAACTTTATTTTCGTGAAATTAGGCAACAATATTTAAGCACCGTTAATTGAAAACATTAAAGGCACTCAGAGAAAAAACTTGAGAGACTTAAATTTACACTTAAACAGAACCAGTTAATGATTTTTCGAGATACCAATTGGACATTAGGTCATAGTGAGTTCTGAATAAAAATGCCATCAACAAAATGTTCAAACGAAATTGTCTTTTTAATGCCCAACTTCTTTATTTAAAAAATAAGATGAGATAATTTTTAACGTTAAAAATTAAACAATTAATAAAACTTTATATAAACAGGAAGGAAACGGTGCACAGTGTAGTGAATTCATATAACAAGTAGCAATACGAGGGTTGCTCTATATATTTCTGGCCTAATAGTGAAAATGCGAATATTTATATAAAAAAATGGTTTTATTGTTTTTCAAAGTATTCTCCAGCATGATTTATACACTTTTGCATGCGCTCAAACCAGTTGTCGAAGCACTTTTTCCACTCCGATTGAGACACCTCTAAAACATGGTTTTTGAACACTTCAACAGCTTCTTCTGGCGACGAAAATCGTTGACCACGCATTTTTTTTCTTGATGTGCGGAAACAAGAAGAAGTCATTAGGTGCCAGTTCAGGGCTGTACGGCGGATGACCCATTAATTCGACGTTTTGGCCGGTGAAAAACGCTCTGGTTTAGGCCGATGTGTGAGAGCTCGCATTGTCATGGTGAACAATGATTCGTCTTCTCTTGTTGGTTTTTCGAATTTCTCCGATGACTTTAGGCAAACAAATTGTAGTGTACCACTCAGAAGTGACCGTCCTACGTTGCTCAAGCGGAACAGTCGCCACATGACCAGTTTTGCCAAAGAAACTACGAACATTTGCTTCGAAGTGCTTCTTCCACGAACAACTTTCGTTGGATTTTGCTCGTCTTTGAAGACCCACACGGTCGATTGTTGTTTCGTTTCGGGCTCATACGCATAGATGCATGATTCGTCACCTGTGACGATCT
Organism: Cistogaster globosa; assembly: GCA_937654795.1. Taxonomy (NCBI): domain Eukaryota; kingdom Metazoa; phylum Arthropoda; class Insecta; order Diptera; family Tachinidae; genus Cistogaster; species Cistogaster globosa. The sequence continues at coordinate 62,835,612 of OW569405.1, read as the reverse complement.
TATAAACATCTTGTGAAGCACCGCAATCGTATTTTTGCAACATTTTTATGCACCAATCGACACGAGTCTTTTTTTGAGCGACTTTCAAAATGTGCGGAATCCAACGAGAACAAAGCTTTTTTACGGCCAGGTGTTCATGCAGTATCGAATGTAGGCTGGTGGAAGAAATGTCCAAGGCTGTCTCTATCTCTCGGTATGTCGCATGTCGATCTTGCATTATGAATTCACGCACGGCATCAATGTTCTCTGGCACAACAGCCGTTTTTGGACGACTTTCACGGAATTCGTCTTTGAGCGAGCTTCGGCCACGATTTAATTCATTATACCAATTTTTTACAGTGCTATAGGATGGTGCTTCATCGCCATACAGAGATTTAAGTTCATCAATGCACTCTTGTCGTGATAATCCACGTCGAAAGTTGTGAAAAATGATGGCACGAAAATGTTCACGGGTTAATTCTATTTTTTTCTATATTAATTTTTTCAAGTCACTGTAAACAACACAAATAATGGTCGTACGTCAAAACGTTTTGAGTACGATTATGCTTAAAAATGACAAACTTTCCAATTGAAATGTCAGATTGCACTTGGCAGCACTCAGTGTTGCCAGACCAGAAATATATGTAGCAGCCCTCGTAACTAACAAAAAAATTTATTGTAAAAAAAGTTGGGCATTGAAAGTGGCAAAACTTAACAAAACTTAAAGCAGGGATTCGCGTCCTTCCCGTACATCATAAAATTTAAAATTGTTATAAATTTTGTATAATTATTGGTGTAATATTTGAACGATTTGATAAAGTTTAGCTTATTTCAGATTAAAGAGAGGTTAAAAGAAAAACTAGCCTTTGTCAAAAAAATTAAAAAAATAAATTAATAAAAATATATATTTAAAACTAAAATTATTATATCCGAACACAAAAGAGTTAAAAACAAAATACCCTTAATATATCCTTAAACTTAAGGATATATCTGTGTAATATATGTATTAGAAATTGTTCTTAAATAACATAATTTGGGCCGACACTAAAAAAAAACAACACTTATTAAAAATGTCGTAAGTAAGAAAAAATATTGCGGTGAAATAGTAAAACCCTTTAAATAAATTATATCTTTTTTAATCGCTCAATTAAAACCTGTTTATAAAATGAACCCTTTAATGGACCATGAGCGCCGTATAAGCGATATAATACTTTTTTTTAAGAGAAGTGGCATTTAAGGCAATACGGTATTTGAATGCATGTGCAGTAGTTCAGGAGTGAATTTACACAATTTTATTTAAAATCGTTAAAAATGGCGAAAAATTAAAAAAATAACTTTCAATAGTAACAATAATTTTAACTAAAGGATTTAAAAATATAAAACTTAAAACTTTTATTTAAAAACCAAAGAATTAATTCAAAAATTCCTACATAAAACTGCAGTTATTTTAAACTACAACTTATTATTATTAGGTTTTTCCATTTTCACCCCATAAAGTATATATGTATATTCTGAGTTCTTATGCATAGCAAAGTCGATTGAGCGATGTCCGTCTGTCCGTCCGTGTTAGTGTTGAAATCAAGTTTGCCAAGGCACTAGATCAGCGAGAAAATATTTAAATACGCCAATCGATCAGACATGGTGTCGAAAGTGGTGCTATTGAAAATCATATCGGTTTATGTCCTTCGACGCAGTGGGCAAATCACGACGCCTGCTTCTAATTTTTCTACATCATTTGGAACAATGAAGTAATAAATAAATAAAAAAAAACAAATATATGGGGCGATAGAGAATTAAAAAATAAGACAAAAAATATCCAGTGAAAAAATTAGCGCTCGCCCATATATTTTTGCTTTTTTGATTGGAATTAGTTTACTAAACTATATTTACATAGATGCTGAAGGGTATATAAGATTCGGCATAGCCGAATTAAGCACTCTTACTTATTTTTATTATACTTGAATTTGTTGATTTACACCCGTAAAAATCTGTGAAAATAAAATTATTTTTTCTAGTGTGTCAACAAATTTTCGACAAACTGTACACTCTACATGGTATGTATGTATTACACATAACAAGATTTATTCTTTGTAGTAGTTTTAAATTATGATTTTAAAAATGTGTTTTAAAGTATAAAAAAATTATAAATTTTTAAAAAGCTTAAACACACTTTCACACAGAATAAAATCTTCCATTCATCATACATTTAAATATCATACATTTATTACATATTTATTAGTAATCTACTCAATTATTATAATAAATAGACTCATCGATTGATTGCTATAGTTAATATAGCAAAATATAATTAAAAAAAAAAATAATAGTAACATTAACTAATAAGAATAAATAAAATAAAAAAATAATTAAAGAAAATTTTTTTTTATTTATTTAATTCAGTGTAAATAGGATAAATTTAAATACAAAAATAAATGATTAAGAATTTGTTTATATATCAAGTTTTTTTTAGGAGCGATATTTTAATATTTATTCAAAAGACATAAGTTTAGCTGGTAACGTTACTAGTAACGTCAGTTTGGCTCTTAAAGCCAAATCATGTTGTGAAAAACTTTTATATAATTTTTAACTTTGCTTGCCTCCAAAACCGATTATTTTAAAATTCCATAAAATAAAAATGTTCAATTTTATAGTTTTTTTTTAGAAAACACAAAAAGCTATAGACAGAGGCCATTTTATTATTTATTCCTGATTTTAAATAATGTCTTTTAAAAAGCTCCATAAACTTAGTTTTGTTCACCAAAAGTTTGAAATTTTCTAAAAATATTATGATTCCTTATACATAATTGAATGTGGAATAATTTTTTTTTGTTTATTACGAATTGAATGTTCTTCTAAAAATAAAGATTTAAGTTTTTAAAAACTTTTTTTCTACTTATTTGAAACTAAAATAACATCGGAATTAAAGTATTTGTTAATAATTTATTGTACATAAAAAAAAACTAAACAATAAGAATATTAAAAATAAAAAAGCTTAATTTTAATTAATTCTAGGCTTAATTTTCAAAGTGACTGAATTAAATTAAACAAAAATACTTTTAGGTTTTTTAATTAATTTATAATTATAGCATTAAATAAAAAGGTATTTTTGGCAAATAAATTTAAGTTGTAAAAAATAAACATTACGAAATTTTAGTAAAACAACATTTAAATGATAAAAAAAAAACATATTTTTGGATATTCAACGCAAAGAACGAAAAGTATTTTTGGCTTGAAAAGGAAAATTACTGAAAAGAAATGTTAGCAAAAGGAAACAAAAAACACAAAATAAACAAACAAAAAAATAAAAATATTTTAAGGAAAATTTATGGAGTCAGAGAAATGAAATTGTGATCAAAAAATAAAATAGTAAACAAAAGAATACAACCTACATTTAGGCAAAAAGAAAACAAAAATCCCTTTTACCAAAAGTAACATTATACTTATATACAATTTAAATTTTTTACAAATAATTTTTTCTTTTTGTATGTTAAAATTTTTATTTTTAAATTTCACTTACAAAAATTCTATGAAATATTTATTAACAAATAAGTAGAGTATTCTTAATTTTAAATCTCCGTGTGCTACTTTTACTAAAAAAAACAATAAAGAAAACATTTAATATATTTAAATATTTGTAAACAATAATACAAAATCTAAAAAATTAATTATAAAAAATATTTTACTTTCTTCGTAACTGTATGCATAATTGTTTGCCATTAAATTCAGCATAAAAAATAAATAAAACAAAATTAATTCATTTAACAGAATTATAATTTTATAATTAATTAATTTATTATGCCAATTGGAACAAAATAAAAATAATAATAATTATAATAAAACGAACAAACATCATACGAATACTTTTTAGTTTATTTTTCTTTTTTAGTGAAATAACAAATGTAACAATAACAACAACAACTAATAAAGTTTCATAATTTTCTTATTGTAGAAAACACATACATCCGTATAAAAATACAATATAAAAAATGCCTTTTATTTTTACAGAAAATTAAAGATCAGCATAAAGGCCTCATTAGTCTATACTTTCTGTTGCTGTTCTGTTCTGTTCCGTGCCGTTCTTTTTTTAAATTAATATAATTAGCTTTTCTGTAACAACACATCAGCTGTTTATAATTAACAAAGAGAACACAATACACAATACAACAAAAAATAAACTACAAATCCAATAACAAAAATGGTTTGCTTACAATTTTGCACTCACACTACCAAACAACTTCCAAGTAACTTAACGTTGAATTCTATTTTCTACTGATTCGAACGAAACAGAACAGAACGTCAAAGTAATAACAAACCACAAATACATATATTCCATTTAACAGATATTGATCAGCTGATTCATCACGGAACAGAAAGTAGAGACTAATTGTCCCTTAATCCATCATCTCAGCTGCCTTTGTCAATATATCTAGGGAATATTATCTCTAATATAATCTAATAAATAGTAACTGGTTAACATAATATAATTAATTCCCAAAATAACAACATTAGGTACAAGTTTCACAGCTTATTGTTTTTACTAAATTGTAAAATCAATAAATATTTAGGGAATTTAATATTAATTTCAGGAGTTTTATAGTCGCTTTTAGGGAAGAGTTGAAACAATATCTGGCAACGGTTATTTGAACGAAACTTTACAAAATTCTTTTCTTATGAAAGTCAAAAGTTAAACCAAGTGCATTTAACAATATTAATTCGCAAGGCGCGAATTCATTGTTTCTTGTTAAACCGATTGTGTAAAAAAGCAGAGTAATGGTGATTTCTTTTTATTTTATTTAAAGAAAATAAACAACGTAAATTGGTGTTTGACTCTTAAAAATGTTTTAATCTCTGAAAGGGTGATATGTTTTTTTTATAAAAAAATTCACTTTATGACCTTTATAAATCGACAGTGCACAGTGGGGCAGAATCAAAATATTTTGGAAATAACTCAGCCGTTTGCAAACGGCATGGCCTACTGAACGAAAATTTTACATGTGTATAGCGGAGGAGTATTTCAACTTAAGTTTTAAACTTGGGTACCATCGACATCTAAGGGATGGCGTTATGTGGTCTCAAAGTTGGGTATCCCGCACCTGCGAATTTTTCAAATGCTGAAATTTCTACAAAATAGTGTCTTAATATGCATGTTTATGTTTTAGAATGATCGAGTTGTAAGCATTTTAAAATTTAAATTTTGGTTTTTCGATACTTGTTTCCTCGCAACGTTTAAGATGCTGTTTCAGTATCGTATTGATTGTTGTCTATTATTGTAAAGTATGGATTCGCATATGCTGTGCCTTGCGTTTTAAGTTTAATTTTTATATAATATCAAACAATATTTGTGACATAAACCACACTTTATGCTCCCTAATTAAAACTAAAGTTTTTCTACAGCATTATAACAGATAAAATACTTTATTTTTTTTTATTCTTTTCTTATTCATTGAGCACTAGGTCAGGTTTTAAAAAATTTTAAAAATATTGTTTTTTTATATATTTTTTCAATCTTTCGCCACACCGATGGCTGGCATCTTCAGGAAACAGAAACCAAATTATGAAAATTGTGTGTTTTTAAAAACAAATTATAAAATCATTTTAAAAAATTTGTCAAACTAACTTAAAAATTTTCAAAAAACAAGGACAAAAAATTCAAACCTAAACATAACTACAGTTGCATTCAATAAAATAGGAATCACCCATTAAAAAACAAAAAATTCATTTTTAACATAAAAATAACATGTTTTATTCCATTTTTTTTTTTTTTTTTTGGAATGTAATGTTGATTTAATCCTAAATTATTTAAATAATTCACCAATGAAATAAAGCTTTTAACAAGTAAGAAACAAAAAGTTAAAAAAAGATAAATTAAAAATAGCAGTTCAAAATAATAGGAGTATTTCAGTTTTGATTAATATTTACTATTGAAGTCGTTAAAAAACCTAATGAATATTAAAAGAAACTTTAAATATAATCAGTATTTGGTAGAATAGCCTTTAATTTTTATTACAGCAGCACATCTGCGATTCTGACATCGCTTTAGGGGAATTTGATTCCACCTATCTTGTACTGCAGACCACAATTCAGCTGCATTAGACGGTTTTTGTTCCGCAACATATTTTTTAACATCGCCCCATAGATGTTCTATGGGGTTCAAGTCTGGGGACTAAGCAGGCCATGACATAACCTCCACGGTGCTGACCTGAAACCACTCCTTTGCCAATTTGCTTGTGTGTTTCGGGTCGTTGTCTTGTTGGAAGACCCACTTAAGTGGCATATTCCACTCTGCATATGGCAACATAACCCTATCCAATATTTCCACGTACACTTTTTTGTCCATAATGCTTTTTATTTCGTGTATTGGACCAACACCGTTGTATAAAAAGCATCCCCATATCATTGCTTTCGCGCCACCGTGTTTAACTGTCTTTCTTGTGTACTGGATTTAATTTTCTGTGTTCGGGGTACGTTGAACATACTGCCTGGATCGACTTTCGCCAAACAAAACAATTTTGCTTGCGTCAGTCCACAAAACATTTCTCCATTTTTCCTTTGGCCAACTGATGTGTTCGCGGACTTCGAGCGAATAGTTTGTTTTCGAATGGTTACAACACTTACAGGAAGTTTAAGTTCCTTTTGAATTTTATTACCTGACGGCGGTCATCTTAACTCGATGTTATACGCTTCCGACCGCGAGTTTTGGGTTTCTTTTCATATGACAAGGCATTTGCAATTATTTGATCAGAGCACTGTAGTATTTCTTTAATTTCGGAGAACTCTAACCATTTCACGCTTTTCTTTGCTACAGTGCTTTCCACGTCCCACTGTTTAAAAATAAAACAATATTTTATTTATTTATTTTTATATTTACTTTTTATTTTGAACACGATTTATTAATTTAATAACATTATTTTATTGTAAATCACATTTACTCCTATTTTTTTGATTCACAAAATTCCTGGACAAATAAACAAAACAATGAAAAAACCACTGAAATAAGAGCAATCGCGATCATTTCTTTTTGTTTTGGTTTTTTACATTCCATTGTAACAACCGTTAGCTTTTTGCATGTTTTTAAAATTGCCAGACTAACAAAATAACCTTAATAAAATATGGGCAACTATTACTTCTATTATTTTGAACGCAGCTGTACATATAAAAAATTCAATACTCAAAAAACATCCAAAATTTTTAATATTTTCAAAAAAAAAAATTTAAATATACAAAAAAACAATATACATATACAATAACAAAAATTTTATTTGATAAAAATGTTACAAACAATTAATGCTAGGAACACAACTGGGACGAACGACGAATTTGTCATTAAATCTTCGTTGTGTAAGTTCGTAGTATGAAGCATAACGACGACAAAATTTTTTATTTTTTTACGTTTGTTTACTTTTTTGGAGTTGATAGGGAGAGCATATAAAAAAATAATATTTAAAAAATAAAATATTAAAATAAAAACACAACTAAAAACTAATTTTATATTTAGCTGCTAACTTCTGCACTTATATTTAATGCTATAAGATTTTTTAAGTAAACTAACTTTGCTTACTGAATTACTTCGAAACTAAAACCAAACATGGTCACATTTTACTGAATTGTTGGTCGTTCGCCGGAGTAAGAAATAAAAATAAACCTATTGCAAAGTTCGCCGCGTATTACTAATATCGTCCGACGTCATGATTGTGTGCATTTTCATATAAACAAATGTGTTTAATTTTCGACGACGAATATTCGCCACCAAAAATTCGTCGTTCGTCCCAGTTGTGTTCCTAGCATAAGTTAGATGCATTGTAACGTTTACTATTTTTTTGCACTAAATGTCTATAACACTGCGCAACATTACCAGTATCAGCCATAAAGTTTATTATTTTTGTTGTTGGAACTTTAATTATTTGTAACATCTCTAACATATACCGACGTTTATAATTGTTTTCTATATTTAAAACTGATGCATCTTCAAAATTAGGATGATGATTTAGACTGGCACAATGGGAAGACAATGCAGTTTTTTGTGTATTATTTACGAGTTGCATGAAATTTTTGTTTGTGGAATAAGTGTAAAACAGCAGGGGGTAAGCAAAATGACTTAAATTTTGAAGGGATGTTTTTACACTTGCTTTTTTGCTTTGTTTTGTTGTGTGTGTTGTATTTGAAATTTCCGATGGCATCATGAATTTAATTGTTAAATAATGAAATTTAAAAAAAAGCACGAAAAAATTGTATATTTTAAACCTGGACGCGATAAGAAAAATTTCGCTTAATTTTTAAAATATACTGCATACTTTGGGGCCGCTTATTAACTGATTGCTCTGACTGTCTATTTAAGAACAAACTAAATTTAAATAACAGAATAGTTTAATAAATTATTATTTTTCAAGTTATCTTAAGTTCGTTAGTTGAATTTATTAAGACTTCTTATTTTTTCATATTACAAGATTCGCCAAAATACACTTTTGAGGGGAACTTAAAACTATTAAGTATTATTTTAATAACATAAACACATATTTGCACATGCGCCTTGCTTATCTAGATTAAGATACCTTAGATAAAAAAAATTAAAACGCATCAGTGTTGTAATAAACAGTGCTTGCTCACGGCACTTACAATTACTAGTAGAGTTAGATCTACTGTAAATAAACTTAAAACTAAATCCTAAAACTAAAACTTAATCTAAAACATAATAATAAAAATACAAAAAATTGAAATAAAACAAAAATAACAATAATAATAATAAAAATAAAAAAATTTCCCTGTTCCTCAGTTACATAAAGTTCATTATTGAATTTGATTTAAAAAAAAAAATATTGAAATATTTTCTGATAAAAATTTTGTGAAAACGATGCTTTTTGTGAAATTTTGCTGACTGACAACAATAAAAACTTGAGGAGGTGGATGGATGATAACTGGCTTAGATGAAAACCGGGAATAACGATTTGTGTTGGATGTGCTTGGAATATATTTAAAAAAAGCGAACATTTTGCGCAAATGTTCCACATTCAATAGCAATCTAATGAGTATTAAAGCAACTGCATATTAGATGTGAATGCCATGAGTGAAATATGAAAGTAATTAGACAAGAATCCGTTATGAGAAGGAAGCACTGGTAAGTTTGAACCCCTTTACATTCTCCATTTCTCTATTCCTTTCTTTCTTCTCTCTCTCTCTCTACAAAATGCTAAAGACTTGTGGGAGTAAACTTGCTCTGTGTAAATGGTCTATAATTTTAATGTTGATTCTAACAACTAGTATTGTTATTTTTACAGACTAGATAAAATAAACTGGAGAAACAGTGACTGTTAGTAAATTGCGGTTTAGATGGTGCGACTTTATGTACGTAAAATCCAAGAGAAAATAATATGAAATTCCATCCGTATTTTAAAAATGATAGTAAAAGTCTTATGACAGATTTTTTCGCGTTTACACAATTGGTATACATAAATTTTTTGGCGGTTTGCAAAAAAATGCATCCCTGATCTAATGATTCGTAATTATCTTTTGAAAATTCTCTAAAAATATAGAGAGCCATAAGACTGTCAATTTTTAATCCGTAATTGCTCTCAATTTGTGCACATTCATTACATATTTGGTTTAGACGATCCCACAGGCAATATTCTGCACAAAAATTTGACATGTCGTAGGACTTCTGTGACCATGTAAACTGCCCTTAAGTGACAGAGCTGTAAAACGCTGAAATCAATAGATTTTAACCTAATTGATTTTATACTTTAATTTCAAAATGATTTCAGATTTAAAAATTAAATAATGTCAAATTTGCCACATTTTGTTATTGCATTAATTTTAAAGAATTATTTCAGAAATCATTGGATACAATAATTTAATTGCAATCAAATTTAATCAATTTCCGTAAAATCACAGCTAAAATGCACTTGCATTCTCGCGGTTACACTAGAAACCAACAACTAAAACTTATTGGATCCTAAAAAATAAAAAAAAGGATTGCATTTGTTTATTAATTATTATTATTATTTTTTTTTTTTTCTTTCTAAAAACTGATTGCAATTAAAAATTATTTTATATATTTTAAAAAACTTTGCAACAAAATTTGAGATCAGTGGCTATTAAAAATCATCAGTGTCAACTTTATTTTTGGAAATATGAGTTTTACTTAAGAACCGAAGATTATGATTCTCATATAGTTTTTATGCAATTACTTTATTTGCAATCGATTTAATAATTAATATGAATTGTTTTTTTTTTTTTTTAATAAAAATAATTGTTTTTATGATAAAATCAATTTACGGTTTTATAAGCATCAAAAACTGGGCAATCATTAACACGAAATCATGTGATTACAAAAAGATCGATTACAATCACTGAGAGTTCTGGATTGTAAGCATTTTTTATTTGGATTAAAATTTATTTAATTTATTTTTATTTAAATACAATAATACAATATAATAAAGAAATTGAAAAAAAAAACATAAAAGTTCAACAAGTTTATCACTCTACATCTAGTACATGGTATAATTTTGTATACAAATAAGTATGTATATATTTACATTCTTATATTCATATAAAATGTAAATGTAAAAATTAAATTACCTCGAATAATTAAATTATTTTATTTTATATTTATTTATGTAAAAACAATATGAAATCCCAAGCGCCAATCAGTACCAGAACCTTCAGCAGGATGGTGTTATAAATTAATAAAATAAAAAGTTTTAAATTATTAACGTTTCCTATAATCGTGATGTAGATGCAAGCGAGCCGAAAATCGAGTATTACCATTTTCTAGGGAATTTGATCGATGTAAAACTTTGGCGGAACCATCAACCTGTGTGTTGCCATCAGAACTTCGCCACAAATTTGCAATGGCTTCCAGAGCGATTTCCGTTTCGTCTTCTTTGTCATCGTGCTCAGCAGATAAGGTTAGATCAATTTGTCTTTTCAAGCGTGTTTCCAAAAGTTCTTGTAGTTCTAAAGCATGTTTTGGTAAGGGTGCTGAATATACAGCTACTACTAGAGCCACAAGAAAAAGCATTATTATTCTGGCGAAAGAAATCATTTTAATACAAGTTAAATGTTCAAATAATTAATTGAAACTAAATTGATAAGAGACTTAACATCAACTTAAATGAGAGATGATCAGCTTGGAGCCGTATTAAAATATGTGTAATTGCCAAATTGTAATATTCTCATACATACATATATATGCACGTTGCTTTTAACACCCCTGAAAGCATTTTCTATCGAAAAAGTCACTACGAATTCTAATCCAATTATTATATTCAGTCGGAGAGGAAAATACAATTACAATAATAAAACTATTGGGAAACTGTTTAACGGCTCTAAGAAGGATTAAAGTCGAAAATGTGTCGAATATGTGTGCGTTAGAAGTGTAAAAAGGGTGCCAGCTTAAAGTATCGAACATCTACAAGTAACGAAATTCTACTTTATCAACACGAAAAATGTAAATTTTAACAAAATAGAAGGGTTAAAAAATAAATGTTTAAATTAAATTTTTTAACAGTAAGAGTGCTGTATTCGGTTAGGCCGAATCTTATGTACTCTTCACCATATAACTATATGTACTAATACTGCAGATTTCCCATTTAATAACTTAAATAAAAATCGGCCTAAGAAATTCTTTCTTTTTTTAATCTGAATTTTAATGGCAGGGGTACAAAACCACAGCGCCAGGGTGTCCCACAAGTTTTTTCTCCAGGAACTGCACATCGATCTATACCTTCGTATAGGAAGTAAGAAATGCTTAAAATGATATTTTTATATAAAATTATTTTAATTTGTCAGTGCGGTGAACACTATTAAGTGCCAGTTGAAAAAACACGTGCCAGTTGAAAGAGCACGTGCGCGAGAATTAAAAAATAAAAAATTTAATTCTATATGTAATTTTACATCATTGAATGTGATCGGCTCGTAATGGGTCGAGCATTTTTTTTAATTTTGATATTTCCCAAAAGATCTCTTTATTTTTAAATACAAATTGCAAGTACATAATTGTAATTAAGCAATAATCATTACTTGTAATTGAACAAAATTTGTTTACAGTAGCTAGCAAAACTAAGGACACATTTTTTTTAAGTTTTAGCCAAAAGTTAACATAAAACCTTATAATTAATACAAGTTTAAAAACTTAATTTTATTTATATTAAACATTTTTATAACTTTTTAAAAAAATATGTTAAAAAAATCTGGCATTTTTAACGTAAGCTTTTATATAAAATAACGGTAAAATAGAAAAAGTGAAGAAGCAAAATCAACTTGTGTATTGTAAAAAACCTTTTAAATAAACGTGAATTAACAAATATTTAAAGTTTTTTTAGTTTTAACTTGAATTTAAATACAATAATGCCACGTAAGCAGCTCACCTTGGAGGAAAGAAGAATTAATATTGATCTTTATGAAAAACAACATAAGTCTTGTGGAGAAATTGGAAAAATAGTATCCCGCAGTCGGTTTACGATCCGAAAAGTAGTTCAACGAAAGTTAAAAGAAAATCGAGCTGAAAATAAACCTGTAAAAGGACGTCCGGTGAAGCTGAGTGAAAAGGATAAGAGATATATAGAACGTGTAGTTGAAAAAAACTCATTCACAAAAATAGCAGCTGAATAAAAAAAATAATATCAAAACACGAAAGTTTCACCCAATACTATGCGACGATCCTTAAGAGCCAAGGTCTTACGGCACGTGTCCCAAGAAAAAAAGCCATTAATAAATAAAGCCAACAGACAAAAGCGCATTGAATTTGCAAAAACATATCTAAATAAGCCACAAGAGTTTTTAGAACATGTCATTTTTACTGATGAATCAAAATATAATATATATGGATCTGATGGGCGTTTAAAAGTGTGGCGCAGAGAGGATGAAGCTTTGAACCCAAATAATACAATAAAGACGGTCAAACATGGAGGTGGAGGTGTTATGGTGTAGGGCTGTATGTCCTCTTCTGGTGTTGGCAACCTTGTATTTGTTGAAAATACAATGAATCAGTATGTTTACCTAGACATTTTGGAAAATAATCTCCAACAGAGTGCCACAAAACTGGGTTTCTCTGACACCTATTACTTGCAGATGATAATGACCCAAAACATACAGCCCACAACGTAAAAATGTGGCTTCTGTACAATACTCCACATATGCTTGTAACGCCTCCACAAAGTCCAGATCTAAATCCCATTGAGCACATTTGGAAAATTTAAGAAAAAAATATAAGAAAACATGAAATCAGAAGTAAAGCGCAACTGAGAGAAGTTCTTTTAGAGGAGTGGAATAAGCTTAGTGCCGTAACGACAAAAACATTGGTAATTTCAATGAAAAAACGTTTGGAAGCTGTAACAAGAAGCAAAGGCTACACTACAAAATATTAAAAGGTTAAAATGTTGTTAATTTTTTGAGTTTATAAAATAAAATCATATTGTTTTCATAGGTGTGTCCTTACTTTGCTATGCCAATTAAAGAAGAACTGCGATTATTTTGTTTCTTTTTTATTTATGTTCCTTATTTTCTATAAGACTGAATTGAAATATGTAGCTTATTGTTTTTCGTTTACTTTCATTTTTAAATAAAAATAATTTAACAAAATTAAAAAAATGTACTGCTGTGTCCTTATTGCTGGCTACTGTATATTCTTAACAACAGTGCTATATTTGGCTATGGCAAATATGACCTTCACCACATATGTAAATCTAGGAGTGACAGAGATTTAAAAAAAAAGAAAAAATTAAGTGCAATATATAATTTTTTTTTAATGTAACATAATAATGTCACTGGCTTTTAATGGGTTAAGTATTTCCTGAAAGATCTCTTCAAAATCTTTTAAATAATACCCATATTGATTTCTTGAAAAATATAGTGCAAACTCGTACTTTTCTATGAAAAATTTCAGAGGCCCATAATTCGGAAAGCATAGCGAGCGCCAATTTTTTCACGTGATGTTTTTATTCCGAGGCGTTTTGCTCGCTGCCTCAAGTAAAATATTCAATTTGCATAAGACAATTTAAGCAAATGGAAATAGGATTCCATAATTTATTTTCCTAATTTTATAACAAAAGTAAAAAAGCGCAAGGAATTATCGTTTAAACAAAGTAATGATACACAAAGGATACACTACAAGATGTTACGGAGACACTAGGTTTTTTAAATACAACAGAACTCGATGCACAAAAAGATCCACTCAAAAATGCATTTTCGTGGAATGCCTAATTTCCAAAATTGGTTAACGTTTGGGGAAAATTCTGGATTTTTCTGTGACCATTTATTCAACATTCAAAGTAGCTTGCAGACACACATATCGTAAGTTTAAACGAAAAACCATAAAACTATATTAAAAACACGAAACTCAATATTAAAAACACATTTAATTTTTTTTTAGGCCAAATCACTTGACTTCGTAATTTGTATAGTTTTCCAATTAGTTATAAATTATTATTTCATTTCTATAATTATCGAGCACATATGGTCGGTTTCCCGGTACAATATTTAATGAAGCGAAGAATCAAAAGAAAAACACAATAATTTCTTAAAAACGTATAAAAAAAACCACCATTTTCAGACCAAATTTGCTCAATTTTAGCGGCACTTCTTTCGGAACTATTTCAAATTGGGGGTTAAATTTTTCTGTTGCTCTTTTTCGATTTCGGTAAAATTTACTTCAACCCGATTCCAAGAAACATATGATCCAGTACATACATGTATAAATTTTATGAAAGATGACAAACTTACATAATCCATTTCGACTTATGGGCCTTGAGATATTAAAAATTTATTAATAATAATTTAATAAACGGTACACACTAGTGTTTTATGCTTTCTTTAGTTCAATAAGAAAAACCATTCAATATGCTGTTAAAAACAAATATTTTTTCTTACTTCATCAATTGCTTTTATCAATATTGCGTGCAACCGCGGTAACTACAAATTCTTAGACACTGGTTATTTTTAGCTATATTTTTAATTTTATTTTTTAAATTTTTGGTTCAGTAATTCTTGCAGGTGGCCAATCCCACTGCTTGTTAGGAACAGGTTGGACTAATTTTTCCCAAGGTTTCCATCCCAACATTTTCCGTGCTAGTATTAATTCGTTTTCTGCTTGAACAATCAACTCCTCAACTTGACCGCAACCAATGGCCTTTTCTAAAGCGGTTATATCTTTGTTCTATAAATATATTCAGAATTCGTTGAAAAAATAAAAAAGGAAATACATTCATATGCAATTAATCTTACAGTTTCAACGGCTTTCGCTCTTTGTTGTACAATTTGTTCAGTGTATTTGCGATATGCTGCGTCTTGGGGCATCTTAGCTACGGCTCTAAGAATTTTGCCATACAAAGCACCTAAAGTATGATGGGGATTAGTGGCTACTGCTAGGCCCGTCAATCCGGTTGACTGAAATAAAAAATGTTTTGAAAACTTCTTCCAGGTTTAGATTTCTTTGCGAAAAGTAATGAGGAAATTTGTATGACATAACCACAGAGTTTATTTTGCAAACGTAAAAATATAATCAGAAATTCAACTGATATTTGTTTTTATTATTGTTAAATGGTAAATGTCTTCTTACTGCTTTTAATATTTTAGACATGCTTGAAGCAATCTAATAAGCTTATATTCCTTAAAACAAAGTATTGAATGCAAATGAAAATCACAAATTGGACAAGATCTGAGTAAAACAACTATTAAATTAACAGCTGAGCTGAAGGCTTGCCAGAATTTTAAGATTTCTATTGGTTTGTCTATACACTGTGCTCAAAAGGTTTTTCTACTCCACCAAATAGTATAATTTTTGTTACATTTTTTAATTAACCTAAATAGGGATTTTAAAAATTTCGAGTTATTCAACAAAGTTATGTTAAAAAAATATTAAATAAAACTAAAAAGATGGTGTATTTGGTGTATTATAAACAAAATTATTCATAAATCATTAAACCAAGGTCATACATTTTCAACAGTTTTTAACGATTCCTTTGTTGTTCTTAAGAATTAAATAACCTCTTGATTAATCAAGAAACATCTGCTAATCCTTTTTCAATTGTAGTAAATGCTGTATTTGAACCAAGGCGAATTGATAACAGGTGAATGTATTAGCTCATGCGGCCTTAATATTACTACCTTTTTCAACTTGCAGATGTAAAAATTGATAACTATATAAATGTTGACAACTGAACTTTTCAAGGCCTTGATTTGAACTTTACGCTGTACTTCTTGCCAAGATTCATTTGAATTGACTACTGTGATTAAAAAAAATATAGGAAACTTATTAGTATATGTGGTCAAGGAACGAATTTAAAATGCCCGCCTCATACAAATTACAAATTCTTTTTTATTTACAAGAGTTGCGATAAAATTGGCAAATTTAAAAGTGTGAGTGTGTTATCAAAAAACATGTATGAAAGTCAAATATTTTATGACAGGTTTTAGATATTGTAAAAAAGTATTTAATATGTAGATTGACTCCTGAATTTGAAAGTGTTTTACCATATAATTTCATTCAACATTAAATTTTTGCGTAGAAAAGCTCTTAGTTGTCAAAGGCGTTCAAAAAATCTGAAAATTAAAATGTTTCCTTTAATGATTTTTGTATTTTAAAACTGATTAATTGTTCCTTCGTAACTAATATTGTCTAAACAATGTTTAAAAA
This sequence comes from Cistogaster globosa, assembly GCA_937654795.1. Classification (NCBI taxonomy): domain Eukaryota; kingdom Metazoa; phylum Arthropoda; class Insecta; order Diptera; family Tachinidae; genus Cistogaster; species Cistogaster globosa. The sequence goes on along the minus strand of OW569405.1, from coordinate 62,819,006 downwards.
AAACCTATGTATGTGCAATTCCTCAAGAGATTGGTGCTTACAAATAAATTATTTATTTTATAGTCAATGTAACTGCTAAAATTAAGCACAGATTTTCGCCGCGATGTGTAAAAAGTTACCACTTATGCAAAATTTTAACTAAAAAATAAACAGTCTTGCAACTCTAAGAAGTTCTTATCAGAAAAAGTGAGAGAATGAATTCGAAAAGCGGCAAGAACTTTTTTATATGGCGCTCTTGATAAACCACAAAGTGTAGATAAGCTATCAACAAATTTTTCAATAATAATCAAATAAATATATTGAAAAAGTAATGAGAATACACAATTATACTGCATAATTGATGTCAACAGTTAATAAAGACTTAATGGGTGCAGAAACTGCGCTAATGTTAAGTTTACCTCGGTGAAGTTGGAACAAGAACATAAAACATCTAAGAGTACCTGCTCAGTCTACATTTGGATGCCGCGGTGTTTGCTAAAAGTGCTGACTATCAACAAATCAGCCGTATGAAATATATGAAGGAAGTTTAGCAAAACACTAACGAAAAAAGTGAAATCGCTAGTGAGAAAAAAAAACAAAATACGCAACATAGTTTTATTTACATACATACGTTAAGTAAGAAAGTAGGAAGCTAAAAGTGTTTAAAAGGGCGTAAAATATTAACAAAGGTCAGCATCTTTTACTAATTGTATTGCTTTATTTGTATTTTATTAATAATCTTGTATTTTTTAACTCTCAGGCTTTTGACTGCCATACAGCTGCGGCATTTATTCTCTTGAATGTATTGTTGTTTGACCAGTAGAGTCTGCTAGTGTAACTTCTTCAAAAACATCATTATTACTTTAATAAAATTAATACATTTAAGTATTTGCACTGGTAGCGTGTTGTTTATACTAACTATTGGGTTCTCTGTAGCTGAAGAAGTTCCTAGTTAGTTAAACCGACGTTTTTACATACAGGTATGTGTAATGGGCTGAGAACTTAGTCGCGAACATTACAAATGATGTTCGCTGGAAAATTTAATTTAATATAAAAAAGTAAAATCAAATCAATTGCTGACGTAGATTATTTATTTAATTAAGAAAGAAAACCTATATTATTATATTATATAGGTATATGTATATACATACGTACCTACTTACATTATTATTCTAAATTTAAATAACCAAGTAATAATTTTAATTTTAGCACTCTTAACACTATGGCTCCTCCTACAGTTTTGGTAACGGGTGGTGCTGGCTACATAGGTTCCCATACTGTTTTAGAAATGTTAAATGCTGGTTACAATGTCGTCTGCGTCGATAATTTGTGCAATGCCTATAGTTCAAATACTGCAAAACTTCCTGAAGCTTTAAATCGTGTACAAGAAATAACTGGTAAAAAAGTTCATTTTTATCGTGTCGATATAACTGATCGTGAACAAGTACGCGCTGTCTTTCAAGAGGTAAGTGATTCATAAAAGTCGTATCATTTTGTTGTTTAAGTTAAGAACTCGTTTCGTTATACTATAAACTTTTCTTTAGGTGTTTTTTAAAAGGCACCAACCTTGACATTGAGGATGTATTATGCTATTTTTAGTCTTGCTCTTGTAACTAAAATTAAAGAAAGAAAGAAAAGAAAGCAAAGAAATTTTTTAATACCTATATCGCATTGAAAATAAATACTATTTTATTCTTTAACGGTAAAATATACAAAATATATTTTTGGTTTAACTTGTAAAGGTAATAAACATTTTTTCAAACAGTATTTAAATTTGGTACCTGTGAGAATATAAGCAATTAAATCATTCTCATCAGAAGTTCTTTAATTTACTAAATAATTTTATTAGGTCTATAATACCCGCAAATACAGTCTTTCCAGCACGATGATATATATATACCTTTATAGATTAACTTAATATTTTAAATAATGAATAATTTTAGTACAATGTCTAACTGATTCTCTACTTCTAACGATGTACGTATAACGGATTTAAACATTTTCTTATTAGATATATAAAATACTGGAAACGGAAGTAATAAACATTTTTTGTGTGCCTCTAAAAACTATACGTATCTTTAACGTGACGTTTTACAAATAGGATTTGGGATTTCTCGGATTTTTAATATCCCGGGGAAATGGGAAAAAATATCGCATTCCCGGTATTTCCATGAAAAAAGCAATTCTTAAAGAAAACAAGTTATTTAATGAAAAATTAATTGTTTCATTAAAACAAACAAACAATAAAAAAAATGGCTTAATAGTAGTATTAGAATAGAAGGTAGTTTATAAAACTTAACAACAATTCAAGTGACAAAACATATATTTGTACAATATAACGAGATATAAAGATTAAAAATACTGAAAAAGTATTTTATTAATTATTGTTTAAAGATATGATTTTAGAATTGTTAGTGCATTTAAAAATTCAATCGAAAAATACCATTTCACAGAGGTAGGTTTTGTTGTCAACAATGCGTTATAAAGATTATCCAAGTTCGTAGCTTCGAATACTTACATTTCTTTTCAAACAAATTAGTAAGCTTTTGTTTTATATCTCATGTAAAAGAATTCTCATTTTTAAGTGTCACAACAAAAATATTTGAAAAATAGTGTATTTTTAAAGTTTTATGATTTTAAACTTCCCGTTTCCTAAGCCCTAGCTAAAACTCATCTGAACTGTTATCTTTAATTAAGCTGTACAACCAATTTTTTTATAAAACATAATACAAGTTTCAACAAAAAACTGATTAAAAGTTCAGTTGAAATGTATTCCATAATAAGAATTCAACGACCATTAATTTAGTTGCGAATCATAAAGGAGCAAAAAAAAAAAAAAAAAAAACAAACTAAGAACATTTTTAAATAAACATCTGTTATGTGACCAAAGTACATTTAAATTTAAATAAATTATTAACGTCCATAACATTTCTGTTCCTTGCTTATTCGCTATCTGAGCTATAAAGTAACGTTCCACCAACATCTTTTTTTGAGGTTTCACTATTTGCATTTTTGTTGTTTTCTTTACTCCAGAGCACATCCTCTTGTTCCTATTTATTTAATAAAATTTTACTATCTAATGCTTCTTGTTTTCAATTTTATATTAAGAGTAACTTCTTCTCAACTACCAGATGATATTAAGTAGATTGTCTAAAAATTTACAAAAACAAATATCATAGGCATCGCATATTGACCTCTTATAGGTCACAACTTCGACTTTACTGAGGGTGAATTATTTAATGTAACAGACAAACAAACACACTAATGTCATTTAGTTTGACTTGTGCAGTGTTCGGTTATTTTAAATACGTGTGAAAATGATAAGAAAAGTTACAAAAAATTAAGTAATAAAAATAAAATAAAAAGATATATGTAGCTGTAAGATTTATGTTAGCAAATTAGTTATTTATAAATTGAAACACAAAATATTTTTAAGGTCAATATTTTCTTAATCTGTATTTCGCATTCTAGTTTTACAAATGCTTAAAACCTTAAAAACCTTAAACCTTTCTATTATGTTGAAATTTACATTTGCCATTTTTATAAAGCAGAACTCCGTTACTTTTAGAAGTTACATATTCAATTCTGTTAAAGACGCCCTTTTTACACATCTAACAGACACATATTCGGCACTACCAGAATACTCAATTTTAATCCTTTTAGAGAGGCTAAATAGTTTCCCATTAGTTGTATTACTGTAGTAGCACGTTCCTTTCCGACTGGGGATGTTATTTAAATCAAAATTCGATATTATTTGCGATACATTTTAACGCCATGAAGTAATGATGTTGCTTCGGTAGAAAAATTTTTGCAAGGGAAGTATTCATACATACGTTAGTTGCTTTACTCTAACATATGCATTGTTTCTTTGTAGCAGTTTGTAGAGTTGCTTCTGACAAAGTTTTTTTTTTTCACAAACTAACACAGTTCCTTGTTACAGCAAATTTATTATTTATTTATATTATAAAGGAGCAAATTTATTTACAAAACGCAAAACAATATGAAAATAAAGTTTTAATAATGCAAAATTATTTATAGGGCAGACATCCTTTCACTAACAGCAAGCTGTAATAATGGGCCTTAAACAACTAAAAATAAATCACGTAATTCATCGTTTAATTATTTGTTTAAAAGCAAGCATATAATGCACAAAAAATATGAATACATCAATAAATCTCTTGACTTGTACTTTTTTAAAGTTAATCTTATATAAAAAATTTTGTTTTTCTAGATTAAAACAGATTTAGAAATTCGTTTTTCACTTATTTTGAATAATAAGTATTATTTTATTTTAAATATTAAAGATACTTAGTGTTATTGAGTGAATAACATTTAAGACACATGTTAGTCAATATTTGTTTCAAATGAGGGCATATCTCGAAGTAGGTACTCATATATATGTTTGCTTAATAATAAACATTTATATTTGAACAGCTTTAATATTCTTCCATGTTAATGTAGTTAAAGCATTAAAATAAAAATGAAATTATTTTATTTCTTTCTTATTATCTACTGTGAATTGTGCGTTCTAGATTAAATATTGTTGTTATGAACATGGAAAGAAAAAACATTTAAAAACGAATTTCAAACTAAGCACTAACAACTATTTGCAACTTGATATAAAAACTCAATTTGGTGAATGCAATATGTTCACCCCTATCGTATTTGGCGTATGCGTATTTCGACTACGACAATTTTAATTTAATTTAAATTCTCCCTTAACGTTTTCTGCAAATTTCCATTCTTAAAATTAAATTAGTATTTTAATTGAGTTAATCTAAAATTTATTTAATGTCTAAATTTGTTGAAACTTCGCAGATGTACTTTTTTAATTTGTATAAGATTGTTTTTATCTTTGTTCAAATAAAAAAATAAATTTTTAAATACATCCGCCTTTTTTAAGATAATATAAACAAAATTGATAAAAGTTTACGTCAGCCATACTTTTCTTTTTTTTTTTTTTTTTTTTTTTGTTTTTCTTTCCCTTTTTGCTTACGTTATATGTAAAGCACATTTTTAAAAGAAGAAGAAAAAAACGTCGTTATCAATTGAAACACTTTTTGATTGTTTTAGTTTTTCAGTTTTATCAACTACGTGTTTGTATTTAATTTTAATTAAACAATTCTTATGTTTTTAATATTTATTGATGCTTTTATTAAAATTTAAATTAAAATAGTTAAAAATAATTGTATTTCATTATTTTTATTTAGCTATATGTTTTATTCTTAGATATTTTAAGATAATTTACCGATATTGCACTTTGCTCAAACCAAATAGTGGTAGGTAAACTTTATCAAAAGCTTAAAGTTAAAAAAAAACTTACAATTAAATCATTTTTAACCAAGTAAGAAAGGTGCAGGTAACGACCCAAACGCGCAAAAATAAACTTGACTGAAGCAAAATAATTAACTATCATCATATTTGTTTTCAAAATTTTATTCTGGTAAAAAGACTATTAACAAAATGTAAGATGCTTTCAATTACAACAGAAAACTTAGGATGATTTTTTTTAGTACACTCCGGTTTACTTATTTAAAGACACCAAAAAATCCATGTTCGGAAGCCTGTATCTTTTGCAATTTTTAACCGATTGGAAAATTTTAAAATAGAAATGAAAACTAGAAATCTTGAGATATAAAAAATAAAATCAAACCAAAAGCAATGTTCACCGTTCTAAAGGATATTTTAACCCCGCAATAGCTTAAAAATTAGACAAAGCCCACAGTTATAGACAACTACAGCAAGGGCCTCTAGGGATATGAAAATTATATTAAAGGAAGGGTTTTATTTTTTTATCAACGTATGAGAAAAAAATCATCAGAATTGCTTCTATTTCTGTTTTATCCATGTTAAATATGAGAAAAAAATCATCAGAATTGCTTGTATTTCTGTTTTATCCATGTTAAATATAAAATGTCAAGCTGTAGTGCAAGTGAGCAGAATAATTAAGAACTGTGAGTATCTTAAATACCTGAAATTACAAAAAAAAAGCGCCATTTAATGCTTGTCATAAGGCAAAGGAAGATGTGCAAGAGAGGTCATTTTAAGGGCTGTAGAACCGATGTATTTACGGATGATAAGAAGTTTAATTTGGATGGGCCTGATGGCTACAACTATTATTTTCATGATCAGCGATTTTTGAAAGGATATCACAACCGAGAGGGTTTTGTTATAATGTGGGATGCTATTACGTACTATGCCACCATCGATCTTAAATATCAAAGTGCAAAAATTACTGGTGCAAGCTATAAAACGTTATTAAAATCGGATTTTAAGGAGTTTAGTGTATTATTTGGTCCAACATCTTGGATGCTTGGAATAAAATTTTATTGAATATACGATTATACGAAAACCAATATATTTGAAGTTCTCAAATAAAGTAAAATAAATTAAAAAAAAAAAATGAATTTATTCAAGTAAACCAGTAGCGCAGTTTTGGACTTTTTTGATAAATTGTTAAAAAAAATGGTTTTCAGTAAAAAAAACCACTACTGTCATGATTTTTTATATCTTAAGATGTCTAACTTCCATTTCCATTTTAAATTTCTGCGATCGACTAAAAATTTTTAGTGCCTTTAAACAAACGAATCGGAACGTATGTCAATAAAAATGTTTAAGTTTAAAAAATTGATCATGGTCAATAAAAAAAACACTTTCATTAAAACCACCTAACTCATCTTCTGACCACAATACTTCGAATTGTTGTCTCTACATTGAGCATGTTAATTTTCACATAATGAGGACCATAGGCCATAAATAGTTGTCTGTAATATTATTTTGCTTAATTATTATCTAAAATATACACCCCTATGTTCAAAAAGAAAATAAAACTAACTTGAACAGTGCTTTAAGTAAATTTTTTATGAAGAATTTATTGTAAAGTGTACTTCAAGTTAGCAATAATTTTTGAATATGGGCAAAAATCTTTAATACAAATCTTTTCTACATTCAACATATTTTCTTTTTTAATCATTTAACTTTTAAAAACCAAGTAAGAGCGCTATATTCGGCTATGCCGAATCTTATATGCCCTTTACCATATATAATAAGAAAACAGAAACAAGTACTGTATATGATTTTACATAAAAATATCATCGGCTCTTAATGGGTTCCTGAAAGACCTCTTTAGCTTTTAAATGATACCCATATTGATACACTAAAAAACATGGTGCACAATCGTACTTTTCTACAAAAAGTTCAGAGACCAATAACTCGAAAAATAAGGGGGATCACCAACTTTTTTTTTGTTTGTTTGTTTTTTTAAGTTACTTCACTAAACGGCTCAACCGACGTTGCTATGCATAAGAACTCAGAATATTTATACTTTATGGAGTCGAAAATGGATATTTTAGAAGTTACAAACAGAATGACAAACTTAGATATAACATTTTTACACCTGTGGTGAAGGGTATAATAATGTAATGATCTTACGCTAGTTTTAGTAATTTGAATGACATTGTTCAATATTTGTTTTAAATGAGGACATATCTCGAAATATGCACTAAGTTTTTACATTCTTATATTTGAACAGCTCTTTGTTAAAGTATTGAAATAATAATAAAATTATTTTTATTTCTCTCTTATTATCTACTTTGAATTGTGCGTTCTAGATTAAATATTATTTTTAACAAGCATGCACACATGTACGTACACTCTTATCAGATGACTGGAACCACTTAAATTCTTTGTTGAGTAGTAAAAATTTTACTACCAGGAAAAAACACTTTCTTAAGTTTACAAAATGTCAACAACAAAACTAAAGCTTGTTTCATCAATCTTTAAAAGTGACTTTAAAAACAGACAAATAATTGATTTTTTCAAATAATCGAATTTTATAAATACATTAAACTACTATTAAAAGGGTAAAGAAAAGTACCTTAACTATAACAGAAAAAGCCAAAATCAATGTGTATGCAGGCAGCGGTATATGTATCGGGATTTGGGTGAAGTCATAAAGCTGTGCTCGGATACTTGACAGATATTAAAATATTTATCAACTTTTAACTTTTAATTTTTATTAATGCGCTTCATAATTGTAGAATTTAAAATAAAATTGTTGCTTTTTTTTACTAAACTGTACCTTTTTTCTTGCTAAGCTCACCTTTGCTTACCCTGTAACTCAAAGCACAACAGAAACAATTTTTGTAGCCGATGAAGCATCATTGAAGATAAAATATTTAGATCTCAACCATAGCGTCACCTATCTGTCCTCAATTTATCAATACTGTGACTAATTTTTGTATAGACTTCTTACCTTTGTAATTAATAAAAAAAATTAAAGGCCTTTGCTCATGTTGGTCTTAATTTACTTTGTACGGCAGTTGAATCAAAATCAATCACGTTCATTTTTAAATAGACTACGCCGCTTTGCGCTAGACGACCCTTTACAGAGTTGTCTGCCCTTGGATATGCATTTTTCCATACCCTTCGCTCTGTTTATTCTTTTGTTGGCGATAGCAGCATTTGTAATACATATTCATTTTTCTTACCGAGCTGGCAAATGCGTCCATGCGCCAAAACATAATTATTAAAGGTTATTTCAATGCTCGCAAGGCCCAATAATGTAAGCTTATACAATCATGTTATGGAACATGCTGCTTGACCTCTATAAATAAATGATAAAAATACTAAGGTATCTTCTAAAGAGCGATATTCGACTTTTCCGTTTTCGTAATGGTGTAAGAGATTCTTGACTTCATCTAATTTTCTTACTATTTACACCGACTAAATAAGAAGAAAGACTGAATAAAAGTAGTAGCTGGCACTGCAAAGTGTATTTTGGAACTTTTCCACTACGAGCAGGGAGAATAGTAGTAGTAGTAGTAGTCTTTAAAAGGGTGCTGATCGGGTAGGTGACCAATATTAATTTGTATTTAAATTTTATGAAGATAACGATCCCAAACATAGTCACATACGGTACGGATGTGGTTGCTTTACAATTGCGGCAAAGTCATTAATCCACCTGCCCAAAGTCCCGATTTAAATCCTATCGAAAAAAGGGTTGCTAAACGCCAGCCATCTAATATGACTGCTTTAAAAAGCAATTTTAGAAGAGTGGCAAAATATATCACTCAACTACGACTTAAAGAAGTTTAATCAGTTCTATGAAAAAGAGATTGCAACGCGTGATAGATGCAAACGGTGGCCATACAAAATACTAAAATTTTCTAATGTACATATTTTTAATATTTTTGAGGCTACTGTAGTCGAAGTGGTAAACACGTTGGCTACAAACCTGGTTGACCAGGGTTCAACCCCTGCGGCAACCAAAAATGAAAAATGTTTTTTTCTGTTTAATGGTATAAATACATATTCAGAATTAACATTAAACATGCAGCCTCCTTCGTCGGTACTTCTTAATAGCATATTCGCCGGCGAAGTAAAATAACTAATGAAATGGCTATATCTATCTTTCTCTTTTTACCATCTGTCTTATCTCTCGTCTATCCCTTTCCTAAAGAATGTAGCACGGTTACGAAAATAACTAAATAGGCATTATTGCCTAAAGTGCTACTTCTCTTTTAAAAAAAAAAAAAAAATAAAAAATAAAAGTTAAAAAAGTATTAACAAAAATTTCAAAGATTGTATAAAGAGTTTCTTGACATCAAAAACATGGAGTAGTGTTTGTTTTTGTTTTAAATTTTTGCTATGTTTTTGTAAAAATTGTGTTTTTTTAATTACAGCTTTGTAGTCACATTGTCGACAAAAGCTCAAGCCAAGGAGACACCGGTGGCCTATTAGTTTTTGACGTTGATGTTGCAGAACTCCGTACTTGGACTACTAGTACTTCTAAAAATTTGTATGTAAAACAAAAAAATTCACAGTTGCACAGTTGATGAAATTAACTGATGTTTGCAACTGAAATCAAATTTTGATACACCACCGCTTATAAATTAGTATCTAAAAATAAAATCAATAAGAAAGTTCCCCAACTTTAGGTTAGATGATCCAATTTTTATAAAAGGGTAAATCTAAATTTGTAATTTCTACAATACCATTTCCGACCCTATTAAATATGTATATATATTCTGAGTCCTTATCTATAGCGAAGTCGATTGAGCGATGACCGTCTGTCCGTCCGTGTTTAGTGTTTAAATCAACTTTGCCAAGGCACAAGATGAGCCTAGAGAAAATTAAAATATGCCAATCGATTAGACATAGTGTCGCACCAAACCTGCCTATGGTGCGATAGACAATTAAAAAACAAGAAAAAAACATCAAATGGAAAAATTGGCGCTCGCCCTCTAAACTTTTTAAATTTGTTTAAATATGAATATGGGTACCATAAAAAAGCTTTGGAGAAATCTTTAAGAAAATACTATTTTTTAATGCTTAACCCATTAAGAGCCGATGACAGTTGCATGTAACATTTTTAAGTTAAAAAGAATATATATATAATCCAACTAATTTTTATATTTCCCTCATTACAACTGTGATTTGTGCCTTTTTTGATGATATAATATCAATGTTGACAATATCGTTATTTGTTTTGATTTGGTTTGAAAAACATAAATCGAGTAATTTTATGATTTTTTTAATCATGATTCATTCAACATGTTTAACAAGAGAGTATTTAGTGTGAGTTGAAAAACGAATGTACTCATACAGATCTCTAATATATATATATATATATATATATATATATATATATATATATATATATATATATATATATATATATATATATATATATATATGTGTGTGTGTGTGTATGTTTCCCTTGTAAAACCTAGCATATTTTTAATTTTTTTTGTATGTACCTTCGTCCTCCATAAAGAAATCGCGTTAAAATTTTCAAAAATTTTTTTCTTCAATTTTGTATTTTATTTCATTAAATATATCCTAAAACTTTAACATGACAAGTAGCGTTGCATTGCTTCCTTCAATCGCAATATTCGCTAATAAAATTAAAAAAAATAAATTACTAAAATATTATGTTTATGATCCACTACATTGCCGCAAGTAGTCATGATCCCAGCAAGAAATGTGTAAGGGAAACTTATACATACACAATTATCTACTAACCTACTTGCAATAATTTCCCAGCAAGAAATGCTTGACAGAAACTAATACTGACGCAATCTGTACACTAACACATTTGCAACAATTTTATATTGAACAGCGTTGCCGTTGTAGTGTTTTTGGTACTGAATTGGGATGAATTTTTTTTCAATAGACTAAATTTTATTTTTCGCTTGAGTTTATAGATAATAATGCAGCAAACTATAAAATACAGCTTACAAAATGTTTTGTAATTAAAATTGTGGCAAAGGTCAAACAAAATTTTTATTAAATTTGTTGTAAAAAGTTAGCCGGTTTTAAGGAATTTTTGAAAGAAAAAATAAGGAAGAGAAATTTCTTGTCAGTTGCAACTTTGTTTGCACCAAACAAACAAATTATATGCAAGAGTGAAACAACTAATATATGTTTTATTTCGTGACGTTTAGAAAATTGCGCATTTATCAGATAATTATAAAAGTGGTATGGTGATTTATTAAAAGCAAAAATTAAAGAAAAAATAAAAACAATAATAAATTTAAATAAATTTACTAGTTCTATGTGGAATTAGAAAGGTAAGTTGTATTTGGGATTGCAAGCAGTTGAAGTGCAGAGATTGTGTCCGATGAACCTGACACTGGAAACCCAAAACTTCATAGGCATGATGGGGATATTTAAAACCGCCACAGCCTTTAAAGAGTTAGATTTGAGTTAGAAAAATTGTAAGTTGTTTTTTAATGAGTAAAACTTTTCCTTATTTGCTTAATTTTATGTATTTCTTTGATTTGCAGTCAGCAACAGTGTTTGGTAGAAACACTCAAGATGTGTGCCCCAACATCACTGTCGTCCAAAAGTGATCGGAAATAAAAAGGTTATATATAACGTTTACAAAACTATATTGGTTTAAAATATTTTTCCATTTAAGGCATTCCTTCCCTTTCAAGATTAGGTCCAGGGTCAAAAGGAAATTTAAGCCCGACTTGAAAAACTTGAGGAAAGTATATGTGAGTATAAAATTATAATTTATTTTAAATTTTAAAAAGTTTTTCAATTCGTATTGCCTAAAAATTTTCATAAAGTGCAAGGTGGTTGTCAAAAAGGTTAAGAAAACCGTCTGTCGGCTAGCTGGGGAGACTAACGACTCAAAACTTGATGAAGTCGGCAGCATGCACCCTTTGCAGGACCTTCTAGCGGTGGAAGAGTTGGAGAGGAAGTTGGAGGAGTCGAAAGGTTTCACTGAAGCAATGATGAAGAACTTAAGTTCATGCTTAAAGTATTTTAATAATCTTATATTTATATTCTTTTAGACATCACATCTAAATATGATTAAGGGGACATCGAAGGATGTCAGCACTGTGATGTGCTCAATTTTTACCGACCACCTACTAGAAAAATATAAATTGGGATGGAAGGTGGGATAAGCAAGCCCTTTGAAAGCTCTTTTGGGTTAATAACTCCCTGCGAGGTATGTACTACAGATAAGTCAATCAAAATGTTATTTGTTTATTGCGTATTAAATTGAATGTACATATATTAAATGTATATCTTCTTTTACTTTAAGGTGCTTTCCAACAGCAAGAAGAGTTTGATTTTATAAAAAGTTTGAAGAAGTCAGTATAGCGAAGCCACTATAGACTACAACAAAAAAAATATTTAAAGAGATAAGAATTAATTATTTTATTATAAATAAAGTCATTTTTATACTGTAAGATATTATTTAGATATTAAAAAATAAACTTGTAGATATATTAGAAAATATTAAATTTTGTTTTATTGAAAAAGTGCGATTTTTCAAATGAGGGTATATCCATCAATCGTGACGGGTATATCCATCAAGTGTGATAAGACCTTCTGGTATCACTACATAGTAAACTGCAGTAGTGTGAGCAGTGCAGATATATGTATTTCATAATGGAAAGATTCATTAGTTAGAGGAAGATGCAAAATCACATGTACACAAAAGTTTCCATCAAGTTTTTCATTTTTCCTTTAAGAATGTGATAGAAACTTTGTTCTACGCGATGATGGATATTTCCATCATCAGTGATTGTCATTTGATGGATCAAATGATGGTCACTGTTCTTGTAGGGAATTTATACTGAAACAGCGTTGCCGTTGTATGGCTTTTCGTATTAAATAATAATTAATTTTTTGTTTGTTAATTAAATTTAAGTTTTTCCTCAAACTTTATTATACAAGTTCAAAATATAGCTTATAAAAAGTTTTGTAAAAATCTGTTTCAAAAATCAAGCAAAATTTTCATTATATTTTTTGTAAAAAAAGTCACTGGTAACGCTGTTTGCTACAGACATAACACGTATACAAATGTTTACATCAAGTTTTTCATTTTCCCTTTAAGAATGTGATAGAAACTTTGTTCTACGCAGTGATGGATATTTCCATCATCAGTGATTGTCATTTGATGGATCAAATGATGGTCACTGTTCTTGTAGGGGATGTTATTGATGTAATTAGTTATAAAACCATTTTTATTCTTTATATTATTGTTTTTATGTTATCAAATATATATATTTGTATAAGTATACTTATCTAGTATTTAAATTTTTTATTTTTGTTTCATAACTGATTATTAAAATAATATTTTCAAAAAGACTTAAGATTTATTTATATTGTTTTTTGTTTATTTTTTGAATAAAAATAAAATTTACAATTATAAAACTTAATTAAGTGTCTTACATAGCATTCACATATTGATTTAACCTTGTTTGTACCACAGTAATTTGTTTAATAATTAAGGTCAAATAAAAAAAGTTGAAAACGAGGCTTCCTTTTTTTTTCTTTGGGATTTTCTAATTTTGGATTATATATAGATTTTGTATAAAATTTTGCTTTTATGTGGTTTTCATTTAATTATTTTTTAAATATTTTAAATTAAAACGTCGTCTTTTTAAAAAATGTAGATAATTCTTATTTCGTGAAATTAAATAATGTTAGGGTTGTTTTATTTTGCGAACTTTTTATTGAAATAAAATTTAGATGTTTCAATTCGAGAATGTTAGTTGAAATTTCAATTTCAGTTTTTAAAGAATTTTCAATTTGAAGTAATATACGTACATATGTACATACAGTCTGTCAAGTATGTTTTAACACTGGAAAAAACTATTTATTTTATAGTAATTGTTCCAAAATCCCCAATTTTTTATAATTTCCAAATAAAATTCTGTTTGACTTTATTGTTTACATTCTTCTCGAAGGTGTTTTAGGAACAAAAAAATTAAAATGGAAGTAATTGAAAAAAAATGAAACAAAAACAACACACTCCATTATTCGGTTGTCAAGAAATTGTTTTTACAACTCATTTTTGTTGCTTTAGAAGCCCATTAAAAAAATTTATTTGCTTCAGCCTGTGAATACAAGCGAAAACGGTTGTGCTAAAAAATGCATGGAAATGAACGCCAAATGATATAATCCGATTGGTTTATTATTGCAGATATGTTTTTCTTACAAAGGCAAACTAATATATTAAATAGGGATAAAAACGAGCAGAGATCGGAGCTGAAATCTTCACCTGGTTGTCCATGTAAAATATCCGACAGAGTAAAGCGCTTAATAATCAGAAAAGTTGAAAAAATCCAAAAATAACTACCAGAGGCCTTGCAGAAGAAATTCAGAAGTAATTTGATGAAACTGTTTCGTACGAAACAATAAGAAAACCGCTAAATAATAATCAGTATACATCAAGAGGTGCTAGGAAAAAATCACTTCTTTCTGCACAAAATGTTGAAGAACGGTTTCCTTTCGCTGTAGAGCATGTTTATAAGCCTTATGAGTACTGGAACGACGTCATATTTTGTGACGAAAGTAAAATATTGCCTTACGAAACAAAAACATTATTCCCATCGTCAAATTTGGAAAAATTTCGGTTATGGTATGGGAATGTATTTCCAGCAAAGGAGTTGGAGATTTGGTTTTTGTTGAAAATACCATGGATGCGCAGCAATATTTAGATATACTGAGAAACCATTTAGTGCAAAGTACAAACAAATTCGGGCTAATGAACGGTAATCAGCCGCTGTTTAAGTTTTATCAAGATAACGACCCAAAGCATAAAGAGAACACAGTGAGAATAAGGTTATTGTTTAATTGCAAAAAAGTGATGGACATGCCAGCCCAGAGTAAAGACTTGAACCCAATTGAAAACGTATGGTCATATCTCAAGAAAAAAGTTGCAAAAAGACATCTCAAAAATCGCAGTGAATTAAAAAGATCAATATTAAAAGAATGGAACAAAATTCCTTGTGAATATGACCTAAAAAAATTTATAAATTCAATGAAAAAGAGGCTACAAGCAGTTGTGAGTGCCAACGGAGGTCACAACAAATATTAAACCGCATTAAATAAATTTTTTTATACAATTTTTGTAAAATCTAAAAACAATTTCTTGACATTGAAATAATGGAACATTCTTAATTTTCTTATCATTTTATTATAGTTTAAATCTTTATGTTTTACTTTTGTTTTTGCTATATAATAGTAAATACATTTCTAAATTAATTTGTATTAAAAAATATTACCTTAATGAAATAACAGTTACTTTTTCAAAGTCAATTAATAAAAAACTTTTGTTTTTGTTTTTTATTGTAAAAGCATATATGTACATACTTGACAGACGGTGTGTATTTAATTTTTTTTTTGGCAAAAATTATACAATTATCAATTATTCTATTGATTTGTGTTAATTATTTTAACTTTATAAAAATCGAAGCATTTTTACCACAACGCATAATAGGTTGCTCACAAAAAAAAAAAAATCGACAAACGTTAACTTTGTATAGGAATTGCCACGCCCCATTAAATATAAACAAAGACGCTTAATGTACAATAATAGCTTGCAAACAAACACATATTCGTTTATATATTGTATGATTTCAAACGGAAATACTGGTGGCTATCAGTTTTAACAATATAAAATATTTTTTGTTTGTTATTTTATTTTATTTTTTTTTTTTCTTTCCTAACCAGGATTTGCACCGTGGATTTTAAAAATGAATTAAAATTTTTTGCTTCTCGGCTTAAGGTACATTTTTTAATTTGATTTCCAAAAATTTTTAGAAAGAAAAATTATTCGCAAATGTATGCGGGCGTTTTCTAAAGAAAATAATAAAATTAGACACTAACAGAATGCAATGTAGCATTTTCTGGATCGCTACGTCTTTTGTCAGCATTCTTCGCATATATCTACTGAGGTTGTGTATATTGTAAATATCAACTATTTATCCAACTAATCAGTATTAATTTGGTTAGACGTCAACACACAACTCAAAGCATTTCTTTGTTGTTCTCTTTGCAACTCGTCTTGTACATTTTTTTTTCTTTTTTTATGGCCACAAATGCAAATATTATTTTTAATCAATCGTACTTGTTTCTTCACAACATTATAGATGCTGTTCCAGTATCATATTGACTGTTGTCAAGTTAATTATGAATGTACAGTATGTCAATAATGTCTTTACACACAAAACAAAATCTAGTTTTTTCATACTTCGTATGAAAAAATGCTTTTTATTTTATGAAATATAAAGTTTTTTATTTATACTCTATTTGTAAAAGTATAAAACAAAAAAAACGCAATTTTACAAAAACAACAAAAATTTAAAGCAAAAACAAACACTACTCCATTTTTTTATGTCAAGAAACTCTTAAAAAAAAATACATTAGAAAATTTTAGTATTTTGTATGGCCACCGTTTGCATCTATCACGCATTGCAATCTCTTTTTCATGGAAATGATTAACTTCTTTAGGTCGTAGTTGGATAGTGTATCTTTCCACTCCTTTAAAATTGCTTTTTTTAAAGCAGTCATATTAGATGGCTGGCGTTTAGCAACCCTTTTTTAAATAAACCCAAACTTCAACTGCAATCTACCTTTGTTTTCAGCTTGATTATGCACATTGTAAATTGTCTTTCGTGATATCGAAAATCTCTCTGACAGTTCCTGAGCACTTGCACACAATTGGTGGTTGTAGTAAAGCCCGGGGCACATAGAATCCGTCATACGTTAAACTTTGACAATCTCAATTGACAAGTCAGTTAAAATACATGTTTTCTTATCAGCGTTGTCACAATCAATACGTGTCCGTCCGTCAGCGCAAAGTACGAAAGTTGGCCAACTTTTAAATTTTGACGTATGTTGAATACTTTGACAACTATCAACTGCTTTTTATTCTCTGTTTTCTTTTAATTCTTGCTGTCTTTCAATTGTGTTTTGTGATTTTAATAAAACAATTTTAATGGAAAACAATAAAATATAAATTTAATTAAATTAAATTAACAAGTAAATAAAATACAAATTTAATTTAAAAGTGAGAGAGCAAAAAAAAAATTGAATTTGTCAAAGTTCAACGTATGACGGATTCTATGTGCCCCGGCCTTTAATCAGTTGAATCACGTCGTACGATAATCTTTTGTCTGGCTTCATTTACTCACAATAATTTTAAAAATGACACGAGGACTAAAAATTTTTATCGTCTCAACTGACATCAAGTATTACAAAAATATAACAACGTACGTGATAGATAACGGTTAATTAAAGTTGATCGTAAAGTAAGTGCAAAAAAGAAAGAAAATGTGTTTTGTGTAAAGAGTTTCTTGACATCAAAAAATGGAGTAGTGTTTGTTTTTGTTTTAAATTTTTGTTGTTTTTGTAAAAATTGCGTTTTTTACATAATATGAAAAAACTAAAATTTTTTTGACATGCTGTATATGCGATGTCCCTTGCGTATTTTTTCCCCAACCAGGATTTGAACGAATTAAAATAGTTACTTTTTCGGCTTAAGGCTCTTTTTTTAATTAATATTTTTATATATTTTTTTTAGCATAAAATTGACATGGTTGCACATTTTGCTGCGCTCAAGGCAGTAGGTGAATCATGTCGTATTCCTTTGCAATATTACCACAACAATATGACTGGTACTAATGTTTTGCTAGAGGCCATGGCTGATAATAACGTTTTCAAATTCGTGTACAGCTCAAGTGCCACCGTCTATGGAGAACCACAATTTCTGCCAGTTACTGAAGAGCACCCAACTGGAAATTGCACTAGTCCCTATGGAAAAACTAAATACTTTACTGAAGAAATTCTTAAGGATTTATGTAAATCAGACAAGGTAATTAGATACAAATAAATAAAGTCATGCTAAGTGCGTGTAACTCAATCACTTTTTGTTTTAGCGTTGGGCAGTTGTGTCATTGCGTTACTTTAATCCTGTGGGTGCACATCCTTCTGGACGTATTGGAGAAGATCCAAATGGTGAGCCAAATAATTTAATGCCATACATTGCGCAGGTGGCTGTAGGAAGACGTGATTGTTTACAAGTTTACGGATCTGATTTTCCTACAAAAGATGGCACTGGTGTACGTGACTACATACACATTGTTGACTTGGCTGAAGGTCATGTTAAGGCCTTAGATAAGTTACGTAATATAGCAGAGACTGGCTTCTTTGCTTACAATCTTGGAACAGGTGTTGGCTATTCTGTTCTTGAAATGGTACATGCATTTGAAAAGGCATCTGGCCAAAAAATAAACCATAAGCTTGTTGAGAGACGATCTGGTGATGTGGCGACCTGCTATGCCGATGCTTCTTTAGCTGAAAAGTGCTTGGGTTGGAAGGCAACTCGCGGTATTGATGAAATGTGTATTGATACTTGGCGTTGGCAAAGTAATAACCCCAACGGTTATGCTGTTAAATGATTAAAAAAAAAAAAGCATTTCGTAGGCATTTCTATACTTTATTATTTGATAACAGAACATTCTTGAAACCATGTATTTTTTTATTGTTTTCTGTTTTTGTGTATTTAAATAATTATGTACGTATGTATGTATGTCTGCTTATATAAAATAGATTGTCTTAGGAAGTATATCTTGCCTTTTTGTCGCTATTGATGAAAAAAAAAATGATGCTCAACTTCAAACACTAATCGATCACATTTTGTCAAAAATTGTGACGCTTGTTTTGCTGTAACATACACATAATAGTCACTGTTTATCTTAAACTGCATCTATATTTCTTCTAACGTAAAAACCTTTACTTCGTTTCAAAAAAAACTTGTCCTGTTCCTTTATTTCCGTTATTTTCTTCTTTAGTTTTAAGACAAGACTATCTTCATAAAAAAATATATAAATATTTAGTTCAATTATAATAATAAAAAGCATATTATTTTAGCATATATGTATGTATGTAAAGTATTATTCAATGTGTTTTTCGTATATAAAAATAGTTAAAATAAAAAATAAAAGATTAGCAAATAAAAAGTGCAAGATTTCTGTTTAATCGGCGTAAAATATTGTAAATGAAGTCAATATATATATATTGACTTCATATAGATAACGAAATCGATTAAGCGATGTCCGTCCATGTTCGTATTGCCAAGGAACTAGATAAGCTAGAAAAAATCTAATCAATCAGACATAGATTCGAAAATTATGCTATTGAAAATCAGCAAGATCGGTCCTTGTCTACGAGGCAGTGGCCAAAACCTAACAAATCTATATTATTGAATCAACTCCAATCAAAAACAACTAAGAGTGCTATATTCGGCTATGCCGAATCTTATATATCCTTCACCATAAGATTCGGCATAGATTTCACCGTGCTCTCGGGTTATAGGGGGAACCACTCCCCCAGTGTGCAGGCACCGAATCTGTCGAAGGGCTAACCAGTTGCCTTACAAGAAACTGGAGTCACGGGAAACGGTAGCCCATATAGAGAGCCGCCTATTTCTGTAGCCGCTTATTAGTGAGGCCTCTTCGGGGTACACGTAGTGGCTGTTGTAAAGATTGGTGTCCGCAGGGAAAGATGCAGGTAAACAAGTGTGTTGTTGCACTCTGGACCGACGGAGTTAGATAGTCTCCAACCCTCAAGCAAGGGGAAGAACATAGTTCAGCAAACCATGCTCTTGAAATTGCAATTCTGTTGACTACGCCTTCAGGAGGCGTTGGTCCACGCTTTGTATTTTACTCAGTGGTAAGACCACCGTCAGGTTATGGCCGCACGGCTAGTTACTGACGTTAATCTTGATCACGTATACCTTTCACCATATATGCAAATCTGATTTACTGCCGCAACTCCATAAAAAAAAAAACTTATGGGCCTCTGAACTTTTCATAAAAAAGTACGATTGTGCACCATATTTTTAAGATATAAATATGAGTATCATTTAAAAGTTTTTGAAGGGATCTTTCAGGAAATGCTTAAATTTGTTAAAAATGCTTAACCCATTAAGAGAGATTTTAAGTCTTAATTGCAATTTTATAGTTTTTGCGATTTCTAGCACATCTTCATTCGTTGATGGCTACTTATTTCAACCTTTTCAACTCAATAACTTGTTGCATCGACAATGTAAAAATGGTTTATCAATTCTTGGTATAACATTTACTAAAAATTTGTTATGAATATAAGTCATTTTTAATATTTTATTGAAGATGAGTGATGTAATATTCTTCAAGAAAAAAGGCCCTGATACCAGTATTAGTATGGCATAAGTTTATGAAGTGGCTTCTAACAGAAATCTCAATTTTAAGCAGTTCATTTCGAAAAGCTTAGGGGAACACCTACATGTATAGTCACACTATTACTTAACAAGAGATCCATTATTTATAGAAACACTTGTTGAATTATTTCAGTTAAAAAAAGCAATATTAAAAAATAAAGAAGAAAAAGCGTATACTCAAAATGTTCTGACTTGTTCTTAAGAGAATGTTATCTAAAAGGATATCCAAGTTCCCCATTGGGATGGGGTGTTTTTTTTTTTTTGCTGTAATAGCATCAGCATATCATTATCCTATAAAAAGTAAATAATATGCATGATCAGCCTGCTTTTAGGACTTAGACTGTTAAGGCAATATTTTATTACAGAAAAAGTAGACAAAGCAGATAAAAAAGCGACCGTTATGCCTTATTGAAAATGCAGTTCTTAATAAATTAAAAATATTGTAAACTTCCTCTGTACCAGCGCTTTTACCAACTCATCTACCCCGGCCATCCAAGTATTATTAACATTCTCATTCTCGATTTCGGAGGTTTGAATTGTTTTTTTTTTTTTTTTTCTTTAATGCGACTTTAAACGACTTACCCACCACCGTCACTGAATTACGTTTTTTTGTCTTTGTACTCAAGGCTTTATTGGAATTTAAACTCATGATCTTCGGTTTAAATAACAAGTAGACACCTTCTTTTGCCAATGCAGGCGACCGCGCATCATGTGTTAGTTAACTTTCATTTTAAATCCGCATAGACACTTAACATTTGTTAGTTGGTTTGGTAGGAGTAACAATCATTTAGCTCAATTTGCCAAACAAATACAATTTAACATTTTTTAACAAACAACAACATTCGATATTACCTACGATTTTACAGTTATGTACATACGAGCTTCATAAAGTTTAAATTTAAAGAAGACTTTAAGCCGTAGCAGGAGTAATTAAAGTTATTTTACTTGAAATTCGATTAAAATTTATTTCCCTGCTTACTAATTAACTGCTTAAGAACTTTTAAAATACGTTTTTTTGTATATTTTTCAATATTTATGCAAAAAATATACTTTGAAACATAATTTTAAAATGGATGGAAGTTAATTTTGAATGAATAAAATAATTAACGCATATTTATTTTATATATTGAAGCTTTTTTTTAAATAATTTACTATACACTTAAAATTAACAACTTGAAAGGATAACACTATCAGTAATTATTTAAACAGATTTCTATTTACGAAAGCAAATATTTTCTCCCATACAATTGGGCTTTCTTCTCAAACATGGGAGATTTAATAGAAGTATTTACTTTATAAAATGAGTTCATGGAATATTTTACATAAGTCTCGTAAATTTCATTAAAAAAGTTTTTTATGCCTTCATCGTTTTTGTGGTCATGGACAATTAGAAATCTTATCTGACTGGCGGTAACAAAAGCCGATACAAACCACTGATTAAAGCGATCTACTGATTTTAAATGCATATTAGGAGTTTTCCATTTATGTTCGTCAACCAAATCTAATGCTGCATGAGCTATAAATTGTGATAAATGTCGATGGTCTTCTTTCTGTAAAAAAACATTGAGTTAATTGGGTATCCACAGTTCCTACAGGAAGTACTTTATTCTTGGAGTAAAATAGGCTTCCGAACTTACCCTCATTTCTTTACTGACTGTTGTAAACTCCATTTCAAATATGGGATTATCATAATGGCCCACAATTACAAAGTAAAACGTAGGCATAACAATTTCAAAATTTTCTGAAATGGAAAAATCGTCTTAAAAATTGTTTAAATCTATTTTTTGTTTTTTCTTCAAACAGCTGAGCCAAAACAGTAATGCTATTGAAGCTATTAACAGTTTTATTTATGTCTGTACTTTTATGTTGGTTCATACACCACGTTTACATTAGACAATGCTATCATGACAATAAAATAATACGTTTTAGTTGTCGAAAATGCTGACAATTGCTTTTATAATATAGGCGTCCAGACAATAATTATGACAATTACTTTGGAGCAAAAAACCTCTCGCTCTCGGAAACAAAAACATTCTTTTGGCAATTCTTCCTGCTTTCTTTCTATTTCTATTGTTGTATGCAGAGAAAATTGTAGTAAATATATGACAATATTATTAAAATATTATGTACTTAAAAAATTATATTAAAATTGTCGTCATACGTCAAATTACAGTTTTATTTACTGTCTTTAAATTTTCAAGACAATAATTCAGACAATTGAAAAAGTGTACACACACTAGTGAAAAACTGTGTATGTATTGTTATTGTTATTATAGCATTGTCTAATGTAAACAGGGGGTTAATATATGCATCACATACATACACATTTAACAAAGAATCAACAACTAAAAGCATTTAATAAACAAAAAAATTAAACAAATAAATTTTAAATATTAGCGAATTCATAGCAGATGACTGCATTAGCTTTAAAATCTGAAAGAAATGATTTCCTACCAATTTTTAGGTTCTGTTCAAAAAAGCTTTTATTTTTCTGACAATTGTAAGTTTTGCTTAGGGTAGTTGTCCCAACTTAATTAAATAATATTTTATCATAAACAACAACCACATGCAGGATTACAGATGAATGTTGACAAAAAGATATAGCAAAATTAGAAGCAGGCGTTTTGCACGCTGCATGGACATGGGCCGATCTTATTGATTTTTAAAAGAAAAATTTTCGAAACTAAGTTTGATCGATTGGCGAATCTAGTTCACTTTGTGCCTTAGCAAAGTTGCTTTAACACGGACAGACAGATGGATATAGCTTAGTCGACTTCGCTATTCACAAATACTCAGAATATATATATATATATATATATATATATCTATATATATATATATATATATATATATATATATATATATATATATATATATATATATATATATATATATATATTTTAGGATCGGAAATGGATTTTGTAGAAATAACAAACGGAATGAGCTAATGCAATCAACTAACTATTCGCCTTGAGCCC
This sequence comes from Cistogaster globosa, assembly GCA_937654795.1. NCBI lineage: Eukaryota > Metazoa > Arthropoda > Insecta > Diptera > Tachinidae > Cistogaster > Cistogaster globosa. Next base: position 62,795,540 of record OW569405.1, on the reverse strand, counting down.
GTTATTATGCTGTCCAAGCCGAATCAATTAAAGTGCGAATTCATTGTTTGTTTGTTATGTTGTGATTCGACACTTATGTATGTTCTGTTTTTGTTCGTCCCATTTATATGAGAATGAACATATGTACATATAAAAATAATAATTGAACGGTACTAATTTTGTTTCAATGCATTAATTTTTTGTCAGGTAAACTTTAAAATTCTATTATCTAGATGTCTTATATATTTTTATCTAGTAGTAATGGCGTTACCTCTCTTTCTTTCTTTAAATTTTGTTTTTATGCATCCTTAACCCTGTATTTAGTGCTGGTTTTTATATTGGCAACTCTAGCAAAAACTTTGTGTAGATATGGCCTTGCAAATTCATTGCGTCTTCTTTAGTTTTATTTTTCGCTTAAATGGTTCTAGATCTTAAAATTTGGAAAAAGAGTTGATACGTTAATAAAAAAGCACATTGTTCATATATTTAGAAATTAAAATGAACATATTAGATTTGCCAAATGTGATGTTAATTGAAATTTTTGAGTGTCTCAGTTTCGATGAGGTTTCCAAAAAAAGATTAGTGAGTAGAATAATAAACAAAGAAAAATAAAATGCATTATATTGTAAACAAATAAAAATGTCTATTCAATGTAAGGTATGTCGACGTTTTGATCAAATTGCCCAACAAGTTTTAAATGGAGGCTTTAATAAAGTTATTAAGCAACACAATATCAGCTTCAAACGCATCAAAGCTTTATTGCCAAGACGGGAATCGGAGAGACGGTAATTCAATGATATATTTTAATACGGATTATTTTATTTAGGTTATTTTTTTTACACTAGAAATCACTGCCTAGCACGTCACGCCGACATACTTACGTCCATTGAAACCCGGATTTCTATGCTCTCCATGACTTATACAAAATACATGGACTTGAATTTGTGCTGTTTTATTCCGGGTCGTGTACTTGACGAAATTTTTCGGATTTTACGTTTAATAGCGAAAACAAATAAGCCGTTGAGACCACATGAAGTTTTGCAAGAGTTGCGTGACATTTCATCAATGGCAATAGAGCATTTTGATGAAAAGATTGCCAATAATCTAAAAAAAACATTTGCGGATTCTAGTAAAATGTGCAGTGGTAGCGGATATTGTTCAGACACCAGGCGATTGGCAGCAACCAGTGGTTTGGGTAACATATCGTTCGGTGGTATGGGAACTTCAATGGCCACAACATTAAATAGTGCCGCAGTATCTTTATACGGTAATAATATCGCTCATACAAAGACTAAACAACTGTTTAAATAAAAAAATAAAAAGGACATGCATTTAGTGAGTAGAAGTAACAACAGTATCGATGAAAATTTTGGATGTTACTCTGATTTTCCTTTTGAATCGAAATACAGAGTAACCTCTCTGATATTGCTCTGTTTTCGTATCAGTAGCAGCTTTATTACTGCATTTAAAACTGCAGCGCAATGATATTCTAATTGCATGGGGTTTTTAACTCGAAACAAAGATGTAACGAATGATTCTGCATTAGATTTAAAAGTTTTTCATGTTATAACTGTCTTGTGTGGAAAACGAGTATAAGGAACTTTTCATACATTTTTTTTAGGAATAATTGGAGAACGTTTGAGTGGAAATTCCTTGAAAACCAATTTAAGTGATAATGAACAGATTCAAAACTCGCTGCCATCAACATCTACAGGTATTTTGGAACACCATCAACACCCTGTTGGAAGCTGCCCAGAAGCTCGCACAGCAATGATGTATTTTAAGAAACTGGAAACTGAGTATAAGAAGGGTATAGTCAAGGTAATAATGATCGGAATTTAATTATTGATTATAAATAAACTGTTTGTTTTTAAGATCCAACTGAAAAAATTTTCAATTATTCAAAATTATGACCTCGAGCTTGAATAATTTTTGATTTGAAAATTTAACTTATTTAGAACAACATGCATTATTTACCAATGCATATTGCCTTAAATTAGTGATTTCGATTTGAAAATATAAAATAGGTATCTATAAATAGTAATCGCTTAAAATGTGGCAGCTAGGAACGACAGCTATATACTGAGAGAAATTGATTTTACTTGTAACAATTGAAAAATGAGTCGTAAGGTTTCGTGAATATTTTCAAATAAGCTTAGCTTATTTCGATTTGTAAACGGACCCTTGTCACAATATGGACGATTATAAATATTTAGAAAAAGTTTAACCAGCATTTACTTATTAACGTATTGAAATTTACACAATCGCTAATTGTGTGCATATGGATATTTAATTCATTATTTAATTATATCTAAGATTTAATTTAGTAATCTCTTACTGATAATTATGTTTGCAGATGCATCGTATGCAACAAATTCAAAATATTCAAAACAAACGACTACAACAAACTTTAGGTTCCGTTGCAGAGTTAAGTGTACAAATTTTAGAGCTAAAAAAACGTTTGGAAGACGTTGATGCCAAAAATCGAGAAATATCTGCCAACATAAGGCACATAAGTGGAGGTGAGCCTGGAAAAGCTGAAATAACCAAATCTACAACTGCAGTTAATATTAAAAGCAAAATTAATGCTGAAGATGAAACTATTTCATTATGTCCAAGTACAAGTGAATCAGCCGCTAAGCCAGATAATTCTAATTCTAAAAAAAGACGTATCGGTGCTGAACTACAAATTTCTTTAGACGCAACAAAAGACGTTTTAAGTCTACAGGACACCTGTGATTTGCAACTGAAGAAGCCCAAATTAAAATATTAATTTCGTGAGGGGAAATAGTTTTTACTTAATTGTAGTATTGTTGCTTTCGCTTTACCATCAACTTATTTCTTTTAAGTTTTAGTTTCGATATGCATATTAACTAAACATTTGACATGTATAATATTTTTTAACATTTAAAACTGTAGATATATATTTTTAAAAGTATATACATAAAAATATATCGTTAGTTGAACTGAAAATTAATTTGGAAAATTTTATTTAAAATACTTTTACATCCTAAGATTACTGAAGCTATTGATAAACAAATGCTTAAAACAATAATGCCAGTGCTTAATTTTTAATTTCAGCTAACGATTAAATATGTTGCAACCTAATATTCTAAGGAGTTTATTCGAAATAAAAAAGAAAATAATTTCTAAACCTTTAATAAATCAGATTTTGTTAATAAGCCCTTAAATATGTTGTTAATATGATGTGCTAGTGGATATAAAATACATATTCATTTTAGAAAAAATATTAAAAAATTTTTTAATTTTAATTTTCATCAATACAAAACTTGAGCTGAATCAATTGATAGGCTGTAGCGAAGTGGCCATACGAATATGCTTTCTGCGCAGCCATGCATTTAATTTGAATAGTTTTTAATGATTATTTCATAACAATATCATTAAATGTTATTCTTGAAGGAATTAAGCTCATAAAACGTAAACAAAATTTTCAATTTACAACACAAAATTTATTTTTTTTGCATCCTTTACGTTAAAAGTCATTCCATATAAAATCAGCAAATCAGTTAAGATGGATTTAATCTTGTAATAATGTTCTTAATTTACAAAAGATAAAAATCTACAATCGCTTAATTGTTGCACTCACCATTTTCGGTTCATACGAGAAGCTTAAGTTAATAAGTCGTATTTTTAAGGTTACATGCTCCTGCAGCAAAAAATAAAAGTTTGATTTATTCGTGTCTATTAAAAGAAAACGTAAATATTAACAATCCTCGTCATATTAAACTTACTAGCATATCCCATTTATCTATCTAATGGGCTGATGTTCTTATTATATTAGAGTTATAAATTAAAATTAACTCGTTTCGACAACCGGATATCTTAATAATTTGTATGTTTTATATTTGGCATAGTGGGGCAGAATCAATATGTTTGCAAATTACATGGTACTTAGCCCTCACCTTCAGCGTGAATACAGGCGAGCAGAAATGCCAAGAAAATTTAATGTTCATTCTTCCATAAGCCTAAAAATATGCAATATAATATTTGCTTTTTTTTACAGAAAATAATTATTTTAAGCCTTTCAAAGGTCATAGTTTTTAAATACATAATAGAGGCCTGCACAAACGCATTTGAACACACAATCAAAATATGGCATATTTTTCAAATGGTTAAATGAAGTAAGGTCGCGATAAACAAATGCTGTAGTAATAGTAACCAAACACTTTTTTGGCAGTATTTAAAAAATTTCTTGAAGTCTTAAAAATATCTTAATAAGAGAACAAGTCATCTTGAAATATCTTATGATATACAAAATATTTTGAGATTTCAAGATGTCTTAGAGCATTTATTGAGTAAATTGAGAAGACAGCATTCAAACATAGGCTTATTAGACGTGAGAGTAAGAAAGCACATAAAGGCCGGGGCACATAGAATCCGTCATACGTTAAACTTTGACAAATTCAACTGACAAGTCAGTTAAAATACATGTTTTCTTATGAGCGCTGTCACAATCAATACGTGTCCGTCAAAGCAAAGTACGAAAGTTGGTCAACTTTTAACTTTTGACGTATTTTGAATACTTTGACAACTATCAACTGCTTCTTCCTCTCTGTTTTCTTTTAACTCATGCTGTATTTCAATTAACAGTGAACAAAATATAATAATATAAAATATATAAATTTAAAATTGAACAAAAATAGAGAGCAAACTTTGATTTAACATCCGTCAGCAAAGTATTCATTGTGCCAACCTCATCCGTCGTTACTTTGACTTTAGTTGAATTTGTCAAAGTACAACGTGTGACGGATTCTATGTGCCGCGGCCTTAAGACCAAAATATATTTTTGCTATTTTTTTATTTTATAAGAAATTTAATTTAAAAAAAATGTGCATATTTTTCGTACTTATATTTGTTTATTATTGCAATTTAATGAACTGTTGCTTTAATTTTATATTTAAAACTTATTTAATACAAAAGTGTGTTCATATAAACATCCATTTTTTTACAAAAATTTATATTTAATTACAATATATGTACTTAAAAAAAATTGTATTTAATAAAGGATATAAAAAGGCGCCGATTCGCAAGGCCATTATACGTGCATTTATGAAGTAAAATGAAAATGGAAAAAATTTAACAAAAATAAAATTATACATCTTGCAGAGCTGTAAATGAATAATTCATTTTTGAATTAAATCGCGAACCTTTCGTGAACTGAATTAGCAATTCTTGAATTACTGCTTTTCACACAAAAAATGAGTTGAATGAAATTTGAACGAAATGAATTTGGTGAAAACGATTTGGAATTTAATTCTGATTCAAATAAGTTTGTACAATTAATTGCAATTTGTTTCTAATTCAAATGAATTTTTTAAAGTGAATTCGTAAAGAACTTTACAGCTCTAACAACTGGAAAGCTGTGTATCTGCAGACTATTTTTTATACATACTAGATAATTGTTCGTAGTACAATCAATGATTTTGTTCAAGGACTCGTCTAATTTGGACACTTCACACTCAGTTAAAATATATGCAAATAAAAGAATTACATCATAGAAAGTACAATTAGCCTGCTCCACGCCACTATAGTAGTGTTGTGCATTAAACTTAGCTTTCCCAACTCGAAGACGACTTGGCATAACGCAATCTCTTCTTGTCATATTAATGTTGCATTTAGGTCTTACAGGAAAATAATAAAGTCGTCTTTGCGATGCATTGTATTGACTGAAAATTACCCTTGGTATAATAGAGGTTTCCGTAGTATGTAATAAATTTTGTGCTTCCTTGGTTGCTACGTCAACGGACCCATAAAAGTAGTACTTGTTAATTTTCATTTGGTAATATCAGAATATGGATGTATATTTCGAGATGATTTTTACAAATAAGAGATCGAAGTGCTTTGTACTCTCAAGGAAAATTGCTGCCTTAATAGCAGATATCTCTGCCGAAAAAATACCAACGCCATTCAGTAAACGTGATTCTATAACTGTATCAAATATCAAAAAAAACTTTTATTTCAACAACAGCAAATGTTGTAATCCAGTTTCAAAAATAACCATCTGTATAAAATAAAATTTCTGGAGCAAAAGAAGAAATTTTTTTCTTATAACCTTTTTTTGAAGACTAGAGGATTAATGTTATTTTTGCGGTACGAACGTAAACTTAAGTCTATTATTGCAAAGTTTTTACCATTATTTGAGGGAGAAAGTTTTTTTTTTTGCAAACTGATATTGTGTTTAATCAAAAAGGCAGACAATTTGCGCAATAGCAGATTAGGAGCAACTACTTTGATGTTCATAAAGGCTCCAAAGTTTATCATGAAGCCCATCACTAGAAAATGTAAAAGATCTTGATGCAAAACTAGCTGCTTTTTTTTTAAAGATCTTGAAAATTTTGATATCCGTCCTCAAATCTAAGTACTTCTAAGGGCATTGCTCTTAATAAACCTGACGCTGTTCAGAAACAATTGTTTATAGCACTATTTAAGCTATTCACATTCGTTCTAGATGTCCAGCCGTAAATTGTGATACCATGCATTAGAACACCAATAACGAAATATTGGCAAATTTCAAGCGCAGTATTAATGTGAGGATCCTTAGAACGAAAGCAAATACGTTTATAAAAATTGCTTATTTTGCTCAATTTTGTGGAAAGGAAAGGAATACTAAGCATTTTGTAAACAAAATTCTTAGTACTCTTATTTGTTTGGTAATATTAATTGCAAAACTTCTAACGTTTATAGTGTTAGCACAACTGTCGCATTAATTGCCGGTGCCATAGCATCTCTACTAGCTGCCCAACTATTTTAAGTTTGCTGTAAGTTTTTTAGACTATTACAAGCGTCTTTATGGTTTCCGAAAGCGATTCTAACTCCAGAAAAAAAAACAATAATAACAATTGCGGTTGTAACAAATCTGCTAATATTGTATTTGGAAATGTCAAAAAAAAATGTAAAATAATATGAACATTTGCCATATTATAAATAGAAATAGTCATTGAACACTTAATGTTAACATTTTTGATTTAAAAACTTCTCCTATGCAAATTTCTATTTAAAAACTACAAAATTTAGTAAACGTTCACGGTCGCATTCAAGAAGTTTTTATTTATAAATTAATATCTATATGAAAATATGTTTTACGAATCTTTAAAAATACCAAATCTTTTTACTCTTTAACTTTAATTGTGGCAATACTGCGCACACCAAAGTAAACAACAAGCGTGTAGTTAGACACAATAGTAGAATGCCAAGCAGCATTTTTGTGGAACGCTACATTCGTCATTAGCATTCTTTCTATCACTGTAATTTAGGTTTTTTACGTATAAACATCATCTTATTTGATAAATAGAACACGAGGAATATTCAAAAATTACGAATATTAAATTACATGCACGACACGTTGCTTTCATACCTTTTTCATAACCATCAGTATGATACTGGAACATTTACTGTGAAGAAAAAAACATGAAAAAATTTACATTGGCTTCGTTGATAAACCGAGATAAGGGAGTATTCAGGAGAACATTGAAAAACGTTTTAGTTTCATTGTAGACTTTGCTTAACAAATTTAATATTCCTCGTACTTTTTGGGTGCGGTCAGATAAGTCAAATATTTGACAAAAAAAAAAAAAAAAAAAAAAAAACGTAACCACTATCTTTAACAACGTATTATTACAAATGACGATTTATAATAAATGTAATATCTTACCTTTTACATTGGGTAGGATCTTAATATTCACCCCTATTCTGCGTTTCGATTCGAATCGAAATTTTCTCCGTCTGACGACTTTGGTATTCTGCGTTTCGATTCCGCTCAGTTTCTTTCGATTGTATGTATTCTGCATTACGATCGTAGCTCCGTTTTTCTCAGTTGTTTTTTTTTTTTGTTAACGGAGGAGTTTTCCTTATTTGTGTTTTTTAGTTAAAAAGTTAAAAATGTAAGTAGAAAATGAGATAAAATGTTCAGAAACGGTTTAAAAAACCCTTAAAATGATTTCTAACTAATTTATTTAAATTTCTTTTGTTTTAAATTGTTAATTTTTGTACTTGAATCTAATGTGTTTTTTATGTATTACGGGTCAAAAACAACAACACCAGAGCAGTATGAAAAACTGGCAAATTTAATGGCATCTAAAGCAGACATTACATGTGGATACCACCAGCGATCAAAGGAAAAAGTAGCAGCGTTTTGAGAGGAAGTTGCATGAATCCTCAATGCACTAGGTCCTCCAACAAAAATGCCAGCACAAAAATTAGTTGCCATGAATAACTAATTTTTATTTTTATATTTTTATCATTTTATTTAACAATTTTTTTATTAAATTTTATCAATAAATTATTTTTAAATATGTAAACATACAACTTTTTGTATTAAATTTGACATTTGTTAATGAAAATAATAACAAACTTGCTTATATTGCTATTTCATTTCCACATTCCACAGTGATGCTATTAATTTTGTAAACATTGTTGTCTTCCTCTTTTTCTTTCGATTCCGTTTTTCTTCAGAATACCAATTTTCGATCGCAACGTAACTGAATGCGGAGACTTAATCGAAACGCAGAATAGGGGTGATTATCTTTTATTTCTCCTAAGTATTTTTATGTTATTTAACTTATATTTAGACTGTAACCAGGCAAGCTACTTTGTAATATATAGCTAAATTTGGCCAAAAGTGGGTTTTTATATTACATTTAATTGAGTAAATAAATAAATATATCTTAAAAGTATTTGAAGACAACATTTTTTTCCAATAATTAAGCGGTTACGTCTTTTTTGGTCAAATATATGACTAATCTGACCGCACCTTTTTTCTTAAATTCGTTGGCTAAGTATACGATGTTGACAACGCGCACAGTACCTACAAGTAATTTAAATTAAAAACTATGAGCATTTCCAGAAAATAAATAGATTTTATATTTACCATTATTTTATACTTTTCCTTTAATAAAATGAGAGACGTATTTAAGAATTTCAATGTTTGATTTTTATTGTTGCACATTTGTTAATATCTACATTCTATAATAATACATCAATATATATGTATTTTGAATATATATACTAAATATTAAAATAAAGTTAACAAAAAAGAAAATATAATTAATTGAAGAATATAATGATGATTTAAATAAAAAAATTATAATAAAACATAAGTAAATATTGATTCAAACAATGAGAATGTTTAATAGTAAACGAAAACTTAAAATAATATTAAGAACATAAAATACTCTGTTGTAGTTTTAAAAACTACTTGTTTGTATATATGTATGTAAGTGTGCATGTTATCTGTGGGCAAAAGGAAAAATATATTTGTGTATAAGGAATACGCATTAAAAAAAATATAGTAAATGAAGATTTTTTTTTTTTTTTTAATTATGGTCTGCCATTCTTATAGAACTATTTTTTGCCTTGTTTTATCATTTATTTTAAGTTTGTTTGTTTGTTATAACTTTTATTTTTGTTAATTATTATATTATTAAGAATTAATGCAAATCTTATGCTATTGTATCATTTTAACAATCAATATAGGCCTTATTATTATTATTATTATTGTTTTATTATTATTATTATTTTGTTTTTGTGTTTATTATATGCAAAATGTTTAAACGTTTAATATAAATCGAATTATCCTTGTTCTCCAACAATGTTAATTTACGAGAAGCTTATCTACCACATATTGTTTGTTTATTACAGTAAGCATTTATAATTAGGTGTTTTATTTATTTTTTTTTTTAATGTTTTCATTTAAAAAAAATATGAAAAAAAGGAATTTGTAATTTTGACTTTATATAAAAATTGCATTTTTTATTTCTGGAATATTTTTTTTATATTTTATTATGTATATTTTACATATTCACATATTGCAATACAATATGTACAAGAACAAAAAAAAAATAATGAATTATGTTTTTATGTACATTAGCCCCAAGCCAAATTCAAATATTTTATCAAATATTTGCAAAACTCTAAAACTTAAAATAGAAAAAACAAAAAAACAACAATGAAATGTTATTAATTATAAAACAATTTTCATACCAATTAAAGCCGGTTTTAACGTTAATGGCCTTTTAAAAATTCTTTTTTTTTCTCTCACAGAAATTTCGAAACAAACTTAATTTTCAAATCATAATTTAATTTATTCGTTTGATACAACGTAACAGACAATATAAACACATCCGTTGAGAAAATTAAAACAGAATTTTTTTTAAAGTACGTATATTTATCAAATTAGGGGCAAAAAGAAGAGAAGAAAAACTGACGATTGATATTTATTTTTTTCTCTCTCTATATTGCTTGTACCTAATTAAATACAAGTTTCTGCTGATTTCATATTTAATTTTACAATCTTTTCACTTTTGTTATAAAGTGAATAAGATCGCAGCGTTAAGTTTAACAAACATAAAATAAAATGCATTTAATTAAAAATGATTCTTTTTCTTCCTGCTTTTGGAAGAAAATTTCGAAACATACAACTATTTTTGTTTTTTGCCAGTTACTCCACGCTTCTGCTGTATTTTATCTTTTAGATTCTTAATCAGGTTTTCAATATCGTCAATGTTATACGCATAAATGAGCTTGCACTGCTTTGCTTGAATGTTGCCATTATTTAAATTTTTTAAGGCATGTTGAAGGCAATAGACGTTACCTTCATCGGTGCGCACCATTGAAATGTAAAGGTTTGCCCGACAAAGATCACATTCACTCTCAATGGATTTATGTGGATGTTGTTGTTGTTTTTTGCCTTTACCACTTTTTTCATTTGAAACTTTTTCAGTGGATGTTACACCAGCAGCCTGAAATTTAGATACAAAGAATTTAATGTAAGATTTTTTTTATATTTTGATTTTAATTTCAGAAATTATTAGTCGAACTACTTAAGTATTGAAACGAATAAATATCTTAATTCATTGCGACCCCATAAAGTACTATATTCTAAGTTCTTATGCATACCGAAGACGATTGAACGATGTCCGCCCGTGTTCGTATTGAAATCAAGTTTGACAAGGCACTAGATGAGCTTAAGAAATCGATCGGATATATATATATATATATATATATATATATATATATATATATATATATATATATATATATATATATATATATATATATATATATATCAGGGACCGAAAATAACAGTTATTTTTAAAATTTAAAATCAAAAAGTCAGGTGGATATAATTTGTCTATCAGAGATTTGAATACAGCATATTGATGCTGTTATGCTAAGGAATAATACACTTAGAAGACTTTAATTTTTTTGACTTTTATCAAAAAGTCACTTTATAATAATTATTTTTTGACCGATATTTTTTCGGTCAAAAATAAAAGTTAAAATATGACTTTTATTTTTTAAGTCAAAAATAAAAGTTAAAATTTGACTTTTATTTTTTAAGTCAAAAATAAAAGTTAAAATTTGACTTTTATTTTTTAAGTCAAAAATAAAAGTTAAAATTTGACTTTTATTTTTTAAGTCACAAACTAAAGTTATAATTTGACTTTTGTTCCTATTGAAAACAGATGTTAAAAAATAATAATAAAATTTTAATTAAATATTAACAGTTTTTTAAGAATTATAAGTACATGTTGTATTTGTATTAAAACAAATAGAAAAAAAATATATAATAGAGTATGTATACGAAAACGTTTATTAGCTAGAAAGTTAAGGAGTTGGTGTTTTGCACATTTTGCTCTGAAAATACAAATTACATTTAATTTCCTTCATTTTAATATTATATTGTTCACTCTTTCATTGCAATGACTCAGAATTCAATTTTACCATTAATATAGCTGCAAGTTCTGTTCAAACAAATTGTAGCGCAAGTCGCTGAGAACAATCTTAAGTGCTGAAAACGCGCGTTCTAAACTAACTTGTGTCGCAGGTACTTGATGAATAATATATGCCAAGTCCTTTAGGCAGGGAAAAGCTTTTAGCTCTATTATTCCAATAAAAGTAATATCTTTTATTTCATGTAACCAATGTTGGTTAGAAATAACCAAACCAATAACACTGATTGTCATCGATCATAGTCAATTTTTTTTCTGGCTTAAAAAATAAAAGTTAAATTTTAACTTTTATTTTTGACCGAAAAAATAAAAGTCAGATTTTAACTTTTATTTTTGACTTAAAAAATAAATGTCAAATTTTAACTTTTATTTTTGACCGAAAAAATAAAAGTCAAATTTTAACTTTTATTTTTGACTTAAAAAATAAAAGTCAAATTTTAAGTTTTATTTTCGACCGAAAAAATTAAAGTCAAATTTTAGCTTTTATTTCTGACCGAAAAAATAAAAGTCAAAAAATAACTATTATATTTTGACTTTTTTGAAAAAAGTCGTAACTGTTACGGTCCCTGATATATATATATACTCACGCTCATATAATTAAGTTACTCTAAATATAATTTTTATTGAAATCAACAAAACATTTTTTACATAATTAAATACGTTTAAATTCAATTATAAAGGGTCATTCAAATGCGACGCCTAGATGTCAGCACTATATAATTTTTACACGTGACATCTTTTCAAATGACATAAGCCATTTTGTTTTATTAGAAGGTAGTACAGTTTTAACCATGGACAGGTACACATTGCAACAACGCGTTTACATCATTCAAAGTTATTATGAAAAAAAATTTTGTTTAGTGACGAAGCTCATTTCAGAATGGATGGATTCGTCAATAAGCAAAATTGTCGTATCTGGGATGATGAAAATCCTTATTCATGAAAAATCTCTACACCCACGAAAAGTTACTGTTTGGTGTGCATTTTGGGCAAATGGAAATGCTGTTACTGTGAATGCTGAGCGATACCAATCAATGTTGAGAGACTTTTTATGGACACAGTTGATTCATATTGATGTGTCTGACGTCTATTTCCAGCAAGACGGTGCTACATGTCACACAACTCGAGAAAACATTACGCTTTTGCGATCAAAATTTCCTCAACGGGTAATTTCATGAAATGCAGATTTCAATTGGCCTCCAAGGTCATGTAATCTAACACCATTAAATTTTTTTTTGTGGGGTTTTTTGAAAAGTCGAGTGTATGCTAACAAGCCACAAACAATTAATGATCTAAAGAACAACATTCAAGTTGCAATTCGTGAAACAACACCTGCAACATGTCGGAGTCATTGAAAATTTCGATATTCGGGTTGATGTCTGCAGACGCAGTCATAGTGGACATTTGAATGATATTCTATTCCACTTATAATTGTAATGGATCATACTTTTAATAAAAAAAACAGCTTGAAAAAATTGCAAATAGTTTGTGTTTTATTTCAAAGAAACATGTATTTTCTTGCCGTGGAGGACGTCTGACGTATGGTTTTCTGTCACTGCCAAACACGTTAAATTTGGACTCTTCGCTCCAAACCACCAATTCCCAAAGTTTTACGTTTTCCACAAATGCTCTTTAGCAAATGCTTGATATTTTTTTCCGATACATTCGGTTTTTTTTTCAACCTATTCGTCCGTTAAAAGAATTTTCTTGCAAACGGCGAGGTATGGTTTTTTTTTTCTATTTGCGCTGGAGGTAAGGAAAGGATCAAATTTGCTTAATCTTACCAAGTAACTATTTTCTGTAGGGATAGCTTCTCTTGGCTTATTACGTGGCAAACTTTCAAATGTGTTATTTTTTTATAGTGTCGGACAGCATTGGACAGCATCATTACCACGAGAAGAGTCTATATTGTGTGAAACTCTCTCAATATTTATATATATTTTTTTTATGTTCCAAATTATTTTTCTCTCAACTTAAGTGGATGATTTGTTTTTTCCATTGCGATGTCGATAACAAATGTTCTAAAAATTAACTTAAATTTATTAAATTTATATATACCTACGACATTTCCTGCAATAAAATGTAAATATACCATCCAGAAATAAAGTGATTTCATTGTGTGAGCACACGTACAATGTTGATCACTGCGCACAACGACCGGCTTACTAGAATGCAAATTATTCTACGAAGATGATTGTTGCAGTGTTTATACATAATATAATTTAATGGGCTAACTAACCAGTCGTACATCAACTCTTAAATTATATAAAGCATTACTATGTATGCAACCATTAATATAATAATCACCCTCAGTGGTGCCAGAAATTTTCATTAAAAAATCTTCATTTATCGAGAGAAAAATCTTATTTTGTGGAAAAATTTTAAAATTTGTTTATTCAGTTTTCTTTTCAACGTTTGCAGATAAACCAAGAAGACATATCAAAGTTACTGCAAACTTCGAGAAAGTTGTAAACATAAACTTACTAACCGCTCTACAAATATTTGACATTGTATGTCAAAACTCCTCCACAGTAACATTTTCTAAATTCTTAAAATAAATTCAAAGAAAACAGGAAAAATTTTACACCAGCAGAATATAGTGCTGCATTTTTTGCAAACAAATGTAAAAGCTAGAAAAGAACAGTGAAGAAATACTTTGGTTTGTATCAACCTCGACTAACCTTATTAATATTGATATAAATATTACTCTTATTATTTTTATTTACATAATTAGTTGGTTAAATAGTTGATGTTTACAATGTACACAAACTAAGGTAGATAGATACGGAGAATGCTTATAAAGGATGTAGTGGCCCAGAAAATCATTAATAATATAATGAATATAATGATGTAAAATAATTTTTCTTTTTTAAAAAAGGTTTTTAGAAATTAAAAAAAAGATAAATTAAGTCCAAAATAAATTTTATTTGATTTATATCCACAGTTCAACTCACAATTTCTTAAAAATTAAGTTTTTAAAACATTAATTAAATTCTTGCAGTAGAGTTCCCGAAATTCATTATCTAAATATTGTGTCTTAGCGTCTTCCATTAAATTTGAAAAAGTTTTATTGGACTTACTATTGAAGTGGGTCAATATAAGAAACCTTTTTAGGGCTGCGTCGTTAAAATCAAATTCTTTATTTTATCAATAAATTCATTTAATTCAGTAGCATAAAACCTTTTATCGAAAATATTAGTTTTTTAAAACATATGCACCTGGTAAACGTCATTATTCTTTTGTACATATTTATCCATTAGCGGCAATGATACAATTTTTGGATTTAGGGTATTAATTTACAACAAAATTGTTTCACATAAGTAAATATGTTTAATAAATTTTAACAAAAAGATGCATTAACTTACTATCCGCTTTAGAAATATTTACCATTGTGTGCATCGCTGATCACCCTTGATTTTGACATTTCCTTTTTTGCCACCATATTAAGTGAAAAATAATAAACTTAAATCAACAAATAAAACTTTCGGGCAAACGCCTGATCAACTTTTGCACATATTCTGCTCATCGTTGATTGTAAAAAACCATGGTACTTTGCACAATCATCTTGTACATGATTCCTTCCCCAACACCTTAGTGCTGACAGAACTCTTATGGACGGCGGAATCTACCACCATTAATTTTTTTCTCTTTAAGGTCTGCCTGGACCAACCGAATTAATTTTATGCTATATTTTTTTGAAAATCTATATTTAAGGCGAAACTCCTCATTCGTATATACTAGAAATGGATTTCTTCTAGCCAATAGATCTACGAGGTATAAAATAATCTAATTTACTGCTATATATGTATCAACTTTTATATTTTCTGTATTCATGCAGTTGTATTAATCAGTTGCGATGTGTTTTTCGGATCTTTTATTGACATGTGCTTCTTAACAATTTTGTTTTTAGGGGGGAAACCAATGATATTTAATGATATTCACGATATTTGTATGATTTAAATCCTATGTTATGTACGTATATAAATATAATTCAAAGCAATGTTCATTCTAAGTCAAGTTTTTTTTTGAAAATTTTAATTTAAAATAATTGTGTATTTATACATAAGTAGTTCTAAAGGCTTTAGTTTTTCTGTATAATATAAATTAATTGGCCCAGTAGGGCTTTTATATTACATTTTAAATTTATAAATAAATAAATAATTTGTTTAAAGTGTCCAGCATTCTATTTTTATTTTTTTGCATAAATTTTGTTTTTACCTTTAAATAAATATTTGATACTGAACAGCTGTTTTCTGTTAAAATATACTTGGCGGATTGTTAGTCAAAGTCTAGCAGCTCGCTGGTCGAAGTCTAGCAAGTGCCTTGTAAATAAACTTTATGCCAATGGTCTGCCAGCTTTTTGTTGTGTATATAACTGAAAAAGTCCAGAAAATATAATTCTTGCAAAAAAAAAAAAGAAAAAAAAAAAAACGACTTCAAAACAGACAAATTTAAAATCATATTTCTTTAGGACGGTTATTATGCATTAATTATATTACATTATATTCGAGAAAGATTGCGTCAGGATTTTTTACATGCCGTAGAACAAAATATGAATACAGACTAAACAAGAAAATTTAGCAGTTACATGGTCACCCTTTACTTTTTGCACTTTTTATTGCTAACACAGTAAAACAAAATTTGTTTGAATTCTAAGCGTTAGTCTATAACTGTTCAAAAGATTGGCCATATACATCAAATAACAACCAATTAAGGCACCCTTTCATTTCTAATTTTAAATATTTATACTTCTTATTATACTTGATATAGTAATGGACATTCTGTCTAATTTTCTAAAGTCTGCCTGTAACGGTTTCAAAGATAGGGCCATAAAGGTCAAATTACACCAGTTATAGGTGCACCCTTTAATTTCCAATTTTAAGTTTGCTACTTGTTATAGCGGACTTAGCAATAAAGGTTCTGTGCAAATTTCAATCAACTGTCTACAACTGTTCAACAGTTTAGTCATATACATCAAATAACAGCAACTGTTGTAACACCCTATAATTTATAATAAATATTTATACTTCTTAATATACCACACAAAGTAGTGGACATTTTGCTTAATTTTGAAGTGTTTGTATATAACGGTTCAAATTTTATACTTGTTGTTATAGCGGACTTAGCTATACAGGTTCTTTGTACATTTCAACTGTCTGTCTATAACGGTTCAAAAACTTACATCAACTATTGGGACACCCTTTATGGCGAACTTAGCAAAAACGGTTCTTTGTAAGTTTTACTATCGGAGTACCCTTTAATTTATAATTTTTTATGTTTATAAAGGTCATAGTAACCGACATCCTGTACAATTCTCAAGTGTTTGTCACATATGGGGAAACTCTTTAGTTTTAGATTTATTTTTGCACTACTTTTTGCTATTGGAAGCTATAGTAATACGCATTTGTTCTAACCGTCAAGAAGTGCGATTTACGGTTCATAATACACTTAAAAAATATGTATGTTGTATGGGGACACCCTTTAATTATTAAGATAATGAATTGTTTTTAAGACCGGACCAATCTGTAAGCATAGTCTATCAAATTACAAAAAATTTTCAAAATTGGTTTAGAAATTACTGAGTTCTGCAGGCACAAACATAAAAAAGCAACATTCAGTCGAACTGATAAACTTTTTTTGAAGTCGGTTAAAAATTTTAAAAATCTTGTATGTCGTTGCCCACTTGATCTTATTTATGTCTTTATAATGACAGGGTTCCGTAGACAAAGTAGAAACATGGTTTTTGTTAAAATACTATCCGCCTTTCACAGTCATTTATCTCTGGAACCGTGATAGTATCTCAAAACAAATATTAAATATTAAAGGATGTTCCGAAAGTAACGTGATATTCATTAAATTATTATTTTATTTTTATTCTGTGCATTAATTGATTTTATATATATTTAAAGTAAATGTTTTTTAGGTAAGGTGTTGAGAATTGAATACCATTTACATTCTGATATATCTCTTAATATTGTACACAGCAGTTTATTTTAGTATTTTGTAACAGTAACTTAGACTTTGCTGTAATAATAAAGTATTCTCTACACAAATATTTATACCTAGAGTTTATGCCTCTTTTTTTTTTTTTTTTTTTTTTACGTCGTTAGAATAGCCCGTTGGTGGAATATTTTACCTATTTCGTTGCGTGTTTTTTCGCAACGCTAATGCCTGAAAAAAACGTGTTTGCAACACAGCTGTGTATAAACTAAAAAAAACTAACGTTTTAACTATTGTAAAAACTAAATCCGCCTTTAGTTATTGAGAAATGTTTTAAACTTTATGTTTTTCTTCATAAATAAAAAAAAGAATTAAGTTAAAACTATTTAAAAACATTCTAGCTTTTGTGCTTATTCCTAACGGTAAACTGGTATGTTGTTGCTGCTTTTGCTTTGGCTGTCTTTAATTATGCCTGCGCCCAAGTGAAAGTATTCAGTGCAAAAAATGTCATTCCTACATCTACAATGTGGTGACATTTCTGAGAAAGAACTCACATTTTGAAAGAGAAATCGAAATCATTTTTTTTATTTGTTCCGGTTGTTCTGATGGTTATTATGGTTGTTCGATCTATGATGAAATCAAAGATTTAAAATGTTCATTTGAAAATATTGTTTAGGAACTCAGAGATGATAGCAATGAATTGAGAAATGCCATGATGAAAATGATTGCTAATTTTAAGAATGACACTTCTTTATGCATTAAAGAAATGAAATCTGACATTGTAAATTGTCGCAAAATGGTGGACCAAGTGAATACCTTGTTTCAAAAATTTAAAATCTGAAAATAACGCCTTGCACCGCCGATTAAATAGTTCTGAAGTTGTTGTTAGTGGTTTTACCCTCTGGCCTTAATAACCTTGCGTCAGCTGTAGTCTCGTTATGTAAATATTACAACACTGATATAATCGAACAGCAATTAAAACATGTTTGCTACATGAATAATATGAGACAAATTATTATTAAATTCAACAATATTGACGTTCATGACCTGCTAACGAAAGAGTACTTTAAAACGCGTTCTCTTAGAGTCTGTGATGTTTTGGGTGGCGAAATCCAGGGTCGTGTATATCTAAATGATCACTTTATCCCAGTAGCGGCTAGATTAAATGCGCTTTGTAATAAAATGTCACGGCAAAAACTTATTTCAAGATTTAAGGATGGTGTCTGGCTGGATGTGTGAATCTTATGGCAAGTTACACAAACGCTGCACTCTAATTTCTGTTTCTGCATTCTTTTCTCCTTCTCATAAGTAAAATAACTACTGTAAATTTTTTATTATTCTTACAATTTTTTATATTTGCTTCTTATATTTTAAAACTGAATTAACTGTTGAAATATGAATTTGTATATCTTAAACTTGGATCATTTTTTTCAGTACTTAGTAACTATAAAACGTTTTAGTTTTCAATCGTAATTTCTTTGCTTTAGTGGGTAAAATTTTTTTTGATTTGTTTTTTTTTTTTTAATTAATGATTTTTCAATCCGATTGTAATTTTGTAAATATTATAATGAACTTAAAAAACTATGTAATTAATCATTGGTTTCCTGCCCTTTACCTAAACGTCTATGTCTCCTGATTATAACATCGAAAGTCCCAATACAAGCAATGATTGGTTTATAAAATAAAATTGGTCATCTTTCTCACAAAAACTGAAAGTTGAGCATATTAATTTTCAAAGTCTTAAACCCTGCGTAAACAATACTAAATTTGATTAGTTTTGTAGTATTGTTAAAGACAATCTTGATTTAATTGCGATTTCGATTGCTATTACTAACTATAGGCTGGTTAGAAACGATAGGCTACTAAGAAAAGGTGGTGGTGTGTGCATTTATCTGTCATTTGGAATTAAATTTCAAGAAGTTCTTAAAGTTTCTTCCTATGAATGTGAATCTATTTTTATTGAAATAACTTTTAATGGTGTGATATACTTGCCACATGGCAATATAGAGAATTTCTCATGCGATCAATGTGTTCTCATTGTGGTCTTTTTATTAGTCATAATTCTATTCCTACTTATGTCGATATTTCTCATTCCTCAACTTCCTTATTGGACCTATGGCTTTTAAGTGATCATTCAAAAATTGTTTATTCAAATCAACTTCAGTGTCCGTCTATATGGCTGACTTCCAAAATGTTAATTGCTTTGCATTCGAACAAAGTATACTGTTTCATAAAGCCACTGTACAAAATATTTACAATGTATACGATTTCAAAACGCCAACAATGAGTATTTTTAAGGCAGTAAAAAAGCAACCAGGCATCAGTTTTTTAGTTGATGCTTTGTTTGGTATTAATTTGTTTACTCATAAAAAATAAAAAAAACAACCACAAAACGTTTTTGTTGGCAAAGAAAAAAAAACATAAACTATAAATAATGACCGACTTACAAAACTAAGTTAATTTGTTTTTAATAATTAATATATATAAATAGAAAAAATTTATTTTTAACATATTGCAGCGAAAAAAATGAAATCATAAGCAAAAAAAAATTGCTTCTAATAACACGGTTGCGAAATAAACCTAATTTTTGCGCAAAGCTCAAGAAGCGCACCGTTTTGTGGGAAAGTCTTGAGAGAAATTAAGGATGTGGATGAGACCTTTCCCTTCTCCAGGGATGATGTCACCAGAAAGTTTTTAAAATTCTGTGAGACTTATAAAAGAATTAAGAAGCGCAACAACACTTCTGGAGAAGTGCACTGTGTTTTGGCTTCAGTAACACATTCCTTTTTCTTTTAATAGATTTTATTACAGCGAGGAAATTTTGTGCAAAGTTTCCACTCGAATTTTCTGATAGTTTAAAAAAAAAATTACCAAATAAAAATTTTACTCCCGACCTTTCCATTTTCGTGTTTGTCAATAATAAAAATGGTGCATTGCAACATTCCTGTTTCATAATGAAAATTTAAACAAAGCATAAAGTTGCGTTGTATCGGAACTTTGCATATGAAAAAAGTTTACATGCCGCAGTAAAACTGTATACCAACTTTGTATTCATACATTTTGGAAGTCAGCCTATCTCACCATTCACTAATACTTGCAGCCTTCAGCATTAACTTCCCTAAATTTTGTGAATTTATTGAATATCGTAATTTTAATGCCATTGATTGGAGTGGTTTATTGTCGTCCTTGTCTGAGTTTGACTCGTATGCATTTTTTAATTCCTATGATGTAGATAATCAAAGTGATATTATCAACTCATTGTTTGCTTCCCTTTACAACTTTGTACCTGTAGTTCGAAAGGGGTTAAATCAAAATGACTGTAATCTGATGCTATTGTGTTGGTGAGATCACTAAGAAGTTTAGCATACTCAGCGTTCTTACATAACAAAACTGCAGAAAATTGGGCCATATTTTGCAGGTATCGAAATAAGGCAAAATCTGTCATTCGATAGAAAAAAAGAAAACATTTTACTCGATTATTTTCTGGCTTGAATATCTCTGGAATGTGGAGGGTTTTAAAGTGCTCCGACTTTACTGAAAATGGGATGGGTTCTAGTAATTTTAATGTTGACGAAATAAATAATTATTTTGCTAATACTCATTCATCTGTTTTTAACAACGTTGATTTTGGTTCTTTCGATGCTGTTGACGGGACTTTCTCTTTTGCCTGCATCAATGAAAATGAATTGTTTGAGGCCATTTGCAAAATTAAATCCAAATCATTGAGTGTTGATAAATTTCCAATCTGTTTTGTAAAATTAATTTATCCCTATGAATCTATGTATTAGAAGTGTCGATGACCTCAGGCCAATTTCAATTATCCCGGCGTATAATAACAGATCAGATTATTTCTTTTGTCCACAATTCAATTAACCCATCGCAATATGCTTTTTGTCGTGGTCATAATACTTCAGCCTTATTACTGGATTTGACTGATGACATTAGGTCCCTTTTGAATAGGGACAGGGCCGCTGCATTAATTTCGCTTAAACTGACCAAAGCTTTCAATTCTGTGAATTTTTGTATTTTAATGAGAAAGTTGAAGGAGAATTTTAATTTTTCTACAACTGCATATAAATTGATTTATTCTAACTTATGTGATCGTCAGCAATTTGTTGATGTACATAACAACTTTTCGAACTTAGTTAGCCTTAACTCAGGGGGTTCCTCAGGGATCAGTTTTAGGTCCACTTCTTTTTGTTCTCTACGTCAACGATTTTTCACTTCATATAGATAATAGTTATTGCAAGTCATACATTTTTGCTGACGATATATTTCTTCTTTTTACCGGTATGCGATCTAATATAAATGCCCTACAGTTAAATATTAATGAAAACTTGCTACGAGTTTACTATTGGTTGAATGAAAACTCACTTTCCATAAATGCTTCGAAAACAAAAATGCTGATTCATGGGAACACTTCCCTGCCCTCGCCTTCTCTAAACATATTTTTGGGTCAATCTTGTGTTGAAGTTTTGGATAAACTTAAATGCCTTGGGGTTTTCCTTGACAACAGGTTATCTTTTCAGGGCCATATGGACTATCTCTGCAGTAAAGTGTCAGGGCTCTTGCGACAACTTTATTCTACTAATATATATGTTTCTTTTTGTGTCAAGTTAACCTTGGCTCACGTTTGTTGGCTTCAAAGGCCAAAACTTAGAATACCGTAAAATAAAAATGCGCGTGCCATAAGGAGGGGTTTTGTCACCAATACTAAAATTATCGTAAGCAGGTGACTGCAAATTTACTTATCCGATAAACAAATTGAAGAAATAAATCCCAAAACCCCTAAGCATGTGGCCAATAAACCGAATTTTCTGCCGAAACATAATTTTAGCTATCACTTTTAAAATTATAGCCTGAAATCTTGGAAGTTGTCTTTAGTAGCCAACATCACTTTTGATCGCACGAAACTTACGTCAGGCGAAAACTTCAATCCCGAAATAAAAACCTAGTTCAGCAGTAGCTCTTGAGGAAAGGAAGATATTGCTGGTCAAACAACAAAGTGATCTGCAGTCCAGACATTTCCCCGATTGCACGCCCCCTTTAAGTTATTTAGATCATCGGATATAGGCACAATTTCTCCACTATCAGTTTTAAATGAATATTAATTGATATTTTCATACCAAATCCTTTTCCGAAATTTCACCTTATAAGTAGCCTTTTTTCTCCTATGAACCTTGTCCTGATAAAACTGAAAGCAAACATAACAAAAAAATAGTCATTCAAATCTGTCGCGTCTTCTGGTGATCAGTCAAATATGTTGTGGTCATGGCATATTTTTACATTTTTTTCCTTAAAATGTTAACAAAACATAAATAGTTTATTAAAACACAAATTACAGCAAAATTTTTCTTTTACATTTTACAATCTTCTGATTATTTTTAAGATCTTATAAACCCTTAATTTGCAATTAAAATAAAAATAGTTTGTTGATTAAATAAATAATCTTTTAAAAAACTCTGCGAATAGTATATTGTAAATTTTATGATTGTTTTTTATACATACCTTAAGTTGTTCTCTGGCAGCCGTTTCTTTTTCGAAGACCTCCTGTAACATTGGCAGCATCTGTTGTAAAGTATCAGGTGTTACACGTTGATCATAACCTAAGGCAAATAACAATTGTTCCAAAGAGAACATAGCTGGTTCGCAGCTGTCATGGATATCCTTAACAAAATATATATCATATTATTTGATTATGATAGTTAACGAAATAGTTAAACTTACTCTAAAATCATCTTTAGCCAAGTCTAACCATGAAGATGTTGCAAAATAAACACTTTCCGATACAACATAGCCAGTAGCTAAACTTGATGTGTAAGCTCGAGGAAATACAACAATAAATTCTCCAGGTTTTTGTTCAATGCGACATAAGGACACACCTCGATCGGTAAGCATATGTGGAGGTACCATAACAGTATCACAGGGTAACCAAATAGTTTTATTTTGACAGTGCGTAGGAATAAGAGAAGTCAGAGCAGCCCTAAAATTGGCACTTTGATCGTCTGGTATTCCATACCATAGTTTGGAGGCACCCGTATGTAAATATTCAATCCACGATAAACCGTGAGGGTCACGGTACCAACAACATGCAGAAAAAAGCATACCGACATGCAGCGTTGGTACTGTTACACCCATAACAGGTCCCAATGAACGCAACACTGATCCAGTGTTGTTTGTAAGCACTTTCAGATTCCACGGGTGTCGCGCATAATTGGAGCCCTTTCCTTTAGGCCCTGGACTTGGAAAACCGAAACCCCAACCAGAGGAATCTATCGAACCGGAATGTACACAGACGTGACTATCACGAACGGCCACGTGGCGCCAAAATTCTGCTTCTACTTCATTCACAGTAGGTTCAGTATTTTTAAACCACAATGCCATTGTATTTCGTGCAATGCGATAGAATTGGCTTAATGGCATACTGCGTCCCTTAACAATACATTCCATGGATACACCATCAACTTCCTCCTCAGACTCTTCTTCGTCATTCTCCGATGTTACGTCGTCCTCTTCATTCGAAACACTTTCAGTGTTAACAAACCGATCAGCGTTTCGTCTAGCGCGAGCTTCACGTTTTGCCCAATCGGCTTCAACTTCATCAAAAAGCTTTTGACGTTCGGCTGGAGAGAGTGTGTCATAAGGAAGTAAGTATTTGCAATATATATCATCTAATTTTGTTACGCGATCCTGCGCTAACTTGGGAATGCACATCTCCTCAGCAACACGAGCCCATTTTTTCTTTTCAATTACCTCTTTAAGTCCGCCAAGCTCCTGGACAGTGTGATATAGACGTGGCAAATCGACTTCCATCCCTCCAATCCATGGTGGGTGAATCATCACGATACTTTGAGTAGCCAAGTATTTTTTAATTGCACTTAGCTCTTTTGCACTAGGGCCCCAGCGGTGCAGCAACTTATGCACATACTGATTATAGGCCGTAAAGCGCATTTCATCAGATATGCGGCATTCGGGCTTAAAGGAAGTAGGGGGTATAATTTTACAAATTCCAAACCTGGCAGCAATAGGAGTAATGCGTTCTATAAATTCGATAGGATCTGCAAATTCTTTTTCGGAGGGTCGGAAAATAGGAGCTTCAACCATTTGAGTTGGGTCATCATGGCGTGGGAAGGCTGTGTTATTTGCCATTTTAATAGGCGTATCGTCTTTAAACTTTTTATTCGAACCATGTCCTGCCGCCCCACCACCCGAGGCTGTCACAGCTGCAGCTGCATTTCGGGATTTAACTGAACCAGAAAATAGAGAAGAATTGGAATTTACACGTTGTAAAACACCGCTGCCGCCGCCACCTACTCCGCCAGCAGAAGATGTGGATGGACCCTGAGCAGCTGAATCTCCCTTAAATCTTGGTTGTACTGTTCCAATTGGTACATTTTTCAAGCTATTCGAACCCGAATTCGTGACCGCTGCAGCAGCTGCAGACGTCGATGCACCTTTTTTATCGCTCGTCATTAAATTCTTTACAATGTCTGAGACATTCATTGTATCAGGCAGGGGTTTAGTGTTAGATCCCATTTGAGCTTTAGTTACAAGAGTAGCATGCATAATAACTTTTTGATTCGGACCATCAGGACCTTCACGACCTAACTTTACAGCTACTCCTTGAATTCCACCATCACCATCGCCACCAGCACCAGTGCCTTGCAATGGTATGTAAAAAGTGTGACCATCTCCTGAATCAGACTCAGCGTCTTTTACAGGTTGCTTTGATTCGACTTGCAAATTTTTCTTGCTACCTTTTCCACCCTTTGTAGTCTTTGTAGTTTTATCACCATCAAGGCATACTTTAACCAATTTGGTTTTCTCAGATGGACTTAATGTCAATGATACTGAACTAGTTTGAGAATTTCCACCAGCCAACTCTTTATTTGCAATTTCAGCCACAGCAGCAGCATTGCGCTTTGGTTTCGTTGGCGGTGTTCGCTGGGCTATTGTTGGTGTAATATTAATTCCATTATCGACATGAGAATCCTTTCGGTTTTGTCGTCGATATGTAGAGGGTTTGTTTGATTTCTCCTGATCTTCAGCGTCGTCTTTGTCAAACGAATATATAGATTTTTCATTCTCAACAGAAAAGGCAGTGCCGTAGGTTCCTACAGAACGTTTATGACTTGTAGTTGTCGATATTTTTAGGTCCGTGCAATCTTGTTTTTCAAACTGTTGCTGTTGTTGTTTCGGTGTTTGCTTTTGTTGATAAACAAGTGCACGTTTAGGGGTTCGGTTAATAGAATTTGTTGTAGAATTTGCACTTGAAATATCCGGAGGATTGATAGACTCTTTTTGGTTAGCATTTGATGGTTTCTCTTCCGTCAGCTCGCCTGAAAATTTTTTTCGATTTTGTTTGTTACTATTAGCTGTTGTAAGCGTTGTGATAGGTGATGGCGGCGTTTTCTTTTGACTTAACAATTTTTGGTTAGAGTTTTGCTTTCCAACTGTCAAAGATTTATTAGTTATTGATGTTTCTTTCTCAGTTGTTTGCTTTATCTCGCTCAATAATGTTTTGGTTGTATATTTGTCGTCCTTGAGTTTTTTGTCATAATTTTTATCAGATTTTTCGGACTGTGTAAGCTTTTCGTCCACACTTCCAGGTGCAGGAGACTGTTTATTGATAAGTGCTTTATCCAGCATTGAATTCATAACCGGAGAGTTCTTCTCCATTTCTTCATCGATTTGAGGACTTGCAGGTTCGATTGGTTTAATATCTTCTCTTCTATTGTTAATTCCACTACTTGTAGCAACAACAGGAGTTGCTTTGAGTGAAGGTCCTTTGGCAGACCAAGCACTTTCACTTTTACCTAAATCACGTGTGGCTTTTGAAGATGAACTAAATGATGTACTTTCCTTGTCGTCACGAGTTGGTGGTGGTGTAGAACTAAAGTTGTTAGGTCGCAAATCTGAATCAAAATCGTCATCAAGATCATCTTGGATTTCATCTGGATTCGAAGAACATTCAATAAGCCATTTGTGAATTTGTTCGTGGGTCATATTCACTTTAGCTTTGCGTCTCTCCTTACCAGATAATTGATCTCCGATATAACTCTCAGTTGGGACTACAGGTCCCAGTACAGGTTTGTGAATCGAGCCGCATTTTCCCAAAGTACATTTTGTGTTATCGGGACCTGAACTTTGCGCCAAACTCACACTCGCGATACCAAAAATTTTTCCTGATTCTTCCTTGCTTGGCATTAAGTTTGCCGCTAATATACTACCTATTTCATCCTTTAAAGGATCGTTGCTCACCTGTCCGGAAACTGAGGTCGAACCCGTCGGATTATTTCCCATAAAGTTTATGTTATTTGATATCAAAGTTTTAGGACTCATTGTTACGTTTGGTGCGGAAAGTGAAGAGTTTTTAAGAATACCGCTACTTGAACCGGAAACATCAAATTTTACTGGTGAAGGTGACGGAAATGCATTATTTCCAGTGCAATTTCCTGGGCGAGATAGAGTATTTCGATCAAATTTGGGCGTTAAAAAATTGGGATTAATTTTTGGTGAAGGATATGCCTCAATTGGTGGTGGATATGTAGTTGGAGGAGTTTGATATTTAATTGGCGACTGGGTAGACATTTGCGATGGAGGAGTTGTCAAATGAGAGGTGACCGCATTAGTTGGAGGTGCCACAAGCGATGGATTTTTCGCAGATTGTACAGGGAATTGTTGCA
Source organism: Cistogaster globosa (assembly GCA_937654795.1). Lineage (NCBI taxonomy): Eukaryota > Metazoa > Arthropoda > Insecta > Diptera > Tachinidae > Cistogaster > Cistogaster globosa. Next base: position 62,768,185 of record OW569405.1, on the reverse strand, counting down.
AATTTGCTGTTGGTCTTATATGTGATGTATGAGGAGTATGATAGTGGGCTGGAGATTGTGGTACATACATAGGCGATTTTCCAAAAGTTGTATTTATTCCAGATGCAATATTACCTGTTGGTGACGCCGGTGGGATGCCATATGTAGCAGGCACACTCAAGATCTTCGAAGTGGGTACGGGAGACTTCTTTTCAATCATTTTTAAAGGAGATTGTGATGTTGGAGTCACTGGAGCTGGTGGCTGAATATTACAGCTTATCGAAGTTGGTATCGTACAAATTGGACCTCCTATTGCTGAACTTGTTGATGGTGTTGAAGTCGTAGCAGATGTTACCACTGCTGTGGTTTGCGGCGGTGGTGGTGTCAGCGGAGTGTGCTGAATTTGTGTGGTAGTAGTAACAGATTTAGTAGCAATAGGTAGCATACAGAGACTGGTCAATCCTCCACCAATCGTAGTGGAAGCGTTTGCGATTGGTGAAATAGTTGGAGATAGACAACCACCATCTGTGGACTTTGGATACTCTTCCCCGTCTTTATCGCCGCTCTTTACATGGGCCTTAATTGCCAAAGGCTCATCATCAGAATCACTAAAGCTTTTTTCAAGTTTACGTTTTGTTTCATTTAATTCTTCATTGAGCAAAAAATCTTCTTCATCTTCTGCAACTTCTTTTGGTGACTCTGTTTTACTTTTTTTAACTTCAGCTAGATTTTCCGTAGATTGAGATATTTTTGCAATAACCCCTTTTTTTACAAGCATCCCTTCGATTTCACGTTTGGGTGCAGGTAATACTTTAGGATTTTTCGGAGGTCGACCTCGACGACCGGCTGTTGGTTTTGTTTCAATAGTAGAAACTGTTGGAGTTGGAACAACAGTCAGTGGCATATCTGCTGATTTAGATTGCTTTGGCGGTGGAGATCCCTTGCCCACAGACGCAGTATTACGTTTCAGTTCGTTTTCCATTTTTTCCATTTCACGGACGTTAGGACGATCAAAACTACTTAACGATATATCATCATCGTCCTCTGCCATTTGTAAACGATGGCCAATTATTCCCATGTATATAGTTGCTGCTTCCTTTGTTTTACGTGACGGTCTTTTATTTCTAGTAGGACTGCCTTCGTATTCTACTACTACCTCATTCTCAGCAGTGTTATCATTGTTTTCAACTTTGGATTTTTTACGAGACTGTCTTGCATTAGTTCCCTTTTTCGGCGAGTGTGGAGTTGATTCTCTATCGATGTCATTATATTCGTCATCAATTTCTTTCTTTTTGAAGCTCTTTGCAGGCGGGCCTCCCGAACGCTTACTTTTTGATTTTAAAGTCTCACTATCCAATTCGGGCTTCTCTATTACTTCTGGAGCTATTTCATTTTTAACATCTTCTGTTTTAATGGCATCTTTTTCTTTTACTAAGTTGCATTCTTCAATGGTTTCCTTTTTTGGAGACGCCTTCTTTCCACGAGAGTTTATTTTTTTAGGGCTTGATTTATTTGAACCAGTTTTTTTCAATTTAATTGCTTTAGCCAAGGGTTGTTCGTCGTCAGATGAAAATTCAAACACATCTAATTGTGCTTTGTTTTTGTTTTCTGTGACATTCAAATCTTTTACTGCAGCTTGAACCTCGTTATCTTCGGTCTTTGCCTTTATTGATTCATGAAGATTATCAACATTATTAGTGGACTTACATTTATTATCTATTTCTGTTTCCGCAGTTAATCCTTTCTTTGTGTCATCATCGGTGTCCTCATTGTCTCTGTGTGGTACCTTTACGGGCTCAAAAAATGCTCTTTGCCTAGTCATTCGACCTGAAGGCTCTGGAGAAGGTATAAAAATTGGAGACTCCTTCTGCCTTGGACGTTTCACATTAGCCTTTTCTTTAATAACGTCTGATTTTACTGATTCTTCTTTGTCATTTTCTAAATTTTTTTTCCTGTTGATTGAAGGCGGCCTTCCTTTTCGGGATTTTCCTGTTGTTTCGCTTTCCTTTGAGGGTGTTTCTGACTTCCTCTCAGAAATAAGCGGTGTTTTTACGACTTTCCTCTCTTTACAATCCGCATCTGAATTAATCGCTTTGCTATTTTCATCTACCATTGAGAAGTGTTCGTCATCTTCATCGTCTGATACATGACCATGTATAGATTTCGATCCTTTAGTACTTGAGCGATTTGATCGTCTTTTTGAAGTTTCTGTAGGATTATTGCACTTTTCATCTGCGTTACTTCGATTGTTGCGGCGATTGCCATCAGCTACAACTTCTGCTCCTTTACGCACAGCAAAAGAAGGTACATCTTTTGCATCTTCTTTCTCTTCTTCAACATGTACTTGTTTGTTATTTTTATTTTTGTCTTCTATTTTATTTGTATTAGTTTCGTTTTCTCCCGGAGAGACAACAACTTTATTATTTACCACAGTTTCTTCTTTGGCAGATACATTTTCTTCTTTTTGTTTTGCATTCTTAGGCGGTCGACCTTTTTTCCCCTTCTTTTTAATTACTGATTTAATAGCGGCTTTTTTCGCGGGCCTTTCAGGTTCTTTACTTTTACCCTGGTTTAGAAAATCCAAATGTGGCGGTAAAGCTGAAGAACCGCGAAAACACAGAAATGTTAAAAAATCTTCAGTCTTCGGTCGTTTGTTAGGCAAAATCTCAGTTGGTGGTTCACGACTTTCTGATGAAGTACTTGGTCCTGTATTGGAAGAGGATGACGCTGCAATCATAGAACTAAAAGAAGATTGAGGTGCACTCTGTCCTTGTGCAAACTTGCGTTGAGCTTGAACTTTTGTCCTGTTGAAACGAGTCAAAACATTAAGAGAATAATAAAAAGTTAATAAGTAACCACAAAAGACAAATTTAGGATTTTAATTAATTTCTTAATTTTAGTCCTTCTTCCTACCACACCTACTCTTTAATTGATTATTTACCTTAATAAGAATTTCAAAACTCTGCCTACTCTAGTTCTCTAGGTGTATGATATTTTTCACTTTGCATGGGAGGTATCAGGCCCACTGTTCTAATTAAGTCTTTAATTCGCAAGACTATAAAAACTAATATCCTAGTTACTATTGCAAAGTTTCACAGCTCAATCTATTGTAGTTCTCTAGGTGCATTATAATTTTTTACTTTGTGTGGAGGGTACCACGCCCGCTATTCCAGTTTAATCTGTGTTTCGCTAAGCTATGTGCATTGATGTGTGGGTTACTGATGCAAAATTATAGTTCTAATTATAGTTCTATAACTACACGGCAATAATCTATCACTTTATATTGGAGGAGCCACAGCAGACTACAAAAAGTAATATCTCCGGTACTAAATGACCCAAAGGCCAATTATTATATAGTAATAAAAACTAAGTTTATTATTCTTATGAACGCTCAAATTTAGAAAGAATAGCATTGTTTATAAATTGATGTGATAATACAAGAAAAAATCAACTATAGATTTTTTAAAGACCGGGAAACTATTAAATAATTTTTTACCAATAATCGGGACACTTTCTTCTAATAACTTTAAAGAAGTGTATCAATTATAGAGAAATTGTATTTTACCTACAAATTAAACTCTGATACTATATATTTCAATAAATATGTTGATTTTAGTCGGGTTTTAAAAATCATGGAGTTAGTTATTGCAAAATTATGAGATGCAGGCATTTCACACACGCGGAATGGTTTTATTTGCGTTATAACCATTGCGATCCGCAGTAAACAAACAAAAATAAAACTTTAAGGAAACTAATTTCAATTTGTATTTATGATTGGAATTTATTTCTGTATCGACCCTTCTTCAATTGACATAAGCTAGAGTATAGAGAATATAGAGAGATATAGCAATGGAAGTCCTGACAGATGTGTCGAGGGAAAGTATCTGATGGTTTCGGTTGTTGCTAATGCCTCCATGTTGGGAATTAATGGTCAAATTTATCACTCAATGCCAAATGACTCTAATAATGTAATGTTTTATATTTCACGTGCTATAACATCTATTGAAAAGCGTTGCAGTCAAATAAATAGGCCTTGGCTATTGCGTATGCATGTATAAAATTTTACAATGTGATCTAAGGTCCAAAGTTTACATTGCTTACAGATCAGATCAAAGGAATTCCGGATCATAATGCTAACAGGTTGCAATGGTTGGCTTTAACTATGTCGTGTTATGATTTTATTATTCAATACGTGATCACCAAGGATTTTGGAAACGTAGATGTTTTGTTTAGGCTTATAAATAATAAACAGGCGCAAGCCGAGATTTTTATAATTGCAAATATATCAGCTGAAGATAATGTTGAAGCTGTATTACAAGAAAGCTTTTCGGAGATTCCTGTTACATGACAGTTGATTTATATCGCTGCATTTCATTCTGCTTGTGTCAAATTTTTCTTGTTTTCTTTGGAAAACGTCTGCATACATTTGTAAATAATTTTTTTATCTAAAAATTATTAAAAATAAAAAAATGAACCTGAGCCGAAAAAAGAAAATTTTAATTCATTTATAAAATCAACGGTTCAAATCCTGATTGAAAAAAATTACAAAAGTAAAAGGCACCGCGCATGTACATTCATACTTAACAACAATTAATATGATACTGGAACAACATCTATAATGTTGTGAGAAAGCAAGTATGAATAATTAAAAAACAAAAGAGATACTTTAAGTTGTGTGCTGACGTTGTCTAACCAAACTAATACTGATAAGTTGGTTAAATAGATGATGTTTACAATATACTCAACCTAAGTGATAGATGCGAAGAATGCTGATGAAGTATGTAGCGATACAGTAAATGCTGCACTTCATTCTGCTAGTGTCTAGTTTTTTGTTTTCTTTGTAAGCAATTTTTCTTTAAACAAATTTTTAGAAATTAAATTAAACAAGTAAGAGTGCTATATTCGGCTATGCCGAATCTTATATATGCTTCACTGTCTATGTAAATATAGTTTAGTAAAGTAACTCCAATCGAAAACGCAAATATTGGGGCGACAGAAAATTAAAAAATCCAAAAAAATTTTGGTACATAGATATAATGCATATAATAATTTTACATAAAATTATATATAATTTTACATAAAAGTGTCATCGGCTCTTAATGGGCTAAGCATTTTTTAAAAATTCTAGTATTTCCTTAAAGACCTCTTCAAAAGCTTTAAATTGATACCCATATTAATATTTTAAAAAATTTTACAATTTCAAAACCCAGTAACCCGTGTTAGTGTTGAAATCAAGTTTGCCAAGGCACTAAATGTGCTAGAAAAAAAAATAAGTATGTCATTCGATCAGACATAGTGTCGAAAGAGGTGCTATTGGAAATCAGCACAATCGGTCCATGTCATTCGAGGCAGCAGGTAAAACACCACGCCTACCTCAAATTTTTTCATGTCATTTGAAACAATAAAGTAACTCCAATTAAAACAATAAATATTAAAAATAAGAAAAAAAAACATCAAGTTAAAAAATTGGCGCTCACCCATATCTTCCGAGTTACGGGGCTCTGAAATTTTCAACTTTTTTAAAACGTCTATATGGGTACCATTTTAAAGGTTTTGAAGAAATCTTTAGAGAAATACTTAAATTTTTTTAAAAATGCTTAACCCATTAAGAGTCGATGGCATTTTTATGTAAAATTATGTATGTACATATATGTAGTGCTTAAAGTTTTTCCCATTTTTTTTAAATTCTCTCTTACACCAATATTTTCTTTTTTGATTGGAGGTTCTTCATTAAACAAGATTTACATAGATGGTAAAGGGTATAAGATTCAGCATAGCCGAATATAGCACTCTTACTTACCATTCGTTACCTGTTTATTTAAATTGAATATATTGTTGCGAAGATGCTTTATTTAGGCCATAAAAAGAAATAAAATTAATTGTCACCAACAAAGTAAAACGAAATGACCTATTGTGTATGTTTACAGTGCCAGAAGTTTCTACAAAAACTTCTTAATCACAAAACAAAAAAAAAAAAACTAACATAAAGCAATAAAAATAAACGCAACACACAACTACACAAACACCTACAGAACAACTAATAAAAATAGACAGCATGTATAAATTCAAAATAATAATGGAAGGTTCAGGAATCAAATAACAATCATCATGTCTTAAATCAACGGTTCTCAAATGGGGGTCCGTACCAACCATTGAAGGGGTCCACATGAAGAACCGAAGAAACAGTGTTTTCAAAAATAATAAAAGTTTTATTTTGAACTTGGGCTTCAAAGGGGTCCGCGGAAAAAAAATTGTTTACTAGGGGCCCGTGAACAGAAATTTTATGAGAACCCCTGTCTTAAATGATAAAATTCTGAAATATTCTACCAACAGATGGAGCAAGTTCTAGTATATTCAAGAGCCTAAACATTGGGTATATAAAAGAAACGGCCATACATGCTGATTCATTCTTAGTGAAAACATCATCCAGCGAAGATCTCGTGTTAAACAGTGGTGAAGTTGCCATTGCGTATTTTTGTGTACTAATCGCGAATAAGTGAATAATCGTCTAATAAAAGTGTAATTTAATTAAAGTAGTAAATAAATTGTGTTTATTTATTTTGCAATAAAAGAACTCAGTAAAATAAACGTTTATAAATTTAAATAAAAGTAACAATATATTGAAACTACCTTTCCAATGACACTCATATTGCCTCATTTCACAACAAAATACTCGATTAATGTCATACTGTACACACAAGCTTTAGAGGCCTGTAACTCAGAAATTAAGGGTCAGCCCCAAATTTTCCATTTAACATTTTTGACTTAAAATTAAATTTTACACCCTATAGACAATTTTTTTTAATTTTTAAGCTGCGTTCGTAAACTAGATTTGTTTCAAATATAGAATAATTCTTTTTTCTTAAAAAGAAGTCATATCGTTGTGTTACTAGAGATGCATACACTATGAAGCAAAACTGAACACTAAAGAATCTTGTTTTTTGGTTTATCGTGTTTTTTATTTAATTCTTCTATTTGCTTATAATTCAGTCTGCAAATAAACATTGTTACACTGTTTGAAAAACAATTTAATTAATAAACAACAACAATAAAATCTATACCAAACGATATTTTTTGAGATAAGCCATAGTGTTCACTCTTATTGTAATTTTACAATTTAAAGTAAGGAAAATTAAAATGGAATAAATGTAACGGTATATTCCATATATTTTTTGATTGAGGCTGTGTAAATAGTTAAAAGTTACTTATTTGATTTCGTTCGCCGTGGTGAGTATACAATTTTTTAATTGTTTTAAGCATGAAGCCGCGCAACAACAAAATTATTGCAGAGGTTGAAAGATTGCTTCGAATAGGAAAATCTACACGAGAAGTTGCAAAAGAGCTCGAAATTTCATAATATCTAGTAATGAAAATTAAGAAAGATAAAAATTTACCCAGTCAACATGACACAAATGGTCGCCCGAAGATGATAAGTAAAGCTGATGCGATGCGATGCATATGACACGATCCCTAATGTCCGGAAAAGTAAAAACGCCGAAAGAGGCAAGTAAAAGCATTGACAGTGAAGCTAATGTATGGACTGTGCGGCGTGCACTTAGAAGTGTTGGTTGCTTTCCTGCAAAAAGCCAAAGCAGCCTAAGCTGTCAGCAAAAAACAGAAAAGCTCATCAAGCGTTTGCGTTACGTCATAAACACTAAATCACTGACGACTGGAAACGCGTCTTATGGTCAGACGAATGCAAAATAAACCGGTTTAACTCAGATGGCATTTATTATTTTTGGTCAACACTGGAAAAGCAACACAGCAGCTTATAGAGGCGGTTAAACATGGTGGTGGGAGGGTCTTTAATGGTTTGGGGGTGTTTCTCGGAATTTGGTGATGGTCCCTTGGTTTTGGTGGAAGGAATAATGAATAAAGAAATTATTATTATTTATCAAATGGAGTTTTTTGAAGAGGATATTGTCTTTCAACATGATAATGACCCAAAGCATTCATCACAATTAGTGAAGAATTGGCTTGCAAATGAAAAATTTACCACAATGGTATGGCCAGCCCAAAGGCCAGATCTTAATCCAATCAAAAATTTATGGTCGATTGTGAAAAGACGACTGGGAAGTTACGAAACACCTCCAACTAGCATTAAAGATTTTTGGAGTAGAGTGCAGGACATTTGGTCAGAAGCATGCCTCAGCGTCTTGCGGCAGTACTAATTTTTACCACATTTAAAAAAGACATGGGGTGCAAAACTGAACACTCTTAGTGCATTAAATTAAGTATTCTGTTAATACAGAAGTATTTTTTCTTTCTGTTGTTTGTAATCTTAAGTTATTAAATGAAGTATATTTGTATTTAGTTTGAAATACCTAAAAAAGTAAAAAAATTTTATAAAATCTACAGTTGTGATTTTTAAGTGTTCACTTTTGCTCCATAGTGTATGCGAAAGTACTCTACAAGTAACGTCTACTATTAGAACACACTTTATTTTCAAATCCAATTTTTTATTTGCTGTTATAGCAGACTCAGCAATACAGGTTCCCTGTAATTTTTAGCTTTCTGTATACAACAGTTGAATAGTTTGGCCACTTACCTCATTTTACAACTACTGCTGAGACCTTTATTTATTTCCAAATCCAAATTTTATACTTGTTATAGCGGACTTTGCAATACAGGACCTGTATTACAGGTTTTTTGTAAATTAAAACCGTTTATCTAAGACTGTCAGGTTACCCACATACATAAAATTACATCAACTATTGTAACATACTTCTTATTTACCAGTCAAAGTAGTCGATTTCTGTTTAACTTTCAAGTGTTGTTTATAAAAGATAACATATATGTTAAAATAGACCAATTATGGGAACAACCTATAATTATTTCATACAAATTGTGGGTACCTTTAATTGTTCTTATAGTATACTTTGCAGTACAAGTTCCTTGTAAGTTTTAGATGTTTAGATGTCGGTCCATAACGGTTTAAAAGTTTGGAGACATACATCATTTAAGAGTAAGTTCGGGTAATGTGGTATAGGCGGGTAATATTGTGTAGTTGATTTTCTCTTAAACTAAGAGCATAGCAATAACGTTACCAAACTTAAAAGCAGTGTGACCGTTGGCAATTTTCAAAAAGTGGCACAAAAATGTGGATTTTTCTTAAAAAAAGTGGATTAAAAAAAGTGCCGCCAAAATGGGGATTTATCCGAAAAAGGGGAAACTATTTTAGAAACATAATTACTACTATAAACTCTTCATTCTCAATTTACATATAATGTTTAATTCAGTTCAACGCTTTGAAGTTTCATTTATTTACAGTATTGTTGCGAAGATGCTTTATTTAGGTCATAAAAATAAATAAAAATAATTGTCACCAACGAAGTAAAACGAAATGACCTATTGTGAATTTTTACAACGCCAGAAGTTTTTACAAAAACTTCTTAATAACAAAACAAAAACAACAAACATAAAGCAATAAAAATAAACGCAACTACACAAACACCTACAAAAATACTAATCAAAATAGACAGCATGTATAAATAAATTCAACATAATAATGTAAGGTTCTGGAATCAAATAACAATTGTCATGTGTCTCAAATGACAAATGCGTAGTAAAGAAATATTCTACCAACAGATGGAGGAAGTTCTGGTTTATTTAAGAGCCTTAACATTGGGTATATAAAAGAAAAGGCCATACATGCTGATTCATTCTTAGTGAAAACATCAACCAGCGAAGATCTCGTGTTAAACAATGGTAAAGTTGCCATTGCGTATTTTTGTGTACTAATCGCAAATAAGTGAATAATCGTTTAATAAATGTGTAATTTAATTAAAGTAGTAAATAAATTGTGTTTATTTATTTTGCAATAAAAGAACTCAGTAAAATAAACGTTTATAAATTTAAATAAACGTAGCAATTGGTGTCATAAGTGAAATTGCAAATAATAAATAAATCACAATGAAATTTTAACGAGCTTAAAGTTAAGCAGCTAAAAGTGAAGCTGAGTAAATTGGATTCTCCAACAGTGGGCAACAAAGCGGAATTACAAAAGCGGTTAATAGACGAATTCAAGCAGCGAGGCATTGATATTGGAACCTACGAATTCGGAGAAAAGGAAGAAAAGGAAAATTTGAAGTTTGTAACCCAGCAACAAACAGCGTTATGGACTTGAATTGAATTGAATTTGCAGCTATGATGAAGAAGATAGAAGAAAAAAACCAGGAGCTACAAGAATCATTTGACAGCCTTAGAGCAATAAAAGAAACCTCTAGTGACAATGGAGAAAGACTTTTAGCGGAGGTAAACGAGAAATTTCAAGAAGTTTCAGAAGTCTTCAGTAAACGAGTGGACGTCGTGGAGCTGAGAGTTAGCGGCCTAGAAAAAAAGGAGAACGAAGAATTGAATGAATTAAAAGTGCAAATGGGCGAACTTCAAATTCGAAAAGGACCAGTGAGTTATCTATGAGCATGCCAGCAAGATAAGTTTTGACGGCACCGCACCCTTTAATGTTTCTAAGTTCCAGTTCGAAACAGTGGCCAACAAGAACAGATGGGACAATGATAAAAAAGGTATGTAGCTTATTTTGGCCTTAAAGGGAGCAGCAGCAGAGATACTCGAAAGCTTACCAGCCGGATGTAGAAATTATTATGAGGACATAATGGATGCCTTACAACGAAAGTACGGCGGTGAGCATAAAAGAGAACTTTAAAGAATGGAGTTACGAGGCAGGGTTTAAATAGCAAATGAGATGCCTTAAGACTTCGCCATGGAAATTGAACGTTTGGTGCAGCTGACTTACCCAGGCGAACATCATCCGTTTCTTGATCAGTTTAAAATTGAAGCATTTGTTAATGGTATACGAGATCCAAATGTTAAATATGCGGTTTGTGCTATGCAAAAATCCACCTTTGCAAAAACTATCTCGTACGCGCTAGCACAAGAGACCGCAAAAAACATCTCGAAACCACAGGTGTACAAGGTGCGATGTCTTGAGACTGATGATTATAACCACGGCTACAAAAGGAGCGAGATAAAAGATATCGTCAAAAAATAATGGAGGAGGAAAGGGGTAAGTCTCGCGCCAAGTGCTTCAACTGCAAAAAAGTTTGCCAATTCCAGCGCAACTGCAGATCAATAAAGAAAAGATCAAGATATGCTTCGCCAACGAGGGACAACAAGCGGGCGAATAACACCAAACCGCTCGAGTCACCGTTAAACTAAATCGAGCTAGCGCTAAGGGGCAAGTGCTAGCTCCCACAACCGCTGGCCCCGCAATCTCTCTCGATTTCCATTGTGCACAGAAAAATAGCAATCTAACTGCTTGCGGTCTTATCAACGGAAGAAAGCAAGTCCTCACCATAGACACAGGAGCGTCTCAGTCTATAATAAGGCCCGATTTAGTAAAAGGCGCAGTGGAACCGTTGGCCTGAACAAAATGGTTCTCTACCTCGAACTTGCAGAGCGGCTATTGGCAAGTAGAGATAGCCGATAAAGACAAGGAGAAAACCGCCTTTAGCGCGAGTGGTGGTTTGTGGCAGTTCAAGGTGATGCCATTTGGGCTTTGCAACGTTCCAGCTATTTTCGAGCGTGCAATGGAACATGTGCTTAAAGGTCTCAATTGGAAAACGTGCTTAGTGTATCAAAAACCTGTATGAAGTATTTAAGCGTATAAAACAGCTGCAGGAATAAATTCAAGTGTTAAAAAATGTGCTTTGTTTCAAAAGGAGGTGAAATACCTGGGGCATCGTGTAACAGCTGAGGGCATATCAACTGATGAAGACAAAGTACTGGCAGTAAAGACCTGGACTCGCCCACAAAATCTTAATGAGCTGCGTAGTTTCCTGGGGCTTTGCACATACTACAGGAGATTTGTGCCGAACTTTGCTCATGTGGCTGCTAGCTTACATGAGTTGACCAGAAAGTCGCAAACGTACCACTGGAGTGAGGCAGCGGAAGAAGCGTTCCAGAAGCTCAAGAAACTTTTGTGTACGGCACCAGTCCTCGCCTATCTAATGGCTGGGCAGAAATTTATATTGGACACGGATGCAAGCGGCTATGGAATAGAAGGAGTACTTTCTCAGGAGATTGATGGAACAGAAAAGATCATTGGCTACTACAGCAGGGTACTTTCGAAGCCAGAAAGAAATTACTGCGTTACACGGCGGGAGCTTTTAGCAGTGCTGGAGTGTGTTAAACATTACCACAAGTGCTTATATGGTCAACATTTCATCTTAAGGACGGACCACTCTGCACTACGTTGGCTGATGGAATTTTAGAACCCCGAAGGGCAGCTCGCACGCTGGGTTGAACGTTTGCAAAGCTATGACTTAAGTATTGTACATAGAAAAGGCGGAAAACACAACGCTGATGCCCTTTAAAGACGGCCATGCAATGTCGAGTGCAAGCACTGAACAAATGTCGAAAAAAAGGAGTGCATCATTGACGTGCGGCTTCCCCAAATTGGTTCAAGCGAAGACTTGTCGAAGGCACAGAATGACGACCCAATTTTGTCAAATATTATATTGGTTAAGCAAAATAACAGAAGACCGAACCATAATGAAATATCGGCAGAAGGCCGCCTAGCAAAATCGTACTGGGCTGAGTGGAATAGCCTGAAAGTGGTAGATGGCTGCTTATACCGATCTTGGGAAAGCACAGATGGCAAAACAACAACAGACTTAATTGTCGTGCCAACTTCTAAAAGGAGTGAGGTAATGAAGCAGTTTCATAATGGTTCTAGCGGGGGTCATATGGGGATAACGAAAACGCTGGAGAAGATAAAGCAACGATTTTACTGGGTAGGCTGCCGACAATTCGTAGCCGATTGGATAGCAAATTGCGAACAGTGCATTGCGGCCAAGGGTCCTACAAGAAAGAGTCGTGGCATGCTTTAGCAATACAACGCAGGTGCCCCCTTTGAACGGATAGCTATTGATATAGCAGGTCCATTCCCTGTTAGTAATGCTGGAAACCGATATGTACTACTGGTTATAAATTATTTTAGCAAGTGGCCTGAAGTGTATGCCATTCCAAACCAAGAGTCCAAAACAGTAGTGGAAGCTCTTGTTAACAATTGGGTGTGTCGATACATTGTTCCCCTAGAACTACATTCAGACCAGGGACGAAATTTTGAATCGGCCATATTCAAAGAGATGTGTGACCTATATGGTATCAAAAAGACGAGAACGACACCGCTACATCCACAGTCTGATGGCATGATAGAAAGATTTAATCGTACCCTAGAGGAATATATCAGAAAAGTGGTCAGTGCAAAGTTCTTACTAACTTATCGGTCTGCTGTACATGATTCAACCTCACGTAGTCCAGCGAAAATCTTGTTCGGGACAGAACTAAAACTGCCAGCAGATTTAGAATTTGGTATTAAACCGGGATCTGCAGACGAAGACAATGAAAATGTTCCTCAAGCGCAAGAAGACCTGCATGAGCTTCATGAGTTTGCCCGCTACCGCATTAAAATGTCCAGCGATAAAATGAAAGCCAGAAATGGTCGAGCAGCAAACACGGAGGGATTTACTGAAGGGCAAATGGTTCTACTATATAACCCACAACGCAAGAAAGGACTGTCTCCTAAACTGCAAACTCACTGGGGGAGACCATACAAGGTGATCAAGAAATTAAATGATGTGGTTTACCGGATACAGAGATACCATAATCCGAGGTCAAAAATGAAAGTTGTTCACCTGGAACGGCTGGTCAAATATGGCAAAGGTAACGTTGAGCCTATTGAACCTTTGGCTACTTTCGAAAATTGAAACGATGTTGTGTCTTCAATTAATATACGCAAAATGAGTGATATTTATTTGTATTTAGTTTCATTTCAGTACATTTTAATTTTGCGAAAGTGATGAAAAGAAATAGTAAAAGAGAGAATATTAGTACAATTCAATGTATTGAACAGTTGCAATTTTACTGATACATATCAAAAGTAGTAGATAAAAAGGTTATTTTACACAAAAAACTAGAAAGTGCCCCAACATTTCCGCGGCGTTGAAAGTATCCACTTTCAAGATTCCAAGAGTAATGCCAGCTTGTTAATGGGTCTGCGTAATATTCCCTTTGATGTCCTTATATCGGCCACACGTACCTTTCCATCTTTTCCGGATATAGTGTTGATAACACGCCCTATAAGCCAGTGAAGGGGAGCCAGGTTATCTTCATGGATTAGAACGAGCATTCCTGAGTTCAAATTGGGTGTTGATTTAAACCATCTCTTGCGTTGTATCATCTCATTTAAATAATCTTCTGACCAAAGACGCCAGAATTGTTGTTTTGCGGCCGAAATACGGCGCCACCTTTCAAGTAAGCTGATATCTTCGCACTGAACAGATCTGTCTGGTAAAGAATTAAGGGGCCCACCAATTAAAAAGTGACCAGGTGTCAGGGATTCTAAATCATTAGGGTCACTAGACAATGCAGCAATAGGTCGTGAATTCATTATAGCTTCAATTTCTACTAACGCAGTTGTGAGCTCTTCAAACGTTAGTTTCGCTCCAGCCAATGTTCGATATAAATGACCCTTCGCACTCTTCACTGCGGCCTCCCAGAGGCCTCCGAAATGTGGTGCCCTTGGTGGTATGAAATGAAAATTTATAAAGTTTTTAGAGCAAAAGTAGTTTAGTGAGTATTGAAATTATTTATTTAAGAAGGCATTTTTTAACTCAATTAACTTATTATTGGCACCAACAAAGTTTGTTGCATTATCGCTAAAGATATCAGATGGTAAACCACGTCGTCCTATAAGCCTCTTTAATGCCGCAATAAATGCGTCTGCTGAGAGATCGGACACCAATTCGATGTGCACCGCCTTTGTTACGAAGCATATAAAAACTGCACCATAACTTTTGGTTGGCATTTTACCCCTTATTTTAAAGTAAGTATTTATAGGACCAAAAAAGTCTATCCCACAGCGTTGAAATGGTCTTGCTGGAGTGACACGTTCACGAGGAAGATTTCCTATAACTTGTTCAATGAGCTTCGGACGATACCGAATACAGCTAATGCATGAACGGACTACCTTTCGTGCTACAGCTCGAACGTTAACAATCCAAAATATTTGTCTAGAGTAAGCAACAAGCGCCTTTGGTCCAGCGTAGTAATTTTCAACATGAAGATGTCTTATATAATTTAACACAAATTTAGAATTTGGCAATAAAATAGGATGCTTTCGATTGGTTGGTATATTTGCATTTTCTAGCCGGCCGCCTACACGAACGAGGGGAAAGTGCATACTGTTGTCAATAAATAAGCCAAGCGATTTTAATGATGTTTTAATGTCTAAATTTTTATTTAATAAGTAAATTTCTTCTACGAAATAATGTTGCTGTAAGTTCCAGGCGATACAATGCAGCGCATGTTGTTGTTCTTTTAAACAAAGCTGGTTTGTGCGACGGAAGAATTTGCATAACAAAGCTACGACGCGTACGATTTTTAAAAATGAGCTTAACCTTTCGCATTTGAAAAGTGATAATCGAATAGCAGATTTTACGACGGTTTCATCACACTCGTTAAGAGACTTAGGCCACTGCGATTCGTGTTTTTTAAGAAAATCAGGTCCAGAAAACCAAAACGACTTTTTTAAAGTGTCCAGGGAGCAACCTCGTGAAATGAGATCAGCAGGATTCATTGCTGTTGGTACATGTCGCCAAGAACTACTTGCTGTGATTTCTTGAGTTTCGGAAATACGATTTCCGACAAAAGTGGTCAATGTTGACGAGTGTAGCTGTAGCCATCTAAGCACTACAGTCGAATCAGTCCAAAAATATAGTTGTGGATTGAATGACTTTATAATAGGGAGTATTTTCCGATATAGAAGTGACAACAGGTGAGCACCACATAGCTCCAGTTGGGGCATTGTCCTTTTTTTTTTTTTGTTGGAGCTACCCTACATTTTGCCGCAAAAAGAGTTGTTTTAATGTTGTTATGATTATCTCAAATACAAACATAGAAACAACAACCGTACGCTCGCAGGGAAGCATCGCTGAATCCGTGTAATTGTACTTTGGCGATATTATCATTCAAAACAAATCGAGGGATAGAAATTGTGTGTATATTACGCAAATCCTCTAAGCACATATTCAGTGGATTTCTGATGTTGTTAGGTATTTCTGTGTCCCAATCGTAATTTTGTAGCCACAGGTTTTGCAATAAGACTCTTAGAGTAATTATTATAGGACAGATTAACCCCATTGGGTCAAAAACCGACGCAGTTAAAGACAAAATTGCTCGTTTTGTAACTGTTGAAAACCGCTCCTCTGTTTTAAATGCAAAAAGAAATGTGTCGTTTACTGGATCCCAGGTAAAACCAAGAGCGCTTTGAATTTGTAACTTTTCCATATTCATGTTTTTCGGTAAATTATTATCAGATAAGAAGTCAGGATGATTCGACTGAATTTTTGCGATTTCTAAGCCACCCTTAAATAAGATGTAAGAGACTTCATTCTTGATTTGATGTAGCTCTTCTACGGTGTTTGCTCCGGTTATCATGTCATCGACGTAAAAATGATTTCGAAGTACTTCAGCGCCAACTCTATGTGAAAATTCAAATTTATCCGCCAGAAGCCGTAAGCTGCGTATTGCTAGAAATGGCGATGCTGACATACCATATGTAATAGTGTTAAGCTGATAAATATTAACAGGTTGACTCTCATTAGCTCTCCACAAAATTTGCTGAAATGGTCGGTGGGAGTCATGGACCAGAAACATTCGAAACATTTTTACAATATCGCCTGTAAGTGCATATTTGTATAACCGGAAGCAAAGAACTTGTAAAAATAAATCATCTTGTATGGTTGGGCCTACAAGAAGAATATCGTTTAATGATTTTTCTGATGAAGTTCTCGCCGAGGCGTCAAAAACAACCCTAAGCTTTGTAGTTGTACTGTTTGGGCGAAGTACGCAATGATGGGGTATAAAGTAGTGGGGTGAGCTAAGGTTAGGAGTTGATACAAGTGTCATATGGCCCATTTGTTCATATTCAGCCATGAAGTGTATATATTGTGATTTTAAACTTGTGTCTCGAGCAAGACGACGTTCAAGAAGATAAAATCTTTTCAAAGCCGAGTTATATGATGACCCTAAAACCGAAAAATGTTCCTTAAAAGGTAGTTTCACTATGATTTTTCCAAGTGCATTAGTCTCTACATTTGCTGTAAAATGTGATTCACACAACTGCTGTTCTGTTGTCCATTTATTTGCGGGGTGTAAAACTTCTTCCATTTGCCATAAAAATGATATTTGCTCGTTAAGATTAGCATGTTCTGATGTCGAAACTAAACATTTTGTTGCCGATGATCTTATTTTCGGTGTGTAGCGTCCAGTGACAATCCAACCTGCTTTGGTTTCTTGAAAAGTAGGCATCTTTGGACCAAGACAGACCTTTCGGCTACATAATGCATTAAAAAAGTATTCAGTTCCAAGCAACAAGTCAATAGGTTGTTGTTTATAGAAATTCTCATCAGCCATATCGATTTTGGGAATATTCCAACCACTGATATCGATATTTCTGGATGGTAGATATCCTGAAATGCGATTTGTAACCAGAAGATTAAGAGAATACTCATGACAGTTAAAGCGCGATCTCACGGTTGATTCGACTTCATACTTCATATTAGATGTCGTGCCTCCAACGCCAGAGACCTCGATTGATGTTTTCCTACGTGGCAAATTTAAAAAGCTTGCGAACCTTTCAGTTATTACATTAACCTGGGAACAAGAATCTAGAAGTGCTCTACCTAATGCATACCCACCTGAACTATCAGAAATAAGAATAACAGCTGTTGCAAGTATTACACTACTTGATTGATTTTCAACATGAGTATTTACAGCTGCTTGAGGCGCTGGGCTAAACGTAGCAGTGGAATTGTTACTAGTTGATGGTAGCTCCCGATGCAACAGAGTATGGTGAGCGTTTTTGCATATTTTACAGCGATATTTTGAAATACAGTTGGAAACGTTATGTCCAGGTGAAAGGCAGTTTATACAAACACCTAGTTTTTTAACAGCATCAAACCTGCTTGTTACATTCATAGATTTGAAATTTGAACAGTTGCTTACCCAATGATCTACTCGCTTGCAAAAAAAACAATTTCTTTTGACTTGAGTTAGAAACGTATGGTTTTGAGGCTGACGACGAGATACGCTACGTTTTTCATTTTTTCCTACTAAAGGAAGTTTATTAACTAATGATGATTGTGAATCAATGGATTCTAAATATTGGCATCTACGCTCTAAAACCCTTGTGAATCCATCCCATGTTGGCAGACAGCTAAAGTCGATTGTTTCTTTCCACTTCATACAGGTTTCTGGGTCAACCTTTGTTAAAACTAAATGAATTAGCATAACATTACAAATATCTTTCTCATTTCCTAGCGATTTTAATGAACCATAAATTGCAGAAGCGTTGTCAATTAATGCGCGCAGTTGCATAGAAGAAGGTTTTTCAACTAACGGTAAGTCATAAATATTCGAAATGTGCTCAAGAAAAATCAGTGTTTTATTATTATAACGCTCATCGAGTCGTTCGATAGCTTTAACATAATTTTCCTTTGTTACTTCAAACGCACGTATAGTATCAAGAGCTTGTCCAGAAAGACAATGTAACAAGTGGTTGAATCTCTCAATATCAGAGAGCGATGAATCATTATGCACCAATTGTTTAAAGGTTGCTATAAAATTTTTAAATTCGGCGTATTTGCCATCAAACGTTGGTAAGTGCAATTTTGGCAGTTTCGATTTAGAAATACCTGGGATAGAAAATGATGCTTCTGTAGCTCTCTTGTAATTGTCACCCATAAGATCAATTATTCTTGATTTTGTCAAAATGCAAAGTTCTTCTATATCTGCTCTCGCAGAATCCTTTATGTTTAAAATTTCTATTTCATTTTGAATAGAAAGTAGTTGCTTAAAATAAGCCTCTACTAAACTTAATCGGCACTCAAGTTCAGATGTAGGCATTGAATCGTTAACTAAATTTTTTATTCGTGTAACATTTGCCTTTACAGACCCACGTTGTCTCTGTAGAGATTCTAATTCAGCCATGTTAAAGATTAAGAGCACGAATCTTTTTGATCTCTTAAACAATAAAAAATTTAGTGCACAATTGTTGTTGTACAAACAAATGCAGAATATTGGAAATTTAAATCAAATTGAAACGGTGAGCAATTAAGTCGTTGAAAATACAGACAAAATACATATATGTATATTCATATGTATGTATGTACATATGCATACGTATGTTTGTATATTTTGATCTGAAGATGTAAGGGCTTTTTTTTTTAACTCCGTTAGCGTACGGTTGTTTTATTTGTATTTGGTTGTAATACAATTTCGTGCGTTTCAACAACTTAAAGTTATGTGGTCATACCTATGTAAGTTTGTATGCCTTGCCAAAAACAATTGTTCCCTCCTAACAGTCAATTATGGACACCTTGCAATTTTTACTGAATATCGAATATTTTAAAAAATACCTGTATGACTTGATTGTATACTTATACAAATATGTATGGTTGCGATTCCACTTCCAGAAAGAATTCCTGTTGCTATGATTGTTAACGTTCCTAAGTCGGATTATTTGTAAATTCTCGCTATGGCTAACACTCCCCAGTCGGATTATTTGTAAATTCTCGTTCGAGCAGCTAATCCACTTAATTGATGTTTTTAGTTTGCGAGATTAAAAATGTCAATTTAGTTTGTACCACTAAATAGAATATTAAGTTGTAGAAGGTCGGGCCCCACGTTGGGCGCCAAAAATATTGAACCTTTGGCTACTTTCGAAAATTGAAACGATGTTGTGTCTTCAATTAATATACGCAAAGTGAGTGATATTTATTTGTATTTAGTTTCATTTCAGTACATTTTAATTTTGCGAAAGTGATATCAAAAGTAGTAGATGTAAAGGTTATTTTACACAAAAAACTAGAAAGTGCCCCAACAGAGCCTATTCGGGACGAAAAGGCTTAAGTGGGCGGCAGTGTTGCGAAGATGCTTTATTTAGGTCATAAAAATAAATAAAAATAATTGTCACCAACGAAGTAAAACGAAATGACCTATTGTGAATTTTTACAACGCCAGAAGTTTTTACAAAAACTTCTTAATAACAAAACAAAAACAACAAACATAAAGCAATAAAAATAAACGCAACTACACAAACACCTACAAAAATACTAATCAAAATAGACAGCATGTATAAATAAATTCAACATAATAATGTAAGGTTCTGGAATCAAATAACAATTGTCATGTGTCTCAAATGACAAATGCGTAGTAAAGAAATATTCTACCAACAGATGGAGGAAGTTCTGGTTTATTTAAGAGCCTTAACATTGGGTATATAAAAGAAAAGGCCATACATGCTGATTCATTCTTAGTGAAAACATCAACCAGCGAAGATCTCGTGTTAAACAATGGTAAAGTTGCCATTGCGTATTTTTGTGTACTAATCGCAAGTAAGTGAATAATCGTTTAATAAATGTGTAATTTAATTAAAGTAGTAAATAAATTGTGTTTATTTATTTTGCAATAAAAGAACTCAGTAAAATAAACGTTTATAAATTTAAATAAACGTAACAGTATTTATAAACAAAACTTTAATTCATAAAAATATTTACATATAAGGTTAAAAAAGAATAAACATATACAGATTATATGATAAAGCTAAAAAAAAATAGGTAATATACATATCGATCATTTAATAGAACAACGTCATAACTCAAAAAAATTGATTTCGAGAAAAACGAGTTTAAAGTTTTTAATTCATATGTAGGTCCTATACACGACATGCCAGTATTTTCGTTCGTATGTGGAGATTATAAGAGATATTAATCTGATTTTTTTTTTACAATATGAATAACTGTATAGCGAATAATTTTGCATGATTTCCTCAAAAATTTTATTTTTCGAGTTATGACGTTGTTCTAATAAAAGAGCGATATGTATTTAGGTATATAACATTTATTTTTAGTATGTATAGTCAGAATTGAATGGTTCTTTATTTTTGTATTATACTGTACATAATTACACAATATTACTACTATTATTGTTTCTTTAAAACTCTTTTATTTATTATATATATAAATGATCTTCCCAATATAATAGAAAAGTGTGAAATAGTTTTATATGCAGATGATACACTTATTTTTAATGAATCTGAAACTGATGAACAGTGCCAAATAAAATTAGAACATGATATGATAATTGTGAATAATTGGTTGAAAATGAATAAACTAAAACTAAACGAAAATAAAGCAAAAATATTAGAAATAAATATGAATAATGAAACAGATTTTAAAATTAATAATAAAATAATTGAGAAAGTGGAAAATATAAAATATTTGGGATTCAAAATAGATAAAAACTTGAATTTTAAAGAACATTTAAATTATATATGTAAAAAGATCGGGAAAAAAATTGGATTCTTCAAAAGAATAAGAAATAAAATATCAACAATGACTGCAATTAATATATATAACACGATCATTAAGCCACACTTTGAATTTGGTTCTACAATATTATATACATGCTGTACAAGCATGCAAATAGATAGACTACAAAAGTTACAGAACAGAGCTATGAGGTCTATAATTAAATGCAACAGGTTTACATCAATACAACTCATGCTAGATACACTGAAATGGCTCAACATTAGGCAAAGACTTCAATTAAATACGTTTACCTTTATTTACAAAATGAAAATGGGCAACACACCGGAATATCTAACGGATCAACAGTCTTAGAAATGCAAACGATTTTAGGATACATCGAGCAACAAACAATGCAATGAAGAGGTGTTTACTATATAAAGGACTACAACTATTTAATCTACTACCTAGTAGAGTTACAAACGAAAGAAACATAAATATATTTAAACGAAATTGTGTTCAATTTATAAAAAATTCTATTTATTAGAGCAATTGAAATGTTGATGATCTATTGTAATAGAGTAAATAAGAAAGTATTTAAATACTACTAAATAAATATATTAAAAAAAAAAAAAATTATAAATTTTAACAATATCTGCACTGAGAATCAAATCTTCCAGATCAACGTCCAATAAGTTTAAAGCTGAAGGCATAGATTCGCAAGAATTTATTTTCAACCTACTGGATAATTGTTTTTCATTAGTGATACCTTTGAAAAAATACGTTTAGCAGATGCACTACTGTGTGGTAAAGTAAAAATATGTATATGTGCAAAAGTTATGGAAGTTTGAAAATAATTTCTCTTCATCTATTTTTTAAACTTCCTACTTCATGCCATAATTGTTCGGCATTCGAAATTTCAAATATGTGTTCTTAGCTTTTATGATTCGTTTTACTTCCGTATAGCTTTAGTTCTGTACTAAACGCCTTTGGATAAGTAATTACATAGCTTTACTCTGAAACTATCTCAAAATAAGGTTATAACATTTAGCTTTATATATATTTAATGTCAATTCTTGAAACTATTTCTCCACACAATTTTTGATAAAAAAATTAATATTTTGCTTTCAATGTCAATTATAAAAGTTTTAGAAGTCCTTCAGCACATATTTCACTTTCAGTTTCATGACCAATATATAGTTAATATCCTTAACGTACAAAATATTAAGAAAATTTATGTTTTCTATTTTGAATATATAAATACAGTGAATTAATAAAGTTTAGGCACATCATGATTATCATGATTTTCAAGAGTAATTGCTCTATTATCTTGGATCTGCTTAACTTAATAAAATAATATTTATTCTGATTCCGTATTAAAGACAGATGTGTTTATTTACGATTTAACATAAAACATAATTCATATCTTATTATTTTTACTATACAACGCTATAAAACTAAAAAACAAAGTAAGTCTATGTAAAAAAAGTTTTGGTACACAAATGAAAATTTTCTGTTTATTCTTGGTTTTTGCGCGTCTAGTACTTGGTTGAACCTCGTTTAGCTTGGATAATTGCTTCTAATCGTCGACTCATACTTTTTACTAGGTTAGACATTTCATCATGAGTAATGTTTTCCCACTCTAAGCGAAGCGCTGCTTTAAGCGATTCTTTGGATGTAATGTTATGTTTCCGTATCTTTTTTTTCCAGTAGATGCCAAATATGCTCTCTAGGATTCGTGTCGGGCGATTGCGGAGGGGTTTTCAACTGTTTGCAGTGGTATATAAGCCATTCCTGCACAAGATATGAAGAATGTTTTGGGTCATCATCTTGTTGAAACAAGATTTTCCCATCTACGCCCAGCTTCACAACACTTGGAAAAAAATTTTCTTTTAAAATATTTAAATAAGAGTGCTTGTCTATTTGATCATCTATAAAGACAAGATTTCCCACTCCAGATGCCGCCATGCACCCCCAGACCATAACATTGCCGCCACAGTCTTAAAAAGATTATTTTCTTGAAGCTCTTTGTTTGCTTTTCGCCAAATTTTTTGTGAATCATTTGAGCCAAAAATGTTAAACTTTGACTTATCGCTATATATCACGCTGTTCCAGAAGGTTTGAGGCTGAATAATGTGGAGTTTTGCGAACTGTAAAATCTTTTTCTTGTTGATATCGGAAAGACACGGTTAACGACGGGGAACTCTTCCGTGATAGCCAGCTCTGTGCAACGTATTTCTTATTGTTTGTGGATTAAAGTTTTTATTGAAACTTTGCTTCATTTCCTGGCACAATTTGACAGCCGAAATATTTGGATTTTGAGCCACTGCAACAACAATCATCCGCTCCTGGCGTAGTATAAATTTTTTTGAGCGTCCACTTCTACTCTCACTCTCTAAATTGCTAGTTTTTTCATAATGTTTTATGATGTTTCTTACACTAGTATAGGGCCTCTGTACAATAACACCAATTTATCGATAAGATTTTCCCTGCGTATGAAGATTTATAATAATTTTACGAACATCTATAGATATTTCTGAACGATTGCTCATTTTTCTGTTTTCGCCACGAATTAAATACGAAGAAAAACTTTTTTACATTTAAAGCTCGCCTACTGAGAATTTACCATGTGCAGAAACATGAATTTAAACAAACACTTGTAAATTTACCGTTATACTAGCGACCAAAGTGCGTAAATGCAGTATGTCTCTAATTTTTTTTTTACTTAGACTTACTGTGTTTTTTAGGTTTTAAAGTCTTGTATATAAGATATAATAAAATAAGAATTATTTTTTGTGTTGAGTAGCCAATAAACACATCTATCTTTAATACGGAATAATTATTATTTTATCAAGTTAAGCAGATCCAAAATAATTGAGCAATTACTCTTGAAAATCATGATGTGCCTAAACTTTATTGATTCACTGTATATATTCTTTTTTATAAAATTTTTAAATAATTCTAATAAAATTTTTTTAGTGGGGGAAACACGATATACATATAATCTGAAAAGACTCACTTTGAAAATTTGTGTTTAATTTGTTCATACTTTTAAAAATAAACACCAGCAATTTTAAATAAATATTATATTTATAGGAATTTATTAAAAAATACGTAATTTTTTCTAAATTGAAAGCATTTTTTTCTTCGAACTGTGCATAAACAAAAAAGTGTTGTAGAACTGACCAGTTCTCCAATGTTCTTCTTGCAACAGACTCAAAAGACCACCATCTAGTGACTCTAGGTCCCGTACTTTGGTACACTAAAAATGCTTTGTAATATTTCAGATTCTAACAGCTCTTTTTAACTTTTAAAGTATTTAAGAATACTTTTAAGAAGTAGTTCAGCTTCTCCGGAATTCATGCTAAAGATTAGCTCTTCTTTAAATTTATAGAATGGCATACGCAGCCAATATGAAATAAGTTTGATAATTTTTCCTTAGTAGTGGTGCTACACCGTTATTTTTTCCTACCATAGTTCAAGCATTGTCCGTTGCAAAACCAATAAAATTCTTTATTGGTATTTAGGTTTCCTCTAAGCCTGATAAAACGGAGCTGCAAATGGTTTCTCCAGAATCATTGCCAACCGCTTTTGCGAGAAAAAAATACCACACCTTATGTACGGTGAAAGTTCTTTAAAAACTTAAAATAAAACAAGAAGTGCCATATAACAAAAAAAGGTAAAATATATAAAAAAAAGTGGCAGATTTAGCTCTTTTTAAAAAAGGGGCACTAAAAGGGTCAAGCATTCGAAAAAGTAGAAAATTGCTACTTTAGTAGCACCAACGGTCATGCTGCTTAAAAGTTTAATGCTCTCAGCTAACTAAAAGTGCGTGAGTGTATTTATGATTTTAATTTATTTACAAAAAATAGTTGCAAACATTTTTTTGTAGAAAAGTGCTTGCTTTAAACATTCAATTTTGAGAATAATTATATTTTGGCCTTGAAGGCTTCGTATTGCTAAACTGAATCAATAAATAAAATAAAAATAAAATAAAATAAAGCTTACAGCTAAGCTGTATGTTTAAATAGTATTTTCAAATTAATCATTATTTTAATAATCCCATGGACGGCTTAAGTGGCATAGTGTAATAGGTACATAACACTCATCAGAACAATAATGCCCAAAAAGAGATGAAATTAAAAAAATAGGCAGCGAAAGATATGAAGAAAGCTATTCAAGCTGTAAGAAAGAACCAAATGGGAATACTTTTGGTTTCAAAGTCACTTAACGTCCCCCACACAATGTTACAACGGATGTCCAGAAGCGAGAAAAGCATTAAGGATCTGTTGTCAACTAAACTTGGCCGGCCTCCAACTTTAACTGCAACCACGAAGGATGAAGGATGCTTACTGGAATAGTATATTACATTAGCAGACCATAGTATACCACATTACCCGAACATTGCTGATCAAAGCTTTTCACAAACTCCTTGATATTAAGATAAGACTTCAAGTAATTAACCAGCTGAAATCTACCATATTTGAATAGTAAACTCTACAAATTATAGCCAAAAACAAATGGGTATACCACATTACCCGAACTTATTCTACAACAACTATTGAGAACAGCTTTTAACTTCCGAATCCAAATTTTATATTTTTGATATAGCGGACTTAGCAATCAATACAGGTTCTTTGTAAATTTCAACCGTCTGCCTACAACTGTTCAAAAGTATGGCCATATACCTACCTACATCAAATTAACCCTTTAACATATAATTTTGTGTTTATACGTTTTATTATAACAATCATAGTAATCAATATTCTGCCCATTTTTCAAGCGTTTGTTAACTATTTTGTTTTATCTCACAAGTTAGCTTTAAGATGTACATACATATATTAAAACTTTAAAGTCTACCACTCTGATCTACACGTTTTACTATATGTAAACTTATTTATTTAATAAATAAACCAAAATACATTCTTAGTGTTTAATTATCTTCTACCACTATTTTTGATAGAGACGGAAATTAAATAAAAATCAACTAAGTGTGATTAGAGTACACATATGAAGGGCTTTATTATTTGATATTGAAAATTTTAAGTATCTGTATACCTATTACTGTTTAAAAGATAAGACAATATATGCCAAATTCAGGTAGCGTATTTTTTAAATTTGTGTTTTATAAAGAGAACACACTTTGGATAAATTTTAAAAATCTAATTAAATTCATTATAACTAATTGATTTACACATTTGAATTGAATATAATGACTTACGTTTGTATTTGTATGAGAAAGAAACAAAAAAAGATAACATACCGATTAACAAGTCATCTTAATAAAAATTTTACCCACCCCCATCTTTAAACAAAATATATATAATAATAAATAAATAAACGAAAATAACCGATTTTATACAACACAGAAAAAGTAGAAATGGTTCAACGTCACCCATTAAAAAAAAAAAAAAAAAAACAAAAAAACTAAACTGAACTAACTAACCTACTCGTATCGTATCATCTCCCCACCATACAAAATAATTGTTCTTTCTTTAATATTCAACTATACTTTAAGCAAAGATTCGAATGACAAACACCTAACATACTTCTATTAAAACATATACACAACAATATAAACAGATGCAATAAAGCTAAAATAAAACATGGATATTAAAGTGGAGTAAATGTATTTAATATGGTTGAGAATTAATTAAACTGATATTCTTTGGCTTACAATTGTTTCGCAAAAAAAGAACGCATTTACCTTTTCGGCATTTCTGGTGATGACTCTACTGCCGTAGATGATTGTTGCTGTGGTGCCGTTGGCGGTGACGACTCCTTGCGTTTACGCTTGGAATCTTTTGAGACCACCATAATTTATTTCGTCGTTGAAACTATAATTTATATTTAATTTATTAAGTCTTTCCTACCAATAATAGAAATATCTATGTTTTTCACTTTTTAACAAGCAATTTTTTTATTGAATTGTCAATATAAAGAAAAAACTCCAATTACACACAAAACCACCACTTCCCAAAAACATAAATTCATTCGCAAAAAGTCTGTTCGCGTTGCAATCATTAATTTATTCTTCATATTTTTGTTATTTATTTATAACACATTGGTAAAAAAAAAAAATAATGTGGATGATAAACCCTTGACTTGATTTTTAAGACTTTTCACTATTCTTTCTGTATATTTAACATGTAGAAAATGTAATTTTTTTAGATTTTTCTTCAATACGACAGCGAAATTTATTTTTCTTTTGATGGCGGACGCTACAACATTGCCAGATCACAATTTTTCTAAAAATTTTGTAGATTGAGAAGCACAATAGAAAACTACAATGAACACCAAACTGTATAAGTTTCATCCAAGTCTGGGACCACCAATTATTTCGTGTAATTTAATTTAAATCGTAAAGTATATTTTTCTCGTCAGTTTTTTCGCGCTAATAACTTTCATTTAAAAGGGTTTGTAGGCACGGGTAATTAATTTTTTCGTAAGATATATTCACAATGCTTTTCTGCGGTTTAAAGTAGTTTTATACAAAGTAATAATAGTTTTTAAACTGGATTTTGCAATAAGAAGGTTGATAACTGCCTGAAATAGTTTTCAAGCGGCCTATCCACGATCAAACTATTCGTCCATCACTATGGTAGTATTTGTAAAAATGTATTAGATGATGGATGAAAAATCAAAATATTTAGATTTTTGGAATGCTGATTGTCACACATTGATGTGTGTATGGTGTTTGTTTTTCAAGCACGTACAAATTTTTCATTTCAAGTTGTGCGGTTGTCTAAAATGTCGAAAGAAAAAAAAGATATTTTAGAATTTATCGAAGTTTACCAGTCAATGCATGCAGTTTGGAACGAAAGTAATTTAATAGAATGATACAAATGAAAAACAAACTCCGGAGGGAAACTTAAAAATTTAATATTAAGAATAAATGTGATGCGCACAAATTAAAAAAAAAATTAACGAAAAAATATTTTTTTACCACTCTTGTATGTACAAATGTTTTTTTTTTTTTTTGCTAGTGCCATTTTCGAAATAAAGAAAGTACGATGTTGACAGCACAAAATCACTCTAAAAATTAAATTTTGACCGGTCATTCAACATGTGTACATCAAAGCGCGTAGCACACGTACACTAATTTGATAGATGATTTAAAGATGACATTAAGATGGTATTCGACTACCATATTGAATTATAAATTGTAAAATTTACTAACCTTTGCGTGATAGGTAATAGCTTACGCTATTATGGTTTACTTCATACATAATGTACATATATACATATATATATATATATATTAGAGTTCGTTCGGCGATCAGGTCATCTGATTTTTTTTTTCGGGTATCATCATTTTTTTGTTTTGCCTAAATAAAAATAATGGCGGTCTTTTTTTGGGAAAATTTTCACTCCTTGGAGTGGTTCAACCCACCTAAATACGTGGATTTTGAGCTCGTTTTTCCGCAGAGCAAAAACGGTTAAATATATGTCAAATCCGATTTTACCAGCCGATTCTGCAGCAAAAATTATTACAATGAACGTTTTTTGAATCCTTAAAATAGTTCCAAAAACCCACAACAGAGGGCGCAAATGTCATTTAAAAAAATTTAGGTTTTTTTAAACATGCACGATGAAAAGGCATTTTAAACTTAGCAAAACGGTACCAACATTTTATTTTTATAACAACCCATTAAAAAGTTATATGCCTTTTAATAAAACCCACTTCTGTGTGCTTTTGTACAGGTATGCTGCTGAATGTGCTACCTCATCCGTAATGTGGGAATCAGAAACCCCCCGATGTTCTTGGCATATTTTTTATGTCATAAAAGAAGCGTTCAATTGCCTTGTTTTCTAAAACGATGTAAAAAATACTTCACACAAAAATGGAATAAAACTCTCGAAGAAGCTCATCGATGACAATAGAGTATCCAGCTCTATTGATTCACTGGAGCGTCGACGCAATGTAAGGTGTGATTCACCGTTTTATCGTTACTACAACGGAATGTGTTCTTATGAAATCAGGGAAATTATTCCTGGAAACCGAAATTTTGTACGCACAACGCGCTATGCATCCCTTTGTGGTCGATAATCCGGTGAAAATTCGTTTCTTAGCCGAATAGTTCGTACTTGGAACAAACTCCCTGCAGAGGTCTTTCCTGTCGCTTTTAGTGTGTAAAGATTTAATTCAAATGTCCACAAGCTCTACTCCCCTCATCTCCCTTCACACAACCGAATTTCCTAGTTCTGGCACAATACATTGGATAAGTAGGGTTATCCCCTGAGTGCTTGTCCTAATAAGAAAAGTTAAAATCGCCAATATTACTTTGATGTTTATAACTTGATAACTGAGGAAGGTTTGTATCATCTACATTGAAACTAGTATATTATAGCCGTTCCAATTTTGGACGCTACACGCTCGCGTATTTCTAAATACTCTTTGAGAAAAGGGCACTTTGGGTCATCTGCCCTGTAGTTAATATTTCTTAGATTCTTTTTAGTGCAGTTATAACATTTGTACACTACGCTTCCATCTAATGTGCTTTTGCTTAATATAAAAACAGAAAAACGTGAAAAACGTAATGCATTTATTTCCCCGAAATATTATTTTCTAATAAACAGATATTGTTAAGCAATAAACAAATCAAATTTTGAATTTATTTCAACATAAGGAAATATAATTTATTTTTGTTAGCTTATTCGCGATCAAATTCAACTATACGATACATAGGGCGAAGTTAAAGTGATTATTTGCTTAAACATTTATATGTGATACACCATAAACTAATTGAAATTTTAATATTACATACATAAAAATCTGCCTTTAACCAGTATAAGATTATTACTAAAAGAATAAAGAAAATAATATGTTAGTTTGTAACAAATTATTAGCAAGAATTTACAATAATAACATTGAAATGTTGATACCAAGGCACATTAATTTATTACCAGTTCTAAAATAACTACAACAATAAGAAACAAGTATTTTGTTTTTGTAAAATATGTTTTCAGATGTCAAAATCAACTAACGCTGCACAAAAGGATTAATTACCGAATTACGACGACAAAAATGGAATTTATATCTTGTTGAATTTAACCACTTAATATGTGCTATATACTAGTACACAGTAAGCTTAAATTAGTCTGTAAGTGCAAGTTATAGATGCTGCTGAAATATAAGGGAATTAAAAGACTTGTTTTTTGTAATGAAAAAACAATGTTTCTTTATAATGCTTTACGCATTAATTTAGTATTTTTGTTTTTGGAGTATTATTAGTACACTTAACATTATAAATGTATTTTTTTATATGGGCATCCTCTTAATGACTGTCGTTATTTTAAGGGCACATCCTTTTATGTAATTTTCTTCCAAAAATTTTATCTCAAAACTGTTTATGCTTATTAGTAAAAATTTGAATTTTATAATTATCAGAATATTTCTTATCTTCAGTCCGTGTCAGGCAATCGCCGAGAGAACAACGTTTTTTTTTGGAGCTTTAACTTGAATAGTTATCGATAAGTGTCTGATCAATTGCTTTTTTTTTGCTTTTTTTCGTTTGGAGATTAAACTTTTATTTTTTTTAATTATCGCTAAATAAATTAGCATACAAACATTTCATCACCCGAACACCGACAACTGGCTCCCGATCTTGGGAGATACAAAACCAATAAAAACAAAAGACCGCGTCCTGAAGACTGCGTCCCTTTACCACAAGTATCTATTGACAAGCAATATCGCCCACGCTACTTGGTTGTATCAACTAGACACTTAAATGAAAACACAACAACACGTGCTCTTACCTCCTACAATGTGTTTCAGGTCGAAAATGGTTTGGACTATATATCAAGAGATCATTTGGAAGTCAACGAACTAAAAAGTGGGGATCTTTTAATTAAAGTTCCCGACAGCAAAGTTGCTGAAAAGTTCTTGAAGGCGACATATATTGACAATGTCCCAGTAAAAATCACGCTTCATAAAACATTGAACACAATCCAAGGTAGGATATTTTCTATAAAAATTAATAAAATTACTGAAGAAGAGCTGCTGGAATCTCTAAAAGATTAGAAGGTAGTTAAAATTAAAACTTGACTGGGAAAGAGTAATTGTTACCGAATACATACCAAACCCAATGTGGTGCGTAAATTGACAAAAATTAGGTCACACAAAACATCGTTGCAGAAATGTAGAATATTGCAAAGACTGTGGTTTTCCAACACCTCATGATTTGTACTCACGTGTAGAGTGGTACTAACATACATAATACACGAGCTTTATGAAGGTTTTAATGTCTTTTCTTTTAAGCCGTAGAATCATAGTAAAAGTTAATGGTTACTTCTCTGCAACTTAACCTTTGGATAATGGAATCCTTCAGGGGTCTCCATTATCGGTGGTCCTCTACACCATCTACGCAAATAATTTAGATAAGACTGTCGAAAATCAGCCCGGTATAGACTATGTTGGCATCTATGCTGATAACATTTTTGCTGTTGCATCCGGTAGTCAGAGTTAGTTAGTACAAATTTAAAAAATATTGGCATCAAAGTTCTGACTGGGCTAAAAGTCGAGAAGCAGCTGTCTCGGTTGGGAAAATTGAGTTGCTACATGTTTGCAGGAAAAAAAATTGTACTTCCAAAACTTTCTGTATGAGAAACAATAACCTACAAATAGCCGAAAAGTTGCAGTTATCTATCTAACTGAGTAGAACAAATAACTTGTTAGGGCTTATTTGCTCACGTGGTAAAGAGCCGCACATCGAAACCGCTATCCACATTTGTCGAGCTTCAACTTCAGGTATACTACTACATGGCATACCATTTTATGGTTGGACATCTAAAAGAAATATTGCAAAAATCAATACCTTACTCAACAAGTGCTATCGATCAGCATCAGGCCTTCTTAGAGCAACACCTATCAAATCTTTACAAACGGAAGCAAAATTTGCAGAATTTCAACAACTTATGGATAAAACATCAGTTGGTCTGGCGTCTAGAGCAATTACCATAGCAGCAGATGGTCTACATGAATTGTTTTGCAAACATCGTAATAACTCCCCGTGCTTTTTGGGATATTCTATTGCGAACATAATTGCTTTGTAAAAAAAAAACAAGATATTTGTATCTTCTAAGCCGATCACCACTAATAACGCTGGCGCAATAGTTTTGGTTGATGACAGTCTTCGAATCTACAACAACCGACGGTTCATACTGTGACAGGAGGACATCATACTCAATTGTCAGACAGATATCCATTTCTGTTTTTGAGGTTGTTCATGAAGCGCGACTGCCAAATTATACTGGAATCTTTATAAGGCGTGCCAAACAATATGCAATACAGCACGGAGGAAAAACATTAATCTGCACAGACAGCCTCAGCGCCACCAAGGCTCTTATGAAAAATAATAACGGCACATATAATGACATGCTTTACCACAATGGAAATAGCAATATTGTAATACTTTGGATCCCATCGCACATCGGGATTCAGGGAAAGGAGTGTGCAGATGATGCTGCTAAGGCGGCGCTAAATTTACCTCTATGCATCAAGACACCATGGTTCTCGAAGGCCTTATGGAATCCATTTAAAGCAGCCTTTCAACAGCAGAACCCATCATCTAGCAGACCCAAATACAATAGGAATTTTATTAGAAGCCAATGTATTATGCTGGCGAGGTTGAGAGTAGGTAAAGCCGTGTTTAATACAAGGCACTATTACGAACGGAAAGATCCACCAAGATGTGTCTTCTGCAACGTTATTTTAACTATCCCCCACATACTAGCTGAAACTACTTTTTCCAAAATTGATGAACCTTTGGAAAAGACTCTAGATTGCTCGTGTAGCCAAAACTTACCCGTAATACAAATAAGTTTACGGAAACATAATATTCACGAAATTTAGGTCGAATCTTACAACTATTTCAAAATCTAATACATACACATATGTACATACAATTATTCATTTACCTCTTATGAATTATAAAAATATTTATTTTAATTCAACTGAAAAATTTTTAGCAAACACATTGAAATGCAACTTTTGTTTTTTAATGATTCATACCTGTTTTCCTACAACATTATAGATGCTGTTCTTGTATCATATTAACTGTTGTTTGGTTAGACGAAGTCTGTTATATATATTTTTATTATAATATTTATCCCATGTATGATGAAGGATCTAAGAACTAAGTAACAGATAATAATACTTTGCATGCACGTGCAGACTAATGTGATGCGTTAAAAAATATATACTTATAGGTTGATTGC
The DNA here is from genome assembly GCA_937654795.1 of Cistogaster globosa. Classification (NCBI taxonomy): domain Eukaryota; kingdom Metazoa; phylum Arthropoda; class Insecta; order Diptera; family Tachinidae; genus Cistogaster; species Cistogaster globosa. Next base: position 62,734,658 of record OW569405.1, on the reverse strand, counting down.
GTACTGGCATATAGAACATACTAAACAATTACATTTAACAAAATTCCATTTTTTTCGTCGTTATTCGGTTATTTGTCCCAATGTGCGCTGTAGAAAAAAAATCAATATCAGTATTTTTAATCATTTCACAGAACTTACATGCGATGAAAAAATATACGTATGGAAGCCGTTGTGGGTGTGATTACGCGGATGAGGTGCGGTAAAGGGATAAAATCCAGCTTCATAATAAATTTTTACACATCTTTTTTGTTCTATAGAAGTTTTAAATATATTTCCACAACACATGATGTTACAAAAAAAAAATCTAGGAAAAAAGTAAGTGTAAACAAATTTACACATCTGAAAACGAAAACAAAAGAGTCAGCTGATCTACTGCTACTACCTAGTATATTAATGTGCCTTGGGTAATACCGTTTTGAATTCAAAAATAAAAGGAACAATTTGTTCTAATAACTAATTTGAAGCAAACAGTGAAGGTAAAATATATAAGGCACATCTTAGATAATCTTGAACAGATATATTACAAAACTATCTTATTTTCGTTATTTCACGTTTTGAAACATAATGTTTCTCCTCATCCTCTATTATTTCTGTTGTAAATCGAGGTAGACCAAATAAAACCATCTTAAAAATTTTTTGAGTGTAAAATCAGAACTTTCTGTGCTTAAGAATTTTAATTACTAGTTCGTAGCGAGACAGTGTGTTATTGATTATTTTGTTCCGACAGACATTCTTTTAAACATATATTGCTCCAAATACAGTTGAAAAACTATGTGAGAAATTAACTATTATCGGTGGAACTTTTTTTCACTGCAATTTCTTCTTCATTTTCATAGGACAGCAAATAAAATCTATTGCTGTTGGAAGGCTCGTCGGACAACTTAGATAACTTGAATTTGGGGCTATTGCCCAACACTTTTCTTTTCTCACTGATCATAGTATAGAGAGAGTTTAGATATTAAAAACAGTATATATGTTAATAATTATAGCGACTGCTGTATGAAGAAAAAGGGAACCAAGTAGAGAAATTTGGTGGGTTACCAGATTGCTAGTTGCGCTGGTATGCTGGCACTAAGTACGGGCTAGGGCTCGCCGACCTGGGGTGGCTCTTGGCAACACGTTTGGTTGTCTCAGCAGCAACAAAAAAAAAAACATAGCAGCTAACTTAACCAAAAATTTAAATAAATTGATGAGGCCCGAAGCCAATCAGGCAGTTCCCTGCCTGCACACATAACAAAAACTTCTCTGGCCAGAAATCTAAACCCTCCCACTTAAGGCCTTGAAACTTCACCATAGCATCGTATGCAAATTAGTTCTTGGATGACCCAAAATTACACACTTTACATTTTCTGTTTACTACTCCTTTCCACTACTTACGATACCGCTTTAATTATAAAATTTAAGTCACCATTCTAAAAAAAGTTTAAAATTTCATTTAATATTAATAAACAACTTTTTTTATTATATTGAAATGATATCTAGATTTCAATTTACAAATAATTAAATATAATGCTTGGCAAGCATTTATGAAACAAATATAACAAAATTAAAAAAAAAAGATTTTATTTATTTACAGTTAAAGAATAAATTGCAAAAAATGAATATCAAAAATTACGTGAACAAATTTAGTTTATAGAAACAAATGGCATGATTTTATCAAAAGCACGGTTAGATTAATTAAATAAGCATTGTTGCCTGAAGTGCTACTTCTCTTCAAAAAATATATATATATGATTTCATCAAAAACAAAATGGACGTATTTGAAACTCTAATTTATTGGTTGAATAGATTTTTTTTTGTTGATTTTCTCTTAATTTTTCGAGGTACCGATTTAGTGTAGGAACTGCCGCAGTACATGACGTGTCATACGTCCTTCGTTTGGGTACGAAAGTATTCAATAAAAACTTTATATATTTTACCTTGCCTTTCTTTTTCTTGTCTAGGTTAAGGAAAACCTACGTGTAAAATTCCGTGAACACGAGACGAACCAAAGGTTTGAGATCAACCCCAAGTACGCACTATTGAAACAAACATAACAAGAGGAATAGTGTACATTTTTTATATATGGAGTTTGACAGTCGTGTATACCAGCAAAAAAAATACTGAATTCGCCTACGCTGTCACCTGGTAATTGATTCGCCTTGATCAAGATTTAGTAGGGGGTTTTCACACAAGACTAATTTTTAATCCGCACAACTTTAGTTCTTTCGTATTCACACTAGACTAATTATGCTGGCATAAAATTGTGCACGTATACACAGCTCTGTGTGTTTTAGTAATTTCTTTGTTTATTTCACGTTTGCCTTTCGTTCGTTAAACACATACATAAATTGCGAAATATACTTGCGGATATATGACTGAAACAATTGATGATGAATTGGCAATAATTTTGGAAGGAATTTCTAGTCCCTGTAACTTTCAAGCTGCATCATCACTCCTAGAAGTTGAAGATTTCAATTAATATTTTATTCATATTTGACAAAAAGTTCGTTTTCAATTTTTACCCTGTAAAATACATATATAAATCAACTCAAATTAACTTGCAAGTAGATTCAATATGAATCTACCAGCTTCGCTCTCATAATTTTGTATGGCGAAGCAAGTAGATTTGCTCATGATTGGAGTGTGAAGCAACAATAGAGAGCGAAGCAGGTGCCGTGGAAACATACTATGGCAGTGCAGTCACACGGTCAAGTTTTTGTTCAAATCTCTTTCAAGAAATTTACACATACTGCTTTTCAAAATTTACAAAAATTGAAGGCTGTGACGTAGGCTGCACGCAATTTCAAGGAAAATTCTTAAGCTTGATGTCAAGAAAACACTGAAAGCAGAATTTTTAATGCAAATTTGGAGGGAAAAACTTCAATCAGCTGTTTTTTTGAATGTAATTTGAAAGACTTAATTGAACGAAAACATGAAAGCAAATTCTCAGTAAGTTTTTAAAGTGTGAGTGTATTGGTTAAAAAATGAGAGAAATTTTAAAACTTGAATGAAAACTTAATTGTTCGACACCCTAGTAATATAAATGTACACGTTGTTTTCTTTATGAAAACATTGTTGCCAATTAAATATAATAATACAATATAATAAATGTATACTTTTTTGTGAGATTATAATAACATACTTTTATTAATTTAATAATAATAATTTATATTAAACGATCCATATTCAAATAATTTTGTACAAATAAAATTTGAACGACTCAAAAATATCACTTCACATCGTTATGGATAAGGCAGGTTCAATGATACATTTTTAAGCAACTGTGCAGTTTATATTTTTGTTACAATGTGAGATTGCAGATTTTTTCCATCATTTTAATTAATGTGGAAAGGACATTCTTTTTATTTCAGAAGACTGTGCTCGAATTGAATAAAAACGAAAAATAATGGAAGGAGCTGGTAACTGGTGTTTAATTGAAAGTGATCCAGGAGTTTTCACCGAATTAATAAAAGAGTTTGGTAATTTAAAACGTCAACCGGCTTTTCTAAATGGCCTTCACCAAACATTGTGTACTATTTCTAGGTTGCGAAGGAGCTCAAGTGGAAGAAATTTGGTCTTTAGATAATGAGACGTTTAAAAAACTTGAACCTATACATGGTCTGATTTTTCTTTTTAAATGGGTGCAAGACGATGAACCTGCAGGCTCTGTTGTAAAAGACAATAGGCTAGAAAAGATATTTTTCGCCAAACAAGTTATTAACAATGCTTGCGCTACGCAGGCAATTTTAAGCATTCTGCTTAACTGCAAACACGAAGACATTAAACTTGGCGAAACCCTTACGAATTTTAAAGATTTTTGCCAGTTTTTCGATCCCTACAACAAGGGTTTAACATTAAGCAATGCGCCGCAAATTCGCGCTGTACATAATAGTTTTGCACGCCAAACGCTTTTTGAGCTTGATTCAAAAAATCAAAATAAAGATGAAGATGTCTATCATTTTATAGGATATGTCCCAATCGATGGCCGCCTTTATGAATTGGACGGTTTAAAAGATGGCCCTATTGATTTAGGTGCTATCGCCTCTGGGCAAAATTGGATTGACGTCGTTCGTCCAATTATCGAAAAACGTATGAATAAATATAGCGAAGGTGAAATTCACTTTAATTTAATGGCAATTGTTTCTGATCGTCAGAAAATCTATCAGCAGCAAATTGATAAACTTCTTAGTGGTGGCGAAGAAGCCATGGAAACGGACGATGACCGTGAAACAGAAATAGCGAAGTTACGCTTCCTGATGGACAACGAAATAGAGAAACGTAAAAGATATCGCATCGAAAATGTTCGACGTAAACATAATTACTTGCCTTTTATCGTGGAATTGTTGAAAATGTTAGGAGAACGTGGCCAATTAATGCCCATTTACGAAAAAGCTAAACAACGTGCTATGGAACGGGAAGCTGCAGCTACAAAAGGCAATTAATTTTTAACTACTTAGCAATAGAAAATATTTACATTAGAATACATTAAGACACACTTTAATCGCTTCTATTTGAAGTACTGCTTGTTAAATGTGACTTTCTATACTAAATTTAGTTATTAAAGCAGCATTTGCAATTATTTGTTAATTAAAAATCTGTTTCCAATAGTATTAACCTTTGCGTATATTTTTTAGTTGGGAATATTTTTAAATTATCATTTTGAATTTTTTTTTAACAACTTGCTGATATTTGTCAATTAAGTTTAACATTTAAATTTATTATCTTTATGGTTGCATTTTCGTTTTACTAATCGCGTTATGTTTAAAAAACTTCAAGCATATATATGCATGTTTTGAATCTTTCCGAATGATAAGTATGTGTCAAAACATGGGCGACATTTAAAGGTAGTTTTTGTTGCCACTTACTCAGTGGCCTCGCCTACAATAAAAAAATATTCGATCGAAAACTCATTAAGTTGAGCGTTGGCTCGACCCAAGCTGTGGCGATTTATGGCTGAACGAGGCGATTTCTAAACATTTTTGGCCTAAAAATTTTTAGTTAAGGCATCATAACACTTAGTCAGGGAGTGAAGTTGGGTGGTTTGATTTGTTTTATTGTTAAAAATTAATGACAATTTAGTTATTTTAAGGGCAATATCGCGGTTTCATATAATTAATATTTCCATATTGTTGGTTTTATAAAATAAGTTTACATGACTGTGTAAGGCACAAAGTTGACGCATTCAATTTTGTATGACTTTAGAGCGTTAAAGCTATGCGCTAGGTAGCATTGCGCTTTACGTCTCATACCCTCTATATAACTAAATTGACATTACTTTCCAACAATAAAAAACCAGAGTTCAAAAAATACACACATCCTCTACAATATGTTTTGTTTGAAAGCAACAGGCACATCTATTTTTTACATATCAACTAGTGTAGAAACACAACAGACGACGGTAACGGAACGATTTATCGTTGCTGAGAGTAAGTAAACAAAATAACGACGATTCTCTGACGGCATTCATAATATTTATTTTCATTTCAGCTTTGTGTTTGTTTTCAAAAATATTGTGTTAAAATATTTTATTACATTTAAATGAATTAGATAAATTCTATTAAAAACTCGATGAAACGTAAAGAATATTAATAGGTCTTTTCAAAACCTTCACACAAATTGAAGAGCGGGACGAAGAATAAATGATGACTGACTTAAGATGAGACATGGGCTCATATTTGTTACCTTTTCAGTTATTTTTCCAATCAATTTTATTTTCATATTTTTAACCTTTTCAATTATGTTTTTCATTTACGTGCATACATGTATCAGTTTTTTTTAAATATTTTTATTCCTGAAATTTTGTTCTATTTTTATATAAATAATGTGCCTTTGCTATTATTATGAATTCAAATGCTTATAAAATACTTATATTTCTGGCAATATTGTTAGGAGAGTGAGAGACTAAATGTGAGAGAATAATGAAAACCGACAAGAAAATAAAATAAATTTTATCTCAGCGGCATTGTCGTTGAACGATAACTTATGTCAAATTTGTATGAAAATATCGTTACCGTCGTGTGTTGTGTTCCTACACTTATGCATGTTTTTACGTATTTCTGTTGTTTTTTAACATTGGGTGGGAACACGTGTGTTCTGTATGGAAAAATAATACATTAAATACATATTTGAAGTTCGTGTTAGTGTATCGAACACACGATTGGAGTACGATACAAACGATTAAATGCATATACAATTAAAACTTTTAGCGCTACAACAAAAAAATGACAGTATTAATGTAAGTTAACTTAGTTTTAACAATAAAATATTGAAAATCAGGTTGGTTTTAGCTCTTAGAATAAGGTACAGATATAAATGACATGGTTATCACCTTTAAATCATCTAAAATACCTTTCTACTGCCATAAAAAAATCTGTTATTTATCAAACTGTTGGAAAAAAATTTCGTCAATTGTTTCAACCAGATTTATATAAAAAATTACAGCAATCCACTAGCAATGAAGGCTAAATAAAGAATTTAAATAAAAACCGAAAAAATATCACTTACATATAAATTTATCTGTGCGGCTTAAGTTAAACTGTTGTTATTCACGGTTTTCTATTTTAAGGGCTGATCAGTTCAGCAACTTAAACTTAAATATTGCTATGAATATAAAAGAGATATATCTTTAATACTTAGAACTTAATTTGTTTAAGACTGTAGTAAGTGCACTAAATGCATGTTATACAGTCACTAGATAAACTAGTTAATTTTTTTTTTTGTTGAAATTTAGCAAGATCGGTTTATTTCCTTCGAGGAGGGTGCTAAAAACTACGCCTGTCCATAATATTTCCAAATAATTTGGAACAATGAAGTTACTCCAATTAAAAATTAAGAAAAAAACATATATGGAGTTTGACAGTAATGATTAGCAGCAAAAAATAGTAAATTAGCCTGCGCTGCCATTTGGTAATTTATTCGCTTTACGTTCACCGCAGCAAAGCCAGATTGAAGATTTTAGCTTGATTTTTAAGATTTTTTAATCAACTATTATTTAATCAAATAATATTGAAAATTTTTGTTAAAATTTGTTAAATATTTATTTATTTATTTGAAACAATCAAAACGTTATTAATAAAAAAGTTTCTTCACTAGTAAGTCTAATAAAACTTTTTTCCAAATTAGTTAAAGACAGTGTGATACAAAATTTAGATGACGAATTTATGGAACTCTGCCACATGAATTTAATAAATATATTAAGAATTTATAAAATATTACAGTGGAAGACAATGATAAATATTTGTAGAGTGATGATAATGATTTAATGTTAGCAACTTTTTCGAAGTTTGCAATAAAATGATATGTCTCCCTTGTTCATCTGCAAACGTTGAAAAGATATATTCAAAAGTAAAAAGAATAAAGTTTTCATTCAAGTTTTAAAATTTCTCTCATTTTTTAACCAATACACTCACACTTTAAAAACTTGCTTAGAATTTGCTTTCAAGTTGTCGTTCAATTGAGTTTTTCAAATTACATTCAAGAAAACAGCTGATTGAAGTTTTTCCCTCCAAATTTGCATTAAAAATTCTGCTGTCAGTGTCTTGTTTAAAAACTTGCTTTGAAATTGCGTGCAGCCCACGTCAAATTCTTGAAAGAGAATTTAACAAAAACTTGACCGTGTGACTGCACTGTAAATGAAGATTTTTCTATGATTTTAATGGCACCACTGGCTCATTGGTATATATTGGCCAAGGCGAATCGATTACCAGGTGGCAGCGTGGCGAATTCAGTATTTTTTGCTGGCGTACACCACTGTCAAACTCCATATATAAAAAATTTGAATACATTTTTTATATATGGAGTTTGACAGTCGTGTATACCAGCATAAAATACTGAATTCGCCTACGCTGCCACCTGGCAATTTATTCGCCTTGATATTGGCCTTGAATTCTGCCATGTAAATTCACAATCAAGGCAAATTGTTCACAATTTTAAAATCGGCGGCTATAATGTTACCGGCGGGATACCTTAGCTAATTTTAAGTGGATGTCTGGCTTTGGTGTATAATATTTAATTGTTGCTTTTTACCCAGTTAATATTTTTGTAAAATATTTAAAAAAATGGATAAGGAACTATTACAACCCACGAGTGCATCAAATCCACTAGTTTTCTTCGACATTAGTATTGGAGAAGAATTCGGTTAGAATGCTTTTGTCACAGGTTTTTAAGATTTATTATGAATGTTTATTTTAGCTGGTCGCATGATAATTGAATTGCGCAAAGATGTTGTTCCTAAAACAGCCGAAAATTTTCGCGCCTTATGTACCGGCGAAAAGGGCATAGGTTCGTTGGGAAAGCCATTGCATTACAAAGGTGTTCGTTTTCATAAGGTCACTCGCGTGTATGTGGCGCAAAGTGGGGATGTGGTAAATAATGACGGATCTTGTGGCGAAAGTATTTACGGACCTGTTTTTGAAGATGAAAATTTTATTTTAGAGGTTAGTTGGAAAGATGGTTATTTAAATATACTTTCATATTTATGTAGATTTGTATTTTAAAAACAAAAAGAGTGCCTAGCATGCGTAAAATTTAATTTTGAACAAAAATTGTAAACTGAAAAATGACGGCGTCCTTTAGTTTCGGAGTTACGGTACCCCAGAATTTCTATGTGCAGTATGGTATATATCAGCTATTTTATTTAGGAATGGGTTAGTAGGAATGGTTATTAGAAATACTATCTAACTAAAATAAAATTAATTAATTTACTAAAAGTACATTTCTAGAACCAGGTTTTATGCTGTACTGAAATAGAATACCACTTAAAGCCTTTTGTCCTTTGACTAAATTTCAAACACCGCAGAAATCATTTTTAAAAGAGTAATTTCAGAGATAATGTACTTAATTCCACGAAAACAACGCCAAATATCGGTTCAAATCTATGAAATTTGTGACCAAAGATACACGACGACAAAATTTTCATTGTGACCGGTTGTCCATTTCGGGAGAATAACATTAAAAAAACAGCAACATGATATTTTTGTACAGTAATGACTTGTTTTCTATCCTATAGAACAGAGTACCGCGATCAGAGGTGTTACTTTGTGTTTTGCAGTATAGTAATGTAGGTGGTAAGTATGTTTTATCCAAAGTCTATTAGAAAGTTCCACCCTAAAATAAAAGGTGCTAAAACAAAAAATGTAAAAAACTAACACATACATAATAGCACCTCGTTAAACACACAAGGTCATGTTTATCACTTACACTTAATTCTATATAAATTCTATATATTTATATTTTATATGGAATCCGTACGTAGAATGAGATTTGATATCAGTTTTTGTCTAAAAGTTAGAATCTTAGCCGCATGTATCTTGGACAGGCAGTAATTGATATAAAATATGTTCTTCGTACACCCATTCGGAGCAATTCCCCAACTTAAGAAGACATTTTGCTTGTTTTCCTAAAGCTTTTTGTCACGCCTCCCACAAAATAATTATCTACCCTTTAGTTTCCAGTTGCACATGGTGCCCTGATATCCTAATGATGCATTACCATTACCACCCCTTTGTTGTCGTAAGGATATCAACCTTCGTCAGATTAGATTTTACTAAGTTCATTAACCAAAGATCGAAATTTCACCATTATCCATTTTTTTTTTATAATTTTACAATTTTTTATTTCAGCACGATGATGAGGGCTGCGTTAGTATGGCTAATTATGGTAAGCCAAATACAAACAACTCCCAATTTATAATATCAACCGTTGCTTGCGACAACCTCAACAAAACAAATGTGGTCGTAGGAAAGGTACTACGAGGTCTTGGTATAATCGGTGATATGGAACAAAACACTACTGATGAAGGCAAACCCACTGAAGTATGTTAATATTAGCCTTCTTATCAATATGAAATTTATTTTTATTGATTAATGTAATTTTTTTTGTTTGTTTTTGTTTCTGGTTTTGGATTTGTTTATTTGTTTGCTTCTTTGAATTAATTTAATTCTCATGTAATCAATTAAGTTTGAGACATAGGATTCTTCAATTTCTAATCAGTAGGAATAAATATCATATATATATTTTTTTTTTGATAATAAGCTCTTAATGAAATATCATGGAATAAGTATTTAAGTAACTTTTTAAATGAAACAAATAACGAAAATCTTTCGTACCTTGTTTTAATGTTTTGCAATAGGAAATTGTCCTAGTTGATTGTGGTGAAATACAGCCGGGACAAGATTGGGGTATAAACGATGATGATGAAACTAAAGAGTGCCTACCACCTTATCCTCAAGATTGGAACGATAAACTTAAAGATTTTAAGGTATTTTATTAAGATTTAACTAAATTTAATAAATTTTGTTAAACTTAAAAACATATTTCAGTCCGATGAATTGATAGACATCTTAACCAAAATACGTAATGCTGGCAACCATTTTTTTACCCAGGAAAAATTCTTTGAAGCACGTCGCAAATATCGCAAGGCCAATCGTTATTATAATCTATTTCGAAAACGGTATGATTGGCAAGACCTTTCTCAGGTTCAATGTTCCAACGATGATCTCAAGAAATTAGACCAATTTTCGGTCGTAAATAATGTCAATATGGCAGCAGTAGAGTTAAAATTACAAAATTATGCTAATGCTAAATATTGTTGCACAGAAGCCTTACGCCTTGATATAAACTATAGTAAAGCATATTTTAGGCGTGGTCAGGCTCAGATTGCTCTTAAAAATTATGAAGATGCTATAAATGATTTGAAAAAAGCACACGAATTAGTACCCGATAACAAACACGTCTTAAATGAACTTAACCGTGGAAAACATTTATTGGCCGAATTTAATCGAAGTCAAATGGAAAAATTAAAAACGCTTTTCAATTAAATAGAAAATAAGAATTATAATCTCAATGCTGTATTCGAAGTTTAAAAATTGTTAAATACTTGGATTAAAGTTGGATCTTTGATTTTTTTCAACGACAATTTTCTGAACTTTGATTGCGATGGTTTTTAAAGTATAAATAAATATATATTTTGAAGTTATTGAACTATGGTAGGATTTTAGTTAACTGCTATTAAATTATTCTTTACGCTGCATCGACTTGAATAATAGATGAACATAAGAGAAGCAGAGCAACGGTAATAATTTCATGTTTTATTATATGACGAAAACGTTTTCCATTTTTTCAAAAATTTACTTCCAAAATAAATATTTACTTTTGGAGTTACTTCATGCTTTGCCTACAAATAGAGAATGGGAAATTTACTTAGTTAATATTGAGTACGATTGTATTTTGTGCATCAAAAATGTATTCTTTTTCATTGCAGGAATCTCATATTGCTTGTATAGGTCATCCAATAGCTTCTTTACCAAAACCCATCCTTGGCGCTCTCTTTGGTAAAATATTTACAGCTAACTGGGGATGTTAAACAATAAATTCTGCTTTATTTTTTTGTTTACCATTCATTCATTTCAATACAAATAAGACATTCTTTAGTATTCACAATACGCGTACATAATTTAAAATACCCTTTCTGAAATATATGTAAATTTTTCGCTTAAATGTATTATTTTTCTGCATGCGTCGGAATGACGTATCGAAAGACATTAAGGGAAGTGTATTTCTATCATTATCTTAAATTATGATACATTCGATATCGGATGCCATGATACGATACCATAATAGAAAAAATTTCATAAAAATTAGTTTGATGTCGAGTGCGGTGACTAGACTCCAGCTAAAACGCCACTTTACTAATTTTGTTATTCCTAAATTCTATAGTTGTCTCAATAATAATCGGCTCCACCGCCATCAACGAAAAAGGTTTCGATAGCTTGCACAGTCTGTAAATCGTCGTTCCCTGATGGCAGATGTCTCGACTCGCCCTTTTCGCCCTAATCGAACCATTGAATAAGAACAATTCCGGCTACTGTTTTAAATGAATTTTTTTTAGTCTGTTTTGCCTCCCGGTGCTCATGTTGCTCCAACAGTTCTGATTGTTGTAACAGCTCTGCTCTTAAATCAGTATGGATCTTAAATATCAAGATATATATTTTATATATTTTTAATATCTTGATTTTGTGAGGATCAGTTAAGATTCATAAGACTGTGCGTATATCCTCTCCTTAACTTCGCCTTCCTATTCTCTTTTTTTTTTCAAAATAAATATAATATTCTACTCTTTACATAAACATCTAACTTTGTTTCAATGTTTATTGTAATCGGTACAGGGTCAGGTCCTCGTTCTGGAAAAAGATATAGATGAGGATCTATCAAAGCTTCGAATTTTATTAAGAACTATTAGCGTAGACTTTGTTAAAATTTATTCAGACGCATAAAAATGTTCGCTCTCCCTTTTTCTTCCCTCCTGGGAGCTTACTCTGTATTTCGAAAGAAAAGACATTCGGAACACAATTCGAATCGAAATGCAAAGTAACCCCCTGGTCCGCTTATTGAAAATATTAACATATACAACAAGGTCGCACAAATAAACAAATTTGCAAACATATAATATAAAGTATCTAGAATGTGTTGAAGTAAAATAAAAGCTACTCGGCATCCAATTTCTATTATAACTTATCAGATTTTGTAAGCTTTCAACGCTGTAGAAACTAATAAATGAATAATACTTCGGTATGTACATATGTATGTCGTAATATTTGAAATGAAAATGCTTGTAAAACCGTTATTCTCAAAGCTATTGCATTCAAATTTTGTGACGGAGGGTATTTGTGTGAAATGAATTGGAACCACAAAAATTTCAATTTCGTAAAAATTCGAGTTAACCCTTTCGGTACGGGAGACGAATAATAGTTTTCCATCTATTATAATGGGCTAGCTTAACAGAGATATGCATATTTAACTAATATATAACTTCTTCCTGGCTGTCCCTACCCAGGAAAGAGATTTGGGGGGTGGGACATATATGTCCCATCAGGTGTTTGGCATGGGACACATAACTCCCATCAGTCCTAAACCTATAAAAAATAATAAATTTATGCATAAAAAAATTTATTGTTTTTAAAACTTTATAGTGTTTTATTCATCTTTTAAATTTCTTTCTGTTTATTAAAAAAAAAAAAACGAAATAAAAGGCAAAGATTTGTTAATTATTTGTAAAATGGTATAAACCAATCTTTGCACAATGGATCTTGACATTCTTGACGTAAAGTCTTAGTCCGTTTTTTAATTTTTTTGCAACCTGTACATCGACGTGTCGTAGGTCCTTCAATTAGCAAGTGAGTAGCAGATCTTTTGCTTTCAGTTACAGCTTACTTCAAAATTAGTAGTTTAAACTGGAGAGGACAACATAGGCACATTATCTATTTCTTCATCTGTTGGCTTCGAGAAGCAAAGTTAGATAAAACGCAACTTTTAAGAGCGACAAATAGAACAATCTTTATTTTAAGTTTAAATTATATTATTTTAATTTTTATTCCGTATTTGTACGCTTTAAAACAATTTGTGTTTCACTCGCCCGTTTCTCTTATTAAAAAGCCCTGAATAATGGAAGAAATTCCTTTATAAAGCAAATGAAAATAATTTTAAAAACCGCTATTAAGCAATTGGGCAACGAGAAAGAGGAGCAAAGCAAGCATACATACACGTAAATATGTACAAATATATAATATTCATATTTGTGTGTATGTTTGCTTTGAGTGAAAACAAGAAATTATTAAGTAAACATAAAGTAAATAGAAACAGTAAAGATTTTTTAAAAGTATTAGGGTGGCGGCGGTAACATTCCCCCCTTTGTAAGCGAATTGTGGGGCCATGAGCTTGCAATCCTAAATATTACCGACGTCTAGAACAGCTACCTTAGTCACGGGCCTATCCAATGTGCTTGTACTGGTTTTGACTTTAACCCGCCGAACTTGGCCATCATTAGCAGTAGTTGTCTCGATAATGACACCCTTGGGCCAACAATTTCTGGGAAGTGTATCGTCCACAATAACGACTATATCACCGACGGATGGGGGTTTCACCTTCTCGAACCACTTGCTACGGCGGACTAAAATCGGACCGTACTCACGAACCCATCTGCTCCAGAAGTGATTGGCAAATTTTTGCGTCTGGTGCCATCGCTGACGGAGATCATAATTGGTTTCACATAGGGGCTTGTGCCCATCAACAGAGCCAAGTAAAAGATGGTTTGGTGTTAATGCGTCGTCTTCAGTTGAATCGAGAGCCACGAATGTTAAAGGACGGGAATTTATTATGAACTCGATTTCACACAAGGCGCTTCTTAAGGTCTCATCATTAAATTTGAAAGCAGGACACATGGCGTAGAGGATTGTTTTCACTGTACGTACTAGCCTTTCCCAAGCACCACCCATATGTGGGGCCGCAGGTGGATTGAACCTCCATTTGATTTCGTGATGTTTTGTGAAGACTTGATGTAAGTCGATGTTTTGCTTTTCTTCTCGTAGGACCCTTTCGACTGATTTGAAGTTAGTACCGTTGTCGGAGTATATCTCCTTCGGGGAACCACGTCGACTTATAAAATTTTGAATGCACATGATACACGAGCTGGTATCTAGGCTGTGGGCGACTTCAATATGTATAGCGCGAACTGTCAAACATGTAAAAATAACGCCCCATCTTTTTTCACTACGTCTCCCTACTGCTACTTGTAAAGGGCCAAAAAAGTCGATACCGACATAAGTAAATGGACGCTCAAAGGAACCCAATCTTGCTGCAGGTAGAGATGCCATTAATGGAGGATGTGGAACTGCTGACTCGTTCTTACAGCGTTGACATTTTCTTCGCATACTTTTATAAAGTGCTCTTAGCTTTGGGATGTAAAATCTTGACTTTATTTTGGACATCGTAGCTTCATGAAGACAATGATGATAATCTTCATGGTAACTTTGGACCAACAAAAAGGTAATGTAGTGACCATGAGGCAAAATTATGGCGTTGTTGCAATTCAGGGACTCGACTCTGCCATAGGCACGTATTACTCCGTCTTCATCGAGAAAAATATTAAGCTGCTTAAGTTTACTACCGGTAGGCAGCTTCTTACTATTTTTGAGGCACCATATTTCTTCGTCAAATTCGCTGGCTTGGGCATATTTAAACAAAATGTTCTTAGCCCTTTGTATGTACTCAAAACACATGAGCTGCGGCTTTTCACGTCGAATTCTGGACTTCAATTTTTCAATGTAAAGGACGAAGTGAGAAAGAGCCAAGTATAGTCGTTTCCAGGACGAAAAATATTTAGTATTGATTGTGAAACCACTCGTCTTATCGATAGTAAGAAGATAATTTCGTATTTCTTCATTATTGACGACGTTGAGTTCTGGACATTTGGGCCACGTATGCTTCTCATCTTTCAGAAATGCAGGACCATTGAGCCATATACCGTCGTCTGAACTATGAATTTTCGTTGCACGGTCTGCAGGGTTTAATTTGGACGCTACCCAATTCCATTGCGTCACGTTGGTAGTTTCTAAGATTTCGCCAACTCTGTACATGACGAACGCCTTAAAATTTTTGGGATCCATGGAGAGCCACTTTAGAACGGTTTTCGAATCGGACCAAAAGAAGCTCTCTTCACAGCTGAGACGCGTGGTGCTTCGAATTTTTGACGCTAGCCTTGAACCAATTAAAGCAGCTTGAAGCTCTAGTCTTGGTATGGATATTGGTTTTAGCGGAGTCACCTTCGATTTAGCAGCTACGATTCGCACATCGACATCATCATTGCACTGGATTCTAAAGTAGCTTACTGCAGCATATGCATTTTCACCAGCATCGACAAACGTATGCAGCTGGACCTTGGAAGTTATTTTTAGGAGCCTCGAGTAGCACCGAGGGATGAATATAGATGATATCCTAGTCAGATTAGATAACCATGAGGACCATTTCAGTAAAAGTTCTTCGGATAAGTCGTCGTCCCATTTTATTCCTGAGCGCCAAATATCTTGTAGGAGCATCTTGATTCCAATCGTATAATGGGCTACGAATCCCAAAGGATCGAAAATTGACATTAGGACTTGCAGAACTTCCCTCTTAGTAGGGACCACATGTGGCTGAAATACATCCCTTCGGAGCCTCGAGAACCTAGAATTATATTGGAAAACGTCATTATTTGATTCCCAATACATACCAAGTATTTTTTCTATAGCCTTGAAAGAGGTTTGAGTTGTTGAGCCATCATCACTTAAATGTTTTCGTACGCTTTCAGAGTTTGTTACCCAATTCCTCATATGGAATCCACCAGATGCATGTATTGTGCGTACTTGGACCGCTAGTTCCATTGCCTCTTCCTCGGTATCCACACTGTCAATAAAATCGTCCATATAGTGGTATTGTTGAATTGCTTTAACGGCTCGTGGGTACTGGTCACGAAAGTCATCTGCGTTCTTATTCCGAATGTAATGGGCTATACAGGGTGCGCAGCTTATACCAAATGTTAGGGCCTTCATTACGTACTCACAGCGCTTATTGTTGTCGCCATTTTCGAACCACAAAAATCGTTGAGCATGCATATCGTCGTCTCTAACGTTAATACGATGAAACATTTCTGCAATATCGCCACATATAGCGATTTGACCCACACGAAATTCTATTAAAATGTTGAAAAGTGACGTAAGTAAATCAGGACCACAAATTATAAAGTCATTCAGGGACTTATTATGCGACTTCGCTGCTGCGTCCCAGACCAGACGAACTTTGCCAGGTTTATTTGGATTAAGAGCGACAAATATTGGCAGGTACCATGTGCGACCCTCATATGATGACCTTTCTGCTTCTTGCACCTTTCTCGCGTATCCTTTAGAAACTAGTTTGTCTATTTCCGCTTGCATAGTCTGCTGTAGTAGCGGGTCTTTAACAAACTTCTTTTGGAGACACTTTAGGCGATGGCTTGCTACTTGATAGCTCTCGGGCAGCATAGGGACATCATCTTTCCACAGTAGTCCAACTTCGTATTGCTGATTCTTCTTGATGGCTGTAGTTTCAAGTATCTTCAAAGCCCTGTTGTTTTCGAGCGACAAAATAGATTTCTCTTTCGGGGCATCTAGGTTAAAATATTCCTTGACTTCATCGTGCAGAACCCTATATCGATTTTCGCACTCACAGGTATGGATGTTCATGGTCGAAGCCTGGCTTGGATCGGAGCCGCTACCCTGAAGGGTCCACCCTAATCGAGTTTTTGTTGCAATGGGCTGATCTCGACCACCTTCCCTTATTTTCAATGGAACAGCAACTCTCCAGTTATTAAGACCAATTAGGACCATGGGTTTAGCGTTATTGTACGATTGAACCGGTAAGCCTTTGAGATACGGATGGGCTTTCACGATGTCATCAAAATTAATTGACTGCATGGGCAGACCAAGATTGCTTACAGTACGAACATCATGAAGTGTAAATCTACTATCGCTGCTTGGACCAGATACCTCAATATTAATTTTGACGGAGTTGTTTTCAGATCGTGTTGTATTACCGGTCCATCGTAGCTCCAGGGGTTCCTTCTCACCAGAGAGCCCCAATTTATTAAAGAGACCTTGTTCCATTAAGGTCACTGATGATCCTTCGTCTAGAAAGGCAAACGTTTCTAAAGAACCACCATTGTAATGTATTTGAATCGGGAGTATTCTGAAATACGGTTTATTATTGCGGTCGTTGTGAGCATTCACGCTTCCACTTGGGGCAGATGTGGCCATTTGCACTGTGTTTGGATAAGCCGACGTAATATATTTGTGCAACAAAGGATGGTGTTTTGCGTTACAATTTGCAATATCACACAATTTTTTCGAAAAACACTTGCGCCGATGAGCATTCAAACACTGGCGGCACAATTTATTTTCTTTCACCACATTCCACTTTGAATCTAAACTTAATGATTGGAACTCACCGCAGTTTTGGACCTTGTGTTCCTCACTCTTACAATAAACGCAGAGTAAGTATCTGGTAGCAGGTTGTTCTGAATGAGTGTTGACCGGAGCACTTCTCTTGGAGCCGACAGGAGACACAACTTGGCTAGCAGCAGCAGCTATATTATAGATCCAATCGCTGAAGGATTTCACCACTGGAACCTTGTCGTCCTTAGCATGCATCGCCCAATTGAGCTTGTGGTTGTTGGGCAACTTATCGACCAGCGTTTTTACCAGCAACGGATTGTTTAAATGGGCCACCAAATTACATGCCTCCATTGTTGAGCAAATATTCCGTATAATTAGAGCATATTCGATGATGCTATCGAGCCTATCCTTTAGCGGTGGAATCTTGGTTGCCTTTTCAATCATGCTATCAAGAATGTGCTCTGGGCGACCAAAACACATCTCTAGAGTCTGGATGATTTCATTCACCATAGATGGGATGAGAAGTTTACTTTTCACCAGCTCCTTTGCTCGGCCCTTGAGGCACGACTGCAATCGCATTAGATTCTCACCGTCAGTATAACCAGCGATCTCAGTACTATTTTTGTAGTTGCTAATAAATAGGGGCCAGTCTTCGGGATTACCATCGAAATTCGGTAACTCCTTAGGTATTACCTGTCTGGCTGCGATTTGTGAGGCAGTTGGCTGAAAGGAACTTTGATTACAAAAGAAATTCAAATTTTGGGACACATCACCTTGGGATAGGATACTATATTTTTTCTCCAAATACTTCCGCTGCAATTCCTTTTCCTCTTCCAGCATCTGCAACTGTAATTGTGCGTGAGCTGACAAAGAACCACGCGACGTACTTGGGCCACATTGACTATTTATATTTTGTCCACACTGTTCACCTGCAGCTGGTAGTATCTTGTCTTTAGCCACTACTGGATTACCTGGAGCACCTTTGTTGAAGTATTCATGCACTGGAAAGGATCTTAAAATATGGCTAGTTGGTGATGAGGCTGCCATTGAACCTGCACTGAACTCCTCTGTAACATTAACAAGTGGCAGTGTATTCGTTCCTCTTGTCGAAGTTTGCGTGGGGACACTATTTTTTAACGCAACGGGCTGATCCTTACCGCAGGAGCAATTCCAGCTCACGTCGGCCACATCACTATTGACTCCAACACACTCGAAATGGAACCACTTGTCGCACGAGTCGCACTGCACCATACGATCGGTGTCTTTTAATTCGCACTTGTTGCAATTAAAATCTGTTTGAGCAATTTTCTTTTTATTTATTATAGACTCGATTTTAATTTATTTTATTTTTCATGCACACTAGTTGTTATTTTATTTAAAAACTTTTAAATTGTTTTAAAGAATTGTTGGCTTCGAGAAGCAAAGTTAGATAAAACGCAACTTTTAAGAGCGACAAATAGAACAATCTTTATTTTAAGTTTAAATTATATTATTTTAATTTTTATTCCGTATTTGTACGCTTTAAAACAATTTGTGTTTCACTCGCCCGTTTCTCTTATTAAAAAGCCCTGAATAATGGAAGAAATTCCTTTATAAAGCAAATGAAAATAATTTTAAAAACCGCTATTAAGCAATTGGGCAACGAGAAAGAGGAGCAAAGCAAGCATACATACACGTAAATATGTACAAATATATAATATTCATATTTGTGTGTATGTTTGCTTTGAGTGAAAACAAGAAATTATTAAGTAAACATAAAGTAAATAGAAACAGTAAAGATTTTTTAAAAGTATTAGGGTGGCGGCGGTAACATCATCTTTATTTTCATCTGATAAATCTGAATAATTTATTTCACTTTCTTTATCAATAATATTTTCGAAATCTGAAGATAAGCATTCGTTTTCGCTCCTAGATGAAAAATCATCTTTTGCTAAGTCTTCTTTTCGCCATCTTAGCCTTAAATAAATTGTTTAGTTTCATAATGCTATAGCCCTATTGGGATAAATATGTCCGTCCCACTGCAAAGGCCGAATGGGACATATATGTCCCGTACAACGAAAATATAGAAAAAATAAATTAAATCTCATCATACCTCTTCCCAAACTGGTATTATAAAAAAAAGCAGATACCTGAACATTTCAAGAGTGTATTTTACTGCTTTTTTGCACTTTTCAACAATGGTTTTTGGTTTGCTATAAAAAGAAACGGAAAGAACTTGATACCACTGCACTTTAATTATGACTTAACAATACAAGTTATGAAAATTCGCCATATCTTGTTTCAATAACTGTACTTAAACTTTTAAATAACTAAATGGGACATCTTTGAATCATTTAAAGTAAAACACTAAAAGATTAGGGCTATGTGAACCTTCAGTAGGACACACATGTCCCAATTGGTATGAAAGGGTTAAGGCCTTTCTACATCAGACCAGCGATATGTTTTATGTATGTCTTTTCTATTGTTTTCAAATAGAACGCCTAATTTATTTTCATAGGATTGTTAATGTTTATGTGTGTATAATTGATTTTTTTGATTTTTTTAAACATATTTTGACTGTGAAAAATTAATTTTAACTACTTATTTTGTAATTGCATTTTTTCAATTACAATTATTCGCAAACCGAATTGGATTTTATTAATTTCAAATTACGAGCAATTGTAATTTTTCAATTTTTTTTTTCAAGAGAAGTATCACTTCAGGCAACAATGTCTATTTAATTAGTGGGTAACCGTGCTACATTTTTTGAGGAAAGGGATAGAGGAGAGAAAAGAACAGGTGGTGAAAGTATAGCCAATTTATTAGTTATTTTACTTCGCCGGCGAATATGATATGAAGAAGTACCGACGAAGGAGGCTGCATGTTTTAGTGTTAATTCTGAATATGTATTTATACCATTAAACAGAATTTTTTTTTTTGGTTGTCGCAGGGGTTCAACCCTGACCAACCAGATTTGTAGTCAACGTGCTTACCACCTTGACCACAGCAGCCACAATTGCAATCAATTATATTTAAATTTTTTAAATTCAATTACAATTAGATGTAATTAAACAATTGATTACAAATTCCTCAATTCATTTATTTTTATATTAGTATTGAATTAATTTCGTTATTGCTTTTGAATAGTTTTTTTTTACATTTTTATAGAAATGTAACAAAAATTACTTGAATTTTTTGTTTGGAATCGTTCAGTTATATGTAGCAAATAGAACGATTTAAAACATAATTTTTAAAAAGAAAACAAATAAATTGATTTAACGGAAAATTTAATAAAAAAATTAAATTTCATTAAAACCGAATATGCAAATAAAGAAATGTAAATTATTTGAAAGTTTTTGTTCGAAAGATAAGGTTTTCGGCAAAACTATCTTGAATTAAAACAGGTTTTTGCAAGTTGTTCTCGACAATAACTGATCTGGAAAAAAGTTACGAATGCGTCATTCTAAAATTTTAGGCGGATTTATTTGTGTGGGACCATCAGGACAAAAAGTCGGTGAGTGACTTTTCTGAAAAAAGTTTATGCACAAGTTGCTTTCGACAATAAAAAATTAATAATGGCAAAATGTAGTCCGAACTAAGGCCTATCATACCCCATTTTCAGATTTTGCAGGAATTCATCTGTGTGTGTCCTAAAAGGTAAAAAGTGAGCTGAGACAGTTTTCTTAAACTATTGCCGATACCAAGCTTATGAATAAAGAAGACGTTATTTAAGAATGAAAATTTTATAAAAAGCTTACCTTTTCGCTTTCACCTTAAGTATTGATCAAAAAACATTTTTCTTACGTTGTGTATGAATTAAATTATTTTACTTATAGGTGTTTTTTTTTTAATTTATTATTTTTGTTGTTGTTGTTGTAATAAACACATTTAGAAGATTTGTATACAATTAAGAGTTAAAATTAACATGAAGTCTTACAATTCTAATATATATTTTTTTGTAAATTTTTATTGAAATTTGGAAAACAAATATTTTTTAAACAATGAGAACTCTAAAAATATAAAATAAAACTCAAATAACTTAAAAAATTTAATTTTTACATATTTTTTCGGAAATAATTATTGTTTAATGAATTTATTAAAATTTATCTATGACAATTTGGTTCATACAAAAAATAACTTTATTTGGGAAAATTCTTGGTAAAATTATCTCTTTAAAATAACTCAGAGATTCGTCACTATATCACTAGATTCGCCTCGAAAAATATAAGATGAACTTGAACCATGATTTTGGCTGTAACTTTTCATATTTATTTCCATGTTTGTTAAAGCACTTGAAACATGATAAAGATTTTCTGATAAAATTGCATAGACTTCAAATAATTCCGAATCTGATTTGGATACAATAAATGCTTCTAAAAAATATAGGAAATAAATGATTAGTATTAAAAGTAAATATATAGAATTGTTTTTATTGCTACATTACCTTGTCTGTCCTTCATAATGCTTTGTGCATATGCATTCAATATAATGGACATTTCATCATATTTATGCCGATTATCCAAGTTGGCATATGAGAATATCGTTAGGTTCAAATTCGAACTAGTCATTTGTGTAATACGTTTATATTGACGTACGTGCGTTATAGCCGCTGACCATTTTTGAGTGTCAATCAGCTCCTGCAAAGTTGTTTCAAATTCTTCATTTGACATCGGTAGGCCGGGAGATGGCGTGGGTGTGTGTTCGCCTTCTGTTGATGTCGATGTGTCAAGTGTTTCCAATTCGGCTTCGCTGATGCTACGCACTAACGCATCGCGTACTAAAGCGTATAAATCCGATATGTCATGCATCTAGAAGTAAATAAGATACAACAAACATAAATAAAAAAAAAATTAAAACATCTTTTTGTATTCTTTAGGTTTTCTCAAAGACTGAAAGAGCACTTTTGAAGTAAAATGTAACGACAGGAACAAGTTTTAAACTACTCTGAATTTGAAGTCTTATAATTGTGCTTAAAGTCGATCTATAGATTTAAGAGAATAAATTCCAATTAGTTTTTTCCCATATTGTTTGTGGAGTTTCAAAAAGCTTAAGGAGTATATGCATGAGGAAAATATAAAAAAATACTCTCTTTGCTATTTTCTAATTAAATTTAAAACTTTAACTTCTCAAATAATGTTTGGCAAATGAAACTTCAAAATTCCCAGAAAATTTTGAATTTTAATCTCTTTCAAGTGTTTAAATTCACTTCACTCGGCTGCAGAAGAATTTGGTAAAAACGTTAAGTCAAAAGCAAAATTACTTAAAAAAACATAAAACAAGTCATAGTGCTTTAATCGGCTGTGCCCAATTTTATATATCCTTCATCATGTATGTAAATCTAGTTTAGTAAAGTAGCTCCTATAAAAATAAAAAAAAATATTGCGGTGACAGAGAATTCAATGCTTGCCTGGAATATACCTTCATGACGAAAAGTTGGCGTGTGGCTCGAGTTGTTTTAAACCCTAAAGCAGGAAAGGCATCAATGAGCCTGTCGTCTTTCTTACTTAAAACGCTGAAAGGGTTCTTGATATTCAAATCAGAAACTCCATAAATCCCGCGCTTATCTCCAGCTCGGAGCACGCTTATACGAGAGGGAAATCTGTGGAAAGGGCGCTGCACGTGTTAATATCACATTCTTTATGCTTCTGTTTTGGTGGCGCGCTTTCGAGAAAGCGGTAAACCAAAAGCCTCCTGATAAAGTCAGGAGACCAGCCGCCATTTTGAATACTAAGGCTCTCCGAACTACCTCGAAAGGCTCTGTATGCCCTTCTCCATTGGTTACCTACCAAACTCCTGGTGTTGCAGCAGGCCAAGTGCTGTGCAGCCATACTTAATGCCCTCTCACGCTGGCTTAGGCCGGGTATGGGTCACTCAACCACTACGGGTCTGTAACGAAGTGGTTGTGAGCAATACTGTTGACATTTACACGGATGGCTCCAAACTGGACGGCAGAGTCGGTTGCGGAATCTTCTCCAATAACCTTGGTCTGTGACTCTCCTTTAGACCCCCTGAATACTGCAGCGTCTTCCAGGCCGCGGTAATGGCTATTCTGAAAACATCCGAAATAGTACTTGAGAGGCGAACACTTCTGCTTTTCCATTCGGATCTTTTTGGACAGTCAGGCGGCAATCATGGCGCTTGCTGGTGCATATTGTACATCTAAGATGTCGCTTCTCACTAAACACACTATCGCAGCGATCACAGATTGAAACTGTAAGGCCGATGATCTTGCCAAACGGGGAACATTGCTTCGTAGCGTCTCCCCATTACCCGACGTTGGAATTCCTCTGGCAACGGTTAAACTGGCCATAAAGAACCACTACCTCAATTTGGCTCGAAAATTATGGGTGGAGAAAAGTTCCTGCTGTATCTTCAGACAACTGTGGACTACACTGGACCCCAGGCGAACCAGGCAACTGCTCGGACTGAACAGGAAATCCATAAGTATTATGGTCTCGGTACTAACTGGTCACTGCCTAATAGGCAGGCATGCTGAAAGACTGGGTTTGCCCTATAATGATTTCTGTCGCAGCTATTGCTCGGAGGATGAGGAAGAGACCATTGTGCAGTTTCTGTGCCACTGCCCATCCCTAGCTTGAAGAAGATTTAGAATTCTGGGCTCTCCTTTCTACAAGACTCTTACGAAGCTATAATCTCGTTCTATAAGGGACATAGCAAAGTTCATTCAGGAATCTTCATGGTTCTCAATGGAGTAGCGGGAGTCGCGCCGCCTTTCTTGTGGTATCATAACGGGCCATACTGTTGTGCTCAGGTGAGCTTTGTCGTGAGAGTCTGCCACTCCTAACTAACTACTTCAAGTGCCATCGTTTTGGATTCTGAAGAGAAGATTTTCCCAAAATAAATTTTGAACTATAAGTTGGGGTAATAAAGGAAGACTTAATATTTGTTTTTATAGAAAGTATTTAACTTTATTTTGGATGTCGAGCCAACATTATTTTCGTAAGACATACTAAACATAAGAATATTTTTTTACTTAATAATAATTGAATTTATCGCAAAGTAATTAATTACATCACTTTAATCAAGGGAAAGGTCAATATTTACATAACTTTATTTTTGAATTTTTATTTAATATAAAATTTAAATTTATATCTCTCTCAAAATGCTTTACACTCACAAGCAGTTTGTTGATAACGAACCATCTACTCACACGCAAATCAATTTAGCAAAGAATTTGTAGATATAGAGGCCAATCAGAAATTATTAAATGATATTCTTTTCCAACTGATCTTTTTCCTTTCTAAGCACTATAACTTTCTACTAGAAGTGGGCGCGCCACTGGTTGACTGAATAGAATCTTTTACTTAAGTCTTTGATAGAACTCGCGCATAGTCTAACTGATATTGCATCAAAGAACTTGAACCTTTTTGTCTTAAACTTTGTTCCAATATACATATATTGCAATGCAGTAAAATCTAATAATATTCAGTTAACTTACGCTTTCATTTTGCCTAAAGTGATTAACAACATTTGAGCTTATTTTATGATTCGATTCAATTAGCAATAGAAGCTGAAACATGAGTTTGTACAAAGCTCTTCCTAAGTCCAAAACAACTTCATTGGAGGCCGGGTCAAATGGCATGTAGGGTATGTTGGAAGTAGAAGCCAAATCTATGCCAGAAGCTGCCACATCATTTTCATTAAACAATGACAATTTACATGACGTTTTAACAGAGTCCAGACACTGCAATCCAAAAAGAAAAAAAAAAAAACATAATATACACATGAACATTACTTTGGTTAATAAATAATACAATTGAAATCGTAACGTTTTTTTTTTAATTTTTTACTAACCTCCAATACTTGATCCTTACGGTCGAAAAATGTCTCTAAGTGCTCTTGAATTTCGAGTACATTAAAACGCAATGTCTCAAATAATCTTGGAGTCGTTGTTTGATTTTCACTGCACCAAACACGTGGGGGATCAGCTCGTGAACTGAGTAGATCTGTAAATAATGAAATCCTATTGCCCAACTGTGAGCCAATGCCGGTGAAAAATTTCTTTGCTTCCTTTGAAATGCTTATGGTCTTGAACGTTAACTCTTTAATGAGTCGGTACAGCTGCATTAATAATTCTGAGGTATGAGCTGAGGGTTGATTTATAAGCATGGCTTGCAACTGCTTGCGCCAATTTTCTTCCGCTTCATCACGGACGGCGGCACCAAAACGAATAATTCCTGGCAGATGAGGCGAAGCGTTACACGGTGTTATATCGCCCAAATCACCAGCGCTAGAACCACTGGTATCACTACGAGAAACTGAATTCCTGCGGCGTCTTTCACGCAAACTCAGAGACGTAGGCGGTCCAACATTAAAGGTGGATTTATACGACTGACGGTGATCTTCATCGATTGGTGATTCCGATTCAACCTCTTCGTCAGAAGAATCATCTGCAGTTTGTCGTCGACGTTTACTTAAAATGGGCGTTTTATCGCTGAAACTATCCTCTAAGGCTGAGGAATGACCACCTTTAACTGAACCAGGTCCACCACCGCCACCCATTCCACTGCCATAGTTAAACATATCCTCCTCTCCCTCAAACAATTGATGACGTCTGACGCCCCAATTAAAATTGTCTGTAGATTCACCAGCTATACTGTCTTCATATTCCAAGAAATCGAAATCTTTGAAAACTGTAAAATCTGGCTGGCCATCATCACGGCGTGAACCACTACTTAAGTCTCCTTGTGGTCCAGACGTCTCTTCGGTAGATGAAGCAGCTGAAGACTGTCTTTCCATTAGATCCGAAGATTGACTAAATATAACCTTTATATTTTTAAAACAAACAAGAAAGAAAACAGAACAAGGAATTATTATCAAGTTTCTTAATCGTTTCAAATATTCAAAGCATTTTTAATAGACATTTATAAAGTAGCCGTAAGTACTGCTTTAAATTATTTTGCATAGAAGTAGAAATATTGAAAAAAGAAGGCTTACGCTTTGTCTGGTGATTATTGATCCAGTTAGAAGCGTAGGGCTTAAAGACTTGAAAATTCAGCATGCAAAAATTAAATTATAAATTTAAAGAACAATAGAAAGACTTTTATAAAAGGTACTGATAATCAGACACATGACTTTTTTACTTAAGTAGCAGCGAAAAATTATAATACAAATATGAAGTTTATTGTGCAAACAAGTTTGTCTCTGTACTCAGTAGAAACTGTTATTCAAAGTTGCAACTATTAGAAGGAAACCTTTTCTTGACTTGTATTAACTTTATGCGCCGCAACGCTTCTTTAATAAATTACTCTCGCACAGTTTAAAATTCGTTCTCTAATAGCTCTTTCGAGTGACTTAATGTCACACTACGATGCGTTATAATGTCTATCAACGTAGAGTTATAACATCAATGAACTTTATACGTTTGTATATTTTATCGTATTCTTTGTAAGAAAGATGTAATGTTTTTTTTTAATGACTTATCAATTCATTAATAAAAATTAAAATACATAGTTGGAGCAGCTCAAAAATAAAAACCAAGGAAAAATGTAAATGGAGCCAACCATTAGTTTTGGAGTTATGAATCGTAAAGTTTCAATGAACAGCATGGCATATATGGACCACTTTATTGAGGAATGGGGTAATATGGACCTAACTGCCATATTTGTCGACTTTTTGCCCCAAAATTATTAAAGTTACGATTTGCCAATTTTTTCGATGAACTCTTAAAACACGGATATTTTGTTTGGTTCAGTAAAAAAAATATTACTAATGGGCATCGCTAGAATACTTATGGTATTTAACAAAAATAAGCACGTTTTTCCTAAAAAAGTTAGCTGATCAATTCCTTTCACTGTTTTGATATAAACTAAATAAGTCTAATGTGATTTTCATGATACTAAAAATAATAACAATAAATAATAATCGTCGAATAATATTGATATGACAGATCACAAATCACAAAAAAATGGTATCTTGTCGTATCTTTCTACATACTGACCTTCATTTTGAACTGATAGAAATAAAAATGAAAAAAGTAGAATCACTTTTGTAATCATAACAATTATTTTATTTTGATGAAATAGGCTGACTTCCAAAATGTTAATTGCTTTGCATTCGAACAAAGTATACTGTTTCATAAAGCCGCTGTACAAAATATTTACAATATATACGATTTCAAAACGTCAACAATGAGTATTTTTAAGGCAGTAAAAAAGCAACCAGGCATCAGTTTTTTAGTTGATGCCTTGTTTGGTATTCGTTTGTTTACTCATAAAAAATAAAAAAACAACCACAAAACGTTTTTGCTGGCAAAGAAAAAAAGTTAATTTGTTTTTAAATAATTAATATATATAAATAGCAAAAATTTATTTTTAACATATTGCAGCGAAAAAAAATGAAATCATGAGCAAAAAAAAATTGCTTCTAATAACAAGGTTGCGAAATAAACCTGATTTTTTGCTCAAAGCGCACCGTTTTGTGGGAAAGTCTTGAGAGAAATTAAGGATGTGGATGAGACCTTTCCCTTCTCGAGGGATGATGTCACCAGAAAGTTTTTAAAATTCTGTGAGACTTATAAAAGAATTAAAAAGCGCAACAACACTTCTGGAGAAGAAGCCACATCTTGGCATCCGGCATTTTTGCAATAACTTCTCAAAAATTAACAATTTTTTGTATTTTTCTGCACTGTGTTTTGGCTTCAGTAAAACATTCCTTTTTCTTTTAATAGATTTTATTACAGCGAGGAAATTTTGTGCAGAGTTTCCACTCGTATTTTCTGATGGTTTAAAAAAATTACCAAATAAAAATTTTACTCCCGACCTTTCCATTTTCGTGTTAGTCAGTAATAAAAATGGTGCATTGCAACATTCCTGTTTCATAATGAAAATTGAAACAAAGCATAAAGTTGCGTTGTATCGGAACTTTGCATATGAAAAAAGTTTAAATGCCGCAGTAAAACTGTATACAAACTTTGTATTCATACATTTTGGAAGTCAGCCATAGTGTAGCAAAAGTAATATTTTTCGCACAACGGATGCCGCAGCAGAACTTAATTCCAAAAAAAGGTTCAAATAACCTTTGGTAAATTTGTCTCCAAACCCAGTGAAAAGAATTCAAAAAAACTTCACCTTATGAGAGGTCTTTTGAAACTGTTTTTAGTAACTTTAATTACCAAAATAAATGGAAATATGTATTAAATTTTTCTACTTATACGACTAGACTAATGACGGAAGCAATGTATTTGTAAACCGTCTTTGTTAAATTTATTTTGTGTTATTGTACTTGTTGTGAACATTATTTAATACACAATTTTTCCGCTTTGATATTATATGTTAATGAAAATGGCCCATAATCGTAGTCCCAAATAAAGTCCTAAATATATTACATTTTTGTAAAAACATTAATTAAAAAGCAAAAATAAGTATACAAAACAAATAAAAACATAAAATTACATAATTTTTATTTGCTATTTAACAATTTTTAATAAACAAGGCCCGAGTTCTCTTGAATTTGCAGATTATGAAGATACAAAACAAATAGATCGAAATAAAATAACGTTATGATTTTTTAGATTTGGAGGAAGAGATTGTTGCGAAATTATTGGATAAGGAAATAGAATCTATTCTAGTAGCCTTGTTATGTCGCTGTAGAGTTTTAGTTTTTGTTCCAAAGTCTTATATGAGGTCCCAAAATGTTCTAACCGTTTTTGATGATAATAGATTCCTGCAAATGTTAGGAGATAACCGGACAGAATTTGATAAGCTTGTTTCACTAGTTTCTGATGACCCCGTTTTTAACAACTTGCATTCACCAAAACAGTTTCCAGTTCCTTATCAATTGGCTATTGGGTTTTCGGGAGAAGGTGCATCGTTAAAAAAAGATTGGGACATTGTTTGGAGTTGGGGACGAAGGGACAATAGACAAAGTAACTAGACATGTGTTTAAAGCGTATTTTTTAAGAGTACAAGTAGTTTGCGACTTTATGCGGAGAATTCGGCACGTTGTACTGGGTCATCCTTAAAGTTATCACTATGAAAATTTTCACAATAACCATCGTGAATCCCCTTATTAATTTTATTCGCACTTTTTAATTATATTTTCTTGCTGCATATAGTGCTCACAAACAATATTTTTTAATATTTTTTTCCTTTTCAAAAATATGTCAAAAATTTGTATTTTCTTTATTTTGAAAGTGAGCAAATATGCACAAATTTTGTTGCTCAAGGTTTTTTCAGTGCAAACGAAGTAAATTGAAATAAATTTTAAATACATATATTTTATTGTTGTACTAAAAAACGATTCATATTTGCTGC
This sequence comes from Cistogaster globosa, assembly GCA_937654795.1. Lineage (NCBI taxonomy): Eukaryota > Metazoa > Arthropoda > Insecta > Diptera > Tachinidae > Cistogaster > Cistogaster globosa. Next base: position 62,704,684 of record OW569405.1, on the reverse strand, counting down.
CATTTGCACAGTTTACGCCCATCGTGAAAACCCTTAATTGTGCAGATTTAATTAACTTTTTGTAAAAATTATTTCACCTTCTCCTTTTGTAAAACAATTTTATTTTTATAATTAAAAGTTACAAGTCAAAAACTCAAACAAAACCAAAACTAAACTTTTTCATTTTAACATACAAAATTATAACACAAATATTTCAATGTGAACAAGATTAAAAATTTACATTGAAGCTAAAGTAAAATAAGCAAAGTATTTCCTACAAACGCTCCCTCAATGTAAATTTCTTATTAGTAACTAAATAAATATTTTACATTCAAATTTACAAATCAAATTTTGTGTTAATTTATAAAATAGAAAGATTAAATTTTTGCCTTTAAATTTAATAATTTACAACATTTCCAATGTTTAGTGCTTGGCAAACATTTAGTTAAAATATCAGCTACATTATTCTCCGTTGGGACATATTCTAGATGTAATTCGTTGGCTTTATATTTATCTCTTATATAGTGATATCTAATATCAATGTGTTTACTTCTTTTCATAGTGATTTGACTTTTGGTCAGGTATTGAGCTCCTTGGTTGTCACAATTTAAAACGGTTGGCGTTCTAATAAAATCTTGAAAACCCATTTCGTTTAATAAACTTCGATAAAAACTTATTTCCTTAGCAGCTTGACACATTGCGATGTATTCCGCTTCCATCGAACTTAACGCCACTATATTCTGTTTTTTCGATTCCCAGGATATTGGACCCCCTGCGAAAAATAGAATAAAACCACTATAAGACTTACGGTCAATTATATTTGAACCCCAGTCTGCATCAGAGTAGCACGTTAAATCACTTCCATCCTTTGAATAATGCAACGATAATTCTTTAAATTTTAAATAACGTAGTACATGCTTAGCTGCAGCAAAATATTCCTTATGGGGGTGAGAACTAAACTGAGATAAATTTGAAACCGTGTAAGCAATATCAGGTCTACTAATTGTGGCTAAATACATAAGACTTCCAATTAGTGATTGATATATAGTCACATCTATCATCTCTTTACAATTTTCTTCAACACATTTCGTTAATATTGTTCCCGCAGAAAACGGGGTTTTAGCTGGTTTACATTCATGCATATTCCATTGATTAAGAAGTTCCTTAACAAAATTTTTTTGATTAATTTCAATTTCCCCTCTAGAATCTTTTCTTTCTATTGTTTTGCTTGAAGAACAAGCTAACATGATATCATCTACATACAACGCTATAATATTTATTTCATTTTTTACAGAAGAAATGAACACACAGCTGTCTGTTTTACATTGAACGAATCCCATATTTCTCAAAATTTCGCTTATTTTGTGATTCCATTGCCTTCCAGACTGTTTAAGGCCGTATAAAGATTTTCTTAATTTGCATACCAGATTCTCTTTACCTTTTCTTATAAACATTTGTGGTTGCTTCATATATACCTCTTCCTTCAAATCACCATTTAGATAAGCAGCTACAACATCAACATGTTTAATTAGCAATTCATATTTTACTGCCAAAGATAAAATAAGTCTAATCGTCGGGTGACGTATAACAGGAGCATAAGTTTCCCAATAATCTCGATTAAATTGCTGAAAACAACCTTGAGCAACCAATCTAGCTTTGTATTTCTCAGTAGTACCGTCAGCTAAACGTTTTCTTGTGAATATCCATTTGCAACCGATCACATTTTTGCAACCAGGTTTTTCAACAAGTTCCCACGTTCCATTCTTCATCAATGATTCATATTCGTTTTCCATAGCTTGTTTCCATTTATCGGACTCTTCACTGTTTATTGCTTCTTTTACGTTTTTTGGATTAGTATTAAAATCCTTTATGATGTTTAATTCTTCGCTATTCAATCTATACATTTTGCGTGGTCTACCAGAGTTTCCTGTTTTTTGTGTAGATGGCCTACCTCTCTTACGTTTTCTATTAGTATTTGGAACTACTTCGTAAGTTTGATTATTTTCGGATTCGCTATGGGATAAACTATCGAAACCAATACATTCAGACCCTTCATCACTAATATAATCGGATTCTTCTATTTCTACGTTGTTTTCAATATCAGGATTAACATTTATCATACCTTTACTTTTTGAGTTTGGACTCTCTGAACGAGTTTCACCATTTTCTTTATTTGAATCTTGTATTTTATTTTCATCATAGATCATTGTTGAGCATTCGAAAATATCACAAAAATCACTATCGCCTTCATTATTTTTCTCATAAATAAATTCATTTTCAAAAAATTTTACATTTCTTTCGATAACTATCGCTTTAGTTTGGGTGTTATATAAACGATAATCTTTCGTATTAGGTTGGTAACCAACAAATGAATAAATGTTGCCTTTTGGATCTAATTTAGAACGACCTGGTTTCTTACTTAGAGCTACTGCCTTACTCCCAAATACTTTAAAATATGAAACACAGGGCTTTCTTCCAGTCCATCGTTCATAAGGTGTAACTTTGTCCAAAACTTTAGTTGGTGATCGATTTTAGATATGAACACTCGTGTTTATGGCTTCAGCCCATAACGACTTAGGTAATTTCGAATCTTCAAGCATACAACGAGTCATTTCAACCAGTGTCCTATTTGCTCTTTCAGAAACTCCATTCTGTTGTGGTGTATAACTCACTGTAGTTTCATGCACTATACCATTTTTCTTGAAGAAATCATTAAAATTTCGATTTACGTACTCGCGACCATTATCGCTTCTGAGTCGTTTTAGTTTGCATCCAGTTTACTTCTCTGCCATTGCAAGGTATTCTTTAAATGCGTCGAACGCATCAGATTTATTTTTCAAAACGTAAACTGTGATATATCGAGAGTAATCATCTATAAATGTTATAAAATATGCTGCTCCACCTTGTGACTTAACTCTCATTGGTCCACATATATCGGTATGTACCAATTCTAATAAATTTTTTGAAACTGTTGTTCCGATTGGTTTAAATGGTTTAACAGAAATTTTGCACATAGAACATGTCACGCAATTATTATCATTTGGTAAATTACCTTCCAATCCACGTACCAATTCATTTTTTTGTAACTTCTTGAGATCATTAATGTTTAGATGTCCAAAACGCTTGTGCCACAAATTATTTTTAGATCTTTCTTCATTCAACATTAATTTATTAACCGACTTTGATTTTACTTTGTAAATACCATTTGAAACAACTGCCTTGAATTGAAATTCCTCCTTTTTAAAAATATCTACCTTATTTTTGGAAAATATTAGTGAATAGCCTTTTTCAGACATCTTGCTTATTGAAAGAAAATTAGACTTCATATCCGGTATATACAAAACATCTTTTAAAGCATAGCATTTGTTCTCCAATTCCATTTATTTTAAACTTATCACCAGACGCAAGAATTACACTGCTGTCATACTCCTTTATACTTGAAAATAAATTTCTATCTCCACAAACATGTGATGATGCACCGCTATCCAGAATCCACTCATCATAATTTTCTTCATTCATACATGAATTAATGACGAGCATAGCACTGAGAGAAACACTGCGATCTGACATGACCCCTTTTCCTACATACAAAACATTTCAAATTTTTTGATTTATTTTGATCATTTGTATATGATACAAATTTCTTAACGTTTTTGTTCTTAATTGCGAACACTTGCTCCTTACCAGCACACAAGTTTTCATTTCTACGTTGCTCTTCTTCTAAAATTTTATTTTTAAGCTGTTCTAATTTAGGTATATTATCTCTGCTCTCAATCGCAACTACAAAATTTTCTAGTTCTTGCGGTAAACTGCATAACAAAAATATTGATAACAATTCATCTGGAAAAGTTATTTCAACATTTTTTAAATCTTCAGCTAAAGAACAAAATTGATTAATTTGTGGTCCATATTTTTCGTCAGATGTAAATTTAAATCTTACGAATTGTTTAAATAAATTTACTTTCCTTGAAGGATTTTTTGCTCTATAAATATTTTCTAATTTACACCAAGCATCCTTTGCGGTCTTGCAATCCTTAATATGAATAAGCTCGGAAGTTCTCACCGCTAACGTAATTGTTGCAAGGGCCTTATTGTCCCTTATTTTCCACAAAGCCTTTTCTTGTTGAGTTGCTGATTCACTTAATGTTGTTTCTAGGACATCCCATAAATCTTGAGTAATCAAGAGGCTGCGCATCTGTATGCACCATGACGTATAATTGTCAGGATTTAATTTCTCAATTTGGTAATTTGAGCTCGCCATTTTTGTATCTTGCGTTTACCCGCTATAATCTTCTATTTGTATTTAAATATTCATCAAAACCCTTAACGTTGTTCTGGGTCCATAACCAATGTAAAAATTATTTCACCTTCTCCTTTTGTAAAACAATTTTATTTTTATGATTAAAAGTTACAAGTCAAAAACTCAAAAACTAAACTTTTTCATTTCAACATACAAAATTATAACACAAATATTTCAATGTGAACAAGATTAAAAATTTACATTGAAGCTAAAGTAAAATAAGCAAAGTATTTCCTACACTTTTGTATTTTTACTTTTTGTATATGTTTTTTTTATTATTTTTAATAAAAAATATTGGCAACTGATTAAAGATGGATAGTCTATTTAACTGTATTTTGTTACAAATTATGGTCAAACGTTTTCTTTATTTGATGTTTCACCCAGTTAAAGCCGGTTGAACTAAAAATATACAGCATTAAAAAAGCTAACAGCAAGTTTTAAAATTAAACAACTTTCTAAAAGATACCGACTTTAGTTTGTTTCTATGATTATGGTCCAATATTTTTAACTGTATTTTTAATGGGTACTTTTAATTTGCCGGTGTTGGTTATACAACAGAAAAGGAAGCGCTTGCTCCCGGTCGAACTCCTGCTATGCAGAAAAACCTTGGCTAGCGAAGACAGTGTTGGTTAAACAAAGGGCGATAAAATTTCTTTAGTTGGCCATTATTGATTTTTTTTCTGTTTTTTGCTTAATTTATGTTTAATTTTAATAACTATTTCTACGATATATTTTATATTACACCTACATACAAATTTAAAAAACAAAGTAATTCCCCTAAATTTTTCACTCTACAAATTTTCTTTAAAAATACATTTTACATTCCGTAGGAAACTTGGTTTTTATACGTGAGCTGTAGAGTTGTTCCAAAATATGTATAAAGGCAGGAACTTGTGTGTGAAGGCAAATTTGAATTTAACTAGCAGAGACTTAAATCAAATTTTTTTTAACATAGCTGATTTTGCAGTTAGACGAGCTCCGTTATTCACTTAATAGTCGTTAGGATATTGATTTTTATTAATTAAAATGCTTTACCCGGGAATTTAAGGTCCAGTCCATGTTGAGTGCAATATGTAAAAACTACGCTAGAGTGAACTTATTGAGATAATAAAAGTTAAATGTGCAAAACGATTCTAAAAGAACAACAAATTCATAGTTTATTTAAATAGTAATTTTAAAAAATTTCTTGAGGAGATTGGTTGGTGATCATTATGGAAAATTCGAAAATGTGTTGTATAACACACCATAATTCAAAACTGTTTCAGTTTCTAAAATTGTTTCAGATATCCAAGTAATCACTGGGTTAAAAGAGTAGTCCCGAACTTTTATTTGTATATGAGACACGGTCTTATTTAACTGCACCCAAGATTTTTCAAGCATTTGCCTGGTATATAACAGTTCTAAAGAGTTTAAGAAGTGTGTTTTTCAGCCAAATTATAATTAATGAAAGCAGGGTTTTAAGCTACATAAATTTGTGTTTTTTTTGAACATACAAACATACAAAAATTATTACCTTGGAGCATATGGAGTTTATGAAATCATCCTAAACAACCAAAATTTATGAACGTATTAAGGAAAGAAGGGCAGAGGCAAAAGGAAGGAAAGTTTAATAAACAAATAAATTTATTATTTTTAAAATAAGTTTTTTTTAGCACAAATACAAAAATTAAAGAATTCATGCAACTAAAAATTAAAAGGAGAATTAATGTTTGATAATTAACCAAACTTCTTTAAAATATAAATTATGATTAAAAAAACATATCTATTGTTACAAATAATGTATCAAAAATAAACAAAAACTTACCGAAGGCGATTTAGGAAGGCCAACTCGTTGGCCGCAAGTTGTGAGTAAATTAACCAAGCATTCTCTAACACGACTTTGACACATCCAAGGTCGTTTCCAGCCACTCAATGGAGCAGTGTCGGCAGGTGATAAACTAGCACTACGTCTGGGAGAGTTTGGAGTACCAACATTACTATTGTTATGGCCACCGGAAGGTTGTTGATGTAAATGAGAACCGTTGTTATAGGCATTGGAACGCATTTGATTCTGTACAGACTGATTGGCGTTAGTTGTGACAACATTTGAGTTTGTGCTGTTGCCAGTAGCATTGTCTTCTGTTTTCAAAAGAATACGACGACCTATTAAGGGAGTTTGCGAGACATCGAAAGTAAATTCCATTGTACGTCCGGCTAGTTCCTTTTTACAGAACATATCCGAATCCGGATATGTGCCATAGAAAGAGAACGAAAACCCAACGCTACCGCCCTCACTAGGAGGTACCACTTGCAACGAAGAACTACGGGTCACAATAAGTTTTAATATTTTAAGGGAATCCTTCCAATTGGTTGTCTTTAAATAATAAAAAAAAATACATTAAACAGCGTAAAGGTTTTTACAACCTAAAATAGCACTCTTACCTCCAAATATTTGCCAATAGCTCGCAGTAAGTCAGCATTTATAGTTTGAGCCTGAGGTGGTGTCAAGTCAACATAGTGTAGCATACAGTGTATAACATTCAACACAGGCACCTGTATTTGTTGAGGTCCTTTCTCTAAAATTTCTATTAGAAATGCCAACATATGCAGACCCATATGAGCGTAGGTGTCATGCAAATATTTCACTACACACTTGGTCCATTGAAAAGATTCTTTGCAAAAAGTTTTGCGACTATATAAAGTCATAACTGTGCCAAGATTCTCCAATTTAGCGCCTAGTTCAGAGGAAACTTGTGCTATATTCTCAGCGCTACGTATACAAATTTCATTGGCATCTTCGTAATGCAGCAACATATAAGGTAAGAGAGCTATAACGTTCATGGGAAATGCACAACTTTGTGTGGGATCACAAACTGGTAAATTGAGCAAAGGTGCAAATTGCGATAGCAGATTAATTGTGGGTTCATAAGTTGCGGTATGAGTACAGCCCTAAAAAAAAATTAATAAAAATTATACAAACTGAAGGCAATTTCTAAACATGTGTACCTTCAACAGTAAAGCGTGCACTCCTGGATAACCTGTCCATTTTAGTTGTTGCTGTAGCTTTTCTACTTTATCTCTGGCGTCTGGCCGATCCAAAGGTAAACGATGCAACACTCTGGTAAGCAGTCTTAATGCCAATAAAAATTCATGTTCATAATCACTTTCCAGCAAAGATACAGATAGCCAAAACAATTGAGCCAGTATAGTCATCTTATCATCTTGGGTAGCTGTATCACCCAACATTTTCAAACTTTGAGCGCTACGAGAACGTGATAATGCCGATCCGTTAACAATGCCAAATTTAGCCATGTTACGTTCCAAGTCTATGCCAGTGGATCGGTTACGTAGTTCAACTTGTTTATCACTCGGTGAATTTGTTGCTTTTCTAGCACAATATGACACTGAATAACTGGTGCTACGAGCATGACTTTGTATTGAAAAATTGGGAGATTGTGGCGTCATGCCGGAAGGAGATTTTTTTCCACCCAACAAAATGGAATTTGGCCCACCATCTTTATTATTAAGGTTGGGAGTACTTTTGAATATATCCTTCATCACGTCCAGAGGTCTAAAATCCGAGTCTAAGCTATCAACAGCTGCTTCCAAAGTGAGCAATAGTTCCGTTACATATCCCTGCATATCTTCACCCTGCTCTGCAACTGTTTCTACCAAACGCGATAGTATATCGGATAACATTCTAGAGTTGATTGGCACATTTAGAGCTCTAAAGATTTGCAGACAACGTCCAGCATAATGACGCGAAGAACAAGAGAGTCCCAGCTGTAGGGCTGTCTGAGCCCAGCGTTCGGCAATGCGTGCTTGAGGGTAACTATCGGTAAACACTTTGACGATGTGTCGTAAGAAACAACTTAATTGCTCAGCTGATTTTATTGTCCAAACTGGAAGAAAGAAAAGCTTTCCGTTTTATAAATGGAAATAAAAAAACATATTTAGCCCTGACAGCAGGGAAATGCAAAGAACAAATGTAATACAGCAATTAAGTTTGATTCCAACAAAATACAATAAAATTCGGTGCATTCACATTTGTGGTTTAATTTTACGAAAAACAATTATTCTTTATTTAATTCAAATTTCTAAGGAACCTCCTCACAAAACTTTATTCAAATCCATACAGCAGTTTTTACGTGATGCCATCAACAGACAGACAGACAGATGAAAATTCCAAAAATAAGTGTTTTGTATTCCACATCGACTTCTATCTACATACATAAACAAAAAAATTTTCCAAGAATAATTCATTTACAGAAATGACCCCGCTACAGTTTTATTAAATGTATGGATCGTATTTACATTGCCCGAAATCGGGTAAAAATCTTAAAGGAATAAAAATTTGAAAATTACATTTTAATAAACTATGTATTAGGTAGATAGATACGAAGAATTCTGATAACGAATGTATGATCCAGAATGATCCAGAGAATGCTGCATTACATAAATTCATAAAAATAAAAAAGTTTTTATTTAATCTCGATTCAGTGGCGGACGCGAGAGATCTTAAAAAACTTTAACGAATCAAGAATCAAGGGAGTACGATCAGATGTAATGCAGCTACTTTTGCCATAAACAGTTGTTGCATTATTTATTATATCCTTTGCCAGAGGTGGAAAGAGCGTATATCTGAGCTTATCATTCCGTTTGTAACTTATACAATGTCTATTTCCGACCCCATATTCTGGGTTCTCATGCATAGCGAAGTCAATTAAGCGATGTCCATATTATTTGGAAAAAAATATAGTTTATTATATTATGCTAACTTCCTTAAAAAAAATGCAGGTATTTATTCGTATTTCGCCAGTTGATTAAGCCAGTTCATCAGGAAACCTTTTTCCCAATTGTTAACAAAGCCAAAAACAGTTTTATTTAAGTATGAAAATATCAAAAACAACATGAGGGTTATTTTAGATGTCCATACAAAAATGTTTAGACTTTAACAAAACTATTAACAAACAAACCACGTTTGTATTTTTTCTCACATTCCCTTCTGCGTTTGGATGGTTATATGCCGACCCTTAACGCGGACGTAAGGCGTATCAATAATAAAAAAACACAGTTTTTTTTCTTTCTCAGGAGGAAGAAAAAATAAAAGGGATGACAACAGTTTGCACAAGCGATTGTATATTTGTATACCCTTCACCACAAAAAGTGGAAAAAGAATATATTTAAGTTTTTCATTCCGTTTATAATTTCTGCAATATCCATTTCCGACCCCATAAAGCATATATATTTTGACTTCTTATGCATAGAGAAGTCTATTAAGCGTTGTCCAGTCCATCTGTCCGTCCTTGTTATTGTTGAAATCAAGTTTGTAAATGCACTAGATCAACAAGAAAAAATTTAAATACCCCAATCGATCAGAGATAGTGTCGAAGGAGGTGATATTAAAAATTAGCTAGATCTGTCCATGTTCTTCGATCAGCGAGCAAAACATTACTCATGTCTCTAATTTTTTCATTTCATTTAGAGCAATGAAATAATTCGAGTAATCGAGAATTAAAAAATAAGAAAAAAAAAAACACCGAGTAAACAAATTGGCGTTTGCTTATATTTTTGGAGTTATGGGCCTCTGAATTTTTCATAGAAAGGAACGATTGTGCACCATATTTATAAGACGTCAATATGGGTATCATTTGAAAGCTTTTGAATATACTTTTCAGGAAATACTAAAATACACAAAAATGGCTTTTCAGTTTCAAAATATTAAAATTGTGGAGATATGATTTTATGCACCATAAAATAAAGATAACTTATTCTGGTAATAAAGTGCAATAAGCGTACATTAGTAAAAAGCCACTCATAATTGGTTGAGAGGCCACATAAAAGAATGTTTTGAAAACCAAAGTTAAATAATTTATCACACTTTACACTCACGCAAGTATTCCGCTTTAGAGAAGAATTTCAAAAACTAAATTTAAAAGTATTTTAATTAGTAACATCCAAAACATTTATAATAGTTTTTTTTTTTTAATATGGTTTCATTTTCATTAAACAAGTGCTTGCAAAAAGTTATAAATTTACGTAAAACAAAGATTTTTACAGATTATAGGTGTTCGTTTTAAAGCAAAATTTTTACATACAATCATACATAAATTCATACATACTTAGTTACATACATATAAACATATGTAAAACATGTGCCTTCAAAAAATGTATATTAGTAACACTGAAATGGCTTAATATAGAATTTTGGTTTAGATTACAAATTACAAGCAACAATTTTACAGATTTGTTTTGTACATTTCTGGTAAATTAAATTGTATGCAACCGCATACAATTACATTCCTGCTAGGAAATGAGTTGATAACTAATGAGTAGATAACTAATGAGTAGATAACTAATGAGTAGATAACTAATTATTGGCTGTCCAAAACTCAAATATGTAGATTGACTTTTAGAAAAACCTTAGATTATTTCATGACGCTTACGATTTGTAGTCAACTATTAAATAATGATAAAGTTGATTGTTGTTTTTGCATAAAGATAACGTGGGGATTTATAGGAAATAATAAGAACAAAAATCAAGAAAAAAGCTTTTATCCGGTGCCTTAAAATAATAATAAAATGGTTGTTCTTTTCCAACGGTCTTTTTTGCGTTACGGCACTTCATCTTCTCAAAGTTAATAACTCAACTTTTTTCGTATGAGAGCGCAGTTAGTTTATATTTTTGCAATAACAATGTGGGGATCTTTTAAGAATGGGGTTTTGTTTTAGAAGTCTTCATTTTAATTCATCTAAAATTTTTACTGCTTTACTTTACAATGGCAACTAATAACCATCCAACCAACTCACATACGAAACAAAAGTGAAGGAACATTATGAAAATTAATCAAGTTATTTCTCGATAAAATGAAATATGCCCACTACTTATGGAAGACTTGTGCTGATTTGAAATTAGTAGCTATGTTAAGCGGACTACAAATCGAATGCACACAGTTATATAGGGGAATACTCAAGAAGGTCAACAGAAAGAGCAAGGGCAAAAGGACATAAATATTGTAGTTTTTTTTTCGGCAAGCAGAAAGCTGAATGTTATTAGAAGATCATTAATGAATTTCATTTCCAAGTCAATTTTGGACCTGTATTTATATTTCCTTTCTCAAAATCGTGGAGCAGTATCAGATGAACATGATGAAAGTCTGTCTATACAATGGAAAACGTTGTGAAAAATGCTTACAAATTAAAGAAAAGGAAAGAAATTGCAATTAATGGGCGCTGTACTTAGTTTGTGGCTTATTTACAAAAGCAACAATTTTGAAACTTTGAACATATATACATATATATATATATATATATATATATATATATATATATATATATATATATATATATATATATATATATATATATATATATATATATATAACTTGCCACTAATTCATACAATGAGAAGTAATTTTTTTGTCTAGCACTGGATGGACTTAATTAAGTACAACTGTTAAATTTAAGATTTGAAAACTTATTGCTGGTGCTATTTTTAAGATTCAATAAATATTAGACTTGTGTAGTTTATAAACGAACTAGTTTATTTAAACGATTCCATCGATTGAACTAAGTGAACTAGTTCATACTTTTAAGTACACCTAGTTCATTTTTGAGCTATACTTAGTCTTTGAACTACCAGACAAGATAAACTAGAATCCATGTGTTTGTTTTCTTGTTGACTATTTCCGACATGAAATTAGTGCTGCCACGCATTTTATTTAATATTCGTTACGGCAATGCTACAGTATTGTTGCCATCATGTTTTAAAAAGAACATTTGAACTTAAAGAGCTTTTGAACTAAAGAAAGCGTTTGAACTAGAAGTTGAAAGTTAAACTAAAGGAGATTTTGAACTAAAGAGAGCCTTTGAACTAGTTCATTTTCAAACTTTGAACTAAAAAGAACGATCACTGAACTATATGGCACAAGTCTAATAAATATTATAAGTCCTTCTACCTTCTCACATTTATTGCCCAGCTAGCAGCACATCAGATTTTTAATTTTTTGTTTTACTTTATTAACCGACTAAAAAAAAGAGGTTATCACTTCGATTGAATGTTGCTATTTTTATGTTTGTGCCTGCAGAACTCAGTCATTTCTGAACCGATAATGAAAATTTTTTTGTAATTTAAAAGATTATGCTTACAGATTGGTCCCGTTTTAAAAACAGTTCATAATCTAAAAAACTAAAGGGTGTCCCCATGCAACACACACGTTTTCTTAAGTTTATTATGAGCCGTAAAGCGCATTTCTTTAAAATTAAAGCGCAAAGTAATACAAAAATAAATCTACAAATTAAATTGACTTATATGAGCATATCTTTTGAACCGTTATGGACAAGCGCTTGAAAATTGGACAGGATGTCGATTACTATATCATATGTAATAACAAGTATAAATATTTGAAATAAGAAATTGATGATGTATGTGGCCAAAATTTTGAACTGTCATAGCCACTTAGTTGATATTTACAAAGAACCTTTATTGCTAAGTCCGCTATAAAAACAAGTACATATTAAATTTGTATTTAAAAATTAAGGGGTGTCCCAATAGTTGATGTAAGTTGATGTATGTGGCCAAACTTTAGAACCGTAATAGACAGACAGACATAATTAATGTATAATAACCGTCCGAAAGAAATATGATTTTAAGTTTGTCTGTTTTGAAGTCGGTTTTTTTTTTCTTAAGAATTATTTTTAAGTTCTTGAGACTTCTAAAATATTGAAATCATAAGAATGGAAAATCATTAAATAAAAAAAAATCAAAACTGTTTCGTTGATTGCAGGAGAGACATTTTTAATTAAAACACAAAATTCAATAAAAAAAAAGGTTCAGATTTTCTTGTCATTAACATGATTTTTTTATTTTAGCTAACGCTACAAACACAATTTATGCACAATTCAGCGTGAATATTTTTGAAACAATTTGATATTTAAACAAGGACATATTCTGATTACATTTTGTGCCTTTTTTTATATCAGTTCGCCTTATATGTTATAGTGATAGACAATAATTAATTACCTTTTGCTGTTATGTCCTCGTAATTCCATAATGGTTGAGAACAGTCTTGTGCTAAAAATTTCAACAAGCTTTTGATAACATGAGCTATTTGCATTGTTGGCCCAGGTTGTGGTGGAGCATTTTCTTCAGCAATTATTAAAGGAACTTCGGAATTTTCGGTGGTATTTGGATTAATTTGTAAGTTTCCTGTATTAACGATGGTTTGCTGTTGTTGCTGTTGCTGTGCTTGTTGTTGTTGTTGTTGTGTCATTGATGTAGATGATGCGGGTGGTATTTGATTATTAATGGGTGGTGGTTGTTGAAGATTAGTGTTTTGTACTTCTTGTTGTTGGCCATTCGATGCTGCTATTATTTGATTCTGTAGTTGCTGTTGCAAATGCTGCTGAGGGTTATTTAGAATTATATGTTGATGATATAAAGGAATTTGACTGTTTTGCAATGATACTCCTGAGTATTGTGTATAAGCGGCAGCGGATGATGCAGCAACACCTGGTAACTGTGATGTTGGTACATTGGCTGCAATTAAGCAGCAATTATTGTAAAGATAACTATCAAATTCTTGATGAGATTCTAAAATATACAAGAAAAACAAAAAAACATATGTATGTATTCGTTATGATTTTATAAGGACTGTAACCTTTAAACTTTTAATATTTTAATCAAGTATGTAAAATAATTTCTCTAATTCAATAACATACCAGTAAAGCTGTTATCAATTACAGGTAACGAGGGTACCGTCAAACCCAGATCAAGTGCAGTGGTTTCACTATTTAACAAAATGCGAGCCACTGTTAAATGGTCATTATGTTCAGCTAGAACAATCTTTAAAAATATTTATTAAATAACCCTGCACACAGCTAAATGTGTTAGTAAAACAAAAAAAAAAAAAAAAAAAAAACATACCAATAAATTCATACATAATTGTTTGCAATGTTCTCGTACGACGACGCGAGTATGGTCGAGACCCAAAAATAAAATGTGCAGCATTAATGGCAAATGTAAAGTCCAATCGATACCAGGTATGCCATCCACAACAATTTCGGTAAGTAGCATAACAGCCACATTGCAACTAATTTAACGAGTCGAAAAGAAAATACAAAAATTAAACTCAAATTAAAAGATTGTCTTTCCATTAAATTAATTTTTCAACTGGTTTGTTTTTTTTCATAAGACTTACCGATGAAATCCGCTTATAGGCAAACTAACGTCTGGCAAGAATTCGGTAAGAGGTGCAAAATATCCACCGTATTCAGGCATTGGCAATGGATGCGGCGCCGTAGATGCTGATACTGTTTGGACTGCATCAGACGAACGTAATTCCACATTGTCTTCTTGACGCAACTAAGAAATAATAACAAAATCTGTTATCTACGTTGTTATCGAAATATGTATGTGCGACAATAATGTCGCTTTTAGAATGCAAACATTCACCCCTATCGTATTTCTTCTACGACAATTTTGTAATAGATTAATGACAACTGTTACTAACTATCTTTAATCTATTACAAAACATTTTAAAAACGAATAACTTTCGCCACAAAAACACCAACCACGATAAGGGTGATTATTCGTGAATTATACTGTCATTCGTAACTTAATCTTAAATTACATGTATATTACCAAATTAAATATAAAACATTTTTAGCGTAAATTATCTAAATTGTAAGTAATTTATTTTCAATAACCTCTTTATTACGAACATATTTCATTATGTCGTCTCTAACTTTTTATCGAAAATTTACCAAAATATCTACCAAAAAGGGGTTCCCTTTAATATTTAAATATATTTTTAATAACTTGTTACAGCAGACATATTAAAACACACTTTAAGTAGATTTAAAATTAGGACTTGTAAAAAGAACTTTACTATTGGGACCCCTTTAATTTATTCTTATCTTTATGTCAACTAACAATACCAACTCTGCGTAAATTATCAGTTTATTAAAATTACGTCATTTTTGTAATTCATTTTATAGCAGACATCCTCTGTGCAAATACCAAGCGTGTGCATATAAATGTTTTGTTTACAATTTATTTTTATAGCGGACATATTTGTACATACTCTATGTGAATTCTAAATGCCTTCCTCTACGTGATAATCACGTCAATATTGGGACACTCTTTAATATAAAGTAATATTTTAATGACACCGTTCAAATTAGACGTGTTTGTTTATCACAGCTCAAAAAATAACAATCTTTTTTTTAATATCACAACATTTTCGGAACACCCTTTAATTTTAAGCATTTGTTGTTATTTCTGTAAACATTTCAAGAGCCTACCTTTTATGGATCCAGAAATAGAGGTCGGTGACAGATGGACAGATATTTCATTTAAAAACAGTAAAATAGACTTGTGTAGTTCATAAACGAACTAGTTTATTTAAACAATTCTATCGATTGAACTAAGTTAACTAGTTCATACTTTTAAGTACACCTAGTTCATTTTTGAACTATAATTTGTAATTAAACTACCAGACAAGATAAACTAGAATACATAACTGTGTTTCCTTGTTAACTATTTACGACATGAAATTAGTGCTACCACGCGTTTTATTTAACATTTAATACGGCAATGCTATGGTATTGTTGCCATTATATTTTGAAAAGAACTTTTGAACTAAAAGAGCTTTTGAGCTAAAAGTTAAAAGTGCGTACAATATGTCAACAGAACATTTGAACTAAGAGAGATTTTGAACTAAAGAGAGCCTTTGAACTAAATTTTGAACTAGTTGATTTTCAAACTTTGAACTAAAAAGAGCGATCACTAAATTGAACTATATGGCACAAGTCTACAGTAAAAGCACGTTTGTTTATTTAATATTAAAATTATTCTATCGTTCATATCCGTAACATTTTAAAGAATTATTCCCAAAAAATCAACGAAGCTTTAACTATGAGCTCAAAGAACTAAAAATATTGCAAACCTTCGCGAATTTTTATTTATTTATTCCAGTGCCAGGTTGTCTTAAAAGAGGAAAAACTTTTTAATACTAAATGAGAGTTTCTTAATGGTCCCTGGGCACAGAAAATTTAGTGGAAATACTGGAGCTGATAAGCTTTCGGGGCTAAGCACTATCTTTCGTGTGTCACTGGCCTTTTAAGGTGGGGATATGCAAATTTCCTAGAACTTAATTTCGTTATAGGCTCGAGCGTAGTGGGAAAATTTTGGGATACAGGGCTTAAGAAATGGACCTAATGGATTAAGTAATAAACCAACGAATTTGAATACTTTAAACTTTAAATTTTTTTTTAATTTAATGCCAATATATAATACGATAGATGTTTACTAAAAAATGCCTTTCATACGACGTTCCTTAAAGTATGAAAATCCAAGATCGCTTTTCGTAAACCTTAATTTTTCAGATTTGCTTGGGGTCCATTAGTACCTCAATCTTCTCTGGGTGTGCCACGGTTTTCACTCCAACTCAATAAATTTAATTGGCCGATCTATTCTGTCCATTAAAAGCGCTCTAGGGTTCATTGCCCACTTCGTGTGATTCATTTGATGGCCACCGATGTCTCTTGCCTCTTCTAATGGTCGAAGCATAACATTCATAACAAACTAAAAAACCAATAGAATGGCTCCCCCATGGAGTTAATTGCTCAAGAGGCTCTAACCGGTTGTTGGCTTTTTTCACCCTGAACTCAATTCTGGTTCAGTTGATTGGCTGGCTATTGGATCTACTGACCGTCTATTAGGCAAAAGCGGTTTTTTCCTATATCTCAGACATGCATGGATTGGCTGATCGGATTTTCTACAGCGAAATTTTTGGAACTATATCTGACAGATAAGAAGCTTTTCTCTAGGTATTCTGGGGTCCTTGGAAAAATGGCCACAGGCAGACGCGCTCGTTAAAACAACTTCCTTAAATATAACGATTTAGATGACACATGGGTTCGCAAATTGTTAAGCAGTCTTTTATTAATCCGGTAATAGATTTGCCTTGATAGGCAAAAACATATACAAAAATTGGTGTTTTGTATTCTTAATAGACGAGAATCAGCACCACCATAAGAATTTTCAAAAAAACATTTTATGTGCAGACACGGTCTTGATTCATTTTTATTATGAAACCTCTTCTACTTTCAATGAAGCTTGTACAAGAACTACTTTCTCTTACTGAATTAAGTCTAGTTTTTGCATTTAGTTTCACATGTATTGTATGCCTCCGCCCAACAAAGGAAGAATAAAACATTTTCTCTGTGCCTCACTTGCGTCTTTAAATTCTTTTAAAAACTAATTAATATAATATTTTTATTTGGCTTACCTCTGGATCATTTACTAAAATGTCTTCTGGTCTTGGCAATATTGATGGACCTGATGCTGCGCGTATCTTGTCTGCACCACGAGGTGGACGATTGTTTGTTGTTTGAGTAAATGCTCTTATGCCGCTGTCGGATTTACATGTTCTGAAATTGAAAATTATTTGAATAAAATCTGGTTATAATTATAAGTGGACACTTTGTATTATAGAGGCCCCTAAAGGTGGCCTTAGTTCTTTTAAATTTGCAATAAATATTTATATATATATATAAATAAATGTATGTGAAGATAAATTTTAAAATTTTTAGCTTTGCCACAAACCCTTTTATTTAACAGAACTCTCTTAGAGAGCCCTGTTGAGGAAATAAAAATTCGGTTTATGCATCAGAACTATAATTTTCATGGAAAAAGCGTAAGCAAAATGAAGTATTCTTTTTCGGATGAAATTTTTTTCCACTTAAAATAAATTGGTAGAAAGCTCGTATTTACATCGTTTGGTAACGAAAGTTTGTTTAAATCTAACTCTCTACCAAGTCGAAATGCTAAATATATTAAAAAAATCAAACTTAAATTTATTTTTTCATTTTAATAAATATTCTTTTTTCTTAAAGGTCATAAATAATCAAGATATTTATACTTACCCTGTTTTAATAGGATCTTCTCCACTATGGCGTTTTGTATGTATGGTGCCCTTCTCCACTGTGAGATCTTGAATGCGCGAATCATTAATGCCACCAGAAGGTTGACCTTTAAATAAATATTAAATATTATATGATAATAAAGACTACAAGCAAATTACTTTTAAAAGGATAAAACACAAACTAAGAAATTAGATAAAATGATTTAATCATTTATTTATTTATAACCAACGTTGGCATAAAAGAAACATATTTAAAACGATTGCAGGAAGTACGAGTTGCTCTCAGAAAATTTTGAGTAGTTTTATTTGATTTTTGACTTCGAATTCACTACGGTATCATAGGTGTTTTGAAAAAAAAACCCGTTGATCATCTATCAATAAATAGTTTATAGAAAGAATTTGTAACTCAAGAGTTTTACGTTATGGACAAGCAGACAAATTCGATATGAAGTAGAAGTTTATATTTTTTTTGATTAAGCGTTTGTACCGTTTTATTACTGACGTCGAAAATTAAAGAGCGTATTCATGTCCTTGCATTGAATGGGTCTAAATTTATGGCCTTCTTAGGCACTGACCTTCAATTCCACCTACAAAATTGTGTTTACTAAAAATGATTTGATATGCTAAACAATTTACTGTCATCTACATAAATAGTATTTCAAGACAGCAATGAACGCATTTCATAATCTCCCTTAAAGTTTAATATGACCGTTGTATTTGTAGCTGAAGTACTAAATGTTTTATTATGTGAAACAATAATGTTGGTTTTTATGCCACAGCTGTATAATATGAAAGTGACCTTTTTGTCTTCTACAGGCATAACGGTTATTTTTCCTCTAAGAAACATTGAAAAAGCAGATCTTTAAATAACTTAAATCAATATCGTTTAATAAAGGTATAACAATAATCTATTTATATACGAGTCGATATTTAATGAAATACATAGTTACGAGTAATGATTTAGACACCAACCCACTGTTTTCATTAAAAAAAATCGTTAGCTTATTATGATGAAAAATTAAGAAACTAATTATACTTAAATAATTTTACTTTAACAGTTTTCTTTTAAATAGTATGAATAACCTA
Organism: Cistogaster globosa; assembly: GCA_937654795.1. NCBI lineage: Eukaryota > Metazoa > Arthropoda > Insecta > Diptera > Tachinidae > Cistogaster > Cistogaster globosa. The sequence goes on along the minus strand of OW569405.1, from coordinate 62,685,412 downwards.
AAGTTTTTAAAACTTTTTTATAAAAAGAAATTTTGAAATATCCAGTCCATGTCGATTAAAATAGATAAGAAAAAGTGAAAATTTATTCTACAATTTTAAATAATCAATGTGCCTTTCGTTCACCGTTGGAAGTGAGCGGCAACATTGGAATCCTTTCGAATTTCTGGCTTTATACTGTACATCGAATAGAAGTCTGTCCCTTCGTCTCTGCGGCCCTTAAAGTTGACTGTCGATATTTAAATATTAATTAACCTTTGAATTCATTTTTTGTTTTACTATTAGCAATTTCAAATTGTTTTCGGAGTTGGTAATTTTTTTATATTTAAGCTAATTAGAAAGCGTGTATTTTTTGCGACAAAATATCTTAAAAAGGAATATGGTTTTTTGTATTATTTTTATTGCATATTAGACAATGTAGATCTGAGAAAATATCTTTGAAACCGAATTTTTGTAAGATCAATTCAGCTGCAAAGAATTGAATGTTTGTCTCTCGTCCTTTTTGTTTTTGTTAAACAAACATAAACTCTTCTTCTACTTTCTATTTTAATATCTAACTATGAAAGCATGTTTATTATATTGAAATCGGTATAGCCTTTAATGCCCGTATTTCCTCTTTTTCTCTGTTCTATGTCCTATCTCTGGAAAAAGATATAAATAATTTATAGATGGGGATTTATCTATGTTTCCAAACTCATTAAAACTACCTGTTTCCCCTTGATTAATAATAAACTAAACGAATTAAATTTCAATTTCAGCTGTATCACTAATTTTAAAACAAATTCAATTGGATATTACCGGGTGTATTCCCCTCTTTAAGTGCAGTTTAAATATATGGAAGAACAAACACTAACAATTACGTTATTAATATTAATTTTATAACAAATCCACACAAGCTTATTTTATTCAATATACATTTTCATTTATTTTTCTTTAAGTTATTTAAAAATTGCACTTTTTCACAATGCAAAAAACCAACTGTTACCTCGATCTTTTTTGAAGTTGTCATTAAAGAGCGCAGTAGGAATAAAATCAAATCAATTATAAATTTTCAAACCTAACGTTTATAAGAAATTTTTATTGATGCTTCATTTGGTGACAAAATTACTTTTTAGTGTCCAAGGGGATCGACCACAACGCGTGCACTGGTTAAAGGCACTTTTAGTCTCTCTAGTAAAAATAAAATTTAAATGCTAATACTTGCAACATAAGTAATTTGCAACAATCAAAGTGTACAATGTCTGGAGAAACTTATCATTTGGTAACTTTTCCTAAGGGTATGAAGGACATTTGTTACAGCCTCACTGTAGTAACGTTATCTAATATATTTATAATTAGTCTTTGTGAAATTAATTTAAGGTTACGTGTTTATGTTTATTAGTTTAATTGTATTAAAAGCGTGCTTAGTCTTATTTATAATGGAATGTTTTTCTATTAGTTTTATAAGAAAGATTGCAATAAATGGTAGTTTTTTGTTAAATAGTTTGTCAATAGTTATCAACACTAAAACAAAGTTAATCAAATTTGATTCGCGTTTACTAAGGATATTGTGAAAAGTTTTGTCATCTAATTAATTTTCTATTGCATCAAGAGCTAAAGGTGAAGAAACGTTTACTTAGTCCCAATTCGCACGATGCAAGTATTTAAGCTGAGCTGATTAGGTTGTTGGCAACGGGGTGAGGTAAAATTAAATGAGTACAGACTTGCTTGTACTTGCAATTCGCTTTGCTTCCATATTCGTTAAACAAAAAACACAGATGTGTGTGTGTACATTTAGTCAAAATCTGAACAATTTAAGCAATAAGACTTGCACTGTGCGAACAATAATGAAAGTTCAAAGAAGAAAATGAAAATAAGCAGTCTTATTTTCTTGCATCGTGCGAATTGGGACTTAGAAATATATCTTAATTTCAAATATTTATATCATTAAATTTTCATTTGTTGAAAACACTTTAAAGCACATATGTATTTGCTTTATAAAGTTTTTAAATCAAGTAAAATTAAAAAAAAATATTTACATTTAATTATTTTTTATATTTCAACTGGGTGTGTTACATTTGCTTTTTTTCTTTATGTCCATAAACCAGCAAATTGTTAATATTTTAATTTTTTTTTAAACTAATATTTAATTTCATTATTTTAAGTTTCCCTTTTCATTCGTGTTTGTTTGCATATTAATTTCTATGCATAAAATAAATCAACCTTAATCCTTAATATCTGCACACTCCTTCATATTTCAAGTTGTTCTTATTCGTTCACATGCCCAGGTCTCATTAATATTTATCTAATAGTTGCCGATGCCAACAGTTTAGATTACAAATATGGCGTGAACTTTATGTGGCGTATCTTCTATAAATATTTGGTTTGAAAAAAGAATAAATGTTTGCACATCGAGTACAAATTGAACACTTTTTATGTTTAAGATTTAATCATAGTTCGTGTTTAGCCAAACTTTAAATATTTTAAATTTGGTTGCTTAAATGGAAGCAACAAAATAATTTTTGATAACTATCGGTGTAAACGAGATTACAAGGACATTAATTTTTCTTATTTGAAACTTAAGCTTTTGAAAGTCAACATTTAAATAGACTTTTTAGTATGAGTTCACGTTTGTATCATACACAGACTTTTTTTAGTTTTGTTGCATGTTTGGTTAGGACTTAACTTCAAACGGTTGTCTAAACTTACAATACCCCAAATGTCTTATAAGCGTTTATGGTAATTTTAATTGGCAGCATTGTAAGAAAAAAATATTAATTCACTCTGTTAAAAGAAAGTAGGTCTTTTAATCCTTTAACCATCCCTCACTGCCATTTGCTTTACTGTCAGAACTAGAGTACATAATTGTGCAGTTTGATTTGAAAGTTGATTCTAACTGACAAATCAAACATTGTATAGCATTTTTGTAATCATTTCAGTAAAACTGTAAGGTCCGACTTAAATATGTTTGGTGTTTAACTTTCTAATATGTAACTGATAATGATGATGATGACGCAAACATCAATTGAAATGCACATAAATTTATAAAAGTTAGATACATATTGGAACGCTCATATTTAAGGGCACACAGTTTTGCACGTAAGAATGATATTAAGGTGAATCTTTTTTTATTTGATAGGAAATTGCATCATCTATATTTGTATCATTTGTATTTGTACGAGGGCTGCTCTATATATTTCTGGCCTAATAGTGAAAATGCCAATATTTATAATCAAAAATGGTTTTATTGTTTTTCAAAGTATTCTCCAGCATGAGTTATACACTTTTGCATGCGCTCAAACCAGTTGTCGAAGCACTTTTTCCACTCCGATTGAGACACCTCTAAAACATGGTTTTTGAACACTTGAACAGCTTCTTCTGGCGACGAAAATCGTTGACCACGCATTTTTTTCTTGATGTGCGGAAACAAGAAGAAGTCATTAGGTGGCAAGTCAGAGCTGTACGGCGGATGACCCATTAATTCGGCGTTTTGGCCGGTCAAAAACGCTCTGGTTTGAGCCGATGTGTGAGAGCTCGCATTGTCATGGTGAACAATGATTCGTCTTCTCTTGTTGGTTTTTCGAATTTCTCCGATGACTTCAGGCAAACAAATTGTAGTGTACCACTCAGAAGTGACCGTCCTACGTCGCTCAAGCGGAACAGTCGCCACATGACCAGTTTTGCCAAAGAAACAGGCGACCATTTGCTTCAAAGTGCTTCTTCCACGAACAACTTTCGTTGGATTTTGCTCGTCTTTGAAGATCCACACGGTCGATTGTTGTTTTGTTTCGGGCTCATACGCATAGATCAATGATTTGTCACCTGTGACGATCTTATAAACGTCTTTTGAAGCACCGCAATCGTATTTTTGCAACATTTCTTTACACTAATCGACACGAGCCTTTTTTTGAGCGACTTTCAAATTGTGCGGGATCCAACGAGAACAAACCTTTTTTACGGCCAGGTGTTCATGCAGTATCGAATGTATGCTGGTGGAAGAAATGTCCAAGGATGTCTCTATCTCTCGGTATGTCGCATGTCGATCTTGGCGACCTTAACGGAATTCGTCTTTAAACGAGCTTCGGCCACGATTAAATTCATTATACCAATAGGATGGTGCTTCATCGCAATACAAAGATTTAAGTTCATCAATGCACTCTTGTCGTGATAATCCACGTCGAAAGTTGTGAAAAATGATGGCACGAAAATGTTCACGAGTTAATTCCATTTTTTTCTATATTAATTTTTTCAAGTCACTGTAAACAACACAAATAATGGTCGTACGTCAAAACGTTTTGAGTACGATTATGCTTAAAAATCACAAACTTTCCAATGGAAATGTCAGATTGCACTTGGCAGCACTCAGTGTTGCCAGGCCAGAAATATATATAGCAGCCCTCGTATTCATTCTTAAATTAAAATAATATAACAAAATTTAAATTTTTTTTGCTGATCTCTAAAAATATCGATGTATTATTGAAAAAACGTTCAAATTTGAGGAAAGTAAAAATTTTAAAGAATTAACTACGCAATATAATTTTTAGAAATTAAGCAAATCATTTTCTAAGCACGTGTAATTGGTCAGCCTCAATCAAATGGCAAAAAACTCCAACATTAAAATGAACGAAAACCCACAATTTCCGAAATAAAACCCAAAAATCCCGAAATTAAAGAATCTTCTTTTCCGATCCCAGTTTTGGGATTTTATAACAAAAAGGCTAAAGTCAAAAGTTTAATGTAAAATAGGTCCTCCATCTTCTACGAGAATGTTTAGTTTTATACGAAATTAGGTTAAGGATACACACATATAGTTAGCAATAACAAAAATAAGAAAATGTTTTGCTATCAAGAAAAAAGATTGATGACCCTTTTTAGGCTAAAATTCACAAAAAAGCAATATTTTGGAATTTTTAACTTAAAAATTGTATAATTTCTAAACCAGAAGAGATATAATTTTTAAATTTTTTCCAAATTTAAATTTTGCTCTCTAACTACAATAATTTTTTTTTTTAAATTTATTGATTTAGATTTTTCTTACAGATTTAAAAACAGTTTAGTCTTAAAAATTAAAAGGTGTCCCCATACCACATACGTATTTTTTATGTGTATTATGAACCATAAAGCGCACTTCTTTAAAATTAAAAAAATGCTTATTACTATAGCTTCCAACAGCAAAAATTAATACAAAAATAAATTTAAAAATTAAAGGGTGTCCCCATAGGTAACGTAAATTGACTTATATGCGACTATGTTCTGAATCGTTATAGACAAAAGCTTAAAAATTGACCAGGATTTCGATTACTGCGACCGTTTTAACAAATGTAAACATTCAAAATTGTAAATTAAAGGGTGTCCCAATATTTAATGTAATTTGATGTATGTGGGCAAACTTTTGAACTGTTATTGACAGACAGACAGACATCAAGAATTATTTTATACTAAAGTGTAAAATTAAGTACAATCATTTTATTAATTGTAAGACTGGACTTAATCATGAGTTGCACTAAATAAGTTCGTGCAAATGCCTACTGTTTACTATTATTTTTTTTTTTTTTTTTGCTATTTAAAAACAATTTTTTAAAATAAAAGTAATAATGATCATCCAAAAAGTACAGTGCAGTAATCAAGTGCATCAACAATATAATAAACAGTCTAATGCAAATTAACGAAGGAAAAACCTGCATTTTTGGTAGAGGTGTCGTTCTTAACGCTGAGCACTACATTAAAGACCAGACTTTATTTTTAATTTTTCTTATATATTGAGCCCTCCCGCAACTATTTGATGGATTGTGGTTATTAGTAAAATCATAAATTACGTATGAATATACAATCTTCTTTAACTTTTTTGTCGCGAATAAATGGTCACTCCTGGACCCTTCATATTCATTAAACTTACAATTATTCAAAATACTTTACACATAAAAATTAATAAATTCGAGCACATTTTGACATAACTTTGTTTAAATTTAAATACTTCTTAATTTTGTATTATCCAATTAAAAATTGTTTATAGTCGTGGTTGTATTGAAACGAATAAAGCGCAAAAAATTGAAAAACGTGCTTCAAGTTTAACTGATCTTTTATAAAAAAAAAACAACCTCCAAAAAATGTTATTTAATAATCCTGCTAACAAATTATTTAATAAACTTATTTCAAATAACTAGGTCATTCATAATTAGCAGAAGTTTTTCTTTGAATTTCCTTTTTTATCTTCATTAAGTAAAAATAGACAAAAAGATAAATAAAAACTAAAACTTACCATCAGCCGAATGGCTTGAAGCTTTTCGCATACTTGTTAGACGATAGAAGGGCGGTGTCTCGGTGCGTTCAATTAAACAATTAAGGGTTTCAATTGTTTGCAATTCAGCCATTAACTCGTCAAGCAAACGATCTGGACAGGTACGAGCCAAATATAGAGCAACTCGTTTTGCCTTTAATAAATAAAAGAATAGAATTAAAACACAAGATAGAATTTAATAACAAAATTAATATGAGAATTTATGAAAGGAAACAGCAAGAGAAAAATCGAAATTATTTAAATGAACAAAATACTTACATACGACAATAATTCGTTGGGAGCCATGCCGCTCATGATGACTAAATAACGCAATATGACTTTTAAATTGTTGGGCCAAAATTGACATAGAGTGCCCCATAACTCTTCAATATCACGCGGGTGTGTATCAGAAAACTGCAAGCAAAAGTTTTATAATATTTAGAGCAGGTAATTTAAATAAAGAAATTGATATAATTTACCTTCGTTGTTATATAAAACAAATTATTTAATATCATTTCAGTTGCTTCGGTAGAACCAGTACCTTCCCTACGACCACGAGTACCAGAGTCAGGAAAATACTAAAAAGTTAATAATAACAAACGATATAAATAATAAACCAAATTAGACAATTAAATAAATTCAATTAAAATTTGTTGTTCAATCTTACACGCACTAGCCAAATATTGATTGTGACATTTTTTAAACTAAGATTTGAGGGTCTAAGAAATATAAAAATTGCAGGTCCTTTTACTTTGTAAAATAGTCAGAACCTAAACTCGAAAAATGTTTTATTTTTACTGTCTTAAAGATTTTAATGTGGGATTACAGCAGGTTGCCGAGTCCCATAGTACTGGCCTGATTCAGCGAAGCAGTGCTTTTTATCATTATACTTTTTTTTGGAGAATAGTTTTGCCTTTCTATTGACGAGTGCAAAAGTTAGAGCGATACCTTACAAATTTTATTATTTTAAACAGCTTCAGGTATATTTGTTTTTATTACGAAGTTTTTAACAGGCGAATGCAAATTTTATCCTCCGTAACATAAATTTATAAAAAAGGGATTCATACTGGAACACTCGTTTTCAAGAGCACATAGTTTTGTTTAATAGGAAATTACGTCATCTATATTAATATACATAAAAATTAATAGCTCTAACAAAGTTTTAATATTTTTTGCAAATCTCCGAAATTTTCGTAAAATTATAGTTAAACGGTCCAGTTTGAAATGAAATATACGATAACATTTTTATAAAGTAGGCATATTCAATAAACGTGTGTATCTCGTCATCTAAAATCAAGATGAAAAAATCTGCAACTTAAGGTAGAAGAAATCCTAAAATTCCCAAAATAAGGACAAAAATCCCAAAATTGGAATTTTTAATTTTTTTGGGAAAAAGTGTTACAGAAGAAGGTTTTTTGCCGAAAATCGCGGAAGTCCGTTCTATTTATGGGCCACACTTTATTTAATTTTCAAGTTTTTTCTTCTTGTTGTTGAAAATTTAAGGGGTCTGCCTACTGCGGCTCAACAGGTAAGACAATATGCATCAACCCTAAATGTTATATGAGGACAACCTGTGTGTTTTCATTTAATTTTTTATGTTTAACTTACTTTAATTGTGCTTGATTTCTTGACATATAAAGTTTTCTTTAATTTTTGTACATAAAAAATAAATGTACCATATTCGGCTATGCCGAGTCTTATATACTCTTCATCATATATGAAAATCTAGTTCAGTGAAGTAGCTTCTTATCAAAAACAGCAAACATTGCGGCGACAGATAATTTAAAAAATAAGAAAAAGAGAAAAGAAATAAGTACGATTTATAATTTTATAAAAATGTCATTGGCTTTTAATGGGTTAAGTATTAAAAAATAATAGTATTTCAGCGGCCCATAACTTGGTACATTTTTCACTTGATGATTTTTATTATTTTCTATCGCTCCACATTTTGTTTTTGATTTTTGTTGATGATTTTTCTTATTTTTTAATTTTCTATCGTTTCGCATTTTTGTTTTTTTTTTTAATTGGAGTTACCTCATTGTTCCAAATGATATGGAAAAATTAGAGGCAGGCGTGGTGTTAAACCTACTGACTCGAGGAACATGGACCGATCTTGCTTCATTTAAAGGCTGATATTCTGTTTAAATTTGTGTTGAGCAATTTTTATTATGTTATTTGGAAATCTTTTATTATTTCACTTAGTGACCGATCAGCTGTTATTTGAAAAAAAAAAATCAATCACAGCTTTGATAAAATGCTGCCAGAAACATTTTATATGTTTTTGTATACAGTAAAACATTGCAACATTTAAACGAGTATATGCAGGCTTAGGACCATAAGTATAAAATTAGAAATTGTATATAAAATACTTACCATGATGTAAGATAATGGAGTTGCTGGTGGCACGGTTGTTGCCACTAATTCCATGTTGTGTAACCAAGGTTGCAAACATTGAAGCAGTAGAGTACGAACATCTTCTCGTGCAGTTTGAAAACGATGAGTGATTTCTTGAAAAAAATTTAAGTAAAAATTAAATTTAAGCGACTTTAAAAGTTTATTAAAAAAGAAAAACTAAAATAATAAAATCTTACCGGAAAACATAGACATGGTTAATTCTGGCCGTAACTGAGCCAACTGTTTTGATAAAAACCTTTGTGATCGACAATATGCACTACTAAGCAGCACGTCCAATGTTCCAACTTTGTCATCTTCTAAAAAAGAAAAGAAAAAAAAAAACATAAATGAAAGTAAAATATTGTTACAGTTAAGAATTTAAAACAAGAATACAGAGAAACATTAACAAGACTGTTTAAATGATAACATGAATACATGAATTTTTTACCACACATGCTTAAACGACTAGAAACAATTTAAGACGAATTAAAAAAATATACGATTTTTCCGTAAAAGAACCCCTTTTTTGCGAAAAGTTTGTTTAACACTAAAATCTAAAAATGTTAATTAAAATAAAAAAAAACAATAATGAGTCAACTAAACATCCTTACAGTTGGTCTCTTTTTTAGTAAATACAAATTCTCTTACTAAAATGTTTCTCTTAAACATAATAGTACAAGAGAACATTTAAAGTTTTTGTATAAACTGTTTAAACATCTGAAATTTATCCAAATCAATATTTTTATAAAAATATTTTGATTTAACGTCATACGGTACGTATGAGCGACATGTGCTGTCAATAACAGTCACAACACAGGTTTTTTGTTATTTCACGCATTTTAAAACGGTTTAATGAGGTAATTGGCAATAAAAATTCGAAAATTATTAAATGTAGATTTAACATTGAAAATGAAAAAAAGAAATAAAAAAAAAAAAAAACGGTGGAGTTTAAGGCAGATTTATGTTTAAAAAATAAATATTAAAAAAAGAGTAAAAATGTGTATTTAATAGTTTATTCAGGGACCATAACGGTTATAAGTTTTAATACAAAATTAATTTTTAATGATTACTTTATTATTAATTAATTATTATTTATTAAGATCTCCTTTTTGCTTGAAGAAGTTTTATATATTGCTTGAGAATAATATTATTTTTATTTTCATTCGGCCTCTGTAGATAAATTTGACTTTAAGGCGGAAAGTGTTAAACAAAAGTACTTTTATTTATTAAAATTAAAATTATTTGCGTTTTATGTTTGTTCATAAGGTTGAAATAAAAAAAAAAAACAGTAGACAGTTAAGGCCAAGTGAATTAATCTCGATAAACTTGCACTTTTAATTTTATATTGCTGAGTTATATTAAGCTGATGTCAAGTCAAATTACGTACCATAAGTGGTAATATAATACTACGCTATGAAACGCTACAGATCACTTCTTGTGTTTTCTTATGTCATCGCCTCAACGATGTCAGTGAAGCCAGTGTAGCACTTTAGGCATTAAAACCTATTTAGTTATTTTTTCGTAACCGTGCTACATTCTTTAGGAAAGGGGTAGATAAGAGATAAGACAGGTGGTGAAAGGAGAAAGATAGATAGTTATTTTACTTCGCCGGCGAATCTGCTATGAGAAAGTACCGACGAAGGAGACTGCACGTTTTTTGTTCATTCTGAATATGTATTTATACCATTAAACAGAAAAAAAATTTTTTTTTTTTTTTAATTGCCTCAGGATTCGAACTCTGAACAACCAGGTTTGTAGTCAGCGTGTTTACCACTTTGACTACAGCAGCCTGTTTAATTGTATGTTGCATTTTATCGTTTGTGGAGTGAACTCTGACATCATTTTTAAACTTAAATGGTTGAATTTGTGTATATAAAATTAACTTCATTTTTTTGTTTGGTATCAATAGTCACAGGTGTTATTATTATTTATTTTTTGCTAGAAGCGTCATTGGGCGATACTTCTAAGATAATAAAGGTGCTAATGTTATTATCTCAACAAAACGGTGCTGCCGGTTTTCTTAAGTTTATTAAATCAGTTCCTTAGAACTTATTTTGCGATGACTTTTTATGTGGACATGAAATTTTTTATATTATTTTATGATCATCAATATTCCAAAGCCTAATTAAAATCAAAGGCAAACAGATTCGCGAAAGAAAAATGCCAAATCTTATATACCCTTCACCATCTTTGTCAATCTAGTTTAATAAAGTAACTCCAATTAAAAAAGCAAACATTGGGGTGAAAGAATTATAAAATAAGAAAAAAAAAATTTAAGTGTTTTATAAATATAATTTTACATAAAAATATCATTGGCTCTAAAAAAGCATTTTTTTAAAATTTTAATATTTCCTTAAAGATCTCTTCAAAAGCTTTAAAATGATACCCATATGGATATTAAAAAAAATTCAACATTTCAGAGGACCGTAACTCGTGAAATATGGGCGAGCGCTAAATTTTCACTTGATGATTTTTTCCTATTTTTTAATTCTCGTTTGCCCCATATTCTTGTTTTTTTTTTTATTGGAGTAACTTTATTGTCCAAATGACATGAACAAATAAGATGAAGGCGTGGTGTTTTGCCCGCCGCCTCGACGTTTATTGACCGATCTCGCTGATTTTCAATAGCACCTCTTTCGGCACTATGTCCGATCAATTGGCGTATTTAAGTTTTCTCTAGCTGATCTAGTGCGTCGGCAAACTTGATTTATACACTAACAAGGACGGACAGACGGACATGGCTTAATCGACTTTACTATGCATAAGAAGTCAGAATATATATAATTTATGGGGCCGGAAATAGTTATTGTAGAAATTACAAATTACTATTTTTTCACCTGTTATGAAGGGTACAAAAAAAGTAATTAAATATTATTTTTTTATTATGGTTAAAAAAATGATCAATAAAAATAAAAAAAGTTAAAAACGAAGGCAAATATATGGGAAAGTTAAATTTGGTGTTTAAAGGTCTTAAAGTGCTTAGGTTTCCAGTAAACATCACATGCTTTTGTCAATATTCACATTCAATTATAAATAAAGGAATTTTATTCTTTAACTTAAAAATAACCGTTATCATATTTTTTTAAATATTTTTTTATATTTTCTTTTCATGACCTTTAAAATGTGTATTTTAAATCTTGCGTTTACAGGGAAACAGAAAAATAATTTAAATTAAATTACTTATTTACCATAAACGAGCAATTGAAAATAAATATTAATTTAAAGAAAAGTAAATTGTCATGTCAATTTATAAATAACATAAATAAAAATGGAGCAAAAAAAAAAAAAAAAATAAAAAAAAATACAAATAGTGTCTACAATAAGCGGAAGGAAAGTGAGTTAATAATACAACATCATTCACGACAGAATTCAATACAAAAGAAATTGGAAATAAGAATTTTATTAAATTTTTAAATATGCGTCAGAATGCGAAAATGAAAAAAAATATCTTCTTTTAAATACTGTAAGAAGTGCAAATATGATTAAATAATTGATTTGAAGATATTTAAATTTTTCTACACTGAGCGAGACCGGGAATACTTCTACAGGGGATATATTTCACATTAAAAGATTTTGAAAAACTAATTTATTTTCCTTATAACACGGTGTTCAATAAATTGGTCAATCGAACTAAAATAAATAAGCTGTTGATAAAAAACGATTATAAAAAGTAGTCGCAAACAACAAATGAAACAAAAGAAGTTTCGTATACTTCAACGTTGCCTATTAGCAGTTTCGTCTTCTCCAGCAAAATAAACTTAGAATCATCGGCCCACACAAGAGTCTCGAATTTTACTTTTGATCGGATTTAGGTTAAATGCCAAGGAGCTCTGTTTTATCGAATTAATTAAGAGCATTAAATTTTTAAAATTGTTGTACTTTTTACTGCATATAAATCAATTGGCCTGTAATTTTTTTAAATAGAACCAGAACTCAGCACTTTGTGAAAAAGGAAATTAGGTTTGCAAAGCAGGTTTGAGTCTTTGCACATTAAAAATGAAAGGAAAGACCTCTGCAGGGGGTTCATTTAGATATGAACTGTTCGGTTAAAAAACTTTCTCTATAATTCGTAGTGTCAATGGCGAATCAATCACAAAGGAATGCGCTTTTGATGAAGAACGTTTTTCCTTATTTATCGTTTTCAGTGAAACACATCTCATATTTCATCGATGCTCTAGTGAGTCGTTCCCTCTTATTCTCGGGCGAGTATTTCCAGAATAGTCTTTGAAGCATCGCCATTTGAACAAGCTGGCATAGATATTAAAGAGCCCAGGTGGAGTTAAGTATCTGTGGAACCATTTCAGAAAACCAAGGCACTTAAATTAAATGATAACTATACTTTTTTCCGAACATCCAACATCAATTTTCATACTAAGAGCGTCGAGAGCTTCTGATGCTAAATATCTATACTATACCAATACTTACAGAGCACTGGCTTTCTTGAGCGTTAGTTTGAATCCTGTTTGCAAGGCCCCATTCAGAGATTGTCACAAGATTATGATTGAAGGCTTCTTTCATGTGCCTTTGTATAGCGTCGATTTTCAAAACTTTTGTGAAGAAATAGATAGTTTTGGAAGTCTGACAAAGAAGTTAGAAGCGTGCAAAATTGGTTTGTTTGACTTCTTTTTTAGTGAGTCCAATCCGAAATTGCTAGCCGAATCCCACTTACAATTAAATTTTGCTCCATAAATAAAATCACTAAAAGATGTCATCTTTATTCGAAGGAATTATAGAACAAGGTTTGACAGTGAAAGATAATCTATGAGAAGAGGGAATAAAGAAATGGGAATAACAGAGCATTATAGGCTGCTAAAAAAGACGATTTTTGACAAAAAATGCAGATTTTTATCAAATTAATTGACAAGACGTAACTTCTATTTAAAACTATATTTTTGTGATCTGGTAATGCTCTGCTAGAATGGTGAATAAATAAATTTAACATATTTTCGTTATAACTATTAGTTTTTTAAGTGCGAGAAATATATAAACAGTCCTAAAAGACACAAAAAATTCGAAGATATTCAGATGTTATTAGAATTGAAAAAAAAAAAATGCTACATTCTAGTCAAACAAGATGATTGTTATTTGAGGCTGTGGTTGTTTGAATATTGGACTTATACGAGCCTTTAAATTTTTTCTTTCTTTTGCTGTAAATATTGCCAAAATAGAAACTGCAAAATCTATTTTAAACAATTTGAATAAATCAAACCAAATTTATTTATATTTTGTTAAATATATTTTTGAAATATTTTTAAATATATGACTGAAATACATAATTTATATGAGCCAATGGAAAGTCTGACTAAAATAATAATTTGTAATTTTATAGAAAGGATATATTAAAAGATAATAAAACTCACTTGATAGAGTTTAGCAACGAACACATCTTTTTGGTATTTGATCAAATTTATTTGGGAAATAATGCTGAAGATTTAATATCAAAATCTTAATTAAGCAAACCTGAAATTCGCAGTATAATTAAGAACTGTGTAAATTTTTATATCGAAATGGTTATCTTTGATTTAGAAATGAACTTTAACTCACTTTGTTTAGTAAATCTAAATATCATAATGAATAAAAAAATTAACTATATTTTTTATATTCTTAAGGAATTTCCGCACATTCTAAATTTTGAACAAATATCCAACAAGGACAAAATCAATTTACTCTTTTTTTGGCAAAAGTTTTTCCAGTTTTAACTCAATTTGTGAAACAAATTATAATTTTGCAACATTCGCCCGCAAATATCAAGGGAATATTTAGTGCCGTCAATTAAAATGAAGCTAAATTTCGATGTTCCTTAGAAAATGAAACTTGAGAAGGAATTCTTTATTATAAGGATTATTTAAAACTTAATAAATCCATTTGTTTCGATACTCATATTAAATGCGATTTAGCAAAAATGTTAAATTCTGAAATGTATACGTTATTGTACATGAAATGTACATATGCCTGTATATTTATGTTTGTAAAAATTTTAAATTTTGAAATGTGTTCATGACTTTATATGAAATGTGTATTTAAGCTTGTAAAATTAATTTAAACCATCTTAATAAATATCTTTTTTAAAAATTGCTTGTTTACGTTTATAAAATATAAGAATACTGGAAAAATTATTTTTCACTACTATGGATTTTAATTTTTTATCAACAAATGTGAATTAAATCCTTTAAAATACATATTTTAATTTATGCAGATTTTTTGCCGTTTTTTCAAGGCTAAAGTGCCGAAATGCCGATTTTCCCACTATAAAGTGCAGATTTTTCATTAAAATATTCTTGCAGCCCTGCTTTGAATAGAAAAATATTACAACGCAGCCTAAAATTTTTAGAGTTGTGTTAAAGAGGGCGTCTATTGCAACTATTCACTCCAATTTAAAACAAATTAATAAACAAATGTTTTTATTTTTTGCTTCCTTATTTTAGAAAAAATAAAATTTATCTAAAAAGTTTATCAACCGAAAATATACTGTACGCTTAACTTAAACTACGCCATCGTCCATTCAAACCATTATTCGATACCTACGTATTGTATTCACACTACTGTCACTTGATTCACACTCTCGAATTTATTTTTAGGAAAGAACACAAAAGTAAGGTATAAGGTGTTGAACTTATGCGTAATTTTTGTCTGAAAAGAATCCTGTAAAGTAATTTTTGCTGCAGAAAGCAGCAATTGAAGCTGTTTCCAATCAATTCGTTGCATATATTAAGTAAAGATATTGGAAAAACTAATGAGCAGAATTTGATATGTGATAATGATCGCTTTCAGTGCACTGGACATGTTTGTTAATAAAATAAGTATCGGACTTAAGGTAAAAATTTCCAAAAGAGATACGTTTTTTGTGCTCTTTGTTCGCCGGTTTGGTATTTAACTTACGCACGCCTCTTGTTAAAATTTCGACAGTAGCCCATTGACAGTGTCGCTATTTAAGTTAAGACGATGAACATTTAAAAATTTACATGCTTGTTGCGCATGTGTTCATGGAAATTATCTGTAATCTTTAAAATACTTATAATTAATACTTAATACAAATTGCAGGAAATGACTTGCTACAATTCCTTTGCAATTTTTTTCAATTTTATTTTTATTTATTTATAACCAGATGAAAGATTTTTTTATAAGTAATTTTATTTTTATTAAGATACTGGTCAAGTTTAAAATAAGGGCATAATGCGAAAGATAAATTATAAAAAAAGATGATAATTATAACAATGTACGAAAAAAATATATAACAATGTACGATTTTTTTAATTATCATAGAAGTAAAATTTTTATACACTATTACTGAAAGAAAGTAACAATTATTTTACAAATATGATATTAAAAAATGAAAAATGAAAAATAAAAAATCGAATAAAAATGTGAGTGCTCTAATTGTGTTTGCAAGTAATTTAAAACACCTAGAAAAGACTGTAGGGGATAAATAGTATCATAATCATTTTTTTTTTATTTTATTAATTTATTATAGTATGATGAAAATGAATGTAAAATATAATCCAAGTTCTTGCTTCCATATCTGGCAAATCTGATACTGAGGTGGGAGAAATTTTTGTAGCCGTAGATGAGTTGAAAAAACCAACAAACAAGAACGAAATAAACATAATTCAGGAAGATTTTAATGTAAAAGTGGTTTAAGTAAGAGTGGATAAAGGTGAACTAATAAATGAAAGAAACCCTAAAAATGTTTAATTCTGTCAAGATCAAAAGAATTATAAGAATCACACACACATGGCTTAGACTACCACCCAGAAGACTCTACACAGTGAACAAATATTGTGAACAACCAAATAGATTTAATACTCATAAAAAGATCTGCATCATCAATTAAAAAAAATAAATATTTCCGTCTATCCTGAAGCAGATGCTCCCCCAAATCGTAATCTTTTGCCAACTATATTATTTGTTAAAATCCGCGTCATAAAATTAATACAACAAAAATCTAATCACCTATCAAATTTAAGATTTAAAAACGTATAGATGCAGGCACAACATGGAATTATAGTAAAAAAATTGGACTAGAAAAGCAAAAAGTATATCGGAAGTGTTAAGCCAAGAACAAAAGGGTGACTGTAGAGATACAATGATAGGTGATCGTTGTAAACTCAACACGATCATTCGTTAAGAAATATGCCACACGAAAATTTAATAGTTTAACCAATAATGCTTTGAAATTTTAAGGCTACCTAAAATACACAATGACTTTAACTTTCGTGAAGAATCGAAAGTTTCTGCTGGTTAATTCAGAAAAGCAATGATAGTATTGTTTTCGAAATGGGGAAAAAAATATTTGAAAAGATATCATTTCAAATATGATTTCCATTTACTATTAATCCAAACAGAACGAAACAATCTTATTAGGACGCCTTTTACGAACGGCAATATAGAACAGCCATCAGTATCAGATCTTAAAGAAATACCCTGCAAAATCTTAAAAATAATTAACAACAAAAACGTCAAAATATTGGTTGAATTTTTTGATAAAACTTAAAAATTTAATTGGTCCACATTTAAAGCTCCTTAAAAAAAATAAACCAAAAAAATACAAAAAAGTACAACGAGCATAGACCTATAAGATTCATGACTTACTCACTGAAAATATTTCTATAAAAAAGACATATTACATTTTGTAAAAAATACCGAATTGCAATGGGCGAGTCCCAATTTCGATACAAGGAAACACGTGTGTACACGTTTTAGAACAAAACTGCTGAAATGTTAAACATGACATTTTTATTCGTTTGATACTAGGCAGCACAACAAACTTCAGTCAATGGTTATAGATCAATAAGAAATGCAACGCATAAGAATGTTTATTGGTACCAAGCCGCAGAAGTTGGAGTGGGTTGCACGGTTATATATAATTTACTTCAACTTTAACATGGAAAAAAAGCAAGACGTCGCAGAAAATAGTTGTCATGACATCGTAATATATGTCAATAGATTGGCATAAGCAATTAACCATTTCACATAAGACCTGCCTCATCAATTCATTGTTAAAATTTTAATAATTAAGTTTACGAAGTGATAAGCCGAAAACCAGCAGAGAATAAATTGTTAATATATAAACAACAGTAAAGCAACACGTGTTTTAAATTAAAATGTCACGCAAGGCTCCCGTAGGTTTTTCATAAACAGAGCAGCAAGTGTGTGATTTTCTCATTTTAGCATCCATCCTTTATACAGGACAAAAAAAAAACAAATAGTTGGGTACATATTTTTTTATTTTTTTAAATAAAAGAGAAACTATTTTTCCTTTCTGCTTTTACTTTATTAAGGTGGAAACATATTTTAAAACCAAACGTAGATCCAAAATATTTTTTATTCTTATTTTAAACAAATTAAAAAAAGGAACATTCTCTTGCTTATCACGTCTGGATCTTTGGAATTAATATTAAGGGCTTTTTTGCAAATACCAGAAAATAGCACGAACATAATGAGACAGATGTTTGCTTACACCAGTTCAACCTTTAGCGTAGAGCCGCAAAAACAAAACTAAAAACAGAAAGCTGTGATAACTTGATTGAATTTAATAGCCAAATTATATCGCCATATAATATAGTTTAATGTCCGTAAAAGTTCTGCAGCAAGAATACTTTTGTCTGCCTCCTTTTTAAGATTCACCAGGAAAGCCTACATACGACACGTCCGAAATTAAAAAAAAACTTTGTATATTTATGAATATAAATTTTGACTCACGATCATATATAGTCAAGGTAAAAAATTTTAACTAACAAATGTTCACGCATAATTAATTTATTAAATGAAAAATTAAAAAAAATTTAAAATAAAATTTTATTTTATTTTTTTTTTACATTTAATTTTTAATTAAACGACACTTTCGAATTGTACATATTTAGTTATCCCTTCTTAACTTATATTATTTTTTACCTTAATATTCCTTCTTGAATATAAAGGTAGATCTGAAGATATTTACAAGTGAGTATTTAAATTCGTATGCGTATTTATTCGAGACGTTTTTATGTTATGGGACAACCGTAATTTCTTAACATTTTTGTGATTTTCTTCTAGCACTTCTACCGATAACCATCTATTCGAACCAAAAATTCTCAACAATCTCCTTCTGAATATGAAAAAACGACGTGCAACATTTCCGTCATCACTGTTGCCATTTTCAGATATAACTTGGTTTATTATAAGGCCTGTTTTCTTTTTTTTAACGCTATGAATTCTGGTTTTGTTTTGTTAAAAACATTTCATTGTTATTCTTTACAATTTGCCAAATTTTACCCGGAAATCTGTTAGCAATGTGCCTTAAGCGTATGAAAGATTTTATTCATTAGTGAAGTGTTAAAAGAACGTAATTATAATTATTATTATTTGGTGTAAAAGAGAAATTAATCTTATTCATTTTCGTTAAAGATGCCTCGCAAATAAAACAAATAAAGGACATCTTTGCATGTTTTATTTAAATTAATTTTTTAAATGCTTTTGACAGCAATAATGGAAATGTGCACGTTAGCTTTTTTTTGATCACCAATACTCACTTCAGATAATAACTTCAGATAGTGTTTTTAATGGTTAAGATTAAAACAAATACACATTTTAAATCACAGAAAAAAGAAAAATGTTCTTACGATTTAAATTCTCTATATATATAACAGGGAAAAATCGAAGCAAGACGTCGCAGAAAATAGTTGTCATGATTGTCAATAGATTGGCATCGCTGAGGCCACGTATTGTTCGATCGGAACACACTTCGACACGTTTTAAAATTTAGAGACACACATAATTATTATGAAAAGAAAATATGTGTTGGTTACTTTTAAACAGAACATTGTGTGTTTGATGTTTGCATTTTCTGAACCTTGAACAAATTAATAAAAACAGGAAAAGACAAGATGGAAATATCAGGCATGTTCTGAAATCCACACGAAACATTCACTTCATATTTTCCAGGGCAATGTTTTTGCAAAAAATAATTTTATAGCAACGATGCTTTGAATAATTTGAAGTAGACATTTCGTGTGGATTTCAGAACATGCCTGTATGTTTTTTTGTTTTGTTTTTTGTTTTATATTCCATCGAACCGAATTTAAAAATTATTCCCATTTTAATTTGAACAATATGACTTTTTACGTACAATAAAAAGTCAATTTAACAAAATATTTGCATTTATTATTGCTAACTACCAGAAAAAACAAATTCCAATTTTCTGCTAAAAAAATGTGTGCAGCTGTTTTCATTGAAGTGTCAAGACTATGTTTTGTTTTAAGAAATAATGGCACATAATAATGTGACTTTTAGGCCCTCTGGTGCCGTCAATAGGAGCTCAAGATTGAAGATTCTTTAAACGGTTGTTATACACTCTATGTTGCCAAATGACAATAATTATGCAAAAAAAAAAAAAAAAAACCCGATTTCAAACAAACTTTAGACAAACTTTAAATCATATTTCTTTAGGACGGTAATTATACATTAATTATAGTCGGAAAAGATTGCGTTAGGATCTTTTATGTGTCGTACAACAAAATATGAATACAAACTAAACAAGAAAATTTAGCAGTTATGTAATCACCCTTTATTTTTTAAATTTTTTATTGCTTACACAGTAAAACAAAATTTGTTTAAATTCTAAGCGTTAGTCTAAAAGATTGGTCATGTACATCAAAATACAACCATTATGGGGGGCACCCTTAATTTTAAATATTTATACTTTATACAGTTATAGACATTCTGGCTAATTTTCAAGACTTTGTCAGTAACAGTTTCAAAGATACAGCCATATAGGTCAAATTACATCAGTTATAGGCCACCCTTTAATTTCTAATTTAAATTTTGTTACATGTTATAGCGGACTTTGTAATAAAGATTCGGTGCAAATTTCAATCAACCTTCTTCAACTGTTCAACAGTTTGGTCATATACATCAAATAACAGCAACTATTGCAACACCCTTTATTTTATATTTTTAATATTTATACTTCTTAATATACCAAACAAAACAGTGGACATTCTGTTTAATTTTCAAGTGTTTGTATATAACGGTTCAAACGATAGAGCCATATAGGTAAATTTACTTCAACTATGGGAACACCCTTTAATTTCTAAACTAAAATTTTATAATTGTTGTTATAGCGTACTAAGAAATACAGGATCTTTACAACGGTTCAAAAGTTTGTCCACATACATCAACTTACATTAACTATTGATACACCCTTTAATGTCCAAATAAAAATTGTATACTTGTTATTATAACGGATGTAGCAATAAAGGTTCTTTGTAAATATCAACTATCTGTTAAAAGTTTCGGCACATACATCAAATTACATTAACTATGGGACACCCTTTAATTTATAGATTTTGAATGTTTACACTTGTTATTATAACAGTCATAGTAATCGACATCTTGGTCAATTTTCAAGCCAATTTACGTTACTTATGGGAACACCCTTTAATTTTTAGATTTATTTTTGTATTATTTTATGCTATTAGGGGCTATAGTAATACGCATTTTTTAAAATTTTAAAGAAGTGCGCTTTAAGATTCATAAAACCCTAAAAAACATGTATGTTGTATGGGGAAACCCTTTAGATTTAAAGATTATGAACTGTTTTTAAAACGGGACCAATCTATGCTTACAATGATTGGTCTGTCAATTTACAAAAAAATGTTCTAATTGGTTCAGAAATGACTGAGCTTTGCAGGTTCAAATATAAAAAAGCAACTCTCAGTCCTTCTTTTTTTTAAGTCGGTTAAAAATGACTACAAACATATGACGTTCTGGATAATAGTTCTTTTTTGGCAACTACGAAAAGAGTGCCAAATCATGACAAAACATTGCACAACTATTTTGGCTTTCTACACACATACTTTGGCTTACAAATGCCGGTATTGTAAAAAAAAATCTCATTCATAACAAATTGAATTTTTATGAATGAAATAATAAACAAAAATTGTTGATTCACAACTTAATGAATAAACAAAACTTAATTTCTTATTTGCCTAGAAAACTTTTTAATTTTTGCGCATGTTTTGGAGAGAGAGAAAACTCTTACAAACACTATTTCAACTGTTGAATGTTCTTATAAGAGATATACCAAGGTAACATTAAATAGTAACTGTAAGAGAATTATCCTGTTGAATATTAACTTTTTCAACTTTAGATTATCCTTAAAAGTAACAATAACTTGTAGAATCCTTTCAGTCCTCGGCGCGATGTTTGATTGTTAATATAAAAAATATGAAAAAAAATCAAATCAAATCCAAACTAACGGGAGTAGGGATTACAATACTTTTTAAAATACTTTTATAATATTTGAATGTCACAAATATATTTAACATGTGTTATTCTGTAGAACAAATATCCAAATCAAAATGTGAATCGTCATTTCAAAATAAAGCGAATGGAAAATAATTTACCAAAAATTAATTAAAACACTTGAGAATATAAAGTTAAATAATTTAACACGTTTGTTTTAAAAAATTTCAAGAAGCCGCTAATTTTACTTCTATAATAAATAATTTTAAATAAAAAGGAATCGAAATTTCTTTTTATTAATTTTTAAGACATTTTTTTTTTTTTTTTTTTTTTTTTTGAGGGAACTTACTGTCTACGATTGAAATCAAAATCTACATAAAAATTTATTAAAGTTTCAATCGTTATCCAGATTCTTAATTTTTCCCTCGGATTTCTAATAAAAAAAAAAAATCAAACGATTTAAAGTCCTTAAATGACTTCGCAAGTGTGGGCTGCAACAGTAGAAAAAATATACGAGTCGAGTAATAATAAAAAAGTAGATTGAAAATTGCTGATTGCTGATGACTGTGGGAAAAAATGAAGAATGAATTCAAGATTTAAAAATAATTTCTCATATTTAAATTTTATAATTGGTTGAATTGAGAATATTTTCAACTGATAACGAACGATCTTGACAAAGAGTGCTTGACATAAGAGTTCAGTTTTGTTTATGTGTATTTTCCGAATAGTGTAGGGAAATATCTTCCCCTTTGAGCTTAATTTGGACCGACCTTTTTTTGTTGAGTTACAGAATGTAGACAAACTGAAAATAAGTTTTTATCAGAATTTTATCAAAAATGGAATCAAACAACAAAGTAAAAAGTTCAAGGAAAGACGATAAAACTATTAGAGAAACAGTAAAATTTTTATAAATATTGTTTTTTTTTTTTAAATTTTCTAGAAAAACTCAAAGCAAAATGAATATTTGATATCAGATAACATTTAAGAAAGTTAAAAATTTCATACATTTTGGAACAGCGAGTGGCCTACTACAAGGCTTCCGAGATATGGTTTATAAAGCCTGACTACTCCTCTAATGACATTTTAAGCTTCGGATAAATAGTAATAATAAATAAATTAATGTTTAAAAGTCCCCACTGATGCCATATAAAAATTAAAAACAAAAAAAAAAAATTTTTTTTTCTAATTTCCACGTTTTACTTTCGACGAAAATATCCTTTTTATAAAAAAGTTTGTCTAATTAATATAAATGTGCTAGCATTGGAACAATCAGAAATATTTAAAAGTTATTTTTTTAATAATTTTTAATATTTCAATAAGAAAAAGAAAATCTGTTTAAGCAATAAAAAACAATTTAAAGAAAAACTAGTCAAGGATAAAACCCAGCCGTACCGCACTGATATTAGAGTTAAACGTTTCGGGCAATTTAAGCCGGACTCCAATTTCCATTTTATCTCAAATCGAACGTTTAACATGATCAATCTTTTATATATCATGAAAAGATCTCTGCAAGAGTTTAAAGACATATTTTTTTTTAATTTTTATTTGAGGTTCACCTCAAGAAGAAATAAAAATAATGTAAAAATGTCTTTAAAGTCATAACGAAATCGTAAAACAATTTATCTGTGACACTTACACGCAGAAGACAAAGTTACTTAACAACCAACAAAACCAATAATTGAAATAACAGTTGTAATCTTTTTTAATTAAATCTTCAAATACCAAAGAAGAAGTAGTGACACCAGCAATTCGTCTGAAAAAAATACAACAAGCAAAAGAAATTATAAAACCGATTGCAATCAAAATAAAAATCCAATTACTGAACCGTACAATTTTTGTAGAAAAACATCAATTTAAAGCCGGACAAATAATAGAAAACTACCACAAGCAAAAACTGACATATCAATACTAACAATAAAATAAACAAGTCCATAATAATAATAATAACAACAACAAATACGAAAACTGCCCATTTATAGTGTCAACAACACTTGATAATGGCAAACAAAAACAACGTAAAAACAACATCGAACAACATAATAAACACATTTGATGGAACAAACATCGCCACTTCTGCCATGACATCAACTTGGTCGAATGTATATGAAATTACAACCACTAACAGCAGATTAGACGCAAGTTCTATAAGCAGTCATAATAATTTTGTTAATCCTTTAGAAAATCTCAATGCAACAAGAAACATATCCATCACCAGTAACGATATGGAAGGCAACGATAGTGAGATGTTACGAACCATTGAATACATTGGCACAGTATTGAGTTTCTATTATGTTCCCATCATCGTATGCACTGGTTCGATTGGCAACATACTTTCGGTCTTTGTATTCTTTAAGACAAAATTGCGTAAACTTTCGTCAAGTTTTTATCTAGCGGCTCTGGCTGTAAGTGACACATGCTTTTTATTTGGCCTCTTTGTCCAGTGGCTGAATTTTGTGGACGTTCACATCTACAATCGTGAATATTTCTGCCAGTTTTTCACATTCTTCAGTAACTTGGCGTGTTTCTGTTCTGTTTGGTTTGTAGTGGCCTTCACTGTAGAACGTTTCATAGCGGTCATGTATCCTCTGAGACGTCAGACCATGTGTACTGTAAGAAGAGCTAAAATCGTTTTAATTTTTTTAACATTAATGGGTTGTATGCACTGTGCCCCCTTTTGGATTTTCTCCACACCGGTCTATTCCCCAAAGCTGGATACTACAATATGTGACATAAAGAGTCAATATAAGGTAAGTGATGGAAAATGTTTGTATTTTGATTTTACTGAATTTTTAAGTAAAATGCACGTTTAAGGGCATTTGACATTAATTAAACTGAAGTATTCGATTCTGATACAAGTAGATCTACCATAACTGTTGTGATTTTTTTTTACCTTTAATGTTATTCGAACATCGGCTTTACAATAGAGGTTCTTATAGGCTTCAAATTGGAAATTTTAAGGCTACTGAAAAAAGGCCAAGTTATAACAAAATCTTAGTAAAAAATTTAATTAATTAGAGTTAAAAAAATATGGTAAAGGAGCACCTCGCATAGTAGTGCTTCGTTTTTCCTACAGTACGGTTTTTAGATTACAAAAATAAAAAGTTGTTAAAAAAAATAATAAAATTAAATTTCAGAATATATTTTTTAAATATAATTAATGGTAGTTTTACTTTAATATGAAAACATAAAGTTTTCGATTTTTACCCTTATTTTAAAAACATGAGATTTTCGGTATTTTTCCCTGATTACGAAAACATACGATTTTAGGCATTTCCCTTTATAATGGAAACGTTAATATGAAAACATACGGCACGCGCTCGCTAATGTATCTGATACGTTTAACATGTGATTTGTTGTTTATGCAACTAAATAAAGAAAAGTAACAACAACAATTTCCTTAATAGGCGCATAGGGCCTGAGTTCCTCGATTAGTGCGATTTCAAATAGTACGGTAAAATGGTGCAATCGATCGACGGGATTCAACTTTTTGCTAATATCTTAGAGGACTTGCGTCGTTTCGATTAGCGTCGCTTTTTAAAAACCAGAAAAATTCGATTTGCGTCGTTGCAATTTTAAGTTTTGTCGGTTTTACCCCGATGTACATCCTTTTTATTTCGATTTGCGTCATTTTGCTTCCGATTTGCGTCGCTAAAAACGGTTAAACTTTTTGCGTCGTTTCGATTTGCGTCGCGTTTCTTTGGTCCCCATTAACGACGCAAATCGGGGCTCTAGTGTATTATCATTTTTATTGAAACATCCTAGCAACTCCCTTATTTGGGAATACGATTAACTCTCGCACGCAAATTTTTTTATTAGTTCACGTTTTTCCGGCAAACAATGCTCTCCGCGACCCATAAATACACAATTTTTATAAAACTATTACACGATTTAATAGAAAGTATATTAAAAAAAATTTATTACCTTTCGTTTCTGCAAATTTTTCACAAAATTTTGTAAAATAAATTGAAAAAAGCTTACGGTGTTATTTTAATAACTGCACGAAATGATAAGCGCTGACAAAAGATCTTCTATAACTGATTAACAGTTAAGAAACTTGACAACAAATGTACACACTCTGAGATACCATAAAAAATGAAACTATTTTTTACACTAAAAAAATTAATACAATAAAAAAATAAATTTTTTTACATCTTTCGAATCAGAATATTGTAACTAGTGCTATTATATTGACCGGCACTGTAAATATTTTTTAATTAATCAAAATTTGTAAGTGAAAATATGAATTTAATGATGAAAAGCTAACTGCAAAAACATGTCTGTGAAAAAAACTAAATGCGCATTAAAGGAATTAAATAAATGTGTAATCTGACAAGTTATTTTTTCTTAATTAAAAGTTTATTAGACTCCAACGCCCTTCATTTAATTCATTCGTTTGTTATCCTCTTTAAAATTATTTGTTACTTTTCACAACATGTTTTAAGAAGACTTTATAAAAATTTTAATCATTTTAATTTGTGTCGACATTAATATTTTTATTTTATATGCAATTAAGAATAAACGTTATTCCTATTGGGATATGTACTTTGACCTTCATTGGCCTGTAAGCAAGACATTTTGTGTAAAAGCAACGATTTCTCCTGATATCAATGTGGCACCGCTTTCACCGGAAAATATATTAATATTAAAGTAAGGCACCTAACGTTTTGCCAATACGTGATAAAAGTATTTTATTCATATGATTTATGTTAGGCCTGATCAGCTTCTGAAGGTGAAATAAAAATCTAAACCGCCAAAATAAAAAAATAATAAATTCTGAACAGACCATCTAAAAGAAAAATAAAACGACAGCCATCAGTTATTAGAAAAATTTATACTTTTCGAATAATATCCTGGAAAAAGGATTCTTTTTTTCTTTTATGTCGCTTTGTGAGCTAACTTTTTAGATTGTGTCCAAATAAGCCAAAAGGTAAAAGAAAAGACCGCCAAGTGTGAGATTTACTAACACACAACGGGTTCGTTCCGTATGAAAAACCCTTTATAATTTAAATTAATTTTTATTAACTTGTCACAGCGGACATAATAAAACTTACTTTGGGTAAATTTATACTTGACTGCGTAAATTTATAGTCTCACCTAACTGCGATTCGTTTTCATTTTATTTTAATTTTAGCCTTAAATCAGACATAACAGTACATCCATTCAGGCGTCTGCCTCTGACGCTTTAAAAAATAAGTCTATACTCGCAAATTCACGGCATTTTGGAAACACCCTTTAGCTTCAAAAATAATTTTTATAGCGAATATATTTGCACATACTCTGTGTGAATTTCAAAAGTTCGCCTACTAGGTTTAAAAAACTAAAGCCACGTTGGTGAAAATCACATTAATATTGGATCACCCTTTAATTTAGGGTTTTAATTTTTCTACTTAAAGCTGTAGGGTACATAATTTTAATGACACTGTGCAAATTTGACGTGTTTGCCTATCACATTTCAAATTTTTTTATGAATATCACGTTACTTTCGGAACACCCTTTTAATTTTTAATTTGTTGTTATTGCGGCTATAGTAATACATCTTCTTTAAAAATTACGATATTAAGATAGACAGACGGACAGGCATTGTGACAAAAACAATTGGGACACGGTTTTACACTCTGTGTGTGCGAAACCCTAAAAACTTAAGCATTAGAGTATAATGGAAGTGTGCCCTTCATATTGCAGTGAACGCGCTATAGTTGGTTTAAAAAATTTATTTTTCGCACTTACAGCAACAACATATTTGCTATTGTTCTTTTACAGAGAACACATCACACAAAATAGCTTTAGTGATTTGTAAAAACCTAACAAGGTCTGATTAGGGTTGCAATATATCAGCAACGTTTTCATTAAAGGTGCCTTTAGACGAAATGTTTTTAACATATGACTTGTAAGATTTTCCATAACAAAATACATATATATCGTGTAAACGGTTTAAAACTTTTCATATGTTAAATACATATGTAAAGTCATATGACAAATTTTCATTTAGAGCGTGTTCTATGTTTACATGACAAATCATATGACTTCCAGTGGTGCACCTTTTTTTCGTCCCTTATATCGTTTTTAAATGATGAACAAGTGCCAAAAGCACTGAAATCGTTGAAAGCAGAATAGAGTTGACATCTTAATTAGCATTAACAGAGCCGCTCACCAAACAACTGTTGTAAACAATGATTAACTTTGCAGGTTATGTCAGAAGTAATTTGCATGTACGTTTAAACGCGAAATTTAAAGCCATATGTAAAAATGACTACTTTGACATACATAAGGAATTAACTGTGGATTTTCAAACCGACAAGTCATATGTAAAAAACATTTCGTCTAAAGGCACCTTAACGTAGCAAACACATTGTAATTTTTTTTTTAAATCACAATAAAAAAGAATGTAGAATAGAAGAGGGATAGATGAACGTCATAAAAATAAAATAAAATAAATAAAAAGAAAATAAATAAATCTCTTTTATCTATTTTTGAGTAAAACAAACTTATCGTTGCACTTGACCTAAAAAATATATAAATTTTTTTTTACACAAATCAAATTCATAAAAAGCTCTTAAGTCATGTTGAGACTCTTCCAAACTTAGAAAATAAAGCCTTTAAAGTTTATTATATTATTTTCTTCTTGTAGGCAGCATTCTAAAGATTTCAGTTGACCCTTTAAATGAGTTTCATAGTCTTCCTCCAGCTTATTATTCAATAAAATCAACATTCCTATAATCTAGGAACGTTTTTGCCCCATTTTTTTTTACTTAACTAGTTTAGAAAAAAAAACTTTCTCTGTTGAATAGCCAGAAAATATTAAGGCATGAGTGATCAAAAGAACCTGGTCGTGAGAGTGATCGGTGCAGCGTTGCGAAATGTGTAAAATAAAGCACTTAAAGTAGTTTTTGTAGGGTAGTGCTTGTGGACAATCGATTTGAAACTTTGCACATTAAAAGTAACAAGAAAGACTTCTGCAGGAAATTTATTCCATATACGAAGTATTCCACTAAAAAACCCGGTCAAGTAACACCAAAGTAGTCTTTAAAGCAGCGGCACACACATGAAAGCTGCATTTCATTTTTGGTTTTTAAAAGGTGGTGTTTAAAATAAGAAGATCAGATGGAATGAAGTGACCCTTGCATCGTTTCAGGAAACCAAGGCCTTGAGTGTTCTTTTTTAGCGAATTTAAAAATATACTTGGCTTTACTAAACATCGCTTTAAATATTCATACTGAGAAAGTTGAGAGCTTCTGATTCCTTAATATCTTTATTGTCCAGCACTGGGGTTTTTTTTAGCGTTAAATTAAATAACTGTTCACAAGACACCAATACGAAATTGCCACAAGATTATGATTGAGGGCTTTATCCAATTTCCAAAATTTATCTGAAACTGTGGCTAAAAGAGTTTTTGTATTTGCGATAAAATGCATTGGTGTTAATTATAAAACTTTTACGTTTTTAAATTATTTCGTAACGACTAATTATTTGTTTCTAATTTACGAATGCTTATGACAAAGTTCATTTTGTTGTTTGCAAGAAATATTTTGCGTATTTCAAAAATAAATGACAAACTTCAACATAATTAAAATGGAATTACATTATATTACGAGGGCTGCTATATATATTTCTGGCCTTGCAACACTGAGTGCTGCCAAGTGCAATCTGACATTTCCATTGGAAAGTTTGTCATTTTTAAGCATAATCGTACTCAAAACGTTTTGACGTACGACCATTATTTGTGTTGTTTACAGTGACTTGAAAAAATTAATATAGAAAAAAATGGAATTAACTCGTGAACATTTTCGTGCCATCATTTTTCACAACTTTCGACGTGGATTATCACGACAAGCGTGCATTGATGAACTTAAATCTTTGTATTGCGATGAAGCACCATCCTATAGCACTGTGAAAAATTGGTATAATGAATTTAATCGTGACCGAAGCTTGCTCAAAGACGAATTCCGTGAAGGTCCTCCAAAAACGGCTGTTGTGCCAGAGAACATTGATACCGTGCGTGAACTCATAATACAAGATCGACATGCGACATACCGAGAGATAGAGACATCCTTGGACATTTCTTCCACCAGCATACATTTGATACTGCATGAACACCTGGCCGTAAAAAAGGTTTGTTCTCGTTGGATCCCACACAATTTGAAAGTCGCTCAAAAAAAGGCTCGTGTCGATTGGTGCAAAGAAATGTTGCAAAAATACGATTGCGGTGCTTCACAAGATGTTTATAAGATCGTCACAGGTGACGAATCATGGATCTATGCGTATGAGCCCGAAACGAAACAACAATCGACCGTGTGGGTCTTCAAAGACGAGCAAAATCCAACGAAAGTTGTTCGTGGAAGAAGCACTTCGAAGCAAATGGTTGCCTGTTTCTTCGGCGAAACTGGTCATGTGGCGACTGTTCCGCTTGAGCAACATAGGACGGTCACTTCTGAGTGGTACACTACAATTTGTTTGCCTGAAGTCATCGGAGAAATTCGAAAAACCAACAAGAGAAGACGAATCATTGTTCACCATGACAATGCGAGCTCTCACACATCGGCTCAAACCAGAGCGTTTTTGACCGTCCAAAATGTCGAATTAATAGGTCATCCGCCGTACAGCCCTGACTTGGCACCTAATGTCTTCTTCTTGTTTCCGCACATCAAGAAAAAAATGCGTGGTCAACGATTTTCGTCGCCAGAAGAAGTTGTTGAAGTGTTCAAAAACCATGTTTTAGAGGTGTCTCAATCGGAGTGGAAAAAGTGCTTCGACAACTGGTTTGAGCGCATGCAAAAGTGTATAAATCATGCTGGAGAATACTTTGAAAAACAATAAAACCATTTTTGATTATAAATATTCGCATTTTTACTATTAGGCCAGAAATATATAGAGCAACCCTCGTATTATCGGGTATGTTCTGCGTTTTACTTTGTAGTAAAAGCAGATGTGGAATCAGTTCAATTTATTTAAATTCTACATTTTGGTCTCAAATGAAAAAAAAAATTGTTGAAGCAAACGACTGCTTGTACATTTTACTTTTCAAATCTTATTTCGTTTACTCTTGTGAAACCATGGCTTTACATCATGATAAATATCATGAATAATATTTTGTAAATAAAAATATGAATAAATTTCATACATTGTACAATTTCGTTTTTGATTAACTTTATTTAAATACAAATTAAGCTGCAGATACAAAATTTAAATGGAAAAATCTAATACATATTTGCTTTATATCTAACAGATTAGAGCTTTATTATATCTTTGTTTGTCATTTGTTTAGCTAGGACAATTATCCTTATTTTTTCAAAGCCGTTTCGGGCGTTGAACTAATCTGTGCTTTAATATTCAAAACGAAAAGTTCGTTTTACGTAAAAGATTGTTAAAAGTTTAATTAAAAAGATGGATCAAGATGATTTTTTAGGGTTCCGTATACAAAGTGTAAAAACAAAACCTTATTGTTTGCGTCACAATGTCCGTACGTCTAGTACAGCCCTCTATCTTTGAAACCGTAATAGGTACATTCTGGAAATGTTCATTATCACTATAAGCAGTATAACAGCAAATACTTAAAATTATAGGGTTTTCGAAAAGTGCCTCAATAGTAACGGCTTTATTTTAAATTTATGCAAAGTATGTTTGCAGGGTCCACTGTAATAAGAGTTTAATTAAATATCTTTAATCTGCACAGGGTGGGCTTATGTATGAAAACGAACATTGAGAAAAAAAAATCGGCCGGTATTTATTTTTCGGCTAAGTCCTCCCAATGTTTGGCAATGTTTTTTTTTTACTATAGCATTCTACATATTTCTTGCTTTAAATAGCAAATAATCTACTTTTCTGTTTCCAATTACCACTATCTGTCCAGACACCCATTTGTTGCATGGATCGCGCTAGGTCGGAAAGAATTCGCAGTGCCTACAGTTGGTCATTTATTTTTGTTGGATACTTGAGCCGTTTAGCAACCAGAGCCCACTCCATTTTGAGACGGAGTTCTATACATTGAAGGAATATAAAGAGCGTGTTTCTACGAAAGCATATTGGTGATGGGGGATGGAAACACCCATAAAATTTTATATCAAATTTTGTGTGCGTTATTACAAATATTTGTGTTACCGGATCAGTGGTAGTTATGCAAATAATAAAATTAATAATTTCAAGAAAGCATACGAATAATTTTATTTGTATTTTTATTTTTGAAAATTACAAGATGAAGAAATAAAAATCACTTATTTTAAAGTTACAAACAATAAGCAGCTTTAATTTAAAATATAAAACATGCTGTCTCCATCCACTAGCCATCAACTTGGTATAAATATTTAACAAAAGATGTCTGGCTGCTTATGTTCATATGATTTCATTGTTGCACAAACATTCATAACGAATTTTCCTTTGAGCTAGAATACTGCATTTCGAAATAATGTCATCAGTTGATAAAATACACAAATACTCTTTGCTTTGTTTAAAGCATAGCAAGCATGAACAACATTCGTATCATACAGTGTTGCCAGTTTTTTTCCGAGCTTTGACGCCAAATGGTTTGTCGAATATAGCATGATATTGTTAATATATAAAAATTGTAAAATTAGTTATAAAGTCATTTTTATTTCTTTTACTTCTTTGCATATACCACTAATTTTTCATTGCTTTTAACAATATAAAAAAGTTTTAATTTAAATAAAAGTATTTATTTGTAAAGGGTACATAAAAACATGAACTTATTAAACACAAAAATTAACAAGTTTAAAACAAAGTAAGGCCTATCATTGTGCAGGATCTTAATTATTTATATAATTAAAGCTTAAACTTAGAGCTCAAAGTGGTATGATAAAATATTTTATAAATGTCAAAAATTAAAAGAATTGATTTACGAACACATTCCATTATGGAATTAAAACTTTCTTACACTTCTGTTCAATAATATTATTGTCTTGTGTGTCCTTACAGCGAGCGGTACGTTTAATTTATCAATAAATCTACTCAACATATGTTTCGGAGGAATGAATGTGTTGCAACATAGATATGTATTTACATTCATGTATAATGTTACTATCGGTAAAGAACTTAAAAGTTCATATTGCATTTTATTTCTCAATTTAGTTTTCATAGAATTTATTACAGAAAAAGTTTTTTCCATACAAGATTTTCTTGTGGTAACAATCAACATATTAAGGATGGTCATTGACAAGTCCAATTTATGAAAGGAAGTTCCCCCCAATGTTTTTATAAACACAACCGCTGAATAAGGATCTTCAAATTTTTTATAAATTCTTGAACTGCAGAGAATTTAATTTGAGATACAGTATTTTAAAATTTAAAACTGATAATAATCTGTAAAAATAGATATGATTTTTTGTTTAAGCGCGACACACTTAATTAGAAAAATAATATATTTTTTTATGTACAAGCAGATAGAAAAAGAAAATTATAAAAAATAGCCAAAAATTTCGGCATTCTAAAATTTTTGTTGCCAAAAATAAAGAAAACTGACATCATACAATAACATAAACAAGTTATTACCGTTGCTTTAATATTAACGAACCAACTTACAGTTGGCGTTTAAATGTCGAAAGTAGGAATTCATTTATTACCACCTCCACTGACATAATTTACCAGAGTTTTATCTTTATAAAAAACTTTCCGATATCAAGAGCATAATCTGTAATGTCATTTGCTTGATTTGAAAACCATTAGGTATTGTAAACATAATTGTATGCATTTCTCTTCATAATTTTGCACAATAATTTCCAAGAAAAATGATTTAATAAAATATGACTTCTAGAAATTGATAAAAAATATTTCTTCGTATTAAAAAATACATAATAAAACATTTTTTTTTGCAGGACTATATAACGCTCCTTAATTACTGGGATACCATCGTAGTATTTGCTGTTCCATTTCTAACTATTGCTGTCTTGAATACATTCACGGGATGCACTGTTTGGAAATTTGCTTCAGTCAGAAGGTCATTAACAATGCACAAGATGTAAGTTTTTTTTTGTTTTTGTTTTTTATAAGAAAGTTACAAAGAGAACAGTGAAGAAATACTTTAGTTTGTGTGTCGATTTCGTCTAACCAAATTAATTTTGATATGAGTACTCCTCGTATTCTTATTTACAAAATTAGTTGGTTAAATAGATGATGTTTACAGTGCACACAATCTAAGGTAGATAGATACGAAGAATGCTGATTAGGGATGTAGCGATCCAGAAAATGCTGCATTTCGTTCTGCTAGTGTCTAATTTTTTCTTGTTTCTTTTAAAAACGTCCGCATACATTTATAAATTAATTTTTCTTTCTAAAAAGGTTTTTAGATATTAAAAAAAAATGAATTTAAGCCAAAAATAAATTTAAATTCATTTACGTCCACAGATCAACTCCTAATTTCATAAAAATAAAAAATTATTTAAAATTTTTTCCAAAAAAGAGAAATAGTTCAATTTAAAATTTTTTTTATTGTAAAATATTACATTTAACTAAAATAAAAATGTCGGCATGTAACCAACCTATTGCAGAAGGGAATGTAAGCAAAAATAAAAACGTGGTTTGTTTGTTGGTAATTTTTGTTAAAGCTTTAACATTTTTGTATTGGCTTCTGAAATAACTCTCATGTTGTTTTTGAAGTTTTTATACATAAAAGAAATGTTTTTAGCTTTTCTAAAAATTGGATAAAGGTTTCCTGATGAGCTGGCTTAAGCAACCAGCGAAATACGTATAGATACTTGCTTTTACAACCAACAAATAAATTGTATTTTTATTTTAAAATGTTAAATGGGATATTAGCATAATATAATAAATAATAAAATAAAAATGATTTGTATTTTAAACTCAATCATAATTTTTAATTTCATATCAATCGACTTTTCTGCTTTTTTTGCAAATAATAATACATATCTTCATTCGACAGTACGGCAGATGATAAAAAATTTAATATTTGCTGTGATTGTGTTTATTCTATAAAGGATTTATGGCGACTTTATATCACTGCAACAACGCAAAATATTCTTCCGCTGATCTCCTGATAAAATGCAAATTCTGATATTGTCCTACAGTCCCAGCACTGAAATAAATTTTTAATTTAAGCGCCTGGTACTCTGTTTATATTTGTAAAAATTATTGAGCCACATTGACTATTTCATGTGAAAAATTTGACATTTAAAATGTTGTGTCTATCTTACGATTTGAGAAAATTTAACGTTGTTTTGTTTTCACGTTTCTTGTTTTTGTTCTTGTTTTCACTACATTGTTTTAAAAATCTAAGCAAAGAACATACAGTCAGCTGTTGTTTAAAAATTCCGCATGAAATAATGCCTCTTTGCTTTATTTTACAGCTTTGATAAAATGTTGCCAGAAACATTTTATATGTTTTTCTACAATAAAAACAGAGTACTACTACTGCAACATTTCTTCATGACTTTTTCATACGAGTTTTTTATGTATGTAGTTTGACAGCCTTCTGCACGAAAAGCTAAGCAGAGAACCAAGCTTAACAGAGTAATAAATAAAAATAAATTAAATATAATATAATGTTGCTGAAGCTGTATTCCGTTCATTTTATCAATAACTAAGAAATGTTTCTGGCTACATGTTGCATAAAAGCCAAATGTTTCTGGCAACAATTTTTTCAAACTGCAAAATTTAATATTCTAATTGTAACTAACATCAAAAAAATATTGCATAATTAAATAAAAAGAAATACAGTTAACTGCCTAATTGTTTTTAAGCAATTTTCGCAAATTTTAAAAGTACTTAGCTTTGGAATCGAAGTTACTTGAAGTTTTCTATACTAATTCCGCGCTCCAGCTGCCATAATTAAAACAATACTACTGTCATGTAAAAAATCCTCTCATTTTCTTTTAAGCGGTAACGGTTACACTAGCATATATCAGAAATTGCGGGTTTTAATTAACTTCAAGTTATTGGAATAAATTTTTGATATCTGCTTAAGAGTTTCTTAATTATTTAGAAATTAGTTTATAAGAGTTATTTTCTCATGCAAAATAAAAAAAATTTGTTTTTAAATATTTGTAATAAATTATAAAATTGCAAAAAATAAATGTTGATGCCATTATTAATAGACATATGAATTTGTGAATAAAAAAATTATATTTTGGTTACTTTGGTAAATTTTAAAGTGATGATCTAATAAAAAATGGGTTGAAAAAACTTTGAGGTAATTTAATCCGGCATCTTCCGTTTTTTTTTATAAATGCAGCTCGCCTTAAAACAATTAAATCGTGTTAAGCCTACCAACCAAATTATTTTGTTGCAATTATCGATTTAATCGCATGAACACAATAAGATACTCTTCCAATAAAAATGCCAAATGTTTAAAAACAATTAATCTGGATTAAAAAATGTTTGTGAAAATGTCTGTTAAACTTTAGTTTTCGAGTGATTTTTGTATTTACGTTTTGGATTAGACTTGTTTGATAATTTTTTAATTTTCCATATGTCTTCATTTTATACAAAGGTGTACTTCATTGTTGTGTTAAAATTTTGACCACCGACAGTGGTTAGAAAACAAAGTTTGGAGAAAATTCGGTATCTCTTAGGATTCTGGGTTGACGCCCAAAGTTCGGTGCCTCGGAAATATAATTTTTGAAAATGTCATTTAAAATTTATTACACCCTTCACCGCAAAAAGTGGAAAAGGGTATATCTGAGTTTGTAATTCCGTTTGTAATTTCTACAATATCCATTTCCAAAGTAAAAAAACACATATTTGTTTACAAATTTGTTAATAAAATTTTTTGTTCGTGTTTTTTGCAGTAACCAGAATATTTTTACTGAAAACGTTCTTATTTTGTGTAAAATAAAAACAAAGGAAGAACCATATTAGGTTTTTGGGTGAATTAAAAATTTATTTTTAATAGCACTAAGTGGGACTAAAGAAATAGATTTGTTAATGGCACAACATTTAAAGAAAAATTTCTAAGGTACCCCTTTAACCACAATTAGTAATTAGGAAATGGGAAACATGGCTGTAAATTTATTGATGATGATATAAAACAATATGGCAAGGTTAACTTTTCATTTTAACAAAATTCATTTTTGGACACTGACAACTTGTTTAAATGTGAGTCTACTTAAAAATAAGGATTGGATTAAATTAAGAAAAAAACAATACAAATGTAACTACTAGATGACGTAAAACAAAAAAATGTAGGCAGAAAAATGTTTATTAAATCAAGAAAATTCTTGAAAATGTGTTGGCGAGAATTAAAGTGTTTTATGAAGCAAAGAAATTGACTGGAGCTTAAAATAGAAAAAAAAAACAAAGTCGATAAACACTCTTGATCAGATAATAAAAACCAACATAAATTTTGTTTCTAAAAGACCTTAAATTTTACTTTTACCAGGAAGAATTAAAGAAGGGAAAAACGCCATCTGTTTAGCATTTACATTTAAATTTATTAGCCTGTATGTATGTGTGCACTTGTGGAAATAAAGACGCATTGAAACCTGCAAAATATGTAAAAGTCAACCAGATTTTCTGCTGAAACCATTCATTATGAAAATATTCTGCTAAAAAATTAAAAACTTGAATAAAAGTATGCCAAAATTAAAGCAAATCTTTCTAAAAAATTATGAAAAAAATAAATGCTTTAAACTTGTTTATGAAATTAACAATAGTCTTTAGTTTATCCTTAAATATTAATGAATTTTGTGTTAA
This sequence comes from Cistogaster globosa, assembly GCA_937654795.1. Taxonomy (NCBI): domain Eukaryota; kingdom Metazoa; phylum Arthropoda; class Insecta; order Diptera; family Tachinidae; genus Cistogaster; species Cistogaster globosa. Next base: position 62,647,890 of record OW569405.1, on the reverse strand, counting down.
TTTCCAAAATTATTATTTTGTTGCCTGGTTTTAATAAAAATTTGAACTGTTACGATTTTTGTGACACTGCGGAAAATCTCTAAGCTATGGCCCGAATATTTTTGCGGACAATAGACATCAATTTTGCATCTTTTAGCAGTATTTAAAATACTTTTCGAGCCTATTTTTTCCATTTTTTTAAATTTATTTTTCTTTTATTAATAGTAAATTAATTAATGTAAAATGAATTGCAAAAATAAGAAAATGCGAAAACAAAACAAAAATAATAAAAGTAGTTTTTGTTGTCTTTCTTTTGGAAAATAACTTTTCAAAAATTTTTGCTTTAAGCTTTAAAGTTGTTGTTTTTGCTTTAGTAATCTTAAGAAAATCATATTTCTAAAGCTAGTAAAATTTTAGCTGTCAAAATAAAAAAAAAAATAGAAATGGCCTCATAAAAACCGAAAAATAGGTGCTTCTAATCATTTTATCGACAGTAAACTTCACTAGAATAAGCTTTTTTTATTGTTGCAGAAGTTAAGTGGTAATTCTCAATGAATAAAAAACTTTTTGCATCCCAATAGATAGAAAATGAAAAACAAAATTCATTCATTTTATGAATAGAAATTTAATTTTAATTTGCATTTTTTAAGAAACTAATAAAGTATTTGCACATACATACGAACACACATAAATATAAATATTGATTGAATACGTGACATTTTTTTGTTATTTAATACATACGTACACATACATATCTAATACATAAATATTTTTTCAAATAGTTATTGTATCTTCAAACATAAATGTTTAAGCAATCTGTGTTTATATCTTACGTCTACAAAATTGTATTTAGTTACGAGCAGCCAGTGCCTGATTGATGTTCTCAATATGAATTCATCCCTTTGATGTTCGTTCAAAAAAGGCAATTTCCCTCCTTATAAGGCGAATGTAACCACGCATCAGTGTGTTTAAAAGCGTGTCGAGCTTTTTAGTTACGTTTAGTTCAGTGCCTTTGAATTTTTTCCAAATTCAAGCTCAGGCATTGCAATATAATCAATCCATAGCATTATATTTGTTCGGTAAAAAAATTGGCAATAAGCCAGTTTAATTTTTCTGCTTTTGCATTACAAACCTGAAGTGCTTTATACAGATGTATATGACCTCTGAGAGCTGTATGAGGTGTTAAGTATCTGCGCAAAGTAAAAGTTGTAAGCAGCTGGTATTTAGCATATCCGAGCTCAAAGAAAATCTTCGACTAAGTCTCTTATGAAAGTAAAAACAGAGTCTCAGCGTATTTGTCCGCATAGTTTGACCTGAGAATTGTATTTTATTGCAGAGTGAAGTGAGTGAGAGTCGTATTAATATTCCAAGGCTTTGCTTAGTGTCGAATTATGCAAATCAATTTCGCATGCGGTTGTAAACCCTTTATCAAACACACCAATGACAAATGCAGAGTAATACTTTCCTTCTTAAAAAGCCATTTTAAAGGCCCTTAAGATTCCTTCTTAATCTGAATAATTGATTCGAAATACATCCTTCTCGCTTAGAATTTAATTTAGCTTACTTACTAAATCTTCTTTAATAGCCTTGACATGCTTGATTAAAGGCCTGTAGATCTGTATGATTCTACTTTTGTGTTGCCTTTTATTACAAAGAAAAAAAATTTCCATTCCATCTACAAGATGCAACTCATTTATATCAGTTGATACACACATTTTTGAAATATACAACACCATTTTGTAGTATTTCTTGCATAACAAGAATTTCACAAGAGAGATGTAACATTTGATACCTAGTAACACAACCAACAATGCCATTCTTAGTAATTTTTGTCAGAAATATTCTATGGACTTTAAACAATTTTTATTGACCAAAAAAAAAAAAAACTCTCAAATAACATAAATATTTTTTACGAAGGAAAACTTCAAACTGGTTAAAATAAAATTGTAACGATCATTGAATCGAAAAAATTTCTTTTGGATGTGATTTAAAGCGAATTGAGTTTAAAATAAATAAAGGAAAAGAAGACTAAAAAATTGTTGGAAGCCTACGAAGATTACAAAAATGTGCTTTTAGAGAGTTGATAAAGTAAACCACGTTGCATTTGAATCCACAAGAGAAAACGTTTGTGAAAGAATTCTTAACGAATTAATTGAAAATTAAAATTTTGGACCATTTCGAACATTTTTAAAAGAAGGCGAACGAGAGCGTTCAAAATGTGGAGTAAGAAATTGAAAAAAAATTTAAATGAATTAAAATTTACTTTTTTTGGCAAAGGTTCATTTTTTAGTTTAATTTCTAAAAATTTTTAGAAAGAAAAGAAAACAAGAAAAATTGGACGCTAGCAGAATGTAATGCCGCATTTTCCGATACGAATTCTTCGCATCTATCTACCTTAAGTTGTGTACATTGCACAGTGGGGCAGAATGAAAATATTTTGGACTCAGCTATTTGTAAACGGTTAGGCCGATTGTACCAAAATTTTACATGAGTATAGCAGAGGAGTATTCTGATGAAGTCTCGTCAATAATTTTTTTTCAGTAGTTTTCTTCTTTCTGTTATATTCTCACTACGTCAAAGTTGGGTATGTGCTTTTTCATCGCAAAGTGCACCGAGTTGTTTCTCGCACTAAAAGTTTATGTAGAACTCCTAAGACTTTGTGCGATGCAAGTCCAGTTTTCTAGACAAAAAATAAATGGGCATAATTATAGAACACTTGGAGGTACTATTTTTTAAGAGTTTTATATATAAAATACAGTAGATTCGTTGTATTACCGAAATAACATTTGGGTTCACACAAGCGAATGCGTCGAATAAAACACGACCCTTCGTAGTATTTAGTCGTGACCTCTACGGTATGTTTAGCAATATATTTGTGATCCACTGCATAGAACCTTTTCAGGTGACTTGATCGCTTGTAAAGCGGAAAACGCACATTAATACGAGGGCTGCTCTATATATTTCTGGCCTAATAGTGAAAATGCCAATATTTATAATCAAAAATGGTTTTATTGTTTTTAAAGTATTCTCCAGCATGATTTATACACTTTTGCATGCGCTCAAACCAAGTGTCGAAGCACTTTTTCCACTCCGATTGAGACACCTCTAAAACATGGTTTTTGAACACTTCAACAGCTTCTTCTAGCGACGAAAATCGTTGACCACCCATTTTTTTCTTGATGTGCGGAAACAAGAAGAAGTCATTAGGTGCCAAGTCAGGGCTGTACGGCGGATGACCCATTAATTCGACGTTTTGGTCGGTCAAAAACGCTCTGGTTTGAGCCGATGTGTGAGAGCTCGCATTGTCATGGTAAACAATGATTCGTCTTTTCTTGTTGGTTTTTCGAATTTCTCCGATGACTTCAGGCAAACAAATTGTAGTGTACCACTCAGAAGTGACCATCCTACGTTGCTCAAGCGGAACAGTTGACCAGTTTTGCCGAAGAAACAGGCGACCATTTGCTTCGAAGTGCTTCTTCCACGAACGACTTTCGTTGGATTTTGCTCGTCTTTGAAGACCCACACGGTCGACTGTTGTTTCGTTTCGAGCTCATACGCATAGATCCATGATTCGTCACCTGTGACGATCTTATAAACGTCTTTTGAAGCACCTCAATCGTATTTTTGCAACATTGCTTTGCACCAATCGACACGAGCCTTTTTTTTAACGACTTTCAAATTGTGCGGGATCCAACGAGAACAAACCTTTTTTACGGCCAGGTGTTCATGCAGTATCGAATGTATGCTGGTGGAAGAAATGTCCAAGGATGTTTCTATCTCTCGGTATGTCGCATGTCGATCTTGCATTATGAGTTCACGCACGGCATCAATGTTCTCTGGCACAACAGCCTTTTTTGGACGACCTTCACGGAATTCGTCTTTGAGCGAGCTTCGGCCACGATTAAATTCATTATACCAATTTTTCACAGTGCTATAGGATGGTGCTTCATCGCCATACAAAGATTTAAGTTCAACAATGCACTCTTGTCGTGATAGTCCACGTCGAAAGTTGTGAAAAATGATGGCACGAAAATGTTCACGAGTTAATTCCATTTTTTTCTATATTAATTTTTTCAAGTCACTGTAAACAACACAAATAATGGTCGTACGTCAAAACGTTTTGAGTACGATTATGCTTAAAAATGATAAACTTTCCAATGGAAATGTCAGATTGCACTTGGCAGCACTCAATGTTGTCAGGCCAGAAATATATATAGCAGCCCTCGTAACTAGGAATAAATCCTAAAACTTTCTTTTGTTTCTTTTAATTATACAGATTTTAATATTTTATTAAACAGCATCGAATAGTAAACAGTATCGAATAGTATTGGGTGCCCGTTTAAAATATATTACATTTTGAAATTTTATTTTATTACAAATTTATAAATACTTCTTCTTTACATTGAAATAAAATTTTAAATAAAAAATTCCTAATTTTCTTTTAATATTTAAGGAGAAAAGAGCATTTACCACTACATGGTACAATTTCATCACCATCCTCATCCTGTTCGGCACGAGAAACTTCAAGGGAAGCAACACAAGCAATTCCAGCAAATGCAGCAAGAAAATCCATGTCACAACCACAAGGAATTTCAACATATCGTGTTACGACTTTATCATTAAGTCGCCAAAAGTCAATGTCTTTTGCGACACATCCAAATGGACAACATAATCATACTGGTAATCATTTGCATCACCAACATAACCACCAACAACATCTACATAAGCCAGAGTCCCTTTACATGCATTCACATCCAAATCGTGCAACCATAATAAAACAGTCATCGAGTGGTTACAGTGACATATCTTCAATAAAAACAAGTAAGTTAACATGTGTGATTGCATTGTTTTTTTATTTTATCCGAAATACTTCCGTATGTCAGGTTAACAAAAGATTTGTGAATTCAAGTTTTATTTGATTTTCTAATAGAATTCTAATTGTGTGTTCGATCATGGTATAAATTGTGTTCTAACAAATTCATTAACAGTAAGAGTTTAGGGCATTGACAATATTTGCAATAACTAAACAGTATTTAAAATCAAATTTGAAATTATAAAGGATGTTTGAAAATTAACGCAACACTTGAATGAACTAAAAACTGCTGATTGTTTACAACGTTTGTTTTTTTAATGTTAACCAGCTCCACTGGAATGAATATAACGGCTACTACCTGGTTAGCGTATTTAAAAAACTTTCAGCTGTAGGAGATTTTGTTAAGATTGATGAACGATTGTTAATAGTTCAATTCATGTCTTTTGATTTTTCTTCTTAAATTATAAAATTGTTTAATAACGATTAACTTAACTTTAAGTACTGATGAATTCTTTGTTCATTTTTTATTTTAAGTTTAGAAAAAATGATCTTTGCTCTTTGCGTGTTAAAATGCAATTAAAATGTTCTTACTTGCAAAAAAGTACACTTTTTTATTTTCTTTTATGCTTTTTGTTTATAGCAGGTAGAATTCTTTAAATTTACCGAAATGTCGTGTACAATATAAAATATGCATAAGCTAAGATAAGCTAAGTTAAGCTTAATTTAAAAATTTATGACTTCAGTTAGCGTTTTCATAACGAGATTACGTTTGGGCATAAAAATCCCAAGCAATAAGCCTTGCAGCCAGCTCTCCGGAAAGGTACGCAGTAGTAAGAAGGCTGGAACAAAAGCTCCAGAGCCGTTTCAAAACGGTAGTTCCAGAATTAAGTCATCGATTAAACTTTTTAAAACTAGAAACCAACCAGTTAATTTTGAAAGTAACAACACGCGGTATTATTTTTTTGTCAAGAAGAAGCACACCAAGAAGGATCTGAAGCGCCCCATATGCTGAAATAGCAATAAATGGACTGCTAGAAATTATACACCAGCAGAGAGCTTTACTCTACTCCTAGAAAGTGGTTTGAAAACGATTTATTTTGGACAAAATTCGATATCTCATAAAACACTTAAGATATCTTAATGAAATTTTACATTGGGAAAGTAGAGGTGTTTCTCAGTGAACCTGCAAACGGTCGGCCACCTAGGGGAAGGAGGGTTTTATGTAGGCCACCAAAGTTAGGTACCTCGGGCATATAGTTTTTTAAAAATGTCTTAAAAAATTATTAACTCAAATGCTAAGATTTTTTAATTTACCAAGAGTTGGCCTTTTGGTCAAAATTGGACCAAATTTGTTATTGAACACTTTTTGCTTTGTTTATTTTATGAACACACTTCTGGTTTTTAATATATGTATGTATGTGTGTTTTTTGCATGTGTAGTGGTAGCAATTTAAGGGGTCTTTTATTTCTTAAATATTTAACCGATTTTAATAAGATAAAGACGGTGCATGAAAGCTTGCCGATATCTACAAATATGTGAGAGAATGAACATAATCAGTTGACAAACAGAGGAGATACAGGATCCAGAAGTTTTGCGTTTGCCTATATATTCAATGTGCAGGTTATCTCTTTTAGTTCGGGAGAAAACTGGTTAATAAATTTTATTTTTATTAATATATATATATTTTTTTTTTTTTTTTTAAGAGAAGTAGCGCTTCAGGTATTAAAACCAATTTAGTTATTTTTCGTAACCGAGCTACATTCTTTAGAAAAGGGATAGATAGAGATAAGACAGGTGGTAAAAGGAGAGAGAGTTACTTATTTTACTTCGCCGGCGAATCTGCTATGAGAAAGTACCGACGAAGGAGACTGCACGTTTTTTGTTCATTCTGAATATGTATTTATACCATTAAACAGAAAAAAACATTTTTTTGTATTTTAATTGCCACAGGATTTGAACCCTGAAACAACCAGGTTTGTAGTCAGCGTGTTTACCACTGTGACTACAGCAGCCTCAATAATTTACTTTAATCGTGCTTGATTCCTTTAAATATAAATATTTTATGATATTTCCATGAAATATTTATTATTTAATACTACAAAATGAAATGTATTACTGCGAGGAGAGCATATCCATATGGCCATTTCACTACTGCTCATGTAGCTCATCATTGGATTTTACCCAAATTTTATATTCAAAACTAGAGAGTCTTATATCTATAGCCAAGTTGATTAAATAAGAACTACATTGAATCTCTAAAGAAAAAACACAATAAAAATTCAACGGGTTTTTTATACAAAAAACACAGCAAACACATTCAGTAACTATTTATATTTTTCTTCCATTTTTCTACATAAGGGTTTCCTTTGGAAACCATTCATATGTATTTGAAAGATTTAATGAAAAAATAAAAATTGTAAACAAATTTTACAAATAAGCAATGTGCACATGCAAATACAATATGAAAATTTATTATTCGGATTTTTTTTTATAAATATAAATTTTCATATTTAAATTTTTTTTTTTTTTAATTTTTGCCGACCTTAACTTTGAATTTTTTGCGTAGTGAAAATCTTAACGGTCGTATTATTTCGTTAAGATATTTGCTATAATCTTTATAAAATTTAGGATAATTAGTTAAAAGTTTTGTTCTGATGGCGTTAGATAACCCCAGAAACACCTCCGCTTTCCCTATGTGAAATTTGATTAAGATATCTTAAGTGTCCCAGTGGAAAAATCGTTTTAAGAAAGAAAAAAAGAAAAATTTTATTTTAAAAACTAAACACCAAAAATTAATCACACTGTAGTAAATTCAAGTGTTGCTAAATTACGTCCAAGTAAATTTTTTTCTTTTATTTTTGTAAAAATTATCTAAGCAAATACTTGTGTTAAAAATAAGTCATATTTATTTAGTTTAACTCAGCATGGATTCATTAAAAAAATTCGTCGTAATAAAGAAAAGTGAAGTATAGTTTTTCCTCTCGTTTTATTTAATTAAATTTATTTGTATAAGATAAATAACATGAAAATTCCGAAAAAAAGACCAGTATTCATTTTCTAATTTTCTTTTACATTTTGTTCTCAATTCTAGGAAGAAGAAATGTTACCAGTTCATCACAATTGAAGGTTACAAAAATGTTATTAATTGTCTCAACGGTCTTTGTGTGTTTGAATTTACCAAGTTTTATAATGAGAATGATTACGTATCTGGAGGTAAGGAAATAGCGAACAAACATACATACACACACACACAAACATTTACTCTTTACTTCTTATTGAGTTCTTATTTATGATTAAAGAAAATATTAGAAATGGAGCGTAAAAAAATCATATTTCTATTTCGCAATAATTAATGTCCTTTGACAAAGTCAAAAATAGTCACGACAAAAACGTAGATTGATACTTTTGTTCCTTACAGAAAAATTTATAGCAAGGAAGCAAATTTCTTGTTTTTCGTGAAAAATAATTTTATAAATAAGTTTATTTTTAGATCACGATTTGCTTTACACAACTTCTAAAAAATGACCTTTAATGGAAGTTACTTTAGAAAAAGGTAGGAAACGTCTCTTATAAAAATTAAATTAAAATTAAAAAGTCTTTTATTTAAAGTAAGTAATTAAATAAGCAGGCAAGTAAATAAGTAAGTTAAATAGAAAAATTTTTAATCCACTTTAATTAAAAGAATCTAACGAAATACGTCTCCTGCAAAATCTTTTTATAAAAGATACCTTTCGCAATAATGATAAATCAATTTATTATCCTCAACAAAGTTATGGCATGTTATCAACAGCATTATTATTAGAACTTTTTAAATAATTCTTGCAAAAAAAACCGACTTCAAAACTGACAAATTTAAAATTTGTTTAAATTCCAAAGTTAGTCTAAAGATTGGCCATAAATATCAAATTAAATCCATTAGGGCACCCTTTAATTTCTAATTTTAAATATTTATAATTGTTATTATGCTTGATGTAGTAATGGACATTCTGTTTAATTTTCAAGAGATTGTTTGTATCGGTTTCAAATTACATCACTTATAGGGACACCTTTTAATTTGCAGTTTGCTACTTGTTATAGCGGACTTAGCAATTAAGGTTCTTTGTAAATTTCATTAAACTGTCTATAACAGTTAAAAAATTTGGGCACATATATATGAAATTACATCGACTATTGGGACACCCTTTAATTTATAATTTTGAATGTTTATACTTGTTATTATAACGGCCATATCAATTGACATCTAGTCTAATTATAAAGCGTTTGTCTATAACGGTTCAAACGATAGGCGCATATCAGTCTATTTACGTCACCTATGGGGACACCCTTTAATTTTAAGATTTATTTTTGTATTACTATTTTGCTGTTAGGAGCTATAGTAAAACGCATTTAGTTTAAATTTTTAAGAAGTGCGCTTTACGGTTCATAATACACTTAAAAACGTGTATGTTGCATGGGGACACGCTTTAAGATTATGAATTGTTTTTAAAACGGGACCAACTATAAGCATAATCTTTCAAATTACAAAAAAAAAAAAAAAAAAATCATAATCGGTTCGGAAACGACTGAGTTCTGCAGGCACAAACATAAAAAGGCAACATTCAATCGAATTGATAACCTCCTTTTCTTTTTGAAGTCGGTTAAAAATGGTTTAGAAAAAAAGCTTTGAAAAATGTTTTGATTTAACTTATATAAAGGCTAACTTGATGGCGTTCGATATCGAAAGCTTGAATATATATTCTTTATAAAATCATGTATGCTGTAGGGTAAAGAAGACTCTGCTGAAATGAATGGTCTGGTAGCGAACATCTGGCGTGAACTTACAAATGTTTCGTTGCTTTGTTGCTGTGCGATATTTAAAGAAATGCGTATTTATTTTTTATGAACATTTGTCAACTTTTATTTGTTCACAGGGGTTATAAAATTACAGCATTGTTTATTTTTAATAAACAAGGAAACCAATCCTTGAAAGTTAAATTGGCGTTCATTAATTGAAGGATAATGGCGACCAATAAATAAATTCAGTTATTGAATATTCAACCCCAAAATATTTTTCATTACGGAGTTCCACGAAAATGTGTATAATTTCATACTTGAAATGAGCCAATGATGTAACCATACACAGTGGTTTAAAAACGATTCATTTTGAATAAAATTTCGTACCTTATGAACAACTTAAGATATCGTAATGTACCAAACTGAAAAACGCAAACAGCGAACAAAATGTGTTTATACTCATTCTTAGTTTTATATAAAACGATAAAAAAAAATCATGAGGCGAGGTTTAGCAAGCTCCTATAGCTCTATAAAGGAAATCTAATGACTTTTAGATTAATATTATTATAATGATCATATTTTCGCTCCATTTTTTCAACAACGTTTACCTTGACAATTAAAAAAGTATCGTAAGGTGTTTTTTCTTTTTTTTTTAAATAAATAAAAATTGCCAAAACAAATCAAAACGCATTAAGATATTTTTACGAAATTTTTGAAATTATATAGAAAAAAAGAGATTTTAATTAAGTGTTTAAATAATATTAAAAAATATTTATTTCCATATGTTAATTGCCGGAACGGAAAAATTTGTTCCAAAAAAAGTATTTTATTTTTTTTTTTATAAAAGAGGCTACCCCCTGCCTTTAATACTCATGGGACTGTTAAATTCTTTTTGAAGTATGTGGCAAATATTTGGGGATTTAGAAGTTCATCTTTATTCACTTAGAGGAAATTCCCAATAATTTATACATTTTGTTTGAAAGTTGGTTATGTTTGGATAGAGCTGGAGGAAGAACCGTTATAATTTTTTATCTAATTTTTCTTTTAATCGCATTTGCTATAGGTTGTCTTTTAAGTGGTTGAAATAAATTGCTTCTACCGAAGTAAAAAAGAAATACAAACTTAAAAAAGCGGTATTTTTTACATCTTCTTAATTCAGTGGGTTTTTACTTGTAAACTTGTTTATTCTAAACTTTATGATGAACACAGCAATGTCTTAAAGACATAATTCGATAATTAATAAGTGCACAATGCCAAAAATCTTTGCATTTGAGTTAAAGATCAACTTTTTATGAGATTTTCAAAAAAAAATATATGCCCGATGTACCATACTTTGGTGGCCTGCCCAGGCCAACCGTTTTCAGGGTCACCGACAAAAATATCTGTTTTGCCTCTGCGAAATTTCATTAAGATATTTTTAGTGTTTCATGAAATACTTAAATTTTGTTGAAAATAAATCGATTTCAAACCACTGTGTAATAGTTTAAAAGTGGTTGTCAAATATTTTTTATTATAAATTTAATATAAAGAATCCATATATAAGGTGATGAAATTTTAGAACATCGAATAATAGCAATGAATTTGTCACCAATTTTAAACAAAAGCCAAATGATATTGTACGGTGGACAAAATGCAGTAATTTTTGTCATTTGTAAGTGCAATTCGTTCCAGAGGCTGAGTCGTGACTTTTTAGAAAAGATTTTTTAAGTGAAAATGTTACATTATTTCCAGAAAGGAAAATTATTATCCACTGATTTTTTTAATATTTTGGTGACATTGATTTCAAGAAATGAGCTTTAAGGCTGTGCAAGTTGACGCTTCTCGATCTTTTTCTGTGAAGCCTTCAAAAGACACTGGTTTGGCTGCTTGGAGGCCACTATTGTTTGTGTTATTTATGACATTTGCTAACATATTCGAAAAAGTGTTCAAATATAAATAACATCTATTGATCCTTCAATTTTGTTTGTTAAAATTTGATTTTTTTTCACTTTCATCTTCTTTCAAATAATAAACTCAATTCATAACAAAATCTGTACTTAAATGCCTTAAAATATGCTACAGAAGCTGTGTTTAACAACAACCTAAATTTATACTACGTGCAATTTTTGTTGTATACAAACCAAAGAACGGTTTGAGTCGTTACTTTATGCTTGGAATAGACTCACAAATTTGTGCTTCTTGTTGTCAGTTGATGACAGCAATTGAGACAAGCTGTACATGTCTGCTGTGAAAGATATCTAACATTTACAAAAGCTATGAGAAGAAAATAATTGGTATGAGCTTAAAGCAAACGTGGATGGTATCAATCTGTTCTCTAATACGAATTGCGTTTATACCACTTTGTTTCATAGTTTAATTGTAGGAAGACGCAAACGCAGTATACAAATCTTAGGTCTGTCAGTGGTAAAAATCGCGCAGGTGTTGTTACTTACGATTCTATGCAGCCGCCTTATCCATATTAGCCACTGCTTGTTTAAACATTTGTTTTCTTTTTTCAATGCTGCAATTGTGATGGAATATTTGCTGTAACAGGCGTCTTAAAACAAACAATTTATCCAAAGCGGGTATATTCACTTAAAAAAATTAAAATATCTTTGGGATTTTCTGTTTTCTATACAGTTTCTGTGGCCATTCTTATTCTGTTTACCAAACAAAAACTTATTCAATAAAAGTTGAAAGGAATGAAATGTTCCCTTATTATTGTGCAGGTCATTGCCACCTAAACTAGGGAAACTTCCATTCATTTTGGAAATCTAATTATTCGTATTTTTTTATTACCAAAAGTAAACCATTTTAAGATTTTCATAATGAATTCCTTGTCTTCTTTGTATAATCGGCTTCGTTTAAATATCTTGTTGACTTTTATCGTTTGAAACATTTCTTTGCTAGATGCTCTTTGAAACTTGTTGAAATCATGTAAATGTATTGGTATGCAGTATGACAGTCTGCTATATTACAAAGGACGCAATCTTTTAATTAAGAATGTTGTACCTCATGTCTGCCGCTCATTATAAGGAAATTCTCTTTTTCAATACCATTAAACATAACAACGAAAATAATGTCTTCATTCTTAAAGATGTTGAAATGCTTTTGTTCATACCTTATTGAAACGTTATATTTATTAAAAAAAATTAAAAAAAAAGATGCTTAAGAACTGACGTCTTCGTTTTGACTGTTTAAATGGATGGCAGTAAATGTTAAACACTTATTTACCAACCAAAAAAAAAAAAAAAAAAAAAAAAAAAATATGAATAAATCAATTTCCTACTTTTAAATTACACATAAAATAATGGAAAATTCAATAAAAAATTGAATGCATAAGTTACTGCATTCAATATTTACAAGATATTGAAATATCCAATTTATACACTTAGCGAAACTACATTACCAACCTTCTTTCTGCCTTTTAAGTCTTGTACGTTTTTTTAACTGAACAGTTTTTTTGAAGTTTGAATAAATCTAAAAATTTAATAATAAAGTTATGTAGCTTTCCGACCCTTCCAATAATTATTAATTAATTAATTATAAAACTTTCGTATTTTTATTGGTTCTGGCGATCCAGAAAAAGCTGCATTTCATTCTACTCCATACATTCAACTCAAAAATAATAATTCCAAAAAAGGGATTTGTAAATAATTCTGCAGTTTCTAACAACACAAATGAATTAATTAATTTGGCTAAAGCTTATTACGAAAGTTTTTATTAAGAATTTTATAAGTAAAAATACCAGTAAATTTCAGTAATTAGCAATATTCGCTTCTATCTATCCCTTCATAGAACAAGTAAGAGTGTTATATTCGGCTATGCCAAACCTTGTATACCCTTCACCATATATGTAAATGTAGTTTAGCGAAATCATTAGTCATGTTTTATCCTTTTCTATTATTGTTGTTGACACGCAATCACTCATCTTGCAACGCAAAAATTTAACAACTTGAAGTAACTGCTAAAGCATAAAATGTTTTGTGTGTCATTTAAATGGTTCTGTGCAACCTTTTATTAAGTACTCCACTTCTTATCGTTCCATTTCCAGGTCCCTAATGCACATATTCACCCCTATCATGAATATCTTTTCACTTGAAATGTTTTCCATTTTCCCCAAATTACAATCGTGAATAATTCACATGAACATTTTTTCACGTAAACAAAAATTCTCCTTATCGTTATTGATTTTTCCCTCGAAATTTTATCACTTTTCCCTTGGATTTGTTCACTTAAATTTTACTGGGGAACTAACTGCATACATTGTGCAAGTTTTTATCACTTATAATTAGAATATTAAAATTATTAATACATTTTTTAATTTTAGATTAGTTTCTGCAGCGCAAACTAACATTATACTCGACAAGATGCAAAACAAAGAGATCTATTACTTGTAAACTTATACGAGTAAAGATTTCTTATTAAAAATGTCAATGAAAAATGGAGATACAAACAAATTTAATACGAATGTTTTTTTTTTTTTTTTTGTTAAAATGGGTCAGCAATGTTTCGGGTAACTTCAGGGGGTTATACGCGTTTTGCACGTCACGTTTTTATAATAAAATTTTTATTTATTTTTGAACTTCAATTTGCAAATTTTCACTAAGCTCATTCTTCTTACTTACACTCAATGTGCACTGATGGCTTATTAATATTGAACAGCTATTTAATGAAGTGAACAAATATTTCATGGGAAATCCATGATAGCAATTTTCACTTCGAGGGAAATGAAAATTTCATGGGAACAAAAATTTCATTTCTTATTCACGATACGGGTAATTTTCTTGCTAATCACATTCGAATTTGTTGCTACCTGACCATATGAATTATATTATATGTGTAACCACCATTAAAGTTAATTGTAATAATCTTCAGTTGTTTTTTCGTTCATTTAAATGCTTTAAAGTAAAAGTTACCAAGGGATATTTTTTTCCTATTATCAAACATTATTTCATGCAATCGATTGGTCAAAAAGCAAACTGACAAACAGTGTTTTTAAATAACGCAAGGTTGATGTTTTAAATGTAAATAGAAACCACCAATGTGTCACTGATGAATGCATAATGAAGAAAATGTGTGTTTAAAACATTTTTAATTTTTTTTATCATTGATGCCTTTTGCGAAACCACAAAACTGGGAAAAAATTTTTTTTAAATTTTTTATGTTGTAAAAATGCTGATGATAAAATATGCTGCTGATAAGCATTTGACTATTTTTGTTTTCAATAAAAATAAGGACTCCAATCTCATTACAATTTACACTAATATAATGTAAAATAAAAAAAAGAGAAATCTACATGAAGCAAGAACTATTGGCAAATTTAACACTTTTGCTTTTGAAATAAGAAAAAATCAGCATAATTTTTAAGCTGTATTTACATGTCTATCTATCTATTTATCTATCTATCTACATATAAAGCACAAAATGTGTTTATTTATCTCTCTCTTTGTAATAGGACTATAGCTGCATTCACCAGTTGATATATTTTTCTTAAAGTTTAACATTTTGATGTCAGATATGTTTTTGGTAAAATAGGAAACTTATTTTTAAATAATTTACCTGGTAACTTAAATAGGTAGCACCATAAAATTTTGTCCGAAAAATTGGCTGGATTGAACAAGTGGGCCTGGTATCCTCTATACAAAGCGAGAGAACTACAACATGTATACTCAATATTCATAGTTTTGTGAAACACAGACTGGATTATATAGTGGGCGTGGTACCTTCCAAACAATCTGAATAAGTTTAATCGGGTACTAAAAGACCTACAATAGGGAAATCCTGCACAAGTAACTCAGACATTAGTTCCTTTTAGTAAAATATTAATATTATATTTTTAGAAAATATATAAGAAAGAGTACTGAAATTTTTTAAAGTGAATAATCAAAAGCTGATTGAATTTGAAGAGATTATTCCTATTGATTACAATTTCTTTGCTTACTATAATGCTACACTGCACAGTGGGACCGTTCAGAAAGGACATGATCAGATGTGTGTGAACATCAATCAAGCAGGGTTAAGGATTTTCGGATAGTGTTTGTGAAAATGTGTATTAAAAGCTAATCTGGTGCAGCGCTACATTTCGGGTACGAAATACCAGTCCATACTTGTCATTATGGATATTTTCTGTAACGTAAAATCTTTTGTTTAATATAATAATATTTTAGATATAAAAAGACAAACACGATTTTGGTACAAAAAATTTATAACCAAGCAAATTGCAGCTCTGTGCCACTGCAAAATCTTTACTATACGAGACAGTTTAAATATACTTCCGTTCTGTTTTTGCAAAGTTATGTTTCCAGCGGTACCAAAAACTTTTATAATCAGCTCAATTACAAATATTCTCACGGAATTTCTTTCTCTCTGAAAAAATTTTTCTCGAGAAAAGATTCCTTCAATTTTGAATTTCGTGAATTTTTTTGATTTTTTAATTTAATTTCGCTTTCACAATTCATATCTACTTTAAATCCCCAAATTCGTTCCACTTTCCGCATTCAACAAAAAGGGCAAAACATTTTTAATAGGAGAAAAGGTTGTTTTGTTTATAATTGGGCTGTATATACTTATCCCCGTTTTTAGGAAAATAAAACAAAAACTACGATTGTACGAATTTTGTAATTAAAACAACTATTTCATATATTTTTGTTTGGCTGAGACTTGTCGGAAGCGTGACTTATATCCATTTGTGGTGACGAACGGAAACGGACTTTCAGTAGGTCATGTACCTACTGGAGGATTGCATACATTAGTCAAATCCTTTAATATACTTTCCAACAGCATAAGTCACATATAACTGTCGACTAAAGTTTGAAGACGATGGTTGACGAGCTCGCACTTGGAGGTTCTGTATTTGGATAACTGTCGTTTCGTCTGGAAGGTGTGGCCAGAAGGGAGCAACGACCTACTACTGTGCAAACAGACAGATGCGTTATAGGATTAAATAAGGGTTAGATTTCATATGAGTTACTTAAAGCTAGGCACGAGCGGTATCAAAGTGTGCCGTGGGAAGTCTGATTTTGTATCCTACATCGTTCGCATTTATACTAAATTTAAATGTCATGAGAGACCTTACTCTAAAGCAAATTCTGGAAATCTTTTTGATACTTATATTTTTTGTTCATTATTAAAAACCGTAGGGGCCTTAAAAGTGACCCAAAAAAATGTCAGTGTACTTTTATCTTCCTCCATAATGTTAAATGTTAATTTTCTAGTTTTATTGTGCGACAATTTTTATTTTTTTCACTTATTTCATTTTAAAAAGCCTAACAGGGAAAAACTAACAGTATAACACTGAAACTAATCCTTGGTCACATGTAACTGCTACATATTAAAAAAAGTGAAAAAAGTTTTCCCAAGTTATTACACAAAATACTTAACCTTTCACAAAGAAATCGATTTACTGTTCCAAGGTGTTGGTGACGAAAAATAAAAAAGTATCGAACAATTATTCATCTGGTATGTGCAGTCACAATATTTTAACATTTTTTATATAGAGATTTAAATTAAAAATCAATAAAATTTTTATGCCTCATAATTTTTATTTTGAGATTTGTAAAATATATGCCAGGCAAAAATCACTATATTTTCCCCCAATAGCTAAAAAATGGACCACCTCCAAATTGTTCTTAAAATCGCTAGATCTAACAAGACAAACGCAGAATTACCATCACTGCAGATAGCTTTACCATTAAAACCATTGCTCAATACATTCTATTTATAGACACCGCGTTATTCGTCTATCAATCTGTCCGTTCGTGTTAATGTTGAAATCAACTTTGCCAAAGAAAATTTAAATACGCCAATCGATCAGACAAAGTTTCGAAAATTTTGCTAATGAAAATCAGTAAGATCGGTTCATGCCTTTAGTGGCAGCGGGAAAAACATCACGACCGCCTCTAGTTTTTCCATATCATTTGAAACAAATTTAGTTTAGTGAAATTACTCCAGTTAAAATAAACAAATATATGGGGTGATAGAGATCAAAAAACAAAAAAAAAATGACATCAAGTGAACTTTTTCATATTTTCCGAGTTATGAGCCTCTGAACTTTTCATAGAAGAGTACGATTGTGCACCAAATTTCAATATGGGTATCATTTAAAAGCTATTGAAGAGATCTTTTAGAAAATTAAAAAAAATGATTAATCTGTTGATTGCCGGTGAAATTTTTATGTAAATTGTATATAATACTTAATTTTTATTCCTCTTTTTAATTATCTGTCACCCTAATATTTGATTTTTTGATTTGACTTACTCCACTAAACTAGATTTACCTACACGGTGAATGGTATATAAAATCCAGCATAGCCGAATAATAAGCGTTTCAAACACAAAGCCATATTAACCACTGCCTAAGAGATTTCATGTACACATTTATTTGCTTAGCAACATAAGTTAACATCATTTATTTTCAATATGTAACATATCTTATATTTGTACGAACAAGGTGTTAAGCATTTTTGTCAGAAGAGAAAACACCCTAATATTTTTAATATATTCATTTGCTTTTGTTGTTACTAATATGAAGCAAATTGTAGATTTTATTTTCGTAACAATAAACATACTGAAAAAGTAATATGCAAATCTGCAAAATACTTTGCGGTAATAATTGTTTTAAAAATATATAATTCACAAGTTCTGAAGACTTTGTAATCCGAACACTTAATAGAATGTTATTAAAATTATTATAATAATAATCGAAAGCATTTAGCAGTTAGAATAACATTTATTTGTGAAGGGGGAGAATTACTTATATTAATTATGCAGATCAGCAGAAAACTTTTATACAAATCTTAAGAAAAGACAATATTTTATAATTTATATAAAATTTTCCTCAATAATGGATGGTTTTGACTAAGAAGCAGACAAACAACAAAATTCCAACACTTACATCCACAAAACAAAATTATTTCAGACCAGTGTAGATGTAACCACCCAGCAAAAAATTAGAATACTTGCCATATAGTGACTTACATTTATGAGTGCAACTCGCTTACCAAACACATTACAATAGTTCTCAAATAAAGGAAGTAGTAATTGAACTAGTTTTTTAAATTAAAAAAGAATACCTTAAAATGCGTACTAATGATTATTATTATTTCCTGCAATAGTCAATGTAATCAATTCTCAGTAATTGATTATAAATGTCTCAGGCCTTGTTAAAATCATAAGGTTGGTAATCTAATTGCGAAGTCCTTCCGCCAAAAATGTTTAATTCCACATTCGTAACCTTTTCTAAAAATTTTCGCTGGGCAAGTGTGTAAAAATGTATAAATAAACTTACATTTGCTTTTTTTCAATCGAGAGTATCTCCAGTTACTGTTTATAGCTGCAGTTATGTAGACAAATGCTTTTCAAATAAAAATCTTACCTGAAATAATAAAAGAGATACAAATGAAATTACAAAACGTTAATTAGTGTTTATGAAGAAATGCATACAAAGAAAAAATTAAAATAAATTTTTTAAATATTTTAAAATTAACTCCTCTAAAAAGTATCACTTTATCTTTTTCAGTTTTTTTTTCTTTTTTGTTGGAGTTACTTTATTAAGGCCGGGGCACATAGAATCCGTCATATGTTAAACTTTGACAAATTCAACTGACAAATAAGTTACAATACATGTTTTTTTATGAGCGTTGTCACAACCAATACGTGTCCGTCAACGCAAAGTACGAAAGTTGGTCAACTTTTAACTTTTGAATACTTTGACAACTATCAACTGCTTCTTCTTCTCTGTTTTCTTTTAACTCTTGCTGTGTTTCAATTGTGTTTTGTGATTTTAATAAAACAATTTTGGTGGCAAACAATAAAATACAAATTTAATTAATTTAAAAAGTGAATAAAATACAAATTAAATTTAAAAGTGAATAAAAATAGAGAGCAAGCTTTGGTTTAACATCCGTCAGCAAAGTATTCATTGTGCCAATCTCATCCGTCGTTACTTTGACTTTAGTTGAATTTGTCAAAGTTTAACGTATGACGGATTCTATGTGCCCCGGCCTTTATGCTCTGAACACATTCGCCACAGCAGGCTACACGAACACACGGGGCAGCAAATGCTGCTAGCTACATTTGCCGCCATATAGCCAGCTACAAAATTATTTTGAACGCAGCAGCTACATAATAAAAATATGATTATAGTGTATTGCAGTGATGTCACTTTAATATTTTTTTAGTGTTTTTTTAAAGAATCAGTTCAGGTATTTGATTAAAAAAATATTTAGATTATTGTTTAAGAGGCTATTAGAAGACTAAAACAATATTTTTTAAGAGTGCGTCGATTTTTCGTTTCGCTTGTCTTCAAAATTAATAATATATTGAACTATTTCCCTTAAATGCAAACGAAGTTACTAGTCTACAGCAATAAAAAATACTGTAAACAACAAAATGTTGAAAGCTATACAATATCATGATATCTACCAAAAACACAATTGCGTTAAAAACTTACAGGTTTCCCATACAAGAAACCTTCTACTAATAAAGATAGACAAATTAAAATTATCGTAAGAAAAAAGTAAATATATATCGAACTGAATGTTTTCCACACAAAAAGAAATTGTAATTTGATATACACTCGAAAACATTCCTTTAAAATATTTCGAGTTATTCTTCGTATATTTTCGCCACCACGATTGAAGTACTTTTTATAAAAAAAAAAAAACTTGAAAATACATATGCATACACCTAAACTTAAAAACTAATAAAAATCTTTAAATATATAAATAAATCTTTTAATAAATAACGCATGATTATTTTAAGTTCTTATTGTTTTTTCTTTTTTTTCGAATAAGAGGTTTTAAGCACTTATTAGTTTACATGACTTATAGTACTGACATCACTCAACTGTCTATTGCCGACAACAAAAATAGAAATTAGTTTAATTGGACTGCACGGCAAAATCAGTTTAGACAACAACCTTTTGTCTTATTGCCTTGCTGTCTTCAAAATAATCATTCTCGTATGCACACATGTTTTCTATTTTAGAAATTTTGCAGTCGGTAGTTGCTGTGGTGAATGTGTTTACAGCTTTAAACTAGATTTGTTCCAAATGATATTTAAAAATTAAAGGTAGGCGTGGTGTTTTGCATACTGCCTCAAAGGCATGTTATGTTATCGTTAATTTAATGTCAAAAGTTTTTATTAATTTTCTTTTTTGTTTTTATATCAATAACAAAGCATATATTTCGCTTTTCATGATGAAAAAGTTTGTTTGCATTATTAAAGCAACTATTATTTACAATGATTTTAAATTCTGACAACATGAGGGTCGGCTCTAGGGAAAACCTAAGTGTTATGGTCAGCCTACTGTCCAAAAATGTTTCTGGACTTAAGATCTGTCACATTAACGCACAGAGCTTAAACAATAAAATGGATGAGTTCAAACTGTTGTTCGAAAACTCAGATATAGATGTAATATGTATTTCAGGATGTAGATAGTAATATGTATGTAAAATTTGAGTGGCTATAGACTTTTCCGTTCTGATAGGTTAACTAACGGTGGTGGTGTTGCTACATATATAAAATCAAATATTGCCTGCAAAGAAAAAAATAAAAATCCTGTTTGTGAGAACATTGAGTATTAATTTGTTGAATTATGCAATCACAGTGAAAAGTTGTTAGTCGGGACTATATACAGGCCTAATAGGAACGTCAATATGAATCTTTTTTTTTGGAAAATCTAAGTACTTCTACTCTTGATTATGACCATGTTATATTAATTGGTGATTTTAATGCAAATATACTTGAAGACAACAGCCTAGTTGGCGACATGAGCTGTATGGGACTTAACTTTGTCAACAAATACACACCAACTCACTTTACGTCGGCTTCCAATACACTAATTGATCTTTGTTTTATTAACCACAACTCCCATCTACTGCGATTTGATCAGTTTTCAAAGCATGATTTGTTGTTTTTGGCGTACGAATTTAAGGTTGTTCATAGCATGGAACCACGTATTCTTAAATTTAGGGACTTTAAAAATATTGACTATCACTGACTCGATGCTGAACTGTGGTCCATAAATTGGAGTAATGTTTTCTTGTTTCCTACTGTTGATGACAAATTAAATTTTCTCACGCAAAATCTGCGATATCTTTATGAAAATTATGTGCCCACGAAAACAAGAATCATAAGAAATGAGAAACCGTGGTTTACCTCCGAGATAAAAACCCTAATTGAGGAAAGAAATTTTGCGTATAAAAGGTGGAAGCGTTTTAGAACGCCTGAGATGTATGGTATGTTTAAAATTCGAGGAGCTTCCGTTAGCTCGAAAATAAAAAGGGCCAAGTATATTTTTTATAAAAAAAAACTTCAAACATCTATTGACTCTCGAAGTAAATGGAGGGAAATACGTAAAATGGGTATAATTAATTATGGTTATGATGATTCTCCTAACATTGACGTTAATCAATTAAACTATAAATTTTCAAGTATACCCATGCCTCAAATCAACGAAAAGTATTATAATTTCGGTTCAAATCAGCAGAAAACAAATCTCTTCAACTTCCAACTTCTTATACAAGAGGATGTAACTGCGGCAATTCTTTACATCATATCGAATGCTGTTGGTTTTGATGGACTGCATTCAAGTTTCATCAAACTTACACTTCCACACACACTAAATTATCTAACACATTTTTTTTAATACGATTATAACAACTTCTAAGTTCCCAACGGGGTGAAAACATGCCAAAGTGATACCGATTATAAAACCTGCTAATAGCTATAGACCTATTGCAATACTACCATATCTGTCAAAAGTCTTTGAAAAGCTACTTCATTTACAGATAAGTCGTTATCTGTTAGAAAATTCCTTGTTAAATAGTAGGCAATCTGGGTAGAGATAAATCATAGCTGCATTACAACATTGATTGACGTTACTGAGGAAATAAGATGCCAAACTGACAAACGTCATACTATATCATTCTTAATATTACTTGACCATTCTAAAGCATTTGACACTGTTCACCATTCGATTCTTTGTCTAAAACTAAAACACATGTGTTATTTTTCTCCCACTGCATTAAAACTATTATCATCGTATCTTAGTGATAGAAGCCAAAGCGTCTGTCATGGTACTAATGTTTCTAGAGGCTGCTTAATGTGTAGAGGTTCGATACTTGGTCCTCTATTATACTCCATATATGCCAATGATCTTCCCTTGCAAGTAAAACATTGTAAAATACAAATGTATGCTGATGATGTGCAACTCTATGCAAGCTGTAACATATCAGAAGCTCCTAACTGTATACGGTTAATAAATCATGACCTGCACCAAATTAATCTTTGGGCATCTGCAAATGGCTTAAGTATTAACCCAACAAAATCAGTAGCTCTCATTATTGGTCCATCAAACGAAGACACGTGTTACCCACCAATAATTATTAATAATAATATTATAAGTTTTGTAGATACTACAAAAAATCTTGGTGTGGTATTTAACAAACAACTTGATTGGTCAAATCACATTAAAATTAACTGTGGAAGAGCTTCTTTAATGCTGAGGAATCTTTGGATGTCCCAGTCCCACACACCAACACATATCCGTATGCTATCGGCCAAAACATACTTATTGCCTACACAAATGTATGGTTGCGAACTCTTCGCTAGTTGCGATGCTGTAAGCAGGCGCAGGCTGAATGTTACGTATAATAATATTGCTAGATATGTTTTTTGCATTAAAAGAATGAGTAGAATTTCACAGTTCGCTAAAAAAATTTACAATGTAACCTTTGATAACCCCTTAAGATGCCGTACCCTAATCTTTCTGCATAAAATCATATATATACGACAACCTGAATACCTATACAACAGGCTAACATTTTCTAGATCGAACAGAGGTAACAAGATAAATAACATGAAATACAACAAAACGATATCTACGCAGAATTTTTTTTTTATCAATTCGGAGCCAATTACCCCCTCAAATACAAACCATACACAATGCAAACAAATTTAAATCTGCCATTTTCATCTTTTTATCCTAATCTGATCACTTACACTCATGAGCAGAAATAATTGTTATTATTATTATCGTTATTCTTATTTATATTATTATTATATTATTATTATTATTATTATTATAATTATTATTCACTTAAATTCAGCTAATTAATAACTATTTTTTTTCTTTTTTGTAATAAATGAATTTTAGTATCCATTGTACCATAATTGTTCTATAAATTTTCAATTGCTTAAAAAGTTTAATTGTAATCATCTTATGCCAAATATCTACCCAATACTTAAATATAAGACTTGCTCTTGTTGTATTGTAATGATCTTATAAATAAATAAATAAAATAAATAAAAGGACATGGACAGATCCTGCTAATTTTCAAAACTTTTGGCAAAACTTTCGACACTATGTCAAATCGATTGGCATATTTAAATTTTGTCTAGCTGATCTAGTGCCTTGGCAGAGTTAATTTCAATAATAACACAGACGGACAGACGGACATCGCTCAATCGACTTCGCTATACATAAAAAGTCAGAATACAAACATATGTATAATTTATAGGGTCGGAAATGGATATTGCAGAAATAACAAAGAAACTTAAAAGGGGTATAAAAAATGGGAACAAGGACACGCCTATCACGTATCGCCCATGACAAAAATCTTGAACTTATTTAAAATGAATGTGAAAAGTTGCTTAAAGAGCCAAGTAAGCGGTAGCGAAATGACCATAGAGACGTGCTTTCACTCTCAATAATTAAGATCGGTGAATTTATTAATTTTTTTTTTTGTTTTAACTTTAAACGATATTTTTAAAGTTTTATTAATCAAAAGAAATACATTGAAAGTCAACAATTACTAACGAATGATTCGATGTTTCTTTTCTTCTGCATACGACTGATTTTCTTCTTCGTATTTTTATACAATTAATTACCTCAAAAAAAGTTGTGAGTAGTTATTAAAATGTACATTGAAACATGCTTGCACTTGCAGTAATAAAAATTGGTGAATTTAAATTGTTTAACCGGAAATTCGGAAGACTATAATTTAATTAGCTAAAAGCTGTTGTGATTACATTTTTTATATAATGTCTATTTTGCGTCAAATGTTATTTCATTAAATTCTCTACACATTATCTTCCCCTACTGTGATGGCTTATAAAATATTCGGTGGAAAATTGTTGAATGCAGGTTAATTGTAGAACATCAAAAAAATGATCTTTATACTCATTTTATTGAAATATTTGTTTTTGTCAGTCAATGCAGTATAATTTATTCATTTTTAATTTTCCATTATCGTAAAGAAAGATTTGTTTATCGTAATTGTTATTTTATGTAAAACAGTTGCTGTCACGTAAACACGAGATTTCAAATATTTAGAATTTTTAAACGTAACTTTATATGTAAATTGTTTTTAAAAATTTGTTAAAGAGTTGTTTAAGTTAAAGAGGTCAAGTTCAGTTTTAATATTAATGAACTTAGACATTTTTTATTATAAAAAGAGTTGTGAGAAAATATTTTTAATTTAAAATTAAAAAATGTAATAATAAAAAAGAAATAAATCGAAAAGAACGAAAGTGAGCTTTAGTTAGAAAATAGAATCATAAATAAAAAAAAAAATTTTTCGCGTCGGATTCGAAAAGAGTTTGATAAAAATAAACGAGTCATTAAGATTTTTTGTGGTGATAAAAATCTAAAAAGCAATATATTGATGCGTTGTATCTGCATCTTGTATCCTGTTAATTAGTTGCAAATGAAAATAACCCCTCTATAACTTTATAGCAGCACATTCCAATAACACACAGCTTGATTCAAAGCACAAGCAACTTTGAATCAATTTCGAATCTTATTTTTACTTTTTATAATCTGATAACTCTGATTTGAAAACTACACGTTTAGATTCTTTTCGTTTTCTGGTTTAAATTTTAAAAGCCAACATGTGCGTATTTATTCGTTCGTACATTCAAAACATTTTTTAACATCTTTCACAAGTCATGTCTTTCATGCCATTAAATAGTAAACATTTTCTAAGTTTATTTATTTCTTTTTTCTTTACAGACACAATCATCGAGAAACGAAAAGACAACCGTAGTGTTGCAGTACATTTTCCAATTATTATTTATAACAAACTTTGGCATAAATTTTGTTTTGTATTGCGTTAGTGGACAAAATTTTCGGTGAGTCTCAGACGTGTTTTTTAAGCCCTAATGTTTCCATAATTTTTTTAAGTTTTTAAAAAACCTAATAAGCAAAAAAAAAGTAGTTCTTGTTACAAGAACTGACTTCAAAACAGACAAACTTAAAATCATATTTATTTAGGACGGTAATTATACATTAATTATATTACATTATAATTAAGAAAGATTGCGTCAAGATTTTTTATATGTCGTAGAACAAAATATGAATGCAGCATTTATGTGGTCATCCTTTAATTTTTATACTTTTTATTGCTGACGCAGCATAAGAAACTGTTTAAAGGATTAATCATATAATTCAATAACAACGATTAGGGCACCCTTTTATTTCTAATTTTTCAAGAGTTTTTCTGTAACGGTTTCTAAAATAGAGCCATATAGGACAAATTACATCAGTTATTTCCAGTTTGCTACTTGTTATAGCGGACTTAGCAAAACAGGTTCTGTTCAAATTCCAATCAAGTGTTTACAACTGTTCAATTGATCATACACATCAAATAACAGCAACTATTGTAACACCCAATAATTTATAATTTTAAATATTTAAAATTGTTAATATACCAGACAAAGTAGACATTCTGGACACTCTGTTTTATTTTTCATGTGTTTCTATATAACGGTTCAAACAATAGGGACATATAGGTCAATTTACTTCAAATGTGATATAGAACTTAAAGGTCTAAATTTAAATTTTATAGTTGTTATTATAGCGGACTCAGCAATAAAAGTTGTTTGGAGATTTCAACTATTTGGCAACAACAGTTCAAAATATTGGCCACATACATCAATTTTCATCAACTATTGGGACACCCTTTAATATATAATTTTGATTGTTTATACTTGTTATTATAACGGTCATTAAAATCGACATCCTGTCCAATTTTTAAGCATTTGTCTATAACGGTTCAAATGATAATTGCATATAAGTCAATTAACTTTACTATGGGGACACCCTTTAGCTGTTGGATTTATTTTTGTATTACCTTTTTTTTTGGGAGCTATAGTTATACGAATTTTTTTAATTTTAAAGAAGAGCACTTTACGGTCCATAACACACTTTTAAAACATGTATGTTGTTTGAGGACACCCTTGAATTTTTAAGATTATGAACTGTTTTCAAAATGCGACCAATCTGTAAGCATAATCTATCAATTTACAAAAAAATTTAAAAATCGATTCGATAATCCAGGCACAAACATAAAACAGCGACATTCAGTCGAATTGATAACCTCTTTCTTTTTTAAGTCGGTTAAAAAGAATTTAATCAAAATTTAATAGAATTTAATGTTGGGAGGAAACCAGAGATAGGACAAGCCTTTTGTTTTTGATATAAGAAAGTCTAACATTGCCGTCATCAGTTTGAAATTATTTTTTTCTACTTTTTATTATTTCCTACACTGTTTTTTTTAAAAAAGATATTTGCGGTTTTTGCAGAATTTGAATAATAATAACAACAGTGTAAAATGTAAAATTGATTCTAAATTTATTTTTGACATTAAAGAAATACGAGTCTTTAGGAAATGGCACATTATTCAAAA
This sequence comes from Cistogaster globosa, assembly GCA_937654795.1. Taxonomy (NCBI): domain Eukaryota; kingdom Metazoa; phylum Arthropoda; class Insecta; order Diptera; family Tachinidae; genus Cistogaster; species Cistogaster globosa. Next base: position 62,620,654 of record OW569405.1, on the reverse strand, counting down.
GCTCGCATGAAATGCCTTGAGTTCGTCTAACAGAAGAGCGTAAAATCGCATGAAAGAGGCAGTAAATTAATTAAAGTTCACTGTGATATAATTTAGCCTCTTTACAACTTTGTTATGTCGCTAGTATGGCAACGGAATAGTAATTTCAATATGTTTTATTTATTTGCTAACGTGCATGAAATGACGCACAACAAAGTGCAAATATTATCGAATATTTTAAGAACTTGATGTCACTAAGAAGCTTTGAAAGATATTGAAATATAGAAATTGGAAAAACTACCAACAGACTCAGATAACTTAATTAAAAAATTATAAAGGACAGGAAATTACTGACCTGGCAAACTCTGGTTGTTTAAGGTAGCGATACTTGAACGCAGGACTCTAATTTAATTTTAATGCTCACAAAACTTTCAAATCTATTTTAAATATGAAAAGAACAAATTTTTGTAAAGTAACTCTGTTTTAAATCTTTGTTCACAGGTGAAATCCTAACTTCTTATTAGAAACTTCAAATTTTGGACTTGAAGTACTTTACATATTCTTTCCTTTAATGCGACATGTCTTAACTCAAAAAATTTAAATTTTTGAGATAAAGTTAAAAAATTAAAAAATTTTCATTTTGCATTCATTGACACCTTTATTGATCTGCAGAAAATATAATCATTTGTTACAAAATTTCAATTGTATCATAAGCGGAGACCAAGTTATGATAAAAATCTCAATATTGTCTCTGCTTGATTTGTCACCATTTTGAGAACTTTAATTGCGTTTTGTCAAGTTGGAGGTATGACTATCTTGCGGTAAAGGAGCAATCTATTGATGTTATTTTATTTTAGTGAAAAAGTCTTAGATTAAAAAAATGTAGCTAAAAGCCAGGCAGTAGATAAGATTTCCCTATATTTATTCGTTTTTTTGTTGGTTTTAGAAATATTTGTTTAAAGGAATCAAACACGATTTAAATAAATAATTTTAAATGATAAATTTAAAATTTTGATTTTTATTGTTGCATTTTAAAAAGTTAAAAAAGTTTTGTTAAATCATATTTTACCCAAATAACAAATTTGCAATTTGTAGATGAACAAAAAGTGAAATTTGATTAAATATGTTTTTTTTATTTTTATATTTCTCCTTTAGCAAAGCTGTATTGAGTATGTTTAGCAATGTCTCATTGGCCCAAAGGGATGGAACAACACAGATAACAGGTAAGAATTAATTAAAAATTTTATTAAAATTACCATTATTGAAAAATATATTCTACAATGAATGAAAACTCAAGCAAGGTAAATTACATTCAAAAGAAAGAAATAGTTTGAGTTTAAAATATTTACTTACAAAAAGTATAATTTGAGATAAAGATAATTAAAGGTTTAGAAAAGAAGTTATTTTATTTAAAATTGGATGTGCAGCTTATTTGCCTGATAGGCAAGCCATACATTACCGCATCCTCTTCAAATTTAAACAGGAGTGTTATATTCGGCTGTGCCAAGTCTTAGATTATTTATTTATTTTTGTTTTTTTGTTTTGTTTTTGTAAATATAGATTGTTTGGCATAATATCTCTTGTAGTAGCGAATGTTAGGGGGTTCTACTAAATACACTCGGAGTTTTTTGTGGTATATTGGCCGCCTTTTAAGGTTCATCACCAAACAAAGGAACGAGAGTACATAAAAAAGTACATACAGGAGGTTATCAGTTTGATTAAATGTTGCTATTTTTATGTTTGTGCCTGCAGAACTCAAGTCATTTCTAAGCCGATTTAAATTTTTTTTTGTTATTTGATAGATTATGCTTACAGTTCATAATCTTAAAAATTAAAGGGTGTCCCCATACAAAATACTTGTTTTTAAAGTGTATTATGATTCGTAAAGCGCTTTTCTTTAAAATTAAAAAATGCGTGTTAATATAGCTGCCAATAGCAAAAAGGAATACAAAATACAAAAATAAATCTAAAAATTAAAGGGTGTCCCCATAGCTGACGTAAATTAAATTATATGCGCCTATCTTTTAAATCGTTATAGACAAACACTTGAAAATTGGACAGAATATCCATCGTGTATTCGTTGCAACGGCAACCTCAGCATCAAACACATCTTACTGGAGTGCCCAATACTTGCCGAACAAAGACGAAAAATTTTCGGGAACATCTCAGCTCTGAAACTTCTCATGGATCCATTTTCCGACAACATAATTAAAATCTATAAATACGTTAAACTTTCAAAGTACAAAATGTAATTTCTCATCTCAATACTTTAACTATTGTTTATAAAAAATATTCAAAGAATTAACTTATATATGTTTTTTGTTCATGAGAGCTGATGGTCATTGTAGCTAATGCTCTTAAATTACATTTAATCTCAAAATTTATTTCTTTTAGATTAAATAAACTAATAAAAATAAAAATAATAATAATAATAATAATATATATATATATATATATATATATATATATATATATATATATATATATATATATATATATATATATATATTAAAGGGTGTCCCAATAGTTAATAAAGTTGATGCATGTGGCTAAATTTTTGAACCGTTATAGACAGACAGCTGAAATTAACAAAAAACCTGTATTGCTAATAAATTAAACAGAACGTCCATTACTTTGTCTGGTATATTAAGAAGTATAAATATTTAAAATTATAAATTATAGAGTGTTACAATAGTTGCTGTTGTTTGATGTATATGATCAAACTGTTGAACAGTTGTAGACAGTTGATTGAAATATGCAAAGAATCTTTATTGCTAAGTCCGCTATAAAAAGTGGCAAACTGGAAATTAAAGAGTGTTCCTATAACTGATATAATTTGACCTATATGTCCCTATCTTTGAAACCTTTAATGACAAACGCTTGGAAATTAGACAGAATGTCCATTACTATATCAAGGATAATAACAAGTATACTTATTAGTAATTGGAAATAAAAGGGTCCCTGAAGGTTAAAATTGGATCTATTAAGCCAATCTTTTGATCAGTTAGACAACAATTAGAATTTAAACAAATTTTGTTTACTGTGTCAGCAATAAAAAGTGTAAGAAATAAAGGGTGACCACATAACTGCTGAATTTTCTTGTTTGTTCTGCATTCATATCTTGTTCTACGACATATAAAATAATGTGTAATTACCGTCCTAAAGAAATATGATTTTAAGTTTTTCTGTTTTAAGCAGTGAATTTTACAGAGTGAGAGAGCGTTTATTTTTTCAGCTAGACAGTTACTTTAAGGGGTTATCCATATAACTTCCATCTCCTAAATCATTTTCTTAGTGTTTGGGGGCAACCCATAATTGGGGCTCATCCTCTGAGTTTTCTTTTTTTCAACATTTTAAATATTAAAAAATGGCTTTATACTGTATTGGCAAACAATGAAAAACCTCCGTGAACTCTGAAGAGCTGCCTATCTAATTATGTAGATCTGAAATATTTTTTCTTTTAAAGTCTTTACTTATAAATCTACTACTGCTTGTGTTGTACCTTAAAAAGTCGTTTGGATAATTTATATAAAAAACGAAAACCACATTTGTTTGTTTTTCTTTTTGCCTTATATAGAATTATTAACCCAATAGAATTTTTTATTTAAAACAGAAAATCTTGAATAAGTTGTTTCTTTTACCACTAACAAGTCTTGTTTGTGTGTGAAGAGAATGAAATGAAAAATAATACTACAAATGTTGAGAGTTGCCTGTGTTGGTGGAGGTGTCTGCTTGTTTACTGGACAGAGGAACATGAGTTCATATCCCAACAGATCGCCTGTGTATCACACAATAATAGCATTGTTAAAAAGTTAGTAAAGAAATCACATAATAACGCACATAGGTGTCTTTTTTTTGCAATCTAGCCAGCCATTAATTTTGTTTTTTGTTTATATTGGCTCTGAAAAATTATTTAACGCACCAAAGTCAATAAAACTTACAAAAAATATGTGTTATCGTTATACGCTGTTAAAGCTTGAAAATAAGAAAAATTATTGTTTTTTACTATTGCCTCTATCTTATTTTTACTTATGTATTAAATAATCTTTTATTATCACTTTCTAAGAACTTAATACTTAAATTTTGTTTGGTTGAGTCTTTAATTTTTTGCGAGACTATTCTTCTTAATTGTGCTTACTTTTGATCGACACTGTATTTGTTAATAAAACATAAGGTCAGCACCGCACAGCAAAAATACAAAAACACTTAAAGTACCGGATTTTAACAAATGATTCGAACGGTTTTTGCATAAACTTTATTTCTGGGTCACCAACTCTTTTTACTTCAGATGCCTTTTTGCTATGAAACTTTATATTCAATTGATTAGAATATTAGCGGATTTGTGCTAAATCTTAAGGCAATGAGCTCTTTCTAATATATCCACTTAACTTAAAATTTGTTAAAATGCGGCATTTTTTTCATATAAATAAATAAAATTGATAAAGAAACTATTATTTTTGCTACATTTCTGAAAGGCACCATTAGAGAGGATCTTCTCAAAGCCAAACTATTATTTACGAAGTATCGACTTAGCCAATGTGTTCTAAAAACCTAAAGAAGAGCTACCAAATTGAAAACCGGGTTTAAAATGCTGCTTATTCCTTTAGTTACTCTCAACAGATTTGAGCTTTGGTCTAGAGGTCGATTTTATGGACAAAAGTATACAAGAAATAGGATTTTCATCTGTTTATTCTTATTGGTCAAATAGACAAACGCACTAAATTTCATTTAAATATCTCTACATTTAAGTCATTATATTATGTGTTAAATACTTATTTCTGCTTCGAAAGTAAGAATATTTATTAAATTAACAAAGTTTGAGTACAACATCTCTTCTTTTGTTCAAAAATATATTCAATTACACAAGATGGTTAAGTAATATTTGAGGAAATATTGGGAACTTATTAAAAATTAAGTTAAATTCTTTGGTTTAGAAACTCACCGCTCCTGAAAAGTTTGGAGTAATAGGACTCAATTACTCTGCGCTACTAATTTTTATTGGATCAATCATCTAGAAAATGCTTATTTAATTACAAGTATTTACACAGTTTCTCCTCCACTGTGCTATGAACGTTTTTAATCTGACCTTTAGTTTAAAAGTTGCATCCCTATCCCACGTTATTTATTTATTTTTATGGTTTTGAAAACCATTTAAAATTCAATTCTCTTAGCAAAATTAATTTAAGTATAAATTCTAAAAGGTTGCTAATTGGAAATAAAACGATGCCTTAAATATTTCTTATTTATTAAATGAATTAACATTTATAAATATCGAAACTATTAAAACCGCTCCTGCACTTGACAAGATGTTTTATTTGTAAGATTTTTGACGTTCTATTTAAAGGGCTCTGCTTATTTTTATACTCTTCACTACAAAAAATAGAAAAAGGGTTTATTTAAGTTTGTAATTTCTACAATATCCATTTTCGCCTCCATAAACTATAAATATATTCTGTCTTTTTATGCATAGCAAGGTCGATTGAGCGATGTCAGTCCTTCCATCTATTCGTCCGTGTTAGTGTTAAAATCAACTTTGCCAAGGCAAATACGCCAACCAATCAGAAATAGTTTCGTAAATGTTGGTATTAAAAAAATCAGCAAGATCGACAAGATGTCCTTCGAGTCAGTAGGCTTAAAACCACGCCTGCGTCTAACTTTTCCATATAATTTGGAACAATAAAGTAACTCCAATCAAACAAACAAAAATATGAAGCGATAGAGAATTATAAAAATAAATAAAACATCAAGTGAAAAAATTGGCGCTCGCCCAAATTTACCTCGTTACTGGCCTTTAAAATTTAAAAAAAAAAATTTAAATATCAATATGGGCGTCATTTTCAAGCTTTTGAAGAGATCTTTTAGGAAATTCTAAATTTTTTTAAAGTGCTTGACCCGTTTAGAGCCCATGACATTTTTATATAAAATTATCTATCGCACTTGATTTTTTTTTTCTTATTTTTTAATTCTCTGTCACCCCAATATTTATCTTTCTGATTGGAGTTACTTTACTAAACAAGATTTACATACCTGCTGAAGGGTATTTAATATTCGGCTTAGCCGATTACAGCACTCGTCTTGTTTGATTTGGTTTACATGCATACATATGTATGTGCGCACATTAGTTTTCAGTGCCGCGAACGTAAGTATATGAGGAAAGAGTGTGTTTGAGCACCACAATTTAAAACACAAATTACATAAGTTCTTTATATCAGTGGGTGTGGCTGTGTGTCTGTGCGTATGTTTGTTTCTTTAAGCTGCAATTTTCATTATAATGTGCACATTTCAATAAACTTGTAAAAATATGTTTTAATATTAAATATGATGGAAAAGTAAAGAATTTTTTTCTGTAGAACTTTTCACGTAATTTTTATATATGAAGTTTGTTTTTTGTAATTATTTTATTCTTTACTACAGATGGGATAGATTAATAAATATAGGTTTGTCATTTCATTTGTCATTATTTCAACATATAATTTACGACCACATTAAATCTTTATATTCTTAATTCTTATTTTTAATACTTTTCATTAGCGTTAAAGTGGATTATTTAAAAGCTGACACAAAAAATTTTGGCACACTGATCTGACAGATGACAGTACTAGACTCTCGCTATTTTTAATAAAAGTTTCTTTATTTTAACCAAGAAACTCATAGAAAAAAAATTTCATAAAAAAACGCTTCAGTTAATAAAAACATTAAATGTGAGCAAAAAACATACATATTAAACATTTAAAATTTATATCAAAAATTCAAACAAGGAAACAGAAATTAATTATAAAAATTAAATTTAAAAGTCAATTATTACAAAAGTTTTTAGGGCAATTCTTTTCAATAACTTAACTTAATAGCAGAATTTACTGTGAGCGTAAAAAAAAGTAAACAGTTGGTTTATTACATGAAAGATTTAAGTAGAAATTAAAATGTTTAATAACAGTTTAAGAGGCTTATAAAATAAGAGTTTAATTCAGTATTAACCAAAATTAAAAACTAAACAAAAACAAAAATATTTCACTTCATCTTAAAATACTGATATTTTTATGCGTCAAAAAATAGTAAACAGTGTCGACATTATTTGATTCTTTTTTTAATATTTCGGAGAAAACCCGTCAATTCTTTGAAAGGCAGTTATTAATCTAGTAAAGAAGTTGCATTTCTCTAAATTGGGTTCACGTTATTAAATAACAGTTTGCAATTTAATAATTAACAATAAGTGTTGTGCAATGAGTTTAGGTTTAGCAAATCCTGGAAACCACAATAACTGTATTATACTTTGTAATAGTCAGTAATATAAATTGAGAATTTAATAGACTTTTTAAATGGAACGCTCAATTTGCTTCTGTTGCTGATAGAGATGACGCTCGACCATATTTTCCGAGTTATGGGCCTCTGAACTTTTCATAGAAAAATTCGTATGCCAATATGGTCAATGTGGGTATCATTTAAAAGTTTTTGAAGAGATCATTCAGGAAAAAAATTTTAAATGTTTAACCATCAACATCCGATTACAATTTTAGTACTTAAGTTTTTTTCTCATTTTTAATTCTCTGTCACTTTAATATTTGTTTTTTGATTAAAGTTATTTCACTTAAATAGATTTACGTACATGTTAGTGGGTATATATGACTCGACATAGACGAATAAAGCACTATAAAAGCATATGTATAGCCGCTGCACAGTGGCGTGAAATACACAAAAAAATGGAAGAAGTCTGGAACTTCTATTCTATTTGCTGATTTTCATGAAACAAACTGCGATTTATAGAAGAGTTAATAAGTCTTTCGCCTATTGCATTTGGATTCACCCTGTTTCAGTACAGGGTAGTACAAGAGGGCGTTTTTAAAATAGTTCTACCTTGTATTTTTTAAAAAACTACAGGTGAAAAACTAAAAATGCAAAGAAAAAAAATTTGTATTTTGAATTTAAAAGTCGAATTTCTCTAAAAAAAATACAGTGCAAATTCCAAGCACATTTTTTCTTTATCTACTAATGTTGATTACTTAAAATAAAATTTTTTTATTCACTTTTGATGCAGTTATAAGCTCTGAAACATTTTTCAAATTCGAGTATACCTACTTTGACGCCCTGTGGTACTATCCTGTACTGAAAAAGTTGGATACAATAGGCGAAAAGTTTATGAACTCTTCTATAAATCGCATCTTGCTTCATGAAAATCGGATAAATAGTTTAGATGCTACAGACTTTTATAAAATTATTTTTTGTATTTCACGCCACTATGCGCTGCGATATAAAGTAAAGAATCGAAAAAATAATTTTCTTTATAAAATCATATTGAAAACAAATCTTTGTTGAATATGTAACTAAACATATTTGAAGTGAATGCATAAAAACTGTTATGCGTGAGAAAGCGTTAGCATGCTTGATCAATCATTTCTTGAGAGTTAAATTGCACAAAATCATTTTAATCGCCCTGGTCGTTTAATTGAAAATCTCTTAAACTGCAGTGTACCAATGAGAGCGAAAAAAAAATTCCTCAAAGTTTGCAACCCATAAACACTTCCACAAATTTACTTTAGAGTCGCTAAGGTTGTTTCCATACGCGACGATTAAAATAAATTCCCTTTATTCACAAATTATTAAGCATTAATTCATCCATTAATTTATTCATACTTGTTTACGAAAAAGAAAACTTATTTACCTATTAAAGTAAATTAACATAAAAAATAATTTCATATAAAAAAATTTCACATTTAAAATCTTTTATAATGATTTATTATTGATTTATTTGTGTATGTTAAATACTTTTCTATTTCTCTTTTACAGCAACTGATTATAATCGAAGTAGTGGTGGAGGCATTGGCGTGGCCTGTGGTACAAACACATCAAAGAGAAGACGAATGAAGCAGCAAAACAGTTGGAAAGAAATACATGAACTACAAAATTTGAAATGAATTTCAATAATTAATAATTAATAATGCTGTTTGTTCTTTATCCCTTAATTTTACTTGTTAAATTTAAATACAAAAATCAACTCATTTTTTAGAATTAAAAATGGTTTTAAATGTCAATTAAAAATGGAGTAATTCATGTATGCAATAGATGCTCCTAACTGTATTAAGTCCCTGAGAATTAAAAATATTTTGAATTAAAAGAATAAAACTTAATGAAATTTAATTCATATTTTATTGTAATTGTTTTTGGTATTTTGCATTTTATATGCAAAAAAAAAAATTTATTTATATTTATAGAAATACATTCAAAAATATTGTTGTTTCTATTTTCGGCATTTCACTTACAAAGAAATCTTCGAAACTACTTATTGAATTTTAAAACTTTTTTTCAGCATTATTTAAAGTATGTGTGACGCTAAAGCTTTGCATACGTAAATGCCGGTCAATATAATAGTACGAGTTGCAATATTCTGATTCGAAAGATGGAAAAATTTCACCTTTTTATTATTATTTTTTTTTTGAGTGTAAAAAGCAGTTACATTTCATTTATTCTTTCTCAGTACAAGTAGGATTTTTTTATTTGTTTTGCAAAATTTTGTGAAAAAGCGGTGAAAACGGAAGGTAATAAAAATTTTTTTAAAGGTAAATCGTATTCCCAAATAAGGGAATTTCTGGTCTGTTCCAACAAAATGATAATAAATGCCCTAAGATATGAGCAACAAGTTAAATTTCGAGGTAGAAAGCGAGCTTTGTCAACCTTAATAGTAAAACGGTTAGTACGGACGACAAAAGCAAATCCCTTTATGACAGCTATGGAGCTCAACAAAATATTAGATGTGCTGGCAAGCGTGGAAACTATTCGCCACAGACTTCAAGACAACAGCCTCAATGCCTGTAATCCACGAAAATTGCCGCTTCTTTCTCTTAAGCATGTTGCTTAACGGATATCTTTTGTTAAAGCACATCTAAATTGGCCAAATGAAAAGCGGAGAAAGGTGCTATGGATTGACGATGTCTTGTCCGTCGGCCACCTAAAAGCGAAAGCGCGTTAACACCTTTAAATTCAATCTATTTTTGTAAAAAGAAGTAAGCAGAAATTTAGGTGATTGTGTGTTTTATTTTCGAAAAAGTTGGCGCTAAAAGAAATTAGTGTAAAGAAATAAGCGTATGAAACGAAATTAACTTGGCTAATTTGTTTATAAATGAAAAAGTCCAATAAGTGGATACTTTTACGAAGTTCACTAATTTTTCAACGAAGTCTTTAGTTTAGCATATTGTCTCTTAACTTCTACACATTAAATTAAAAAAAGTCTGCCACTTGAATACCACTTGAATAACAGAACTTTAATGTACGAATTTAAACAACTTTATGTTGCAGTTGAATATATTTATATTTTTAAAAATTTTAATTAATTTATTTTAATTCCTTTTTCCAAAAACTCTGCATCAAGTTCTACTGAGGTTTTTTATTTAAAAACAATTAAATTTCTGCAACATTTTGAATAATTATAATTTCAAATGTCAATTTTAAGCAGAACTCCTATTTAAATAAATATTAAACGAATGTTAATTTAATTTAAGTATCGTTTATTTTCGAATGATTTATATTTTGCATTAACATGGCCTCAGAAACATACCTTTTTCATTTTCAGCATGCAGTGGTCCCACGCTGCCAAAGAAACGTTTGTCTAGTATTTGCAAAAGAAGTAAAGCGGTAGAGTGAACTTCCACACGTGGACAGCCTGTCATAAGTAGAGTGACTGTGATGACTGAAGTATAATGATCGCAAGGATATTCTCTGTAAAGAAAAAAGGAAAAATCACAAATATCTTTTTTCATTAAAGTTGATAAAAAGAATTAAAAGTTATAGCGAACGACTTTAAAATATTCAACCCGCAATGTCATTACTTGGCAACAATTAATTTTTAAATTATTTTAATTCCAAACATGCTTTCTCGTAAAAACTTCGAAAGACAAAAAGATATTAAGTAAGAGCCAGTACGACTTGAACGTTAATAATAGACTTTTTAGAAAAGAAGACATAAGTAATTTTTAGACAAATGCTGCGAAAAACTAACCGAAATCAAAGAGACTATAGCAGACTATAAATTATGTCTAAAATTTTTCTGTACCCATGAAAATTTCAAAAGAGATATCTTCTATGAAGAAGAAGTTTGTGAAAATAAAAACTAAATCTAAATTTGTTTTAAACTTCTGATCTTAATAAGAATTTCATTTTACTGTTTCAGGTAAAATTCGTTAGAGATGTCTTCGATGCTTAATTTTTTAATACCAACCTCTTTTATGTATCTAGGATTCTGAGGCAACAAGCCTGATGTGCCATTAATCATTACTATAAAATACTTTTATCTCTGTCTCTAGCGCCCCTCAACAACGTAATCAACAGAGTTTCAAATCTAAGAAACATGGCTCTCAGGAGCATGAATTATCCCTTGCTTGAGGTTTAGAGACTGTCCACCTCTGTCTGTTAAAAGTACAACAGCACACTTGGTCGGCACCGCACCTTCCCTTATTCAATAGACCACATGTACACAATTGTGACCTCACCAATAACCAGATCTTTGTATAGGCTACCGGTTCCCATAGCTGCAGTATGAATAAGGACATTGGTCAGTCTTTTAACAGGTACCTAACTCGCCTATCCATATTTGGAGCCTTCGTCTCAATCTAGGCTAGATCAGGGGGAGGTGCAAATGGTTGATATGATGCGCATATCTCTTCCATATGGAAGTCCACATAGAAAAATTATCTTTTGGTCGAAATTTTTAGAGAGTTTATTTTTAACGCCTTGTAATACTGATCATAATCATGGGATACATTTAATTAATAGTTCACTACCGCAAATCGTGGGTCAAGTTATAATTTTACTAAAAAATTAAATCGCTTTTTAAATCTTAACTTTAACATAACAAAATTTATGCAGGAGAAATATAAATTGTCAACTTTTTAATTAGTTTTACTCAACTATGAAAAAAGTTTTGTTTTGATATTTATGTATGTTTTCATTATTATGCAACTTTTTAAACTTTCACTCTGTATTTGTTTTGGTGGCATGTCATAGTGTTTACGAACATAATGTCCATGAGCATAATGTCGCTTTGAAAAACGTCACAGTGTCCATGGAGATTTTCAGTGTAGCCGGCCTTCGGCAGAACGCAAGGATATTCTCCTCTATGGTGTGACTAACACCGGCTATGCTTACAAAAAGATTTTCTGCGTAGCCAACCTTCGACGGTGCTCAAGGAATAATTTCAACTCGTGTAATGTTAATGTGCTGAACTATGGATTGATTTGTTTCTGGACTAACAGCACCTAAGTGCTTTGAACTATTTTTAAATAAAATGCTAAATATTTCTTGCAGCAACATTCTAAAAAAACTAAAAAGTTTGCAACTTATTTCCAAAAATGTCTATAAAAATAAGCAATGCTGAGTCACAGGCTGAATTTATTGATAACCAGCGGGAATTAAATTTTTTAAATAGTAAATTTTTTTATTACCAATTTCTCTTGTCGAAAGAATAGGAGATTGAAAATAACAATGTATTTATACGGTAACATTTATTGATATTGTGATGATGGCGGTAAATATGTTGCATTCTTTTCTAGTTCGAATTTGAGCTGCACTTTAGGGGCTTACCTACCTAGCGAATGAATGAATGTTATTTCCTATATTCCACTGTTTGTTTGTTTTGCTTATTTATACTTTTAAAGATTAGTAAAATTTTGACGTACTCAACTGAAAAGTCTATTAAAATACATATTTTCTTATGAGTGTTGTCACAATCAGTTTGTGTTTGTCAACGCAAAGTACGACAGTTGGTCAACTTTTAACTTTTGATGTACGTTGAACTTTGATAGCTTTCAATTGCTTCTTTTTCTTTGTTTTTTTTTTCAACTTTTGCTGTGTTTTAATTGTAATCTGTGATTTTAATAAAATAATTTTGTGGCAAAAATATATTAAATTAAACAATGAATAAAAAACAAATTAAATTTAAAAGTAAAAGTTAATAAAAGTAGAGAGCAAGCTTTAATTTAATATTCGTCAGTAAAGTACTCATTGTGCAACCTCATCTGTCGTTATTTTAACTTCAGTTTTATACGTCAAAGTACAACGTTTGTAATTTCTTACTATTTTTTGTAATTTTCGAAGGTCTGATGATGATGCAATTGCTCAACTCAAAAATATTTTTAATATTGATTTTGATATTCTCTTCGGTCATTAATAAACAAAAACTGATGTGATTTTAATCTTTTAATTGTCGTAATAGGTGGACGTCTGCTAAAGTCACTCCTGTTTAAAAGGATGGTAAGAGAGATGATATAATATCTTGTAGGCATATTTCATTTTTTTTTTTTTAATTTTTGAACACAATTTTTATAAAAAAAATTTTCATTTTCTAACTCAAGTCGTGGATATCTCTTTATCAGAGCACAGCGTTATTATCGAGATTTAAGGGGTGACAACGGTGATATGGAAATATCTATTAGACTGGTTTAGGAATAAAAAACAAAACTTCTACCCAACGTTTTCTTGGGAATTGAATAAAAATAATAAAGAAAACTTACCTTGCACTAAATATGGCGGCTAAGGCCAAAAAGCAAGCATCAGCTTCGCGTGGTGTTGAAGTGTAACAACGATCAATCACCCATTCCAATAACTGGCCCATATCTGGATTTGATTCTAACAATAAAACCACTGTATCACGAGCCAGTAGATAAATCTACGCAAAAAAAAATACAATTACAAATACAAATACAACAACTATAAAATAAAGCACACACACGCACACTTACCTTTTCATCCTTGGAGGTTAAAAGCATGTCAAGCCATTTATAAATGATGCCATCATCAGATAAATACGGCGTGTAGAACACATGACCACAACACAAGAGAGCTGACATGGCCTGGGGGAAATGATAGTTAAATAAAATAAACAATCATATTTTTATTTGGAATTAAATAACACAAATAAGAAAAAGTAAAAAATAAAGAAAGTAGAATTGATGTGCTTACACAAGAAAGAGCACTCGTTCATAGAAAAAAATTTTGTTCATTTTACAGTACATTTGTTTAAATTTGTTGTTGATAACTTTCATTAACCCTGCAGTTATATTTTAAACATGTTAATTTCATGTTAGTGACACGTAGGTTCTGCTTGTTAAAATTCATATAAATTAAAAGTAAATTTTTTGCAAGAGGCTAATGAAACACAAATCAAAAGCATAAATATTTAAATGAATTAAAATTTACTTTTTCGGCTTTAGTATCGTCTATTAATTTAATTTCTTAAAATTTTTAGAAAGAAAAATTATTTACAAATGTATGCGGACGTTTTCCAAAGAAAACAAGAATTGATTTTTTTTAAAAGCCGAAAGTGCAGGTGATTCAAAGAGATGTTGGAGATTTCTAAATGATGTAATGAGTCGAAATAGAAAAAAGGATATCAATCTAGTTGATTCAGATAGAGAATGTATTTATAATAATCAAAAGGAAGCAACACTTTTTAATAATTCTTTTAGCACTATTATTAAGCCGTTAAGAGATGGCATTGTTAAATCTGGGGACACAAGCAATAAAAGATTAACTCGTTTTTTGGAAGTTTTCAACAGCATTTAAAATTTTAATATTGTTGCGTTAAATCAGGGAATATCGACTTTAGCTGTTTAGATTTTAAGGTAAAAAATACTCAGTTTTTAAGCCACAAAAATGAAATTTGACTTGCATTACAGATTCGAGCGTTAGAAGTATAATATTAGCAGTAACTCAATTAACTCGACTTTAGCTGTTATTGCTTGTGGATACAGAAGTATTCTGATGATAATTGTAACTATTTAAGATCATTGACTCAGCACCATCATGAGGTTGTGAATATTGTAAAGGATACAAAAAATCAAAAAGTCCAAGAAAAGTGCAGATATTTTATCAGATCGCCTAGCATATATTTTTAACTTATCGCTGATGCCCTAAAGATAAGTAAAATAGTCCCTAAACCAAAACTTAGAAATTCAAATACAGTTGAAACGTATAAACAGACCCCTATTGCTTTGCAGTCGTTAATTGACAAAATTTTTGAAAAGACAATGCATTTACAGATTTTGGAGTATTTTCAAAATGAATATCTGTTGTGCAAAAATCAGTACGGTTACATGAAGAGAACAGGAAAGTCTGAAGCGATTATAAATGTTGTAAATGAAATCTGTAATAGTCTTGATGAAAATTTAAATGGAGTTGCAGAAACTTTTTATGACTTCAGCAAGGCTTTTGATCTTGTTGATCTTACTATTCTTACTGAAAAGCTTAAATTTTATGGTGTTGGAGGGAGGAATCTAAAACTTTGTATAAGTTTTAGATTCCTCCCTCTTTCCTTCCTCTTTTTGACAAGCAGAAATCAATATGTGGAAATAAAAGGTGAAAAAAGCATATTGATTGGGGTTTCACAGGGAAGCGTACTGGGTCCTTTATTGCTTATGATTTATCTTAATGATGTTAATAATCCTGTACTTTATGGTAAAATTGTAATGTTTGCGGATGATATATCTTTAATTTATCCTTATAAATATTATTTAATTAATAAAACTAACATGGAAGGAGATTTTGCATTGTTTTTTTGAATTTGCAAGAATTAATCATCTCGTTTTAAATTGAAACAAACCATATTGATTCATTTTCGGTCGCAATCTCTCATCTTAAATACTAATTTCAGTATTTTTATTGATGGAAATATAGTAATGGAGACACATGAAATAAAATACTTGGGTCTCATTCTTAAAAGCAATTTTTCATGGAATGCTCACATATAATATTTGAAATCAAAGATTGCCTGAGCATCTGCAGTTCTTCTTAAATTAAAAAGGAAACTTAATACAAAAACTTAATTTTTAATATATCAAGCTACTACTCTTAGTCGACTCGAATATCTTGCGATATGTGCATTTAAAAATAACATAGAACTTAAATCTCTGCCAGTGGCCTAAAATAAAGCTCTTAAAAGTGTTTTTAACCACAATCTGAGATATAGAACTTTAAGTTTGTTTAAGGATTTTTGTAAAACGGATTTGCCAGCAAATGTTTTGTACCGGAAACAAATGTTATATTCAGGCATGTTCTGAATTCCACACGAAATTTTCACTTTAGTATTTTTCAAGGCATTGTTTTTGTAAAAGAAAATTATATAGCAACATTGAAAAATATGAAGTGAAAATTTCGTGTGGATTTCAGAACATGCCTGATTATGCTTATAAAACAGTTAACAACATTGGATACAGAGCAATTAAATTATAAAATCAGCAAACTCACTTAAATACCAGAAACGCAACAAATCTTAGATCAGCACGGTGCAGATTGGAAACAACTAATCAAAGAATAGAATATTCAGGAAGTTTACTTTTTAACAGCATTCCAAACCAAATAAAAATATTTAATCTGCTGTCGAAATTTAAAAAGCGAGTAAACGATTACTTATTAGAAAATATTGAAATGCTTCTTGAATGAAATTCATTATTTATAAATGTTTATCATATAAATATTATAAATAATACGATAACTCTTATAGATTACAAGTTATTTCATTAAAATATATTGTAAATGAAAAAAAAATTGAATTATTTTAATGAATAAAATGGAGAAAAAAACTCCATCACAATCACCAGACCTGTTTATAATTGAGTATTAATGGCATAAACTCGATTTGGAAGTGCGAAAACATCAGCTTTCTCATGCGAATAATCTGATAGCAGTTTTACACGAGAAATGAAAAAAATGTGCCTGATTTTACATTTCCGTCATCAAACAAAAAGGATTCCCAACAAAGTAATAAAAAGTACAACATGTGCACTAATCTTTTGAGACTAATTATTATTATCCATAATTCACTTATAAATTATTAACAAATTTTTTTCTTTGGTAGAAGAAGTAATTTTTATTTCTCTTTGTTTTTAATCATAATTAAATGTTGATTAGAGTTTTTTAAATTTTAAATCCTTTCTGCTATAACATTAATTTACTAATTATTTTTTCATCGCTCTGTTAACTAGCACAAATAAACAACAAAAATATTTTTAAACAATTTTGTCGTCCTAATTTAGTTTCAAACTTTGAATTTACGCAAAGATTTTTGGCTGAAATATTCGTAGTACTGCACGAAATTTCTCGTTCGTCCCAGTTGTGCGAAAAGTTAATAGAAATTAAATGCTAAATAGTAAAGCCTTCATTTGACATTTATTACATAAACGGAAGGTTTACTAATACAATAATACACTCACTTCAATATTTGCTGAGTGTTTACAATTAAATTAATCAAAACTGCATTTTAATACAAGAAGGATTGTGAAATGATTGATATTTTTAAAGACACAAAATTAAGTATTAAAAAAAAAAGAAACGAAAGGAAAGGAAAACAAATTAATAAATTGAAAACTTACTTGTAAAGCACTAAATTGTAGTTTTTCCTCTTCAGCACTTTGACCAATTTGGGAAGCTATACCCAAGGGCTTAGAAAATGTACCACACCAGGTAGCGAATAAATTAAAAAGATTCCTTTTAAGGTCACGTGTCAATAAGGTAGCACATGATTCCACTAAAAATAAAATTAGAATAAAAGAAATATTTAATCTTTGTGTGATGTTATTTCAAATATTATTGTGCAATCTATATAAATAGTTGTTGACAATTTTGGAACGTTTTGTCTGTATGTCTGTGTCACATAAGAACTGCTAGATATATTTAAATAAAATTTTGTAAGAAGGTCCCTCAGAACCTTGTTTCAAACATAAAATACTTTTTTTCGTAAAAATATATCGAGATTATGTTTTAGCTCCAAAAATAATGTTTTTGTGTAGGCGACAAATCCGAAGCGCGAACCAGCTAGATTTTGAAGTCAAATCACGCAACTACAGGAAATTTGTATCGTAAGAATTGATCTGTTTGAAGACAAAATTAAAGAAAACTATTCAGAATATGATACCAATTACAAAACTAAAAATTTCCAATGTGAGAAATCAAGTAAAAACCCATCCTTGCAGAAGTGCCAACCTTCAGAAGTAACATTCAGGCAAAATTGTCGTCTAGAGAATAAAGAAAGTTGTTTAAAAGCTTCCTAATTCATAAATGTGTAATTGCAAATAATGTTTATTTTTACAACAGTATTGCAGCGCCTCTGAGACTACACTTGTTTAAGCTAGTAAGGTCAGCGTTTAAATGTTGTAAAATAAAAAATCTCAATTTAAATCAGAAAATTTTGATTTCTGGGATACGAGCCCATTTACAGTGGTAAACTTGCTAACCCTCCAGGCTTAAGGGTAGCTCCAAAAGTACTTTATTATTGAATCAATCAATACCTGAACCTTTCGGTAGCTCGAAATCCTAATCTATCTTTTGAAGAAATAAAAGCTTCAGCCCAGGTACGTACATTGCACCAACTGAAACTTGACAAGAATACTTTTTTGCACTCCTGCTTCAAAACCTTTTGCCGAAAATTCGTTATTTGTTTTTATGTTGTTCAATATAAACATTACACATCTATTCTTTTCCTGACAAGAAAGTAAAAGAAAAACAATTTTCCAACAATTATGAAATGAGACCTTCTATTTTGTTCAGCCTAATGTTTTTTACAATCAGTGCTTTTCCGGTACCTCTTTTGTATTTGTTATTTATTACAAATGAACTATTTTACTTACATGAAAAATTCTTTATCATTTTGCGTATGAAATTACAAAAATGTGCCTTGACCTCACGTATGCTGATGTTATCCTTATCCGTTTCAGCAAGTAAATATTGCATGGCGCCATCGATATACTCTACAAATGTTGGATGAAGAGACATTGTATCACGTTCCAGAACACAAGTACTACGAACAAAGAATAAAAATATACAACAAAAACTATTTATAATTGTATTCTTTATATGAAAAGCAAAAGGAAATATCCATTGAGTAAAAAAGAATTATTATTGTCCTCATGCGTTTTTTAACCAGGAATTAAAATTGTAATTTTAAGGTGCGTCTTCTTTTTTTGAAAATATGTTTAAAGTTATTGTGCAACTCTACTTTTAGTTGTATTTAAATATCTTTGTATTTCAGTAATACAATGAATGGTACTCGTTTCTCTTCATTCTCTTAAAAAGTTATCAAGTGTCTGATGTATTTTTTAACGTATTTGAAAAATACTTGAAATGGATTAAATCTTAGATATAGTAAATTATTATTATTTTGTCTAAAATAAAGAAAAAAGTAATGTTTTTGTGAAATGAAATTTTCTTTAAACAAATATATGAAAAGGCACCCTAAGAAATTAATCGACTTTTTTCAGAAGGTACTTTTCTTTTAAGAAAAAACAAATATTTTTGCATAGAGAAAATTTCGTAAAAAAAGCTTTTTAATTAAGAATATTTATTACTCTGTCTAAAACTTAGTGAGAAGTAAGCAGTAAAAAACGGACATCAAGGCGTGACTTTACCTTTTCTAAGCAACATTGCACAGTAATTTCATTGACATTGGTATGAATTCAGAAAACAAATTCTACGTCAATGAAAATTTGACGCAGTCCAATTTTAATATACTGCGTGCTGCAATTAAACTTAAAAAAAGTAAAGCTATATGCAGTGCTTTCACCATGCGAGGTTTTGTATATATAAGAAAACAACCTAATGATAGCTTGATCCAAATAAATGAAATGGAGCACCTGAACCAGTTATTTCCAAATGACTTTCGTGAGGAGCAAGCTGACCTGTCAAATTTACCAAACAATGCATAATTTGCTTAATATAATAATTCTTAAAAATATTGTTTTACTTATTTTATATATTATATTACTCTTTCCCATTCTAAAGTATTACTTTTTAACTTTTAAGTATAATTTAACCTTTTGCGTTGCCTACTTAATTCTTAATGATAACTACAAATAATAATTACTGTTCCAAAGATAGTGTATTCAATTTGCTTCGGATTTTAACAAAACAAAGAAGGGGGCTAAATATCGTGCATATTAATGCACAGAGTCTACACAACAAAATAGATGAATTTCGATATATATTTGCATCAACTGATGTAGATATTATATGCATCTCTGAAACCTGGTTTCCACTGGATGTCAACGATTCTATTTATTATCTTGAAGGATTTAAACTTTACAGAGCAGATAGAAAAGTGATAATTAATGGACGTGAATCAAAATCTAAAGGTGGAGGTGTAGCAATATATGTCAGATGTGGCATTAAATGTATGGTGAAAGAGAAAACGCTTGCTGGAAGCGAAATTGAGTACATATTCCTAGAAATTTCAACTAAACAAAAGCCAAAACTACTGGTGGGAAGTATTTACAGGCCACATAGAGACATTAGATTCGATTCGTTTACAAATCTGTTAGAAAATATTTCTGTTCAATATGATGATATTATTATTATTGGTGATTTCAATTGCAATTTACTTGCCAACAATGTGTTAGTTGATCCAATGTCATCATTAGGTCTTATGCCTGTAAACATAACTACTCCAACGCACTATTGCTGTTCCAGTAATAGTCTAATAGACTTAGTATTTGTAAATAAAAAAACCAAAATTCTACTATATGATCAAATTTCAGCACCGGTATTCTCCAGCCATGATTTGTTATTCATCACGTATGATATATATTTAGAGAAGCAGGCATCGTCCTTCAGCTATAGGGATTTACCTAATATTGACTACAATATTTTGAATTTCCACTTTCAAAATATCAACTGGTATCAGATTTATACTCTCGATGATATTAATGATCAACTATGCATCTTGCAAGATAATGTAAATAAATTATTTGAAATAAGTGTGCCCCTAAAAACAAAATACATAAAGCCAAATAAGGTACCATGGTTTACATCAAATATTAAAAATTTAATAAAGAAACGTAATATTGCTTATAAAAGGTGGAAGAGATTTAAAACTACTGAACTCTATAGTATATTTCGCACAGCCAGGCAAGAAGTCGTTAAAGGTATAAAAAAAGAAAAATCCTTATATTATCAAAGAAGATTCTCTTCTGCTCTTGACAACCGTTCTAAATGGAAAGAAATAAAGAAAATTGGCATAGGACAACCCACTTCGCATGAAATAGATGTAGATATAAATGTTTTAAATCATAAGTTCGTAAATACGGAAATACCAGAACCAATACTGAATGTATATGATGATCTCTGTACTGTTTCTATAGAAAATAAATTTAGTTTTCGATGTGTGAGCCAAAGCGAAGTTTTCACAATGTTTTCCTCTGTAAAGTCCGATGCTGTAGGAGTGGATCGAATGTATCCTGCCTTCTTGAGGGTTCTTATGTCAAAATTATTACCATTTGTTACGCATATCTGCAACACAATCCTAACAAAATCTATATATCCACAAGACTGGAAAATATCCAAAGTTGTTCCTATTCCAAAAATAAATAACGAATTTAGGCCTATATCAATTCTTCCTTTCTTATCCAAAGTAATGGAAAAGATAATGAGTAGGCAAATGAATGAATATATTAAGAAGCAGAATCTCTTAACGAACATGCAATCGGGTTTCATTGAAGGAAAAAGCTGTACTACCGCTCTAATAGACGTAGTAGAAAATATAAGAGCCGACCTTGACAAGAATATGGTATCGTTTTTAATACTACTTGACCATAGTAAAGCGTTTGATACGGTGGATCACAAAATTCTAATAAAGAAGCTAGAAAAACTATTTTATTTTTCGCAATCTGCATGCAATCTAATAAGATCTTATCTTACTGATCGTTCACAGGTTGTCCATCTCAATGGCGAGTTTTCAGAAGCGGTTTACTTAAATAGAGGAGTGCCACAGGGATCAATACTTGGACCCTTATTATTCTGCTTATACATTAATGATTTACCGGATACAATAAAACAATGCAAGGTACATATGTATGCAGATGATGTGCAAGTTTACAAGAGCAGTATTATAAGTGACATCTCTTTATGTGTGGAAAATATCAATAAGGATTTATCTAACATAAGCATATGGGCAGCAACCAATGGGCTAAAAATTAATCCATCTAAATCTAAATGCATTTTTATCTCTAAAGCAAAAACATCTTTGAATAATGATGTAGAAATAAAAATAAACAGTGATACCATCGAGTTTGTAAATTCTTCAAAAAATTTGGGCGTTATTTTTAACAACAAACTTACGTGGTGTAACCATATAACTGGTTTAGTAAGCAGAGTGTATGGAATGTTAAGAAATCTTTGGGCAGTCAAGTACTCGACACCGTACAATATACGAATGTTACTGGCTAAAACATATATAATACCAGTTCTCCTATATGGCTGTGAAATCTATGCTAACTGTGACAGCTCCGATTTCCATAAACTTAATGTTGCCTATAATAGCATCGCAAAATACATATTCAATAAAGGACGTCGTATATCAATATCGAGATTTTCTTACCAAATCTATAAGATGAGTTTTGGAAACTTACTCAAGTTTAGATGTTTGATATTATTGCACAGAATTATTACAACTAAACAACCAGATTATCTATTTGATAAATTACGTTTTTTTAGATCTACTCGAGGGAAGAAATTAATACAACAACAGCATACAACTACTCTATCACAGAGACAATTTTTAATATACTGCACTAGTCTTTGGAACCTGCTTCCCAATCAAATGCAAAATATAAGCAACGCAAATAGGTTTAAAGTTGAGCTACTGAACTACTTTAGTTAGGGTTTTTATTGATTTTTTATAATTTTTGTTTTTTTTTCTTTTAAATTTTATACCTATCATGTAACCAAATTTTTATGTAGTCCTTTCTTAATTGTTACTTTTAAGTTAAACACTTTTTTTTTGTTCTATAAATTAAATGTACTATGATTTCTCACTAGCACTGTAACTTATAAGATATTTTTCTTGTTGTGCTAGGCTAATAAATAAATAAATAAATAAAATAAAATAAAATAAATAAATAAAATAAATAATTTCAAAACAGTTTACTTCTCTCAGAACCACTAAAGATACTTAATGAAGTTAACAAAGGGAGCGTAAAGGGCGGCTTCTAAGTAGGACATCTGGGAAATATAATTTTTTGGACGTATCATATAATGATAATTCAAATGTTAAGATTGTAATGATTTTTTAACGCTCCATTTACTTGAACAATCTAAATTGCCACAAATTAAAAATGCATCAAGAAATTCTTAGAAAATTTCGAAATTATAAATGGTGAAAAAAATAATTTTTTTTAACACATTAATTTCCGGAACAGAGAAAATGGTTTTATACCACCTGTTTGGCAAAAATATTTTTTTACATTTGCCCAATTTAGAGGCTTGTAACATTTTAACCAAAAGCGCTACCGGAACACCCGAAAATCATTTATTCTAAATTTTATTAATAATATAGCAAATGTCCTAAAGTAATAATCCGATCATTAATAAGTACACTGCGCCTAATATACGAAGTTAAGATCAGCCAAAATTAAAAAAAAAATGTAAGTCCTAACTAAAACTGATAACCCACACACGTAAGCAAATTTTTTGTAATTATATTCAAGGTCTAATTAAATTTAAAAATCTTTATATTTGAGTTAAGAATAAACTTTTTATTCCATTAAAATAAAATAATAAATAAAATTCTAGGTCCAATGTACCCTACTTTTGGGCTTCCCCAGAAGCCCCCCTTTATTATAAAGGTCCGACCTTTGGCAGCTCCATTTCATTAAGATATCTTTAGTGGCTCATAAGATGCAAAATAAAGCGTTTTCAAAATATTTAAACGGGTATACAACGTCCATAAATTTAATTAGCTAAATGTTATATTTTTATGATTTATTTTAGTTATAAAATAATTTTTAATAATATAGTTCTAAAAGGAATTATTTTTTAAAAGGAAGACATGCTTTTTAAAAACAAAAGAAGAAGCTTTTCAGAATGATACTTGTGCAAACAAGTCAAGAAGGTTCCACCTCATTAAGATGTTTTTTACAAAGAGGTCATGAAAATTATATTTTATGTAGCTAGTTTTTAGGTGCTTGAAAAATACGTAATAATTCTTAAAGCGATTTTTTTCAAAAGTACTTTTTAAAAAAAAATCTTTTTTAAAGAGTTGGTTTTGAAATGTACTTTAAAGTTTTTTTTTTTTTTTAATCTTGTAAGGTACATTTTCAAAACATACTTTTGTACCTAAAAATCTTCCTTTAATTTCGGATCAAGTTAAAGTTGCACAAATAAAATTTGTAAAAAGTACCTTTTATCTTATTTGTAGAAAATTTATTTATCATAGATAGTGTTCTAAAAACCCTTTTTAAAACAATACTTCGCAGTCTTTATAACACATACGTTCAGAAAACATATATATTTGTTACTTAAGAAAAACCTTTCCAGGAAACAATGTGTCTATTAAAGGTTGGTTATAAAACTAAATTAAAAAAACTAAAAACTAAAAATTTATTATTGAAAAGCAGAATACTTAAAAAATTATAAAGTAATTCTAAAATAGTTATACATTTTAACAATAATTCTCTTAAACAACCTTCTTCTATGTCAGTACTATATTTAAAAAATAATTGTCTTTAAAAAAAAAAAACAAGCAATCGTATTAATCCATTCATATGAAATAAATTTATAAATATCACAATGTATCCTTTGAAATTTTCACTTACCTGACACCGAATGTTCCATTTTCTGCTATTTTCTCTAGAACCCGCACTAACTGCAAACGCAGGGCATCTCTTCTTCTACGCCTTCGCATGTTTTCTTGTTTTCTATCAACAGCTTCCCTTATGTAAACAACTAATTCCTCCATTAAATCCCTGAAAAAAAATGAACAATACTCGTATATGGAATTAAATGAAGCGTTTGTAAGTAACATTATGGAACTTTTATTTTTTCATGACAAAAATAACATCATAAAATCTCAATATTTGTTTGTTGACCGGTTATTTTTATTATTACAAATAAAAATAAAACAAGAAGCACTTTCGTGCAATTAAAGCTATTGTTTTGCAAAGAGAAGATACGTGCGTGTTTGTTTTCTTTGAAACATAATTTTCAATAAAATAAAAACTAAAAATGATTTGTCAAATTTAAATTTTTTTCTCACACCTATTACGGTTTAAAAAAAATTGATTTATCAAATAACAAGAAACTAATGATTGGGACAAGTGCCTTTATTTAGATATTTCCTTTGTTATTTTATATCATTTTTTTATTTCTTTTTTGTAGCTACAAAATACCAAAAATAAACAACAACAATTCTATCGAAAATCGAAAGTTAACAAAAGTAGGACAAAGGCGATGGATTTGGACTCTTTGTGTTCTATTTATTCTCCCTTTAAACAACTCAACCACTGCGGCTACTCAACAACAGCAGTTCTTTCCTTTCTTTTCAAGGCAACAATATTATTTTTTTTATTAGTTTTTTCTTTAATTTATTGTTTTAATTATCGTTCTTATTTTCATAAACGCAGCCATTTTAACAACGAAAAAAGTACATCTTTTGAAACTTAACGTGTTAAAAAACCAAAGTTGGAAAAATTCTCTTGGAACGTTAAACGTAAAATCACTGCGCTATCAAAGTACTAAGAATTGTTAAGGCGCTTTTCTATTTAATAATTTTATTATTATTATTTTTAACTTACTTAAGTGCTTCATGATTGATCATTCCCAAGGCATTAACAGCAGCATCTCGAACATCAGGCACCTCACAACGTAACAATGGGACGACCAACTTGTAAAGGGCCTGCGGTGATGCCATACCCAAAGCAGATTTATCACTGCGATCAGCATTTAATGAATCTGGTGACGAACTAGAAAAACATTGTTTGAAGCATTAAAAGGCAAATTTACTTGTAAAATATTAAAATACATTTAAAAATATATATTTTTTTAAATAAAATAAAACACTTTGATAGGGAAAGTAAAATCAAAAACAAAATAAAAAAATTCTACTTTGTAGTTATTAATAAAAAAATTAAGGAAAAAGCAATAAAGGTTTTAATTATAAATTAGGAAAATAAATTTTAAATATTAAAATTGCATTTAGAAGTACTTAGAAACTATTTCTGGCAATAAGCTTTAATTAATTACTCTAAAGATTTTAAGCATTCTGTTTTGTGTATTTTTTCTCTTGTCAAATTCTGTTTGTTAATTATATTTAATAATTTAAAACATAATTTTCAACAACTGCAGGGAGAAAAACTAACTGGAAAAACTTTTGGACGCACGACCAATAAACAAGAACAATTATGTCAATAAAAAAATTGTACTTAAAGGGCTTTTGCCGATATTTGTGATGGCGGTATGAATATTTTGTGGCCAAGTAATTCTTAACTAGTGGTTTTAGCGCTGTTAGTGGAGTAACTTAAAAATAAAGAAAATAACTGCCGGTTTCTCTACATTTCTTTCGTATATTTTAATTGAAAACAAAAGCAATTTTTTATATTTTGTTTTCAACATAAACATACGAAAGAACTGTTGGTTCGCATGTAGAGAAACCGGCAGATAAACAATCAAACAAAGGGGCACGACCAAAACCACGTTGAAATTTTAAGAACTTGTATACTGTAGCGTCAAGGCTAAAGTATTTTCATCTTTGCCCATAGAGCGTTGTACCCGTCTATGGGCAATTTGATCAATTTTTCTGGCACAAGTTAATTTTGTAAATAAAATTTCACCTTCTGCTGTTTGATAGGTAAACATCGAGCTGTATACCCATCCAACGTTGAGAGAAGTTTGGTAAAAAAAAAAAATGACAAGCAAAAGAAGAAAAATTTTTAGACCCGTGTTTGTCCGGCGAAAAAAATGCTTTTGTGAAAATTATTTCTTTTTTCATGTTATTGTCGAATTTAAATTAATTTGTGTCTTCGGTTTTTTTAATTAAATAAAAATGATTTTTTTTCTCCTAATTAGGATTTGAACAGTGGGGGTATCAAAAAATTTACTTTTTCAGCTTAAGGTTCATTTCTAATTTAATTTCTTAAAATTTTTAGTAAGAAAAATTATTTACAAAAAATATGTGGACGTCTTCCAAAGAAGACAAGACAAATTAAACACCAGCAGAATTAAAAGCAACATTTTCTAGATCGCTACATCCTTCAACAGCTTTCTTCGCATCTATCTACCTTAGGTTGTGTACATTGTAAACATTGGTTAAACAACCAACTAAAAGTATTTCTTTGTTGTTTTCTGTAACTCGTCTTGTATGGCCACGAAAATTTTTTAAATTAAATTATAAAATGAACCTTAAACCTAACAAATAAATCTCCGTGACGCTGTGCAAGGAACTCGAGTATCAATAAAACAGTTTTACAAATGAAACCTTCTTTGTTAAAAAGGGAGGTAAATAAAGTTCTTAAGGGGAATGTTTTAATATTGCCAAGCGATACAAAAGGTAAGCGTACGTGATCAAAATATCTAGTCGCGACAATGAGTGAGGGAGTCCACAATATGAAGTAAAATTTGCTATAGCGAACAACAGACCAAGACAAAGCCCACGACGCGTTTTTACCTGAATTTCTGACATTTTTTTTTAAGGATAAATAAATCTAAACGTGATTGACAATTCATACCTTTTTTACATTCAGTAAGGGGTTTATAGTTTTCTCGTCGTGACTAATAATTGATTCACTGATGAAGAAAAGACTTGGTATTATAGGCCTGAGCTAAAAACAAAAGCAACTGATGGTCCAAGAAAGAACAGAGAAGGCAATAAAATAGGCTGCTAAAGGTATGTTTAGGATTCGAGGAAAGTACAAATTGTCTGCACTAAGTGCAAGAAACTCGATAAAACAGTTAATGCATATCAATAATCATTACTGGGCCAGTTACTAGAAGAAATCGAAAAATTCTGCCGAAGTGTCCAATTCAACAGTCCTATGCAGAAAGATTTAAAGCGAATGCGCAAATAATCTCTGCCAGAAAATCCCATTTGTGAAGACTTTCTGAACTCTTTTGAAAAATCAAATGAATATTGACTGTCTTTCTAATTTTTTTTCAGATCAAAAACTACCTAAAAATTAAAACAATAACAATCAGGAATATTCGATAGTTTGTTTAAAATTAATTTTTATAATTAACTTAACTAAAAGATACAACTTAATATTGTCTGGGAACTTAATAAATTTTTGTCGCCAATTTTGTAAAAACTTTTGCCAAAAGCTTATTTTAATTTATTAAATTTATATAATTTTATTTGAACAAAAATAATTTTAAAACCACAGAATTAAAATTATATGATTTTAATTAAAAGTAAAACTTAGTTGTATTAAATTTAGATTAAAGTTGTTTTAAAATTAAAACTTTATAATTTTATAGAGTATCAAAAAAGTTAACAGCCTGTGTTAGCGTTATATGTGTTATTATTACTCATAATCATCTAAATTAACCTATTAAGTGGGCAAAAAGATTTAAAGCATCTATTATTATTCTATTAGATTGAAGCAGATTCTACTTACTACAGCTTTATTGTTGTTGTTTTTTTTTTTCAAAACTACTTTTTTTATTAAATGAATTTTAATAATTAAAAATTAAACCAATAAAGTTAAAAGTTATTTTATTATTAGCAAAATATGAATGTAAAAACAAAAAATAAATGATTTTGATTAAATGCCAAAACAGCCTGTAGCAAATCAGGAAGATTTATTTCATACGTTTTCCGTTTTGTTTTTTGGTATTTAGAACGTGGTAAAGAAGTAAAAATATTTTTTGAGATTTGAGAGCTTTATATCTCCTGCAACAGCAAAGCTTAAAGCTAATTTTTCTCATTAAAAATGTTAGATTGTATCTTAGTTAAATAGATCTGAAGAATTTGCAACGACTTACCAGTGGGGTGTGTTTGGTAAACGGTAAGGTAACAATTGCTGAGCAGCTGCAGTGACTGTGTTAGTGGAGATGTTCGCTTGTTAGTTAAAACCATTATCATCAGTTTAAGTCCCAACAAAGTAAAGAAATAATAATCACTGTTGAAGAACCACGGTGGACAACGGTTTATAGTAATAAAAATAAAATACCATAAATCACGTTAGAAAAATATAGCGCAGTGAGGTGGAACTACAATAGTTTCCAATTTTTAAGCCATTTCGTTTCGAAAAAAAAAGTTACATTGGAAAATCCAAAGAGTACGTGAGATTGAATTTTTTTAGCAGACAGTCTGGTTCTCAACTTCATCGTTACAGCTCGGCATTTGCTGATATTATTTTCCCATCATTTGCTAAGGAGAATTTGTTTAAATATCAGACACAATTTTGACGAAATTTTCTCTCAACAAAAGAGCAATTTAATTTAATAAGGAATCAACGTATGAAAAAAATAAATCCCTAATATTTGCCTTGACACTGTGCGTTTCATGCTTCCAAAGCTTTCTACTTATTTAACATAAAATAATTAAATCACAAATGCCTAAAATAACTAAATAATTTGCTGTTTTATACAGCGATTCAAATTAATTTTTTTTATAAAAAACTTAATGAAATTAAAAAAGAAACGTAAAACCAATTTGTTTGAAAAAAAAAAATATTTTTTGTAATTATTTTGTATATTTTTACCCCAAACGTTTTTGGCGCGCTTCTTTGCGACCATAGGATAACGGCAGAGTAAAACGCGTCACAATCCCTTCAGGTCCAAATACATTTGAAGGTATATTGTCCAAAGAATCAGATAGAGATCGCGAATCCGATTGATCTTGTAAACTAAACTTCGTACGAGTGTTTTGAAATCAAAGTAGTTTCAAAATGAAAGAAGAAAATTTAAATACAGAAAAAGTTAAACAAAAACAAGGAAATCAACAAACAAAAAAAAAAAAAATGTGAATGATTGAAATTTAAACGATTGCTTAAGAATCAACCAAGTAATGGATATTTAGGGTCGAAAATGATGAAAATTAAAAACAAAAATCATTTATTTTAGATGACACATACACCCAATAACACTGTGCTACAAACAAATTTAGTAACTCCATCCATGGACGTTTAACGAGATTTAAGATTGAAAGCCCGTATGAGAAATCTTAAGTGCAAGAAACGAATCAAATGCATGTACCATTTGTACACCAGCTTTTATAAAATTAGCTGGACTCTAGTAGGAATTATTCAAACTTCTACTCCTGTTATGATTTTTATTTTATAATTAAGAAAACTTGTCTTCTTCTGTTTTTTGCAGCGCAGTGTTATCAAAAAGATTTTTTAATGAATACGCAGTTATACAGTGTTCGTTGCGACCTCTTATAAATGCGACCACACAGACCTTCTAACATGAAAATATCTAACAAATGCAAATGCTTTGAAAATAATGAAACCAAGTGTTATTTTGAGTTCGAGTAATGAGTTTTAACACAAGAGTTTATATAGAAAAATGTGCACACTATAAAAACTACACACACACACCAATACTTATTTAAATAGATAGAACATTAAACATAAATGATTATGATTTCTTATTACGTGTTTAATTGTGCAAAATAATAAAAATTTTGCAAAAAAAAAAATCCTAAATATGAACAGTTTTTAAAACTAATATTTTTAAAAAATTTATATTTACTTGAAATTTGTACAAATATTACAATTATTTTTCTGTTTATAAAATCAAAGGGACGTGTTTAGCGCTTATTAAATTTACAGTCTAAAATAAAGATCGCCACACAAGCCCGCGAGGGTACACATACTCAATACAACCACAAAAAAAAAACTCTCACCAAGATTGCAAAACAGAACACACACATTTCTTAGCTCTCAACATATCCTTAAGTCCATGCCAGCGAGTTTCATCGCGTCTCTAAACTATGCATCGGATTTTGTAAATTTCGCTTTTAATTTGATATTTACTATTGTAACGTATGCAAAGACGAAACAAGAGTTAAATACCGTTTAGAATTCAAAATGATATCAATTTAAAAACGAAATGCACAAATTCTGATGTAATGAGAAATTTCATCATATAGAGACGCGGTGAAACAAAGTAAAACTTTAAAACAGAATTAAAAACAAGTAAAAGTGCTATATTCGGCTATGTCGAATCTTATATACCCTTCACCATATATGTATAACCACATATGTACATGTGGTTATACATATAAATCGGCATAGGCAATTCTTTCTACCATTAGACTTTCTGTGTAAAACAAGCGGCGGAAATGTAAAGGTTTGTGAATACGGAGTACAGACAACCACCTACAAGCGATGGTTGATAAGAAAGACATGAAAAAAATTAGAGGTTGTAGTGTTGGTTTGGCCGCTGTCTCGAAGGACATGGAATGATCAATAGCAAACCGATTTTCAATAGCAAACGTATCGAAACTATGTCTGAACGATTGGCATATTTGGATTTTCCTTGTCAAAGTTGATTTCAACCCCAACACACAGACGACCATCACTCATCGACTTCGCTATGCATAAGAAGAACCCAGAATAAATATACTTTATAGGGTCGAAATGGATATTGTACAAATTACAAATGGAATGGCAAACTTAGATATACCCCTTTTCCACCTGTGGTGAAGGGTGTAAATTTACAAAAAAAAAAAAAAAAAAAAAAAAAAAAAAAAAAAAAAACATTCAGATATTTAATAATTAAATGTTTTGTGTCTGTTATACTTATGAAATGATACGTGGTTTTTTTGGCGAAGAATCACTAATAGGTTCGCATGTAAAGCAGACTCTCTGAATGGTGACCTCTAGTCTAAAGCACTTATGTTCATCCGTAGCACATAAGTGATGGTTAAAGTCACACAAATTCTTATGACATTTTGTTTAGTCGTCACAAAAAGCCCAATTTTAGCGAACATTTACAAAGTGTATGGAATAAAATTTAAAGATGATCTACGAAAAGTTTTTCATTATCGAAAATCTTTTAGTAATCTTAAATGCCTCGTACATTACAAAACATTAATGTAAAGAAAAGAGGGAATGGTAAGTATTAAAAATGCGTTTCGAGTCTTCTTATTACAATAATAATGAAATAATATAAATAATAAAATTATAATATGTTTATAAATTAACATAAGTAATAAATTTTTCTACAGAAATTAGACAAAACGAAAAATTACAGCACGAAACTTTTTATGTCAGATATTATTATATAATTAGGTTGTAACAAACTAAAAAAAAAACACAGGGGTACAATTACATTTCTGCAACTCTTTTTAAAAACATTTTTGATAAATACCCTTTCTTCCTTTCAATTTTATATTTTGATATACCAATCTTTTTTTGTTTTTTTTTTTCTATAATAAAGAGATACTAAAATTATTTAGAATTCATTATTTTTTAAAATACCTCAATTTTTCATTTAGCGTAACTTAAATTTTCCCACTAATAAAACTTATTTTTTTTTTCTCTTTGACATCTCTGGTCTAAAGTTAAGTAGTCTCTCCAAAAATTTGCGAACATCGATTAATAGAAAATATTGTTTCTATTGAATTTAACAAAGCTGTCGATAAAAGTTCTACAAAAAATGTGTGCAGTTCATACTTGTTTCGAGTCAAAATTAATTGTTATTAATAAAAGTACAGTTAAGACACTGCTTGGATAGCATTTTGTATAAAATGCTAAATAGAATGACGCGATTAATGAAAATATCAAATACTCCCACTAATTTATGTAGTTTAGGATATTTGTAATGAAAATTAAAATAAAACTTCTTTGCTGATATATAAAATTGGCTTCTTTCTATAAAACGGTTTATTTTTAAAATACGAACGAAATTCGTAAGCATTAAAAACACAGTAATGAACAAAGAACATAAAAACATAGAAATAGTTCCTGTAAAAAAAATGTATTAATAATAAAAAACCGACTTTAAAACAGATTTTAGCTGTCTGTCTAAATCGCACAGTTGTTTGAAAGCGATTTATTTTGGAGAAAATTCAGTATCTCATGAAGCACTTTAAATATCTCAATACCTTTTCACAGAGCTAAAGGAGAGGTATTTCTCAGTAAACCTGCGAACGGTATGCCCCCTTGGCTGAAGGTAACCTCTAGGTAGTCCACCGAAGTTGGGTACCTCGGACATTTCATTTTTTGAAAAAGTTTATTTTTAACTCTTTGCTTTGCCTCTGTGAAATTTTATGCAGACATTTTCAGTGGTTCATTAGATACCGAATTATGACCAAACCAATTTCAAACCACTGTGAAACGGTTCAAAAGTTTGGCCACATACACCAAATTACATCAACTATTGGTACATTCTCAATTTTATATTTGCTGTTATAGCGGACTAAGAAATACAGGTTCTTTGCAGTAAGCTAGTGGGTCACTCTTTTATTTATAATTTTTAATGTTTATACTTGCTATTTTTTGCTAGTAGTAATCGACATTCTGTCAAATTTTTAAGCGTTTGTGTAAGACAGTTTAGTCGTCACCTATGGCGACACAAGCATTCAAGGTTTTGTTATAAAAAAACAACTAAAAAAATTCTTCTCCTTTGTTGGTCTACCCTCAGCATTATTAACTGCTTAAAGTTAACGAGGCATTGAAATTACTGAATTCTACATTATAGCGGGTGGAGTTTCGGTTCATTTGCAATGCCATATTTTCTCACTATTATGGCGGTGAATTCAGATGCCGTGGAGCAAGATAATAAAATAATGTTAACAGTATATTTAGATGACTAATTCGTTTTTAAATCCATTAAATTTGGTATATTTGTTTAAACGTTTCATACATTAAAAAAAAAAATAAATAACATAATAACAGTAACATTCGAAAACAAACAAGTTTAACCTGCAAACTGTTAATGCTTTGATAATTAAAATACAACAGATTAACCTCGTAGTTTTAATTGCCTGGAGAATTATCCACCTCACCGACTATGAATCATTAGTTGTCATAGTGTAACAAATGCAAATAGGTTTGTGAGTTAGAATTCGTTAAATTTACTAAAGGGGATGTGTATTAAAAAACTGCAAACTACTACTAAAGATAATAAAAGAATATTATTTCCCCTGTACTGATGAATGTATGAAGAAAAAAATGTAATTAATCTCACACATCTCTTGACAATTAAAAGTTTAAAAAAAGTAATTTTAGCAACTATTAAAAGCAACATCCGCTTTGTAAATACATTAAGATTTAAAATACCGACTGTCATGGTGACAATTACTTATGGCTTTTTGGATTAGAAAACTCATAATTCATTAATAATGTGGAGATAATAAAAGAGTAAAAAAATATTATCTAATAATAGAAAGGGTTTTGTTTGAAGTACCTTGGTAATTGTAGTAATTTTAAAAAGAAATTGTATCATTCATATAAAAATATGTATAAATTATTATAGGAAGAAGCAAAGCGTATCGTCTGGTAGCTTTCAATTCAACATTATGGCTTACAAATAAATAGTTGTGTCACAATTTTTACTTTAGTTTTTTAAGAAAGAAGAGTAAAAAATCATGCAGAGTTCGATATGCCGATGTACAGCTGAAAGGAATAAAATATTTTGCAAATAAAAATTTTTTTGAGGTGAAAGGGCTAAAAGAATTAGAGATATCACACAACATTAAAATAAAAGGTATTTGTCGTAATATCACAGCAAAAGTTATATAAAAAAATCCAACTTTCTTTACACAATAACATCTACGTGATTGTTAACAAAGGAAGCAAACCTGTGCACACTTCAGATGGGAAAGAGTCGAACAACAATATGATGGAATTTTGTTTTTAGTAGAAAAACAGAATTAAATCAAAATATTTTCAGTATCCTTAGAGATTTATTCAGCTTTTAAGTTATAATTTCGTAAAAGTTAACAGAAATGTTGGCATTTATGATGTTGTTATAAATTTATTAGTTTAATCCTTAAAATTCATTCGCTCACTTCTACCAACAAGTTTCTAATACATTTTGCAGTACAAATTTTGCAGCTAAAGTTTAAGTAAAAGAAAATTGAGTAAAATAAAAAACTTATAAAATATTTCCATATTGAATTTAATTTACGCTTAAGTTTATGCATAAATTGGAAAATATGTAAATTTTCAAGAAAGTATTACAAAATCCTAAATTTATGTATATGACTCATGGAGAAAAAAACATTTGCATCGTTATTATAAACAAATTAATCTAAAAGTATTTTAAACCGACTTCAAAAAAAAAAAAAAAGAAGGAGGTTATCAATCAAATCGACTGAATGCAGAACTCAGTCATTTCTGAACCGATTTTGAAAATTTTTGTAGCTTGGTAGATTATGTCTCCAGATTGTTCCCGTTTTAAAAACAGTTCAAAATCTTAAGAATTAAAGGGTGCCCCCATACAACATACATGTTTTAAGGTGTTTTATGAACCGTAAAGGGCACTTTCTTAAATTTAAAATAAAATGCGTTTTACTATAGCTCCCAATAGCAAAATGTTATAAAAAATTAAATCTAAAAATTAAAGGGTGTCCCTATAGGTGCGCATATCTTTCGAACCGTTACAAACAAACGCTTACAAATTGGATAGGATGTCGATTAATAAGACCGTTATAATAACAGGTATTAAAAGATGTCCCAATAGTTAGTGTTATTTGATGGTTGTGGCCAAATTTTTGAACTGTTATACACCGAAAGCTGAAATTTACAAAGAACTTGTATTGCTGAGTCCGCTATAACAACAAATGTAAAATTTGGATTAAAAGATTAAAGGGTGTTCCCATGTTTAAAGTAAATTAAACTATACGGCCCTATCGTTTGAACCGTTATATACAAACACTTGAAAATTAAACAGAATGTCCACTATTTTGGAATATAAATATTTAAAATTAAAAATTATAGGGTGTTATAATAGGTGGTATTATTTGATGTATATGACCAAACTGTTAAACAGTTGTAGACAGTTGATTGAAACTTGCAAAGAATCTTTATTGCTGAGTCCGCTATACCAAGTAGCAAACTTGAAATTAGAAAGTAAAGGGTGTCCCTATAACTGACCTAATTTGTCCAATATGGCCCTATCTTTCAAACTGTTGTCGACAAACTCTTGAAAATTAGACAGAATGTCCATAACTGTATCAAGTATAATAACAAGTATAAATTTTTAAAATTTAAAATTAAAGGGTGCCCCCTAAACAAACAATTTTGTTTTACTGTGTCAGCAATAAAAAGTATAAAAAATAAAGTGTGATTGATAAAAATTCAACAAGAAACTTTTAATATAAATTGTTTCTCCTGACTATTCCGATATCGAAGAAATGTCCACAAAGCTTCAGGTTTCCAGTTTTATCTAATTTAATTGCTCCCGTGTTTTAGTAATAACGAAAGGCTGATGTATAAATACGTCAGATTTGCCATAAAGTAAAGTGATAAATGATTTTTATGTATTAAATTAAAATTATTTTAGAGCAAACAATAGTGCTCTGAATGTATCAACGTTCGTGGCAATTTAATAATTTTGTATTTTCATGGAGTTCGTTTAGGTATGGAAGATTGCTCAATGCAATATAAAGGTCTGCTTTTATTAGCAATTTTATTTAATATCAAAAAATTTAACCATTATGAAAAATAGTATCAAAAATTAATCCATTCAAAAAATCAAAAACTGCTGAGTTTTGTGATAAAATACTATACGTACAGAACCATATAATTATATTTGTTTTTTTACATATCACACAAATGATTTCTAAGTATTTTGACTAAAATAATTTCTTATAAATAAAATACAATTAAAATGATTTAAGAAGAATCTATATTCTATACTTCTTTTGCTTTGCTCAAATTTCATGCTTTTCTACGTGAACTTGTCAAATTGAAATTCTTCCTCAATTTCATGACATGTAAATAATTATATTAAATCATCAAAACAGCTTTTATTACTTTTTTGGCTAAGTTTTTTTAAATAAATCATACAACTCGTGTTTTAAATTCTTCAAACTGAAGAACACTATCTGAGGAACTTTGTTCGTTACTTATCAAGCGATAATAAACATCAGCTTAAATCTCTTTGGTTTCATCAGTAGAAAAATAGTTACATAAACATAAGCCATTTGGATGTAAAATATACAAATAGTAGGTCTGTTCCAGATGCATTAGAAAACAGTCCGAACCAGAATTGAAGAATTAAGCTCGCAGCCGGCAAAGTAAAATAACTAATAAAATGGCTACAATTTCACCACCTGTTCTTTTTTTCCTCTTTCCCTTTCTTAAAGAATTTAGCACGGTTACACACTTAATAAATAGGCATTGTTGCCTGAAGTGCTACTTCTCTTTCAACAAAAAAAAAAATAAATAAATAAATAATATATATATATATATATATATATATATATATATATATATATATATATATATATATATATATATATATATATATATTATAATACTACGAGAATCAAGTACTTATTTTTTATCCTTCAATTAATTGAAGCACTTCAACAGCTTCTTCTGGCGACGAAGCGTTGACCACGCATTTTTTTCTTGTTGTGCGGAAACAAGAAGAAGTCATTAGGTGCCAAGTCAGGGCTGTACGGCGGATGACCCATTAATTCGACGTTTTGGCCGGTCAAAAACGCTCTGGTTTGAGCCGATGTGTGAGAGCTCGCATTGTCATGGTGAACAATGATTCGTCTTCTCTTGTCGGTTTTTCGAATTTCTCCGATGACTTCAGGCAAACAAATTGTAGTGTACCACTCAGAAGTGACCGTCCTACGTTGCTCAAGCGGAACAGTCGCCACATTACGAGTTTTGCCGAAGAAACAGGCGACCATTTGTTTCGAAGTGCTTCTTCAACGAACAACTTTCGTTGGATTTTGCTCGTCTTTGAAGACCCAAACGTATTGAGAAGAGAATGAAAATTATATATAATGTTTTTTTATTCCCTCCTGCACTTTATACTCGTTGCTTTAATTATAGTTACCTATGAAATTATATGTTTTTTATATTGAGTCGATTGAATAAATTCATTACAATAGGTTATGAGCCCAGTGTCACGCGTAAAAAAAAAATATTAAAAAATTTTTTTTGAAAATTTGAAAAGGAAATTTAAAAAATGTTTTTTTCTGATTTGTGTGTGTTTAAAAAAAAAAGAAGCAGTAAGGACAAACCTCCCTGGAGCTTTTTCAATAGATAGATTGCGAGGTAGGGAGAACTTTGATATCTGGAAAAGACAAGCAAGATCGTGTTTGGTCATTAAAGGATGCTGGAATGTTGTTGAAAATGGAATAGTTGCGAATGGAGATTTATCTATAGACCAAAAAGCACTAGCAGAAATAACATTAATGATTCATTCAAACAACTATGGTCTCATTGCTAGTGCTAGTACTGCAAAAGAAGCCTGGGATGCATTGATGAATGCATATGAGGGCAAAGGTCTTACAAGGAAAGTAGAATTGCTGAAATATTTGGTAAATCTGAAGATGCAAAATTACAATTCCGCTCAAAACTACATAAATGAACTAGTAATTATTGCTATTAAAGTAAGAAATGCTGGACTTAATATAGACGATGAATTAACAGCGTCGTTGATGTTAGCTGGTTTGCCCGATGATTACAAGTCTTTAGTAATGGCTGTTGAGAATTCAAAGGAGAAATTAAGTGTAGACATGGTGAAAAATCTGTTATTGCAAGACGCCAAGTTTGATGAAAAAACAGATAGTAATGAAGCAGCTTTATATTCAAAAGAAAATCGTAAGAAGAAGCAAGTGCAATGTTACAACTGCAAAGAGTTTGGACATATTTCAAGAAACTGTCAAAAGAAATTTAAGAATACAAGCGATAAAGGTCAAAAAAACAAGAAAGAATTTTTATCAACATTAGTAGCATTTACGAGCAATAGCTTACAAGTTTGTAACAATTTTAATAATAATCAAATTGGAATTAAAGAAACTGGTTGTGTAAATTGGATTATTGATAGTGGTGCAAGTAATCATATGGTAAATAATAGTGATTTTATGCACAGCAAGAAAACTATTGAAAATAAAAAAGTGGTAATTGCAAATAATACTGAATTGAATGTTGAATGCGTTGGCGATGTCAATTTATCAAATAGAAATCCAAATAAATATATAACCGTTAAAAATGTGGAATACGTTCCTAATTTGTGCGCAAATTTATTATACGTTAAACAAATGACAGGAAATGGAAACAAGGTAATATTTGAAAAAGAATCCTTTAAAATTTTTGATAGATATGGAAATTTAGTTGCAAAAGCCAAAATAGTAAATGATCTTTATCAAATAAAAACTGAAATTAATGTGCCAAAAGGAAAATTGTTTTTATCTACAAAAAGTTTTGAATTGTGACATAGAAGAATGGACCACACTTGCAATAAAAAGTTACAAGAAGTTAAGAAAGCAACTAATGGTGTGAGCTTTGGAAAAGAGTCAGATAATCCTTAATAATATGTGTAAAAGGAAAACAAACCCGAAGATCAAACAAAGATGAAGGTACAAGAGCAACAGAATTATTAGAGTTGGTTCATTCTGATGTTATTATACAAGATCATTTTCCGGATCAAGATTCCTGGTAACATTTGTAGATGATTTTTCAAGGAAAGTATTTACGTATCCGTTAAAAAACAAGTCAGATGTGTTTAAAACTTTTGTTGAATTTAAAAATATGGCTCAAAATCAATGCTCAAAAAAAATCAAAATACTACGTACTGATAATGGAGGCGAGTATTAAAGTAAGCAATTTTTCCAATGGCATTTTACATCAAAAAACTTGTGCCTATACCCCTGAACAAAACGGTGTGGCTGAAAGATTAAATCGTACTATAATAGAAAAAGTAAGATGTATGCTAATTGATAGTGGGTTAGATTATCGATTCTGGGCAGAAGCTGCAAATACATCTTGTTTTTTTTATTAAATAGAATACCTTGTCGTGGTGATTGTCGAAGCCCAGAAGAAATATGGTCTGGTCGTCGTCCAAATTTGAAATTTGTTCGTGTTTTTGGATGTCCTGCTTTAGCTCATATTCCAAAAGAGAAGCGTAGTAAATTAGACCCAAAATCAGTTGAATGTATCTTGGTAGGCTACAGTTCTGAAAGTAAAGCCTACAGATTATTTAATACAAAAAACAATCAAATAATAATAAGCCGAGATGTTATATTTTTAGAGCAAAGTAAGTCACTCATGAAGCGGGACGATGATTTTTATTACCCAGATTTGCTGCAAGGTGAGAATGTCAATTCAGGGGAGTGTAGTAAAGTGTTGGAATTGACATCTCAAATTCGTAATGAAGGAATCTCTCCAATACAGGCAAACAATGAATTAGTGCCAGAAGTTAGTGAGATTCACGATAATGAATCCGATTTAAGTATTTATGATGATTCTGTGGAATGGTCTTCATCTTTACCAGATTCAGTTGAAAATGTTGATGCTGAATGGGTACCAAATGTGTATGAAGTACAAAATATGCCGTCAACTAGTAATGTACGCAGATCAAAAAGAATAGCAAATAAAACATCATTTGACAAAAATTTTTGTGCGATGAGCTTCGTGTCTGATGACCCATCAAATGTTCAAGATGCTATGTCTTCAGAAAATGCTGAAAAGTGGAAAAATGCGATGACAGAGGAAATGACTTCATTAGCTGTCAATGATACATGGGTACTGACTGATTTACCACCAGGTCAAAAGGCAGTGAAATCAAAATGGGTATTTAAAACAAAGTACGATGCAAATGGTAAACCCTTGCGATGGAAAGCGAGATTGGTGGCAAAAGGTTTTATGCAACGTGAAGGCATCGATTTTAATGAAACTTTCTCTCCAGTAGTAAGGTATGTTTCCATAAGATATTTATTAGCGTTAGCTGTAAAGTATAACATGCATATACATCAAATGGATGCTGTATGTGCATATTTGAACGGGTCTTTAAAAGAAACAATATATATGCAACAGCCAGAAATGTTTGAAGGCGACAGTAAAAAAGTATGCAAACTTCAAAAATCGATTTATGGGCTGAAACAATCTGGAAGAGTTTGGAATGAACTTATTAATAATGAATTACTTAATATGGGTCTAAATAGAAGCGACGTAGATCAATGTATTTATTATAAAGTAAATAATAATGAGATGTTGTATGTAGCGATTTACGTGGATGATGTACTGATATTTACAAACAAATTAAGTATGATAAAATTAGTAAAACAAAGGCTTAACAGTAAATTTAAAATGAAGGATGTGGGTGAAGTTTCTTCAGTTCTTGGAATGAAAATTAAAAGAAATCAAGATTCAATTAAAGTTGATCAGTCAAAGTATATTTCAGATGTGTTAACAGGCTTCGGTATGAGTGATTATAATCCTACAGCAACACCTATAGATTATAATCAAAAATTATCGAAAGATATGTGTCCGAAAAATGAAGAAGCTAAAGAAGAAATGTCTAAAGTACCATACATGCAAGCAATAGGATGCTTATTATATGCTGCACAGATTTCACGTCCTGACATATGTTATGCCGTAAACATATTTAGTCGTTTTAGTTCAAATCCTGGAAAACCACATTGGGAAGCTGTGAAAAGGATAATGCGGTACTTGAAAAGAACAATTAATAAAGGCATTATGTATAAAAAGAAAGTAGATGATGAAATAACTGGCTATTGTGATGCTGATTAGGGTGGAAGTATAGATGATCGCCAATCCACTTCAGGAAATGTCTTTACTTATCAGTGTGGTGCTATTTCATGGAATACTAAAAAGCAAAAGACCGTCGCATTGTCATCGACAGAGGCAGAGTTTATGTCACTCACAGCTGCTATACAAGAATCTGTATGGTTAAAACGTTTAGAAGCTGAACTTAATCCCAAATCTACGTTTGGAGATATTTTATTTTGTGATAACAAAGGTATAATACAAGTTGCTTTAAATCATAATTATTCTACAAGAACTAAACACGTTGATATCAAAGCCAAATTTATACGCCAGAAGATAGACGAGAAGGAAGTCATACTAAAATAAATTTCTACAAGTTAGATGGTTGCAGATATTTTTACCAAAGCTGTCACATCACAGAAGTTAGAATATTTAGCAAATAAATTTGGACTTGTTTAATTTTGTTGTTGTTATTGTTTGTACATAAAATGTAATATTTTATTTATTATAATTTTATTTAAGTAGTGCATGAGGATATCTGAATTTTATTATATAATGTTATCATTCAGGGAGAGTATTGAGAAGAGAATGAAAATTATATATAATGTTTTTTTATTCCCTCCTGCACTTTATACTTGTTGCTTTAATTATAGTTACCTATGAAATTATATGTTTTTTATATTGAGTCGATTGAATAAATTCATTACAATAAAACGGTCGATTGTTGTTTCGTTTCGGGCTCATACGCATAGATCCATGATTCGTCACCTGTGACGATCTTATAAACGTCTTTTGAAGCACCGCAATCGTATTTTTGCAACACTTCTTTGCACCAATCGACACGAGCCTTTTTTTAACGACTTTTAAATTGTGCGGGATCCAACGAGAACAAACCTTTTTTACGGCCAGGTGTTTATGCAGTATCGAATGTATGCTGGTGGAAGAAATGTCCAAAGATGTCTCTATCTCTCGGTATGTCGCATGTCGATCTTGCATTATGAGTTCACGCACGGCATCAATGTTCTCTGGCACAACAGCCGTTTTTGGACGACCTTTACGGAATTCGTCTTTGAGCGAGCTTCGGCCACGATTAAATTCATTATACCAATTTTTCACAGTGCTATAGGATGGTGCTTCATCGCTATACAAAGATTTAAGTTCATCAATGCACTCTTGTCGTGATAATCCACGTCGAAAGTTGTTAAAAATGATGGCACGAAAATGTTTACGAGTTAATTCCATTTTTTTCTATATTAATTTTTTCAAGTCACTGTAACAACACAAATAATGGTCGTACGTCAAAACGTTTTGAGTACGATTATGCTTAAAAATAGCAAACTTTCCAATGGAAATGTCAGAATGCACTTGGCAGCACTCAGTGTTGCCAGGCCAGAAATATATATAGCAGCCCTCGTATAAACCATATTTTTATTTCAAAAACTGACTTAGAAAAAAATAGAAAATAAAATTAATTATAAAAGTGAAATAAGCATTGATAATTT
The DNA here is from genome assembly GCA_937654795.1 of Cistogaster globosa. NCBI lineage: Eukaryota > Metazoa > Arthropoda > Insecta > Diptera > Tachinidae > Cistogaster > Cistogaster globosa. The sequence goes on along the minus strand of OW569405.1, from coordinate 62,577,789 downwards.
ATTAAAATTCATTCGTTTTTTACGAACATTTTATGTATTGTTGAAGATGAATAATAATAATCACCATAATTTGTCCATTTGAAACAAAACACATGTCAAATATAAATTTAGCTTTCATTTTGCAACTTAATGAAGTAAAGCTATAATTTAATTTTAGTTTATTTAATTTAAATTTAACATTTATTTATTAAATCTGATGGCAGCACAATATTTTTAAGTAAAAATTTAATTCACTTAATATTCAACAGGTTGTTTAACCTTTGTGTAAAAAATAAGGGACAGGTAGTAGGGTAGCAGTACTATAGAAAAATTAAAAACTGAATTAATAATTTTATAAAAAACGAATAAAAGAAATTTATAAAACGTATTATATGGAAAGCAAACGGCAGTGACACTTAAACATTAATAAACATACTGTACAGTGTGTTGGTTGTCAAATGGTAACCATATCAAAAGCACCAAACTTATATGGGACTCAGATAGCGAAGATAGCGAAGAGCACATTAAAAACATAATCAGAAATAAAAATATGCGCTTTTGCTGTCATCAAACATTTCTACTTAAAAACAAAGCACTTGAAGATATCAAAACTAAGCTAAACAAAAATTCGATAAATTGCATAAAATTTTTAAACCAGATAATTATCCAAAAGCAAAGGTATGAAAAAACTGCCTAGTTCTCCAATGACAACGTGACAAAGTTTAAAAAGATTTTCCCTCGATTCTAACAACATTTTAAGCCGCAAATAAAACAGGATTCAATCACTTGCCTCTTAGGTCTACTTGAAACTATTAAATTTTTCATGAAACAAGCACGAAATTTTTGTTTCGTGGTAAAGCAAGAGGGATAAGAAATATGGCTTCAATATTGAGGGGATGTTACTATTGCTTATATTTTAATTAAAATTACGCATATCGCTCCAACTTGAAAAGAAAATTAAAAAACAATTGCATCAAAAAACGCATGGTATAAATCTGGGCATAAAGTGAAACAGAAAAGGTGAATCAAGAACCAAGAAAACGGAAATAGTAATGAGACCATGACCACAGAATTAATTTTTGTTTGAAATAGTTTACATTTAATATTTTATAAAATAAAAAGGCGAAGAATATTATTTTTGACAAGAAAATTTATTATTTGGAATCTTTATTATATTAATTTACTTTAATTGTGCTTGATTTCTTCAAATATAAATGTTTCATAATGTTCTCATGAAATATTTATTATTTCAAACTAAAAAATGAAATGTATTACTGCGGGGAAAGCATATCCATATGGCCATTTCACTACTGCTCATATAGCTCATCAGTGGATTTTACCCAAATTTTTTAAAGAGAACCTCAGAGTCTTATACCAAAAGCCAAATTAATTAAATGAGAACTCTATTCAATCAATAAGGCAAAAAGGCCATAAAAAACTCAAAAATTTTATTACAAAAACACAGTAACCATTGAAAAAAAATCAAAATAGTTACTCAATGGTTACTGTGTTTGCCTATTAAACGAACGATGTGCTCAGAAATGCTTTACTACCAATTATCGATGCTCTAACGTTGAGCGTGGACCCATTAAAAACTTTCCCGAAATTAACAAAATTACTGACAAAATCTGACCATAAGTTGAGTGCCAATCATATTAAAAAGTAAAATAAGAAATAAATTTTCGCTAGACAACGCATTCGTTACAAAAAAAGTAAATGTATAAAATAAGCTGTGAGATGAAAAAGCGTCAAAACCGGAATACCGTTATAAAAAGGTAGACCTATCCCTGCCTCTGTTTTGGTACAGCTTTTCCAAGTATTTAAGTGCATAAACTTTAATAACTAAACAAAGTTTCATGAAGCTTGAACTTTTCTTCTATATTCTACGTAATTTTTCACTTCAGGATAAAAAGGTCCCGAAATTTTTATAAATTTATTTTTATTACATTTTTTCAATTACAGCATGTGTAGCAAATTTTTACGTTAACTCATTCTAATTTTAGTCGGTTGTTATATGAAATGAATATACTGTGCAAGGTATTATAAAAAATAGCAGCATAATTTTTTTACAGTCAAAACAAATCAGCTTTTTGTTGAATAAAAATCAATTTATTGATTTTATAAAGAAGTTTTATTTATGATTTAATTAATAATACAATGAACTGATTTCATTTTCTTTTTTTATGTTAGGAGTCAGAACTCTTTATAGGAAAAAAACGCTACAAAATGCAAATTTTATTTAAATATCAACATTTTTTTATTTGAGATTTTTTGAACAAAAACTGAAACTGGTTCGAATGATCCACTTTAAATATAAAATAAATACTTTTGACATTTAAATTTAAATAAATCTAATAATGAAACCGTTATTTGATGCCGAATCTTACAATCTTCATGAGTGTTACATTTACATTTTGTAGTAAATTTTTTTATTAAAATTTTATTCGTGCCATTGACACCATGGAATAGTTAAATTATGAAAATGTTCCATGAACGTTGTTGTGTTTTACTGAGACAGTGTCAAGCTAGAGAAAAGACTTTGATTTTAAAAAATATACAAGAGAAAATTCTAATAACTAAAATAAATTCATTCATTCAATTGAGACAGAAAGAACTTTATTATGTCGCAAGAGCATGACCAGCCTGATTTTCTAAAAAAATACGTTTTAATGATGGTTTCAGTTTAAGATTCTCATAAAATTCGATAAGATGTGTTGCATTTTCGACAATCACATGTGTAAACTTTTAAAAACAAATGATTAAAATTTAATACTCAACAACTTGCAAATGACCTTCGTCACTTACGTTAAGTTTGCTCAAACTTCCACATTTGAAATATTAATGTTAAAAAATCTCTTTTGTAAGTTTAGTTTTCATAGACCGTAAGCTGTCATCTGTCACGTGCCACTTTTTATACCCTTCATCACAAAAAGTGGAAAAAGGGTATATCTAAGATTGTCATTCCGTTTGTAATGTCTACAATATGTATCCATTTTCGACCCCATAAAGTCCGTGTCAGTGTTAAAATCAACTTTGCTAGGGCACAAGATGAACTAGAGAAAATTGAAATTCGCCAATCGATCAGACATAGTGTCAAAAGAGGTGTTATTGAAAATCAGAAAGATCAGTCCATGTCTTTTGAGGTAGCGGGCGAAACACCACGTCTGCCTAATAATTTGTATATACCATTTTGAACAATGAAATAACTCTAATCGAAAAAGCAAATGTATGGGGCGATAGAGAATTCAAAAATAAGAAGAAAAAACATGTGAAAAAATTGGCGCTCGCCTATATTTTTCGAGTTATGGGCCTCCGTACTTTTTATAGAAAAGTACGATTTTTACCATATTTTGTAAGACATCAATATGGGTATCAATTAAATAGACCTTTTTAGGAAATACTATTTTTTTTAATGCGTAACCCATTAAGAGGCGAAGACATTTTTATGTAAAATTATATAATTTGCGTTTTTGATTGGAGTTAGTTGTCTTTAATAGATTTACACAGATGGTGAAGGGTATATAAGATTCGACATAGCCGAATATAGAACTCTTCTTGTTTATCATAAATTTTTATAGCACATTTGGAGACAAATTGATTTCAACGCGATTTCGGACAAACGAACATCGCTAAATAAACTTCCCTAAACTTCCCTTCCCAGCTGTGTTGAAAGTTATAAAAAATCTACACTTTTTGTTTTACTTTGAAAAATCATACATAAGAATAAAATATTTTTTTTTTTAGATAATGGAATATTTCAACAAATGAAAAAAATCTGAGCTTTATCCGATTGAACGAATTAATTGTTTATCTTTATATATTAAAGTGTAGAATTAAACAGTTTCTGTAAAATTTATATTAAAAAAAAAAACATAATTCAAAACTAATAAAAATGATCAATATTTTTTTAAGCGCCCAATAATTAACGTTAATCTTTAAAACTTGTTTTTAACAGCCAGTGTCATATGTTTAATGATGTTTTATATGTCACTAAAAAATTAGTGAAAACTAATTTAAACTAGTTGGTTGCAAGGCAAAAAAAATAATAACAATAATAATAAACTGTAAACAAAAATGTGTCAGTGATTTTTCAAAACCATCAAACATTTAGATAAATTACGAACCATTAATACACCTATTGAACATAAATACATACATACGCACACAAGCATAACATTTTTAAAACAGTTATAAAAATATTGTTTTTGTTTTTCAATTATTCTTTGGAAATTACATCGACATCCGATAATGTGCTTCTTTTTAAATGCAAACATTAAGTTTTTTGATATCCTGTATTGAAATATTTGAAGGTTTCCCTAAAATAAAAATTATTTGTATGCACACTATACAATAAAGGATGCTCCAAAGTTAACGCAAGATTAAAAATAGAATTGAAAACACAGTTGTAACTTATTACCCTATCACAACAATATCTGTCCGTCTATACATTCATTACAAGCTTTTCTATCTGGAACCGTAAAAGCAACACACTTGCACAGGAGTTGTATTAATATGGCCGATATAACAACAAATACTGAAAAGAAATTAAAAACTAAAGGGCGAAATTGTATCATTTGTGTTTTAAAATATCAATATCAGATACTTGGAATGACTACAAGTGTGTCCCCGTAGAAATGTGATTTTCGCGTACATCACCTAATCTTCTAAACCTTCAATTTTTACAGCGTGTTCATTCTCTAGTATGAAGATGGATGACCCGTTCACGGAACAAAACTCTAAGTGTGTAAGTCCAGCTCACACCTTGTTGATATTTTTATTGCATCATAAAAAACTCCTCTGTACTTAATCTTTCGTTTAAATATTTTTTAATTATGCAGTTGATATCACACTTAGTCCTAGTAAGCTTCTGCATAACACACTAGTAGAATGCATTTTTAAAGAAAGTGACCAAGAAGTTGTTATACCCCAGAACAGCGCCATTCACATGTGGGTTTTTTAGCCCCAATGACAGCTTTCAAAGCGATCAACAAACTCATCTAGTAAATAGGTGCTTAATCGCACAAAATAATTTTGATCATAATGTCAGTGTCCATGCTTACATTTTTTTAATACAAGTCGGAAATAAAAGTGCATTTTTCTCTAGCGTGGACCCTATATTCGTCATTATTTCAAATGACAGCTGTCAGCTTGTTTTTTCAGATTGTCACCACTTCATATTGAAACTTCGAGTAAGTTTTGGAATGCCATTATTTCTCGATGCTCTCTAACGGGCTATGTGAAAGTTAGGCTTGTCATTTCAATTCAACTTTTAATTTAATTATTTTGAACAATTTTCAACAAGCGACCACAGCATTGTGACGAAAGTAAGATCTTGAAACCTTTTTTTTTTGTTGTCAATATGTGCATGGTAAAAAGCACAGGTGAATAAATTGCTTTCACCACTACTGGTGTGTGTAAAATATAATATTACACTTAGCTAACACAAGTTGAGCTGCGTTGGTAGAGGAACGTGCTGTAAAACAGAAGGTCATGAGTTCAAACCTGGCAGATAACGTAAAAATATTTTTAAATTTGATAAGTTAAAAATAATTTAGCAGATAAAAAAGAATTTATAAAATATCAACTCTTGCCACCCATAATGGTGTAGGGTATACAAAAAAAAAAAAATAATAATAATAAGACAAACGAGTTTTCTATACAGTTTATCTGTTAATTTCAGTTTAATTATGAAGAAATTCTAACACAAGATCTCTTAAATCTACACACCACTGAGTGTGTAAATGTTAATGAAAAAACTTATTTGTGTATTTTTTATATACGAGGAACTGCTAATAAGTTTTCAAAAAATATTCATATGGTTTTAGAACATAGGCTCGTTTTATCTAAAAAAAAACAAAACAGGATTTTAGAAGACAAGACAAGAACAACAAATTACTATTCATTCTAGTTTTCATAAATTCGAGAATAACACTGTTTTTATAGAGGTTTTTGTTCCGAAATGGCTTTTATTTATTTAAAAAAAATATTTTTCAACATGTCGCCGCAATTAATTAGAAAATCGAATAAAATCTTGAGTATAAGATGGATTTGGCAACAAATCGAAATATTTATGGTATCGGTGCAGTAACTTATTTTAAAGAGATGTAGCAGGCAACAATGCCTATTAGGAAAAGGATAGAGAAGAGAAAAGGACAGGTGATGAAAGTACAGCCATTTTATTAGTTATTTTACTTCGCTGGCGAACGTGCTATACGTAGAATTACTGAAGAAGAGGCTGCGTGCTTTATTGTTCATTAAACAGAAAAAATACAGGGGTTGAACTCTGGCCAACCTGATACGTACCGTGACTACAGCAGATTCAACTTAATTGGCAAAATAATTATATAACCTTCTTTGATAGAGGAAGTAGAGGTGAAGAAGTTTGGTATAGTTTTGGGTCACCAGCGCATATTTGATATCGAAAATGCAAATAAATTTTAAACAGATTTCTTGGAAAGCAGCAAATATTTTCTACCACGCTAAAACAAAAAAAAAAATATGCACTGCTAGACAAATCATTTTTTTTATTTTGTGTAACGCTGCTTTGCTTTTCCAAAGTAAGAGCTTTTTTCTTTATTTTTTTTTTTTCTTTGTTTTTTTCTTGCCCGCAGCAAAAAACTTATATTTTACTTTTCAAGTGGAAGTTTCGATATTTTTTTAAAGTGAAAACTAAAAATTAGTAAAGAAACGTTCAACTTCAGGTAAGTGAAATTATTTTCCATTATTTTTAGTTTGTGGAAGCCCTACAGCTGCAACTTATGGTTATTTTTCGAACAGTGTTAAAGCGCTTAAGAAAACAAAAATCACAAAAAAATCTGACTTATCTCAAAATGAAAGTTTCATTATTAATTTTTAGCTCGCACTCTATAAAAACTATCGAAATTTTTATGTTGAAATTTTGATAGTTAAAAAAAAAACGTAGCAGCGTAACAGCAAATTAAAGAAAATGACTCTTTGCCAAGTACCGTAGACATTTTTACTTAAATGTGCTAGAACAAATAAGCTGTTTTCTGAACTTTTTTTATTAGTTTAAATTTGCGCCGGTATCCCAAAACCATACCAGGACCTCAAGTGTTCTTAATGTTGTTCAAAGGGGTTCTTCGTTTAAGCATCCGGTATCAAACATTAATTATGATTAGTTAAGTTACTTTTTATTCAAAATTAAAACAAAAAACACTTTTTTTTAAAGTTGTCTTTAGCAATTATTCTAAAAAAATATGGGTTTTTCCTTACAATTTGCCCGTCGTGTTTTGAAACCTGACATTTTTCATAAATTTTCAATGCTAAAATCTGAGTTTTTTTTTTTTATAAATTTGTGCAAATATTTTAGACTTATCCTCGTATTTTATTATAATACCCTTCACCACAGTTGGAAAAATGCATTTTCAAAGTTTGTCATTCCGTTTGTAATTTAAAAAGTATTTATTTTCGACCCCATAGAGTGTAAATATTCTGAGTTGTTATGTATAGCGAAGTTGATTGAGCGATGTCCGTCTGTCCGTTCAGGTTTGGGTTGAAATCAATTTTGCCAGTGCACTAGATAAGCTAGAGAGAAGTTAAATACGCGAAATTATCATTTATCAAATGAAAAAATTGGCGCTCTCCCACATTTTTCGAGTTAAGGGCCTCTGAACTTTTCATAGAAAAGTACGATTGCCCACCATTTTTTTATGATATTAATATTGGTATTGTTTAAAAGCATTTCTAAGCCATTAAGAACCAATGACATTTTTATGTTTATGTTTTATGTCACTAAACTAGATTTACATGTATGGTGAGGGATATATAAGATTCGGGATAGCCGAATATAGCTCTCTTACTTGTTCTTTTATGATGTTGATAATTTTTACATAACTTGAAACGAGAGCTCGTAATCGAAATACGATAATTCAGCCAACACATGATTCTTAACCACAAGCAGATTATTTATTAAAAAAATGACCAACGATAAGAAAATATAACATAACGCTATTATTTGTCATTAGAAGTATCATCAAATTTATTTTTGGATTTCAACAGATGAGCTTGCTTGAATAAACATTATCTCAAACACAGCAGAGACATATTTAGAATTCTCAAAAAAGAAAAAAAATCTGATAAGACTTTAGGCATCCAAAAATACCGCAATATTACAAACAAAAAAAAAACAACTTGTTTTGAATTTGATGTCGAAATATTTTGTAAAGTCTTTAAAGATTGGAATAGATTTTTATTATATTTTATTTATTATACTCAAAATCTTATAACTTAGAGCAGAGCAAATGACAAGTGAATTTAGTACATAAATGATGCAGAAGTTGTTGGAATAAATCTCAAGCAAGTAGGTGTGCTTTTGCTTAAAAATGTTTTCAACTTAAAAGGGCTTTCCTAAAGTGAAAAAAATTTTAATTCTATTAGAATGTGCAATTTTTACTCACGCTTTAGTGGCACTCGTTTCAGCTTCAGAAATTTTTCATGTTCATTTTGAGTATTGTGACTAAATTTCGCTGTTACACGTTAAGAATTGTTCTTCAAAATGGAAATGGTTTTGGGTTTTGGGACTGTTAGCGATTGGCTTCAAATAACCTGTCTTCTGATATAAAACGGGACAGTAAACGATATCGGCCCATTTTCGAAAGAGACCAAAGTCTTCCTCAAACTGTTGCACGTTTTACTAACATCTAATTTCAAAAATGGATGAGACCTTTCCTGGATATGAGTCTTCTTTATCCAGAGACACACAAATATTCTTACAGGATGTAACGTGATATGCGATTATATTGATCATAAGAACTTTAAAGATTTAAATCAATTTTTATATTTTTTCCTTTGAAAATTTTACAAAAGACGTTACCAGAATCCCAACGTCTTTTGGGAAAATTCGTTATTAGTAACGTGACATAAAATTTACGTCTTGCTTTATAAACTAACAGCAACAAATAACATTTCAAACTGAACATCCAATTAAACAATCAAAAAAAATTTATAGTAAAAGAGAAAAGTCGAAGTTGCAATGGATTTCTCTAAAAATATGTAAAACAAACGATATTTACAAATATAAAAAAAAAATGTGTTTAAATTCTGAAACATTTGTAGGGAGTTCTAATGTTTGACAGTGCCAACCGATTAACGGTTAATCGCACATTAATTATTAAACACAAATTAGCAATTTGAAAAATCTATAAAAGATGCTGCCAGAGATAAAAGTGAAAACATTATTTCAGATTACATTTGAAAGGTTGGTTCATTGTTTGTTTAGTGTTTGGCTGTCTGACTTGATTGTTGTCTGCTTAATCAATAATTCTTAATAATTTAAGTTTATAACAATAATTTTTTTTGCTTAAACTTGAAATTCACAAACAGTCTCTCAGTCACAATCTAAACTTAAAAAATTAATAAACAAAAAAGTAAGAAAAAAAAACACAAAATCAATATGAAGTTGGTTGTTTGTTTGTTGGCGCTGTTTTGCGGACTGACTGTGGCCCAATTCGGTGCCTTTAATAGTTTTGGCAGTAATGTTGCCAATAAATTTCAAAGCGGTGTTAACGCTATTGCTTCACAAGTTTATCATGTGCCCTTTGTCAATAATGCCAAAAATTTTGCAGATTTTGCAGTGAGTGACAAATAAAAATTAATTCAAAGTGTTTTTGTTTTTTAATTAATTAACTAAATTTCAGAAACAAGCTGGCAAGACCTATGCCAGTGCCGCTGAGAAAACTTTACGTGAAAGTGTCTTTAAGGCTCACAAACAACTTATTGATGCCAACAATTTAGCTTTTGCTGCCGGTAAATCAACTTTCGAATTAACAGCCAATGCTTTTTCAGATGTCACTTTCGATGAACTGCTAAAACATTTTACCGGCAACCGCAAATCCAGCCAGGGCGAGTAAGTTTATCTAAAGAAACATGTGCAGAAGTTGTTTAAATTCTGAACTACTTTTAGAAATTTGGCCAAAAAACATCGTCAAAAGGCTGCTGTAAAGAGTGCAGCTGCTATTCCCGACTCGTTTGATTGGCGTGAAAAGGGTGGCGTTACACCAGTCAAATTTCAAGGAGAATGTGGTTCATGTTGGTCTTTTGCTGTAACTGGCGCCATCGAAGGTCATGTCTTTCGCAAAACCGGTAAACTAATCAACCTTTCCGAGCAACATTTGGTAGATTGTGGCAAAGAAGAATATGGTTTGGCTGGCTGCGATGGAGGTTTTCAAGAATACGGTTTTGAATTTGTTACCACTCAAAAAGGTATTGCTAAGGGTGATAAATACCCTTATGTCGATAAGAAACAGACTTGTTCGTATAAGGAAAATATTAAAGCGGCTGAAATAACTGGTTTTGCTACAATTGATCCCAAAGATGAGCAGACAATGAAAAAAGTTATTGCTACTTTGGGTCCTCTGGCGTGCTCGATCAATGGTCTTGAGTCTCTGTTGTTATACAAACGTGGCATTTACGCCGATGAAGAGTGCAATAAGGGCGAAGTTAATCACTCAGTTTTGGTTGTGGGCTACGGCAGTGAAAACGGTTTAGACTATTGGATCGTCAAGAACTCTTGGGACAAGGCCTGGGGTGAAGAGGGTTATTTCCGTTTGCCAAGAGGCAAAAACTTCTGCGGTATTGCAAGCGAATGTAGTTATCCCATTGTTTAAAAGATTTTGGCTTTTGAAGGAGAAGAACAAGTTCTCGACTTTGTCAAATGAAACCTTTTTGTTATATAAATTAAATAAAATATGTATAATTTTCTTGAACCAACAGTAAATTTCCTAACTGCTGTAAAAGGCTCTCGCGAAAAAATGTTAATATTTTTAAATAAAAAAATATAGGAATTTTTTAAAGGATTTATATTTGACGCAAAAAGTAATCAAACGAAATTTATTATGTTAATTCTCTTCTATTAATAAAATATGTCGATTACTATGACCCCCCAATAGTTAATGTAATTTGATGTATGTGGCCAAACTTTTGAGCTTTTGAGCTGTTATAGCCAGATAGTTGAAATTTACAAAGAACCTAGACAGTTGATTGACATTGGCATAGAACCTTTATTGGTAAATCCGCTTTAACAAGTTTTAAACTTGAAATTACAAATTAAAAGGTGTCCCTATGACTGCTCTTATTTGACCTATATGGCCCTATCTTTGAAACCGTTACCGACAAACTCTTGAAAATTAGGCAGAATGTCCATTACTATATCAAGCCATATACATCATACATTGGTACCCTAATGGTTGTAATTTGATGTATGTGGCCAATCTTTTAAACAGTTATGGACTAACGCTTAGAATTTAATCAAATTTTCTTTTACTATGTCAGCAATAAAAGTGTAAAAAATTAAGTGTGACCACATAACTGCTGAATTTTCTTGCTTAATCTGCATTCAAATTTTGTTCTACGACATATAAAAAATCCTGACGCATTCTTTCTCCAATATATTAGAAAATAATTAATGTATAATTATCGTCCTAAGGAAATTTCTGTCTGTTTTGAAGTCGGTTTTTTTTTCAAGAATTATTTAATACCCGTTGGCTGCTTGATGTCTTCATTTTCTGGAAGTTATTTTTCTTAAATTTTCTTATTAATTTTCTTATTATTAATTATTAGTCGTTGCAATGTCTAGTGGTAGTAACACCTTGTAATCCTGTCAACCTCACCCAGACTGGTTAGTTTTACTTAGTTACACAGATCTATCTAAGCCTTATCTTAGATTAAACTTTTACATCATTGCACTTGCCTTTTTTCATTGATTTAAGTCCTCAGAACCTTCAAAGCTGCCTGAGCACTTGTTTTGAATTTCTAAAAAAATTATTACCAAATTTATATTTGATAATCTTTATTAATCTGCAGCCTCAAAGCAAAAATCTACTGTTGCTGTCCGTTTAAAGTGTTTTATTTTGTCTTAGATATGAGAGATTTGTTAATTTCCACCACTGAACAGTGTGGTATACGTGCATATGGTAAACTAATTAACATGAGTTCAAATCCTAATCCTAAAAACCTTGTGAAGAAAGAACGTGTCCTTAGTAACCGCGGTGGATGAGTTGTTTTAGGACCAAAAAAAATGGCACACGGAAGTGAAAACATTACCGAAGTCTCAAGTAGAAAATATGAAAGTGTTTATATATAAAAATAGAAGTTAAATTGAATAAGGCGTTGTTTATAAGATAAGAACAAGATAATCGTCCTTAGTGAGAGACAAACAATGTTTGGCATACGAAGCAAATTGGTTATATCTAGCCAAAGCCTTAAATACAGAAACACAAAACAAAAAAAACAAAAAATAAAGAAACTAATTTGCTTCCTTTTGCAACACGATTTTCACCGCACCGCATTCCTAACATATTTTCTGACAAGAAGTAAAGTATTTTTATGATTTCACCTTTTGAACATTTTTATATGAACAAGAGTTGGTTTTTGTTAGCTCTTTTCGAGCGTTTTGTTGAATGCGGCAATGCAATTAAAAGTTGTAAAAGTGTTCAACTTATAATCGGATTATCTTACATTTACTTTTACTCTCACAATTTAGCATGCGGTTATTGTTGTAACTTTAAAAAGCTTTGTATTTGGCTTTTTACAGGGTTTAAATTATTTTATATTTAATTTTAATTTATATTTTAATTTTATGCTGTAAATTTGCAATATTAAGTCATTGTTTTTTTTTTTTTTTTTAATTTAATTTAGCGAAACAAAATCCAAATTATATCCTCTATAAAATTGAGTTATTTTTTGTGTTTGATAATTTTGACTTATTTTTCATTTTACATATTTTTAAATATGAATTGCAAACGAAACAATAACAGAGTAAAAATATTTATAGTTAAATAGACACAAATCTAAATAAATAGTTTTTGTTTGCTTATCTCCACAAAATTGTTTTGACTTTTTGGCCTCGAGTAATATTGTGTGAAAAGAAAATAATTTTGGTTTTAATGAGCGGGGAAAAAATCCACATGAAACCCTTCATATAAAAAACTTTAAGCCAACAGTTCAACAGGAAAGAGAGGTGTTACAATGGTATAGGAATGTATGCGAATCTATATCCTCATTACGAGTTGCATTCGACGTTCGTTAACTATCGAATACATTTTTTTAATTTTTTTATTTAGGTGAACACAAATTGTTGATAATTTAGATTTTTTTTGTATTTTAATTTTGTTTTTGAGCTGTAAGTTTGCTTTTAAACCACTGTTATTAATTTAATTTAGCCTTAAGGACGTGTGTACTAAACAAGAACTCACTTTCCTATTAAAGAAGTTTCCTCAATTTGCTACACAGGATTTGTACGAAAATTCACGTAGCAACAATCACCATGAAGAGGGTTCTGCAAAAACAATCGTATTTTGATTTGTAAAAGTAGTTGTTAAGATCCAGCAACTATTAAATTAGTGGCCAATTTTCATGTGAGAGGAATAGATTTACCACTAGAGCTTTGACTTAGTGTAGTGCATAACAGCTGAAGAAACGCCTATTTGCAGAACCGAAACTGTTTTGTTAATCTGTAAACAGTATGAAAACAATATATATTTTTAGAAAGCTTTTATATTTTAAATCCAATAAGAGACAAAAAATTTTTTTGATGAAAAAGTCTGGTTTGAATCTTCAGAATGAATGAAAACCATCAATAGCTCTTCGTTGGATGGGTGCCGAAAGAACAAACTTCGTTCATAAAAGGCTTTCGAATTTTTACATATAAAAACATATCGTTGCAAGAATTAAAGAACGCTGTAACTGAAAAAAAAAAATTGAAAACACGTTTTTTTTCATCATTTTATCAAAAGAAAATACTGCGTCGATTGGTGTCTGCCCCATATTTGTGTGATGAAACAAAGTCACTTACGCCGTCTGCGTTTTGAAAAATACTAATATCTTCTTTGTCGTAAGCTTAACAAAAACTAGTATTTTTTTACATTTGTTGCTTACGACACTTTTGCGCCAGCTAAATTTTTCAAACTAACACTTACGCCATTCTTTGCATTTTGTTCAAAAAATATTTTCCCACTTTATTTATTCACTTTTAATTACAGCTATTAAGTTTTACTTTAAAAAAACCAAATGTGTCACTTAAAGCGTTTTAGAATTCTAAGATTTTGTTTCCATAAAAAACATTGCTTTAAGCCGCGGAATCACCAGGAATAATAGAACTGAGAGAAAATGTCTACAGCCAATATAAAAAGCGAGAAAAAAAAAAAATACGTTCCTAAGTTGTATAATTTTGTTATATAAATTTTTTTTACTTTCTTACAGGTTTTTTGGTTCTAGTAAAGATTTCATGTTTTATCAGTTACAGTGTTCTTTAATTCTTGCGACGATATACAGTTATAATTTTACTAAAATCTGAAACTGTTATTTCAAAACTCTTTATCTAATACCCCGTTTTCTACCTTTTAAACACAGATGCCTCTTTTAACACTAAATCTTTCAAATGACTAAATCTTTCTAAATATCCTTTAATATAATAAATTTTGCTAGAATCATGATGAAGCAAAAATTTTACACATGTATGCACAAAAAAAAAAATTTGTTGTGCTCATGCTGTGTCGAGTAGAAACAATTTTTTAACTTGGACAAGATAAAAAGTATTTATGGTTTAAAAAAGTTTTTCTTCGCCAAAAATAATTGCATGCCAACAAAAGTATCGAAAGCAAGCTAGATGCCTCTAGTTTACTTAGCATCAAACCGATAGAACATTAAAAGAACTGAGGCCAAACTTAATTTTAAAATGATTAAAGAATACTTTTGTAAATCACTGCTATAAGAAAATAATTATGTCTAATAATCTGAATATACAAACAAAAATGTGAAAACGACTGCTATAACATTTGATAGTGGTTCTCATGCTTACTTCTCGTACTTAATTCGTATACTTTTCTTTGAAATTTTGGTTGGTGAAAAAAAAAGATTTCGCTATTTCTTCACAAAATAGTCCTTCTAAATCTAGCCAGAGCCAAAAAGTAAGAAATAAAAAACATAAAGATTTAATAAAGTGTCACAGCAAAGTAAAAGAGGGCAAAGGGTCATCGAATATTTAAAAGAAATTGTAAGAAACACATCCTGTTCGTTTAAATTTCAATCGTCTACCTTCAATAGTTCAAAAGGCGAGGTCATATAATCAAACTAAGTCGATTATTGGGACAGCCCTAAATGTTAATGTTTCATACTTTCTGATATATTGGACATAGAAATACACATTCTGCTAAACTTTCAAGGCCATATACTTTAAAGGACATTATCTTTGGGTTGACCCTTGAATTTTAAATTTTGTACTTGTTATAGCGATTTTTGCAATCCGCGTTAAAGGTAAATTTCAAAAGATACATTACATACGGCACACTCTTTGATATCTAATTTTAATGTTTATAGAGTTCATGTTAAACATGTTCTGGATAAATTTCAAGTGTGTTGCTATAACTGTTTAAAATATAAGGCCATATACGTGAAATTACGTCAGCTATGAGATTACCCTTTAGTTTTTTTATACTTGTAAATGCGAATATAGTAGCACATACGTTATTCTAATTTTAAGTATCAGTCTAAAATGGTTCAAAAAATAATGCTACTAAAATTAAGTTACATTACCTATGGGGACACCCCTTAATATTTAAGTATATTTTTTATTCCTTCCTGATTTTTAGCGGTAACAACTTTATCAAGAAACATGTAATCATTCTGCGGGCACAAATATAAAAAAATCCCAACTATTGATAACATTTTCCTTTCTTGAAGCCGCTTAAAAACGGAATTTCTCATATTTCCTGCTTCCTAAAGATCCCACCGAACAGTATGGCGAAATATTAACAAAAAAATAATACACAATATTTTTATTTAAAAAACTCACCTGGTGCTTACTAATTTAGAGAAGAACAAAAAGAAAACTTAATAAACAAAACACGCAAAAATTTCACTACAAAATTAGTCTTTATAGAAATGACATATTGAAAAAAAAAAAACTTCAGTTATGGAACACCCTTTTATTTCACATTTACTACATATTATAGGTGACTTGGCAATAAAGCTTTCTTGAAAATTTCAGCTGTCTATCTATAACTATTGGGACAAGCTTTAATTTCCAAAGCCAAATTTTACACTTGTTATGGTCGACTAAGCAATACAGGTTCTTTGTAAATTTCAACCGTCTGTCTACAACTATTCAAAAGTATGGCCTTATACATGAAATTAAATGAACTATTGGGGCACCCTTTAATTTATAATTTTCAATATAATAATACTTGTTATTATAACGAGCATAGCCATCTACATTCTATTAAATGATTAAGCAATTGTCTATAACGGCTCAAAAGATATTAAAGAGTAATTTACGTCACCAAAAAGCACACCCTTTAATTTTTTAAATTATAATTGTATTACTTTTTGCCATTTTTTTTTATTTTTTTTTATTTTAGAGTGGTGGCCTTTACGGTTCACAATACACGTAAAAACATGAATGGGTACACCCTTTAACTTTTAAAATAAAGAAAAATGTTCAATATCAATTCAAAAACGACTAAGTTCTGCAGGCCCCAACATAAAAAAGCAACATTCCATCGAATTGATTGAAAACCTTTTTTTTAAGTCGGTTAAAAGACCGATTAGTTTTCTTTGAAGAATCCGGTTTTGATTACCCTCTTTGGAGAAACAATGCAATATCCAAAGTAAATACCGAAGCACATATAATTGTTTCTACCGTAAGAAGACGAAATGTTTCCCTCTTTACAGCTATTAACATTCATGAAATTTTACATAAAAAAGTATTTGCCCATTGGACATTTAATATCTTTCCTTAAAAAATTATTTAACAATATAGTTCAATCCAACATCATAGGTTCTTGGCTGATCCTTGAAAATGCAAAGATGCACAAATTTCAATTAATGAAAGATAAAAGCTGTGTGGGGGTATATTTAAGTTTTGTCTTCCTACATATTCCCCTATGTTAAACCCAATAGTGTTTTTATTTTTCAAATACTAAAGTCTGAGCACACAATTTGCTAGCTGTTACAGGGACCGTAATTAACAATCTGTAAAATCGGTAACAGCATCAGATTGCACATTATGTTCATATGAATGAAAGAACCATTAAATTGAATATTTAGCAATAGCAAGTAATAACAATTTTGGCCAAATTTAATAGTATAAAAATGAAAATTAATTTTTGTGTATTTTGCGTAACATTAAAGAAAATTGAAGTTTAAGTTAAAAATATTGAATTTAAACAGAAATAGTTAAGATAATAAATATTTTTTTTTGGAATAAAATTACTTTGCTTTGAAAAATTAAAAACTCATATTTATTGAATGACAGTGAGGAAATCGTAAGGTTAAAAAGGTTTCATGTTCTAGATTTGCCTTTTAGAAGAAAATGATATGATAACTGTAAATATGTAAACATTATTTTTTAAATATAAATATAAAGTATACAAATATTATTAAACACGAAAATGTTTAGATATCTATTTATGTATATACTTCTTTTTATTTGTATGTTTTGGTCTCACTGGAGATTAAAACAAATGTAATGTTTAAATGTATGATGAAATTTGCTTAATATTTTAAATACTTGTAAATAGATTGCAAATAAATAATTGAAAAAAAATATATTTATTGAATTTTGATCGTAGAAATCTTAAGGCAAACCCTTAGTTTCGTATTAATTACGATACGATATGCGTTACAGGGAAAATTGTATTTATTTTTTCTCTAAGATCTGAAATAAACCAACTTATATTTGTTTTTCAAATGAACTAGTTTATCGACATTTTTAATGAAAAGCCTTTTTATAGAATATTTCGAATTTCTTCATTTAAAACAAAACTTACTAACAATTACTTCCCTTTGATTTTTTTTATTAAATTATTGCTTTTATATTTTCACAAAATAAATATTATTTTAGTGAATGTATGATACAAATTCACATTTACACTGATATTAAAATATTAATTTTATTATTAAATATTTTTTACAATTTTATGAATAAAATGATATGAATTATATTGAAGTTAACTTAATTAGTTTTCTATTAGAAACTAAAATATGATTATAAAAAATTCATGAATGTAACTAATAAAATAATTAAATTAATTAATTGAAATAAAAAAATATGAAAAACAAAACAAACAACTTATGCAGTTTTAAAAACAACTAAAGTGAGAGCATGTTAAATGTTTGTTATAAAACGAATAAACAACAGGACAAATATACACAATGAAAACGAAAATGCATATGCAAATGCAAAAATAATAATGAAACAAAATCGAAAATAAAGTAAAAACTCACCTCAAACTTAAATCGGGAGAGGCACAACGTATAGCAACACTGGGTATTTGTGGCACCAAACGCATCGCCATAACAACTTGATTGCGCCACAAACGCAAATAAAAATCCTTTTGACTTTCTGTAGGCACTTTCTTAGTCGGTGCCGAAGAACGCAACAACGATGCTCTATTGTCGCTGACAGGTCTGTTGGCGATTAAAATCGAAAAGAAAAAAAAAGATTGTATCTTTTCATATAAAATAAAATGTTAAACAAAAAATTAATACTCACGTTGGGTCTATAACACTGTAAAGGGTTGTTACTCTGGCGTAACAAATTGGCCATGCTTGGGCAACCGCTGAAGGACATTTTTGTAAAATACGATCTCTTTCGAGAAAACCAAACAAACATGCTGACCATGGATCAAATTGTTGTTGAGGTGTTGTACTTGTTTGCGATAAATTTAAAGTGGACGTGGAGGATTTTGAATTGTCTGTGTCGTAAAAAATTGAATACAAAAAAAAAAAGAAAAATTAATGTCATTGCAGATAAGCTTTTATCTCTTGTTGTTGTTGCTATTTTAATTGAACTTACCGTCCGTTAGTCCACCCAACCATACACCACTGGAACGTTCTGCTATCCATTGCAAATCGATTTGAGTGGCATTTAATATTGCAGTCTTTTCTGCTTGCGGCAAGTGGGGTAAACATTTTTCCAAAACCTGTTTATTTAAAAACCCAAAAAGGCAACAAATTAAAATTGTAATAATTGTAAAGAACATTACTGATTTTTTTTAAATTGTTTTGAAACATTTCAACACGCATACATACAAACAAATGTATGTAAACGTTTGTATGCTTTCAAGTTTATTTTTGCGTTTAATAGAAGCCAAGCAGCAAGACAAATCATTTTAAGGTTTTGAAATCGGTTTACTTTTTTTTTTGGGAGGCAATAGAAAGTGAAAGTGTGGCAATCTAAAGAACCAAAAATCTATGTCTGTGATTACTTTAAAATTAGTTGTGTGCTCAGGCAGAAGATTGTCAAAAAAGGAACGGTGAGAGCGGTACACAACAGTGAGTGTTCAAAGTTTTTGCGAATCACCTCACTAAATATAATTTTCGCTTCAGGTGATAAAAAATTATAAAAGTTCATCGTTCCGTTCGTCATTTCGATTACGGTTAGATTTGATCCCATAGGTATAAATATGAATTTCGAGGTTTTCATGTTGACGCTTAAAGTTTCAGTTTTTAGTTATTTGAAATCTTTTCGTGATTTTTCGATTTTCGTTATGCAAAGGAAATTTAGACTTAAATCGCTATCAACGAAAAGTATGTTGAAGTAAAATCTAAATGCATCTGAAAGCTTTTGAGCGTATTTCAAATCTTGATTCTTTATCACACACCATAAGTCGATCAGTTAATTACAGAATGTTAAAGTGGAACATAAATATTCGCGAAACACCAAAAACATCTTTATTCGAACGTGGAACGAAATTAAACTTAATTTTATGGAAATTTGAAGACGTCATGCAGCGTCGTTTGATTCAAATATTAAATGCTAAAAATGTTTCAATTAACTTTATATTTTAAAAACATGACATATTTATTAATTGTGTCATTATGCAAACTTTTTTCTTCTAAATTCATACTTTCTTGATTTGGTAGTGAAACCAGTATTAATAACTTCTCAAAACTAATTCAGTTTGATTTTTTATAATAATTTTAGTCATCTTACCTGTGGACAGCATTTGTCAATAACATCCAACAATGAGGGTTCTGTTTCTGGTATGCCCAAAGCTTTCATCAAGTTTTTAACTTCTTTTAATATCATGGCCGCTAATTTGCGTAAATATGGACGGTAGTTACAGAGTAAAACCAAAGCATACCCTTCGACAAAATGTAAAGTTGTTGCCAAAGGGATTTCGTTTTTCTTTCCAGCATCTGCCATGTTTATAACAGTTGTCTGTGTTATTGTTGACATACCACTGGAAGTTATGCTTGAAGTTGCACTCGAATTTGTGTTTATACTCTTGACATTGCTAGCACTGGAAAGTTGGCTGGTAGCCGTATCTTTTCCAGCAATACCACCGCCAATTCCAGTACCAAGTTGTAAAATATTTTGTGTGTTGGTAGCTGTAGCATTAGTGGCTGTTGCGAGGCCGGTCGATGTAGGCGTTTTCAAGGCATTTGTACTAGAATTGCCATTACCATTGACATTGATGGCGCAGCGCCAAATATTAAGAAACACGAACAGCATGCGAGTACAATTTTCCAACAATTGCGGATAAGTGTCGGTGACATCGCGCACCAGAAATTGTGTATAGCCGTGCACGACATCCTGACGCCAATCCGGAAAATCAATAACCAATGTCTGCAATGACTGATGTGTCAGCATACGCAATTCTTCGTCCATATGTACGGTCAAGCGTGACAGAAGATCGACCAGCTCTTGTGGAGTCATTGTATCGGGAATCAAACGTGGCACTGCTGCCACACAAGTCCGAAAGAGATCAATACGTGGTTTACGTTCACCTGAAAGCATTTCATCGGGCTCTTTATTTTGATTTTGTGTGTTTGTCATCATCAGTGGACGCCCATAGTGGACATCAAGGGCTCGCAATATATCGACAAACACACGGCGTACATGAGGAAAATACGTAGACATTCCAATGCTACGAGCTGTATCGTCAGTTAACATTTTATTAATGTAAGTTTTTTTTACACGCAACGTGTTGCCAGAAGGAAGCACTGGTACTGTGCGAGGCATAGGAGGTTCACCATCCTTTTGTTGCAACGAATCAGCGACCACCAAAAAGGCTCTTAAGCCGATGCTCATGCGTTCGGGATTTAAAATTAACTAAATACGTAAAACAAATGATTAAAAAAATTAATTGAAAACTGAAATAGATTTAAATTTTTTCACCTTTATAGATCTGCCCACACACAATAGATCATAAACTATTTCTCTCATTGCAAAGTCCAAACGTTCTTGAGCAATAAATTGTATAATTTTTACAAATATATTTAAGGGAGTATCACGTGGAATGACGCCTTTTGAGCCTCTGTAAAATTAAATTGAATATTGATAATTAAATATTTTACGTTAATGTTTTTTTTTTAGAATTGACTTACTTGGGAAACAACGAATTCACTATACTCTGTAAACGTGAATGTGTAGCGGAATTCGATTCGCATTTAATGCGGATCATGTAGACCCATAGCAGGCGATAGAGGGACTCCAAAGCCACACGACTCATTTTGGAATCCCGATTTTTCAAATTGCTTAAACACATGGCCAAAAAATAATGCCAATTCGAAAGAAAAAATGTTTTTTGTGAAACGCACAACAAACATGTCACCAGAGGAAACAGAGCCAAACGATGTTTCGATTTGGTGGACGCATCCAAGGTCTGCATATAAAGTAATTCTACAAAATTTTTAACGCAAGGAACATTAACTTCGTTTTTAACGGCCTGTTTGGGACGAAAAGTAAAATATTAGCTATTTTTCGAAAGTACAGACTAAATTTTAAATGTAAAAACAAATTTATAATTTGATAATATTATAGGTACGCACTCTTTTATTTAATTTACGCTGCTTCTATTTTAAAACAGAATTATTTATGGCTAAAAAATGCCTTTAAACCAGTTTTTTTATTTTCGATGTCTACAAACTCCTTTGTGACATTAAATATTTCTAATTGAATATCGCAATTTGCCCGTACTTAATTAATTTCTTGGTGTTTAAAATCAGGTTAGACAGATGAGTTTTTTTTTTGAACCTACAACAATAGAGCTTCTAACAGTAAACAAGTGTGTCAAATATTATAACAATACAATTATAAATGATTTAAACTTTATGGTAAGTACCGACCGCTAGAAAAGTCAGAAATTAAAATAATATTTTCTAATTGTGTTTTAATAACAACGACAAATTGAATTGAATATTCGCATAGACCTTATCATTTAAATCATTTAAAAACTCTCTTTTTTGGTATTTTGAAACAAACAAGCGATAAGAAAATAGGAAGAGGTTATTAAATTTATAAATCAATAATAGTCCTCTAATAACCAATGCCGGGGTTGTTCTCAATTTAAATTGTGATGCATCTCATAGTGCAGTTAAATAAGTACACTAACGAGTAATTAACTGTATATGAATTTTCATTGCTCCTGATCAATAATAAGAGTAACACTGTTTTAGTATACAGCTGCATTTAAAAGTGCAGATATCTTAGCTTTCAAAATATTATCACTTTTTTTATAAAATATCAAATTTGGCGCCAAAGAAACTAAAGTTCAATGTTATTAATTTGCACTGTTTATATAAAAATGTTAAAGATCAACCAAAGGACAAATTAATTGTTTACCGTTGCATACTTTTGCAAAGTAAAAATGTTTTTTAGAAAAAGAAAAGAGAAAATTTTATCATATAAAGAGAAAATTTTATCAGTCTGTTAAACTTACCGCAGCAACGGGTACCAGAATTTCTACGAATAAACCTGCCAAAGCATGTTTGATATCTTTGTCTTTTAACTCTAAAAAATACTGTCCACATTCATGCATAAATTGAAACGATGCCTCAAATTCTTCTATCGGCACCATCTGAAAAAAATGAAATTAAGAAAATAAACCAAATTTTAAATAGAAAATATAGAAAAATAAAATTAATCAACTCACTTTTACTCTAAAGAATTTCATGCCCATAAGTAAGCTAATGATGCTTTGTGTTGTATGCGGAGACGGCTCCTTGGCTCGCAACTCTTTGAGTTCACTCATAAAACGTTTACGCACTGAACTAAAACGTGATTGCGCCAAAACGCCAATGACTTCGGCATACAAATCGGCAATCATGTGTATGTTATGGGCATTTGGATTATTTTGCAGACCTTCTTTGTATTTGAAATGTTTGAACGCCAAATTCTCTATACTTCTGACCAAATCCTCATGGCCGGGGTGAAATGGTAATTGTTTTAGGATCTCAATGAGGGCCAAGCAAAAAATGAATTCCACAGCGGCTTCGCGGCGTTGCAATTGAAATTCAATATCTTGTGAATTCAAAGGTTTTGTCAGATTTACTACCGACTTCTCCATGCGTTTGAGATCGTTCTTAATTTCTGCGTCGGATAGCTGACGCTTGTGCCAGGCCAACAGCGTATGCAACAGCGAAGGTAAACAGTGTTCGGATACACTGCCTAAGGCGGAGAGCAATTGATCAAATTGTTGATCTTCACCGCGCTGTAGCAATTTTGAAAGCGGTTTGTCTACACTTTCCAACATGACCAATTCGATTTTCTTTTCTGCTTGCAGCGTAAAGTCACTAAATAAATTACGCATGACAATTTCTCCAGGTCTTAAGAAGCCGGCATCATTCACTTCTAGCTGATTTGCGTTTAAACTGGAGGAGTTCGCCATAGTGTTGCCAGAAGTTGCAATTGGATTTGCATAGGGTACAACGTTTATTATAGATGATCGCGAGTTTGTACCCCACGGTAAAAGGGATTGTCGTTGTGGTATCATTATCGGATTGTAATTTCGATTGGCACCGTTTTGTGTATTTGCCAACAAAGCAGTTGCAGCAGCTGTTGTTGTACCCTGATAATTGGTTATGACTTGCTGATTATGTGGAGTGGATGTGTTTGTGCAACCAGTACTACTTATTGCTTCCACACCGCTGCCGCCTCCACCACCCGTATCAATTGCGTTGACACTTGTAGTCGTCAGCTGTGATTCATTAAGAGCGCTACTTTCAATGTTGCTCAATGTTTGTGACAAAGGATTCTCCTCATTTGGTAAGGCAGGTTTTTCACCAATATTTTCACCAACAGATGATGCGGGTTCAGTAGTTATTGTTGCACCACCATGTGCTATGTTAGCGTTACGCAAAGAACATTTTGTCGCTGATTGTTGCTGGTAATCATTTGAATTTGTAGAATTACGCTGTGGCGGTGTTACGCAAGTTTCGATATTTTCAGACAAAGTGTTGTTGTTGTTGTTATTATTATTGATGGGGACTGGAGCTATAACTGATTGCTGTTGTATTTGCTGCTGTGTCTCTTCGTGTCCTACAGTGTGACGACTTGCAGTTATCGGCGAATTTGGATCATTTTTAGTTGTAGCGCTACCTAGAGCAGTTGCTGTATTTATGTTTTCATTTTGGTTTGGATTTGAACCTATTAATTGTAAAAATATGAAACATTTAAGATTCATTATGGAAATACATATTGAAATGAAGGCAATTGCAATAAAAAGCTTTGTGCATGTAAATTGTATTTACAAAAACTATTAAAGTGAAATGCTCAATGATCAATTTCAAATAAATGTAAATAAAGGGTGGATAAATTTGAGGTTAGAAAGTAAATTGGCTTAAAATGTATTTTTTTTTTTTTTTTGAAAAATTACGTTTTAATGATACTGAAGTTAAACAGTACTGTGGAAATTAATAATGTAATATGATGTCGGGCAAATGTCAACCTCTATCCCGTCGGCAGGCGCCCGTTTTTTACAAAATTTTAACCACAACTTCCTTCGTTAACTCATCAATACAATGCCAAATTTCATCTTTGTGAGAGTCAGTTGTTTGTGGTTTGTTAAATTAAACCCAGTCTTTTACATGGCCCCAAAAAATAATTCAGCGACGTTAAGCCACAAGAACAAGGCGGTTATTTGACATCGCCTAATCGAAAAATTATGCGACTGGGAATTTTATTATGCAACAATTGAATTTTTTGGCCGGCTGTGTGGCATTATAAGCGTGAAGATGATTATCTTTATACAAGATGTTGCACAAAGTGGCTCTTTTGATGCCCAATTTTCGCAAACTTCGACAAGTTGATGTTTAAGGCTTATTTTCAACATTTTCCTGTACAGCGGCTGTATTTGCATCACAACGGCCACTACGAGCGTACTTTTTGGTCAATTTTTAGCAACAGTATCTTATGTCTCGAATTTAGCGATTAAATTACTTACAGCGTTCTCACAAAGAGCGTGGTAAAGAAGAAATTCTTCTTTGAATTTTAGAAAGTGATGTTGTGAAATTTTCACCATTTTGATAGTAAATTTTTACAATTAAAATTGTTTGTTCAAGAGTGTAGCATTCAATGGTGGAAATTTTGAACTTTTTAACTAACTAAATGTTAAAGGAGGGTAACTTAATTCTTGACATTTCATTATTTAACAGCCTATATACTTCCTAACCTCAAATTTGCGCACCGCTTATTATGGGCTTTGAATTGTAAGAAGCCTCGAAGCATTTGTAAAAATACAAAATTATTTTTAGCTATTTTTAGCGATACACTTTTTGATTCAACTCACAAATCTTTAACAAATTTCAACTTGAAATTACCAAGTGATTCTAGAGAACGTTTTCATTCTTTACGGAAAATAATATATCAAGCCCGCTTTCGTTATCCTACATATCTCTGAGCTTCAATTTGGGGACCTTAAAGTTACGACAAGAAAGGAGATGTTGCTCGATATTTTACTAAATTTTCGCAAGAAGGAAGTTTGGCTACAGTTCTAAAAGCTAAACAATAAACAGGCCTGAACTTAATTTGGCATTAACAGAATAATAGCATTAGTTTTTTTTGTGCTCTTATCGGGAATTCAGGGAATTTTTACCAAATTTAAAAAAAAAAAAAAAAAAAACGCTACAGAAAAATCGTCCATCAGAGTAATTAATCGGAAAAATATAAATTCCATCGGAAGTGCTCCCTGTGATTTTTATGGCGCGAGAGAAAGTCGATCCTGTGAAAACACAAAGAGCATTTAATTTTTGCGTAGAGGTAAGTGGATGGAACGGAAAAAAACGACTTGCAAAAATATGCTATTTTTTGAGGAAACTCCTATAAAAAATCAAGGATTATTCTCAAGAAATGTTAAGGCCAGAGAAAAAGGTTAAGAAGCGGTAACTCTAGAAACTCTCATCTAATCTAATGATGGTAAGCGAATAATTGATATAAACAAGCAAATATTTTTTAATTTAATCAATTCGCAGGCTGAGATTTTTCTAAATTAAAGTTAGAAAATTGGGGGGCTTTTATAACTTTTAATTTTTTTTTGTTGGTTTGGAAATTCGGCATAGATCTGATCTACAACGACTGCACATAAACACTTTTTTAGTATTAAGTTAATCGAATTTATTTCGCCCGTAAATATTATACTGTTGTCACACCTTTAGGTGAAGATTAAACACGAGGGCTGCTATATATATTTCTGGCCTGGCAACACTGCAATCTGACATTTCCATTAGAAAGTTTGTCATTTTTAAGCATAATCGTACTCAAAACGTTTTGACGTACGATCATTATTTGTGTTGTTATCACTGACTTGAAAAAATTAATATAGAAAAAACTGGAATTAACTCGTGAACATTTTCGTGCCATCTTTTTTCACAACTTTCGACGTAGATTATCACGACAAGAGTGAATTGATGAACTTAAATTTTTGTATGGCGATGAAGCACCATCCTATAGCACTGTGAAAAATTGGTATAATGAATTTAATCGTGGCCGAAGCTCGCTCAAAGACGAATTCCGTGAAGGTCGTCCAAAAACGGCTGTTGTGCCAGAGAACATTGATGCCGTGCGTGAACTCATAATTCGATACTGCATGAACACCTGGTCGTAAAAAAGGTTTGTTCTCGTTGGATCCCGCACCATTTGAAAGTCGCTCAAAAAAAGGCTCGTGTCGATTGGTGCAAAGAAATGTTGCAAAAATACGATTGCGGTGCTTCAAAAGACGTTTATAAGATCGTCACAGGTGACGAATCATGGATCTATGCGTATGAGCCTGAAACGAAACAACAATCGACCGTGTGGGTCTTCAAAGACGAGCAAAATCCAACGAAAGTTGTTCGTGGAAGAAGCACTTCGAAGCAAATGGTCGCCTGTTTCTTCGGCAAAACTGGTCATGTGGCGACTGTTCCGCTTGAGCACGTAGGACGGTCACTTCTGAGTGGTACACTACAATTTGTTTGCCTGAAGTCATCGGAGAAATTCGAAAAACCACCCAGAGAAGACGAATTATTGTACACCATGACAATGCGAGCTCTCACACATCGGCTCAAACCAGAGCGTTTTTGACCGGCCAAAACGTCGAATTAATGGGTCATCCGCCGTACAGTTCTGACTTGGCACCTAATGACTTCTTCTTGTTTCCGCACATTAAGAAAAAAATGCGTGGTCAACGATTTTCGTCGCCAGAAAAAGCTGTTAAAGTGTTCAAAAACCATGTTTTAGAGGTGTCTCATCGGAGTGGAAAAAGTGCTTCGACAACTGACCGCATGCAAAAGTGTATAAATCATGCTGGAATACTTTGAAAAACAATAAAACCATTTTTGATTATAAATACTCGCATTTTCACTATTAGGCCAGAAACATATAGAGCAGCCCTCGTAAACAACACATTTTATCACTTGACACTTGGAAAGGTTTATCATTCTCTGATTGTTAATCACTTAAGTTCTCTGCTGAACTTTCTAAATAAAAAACACATGCTTGCTTGGTAAGGATCGTAAATTTTGAGGCACCCTTTGACCTTTTAAAAATCTGTAATCTATACGTTGCATCCAAGAGCTTTAAAAATATTTTCATTTTGTTTTTGAAAATACTTCACAAGTTATTTCTAATAAATGAGTACAACTCTACTGATTCAGTAAATTCACCAAATACAAATGAATAACTTTCTTATAAAAATAACTGATGATTATTTAGCAACTATGTTTTATTAATGAGTTTAATGAGTTCTCTCATTTTAATTTAGCATAAGAAACTACTTTTTTTTATTGAAAAATAATACCTCCATTTGAAAATATTTGCAATAGATCGTAAAACGAACGACTCTTTTCAGTGCGGTGCATGTCAGTTATTAAGACTCAGCCGGACTTGAACGGTAAAGAAAAAGGAAATTATTATGTTTTAAAAGTAATGCAATTAAAATATAAAAAACATATTAATTTGAATAAAATAATTGTTATTGCAAATACACAGCGCAATTGTTTGAAAAAAAACTGTTAATGTTTGATGATTAATAATAAAATATTGTCACATTTGATTTATTTAAAAAATTTACCATAAAATTGGGTGAATAGAAACAAAACTTAATGAAATTGGAAAACTTTACACCGATAGGTGTAAATTGTTTTGTTTTGTTTACTGCAGTGGCTTTTTAATATGAAGATTTATTTCTACTCACTTCACTGTTTCATTCATAATGCAGTTGCCGTACGAAAGCGCACTGGACTTACCACGTTAGTTGTTGGCTTAAAATGTTATAGCGTCGGTTACTGTAAGGTTACGAAGTCAATTGGATTAAAACTGCGTAAGTTTTTAAGTTCACCTCGTGGTTATTTAAAAATCAATAATACTCATGTAGGATACTACTATTCGATAAAAGACTGACTGCTGTAAAATTATTAGCACCTCCACAATTTTGACGAAAATGGAAAAGTACGATGTTGTCTTGTAATTAACCAAAAATTTTTTATTAATAAAATACTCGATGTATTATGGGAACTTAACTATTAACTTGAATAATCGTCGATGAGATCCATGGAAGGATATTTAACGATCAAAGAACGAAATTGCGTGAGAGGATTGCAGCTGTAGTCAACTAACTGAGCGTGATTCTAACACTTTATTTGAACATGATGTTTGTCAGCAATCTTACAAGGGATATATTTATTTTTAGGAAACTCCAGATCAAATACAGAACACCAGATAGCAAATAACGGCCATACAATAACAACACACATCAACTTACAACAACTATTGGCACACCCTTTGATTTCCAAATACAAATTTTATACTTGTCATTATAGCGGCCTTAGCAATAAAGAATCTTTGTAAATTTCATCTGTCTGTCTATAAAAGTTCAAAAGTTTTGCTATATACATCAAACTGCATTAACTATTGGGTGACCCTTTATTTCAAAATTTTGAATGTTTATACTTGTTTATACTATCCAATTTTCAAGCGTATTTCTATAACGGTTAGAAAGATAGACGCATATAAGTCAATTTACGTCACTTATGGGGGCAGCCTTTAATTTTTAGATTTATTTTGTATTACTTTTTACTATTGAGAGCTATAGCAATACAATAGTAATATAGTAAAGAAGTGCGCTTTACAGTTCATATTACACTTCATAAACATGTATGTTGTATGGGGACACCCTTTAATTTAATTTAAATTATGAACTGGTTTTAAAACGGGACCAATCTGTAATCATGATCTATTAAATTACAAAAAAAATTAATTAAATAATTTCAGAAATGATTAAAAACAACGTTCACTTTTGGGTCCAAGTCCTCAAGAAAGCAAACAAAAAATTTTGGGATCTTCAAACAGTCTTTTCTCAATAAGTAAAACAACATGAGAAACGGATGGATTTAAGAAATCGAAAGAATTGTCTTCCATAAGATAATAAAATCATTGTGACGTTTCAAAGGATAAACTTTTTCGGGAAAGTTAAAAAAAATTTTCTTTTTCGAAAAATGAAAAGAGCCCCAAGTTAATCAAAGAGGATTTAACGATGTTCATAGCACATCGGTACCTGCATTAAGGTGTATTTAACTTAAAATATAAAATTGGTCGTACATCAATACACGAAGTTTACTTCGGGCAGGACGTTGATTCATATACTTCTAACCCACTGGCAACAACGAAATCCACGATAAAGTGTTGACCCTCTAAAGAAAAAATTTATAAATAAGACATATCACATGTGTAAATATGACGTATCACATAATTCAATAATTTTAATTCTGCTAAAAAAATTTAAAATAAAAAATCTGTCCGCAAGATAAAGATCGCTGATAATCGAGCAAAGACAAAAATCAGCTGTTAAAGATATGACCACGATTTCTTTAATAAACATAGAAAATCTATAATTGAGGAATATGAAATAGTGAGAAAAAACACATTTTTCATCAAAACAATAAACGATTTTGATTTTCGAGTTTTTGGCTCATTTACTTTATTCTCCAAATTTAACTTTCAAAAAATTGGGTTTTCGGAAAATATTACTCGCATAAAAAACACCTTCATAACAAAAGTCTATTTTTGTAGTTGTGGATTTTTGTTCTTTTGAGAATATTTGTATGTAAGAGGGTATGTATGGATGTATGCATGTAAGTATTTATATATGTATGTGTGTATTTATATAAAAATACATGTACATATGTATGTATGTACAAAAATTAAAACAAAATGATTGATGTTAAAGGAAATTTTGTAATTTAATCAATTTGAAGATCAAAACAAAACAACAATAACAAAATGACCTTCAATTACGTTTTTGTATTTAATAAAGTTACATTGCAATCAATTTCTTTCATTTGGAATTCAAACAGTTAAAAAGCCATAAATTTTATTCCATTTAAAGAGCCATAAATTAAAAATAATAATAAAAACATTGCTGTTATCGTGCAACTTGTTTGTTTAATCGTTTTTGTTGTAACTGATGACGTTTAAAAATAATATGGATGACACATGATTAAATATTAACAGCGAGTACAAATCGTAAACAGAAAACGTGATTTTAAATTTTAAGTAGAGCTAGTGTGCGTGCGAGTATGTGTTTTTGTGTGTGTTTAAAAATTAAACAACCGAGTATTTAATTTTGTATGGCCAGCTATAAAAACTTTTAATTATTTTATTGTTTTTTTTTTTTTGGAGGCAGAATTTTTAAACATATTTTTTTAAATAAAATTGAGTCATAAGAAATAAAACCTGTATAAAAACAGTTTCTACTGATTCAAATGTTGATGATAAAGAATAAATCTTCGTAAAGTCATTAGGTCATAGTATTAAGTAAACGTAAAATATGAAGTAATTTTATTTAGTCGTGAACGTAATTTAAATAAATTTCTATGTAAACTTTATATAAAAAGCTCATAAGACTGCAACAAAATCCTATGCTTCGGATAGTAAGGCTCAACCCAAGAATATTATACTCTACACAATTGCATTGTCTTTGAAACAGTGATTGGATTCTATTTCTAGAAATTTATTGACAATTCTCGATTTTCTGGTGCTTTCGTAAAAAATTTTTCATTACCAACTTATAGTGTGACAGAATCAAAATATTTTGATAAAAATCGGTCATCTCTTTTTACATAAAAAACTTGAATGGCCACTGCAAAAATGTATTCGAGTAACTCCCCAGATCTACCGGGCACTTTTGTTATCTTCTTCTTCTTGTAGAAGCTTCTGGATTTTATCGTTTTATAACTGATGGAGAAAATTTTTAATTTTTATAATAAATCCAAATTTCTCAAAATTTTAGGAACACGGTCACAATCAATCGATCAGTTTCTTTCGATGCAGAAACTGAAACGAGTTTTCTTTCTAGTAGCCTCTATTAGTTTCTATTTTTATAATCTTGCTGATTGTTCTTTAATGTTTCAAATTTTAATTATTTTACAAACACACACTCTTAATCACTTCATTATAAACACTTAAATTTATGTTCTTAGAAGGTCTCACCTTTCAAGTTTTATGTTTTTTGCAACAGTTTTTTTAAAGGCAGATTTTTCCTGCTTAAAATGTTTCCTTTTACTCCGAATGTAAAAAATATTGATTACAAAACCACTAATAATTTAAATTAAAAAAAATATTGAATTAAAATAAAAAGTTGTTGTCATGAATATTAGAGAATAAATAATAAAAAATTATGTTGAAGGAATGATGTAGATGCGGCAAAAGGTATGAGTGACTTTGAACGAACCTTTTAATTTTTTTTGTGTCCATTGAAAATTCCATAACATTAAAAAGTTGCATAAATTTTTTAGTTGTCCACACGGCTGACAATTAATTTTATTATTTGTTGATTGTTTTTTAATAAATTTAAGATTTTTACTGAATGTTTTTGTTGAATATTTATTTCTATTATTTTATTGTTTTTTGTTTGTTTTTATTTATATATTTTTTTTTTGTAGGTAAATATCACTTAATTATTGTTTTATTTTACTTATTTTATATAACAATTTAATTTAATTCTTTTTTTATATTTACAAATAATTAAGAAGTTATATCACAATCGATTTTTAAGGCTGAAAAAAATTTAAATAATCTCTTTAAGGCAATTTTTCATAATTGATTTTTAAATATCTGCAATTTTTTTTATTTTATTATCTGCAACGTTGATAGATATGAGCACAACTCGCACTTGAATAAACAAATTTCTGTTGAGATTCTCTTATACTAAAAACTAAGTTCAATTACCTTTACAAAATGTTATGTACAAATGATTCTAGAAATTAAAAATGCACAATTGAAAAATTTGTGATTCGTTACTAATTTAAAATCGGTTATTGGAGGAATTCTTATATTTGTGGCTGCAATTTCACTTAAAGAGGTTAAAAAAAAATTTTTTTATTATATTTCCTGCTTCATTGAAAACGTATTATGAAACGATAAAAACAAACATTTTCGAAAAGCAACTTGAATCAAAATAAAAAAATGCGGCTGAAAATAAGATTTTGATATTGAAGACCAAGAACATGTTGGAACGACGAGTAAGTTTAGAGAGGCAAATTCGGAGGCATCACTGGTTGAAAATCCGTGTAAAACGCAGGAAGGAAAAAATATTTTTCAAACATTGTTCCAAAAAGCAAAGCGAGTGGAAGGAAATAAGCTGTCACAAAAAAGGTAGAGTTATTATATGGTAACGTGATAGACGCCAAGAAATCGTGAGACAAGCAGGTCACGAGTTGTAGAAACAGAATAAAGCGACCACGGGCCAAGGACTATAATTATTGCGCTTAAGGAAAGCATTGCGCGAGAAACGATTATAGAACGAGGACAAGAAAGACAAATTTATTCTTTACCAAGGCAATGGTCAGCCATTGAAGCAAAATTTAGGTCATCAAATGGGTCGCCTGAAATGCCGGGTAATTTTATTCTTGCGGAAATTCCATAGCAGAATAGAAAAACTTTGTATCTTGTAATGGACAAAATTGTTGTCTATAAGAAATTTTTCTTTACATCACCAACGTATTTTTTTTTTCAAATATAACACAATGTGCTTCGTTGAGCAGGATTGAAATATTGCAAAATATCCTGGTCTTTAAAGTAAAAAGAAAAATATATTTTGAAGAATATTTATTATTTAAACTTTTCTTAAATAGACTTTTAATTTAAAATTCAAATTAAAACATTATTGAGATATTTTTGTTTTTTTATTTTTATTTATTTATTTATTTTTGTTTTTTTTGTTTTTTTTTTAAGTAATAAAAAATTAGTAACGTTTGTAACTGAAATTTTAAAAAAAAAATTTCATACCCTGCTCAGATAACAGTGCAGTTTAATTGGTACCGCCAGAAAAAAGTAATTTTTTGAAAATAATATTTGAATTGTGTCAGGAGTACAGTGAAATGAAAGAAATTAATAATTGATATCAAACTCTAAAAGAAAACGTAAATTGCAAGAATAAGCCCCGAAATATTATCCAGTCTGTCTAAAACATCCAGTGCAAAGTACAGTTAAAAAAATTGAATAACAAAGACAAAATCCAGAGTTACTGTTTCTGGAAAAGCAGTTTGGAGAGACATCAAGGCAAACGAATACTGTAGCAGAGCTGCAGAAAAATATCAGTACTTGGATTTGTGGACTTTTATGAAAGCAAATACAGAGAGGATCAGTTATGTATGGTCTACGAATGTTTGTCGGCAAATACTACGTTTCGTCGATGATACAACAGTTAATGCTGCAAATAAACAAGTATTTTAAAAATTAGTAACTTTTTTAGCATTTGAATGGAATGATCTGTAATAAAAGAACAGTAATAAAAAATAATTACATCACGTCGCTTAAAGCACTGAAGGCAACAATGATAAATTAGTGGGTTAAAACGACTTCCAAAACAATTCAAAAATATCTAGTCTACGGCATCTCGCCTTCTCTCTGTGATGAATTCTAAAAAGGTCATACGAAATACTACTTCTGTTTTCTTTTTTTTTCCAAAATTATTAATCGTATGAAAATTGTTGTATGCTTGCGTTAAGCAAAAAAATGAAATAATTCATGGTTGTTACTTTGTATGAATTAAATCACACTATCTCTTAATTATATTTTCCCAAACCAGTCCAATACTTAGTGATAATATTTAAGGAACCTTTTCGTTTATGTAATTAATGTATTGTAAGGAAGCTCAATATAGCAGCAACATTTAAAATTTTTTAAGACTGCGTTATTCTTGAATTTATTTTAAGCAAATTTTACTAAAACATACTTTAAATAAACCACATGTATTAAAATACGCAATAAAATATTAATTTGTAAAGATATTTAAATAAAAAATTGTGCGAATGGTTAATATTTACTTAAAGTAAACTTTGGAATCCCGGAATTTCCAATTCATGCGAGAAAAATCACAAAAATTAACATTTTCAGATTTTGGCCCAAAAACTTCAAGTTCAGCGCTAACAGAAAAATATTTTAATAACTAAAGAATTTTTAAAACCGCTTTCAGTTTTTTTCATATTTTCTGATCTCCGCGCATTCCTATCCACTGCTATATTCGTTTATTAAAACATGACTTGTAAGAGTTTATAAACTACTGATGCAAATGCTTGAAATGTTGTAGTTCAGGTTATACAAACATCAAACAATACTTATCTTAGACCAATTTTGTTTGTAAAAAGGCAGTCCTAATGTCATATAGAGACTGCAGAAGAGTTACAGACTTTTCAAAGTCTACGTCGGTTAAGTATAAATGTTTTTCCTATAGGCTGTTCTTTCTTTAGTCTAAGACGATTTGCTTGGTAGGAGATATCAAGTTTTGCGTAATATTCCACGCTCTGAAACAAAATTATTTACATAACAGATAGGCACAAAATTATTATAGGATTTACAAATTTCCAAAAGTGCAGGAGAGCAACTCGAAATTTAGCTTTAATAAACATTTGAAATTGAACCGCTTAAAAACTAAGCAACGCTCTATCGTGTGTAAAAATTTGCAGGAACAAAAATTTTTCCGTTTGGTTGCCACAAAAACAAAAGAGTTCAGAAAACTTCTTAGTTCAATTATGATTGATAACTAGAGCTACAATTATTTTTTCTGCTTTTAACGACAGCTTTTACTTACTAATATGCTAAAATACTCCTAAGCCCAGAAATAAAGATTTATACTTGAAAATAATAGTTTAATTCAATGAACATAAGATTTAACAATTAAAAAGGTAAAACAAATGAAAAAAGCTGTGATTTTTAAAAATGTTGATGTTCTTGTAGATAGTAATCAATATGGAATACAAAGCACCTATTTTTGGAATTTTTGCCTGTCTGTGTTCCCATCACTTAAAAACTGCTAAATGGATTTGAATAAGTTTTGTGAGGAGGCCCCTTAGAAAATTGGTTTATACAAAGAATATCTTTTTTTCGTAAAATTAAATCATTTTGCAGAAAAAATAGAGATACAAATGTGAATGCAACAAGTTTTACCGATACAATGGTACTTAAACAGCTGTGAGCTCATTTTATTTTTGTAAATAGAAAATTTTTAGCATTGTTTACAGAACTCTACGCAAAATATTTAATACAAATTTTAAATCAGAATTTAAGAAATTATTAGAAATGACACGCACACGTTGTTGGCACTGCACTTAATAATAAAAGAATATCAGTAATTGTTAATGATTTAGTAGATATTTTTAATTGATTCGATAGGTAAAATATTTATTTCTAAGAATGTTGTAATTTGCTTATTTTGCCACTTAAAAAACAACTAAAAGATTAAGATTATTCAAGTGAAGTGTAAGCGGTTCGTTTTTCAAATTAAATTTTATTTGTTTGAAATTAATTTTTCGTCCGATTCACCTACGCAATATTTTTAGGATGCAAAACTGTTTGTCATTTGTTATAAGCGATAACTTTTTGTAGCTGGTGTATGTTATAAACGGACTCCACTGTACCATATTTTCTCTTCGTGTAAAATATAATTTTAATTAGGATTCAATGTTTATTATAAATTATATTTAAGCTTATTAATTATGCGCATCTTGGACAGCCAACAATAAATAAAATTACGTCAAAAAAGTTTCGTTTTATTATCGCAATAAAAATAAAATTTTATAGGTTTTTAAATTTAGTCACAAAACTGCAAAAGCAATAAAATTATAAATATTTTATTTATTTATATTTTTCTTTTTTGTTGATTAAATTAGAGGTTTAAAAAAAATTTAACTAAAAATAAAAGTAACGCTGATATGACTTTAAACTTAAACGGATTTTATTCCGTTGCATTTTAGAACTTTGTGTATAAAAAATAACACAAAATTGTAACGAATCACCTGTTGTTTCGTTTCAGGGATCAATTTATAAAAAATTTATTCTTTATTATGTTAAAAATAAATCAGCTTCATTTAAATGATTTTTATAGAGCAGTACTATTAAGATATCGCTGAACACTTTATCAGTGTTTTCAAGACGAAGAACTTTACATTCATTATATTTCTAGAGAAAGGTTTCGTTTATTGCTTAAAATGGAAATGATTTGAAATTGCGACTAAGTAGTAAAATCTGATTGAAAGTTGCTGATATCTGGCTTAAAAAATGTGATAAAAAAAGCTTCCTGTCTGCTATAAACATTTTATAGGTTCAGTCTACGTGTTAATCATATCGGCACTTGGCACTTTATTTCAAATCTGTGGATATTCAAAACGCCATGGCAAGTTGTACAATTGAACAGAACGACCAAATGAGAAACGGTGTGCTTAACAAATCATAATCGGCGGCGAGGAGGCATTGCTGTTCATAAAACGACGAACCCCCCCCCCCCCCCCTCTCATCTGCTCAGTAGGTGGCTGCAAATGTTTAAAAATTTTAAAATTGAAACAGTCAGCATCGATGCTGCGGAAAGGATATCACCATCAGCCAATTTCGATTTGTTTTGGACAGAAATGGGCCTGGACAACGTGGGGTCCCAACGGAACAGCCTAATATATCACAACGGATCAATCTAATTTGAGAACATGCTTTAGAACAAAATGGACAATGTGGAATTCCAACGGATCGGGAAACTTTTTTTTGAGCGGTTTTGGA
The DNA here is from genome assembly GCA_937654795.1 of Cistogaster globosa. Classification (NCBI taxonomy): domain Eukaryota; kingdom Metazoa; phylum Arthropoda; class Insecta; order Diptera; family Tachinidae; genus Cistogaster; species Cistogaster globosa. Next base: position 62,540,552 of record OW569405.1, on the reverse strand, counting down.
TACTTAAAATAATATTTCTGGTGTCCTTCAAAGCAGCTTTTGTTGCAGAGCTGACTGTTAAGTTTGAATAAAATCTTGTTTTAATTCTAAATTTTACTGCAAAATCAGTGGACTCGGGAGCTCGAAAATAACCTCGGGTAATACTTTCATCGAAACTTCAGAAGTGTGCACCGAAATTGCACTTAACACTTTTAATTGGCTAAATGAAGACCAATATAAAAATCATATTATATTTCAACTAAATGCTTTTGATGGTGAATGTAGATTGTTTTATGAACATCCCAAACTGCTATTTGCCGAATTCCATAACATCAGGCAGCGATATGCTGGAGTAGGCAATTACATATAAATCACCTAGTCCGGACGATATTATTCCGGCAAAGTTGTAGGATAAATAGCTCTTCGCAATATTTATAGTCCACCTCTCTTGACCAAAGTGTAATATTTTGTTTATTCGCAAAGCCGAAAGATATCGCACACACAAAGACGAAGGATTTTATAACCATCAGAGAGATACTTGTCAACATTCAAATTAGAACTTCAATAAGAAAAATCGTACTTGCGGAAAGCAAGCCACAGCTTTATTTATGATACTTGCCCCAGTGAATGTTTTGTTTTGTTGTCTCTTGTACTGAACACGTTAGATAAATATGACAGTTGAAACATAATAATGCAACACACTTAGATGTACGGGTCTATTGTGATTTGTTTGTGACTAGAGAACTCTTGTTTTCAGAGTTTTCCAACTGTTGAACTAACCTGAGATTTTTGTAAAGGTCAAAATGCATGGTAACTTAACATCAGCCATATAAATCTTCGGCAATGAGTGGATTCATCATACTACTCGATTTTTTATTATTAAGGAAAAATTTTTGAAAAAAAAGTCTTATGCTGACAGTTGCGATGCAAGACGTTATACGTGACAAATATAGACAAAGTGCGATCAAAACAGATGACATTACTTAGATTTTTAGAAGTAAGAGAGTATAGAGGGGTGGGTCTTTGTAAATAATATATAATAAATAATATTATATCTTAACCAACGCTCCATTTTTTTAATCGTAAAAACACTTCCTGCAAAAGCCTTCAGTGATCTAGGATTTTTTTCGATGTAGAGATATTCAGTTCCCTTAATGAAAATCCGAATGGCAAACATTGTAATTTAAGGTCATCTGTGTAAGATATTAATTACGCTATTTCGTCTAACCGGTGTACTAAAACTTTTATGGTTACAAGATGGTAATTGCGTCTTGAAGAGCCGTTAGTGGAGCACTGTAAATAAGATAAGATTTACGCTCCACCCTTAAATATCCTCATTTAATTCCTTGCAGTTACTAAGGATGTTTTCACTTTATTTCCCTTTTTCGTATAACGCTTTCGGATAAAGAAGTTTTTAACTAGTTCGTAAATATTGTTTGTTGTAAAATCGTTGCTTTTTAAGACTGTTGCAGGATGTTTCTCCTAAAGCAAAGCTTCGTATCAAGAATAAACTAACATTGAAAAGTTGAAAAAACTTTAACTGTATGAATGTATATCTGTTTGATGTAGCTCTAGAAAGTTTATTTTCTTTTTTTAGTCTTGGGTTGTTCTTAGTGTATTTATTTTAGTTTGCAGTAGATAAACGATTTAATGTAAATAGATTCAAAATGAAGAAACAAAAGTAAAATGAGTAAATCGCGAAAACTATATTATAAAACAATTTGTATTATAAATCAATTAAAATTTCTTTAATGGATTATTTGGCCAATGTTGTTTTATTTCTTCATTTCCTAAATAAGCTAATATGACCTGTATTTTCCAATGTAAATAAAACCAATTTATTTTACATTTTTCCCCGACGTTTCGTCAATTATTTGTTGACTTTCTCAAGGGTTGGGATATCTATTTAATTTTTTCAAGAAATATACAATTTAGTTAAATCTTTATGAAATTATTTTTACATTTAAATAACTTACTTAAGAATTATTTACACAAAGAAAACATTTTTTAAAATGCATATAAAGCGTTAAAAACATAAAAAATTGAAAACATATAACATATAAACCAAACGTTACAGAAAACATTAATTTAAAACCACAAAACACAACTTAAATTAGTATCACAGTTTGTTTATATGAATTGCCACTTTGTAGTTTGCATTTATATTGTCCGTGTCTTCTTTTAAATTCATAGCATATTCTCTTTTTTGTTGTATCCTCAAGCTTTCTAGAGTGTACCTTTTCTTTTCAATGTTTTCCTTATCTAATATCTTTATTTCATCAAAATCAGCTGTATGACCCGTTTTCAATAAATGTTGCGCCAAAGCTGTTGTTTGTTTTTGTTTCTCTATGTCATTCTTGTGCTCTTTCATTCTTGTTTCCAAACTGCGTTTTGTTGTGCCAATGTAAATCATATTACAATTGTTGTTGTCATTTCCTTTGCACTTGATTTCGTATACAATATTGTTTTGTTGTTGTTTGCCAATCTTTGTTTTAACTTTAGAGAATATTGTATTTAATGTGATATTTGGTTTATAAGCAAATTTAATGTTTTTGTCTTTTATTGTGTTTCTGATGTTTTTGTTGTCAGTCAGACCTGGAATATATCGTACACTGTAAAATTGTTTTTGATCAGTGTCAGTTAAGTTTGAAATTCTGTTCTTATCTTTAATTTTCCCACATATTTCAATTATTAAAGAATTTATTAATTTAATCGGGAAGCTGTTTTCTAAATTTACTTTTTCGGCTTTAGATCATTTTTTAATTTAACTTTTATTAAGAAAAATTATTTTTCAAATGTACGCGGACGTTTTTCAAAGAAAACAAGAAAAATTAGACGCTGGCAGAATGTAATGAATGTAAAAAAGATCCAAAGCCGAAAAAGTAAATTTTAATTGATTTTTTATTGATCACTGGTTCAACCCCTGGCTAGGCCTAAAATTAAAAAAATTTGTATTATATTTTAAAAATTTGTTTTTTTTTTTTTCAATTCAAAGTAAAAATTAACGTCAGTTCGTTAAGAAATCTTTGGAGTTCCCATTATAAATACTTCCGCAAGATGTTTAAATTAAGTCAGTTGTGATAACTCCAGCTTTTGAGAAAACTTGATACTTTCAAGACGTTTTATTCATCATGATGAATTATTTTTTCTGTATCTTTCTTATATTCAATAAGATACGAGAATAAGAAACAACTTCAAATACTTTTAATAATAAAGTGTTAATTAGAAATTCGCACACAATGCAAAACAATAGTTTATTATAAAAACAACACCTTCATATAAGAAAATATAATAATGACGTTTAAAATGATTTGCTTGTTCTTTTGTTTATAAACACTTGCGACAACAGGCCTTTATGTTTAAGGTGATACATGCAAACTTTGTGTATCTACAAGAATATATCATCATCTGAAAGGAAGATCAGCTTCTTCGTTTTGCAGACATTACAACGAATTGAATTCAATAACTCTAAGATATAACATTTGAAAACTTAATTCACAAATGTTCATTACTGGCTTGCATTACAACGAGATTCACAAGCTGTACCATTGTTAGATGAAAGCGTCATGAGATACATCAGTCTAAATCAAATTATGCCAATTGCGCAGACTTTGTAATGAAAAAGGAATTTGGCAATTGTCAATCTGTAGTCAATTATTTGAGAGTAAAGGTCGATTAAGTGGCGCAGATCTTGGCGATCTGTTGTTGTAGTGTTTACATCACAGAAGAATGTAAAGGAATAATTTGTGCTAGTGTTAAATGTTGTTGGCAAATCTTTTTATAATTTTTTTCAATAAATCGGAATCTTTAGGGTTCCGTAAACAAAGTGTAAAAAGTAACTCTATTCTTTTCGTTAAAATGTCTGTCTGTCTGTAATACACTCTTAAAAGATTTATAACTATTGCCGCTATAAAAATAAGTATTAAATTTTAAGGGGTGTTCCGAAAGTGTCGTGATATTTATAAAAAATATTATTTTCTGATCTTTTATATACAGACGCGCCGAATTCGCCCAGTGCCAGTAAAATTATGTGAGCTAAAGCAAGTAGTAAAGAAAATAATATTTAGTATTAAAGGGGTTCCCAATATTGACATGTGATAATTATTCTCACACAGAATATTAACAAATATGTCTGCTATAAATATAAATTGTAAACAATAACTTTAGAAATCAAAAGGTGTTTCCCAAAAGCTGTGAATTTTACGAATATAACCTTGTTTTTCAACCGTTAGAGGCAGACACTTGAAATTCGTACAGGTGATGAACTCTAAGAATTAGTACCAAAATTAAAAATAAAATGAAGGGTATCTCGATAGTAACGTGATTTGCACATATACGGCCTTATTTTTTGTTACAGTAATCGTTTGAGACTTAAAAATTACGCAGGGTATATATATTGCTAAGTCGCTTCAAAACAAATTAAAAAATTAACGGGTGTCCTAATAATAACGTCATTTTTACAGCGCCGTAATTTAACTTTGTCCAAAGTACGTTCTACTAGGTCCACTGTAACAAGTTAATAAGAATAAAAGTAAAAATTAAAGGGTGAGCCATGTTTCAAAACCCAACGTGTCACACTCGTTTTGTTTTTAATACATAAATAAAAATAAATTTAATTACACCTGCTTTGTGTCTCAGTCGAAACAAAAGTGTTCGGAATAAAAGCATTTAAGTTTAGGGAATGATGCCTACTCAAGCAATGCCTTGCGCCAGAAGTAGGAAATTATGTTGTGGAAAAAAGGATAGACGGAGTGTTGTTTGTAAATATTTTATTTGAATTTTTGGCACATTGAAAGTGACTTCTGCAGGCGTTTATTCGACATACCAACTGTTTAACTAAAATATGAATTTTTTTCTGTAATGCGATTTACTGGCCAATCGACCACAATGCTTTGTAAATCCTGAGCGTTTTGACTTCAAATAAAATTCAAAACAGAAGCAAATATCGTGTCATACTAAAATTTAATACAAGAAATGTGTTTTTAAAAAATTCTTTGAAAATTTAAAAATGAAGATTTTACATTTACTTCATTTGAAATATTTTGTTAACCTGATTTTCGTTTAAGATTTTTTTAATCGTTTAATTAAATTTGTATTCGGACAAAAAAAAAATAAAAATATAAAAATAATTATTTTTTCTTAGTTTATGTCACTTGGTGTGGCTTTTAAAGGATTTTATAAATACATTTGCGTATTTTAGGGGGCTGAAAACGAAATCGTGAACATTTTTTTGGGCGACCCTATTGCTTAAATATTTAAATTAATTTGAAAATAATTTGTTATTTACTAAATATGTATGTATTCTTTTTTTGTATAACAAAACCTTCATTAAGAGCTTTTATATCAGTTTTTCTTTTTTGTTACTTTTATCATTTAATTAAACTCCTTCTTGCCATTTTCAATGAAAACAATTGTTTTTTTTAAGTATTGTATTTTATTTATATTTTAATTAATTCATTTTTATTTTATAAATAATATACATGCAGCTGCGGTCAATATAATAGCATCACGTACAAATTTACATCCGTTTACATCTGTTTAACTGTTGGTCAGATTAAACTCAAAAGTAAATAATAAATTCTTTGATGTTAATGGTTTATTATCATAAGAAAACTATTTGGTTTATAATACGCTAATTAATATAAACAAAAAACTTAAAAACTACAGCCAAAATAATAGCACTTCAGTTAAATTTCAGATATTTTGCAGGTAAATTAATTGTATGGATTCAATACTTTGTCGTGTGCCCTTTGTTTGCGATTACCGCGGCTCAATGCCTTCCCATGGAATCCACGAAATGCTGGCATCTTTCAACTTTTATGGAACTCCAAATTTTCTGCACTGCCTCCCAGAGTTTTTAAACGCTTGTTGTTTTTGTTGTAGATAGGATTCAAATTTGGGGACTCTGCAGGCCACTCCACTACATTGGCGACTTATCGTTGAACCATTTTTTTGCCATTTTGCTGCTGTGTTTGGGGCATTGTCTTACTGGAAGACCAAACCAGCGGCATTTTGTAGGAAGCATACGGCAGCATAAATTCATCAAGGATTTTTACGTAAACTGATGAATTCATAACGGCTTTGATCCAATATATAGGACTCACACCTTGATACGAGAAGCAACCCCATACCATAATACTATGACCTCCATGTTTGATAGTTTTTACTGTGAATTTTTGCTTTTATTCGCTGTTATGTGGCCTACGGACAAAACATCTGTAACCCTTCCCCCCAAAAAGAACAAAAAAAGCAAAAGATATCCGTAGAGCAATATGCCTAGGGGAAAGGAGCGGCACTTTTCAAGGACTACAGCATTGAGGCTGTTGTCTCGAAGTCTACGGCGAATAGTTTCCACGCTTGCCAGCACATCCAATGTTTTTTTGAGCTCCATAGCTGTCATAAAGGGATTTGCTTTTGTCGTCCGTACTAACCGTTTTACTGTTAAGGGTGACAAAACTCACTTCTTATCACGGGGTTCAACTTTTTGCTCATATCTTAGAGCATTTATTATCATTTTGGTGGAACAGCCTAGCAATTCCCTTATCTGGGAATACGATTTACCTTCCGACGAAAATTTTTTTATTGGCTCACATTTTTTTTATTAGCTCAATGCTTTCCGCGACCCATAAAAACACAATACACGATTTAAGAGAAAGTATATTAAAAAAATTTTTTTACCTTTCTTTTTCACTTATTTTTCACAAAATTTTGCAAAGCAAATTTAAAAAAGCCTACTGCTGCTGTTTTAATAACTGCACGAAATGCTAAGTGTTGACAAAAGATCTTCTATAACTAATTAAAATTAACGAAATTTGACAACAAATGCACACACTATACTCGTAAGATCAAAAAACGTAACTGTTTTTTACAATTAAAAAAAAAAACAATATAATAAATAGGTGAAATTTTTTCATCTTTCGAATCAGAATATTGCAACTCGTACTATTCTATTGACCGACACTGTCTGTATTTTCACAATTTGGTATTTACATATGTATGAATGTATATTTTATTTCGTTTATCAAAAATTATAAATTTTTATTTTTTTTTTTTTTGTCATGCAAATTTGTTTTATTTAAATGTGCCCGATGTATATAAACGCTAATCACAAACTGTTTGCCGCTAAATATAATTAAAATGAAATAAAAGAAATTATGAATTTCACATCAAATTCTAATGCAGAAGCATAAGAGTCAGACGGTTGCCAGATTCACGAATTTTACAATCTCATTTAAGGCACACATTCAGGCATGTTACACATTTTGATCGAAATAGTTTTAATTCCCTGCCAGCCATTCTGATCGAATTTGTTTAAAATTCTGCGGATTCCTATCGATTTTATCTATTCATAAAAATGCTATTTAATTTATGTGTCGAAAACAAAGCAATTATAATAAGGAAGCAAAACATAAGTAGATTAACAACTCGCAACAAATAAAATTTAAAAGAAAATAAATTTTAATTTGAAAAGTGGTTAATTCCGAAGATATTTTTTTTTTTCGTTTTCGTTTCGTATTTGTAGAATTGAAAAGACTTTCAATCGGAATTGAGTTCTCTGAAGTGTTTAATAGTTTTTTTGAACAACTTTAAAACATGTTTTTGTCTGATCAATTTGAGAAAAAATTGAACACAGAAATCAATATTTATATTTTGTATATTTAATGAAAATGTATTCTCCTGCGATCAAGAAAACAATTTTTTTTTCAATTCCATACATGGTTTTCGACTTTAGCTAACGATGTTCAAAATTAATTTTAAGATCTCATACAATGGGTGTGAAGATAGCTCCGTCAGTTAGCTTCGTTTTTGACAACCCTGTTAACAGAATTGAATTATTTTAACATTTCCTTGTGAAAATTGAAAAAATTATATAAAAAGTGTGTAACTAAAATACAAAATTTAATTTTATTTATTTGTAGCAAAACATAAAAAGTCAAAGTATAAAAATTTCTAAAATCAGGTCGCAGAACTTATGCTTTTTTTTTCTTTCTTAACATACCAATTACACATGCAAGTACTTGCATGCAAGTAGCAAATACGTATTATCACCGAAAATATTAAAAAAATATTCGAAAGTGCTGCAAGTTGGTTGACTGTTTACACACGCAGGTGCAAGTTCATTTATAAAATGTATTCAAATCGTAAAAAACTATTAAAAATTTCTTTAATTATGGAATTAAAAAAAATAATGAAATTAATTTAATAATTTTCTCTTTATTTAGTTTTTTATTCATTATGAAAAATTTTTAATTTTTTGTGTACGCGCTATGTATGTATTTATTTTATTTTTTTTTTTTTATTTTATTTATATATTTGTTTTTTAAAAATGAAGCCAATCTAGTGTTGCCGTTTTGGTAATACTATAAAAAAAGCTTTATTTTTTTTAAACTAACGCATAAATTTTTTAAAAACTCATCATCGGTAACACTGTTTCTTTAATTGTCATTTTACTTGCAGCAAGTGCCAAAAATTACTTGCAGTCAAAAATCTCTTGCAAGTTAAGCTGCAAGTTCGAAAAATTTGAGTGTATTAGTGAAAAAGTGTGAGTGTATTGGGATTTTCGCACTTGCACTTGCAGGTGTAATTGGTATGTAACACAGACATAGTAGTCGAACTCATTTTTGATTACTTTTGATTATTTTTCAGTAATCGCAAGTAATCCTGATTATTTTTTGATTATTTGTAATCGTAATCAATTAGTAATCAGAAATTGTTGAATAGTGGATTATATAATCATTACGATTCTTTTTAAAAAGTAATGTAATTGATTACTAATCGTAATCGAAATTTAACAGCTCTGGTTAATACAGAAGAATGGACTTTAAATTATTTTTTTATGTACTACCTGAAAGTATCAAAATTTAGTTTTAAATCGCTTTTGTTCTCTAATTAAACGTCAAATAAATGTAAACTAGATGTGTTCTAGTTCTAGAAATTATATATTGTTGGTTGCCTTATTGAACTATTTTAACCGTTATGTATCTCCTTACCATAATATTCAGAAGAAGCCTTTCGTAGTAGATATATACGCTAACAGTGCTATTTAGGCTGCGCGATTGTGAATCTGTAAGTTATTCAGTTATATAAGTACGTAGATGGAGGGTAGTATGCTCAATTCCACTCTGACAGTCCAGTATAAATACTAGTAAGAATCGTTTAAAAATCAATTTGGCACGTATTAGTCGTTACCACATCTATATTATATTTCCAAAAATTGACGGGTGTTTGTTAAAAAAAGAAACAAAAAATTACAAAAGAAAATATCAGTCTGGCAACGCTGCTCTAAAGTTTTAATAGTCAACTTAAAAAGGAGAAAAAAAATAAAACAAAAATAACAGCCAACAATAAGAATTGATTCAAAAAGAACAATTGTAGCCAAGTTTTTAATTTCCCAAATAATTTCGAAAATGTAAAATCTAGATGAGTTAAGTAAACGTTTAAAATGTCTTTTATAAAAGAGACAAAGTTGGAAATAAATAACAACAATTAAAGTTTAGAAAAATAATTGTTTATTTATTTAAGTCTAAAAGAATAATCCAAAACAGACTTATGAAATAAGATACTTCAATATAGCTTATTTTTATATAAAATAATTTAGAATAATGTAATGCAAAATATTATACAATATTAGTTAAAACAAGTCTTTGAAGCATTGAATTAAAGTAATAAAAGGATCACAACAATTACGGCCGCATTCATAAAAACTTAAAAAAGGTTAATAAATCTATAATAGACGAATGTTAATAAAACTATGTTTATAAACGATTAAAAGTCCAAAAAACCTTTAGTAAATAATTTTTTAAATCAAAAATTTTATTATTGGATTTACCTTTTTAAAACAAAAATAAAATAAATTTTATTATTTAAATATTTCCTTTATAAACTAAATGGCTGTCCTGGAGTACAAAAAATAGTTGTAAGGGGAAAATATTAAATGAAAAATCTGTCGGCACCCATATTTCACGGACCTTTACCTTACTGTGATATCCCAAGGACTTTGTGGTAGTTTGGGTCAATTTAGGTATCGTAAGAAAACTTATCCAAATTCCTATCAAGTGCGTTACACAAACAAAATGTTAATCTGTTATGAGCTAGTAAGCTTCTCAAAAAATAAATATAGGAAAGTCGTTATTAAATCTAGTTTTAGCAAGTACGCTGGAACACGTACATACCTCTGTGAATATAACTAAAAGTTTTTACTACAAATTTTTTGTACGAGGGCTGCTATATATATTTCTGGCCTTGTAACACTGAGTGCTGCCAAGTGCAATCTGACATTTCCATTGGAAAGTTTGTCATTTTTAAGCATAATCGTACTCAAAACTTTTTGACGTACGACCATTATTTGTGTTGTTTACAGTGACTTGAAAAAATTAATATAGAAAAAAATGGAATTAACTCGTGAACATTTTCATGCCATCATTTTTCACAACTTTCGACGTGGATTATCACGATGAACTTAAATCTTTGTACGGCGATGAAGCACCATCCTATAGCACTGTGAAAAATTGGTATAATGAATTTTATCGTGGCCGAAGCTCGCTCAAAGACGAATTCCGTGAAGGTCGTCCAAAAACGGCTGTTGTGCCTGAGAACATTGATGCCGTGCGTGAACTCATAATGCAAGATCGACATGCGACATACCGAGAGATAGATAAATCCTTGGACGTTTCTTCCACCAGCATGCATTCGATACTGCATGAACACCTGGCCGTAAAAAAGGTTTGTTCTCGTTGGATCCCGCACAACTTGAAAGTCGCTCAAAAAAAGGCTCGTGTCGATTGGTGCAAAGAAATGTTGCAAAAATACGATTGCCGTACTTCAAAAGACGTTTATAAGATCGTCACAGGTGACGAATCATGGATCTATGCGTATGAGCCCGAAACAAAACAACAATCGACCGTGTGGGTCTACAAAGACGAGCAAAATCCAAAGAAAGTTGTTCGTGGAAGAAGCACTTCGAAGCAAATGGTCGCCTGTTTCTTCGGCAAAACTGGCCATGTGGCGACTGTTCCGCTTGAGCAACGTAGGTCGGTCACTTCTGAGTGGTACACCACAATTTGTTTGCCTGAAGTCATCGGAGAAATTCGAAAAACCAACAAGAGCAGACGAATCATTGTTCACAATGGCAATGCGAGCTTTCACACATCGGCTCAAAACAGAGCGTTTTTGACCGGCCAAAACGTCGAATTAATGGGTCATCTGCCGTACAGCCCTGACTTGGCACCTAATGACTTCTTCTTGTTGGCGCACATCAAGAAAAAAATGCGTGGTCAACGATTTTCGTCGCCAGAAGAAGCTGTTGAAGTGTTCAAAAACCATGTTTTAGAGGTGTCTCAATCGGAGTGGAAAAAGTGCTTCGACAGCTGGTTTGAGCGCATGAAAAAGTGCATAAATCATGCTGGAGAATACTTTGAAAAACAATAAAACCATTTTTGATTATAAATATTCGAATTTTCACTATTAGGCCAGAAATATATAGAGCAGCCCTCGTAATAATGCGAAAATATTCGCAAAATTATAATAAAAGTTCAAATACATTACCCGGTTTTTAATAGCCTTATATTTGTTTAACATATTTCCGTAAGGAACAATATTTTAAATTTTGCATATTTTTTATAAAAAACTAAGGGGTCCGTTACTCTAAAAATATGAAGTTTTGCAAGATTTATCACATTACAATTTCTTAATAAAATTACTCTTTCTGTACCCGAGACAACTTCTTATGTCATATAGAGCTACTAGGCTAAACTGCATTTATTCCATTAAGTAAAATAAAACAAATTTATTTGAATACTGTGGTATATAAAACGTAAACAGCTCGTTATAGAACTCGTCCGAAAACAATTATCAGAACATAAATTTTTAATTAAAAGATTCCTTTGTTTGCGTAAAATGAATGTAAATGGAAAATCATATTCGGTTTTCGGGTTAATTGAAAATTGCTTTTTAAGAGTACTGAGTTTGCAAAGACAATAATACAAAATTAAAAAAAAGTTTATTAACCGAACTGTGTTTAATAAATATTTTAAACTTTTAGCCTGAAATAGACACTTTTTTATAAATTAGTTTTTTATTAGGAATTTTTTCTACTTTTGACAATTGTTTGTGAATTAAATTTCCTATTAAATGATAAAAATTAGAAGTATTTAAATAACTGTTTGCTAGTATAAAACAAAATTAACAGGAATGACCCACTTCCATCGATTTATAACGAGTATTAAAATAAAGGATTTTGTATATTTTACTACAATTTGCCAGGTTTCTAAATAAACGGATTCATAAATTATGAAAAAATAATAAAAAAAAATATTGTTTTTCTGTGCACCTCTTTTAAGACTTATAATAACGGTATTCCAAAATTCACTGAAGACTCAAATTTTCCGCAATATTTGAAGCAACGTGTTAGTGGTTCATGGTGCAAAGCGATTTTAATATTAAAAAATTTCAAAAAATAATGAAGCTTGACGTCTAGATAATTGACAGCTAGAAAATTTCTTACAAAATAATGATAGAATAATAGCGACATGCAAGTATACGCATCTAGGAAGATGTGTAAGTATCGAGAAAACACCAAGTCAGCATGTTGTCAATGTTCTCGTTGTATTATCTAAAAAGCATTTATGAATGCCGCCACCATTTGCCTAACAAAATGAACTTTATTTCTAATATCGCCAAAAACTGTACTAAAATATTTATCGTTAGCATTTCTTACATTTTTAGTTAAAATAAAAATTTTATTTCCGGATTGTCCAATTAGGACGGTATGTTAACTAATTCAACTGTAATATGTAATGAATTTGGTAAATACTGGTCGAAGAACTCCGATGATTTCAGGTTTTCTAGTGAGTTTAGATAAAAAACTGGGTGCTGACAGCCTTCTCCTAAGTATTACTCCATGTTCTGATGCAACAAAGATTGAAGCAAAAATTACATTCATTGAACTTTCATCCGTACTAAACTTTTTAAAGCGAAAGACTCCAGGAATGGATAGAATTTTTTACCCTATATTAAAAATGTTACCAGTTAACGTTAAAAGACGAATTTTAAATTTCTATAATAATTTATTTTCTAACAACATTCCACAAAAAATTAAACAGTGTTGTGATTCCAATTTTAAGACCTGGCAATGATAAAACAGTTACTAGCTCATATCGCCCAATATCCTTAAATTCGTGTTAAGGTAAAGTTTTGCATTAAATTGTCGTTAACAGGTTGTGGTGGTTTGTAACATGTAACAAACTACTACACAACCGACAACATGGCTTTAAAAGGGGAAGCTCAAAAATCAATAGTCTACTGTATGTCGACTATCAGATTGCTAACTGCCTCTCGTTACGCAAACATACGAACATCGTGTCGTTAGATTTTGAGAGGTATTCACTCAATATTAGAACAACTAATAGAATAGAAAGTTTAAACAGAAAGATTTCGGTATGAATTAAAAATAAATACCCGAATACATTTCCCTTGCATAACGGGATACCACAAGGATCACCTCTTTCGGTAATTATTTTCCTTATAGCATTTAATAAATTATATAACATCATTTCTCTTCATAAAGAAATAGATTTCTGCGCACACGCAGATCATCCCGAAAGAAAATAATTTCATTAAATCCTGATTATCTCCTGAATGACATAATCAATTGATGTAACTTTTCAAGAGCATCAATGTCAACCTCAAAATGTAAATATATCGATATATGCCGTCTGAATACTTGTGACTTTGAAATACTCTCATCTTATGTTACTCTTCATAGAGTAGAAACTCTGCGATTACTAGGATTATTTATAAACAACCGCTACAATTGGAAATGCCATATAGAATATCTACAGAGTTCTCTTTCTCACCGCCGCACTATGGGCTCCCAGACCGGTTTTTGAGGCAAAAAATCATAGGAAGCTCCTAGAAGCTTGAAATTTTGTGGGATTAAGTATAAGGCCCATTTAAGGTCTTAGTAAAAATTTCATGCTAATTGGGTAATGCCACGCCCACTTCTATGTGCGAAAATTAATTGTGCGTCTAGATACATACAAATTATGACTTGAAACTGAGTTTGTTCTAACTACACTGGACAACAGTGAAATAGTATTTGGCAAAAAATGTGCTAAGTATATAGAATTTGACCCGCTTTATTGTAGAAAATAATACATATATATAAGGGGATTTTAGTTAACGAGATATCGCATTTTCAATATTTCGATTTTTACGAGTTTTTCAAGAAATTTGAATTTATAAAATCAAAATATAACACGTATGTATTTTTATAACTCATAAGTTGAGTCCAGCCCGAAGTTGAGTTGAACCCGGTTCACTTCGGGTGGCCTAAAACAATTTTTGCCTAATATAAAATACTAATATATTTTAAATAAAATAGATTAAAACTAAAAATGATTCACGATTATTATGTAAAAATTTATTCTCTGTAGGTATTTGTTTACGATACTTCAATCAATAAATAGCAAAAAAAAATTAAATTATGTAGAGTACAGCAAAATTAAGATTCATCAAAGTCTTGTAAAGTTTCATCAATTTCTAATTCAAAATTAATTTGGAATGATGCCTCATCTTCTTCAGAATTGGAATCGCACACACATTCAGGAGTCTCTGGAACCTTTAAAAGAGAAAAAACTTCTCGTGGAAAAGTCAACTTTCTTTTTGCTGAGTAACGTTTCTTCAAATACACACTAGATAAAAATGGGTCAGACGAATCCATAGCTCGGTTAAATACATCAGTTATATTGTGTTCCCTAGAATCCAGTCGTGCGTGTTCAATTCTATCCTTTTTATAAAATTTGTTTCTAGCCTCAGAAGCATTTTCCCCAGCACACCCAAGAGGCACGATTGAAGTTTGTAATATTTGTGAAGAATGTGCTAGAATTTTATGCAAGGTCGGCGACATTGGGAACCATTCGTAATTTTTAAAATATATATCAGCAGTTTCATAACAAAAACTCTTAAAAATCTCAACATTTATTTCAAATTCACTGGAAATGGCAATAAGTATTATATGCAGGTGCTTTTTAAATTCAACATTAACATCTGTTATAGATGCAAACAATTCTGGATTTGAAAATGCTCTTCGAGCTGTATTACCATCATTCGTCGATCCGCTACCATTACTTTTCGGCTTGTGAACATGAAGACCCATTTCCTTCCAAACAGTTTCTTGGATTTTGCGTTTTCTTTCTTGCACTAATTTCTTGTCCTCCGTATTTCGAATTTGCCATTTTTTAACCTGAAGTCTATATGAGAGATTAAGAACAAATTCAAGGCATCTTATCCATGCGTGTAAGGGGCTAATACCATATTTTAATGAGCTTGGTTTTGGCTGAAAGTCTAACGAACTTAAATCTTTTATTGACAACAACTGCTTCGGATTTGCTCCACATATTGGACATGATTGTGCGGACTTTGTATCCGTTAGCACGTTTAACACCTTACCATCAATTAAAGTCATTATTTGTTCGTATTTCACTTAAATTTCCTTACCATTTGATAATAAATATTTCAAAGGAACTAGATTAGATATTTGAAGGTCCAAGTTTCTTTTTTCTTTCAAAATATACTCCTTGGTTTCCCTTATATATTCAATTTTTAGCGGTCGACAAAACCGGATAGACTGAGGAGTACGGTTCTTCCAAACGATTGCTTCATCCGATGTGACTAGTTTTAGTGGTATAACGGAGGTAACAAAGAGGGAGCTATCTAAATTTTCTGGGGCATTGCTCTTATATATTTGTTTAAACAAACTTTGTCCTGTAGAACTTCACTTATCTCAGGCATTATCGTAAAAATTTCTTCTTGGTATGATAATATTCTCTCAGCTGTGTGATTAACTAGGTTTTGTAAAGGGACTTCCGCAATTGATTCTGTTATCATTAACCCTTCAGGTCGGCATTGCTTCTTATATTCTAGAAGTTTTTTATAGCTGGGATAAATATCGCAATTGTGTAATTTGTTCAGCTCCCTCATCCTAATATAATGTTGTTTTGTTAGATTATTTTCTAACAAAAAACCTAATGCTTCTCTAGGGGAAAGCATAATTGGCTTTTTGTTATCAGAGGTGAGCTCTTTTCTAATTTTAAGGGGCCCTCCTGGGGAAGAAGTTGTTTTTTTTTAAACAAAATTCAAATCTTTTTCTTTATTTGAATGAGCTGCAATTGAAGCGGCATGAAGCAGCAACTTGGTGTCGTTTCCCTGTTCTGCCGAAACTTCGGATGCGAGTTTTCGTTTTTGCCTCACACTTCCTTCACTATAACCAATTTTAGGCCGACCTCTTTTGATTGGAACACCATTATTTATTAATTTAAGCTCAGTCTCACAGGATAACCATTGGCTTTCCTTTTTTTTCGAATTTAGCCCAGATTCTGAAGTTTGCAGACCACTTTTGGTTGGCATATGCACAGAAATTATTAATTTTCTTCTTAATTGGTATCATACAGTTCTCATCAGCATCTCTTTGAAATTTACCGCAAATTCTGTTGATAACAGCAGTCACACTTCTCTTATTTTCTAATCAAAATTTTACAATATCAGCATTTTTTATTTTTACGCAATCTAAAAATTTTAATATTTTAGAAGGTTGCAGATGGTTGCAGTAAATTTTTTACACACATTAACTAGACATTAGTAGCTTCCTGTGCACATCAGTTTTTCATACAATACGTTCCAATAAACAAACTTCTACTCCATTACATATGAAAACTATCCCCAAAAATACACAAAAAAGACGGCACACTTAAACAGCCTACATTAAGTAATACAACAATATTTTTGCACAATTTTTTTCTTAATCTAAATTTTCATACCTTTATTAATATTTTCCATTTTAAAATAATTTATTAAGTTTGATAATTATTGCTTACTTATTCCTTTACTTTGCTTACTTATCAGGTGAAAAATGTATAAAAGCAAAATAAAAAAACAAAGTCTGACTTTGAAAGCTTCCCGTTAAATGCAGGGTTGCCACATGGTTATAATTTTTTGCACTTGAGTTCCCCAGGATATTATCTATAAATTACCATAGTTACTTTTTGGAAAATGTTAAGTTCAGAAATGGACTTTTTGCCTCAAAAACCGTTCTGGGAGCCCATGGTGCGCCGTTCATAATTAAATGTTTATCTAACCCAAAGTGGAATTGCAACCAAATTAACCTTATCCCTGTAACAAATGCTATCATTCTTTCAAAGATAAATTATGGATTGCAATTCTTCAGTTTTGCCCCTAAATTTCTTACTAATAAAATTAACTCGATTAGAAACTTATGCATAAGAACTTCATTAGGCGCATTACGTTCTACACCAATATTAAATTTTAAATATGAATCCAATATCAGATCGCTAAACACCCAGAGGGATATAATTATCACCAAACTTTTTCCTACATTGATAATTAATGACAGCAGTCTATTTATAAAAAAACTAAGACTCTCCAAGAAAATACCAAAAGTAGCTTCTTCTCTGTATAGATCAGTACAGATGGGCGAAAACCTTGACACTCCAATTAATTACATCACTAAAATTCCTAAATTGCAACCACCCTGATTTCTTAACAGCTCATCAGTTGTTACTAGCCTCCACAACTCTTCAAATAGTACTACACACATTTTACAACATAAACACATTATCGCCAACTTAAAAGAATAATTCTCAAAGTACAAATTTATTATTTATGGATCTGAGACAGATTTAGCGGTTTCGTATAGTGTAACATCAGATGAAACTATTTTAAAAATATCTAACCTACTAGCTCAGTTTTCTCAGCAGAAATTATTGCAATTTTTCAAGCTTTAAACTTAATGAAAAACCTAGTCGAAAAGCTTGCAAATTGTACGGATTCCCTTTTTAATTCAATTCTTAAAGTGTCCAACAATGAATATTACCCATCAATTATCAGAAATACCCTAATTGAAAGATTTTCTAATATTAAGTTAATATGGGTTCCTGGTCATAGTAAAATTCAAGGCAATGAATTTGCTGATAACGCCGCAAAAAACGCAGAAAAACAACCTTTATACCTCACAACTAATCATAACAACAAGGATTTTAAAAAATACGTTGTAAATTTCTACACTTCAATAGACATGGATAACACTTATAACTCCTGCTCTAGATGGTACCGAAGGATAAACAATGAAAGAAAAACAATATACAACTACATATCAGACTACGGAAAAGAAATTTATAAGATTCGACTTTATTAAATTTATAAGATTAAGACTTGGCCACACAAGAGCATCACACGGAAAACTCTTCGACCACAATTACCGCCCGTTCTGTAACTGCCAGATTGACTACCCTACAAATCCCCAACATTTACTGCACGAATGTCCGCTACTAACTACTAAAAGAACCTCCATATTCCAAAATTCTGATCCCATATTTACCTTATCCTATCCCACTTCCGAAAACATAAAATTACTCGCTAATTTCCTGAAAAAATCTAATTTATATAACGAAATCTTAATTTTAATGTATAAAAAATAAGATTTTACGATCTAGTTAATATAAGAAAAATGTAAATTTTGCTTTCAGAGAGCTGAAGGCCGTTGATGCTCATGCTCTTATTATAATATTTAGCTTATAATTTATTATGAGTTAAATAAATAAATAAATAAATATTTCCGGAAATGGTTGCGAAAAAATTCCTTCTCCCTATTTTCCTAGTTTGTTATCAAGTTTTTTCGAAATAAAAAATTTTACAAAATAAAATCAATATTTTTTTACGCAATTAATTTGTTCTAAAGATTATTCTCAAATTAGCCAGTAAGGGAATCAGACATTAAATCAATGTTGATAACGGGGCAGATTCTAAAAAAAATCGCACTATTGAGAATGCAATGTACGATATAAAATATTATAATAATCGATAATAGAAATTTTAGGCTAAGAATTCGACAATTTTTTACTTTCAATTTTTTACTTTCAGAAAAAAACAGTGTCTAGAGAAGACAATAAATATATGGCTAAGGTTGTTATGGTTGTTATGGCCAAGGGTTGTTATGCCATTTTCCTAATATATGATATGATCAGCTCAAATATATAAAAGTAATCCAATTTAGACTTAACAGCTTAGGCTACCATACAATATGGATGTCACTAAATAAAGAGTGTTTTCTAAAAACTAAGAATATTTAGCTTAGCCGGCGATGCATAACCTCGAATTTTTGTGTAGAGCATCATTAGAGTGGATTTATTGTGTAATGAGTGTGGAGATTAAATGCAAAAAACACAATCTATTTTATAGTAGCAGCAGCTGTTTATTCATGCTTTTCAAACTTTCTCGGTTACACTTAGTGCAACAATTATTTTCATGCACTTGGAGGATTTGAGTGATGAAAGAGAACAAATTTCCATTGATGAATCATGTTAGGCTTAGCAAATTTTATTTTATCAGAACGTATTCAGAATAAGTTTCTAGTGGAAAATGTTAGCATTTTTTCGTAAATAACTTTTTTGTGGAACGTTTTTCGACAATTTTGCTGCCTTAAAAAAATGTGTGATAAAATGTCCTCTCTTTTACTGAATAAATAAGGTGATCGAAATGAACTCAATAATGAATTGAAATTTAGCGTATTGAATCTAATTCTGACATTTAATTATCAACTTTTTTGTGAGTGAAAGTGTACGCAGGCACCTCTTGGTTTGAAACTTCTTGAAAACATCTTGTTTTTATAATTAAACTTATTTTGGTTTATTTAATTTTTTATGAGGGCATTTTGATCCGTTTTATCGAACTTTGAACTATATCAATTAAAAACAAGTAGGAGTGCTATATTCGGCTATGACGAATCTCTTATACCCTTCACCATCTTTGTCAATCTAGTTTAATGAAGTAACTCCAATCAAAAAGTAAATAATGGGGTGACAGAATAAAATAAAATAAAAAATTTAAGTACCATAAATATATAATTTTACATAAAAATGCCATCGGTTCTTAATGGGTTAAGGAAATTTAAAAAATTTTAGCATTTCCCGAAAAATTTCTTCAAAAGCTTTAAAATGATACCTATAATGCCATTTTAAAATTTTTAAAATTTTTAGAGACCCGCAACTCGAAAAATATGATCCGGCGCCAAATTTTTCACTTGGTGTTTTTTTCTTATTTTTTAATTCTCTATTGCCCCATACATTTATTATTTTGATTGGAGTTACTTTACTGTTCAAAATGACATGAAAAAACTAGAGGTAGGCGTAATGGTTTGCCTGCTGCCTCGAAGGACATGCTGATTTCCAATAGCACCTTTTCGACACAATGTCTGGCGTATTTAAATTGTATCTAGCTGATCTAAAGCCTCGGCAAACTTGATTTCAACAGTAACACGGACGGGCAGACAGCCATCGCTCAATCGACTTCGCTATGCATAAGAAGTCAAAATATTTATACTTTAAGGGGTCGGAAGTAGATATTGTAGAAATTACAAACGGAACGACATTTTTTGTTATACCCCCTTCACACTTTTGTGGTGAAGAGTATAATAAACCAGTGAGCAAAGACGAGTATTGGGCAATCCAAAGTAGCTCGGTGTCATATTTTAGTAATTGGAAAATCCGATTTTGATAGCGCATTAAGAAGTGTTGCTGGTTTTTTTGTTTGTCTTTTTATAATTGCTTCTGTTTTAAGTTCAATATAGCGGTTTCTATCTTAATTTTTTATTTCTATTAATTTTTTATTTCACTAAACAAGATAAATTAGCAATACTGTTCAAGACACAACGCTGAAACTTTTATTTAAGTATGACAATTTAACATTAAATCTAGACACCATGATCGGCATTGACACATGAAAATTTATTAAAGCTGCTATGAAGTTTTCTTTCCTAAAATTTTGGCTTTACGAACGATAATGCTATTTTAATTATTAATAATCTATCCAGGTATCCCTTTCTCTGTGTTAATTTTTTTCCGTACGTACTAATTTTCCTTAACGAAAACACGAAAGGTGCGGTCAGATTAGTAAAATACTTGACCGAAAAGACGTAACCTATATTTTTACTTATGTTTATTCAAACTTTTCGGACACGAATCACTGCGAATAACGAACTACAATATAATTAATGTGATATCTTACCTTTTATTATGAGTAGGAGCAAATATGTGACTAATCTGATTGTACGCTAAAAGTCAAAAATACTTTATACAAACAATACTTTATTTGAGTGGTTGGAAAACTTAAGAAAAAATCTTAATATTTTTCTAGCGCACATTTTAAATATAGAAATCTTAAACATATTTAAAGGAAAAAAAGAATAAATAAACATATGTGAGCAATTACTATTGCAAAAACAAGCAAAAATGCCTGCATTGTGCAAGAAAATGCTTCAAATTCTTTTTATAACACAAATTTTAAATTTGTATTATCATCTTTTAATTCAAAAAAATTTACTTAAATAGCAGCATTGATAATATTGCTACCAGGTTATCGTATATCTGTAAGCTAAAAAAATATAAATTTAGTAAAGTCAATGAAATCAAGGTTTTTTGAATAATAAAACTCACTCAACTCATAATTGAACATATTGACATTTTAAACAATTTTTATAAATAGACATGAACTCAAGCAGTTCACAAAAATCAATATGTGTAAACAAAACTGCAAATAAACAAACAAAAAAAAAACATTCTTTTTCACATTTTAAGCCCATATCCAACCCTAACAAACTTTTAAAGTTAAAAATAATGTTTGGAGTTTTTATAATATTATTTTCTTTATTATGCTAATATTTCATAACATTTTCAAATAAAAATGCAATTTGTTTGTCGGTTGGAAAAGCAGGTATCTATACGTATTTCGTCGATTGATTAAGCCAGCAACAAAAAAGCAAAATGAGAGTTTTTTTAGAAGCCCATACAACGCAAAAGGAAACGTAAGATAAAAATAAAAACGTGGTTTGTTTTTTGGTAATTTTTGTGTTAAAGCCTTAACATTTTTTTGTATGGATTTTTAAAATAACTATCTTGATGTTTTTTTGCATAATACAATTAATAAAATTTACGTTGGATTGATGAACACAATCAAGAATTTAGTTATAAAAAATTAATTAGAATTGCTTTAACGGAAAAAACAAAACTCTTTGGAAAAAAACATTAAAAATTACATCTTCTATTTGTTTATTTTTGACTTGAATGCAAAACAAAAGTTATGCGCCTTTCATCTTACAAACACCTGCAATGAAAACACTACCGTCTTTCAATTCGCTTTGAAGAAAATTATAAAAAATTAAACCGTTCAACATTTAACTATAAGAAAATCGTTTTGTCAACTCCAATAGCAATCATAACTGTCAGCAATGGTAAAATCATTATTACAAAAAAGCTATTTGTCAATATTAGCGAATATCGCTCTTCATTGCAAGTTACTACCGCAAACCTTGCAGATATATAGCAGGCCTATCCTAAAAATCCTACGATTAGCAAGACCACAACAACAGGCTGAGCCCTGTAGTTGATATAAATAACGGTAACCTTCACTTACAAAGTTTCTCGGCTGCGGTGGGCACAAAGACAATCTTTAAATTTTACCTTGAAGTGTAAAAAATCTTACTAGAAAAAGAAATAGAAGCAAAAGTCTTACATTTGGGTAAACTTCAATATTTCGAAAGCGTAGAAAAGTGACAGCGTTGCCATTCCATTTTTAGCTGCGGATCAGTCCACCGGCTTTAAGTTTTTTTGGACTAGTTTTTTTTTTAAGTTAACACTGAGAAGAAAATAGCCAATTAATAACAGCAAAACCTAAATTAAAAAATCATATACTTAAATAAATTTTTGCAAGTTTTTTCAATTTGTTAAGCAAAAGTACTGCCTTTTGCTTTTTCTTATCTTAAAAACTAAATGTTTTATAAATATACTAAAGATTTAAAAAAAACACTTACGTTTCTTAGAATTTTAAATATATTTAGTCACGCTTTTCTGCAAAAAAAATCTTTAAAAAAACTGGTCGAATATTAAACGTTTAGCGTACTTAATAAAAATCTGCTTTCAATTTCTTTTTATTATTTACAGATATTTTTTAAGGGCGTTGCAAATAATTAAGCTCTAGCAAAAATTAATTTCACCATAGCTCAAGAACGATTTATTTGACTTGGACGCTAGAAAATGCCCAAAAAATATAATATAGAAGTTATTCCGACGAAATTTAGCTTTTCGAAAGTTCAAAAGAAAAATTGCAAAAATTACCTCTAAATAAATCAACGAGCCTTTATTTTTGAATTGTATGTTTCTGTAAAAATGTAAGGTTGCGGCGAACATATTGTAAGTTGTTTTTAACATTACTTCAGTTACGATAAACATCATTTTGTTAACATTTTATCTTTATATGGTCACTACGCACAAAAAGTTTCATAGGTTTGAACTAAACCAAATGTTTACTTCTTTTAAGAAAACTAGCAGTGCCCACGACTTCTTCCGCGTGTCATTTCTTAAAATTCTAATTTAGAAAAATGTGTTTTTAAGCATTTGTTGTAGAGTTCTGCAAACAGTGTTAAAAATTTTCCATCTACAAAAATAAAATGTACTGGCAACTGTTCTAATACTCTTATCCCGATAAAATTGGGTGCTTTCACAACTGTATCTCTATTTTCTCTACGAAATGACACATGTTTATGAAAAAGAGTATTCTGTATTTGAACTAAAGTTTTATTAAGATTCATCCAGCAGTTCTTTTTTAAATCGAACACAGTTTATGATTACCTCAACCACGTTGATTGTGTTTGTATTTTACAGTTCAAAAGATAAGACAATATATGTCGGAGAGGTTACCTCCAGATCTTCTGCAGAAACACGCTTTCTTTTTTTAATTGATATTAAACTTATTGTTATAAAGGGCACACCCTCTGTGCTTAAGGTTATGTGTCTATAGAGACACTAACATTTAGATTTAACGATTTAAGAGAGTAAATGTCAATGATAGACAAACACACGTTGTAGGATACAGAAGACTAAAAATAAAAATTCTTGTTAACAAGTTTTCGTCTCATTAATAACATGTTAAAATTAAAAACTTGTTATTTGAAATAATAATTCCATGAATGAAACAAGTAATTCGAGTTGTAGGCTTAAAAACAGAGCTTCATTATCCTTTAGAAAGAATTTGAAAATCAATTGATAATAATTTTATTTGTTGAACATATTATTTTCTAGACAAGATTTGAATCTCTCGAAAATGTTTCCACTGTCCAGCTCTGACTGCTGCTACACCTCAAAACCGCAATATATATATAAAGAAAATAAATAAAAGAAAACCAAAATTATTTACACCTTAATTTATTTAAGTAAAAGAATAAAACACGTAAAAAGAAATTAAATAGTTCATGGTCAGTTTTGTAATTTATAAAGCAGCCAAAGAACATGACTGAAAGCAAAAACATTTACAAGCAAATATCAAATTTACAATTTGTAACATAAGAATATGTGTTTGAATAAAAAAAACAGAAGCACTGAAAACAATAAAGAAGAAAAACAACAAGACGAAGTTTGGAGAAAAACTTATAAAGTACGAACGTCAATCATCTACGTTAGCAGAACTCAGCGAATGGAACAAGAAAAGCAGCAAAGAATTCACACAACCGTCAACGGCACTTAAAGACAGAAACATGGCTAATTAAAAAAATATTATGCGTCTTTATGACACTATTATTCATTTGCCATATGTTTTAAAAGAAAAATGTGTTATTGCTTTTTGTTTTTTTTTTTTTTGTATTTTCTTTTTAATTTTTTCTTTGTGTGTTTGTTTTGTCTCAATAATTAAGGAAGCAATTAAGAAAACCAAAAATATATTTGTCCGAAAAAAGCACACGATACAAATAAAGTTTTTCTTTTAAAGGTATAAAGAAATATTTCTTTATTGTGTTTTGCGTGTCGTTTTCTAAAACTAAGTTGGAGTTGGAGTTCATTTTAATTCTTATTAGACGCAGTGGCCGGTGACGTATGATTATTATTATTAAAGTACGTTAATAATTTTACTAAATTCTTTTCATGAGTTGCGACTTTTTTCATTAAAATACAGAATGAAAAATAATTCATTAACACGGTGACATATTTAAATAAAGAAAAACTTTTGACGATAGCAAACAATTCTTTACCATTGAAGTGATATTTTTTTTAATTATATAATTAATAGCTACAGCATTTATTATTATTTATAAGAAAATCATTACATTAGAAAAAAATGGGCAAGAGAAAATTTTAAAATCTAACAGAAAGACCCAAAATCGATGTTTATTTTCCGGGGCATTGCGCGGAAAATTCGTCCAACCGCACAATGCTGGAACAAAACTATTGAAAATTACGAAAAAAAAACACAAAGGAAGTATTTTAACCGCTTCAAAAGAGAAAAATCTTGAATATTTCGGATCTGGGTAAGTATCTCAGCTTTAAAAACAGCCGTTGCCAGCAGTTAATACTAAATAAAATAAAATAATAAAATTAGACAAACTGAAGAAAAACTCGCCGCTGAATAATGCACACAAAGAAAACTAATTACAATTTTTAAGGAAGCATTTGACATGTTACATACAAGTGAAAAGTGATATTAGTTATTGGCTAGAGATTCTCACAAGAGTCTGTTACAATCAAATCAAATTTCTCTGAGGTAATTGATTTTTTACACTGATTCTATGGATTTTGCAGCAAATTAATGCTGATGTTTGTTTCAAACCAGATGTTAAACATTTTGGGTTGGTCTTTTCACAAGGTTTATGAAGGCAGAAGACAAATCAATAATGAGAAGAAAGTTTAAACCATGAAGTACTCTTGCAGTGAGATTTCTCTGAATAATTTGAAGGCACATTATAATTCAGTAAAAACTCACAATTAAACAAAAAAGCTAAAAGCCAAAAGTCAATGTCTCAATGTCTAAAATAGTCTCAATAAACTACATATTAATAGTTTTTTTTTATTAAATTATAAAAATTCATTTTTAATACAAATTATTTAAATGAGTCAGACTAATTATATGTCTTTTTTTGGGAAGAAACTTTAAATTAATTTTTTTGTTGTCTTGAAAAAATGCTCTTTGCGATGGTAGAATAATATTCGTTGTTGAAACAAAAAAAAATTTTTTTAAAAAATGACCTACAACAAAAACAAAACAAGAAATTACCAAAAAAAAAAAAGAAATTTTTATATTCATTTAATTGAGAATTCATAAGAAAGTTTTTTTTTTTGATATTTCTCTGTTAATAAATATATGAACACAAACCAAAATTAACAATTTGCAGGAAAATACTCTGCACTCGGATTAACTAAAGGGGATGACAAACACTCAAATATTTGAATCAAATTGTGTGAGTGTGTGCGTATGTGTCAATGTTTTCATGTAAATATACGCAAACACTCACAGAATTTCATTTGAACATAAACAAACACATGATTTGTAAGTTTGCACTAAAAAGAATTTAAAATAAATCATTAGCAGGAAAACAGTTTGTTTGTTAAAAATCCAAAATATAATTTTCAGACCGCCATTCATCCAATACCTCTGCTTAAAGCTAAAATACCCTAGAAAAAATGAGGATTTGCGTCAAATCAAAAAAAAAACAATCGAAAAAATAAATCTTGATTAGAACCTCTAGTTGAGGAAGTTAAGTCAGAAACTATCGATAAAACGCAACATAAAGATTTGACTACCCAACCTTATAAGCATTGAGGCAAGAAACACACATTACTTTGCGTCGAAAACGTGGTTTGTAAATGCTCATAACAACACATAAAGTAAAAAGTAAAGAAATGTATGTTAAAGAAGTAAAAAAGGTATATTCAGGTATGTCGAGTCTTCTTTTTCCTTCACCATATATGTATAACCACATGTACCATACTGAAAATTTCCCATGGAATAATAGTTTAAATAAAAACCGGCATAAGAAATTCTTGCCTACCATAAATTTTTGCAAAATACAAACGAGAGTTCAAAAAATTATATGGAAAAATTAGAGGACATGTGTTTTAATTGCTGCCTCGAAGGACATGGACTGTTCCAACTGATTTTCAATATGTATGAATGTCTGATCGATTGACGTATTTAGTTCATCTAGTACTTTGACAAAATTGGTTTCAACATGAACACGAACGGACAGATGGACATTGCTCAATTGACTTCGCTATGCATAAGAACACAGAATATACAAACATATATACTTTATGGGGTTGGAAATAGATATTGTTTAAATTACAAATATATACTTATATTTTTCCACCTTTGGTGAAGGGTACAAAAATAAAAAAATAATAATATTGATTTCTCAAAAAAAAAAAAAAAAAAATTTTGAAATTGTTTAAGCATAAATGGAAACTTCTAAAATATAATTACAAAAGTGCAAAGAATTCACTACACATTTACGATAAAATTCTTCTAATTAATGCTTATCACTTAACGAGCATCTCTAGTTTGGACTAAAGGCAGACGGTGTTTGAGTAACAACAATGACAATTAAAACGCAAACAAACAAAAAAACATCTCCTTAAAAAAGCAACATCAAAATAATAAAAATGATAATTTATTGTCAAGATGTCAACAACTAGAGGTAATAACAACAACAGCTTACATGCCTTTACTCAAAAACAACAATTTTATTGTAGTTGTGAAAACGTTAAAAAATCAAAATGTTTTATAAAGAAAAAAATCTAACAACAAGAACAAAAAGAAGCAATAAGAGAGTGAAGAGTTATAGCAGCAGCTAGAAGAGAGAACAGCAATAAGACAAGAAATTAAACATAAATCGCTTCTAAATTATATTAAAATAAAATTCACATTAAATATTTATTATAACACCAAATATACGAAAAAAGTACGAAATGTTTTTTAACTGCCGTATTCATAAAATAATAAAATAGATTTAAAATGTATATGACGATAAATTTGTATGGAAATTCTGTCATAAAACACATTATAAGCTAATTTAATTTTTTTATTTATGTTTTCCTCGCAACTTCTTAATTAGGCAGCTCTAAAGATGTGAAATCAATCCACAA
Source organism: Cistogaster globosa (assembly GCA_937654795.1). Taxonomy (NCBI): domain Eukaryota; kingdom Metazoa; phylum Arthropoda; class Insecta; order Diptera; family Tachinidae; genus Cistogaster; species Cistogaster globosa. The sequence goes on along the minus strand of OW569405.1, from coordinate 62,512,602 downwards.
CTCTGTAGAATTTCTTGTAATAGAATTGTAAACTACTTCTTGCACTCTTGATTTTATAAAACAAACAATTATTCGAATGTCCCCTACATAGATGTTGGCATAGAATGTACTGAAGAATTACAATTATTACTTGTTTCGGACGAAATCGATTAGGGACTTGTAAAAAATTAACAATTTAAGAATTTGGAAAACAGGAATAAACAGAAATCTAAAAACATCCATAGACTTAGAGGTTTAATTCAACTACATAAAAAAGCCAGTGAAATAAAATTACACATCTTCATTGGCATAAGTATACAAAAATTACATTTATCTGTTTTGGGCAAAAGTTTATACGAAGATAATGTTGGAAGTTTTTTCTTTCGTAAAATCGCTGCCTCAGTGTTATTATAGAAAGAATATTTTTGTGGATAAAAACTACGAAAACCAAACTGAGCCATAATGTGGCTTAAAGTATAAAAATCTGATTAAAGCATTTTTCAGTTTATAGTTTTGATTTTTTTAATTAAATGCAGTGGCTCAATTTAATAACCGGACAGCCATTATAATTTTAATAAAACTTTTATAATACACAAACTGTATCTTATACAAAATCTAAAACTAGATTATTTTTTTATAATAACTCTCTATTAAATTATTCGCCATGTACGGTATAAAAATTATTTGCACAAAAAAAGTTGCAAGCAAAAACCTCAAGTAAGACAATATAAAAACCGTTTGTGAATAAAGTAAATCGTATGAAGAGGCTGAAATTCGCTAATGAATATAAGAACCATGATTTTTCGTACTAGAGCACTGTTTTATTCACGGACGAGAGTAAATTTAATGTTTTTCGTTTAGATGGACAAGCATATGTATGGAGAAAGCCAAATGAAGAACTAAGATCATTAAACCTTCGTCCTACAGTAAAACACGGAGCCGGAACTGTGATGGTTTGGGGCTGTATGTCAGCCGCGGGTCCTGGTCAGCTGGTTTTTATTGATGGAATTATGGACCAGTATAAGTATATCTCAATTTTGAGAGAAAATTTGACAGCTAGCGTTGAAAATTTAGCATTTCCGAAACTTTTCAATTTTACCAGAACAATGACCCCAAACACAACTCACATAATACTCGAATGTGGTTACTGTATAACTGCCCACATGTTATGAAAACACCGCCGCAGTCTCCTGATATTTACGTAATAGAAAATCTTTGGGCTCATTTGGAAAATAAATTGAGCTGAAACTTGGCCTTAAGGAAGAATGGGAAAATATTGATCCTGCATACTGTAAAAAATTAGTAGAATCAGTTCCAAAGAGGCTGGATGCTATTCGCAAGAGCAAGGGATATCTCACAAAATGTTAATTCCAATCAAAAATTTAAATAACCCGAAATTTTGTGAAGTGTCCAATTATTATTTTAATTTTTTTTTCTTGCCTTACTATGAATTTGTTGTTGTTACTTTTAATGTACAGATCTTTTTTTCGTTACTGTTGAAGTTTTTTATAATACACATTTTAATAAATAAAAAACTCAATGAATTTTTTAATTTAAAGTCAAGAAGATGTGTATTAATTAGGAAAAACTGTATAACATATAGCTGTCCGGCTATTAAATTGAGCCACTGTAAGTTTTCATTTTAGTTAACGATATACTTTTGAGTTTTGGATATACAAATATATACTTTATGTTTGTATAATATTGGATCATATACATATCACTCATTTCAAAATATTACAACTACTGACATTTTGTATATGTGTGTCCGTATACGTAAGCAATTAATTAAAAAGTTTTTTTTTAATAAAAGTTCGTATTTTAAATTGTTTCTTTTTGGCGACAACATTGGGGATTTTTGGGGACATCATTCATCAAATTGGAGACAAGAGTCAGAATTTTTCTGGCAAAACTGAATGTAACATTGGATTATCGCTTTAAAGTTTTAATGAAAGAGAACAATAAAACGTCTACCATTAAAAAGTTCATAGCAACCGGTCAGCAAACTGTAAATTAGTAGCATGATTCCAAGGTTTGGCAAGACACATGTTAACTTTAAGATTACTATTAAAATTTATTCTGGTCCGCAAGACCTGTTAAGGTTAAACCTATCGAAACTTGCAGGGACAAAAGCATTTTAAGAAACTGCTCTATGTATTTTAAAAATGTGCTCGAAGGTTTTTAAAGTATCGCTTTCAATCCCACTAACACAAGGCATAATTTTTGTATGGCGACATCCATCTTTGAATACTTATTTTTGTGTTACTTTGCGATTATAAAAAGCAAAATGTTGAGATACTTAAACAAATAAAAAAGTATTTCGCCAAAATAATATTAATAGAGTTTTAATAACATTTTAATAACAGATTAGAGAAATAATTTTTTGACAAATAGATATTGAGCAATAATTTTATATGTAAAATATTTCAATTGATAATTATTATTTGTGGAACTATTTTTGGTATATAACCAATTAAACAACTTTTAGTCAAGCTTAAGTAAAAATTATCTTCTCTAATTTTTTAGGAAACAAAAAATATTTTTAAAAAACGTGTTAAAAAAAAACAAGAGAAAAAGTAAATTAAAATCAAATAATTTATTTAAGTAAATTTATAATTTCTAAATTGTCCAACAAGTCAAGATTGACGTTTATTATGTTTAAACTGGATTGGGTTAGGCTACTACCATTAATGCAGCGATTTTTGCAATGAGCATAAAATAAATATCACAGACTACTGAGAAAATGTTTGTTCAAGTAAATAAATAAAGAGCAGACATCCTCAGGCAACTAAAAATATTGCTCGGATGCAGTTTCTGCAGAAAATTACTCAATTCGGGGCCTGGATTATTGACTTGCATATTTAAAGAGGCTGATGTAGTTATGGTATTATGCACGTTGACCGCAAATCGAGTTGGCCAGTGTTTAACCCTGTCGCAACCAAAAAAGAAAAATATTAGTTTTTTTCAGTCGATCTTTACTTTTTTATCTTTTTTAAGAGAAGTAGCACTTCAGGCAACAATGCTTATTTAATTAGTTTTGTAACAATGCAACGTTCCTCAAGAAAGGTATAAAGAAGAGATAAGACGGGTGGTGCAGGAAGAAAGATAAGGAAACTCCTTAATTTTTTATTTAATTGTTTGCTTTATTTTCCTTTTTTTCTTTTTTTTTTTTTAATTGTTAGTTTATTGCTTTGAAACCGCCTCGTGTTGCTTGTTCTTTTTTATCGTGGAAGGCCTTTTGAACCTGGCCTCGTATAGATAAAAAATAAATATTTAAACAAACATTACATCACAAACTGAATTAAGGCAAAACTGAGCAAAAACATAAATTCACTTTATTTTTATTATTATTTATTTATTCTTAATCAATAGAATAAAATTGCACACACTTTGTTAATTATGCACTTTATGGTAAATAAGGAGATCTTTGAATAATAAAAGGCGCGCGTTTAATATTTATTTTTCTCTTTTATTATTAAAGATTCAAAGATTTTAAAACATTTAACTTAAATTATGCAATTTAAAATTTATACTTTAGAGATTTATTTATGTAAACGAGCGCTGTATTATAACTGCCTCTTGCTTCTTTTATAAACACTTAATTTAAACTTTTGAAACTATGTAGAGCCTTTTTAATTATTATTTTGTTTTATTTATTTTTTATTTTAACAAACGACCAAAAAGACGAACGACTAGACCAAATGAGAAATATAACTGACTGACTGGCTTTTGACTGCTAAAGTGTTTTAGTAGTTGCTCTCTATTACTTTTTTATTTATTGTTGTTTTTGTTTTTCGTCTTCACAGCCAAATTATAGCCCAGTAAACACAAGGGTTTGATCTCAAATTGAGCTTACAACAATTTAATTAATGAACGTTAAAGGTTTAAGAAGTGGGCATAAAGATGGCAAAAATATTTTTTTTTTTTTGATTTTAAATAAAAAATCAATTTAAATGAAATCACAAAATTAGTAAAACTCTCATAATAATAATTGGCTTTAACATTTGGAAATATTTTAAGTGTTCCAAGGGCGAAAACGTGCAGTAACTTCATTTTTAAGGGTACCATTATTGGTTGCCTACATAGCAAGCCAACTAAAATGTATGGTTTTCAGAGGCTTAGAGTTTAAGCTGTATAAAAATTGAGCAGCAGCAATCTTTTTTTTTGCGATTTTACAAGGAAAGTAAGTGTGAATTTGTTAATTAAAAATTATTGCACACTTTTTAATAACTACTATTTGACTTTTTAAATCTTTATTTCATTTAACCTCCATACTCTCTATTAGTGATTTCCGTATTTTAGTCCTCCACAAAGTTCAGATCAAAAGGTATTTTAATTTTAATTAGATTCAAGAGATCACGTTTTCTAAACTTTAGCAAGACGAAAAAAATATTTGACATGTGGATTCTAATATTTTTCTCAATGGACGATCAATTTTTTCTTTTTTAGTTTATTTGCTTTACTAGATCAATAATAATAATCGCAATTCATGAACTGAGAACTTTTGCAACAAAAGTCTTTCCTTAGCTTTCAAAACCTTCGAGGGGAGCATAAAAAGCAAAAGCAAAGTTGAACTGTCAAGAAAAACTCAATGAATGTGTTTTTTACGTTTTCCTAAAGACTTCTAACAATGTATTTTTGTTAATTTTACTTAAATTGCCTTGAATGACTAGTAAAGGCTGCTTAAGATAACTTAAGCAACTTTGGAAATACATATAAATCATATGTGGAAAAGTATAATTGAAACTAACAAATCTTTTCGTCAAGTTCCGTAAGGAAACAGATATTTTTACATAACAGATATAACAAAATCAGCGCGTAAAGCGCAAAGCTACCAAGCGCATAGCTTTTACGCTGATATTTCATACCTAAATAAAAGCGCCAACTTTACATCTTGAGAAGTAATGTTAACTTATTTTATAAAACCCACTATATAAAAATAGGAAAGAGATGGAAGCACTAGATTACTTTCTTCACCTCCAATAATCAATATCGATGATTAAAATAATTTATTCGGGAAAGTAGCACGATAATTTTAAAGTTTATTAATTTAATTGATTATTCCCGTTTTTTTAGTTTTTAATTATAAAATAAATATGTTTTATTTTAAACAAAAACTATTTTTATTTTTATACAATTAAAGTGCTAAATAACAAATTTAAAATATGCCCTCTGTTTTATCAATTGTTTGTGTTTGTTTTTTTCTTGAGTACTGGCGATTTTATAAAAACTGATGTTCCTTAATGTTCGAAAATATATTGGTATTAGTGCGGTTTAACGTTTAGTTAATTTTAAATTCTTAAAGGAATATTTGGTAAGATAAAAAAAAAATACTTTCAAAATACTGATTGCTCATGACGTAAATAATCGCAAAAATATTTCCTGCTTTGTGTTATTTTTTTCTTTTTTTAGAAATAAATATTGTTTGGATTGAAATATCCATTAAATTGAAATAATCTCAAAGCGTCCGTTTTTATTCGTTCTTTTTTTAATTAAAATTTTTTTTATGAATTTAAACTGCTCAAGAAGGCTGCTAGCACTTTTTTTCTTCTGTTTTTTTTTTTAATGTTTTGCACCGCAAATTATATGTTTTTTTTCGAACATAAGTTTGAAAAAAAAAGCAAATCGCAAGCAAAAAGCGTGAGTTTCAGAACATATAAAACAAAACATGCGAGTATCAGAACATGCCTGTATACGATGATTCACACTGTTGTATTGTTTAGATTTTAAATTTGTGTTAAAATTGAAAATGTAACAATAGATTTCTTAATTTATGGTTTCGAGTATATAAATTAAGCTCAATGAATTATCGCTTGTGAATAACTTTCAATTATGGCAAAAATTGAAATATGTATTACAAAAATTGACAGCTGTGGCTAAATACTTTATAGGTCCACATTACTACACCACTCAAGTCTTTTCACATTTGCTTAAGTATTTGACAGATCTAAGGTGCAATTTCGACAGTAACCTAAAACCGCAATAAACAAATCATGTGATAAAACTATAATTACTCAAATGTTTGGTGGGATTCAGTCTTGTGTGTGTTTGTTATTGTATTTTCGATTTGTTGTTTGAAGTTTTTTTGTTTTTGGGGTGATGCCATTTGTGTTTTCCATGTTTTTTTTTTTTTGTTGCTTGCCTCATTTTGCTTTTTTTACATTTTCTCTAGTTTGTTAGTTGGTTTGAATTCAGGGCCATTATCAAGGTTTTGTTTTGATAAAATTCTTTTGTTTTGGCACTCTTTTGCCTTCTTTCTATTGCAAATGTATTTATAGTATTTTGTTGTGTTTATGAATGAAATTATGCGTTTGTTTTGTTTGCTTAATATCTTTTGTTGTTGTTTAGGTGTGTTGTTGCATTTAAATGGCCAAAAAGGGGGGAAATTATACATTTTGCTGAAATACGTTTAAATCAGATACAAGTGGAAATCTTACAAGTTAAATCGAACAATGTGTTTGTTGTTTTGCAATTGTTTATTTTAAGAAAATTGTTTAAACTGGTATTATTTGGTTCTTTTTACAAGATATTTTTGTGTAATTTGCATTAAGTACAACAACAGTTTAAATTAAAAAATAGAAATAATTAGAATGCAACTATTAACAATGGCCATTTAAAAGGTTTTATACCTGTTCCTAAGAAAACATATAGGTCAAAAATACTCTTCATTTGTTTCTAATCATGAGTAGTTTAGAACAAAATAAGTTTCTGGTTTAGAGTATAAGTTTTTTATAATTCTAAACACAATCACAAACTTAAAGGATTTTTTTTACTTTTTAAAGGCCGTGTCAGATAGAACTTTTTCGCTTTGCGTGACGTTTCAAACTTTGAAAAAAAAGTGTAAAACGCAAGAGGTATGTCACAATAAAAACTTTGACAGCGCTTAATTATTGTTTGTTTACGTTAAAAGTGCATAGTAGTTTTTATATTTTCATTAAAATAATATTAAAAAATGTTATTGGAGGACATATTGGAATTGGTTCTAATCCTAATCTTAATGAATGAAGCATTTTTATATAACTACATGTATACATAAGAATGTTAAAATAAACTATTTCCTATAGTTAAAATAATTTGTTACAAATTAATACTAGAAGCCTTTTTCAAAAATAATAAAGGAATAATATTTAATAAAAAAATTACATTTTAAAATACTTACCTCTTTTACTTTAGATTTTGCAAAAAATAATATACAAATGTATAGCAGCTAATTGTCAAAGCGCGCCAAAAGATGAGTGTTGACCAACTTTGCGCTTTGCTTTGCGTTAAAAGTGCTTTATGTGACATGTTTCATATAAGTTCATACATTTTATCTTAAATGTCAAAGCGAATTTGCAACGCAACGCAAAGCAAAAGTTTTATCTGACACGGCCTTAAGGGATTAGAAATTCAGAAACATTAAGGTACCCATACATTTGCAAATTATTGGGCAATATTTGATATTTTACAACAAAATTTTAACAAAGTGTTGACAACATTATGCAATTAGGATTTCCCATCACTTATGCCACTAAACATTATATTTTTAATTTTTATAATTTGTAATGCCAAATTGTTTATTTTTTTTTTTAGTTTTTACTTTTTTATTTCTTTTTTTAGTATTTGATAATTTGCTTAAATATACATGGATATGTTTGTATGTTTGCTTTACTTTTGCATTCACTGTAAAAAAAAATTGCACCAAACTTTTTTTAAAAATACTGAGCAACTTATTTAGCAATTGAACAAAACGACAATAATGCAAGCAAAAAATACTCATTAATATTGTACTGTCCATGTGAAATTTCAATAGACTAGTAAAAAGTTGCTGTTGAGTTTGCCCAATGTAGAACTAAGTTTTAAAAGGCCCTCTTAAATACTGTAACACTTACGATAAATCACACAAAGATAAATTAACATACACTCTTAAGGCTTATCAAGCATGTTAAAGACTATTTCTATAACTTGATAAGCTTAATCCGATTCTAAGAGAGCAAGAATGTATTTCAAACCATCAAGACGACAGAGCTCGATTGTAAAAACATACAAAATAATATTTGTAGCAAAGCTTGCTAAAAGCTATAAAACTTGTCCGGGCAGTTGATCAAGGGTTGTTTGAGAGCGATCATAAATTTGATGTGTACTTCGAATATGCCAACTAACAATTGTGTCCTCATACCCTAAATATTCAAAAAAGATCCCAAGTAATATTTCGATATATTCAGGATGATTGTATACTTCATTTGAAATATGATAGAAGGAATAAATAATAAAGGCTTATCAATAGAAAGACGATAATCTTAAAAAGGATAAAGTAACGAGTTTTATACTGACAATACTGAAATTAATATGTTTCAATAGAACACATAAGATAAATGGCGCCAAAGCAATATTATAAAACTGTTCACAGCTTCTTCCTGTCGTTTGAAATATTAAAACAGACGCCGAGATGTTAACGTTCTTTAAATGAAAATTTAAACACACCAATCGATTAGACATAGTTTCGAAATTTTGCTATTGAAAACCAGCAACATCGGTACATGTCCTTGGAGGCAGTCGGCAAACCATAACGCCTGCCTCTAATTTTTTCCATATCATTTCAAACCATGAATTAACTCCAAATAATAAAAAAAAACAAGTAAACGGGTCGATAGAGAACAAAAAATATAAGAAAAAAATACATCCAGTGAAAATCTTGGAGCTCGCACACACTTTTTCGAGTTATGGGCCTCCAAACTATTCCTAGAAAAGTGCGATTTTGCACCATATTTTTCAAGACATAAATATTGAAATCATTAAAAAGCTTTTGAAGAGATTTTTCAGGAATTTCTAAAAAAATTTTAAAAATGGTTTAGTGCCGGTGACATGTTTTTGCATGTTTTAACATTCTTACGTAAAATGTCACACTATAAGAAGTTTTTTTTTTATTCCATGTAATTAATACGATCTGCTTATTGGGTTTTTGGGTGACTTAAGAACTCAGACATCGAACCTGACACTCACTTCAAATTTATAATTATTTTTTAATTTTCAAATATCAATCAATCTTCAAAAGGGTTGAGGTTTGTTTGTTTTCAATTCAAAGGATCTGCTGTCATAAATTGATTTTTCATAAAAAATATACAGCATATCAAAAATGTCTTTACACAAATAAAAAAATTAGTTTTTGCATATTTTGTAGGAAAAATACTATTTTTATTTTATGAAATATAAAGTTTTTTTTTATTAAAAAAAAAACTATAAAAACAAACAAAACTATAAAAACTTCGTCGTTTTTTTAATTATTATAATTATTTACACTATTTGCAAAAGTAGATAACAAAAAAACGCAATTTTTACAAAAACATAACAAAAATTTTAAACAAAAACAAACTCTACTCCATTTTTCTGATGTAAAGAAACTCTTTACACAAAACATATTTTCTTTCTTTTTTGCACCTACTTTACGATCAACTTTAATTAACCTTTATCTATCACGTACGTTCTTATATTTCTGTAACATTTGATGACAGTTGACGATACAAATTTTCAGTGATCGTGTCATTTTTAAAATTGTTGTGAGTAAATAATGCCAGGCAAAAGAATATCGTACGACGTGATTCAATTGATTTACTACAACCTCCAACTGGGTGCAAGTGCTCAGGAACTGTCAGAGAGGTTTTCGGTAGCACGAAAAACCATTTACAATGTGCTTAATCGAGCGGAAATCGAAGGTAGATTGCAGTTGATGTGTGAAGGTGGCCCTAAGCCTTAAATAAATAAACGAGCAAAGCGCCTACTTATTAGAAAACTTGTAAAGAACCCTCAAATTTCTACAGGAGCACTTGCAAAGGAGCTTGAAGAAGAGTGAATAGTTGTTTGCCATTAAACAGGTCAACAGGCTACAATTAAGAATAAAAACTCTTTAAGAGTTGCGCGTAAAAAACCATTACTCTCTTTAAAAAAATATAGAGAAGCGTCTTTCCTTCGCCATTACGAATATCTCGCATCCGGCAGACTGTTGGGACGATGTCTTATTTTGCGACGAGACAAAAATTATGTATTAAAACGATGGGCCTAATAGAGTATGGCGAAAGCCCCTAACATCCCTAAAAAACCGCAACGTCATTCCTACAGGCAAAATTTGAAAAATATCTGTGATGATTTGGGGGTGCATATCCAACAAAGGAGTGTGTGAAACAACAATGGATGCGCGACAATATTTTAGCATTTTGCACACCCATTTATTTAATAGTGCCAAGAAATTTGGATTTATAAGAGAGAATAAGTCTGTATTTAAATTTTATCAAGATAACGATCCCAAACATAAGTCACATATGGTACGGATGTGGTTGCTTTACAATTGCGGCAAAGTCATTGATACACCTGCTCAATGTCCGGATTTAAATGCTATCGAAATCTTGTGGGTTTATTTAAAAAAAGGGTTGCTAAACTGCATTAAAAAAACAATTTTAGAAGAGTGGCAAAATATACCATCCAACTACGACTTAAAGAAGTTAATCAGTTCTATGAAAAAGAGATTGTAATACGTGATAGATGCAAACGATGGCCACACAAAATACTAAAATTTTCTAATGTATTTTTTTTAAATCATTAAAAACGTCAATAATTGTGTTAAGAGTTTCTTGACATAAAAAAAATGCTGTAGTGTTTGTTTTTATTTTAAATTTTTATGTTTTTGTAAGAATTGATTTTTTTTTTTTTTCATACGAAATATGAAAAATATGAAAAATGTGTGAACACATTATTGACATACTAAAAACTTTGTTGCATTTATAAAGATAAGAAATTTAAGCTTCTTTATCGTAAAAAATTTTAAACATTTTTCATTTTTTACTTTTGGTTGACATTTTTCTGAAATTGTGCAAACAAAACATCAAACTCATCCCATTTGATTTAATTGCCAAGTTGATTTGAAGAGTATTTAGTATTTCCTGAAATATCTCTTCAAAAGCTTTAAAATGATACCCATATTAATATTTTTAAAGATTTGAAATGTTCAGAGACCCGTAACTGGGGAAATATGGTCGAGCGTCAATTTTTTCACGTTATGTTTTTTCTTATTTTTTAATTCTCTATCGCTCCATAAATTTGTTTTTTTTTTTATTGGAGTTACTTCATTGTTTCAAAAAATATGGAAAAATTAGAGCCTCTGCCTCGAGGGACATGCACCGATTTTGCACCTCTTTCGACACTTTGTCCGACCGATTGGCGTATTTAAATTTTCTCTAGCTCATCAAGCGCCCTAGAAAAGTTGATTTTAACTCTAACAGGGACGGACAGACGGACATTGCTCAATCGACTTTGCATAAGAAGCCAGAATATGGAGTCGAAAATGGATATTGTAGAAATTACAAACGGAATGACAAAATTAGTTATACCCTTTTCCCACTTTTTGTGTTGAAGGGTATAAAAAAGGAAAGCAATTTATAATAACAGAGAATCGAAAAGTTAAAAGACTCGCTCGGAATTTTAATTTATGATTGGGCTGAATATTGTAGCAGTTGCAATTTGTATTACATGACTTTAGATGTTTTGTAATTCTCGTGTTTAGGTGTCACTTAGGAAAGATGTTACAACGGCAGTAATATATGTGAGCGCTACGATAACTTATTTTGGCCTGCTGAAATATATGCCAGCGTAAGTTATCATTAATTCAATTTTGATCTTAAATTTTTTATGAAGATTACGAGAAACTCTGAAATGGTTTTTACAATACTTCTCTAAATTTTGATTTCAAACATTTGTTCTCTATTTTAAAGCGGCTATTAAACGGTTAAACTTGTCATGTGAGCACGGCTTGATAACATTCCATCATACTTGTAAAATTCGTGTTTGTCAGTGGCGCTGGGTGAATTTCAAAATTTTTGTTATTGAAACTGGAGAAGACAGGAGCTTTTTCCTGTCCACAAAGCAAAAACTTTACACACTTTTCTAATGAGAAAATTACTTAAACACAATTGATTCTTGATTTCAATACAAAAATTCACTTTAATAAATTGGCCTGTATTAAGTTGTTTGATGTGTACAGTTCAAGCTTTATTTTCTTAACTTCAATTCCAATTACTTCTTAAAATGCAAGACGCGAGCAACTGTTTTTTAGAACTACAAAATAATATTATGAAGCATTGTTGTTTGTCGCATAGAACGGTTATGACAACAACTTAACAATGCAATTTCTTAAAGTTAAAGCATATGCATTAACGCTATGCGTATATTTTTGTATGCATATTTACAAACAGTTTCCCAATACAAAATTTAAAATATAACGACTTGACCTTAACAGGAACTTTTTTTCATCAAACCGTTCTCGCATGCAAAGTTTGACTGTCTAATAGCCACTTAATAAGCTCCAGAACATTATAACATGATCGTTGGGTTATTTTAGCATTTTGAAAGGTTGTACTAATTTGTAAAATGCGTTTAATGACTCAACAAAGATCAATGATTTTAATATCAAGAAGAACACAGGACCACAAGTGTTATGGAAAGAAAAAAATGACAAATTTTATAATCGCTAAACAATACTATGAAAACAACGGTTTTATTTTAGCTGTCGATAGGTGTTTTTCCTTAGCGTAAAATTCGTTAAATGTTCTGTTCTGTAATGCAGATGGATTTTTCAGACAGAGCATGTTGGCATTGCAAAAAAATTGTGATAAACTACATTATACTTTTATTTAACATTTTCACCTTTTTAATACTTGTCTTCTTTATACTTTAAACTGATTAAAACCTTCTAAGAAAAAATGGAATATTGACCTGAGTGCAATGAATCACACATCACTTTCGTGCACAAACGAAAAGGGCAGACAAATTAACAAAGAAAAAAATTGTGTAAGAATTGATTAGCAACAAATAATTCCATCAATAACAATATTTTTTAGTTTTGTTAAGTTTAAATAACACTAAAAATGCCGCATACACATTATAATTGAATAGTAACAAAAAGAAGAACGAGGTCAATGATTTTAAATAGAAAAGCAATTTTTGTGCAACCTGACATACGGAAAATATACTAAGTAAACAAGAACAACGCCTCCTTTTCGTACTAAAGTGAAAAATTTTTTTAAAAAAATTATCCAAAAAGAATGTGTTTTTAACATTCTTATAAGAAAACTTACCCAATTTTTCATCTGATTGGCCATCGTCTCCAGACGCTACCACCTCAAAAGTATCCATATTTTGTTCTTTTGAAAATTGCACTCACTTATTGTTGTTTACGATTTCTGATCTTTAAACTTTTTATTATTTATTATATATTTGATGTCTTGTTTTTATTTTTCAACTAATTGTTTTAATTTTGTATAAAATTACACTTTTATTTTTTATTATCAATTTCTTTTACATCACGAAAAAACTAAACCGAAATGAAGCCATCTTTAATCCATTTTTATGGTTGCGAAATTTTGACGTTTGCTTTTAAATAAAATACTGCTGTCAAAACCTTATGTTTGTACAAACAGCTGTAATTATGTTTTTCCTCATTTGTTTTGATTACAAAAATGAAAATATATAGAATAAGCGGCAAAAACACACAGCTAAAAAAATAAACAGAGAGCTAAATCAGACATCTGACTGATTAGTGATGAGCAAAATTTTTAAAATATATAGAAGGGAGAACTAACGATTTCTAAAAGAATAAAGAGAATTAATGTTTTGAAGTTTATGTAAGAAATTATTTCCACTTATACGATTTTTTTAACATAAAGATATCGGTTTGTTTTCTTCATTTCTACTTCACATATTTTTGTTTCAATTCTTATTTCACATATACCTTTTTTAAAATTGACGCAAACAAATTATAGTAAATTTAAAAAAATTTAAATAAAGATAAGGAATAAGAATTCAAATGTTTATAAAAAGACATGAGAAAAAATTCATAAAACATAATATTGTACAAACAAAAAAGAGATTCCTGAAGCCATACAAAAACGTTTTCCTGTTTATGCACTTAATGAAATCCTAATTTTTTCATGAACATTCCATTCAGGATTAGTAATGAATTTATAACTTATACAGGTATGTGATGAAAATCGATTCGTTTTTAAGTAAAATCGAATGTTGAAAACGAACGCTTTGCTATAAGATGTGATGAAAAACGAACGGTTTTACTTTCCATTTTTTGTTTCATTTTAAATAGTTTCATGTCAAACTTTAACTTTTTGTTTTAAAAAGTAAACATTTGTTTGAATTTTAATAGAACCAAAAATGGCATTTATTTGTTTGGCATCAATTTTAATAATTTATTATTCAAATCGAGTTCAAAATATTGAACGAAAAAGGTTGAGGGATGCATCAAATCCATTAAACATGATGGATAATAGGTAGAAACAATAGAATGAATAATTTCCCCTGTTCTTTTACACATATTTTTAGTTTTAAGGAATATTTTCGTTTAAATAAAGAAAGCTCTACTTGGATATTCAAAAAAAATTGAATTACATGTTGAATCAAAATCAATTCCACTGGTAATCGAGTTAGCAGCCACATTAAGATTCCTAGCTTGGGCACTATTTGTGTGTTTTCCCATAAAGATTCCATTTTAATATTTATTAATTTTAAACTACATACAAACATAATATTACATATGTACATAAATACTTACATTTTCGATTAAATATTTTAACAATACAAATTTTATGTATCCTTTTATTAAATCGTGTACAGCAGTGAGCTCGATTTTAAAACGGTTAAAACAGTAAATTTTCGTTTTCTATCACACTCTTTTTTCTTCATATTTTCATAGGACAAAATGAAAAATGAAATCGAATTCGATTTGACAAACAAACAAGAAGAAGAACAAAACAAAACAGAAATAAGTGATGCCATCACAACTCGTTTCGATTTTACACCGTTTTTGGATCGAAATCGATTTTCATCACATACCTGATAGACTGTTAGGAGTTTATTTTAATGTATAACTCCTTGTAAAAAGACTTGCCTTTTTATAGCTTCCTAACGCGGCTTTTTAAAAAATATTACGTTCTTTTGTGCTTTTTCCTAGCACTTACTGGGGTAATAATAAAATCGATCTCTTTCACATCAATTTATCAGTTTCTTTGTATTAAAAGTACTTTTCGTAAAATAGAAATTACGCCCAACACTAAAAAAATTTTATGTTCAGCTCTCTCTCACTTTATTTTATCATGTGCTTTTTACTTTGTTTTAAAAAATTAATATGGATTTATCGATATATGCCGTTTAATCGACAGTTTATCAGGTTACCATATTTTTAATTATTATTTCTTATTATATGTGCTGCCACACTTTCCGACATACCTAGTCTATAACGACCACACAAGATAATGGTTATCATTCGTAACACGTCGTTTTCATTTGACAATATTGTCATGACAGTAAAATAATAGTTTTAGTTCACAAAATTGCTTTTGTAGTGTAGGTGTCCAAGCCAATAATAATGAAAATTCATTATGAGTAAAAAACGTTCGCGGATAAATGCAAATAACTTTAGAAATTCCTTCTGCTTTTTTCCATTTCTATTACTTAAAGCAGAGATAATTTTATTAATTAAAAGGATACTATATAATTCAGATATAATTTATTTAAAACAATTATAATGAAATTGTCAGTATACGCCAAATCACTGTCTTCAAAATATTTAGGACAGTATACGGACAATGGAAAAAGTATTGGCAAAAAAGTGTGTATGATTTGTTATTGTTCAATGTCAAATATACAAAAGTTTTAAGAATTTTTTAAATGAAAAGTAGTTATGTCTGTGGAAAAGTGGACTGACTGCTTAAAAGTAAAATTTTGGCGTTTAAAAAAATATTATTAAGCTTGGCAGCCCTGTGTATCTAAATTTCGATAACTCATACGCTACGTCATAGTTTTTCGCAAAACAGCATTTATTTGATAAATAAAAGCAAAAAATCCAAAAACATAAACTATTTAACAAAAATTAAAATGCCGGAATAACTAAAGTAATCATAAATAAAATTAATTTTTCAAATTAATCTGAAAAAAGCGGCTAAGGAGTTTTTATTGAAAAGGTTTGTCAGGCTTTACTCTTTTTATATAATTTTTTAAAACGCCGAAAAACCTTGATTTGTTTTATTATTTTAGCTGAAATTCATAAAAAATAATTATGAATATTCCTATACATCCCTTAACAAGCGATCCGACAGCAGCTTGGAAGGAAATTTCCAAGACACAGCGTGTCATTAAAGTGACAATGAAACCTCCCCAATCAGGAGTGGCTTTTAATAAAGCGCGCGTTGTATGCATGAGTGATACTCATTCATTAACACCCTACATTAAGTTTGATATACCAGATGGTGATATTTTTATACATGCGGGAGATTTTACCAAATGTGGCCAGTTAGAGGAAGTGATAGAGTTCAATAAGTGGATAAGTTCGTTGCCTCATAAACATAAAATCGTAATTGCCGGAAATCATGAGTTGAGTTTTGATTCAACCTTTACACATCCATTTCAAAATCGAACAAATAGTGAAAGGTAAGAAAAGTATGAAATCTGCTCTGCACTGTAAGCTGAATTTTAGCGATTTTTTCGGGTTCAAAACGATCAAAACGATTTTTGTAATAGACTCAATACACAACGAATAATGAAAAAAAAAAAAAAAAACTTTACAAAAGTTTTCGTTCCCACTACAAACATGTTTAAAACTTACAGCTGTACCAACCGGAAGAGATAACTGTTAATTTCAATATAGCTGTTACAACTACAAGTAATTTAAAGGAAAATGGCAATTGAGTTAAAAAAGTAGAATGAAATGAAAAAAATAAAACGAATTAGCTCTTTTTACGAACTGATTCCTTTGAATCAGAAGTTTCAATTTTGCATTCAAAAGTAACATATTTTTGACCAAAATTATGAAAAAGTATTTCTTGAAATATAGCGAACTTTTTTAGACCAAAATTTTATGACCAAATTCTGTGTGCAACAACTTCCCTTTATTTGAATAGAGTATGTCTGTAATTTTTTTTTTTTTTTTAATTCTAAACTAGAAACTTGGTTGAAAAAATCATTTTTCGGCAGTAGCGATCCTAAAAATATTTTACTTCACTATAAAATTGGAGATTTCTACATTAATACTCTAGAAAACACGTTGCGTGTTTTTGCGCCAATTTTTGCAATTATTTTTTGTTCTTTCAAATTTCACCAGTTGCTGTTTTTGCTTATCTTGCGTAAATAGATACGAGTAAAAAGTTTTTTGTCAGTCATAAAATCTTTTGGTTTTTAATAATGCAAGTAGATTAAAAAATGTTGTATATTAAGAAAGAAAGATTTAGGGATAACATTGGTATAACGACGCCAGAAGTTTCTTTTTGCAAACCTAATTTCGCTGCAAAAACTACCGAATTAAAGTTATAATTAAAGTAATATCAAGTGGTCACAAAAACCATTCGCAAGAGTTTGCAGATTATTGCTTAGACACTTTGCGTTACTTTAAATAAGTAACATCCTATGACACACAATGCACAAAGTTTTAAAACAAGGCCCAACTATTAAGAATGAGGCATTGTTGCCTATTGGACTGTTATCAGAAAAAGTGGTCTCAGCTTTAGATGAGGTTTTTGAAGCACTGATCATCATCATTGTAGTGAAAAAGAGAGGTTGATTAAAACAAAATGCATTTTAACTGTTATAAATTATTATAATAAATTCATAATTTTCAAATGAAATAATTTTTAGAAAGTAATAAAATAAAATAAATTTATTTTTAATTTTTTTTTTGATGGGATTGGTTAGGACGTTAAGCTTTAAAAAAATAATTTTTCGAAAATTACCAAAAAAAAAAAATTAACAGGGATTTTTCTGGGGTAAGATTGGAAGGATACCTCCACTCTACCATAAAAACTAAAAAAATATTAATATTAATTTTTTATTTTTTATTATTATTTACAAAATAAGTAATTTTTAATGACGGGTGTATTCCATTTCTTTTAACACTAACATTATTTAAAATTTTTGTCATTGCCCATAAAAGGGGATGGGTCGAAAATATAATTTTAAAGTCTCCTTGGTGTTCGAATTTTCGTTGGCCTTAAAAGTTGCATTTGCTAAACAAAAGTATGGAAAACTTCAGAGTTAGGATTAGTTCATCTAAGGAAGCTTTTATTTCTTGATCTGATTTATTTTATTTCTATGCTAAGGTGAGTTCAACATAAACAACAGTTATGTCCGGTTAGCTTGCCTAAATTCTTCTATGTGCGTGGTCAGACTATAAGTATAACGTAATTACAAGTATTAAAAAATCTAAATATTTATAAAATTTGTTCACTTCAAAATCAATTAAAATTTACTTTTTCGACTTTGGTTAAATTTTTTTAATTTAATTTTAATAAAGAATAATTATTTTTCAAATGTACGCGAACGTTTTCCAAACAAAAAAAAAAAAAACAAGAAAAATTAGACGCTGGCAGATTGTAATGCCGCATTTTCAGGACCGCTTAATCCATCATCAGCATTCTTCGCATTCATCACCTTGAGTTGTGTTTATTGTAAATATCATCCATTTTACAAACTTATTAATATTATTATTGATATTCACTTCTTAAACAAAATCAATAAAGTTTTAAAATTCGATTCTATATTACCCGGTTTTTGTTAATTTTTACTTTACTTTTTATTTTAGAACAAAACATACTGGTTTGTCGATACTTGACGATCTGCCCACACTAGGTAATGCCAAAGAAAATATTGTAGATGCCGTTCAGACACCAAACATAAGAGATGTGCTAACAAATTGTACCTATATAGAAGATGAACTTTTGGAAATTTGGGGTATACGTATATATGGCAGTCCCTGGCAGCCGGAATTTTGTAAATGGGCATTTAATGTACCGCGTGGTTTGCCATGTTTAGAAAAATGGAATAAGATTCCAGCTGAAATTGACATCTTAGTGACACACACACCACCCGTAGGTCATGGCGATCTATGCTGTTCGGGTGTTCGTGCTGGCTGTGTTGAACTATTGACAACCATACAGAAACGTGTTAAACCCAAATACCATGTGTTTGGTCATGTCCATGAAGGTTATGGTATAACCTCAGATGGTCGTGTCATTTATGTGAATGCCTCGACATGCGATATTAACTATTTACCAAATAATCCTCCCATAGTTTTTGATGTTACACTGCCTTCCGGAGTCCGTAAAGATGAGTGAAATAAAAAGCAGGTGGATTGATAATTTTAGTCATTTTTATTTTAATTTTTTGTTTATTTGATTTTAATATCGATTTTTATATTACTGAATATATTTTTGTACAAATTTTAATTTATTTCTGTTTTGTCATTATATTATTTATGTCTTTTGTTGGAGAGAATAAATGCTTTTTATTATTTTCACAGCAAAATTGGTAAAGATTTTTAATTTATATTTTAGTTTATTCGTTATTCTAATGCTTTGCTTATTAAAAACCTTTTGTTCATCGGGTATTTATAACAAACAGAAACCGCTATTAATTGTTAAGCGAACAGTAAAATCTAGTTACCAGCAGAATGAAATGAACGTTATGGTTCGCTACAACCTTCGCTAGCCTTATTTGTTTTGATGTCAAAGGTAGATATTGATTGTAAAATTTTTAATTTATAGAAAACTAAAAAATAATATTTATAATCCATTTGCAAAATATAATTTAAATAAAATACAATCTAAAAATCAAAATTTGTTTTTTATAATAATTTGTTGATTTTTATTTATGGCTCAGAAAGTCTACAAAAATTTTACCATTTAAAATATATTTATTTTCAGACGTGCATAGTTTTTATTTTCATCAAATCGGTTCCATATTTTTGGACTTCTGTCGCTTGATTTTTACATTTATACAGTTGAAATATATTTATTCATTCCTAAATCTTTGTCGATAGGATCGATTGTCGGGCATAAATTAATGAATTTTTGTTATTGAAAATCAGTAAAATTAGCCCACTATCAGTGGAGATACTGTCAAAAAGGCATTCGCCACTATTTTTCGTAAGATTCTCCAAAGTTTTTGTTTGTTATTATTATTACTTTTTTCTCGTTGTATTCAAAACCGTTAATTCAGAAAAAAACTCTAGATAATATTCTGAGTCCTTATGAATAGCGAAGTCGATTAAGCGATGTCCGTCCGTGTTAGTGCTGAAATCCACACTGCCAAGGCAACAGATGAGCTAGAAAAAATCAGCAAGATCGGTCAATGTCCTTCAAGGCAGCGAGTAAAACATCACGCCTGCCTCTAAATTTTCCATATAATTTTGAACATTGAAGTACATCCAGTAATAAAAAGAAAATATATATGAGGCGATAGAGAATTAAAAAATAACGTCAAGTGAAAAAATTGGCGCTCGCTAATATTTTCCGAGTTATGGGCCTCTGAAATTTTCATAAAAAAGTTCAATTGTCAATATAGGTATCATTTTTCAGGAAATAACAATGACATTTTTATGTAAAATTATATTTAGTATTTTTTTTTTTTTTTTTTTTTTTGATAGGAGCTACTTCACTAAACTAGATTTACATAAATGGTGAAGGGTATAAAAGATTCGGCGTAGCCGAATATAGCACTCTCACTTGTTTTGTTTAAACGTGTTTTTCATTATTAATTTATTTATTAAATTTTTATATTGATTAAAAATTAAAATATGAACTTGCTTAAATTTATTTATGCTTCATACAATTTTAATCTAATTATACCATATGCAGCATAAAAATAATTAATCACGCCTTAATGTATTTTTAATTATGTAAAAACAAAATACTACTAAATAAATTACAAAAGATATAAATTTAAATTAAAAATCAAACATTTTAATAAAATCTGGATCAATAATTGGTTAAGAAAATAAAAATTTCTTGCTGGCAACACTTAACTTTAAAACGATTTTGTAATAGAATCTTAGCACAGTTGCAAAGTTATCGATCATCAAAACTGTAAAATATAACAGGACTTTTTTAGTACACATGACACTAAGAGAAACAACAACCACACGCTCTTGCTTTTAATTAAATTCAAAACTCGGTTCATTTGAGTTGTAATTATTTGCGCTGCTAAGGAGATCATCATCTTCGATAACATCTTCATAGCTGTTCTGCATTTCTTTTAAATTTCGGCGCTTATTATTCTTCATTGTTTATTTGTTTAAATAAAAGAATCTTAATTTGGAAAAAGTGAAAATTAAAACAAAAAAATATTAAATATTTTGTAATTTTTATTTAAACACAAAAGATTATTTAAGACACCTTTAGGCAAGATGGTAAGTCACTTGTTTATTTGAGTATATGTGTGTGTGTGCGTGTATGAAACCAAGGACATTTTAGATTAAGAAAATTAAAAAATATATATTAAGGGTTGCAAAAATAAAACGAGTTTCTTTAAAACTTTGCACTTTTAGGGTGATCGTGAACTAAAGATAGTCCTTTTTGTTAAATACTTTCTTTTTATTTATCCTCTAAGAAAATGGCGACAAGCTACTTTTAGTATTACAAATGTCAGAATTGTTTTTGGAAATAGAGATGACCCGATTAACCAAAAGTTAATTTGTGAAAATGAAATTAAAATAAATGTAAATTGTGTACTTTTTTCAAAGTATTATTTTTTTAAATTAAGATACATTTTGATTATTAAATAGTATTTGACTTCTACAACACGAATTGGTTTAATAAAAATAAAAGAAAAAGGAATTAAAAAATGTCTATTGTTTATACAGACAATCTGATGTTTAGTAGATTTTTTACGATTTAAAACTAAAAATGTATTTTTTTATTTATTCACTTTCTTTTAATTATTATTTTCTTTAATAAGAAGATATTTTTTGTTTGGTGTTCAGATATATTTAAGTGAATAATAAAATAAATAAAAAGGGCATTAATAGTCGATTTGAAATGTAAGCAATTTATATTAAAAAGTAACTCAGAGTTTTGTAATGCTAAAAAAGAAACTTATAAAACAGGAACTGGAATTTAAAAATCGTGCCTTATTCTTGCATTATGCAACAATGCATAATGCAATTAATATTATAATTAACTCTGTATCGTAAGAACTTTACAGATAATAAATTCTGATCTAAGCAGTCATTAAATTTGTACAAAACGTCCAAAGTTGTCGTTGACTCTGTCTAGACCATCATCTTTCTAATTGTTCCAACAGCTTTTATCGCCTTTTGTTTATTTATAAGGAAAATCTTTTTTAATGAAAATGTTTTAAATAAGCGTATTAAATTAATACTTTTGATTTTATTGAAATTTTTATACATATGTGCACATTCTTATATTTTCCAAATCTCTGGAAAAATGTACATGTTTGAAGTATTGTGTGACTCATACAGCCGCACATTAATTATTAGAAGGTCGCGTAAGCACACCACTTTAAAGTTTTACTCTATCCAATTATCGCCTTCATAATCGAGTAGCTTTTCGTATCGTGTAAAATTTCCCCATGTATCAATTGGTTTGCTTAATGCATTCAACAGGTAACATATCGATATTTTTACAAAATGAAATAAAACTAAAGCATACTCTTAGGCTGAGTTTATTTATTGCAGAACAATATAAAATAAAACGAAAAATTTCCTTATAGCTTATTTAATTAAATTTTGCAAATGCAGCTATAAACAAGTAAGGGTGCTATATTCAGCTATGCCGAATGTTATATACCCTTCACCATGTATGCTAATCTAATATCTGGGTGACAGAATTAAAAAATAAGAAAAAAATTTTACCTAAAAATCTCACTGGCTGTTAATGGGTTAATCACTTTAAACAATTTATTCCTGAAAGATCTCTTCAAAAGCTTTTAAATGATACCCATATTGACATCTTAAAAAATATGATCCATAATTCGGTAAATATGGGCGAGCACAATTTTTTTCACGTGTTTTTTCTTATTTTTTAATTCTCTATCTGCTATGGACAAATTAGAAACAGGTGCGGCGTTTTGCAAGGTATGAAGGTGATTTCTTTTATATTTTTACTCTTTCTAGAATTGCAAATATTTTGGCAACACTTGTGTAAAATTTACAGGGAATTTCGTCTTAGCTGCTAAGAATTTAAGGTTAAAATACTGAGTTTTTAAGCTACGATAACAAAATCCTTATGCATATCGAAGTCGATAGAGAGATATCCGTCTGACTGTCCGTGTTCGGGTTTAAATCAACTTTGCAAGGCACTAGATGAGCAAGATCTGTCCAAGTTATTCAAGGGAGCGGGCATAATACCACGCCTGCCTCTAATTTTTAATTCGTCTGAATGTTTAACGTGTATTGTATTTCGTAAAGGGCACCGCTTTAAAATTAAAAAAAAAAAATTTGTATCTTTGTAGCTTCCAATAGCAAACTATAATATAATAGAAAGTCTTAAAATTAAAGGGTGACGTGACTTAAATTGATCTATATGGTCGTATTTCTTGAACCGTTATAGACAAATACTTGAAGATTGCTAATTGATACAGATGGTTGAAATTCACAAAAAATCTGATGGTTAAGTCCTCTTCAACAGAAAGTATTAAAACTTGAATTTGGAAATTATTGGGTGCCCCTAAAGCTGAAATCTGTTTTGAAGTCGGTTTTTTTTCAACTTTCGTTTTTATTCTTTGTCTTTACTACAACCACCTGCGGGAATACAAACGTAAGTTGATGGGACAACAAAAAAATGCGTGCTTAAACAAAATAGATAAAATTTACAAATAAGGCCAAATAAAAGTTTAAAAGTTTAAAGAAAAGACCAGAAACCAAATAATGGAAGTACTAAGTTTAATAAGATTTTTTATAACATTTTATTTTTTTAAGTAGCTGCTGGCTAAAATGTCGTAACTCGAAATTGAGCTGAAATGCAAATTTTTTTGAAAGCGCCTTTGATAAATATCCTACCTAAAAATAATTTTCCATTAGTTCTTTTCATTGTTTTTTTTTTTACTAAAGCAATCAGTTATCCGTTAGAAATACATAAATAATTAAATAGGTGCTATTTCCTTTTCTGAATTTTATTTTTTGCTTTTATTTCGATGTCCCAACTTTTCTTCTCGTCCGTCTTTACTATTCTTTTTTGCCAGACTTTCGTTTCGAGCCCCAACTCGAGTTTATATAAAATTGCGTTTTTTCGCTATTCCAATGCATTCCACACAAACACACAGAGTCACAAAATTGTAATGCCACAGTATCTTAAATAACGATTTTACACCACGTTTACATTTGACAAGCATTTTTATTTTAAATATTACATTTTTATGAAAGTACCATATTTTAAGTTTTAAGTATTTAAGAGTTGATTTAAAATTGGAACTGCCTAACTCTAAACTTTAAGAATCGTTCGTTATCTAAGGCCTTTCGTACGTCTTAGTCACTAGTCGCTCGTCAATTGCCACAGTGTTGCAAATTTATTATGAGTTGACACTTTTTGGCACACGTCCGTTTTAAACAATTTCTATAGATTTGTATACATACATGCACATACATTTAAACACAGATATATTCACACATACATATACATATGTATGTTTATTTATTTATTATTTATTCAATTACGCTCGTCAGTCCTGCTTGATTCTTAAAAAAATTTTTTTTTTCCGAAACTTTTTTGATCAATTGAATGAAAATAATTGTCAAGCACGATTAACGTACATGATGTGAAAGAATGACTCCAAATAATATTTTTTTTTTTTATTTTCAGCGTGAAGTAATTTCTATTCAAGTTGGTCAGGGGGGCATTCAAATCGGCAACGCTTGCTGGGAATTGTATCTGCTCGAACATGGCATTAACGCTGATGGCTCATTAAAAACAAAAGAAGAAATGTTAGCCAGCGGTAGTAGTGCTGGTACTGTAGGCAGCGAAGGTGCGTCGAACGCTATAAATGATGCTCGGACATTTTTCGCCGAAACCGGTTCGGGCAAACATGTTCCTCGATCAATTTTCATTGACTTGGAACCGACAGTGATTGATGATGTACGCAACGGTCCCATGCGCACCCTTTACCATCCCGATCAACTAATATCAGGCAAGGAAGATGCTGCAAACAATTATGCCCGTGGTCACTACTCAATTGGAAAAGAAGTCATTGAAAATGTAACCTCACGTATTCAGAAAATTTCAGAACAATGTGATGGTCTACAGGGATTTTTGATATTTCACAGTCTGGGTGGTGGCACTGGTTCAGGATTTACGTCGCTGCTAATGGAACGTCTATCAACGGATTTCAGTAAAAAATGTAAATTAGATTTTGCTGTCTACCCTTCGCCAAAGGTCTCAACAGCCGTTGTGGAGCCCTACAATGCTCTGCTTACCACCCATTCAACACTGGAACATTCAGATTGTGTTTTTATGGTGGATAATGAAGCTATTTATGAAATCTGTAAAAACAGCTTAAATGTAGACCGTCCGGACTATAGAAATTTGAATCGTTTGATAGCACAAATTGTAAGTTCTACAACAGCTTCGTTGCGTTTTAGTGGCTCTATGAATGTGGATTTGAATGAATTTCAAACGAATTTGGTACCATTTCCACGCATTCATTTTCCATTAGTGGCATATGCCCCACTGGTTTCAGCCGCCCGTGCGTCTCATGAACAGCACGCCATTACCACATTAACAAACGCTTGCTTTGAATCGGACAACATGATGGTTAAATGTGAACCGCGTGCTGGAAAATACATGGCCTGTTGCATGTTATATCGCGGTGATGTTGTGCCCAAAGATGTAAATGCTGCCGTTTCGGCCATCAAGTCAAAAAGCCACATTCAGTTTGTCGACTGGTGCCCAACGGGCTTTAAAATTGGTATAAATTACGAGAAGCCAGCTTTTGTGCCAGATGGCGATTTAGCCAAAACGTCAAGAGCCGTTTGTATGCTTTCAAACACAACCGCCATATCTGTAGCGTTTAGTAATCTGTCCTATAAATTTGATTTGATGTTTAAAAAACGTGCTTTCGTTCACTGGTATGTTGGCGAGGGTATGGAGGAGGGTGAATTCACGGAGGCTCGTGAAGATCTTGCTGCTCTTGAACGAGATTTCGAAGAAGTTGGTACTGATGATACCACCCAAGCAGGCGAAGATTGTGACTTCGAATTTTAACTTTGCAGTGGCTTTAAATATTATTTTTATAAATACAGCGTTACAGGATAACTAGAGACTGTTAAACTAAATAAATTTTCCAAACTTTGCTGTTAACATATTGAATTGTAAAATTAAGTAAAAATAAAATGTTGCTTTTTAATAGTGAATTAAAAATTTTTACTTATCAGTACTCGAAAAGTTTTTCTGCGCTATCGATCACAACACTCAACCAAATGTTCAGTAAAATCATACACCGCGTTCTAACCAAATCTTTTTGGATGTGAAAAGCTGTTGCAACACATCAAACTGCAACATCACATTTTATGTTTGTATGAAGGTATTTTATATTTTAAGTTTGCTTATCAAACACATCAAACACATGCCATCCAACTTCATTTAAAAATTGTTTTAAAGAAGAAAGAACGTATAATTCGTTGGTCGCGTAATCATTTTTGTTGCGTTAAAATTTAATTTTTTTTTTTTAGTAATATGAGTTAATGTTGCGAAGCCATTGCAATAGCATTTGCAATTAAAAAGAAACAAACGAATCGCGAACCACGACTTTTTCTAACTATTCAATCCGTTTTAATTCTTCTCTATAGACAGTATCTCTTACTGCGTATTTTCTTTTCATAAATTCTTAAAGCCATTTCACCGAAAAATACTAATGCTTCACGTCAAAAGTTACATCAGAAAATTAAGTTTGAAGAACTTTTGTGCTACGTAAAAGTCAGAAGTATAAATTTTAAGTATCTTCAAAGTCACATCAACCACTGCGTGCGACCTTTATTTAAAAGCCATTTCACAGGAGCGAGTTTTATTGTGTCCAAACACTATGTAGTTTTTAATAGCATGAGAAGTTGTATATTTCAATTTTATTTTGTATTAGTTCTTGTGGTTGTTTGTGTTATTTCAAATAATGCACAAACAATAAAACGTCTGCAGCGAACGTACACAAAACAGGGTTTAGAAACATTCTCTGAAAATTCAGGTCATGCCATTTTGTCTACCTCGCTTGCGTCTCTACACTTCTCTATGCCTCTAACATTTAAAATACAGAGCTTGATGAAAAAATTTGATGTGTTGCCTTGATACTTTCGTCCAATGATCGGCAATGTACATACATATGTGTGTTCGATACACGTTGAAAACATAAGTAGGTACATACTTTTTCATATAAATTGGTTCGAAATATGGTCGAATACAGTACTGGCCTTTTCACATTTACTCACATCTTTTATCTCTCATTATGTTGACATCTTCCCATAAGAATTAAACGGGGCTATTATGGGATTTTTCAAGAACATTAAATTATATATATTTTTTTTTTTGGTCTGGATAGACCTTTTGAAAGTTTTATAAGCATTTACATTTACATATTATCAGGCATGTTCTGACGCTCGCAAGTTTTTTAAATCGCATGTGATTTCAAAAATGTGATTTCAATCTAATGAATATTTATTAATTTAAAAAAGCAACAAGAAGCAAGAAATATTTTGGCGCCAATGGAATTTTTATTAGTGAAGTTGCATTTAGCATCTTTGAAGAAAAAGATTAATTATGTCGTGGGTAATCAGTATTTAAAAAGTATTTTTGTTTATTTTGTTAGTTGTAACATTCACGTTGTAATTGAAATAAATCTATTCAGGCATCTTAACATTTTAATCGCCCACTTTTAAAGAACCGAATATTTTATTTGATTACCGACTATACGTTTAACCGCACTAATGCCAATATATTTTCGAACATTCAGGCATGTTCTAAATTCCACACGAAATTTTCACTTTGTGTTTTTCAAAGCATGGTTTTTGTAAAAAAATAATTTTATAGCAACAACGCTTTGAAAAATACAAAATGAAAAATTCGTGTAGAATTCGTAACATGCTTGATAAAGTAGAACGACAGTTTTTATGGAATCGCCAGTACACAAGATAAAAACCAATCATTTGATAAAACAAAGGACATATTTTATTTTAATTATTTAACGTTAAGCTGGGTAAATTAGAAATAGTCTTTGTTAAAAATTAAAGAAAATATATTAATTTTTATTTGTGTGTAATTTTGTTGTTGTTTTTAATTTTATTTTAAGTGGAACTCACAAGTTCAATAAATTTCGTGGTTGCGATTTGAAGTGTCCAGATTTTTTGAGATTGTGAACTACAGACCACTTTCGCATCGCAAGTTTAAGGCAATTTACGATTGTCAGAACATGAAACAGGCATTTTACCTTCTATATCGTCTACAGTTATGTGATAAGATTAGATAAGATACATTTTCTGTCTTATTCGTCTTTTTCTAATAAGCGAAACGATTTAAAATAAATTTATTTTAAGTTGGATAAATACATTTGTCGTGTCATTTTATTAAAAGTTAAAAATGCTACTCAAAGTAATTTTGTCTTAAATTTATTTATTTCTGCATATTTTTTACTTTAGTTATACTATTTTTTTATTTTTTTTTAATAATTTTTTTGTTTTTGTATTTACTTTCAAATTATTTTCATCTTTTCCTTGAACTATGTGTTTTAATAATGAAGACTTAACTATAACAATAATTATTTTAATTTTAATTATTTTCAAGACATGATTTTTAGCTATTTAATGATTTTCTTAGTGTTTTTTTTATTGAAACTTTCCTAATATCATATGAAAAAAAAACATTTGAAATATATTTCTTTAATCTGATAAAATGAACAGAGATTGATTAAAAGAAAAATAAAACAAATAGAAATTAAAGAATTCTCTTAAAGATTCTGTTAAAGAGGTTTTGTTAAAAAAGTTTAAAAAAATTGTATAATTTTATTTATTAATTTTGTTTTTATATTTAAGTGGTCTTTAGTTATGGTAACGTTTGGACGTTTAATAGAATTGTTTTAACTAAATTTAAAAATGTTTTAAATAAAGTTACTTTATTGCCAAGAAATGAAAACTTCGACTTTAACTAAAACTGGTAGAAAATAAATATTGTGAAAAGTTAACAAAACAGAATTCATTAAAATAGATGATAAAAATATAAATGTATTTTTAAGCACAAGTCTTAATCAACAATGGCAAAAATGGTATGTTCAATTATACAAACAAACTAAATTATATTAAAAAAAAAAACGTTAACAGCAGAGATTGTGTTTTTTTTATAAGAAATTAGGAAAAGAAAGTGTTTTGTCCTTTAAAGTATTTAATTAAAATATAATTATATATTTAATAAAAAATTAAAAAAAGTATATTTTTGAAAATAGTTCTTAATATGGAACATTTGAGAAAAGATACGAAACACTTTCGCCATTGTGTGTCCTTCGTACAGCCTCGGCGAACATCATTGAAACATCGATACACTAAAAATATATAGAAGAATTTCAAACAAGAAAAGTCGCATGATGCTAAAATTACACTCACCTGGATTCTGGGACAATCTCTCATGTGACCATCTTGAGGTATGGTATTTGTTACAACCACAGCCTCGAAACAAGCGTTATTAATGCGTGAAATCGCTGGTCCCGAAAAGATGCCATGTGTTAAGATGGCATAAACCTTTATAGACGACAGCAAAAGAAAGAAAAGTTAATTAAAAATTATATTTTGTTGTTTTTAATTATGTTTACCTTAGTGGCACCTGCTTCAACTAAACGGTCGGCAGCATGTACAATTGTACCGCAAGTATCAGCCATATCATCGACTAATATGGCAATTTTATCCTTAACATCACCGACAAGCACCATGGAGGCGACTTCATTGGCCTTTTTGCGTTCTTTGTGAATTAAAGCAAATTCAACATTGAGGCGATCAGCAATAGACGTAACACTAAAATTATCAAAAAAAAGTTTTTATTTTAAAAATTTTAATTTTCAAAAAGCAAAAGTGTTAGTGAAGCTTAACGCCTTTGACCCCTCCTAACAATTTAAATTAGGAAAACACATGGCAATTTAGAATTCAAAATAATTCTGCTATTTTTGTTGAAAATAGTTTAAAACAGTTAAAATTGTTTTGTATTTTGTTTCAACTCAATTATGAATATTCTTTTTTGAAAACTTTAGGTCTTGAAATGAATTATAAATAAATGAATTGTTTTTTACGATAACGTTTCGTTCTAATTCGTCGCGGTTTTCGTTTGAAGACAATCTATTTTAACAAACATTTTTTTACTCCTTGTTAAACTATGATGTCGAACACAACATTATACGATTCTCGTCCTCAAAGGATTTGCAGTGATATTTTCTTAATATATAAATTTGGTCATTCCCTTTTATTCCATTGACCCAGTATCCTCCAACTGTGATCTACTGTACGCCCAACGAGATCCACAACATCCTCTATAATCTTTTTAATATTTAAAACTTTCGATTATTTTAAAGTTATCGCTCATAACCCTTATTTAATTTAATTTTAAATGTTTAACAAGAGAAATACATTCAATACGATTATTTTTATTTTCTTGAAATTTTAGTAAAATATATATTACAGTGAAATATCGCTTATTTAGTCAAATCCGATTTTTGAATGTAGAGTTTTTTTAACAGACTTAAAAAAAAGAAGGAGGTTATCAATTCGACTGAATGTTGCTTTTTATGTTTTAACTTGCAAAACTCAATCATTTCTGAACCGATTTTTAAGTTTTTTTTTTAATTTCTTAGGTTATGCTTACAGAATGGTCCCATTTAAAAAACAGTTCATTATCTTAGAAGTTAAAGGGTGTGCCCATACAACATACATGTTTTTTTAAAGTGTGTTCTAACCCTTAAAGCGCACTTCTTGAAAATTAAAAAAATGCGTTTTACTATAGCTCCTTATAGCAAGAAGTTATACAAAAATAATTCTAAAAATAAAGGGTGTCCCCATAGGAGACATAAATTGACCTATATGAGCTTTTTTTCTTGAACCGTTATAGACATACGCTTGCAATTGCTATGAATTAACAACTATGAATATTTAAATTTTAAATTAAAGGGTGCCCCAATAGTTCATATAAATTGATGTTGCAGACAGATGGTTGAAATTTACTGTATTACTAACTTCGCAATAACAACAAGTATAAAATTTGTATTTGAAAATTAAAGGGTGTCCCAATAGTTGATGTAAGTTAATGTATGTGACCAAACTTTTGAACCGTTATTTACAGACAGCTGAAATTTACAAAGCACCTTTATTGCTAAGTTTTTTATAATAACAAGTATAAAATTTGAATTTAAAAATTAAAGAGTGTTCCCATATTTGAAGTAAATTGACCCTATCGCTTTAACCGTTATATACAAACTCTTGGAAAATTAACAGAATCTCCACTTCTTTGTCCGGTATATTGGGAAGTATCAATATTTAAATTATAAATTATAGGGTTATACAATAGTTGCTGTTATTTAATGCATATGACCAAACTGTTGATCAGTTGTAGACAGTTGATTGTAATTTACACAGAACATTTATTGCTAAGTCCGCTGTAACAAGTAGGAAACTTGAAATTAGAAAGTAAAGGGTGTCCCTAAAACTGATGTAATTTGACCTATGTGGCGCTATTTTTAAAACCGTTGCAGACAAACTCTTGAAAATTAGACAGAATGTCCGTTACTATATTAAGTATAATAACAAGTATAAGTATTAAAAATTAGAAATTAAAGGGTGTCCTAATGGTTGTATTTTACCGTATATGGCTCATCTTTTGAACAGTTATAGACTAATGCTTAGAATTACACAAATTTTGTTGTACTGCGTTAGCAATAAAAAGTGTAAAACAGAAAGGGTGACCACATAGCTGCTGAATTTTCTTGTCTAATTTGCATTTATTTTTCTTTTTCTACAACATATAAAAAATCCTGAGGAAATATTTGTCGAATGTAATAGAAAATATTTAATGTATAATAACCGTTCTAAAGAAATATGATTTAAAGTTTGTCTGTTTTAAAGTCGGTTTTTAATTGCAAGAATTATTTAAAATTTCGGTTTTTAAAGAAATTTCATGTCTTTTATTGCAAAAACAATTTTTTGTTAAGTCTTCAAAGAGACGAGAATGCAATGTTTATACGTTTTATTTACAAATCTTTTAAAACATGTTAAAAGGGTGACTATCATCCGTATATATTTTCAATTTCAGATTATGTTGAATGGATAGCAATTTTGCATTTTCTTAATAAGCGATTCGCGTCACTTTAATGCTTCAAGAAAGTGGTAAACACGTTGACTATAAACCTGGTTGGCTAGAGTTCAGTTCCTGCGGCAACCAAAAAAATAAAAATGTTTTTTCTGTTTAATGGTATAAATACATATTCAGATTTAAAATAAAAACTTTTCTTTTTGTTTCAAATCAATCTATCCATCAAATTCGATGAAAAGTTTACCTTTTTAATGTTTTTTAAATAATTTTAATGATCTAGTTTTTATTTTATTTGTATTTTGGAAGTTATAACGCTTTTAAAATTGGCAAATAATACGCAAGTAATAACATGCCTACCCAGCAAACATATGAATTAAAATACTTGAATCATTTTGAAAAATTCTGTTTTTATAATTTGATAACATTGGCGCCTGGCACTTTCAACGTGCAAAATTTCACATCATATGTTCACAAGCACTACTCCCACTATCCCCCTTTCCACAATCAAATTTTCTAATTCTGGCACAATGCACTGCATGAGTAGAGGTCATCTCCTGAGTGCTGATCCTAATAAAAGAAAACATTATGGCCTACAGTTCGGTCCAATGAGTCAGTCGTCGAGTATACTAACATATAATTAATTGGCAAGAATGCTTTTTTTTATAGACTTGAGCCCGGAAGGCTTTTGAAGAAATCTCCAGCGTCGATACCATTGTCTGTGGCTATATTGCTTCTTGGCGGATAAAACAATATACATACATTTTTTTAACCGACTGTTGCTTTTTTTTAATGTTTGTGCCTACACACAAAAAAAAAATATTGTGACGGCAAATAATTTTAGCATTTGATGATTTTGCTATTGGGGTAAATAAAAACTTGTTGGAGCAAATGAAAACCTTTTGTCGCAAGAAATTTTCCAACAATATTTTTTTTACCGCAACAACATGAAAGTATTTGAAGTTTTTTAACAGCAAAATTATTTGTTGCAAATAGAATAACTTTCGTCGTTAAAGGTTTTCCTCTGAAATAACGGCACATTGAAAATTGCTGTTAACTTAAATGATTTGCATTTGCAGGAAATAAAAATTTTTGTTGCCATAAAATATTTATTTTTTAAATCAAATAATATTACTGTTGTCGTAAAAAAATGTGCATTTGGCAATGACGGTAGAGTTGCGGCACAACTCTAATGATTGGTATTTTATTATCATTGCGATCAGTATTGAGTAGTTTTTCAGAGTGAAACAAGTGAAAAGTGTGCTTTTTGGTTTTAAAATAATTAAAATAAAAATTAAAGTGTTACAAATAAACAAACAACAATGTCGGAAGATATTTTTCAGGAAACAATTATTTGTACGGTGGATTTATCCAATGAAGTGGTTGCATTGCTTTCAACAATGAATATTTCAATGGAAACAATTTCTACATTCATAGAATGCGGCATCAACAAAGTCGATATTTTGAAAATAATGCATTCAAAAGACATCGACGAAGTATTTTCAAAATTAGGAAGTGGGTTTATCGGAGAAAAAATCATTTTTCGCCATGAATTGCAAAAGTGGCGGAATCAAAATAAGGTACGTAAGGTGTTAATTTGTTCATTTACTTGTACATTCTTGTGAACTTTTTGCACGCTTGTAACAAAAGTTACTATACATAAACTATGTATATTAAAAATCTTTAAACACTTTTACATATTTCCAAAACATAAAACATACATATGAAAATAAGAGAAAATAGACAAAATTTTCATTATTACACTGTAATTCAAATGTACATACAATAAGAATCTTTAAATGTTTGTATGTATTTACTACATTCGAGACAACAGGCTTTTTATCTTTTTGGGATTCCCCCTTTTGCATGCACGTATTATTGATTAATCAACATTACGAATAAAGAAAAATGTAAACAAAAAAATAGTGTTACCGTGCTGTTATAAGAATAGACAATAAATGCTAATACATATTATTGTACAATTATGAAAAATTATTATAATTATTTTATGTTTTATATTTATCAATATGGACAGCTACCATTACTATCTTGCTGCGGATCGGACATAACAATCACTAATTCAAGTCAAACTTCAAACAAAGTGAACAATTGGGTTAATACCAATCAATCTTACTCTCATAATTATGACATAAAAAACATTCTAAGTAAAACAATTACAGGAATAGACATTCTGAAAAATTATGTAAAAAATTATATGTTAACTGACATTGAACAAAATAATGTGGTTCGCATTGTTATTGATAATTTTATCATGAGTGGTATTAAAATGGATGCCAAAGTCATGACGGCAGTGGCACAGGCAATTACTTTTGTTTTCCCGAACGAAAATGAATGCACTTATTTCATTCCACGTAGTGGCAAAAAAAATGCATCAGGAAAACTATATGACAGATACTATAATGAAAAACACAGGCGCAATGCAATGGACTCAAATTCGTCAAAAAAGTTTAAATCTGCTGAGGAAAGCACTGTAGAAATGCCTGAGTTGAATTTAAAAGAATATAATGACTTCATGTCTAATAAAAATTGGCTAGTACACAATATTCCTACAAATTTGAAAGAAATATGGCAGCAAACATCTGAAAATCGGCTAAAAGAAAATAAAACATCACTGGACGAATTTTTAAAAGCATGGCCCAGATACAAAGACCCTAACGGATTTGAACTTATTGATGTGGATTTCGAAACAATGCATCCAGGAAAAAAATCTTTATTGCTTGAAAAAATTGATTCCTTTGAGAAAAACGTTTCCGAAATATTATTCGCAACAAGTATCAAAGATAAATTAAATTTGCAGAATTTTGAAAAATATAAATCGGCAGAAAATCTTGGTAAGTTGATGAGATAAGTATATTATTTGCTTTAATTTATTGCATGAAAAATATTTTTACAGATTCGCGACATCTATATTTATTTTATTTACTACATGCGGTTATAACTCCTCCACGCATCAACAAGGGAGCGAAACCATCTATATCCGATGCACAAAACGATATGATTGGCCATATAATAAATATAAACAATTTGATCCAGTGGGAAGATGATGCCAGATCTCTTGCTGCGAAAGAAAAGTTTACATTGCAGCCTAAAATACTAGTGGTTGGTGAATCGTTGGATAAGTTGAGCGAATTTTACGTACTTTTTAGTGGCGTACGATATAAGGTCGAAACCTTACTTCGTGCTGTCGATTTGATAATTAAAATATGTTTCGTCATGGATTTAGAATATTCCAAAAAGAGCAAATATGTATGGGTATTTTTACAAAATTACGTTTATAACATTCCTTCACAAGATAAAATTGCAAAATTAGAAACTATATTAAACAAACTTAAAAAACTTTAAACGTTATCAAAAAATTTTATTAAAAAATGCCCACACATAATTGCTCTATTTGCTCCGACGTTTTTGACAATGCTTATTTGTTACTTTCTCATTTAAAGGATGTACATATGACTCCAAATACCTTTCAATATTATTGTAATTTTAACGAATGCAATAAGTATTATCAAAATTTTTATAAATTCAAACAACATGTTATAAAACACGACAAGTGTATGGTATATTCTCAAAAGACAACATACGAAGACAACATAAATAAAAATCTACCAACAACAAGTCTTACCACCTGTACAAAATCAACTGAAGAACCAATATTTCAACTAAATATTCCGGATATTAATAACTTAAAAGCATCTATTTTGAAAAATACCATATCAATGAGTTTGAGATTGCATTCACGATCAAATATTGCCAGAAATAATGTGCCGGAAATGCAAAAAGATATAACATGTGTTATTACTCCTTTAATAAACACTCTTGAATTATATATTCCATTTCTTCCTGAAGATGCTCAATCTTCATTCTCCGAATTAATTAATATTGCCAGAAACCCGTTTCAAGATATCGATTCAGAATATAAATTTTTCAAACAGTTAGAACAATTAGACCTTTTCAAATTTCCAAAGCAGTTTTTAATATCAAAAGATTTAGATGAAATATTTGTTCGTGGACAACCAACATTGGAAGCCAATAATACTGAGTGTTGCTTTTGCGATATAAAACACCAACTACAAAAATATTTCGAAAGTCCCAATGTTCTAGATTATACGCTGAAAAATATTGAGCAAATAAAATCAAACGGTAAATTAAACCACTTTATTATGGGTCATTTGTGGAAATCAAAGATGGAAAATTTTGGAGATAAAATAGTTTTTCCAATATTTGTTTATTTTGACGACTTCCAGATAAACGATGCACTTGGACCCCGTAAACATTCTATTTGCGGTATTTACTTTTCTATACCAGTGGTTCCTCAACACCAGTTAAGTTACTTAAGAAATATTTTTGTAGCTGGGTTTTTTAATGCAAAAGATATGGCTTATTTTGGCAACGAGGCCTCACTCAAACCTCTCATTGATGTTTTGGAAGATTTGAGCATCAACGGATTAAATTTTGAAATTAATGGACAAACGACTACTATATACTTCGTTCTTGGGCAAATATTGGGTGATAATTTGGGACTCAATGAAGTTTTGAGCTTCCAAACAAGTTTTAACAGCAATTATTTTTGTAGGAATTGTACGTTGTCGAAAGAAGAATGTAAAAAAAAATTTTCTGAAATAGAACAAAAAATTCGTGATAAAAATGTGTACCTAGAAGAAATTGCTAAAGCTAGCTCACAAGGGGCTACTGTGTCAGCAGTAAAGGAAAATTCTGTATGGAATAAATTATCTTACTTCCATGTCACTGATAACACATGTTACGATATCATGCACGATATTTTTTTGGGTGTTGCAAAATATAATATTCCAAAAATTTTAAATTATTTTATATATGTTAAAAATTTTTTTACATTAGATGCTTTTAATTGTCGAAAACAGTTATTTGATTACGGGTCTACAGATTTGCAGAATATAAGTTCTCCTATAACCAAAGCGCAAATCAAAAATGTTAATATTAAAATGAATGCCGCCCAAATGAAACTATTTTTAGAAACTATTTTACTTTTAATTGGCGACTTGGTAGATGAAAACGACATAGTATATAAGTTTCTTATTAATTTCATAAAAATTCTTCATCTAATTTTATTAGATGAATTTGATAATG
Source organism: Cistogaster globosa (assembly GCA_937654795.1). NCBI lineage: Eukaryota > Metazoa > Arthropoda > Insecta > Diptera > Tachinidae > Cistogaster > Cistogaster globosa. The sequence continues at coordinate 62,475,424 of OW569405.1, read as the reverse complement.
ACATTTTAAAATTATTACAAGATTTGATTTTCGAACACAACAAATCGTATGTAACAATTTTTGAGGAACATTTGAAACCAAAATATCATTTTCTTACACATTACCCTACAGCCATAAAAAAAATAGGTCCTCTAAAGCATCTCTGGTGCTTCAGATTTGAAGGAAAGCACGCTGCTTTCAAACAATATGCCCATGTTATCGGATCTCGTAAGAATATACCATATACATTGTGTGTAAAACATTGTCTTAATTTTTCGCTACATTTAGTTGAAAACACTTTCTTTAAAGATGACTTTGAGTTTAATAGAACTAAAACTATTGATTTGACAAAACTTAATTTTTACAAAAATTTATGTACAGATTTAACCACTGGCTTTGAAATTGAAAAAATAATTTTTAAAGGAATTGTTTTTACAAAAGGAGACTTTGTACATTTCAGAAATGTTAAAGCAATTATCCTTAATATGTTTTATAAAATGGAAAATGAAATATACTTAATACTTCAGGAAGTAAAAACTGATTTTTTTGAAAAATTTCAAGGCTTTGTTATATTACAAGAAATGAATTCATATTATTTAAAAAAAATTGAATTATTTTTAAACTCAAAACCCCGAAAAATAAATATATTAAACAATAAACTTAAAATTGCAAGAATTTAAAATAAATATTCTCAAACTAAATATAATGTTTTCATTTATATTATGTATATAACTTACCAATATTTGCATTTGCGACAAAAGTATATTAAACTGTTGAGGCAACAATTTCTGCATTTGCGACAAAAATATATTGAACTGTTGAGGCAACAATTTCTGCATTTGCAACAAAAGTATATTGAACTGTTGAGGCAACAATTTCTGCATTTGCGACAAAAGTATATTGAACTGTTGAGGCAACAATTTCTGCATTTGCGACAAAAGTATATTGAACAATTGAGACAACAATTGTTGCAGTTGCGACAACAGCAACTGAACCGTTGGGGTAACAAATATGACATTTTAGGCAACAATTTTAACTTTGTCTCTACAATGAATTTACACTTTGAGACAAAAGAAACAGACTTGTTGATACAAATGCAAAATGTTGTTGGGCACAATCCGAATGTAAATTCTATTTGAATCAAAATCAAATTTTCTTGGCATTACAGTTTTTTTTTGTGTGTACATAACTCAGTAATTTCTGAGATAGTTTTGAAAATTGTTTCCTTATGTGAAATTTTATACTTACAGATTGGTTCTGTTTTAGAAACTTTAAAAATTAGAGGTTGTCCCTATACAACATACACGTTTTTTACGTGTATTATAAAGCGTAAAGGCTCAACTTTAAAATTAAAAAAAAAAATGCGTATTACAATAGCTCCCAATAGCACAAATCCCAAAATTAAAGGGTGTATCCATAGGTGACGTAAATTGACCTATATAATTCTATCTTTTGAACTGTTATAAACAAACGCTTGAAAGTTAAACAGAATGTCAATTGCTATGACCGTTATGGTAAGAAGTATTATTGTTCAAAATTATAAATTAAAGGGTGCCCCAATGGTTCATTTAATTTGAGGAAAAAGAATCTTAATTGCTTAAACTGCTGAAAAATAAAGGGTGTACCAGTTGCTAAAATAATTTGATACGCGTGGAAAGACTTTTGAACCGTTATAGACAGATAGCAGAAATCTGTTTTGAAGCCTGTTATTTGCAGGAATTATCATGTGACCGCTTATAACCATATCCAATAACATTATAAAATGAACACAACTGAGATTTTTATTAAACACTGTGCGGACATTATATTTAAGTTTATTCGTCAGAATGGTCAGTAGGTTAGAATTTTTTTTATTTAAATAGAAAATAAGTCAATAAAATTTTCTGTTTGGCTCGAACGACGCCCTGCTTGTTGCTATGTTTTTTTAGGCACTGATGCCAAACACGGCCTAATGGTTGAAGTTTGATATTAAAATAGGATTTGGGTAATGCAAGCGAAGGGAGTTTATTTTTTTTTTTTTTTCTTACACTAGGGTATCGAGGAACTATTGCTATCCACGATGACCACTACACAACAGTGATAATCAACGGTTTTATTTTTAATATTTTTTATATTCAATATTGTAGAAAAAATGTGGTTCTAGCAACACGATCTCACTTTCCACATATCCAACTAAATAATGGACATCCTAAATGCGAAAACGTTTTGAGGATGGCAGGCAAGATCGGTCGATTTAAGCTTCTTCGAATTATTATGCTTTTTTCTCTGAAATCAAAGCCAATATAAATCGTGTCGTTCATTGCTAAAATTTAAACTGATTACTACGATAGTCTTTAGAAATTGAACCCAGCTCATGCATGCCATCGCTCATTTTTAAAACCCTTTATCTTCAAAGATTCATACTCTTTAATAATTTGAACTAAATTATGTATTACAAATTAAAAAAAAATTAAATTAATTTAAAAACGTACCGTTTCGCACCGCCAGCATCTGGTGATACGATAATAGAATTCTTCCATTCTGGAATGTTTTCTTTAATCCATTTTAAAACGGCTGGTTCCGCATAAAGATTGTCAACCGGAATATCAAAGAAACCCTTAAAGAAAAATAAAAAAACAACAATTAAAAATATAATAAAGATATTTAATCAAAAAGATAATTAATCTGAAGTCCCTACTTTCTAATTACCTTTCCTGTTCTAAATTTCAGGCAAGTATTGTGTGCTAGGGCTTCTAAGTAATTCACTTATCCAAGTGTCGACATACTGAAACTAATTAATTCAAATAAAAAATATCAAAAACTAATTTTTATATTGGATAAGGCGCCAATCGATGCCTGTAATTTTTCCACATTATTTGAAACAAATCTACTTCAGTAAAGTAACTCCAATAAAAAAAAGCAAATACATGGGGCCATAAGGAATTAAAAAATAAGAAAATAAGTATCAAGTGAACAAGTTGGCACGCGCCCTTATTTTTCAAGTTATGAGTCTCTGAACTTTTTATAGAAAAGAACGATTGTGCACCATATCAGGTCAACATGGGTACCAGTTTAAAGCTTTTAAAGAGATCTTTCAGGATATAGTAAAATTTTTTAAAAATGCTTAACCCATTAAGAGCCCATGACATTTTTATCTAAAATTATTTATAGTACCAAATTTTTTTCTTTTTATTTTTCAATTCTCTGTCGCCCAAATTTTTTTTGACACAATTATTTTGGTTCACTTTACCTCTTGCTAAACCTTTCACATTCGAGAAATTATTAGACAGAAATTTTGTGAAGTTCTTTTTGTTCATTCATTAATTTAAACAGGTAAAGCCGTGTACTGCACACCCTACAGGCAGAATTAGTCTTTACTTTCCGTTCCGTGACGAATCAGCTGATCAGTTTCTGTTAAATGGAAAATATGTATTTGTAATTTGTTATTACTTTAACGTTATGTTCTGTTCCATTCGAATCAGTAGAAAATAGATTTCAGCGTTTGGTAGTGTGAGTGCAAAATTGTAAACAAACAATTTTTGTCATTCTATTTGTAGTTTATTTTCTGTTGTGTTGTTTATTGTGTTTTCTTTATTATAAACATCTGATATGTTGTTACAGAAAAACTAATTACAATAATTTAAAAAGCAGAACGGCACGGAACAGAACAGCAACAGAAAGTAAAAACTAATGAGGCATTTAATAGTTTAATTAGATGTGACATAACTATCATTATATGAGTCAGCTGTTAAAACCAGCCTTATAAGAAACATTCTAATTGAATACTTGTTGCATTGTACATCCGTTATCATGGTTATCAGGATCGCGATACTATTGATTTGACGTGTTAGCTGTATGTTTTCTATTGTACGTTGGCTGCATTACGTTGGTGAGTTTTAATTGATATTTTTTGTTTGCGCTTCTTTTTAAACAAATGAAAACATTAAAATGGTTTGTGTAGACAATCGTTGTCGATGTCATGTTCTTGTTTAAACAGCGTTGTCAGAACATTTGTTCGAACAACGATGTCTGCCATCAAACGTCACTTTCATTTTAAGAATTCTAAAAAAGAATAAATTGAAGCAATATTTAAACCAAAAAGACTGTAAATTTTTCTATTCATATGTAATTGTGTATTATTTAACAAAATAAATAAATAAAAACATGAACATCATGAAAAAAAAACATGAACAAATATTTGTTCCCTCTTCTGCCGACGTTTTGTTCATGTGCGAACAAATCAATGGCTCGTCAAGACGTAGTGTAACGGTGCCATGTCATAACGTCCACAGACATAATATCCATTAGCTTAGAGGCATAACGTTTATAGACATTATACGTATATTTTTTAGTATTCTATGTAAAAAAGATGTAAAAATTTTGTAAACTGGGATTTCAGTTCGTAAATAAAAATAAATAACAGGAAATATTTGGTGAACAAAGCCGGTGTTGGTCACAAAATAGAGGAGAAAATATTTGTGCTCGGCTGAAGGGCGGCTATGCAGAAAATCTTTGGTTAGCGAAGCGAAGAAAAGTTTTCTTCGCTTGGTCCTTAATGAAATTTTTTTCTATTTTTTTTTAATTTTTGTTTAATTAAAAAAAGCTTTTAACTACCATTTCACCTTGTTGAGCCATAAAATATTTATAGGAGCAAATTTTGGACGTTCGTAACTTAGGGTTGGCCCTAAATTCTTTACTTTACTATATTTTCTTTTAAGTTCCATCTTACATCTCGTCGGCTGTGCCTTTAAACTAGATTTGTTTCAAAATATGTATCTCGTGTAAGTTAATGAATACATTGACCTTCTCATTTTTAAGTGCGGACATTATGTTACTTTTTGATGTGACGTAAAGTGCATGGACGTTATGTCGACGCTATGACATCCTTCCTGTATAACAATTGTAAATGCTTATGGCACAGCCATGGTAATATGGTACCACATGTCCAGTTGAACTTAAGAGGCAGAGCTGTAAATGAATCATTAATTTTTGAGTTAGTTCGCAAATCATTCATGCACTGAATTAGCAATTTTTGAATTAATTCTTTTTATAGAAGAAATGAATTGAATGAAATTTGACTCATTTCAAATGAGTTTGTAAAATGAATTGCAATTCGTTTCTAATTCAAATGAAATTACTTAAATTGAATTGATTTTGAATTAATTCAATTAATTCAATTAATTGTAAAAAGCAGTAAGCGATTCATTATCAACGCAGTAAACATCTCCATGTTTTCCTTGATCTTTGGTCTTTGATCATTGAATAGTTTCAGTTTAGTAGGAGAAATTTCAATTTCTCATTACCCCTAAATCTGATCTTGAATTCGATTGATTGGAAATCATTTTAGATTTCATTCATTTGAATTGCAATTCGTTGTTTTAACTCATTTGAACGAAATCAAAATCAATTTAATTCAAATGAATTGGTAATGATTTGCAATTCACTTAGACAAATTCAAAATTTAGTTAATTCGTAACGAATTAAAACCAAACAAATAAGAGCGCTATATTCGGCTATGCTAAATCTTATATACCCTTCACCATTTTACTAAATCTAGTTTAGTAAAGTAACTCCAATTAAAAGACAAATATTGGGGTGACAGAATTAAAAAATAAAAACAAAAAAATAAAAAAATACATAAAAATGCCATCGGCTATTAATAGGTTAAGCATTTTTAAGAAATTTTAGTATTTTTTAAAAGATCTTTTCAAAAGCTTTAAAACGATACCCATATTGAAATTTTATAAATTTTTTTACTTTATACTTTTTTTTAAATCTCTATCGCCCAATATAATTGTTTTTTTTTTTTCTTGATTGGAGTTACTTTATTGTTCCAAATGATATAGAGAAATTAGAGGTAGGAGTGGTGTTTTGCCTGTTGCCTTGAAGGACATGAACCGATCATGTTGATTTCCTTTCTTTTATTATGTCTGATCGTTTGACGCATTTAAATTTTTTCTAGCTGATCTTGTGCCTCGGCAAACTTAATTTCAACACTAACACGGCCGGACAGACGTACATCGCTCAATCGACTTCGCTATGCATAAGAAGTCAGAATATATATACTTTATGGAGTCGGAAATGGGTATTGTAGATATTACGAACGGAATGACCTTTTTTATACTTTTTGTGGTGAAGGGTATAAAAAGAATGATTCATTTACAGCTCTGCTAAAAGATGTAGTTTTTCTTCATTATTACAAACTGGATTTCGTCTACTAAATAAAAGTACACTATGCTTTTTATGAGGAAAATTTTAAGCTACCCTAGCGCAGATTCTGCCAGTTATCTTGAGACTGCAACAACTCTACTGTTAAATATGGCCTGGTGCGACTATTTCATAAAATAAAATAAATTTTTTTGTAAAGTATATAAAAAACATACTATTTGATCGTAGAAACATTTTAGTTAAACTTCCGAAAAGTACAAAAAAAAAAAAATAAATTTCACAAAAAAATTAAATTTTATATTTTATATTCTTATCTACAAAAAAAATCAAACTGAAATATTTTCAAAATTAATTTCAACATCTTACGAAAAGAAACACACTAACTAAAAATGCCAAAACGTTTAACAGTTGATGAATTTAAAGAAATTAAAAACTGGCTCAAAGATTTGCAAGTGACTTATAAAAATTTAAATCGGGATTTTTCTGATGCTGTACTCGTAGCGAATATACTTAAAAATTTCTATCCGAAACTTGTAGATACGCACAACTATCCACCCCGCAGTAACACCCAGCTAAAATTAGACAATTGGGAAACTTTCAACACGAAAGTTTTGTCCAAATTGGGCTTACATCAGAATAAAAACATGCTCGAAAAATTATCCAAAGGTACGGTTGGAGCCATCGAAGCATTGTTGTATGATATAATGCTATTGGTGAGGGCTCAAAAGAGTAAAGGCGATAAACCTGATGAACAAGAACAAGTTTTGGTTGAAAATGATGATGTGATGACGGTTAAAGTCAATAAGATGGTCGGTGATGCAATTGTGCAAGTGCCTCAGAAAATGATCTTGTATTCGATATACGAACAAGTGTTGAGAGAATCGCAGGTGAAGGATAGTTTTTTAACAACAACTCAGCAAAAAATCACACATTTGGAAAATGTCTTGAAATTGAAAGAGGAAAGAATAGAGGAGCTGTGTGCCCAAATGGCGAAATTATCGGTGAGAAGTTTGTTGTCACAACATAATTTAGAACATACAGCCTCCAATTTGAGTATTTTTTTGGAGCAGAACGCTATAAAGAGTAAAGACTCCAAAGATAATAATACCGATTGTGTTGCAAAAGTTGTTGAGCAATCTGCTTAGTAGTTTTCTTTCTTTTAAACTTAAGCCGTTTTTTTAAATGCAAAATATTAAAAATATATATTTCTGAAAAAAAGCTGAAGTTTCTTATTTTCTTCCTTTATAGGAACCGAAAACAATCCTTCAAAAAAATTCTTTACCTAAACGTGTTAAGCTTGTTACGAATTTGAAGGACTCACAGGAATCCGATTGTCAAATACCGCAACCACCGGAATTAGTTCCAGAAGTAAATAAATAAATAAAACTAAGAGATGTTGATTACAAGTGTAGATCTTTTTTTTAAATTGATTTTTTCTAATTAAAATTTTTGTTTTTCTTTTAAGTATAAAATTAAATTAATAAATATTTTGGTGATAACTTTGATTCTGAAATTGATGTGTTTTCCCCATTTTGATTAGAAAATTAATGGTATTTATCGTGTTTTCAACTTAAAGCGAAAATACATATTTGGAATGAAAAAAAATCTGTTTTAAACAGAAATCCCTCCTTAACTAGTTCAATTGAGTGTTTTGATGTTCAGCCAAATTTAAGAAGATTGTATAAGTATTCTTAAAATTTGTGCGCAAAGTGATCACAAATTCCTTATGGTTCCATTTAAGAGCAGTTGAATTATCATGTAAATAAGCCATCTATTTTGATAGTGGTTAACAGGCATGTTCTGACACTCGCACACATCACATGCAATTTCAAAAACGCCAACTATTGTTTTACATGTTCTGAAGCTCACGCGTTTTGCTTGCGATTAGTTTTTTTTTTAATTTTACGGTACAAAACATGAAAAAATTGAAAAAATGCATTTTTTCTTAGTTTAGAGTCTTAAAAGAAAACTCAAAAAATAGAACGAATTAAGAAACAGATGCTTAGAAATTATTTCTAATTTTATTTGTTTACCGCACTAACACCAATATATTTTCGAACATCAAGTAGAGCAGCTGCTTTTATGAAATCGCCAGTACTCAAGAAAAAAACCAATACAATCAATTGACAAAAGCAAGGACATATTTTAGATTTATTATTTAACACTTTAATTGTGGTAAAAATAGTTTTTGTTCAAAATAAAAGAAATCATAATTTTTATTTGTGTGACCTTTTAAAGTTTATTTTAAGTGAAATTTATAACTTCACTTTAGTATGTGCTTGCGATTGTCAGAAATTGCCTGTAAGTCTACGTTTAAATTGACATATTTAAAAATATTTGTATTTTAAAATACTAAGTAGCTGTCACACATTTCGATCGAAATGATTTTAAGTAAACAGTCCAATCGATTTTGTTTTATCTTCCTTAGATTATGATCGATCCTTAAAAAATAGTAAACCTCTATTTGTTAATTTTATTGGTCGATTATGTATAGCGTTGTCAGCTGCCGAAATGAGATGGCAACTGCCAACTAATAGCTGACAACTTCAGTTACCAAATATTAATGATATTAGCAACCAGATATAATTGGTTACTTTAAAGATTTTTCAAGTAAAAAAAGACGTTTAAAAAGTAAAGTAATACCGCATTTAGACTAGGCAATTTTTCATGAAACTTGCATGAAATTTTTGCTTGTTGGTGAAGCAAGAGGAGTAAGCAATATGGTATTACTGGGATTTTGAGGGTATATTATTTTTGTTTATGTTTATTTTTAAATAACGCATGCCGCTGCAACTTAAATAAGAAATTGAGAAAAAAATGCCTCAAAAATTGCAAATGTTAGTGTATCTTAATATGGATTTTCGGGTGTATCATTTAACCAAATAGGCTAAAAAGTTATCGAGTTTTGTTTATTTATGTTATGCAACTTTTTTATTTTGATTTAGATTATATCTCGAAAATCAGAATCAATAAAAAAATGGAGTGCTGATTTGAATTAAGCGCCTCAAATAACCAACATAAGAATATTATTACGGATTTTTTTATATAACAAGATATTAAGACTTAAACGTTTTTCTTTAACATTTTAAATTGCATTAAAAAACTCACCTGAATTTGTGACGCATGTAAATCCATGGTTATAATGTGATCTGCACCGGCCACTGATAGCATATTTGCAACCAATTTCGCCGAGATGGGAGCACGACTCTTTTAGTTAAAAAGCATGAATAGGGGAAAGAAAAAAGAAAGCGAAAAAAAAAACATTAATTAACTCTCGCCAATAAAAATTATAAAATAAAAATCTTTTTATATATGAAATATCTGAAATGGAACATGATGTAGGTTAAGAAACCGTTTATAAGTTTTTTAATCATTAATGATGACGAAAGACGCTGACAATGATGACTGCCAATGAAAAACCATGAAGAATTTTTATAACGCCCCTTTTTATTAAAATTTTTTGTTTTATTCAATTATTATCAAGTTAATTTAAATAAAATAAAATACATAACTTAAATTTAAAATAATAAAAAATAATTTAATTTAAATAACACAACTGTTCTACTAATTTCAATTGAAATTAAAATTTTTTAAAGATTTTAGAGATTAAATTGGAGCAGTAAACTGGTGCTACATGTGTCTGAACAAATAGTGCTTTAAACTTGGTAAAAATTAGAAATATAAAAAAACTAGTGGTTGTGATTGATTGTTGGATTTGGGAATTACGGTCAGAGAAAATAACTTTTCAAAAGTTAATTTTTTAAACATGCAAAACAAAAATCATACAAAATTTATACTAAACAGTTTTATTTAAAGAAATCGATTAAAAAAAATACACAGTCTTACAAAAGTTTGCATACGATAAATATGTGTATGTTTTCCAGAAAAAAATATAATTTCAATTTTAAAATTTTTTGTTTATTTGTCTTTCTTAAAAGTAAACGTTTTTTTTTAATTTATTCAAATACACGTAAACGGCGTAAATTTGGGAAATGTTAATATTCACGGGCGGTTTTCAAAGATGATGGACATTTATAGTTTGGCGAAAGCCAATTACAAAGTAATTGCTTCGCAATGAACACAAATTAAAAAATCCACCAGAGTCCAAAGCAATTATATGACAACTTTAAACCGGGTGTAAAAATTGTTACATCACTAAGGGAAGCCTTAATGGAAAAGTGGAACAGAATTACGGGGTCATACAAAATATTAGCTAAGTGCTTTTTGGGCATATTTATCGACCGCATTCAAATATTTGTAAGTTCCTGTTAAACAAACAAAACACTTTGAATTAATGAAATCTTATAGTCTTTTAAGTTTATTTCTCTTATACAGTCTAATAATATCCAATGAATCACTATCTTCTTGTGTAAAAAATAAAAAATAAACGAAATACAACAACTGTATGTAAACTTTTGTTAGACGGTGAAATTGGAACTAAGTATTAATTGAAGTGTTCATGGAAATATTTGGGGTTCGTAGGTTTAATTAGACGTGCCATACCATAACGCCATAGCCGTAACCAAGGCCATAATCATCACTATATGTACTGTCATCGATTCGTGGTGCCATAACCATTAACAACTCTTGTTCAGTTGACAAATGTATACGGTAACGATTAGGCGTGGCGTTATGTCTTACGCCAACAATTGAATGCAGTGCAATAAGCTTGGTTTTAACAGCTGTGGCATATGGTAATGGAAGGTCTAATTCAACCGTATATTTAACTTCAAACAAAAAATAAGCTTTTGTGAATACGGAATGAGGAATTTAACTGAAAAAAAACTTTAACAGTGGCAAGAAAAGAAAAAAAAAAACAGCGTAATTAAATGCGTTGAAGAAAAGTTTTTTATTTTTTGTTTTCACTAAAAAAGCAAACAATTTATAAAAACTAAACATTTAAAATTTGCTTTTTATTTATTGAGATGAAACTCTTAAATGCTCCTTAGCTACTCACAGTATATTGATTAGCTGAAAATTCCTAAAAAGACATTTTGAAAGAAAAGTAAAAAAGAAAAAAGTGAAACAAAAAATACAGAAGTAAAATTTAACAAAAAAAAAAAAAATTAAATAAGTGCAAAGGGTCAGGAAAAAGGATGGAGGTGTTGGTCTGGAAATGCTTTCAATAGAAAAGATTTTTGAAAAGCTTTTAAAGGCTTTTAAGAAAAAATTTGAATTATATATGCATCACTATTATATGTTTGTGAAAGAAGACTGAACTAATCTAAGGTCATTTACATTAATTGCAAATAATTAAAGTAAGAAAGCAATCGCTTAAATAGTCGTTATGAGCGCACCGTTTCTCCACTAAATTAAAATAACTTAATGCGCTGCTTAAATAACTATTTAAAATTTCCCCATTCTGTGTACGTATTCTTAACGAAAATTTTAACGAAATTAAAAACTTTCTTAAACATTTGTTGGTTGCTTTGATGGAAAGTGAATAATTATTTTTAAAATATCGCTTCCATTTAATATAGTAAATAGATCAGAGTTACCAAGAATATCATCCCATACACAAATTTGTACGACAAGAAATCGAAAACCAAGACATTAAATGATATTAACAGTATGTCAATAATATCTTTACACACAAAACAAAATCAAGTTTTTTCATATTTCGTATGAAAAAACGCTTTTTGTTTGATGAAATATAAAGTGTTTTTATTTAATATAATTATTTAAACTATTTGTAAAAGTATTTTACAAAAAAAAAAACAATTTTTACAAAAACAACAAAAATTTAAAACAAAAACAAACACTACTCCATTTTTTTGATGTCAAGAAACTTTTTACACAAAACACATTTTCTTTCTTTTTTGCACCTACTTTACGATCAACTTTAATTAACCGTTATCTATCACGTACGTTGTTATATTTTTGTAATATTTCATGTCAGTTGTCGATAAAAATTTTCAGTGCTGGTGTCATTTTTAAAATTATAATAAGTAAAAAAAATTATATTTCATGAAATAAAAAGCGTTTTTTTTTCATACGAAATATGAAAAAATAAAATGTTTTATATGTGTACAGACGTTATTGACATACTGTAATTATAAATATTAGCAGCCGTATGCATAATAAAAACTTAAAATGAGTTTGGCATGAGTGCAGAAATTGAGCAGGGTCTCAGTGTGTTTTGCCGTAGGGCCAACAACTTAAAATCATTGAAGATAGTTATTGTACACAACTACGAGGGCTGCTATATATATTTCTGGCCTGGCAATACTGAGTGCTGCCAAGTGTAATCTGACATTTCCATTGAAAAGTTTGTAATTTTTAAGCATAATCGTACTCAAAACGTTTTGACGTACGACCATTATTTGTGTTGTTTACAGTGACTTGAAAAAATTAATATAGAAAAAAATGGAATTAACTCGTGAACATTTTCGTGCCATCATTTTTCACAACTTTCGACGTGGATTATCGCGACAAGAGTGCATTGATGAACTTAAATCTTTGTATAGCGATGAAGCACCATCCTATAGCACTGTGAAAAATTGGTATAATGAATTTAATCGTGGCCGAAGCTCGCTCAAAGACGAATTCCGTGAAGGTCGTCCAAAAACGGCTGTTGTGCCAGAGAACATTGATGCCGTGCGTGAACTCATAATGCAAGATCGACATGCGACATACCGAGAGATAGAGAATCCTTGGACATTTCTTCCACCAGCATACATTCGATACTGCATGAACACCTGGCCGTAGAAAAGGTTTGTTCTCGTTGGATCCCGCACAATTTAAAAGTCGCTCAAAAAAAGGCTCGTGTCGATTGGTGCAAAGAAATGTTGCAAAAATACGATTGCGGTGCTTCAAAAGACGTTTATAAGATCGTCACAGGTGACGAATCATGGATCTATGCATATGAGCCCGAAACGAAACAACAATCGACCGTGTAGGTCTTCAAAGACGAGCAAAATCCAACGAAAGTTGTTCGTGGAAGAAGCACTTCGAAGTAAATGGTCGCCTGTTTCTTCGGCAAAACTGGTCATGTGGCGACTGTTCCGCTTGAGCATTGTAGGACGGTCACTTCTGATTGGTACACTACAATTTTTTTGTCTGAAGTCATCGGAGAAATTCGAAAAACCAACAAGAGAAGACGAATCATTGTTCACCATGACAATGCGAGCTCTCACACATCGGCTCAAACCAGAGCGTTTTTGACCGGCCAAAACGTCGAATTAATGGGTCATCCGCCGTACAGCCCAGACTTGGCACCTAATGACTTCTTCTTGTTTCCCTCGTACATTCTAGAACTATTTTTAGTTTCAAATTGTGTGGAGGGCCTTGCAGAGACCCTGCTTAGTTTCAGGAGTTATGCCAACCTCATGCTAACTTTTTGTTATGCATAAGGTCGTAGGAAATCATAAACGTATATATGAACGTATGTGTACAAAGTACAAAATAAGTTTAATTTATAAATGCACTGTGCTACAGTTTAAATTCACATTCGCAAATAGTAAAATTGTAACCATTGAAACTTCTTAATACACGAACAGAAAGCTTTATTCCTTTTATTTTCAAACTCTTTTCAATTTTAAAAGCCATAGCAGAAATAATTTATTTGTTCGTTAACTAAAAAAAGAAAAGTTAAAGGGAATGGTAAAGATTATAAAAATATAAAAAGGAAAACCCTAACAAAAGCCAAATCTAAGTACATATATTTAATCGTTGATAAAAAGAAAAAAATCCAATTATGTAACACTGTGTTATTACTTTACCACAATCCAGTTAACTTTTGCAAAACTTTGCATGAGGTAACAGTGTTTACACTTTGTCCAAGCCGAATTAAAAATTGGTTGTTGGCAAGGCTGCAGAGCACCACGCTGATGTCAAAAATGATTGACTACACAAAGGAAAGCTGAATTCAATTTATCCTTCTATCATTATTTGGTAGTTCAAATAAAGATGTATCAGTTGGTTTCTTTCTCCTAAACATACCTCATATTTCAATTTTTGGCTTTGAAATTTAATTTTATAAAAATTTTACTTTTTTAAATTATTTGAAAATTTTTAATTTTAAAATTTTAATTTTAAATCTTGACAACAACGTCGAACATAAACAAAACTCAGCTGGACTATAAAGACCACATGTAAATTAATGCGCCTTGATTTTGTCATTCTATTTTTAGAAAACTTCAAAAAAGTTTTTATCAAACTTTCACTTTCATGTGAGAACTGTAAGCAAAAGTTTTACTTTTATACGCTAAAATTAAAAAGAATAGATGAATAGAAAGGAATGGATGACCGACACTTATACATACACAATTTTGCACTATCATTGTTGAAAGTGTCTCAAGATAGCTCCGTCAGTAGGCTTCGTTTTTGACAACCCAAAAATATACAAAGTCAAAATGCAACAAATTTTAAAATGCCGCCGAAGAATTCACGCTTTTTTTCTTTTCATATATGTAAGTACATGCATTTTTCAAATGCCCAAAAATGAGTCAAAATTGAAGTGGTGCGGCTTAACGGCATATTGGGGGCGAAAGCTATGCCCTTGTAGATTTCAGAGCTTTATAGATTATTATTAAGAATAATGTGGAACTACACATTTTGCCATATAAAAATATTTCAAAAGCCAAAAATTTGTTAAAATTAAAAAGGTGTGGCTTAACGAACTACTGAGAATGAAAGCCATGGCGTTCAGAACTATGCAGATTAGATACAAAATCGATCAATTTTCATAAATAATTGGATTTGTTGTAATGTAGGCGATAAGCCGTAGCTAGATTTCTGTCAGGCTCAGCTTAATTTATGGAGCGGTCTAAATCAAGAAATTCATATAATTTTAGCTTTAACATTTTAAGGGATTGATATTCCATCAGTCATGTTTTTACTGCTTTCTTTGGTTTATAGTAGAGTTCTTTTCCACCAATCATGCACTTATTTTATTTTGACAGGAAACCGCCAGTAGGATTTTTCTACTGACATGATTTTTTTATATGTTTTGTTATACATTTTTCATTCAAAATGTGCTATTTCGAACGGGTTGGACTGGAACTGGGTTGGATTATTAATCTTATATTTAAAAAAAATGTCTCAAAACATCCCTCAATCAATTTCGCTATGCATAAGGACTCAGAATATTTTTACTTTATGAGGTCAGAAATAGATATTGTAAAAATACCAAAGGGAATGAAAAACTTAGTTATACTCTTCTTCCACTTTTTGTGGTGAAGGGTATAAAAAACTTGACCAAGATTTTGACATTTTCAGCTACAGCAATAAATAAATGAATCCGCCACTGCCACTACCTGGAACATGATTTCGGTTTTTCGCAATAATTCGCCGACGACCACACCTTGATGTATATGGTTGTAAAGAGTCAAGTTATCAATTGTCAAAAATTATTAAAATTGCATCAGGCATGGGAAGTTTTCATAAATAGTTATGTACAAATAATGTTCGCAAAACATAACGATTATAATACTTTTGTACATAAAAACAAACAAAGCAAAATTCTTATGCTGATGACTACACATTAACTGAATTCAAATATTAAGCTTTTAAGTTATTAAAAAAAATGCAATAACAGGTAAATTAAAATTTTTGGTCATTTTCATTGAAACAACAAGTTTAAAGCACATTATTTCAAGTTACCAATAGTTTAATAAAGATTTTGAAGGGCAAATCATTCGTTATTGTTTAAACTTTTAACTTAAACTGACCAACAGGTCCAAGAATTGATCATTTGGAATTTAGCATATTGTCAAAAACTGATTATATGGACTACATAATCTTAACTTTAACTATTGATAACTTGTAATTACGAACCTAACTGTACATTATAATATGACAATGCAGGGTAGTTGTGATTTAAACAAATATTATATTAAAAACTAAAAAAATAAAATACCACTTATGTCTTGGCAGGAATGTAATACAGTGTGTAAACAGTATTTATATTTATTTATATTAAAACAAAATAAATCTGAAATGTTTACTTTATTAAAAAACAGCACACAGAACAAACAAAATGTTTACGTTCACACGAAACACAAGCATTAAAAATAAACTTAATTCATAATTATTATAAATATAATTTGATATAAATAATCTTAACATAGCAAACCCCTTTTTTAACTATTGAGCCAACAAATGATATATTTTAACTAAGACATCACACAACAAACAAGCAAAATAATGTTCGATTAAAAGTTTTGTTATTGCAATGAAGCAGTTGTTTATTCTAAATTTTCGCTTTTGGTATGGTGACAATAAAAAACAAAATAAAGAACAACAAATCAAATGTGGATAAAAAATTTGAAAATGAAATAACAGTTTTGCATTAGATTTTATTAATTTTGGTTTTTTATTTTAAATATTTTTTCTCTTTTTCCAAACCAAATTAAGCAAATTTTGTACAAAATAAATTAAGTTTCTATTTTTTTTTTTTTAACAGAACGCAGTTCATTGCAAAGAAATAAATACCAACCAAGACTATTAAGAAATTAATATAACTTGTTAAGGAAATAAACAAAAATATTTAATTAAGTTATATAAACATGCAAAGATTAATTGATTTAATACAAATAAAACGACACTAACGTAAAAATGAATAAGGATCCCAACCTTTTTTAAGCGTTTCACACATTTTCGTAATTTATATTTTTTTTTCAAGTTCAAAATATGAAATAATTTAGTTTGCTTGATCATCGTAGCGGGTGTGTTGACCAACTTCTTGATAATTTTAATGCGTTTGGCCTAGATTTTTTGATTTTTTTATTAGTTATTATTTGCAATAACATAAATGTTAAGACTGTATAGAAAAGACCCTTTTGTTGAGATATCAAAAAGAGAAAGTCGGCTTCTGTAACCTCTTTTTGTGCTTTAACTGACTTTAAAGGTGCTTTTTAGAAAAAGGGGAATCAAAATATATAATAAAGCATTAAAGAAAATATTTTTTTTTTATTATTGGAAAATCGTAAATACACATGCTTGCAATTATCTACGTTCGTATATTTGTTCTGGCTTCGCGCGACTACAAAAGTCCACATTTAATTAAATCAATAAGTACAAATCGGGCTTAATTATTGCTTTGCTCATATTGACTTTTAAGTCAACGGTGGATTTCAGCTGCACGTTCTAAAAAAACTAAGCTATAAAAAAAGAGTTAATTAGGGTTGAGTTACAGGATGGATGGTCAATGCACGTTATTTTTACGAGAGACAACCACAGTCCTAAGCCCTTAAAGCAGAATATAAATAACTACCTGCCATCTACGTTCATGTCGTTCAACTAAGACCTAAAGAAACTACTATCATCACTGCAGCGTTCGCCGTTGCTTACTATGGCTTTACAAAACATCGTTTTAGAGAAGGTCGGAGCAATGAGGTCGCCAAAATTTAATCGAAAATATTTTTTCTATGCAATAGGCCAAACCTTCCAGAAATTGCTTTCGTACAGGCGTACGGCTGAATATTCTACCTTATCTGTAATAGTGATTGATATAGATATTAAGGAACCAGAAGCTATCGATGTTCTTGGCTTAAAAATTCAATGAGATATTTGGTGGAACATGTACGTTTTTCAAAACGCAAAAGAAGCATTTAAGTGCCGAGGTTTTCTTAAACCGCGTAAGAAATACTTCCCTCTATCCGATCTTCTTGCTATCTATGTCAGCTTTATCAGACCGAAAATGGAATACAACCATCATGTATGGGTCGGTGCTCCAAAACTATTTTGAAATTATTCGACCGCATGTAGGTGATAACGAAGAAGCTCTATTGATTCTCTGCGGCATCAGCGCAATGTGGGGTGTGTTTCACGGTTTTATCTCTACTACAACGGAGTGTGCTCTTATGAAATCAGAAAACTTATTCCTGAAAACTGTCGTTTCTCACGCGCAAAGCGCTTTGCATGAAGAGCGCGTCCCTTTGTGATCGATTGTCCAGTGAATCGCGCTACCCATTACAGAGGAAATTCTTTTTTTAGCAGAAAAGTTCGTATGTGGGATAAACTCCCTGCAGGGGTCTTTCCTACCACCACTTTCTGTGCAAAGATTCAAATCAGATGTCCACAAGCACTATACCACTTATTCCCCTTCTTACAACCTAATTTCCTAGTTCTAGCGCAATACATTGCATTAGTAGGGGTCATCCTCTATGTGCTGGTCCTTATAAAAAAGTAAAGTTAATTGAAAATCACTTTTATTTTCGTCTCAAAGGAAAAATGTAAGATTTAAGATTTATTTTTGGGTTTCTTTTAATATTGTTACGTTTTTACTTTTGAACGATGGGGGAGAAGGTTCATAGTGAATAATGAACCATTCTCATGTCATGTGTTCTGTTCTTTAAAAATAAAATATTTTTTAGAATTCCTTACCCAAAAGGGTAAAAACTTAATTGTATTGAGGCACTACAATGTCTCTTCTTTATCTGGAAACGTGATAGCTATTTAGATACTTGATATTTTTACAGAAGTTGTATAATTTTGGCTGCTACAACAAAAACTTATAATGTGAAGTAAAAAAATAAACAATTTCCCTTTACCTACATAACTTTTACGTAAATTGGCCTGAACGCTTTTAGCAAATGTAAAAAGAATGTATTGAAGGTCCTCGCCATAGAGGCTTCACCTCTGTTACCGTTAAGGGCAGATATATCGGCGGCAAATCAAGTTCTTGTCGCCATGTGTTGTGTTCAAGAACTTTTTAAGAGCTTCCGAAAATGTGTGACCCGTTTTATGAATTAACGAAACTTTAATAAATGACGAAACTTTAGTTTAATGGTTAAGTTAAGTTTTTTTTAAACAAAAATAAAATTTTGTACAAAATATGCTTTAATATGAGAGGATATTGTATTAAATCCCTATTTGTTAAAATAATTCCCGAAAATAGAAAAAATAAAAACAGTTGAAACAAATAATACCCTAAATTTCCAATCGTAGTTTTTATAACGCTTTTCACCGCCATCATCTGAGCCAGCCAGCTAAAGAAAATCAAATTAAAGTTAATAAATAAGAAAAATTAATTATATTTTACAATATTTGGTGGATGACACTCGCAATAAAAAGAGACACTAGAAATTATATTGCAGTAAGTTCATATTTTATATCTCTCATCCACATTTGCTTTGTAACTGTTACCTGAATTAAACACAGATGTCTTTCTAATTGCTTCTTTCAAAAACTTCAACATCAAAATGCAAAAACAAATTAAAGCATTTTTACAAACACACAAACTTTTCTCAGGAAACTAGCTTTATTTACCACTTCTAGAGTGCATACTTTTGACTTTTTAAAAAAATCTTAAATTAATTTCCAGTTCTGGTAAAATTGAAAAAAACATATCTTCTCTATGCCAAATTCGAACGAATGTTGGGGGCAACGTATGCATTCTAGAACTAGTTGTTTTTTCCTGGGTTTTCAAAATCAAAATACAATTATTCAGTTTTAGCAACTAAAAACAATAAAAAATAATAAAAATAAAGTTTATTAAACATTTCTCCAAAGAAAATTAAATATTCTCATTCGAGGAAGTGAATGAAAAAGTAAAAACTAAAATTTTTTGTAAAATAAAATAAAAATATTAATCAAGAAAATTCACTGTTAGTGTTGTTGTTGTAGTTGCTTAATCATTAATTTACATTTTATTCAAAGAGAAAGTTTAATTTAAAATAATTCTTATCACCGTCGTCCAATTACTAACCTTATCTTTTTTATCTTGGCGGGCATATGGAAAGCAGGGAATCACAGCTGTAACACGAGATGCTGACGCTATTTTGCAAGCATTTATCATAATAAGCAGCTCCATTAAATTATCGTTAATCTCACCAGATCCAGATTGCACAATATAGACATCTTCGCCACGTACAGATTCACCGATTTCAACACTGAAAAAGAAATATCAATAAATTAAAACAAATTCTCCGAAATATAAAGGAAAAATATTTATTTATTACTTTACAATCACTAGTTATGTAAAAACATGTATATAAATAGAATATTTTAATGTCCTTACGCACATTTAGGCTGTTTTAATGTGTGTTTATTAATGGCAAAACAAGAATTCAGTCATATGAGAAGCCACGTTAATTATGCCCTTCACCATAAAAAGTGGAAAAACGGTATAACTAATTTTGTCATTCCGTTTGAAATTTCTACAATATCCATTTTTGACCTCATAAAGTAAAAATATTCTGAATTCTTGTGCATAGCGAAATTGATTGAGGGATGTTTTGAGACACTTTCTTTTAGTATTAAATTAATAATCCAACCCAGTATTGCAAACACAACACCCGTTCGAAATAGCACATTTTTCATATGTTTAAAAATTAATCAAGTGATCAGAAAGAAAAATGTATAACAAAACATGTAAAAAAATCATGTCAGTAGAAAAAGCCTACTGGCGTACATATGCATATATACGCCTACATATATTCTGAGTTCTTTTGCATAGCGAATTCGATTGAGCGATGTCCGTCTGTGTAAGTGCTGCCGAGGCGCTAGAGGGGCTAAAAAAATAAATACGCCCATCGATCAGACATAGTGTCGAAGGAGGTGCTATTGGAAATCAGCAAGATCAGTCCATGTCCTTCGTCACAGCAGGCCCACCACGCCTACCTCTAATTTTTTTATATCATTTGACAATAGAGAATTAAAAAATATTAGAAAAAATATCAAGTGAAAAATATGGCGCTCTCCAGTATTTCCTGAGTTACGGGTCTCTGAAATTTTCAAAAATTTTAAAATATTATGGGTATCATTTTTAAGCTTTTGAAGGGATCTTTAAAAAATATCAAAATTAATTAAAATTTATTTTTGGCTTAAGTTCATTTTTTAATTTCTTAAAACCTTTTAATAGAAAGCAAAATGTAAATGTATGTGGACGTTACATAAAAAAAAAAAACAAGAAAATTTAGACACTAGCAGAATGAAATGCAGCATTTTTTTGGACTGCTACAACCTTCATCAGCATTCTTCGTATCTATCTACCTTAGATTGTGTACATTATGAATATTATCTATTTAACCGACTAATGTATTTCTTCACCGTTCTCTTTGTAACTTGTCTTGTACATTTTTTTTTTTGCATTTGTAACAGCTATCGGATGATCACGAATCCAATTTTTTATTTTTGTCATTCTTACAGCCATACCTAAATTAGGGCGTAAGACGCGACGCAAAGTAACGCATGGATTTTACGCTGAAATGACATATCTAAATAAAAGCACAACGTTTTCTTGTGAACAATAATGTTAACTTATCATTTTTAATAAAACCCAAAAAATTAAATGCAAAACAGTGATAAAAACGCCAGATAAAGCCGAAAAAAGCTAAAACGATATTACTGTTTTGCAAAGTATTGTGATCCAGAAAATGCTGCATTTCATTCTGCTAGTGTCTAAATTTTCTTGTTTTCTTTGGAAAACATTTGTAAAATTAATTCTTCTTTCTATAAAAAACGTTTTTAGAAATTAAAAATGAACTTAGGCCAAAAATAATTTTTAATTTATTTATATCAACAGTTAACCCCTAATTTCATAAAAAAAATTAAATACCAACATTTAAAAAAAACGCTTAACCCACTAAGAGCCGATGACATTTGTATGTAATTTTTTTAATTTAATTAATTTCGAAATAATTCTTTGTCACCTCTATGTTTGTTTTTTTTTATTTAAGTTACTTCACTATACTAGATTTAAATAAATAGTGAAGGGCATATAAGATTTGGCATAGCCGAGTATTGCACTATTACTTGTTAAAAAATATATTTTTAGTATATTTACAAATGGCAACACTAAAAATCCAGTCATATGAAAAGCTACATTTCTTTTTACTTTGATTTTACTTTACGCAAGTCTTCTACTAGTAAAACAAACAGTTCTCTGTTCACACTTTCTTGAAAACAATTAAAGTTTCAACAAGATCAGACCGATTTGTCAAATATCATCTACAGCTTTCATAAATGGTAGGATTACGTGCCTGCGCATGTTTGCAGATTCTATAAACTGAAAAAACAAATATTTTAAAAAACCACAAACACCCTACGAAAAAAAACGTAGTGAAGAAAACTGAAGTTACACTAAAAATGTATATTTTTACCAGAAGAAAACGCACAATTCACTAGATTTTCGCACATTCACAAAAAAAAAAAAAAATATCTAAAACATAAAATTTTTAATTTTACTAAGAAATCGTATTTAATCCAAAATTCCTTTCTCAGTTTTACCACAATCAAAATCAAACGAGTTTTTACACTATGTAAACAAATTTGGTGCTGGCATCAAAAGGAGAAAACGTTTGTTCGAAAAGGAAAAACGTTACTTTGGTGTCAGAAGTGGGTTTGTAAAAAAAATAAAATAAAAACACAAATAAATGAAAGCTTTACATTATTTTTAAAAATTTGAAAACCGACAAGGCAAATATGGTTAACATAAAATAGTGCCCATTTGGCCTTGAGCAAGGAGTAGTGTTACTAAAATAAGATATGGCAACACCTATGTATCTGAAAAGTAATAGTGTTGTTGTAGTTGTTGTTTTAATAAAACTAATATAATAACGACGGTCTGTTTTAATAAAAAATATAATTTTTTATTAATTAAACAACATTTATTTTAGTAGTAAAACTTAAATAATTTAATTCACTCTTTCACTTATTCTTTATTTTTCTTTTGCTCTTTTTTTCTCTCACTTCCACCAAATAACGGGAAAATTCTTTAAAAAGTTTAATCGATAGAAAAATCAACATTAAATACATTCTCTTAGAAAATTAAAATGTTAATTTTAAAACGTAAATATCAGAGATGGAAAGCTTTTCACTTTTTAATCTCAAAACATCAAAAATGCAACCAAAACTTAGGTGCGATAAAAAGCAAAAATTATAATGTAAAAAAAGACAAGTGTTAAATTTTAGGACGTAAATCTCTCTTACAATGATATAGCTTTTATAAGTATCCCTATTAATGTTTTCTTCTTATACTACATATGTTGACTTTGATGACAGCTTCTCCTACATTTTTATTCAGTTCTAATTGCATTTGCCCCTCGCGAAAATAATTTGACAAAATAAGGAAATATGTATCAAAATATGTTTTTCTTAGTAAAAAATAACCATAAGGATTCTTTTATTTGGAAAAAATTATATTTTTGTTTATAGAAATACGTTTCAAAATATCAATTATCCATGTCTGGTGCGAATATAAACCGCAGCGAGACAGATAGACGTATTCCCCGTCAACGTCACAACCACCACAATGCCACTGTCGTAATTAATTTCAAACTACCTATGCATGCAATATTGCACTGTTTATTTTAATAAGGAAGATAAAAATGACATAAAAACAAAAAAAAATTATATTTATTAAGAAAAATAATTAAATGGGAATGCTTAACCTTCAATTATGTCACAAACAAAATAAAGAAATTAAATAAAAATGACGTTTTTTTGTTTAAATTAATAAAATTTTAAATTGATTTCTGGGATGAAAAACTAAAAAAAAAATTAATTTTAATGCCAAAAACTTAAAAAACATAACAAAATGTAAAAATTTCTAACTAAGAACTAGCAGGGTCTTGAATAACATTAGCGTTTACGTTTCACTAATATCTACGGTTAAGCTTAATTTTAAATAATTTAGTTACAACACATACACACTTACATACATGTAATATTATTAGGATGTGTCGTTATATGTAAAATTTTGAGTCAGCCAATGAGATTTCAAACGACACGTGAACGACTAATAAATGGCTCTAAGCATCAATTATTGAACTTTATTTGCCATAAATTTGATAACTACGTTTTGTTAAAGTTCTTACGTCAGACATTATTTAAACGGATGATGAGTATACGACGACAGCTATATAATATTTTTTTTAAGTTTGTTTGCTTGTTTATGCGTCAGTCAAGGCTAAAGTAGTCTACCGATTAAAATAAATTTTAAAACATAGGCACATAGCCTTTTTACACTTGGACCCAGGGAAGAGATAAAGGGGGAAAAACATAAAGAACCGATTTTAGTGCATGTGACCAACAAATTTCGATGAAACTTATTGTCTTGGATACCTTTGATCACAGACTCTATTGATAAGACCTTTTAAAACTACTATTTTAAACGGAGCAACAGGATGGAAAAAGACTTTAAAGAGGTGATTGAGCTAAATCGTTAAATATTTTAATTCGTAAAATCAACCCAATTATGCCATTAAAAATAAAGTATTTCTAAACGAAATGAAATTTCTCAACACAATTTTAATTCATTAATTTAATTTAACTGATACGAACGAAATTAAACAATAAGCACATTAAAATCAGTATTATTTTTGACTCAAGACTAAAATCGTATTAGGTTACCACATGTTACCAAACAGACTAGAACTGTTGAAGGATTTTTCTTCATTCACCGTTTTTGGGCTTTTTAAATTGAATTTTACATTTTTTAGTAAATAAATTTTTGCAATTTTCAGTTAGAAAGAAAGAAAGAAATTGTGATTTTAAACTCTGAGAATAACAAAAGTTGTATTTAAACGGCAAAAAAATTTCATTTTTCAGCCCTGCCACAAGGTAACGTTGGGTACAAGTACTCAGTAATCAAATAAAACTTTATTCACTTTCGATCCCCAGTATCATCTCAATTTTTTTTTTTTTTTTTGTTTTATATCGTGGAAATTCTCTTACAAAAAATTTTTTATCGTTAGTTATATCCAACTAAGTTTTCTGACCATTATGGTATCTTAATGAGCTGCTCAGAAACCGATTCTCCACCTACTAATTACAAATTTTTTTTTACTATTTTTACAGAAAACCCCGATTTTTTAAAACTTTGTCCTTTCACAAAAAATATGAAATTTATACACACATTTTACAATAAAATGAATAACATAAAATTTAAACACTTCAACCGAAAAAATCTAAATTTCAACAGTAATTAGAATTTCGCCAAATATTTAATATTTACCACCAACAAGAACAAAAATATACTATTCAGAAACCTCAAATACATGTGCAAATATCCTATCGGTTATTCCATGACACCGTACATGACATAAAAATTAAGTGTCTACTAAAAATATGCGAATCCTGCAAATTTTGAGAGTTGTATTTATTTTTTTCTATATTCTTGTACTAAGCCGAATGCTTAGTTCGTAACATACCGTACGCTACAAAGTTTTCTCTTGTAGCATATCCTTCTTTGAACCCTAATTTTGTAACACAAGTAGTGCTTTTTACGACTTCTTCCCTTTTCCTTGAATTCAGTTTATTGCACAGTAGAGCAGAATAAAAATATTTTGGAAATAACTCAAATGACCGCTAGGCCGATTGATCCAAAATTTTACATGAGCATAGCAGAGAAGTATTTAAGCTTGAGTTTTGAAGGTGGATATTTCAGGGTTTTTACATTTTTTTGGTGTGGTCGACATATTCCTGAAATTGTCCATATAAAAAAAATTTAAAACACATTTTTTAGTGCTTTAGGCTCTACGAAGTGAATTCTAAATGAATTAAGTCTTGAAAGCGAAAATGAATTAAGCCGCGTGATTTACAAGGAAAAAACTAATATTTGTTTTTCTAGTGCAAACACTTTTTTTAAGTTTGGGCAGTGCTAGATTTAAGTAAAAGTCCTTTATTTTTATTTCTTGATAAAAACGGATTCATCATGGGTTAAAAATTGTCTGTGATTTATAGAGCCCGATAATAATTTTAATAAGCTCTACTACAAAACTAAGATATAACAGACAATCGCTCATATTTTGACAAAATTCTATTAATTATTGACAATTAAGGCCTCTTACTGCTGCAAGGAGCATATAGTCGGCTTCAAACCCCAAGTAAACACTAAGACGAACTGCACTTAATGCACTTGCTATAATTGATCTCAGGCAAAAATCTTCGAGAACTAGCTCAAATAGGTCTTGCGATTTGATAAAACGCGTTTGAAGAAAAACTTTGGACGTATGTGACTCAGAAAGTACGTATTGCTACTGCAGCGTTGCACTTCTTTCATAAATCTGCTCTTCTAATCTGCTCTATCTAACTTATTGGAGACTCATTACTTTTTAAAATAAGTGAATTTCGCTGGTACTACATGAAATTTCCTCTTTGGATGCACAAAGGGTTGTATTCATGGGGCAAGGGAAAACGCAGGAATAAACTACCAGGAGGCGTTTCATTTAGTTATTGTTTTTTTTTCATAATATAACATAATGTCATAATGACATAATGTCACTGACTGCGGGTAAATATTGAATAACATCTTTAAAATGCAAACATACAACAAATTTTATTTAAATTCTCTTTACACAACTTTTATTAAATTACCAGTATTCTAATCTCTGCCGCAAACTTCTTCAAACCATTCATCATAGCCAGCTTAGTTTAAACATTAGGTTACAACTAAATAACTTGGGTAGAACGCGTATCCCTTCAAAAAAAAAAAAAAAATAATGTAAAAAATTAAACAAGCAATCTGCCTTTAGCGAAAAAGTTAATCAGTCTCTTAACTCGGAACACCATGCAGAAAGAATTAATTTTTAAAAATGAACTATTGAATTATCTAAACATAGAATAAATGCAGCAAGAAATCTTCTGACGAATAAAATAGAGATAATATTGACACTATGTGGACGTTTCACGTACATACACTCTCGAACAGATAAATAGAGCCACGAAAAGTTTTGTGCTAATAACTTTTTATTTTTCGCTAAAAGTTTACTTTACTACAATCAGAAAATGCATTTTTCGTAAGATTACGAAGACAGCAACAACATTAAAATCTAATGCAGCAGTATGTCAAAGATCATTCTCAACAAATAGAGAGAATATGTTAAGAATTGCGAAAAAATCAGATCTCAAGAGGCAAAATAGCTATTACAAGCTGTGAAAACCTTAATTGAAAAAACTGAAAAGAAAACTGCCGCTAAATAATGTACGAAAAATAACCGATTAAAATTTGCTACAGAACATATGACATAAGACATTCTAATAAAAGGTCATGTTCATTGTCTGGCGAACTGTGGTTTTTAGTGACGAAAAGAAAATCAATTTAGATATCCTAGATGGCTACAATTATTTATAAATTTTTGTCTTTTGCTAAAAAATAGGACTCCAAAATACTTTTAAAGCAATTTTTTTTATATTTTTGTAATCCCAAGAAAGTTCTTTCGTCAATAAATTTAAAAACGATATCGCCCCATTAAAAACGAAAATTTAAATGATTTTAATCATCAGATCGAGAATGTTTGCTTGTACTGATATATCGCTTTCATTACGTGGTTGGGGTATTGGGCAAACGCCAAACAATTAAAAAAAACACGCTATGAATTTTATCCTAAAACAAACAATGATAATTATTGTTGTCGTTGTTGTACTTTCAGTTTTAAAATTAATTTTATGTATAAAATTAGAATGAACAATATATTAAAAAAATTAAAAAACACTAAATGATGAATTGCACCAGCTGTTAAGCACCTTCTTGTTTAAATAAAAAAATTTGTAATTTTCAATTAGTTAAAACAAAACAAAACAATTAGTTTATTAATTTATTTAAATAATTATTAAAAAAAAGCACTCACAAAAATACAAAAAAAGAAAAACAGAAATATCGTAGAAATTATGTACAGTAAGAACCATAAGTAATGAAACAATGATAAATATGTTCAATTATTTTCGCCAAAGCCAATAAGAAACTAGACTTTTATTATAAATTTTACCTAAAATAAACCGTTAAAAAAAAACTATTTACTGTAAAAGAAGAAGGTTATCACTTCATCTAGATTTTTGTACCCTTCAGCACGGGCCGAAAAAGGTTAAATTTAAGTTTTTTATACCCTTCACCACAAAAAGTAGAAAGAGGTATATCGAAAATGTTGCTATTAGAAATCAACAAGATCGATCTATGTCCATTGAGGCAGTGGGCTAAACACCACAACTGGATCTAATTTTCCATATCATATATGGATCGATAGAAAATTAGAAAATAAAAAAAAAAAGTGGCACTCGCCCATATTTTCCTCTGAAATTTTTTCTTAAAAAAAGTTTGATTGTCAATATGGATATCATTAAACGCTTTTGAAGAGATCTTTAAGGAACTCTAAAATTTTTTTAATATGCCTAATCCATTAAGAGCCGATAGCATTATTATGTAGTACTTAAAAATTTTTTCTTATTTTTAATTCTCTGTCACCCCAGTATTTGTTTTATTAATAGGAGCTATTTCAATGAAGTAGATTAACATACATGCTGAAGGGTATATACATAATGTAGTTTTGAAGTCACATACACCCTACGCTAATACGCATGACTTATTCGCAACTAAAAGTTTTGTAAATAGAATATTTTGCCGCATAAATGTTTTTTTTTTTTCTTACGAAGTATATTTTGCAAATAAAGTGTAAAATGCTGCCACCTTTTAAAGCTTTTTAAAAGTAAAATTGCAAGGGATAAGAATTATGGATTAAAAAGGAAAAATTGTACTTACGAAATTTATGAAGATAAAAAAATTAAAGGAAAAAAAAAATATGAAATTGTTAATATGTAGTTAAACATAAAATTAGTATCCGATACCACTACATATCGAAAATATTATTGCGTGCAACTTGCCTAATAAACAGTGAGTTAAATAATTAAAAATAATTTTTATTTGCAAATACCGTGCGTATAAGCGAAGTAAGAATTTAAATGGAATGAGAACAAAATAAGATATAATACTTTTTATCTGTATATCTTTAATAACTAAGCAAAAGATTTATAATTATATAAAAGCAGTTTAATATTACATGCGTTCAAAAGTAATTAATGTCATTGCTGTCATATATAAAAACGTTTTAGAAACAAAGCAGCAACTAGAATACACCCGCATCGTAATATCCAGTGCAAAGATGTAATTTAAATTTAAATTTAGATAAAATTGATAGCAATACCCTAACAGCATCAGTCATTTGACATTCACTGTTGAACAAATTATCATTGCGTAGAACAAAATTTCTAATACATTGTTGAAGGCAAAATAAAAAAATGCTTGTGATGCCTATAGGAAACAGCGTTACCATTAACTTTTATTTATTTATTTATTTATTTTTTTTTTTTTTTTTTTTGTAAATACCAAAATTCCAAAACCCATCATGTTTTTGCCAAAATCTTTTTAAAAATTTTACTGACCTTTAAAATACATACATAAAATTCCAAAAAAAATTTAAGCAGCATTTTGCACAAAGCTAAACAAATAAACAAGGTTTTTTTTATAATAAAAAAAGCTTCTGGTCACGTTATCAATAAACACAAAACTACAATAATTTAATTAATAATAATGAAAATATAAAATTTACTTTGCGTACAAAACTTTCATCAGATTTAACTAGACACAAAAAAATATTACATGTCATCGAATTTCAATAATAAATAAATTAAGAAAGAAATTTTATTATTTACATTCATACATAAGCAGATTAAATTAAAAGGAAGTAAAATATTAATATTTATTTACATACATACGAGGGCTGCTCTATATATTTCTGGCCTTATAGTTAAAATGCGAATATTTATAATCAAAAATGTTTTAATTGTCTTTCAAAGTATTCTCCAGCATGATTTATACACTTTTGCATGCGCTCAAACCAGTTGTCGAAGCACTTTTTCCACTGCGATTGAGACACCTCTAAAACATGGTTTTTGAACACTTCAACAGCTTCTTCTGGCGACGAAAATCGTTGACCACGCATTTTTTTCTTGATGTGCGGAAACAAGAAGAAGTCATTAGGTGCCAAGTCAGGGCTGTACGGCGGATGACCCATTAATTCGACGTTTTGGCCGGTCAAAAACGCTCTGGTTTGAGCCGATGTGTGAAAGCTCGCATTGTCATGGTGAACAATGATTCGTCTTCTCTTGTTGGTTTTTAGAATTTCTCCGATGACTTCAGGCAAACAAATTGCATGTACCACTCACAAGTGACCGTCCTACGTTGCTCAAGCGGAACAGTCGCCACATGACCAGTTTTGCCGAAGAAACAGGCGACTATTTGCTTCGAAGTGCTTCTTCCACGAACAACTTTCGTTGGATTTTGCTCGTCTTTGAAGACCCACACGGTCGATTGTTGTTTCGTTTCGGGCTCATACGCATAGATCCATGATTCGTCACCTGTGACGATCTTATAAACGTCTTTTGAAGCACCGCAATCGTATTTTTGCAACATTTCTTTGCACCAATCGACACGAGCCTTTTTTTGAGCGACTTTCAAATTGTGCGGGATCCAACAAGAACAAACCTTTTTTACGGCCAGGTGTTCATGCAGTATCGAATGTATGCTGGTGGAAGAAATGTCCAAGGATGTCTCTATCTCTCGGTATGTCGCATGTCGATCTTGCATTTTGAGTTCACGCACGGCATCAATGTCCTCTGGCACAACACCCGTTTTTGGACGACCTTCACGGAATTCGTCTTTGAGCGAGCTTCGGCCACGATTAAATTTATTATACCAATTTTTCACAGTGCTATAGGATGGTGCTTCATCGCCATACAAAGATTTAAGTTCATCAATGCACTCTTGTCGTGATAATCCACGTCGAAAGTTGTGAAAAATGATGGCACGAAAATGTTCACGAGTTAATTCCATTTTTTTCTATATTAATTTTTTCAAGTCACTGTAAACAACACAAATAATGGTCGTACGTCAAAACGTTTTGAGTACGATTATGCTTAAAAATGACAAACTTTCCAATAGAAATGTCAGATTGCACTTGGCAGCACTCAGTGTTGCCAGGCCAGAAATATATATAGCAGCCCTCGTATGTGCTCAACAGGGCAACAAAATAAAATTTTAAATTTTATTAATTCTCTCATGTTCTCTGATGCAATGTTGCCAGAGGTAGATTGGTCAAATTTCTGCATTGCATTGAGTAACTATGTTTACTTTTTCCTTTATTTTTCTTCATAAGGGCTGCCATTCGAAACCATTTATATTTACTAGAGGTTCGTCTTTTGGTAAAAATTTGACCAAAATGTATTATTGAACACTTTTTTCTTTGTTTATATTATCTACACACGCATGCTTTAAATATATGTGTTTTTTGCATGTGTAGTGGTAGCAATTTAAATGATCTTTTATAATAATTAACCGATTTAAATGAAATAAAGATGGTGCGCCAAAGATCGACAACATCTACAAACATCAAAAAGAATAAGCTAAATCGGTTAACAAATAGAGGAAAAAAAGATCCTAAAGTTTTCTGTTTACCTATTTATATATAGATTTGAAAAAATTAATGAAAAAATAAAAATTGCAAACTATTTTTATTAATAAGTCAAGTGCACCAGAAAATACATCAATATAAATTTATTTTTTGGAATTTTTTTTATAAATAAATTACAACGAATTACCTATTTGGACTTACCTTACCTTGACAAACAGCTCTTTTTACATATATCATTTTAGCTTTTGAATTGAAATCATGATCATGCGAATTTGTTTCTTTTATTACGTCTCGAATTACAGGAGTTGACACTACAAAAAATTACAATTCTCAAAAAACGAAAAGTTGCAAAATCTTATTGATTTTATATTTACTTAGTTTACATTCAACTGGCAGGCAGAAAACTTTTGAAAAATATTAAAGATTTTGTGTATAAAATTTATAAAAATGTATTTGCACTTTAAGGTGTGATTTTTTTAAAGATCACTATCAATAATAATACTCCACTCAACATATTCTCCTACTGACTTTTTTTGTAAACATGTTTATGAAGAAAAGTATTCTATTTTTGAACCAGGGTCCTAATAGACCTCCTCACAAAATTTTATTTGTGATGCGAACACAGAGACAAAAATTGCAAAAATAGGTGTCTTGTGTTCTATATCGATTACTATCTACATCAACAACAACATCATGTATAGATTATCCGAATTCATTAATTTTTAAATTAAAGTTTTTATATTGAAAAATAAAAGTACTAAATGGCCTACAAAAGCTTGTGGATTGTGGCAACTCCCACAGCCTCTACTTCTTATAAGTTGAATTAACAGTATGTTAAGACAGTTATGCAAACTTAGATCTCTCGCGGTATTTTGAGCTTTATTTGATAATCACCGACGCGAATTTTTTCCTTTTAGTTTAAAAATAAGAGTTACCATAGCGTTTTTTATTCTCATAAACATTGCGTTTGCCACTTTTGTTGCACATTTTAACAAATTTTCCAGTTTTACCTTTTATAACTTCAAATATTTTTTGTATCCTAAAAATTTCTATAAATTGGCAATCTTTCCTTGCATGCACGTCCTTAGTTACTGTATTCTTTGCACTGTGTAGGCATACAAAATAGTGTTTTCTTTAATGTACCGATAAAAAATTTAGAAAGAGCCGATATATGTTGGTTTTAGAGGCATCATATAAAAAAATTAATTAAAAAAATTTTTTTATAAATTTAAATTTATTATCATTTCTGTACTCTATTACTGAAGTAGAAAGGGCATTAAGTGATTCTTTTCAAGAATAAGATTAGGAATCGAATGGCTTTAATTAATATAAAATATTGCTGGCATTTACTAAAATATATATCAAGTTGAAATATGTTATTTTATATGAAGAAGAAAATAATAAGATTTTTTTTGAAAATGACTTTTTTATCCTATTTGGAAAAATTGAACAAAAAATGAAAATACGTGTGTGAATGTTATTATACATATATAACATATATATGTCTTTAAAAGCCTCCTTGCTTTATACAGAAACTAATTTAGCAAAAATACGAATTAAATATAAATATGCAATTGTGGCAAATTAGTTACTAAGTTTATGTAAGTACATTGTAGTCACCTAAAATTCTTTAAAAGGTTACTTAAGCATTTCAAAAACTTTTCGTTGGATTTTTTACATAAGCTCAAGCTATCTTAAGCACATTATAGTTGGGCCTTTAGTCGACTCGTTTTGCGTTAAAAAGTTGGCATCCCTGTGTTAGTTCCCTAAACACCGGGATGCCAACTTTTCTTAAATAACCCAAAAAAAAAAAAACTAAAAACGCTTTTTTTTTGTGAGCTGAGTGTAAAAGATATATTTACAATTAACTTTAGGCTTTTTATTATAGGATTTCGCATTTTGCCACCAAAATTTTTTTTATCTTTAATAACAGTTGAGCAATCATAAAACGCACAAAAATGTAATTTTATTTTAAGATAAAATTCTAGTTTTTGTTTATTTAAGATACATAAATATTAAATTTTATTTATTAATAATAACCAGCTAAAATACTCGTCGTTACCAATATGTATTATCTCTATCACATATTAAGTAAACTCGCTAATGACAAAATTCATAGTAACATTTTAATTCGACTTAAGATCATTTTCATTTCTAAATTTTTATTTAGAATGAAACACTATTTAAAATCTTATTTCAGATTGTTTTCTTAGAAAAAATTAAACACCAGCAGAATGTAATGCAGCATTTTCTGAATCGCTGCGTCTTTCATCAGTATTCTTCTATTCTATTCTATTCTATTTAACTAACTACTTTTTTAACTAAGAATACAAGGAATACCCATAATCATACAATATTAATTTGGTAATACGAAGTCCACACACCACCCAAAGCTTTTTTCGTTGTTCTCTTTATAAATCGTCACATATATTTGTTCTTGCACTCTGTTAACAGTCTGTTTAGCCATAGATGCAATTTTACTTTTATTCTTTTGTACATTTTTCTTATCGATGCTCTTCCAGTATTTTACTGATTGTTCATACTTTGATGAAAACAATCAGTGTGATACTGAAACACTACAACTGTCCTAACTTCTTTGTAAGTTATGAAAACTGTTAGCTAACTAAACTGGCCTTTATTGTCTGCCTACGTGATATTTTTAATCAAGTTGTTCATGAAATAGTTTAGATATCGTATTCAAAATACACAACAGAATATAATTCTAATAATTTGATAAGAAAAACAAAAATGATAAAGAATATTATACGATATTTTATATTCTTTACGTAAAATACACATACATACATATACGTTCGTATTCATATGTAATTGTATGTATGTATTTATATTTAAGGGGTTTTGGGTGGGGTAAGCAACAAGTGCCCCAAAAACAAAAACAACTGTAGGAATAAATAAATTTTTTAACAAGTTCCTAATCTGCTAAAACTTATTTAGAAATACATCATCAAAGAAACGTTGTTGCTGCTAAACTACTATAACGAGCTTCGTTTACTAGGTTTGTGTATTAAAAGTTTTGTTTACTTAAGAAGCATTAAAATTATTTAACTTTGTTTTTAGAAACAATAGGAATAGATAAAAGAATTAAAACAACCTTTAAAAATAAAACACGTGTTTTGTACTTTTCTAACAAAAGAGAAACATTTTTTAGGATGACATAATTCGTTACAATTTGAGTTAAAAAAATCAATTAAGCAGATAAACAAACCAATGTGTTCTGTAGGCGAATTTGTAAAGCGTTGAAAGTGCTCTTACTATAACAAACAACAAGATTTAACCCAGAGGTAAATGAAAGAATACCGCACCATTTGGGAATAACTTTATCTAACAAAGTTCGGTTATCTTGAATCGAAAGCTATAAAAGAAATTTATCTTTATGGTGGTTGTTGTAAAGAGGGGCCATGAGATATAAATAGAATCCTAGTCCGGGCATTTACTACTTGTTGAATGAAAGTTGTAAAAGCTCAATACCAACCTTCAATGCAGTAATTTGTTAATTTGGCAATCAAAAGCATAGAGTTGTAGCAGATTGTTATTGATACAGTTTAGTCTTGTTTCCAAACAGCTAAAATGTTCGCAAGAAACGATAAAACCTTGAGATTTTACTTACGCTGCAAAAATTGTCTGGTGAAGACGTTGTGCTTAAAGAACAGCCAGTAAAATAAAGGATTTAATTAGACTAAAATGAAGCATTTTATATTTACAAAACACATGGAAGACTGCTTTTTTGGTGTCAGGAAATATTGGGGAGATGGGTATAATTAAGCAAAGGAAATTCATGAACTGAACTTATAAAATGTGAAATCTTAAGTCTTTGATGACATTGTTGAAGACATAATGCTGAGTCAGAGAATAGGATTAAAACATGTACGTTTTGAGTGGAAACAAATTTGATTTTAAATCTGGTTTACAAGATTTCTTTCGAAACACTATATTCAAAGGTTTTATCACCAAAAATCCACAGAAACCAGGTGATTTTATTCCAAAAAAATACCCCTGAAAATATTAACACAGGTAAACATTAATTACTCTCATTTGTAGGAATGCGTCATATTTGTATTTATTTTTAACGACAATTTTTAAATAAAGAAAATTATTTTTCAGTATATATTTCTAGATATAAAAAGGGTTACCATTTGTGAAGGTGAATTTAACTGTTTGCAACTAATAAAATTAATTTTTAAATTTGTATTAATTCGCAATTTGTTTTTCATCTCTGAAATTAAAAGACGTTATTTCCAAAAAAAAATACACGTTATCGTGCTGGTGCCCCTACAGAAAAAAAGGACAGATAAAAGAATTAAATATTTGAAATGTTAATATTTAAAACATTGTTAAATACAAATCCCGCAAAAAAAACCTCATTTATGTTTTTAGCCAAAAAATCCGAATTAAAACAAATGGCGATAAATCTCTTCATCTAACAACACTAATTAAGAAAGGGAATGTTTAAGGGGAGTCAAGTTTACAATTCGACTTGCACCAAATACAGAAAATTACAGAAAATAAGCTTGCAGGGGAGTATCTCGAAAGAAAGAAACATTTCATTTGAAAATACACTCACCAAAATGTTGATAATTTTTTTGATTTTTTTATCCCTAAGTAATAAATTAAGTAATAAATTTTTAAAGTAATAAAAAGTTGTAACAGTTTTTACAAAAACAAAAATATATAAAAATAAGTAATAATAAAATCTACACTTTAAAGTTTTGTTTAAAAACATATCAATCATGATAATAATTTAAGTATATAATTACAGAACTTAAAAACAAATAAAGAATATTTACAAAAAAAAGTTTCCATTTTATTTAATCAACAATGCACGCAATTTTCAAAATTAAAAGTAAGCTTTTTAGAACTAACGCTAAAAAAAACATTAAAAAATAAAAGAACTTTCTTGGGATATTTTCATTATCATTGAAATTTCATTGGCATTGTTTGAAGTAATGACAAAAAAATTGACAGCCATTTAATGCTAATGATTTTATTCTAATTACATTTTTCTTGCTAATCGTAAAGAAGTTTAAATGAAACGGTTTAGTTACTAATTACTATAGAAAAAAAATGTTTTTATGAAAAATAAATTCATAATATCAGAACCTTCAAAAAGAACTGTCCATCTACAAAAACCTTTAGGATTTTATAGATGGACCTACATTTGAAAATTTAACAATTTTAAGAGAAATAGGTGTAAAGCTTAATGTCTGGGATCTCAAATCACCTAACCTCCAGCTAGCAGTTCTTATTTTTTACACAAAAAAACAAAAATATGTTTCTATAGTGTCTCATTTTTTCTGAGAATATTACAACTTATATATTTCTTCAAATGCCATTTTGAAATAAAATTATCATACTTTTAGGAGTTATTTAATGTTCGATGACATTGACGTATTAATGGTAATGCTTCGAAGTCATTTTATCATTATTCAATGATAACGACTTTTTAACTTATTATCAATGAAAACTTTTTATTAAAAAGCATTAACATTAGTGAAAATAATGGTAATGCTAAAAAATCATTAGCATTAATTATCATTCAATGCTAATTCAATATTAAATTAATAAGTCCAGCTAATTAATACTCCCATGTACTGCTGTCTTATTCTGTAATTCCCGTAGCTAAATCTAAATCTCGATTGCTAAAAAGCTAAAATAAATGTCGGCAAAAAGTGTTACAGAATAGCATTTGTAGGCAAAAATCGCTAAATAAAGTTTTTTAGAGTTTTACCGATGGATATTCCGCTTAAGCGATTTTGAGAATACTTCTGCTGGTCTCTTGAAGTAGTTGGGAAAACTGTTTTACTTGAAATTTAAGAACATAAGTATTATTCTTAAAGAAATACAATTTTTTCACACTAAACTAAAATCAATAAATATCTTATGTATGACTTGAATTAAAATATTTATGTTTCTTAATTAATTCAGTGCGTGTAGTAGTGTGCAAAGCAAAAGCCACAAGGTGCACGCCAAACAACAATTATTAATTTAAACACAACTTTTTTCTATTGTTAAGTTTATTATAATTATTTGTATAATTTAGCAGGTCTACAATTTGTAAAATAAAACAGAAAAAAACAAGTAAGAGTGTTCTTTCGGCTATGCCGAATCTTATATGCCCCTCAGCATGTATGTATGTACGAGTATGTATGTAAATCTAGTTTGGTGAAGTACCTCCCATCGAAAAAAAAAAATATTGCGGTGACAAAGAATTAAAAAAATGGAAAACCAATTTTCAAGTACTAAATACATATAATTTTACATAAAAATGACATCGGCTCTTAATGGGCATTAATTGTTTAAATTATTATCAAAACCTTAACGATGCTTCTAGAATGAGGTTAATTCATTTAACGAATTAAGGAAAGTCCTTGTTGGTGGTTAGTCAGGATCTTAGTCCAATTTATTATTGATTTTTTATTTTTAATTTTTAAGTAACAGCAATTCTATTTCTTTTATCTTTTTTTGTAAGCCCAAGTTGTCTCAAGAAATTAAAAAAAAATTCCCAACTTGTCTCTTGAAACATGAAAATTTCTAGAAACCTTAAAATTCTTAATATTCCCTATACAATTCCATATAAGTATATTGACTTTTAGGTGCACATTACTGTACCTTATCAATTTTTTTTTTGGTGATGAATGTTGATAACATACTTGAATATAAAAACATTTTATAGTTTTACAAGATTTAAGCACGTAGCACGTATTAAAAACAATAGAACTTTTTGCTTTGACAAATCAGCTGTTTTTAATTTTCTGTAGATTTCTTTTCTTAGAATTTTATTTTTATTATTGTTTTTGCAGAGGAAAACACAATAAATCGATCTGAGGATTATATACTTTTTTCAAACAGTTTCGTATGTCCAATTAAGTTTCTTTCGAGTAAAAAGATTGTTTGATTATTCCCTTTTTGCTTTCAAATGTTTAAATATGTCTTAACATTTTCAATTGGCCTGAAGCCAAATAAAATATTCGAAAAATGAGACACAACTACTACTTACGGTCCAGTCATATGGTTTCTGTGTTTTTGTCTACATTTCTTTTTTTTTAATTTTGTGACATACAAATAAATACTTTTTACAATACACATACATACATACGTATGCTCGCAGATTTATGTTAAATGCGTTAAAATAAAAGGTAACATTTGTTTTTTTTTTTTAATAGATCGATTTGTTTTGAAAATGCGTGTTTATTTGGAATCTCTTTGTCCTATACCCGCAGTCATTTGTTTGTAAAAGCCCTTTGCTTTTAGAGTAATCAACATCAAACTTGTATTCTCATTGTTGATAGTTATCGGGTTTTAGAATAATAACTAATAATTTTCTTTGTGTTTAGATAAGCTGCTCTCAACTCCTAAGCCACCTTGGCTTTGCTCGAAAATGACTGTCATTCTAAGAGTATTCTACATTTAGAGAGCCTTGCTATGCAGTTGGCACATGTAGTGTAATGAAAAATTACATCTTTTTCCCAAATCAAAACGAACGGGTTGCTTATCGTTTATCTTTCCTTAAAATTTCTTTTTTTAATTTTTCACTCATGACTCGACAGGGATGATAAAAAAATGGCGGTACATTTTTAGATGTATATCCGTGTGTGTGTGCAAAGCCGTCATTGTTATTTTAATTGACACCTTCGCGACATCTCACAGTGAACACTGTGTTTCGAAAAAGCAGTCCTTACAAAATCATAAATAAATATCAAGTGTCAGTTATTTTTAAAACCGACTATAAAATTTTGCAACATAATTTACGTGACCGAAGAATTAAAGTTTATGAAAATGTGAGATCACGTGCAAATAACAATGTTTGATGATTTCAAAACCGAAATAAAGATGGATATAAGAATATATCGGCAAGATGATTTTCCGCTATCGGCACACAAGTGTAAGTTGCGATGGCAAACAACAGCACGATTTTAGTTTTATATTGACTGTTTGAATATTTCTTCTACCGACTTGTTTTTTTTTTATCATTGCATTTAGGAGCGTTCAATTGGCATTTAGGAGAGTTTCAATAAACTACCTGCTATCTGATATTTATTATTATTGATAATCGGTTTAGATCCATCACTACTTCAGGAGTGGAAAAAGCTAATGTTTTCAACGTCGAATGATGTGTATGTTATTCAGGTGATGTACAGCTCTTTGCTAAGACGATCATTAAATAAATCTCTTAAAGCCCACAGATGGCTGGCATGATGAGAATTATTGTTGGCTCAGAAAACCTTAGCAAGATTTTATTATATTCAAAAAAAGAGGAATTCATCGGTGATGCAACTTGTATAACAGAAAAGCTACATACATATCTGTGCCCACAAGCAATAACAACTTAACTCGTTTTCGAAAGTTTTCATTATCATTTTTAATTTTAACATTGTTGCGTTAAATCAGGGAATAACGTCTTAAGATTTTTGGATTTCAAGGTAAAAATACTTAGTTGTTAAGCTACAAAGATGAAATTTGGCTTGCATTACAGATCCGAATGTTTGAAGTATAATATTAACAATAACTTAATTTGTTCCTAAGTCGACTTTAGCTGTTACTGCTTGTGGTTACAGACGTAAATATATTTCACGAACCTAACTGAGGTGTGAGGTGCAAACTACTTAAGACAGGATTCACTATCATACTCTGTCGTACGATCTGTCAAAAATTGCATGTGTGCTCAAAAAGTATGATTGTGTGGATTAAAAGTGTATGTGTGTGACAGACTTTTTGATAGGTCTGTGCGATTTTATAATCTTTTGAAATAATTCATAAAATTATTTTTTCTATGCGATCAGGGTTGATTTTTTGAAGTTGAGGAGAAAAAAAAACAGCAAGGTATTAACAACATCTGATTTTGCATGCGCTCAAACCAGTTGCCAAAGCACTTTTTCCACTCCGATTGAGACACCTCTAAAACATGGTTTTTGAACACTTCAACAGCTTCTTCTGGCGACGAAAATCGTTGACCACGCAATTTTTTCTTGATGTGCGGAAACAAGAAGAAGTCATTAGCTGCTAAGTCAGGGCTGTACGGCGGATGACCCATTAATTCGACGTTTTGGCCGGTCAAAAACGCTCTGGTTTGAGCCGATGTGTGAGAGCTCGCATTGTCATGGTGAACAATGATTCGTCTTCACTTGTTGGTTTTTCGAATTTCTCCGATGACTTCAGGCAAACAAATTGTAGTGTACCACTCAGAAGTGACCGTCCTACGTTGCTCAAGCGGAACAGTCGCCACATGACCAGTTTTACCGAAGAAACAGGCGACCATTTGCTTCGAAGTGCTTCTTCCACGAACAACTTTCGTTGGATTTTGCTCGTCTTTGAAGACCCACACGTTCGATTGTTGTTTCGTTTCGGGCTCATACGCATAGATCCATGATTCGTCACCTGTGACGATCTTATAAACGTCTTTTGAAGCACCGCAATCGTATTTTCGCAACATTTCTTTGCACCAATCGACACGAGCCTTTTTTTAACGACTTTTAAATTGTGTGGGATCCAACGAGAACAAACCTTTTTTACGGCCAGGTGTTCATGCAGTATCGAATGTATGCTGGTGGAAGAAATGTCCAAGGATATCTGTATCTCTCGGTATGTCGCATGTCGATCTTGCATTATGAGTTCACGCACGGCATCAATGTTCTCTGGCACAACAGCCGTTTTTGGACGACCTTCACGGAAATCGTCTTTGAGCGAGCTTCGGCCAGGATTAAATTCATTATACCAATTTTTCGTAGTGCTATAGGATGGTGCTTCATCGCCATACAAAGATTTAAGTTCATCAATGCACTCTTGTCGTGATAATCCACGTCGAAAGTTGTGAAAAATAATGGCACGAAAATGTTCACGAGTTAATTCAATTTTTTTTTCTATATTAATTTTTTCAAGTCACTGTAAACAACACAAATAATGGTCGTACGTCAAAACGTTTTAAGTACGATTGTGCTTAAAAATGACAAACTTTCCAATGGAAATGTCAGATTGCACTTGGCAGCACTCAGTGTTGCCAGGCCAGAAATATATATAGCAGCCCTCGTATACCTTAAAATACCTTTCCTTGCAGAAGTTTAAGAATTATTTAAAATGAC
Organism: Cistogaster globosa; assembly: GCA_937654795.1. Classification (NCBI taxonomy): domain Eukaryota; kingdom Metazoa; phylum Arthropoda; class Insecta; order Diptera; family Tachinidae; genus Cistogaster; species Cistogaster globosa. The sequence continues at coordinate 62,434,077 of OW569405.1, read as the reverse complement.
CTTCTCGAAAAAAGAGAATATTTTTCTTTTATTGGTCTTTACCTTCTTTAACTAATTGCTCTACTTTGTTTTTAATTTTAGTGTTTGTATGTAGATTTTTTTCTTAAGCTTTTTGTCACTTCTATTGTCATATTGCATGACAGTTCACTCGAATATAAACATGATTGACCATTAATTAACTGTTATTTTCTCCGATACTATTTGTTTCCTATCACTATTTTTCCTTTCACACAATGCAAATACATTCATATTTCGTTTTCCCTACTATTTCTATAATTTTAATCATTCATTCATTCATACTTTTGGAAAACAATACGTAAAAAGATGTGCATGCACGTACGGTATAAAACAATACCAAACTTAAATTACTTAAGAGAGTAGTAGCAAGAGATATCAAAAATATGCGCGCGCAAATTTTAAGAGAAATATTTAGAAAGTATTTAAATAAAAATATTGACACTTTTTTAACAGATAGCACTAAATAAGTGTTGCTAACACTGTTAATATAATATCAATGCAGAACTTAATTTTAATTAGTTTAACTAATTCTTATTACAAAAAATAAGAAAAAAAAATTCTAAAACATTTAAGGAATATTTTTTAAAAAGAGCCCAACAAGGATTTATTGTCCACAAAAAACAAAAATATTTTACCAAACATTTATGACATGAAATAGCTTTCCGCTTATGTGAAGCTAAGACTTTTATGAATTTTTGCTTATGGCAAAAAAGAAAACAACAACAATATACAAAACTAAATTTTATTAAAACCACTACGGATGGAGATTTTTTTATTACCATGAAATTTTATTTATTTCAAATAACACAAGTGAAAAAAATTTCAACTGCCATAATAATATTACTAGCTTTTGTTTTAATTATAATTGTTTTTGCTAATATTAAGGAAATAACGATAAAATAGTTACATTTTTAATCACCATTAAAACAAAAAAAAAAAAAAAACAAAAAATAATTGTTTTTGTGATGCACAAAACTATGCATAAAAAATAAACCTCAATAACACATATGCAAACGAATTTCAAGTAGGATATTTGAAAGTTGATCTACGAGATCTAAAATAACATAAAGAAAAACAAAAATATTATCTATATGGTGTCTTATTTTTCTTAGGGATGTTAAAAGAAACAATATATTGCTTTGCCATACTTAAGGGTGTTATTTGGTGTACAAACACAAGAAGTGACATTTACTAATAGTAATTACCAATGAAAACTTTTCATCAAAAAGCATTTTAAATAACGGTTGTGCTAAAAAAAACATTAGCATTATTTTTCATCGAAGGCTCAAGAAATAGACAATTAATTGGACTTCTGTATGAATCCACAATTTTAAGTTTTAAATTTTTGAACTTTAACTTCTAGAAAACTTTTGATTTTCTGATATCTCTCTATAAGATGAATTTTTTTCTTCTACAATTTACGCTTACATTATACAGTCGATTAAGAAGAAAAAATTGCTATTTTAAAGATGTTTTTTGTTAATTTGCACAATCGATAAATAAATATAAAGATCTTAATGCCGGATATATTAATAATGTAATTATTAATTTTATTTTATTTTATTTATTTATTTTCAATAACCTATTCACTTTGCCATCATCGGTTACAATATTCTGCTTTAAAATTATTAACAATTATTATAATTTATGAGTAAAAAAATTCATAAACAAGAAAAATATTATTCTTGAAATAAATAAACCAAGCAAACATGGTTTTGTGACAAATTTTTTTAAAAGAAATAGCAACAAACAACAATGTGTAGTTTAAAAAAAATTGTGATTGTACACGGCATGTGGGCAATTGTGTTGCTCTAAATTTTTTATTTTATTTAAAAATTTGTGTAATTCATCTTACTCCTAAAGTTCGATCGAATGGGTCGACCATCTGGCTACTTGTATTGTGTTATTTCCCAAACTCATTTTTTTAAATTTAAATCAATAATTACTATTAATGTTTCAAGTAAATCTTTTTAATGGTTAATTTTTCTCTATACAGTGGACATTCACAAATTAATTTCAAAACAACTCTTTTTCTTATCTTAATTTATTTCTTTTCTTTACAGTGCATTTCTCTTAACTTGAGTTTGTTTACATGCTACAAAAACCACTTAAATCTCTTGATTTTAACCTTGCAACGCTGTGTTGTGTCTGTGATGTTTAAGTACAACTCCGTACCTCTATTGGATATTTTTATCGAAAAGGTGACATTTACAAAAAATTTATTTTCTTTTTGTTATTAAAATTGATTTAAAAAACAATACTCAATTAATACTGTGTAAAAGAAGAAAAACACAAATTAAATATAAAAACAATTTTTTTTAAATAATATAGAGAAAACGTCAGTGTTACGTTACAAAATCGTCTTTACAAAACACTTTGACTCCGTGGGAAAACTTTGACTCCGTGAAAACACCTCGAAAATTTCTCACCTTACCTAGTTGATTTCAAGTTTGTGGAAACGTACTATTAAAACCAAAGTTTGTTTATCTAAATTAAGCATGCGAGGAAACATGAAAACGTGTTATAAATCGCTAAACTGGTAACACTAAAAAAACGTAATTTTTTTAACCTCTAAAAAACAAAAATATTGGCATGTCTTAAAATAAATAACATTTTCTTTAAGAGACAAATGTTTTTAATTTTTATTTGTTTTTTTGTTTTTTTTTTTTTTTTTTTTTTTTTTGTTGTTAAAATGTGTGAATTGTGGTTTCTACAAAAGCACATGATTTTTAGCACTTAACAAACTATTGTTTTTTTTTTTTTGTTAATTTTACAGTATTTTTCACACTTTTCAATAGGGTTTTTTATTCCATTGTGTTACACAAAAAGCATAAACTCTGGCTGTTAATCTAATTAATAGTGAAATTAAACAATTTGTTATTATTTTCAATGAATGTTGGTGTGTGCGCGTCTATGTGTGTGTGGAATTCTGATGGAGACAGAATGGAAATGTAGATGAAGTAAAATTAAAAAAAAGTAAAAATGTGTAGGATTTCTTCAAACAAAACCTATAAATCAAGCCTAGAAGGTACAGTCAGTGATGTAGAGAAAAAATAAACAACTAAATGAATGAATTTAATCAATATGACACAACAACAACATCTTACTTCTTCTTCTGTTTCTCTTAATTTCTAAACCACTGTTACTTGACACGCAATAAAAAAACTACCTTGTTTTCCTACAATTTTGGCAAGGGCAACAGACATCCTTGAAGCAACACAGTGCCTGTGCTTGTACATTAAAAAATATTTGCAGAAAAAATGTTTTTCAATAATCAATTAAATATTTCCTGAAATTAATAATTTTGTCAGTTTGTCCATTTAGTTTATAGAGAATTTTAAATATTGTTTTATCCATTTTTTTTCGATGTGATAAAATATTTGCATGTGCTTTTCTGGCTTGTCAAATAACAACAACAAGCAACAACAGTCTCTTAGAAACACAAACACATGTTTGTTTGTATGTATTTTTATTTGGTTAAATATTTCACGTGTTTTTCAAGAAAAAAAAAATATTTTATTCTGCAAAAATGCATACATATTTCACACACTATGTTTTATTATTTTTTTTTTTTTAATTAAAATAAAAACACTTAATTATTTTTCACTTATTAATTTTAATCGCCGTGTTTTTTTATTTTTAATTTTATTTTTCCTTTCTTCTTTGGTTTTCTTTTTTCTTTCATTATTTTAATTATTTCTGATTTTTTTTACTCACCATGTTTCCAAGTTACTAAATTTTTTTGTTACGACTTTGCCTAAATCGATACCCAAACGGTCAACAATTCTTTGGGCCAAATCCGGATGCGATGTACCCGAAAACACTTTAATGTTTGGCATTCTGGAGTGTAATGAATTTAATGTACAGGCTTGTTTCTCCAAATTGTCGCGTATCAAACTTTTTGCGCGTATCGGATTAGCAGATCGAACTGGCATCACACAATCTACGGGTATAAGTTTATATATTACAAAAAAACACATTAAAAACATCAAGAACAAGACATATGAAAAACAAAAGCAACAACTTTGTTTCTCTTTAATTCATTTTAGTATAATGTTAGTTTATAGGTAGTGGTACTCTAATAGATAGCTTTAAGAAAACGTTCTCTCTTTTACTCAAAATACATGTTTCAGGCATGGTAAACAAGATTTTTAAAATGTACAATAGGGCTTATTAATTGTGCTTTTTATGCTAAAGTTTTACTAAAATTGTTATTTAAATAACAAACAAAAATTAATTTTATATTTTTTCAAAGTTAAAAATAAATAAAAAAAAAACGAGCAATGTTAATATTTTTTTAAATATATTTTTAAGTTTCTACTGTTGGCTCCAACACCATATAAAGTTTTCTCTGGCTGATCGAAAAAAAGCCACACTCATGCAGAATATACCAACAACTGTTACCTTACAGCTCATATGGACTTCACTTTAAGCCAGCAATGCCAGCCAAGTTAGTTTTTTATTAATTTGTTAACATTTTAATTACAAGTGAAAAAATAATTTATTTTATGTTTGCAAGCGGATAGGTTTGCAATAATTATTTCAAACGAATCTGTTGGGAAGCTGCTCATAGCCTCTGTTTTAAAAGTTCAACCGGGAAAAAGCATTATCAGTATTTAAATTATTTATAAATGGGGGCTTTAAGATTAAACTAACACTTTGGTATTTGACAAAACATCCCGTCAATTGAAATATTTTAGAAATATTTAGGCATTAAAGCCTACCATAAAGACATTAAATATATGAGATTATTTTAGAAAGTATTCAGGATCAAAAATTTAAAAAATTATATTATTTTCCAAAAAATTAAAAGAAAAAATTGACTAAAATTAAATTAACAACACTTTTGTTCTGGAAGTGACAACAAAATAATATACTTCCACATAAAAACTCATCCTGTGCTACATACTCTGTATCATGCTAGATAGAGGGCTAAAGCCATTTAAAGCCTTTAGACGTTTTTCTTCTGTTAAGAATTTATATCTTGTTGATAAATATTTATCACAGGTTGCCTTCCAAAAGCTGCACATTCGTCAATGGCATGTAAGAAAGTTTTGAATATAATGACAAACAAGGTTATCAAGCTAGTAGATGGAGTATAATTCACATAAAGGAGAAATTAATAAATTTATAATAAATTATTTGTTACAATGCTAATTTACAAAAAATATTAATAAATAAAAACTAAGCATTTTATAGTATTTAAAATCGCTTTTACTGGTTACGTTTTGTATTTTGCAAATAACTCGTTAGAAACTTCACATAAAATATTTTTTGAAAGAGAATTTTTTTAAGGCTAATATTTTTTAAGTGAAGCATTTATCTTTACTAACTTTTTTTTTAAGTTTTATTATTTTCCACGGATTTTTGATATGGGAGTAATTAAAAGTAACAGAAAATATCCGTTTATACAGATAACTACCACTGTAATGTAAATGTTTGTTATAAATGCATTTTTAGAAATGCGCGCAAGTCACCTAAAAAAAACACAATTAAATTTGTAAAGTTATATACTTTCGGCACTGATCTCGCAGCTCTACTTTTGAAAATTATTTACCAGAAAACTAAGGCGATGTTGTTGATAGCTCCTGACGTGACAAAAGAAGTGACTAAAAGCGTACACATAGGTCAATTACTAAACCGATCCATAAGGTTTAGTTTTTTTAGTTACCCCTTTGTAGTAACTAATATTAACTTATTTAAAAATACTGAAAAGTTTGCGACTAACAGATACACACAACAAAATGTAAATATATTGTGTTTTATATTGTGGTTAATTTTGATACACTAGTAAATGTTACACCTCATCAAATACTGCCCACGTTCTCTTTAAATTATGTCTCCTTTTATCTTCTGATTGCGTTCCAAATGTCTAGGCTTTTACTAAGCTAAATTTTTCTTTCGCGGCAGATACAGCAGTTAGTTCACAGTAAGTGGTACCTCCGAGACTCATTTCATTCTATCAACGAAACTTTATTGTTGGATATAAATAACGTTTATTTTTCTCCTTTAATGTCCAAAACTCAATATCAAAGTGTTTTACGTATATTGTTGCCTTGATTGACATTTTGTAGAAAATTTTCAAATAATTTTTATTAATAAAGATGCAAAATATCTAATTTGCTCACTATCACAAATAAATATACAAAAAGGTATTCCAAAAAAAAAAAAATATTTAAAATTTTTATATATAAGGCACAATTTAGTTCCAGTGCATAAAACATTTTTTTTTAATTTTCTTACTCTTATATTTAATTTCCTTAAAGTTAAAAAAGATATAAATATACTAAATATGCAAAAAAAAAAAAAAAAACAATATTAAATATTTAAAAATGTGTTTTATATGTTTTATTTAAACGAATAATTTATTATATGTGTTCCCTTTGTAGTGAAAAATAATAAGTTGCTACACTAAGGATAATAAAAGTACTGTTTAAACATATTTATGATTCCGAAAAAAATTTGAAAATTCCATCCCTGCTTTCGATTCTTTTCTCGTTTAGTCTAAGCTTTATTTGCAACCCCATGTGCCAAATATTTTTCTCTTATATGTTAAGTTATTTAAAAATGTCTTAAGAGAACAAAGTTTTGTTTTGAAGGTTTAAATGCCGGTGAATAAAAATTTTCGTATCGAACAAATTATTCATCAGTGGCGTCGTTTTATTAATTATAAAATGGCAGTTTTAGGTTTTAAACATTAATGGTGCCACTGTTATTAGTTACAACATCTGTCTTGTTGCATTGAAAATATGCGTAAGTTTATTCCTTTTTTTGTTACGCTTACTTTATTCTAAATTAAACATATTTTTTTTGAAATTTTATCACTCGGTTTTTTTAGAAACTTCATAACAAATTTTGTAAAATTGTATTACTGTAACATCACATTAAATATTATATTCAAAAGTTCTAACATTCGAATATTTTTATAAAAACCATCTCATTATACTCGGCGTTTCTTGGGACCACTTATTTGGCTATGGAGATCCACCTTAAAAACACATGACAAACAATATTTTGTAATCGATAGAGTAATTTTGGAGATAACATATTGAAAATCTCACAAGAGGCCGCAACTATCAGGTTCAATTTATCAAGTCTGTGACCAAAGTTACGCATATGAAAATTTAGTTTTGTATCACGGTCTTTTAATATGAGGGAAGTAGAGTTCGACCGCAGATAATTGAAGTTTTCTGTATCAAAGTACTGAATGTGGAACAATAATTATAGTAATAAAATAATTATACTAATAATATAATATGAAACAATAATGTTTGTAAATAATGCCATTATTTTAATTGAAGTCTAACTAATATTAAGCGACTATTGCATGTAAGAGCGGTCTGATGAGAGAGAGAGAGAGAAAGAGTTTAGATAACAATAATTTTACGCTTTTACACAAGTATGATGGCATGTCATCAAGTCGTGCTCACATGCCAATTTTGACCGTGGAATAGCCGCTTTTCTTAAGCAGCACAGTTACTTTTTATAGCCACGAAAATTTGAATGGCATTTAAAAAATTAGAAAATATTTAATCAATGAAATTAAGGCAGCTTAAGTTCATAACTGGACAATTGTAAAGAGTAAATTATTATTATTTTAATACATCTGTATATTAACTTGTGTCGGCACCACTATATTATCAAACAAACAAAAATAAAGCAAGAGGCTAAGTTCTGTGATCAAAGAAATTTTTAAAAAAATATTTGTAAATGTGGAAATTACCATACTTAAGCGTCAAATAAATACGTTAATCGATCAGACATAGTGTCGAAAGAGGTGCTATTAGAAATCAGTATTATCGGTCCATGTCTTTCGAGGCAGCAGGCAAAATACCACGCCTACCTCTAATTTTGCTTAAATAATCCCTGATGAATTGAATAAACAAACTGGCTCTAAAAACAAACTTGACTATCAATAATGAATTGCAGTGAATTTATTTTAAAACACATTTGCGTCTTAAATTTATTTAACTGGATCGGTCTGTTGTTTAGGTAAACCAGTCACTGCGTCATATAACAACACTAAGCTTAATTTATAAAAACACATAAGTGAAAAGCTTAAAACTGACTACCAGTGCCCACGAGTTCGTGTGCGTGTCATTTCTAACTTTCTTAAAATTCAAATTTTGAAAAATGTGTTTTTAAATACTTATTCCAGAGACAAAAGAAGACTTTCTGAGATAAATGCCCATAATATGGGTATATAAATAGGCGGCATGAAATAACCCCCCACGAAATAACTCCCCAAAAATAAAATGAAACAACTCCCCAAGATTTGGGGACTTATTTCATATGAAACAAGCCCCCAATTTGGAAATGAAATAAGTCCCCAAAATAATGAAATAACTCCCCAAACTAAAATGATATAACACCCCAATTTTTTGGGAAGTTATTTCATATGAAATAAGTCCTCAATTCTTGAAATGAAAAAAAAAAACCAATAATTTATCAAGAGATAAAATAATCCTGCATTATCTTTTATTTACAGTAGATAAAAATTTTATACAAAAACTATTTGACGGCAAAAAGGACAATTGTAACTTCGTAGGCCAGTTAAAAGAGCATCTGCCATTAATTTTGCATCGCATTCATTACAGATTTTGAGATGCTTGCAGGGAATAAAGACAATATTCGGAGATTTGTCTTGGCATATAACACATTTATTTTCATTATTGGGTAATGGAAGTTCCAAAATTTCATCCTTTTACGATTTTTAACTAATTTTGAAAATGAAATAAGACCCCAAAAAATTTTTGCGGTCCTATTTCATTTTTTTATTCCATATGAAATAAGTCCCCAAAATAAAAAAATTAAATAGGTCCCCAAAAAAAAAATAAATAAGTCCCCAAAAAACGTTGTTGTTGTTTTCCCGTATATTTTTTTGGGGAGTTATTTCATTTCTTTTTGGGGAGTTATTTAATGCCGCCATATACGCATACAATAAAACATTTTAGGTATTCTTATAGGTGTGTTTACATTATGTGTACAAGTCATATAGAATGTCAAAATTGCTATCCATATGTAATTTCGTGTGTGTGTCAAAATCAGTACTTAACATACGGTTTATAATTTTTATATTTGAACTTGCATATGTTATGTACATATGACATAACCTCTTGTCGTCGAAAAGAAAACATAAATACTAAAAACAGTGATATCAAGTAATAAATCCTTTTTTGCGTTAACTATTTAGAACTTCACAATATAAGATTAAGCACAAGACTTTGATTCTCTATAAAAATTGCTATAATATATATTAGAGGTACTTGGCTATGTTCGTTTTCAAAAACGCGAGCTCAAAACTGCAAGTTCTCAGGTACGTGGCGTAGTTAAAATAAAGTGTATTTTCACATTTAAAATTGTTAATTGCCTTAAGAAAGCAAATTACATACAATTCTTTCTCATTATTCATGCATGAGTATGCAAGTGTTATTGATAAGTTGTAAGAAAGAAAAACATTTCAAAAATTTGCATTGAAGAAAGGATTGTTGTAAACAAATTAATTTAAAGGGTGTTTTCTGAATTTTTCGCTACCTGAAAGATGTATACTCACCTTTATATTAAAAAAACCATAGAACGCTAAAAAAACTTAAACTTTTGAAAAACCAACATATGATTATTAAAAACCAATTAAAGCTTATTATATCCAAAAAACCTTCATTTTATTTGTTAAAAAAATTTACATGTAAAATTTAAGATTATTTTTTTTTCTTTACATACATACAAATATTTGAACATAAAAAGGAGGTAATAAGGGCAATAATTCAGATTTCAATTCATTTTTTACTATATACTTTAGCGCTGAGTTTGGCTGGCGTGGTTGCCTATATATTAAAGTTTAGCCGATTATAACAAAAAAAGTTAAAAAAAATATTTTTTTAGAAATTTAGCTTTTATCATCTTAGTATTTTGAGTGGAAATTTTAAAACTAAAAGTTAGCATCACTGAAAAATAGAGCGTGCTTTAAATAAAAAACTAACACATAACATAGGAAAATAACATATGTATTAATTTACATATGGAAAACCTGACATTCTATATGACTTGCACACATAATGTAAACACATCTTTGTATTGATAACGTACATCAAAAAAGTGTTAAAATAGTTAAAAATTCAAGATTAGTTGCTAATAGGACTGATATTTTTATTAATTATTTTCTTTTGCCATAAGCCTTTCCTAACTTCCTACGACACTGATTTATATTTTAAAAGAGCATGGAAAAATCACACTCAATCTTTAAGGCGCACACATACACATACACACCTTTAATTACTCTTAAGAATAAAAAGCGCAAAACTTGAGCAACATATTAAATAATTCTACCTAGCAGCTGAATTAAATATTTTAAGAAAAATTACAAAATTGTTTACTAACCGTTTTCATCTGTATCCATACGTCCTGGCATAATGCAAATTTCAAACCTGCTGGATATTAAATATTTTTTGTTTTATTTTGTCCTTAATTTCAATAACACTTTCTTTATTTATCTTTATCTTCGGTTAGTTGTTGTGCTTGACGGTTTGTTTAAATTATGTGACCATTCATGACCTCCGTCAAGAATTCAGTAGCGAAAAATGTGCTTAAATGTTATGTTTTCGTTATTTATGTTTTCACTTTTTTATTTTAACAAAACTAATTCTATTCTTTGCTTTACAAACTTAATACGAATACATCGTATTAGTCGTGATGTTTACGCTAAAATAAACTAATGCAAAAAACATTTTAATTTTTATTGTTTTTCTCGTCTTCTTGTCTATCTAGATTGTTTTAAAAAAGCGCAAGACTAATAAAGCATAAAAAGAAAAAGATTGTTATTGTTGTGTACACGCGAGAAGATAGGTATCATCGCTACAACTTATACAAGATATTGGTGGGAAAAACACAAAATATATCTCTAAAGTATCAATACAACAAAATTTTAAAAGAGAATTCTGAAATTAAGAGTTTTTAAAAGCTTTTTTTTCTATATTTATTTTTGCATCACCGGAGAGAGTGTTGTTTTATTTGTGTGATGCACAGGGATGCGTAATTCAAATAAAATATTGAGAATATTATGAGAACTTATCATGTATAATATTCTGTCACTTTTGACATTTCGAACTTTAAAACAACAATAAAAATGCTATGTTGTTTTGCAAGTTATAGGAAATAAAGAAACCAGCTAGCCGGACGACAGACACTACCTAGTTAAATAAATGTATCTTAGTTTTACAATCCGGGAGGACACATCGATTAAAACATTTAGGTCAATATTATTTTGTTTTTTGTTTTATTTGAGGCTTAAGAGTAAAAATAAAAAAGTTGAAATAAATTAACATTATAATTGTTTTTTGTTTTTTCTTATTGAAAATCAATTTTATTATGGAAGAATTCATGGTCTATGTAGGCCATCCAGTAGATAAATTCTTCAAAGTTTTTTTAAGCCATTTGATAGCTAATTTTGTGGTCTTGATTTTTTAATAATTGCTTCGGAAACACGCCCACGTAAAAGTAGGCGTGATGGCAGTATTAAAATAATTTATCAACTTAAAAGCAACTGCTCAAATAATTTATTAAAATGTTTTTCTGCCTTTCACTTATCAAACGAAATAATAAAAACAATACAATAAAGAAAGAATTTATTATTTAATTTATATTTATTAGAAACACTAAAATATCAAAAAACAAACAACTCGCACGTCACTATTGTTATCTCTTAAGGTCAATAAGACCGAGTCCTGTTTTCTGAATTTCAAGAGTTATGCATCTGACTCAATGTTAATATGTGTTTGCGTTATCAGTTTTAGCTCGGTCTACCTCATTTCGAGGTTAAGTTGAGATAACCTTAGAAAAACTAACTAAAGAGATTAAACAAATATTTGACGCTCAGTGCTTACTATTTGAAACAGTGATGCCATTTTACATTTTATTATTTTTTTGTTGTAATTTTTTGAAGGCTCCGCGTAACATGTATAATTACGTAATGTTTGGCAAAATGTTCATAACGTTTAGTACAGACATTCCATTCGATAAAGTTACAAAATAATAAAATTATAATAGTTGTATTTGCAAATTTTACAATTGGGTTTTGACTTAATTTCTATCAGAAAAAAAATAAGATTTTAGCACGTTTTAATAATTTTGTAACATTGTTCTGAACAATTCAGGAATTAGCGAAAAAAAAATTGTTTACTTTTTAAAAAAGTTAAAAAAATCTAAAATAGGAATAATTCACCTTTTTGTTATTTTTCGTAAGGATAAATAATGAATTGAAAACGGATATACCTTTCATGAGTGAGGCTAATGTAGCCGGTTTATTATTTGCAACGCCCACTAAAAAATCTGTGTGATAGAAAACACTAAAATCATGAAAATTTTAGCACTTCATGCAAGATATCTGCGAAAGCTTCTAAATATTTTAAATGAAAAGTTCAGAAATCTATACTCGTATCATTGAAAATGTGAGCGGAGAAGGATTTTTATGCTTCATAAATTTTTCTTATTTTTAAATTTTCATTCAACCTGGGTATTATTCTTTTTTTCTTTTGGATTAGCTTTACTCAACTCTTGTGTAAAAACGTAAGGTCACGTACACACCTCTATTCAATACTAATTGCTTATTTTTTTAAAATAATTTTTAAAATAATATTTAAAAAATATTAAGTACTTAACAAATTGCTAGATTGTACTTATATACATACATACATACATATGTATGTACATATTTAGACATACGAGATAAATTTACTTACATGCATAAATACACAAGAAAAAACCTTGGCCTTTGTTTATTTAAGTATATAAAAATAAAAAACAAAATTACTTATCACCAGTCGAAATAAATTTTTTTTAATGTGGAAAATACAAAAAACACTAAACAAGTACAAAACCACGTGTAGAATCTAAATACAGAAACGACACACACCCTCATAAACACAAACTCATCCAACATATAATATTTGTACACTGATACTTAAACACATGCACATCGATGTGGATCCATATACATATTTAAGTATTTATGTGCAAAAACTTTAAAGTACTATTGTCTGAGCAAAAAAAAAATACAACTCACTTATAGAACTTTTAATTATTACTCCAAATCGTTTTTTGAAAATGAAGTACTCCGAATTAAAAAATTAGTTGTTATCCAAACAAATACAAAATGCGTAATGGTTCCTAGATTCTCTACAATTCCGGACATACAAATTTACAGAGATTCTCTTAACAATTACATAAAAACGTACATATGATTGCTACGACGGAGATGCAAAGTTCAAAAACCAATTGCACCAAGGAGCTCAAGTATAGTTCTCTTTTAGTTTTAGTACCATTTTGGTTTCCTTTTCCTTGTATTTAGCATTTTGTTTTAAATTATAAAAATAATTTTAATTTTACTGAAGGTCCGATAACAGATAAGTCATCAATAAATTTGTTTCAAAATTGAACCAAAAAAAGTTTCTGCCTTACAATAATAATAATAATAATAATAATAATAATAATAATAATAATAATAATAATAATACATATACCCTTGGTTACAAAATGTGGAAAAAGGCTTTATCTAAGTTTGTTATTCCGTTTGTAATTTCTACAATTTCCATTTTAGACCTCATAAAGTATAAATTAAATTCTGAATCCTTAGGCATAGCGAAGTCGATTAAGCGATGTCCGTCTGTCCGCCCTTGTTAATGTTGAAATCAACTTTGTCAAGGTACTAGATGAGCTAAAGAAAATTTAAATACGCTAATCGATCATACATAGTTTCGAAAGAGTTGCTATTGAAAATCAGCAAGATCGGTGCATGATCCTCGAGGCAGTAGACTAAACCCCACGCCTGCCTCTAATTTTTATATATCATTTATAACAATGAAGTAATTCCAATAAAAAAACAAATATATGGAACGATAGAGAATTAAAAAAAATAAGAAAAAAACATCAAGCCAAAAACTTGGCGTTCGCCCATATTTTTCGAGTTATGGGCCTCTGAAAATTTTATAAAAAATTTCGAGTGTAAATATGGATATCATTTAAAAGCTCTTTAAGACATCTTTCTGAAAAACAAAACTTTTTAAAAATGCTTAACCCATTTAAAGCCGGGCACATAGAATCCGTCATACGTTAAACTTTGACAAATTCAACTGACAAGGCAGTTAAAATACATGTTTTCTTATGAGCGTTGTCACAATCAATACGTGTCCGTCAACGAAAAGTACGAAAGTTGGTCTACTTTTGACGTATGTTGAATACTTTGACAACTATCAACTGCTTCTTCTTCTTTGTTTTCTTTTAACTCTTGCTGTGTTTCAATTGTGTTTTGTGATTTAAGTAAAACAATTTAATTAAATTAACAAGTGAATAAAATACAAATTAAATTTAAAAGTGAATTAAAATAGCGAGCAAACTTTGATTTAATATTCGTCTGCAAAATATTCATTGTGCCAACCTCATCCGTCCTTACTTTGACGTTAGTTGAATTTGTCAAAGTACAACGTATGACGGATTCTATGTGCCCCGGCCTTTAGAGCCCACATTTTTATGTAAAACTATATATCCCACTTAATTTTTTTTCTTATTTTTTAATTCTCTGTCACCGCAATATTTGTTTTTTTTTTTTTTTGAGAGGATTTACTTCACTATACTAGATTTACATACACACAAGCTGAAGGGTATATAAGATTCGGCATAGCCGAATATAGCACTCTTACTTATTTTTTCTGTATATTACAATAAGTACAATTTATTGGAATAAAAAATATAATCCTTAGTGAAAATTTCATAAAAATAAATATTTTGAAGGAATTATAATCGTTTAGTGATATTTCAATTTTTTGCTAATCTAGATTTCTTTTTAACCGACTTCAAAAAAAGAAGGAAGTTATCAATTCGACTGAATGTTGCTTTTTTACGTTTGTGCCTGCTGAACTCAGTCATTACTGAACAGACTTTTAAAATTTTTTGTAATTTAATAGAATATGCTTACAGATTGGCCCCGTTTTAAAAATGGTTCATAATCTTAAAAATTAAAGGGTGTCTCCATACAACATACATGTTTTTTTAAATTTAAAAATATGCGTATTTCTATAGCTCCCAATGGCAAAAAGGTGACGTAAAACAAACAAACGCTTGAAAATTGGACAGGATATCGATTACTATGACCGTTATAATAAAGGTCAGTATAAACATTGAAAATTATAAATTAAATGGTGTACCAATAGTTAATGTAATTTGATGAATGTGTCCAAACTTTTAAACTGTTATAGCCAGATAGTTGAAATTTACAAAGAACCTTTATTGCTTAGTCCGCTATATTAAAAAGTTTAAAATTTGAATTTAGAATTTAAAGGGTGTTCCCATATTTGATGTGATTTAACCTGTATAGCCCTATTTTTTGAACCGTTATATGCGAACACTTAAAAATAAAATAATATGTCCACTACTTTGTCTGGTATATTGAGAAATATAAATATTTAAAATTATAAATTAAAAGGAATTGCAATAGTTGCTGTTATTTGATTTATATGACCAAACTATTGATTAGTTGTAGACAGTTGATTGAAATATGCACAGAACTTTTATTGCTAAGTCCGCTATAACAAGTAGCAAACTTGAAATTAGAAATTAAAGGGTGTCCCCATAACTGATATAATTTGACCTATATGGCCCTATCTGTGAAACCGTTACAGACAAACTCTTGAAAATTAGACAGAATGTCAATTACTATCTCAAGTATATTAACAAGTAAAGGGTCCGCAATCTAACGTTTTTTTTTTTTCAACTACTGCTTATTTCGTAAACGAATATGGTTGTGTATACGCTTGAAAACGCTGGAAAATATTGCGACATTACTTTAAAAATCGTGTTGCAGAATGTGTGCGAAAATTGCGTACGGATTTTGGAAGAAGAGAAGCACCGTCAGCTCCGTGAAAAGCCAAAAACAGAGCGAACACCCGAAAATAGTTTGCGTGAAGCGCCAGCAACATCAATTCACCGTTGTTCTCAACAATTGAACATTTCGGAGACATCATTGAGACGAATTTTGCATAAAGACCTTGGTATGACGCCATACAAAGTCCAATTGGTTCAGGAACTAAATCCAACTGACCAAACAGTACTTTTTTATAGCATTTTCCAAAAAAAAGTTATTTGGCGGACTCTTTATAAATATTTAAAATAAGGAGTTAAATGGTGCCCTAATGGTTGCAATTTGATGTATTGGACCAATCTTTTGAACAGTAATAGACTAATGCTTAGAATTTAAACAAATATTGTTTTACTGTGCCAGCAATAAAAAGTGTAAAAATAACTGCTATATTTTTTTATTTAATCTACATTATATTTTGATCTATGACATATAAAAAATCCTGACGTAACAGTTCTCAAATAATATATAATTATATAATATAATTAAAGTGAAGCCATCTTTTTTTGCATGTAATATTGTTTGTTTTTTTTTTTTTTTTTTGTTTTTGTTTAGTTTTAGGTTTTTAATTCAATTTTCACTTATTTTAAAATATATAGGCCCATATTTATAGTTAAAATAAAGTCTACTCTTAGGGAGCTAAAGTCGGTTTTACTTTAGAGTCGACTCTAACTCATTCATAAACAATTTAAAATATATTTTTGGCGTTGAAGTCAACTCTAAATTTAAAAATAGCTAAAGCTGTTTTTAACTCATTTTTCCATAATTATTTTATTTGGTTTAAGAACACAATACTCTTTATCTGATTTTTAAACCAAAGTGAACAAAATAACAACAGGGTTACTTTTTTCTAATGTTTGATTAGAAATTGTATGAAAACATTTATCAAACTTAAGTTGACACCCAGTTAAAGTCTATTCGACTTAAAGTATGCTTTATTTTCGACTATGAAAGCAAAAAAGATAATAAAAGCTTTTTAGTTTAGAGTATACTTTAGCAAGAGTCGACTTTAGTATATGACTATGATTATGATTATCAATTTTATACTTTAGGCATGTAAAAGTATATTTTAAGGGCAAATGTCGGTTGTTTAAAATTAAAACCCAGCCTAAGCTAAATATACAAAAAAGATTTCACACTTTTGAAGTTTGTTTTTCGTTAATTGTTCTTATTTTCTTCAACAGTAAATATATTCCACCACATGGCGCAATAATTCATCACTTAAGTATAATAGCTGTTGTTTTAAATACAAAAAATCGGTATGATCGACCCGATAGTAAGTATTGCCATTTTTAATAACCATAAAATGATACATTTTTTGCATAAATGATCGTTTGAAGGGAAGAAGTGGTGGTGTTGGAATATATTTGTCCAATAAAAGTCGTTTTAAACCAATTAATCTAAGACCTTGTTATGGGGAATGCGAAATTCTATTCTTTAAAATAAATATTGAGACATATTTGATTTGGGTTCACGTATTTGCCAAAAGAAATCTTAGATATTTTTCGAAAATTCTGTAGGCGATATTTTTAAGAAATATGGAAACATAGCAATCATTGGAGACTTCAACAACTTATTTTGCCACACAAAATCGATAAGATTCAGATCCTTAAGTGATCTTGTTAACTTATTTATAGCCCATAATTCTTTGCTAACTTACTTTGATGTCCAGCATAACCCCACATCGCTTCAGGATTTTTTTTTTCTTGTAAGCAATGTATTATCAATAAACAGTTCTTGCCAACTTCAATGTCTATTTCTTTCGCATTATACTTTAGTTTACTGGACTATTAATTTCAGTGGTCGAGAATAAAAATTAAAGGAAATAAAAAGGGGATGAATTCGAAAAAGATTATTTTTGTTAGATCTATGCGGGACACTGCGTTTAGGACGTACTTGAGAAATCGATCTGCAACCGAATGGAGGACTTTTTGCAGACTCAGAAATAAAGCTAAAAAGGCTCACTTCTCGAAAATATTTGATTTTTTAAATCTACTACGGTCTGTAGGGCTAAAAATATCTCATTTTGAGAAAGTTTACGTTGACGCTTATCTTTTTAATGACCATTGCATTCCGACAAACTAAAACAAATGCTGCCGGAGTGGATGACATTCCATTTTAATATTATAACTCTATAATAACTACGTCCATTTATCCTGAAAAATGTGGAAAAGTAATTAAATTACCAATAACTAAATCCGGTTTCAAATTAACGAACTTAAGACTAATCACTATTTTACCCGCACTGTCAAGAGTTTTTGAGCAAAATATTATTAAATCTCAAATATCTTATTTTATTTCACAGCATTCATTACTAAACGATAAACAAGCCGGATTTGGGAAAAAATGTAGCACTTCGTTGACATCAGTGTAGTTAAAGGAAACTATTAGAGACAGAATTAATCTGAATAAAGCATGTGTCTTAAGGCCACACAAAAATCTAAAAGAATTCTATCCTACTTTAAAAATCGTTTACAAATGGCAAAAAAAAAGCAAAATCAGATGCTTTTAATATTTTGTTGTTATTTTCTCCTCACTGTTACGGCCGTAGGGACCAATGAGGTTTCCGACTAGCTTGTTCCACAGTAAGCTCATCTCAGTGAGGTTCCAACCCTTCCCATTGGGTACGCCGCACATAAAAAAAAATCACAAAACTTCCACAACAAAATATACAAAAATCTCACAAATAAAAAAAACAAAACCTATATTAATGCAAACACGCTCACACAAACAGTGACCTTCGTGGCAGATGTTTTACCACTGTGTTGCCCTCCCAACCTTGTCACAAACATTCTCATCCACCTTAACTTCTTTTTTGTGACCCCGTATCCTCCCAGATTCCTCCTTCCTTAACTCACCTTCATGCCTTTTTCCCTCTTCAAATTAAGCCACAAACATAATTATTTCCATTTCACATAATTACATTCAATTTATAATTTATTTAAACACACAAAAAAAAACTTAATTCTATACAAATTTTGAAACATAAATTCCTATTAAAAATACAAATTATCTTAATTTTAAAAATTTTTTCCTTTATCTATTTTTTTTCTTACAGCAAAATATATATACTATATAATATAACTATTACAAAAAAAAATCTTTAAAATATTAATTTGTTTTATTTTCTTTATTTTAGACTCCGATCAATTAATGGTCAATTAAAATATATCTCGGCAACTCTAATTCCTACCCCGAAGGAGCTCCCTAAGGATAATTAAATTCCCTGCAGCATATCTCAGGAATTCTACACAAACCAAAAAAAAAACAACCTAATTGATAAGAGCTATATGTATTATTCTTTTTTTTTCTGTAAATAAAACAAACTAAAACGGTTTTTATTTCCGGTTTCTTACTCTTTTTGTACGGATAAAATAATAAAAAAGTAAGTATGCCCTCTAACGGGCTATAGCAAACATTAAAAATTACAAAAATATATTTGGCTGCTTTTAGGCGGATTAATAAAAGGGTACCACTACAAAATACATAAACTTAAAATAACTTGCAAATTACAAATTAACTACTAATAAATTCTACATAAATATTTTTTCTTATATACTCTATATAATTAAAGAATTATAAGCTAAAATTCCACTAGTTTTTATAATTAAATTCTTTTTTTATGAAAATTTTACTTTTTTATCTGATTTTTTTTCTCTTTAAAGTTTTTTTATGAAATTCACTTTCAGATTTTTTTATATTAAGTATTACTAATTTCTCTATTATTAATTTGTTTTTTTTTTCCTTTTTTTTTATAAAAAATGTTTATTTTGCATATTTTTCATTTCTTAAAACCCTTGTATGGCGGATAATTAATTAAGTAAACAGAAAAAGATTACCTGGCTTTACTTTGGTGGGGAAGGTTTAAAAATCTCCAGCACTTCTTTTCTTCACTAGGTTCGGGCTACTAACCTCTCACTAACAACTTATTTTTTTGCACTCGAACTGTTGCTCCTTTACTCCCCAACTTCCCAACACCAACCAAATTTAGAGCCAGCTACAAATTTTGAAACACAAAACTTATTTAAAAATCACGAACGCACTCATAACAAAAATAATCAAATATTGCTTACGTTTTTAACTTTTTCTGTTAATATTTCTGTTTTTTTTTTTTAGGTTACAAAAATTATCCTTTTTTTTTCTCCAAAGGATGTCTTTAACAATTTAAATTTTTACTTTTATCCTTTTTCTTTCTATAATTTTTTTCCGCACTATTAAATTTAATCTCTTAACACTTTCAAGTACAATAACCTTCTGAAAACCTTTTTTTGATTTCCTTCTACTCGTAGTCTTGCTTACTTCCCAACATTAAGTGGTGAATTTTCTACATTTTCCAAGATTTTCCAAAAAATCTTTCCCGCCCAGCCGTCCATCTTTTCTTGCTGATCTTTCTAGAACATTCTGCCTTCCCTCCAAATCACCATATTTTAATATTAATAATTTTTTACTTCTGGCAAAATCTGCACTGAATTTCATTTTTGTTTGATTATTTATTACTTTTTAATATTTTTTTGTCTCGTTATATTTATGTTTTCTTTTTTTATCTCTTCCTAAGGTTTTTAAATACAGTCAATGCTTATTCTTATACCAGGCCCTCATATAAAACAGCAAGGTTATTTTTTTATTCATAACTATTCTGAAAATATTTCTGAAATTAACTACCGTTTTCATCGTGAATGAAAATAGAATTCTGTTTGTTTTTTTATTCGTTCCGGCATTACCCTGTTCTATGCGTAAGTCTACTACACAGTACTGGCAACTGTATTATGCGTATAAGACAAAAAAATGTACACACACATGCATACCTACAGAAACCAATAATTGACAGCAGCCAGAAAAAAAACATTATTTTGATTAGCCGGTCGTATAAAAAAAAGTCTCTAAACGTTTAAAAGAAAACAAACAATACAAGAAGTAAATAAACCACCAAAAAAAATCAATTCATTTATAGTGTAATAAATACAATAGAAAAGTAATAATAAGTGTAAAAAATAAAATAAGTGTCAAGCCTAAAAAAATTGGCAAAAGAAATGAGCAAAAAAAATGTGTGGGAAACTGTTTGCTTTCTAATCTTGCAATTCAGAACTTGCAGCAGCATTAGAACTAGGAATTTATTTTCCACCCGCAACAAAACTCCGTGTCGTACAAGTGCGCGAAGTATGAAACGGTGTGCGGGATATGTGCGTTTCTGTAATTTACTTTCTGGTGTTCAACGTGGGGAACTCCCACACCCTGAGATAATCTCATGCTCAACTAAATTTATGCCGGGCAATTACCTTATTTACACCCGTAAGTTTTTTTACTTTTCCAATATCACAGGAGATCACAACACGTTCATTATCTTGCAAATATAACCCTATTATCCGCTCAGTTATTCCATCACAAACGTTGCAGAGTCGGAAACCTCATCCACTTCAATTTTAGAGCATAAGCCAACTCAAAAGTTTTCTTAGGAAAGAAAGATTTTAGTGGCCACCCATAATAAAAGATCAAAAAAAATATATCACGTAATTGGTTTTAATACCAATTGGGCACTTACAGTGCTATATATAAAAATCGAACGCCTAAAAACTTAAAGTTTTACGGCAAAAAAAAACTGATTAAAATACTCATATTTCATAAATTCTTTCTATTATTATAAAAAAAAATGTTAACTATAAAATACTAATATTTGTCAAAATCGTTTCAGATCTAATATACATGGGTAATGCCGCTTCTACTTTTCCTCCATGGGTTGTCGCTGCTCCAGAGGTGGGACACTTCTCTAGAATTTTTTTTTTATAAAAAAAAAACATAGAGAACACAAAGTCTTTGACTCTGATTGTACTACAGAAAAAACCATTACGGGAAGTAATTTTTCTACTCATCTATCACATAAGAGTTTACTTTGTGTGTCATTTTTCAGGTTTTTCTTCAAATAGAAAACTATCTTCTATAAAAAATATCATCATGGATTATTGCACGAAATTTACAGCATAAAAAAAAGGACATCACAGCAAACAATTTCATCGAAGATGAATGTCGGGATACTAAATATTGCACAGAAGGAACTAAGAACTACTATTGCACAGAAGGAATAAAAATCACAGGTATGTTAACTATTAACTAACTCGGAACTTATAACTATCAGGTACTAACTATATATCACAGATTTTAAAGTAAATTGCTACGACTAGGGAATATTAGGACAACACAACAAATATTTGTATAAAAAAAATAATAATTACTAATCTTATGTCCTAATATTGCACTTGTTAATTTCGAATTAAATCAATGTTTAAATCGAATTAATCGCTAAGCAATTTAAACTTTAATATCTTTAATGTGATAAATGCCAATTGTTTTCCCATCTAAAGTCTCGAGCTCGTACATGTTATTACCTACAGGTCGGGACACTCTACATTTAAGAAACTTTCTACAAAATTTTGCATTCAAATTTTTACTGAAATTACTTTGTACCATGTTTCTTCGGTAGACTTCCTGTCCTGGCACAAATTTTACTGTTCGGGCTCGCCTGTTATATCTTTCGGCACTTCTCTCATATGCTTTAGTCATATTATCTTTTATCTCATTTCTTATAATCTCCATTCGTTCATTTGGCCTCGCAAGAATACGGTGATCAGAAATTGAGTGCAATTTTCGGGCTAATTTATAATCTGCCCCACTCGAAAACATGTGGTAGCCAAACAACGCAAAGAATGGCGTAAAACCTATGGCGCTGTGAAACGAGTTACGCAAAGCACAATCAATTTCTGATAAATAGAGATCCCAATCTCGGTGATCGTCTTTTAAATAGGCTCTTATAGCTGACAAAATGCTCTGGTTAACGCGTTCTGATGCGTTACTACTAGGTTGATAAACTGGAGTTTTTATATGTTGAATTTTATATGTGTCAAGTAGATTTTGAAAACTTTTTGATGTGAACTGTACTCCATTGTCTGTATGTATAATTTCTGGCACACCAAATTTATGGAAAACTTCGTGTGTCAGAAACTCTACAACATTTCCAGCGGTGGCTTCTTTCATAGCCTTAATAAAAGTATATTTGGAAAAATGATCCAGCACAATAAAAACGTAAGCGTTACCACTTTTCGATCTTGGATATTTGCCTAGAAAGTCCAAATACAATTTCTGGAATGGTCGATCTGTTATTACCTGGTTCCCTATTTCTGGGCAGAGATTTTGGTTTGAAGGTTTGGATTCCTTACAAGTTTGACACTCTTTTATATAAGCCTTCACCTGGGTGGGCATTTTTGGCCAATAAAAGAATCTTTTTAGCCTTTCTAACGTTTTTGTAACACCACCATGTGCTGCGGTTGGACTTGTATGTGCTTTTTCTATTATAGCTTGGGTGATATTGGGTGGAATCCAAATTTTCCACTGACACTCTGTGTCATCACCACGGTCGAAATCGATTCTTTTGAACACATATCCATCCTCGACTTTCAGATCTGGTAACCTATCTTGGTTTTTTGTTATGTGCTGGATTAATTCCAAATATTCCTCACTTTGAAACTCAGTCGTCTCAAAACCAAACAAATCATCCATATTTAACTCTTCAACATTACAATTTTCTTCTTGCGATCGGGAAAGCATGTCGGCTACTATATTTTCAGAACCTTTCCTGTGCTCTATTTCGAAATCATACGCCTGCAACTGTAGTGACCAACGAGCTAATCTCCCTGTCAAGTCTTTTAATGACATTAGCCACTTAAGGCTAGCGTGGTCTGTCACTACCGTGAAGGGCATCATTTCGACATAGGGACGGAATTTTTTAATTGCCATTACAGCAGCAAAACATTCCTTTTCAGTCACGCTGTAATTCCTCTGGCATGCATTTAATTTTTGGCTATAAAAAGCTATAGGGTGTTCATCACCATTGTCATCCAGTTGGTACAAAACTGCCCCGATTCCGTAGTCGCAGGCATCGCACTGAATCCAAAATCTTTTCCCAAAATCGGGATGCTTTAGCACGGGCGCTGAAGTTAACGCTTTCTTCAGATTTTCGAACGCCTCAATCGCTTCCGCCGTCATTTCAAACTTTTTGGCCTTTTTTAAGGTATCTGTCAAAGGAGCAGATATGGCAGCAAAGTCTTTTATAAAACGGCGATACCAGCCGGCCGTTCCCAAAAAGCTGCGCACCTCACGTGGAGACTTTGGCACTCTAATTTCTTTTATAGCGCGTACTTTTTCCGGATCTGTCTTTAAGCATCCTCCGCCAATTATAAAACCTAAATATTTTAATTGTTGAAAACAAAACTGCGACTTTTGCAGGCCTATTGTCAGATTCGCTCTTTTTAAGCAGGCTGCAACTTCCTCTAAAATTGTTAAATGTTTTTCAAAAGAGTCTGAAATCACCAAAAGATCGTCAAGATATATAAATACATTTTCTTTAAGTTTTTGCGGTATGACCTTGTCCATTAATCGACAGAGTCGCTGTGCCGCGTTACAAAGTCCAAATGGCATTACGCGAAATTGGTAGAGTGGCCGACCTGCTACGGTAAATGCTGTATAGGGTCTACACTCTTCCTCAAGTTCAATTTGCCAAAAAGCAAATTTCAAATCAACGCTACTTATAAAATAAGTCTCGTCGATTCTGCCTAAAATACCATCTATTTTCTGCAAAGGGTACGCATCTTTTACGGTGATTTTATTAAGTTTCCTAGCGTCAAGACAAAACCTATTTTTACCGGGTTTTCTGACCACTGTGGTTCTATTTGACCAAGGGCTTTCGCTCTCTTCTATAACTTTTAATTCAAGCATCTTATCTATTTCTCCATACACAATTTCCTGTACAGCTGGAGATAATGGATAATGTCGGTCCTTAAAAGGTACCGCACCATCTATCAATTTTATGGTATGTTTCTCCAGGGATGTACACCCTAGACCAACTTTTTCAAATGCTGGGAACAACTCAATGATTTTATTTAATTTTTTTCGTTGTTCCTCACTTAGTTCATGAGGATGCGACCTATGATCTGCCACTTTAAAATCGTTTTGTATTTTTTCAATATTTAATTCATTGATTTCAAAAATTTCAGGGGCCAAATCAAACGTTTTCCAAAAATCTACTCCCAGATAGGCTTCTTGTTCCAAGTCTGGACATAAATAAAATACTATTTTATTGATTTGATTTTTAAAAGTTATTTCTAATTCTACGGTTCCTAATAGCCTGTGCTCTTTACCATCTGCAGTTGAAACTACAGAAAAAATTGGCTTTATGCTTATACCTAGTTTATCAACTAACTCTCTACAACCCTTTCCAAGTAAACTAACAGAGGCTCCTGTATCTAACAATCCTTTCATACGATGGTCACCTAGAAAAATTTCAGCAAAAGCACGAGGGTCATTATTGCTATTTACAGTTCTTATAGCTTCAATAACTAGCTTCCGTTGTTTTTTTCTAGCAATAAATTTGTTTCTTATTTTTCTAATACGGTTTAATTTCTTCATTGATAGTGACTCATTAAAAATTCTATTTCTGACTTCGTCATAATTATTTTTACGTTTTTCAAGAGTATATTGGTGTCTTAATTGGGGAATGAAATGGTTAAAATTTTTGACAACTTTTACTAAATCTAATCTGTCCCCCTCTGTGACCGGTTTGCAGGTTGAGTTTCCATGGAACGATGGTTCCCTGCTATTACCACGCTCTTGGAATCGTTTTTTGATTTGCAGTCACTGCAATTTGGCGATTTCACATCCGGTTTGCCGCATCTGTAACAAAATAATGCTCTATTTGGGGACGGACAATCCATAAACATATGGCCCTGTTGACGACAATTCCAACAGATAAATGGATTTTTAAAAAATTGTTTTTGAGCGCTGCCCACTTCTAAAGCCGCCACTTCTTCATACGGCTCAGGTAAGTCCTTAAATTCATTATTAGATTTCTCAAAAATTTCATTCACCTGCCTTGTATAACGGTTTATAGGGACAGATGATGATATACTCCTGCTGTCTTTTCGGCCGAATATTTTCTCTGCCTCAACACATTCCTGCCTTAATTCTTCCACAGAATTTACGGAAATTGCGTAGACACGACTTCTGATGTCATCTCTAAGATTTTTCTTGATTATCTTAATCATTTCTTTCTCAGGCATTGATATGTCAAGCCGGGATCGCATCTGGATCATCGCAAAGAAAAATGCGTCTATTCCCTCGCCAAGCTGTTGTTTCCTTTCCACAATATCACTCATCAGTTCAAAACTTGATCGGGTTGACTGATATTGTTTGAGAAGTGCTTCTTTCAAAGTGGTCCATTCGGAAACATAATTTGTCTTAATGAATAGCCAGTACCATTTTTCAGCAACTCCTTTGACAAAGAGATGAAAATTATCTAGGACTTCTTCCCACGACACATTATATTGTCTTTGTAGTCGCTCAACACGGAATACAAAATCCTCTACAGCGAGTTTGTTGGTGTTACCATCGAATTCTAGTCCCCATTGGTCAATTCGAATCCTTTTGTAACCTCTGGAATGACTAGTATCCCAATTTCCTAACGACTCTCTTGAAGAATGACTAGAACCTATCGACGAAACATCTATTGGCTGACCAGTACTACTGCTCCGTTTTATACGACTGGGCATGATTTCTTCACGAAGCTTAATGTTCTCTTGTTGAGTGTGTTGAAGCAAAAGACTCATCTTGCCCATTGTAGCAGTCAACTCCGCCATCTGTCTTCTAATTTCGTTGACCTGCGAAGACACGTCTTGATCGGCACAATCAGACTGTTCCATAGCTACTTCAACCGTTGGTTGCTGTGATCCACTTGGGCCTTGTCCCCTTAATTCACGTTGATCACGACTATTTGTTTTTTGTGACACGATGATTGTTTGCGATTTATCAAAAAATTGGGGGTTTGGCTGATTTGGAGGCTGACTCATTTCTAATAATCTACTAGCACTCGATTTTCGGCTGGGGGTATTTGATTTGTACGTTTTATCAAACGTAAAAGGAGTAGATCTATTTAAGTCAAATTGGACCTGTCTTTCTCTTTTCCTAGACTTAGTGTCGCTTATCTTTTGGGACATAACCTACAACACAAGAAAAATTTTCAAATTTTAATGCACCCTTCCTTTTTGCTAACATTCACCACCCAATTTACTAAACGAAAAAGCTTAAATTGATTTGTTTTCAGTTTATGATTTTAACGCAAACATATAAAACCAATTTGCAAAAAAAATATATGCATGCAATATATATAAAAAAAAATTATAAGAATTAAATAAAAACACAATATAAATATGTAAAAAAAATTATGAAAAAGATAATTATAAAAATACTTCGAAATAAATAATTATTAGTAATAAGTATGTATATAAAAAATATAAGTAATAGACGAAAAAAATATATAAAATAAATAATCTAAACTAGACAAATACGAGATAAACGCATATAAAATAAATACATATAAATATAAAAAGTGAAATTATAATAAAATAAATATATATGTAAAAAAAAAAACACAAATAACTAAAATAAATAAAAAATAAAAAAAAATATATATATGTAAATCCGTACTTTAATAGAAAAAAAAATATCAACTTAGATAAAATTTATAAAACTAATGTTAATATAAAAAGACAAAATAATAACAATAATTGTATAATAAAATAGATTATTAAAAAAAACGAGTGCATAAAAAAACACAAATAACGAAATATATAGATATAAAAAAAAAATAATAAACAAAGCAAATAAATAAAATAGCTAAATAAATAAAGCAAAATAAATAATAATAATAATAAATTCTAAAAATTGATTCGATATATAAATTAAAATAGCTTTTATCTATTTATCCTTGTAAGATTTAATTTTATCTTTCAAAATTTGTATGTAAATTTAAATTAATCAAATTTTCTTTAATTGGGTTTAGGCATGAAGGTGACTAGCGGACATCGGAGAGGTTTAATAATTTATTTTAAGACTCTTTGTGTGACGTAAGACAGTTCTACGAAAAATTAAAAAAAAATCAATCAAACTGTATCCCCTCATACATTCATTCGAGCAACTTGCCCAAATATGAGACTATGAGGGACTTTTCAAAAGCGATCTTTGATACTACAGGCCCTGTGTTTATCTAAATATTTTTACACGGCGGCTATCAAAGAGTTCGCATATTATAAAACTTAAAAACATATAAGCAGAAACTAAAAAAAAACTAACATCAAACCAGAAAATGACAACAGTACAATTAGACATTTACTTATATTAAATCTTCTAAGCTACTGTGATCATTTTCACAAATGAATTTGTCGATTTCATCGATTTCCCATGAGCACACTGCAGCCTCTCAGTACAACCTCAAAAAAAAAATTTCTTTACTTTAAAAGGGCTACCAAAAAAAAACTACAATTGTACCCATAAGTCATCGACTAAATCGTTAGGCTATTAAACAAAACTTTTGGTCTATTGCTACATGCCTAGTTGACATTGCATGCTCGATATACACAATTTGGAAAACTTAAGGAATTCCCAGTTTCCCAAACTGCAGTATATTTTATTTATTTGTTGCTCCGTAGTATCTAGGTATTGTATACTATTCTGTTCTCCACTTATTCGATTGGGCGCCATTTATGTTACGGCCGTAACATCACTTCAAAGAAAATCAACCTTGATCGCATAGAAAAAATCATTTTATGAGTTATTTCAAAAGATTATAAAATCGTACAGATCTGTCAAAAAGTATTTCACACCCATACAATTTTAATCCACACTATCATACTTTTTGAGCACACATGCAATTTTTGACAGATCGTACCACTGAGTATCAAGGTGCATCAAACAGCTGACTGCATCAGATCACGTGTTCATCATATGTTTTAGCTTTAACGTGTATTTTGTTTTTGTAAAAACTTATTCGAGCTGTCAAAAACGTCTGACAATATGAGTGTATGTTTTTGTGAAAAATAAGAAAGCCAGTAAAAATATATCGGAATACATACACACATATTGCTAGACGTTTTTGACAGCTCGAATAAGGTTTTACAAAAACAAAATACACGTAAAAGGTAATGCATTCACCTGGTATTATTGCGCCATGCTGAGTATGATATTCAATCCTGGCCTTAAGAAATCTCACGAAAACAGACACCATACGTAAACAAATTAAACAACAACAGTCCAGAGTCTGCCACTGATCTCATTAAAAACGTTAAAGTTAACGGGTTTCAAACCGCTTGCATTGATTCTGGTAGTTTACGTAGCCTTGTTAGAAAATTATTTTCAGCAATTATTTGCAAAGGCATTGATTGTTTTTTTTTATTTTAAAGGGATAGGCTGGTGGTCGATATAAGACTACAAAAAATCAACGTTTCCTTAAAGGTTGATGATCATTCCGAGCAGAACAATAGAAGAGGGTCTTGATCGACTGTACCGAATTCTGCACCTGTTAGAGCAAATTGGCCTTACACTACGTGTGGATAAATGTAATTTTATTGCCGAAGAAATTCTATATCTTGGCCACAAATTTGAAGACCCCAACCAACGTCACAGAGGTTCGCCGGTTCTTAGGACTTACGGGGTTTTTTAAAAAAATTTGTTGAGAATTATTCTATTATCTCACGACATTTAACTACCCTGCTCAGCAAAACGAAAAAGTTGAAATTCCAATTGAGTCTAACGCAACTGTAATGAGCCTGTCTTAGCAATTTATGACCCCAATGCAAACCAAGAAATGCTCACCGACGTCAGTTGTGCTGGACTCGCAGGAGTACTGCTACAATCCGTTGAAGGCGATAGATGGAACCCTGGTTTTTATTATAGTCGCCGCTGTATGGAAAGAGAAAGCAGATGCTACAGCTATGAACGTTTAAGAATATATTCACTTTGAAACCCCTTCCGTGATTTACCCGACTGTTCTGCTACAACAAAGGCGAAGAACGAAAAGGAGTTCACACCGAAAATAACGCGCTGGCTCATGAAAATTTTAAAGTACGGGCAGGCTCACGTATAGCTCATGTAGACCCCTCAGCCAATCCCCTGATCAGCCGCCAAAGGAACCTAAGCCGGCCGTATTCATTATAAGTATTAAAGTCAACAGAAGCGATTAGTTACTGATTATGCACCTCCAGGACAGCAAATTACATACAGTTATAGAGGTTTTAAATGGCCATCGCGCTCTGATCAACAGAAACAGATAAAATCTGATTATGTATTACAGAACTACAGTCTTTATAGAAAAACTGAGGGCGGACCTTAATTTGTTGTTCCTAATTCTGCTTGATGGCAAATAGCTAAACTGTACCACAATGATAATGGCCATTTTGGACTTCAAAAAGCTCTTGAAAGAATTAAGGAAACCTTCTGATTCAATCAATTGAGAAAATACGTGAGTGAATACATTGCCGCATACCCAGAATGCTGTTACAACAAGACCCGAGGAGGGAAACTTGAAGGAGTCCTCCATTACAGTGGATCCATTGCCATTTCGCAAAATGCACATCAACCCCTTAGGTCCCTTCAAACGCAGCAAAAGGGGTAACACTCATATACTGGCTATATCACAAAATTTCTTGCAGTACGGGCTGTAAGAAACACAAAAACAGCACCGGTTTTAAAAGAGTTGAATAAACTCACAAGATGTTTTGGGTTGTCAAAAAATTATATCCGATCGCGGAACTGTTTCATCGCAAAACTATTTGAAAATTATTGCGCTTTTAATAACATCCAACACATTAAAACTACTGTTAGAACTCCGATAGCAAATAGCAAGTGGAGCGAGCAAACCAGGTAAATCTAAATTACCTATTAAGAACCACGGAGAAACAAAAAGATTGGGATTTACATCTAAATAAATTGCAATGGTTGGTTAATTCTCAACAACAACAAAATAAATAAAATAAAACGACCGGTTTCAGCCTTAAAGAGAAGTGGAAAGAGAATTTTGATGGTAAACATAGCCAGCCCACCGAATACAAAGAAAATAATCTGATCGTGCTGGATAATGAACAGCAATCAACTGGGCATTCCCGAAAACTCGATCTAAATATCGTGGCCCCTATATAATTTTCCGTGTATGAAAGTTACTTCTAGAAAATTCTGTTCAGTATACAGCTCAGTTCACAAAACTAAATGCAACCCTGATTTAGAGTATTTTTACATATACTTAGGAAAAACCCCAAGTTGTTTGTTTTTGGGTGTGGTTAAAGTAATACGCATTTCTACGATTTTTAAAATTGAAATTATTGCTTTTATATTATGACTGCATAGTTATTAAAATAAAGTTGAATTGTTCATAAAAAATTTATTTATGCCAACGAATTTATATACCAACGGAATATCTATATATATATATCACCGATCATGCTGATTTCCAATAGCACATCTTTAGACACTATGTCTGATTGATTGGGGTATTTAAATTTTGTTCTACCTGATCTAGTGCCTCGACAAACTTGGTTTTAGCACTAACACGGACGGACAGATGGACATCGCTCAATCTACTTCGCTATGCATAAAACCCATTAAATATTGGCATAGCCGAGTATAGCACTCTTACTTGTTTATATATATTTCCTAAATAGACAATTATTTCGTTTATTTATTATATACATGAATTTTTCTTCTTCTAGATACAAAAACTCCATTTTTTTCATACCCAATTCCGGGGAATTTCTGCTTCCCAGTTTATGAATTTCCAATATCGAAGCTAACTTGGCGTACGTTCAAGATGAGTTTTTCAATTTACGTTCAAGGAAACAGCTGGTTGTCTTTACCTCATTATTCTTTACATTTTGTTGCTGTTCTGTCCCGTACTGTTCTGCTTTTTAATTATTTTGTTTAGTACAGCTTCTCACAAAACAATAAAAGCAATAAGTGAAAAAATTATAAAAAAGAACATCAATATTCATAACGCATTAGATTCTGAGCTTGATTCAGATATTAAAGAAGAACTGATTGGAAAAAATTTATTTGTGGTACAGAATATAGTTTTATTTTTCGTCATGTATATTTCTAACGTTTTTAGTTAAATTATACGGAAATTTCTAAGCCAAATTCATAACAGGTGATCTTGACAGCCGAGGTGAATATTTTTTGGGCTTGTAATTTGTTCTTCGAATGTCAAAACATATATCCCAAATCAAATTCACAACAGCTAGCCTTGACAGCCCAGTGATTCTTTTTGCGTTTGTGCTTTATCTTCTTTAAATGTCAAAAGTTAGAAGCTCCCAGTGTACATTATGGTTTTTGACAGCCGAAGAAGATTTGTACAAAAAGCAAGTCATGGCGCAATAACACTAGGTGAATGTATAAGCTTTTACGTGTATTTTGTTTTTGTTAAAACTTTTGAGCTGTCAAAAATGTCTGGCTATATGTGTGCATGCATTTCAATATATTTTTAGCGGCTTTCTTATTTTTTACAAATTCATACACACATATTGCCAGACATTTTTGACAGCTCAAAAGTTTTTACAAAAACAAAATACGCGTAAAGGCTAAAACAAATGTTGACCGCATGATCTAATGCAGTCACCTATTCAATGCGTCTTGAATAAAATGTACATATTTCTCTCGCAGTGTTGTATTCGTTTTCTGTTATGAATTCGCCTTGAAAAATTTCAAACCGCAAAAAATGGGTTTTTCGTACAATTTTGCACTCATAATACCAAACAACTTTAAATGACTTAACGTGATAATAAATTTTTAACTGTTAGGAACGATGCAGAACAGAACGTTAAAGCAAAAAGAAACATCAAATACATATTTTTCCATTTAAGAGAAAGTAAAAAGGCAGATTAAACACGAAACGGAAAAACCAACGCCAAGGCAAATTAATTACCAAGTAGAAGCGTAGGCGAGTTCAGTATTTTTTGCGGGTATATATACTGTCAAACTCCATACATAAAAAATATGCACATATATAAAAAATAGGCACATATATAAAAATTATGTACATATTGGAGCTTGACAGTGATGTATACCATGGCACAATAATACCAGGTGAATGCATTACCTTTTACGTGTATTTTGTTTTTGTAAAAACTAATTCGAGCTGTTAAAAACGTCTGGCAATATGTGTGTATGTATTCCAATATATTTTTAGTGGCTTTCTTATTTTTCACAAATACATACACACATTACTACACGTTTTTGACAGCTCGAATTAGTTTTTACAAAAACAAAATACACGAAAAAGATAAAACATATGATGAACACATGATCGGATGCAGTCACCTGTTTGATGTGCCTTGATGTATACCAACAAAAACTACTGAATTCGCCTACGCTGCCTGGTTTAAGACTAATTCTGTTCTTAAGCTTGTGTCACCTTAAAAATGAAATTGAAATTGCTTTCAAGTCCGTGCAGTCTAGGTTATACCGGTGAAATTAAATGAATATCAGGGAACTGAGGCTGCAGGATTATAGTCATATGGATATGCTTTCCGTGCAGTAATACTTAACTGTTTATAACAAATTTTCTTTCTGAAATCACTTTTTTAACGCTATTTTTTACAACACATTTTGCTGGCTAGCATACAAGGTACATTTATTTTAATAGGTAATAATAGGCTTTACAACATATGTAAAAACAACATGGCATTTTATTGTTGGTTTCTCAGTAGAAATGTCAAAGATAGAAAGAGAAAATAAAAGACAATTGCTCTAAAAACAAACTGCCATCCCTAAATTAGCGCGTAAGACGCGACGCAAAATAACGCATGGCTTTTACGCTGAAGGTGCATACCTAAATAAAAGCGCAACGTTTTGTTGTGAACAGTAATGTTAACCTATCACTTTAAATAAAACCCTATAAAATGAAATGCAAAACAATGATAAAAACGCTATATAAGCCCGAAAAAAGCAAAAATGGCATTACTGTTTTGTAACGTTCTCTAAATACTACAACAAAATATGTAAACAAAAGTAGCATGCAGGCAACTGCATTACCTTACGCGCTGTCAAAATTGGATTTTCCAATTGCTAAGCGTTGACGCCGTGCTATTTAGGGATGCTTCATACATTTTGTATGTACATGAGAAATTTTGACAGATATCTTGCGCTTTACGTCGTAATTTACTGCCATCCCTAAATTAGCGCGTAAGACGCGACGCAAAATAACGCATGGCTTTTACGCTGAAGGTGCATACCTAAATAAAAGCGCAACGTTTTGTTGTGAACAGTAATGTTAACCTATCACTTTTAATAAAACCCTATTAAATGAAATGCAAACCAGTGATAAAAACGCTATATAAGCCCGAAAAAAACAAAAATGTCATTACTGTTTTGTAACGTTCTCTAAATACTACAACAAAATATGTAAACAACAGTAGCTTGCAGGCAACTGCATTATCTTACGCGCTGTCAAACTTGGATTTTCCAATTGCTAAGCGTTGACGCCGTGCTATTTAGGGATGCTTCATACATTTTGTATGTACATGAGAAATTTTGACAGATATCTTGCGCTTTACGTCGTAATTTAGGGATGGCAGTTAGGGATGGCAGAAACGCTCTATTTGTTCTGCATATGCTTGTTGTTAGTGTTTTTTGAATTTCGTAAACAAAAGTTGTAAAAAATAAACGGGCGGACGACACTACCTAGTAATATAAATGTACCTTGCTAGCATAAATATTTTTTATCTACTAGTAGTTGGCGATATAAGAAAGTAAGTAATTTTGAAATATATCATAATATAACCACCGTGGTGAAATTATGTACCAGGTGGTGGCATTGGCGAATTCATTCATCTCGCCGTTGCTTGAAATGTCAAACCCTATATGTAAAAAGTCTGGGTAAATTTTTTATGAAGTTTAACATTTCCTGCAATGGCGAAAATAAATAAATTCGACACTGCCACCACCTAGTACATGACTTCGCCACGATAACCATGATGCAAAAGACTTTCAGTTGAGCACGTGCATGACCTTGATATAAATATACCTTGAAGCATGTTGAATCAATAGCCATGTGCTAGCATCTGCGAATTTATACATTTAAACCGGCAAAGTTACTGTAAAACTTTATATGAAAAATATGTATACATATTTTTTATATGGAGTTTGTGCGTTGTAGCTGAATCACTTTGCTTTGGGCAGCATTGATTTGAAAAAATTGAAGATTGACATTTTCTAGCGTAGTAGTTTAGGCCATAGATTAGACGTTTAGGCT
Source organism: Cistogaster globosa (assembly GCA_937654795.1). Lineage (NCBI taxonomy): Eukaryota > Metazoa > Arthropoda > Insecta > Diptera > Tachinidae > Cistogaster > Cistogaster globosa. The sequence goes on along the minus strand of OW569405.1, from coordinate 62,399,041 downwards.
CAAGACGAATCAACTGCCAGGTGGCAGCCTAGGCGAATTTTTTCATTAAAAAATCTGCATATATTTTTTATATATGTAGTTTGACAGTTATGATTACCAGTAAAATATAATGAGTTCGCCTACGTTGCATCCCAGTATTAGATTCATCTTGCTCAGGCTAATGCTACCACCTGGTTATCAATTTATTTTGACGCATAGATTATCTCAAGCCGAATCGATTACCAGGTGGCAGCGTAGGCGAATTCAGTATTATTTGCTGGCGTACACCACTGTCAAACTCCATATATAAAAAATTTGTGTATATTTTTTATATAAGGAGTTTGACAGTCGTGTATACCAGCAAAAAATACTGAATTCGCCCACGCTGTCACCTGGTAATTTATTCGCCTTGGTAAATATTATATAAGTGAATGTCGCTAGAACTTTTTAAAACCACTAAGTTTTTATTCAAAAAGTCGCTTCATTTACATCACAGTTAATACAAGCAACAATAAAAACTAAATTTTTATTACAAGAGATGAAAAGTTCTAAAATAACTAAATATCTATTAAAAAATAATTAAAAGTACTTACAGTCACATTTATAAACAACCAATCGTTGTATTAAAGTCCTTGAGAATTTCAAAAATAACAGTAGTAAAGTATAAAAAAGTATAGGCTTATTTCTTGTGTCTTTTCATTTACAAAATTGTTTTTCCTCTTTCAAAAATTTCCTTGAGTGTGTGATTTTTTACAATTGTTCTTCTTCTCGTTTAACATAAAATGCAGGAAAAACAAGAAAGCAGTTAAAGAAGATTTAAAATAAATACAAAATTTTCAATATAATTTCTCGTGAGCTGCCCATCATTTGCCTTCATCCACTAAGGGTTTAACAAATACTAAGCAAATATTTCAAGGCTTAAGAAGTAGGAATTCACTTCGAAAAAGAAAGAAATTGTGTCCATCATGGCTAACATGGCTGTTTCGCGTATTAAACGTGAATTCAAGGAGGTTATGCGTAGTGAAGAGGTAAGTTAGTAGCAAGTTTGTACGGATACAAATGGAGCTTTTTGTCAAAATTTACATAGTATCCATTTTGGCTAGTTGGCTGACTCCTAACCTACTTTTTTATTTATTTTAAATTATATCGTTTCTTGTAATTACGTATGACATTTTTTGTGTTGTTATATTGTATTGAAAGTTTTTATTTAGTTTTTGTCGAAGTGGAAATGTCGTTGTCCTTGAATAAATCAATTGTTATTTTTCTTAACAGTTTTCCTTTAATTACTTTGTGTTTGTTGTTAACTTTTGTTTATGAAAATGAATCATGCTGTTTACAAAATCTAATTAAAGGCAGGATCCCGTTGCAAGAAGATGATTAGGAATCACTCTACTTAATGCAATGCGCAAAAAATAATAATAAAATGTAGCCTTGAGAAGCGCCAAAAAATGTATTCTACATGTAACCAATTATTTTTTTATGGTGCCACCAATATCGGCTTCGTGATCCGAATATTTTTTGTTTAGTCAGCTTTTAGCTGAGCCTTTGCTAAAAACAGATTTCAGATAGCAAAACGAATCAGCCTAAAATAATTTGTACGGGACTGTATGTCTTTTGCGAAAGTAACGAGAAAAAATTTTCGTTTACACCTGAGGCAAAGCAACAACAAGAATAAGGGAATAAGGATAACTGGCCAGATGATTGACCATTAAGTACCGCCTGGTCAGCAACACATTATGTCTCTTGAGCAAAGCTTTCAGTTTTCGAAAACTTTTTTTTTTTTTAACAGAAAAACTTTATAATCGGAAAGAATTTCTTATGCCGATTTTAATTTAACCAACTCAATGGAAAATCTGCATTCTGGATTTAAATGAAATTGAATTTAGACCTATTTATAGAACTAATGATACTAACATTCAGGTAGAATATCTGACTGCTGCGCTATTAGACATTTATGAGAAACATGTTCCATTAAAAACTTGTATCAGTAAGCAGAAAAGATCCATGGATGAAATCAGATAACATAAGAAGAGCTAAGTGTTTAAGAAATATGTTTGTGTGACAGGACTGAAGTAAAATGCCGCGAGTATTGCATTCAGCGAAATCGAGCTAAGAAACTTATTAGGAAAGAAAGGGCGAAATATTACGGTCTAATATTTCACTCTGCATCTTTAGAGGGGTTATGGAAAGGACTTAAAAGCATAGGTGTAAATCAATCAAAAGATAGTCGTCAATTGTAAACCCTCCATCCATTTTATACCTTATGCCTTCTAAAATTAATGAAGTTATATTTTCTTTTGTCAACGTGGATGAATATTAAGTTTTTAATGCATTTATGAGGATCTCTTCTAATAGTATAGGACCAGATAGTCTCCCTCTAAAGTTTTTAAAACTAATTTTATCAAATATTATTCGTCATATTACTCCTGCACTGTGGAAAATGTCAAGAATTTTATCAATACCAAAAGTAAAGAATCCTACAGCCTCAGATGCTAAAGTACATTAACGAAAAAAATTTATTATCTGGGCACCAATCAGGATTTAGGAGTAAACATAATACTACTTGTCATATGCTTGATATTTTACTTAAGCAAGAAATGGCCTGGATAACCATATGCCCCTATTACGGTTTAAAACTCAACTCTACCTTAGTTGAAATTTTGAAATTTGGTATTATCAATTGCAACTCAACCTGCAAAAAAAAAAAAATTAAGTTGAAATTACATTGTGTTTCAACTTTGTTGTGGCATTACCGTTTAAAACTATGTGTTAATACATGTGACAAAAGTTTTAAAAAATTACAACTCATCGGTAGCAGTTGTAACAATTACAACCAAAAAAGTTGAGTTGTCTTTTATATGACCAAACTGAGATAAGTTGTAAACCGTAATAGGGGTAATAATTTTGTATCAATGATTAATTTAAATTTAAGTAGGACCTTTTAAATCAATTTCACACGATATTATTTTAAATAAAATATTTACAAAGTTTCAATTTACTAGAACTGCTTGTAAGTTAGTTGGTTCATTTATATTGCAGAGAACACAATATGTACAAATGTTATAACATAGGTCGTCAATGAAGCATACCTCTAGAGGTGTGCCTCAGGGTACTATTTTGGGACCACTTCTGTTCTTAGTGTATATAAATGATATTTTGTCGTCGGTGGTATCACATAAAGGGTATATGTATGCTGATGACTTGCAGTTAGTTGCCATAGCAGAAGCTGAACTAAGTAAAACAACGAATGAAGACTTGGGAAAGGTGCAAGGATAGTGTGAAAAAAATTTAATTGCTCTCAATATTTCTAAATCTAAAGCCATTAATTTCAGTTACAAACGTGGAAACTTAAGAAATTTTGTCCTTAATGAAACTCCCCTTAAATTTGTTTCTTATTTTAAAGCTCTAGGATTTTATATAGATGAAAAATTATCCTTTAGTCAAAATATTAACTTTATGATTCATAGAGTTCTTCTGACATTACGGAGGGTATATAGTATTCCCTGCAAATTTTCAATTAATATTAGGAAACAAATTGGTCACGTATTATTATTGCCATTGATTTTATATGGTTTAGAGCTTTATAGTGGAACTTCGGCTACTAATTTCTTAAAAATAGAAAGATGTTTTCACCGCAAATAAGATACATTTATAGCTTACATATACGGGACCACGTAATTTTATATGTATATAATCTTTTAGAATGCAGCTTCAAAGACTTAATCAATTCTAAGCTATTACTCTTGTTTTATAAAGTGTATAAAACTTCATCACCACAGTATCTTTTACCAAGTTTTGGATTCGCGCAGTCAAATAAGACTCATTGCCTCTTATGTCCAATATTTCGAACATTATTTATGCAAAGATCATTTCTGGTACGTTTACTAGATTGTGAAACTTAATTTTGCCACATGAAAAAAGAAATTTCTCATATTCCATAACTCAGTTTCAGAAAAGGCTCTTAATCTTATTTAGATCTTGATTTAATGCTAATTAAAAATTTGGTTGTAATTTTTGTAAAATAGTTGAGGCATATTCGTGAGGTGGGTGAGTGTTAACAAATGTGTATTATTTTAAAATTAGGTTAATTAAGTTAGTTATAAACTTTCTAAACATATATCTAAGTCGATTGGCCTTTAATGGCTTAAGATTTTTGTTTGAAATAAATAAAATAAAAATAAATTGTACATTTGGTTACACATGAATATACCACTCTTTTTTTTCGTAAAACTATTCACTTAAAATTGTTTTTAAATGCATATATATTCAATAAATACCATAACAATAAAACTTTTTGTTATCAATGTACTTCTTCTTTCGCATATAATAATGTGCAAGATCGTGTGCACTCATGTGCCATACACTATAAAAAGAGTGGCACACGAAATGAGCGTCAGTTTAACTTGCACATGTGCCTTCAATATTCATTAGAGTTCAGAAAAATACACATGTATGCAAAACTCGTACATAAATGTAAACAAACACAGCTCAAAGAAACATACAGATATATTTTTTTACATGCTTATCAATTATAGACTGCCTGCCACCTGAATAAGGAATCACATTTTTTTAACTTTTAATTAACCCTTAACTACATTCGTGGGGTAATTTTTTACCCCACGCCGCACTCCATTATTGATAACTTACTTTGTACTGAAGCATATTTTTTAAGACTCTGTGTATTGTCAGTTCATTTCGGCATGACAACAATGTTATTTTTATAAAAAATTAACATTAATACTTTCTTTTTTATGCGAGGCCCTGCAAAATGAAAAGAATTTTCGATTGGGGTAGAAAATTACCCCACCAATGTAATAACGTAAGTTAAAAAAGCGAATGTAGTTAAGGGTTAAGTATATCTCCTTAAATGAATTTGAGAAAAATAAATTTTTTGCAATACCAAATTTCAAGGTATTGGCTTTAGTGTCCTAAATAAATAAAAAATATACATATTTTTATTGTAGGTACTAAAATTTGCATTTATTTAAAGACATGTATTTCTGTGGTACTATTTCGTATGTCACATGAATAAGGAATGCTTTTAATATTAATCAGGAAGGTTATGATTTCAATTTCTTTAAATATAAATGGCTAGAGAATTATAATTTTGATAGTTTTTAAATATATTTTTTTATTAAAAATGGGACGTGTAAGACTCTTAAAAATTTTAAAAAAGAAAATCTTCTGATTTTAAATTCTCAGGAAAGACAATTGTGTACAATTATTTAACCCATTCGCTACTAAGCCTAAAATATATGAAGTCATTCCCATTCCCATTTATATTTTGAGTGTTATTGTTTACCAAAACCCTTTTATTTCTTGGTAAGTGCACATATATTATCATACGTAATAATTCACAAGCAGAAAACTAAAGACGAGTATACTCGTAGTTGGCAATAGGAAGGCAGAAGGACTCGATATCCTGTTTCGTATTTCCGTACGTTTTAGAAGGAAAACAAGTTATAAATCATACAGATGGATAAAACAAAGAAAATGAAATAAAACGAGAAACATTACGAAAATTGGCAACACTTACACGATGAACTTCATTTTTGCGTGAAAAATCATTCTCTATAAGAAAAAAAGTTTTATTTTTGTAAAAAAAAATTATTTTTAGTATTTTTCAAGTTTTTTACATATTTTTATTATGTTTGTGGCAAAAAAAATTGCTAATTCAAAAGCTTGCATGTTATATTTTAAGTAGGACGAGTATACTCCTATGGGGTATGGAGAATAATGGTATTTCGTATTATGCTTGCATAGAAAGGGTTTTTGTATTGCACATTTAATCATTTCTTTGGACCAATAGCTTGGACGTACCAACACGTCAACGCTCCGATGCATACCGCCACAGCAGTAAAACAATGAATTAATCAACAAGGTGTTATTATGCTTTTGGATTGGCCTCATATTCACCAGACCTGAATGCAATGGGAAAATGTCTGGGGTTGGCTTGCAAGAAAAGTTTATAAAGGAGTAATTTTTAAGGATCCTATTAAACGATTCAATAACGTAAGCATGGGGTTTAATTTCTCTAAATTACTTAGCCAGTATGCAAGTCTATTCCACATCGCATTTTCGAGGTTATTTCTAAAAGTGATGGCAGTAATTATTACTATTTAAATGCTGGAAGATAATAAATTTCATTTTTATACCCTAAAATTTAAAACTGAATTACAGTTTGCTTAGTTTTAAAACATTCTTTATTCAAGTGACATACGAAAAAGTACCACAGAAATACATGTCTTTAAATAATTGTATAACTTTAGTATAATATTTTTTATTTTTTCAGGAAACTAAATTCAACATTTTGAAATTTGGTTGTGCAAAAAATTATTATTTTTTAACTTTAGTTTAGGAGATATACCTACTTAACTAAAGTTAAAAAACGTGTTTCCTTATTTAAGTGTCAGGCAGTGTATAAGCTTCTATAATCTGCAAAGTTATAAAAAAAAATTCAAGAGATTTTCAATTACGGTTTTCAAGATACACCTACTTTTTACTATTTTATTGTTAAAACTACATTAACAAATAGAATGTTCTTCAATTTTGTTGATGTGCGCCAAAAGTTTTAATTTTATGTACAATCAAACGTGTGTGTCGTACAGCAATCATGTGTTCGATAAATCTAACACCCAGTTCACACACGTCAAGTTTTCTAGCAGCAATTCTTAATTTGTGGAAGAAACAGGAGTGCAAAAACATTTTATTTCTCGTTTTCTAACCTACAAAATTCAGAATTGCTGCAAGAAAACTTGAGGTGTGTGAACTGGGTATAAACGAATTTTAACCCTTAACGGTCCGTGTATATGGCGGCAAAAATCTTTTTATGATTTTTATTATATCCATTTAATAACAACACCAAATTATACTAAAAAAAATTATTTGAGATATAGTTTAACAATTGATGTTGATTAAAACTTATTCCAATTGAATCAAAAATCTAACTGAAAAAACGTTGTATAAAAAATTGAAAGCAAAAGCAAAGGTAGTCATATAACTAAAACTAAATGACGTATGCAAGGCGAATAAATTACCAGGTGGCAGCGTAGGCGAATTCAGTATTTTTTGCTGGTATACACGACTGTCAAACTCCATATATAAAAAATGTACACAAATTTTTTATATATGGAGTTTGACAGTGGTGTACGCCAGCAAAAAATACTGAATTCGCCTATGCTGCCACCTAGTAAATTATTTCGCCATGGACGTATGTTTCACTACACTGCAATTTTCATCACTGTTTTCGTCGTTATATTTATGATTAGCGCATTTCTGTACACTTCTGTAAATATACTTGCACAATCCTAGGTGGTGTTGATAGGGATGTTGCAATTATTGTTTCCTAAAGAAATCCCTTAAATTATGACGAAAACTCTTCTTCTGGGGACTACTAATTTCTTCATTCTTTATAAGTCCGTTCCAAAAAAAAGAAAAATTCTGTTTCACGTTACGCATTTATAAAGCAACTAGTTGATCAGTTAGTAGATGACTTAAGTATGTCTTCAGCGACTCGATGGAAAGCTCCACATCATTCTCAGTAGGACTAAAAAAGACTGCATGTGATACTTGCACCCGTAAGCCGAGAATACATGTTGAAGATTGCTTCACAAAGTACCATACCCTAAGCAATATAAAATTCAAATCATTTTTGGATATGTATTAACACATTACTGACCTACTGAAATATAAATATTTCCTTTTCAATAATTGTTTCCTCTTGCTATAGAAAATTGATTGGACCTTGCGGACCTTGGAATAACTCTGGACCGTTAAGGGTTAAATATATGTTTAATGTATGTTTTTTCCATACACGACACATGTTCTTTCTTACCGAACAAGTGTTTGTGTAACAACCAAATATTAAAAAAACAAAAACAAACATATCAGGCATGTCACAGAACTCAATTCCGATCGAAAGTGATTTCAATTCCGCAAATTGCTTCTTTAGAAAACAAAAAACGAAAAATTTCTTCGGAATGAAACCACTTTCAAATTTCAAAGTGGAATTTAGTTTTTTTGAAATTTTGTTATTTGCGTTTTTTAAATTTACTTTTATGATGTGTCTTACTTAGATTAGCCTTGTTGTTTACTTTGGTGTGCAAAATATTACCACATTTAAATTAAATAGTGGAATAACAAAATCGATTGGAATATGAAGAAAATCGATCGGAATTGTTAATACGGAATTAAAACCATTCCGATCGGAATGTGTGACATACCTGTATATGTGTGTTCGGCGACATACCAAATTTAGAAACAATCAAAAACACACAAAAAATATTTGCGTGTTGCTTTCGAATAGTACATGTTGTGTATGATGTATATACTTTCCGAACTCTGGTTTACACACCCAAAAATTAGCTCTTACTCATGTACATGTGCGCATTTATTTTGTGCGCATTTTTTTTTCATCTGCATGTGTCGCTCATAAGTCAGAAAATTCATACCCCGGGGTAAAGGTACATAAATTTATTCAGTTAAAGAAAAATAGGTTAAAAATCAATAAATTTTTAATTTAATAAATTTTTAAAATAGAAAAGGCGCAATGTTTATAGGCCATATTGCGCATACAGTTGTGCCTGCTGTAAAGTAAATACTGATTCATTTGATTCTAAAAAATAGTTAATTTAAAAAGTTATGGATTATCTATTAATAAGATAATAAGAAAACGAAATAAACGTTTTATATGTCATAAATGTTAATAAAATGAATGCTTGATTGTAAATAATTAATGGGGTGTCGAGAATCGTATTTTTTGCATATTAGTAATTCCGTTGGGGCATGATGAACATTCATTAATTGATGTCAGGTAACACAATCAAAAGCACAACGACGAATTTTTGGTCGCGAATATTCGTCATCAAAAACAAAACTCGTCATACGCAGCGAACATTGAAATCGATTTACAACATAATTTGACCATGTTTGGTTTTGGTTTCAAAGTATTTTAGCAAATAAAGTTACTTTACTTAAAAAATTTATTTATTTTTATTTTGTATCATTTGAAATAAGTGTACAGATTATTAGTTATTTTTTAAATATTATTTATTTAACTTCTAATTTTTTCCCAATCAGGATTTGAACGGCGAAATATTATAAATGAATTAAAATTTACTTTCTTTGGCTTAGGTTCATTTTTTAATTCAACTAAAGAAAAATATTTACAAAGTTTAAAAATTGCTACTGTTTTTTTATCGAATGATCTAGAATCCACATACAAGATAACATATGTTTATATATTTTATGCTAAAACTTAATTGATTACCTAAGATTTATATTGAATAAACCCTCTCATGCCCGAATTAAAATGGACGGAGCAAAAAAAAAACAATGCGTTGATAAAAGTTTCCGAGCCCTAGGTATCATAGATCGGTAGTTATAGGCAACATTGGGCATAAAAAAAATTATCTAAAACCCTTAACAGTATCCATTCAAAATTAAGTTTAATTTTTCTTACAAGAAAAAAGCGTGCAAGTCTAATCTAAATGAAAGACATTTAATGACCCCAAATAATTATTAAATATTTTGTTTTTCCTGATTTCTTTGGAAAACGTCCATATACATTCGTTAATAAGTTTTCTTTCCTAAACATAAAAAATAAAAATTAGAAAGTAAAATGGTATTAAACTAAGCCAAAATAATTTATTTAATTTCTTATAATATTAAAAGAGTTTAACTTATAATTTAATAAAAAATAAAATTTTTATAAATTTTTATTATTAGATTGTTCAGTGTTCCATTAAAATTGAATTAATCAACGACAGTTGGACCGAATTACGTGGAGAAATAGCAGGACCACCTGATACTCCATACGAAGGTGGAAAATTTGTACTAGAAATTAAAGTACCCGAAACGTATCCCTTCAACCCACCAAAAGTAAAATGGTCATAATTTTTAAACTATAGTTAATAATACAAAATTTCTGTTTCAGGTACGATTTATAACAAAAATTTGGCATCCAAACATATCATCGGTTACTGGTGCCATATGTTTGGATATCTTAAAAGACAATTGGTAAGTTAATTGTTACACTCAATTGCATTCAATAAAGTTTAACTGAAATTTAAAGGGCTGCTGCTATGACATTGCGTACCGTTTTATTATCATTGCAAGCTTTATTGGCTGCTGCTGAACCAGATGATCCCCAAGATGCTGTAGTGGCTTTTCAGTATAAAGACAAATATCAATTGTTTGTAACGACAGCTAGGCATTGGACCAATGTTTATGCTGGTGGTAAGTTGCGTCGCATTTGATGATTAAAAAAAGTTATATAATTTTTCGTAGGACCCCATAGATATCCAGATTGTGATGCCAAAATACAACGTTTAAAGGATATGGGCATAGATGAGCATGATGCTCGTGCTGTTTTATCGAAAGAAAATTGGGATTTGGAAAAAGCAACTGAAAGTCTATTTAGTTAGCTTCGTTCTTTAATGCCTCACACTTTTGGAAGCCCGTGGGGACAATCTAAGTTTTGAAAACACAAATTAAGAGTTTGCTGCGCTTTAAAGTTCAATAAACAAGCAAGAAACATCAAAACAAAACAATCTGCATTTGAGCGTAGCGTATACATATTTTTTTTTATATATAAAAATTTTCCTATTTTAATTGTTTATATTTATTAAATTTTTTCCAATGTGTTAATTTCATTTATCGTAGTCTTTCTTACTTTTGTGCTGATGTTTTGTCCTTAAATTAAAAAGATTATTAAATTTTAATTTTGAAATTTGTTGTAAAAGCTTTGGAATAACAATAGCAGTTGAACTGGCTTGTACAAGGCTTAAGAAACAAATTTTTATTTAAATTTAGTGATGCATTACTTTATTTCCCTTGATTTACAATAGACTTTTTTAAAAACAAAATTATTATTTAAATTGAAAAAATAAGTTTGTAAAAAAACGTGAAGAAAAAATAAAATTTCACTAGGTTTAAAAGTAAAACAAAACAATTAATGGAAGTCGAGTAAAAAGTCATATTCTACAAGGTAATAAATAGTTAAGCCACACACCCAAAGTGTTTATTAATTACTAAGTAATTATCTGAATAGAATACTAAGTATAATAAGCGTATGTAAGCATCGAGTGAGCATCGTGTTTTAGAATATTCGAATTTTAGGCGTAAAACTGAGAATTTAGTTTATTTGCACATTATGTATTAAAATAAATTATGAACTTAGATTTGTCATTATCGCAATAAAACTAATAAAATAGATCGCATAGAGTTGAAATTGCCTATCCAACACAGCAAAGTGTGTTACATAGAAAAATCATTTTGAAAAAATTTTTCACCGAAATTTAACTTCAAGCAACAAATATCTTTCCTGAAGAGTTTCACCGCAGCTTAGTTATTTACTCTGTTCATTTTGGTGGATAATGGATCACTAGAATCCCTCTTTAAAATAGCAAAACATAAATTTTTGAAAACTTCATATTATTTTTAAAAAAAGATTTTTAGTCGATCGACAACAAATTTTCTGATTAGAGTGATTTCATCGTTTTGATGGGTATCGAATGAAATTAAAACTGATGCCTCACTGAATAACTTCAGACCGTTAACCAACTGTCATAATACACAAGGATTTCTAGCATTAACGAAATTGTACCAGCGGACGGCACTTTTACAAACTTACAAAGTACGACAGAAGTTGTGGATATCTTCTATTTTTGATTTTAATAGAAATTTGAAACATACTGCATGCAACACAAACTTGACGTCGCACAGTAGACACGAGAAGACAGACACAAGTAAGAGTGCTATATTCTGCCACGCCAAATCTCTTATACCCTTCACCATCATAAAAAAAAATCAATTTTGAAGTGACAGAGAATAAAAACATTAAAAAAAATCACATCAAAATGTCTCCGGCTTTTCCTGAAAAATCTATTTAAGAGCTTTTAAATGACCATGATATTGACCATATCGATAATCGAACTTTTTTATGAAAATTTAAGAGGCCCATTACTCGGAAAATTTGGGCGAGCGCCAATTTTTTTACTCAATGTTTTTGTTCTTATTTTTTTATTCTCTATCGCTGCATATATTTGTATTTTTTTATTGGAGTTACTTCATTAATCTGAATGATATGGAAAAGTTGGAGGCAGGCTTGGTGTTTAGCCCACTGCCTCGAGAGACATGGACCGATCTTACTGATTTTCATTAGCAACTCTTTCGAAACTATGATCGTTTGGCATATTTTATTTTTCTCCAGCTCATGTAGTGCCAAGGCAAAGTTGATTTCAACGCTTACACAGACGGACAGCGACATCGCGCAATCGACTTCGCTATGCATAAAAAGTCTGAATATTGTGGAAATTACAGATGGAAAGACAAGCTGAAATATACCCTTTTTCCACCTTTGGTGAAGGGTATAAAAAAAAATAACTTATTAAATTAATAAAATATGTAATTAATTTTTAATCCAAAAACAAAAAAACGTTAATAGGTGCCAAACCTTTTTTTCTGTGTTATTTAAACGTTAGCAAGTAACTTCTTTATATGACAGTCCCACATCCATACATTTTAAGCTCTTTAAATTGTCAGATAAACGATAAAAATTATTTCCTATATATTAAAAAAGCTTTGCGCCCCCGCTCTGGCTGGCTTTTGCAGCATTAATACGTATAAATACTTATAATAAATTGAATAAGAGCCGTCGGTCGCACTTACACTTAGATTTGGTCTACAATAATCAGGATTTTATAGGAGAAGTGAGGCGAATAAAAAACACTTGATTTATCAAGACTCCAACATTCGAGCAGGCGTCAAGTAACGTCAGCGTACATTGTTTTATTTTTATCACATATTATTAGACTAAAGATTTATTTATTCGATGAAATTGTAACTGCTAAATGATTGAAAGATTTATTTTTTTTAATTTGTTGTATAAAATTTTTTTATATAAAGAAATAAAAAATATGCAAATAAATACTCGTACATTTTTAAGCAAAATATAAGAAAAATAATTATCAATACACTGCCAATCAAAGTAATTTTTAAGCAACTCGTTTGATTCAAATAAATTATAAAATTGTATCGTGTTATTGCAAAGGACTGTTCGGTAGTGCATCACTACTCTGTGTCTGTTAAGAACGTGTTTGTGTCATACATTTTTGTTCTGTGCTTCAGTGATGTTTCTATAGAGATATTGCGCATCAGACGCCGAGTAGTGTTGCATTTCCGAACATGCCTATAAATATTTTAACTAGTTCAAGTTGTTATTGTCCGCTAGTATCAACTTGTTTGCGTGTACCTTTAACATTCAACGTTATGCTATTGCTAGAATTGCTAATTTGACTGTTTGTGGAAGAACTACTACCCAAATTGTTAGTGCGATGTTTTAATTGCTCTTTCCATTCGTGCTCTAGTTTAACATAAGTTCCACCCAACGGCCGATTTTGCTGACTAAATCCTACATCAGAACCGATTTTCCTTTGAACCAAAGTCATCATCTGTTTCATAATTTTCTCTTCAAACTCCCGCTGATGATCCTGATTATTACGAGCTGATAATTCGCTAGACCAATAACGACCAGGAGTTTCAAAAAGTTCTCTTTATAAAAAAATATATATTAAAACATATTAAGAACATTCTTTTCAAATAAATTTACCTCCTTCTATTTTGTTTTTTCTTAAGGCTTTTTTTCGGTAAGAAAACTTGAACATCTGAAGATTCACATCCATCACTACCACTTGTAGAGCAACTACATTTATCGTCATCTATCCGAAATCGTCCAATGCGTACATTATCCGTTGTGATAGAACTCTCTGTTTCCGAACTGGAATCAGTAAAAATATTTGAATAAGCCGCATTTCCCAATCTGCTAAAACGAGAGTTCGCTTCTGAAAAAAATGAGAACAATTTACGTTCTTACTACTAAAAATAAAATGAATCGACTCTTAGTATTTTTATTTAACATTTTTCTTTTATGTTTTAGGCAGTCTGAATTCCACAGGAAATTTTCACTTCAGTATTTTTTAAGGCATTGTTTTTGTAAAAAATTATTTTATAGCAACAATACTTTGAAAAATATGAAATTGAAAATTCGTGTGGAATTCAGAACATGCCGGGTTCTGTGGTTTTAAATTAGTTATAAAAAAAAACAAATCAATTTTATATGTTCTGGCTTCTGCAAATAAAATATTGATTTCACATAAATCTATAATTTAGTGTTTTTCTTTTCACATTTTTCAAAAATAATTCACTGCTAAAAGAAAGCAAATTTCTACCTGATTAAATTCCAAAATTTGTAGTTTTGCGATCTAATTCATAAAAAGTTCATGTTTTAGGTTAAAAGTTTAAAATAGTTATTACACATACAGTATGTCAATAATGTCTTTACACACATAAAAAACACATTTTCTTTCTATTTTGCACTTACTTTACGATCAACTTTAATTAACCGTTATCTATCACGTACGTTGTTATATTTTTGTAATATTTGATGTCAGTTGACGATAAAAATTTTCAGTGCTTGTGTCACTTAAAATTATTGAGTAAATAATGCCAGGCAAAAGATTATCGTACGACGTGATTCAACTGATTTACTACAACCACCAATTGGGTGCAAGTGCTCAGGAAATGTCAGAGAGATTTTCGGTAGCACGAAAGACCATTTTCAATGTGCTGAGCGAGCTGAAAACAAAGGTAGATTGCAGTTAAAGTGTGGAGGTGGCCCTAAGCCTAAAAAAAAATAAACGAGCAGAGCGCCTACTTATTAGAAAACTTGTAAAGAACCCTCAAATTTCTACAAGAGCACTTGCAGAGGATCTTGAAGAAGAGCTGTTTGCCATGAAACAGTTCGACAGGCTATAATTAAGAACAAATACCCTTCAAGAGTTGCACGTAAAAACCATTTAAAATAACATTTCATTATTTAGTTTTAACAAAAATGTCAACAATTGTGTAAAGAGTTTCTTGACATCAAAAAAATGCAGTAGTGTTTGTTTTTGTTTAAATTTTTTGTTGTTTTTGTAAAAATTGTATTTCTTTTGTATTATACTTTTACAAATAATGTAAATAATTATAAGAAATAAAAAAACTTTATATTTCATAAAATAAAAAGCGCTTTTTTCATACGAAATATGAAAAAACTTGATTTTGTTTGGTGTGTAAAGACATTATTGACATACTGTATGTAGTTTTTATTCAAAAACACACAATAACTGTTCAATAGCTAATCTACACTTTAAACAGTTTAACGTTTTTATCTGGCAACTCCTATATCATTTAATACTAAGTGCTTTTGAAAACCAATTTTTAATTAACTTTTTCTATAGCGAGATGTTTACGTTTTATATAATTCATTATTCAAATAAATTTGTTTTAATTTTTTTTATTTGGTTAAATAAATCCAGTTGATACTGGGGTTCAGGAAAGTAATTTTATGGAGAAATTCTATTGTTAAAAATCCATCGAATCCTCACATTTTCAGAGTCCTAAAATTTTTATAAAAATATGCAACATTTCAAATATTCTTTGGCAGAATGGGCCAATATGGGTATTTTAGGAAAACTTAAGAAAAAAAAAAAACTGTCAATATCTTTGCAAAAAAATATTAGCCCATTTAATTTTGCGAATATTTTCATCTTGTTAAACAAAATTTGTTCCTTTTTGTAATAAAAATATTTTGCTATGTGTACAGTGATGTACGTGTTTTGGGGAACTTGCTAAATTTAGATTTAAAAGCAACACTTTTGTTTTTATTTCGTGAAAAGCTAACTGGTTCATAAAGGGTTAACAAAATGTTTGTGATAAGTGACGCGCTTTAGAGGATAAGTTCTCCTACGATATCAAAATTTATCCATTCTACCACACAGTGCTGGAGATATCACAATACATTTAAGAAAAACTATAAACATAAGTAATTTGAAAAATATGGGTTGCAGACGGTTCTTTCATTTAATGTTTTTTCCTTAAAATTAACTTTTCCATCCCATGACCAACCTCTAATTTTATTAACAAAATATCAAAAAAATAAAATTCATTTTTTTTTTTGTTTAAAGAAGGGTAAATACAACAATAAAATTTTTTATTTTAATATTAATACTCGTAGTTTGAGACTATTATTCGTTTATAAATATAGTTAAATCAACATTTGCCTATTCTAGGTTTGTTAACATGTTTTAAGTTTTTATGAACTTTAATTATATTTAGAAACCCCATCTAAGGAAGAAAATGCTGATCCGTTTTGTTTTCATCAACCTACTTTTAAAAGAGAAGTACACGAACTTTAATGTTTTGTAAGTGGCAAAGGGAACATCAAACAAATGTGAAATCGTTTTGAAACCAGTTAAAATATGAATGTAAATTAACATGTCAGCCACTTCTGATAAAAAGAAAAAAAAAAAACAATATATTGATTATGAAGCGAATAAGTTCGAGTATTTTCAACATTTCAATTGCATGTTACAACAACGATGAACTAAATTCATAGAAAAAAAAAGAAAAAATAAATTTTTATCAGTTTTATTTTCCGTGAAGAACAATATTTGCCTACGTCATTTACATATGACTAAAATATGTTCATAGAGAATGAGATTTATTACTAATGTCTTCTCTGATTAAAAATAGTTTGCTGGCCAATGGTGTTCATCTTTTGCTGAAAAAATTTAATGGGGTTCAAGCACCCAATCTTGAAGTGGAACAATTTGGAAAGATTTTATTGATCTTAACGGCTTAATAATTTTGAATGATGAGTCACTAATTGCCAGTAAGGACTTTGAGCCGTCGCTTAAATAACATTGTTTATCGTTGCCAGAAGTAATTCATACCTCGTTTTAATGACAAAAAGGCTGATTGATTGGTTGCTTTATAAAAAAAATGTATCTAAACTCAATGATCTATTTCCAAGTTCTTCTAATTTCAATGAGAAAGCAGCTCAGTTCAAACGAAATAAAAGTATCGCTATAAGACGGGGATCGAATAACAGAAACAAATTAATGTTGTTAAATTCTACCATTTCTAAGTTGATAAGTCAATGACAGCAGGCCTTGAGTATCGTTCGCAGATATCGTAATCAAGGAAATATGTTGGAATAAAAAAGATCAGGCGCTTATAAGCGTACATGGGATAAGTTCTTTGATTCTTTGAATCCAACCATGGATGTTCGGCACTAATGGAACAAGCTGGAAATTAGTGCGCTCCTAATTTACCGAGTATAATTTAGAGTCAATACAGAGCATCGCTTAACTCTTTTCTTGTAAGGCCTAAATACAGCATTGACAGCTAACTTTAATACTCAACACTCGCGTGGAACAAGATAAATGTACTTTTGTGATATTACTCCTTCAATTGCCCATATTTTAAAGAAACGTGAAGAGTCCTTGAACAAAATCATTGACAGTAGTACCAGTAATTATGCGATATCCATAAAAAAAAACCGTCTGCAAAAACACAACATTAAAACTTATTATTATACTCTTCCCCACATGTGGTAAAAGGGTATATCTAAGTTTGTCATTCCTTTTGTGATTTCTACAATATCCATTTCCGACCCCATAAAGTATATATATATTTTGAGTTCTTATGCACAGCGAAGACGATTGAGCAAGGTCCGTCCGTGTTCGGTTTAAAATCAATGTTGCCAAGGCAGTAGATCAGCTAGAGAAATTTTAAGTACGCCAATCAACAGACATATGTAGGTTCAAAAATTTTGGTAATGAAAAATCAGCAAAATCGGTCCATGTGCTTCGAGGCAGCAGCCAAGTAATTTTTCTATATCTCAGTGAACACTAACAGATAGACGGACATCGCTCAATTCGCTATGTAAAAGAGCTGGAAATTGATATTGTAGAAATTGCCTGTGATGAAGGGTGTAAAACTAACAGATTGTAACAAAAAAGTATTCCCATAATTATGCTATCTTTATTTATCCTTAAAAATTTCTTACTTTTTAGAACACGTGCGATATATCTTTATTTTGCTCGCTATTTTGGACCACAATATTTCGAATGTGGTTAGTTTATTCCATTCTGTAGTCGAATTGTGATAATGATACGGTGCCATGGAAATTCCCATATTCAATTAAAGTAATTTTAATATTGTGTAAATGTTATATTGAAAATAAATAAAAAAAAAATACATTTTTCAATTTATGTAAGTATGTTCTTTTCAATTCAAATTTCAATCATATTAATTTGTTAACATAGAATTTTTTGCAAATTTTTAGTATACTCACCATCCGGATCTAAAACAGTTGGTAACAACCCTTGACGACAACGTTGAGGCAGCAGGGATATACACTTCCACCTCGGTCCAATTTCTCCATTCGCTAATACTTCTTGTAATCGACTAGGAGGACAATTAGAGAAGGCATTTCCTTCAATAGCTAGTTGAACAATAGATAAGACCGATCGCTCCCGATCAGTTTCTACAAGCACACTATGTTCTCGAAACTGACAACCCTAAGCAAAAAAAAAAAAAAAAAATTAAAAAAAAAACTAAATTTAAGTGCTCATACATACATGAGGACCTGGCACAGTTTCGTAACGGAATGTTTGTTGACCACAGCAGGTAAAGCGCCCAGCTGGACCAGTAGTACAACCCTCGGCCAGTGGTCCCAAAAAAACTGGCGGCTCAGGATGATAACGACACCAAAACATCTAAAGTACATTGAATTTTTTTTTTTTGTTAAATTAAATATTTTAATCGCATGCTTTACACAGTTACCTGATAAACCGGAAAATACATTTCACACAAACAACAATACAAGTAATGAGCTTGTCCCCAAAGTTTCCAATACACCAAACGCCATGACTTAGCCTCCTTGAATAATTGTGTTATATAGTAATTTAAGTCCCATGATGGCTCGCGTACATGTTCATTAATAATTTGACCCCACCTATTTAAACGTACATTACCAGGTGCGCACTGTATGTACGATTTCATGGTGTTGGTCAAACATTTTTGACACCTTAAAAAGATAACAAAATGCATAAGTGAAATTTTAGATTAGAAAAATGACACAGGAACTATACTTTGAGCACTTAAACAGTCCAGCTAAACTATAGTAGTGACCTCTTAATGCTTCTGTTTCTGGCTCGAAAAGGCTACAGATGAGCTTTATCCAAAGTCGGGGCAATAAACGATTCTTTTTATCGCTTACCATTTCCAGTTCTACATTAGTGAACATGGCGGCCATACGGGTAATAATAGTGTCATTTAAACAGGAAAGATTAGTGGAAACTCTGACTATATCCTCTAAATTGGTGTGGCAGAAGGTTAAGCAATCTAATATCAGTGGCTCCATCTAAAATTTAATAGGCAAATTAAGATTTATATTTTTATTTATTCTACACAAAACTAGAAATTACCTGTAAAAAGCAAGCTGAAACTAAAATGGGAATAACATTATTCACATTTAAATTTGGTGCCTCACCACAACTTTGATCCACATTAGTGCCGGTGCTGTTGCTGTTGCTATTGATACTTTCGGATTTTATCCATTTCATGAGCCATTCAAATATTTGAATGTCACAGTGAACTGATATATCCATTTCCGCAAGGTTTTGACCAGCTGTAACATCGGCAAAATAACCCATCTTGCTGACGAGTAATGTCTGAGGACACAAAAAAATCTTTGAAGTATTTTGAACCTCATCACAAACACGTATTACAACATCAGGTCTTCAGTAGACAAATTATAATAAAAGTTAATATTTATAAACCAAATGGGAATTTAAGTACTTACTCGGTTTTATTAAAGTTAGTTAATGTTGCGGTTTTTGATTGTGTAACACCTGATTTACCATTCACCTTAGAGTTGCTATCCTTATTAGATAACGCTGCTTCACCATCAATTATGTTATTAGATACTACCGCTGTTACGCCAGTTGTAGTTTCTTTTTGATTTTTTGTTTCCTTATGTTTGGGTTTCAGGCGAGTAGTATAGTTAGATGGTAACGGAACTGGACAAACAAAAGGTAAAACTGCATCCAAAATACCCTCATTTAAAACATAATCCAATTTTTCATTTAATTTCAAATGCAAACCTCCTTCATATTTACTTGATGACTCCTCTCTTAAATTTTTCGCTGACGTTGAAGAATTTCGAACTGCGCGAGCTGAATCACCACTACTCATGTCATCATTATCTTGAATTTCCTCAGCCGTTAAATGTTTATTGCGTTTGAAGCCAAATAAATTATTTACTAAACGATTTTGGTGTAACGTTTTAAATGGAATTGGACTGTGTGTTCCATTAGTTTTTAAATGATTTGTGTTTCCTGAGGGAACTTCTGCACCAGAAAATTTCTCGGTATGACTAAGATCCTTATGTTGCTTCTGACATTCATCATTATTATGGGAAATCATGTCATTGACATGACACGATAAATTTAAAAAATCCAAAAACTCATTTAAATTTATTGACTTGTCTTGAGTGTCTGCGCCGGCATTATTATAATTATTTTCATTGTTATGAGTTGTCGAGTTTAAAGAAAAATCTAAATGATTTTCAAAGGAACTCTTTCGTGAAGACATTGCAGAAGTGAAAAATAAATAAATCTGTTCTTAATTATTTTTCCTCTTTTAATCTTCGTTTTAATAAAATTTATATAACAAGGAACAAGAAAAAGTTTTACCTTATTAACAAACTGCTGTTACTAGGTAACGGTATCAAATTTCAAACGCGAAAATAAATAAATACGAAAAAAACAGTCACTTATTATTACTGTCTGTCTGTCTGTCCGTCCGTGTTAGTGTGGAAATCAAGTTCGGCGAGGCACCAGACCAGCTAGAAAAAATTTAAATTCGTCGAAGAGGTGATATTGAAAATCAGCAAGATTGGTCCATGTCCTTCGACGCAGCGGACACAACACCACTCCTACCTCTAATTTTGCTAATTGATTTGGAACAATGTCGTAACTCTAAACGAAAAAACAATTATATGGGGCGATAGAGAGTTAAAAAAATTTAAAAAAACATCAAGTGAAAAAATTGGCGCTCGCCCATATTTTCCTCTGCAATTTTCAAAATTTTAAAATCTCAATTTAAAGCTTTTGAAGAAATATTTAAGGAAGTACTAATATTTTAAAAAATGCTTAACCCATTAAAAGCCGATGATATTTTTATGCAAAATTTTTATTTAAAAAAAAATACATATTTACATACATGTAGTATATCAAAGATTCGGCAAAGCTGAATATATCACTCTTATTTGTTTTTTTTTTTTTTAATTTGTAAAATTTATAGATGATGATAATCTTTTTACTTACATATATAGGTACTCCCGACATAAATATCCATAGAAAATGAACTTTTGTTTTAACGGTTAGTTGAATCTCATGGCGAATCTTAAGTAAAATTTAATAATATCTATAATTGATTAAACAGTGGTTGTCAGGAACTACAGTTAAGGCCGTTATTTTAAGTCCCATCAAATAAATTCACGAAATAGTTTTTAATAAAACAGGAAATAAAATTGAAGAACATATCATACAGTTCAAAGATTTTAGTTTAATATAATAAAATCGGCAAGAAGTATACCACATCTGCTTATAATTGAGAATAATGACTATAACTTGAGCTTTTTTTTATTCACTGACCTGAATTTTCCACTATTCAGGCAATGCATTTAATTTACCAGACGATTCAGTTTCGTAACACAGAGAATAATATATAGAGATATCAAAAAATTAAAATAGGTTATCAAAGGTACACAATAGCAAAAAATTTTATAAAAATTGTTTAGATTCCGAACTACATATATGTTTGTATGTGCTTCAAATTGTACTAAAACCGGTTTAGCTGTATATAATGTCTGTTTTTCTCTTAGTTCATATAAAAATTTCGCCTCTTGGACTAAATTTTGTCTTGCGAACTAAATTTCGAAAATATACATAGCTTATTTCACTTTCCCTGATCGCACGAACAAGCAAACAAAATTATAAATAGATTAATTATACACTAGCTTATTGTACTCGGCGTTGCCTGGGTCTAATTGTAGGCACTATTTAACCTATTGCAGCCTTATTTACTATGGGGACTCCACTCCAAACACATGAGAAACAATATTTTGTAATCGAAAGAGTAATTTCAAAGAAAATATTAAAAATCTCATTATTACGCTTTTTTATAGCCTTCACTGCAGGTGGAAAAGTGTGTTTAAGTATATCATTCCGCTTGTTATTTCTAAAATATCCATTTCCGAACCCATAAAGTACTTATACACCCTTTTATTTAAAATATAATGGCTTTAATTAATTTTAAAGTATAAAAACGCAAACTAAAGGATATTTATTTATTCTTACCCTGAAGCCAGACGATCAAGTTTTCCTTTCAAGTTTTTCACACATACTGCTTGTCAAAATTTATTAAAATTGACAGCTGTGACGTAGGCTGCACGCAACTTGAAAGCAAGTTGAAATCAATATTATTTTCAAGATGGCATCGTCATATATATTTGTAGAAATAACAACAAAAAATACTTCAAAAGAATTGTATCAGCTGTTTTCTTGAACGTAAATTGAAACACTCAACTTGAACGAAAACTTGAAAGCAAGTTCTCAGCAAGTTCTTAAAGTGTGAGTGTATTGGTTAAAAAATGAGAGAAATTCTAAAACTTGAATGAAAACTTGATCGTCTGGCACCCTAGTTATCTTTAAAACTAACGGTAATAATTTGATCTCTAAAAATAAAAAAGTTGACAACACCGCAACGCAAAAAAAACTTGTACACTTTCGTTTTGTGTCACTGAAGGTTCCGTTACAAAATTTGTTTACAAATACTAATAAATTTGAGTTAATAATACTTAAAACTAATTATTTTTATTAACCGGTGCATTAATTACTGTAAAATAGAAGCAAATATGCCGAATAGGCAAATGTCAAAAGATTTTAAAGAAACAATTATAAGACTGTAAAAAAAAAGAAAAATCATCGCGTGAAATCGGGAAAATACTTAATAAAACTCGTAGCACAATCCATTTTGTAATTAAAACTTTTCAAAAAAGTGGATCTTGCGAAAGACCTTGGGTCGCCCAAAAAATAAAATAAAAACTGTCTAAACTGAACGACAAATCTGTAATATGTTAAAAAAGATCCAAAAATTTCCGCTGTAAAAATAGCTAATGAACTTAAAATTGGCGAAATAATTCATGTAAGACCACAGACTATTACAAACTTTCTCCACTCGCAAGATTTAAAAGGATACTCTGTTCGTATGAAACCTTTTCTTTCAAAATCAAACGTTAAAAACAGCTTAGCAATGCTGTCTGGAACACAGTAATTTTCACAGACGATTCGAAATTTAACATATTTGGCAGTGATGGTCGGAACTCAGTGTAGAGGAAGCAAGGCGAAACCCTAAAATCACGGAACATTGCACATACTGTTAAGCATGGAGGTGGAAGTGTAATGGTCTGGGGTGCCATGGGCGCAAACCTTGTTTTTATAGAGGGGACTATGAACAAGATTGATTTTCAAATATTTTAAAAAATAATTTAATTTAACCTGCTGAAAAAATGGGCTTGGCGGATAGTATTTTGCTTGTTCAAGACAATAACCCAATGCACTCTACCATTGTAGTTAGAGAATGGCTGCTTTATAATACAAAAAAGGTTTTATCTCACCCTCCCCAAATCCCAGACTTAAATTCCATAGAGCTTATGCGGGCTTATATAAAAAGAAAAATAAATAAATATCATATAGCCAACAAAGAAACCCTTAAAAACGCTCTAAGGGACATCTGGGAATCTATACCTGTAGAGTTTCCAAGAAGCCTAGTTAATTCTATGCCAAGAAGACTTCAAGCTGTTAAAGAAGCAAAAGGTCATCACACAAAATACTAAAAAGGAATATTTTTTATTAATTTTCTACAGTTACAATAGATAATAAGTTTTGTTTTTTTTTTACTTATAATTTTGTTTTTGTAGTTTTTTTTTCTTTTTATAAAATAGCTACAAAAATGTTTTCTACATGTAACTAAAATATGGATCTCAGGTTTTAATTTCACTTTAATAAACATATATTTCTTGTTATGGATACATTTTTACGCCTAAATTTATTTTGATTTGGGTACAAGTTTTTTTTTTGCCAACTATATATATATTCTGGCTTCTTGTGCATAGAGAAGTCGATTCAGCGATGTCCGTCAGTCCATCCGTGTTGAAATCCGCTTTTCCAATGAACTAGATAAAAAAATTAAATATCCCAATCAGTCATAGTTTCAGCAAGATCGGTCAATGTTTTCCGAGGCAGTGCGTAAAACACCACGCCTCCTTTAATACATATTTTAGTTCTTCATCAAAAGTTTTTCAGCTTAACCCTTATCCTGTATTGAT
The DNA here is from genome assembly GCA_937654795.1 of Cistogaster globosa. NCBI lineage: Eukaryota > Metazoa > Arthropoda > Insecta > Diptera > Tachinidae > Cistogaster > Cistogaster globosa. The sequence continues at coordinate 62,374,782 of OW569405.1, read as the reverse complement.
GAGTTAAAATTGCCCAAACAGTTTTATTGCTCATTCGTTTTTTAAATACTCAGAAGATTTTTTGAAACTTTAGTACAATTATTTGTTTAGGGAATACAATTTAACTTTAAAATGAAATTCTTGTAAATATTTTAACAAAGCGTGTGTGAAAGAACTTACGCATCCTGTACACTTGGGTCAAATATTCCCAATGCAATCAAATCATTGTGCGCATGTGGTAAGAGCTTAGTAACAAATTGTTTTTTTGTCTTTACGATGACACAAATAGCAGCATACCAAAAAATAAAATAAAGCGTAGCTATTTAAAAACAACACTAGTTTTTTTTTTTTTTTGTTTTTGGTTTTTATAACGGCAGTTAGAACAGCGAAAAAACTAAAAAAAACAAAAAATAGTAAGTAGAGCTGTTTTACCATAAATTAGATTACATTTCGTTCGGTAATGTATTTTTGCATTAAGTATATGTATGTGATAAATGCTGCACGCGTTTTGGAATCACGAAACCGGAGGATATACATCTTTTCTTGTGCAATCAGACTCAGAAGAGGAAAGTTCTTAGGACACATCAACTGAAGTTTCGTGCCAATTCGTTTCTGAAGCTACATTTTTTTATAATAGCGTAGATAATTGCGAAAGTGTTGGTCAGACTGCAAGTGAAGTCGAAACGTATCTATCAAAAAATGGGACAAATTTATGGTCAAAAGCATCAACAATAAAAGAAGTTGGAATATTTTCTAAGCACAACATTATAAATTTTACTCCTGGCCCAAAGCGTTACGCTATTTCTAGAGCGGGTAACATAGACAATAAAAAAGTAGAAACATATTTTGCAATTTTTAAATATTTAAGTGCCGTTTGTCCACCATTAAAAAGAGTACCTAAATAAGCTACTGCTATTGGGACATTGGAATCATTGCGCATTCGAGGATTTTTGCTGTACGTCGGATATAAGCCTGCTCCTCCGTCTCTGTAACCCCTATAGCTGACTGAAGCTTAAAATTTTTTAAAACCTTTAAATTGATTTTAATCAAAAAACCTTTTTATTTTCTTTTAAATTTTAAAAGTTGAATTTTTTGCAAGTGATATAATATAATTAATATACATTTATTTAATAATAACGCAGTTTTCTATGTATTCAAACTGATTTTATTCTGTCTATTGGACTTCATAAATCAGGACATGTTTACATTTTAATATATTTAAAATCGGATTTTGTGAAAATCGAATATGATGCTTACAAATGCTTGCTTGTAATTTCCTATACTCCCCCTTCTAATCCGTTTTTTTTTTCAAAATAAACATAGAATCTTCTACCTTCATCCAAAATATCTAACCATGTTTAAAATCCGTACAGCCGTAAATGCCCGTTTTCTCTTATTTCATCTAGCTCAGGAAACATAAAAGTATTGGACCTTAAGGTAGAAAACCTATCTATGTTTGGAATATCATTAAAATCGATTAGCCGGGAATTTGTTAAAATCGACTTGGACGCATAAAAATTTCGATAAAGGAGGAATTTGGTTTTGAGTATGTAAAATTAAAAAAAAAATAATTTTAATATTTTTAAATATTTAATTTTGATCAATTGTTAAGAAAACAGTAAAACTTACTCGTGGATACAAGCAAGTATATATGAAAAAAATCATTGAAAAATTTTTATGACCCTAAATACTTTTCCAAAAATGTCTAAATAGATTACATATCTGTGATTTATTAGCTTTAAAATGTGGTAGGTCCCATCCCGTAATCTATCTTAGTTTGTCCACAACTACCAAAATCCCTGAGAGAAACGACGTGTGGTCATAAAAATTTTTCAATGATTTTTTCATATATCCTAAATACTTTTCCAAAAATGTCTAAATAAATTACATATCATTGATTTACTAGCTTTAAAATGTGGTAGGTCCCATCCCGTAATCTATCTTAGTTTGTCCACAACTTCCAAAACCCCTCTTCATACTCTTTTGTACGAATATTTAAAGTATTTAAATATGTCCCAAATACGAAAACATATTTACAGATTTGTCCTAAATACGAAAACATGTTTGTAAATATGTCACAAATATTAAAAACATATTTAACTCGGCATATTTATCTTCACTCACTTGTAAAAAACATAAGACAGTCAATAGTTTTTCTGCTCCAATAGCATATTTTGAATCGAAAAATCTCGTTGCATGGATGGCGATTGTTAAAAATCCATTATGGAGAAGTCAGATCTAACATATTTTAAAACCCAGAAATAACAACAAAAAATAGTCATTAAAAAGAAATTTGGCTGTTGTGAAATGCATTTATTTTATATTTTAACATTTTGTATAGATGTAAAAAATTTATTTATTTATTATGTACTAACAAAGTGAAGAATTTTAAATCTATTCTTGATTTTTATCTATGTATACGAGTATAAAGTTAATAACAATATTTTATTTATAATAAAGATGGCAATGCGGTTTATCTCCTTTGTTAATACAAACTCATAATGGATTTGTTAAATAATTCTTTAAATATTAACATTTTCAATTTTAAGACTTTTAAGCATGAACGTTAGAACATCGGTAGCCTCTTCAATGCGTTTGGACGTTGGCTTTCCAGCACCATGTCCTGCTTTACTGTACACACGCAATAATATAGGATTTTTTTGAAATTCTGAACTGCGCACTGCCTCCTGAAGAGCAGCAGAAAATTTAAGTGAATGCAAGGGACTAACACGATCATCATGATCGGCTGTAAGTATAAGAGTCGAAGGATACTCTTCTTTCGAAGATAAGGGAGTATGTACATTGTGAAGTGGTGAATATTTCAGCAAGTTTTCGAAATGTTCCTTTTCATTGGGATTGCCGTAGTCCGAACACCATGCATGGCCGATAGTAAATTTATGGAAACGTAACATATCCATTACACCTACTTGAGCGACAGCAGCTCCAAATAGATCCGGTCTTTGATTTATGCAAGCACCTACAAGAAGTCCACCATTCGAACCACCTTGAATTACCAAGCGATCTTTGGTGGTGTAATTGTTAGCTATTAGATATTCAGCTGCCATTTGAAAATCATCAAAAACATTTTGTTTGTTTAACAAACGACCTGCATTATGCCATTTTTCACCATATTCGCCACCGCCACGTAAATTAGGATACGCCAATATGCCATCAAAAGAGTCAATAAACATTAGACCCGAAATACTAAAGGAAGGCTGCATACTAATGTTAAAACCACCGTAGCCGTATAAAAGACAAGGTTTTGGCTTAATAACGTCAGTTTTTTTGTAAATTATAAACATCGGCACTTTGGTGCCATCTTTGCTTTTATAAAATACTTGTTCCACCTTGTATTTGGCGGCTGAGAAGTTTTCCAAATTTAATTTTATTTCACGTAATACTTTTGGCTTGAAATCATTCCACTTAAAATCATAATGATATATTGTTCCTGGATTAAGGAATGACGAAAAATTGTAGAAAATCTCTGAATATTTCTTTTCTCCAGAAAAAGACACCACCGTACCAATATCCAACTTAAAATTATTAATAAATTTTCCATCTTTTAGAGAATTCACTTGCAAGACACTTTTAACATCTTGTATATAACAAAGAACAAGTTTGTCATCATCCACGCAACGGGCCCAGTCGAGAACATCAGTCTCATGTTCGGCAACTAGGGTTTCCCACTTTTCTTCGGCATAATTATCAAAGTCAATGGCTATTATACGATAATTTGGAGCATTTTTGTTTGTTCTGAAAAACACCTTGGAGCCTACATTTGTAACATAATGATAATCGGATTCAAATTTCTCCACAATCTTATGCACTTTTAGTTTGCCACTTATTTCGCCAGCTTCTTCTAAATTTGCATAGTAGAGAATATTATCGCGGCAATCTTTGACTATTGGCATTATAAGATATTTGCCGCAATCAGACACTTCAGCTTGAATACGCCATGTTGGCTCTTCTGGGAACTCAGCAATCAGTATATCTTTTTCCTGAGGTTGACCCACAAAATGATAGTAAAGTTTTTGGAATTCATTTTGTTTTGTCTCAGAACCATCAGTTTTTCCCTCTTGACCTGGATAGCGACCGTAAAAAAAGCCTCTATTGTCTTTTGTCCATGATATGTCTGAAAATTTTACTTTCTCTAAAACCTCATCTAAATCTTTGCCAGTATCAACATTACGAACATAAATTTTAACCCAGTCTGAACCACTTTCACTCAACCCATATGCCATATATTTGCCATCATCTGAAAAAGATTTTTGAGCCAAAGCAATAGTACCGTCAGATGAAAGAGCATTTGGATCAAAAAAAAGTCTTGGTTCTCCATTCAACGTGTCCTGCTGATACAAAACGCTTTGATTTTGAAGTCCGGTATTTTTGTAAAAATAATAATAGCTTCCATGTTTCATAGGACAACCATATTTTTCATAGTTCCATAATTTTGATAATTTTTCATTTATTTTCTTCCAAGCTTCAAAATTTTCTAAAAAGGGTTGGCTAATTTTATTTTGCAAATCAACATATTCCTTCGTTTCTTCAGAGTCGGGATCTTCTAACCAACGATAGACATCTTTGATTTCAACGCCGTGGAAATTATCCACATAACTCTCATCTTTTCGGGCACTTGGGTAATTAATAGATGTATTTTTTTCTTGAGGCATTTCAACAAGTTTTCGAACGGATAAAAATCTTTTTTTGAAAGAATAAGTTTGATGACAACACTTTACAGATCTCAATTGTCTAAATGCATGAGAATGAAAAATACTTTTCATTGTGTAACGAGAATAAACAGTCTTCTTCTTTTTATTTTTACTCGTTGAAAGACTGCCCCTAAGTAGGCTTGCCAGGTTTAATGAATACGTTTGTTAATTAATGAATATTTACAAATATATCTGTGGTCACAAGCAATAACAGCTTCACTTGTTTTTTAGAAGTTTTCAACAGCATTTTAATATTGTTGCGTTAAATTAGGGAATATCGACTTTAGCTGTTTAGATTTTACGGTAAAAAATACTCAGTTTTTAAGGTACAAAGATGAAATTTGATTTCCATTATAGATTCGAGTGTTATATGTATAATGTTAGCAGCACATCTGTGATTAGCAGTAACTCAATTTGTTCTTAACCCGACTTTAGCTGTTACTGCTTGTGGACGCAGATATTTATTGTACTAAATATTTAGTTCATTTGATTCGAAATCTTTTTCAAAATCTTCGTCGTTGACACTGGGTTGTTTTTGACACTAGCAAGATTTCAAATAGCAATATAATAAAAAGACATAATAAGAAATGGAAAACAAGGAACATCTCTTATTATTTTGTTCATCGAGAGCAAAGAAAAAAAAAATCCAATTAGACATAACGCTGTTGTGTAAAAAAAAGCGTAAACATTGGTTGAACATAAAATTTTAAAAATTAATTCAAATGCATTATTATACCCATGTACATAAGTTAAAATAAACAATAATAACAACGATTCTTTCTACATATTGCTACACATGTTGAATTACAGATTCGTTACACTATGTCCACACGAGACGAATTTTCATCATAATGCCTAATATAACGCTGGCAGAACAATTGTCAAATTTATATTAATATCAGCTCAAAGGGGTAGACGTTGATGATTTAATATTATGATGAATAATTCTTTATTGGTCATTCTGAAAGCAATAGATCCAAACAATTCTGTCTAAATGTTATTTTTTGAACTTTCGGTTGGTTTTGATAATAATAATATAATAAAAAAATGCCTAAGCTATAATAATTTAAAATTTTATTAAAAAAAATATGCGTCAAAAATATAATTACATATAAAATGACTTTTCATATCATGATGAATTTATTAGTCTATGAGCTCTGACGATTATATCATAACGATGATATAATACTAATAAATGAAGTCTACACAGGATGAATTTTCATCATGATATAAATTTGACTTTCATCAAGATATAAATTCATCAGGTGTGGACTCCCTATTATGGCTCCTTTTGGGAGGAATATGTTCCTAATTTGACAGATGATGTGTTTGTGGCAACTTTTAGGATGAGCCGCCAAAGTTTTTAGTTATTATCCTTAAAACTTATATACTTTAACAAAAGTGATACAACTTTCAGAAAATGTATTCCCCTTTAAAAACGAGTTGCTATCGGTCTTTATTGTCTCAAGTCTTTTCTGAATACGCATCAATTGCACACATGCTTGGATTATCCAAAGCACGTGCATGCATTATATTGCAAGAATTTTGTAATGAGGCCTTGAAAACTCTCTTAGAAGATTATTTGCCATCGAATTCAATAAATTAAACAAAAATACAATGGGGCTTCCAGAATGCTTTGGAGCGATAGGTATGAATATAATATAATCTATATTATATAATATATACATATGTTTAAAAAAAATGTTTTATGTTTTAATTTTGCACCATTTTTATTTTTTCTAAATAGATGGATGCCATTTCCTCACAAGGGATGGTACTCAGTTGTTTTGCTCGCTATAGTTGACTGCAGACATTGATTCTCATATATTAATTAATAAGATCTCTGCTTAGACAAAAAAATGAATAATCCTATATTCAAAAAGGATTTTTTACGACAGGGTAAAAAATTTCTGTTTTGTTAATAGGTGATTCTGCTTCTCGGCTATCTAAATGCATGAAGAAACCTTATCCATTTTACGTAAATGCATCAGAAAAGCACTAAACATTTAATTACACTTTTTCAAAATGCCGCAGGATTGTTGAAAATACATTCGGACATTTAAGAGCACGGTTTCGACCACTTGGAAAGCGCATAGACCATAAAATTGACAATATAAACAATGTAATTAAATGTTACTGTTTCCTGCACATCTCTGTAAACAACAACAACAACAACAACAACAACAACAACAACAAAATCTTTAATGAAATCTGGCAAGGCAATAGTGAAGAACCCAGAAGTCAGTCGAATTGTGAAGATTTTTTATGTGATTTTATCCTTAAATGCGAAGAGATAAGAAGTGCAATTGCAAATTTTCTACTCAGTAAATAAAAACAAATAAAAATATATACATATAAAAATATATACATACGAGTATATACAAATAAAAGTTTTTTATTTATTTAAGAAACTCTTTAAAAATTTATTTCTCTCTTTCTCTACTTCAATTAGCTCCATCTGTAGTTATAGTATTTTTGAGTTCACCTCCGCATCTCTCTCTTCCTCCCTTCTAATAATGTCATTGGACTCTTAAATTTGATATAGCACTATTGTATGGCATTCAATATTGGCTTGTGAGTGCCTATTTAATGTTATTAGTATGTCTGGTAAAGAAAAAACACATGATTATTAAGATGCATAAATATTTTTCTGTTAAAAAGTGGTTGTTTACCTATAATTTCGTTTATAACTAACTCAATCGCGTTTGATTTAATGATCCTAAAATAAAGTGGACTCTTTCAAAATAGGGCCAATTTGATGGCAATCCGCCAGATGTAGTTAATAATTAATTTATGAACAAACATATAATTTAAAAAACTACCTATATTTGTTAATGAATTTGTGTATTTTTACCCTTACTTCCTCTTGAGATATCATGCCATCCGATATTTCTTGATAAATATGGCTATTTTTACGGCACCCTCTAAAATCTTGAATGTAGTATCCCCAAAGTGTTATTAAGAGACACTCTTCCTCTAATTTCCATGCTTTCTTTTTCTTGTAAATTCGTTTTCTGTAAAGAGTGTAATACATACATTCATAAATAATAATATGCTAGGCAGACATAATAATCAAAATTACATACCCTCTGTTAACAACTTGCAAATCGTTAATATTTTTTATTTCATTTGCACTATCCATTTTCTTTTATTATTTAAAAAAATTTTTTTAAATATGAATTTTAATGGCATGGTGAACGGTGGACACTATTAAGTGCCAGTTGCAAAAAAACACGTGCGCGTTGCGTCTTTAATTATAACCTTACTTTTTAAAGAAGGAAAATCTGCTCGCAAACAGACGTTCCTTCTTTGAGATAAAGTAGCAAACTGATTTTTTAAATTACATTTTTTTATATTTTCTATTTTTTTATTTTTTATATTTATTTTATATTTATTTGGTTTTTTTTTTTTAAACAGCAGAGTATATAAGTTTTTAATTTTTCTTTCAATATTTCGCCACACCTTTGGGTGGCATCTTTAGGAAACAGGAAATAAAATTTTTAAAAAATTATAAGTTTTTCAAAAACAAATTGAATTAATTTTTGTAACTAATAAACAATATTTTTATTTTAAAACTGACCAAGTGCTTGTTTAATTATAAAATAAAATTAATTGAAATATTATTTTTTTATTATATTTTTTTATTGAATATCAGTTTAAAATATATTAGGTATAAAAAACCTTCATATATTTAAAATTACATTAAGGAAAAATTTATTTTAAAAAACCTCAAAAAAACTTTAAAGTTATGATGTAATTTGTCAAACTAATCAGCAGCAAAGATTCTCTCTTTTCAAAAGAACATTAGTGATTGCTAAATAAATTTCTTATAGTTTCAAAATAAGACGATCTTCATTTTTTTAATGACAGCGTCAATTCTCTTACTAATCATTTCATGCTCAAATTTTAAATATAGTAAGTCAGTGGGGAAGGTTTTTTATTATTTTTAAGTTTTTATTTTGGATTATTTGAATCTTCTTTGTATGAGTTTTAGCAGTTTTGCTATACCAGACTTGGCAACCATAAACGGCGGTTAAGACGGTACGACTTTACGTACGTAAAATCCAAGAGAAAATAATATAAAATTCCATCCGTATTTTACACAATTTGTATACATAGGTTTTTCGGCGGTTTGCAGAAAAATCATCTAATGATTCGTAATTGTTTTTTGAAAATTTTCAAAAAAACATTGAGAGCCATACGACTGTCAAATTTTCATCCGTAAATGCTCTCAATTTGTGCAGATTCATTACATATTTAGTTTACACGATCCCACTGGTACTATTCTGCACAAAAACTTGACATGTCGTAAGACTTCTATGACCATGTAAACCGCCCTTTAAGGATATGGTTCACAACCACACTTTATTGACTTGCCACATATGTATGTATACAACCTAAATATTTAATATTTTCACTAGTAAAAATGACATTCTTTTTAAAATCAAGCAACATAACTCCAGTACTTTCGCGCTGACTTCATTGTCTTAAAATTTTTGTGTGGTAGAATACATGTGGTTTCTGTTATATTTATTTTTATACCCTTCACTACAAAAAGTGGAAAAAGAGTATATATAAGTTTGTCATTCCGTGTGTAATTTCTACAATATCTATTTCCGACCCCATGAAGTATATACATATATGCTGAATCCTTATGCAAATCATCATGCCCACCTAAAATTTTTTCATGTCATTTGGAACAATTTAGTAACTCCAATCAAAAAAATAAATGAATGCGGCGATAGAGAATTAAAAAATAAGAAATAAATATCAAGTGAAAAAATTAGCGTTCGCCAATATTTTCCGAGTTGGGGGGCTCTGAAATTTTAAAAATTTTTTAAATATCAATATGGGTGTCATTTTAAAGCTTTTGAAAAGGTGTTTAAGGAAATACTCCAACCAACTTCACTAAACTATACTTACATAGATAGTGAAGGGCATATAAGATTCGGCATATCCGAATATAGCCCCTTCCTTGTTCTATTTTAGGTGTTCTGATAAGCGGCTGATGAGATTGGTTGGAACCACCTGAGAGGAGAAATATAGTGAGCTAGGCCAAAACCTCACCAACCGGTCCGTAAAAAGAAATGTTTATTTAATCGTGTTCAATTGCGATTGATCGCAAATTTGAGCTTTCCGAAACACTATGCTGACATTCCCAACCTGGAAAATATTTTTAACATGTACACGTTAAATACTGAGCTCTGCAAATACTTGACACAGATATATACTCATGAAAAATTTCGTCGTGTAAGTTTCCGAGAAATGCCACTCAAAGCAAATTCATTTCAAGGATTTTAACACGCCGTCTTGACGAGACATTATTTGTTCAACCATTTAACAATTTCAGAACTTATGTTCGAACAACAATGTCTGCCATTAAACGTCACTTTCATTTTAAAAATTCTAAAAAAGATTAAACTGAGGCAATGTTTAAACCAAAAAGACTTCAAATTTTTGTATGCATATGTAATTGTATATTATTAAAAAAAAAACAATAATGAATAAAAATATATTTAGAACTGTGAACAAACAATACATGATTTCTCCACATGGGAAAACATGATAAAATTTTTGTGCCTTCTTTTGTCGACGTTTTGTTCATGTGCGAACAAATGAATGGCTTATCAACCCGTGAATGTCAAATATTTCCCTTTTATATACAAAAGCTGAAATTGCTGAAAACTCTACAACTGTCAAAATGACATTGAATGTAGCACAAAATGTATCCGCTCTTTTCCGGTAAAATCGTTCATTATGGTAGGTGTCCGATTATTAAATTTTTTGAAGAGATCGTGAAAGTTCAGTAGCATCTGTGCATATTTCAATTAAAATGAATGAAACTTAAGTGCATAAGAACTTATTTTAGAATTTGCTAGTGAAATTTCACAACAAGAATATGTGTTAAGAAATAAAAGAGTATAGTAGTGCTTATATACTCTTTATTTAAAAATACTAATTTCTATTTTTATATATTTTCTTAATTTGGAAATGAACAGGGTCGTGTCAGAACCAAAACAGTCAAGAAGGCCGCTAAGGTCATCATTGAAAAATACTACACCCGCTTGACTTTAGATTTCCATACAAACAAGCGTATTTGTGAAGAAGTTGCTATTATACCAACCAAGCCCTTAAGAAACAAGATTGCCGGGTAAGTTGCAACATAAATATGTACATTTAGTGCACAAAAATATTAATTGTTAAAACAATTTTTTTAGTTATGTTACACATTTAATGGGTCGTCTTCGCCACTCGCAAGTTCGTGGTATTTCCATTAAATTGCAAGAAGAAGAACGTGAACGTCGTGATAACTACGTCCCTGCAGTCTCTGCCTTGGAACAAGATATTATTGAAATTGATCCTGACACAAAGGAGATGTTAAAGCTTTTGGACTTCCACAATATTCGTGGTCTTCAATTGACTCAGACATCTACCAACACTTACAGCCGTAGAAATTAGACAATGTTCAACGTTTTAATCAATAAAAATAATTGATTTATAAGAAAGGACGAAAAGATGATTTTATTCGCTTAGAAGACATACAAATTCGAATGATTTTCTTTTCGAATCGAAATACAGAATAACACCCCTGATTGACTCGAATTCAGAATAGGGTTTAAAGCTAGATTCTCAGTACAATTTGGTACAAAGAATTGTAATTTACCTATGATTTGACTACCCAGTTATAATGCCAAAAATTTCAATGACCAAGGACACGGACAAGGGTTGACAATAAATGACTGATTCGATTAGCAAAAAGCATTTACTTTAATTTTTTATGAAAATTAAGAGTTGAACTGTTGATATAAATGAATTAAAATTTATTTTTTGGCTTGAGATCATTTTTTAATTTCTAAAATCCTTTTTTTTTTAGAAAGAAACATTAATTTACAAATGTATGCGGACTTTTCCAAAGAAAATAAAAATTAGACACTGGCAGAATGAAATTATTTTCCAATTTTCAAAGGCTAATGAAAATATTCATTGTTGTTGACGGTCTAGAAAAAATGATCAAGCAAGTTTGGCAAACGAAGAAAGTTTTGGGTAAAATGTCATACAAATTATAAATCGACTTGTACTTAGAACGCTGTGTTTTGGGATCAGGGCATAAAAATTGATTTAGCAGTTTCACACCTTGAACTAGTTGATGGATTTTTCATTTACTAGACAATATTTTTTAACCGCGTCATAAACTTAAACATGCTTAAGCGAAAAAATAACGGAGATAAGTTACTACCAATGATTAAAACACCTGTATGTTTCAAACTACTCTTCTGGTAAAAAAGACATTGTTATTTATATATTATATACATGTATTACTTAAGTTCATTTACCAGGTTTGTAGCGGTTCAACCCTTTTAAATTAAACTCGAACAAAAATAATCCCTTGTGATGCGGAGTGTTTTAAAAATGAACCCCTTCAGTAGTATTATCATTATCTGATGCTATTAAAATCATATAGTGAAAGGCAAATAACCGAAGGTCTTACGCTAGGGTTTGTTATTTCTCCAATATTATATTCGTTGTACCCATCGCAGAAAAAAAAGAAGCAGCTTTTTATGCTGACGACTTTGTCTATATGTTACGTCACAGAGTCTCGATTCAATTAAAAATATAGATGGAAAGTTAAAGATAACAAAACTAAGGTTTTCATATATCCAACAACAAATCTTTTTTAAAATTTTTTCTTTTGATCATCTTCAAATATATAAGCTGCATTAGTATGAGAATTTACTTAAAGTACTACAACAATTTTAAACTATATAGTTAAATATAAGAAACTTTTAAAAAGAGAGTGTTAAGAAAACCTTGTACAAACTTTTTTGCAACAAATCTCAAACGATATCCTAGATAAAAAACTGAATCAAACATGTTTAATAATGTGACAAATCAAATAAGTGTGGTGGCTTACTGTATCCTGACTTAACTCGGCTATGCCGAGTCCTATCTACTTTTCACATAAATCGGCACAAAAAATTCTTTTTCTTTTCGTTCCCACGACATTGGATCTCCGCTCCGGAACGACCCGAGTCTATATCGGTCAAAGATTGTCAACCCAGCAACAGCTGTACAAACCGAAAGTTTTTTTCTCAGAGAATAACTCTCGACAGCAGCATAGCTGTTACAACAACAAATTTTTTTCTCACATTAAGATTTTTATCGAATCGCAAAACTTATTTGCTGAGGGTTGTTGTACCAGATTAGTAAAAGAAGAGGTTACTGTATAAGATGCTAATATTGTTTACTCATTTATCGAAGTAATCAAAGCCTTAAGACCAAACATATACCTGTTAGAGCAAAAACAAATAAATACTTGCTTAATTCATATTGAAGTGCTTTTCAAATAATGTCGTAAAAAATATGACGTCAGACCTGTACACCTGGAATGTATAAAAGGGAAAAGTTAAACTGAAAAGTTCGTCATTTTTTTTATAAAAATAGTTGGTAGTGTACAGAATTGAAAAATAATAGAAATAAAAAGTTTCTATCATCAGAAGTGGGATAAATTTAGCCTACACTGCACTCTATTGGGAAGATGGCTGAAGATGACTTCAATCTAAGAGGTCAGATTACGGAAAATTTGAACCTGCAGGAGGAAAGTTCAGAGTCGAAATCTAACAATTTTGTAATTACGATGAAGGCAATTAATAAAATTTTGGAATCCACACAAAAGTCGCAATCAACCGACGCATTGGTGGGTTTTCCAAGTTTTGATCCGGATCACTCCCGCGTTGATATTCAGAAGTGGTGCGCGGATATTGATACAAGAGTACAACGAGACGGTTTGCAGAATTTTGACATTTTGCCCAGAATACAAGTTTCTCTGCTTGGGAGAGCAAAATTATTGTTCAATAAGTACGGATATCAATTTTATAGCTGGCCGGACTTACGTGCTTCTTTGATACACGCTTTTTCTAATGGTGCAGACATTATTACACAACTCAGGAAGGTTGTCAACTCAGAAAGCAATGAATATGCTTCCTATACGGAGTTCGTAATGGAAAAGGTTTGTCAAATTAATCAATTACCTTTTGAAATTCCAGAAGACAAAATGGTCAAAATTGTCATCGGATGCATTAGTGAGGATAGTTTAAGAAATTCTCTTACATTTGTTATGCCATCAACTGTGCAAAGTTTGATCAATCATTTGTCTTCGATACGTGAAAAACCTTTGAGAGAAGTAGAAAATATAACACGCCGTTTGCCAGATGATAAAACAGTATCAAATATTAAGAAAAAGGACAAGTTACCTAATCCATTCGTCCTTTAAATGACAGTAAAGACGAGAAGGATATTAGTAACTAATATAAGGTAAATTTTTTAAAAAACAAAATTCTTCATCCAATAAGAATCGAATTCATGAACAAGCTTAAGATTGGCTCTGAGTCATAACTTTCAGTTTAGGTGTTGAAGTTTTGAACAAGCTTAAGATTGCCTCTGAGTCATAACTTTCAGTTTAGGTGTTGAAGTTTTGAACAAGCTTAAGATTGCCTCTGAGTCATAACTTTCAAGTGATAAGTGTTGATTTGCAAACAAGCTTAAGATTGCCTCTGAGTTGCGATTCAAAAAGTAACATCTGAAATAATGATTCTGTTTACAGCTCTGGATATCTGGTGGTTAATTATACAAGGGGACAGATAACTGCTGTGGAATTTGAAATAATGAATTCGTGGTTTCTGTAAACTGTTTGTTTTTTGTGATTTTATATTGATCTTTCTGTAATAAACAAATGATTGTTTTGAAAACAAGAAGTTCGAATTCATCGAGAGCGATGATTTTACAGGATGGCCGTGTTAGAGCAAAAACAAATAAATATGTACTTGCTTAATTCATATTGAAGTGCTTTTCAATTAATGTCGTAAAAAATATGACGTCAGATCTGTACACCTGGAATGTATAAAAGGGAAAAGTTGAACTGAAAAGTTCGTCATTTTTTTTATAAAAATAGTTGGTAGTGTACAGAATTGAAAAATAATAGAAATAAAAAGTTTCTATCATACCTATTTCTTCTAAACAATACCTAAGCAGTGGTGAAAAGCTCACATGTTTCTTACCTTTAAAATTGTCTCAACTTTGTATGAGGTTCTTTAAAATGAACCTTTTCCCTAACACTATTCTTAAAAGTTCCTTAAATTTAATTTAGAACACAACTGTTGTAGAGCTTCTTCGTAAGCTAAAGTTCACTTTGTGGTCAAAATTCAACCAAGTTTATTATTAAACACAATTTTGTTTCACTTTGTATACTTCAATTTTATTAATATATGAGCCGTTTGTTTTCAAAGTGGCATAAGTCACTTTATCAAAAAAGTATAAGAAAAAATTTAAATGTGAAGATCTGGTACGATTTTACGTTGACTTCACTTTTAATTTAAGAACAAGTATCCTGAAGTGAAAGTAAAGCTGAATTCCAAAATGTAAATTACAAAGTTTGTATACTTTTTGTTTAAACAGCGGTATTTAGATCTTGTACATATACAAGTTGCGAAACAAAGCATCAATCTAGAAACTGATGCGCTAGTTGCTCGGTTGTAACGTTTCTAATACTTGTATGCGACATTTCGGAATGGTATGCATTGGAAACATTTAGTACCACGGCATTATGAAACACGATACATAGTTCGAATGTAAAACAACTGACGTTTTGGAAGTCAGCTTAAACCTTCTCGAAAATTGGCCTCAATACTTTTAAAACCTTTGAAACACATACTGTGAGCGTCAAAAAAAGTAAACAGTTGGTTTATCTGCATTAAAGCTTTAATAACAGGAAAGATTTAAGTAGAAATTAAAATGTTTAATAACAGTTTAAGAGGCTTATAAAATAAGAGTTTATTTCAGTATTAACCAAAATTAAAAACTAAACAAAAACAAAAATAATTTAGTTCATCTTAAAATACTGCTATTTTTATGCGTCAAAAAAGTAAACAGTGGCGATATTGTTTTGTTTTGTTCTTTTTTTAATATTTCGGGCAAAAACCGTCAACTCTTTGAAAAGCAGTTATTAATCTAGTAAACTAGTGTAGTAAATATATTTTTGAAGTTTTCTATTAATTTTGTCAGAAAATATTGCAAAAATTACAAGTTTTAAAAAATGCCTAAGCAAACTACCAATGAAACGAGAAAAATCTTTTAGATTTGCATAAAAAAAATAAATTCTTGCGTGAAATTGGAGAAATTGTCGGAAGGAATCATTGCACTATAAAAAAAATTATAGATAAATATGTTAAGCATAATACAATAAAAGATTTACACCGGCCGGGGGGACCAAAAAGACTTACTGGCACAGAAGTACGAGCAGTACTTTGAGAAGTTAAGACAAATCCTGTGTCAAGTGCTGTTCAAATAGCAAAAAATATAATAGAGACATCTGGAAAATCAGTCAGTGCCAGTATAGTTGAAAGGGAACTGCACAAAAATGGACTGCATGGCAGAGTTCCTCGAAAAAAGCCATAGATTTCTAAAGTAAATCAACAGAAGCGCGTAGAATTCGCAAAAAAGTACAAAAACGAGGGTGTTGATTTTTAGAAAAACATAAAACATACCGATGAGAGCAAATTCGAAATATTTGGAATGAAGAAGCCTCCAAAGATTTAAGCTTTTCATGAAAAGTGTATTAAAAATACCGTCAAACATGGTGGAGGTTCGGTTATAGTCTGGGGCTGTATGGCGGCATCTGGTGTCGGCAATCTAGTGTTTATTGAGTCGACAATGAATAAAATGGATTACTTAAACATTTTGAAAGAAAACGTTGCCCCCAGCGTTGAAAAATTAGAACTTCCTAACAACTGGGTCAACGATTCAAAACATACATCGATGATTGTTAAGGAATGGTTGTTATACCGAACGCCTAAGACTTTAGATCACCCACCTCTGTCTCCAGACCTTAGCCCTATCGAACATATTATGGGAGCACCTTGATATAAAAATCAGACAAAGATCCATTTCCAATAAGGACGATTCGAAAAAGGCTTAAACTGAAGAGTGGAACAAAATATCTGCAGACATTACGAGAAATCTTGTGGAATCAATGCCAAGAATATTAAAAGCGGTGCTAGATAAAAATGGAAAACAAACAAAATACTAAAAGTTAATCTATTTTTAGTTTCTGTACCTAACTTGCTTATTTAATAGAATCTGTTTACTTTTTTTGACGCATAAAAATAGCAGTATTTTAAGATGAAGTGAATTATTTTTGTTTTTGTTTAGTTTTTAATTTTGGTTAATACTGAATTAAACTCTTATTTTATAAGCCTCTTAAACTGTTAATAAACATTTTAATTTCTACTTAAATCTTTCCTGTAATAAAAGCTTTAATGCAGATAAACCAACTGTTTACTTTTTTTGACGCTCACAGTATATTTAAATATGTGTATCTGCTTAAAAGCAAAGTGACTTATGCCACTTTTAAAATAAACGGCTCATATGTAAAGCAACTTATGGGGTAATTTATTTTTTAAATACTAAACCGATTTAGATGAGATCAAGACGGTGCAGAACAGCTCGACAATATCTAGAAATATGTGAGAATTAATTACATCGGTTTATAAACATTTATACCGAAATTCATGTACATTATCAAGGCGAATCAATACTAGGTGGTCGCAATACTAGTTCTATATTTTAACCAAGGTTCTAAGGGACCGTTACAGTTTTATTAAATGTGTAGATTTGGAGATTTAAATGAAAATGACTAGCATGTAGAGAGGAACTTCGTCTCAAATCAAGAAAAAATCTCAAAAATAACTTTTCTGTCCGCCCTAGACACTTTTATCTTTATTCCAAATTTCGCACACATTACTTATAACAAACTCAACTGGCGACGTCTTATGCTTCATAAAATAACCTTGAATCTGAGCTGGACTAACTGGCATACAGGCATTTAAAACAGCTTTTGCAAACTGATGAGCATAATTATTTGTTGAAATCTCAGATCTGTAGAATCTATTAAACATTTCAATCAATTGATATTCAGAACAATATCCTACGTAGGTTTTTAGATCAACACGCCCTGGCCTTATTAGTGCTGGATCTAACCTGTCTATATAGTTAGTGGTCATAAAAACTATACGAGCTTCAGTAGATGCCACTCCATCTAAGCAATTAAGCAAACCGCTGAACGTCACTCTATTTAAGCCGTCATAAGCTGCAGAAGTTTTGGAACAATCTTCTCGAGAAGTGAATGCTGCATCAATATCTTCTAACAGTATTATTGATTGCTCTGGCGCTACATTCAAAAGATGGTTAAGACGATCGTCTGTAAGTCCACGTTCTGAAAGGTTTAAGAGACATATTCCATACTCCAGTTCCCCGGCCAATGCCGTAATAAAACTAGATTTACCGCACCCAGGGGGACCATAAAGAAGGTAACCTCTGCGATAAGGTATGCCTCTATCTGCATACCATTGGGAGTTACTTATAAATTCCTTACAATCAGAAATTATTTCATCTCTTATGCCTTTATCAAGTACAACTGAATCCACTGAACGTCGTCTGCGCGGATGACCAAATGGCCTCCATTCAGGTCCCATTGCAGTATATATAACCGTTTTTCCCTCCGTTGCTTGCATTGCTAGTTGCCGGGCGTCTTCCAGGATATCAAAGTAAAGTTGTTTGTTTCGACCAAAAGCAGTAAGAGTAACCGTCTCCCATGGTACACCCATATGAAGATCTAGAGTCTGTTGTTCTCGCGTTCTTTCTACCTGAATCCATACACCACGATAGTACATTAGATGTTTTCCAATACTAGGAATAAATTCATACTTTGTTTGAATTTTTCCAGTTTCTTTTTGCACAAATGATGTCTCAACACTTAAATGTTGTGTTTCACGAGCGCCTCTTGTAGTTATCCACTGAAGGAGCCATTGATACGATTTATCACGACATGGAACTTCTAGCGTTATCATTAAATGACGACGAAAAAGAACCAAACTGCCTTGTAGGGCCTTTCGTAAAACAGCTGCACCAGCACCTATTCCGAACAAGCCAAATCCAGCACCAAAATATGGATTTGTTGAAAGACTGGATATCAATTCATTTAAAGGCATCCTTTACCTAATCAAATTATTGAAGCAGCCGATATATATTTTTGACGCCGCCAAAGTGATAACCACGTCAGTGGTGTATTATCGGCTCTAAATTTGAAATAGTTCAAGGCGAATTAATTTACAGATGGCTATAACAGCCCTGCTGATTTTTGTTTAAAAATTAAAAATTTTTAAACAATTTTAAAAAGTAAAAAAAAATAAATATATAAAATTAAATTTCAAGCCCAAAAGAATGAAATATAAAACATTTGTGCATTTTTTCCTTAACACTGTATTTTTAAAACTTTCTTATATTTAATTATATAGTTTAAAATTAATGGAGTACTTTTAAGTAAATTCTCACATTATTAAACCTTTATGTTTTAAGTTTATATTCAATTAAAAATCTGCTACAAAAAAAAAAAAAAGATTTTTTTAAACAAAACTTTTTCTTAACACTGTCTTTTTAAAATTTCCTTATATTTTATTAAGTAGCTTGTAAAGTTCTAAGATTATTTTGTAAGGAAGAAGATTAATGAGAATTTCGGTGATTGTTTAAAAATTCAATGTAAAATTACCTTTTATTTACACTATTACACTTTCACATATCAAGCATAACGAAAATTCGCAGCAAACCATATGAGCTGGTTTATAATCAAGAGCTCTTAGTTTATTTTAGAAAATACTCTTTCTTTATAGCTTTTTTTCTGAAACAGAGGTGCTATTACAGCCAAAATAAAAGAAAAAGCTCCCCAGGTGGATTCTTTTAAGAGTCTTTTATCAGAGTGATCATTTAATGGTTGGCTGGGTTATGAGCAGCGTAAAAACCATGATAAGTAAAAGTATTAGTGTTTAGAAAAATTTCTAAAAATGAATTCGTATTACACTTTTTTCAAAATATTTAGGCATTTGTCAAATAATACTAAAGTTTAAGTAAATTCTCATACCAAGACGAATTGATAACCAGGTGGTATCATCAGCATCAAGTACTGTTCGAAATAACGTCAAACTTATTTTCAATTCTGTTTATTTTTCGTTTCTTGTGTTTTTTATTTGTTATATATGAACATACGCTCTAGTTGAAATGATTAAAACCAATTAAATTTTTGTTTTAGTAGGGCATATCTTTCTCTAGAGAGAATAATTTTACTTCAATCGGAAATGGAATTTTTTTAAGATTTCAAAAATAACAACGAAAAGATCCGAGTTTAAGACAAGTTTTTAAGTTTATTTTTTAATTTTTACAAGCAATTGCATTTAATTTAGTTTAATAACTATGACTATTAGAAGAAAATAAATTATTTTCTACTAAACATTGGTGAAAAATGGACAAGAAGAGTATTTTAAATAGTTAATGCCCTATCAAGCCACTGCGAAAGAAATTGGGCCATATCATATAACTGTTGTCGGAAACTTAAAAAAGATTGAAAACGATGGTAAGAAATGCAAGGTGTTTCTATGTAAAAATAAATTTACATGTATATTAGGATTGGCTATAATCATTTGATTCTGAGTGTATGTATGCTTGTTCCAAGATTAAGCTTATTCCACAATTTTTTGTAATGTTCTTCCTTTACTGAAACAATGTTTTTTATTTTAATTTTATTTTTGTTATGTTAAAATTAAGTGCCTGGTTTTTTAAATATTGTTATTCAAGGTACATTTATTTTACTAGGTAATAGCGGCTGTACGTCAAATATAACATTTGTAAAAACAACTTGGCATTTTATTGTTGCTTTGTGAGTGGAAATGTCGAAAATAGAAAGAGAAGATAAAAGATAATGGAGCTAAAAACAAACGCTCTCTTTGTTCTGCATATGCTTGTTGTTGGTGTTTTTTGAAATTCGTAAACAAAAGTTGTAATATATAAACAACTTTTGACATGTCCAACCATAAACTGGCTTGGCTGACGACACTACCTAGTATAATAAATGCACCTTGATCAAGGCGAATCAATACCAGGTGGTCGCAATGGCGAATTCATTAATTTTGCTTAAAACCTAAAATGTCAAACCTTGACCTTGATTGTTATTCTTGTTTTGAATATTTTGACTGTTTGCTTTGTATATTTTTAATGTAAATTCAAATTTTATTCGCTTCAACCATTTCTTTTTGAGACGTCCTTGTACAAAAAAGTTACTTTGTTGTATCGATTCGCCGATGACTATACCTTACACTATGTCCACACGAGACGAATTTTCATCATAATGCCTAATAAAACGCCGGCAGAACAATTGTCAAATTTATATTAACATCAGTTCAAAGGGGTAGACGTTGATGATTTAATATTATGATGAATAATTATTTATTGGTCATTGTTAAGGCAATGTGTCCAAATAATTTGGTCTAAATGTTGTTTTTTGAACTTTCGGTTGGTTTTCATTATAAAAATACAATTAAAAGAATACCAAAGCTATAATAAGTAAAAATTTTATTAATAAAACTATACGTCAAAAATAAAATTACATATAAAATGACTTTTCATATCATGATGAATTTATTAGTCTATGAGCTCTGATGATTATATCATAACGATGATATAATACTAATAACTGAAGTCTACACAGGATGAATTTTCATCATGATATAAATTTGACTTTCATCAAGATATAAATTCATCAGGTGTGGACTCCCTGTTATAAATTCGTCTTTACTGGGAAGTACCAAATAATTACCTTATTACTTCCAAAAAATAACAACAAAAAACAATTAAGTAAGCGTTAAACTCAAAATTTAAATCTTTGGCATCTCATTACTTTGGAGTTAATAAATAATTATTTCATCTCTTACGTTAATTAAATTTAAAAAGCTAACTTCCAGTAATTAATTTTTAATATTTTATTTATTATCTATATAACATACATGTGCACAAAAACACTGTTTTCACCCAGGTGTTGACATTGTTTTGTTACACACCGGATCTTCTCAGTCTTCTAATTGTTTAATAAAATCTATGTAACGATATTTTATTTATTCAGTAAATATTTTGCTATTGTGAAGTGTTGACGAAGTTGCGCATGACGCAACGTTCAGGAATTATGTCATGTTATGGAACGGGATTACTTCCTTGTGCAAAATTTGCCAACAGGTAATTTTTTGGACAGTTTAAAACTGAACGATACTGAATAAATGGACATTTTTTGAGGCTGATAAACTGAATATTTTAGAAGGTTAAAATATTTTTGATTTTTATTTAATTCACACACATCATCTCGCAAAAATAGTTACATAGTTTTATTTTAATCATAATTATATACGACATTAACACTTGGCGATAAGTCTAGATGTCTAGATTTAACACATCCCATTTTTTTCATGCCGTTTTCTCAATTCTCTTTTATAGCCCGTTCAGGCTGCCACGAAATTATGTAATTTCAAACTGAAATTACGAACGAAATCTAGAGTGTTTATATTGGGTTATTTGACACTTGAGTTAATTTTAGAAACAGCTGTTTGTTTTTATGTTAGAACTATATTATTCTTTTGCATTCAAGTTTTGTACAAAATGGAAAAAAGAAGAAGAAAACACTTGATATTAATTAAATTGGAAGCTATTAATAATAAAATATCAAAAAATAAATTAAAAATGTTTAAGTTCTTGCAGTTTTTATAATCCATCATTATGGTTATTATGCATACATGTTTGTATATATCAATCTATGTACATACGTGTATTCCTGTAAATAAGTTCATGGTTGCACACAAAGTAGTATTTTACACAAAAACAGCGTTGTCTACCGTAATTTCAAGTTAATTTCGTTGAAATTAAGTAAAATGAGATAATTTGGGCAATGGTAAAATGTATGCGAAATTACGTAATTTCAAGTTGATTTCGGCCGAAATCACGAAATGACTTAATCTCATGTCAGCCTGAATGGGCTATTAATGTTACAGCGATAAAATTTTTCTTGCCATTAGAATTTTTGTTTTGATAATCGCTATTGCAGTTGTTCGTAACCATAAAAAAACAAGCAAAAATTATCGTCGTGCGAGTTTGCTCGGCTTATTTTAAATTAAACTTGTTACTCATGTGTAAATCTAAAGGTGAAAGTACATAAAACAAGTTGAGCGCTTCAACGCGTTATATACTACTGTCAAATAAAGTTGAAATAGACCCATGAAGTTGGTTAACTAGGGTGTCAGACGATCAAGTTTTTATTCAAGTTTTAAAATTTCTCTCTTTTTTTAACCAATACACTTACACTTTAAAAACTTGCTGAGAATTTGCTTTCAAGTTTTCGTTCAATTGATTTTTTCATATTACATTCAAGAAAACAGCTGATTGGAGTTTTTTTCTCCAAATTTGCATTAAAAATAAAATATAAAATTAAATATATATAAATGTAGGAAAAATTAATAGAAGAGATAAAAAACATAAAATATTGTACAATAAAAGAAGCTTGGGTTTTATGTAACTTGAAAAGTTTGAAGAGTATAAAAAATACAAAGCTTGTAACGCATTGATGTATTCAACGCGTGTTATGAACTTTCACCTAACACTATGTCCACACGAGACGAATTTTCATCAAATTGCCTAATAAAACGCCGGCAGGACAATTGTCAAATTTATATTAATATTAGTTCAAAGCGGTAGACGTTGATGATTTAATATTATCATGAATAATACTTTATCGGTCATTGTGAAGGCAATATGTCCAAATAATTCTGTCCAAATGTTATTTTTTTAAACTTTCGGTTGGTTTACATAATAATAATATAATAAAAAAATGCCTAAGCTATAATAATTTAAAATTTTATTAAAAAATTATACGTTAAAAATAAAATTACATATAAAATTACTTTTAGTATCATGATGAATTTATTAGTCTATGAGCTCTAATAATTATATCATAACGATGATATAATACTCATAAATGAAGTCTACACAGGATGAATTTTCATCATGATATAAATTTTACTTTCATCAAGATATAAATTTATCAGGTGTAGACTCCCTGTTAAGGCTCATTAAATTAGTTAATGTCTGTTGTATATTTTTCTTTACTGTTGTATAAATGCTACAACCTGTTAAATTAATATGCCTTATCTGACACACTCCCGAGCAACTCTGTTATCTATTTTGTTTTGTACCAAATTCGTGTTAGAAAAAAAATTAGACAGCTGATTACAAAAGTCAAAAATAAAAGAAAATCGAAAAGAAAAATAAAATAGCTGTACACAAAAATTCCCACACAGTTATTGAAATTTTAATCAAAATTACAAATTAAGTGAAATAATTTACAATTTAGGTTTGGTTAAAACTAAAAAAGTTATTTTGTTGAATAAAAACAGGTAAGACATTAATACAGTATATAAAAAAATAAACTTGGCGGGATAACATAAAAAATTGTTTAAGCGGCTTGAAGATTTCTATTCATGTTGGATTATTGAAAATGTAAATTTACAAAAAGCCACTAACGTTTATTTCTCTTTGCGCACATACTTACATGTCCTTAAGTACATACAAATAAAATTAGATAGATCAAAAACAAACGAATCATGCTTACAACGAATCTTAATCACACTTCAAAAAATATTTTCAAACAATCAGAAAAGATAATTTAATAATAAAGCGTAAAACAGCTATTTGACTTAAATTTAGGTATGTAAAAGGAGCATGTAAAGGTTCCTTTGGATATTGAAAATATAGTTTTATTGAATTATTATTAACTAGACTGAGTCTCCGTTTAGAGGCTTTCTAGACATTGGTCAAATCTATATAGCCTTTGTACAAACTGTAGCTCCACTACAAACTAAGCAGAAGCTATTTTTTAAGTCAAAAGAGTAAATTCAATGGTCAAAAGTATAATATCTAAGAAATACTGACTCCTATCAGTATAAGATCTGAGAAATACTGACTCTTATCAGGTCTGTGATCAATAGTACACAAAGACAAAAAATTTCCTTTTCAAACGTTTAACAGCGTTCGACTTATAAGATTCTTATTGTATACATAAGTGTATTAGATTATTTTATTTATTTTTTTTTATTTAATTCATATTTCACAGTTTACAATCGAGCCCATTAATTGGCCATATTTGGTTGCTTAGCATAACAATCGATAATTAGGTATTTATAATGTATTAAAGATATAAGGATGGATAAGAGATATAAGATGGATAAGACATAGATATATATCTATTAAAAAATAGAAAGAAAAGGGTAAATGGATTAATTTATACATGTAGTGTAAATAACTACTTTTGTTCTTGCAGTAAAATTTGCAAGCAGCATTTTTTAAATAGTTTTTCGAAAATTTGAATGATCCAAATTCTTCCTACTCTTGCATATATGGAATGATCTTTTAAACGTGCATCATGTAATTCTTGGAATTTCTTTAGCTTAAAGAGAATCATCTGTATTTCATAGACTTGTAGAATAGTAATACTGACCTCAACTCTGTATAGCTTTTCTGTATTATTTTTTTTTTTTTTGGATCCAGCCGTTCTTTAGTTAAAAACGGTGTATTTAGCGCAAATTTGTGTTAGGTTCATATTTCGATTAATACAGTACAATAAGGTGATTAAATATGTATATTTGCACGTATGTAACAAAATGTCATGGAAATCTGTTTTTTGAACAGATCTGGTCAATTTCCGTATCGTTAATGTATATGTATAACCAACAATTATTTTCGAATTTAATAAACTTGATACATAATATTTAAAATTCCTTGCAATAACTACAAGCATTGCGTCACATATTGTCGTCCTTACGGTTGGATGAATGATAGAAAACGCATCAATAAAGTGATTTTATTTGACATGGAAAGTTTACTCAAGGCAGTGTCTAATGTTAATAAATCAAATAAAATATGAATAGTTTTTCAATATATACGTGGTGCCCAGTAGAAGAACCCACTGAGAATTACAGATACTTTCGTCAATCTAAAAGAAACGGTTGTCTTAATGAACTTTTATCTTTGAACATTAATACTTCTGGCAAGATTGATACTCCTATTTTAAATAGGAAACAAAGAGATTCCTGCTCTCATCTCGTATAGGCTCAATTCTTGAACCGTTATTGTGTTATTGCATATAAAATTATAAATTTTTTTCATTCACATCAAATGATATTATAGATTGCTGCTGCCAACTTGTTGTTTTATGAATTATTTAAGAGATTGGTGAGTTGGCAAATTGATAGTTTCATATAGATTAAATAATAATAATTTCTGCTAACAATTTCACATTAAAGGTTTTAAGACCTTTTTAATATCTCAAGCAAAATTTTTGCATACAATGTAATCACCTCTGGGTCTCCCGAATTAACTTTCAATAGCGGCACATCCATTCCTAACCTAACCTAGCCTAAGGCGCTATGTTTCTAAAAATATGATGAAATATTAAGCTTCCTTTTTATAATAAACCTTTGTTTAACATTGTATTTTACTTTAATCGTTTGTAAAGGATTGGAGATTTAACTAGCAAATGTAAAAGCAATTGTCAGATTGGTTTTTCTAGGTTATTTTCTATGCTGAAAAAATTTCTTGTTGAAGTTACACGAAGAGAACTTTAATATTTTAAATTTTCATATCGTACATTCGGGAAAAAAAGACTAATTTGTTTACATAATTAATCGATTGTAGCTTTTGGCTTAATCTCTTAAATTTATATTTTTATTTTTTTATTCTTAAATATTAAATAAACGCTTATCTTATTTTGTTATATTCGTTATTTTGTTTAATACTAGATTATATTGTATGACACTTTAAGCTTGCCTTTAATCACTGAAACTACACAAATGGTTCTCCTAAATTGGTGTTTTATCTTTTTTGTGTTAAATGTTTAAATACTACTCTTTTTAATCTTAAATTAAATAAGTAGTTTATTCGATTTTGCTTTTTTCAATGATTTGGGTTACAAATCGACATCAAAACTCAGCATATCTACTATTTTTTGTATAGTTAACAAAAGCTTAACAATATGTTTACCGGTGAGAGGATACTTAAGAATTTGTTCCAAACACAAATACAAAACAAAATATGTATTAAACCAACTGTTATAACAAAAATACTAAAAAGCCAGTAGTGTTAGTTTTTATTGGCCAAAATAAATATATTTTAAATGGTTTAATAGTAAATGCGCACGAGTACGCTCAAAATATGATTCAGTTGTTACGTGTTTACCAAACGTTCCGGGTGTTGTCAAAGCTCCGTTATAAAAAAAAGAAAGAAATACATTAAAGTAAAATTTAAAAATTACAATTTAACATCAAACAATACATCACATCTCAATAGCTTGTGAGTGATTGTGCAGAGAAAAATAAATAATAAAGAAAAATATTTTACGCTTGAAAGGATTTTTAGTTGTCTGTATAGGTAACATTTACGGACTAGAAAAATAACATAACTAATTCTTTTTAGTGTAAACAATATTATTTATTTTTAATCTTAGTTAGTTTATCTTTTTTTTAATTATCGTTACAATAATTCTTTAATTTTTTTATATAAAAAATTTCTATTAAATTTCTACATTTAGCTGAAAACTAAAAATACCTTTATCGTCTGTTGTTGTTGTTATACCAACTAAAAGATTCAAAAAAATATATTTTTTTCCTTCTCAAATCGATAAAAGTTCAACTACCCTCTTAGTACACAAACTAAAATATAAAATCTTCAGATTTTTAACATCTCTTATGTGTCATTTTTATGTTTTACTTAAACTTCAGCCACCCACCCTGTTTGCAATATTTTAGCATCGTTTTCGGTTCATGTTATAGAAAAACTGTTAAAGTTAACAGTTTTTAAAAATTTAAAACTTTCAACAACGTCTTTATGCATCAGGAGTAGAAAAACTTTAAAATTTATTAATATTTCAAAAAATATAAAACGGATTTAAAAAATACATATTTTAATGATAAACATCTTTAAATTGAGTTGCTGCAAAGTAGAAAAACTTATGTGTTACTCACATATTTTTAGTTAAAGTAATTTTAACTTATTTGTAATGTTAAAACAAAAAAAAAAAAAAAAAAAAAATACGTGGGATAGTAGATACAACTTGTTATAAATATTTCATTGCTGTTATTGAAAGTCAAGCTATTATAAAAAATGTGTTGCATCCCACGCTTATTTATGTATATTAATGTTTCTTTGGTAATCACTTTATTTTATTTGTAAAGTTACCAATAAATTTTGTGTTAAGAGACGCTGTTGCATGAAAACATTTATAATCAATATTTTTATATTCTTGGTTGTGAGGGGGGCAATCGCAACCCTTAAACTATTAAGTTCTTTAAGCAATACTAGAATGTTTATAATTAGTATAGCATATCTTTAGGATGAACATAAAATCAAACGTTTTGCTTTAAGTTGATTTTCTTCTAGTGAGGGTATTATCTCGAAATTGTTCAATTATTGTATGCCTTCTATTCTTGAAATGGTAATTTAGATGCCAGAGAAAGGAAGTAGGTAAAAATAAATAAACTAAAAAGTTGAATGTAGAAAAAATGGTAAAATACAACATTTAAAACGCTTAATTAAACAAATGTGTTAAAAAAAACTTTTTTAATGATTCCTTAGATATTTAAATATTAATCCTTGTGTTACTTCGTAACTGTAAAAGTTGCACCTTAAAATTTCGTTCAGATTAGACTCTCCTTAATATGAATAATGTAAAGAAAAATAGGCTTAATTAAAATAACTGTCATTGTACCTCCCAAAAAGAGTGAAAAATTATTATTGAGTAGCTAGAGAACTACATTTAGTAGTCTTAAAATTTTGCATCCATAATCCCCATACAAAATTGTTTACCAAATTGTAAACTGGATTGGAACAGTGGGCGTGGTAACTCCCACATAAGGGGAATAATTATTATCGTAATCCTAGAGAACTACAGTATATAACTAGAAATAGTCTTGAGGGTCTTTTGCACAAGTAACTTTGATGTTAATGAATATGGCTGCTATACATTGGGACCACAAACAACGATAATTTTTCAAATATAAACTAACAAAATCATACTGAAAGATATATACAGTATGACTTGTTTTTATTATTTATTCATCAAAGTAATTTTTTAGGTTGTATTTATTCCTCAAAAATTTAAAGTTCTTTTTAAGTTTTTTATTAAAAAATTAATTATAATTTTTTTACATTTCTTTTCTTTCTTTAAAAATATTAGTTTATTTTTAAATTTAATTTGCTTGACTTCCGGCTGCAAATGTTTTACTTATAGTGTTTTCTATTTAAATTGCAAATAAACATTCAATACTTTCCTGCGGGAAATTTCGTTCAATTATTCTAAACATACTTTTTTCATAACATGCGAAAATAGGAGTGGTACGAAAAGCTATATTTTTAGATCTAAAAATAGACAAATCACGTAACTAGTTTATAGTTGTTAAAAAATGTACTAGAGCATATTTTATGTCCACTAGGCTCCGTTTAAAAATTTGACTTATAATATTTATGCTTGAATTCTAAATTCTAAAGACAGTATAAGTTCGTTAAAGTTTCATTTATACTGGTAATAACAAGCGAACAGCTTCTTGCCAGTTCTTTTTCCTCTAGGATTTTAAATTACAATGGCGCAAAATACAACAGTGGTAACAAATATAAAACTCCTAAACCACCTATCTGGTTTTAAAATAAATTTTTTATCTTGGTAAGTAACAGACACAACTAACTCGGCGCGTAAGTGCAACGTTACGTAGCGCATAGCTTTTATGCTGAAATGTTATACGTAAATAAGAACATCACAAAATGTTAACTCATTTTGTATTATAAGCCCCAAAGAAATAAAAAAGAACAAACTTCTAGATTGCCTGAAAATAACTAAATTGTTTTTAGTTTTTAACAAAAAACAAAGCAAACAAAGAAGCAGCCAACTTCACTTCCTAACGCACTGTCAAAATCGGATTTTCCTATTGCTAGGCGCTAAGGTCACGTTTTTTTAAGTTTGCTTCATATATTTTGTTTGTACATGAGAATTTTTGACAGATTGAATGCGCCTAGCGCTCAAATTAAGATTTCGCTGTAAACTGGCAAAAAAAATTTGTTTGATTTTAAAATCGAAATGTAAACGACACCAAAAATAGCTTTTATTTTTTTATTCCAAGAAAACAATTAAACGTAAAATATAACTTTTGTTTTTGAAGAAATTAATTAAAATAAAAAAATTTTTACTATATAATTAAAAGGCAAGGCGATTTTTTATTCCACTATTAACGGTTTCTTTATTTAATGGATTTTGCAATGTTTTATTTAAATCAGTTTAGAATTTTGAAAGTTAAAACAAGTTTAAAGTTGAAAAGTAATAAAAAATGCATGTACATATGTACAAACATACCCACCAAACATATGACGGAAGTTGTGTTTACAATTTTGAAAAATTATGTTTTTATAATTTGATAATATTGATACTTGAAGCTCGGATGAATCAGTCCACCTCTAGCATACTAATAATTATTAAGAACCCAGTTTTATAATAAAACTTCGAACCGTTTCCGCTCTTTGCATTTCATTGCCATTATAGTTTTCGGGGCGGATTCAAGGAAATTCACTTAAAACTACCTGTTTAATTTTGAAGATATTTTTTTAATTAATGGTCTTAGGTGTTAGACTTAAAATTTTAACATCAGAAAAATATTGAACGTTTGAAATGCAACATGATAACAATTCCGATAGGTTGGTCAAAAGGAGAGTGAAAAAATAAATAACATAAAACAAATAAAATAAAAATTAATCAACGAACTAGTGTTAATACAGACGAAATAAATATTTAACATCAATCCATTAAAATGGGTTGCGAACCTAATAACACAATGTATACGTGTATGTAAAGCAAAGTCCTACGAAAATAAATCATTCTTCTCCTATGAAATGAAAGTAATATTCCTCATTAAAGTTTATTTTAGTTCCACTTTCATAATTTTTGAAAACACATTTAAATGATTGTTCATACGATATTTCCTAATGACTTGTATTAAATAATTTCCTTTTAGGCGAATTTTTTGTCCGAACATTACGTAGCATAAAAAGAAGAAAAACCCCTAGTTTTTGGTAAATGACACCCTCCTTCATCCGCCTAAAAACAATGTCCCTTTTTATATTAAAAATATATGTATGTTCAATGTGTACGTATATATAAACTTACACAAATATTTTGTTTTACTTTCTTTAAACAATCTTTGATGATCTCATCCACGTTTATTATTTCATTTTAGTTCATTATTTACGTCCTTTATTAATTATTTTGTAAGCCACAGTTGTGTTCATCAAAATAGTTGTGTTTATCAATTCTTTTTTTTTTTAAACTATTCAAGATTTATTGTAAAGTAAGAACAATTAAGAACTAATTTTAGCAATTAAAAAAAAAAAAAAAAAAAAAAAAAAAAAAAAAAAAACTTTAAGATTAAATGAAATTATTTATACTCTATGATCGAGCTTAAAACAATTTTTTTATTATTTAAGCCAGTTATTATTAGTTACCAAAAAAAATTTATTTAGAAAAATAATTCGTTTTTGGCTGCGCTTTAAACTAAATTTTAGACTTAAGTGATTGATGAACGAAATTTAGATTATCGAATTCTTTTTAATTAATGTTTAACGTAAAATTGATTGTAATGTCTAAAAAATCGTTAATTTAACTATTTCTAACTTTTAAAAACTGGCATTAGTCGACGACTAACGTTCGTATCTGCAATTCGATTGACAGTTATTTTAAACACCAAGTTCCTTAATTACACCTATTCTTTGTTGTATAGTTAATTACAGCTCCTGAGAAAATTCTACAGGCATTAGACTAGTTCGTCTCTTAACTGGCTTCGCTTTAAATCAAATATTCAGTAGCTTCATGTTTTAAACTTATGCGAATCATACATGGGAGTAATTATTTAGACAGACTAATTAATTTGTCAATTTTATTAGCATAAAATAATAAAGGTTTCAAAGTATTATCATTAATGGAAGTCATTGCTTGTCTTTGTACACTTATTAAACACCCTAAAGTCTTGAAGTGCAATATTTTAAAATGGCATTCTTGCCACAAAAATTTGGTGAAACGTATATGTTTGAACATTCTCAAGAAATACGAGACAATATAAAAACATATTTTTGTTCTCCTGTAAATAATAAAAACTGCCACTGTGCATAGTTTTTGCGGTTCCGTACATAAAATGTGAAAAGGTGACGCTATTGCTTTTGTCACAATGTCTGTTCGTCCAATGTCTGTCATAGCCCTCTATATTGGGAAACGTAATATAAAGACTGGTGAAGTATTCACAATAGATGTGTTACTATAGCCGCTATAATTCTAAATACTAAAAATTAAAGGGTGTTCCATAAACGGCAAGATATTCATAAAAATATTATTTTTTTGAATTGTGAT
Source organism: Cistogaster globosa (assembly GCA_937654795.1). Classification (NCBI taxonomy): domain Eukaryota; kingdom Metazoa; phylum Arthropoda; class Insecta; order Diptera; family Tachinidae; genus Cistogaster; species Cistogaster globosa. The sequence continues at coordinate 62,342,742 of OW569405.1, read as the reverse complement.
AGGCAGACACATAAAATTTTCACATTGTCAGTAAAATTATGTGTGGTCTACAACAAGTAATAAAATATAAAACTTTTAAATTTTAAACCATAGTAGAAAGAAATGTAGAATTTACACAGAGTGTATACAAATATGTGCTCTATAAAAATAAACCTTAAACATTAAATTTGGAAGTTAAAAGGTGTTTCCCATAGGCCGCTAATTTGACGAATAATTAAACAGTTATTGAAACCCAGTGTATTTTGGACATAATTCAGTATCTCATGAACCTTTGCAGGTATCTTAATGAAATTTTGTAGAGACAAAGTAGAGGAGTTTCTGAGTGAACGGTTTAGGAAGCTCTTATATCTTAAGTGTATGCTCTTTATTCATGTAAGCGATTTCAGAGGAAAGCTTATGTTATTTAGATTACTAATATAATGATTTTTTCGCGTTGCACTTTTAAAATGACATTTACCTTAAAAACTAAAAAAAAAACACTCTAAGGTGGTTTCTTCAGGAAAAAAGTATAGAAATTAAATTGCCACAAAATCAAAAAACATCAGAACCTTCCTAAAAAGTTTTGAATTTATACAGATAAAAACGCTTTTTGATCAAATGGTAAAATAAAACTTAATTTATGTTTCATTTTAACATATAAGTTCTTGGAACGACAGGAAAATGTTCCAAAAAATTACTTAGTATTTTTTACAAAAGTGGGTATCCTGCCTTTATTAACCACAGGGCTGTCAAATCCATTTTGAAGTAGGTTGTTAAAAGTTGAGAATTTAAAAATCCGTTTACGTTTTTAAGCCGTTGTTTCCACTCCAAAGAATTTTACGATACTTTTACAATAAACTTTGTTTTAAAACTGGCTATGTTTGGATAGGGCTGAAAGAAGACATTTTATCATTTTTAACTTTATTTTTTATTCACATTTGCTATAGGTTGTCCTTAAAATGGTTTTAATTTACTAGAGTAAATATTGAATTTTAAGCAAAAAAAAGTAGCACCTTTTTGGATAGAATCCTTAAAAAAGGGTTTTTTTACATTTTCCCAATTCACAGGCTTTTAACTTTTTTACGAATAGCGCTATCAGAAGGAGTTTTGGAACTTATTTATTGTAAATTTTATTAAAAATATAGCAAATATCTTAAAGCAATAACCCGACCATTAATAAGTAGACTATGGCATAAATACTAAGTTAATTTTAATTTCGGCTAAAATAATTTAGATTAAAAAAATTTTAACATTTGAGTTAAGAATAAACTTTTTCTGACAATTCAAAAAAAATTATATGGCCGAAGTACTCAACTTTAGTTGTCTACCCAGATGCCAATCCAATAAGATATCTTTAGTGGTTAATGTGATACCGAACAAAATAAATCCTTTATAAACCACTGTGCCTTAGAGGCAGACGCTTGAAATTTGTACAGACGATCTTTTGCTATAAGAATAAGTTAAACATAAAAATGAGATGATAGTAACGTGTTTTTCACAGGTATGGCCTTATTTTTTTAACCATAGTAGGCTGAGGCTATGAATTTGCATAGGTTTTGTATTGCTCAGTTAATATAAAAACATGTATACAAATTATTTTTTAGTATTATTTATTTACTAATTAACTAAATAATAATTAATACAAAGTTATAAGACAGAGCACTAGCTGCTAAAGCCATCAGCTACTACTATATATGTGTAACCACATGTACCATACGACAAAGTTCCCATTGAATAGTTTATATAAATTAATTTAAATTCTTTGCTACCATAAAGTTTTTCTGTTCCAAAAAGCATTTTTCAAAAATTTCATGTTTTTCTTAGAGTTGTTGTCCCAACTTAGTGCATGAAGGGTAGGCTTAAATCTAGTTTAGTGAATTAGCTCCAATCAAAAAAACAAATGACATAAATGTGCCATCGGCTCTTAGTGGGTTAAATTTTTTTAAAAGAAAGATCTCTTCAAAAGTTTTTACTTTTCTATAAAAAGTTTAGAGACCCTTAGTCGGAAAATATGGGCGAGCGTCAAATATTTCACTTTATGCTTTTTTCTCATTTTTGAATGCTCTATATTTCCCTGTATTTGTTTTTTCGATTAAAATTTAATAAACTAGATTTGTTCCAAATGATCTAGAAAATTAGAGGCAGGCGTGCTGTTTTGCCCGTTGCCTCGAAGGACATAGATCGATCTTGCTGATTTTCAATAGCAAAAAATAAACTATTCTAATCGATTAGCGTGTTTAAATTTCTCCAGCTCATGGAACATTGGCATTGGATGGACAGACGGACAGAGGGACAGACGGATATCGTTCAAGCGACGTCGCTATACATAAACACTCACAATACACATATATACATGTATTTTATGGGATCGGAAATTGATATTGTAGAAATTACGAACGAAATGACAAACTTAGATATGCCCCTTTTCCACCTCTGGTGAAAAATATAAAAAAATGAGTAGCATTGAATGATAGTTATTTCAGTGGTAATGAAAAAACTTTAAATCTTTTAATAGACTTTTAATAAATTACATAAGTTTCTGAATTCATTTTAAATTAAGGTGAAGTTAAGGCAGTTGTGTGTTTTACTAGTCAATCGACAACGAATAAAACGATTTCTCGGATTCCTTTACAGCACATTTCATTGTATTAGCGAGTAAATCCCGAAACACATACCATTTCGAGTCAGTGATCTAAAAATGCTATAAACACAATCAAGTCCACTGATCATCGACTACAAGATGTCAAAAATAGAATACATGCGTGCTTATGAGAATAATTCATGGCTACTTTTGTAGCCCGTAGCGAACTTAGGCTAATTTCTATTTTTCTTGACTACAAAAAACAGATTAGTGCTGCCAATTCAATAAATGCATGAAATGGTGGTTTTAAAAACGCAACACATTAAATATCGCTATTAAAAACGCGAAAAACTATTATAGTGGCACCATTGAAAAATAATAATCACCTGTTCATTTGTTTACATTTTTCATTTACTTTTTATTTGGCGCATTTTTTTTTTTTTTTTTGCTTAACTTTAATACATATGTCAAAACAGATGTCTATTTTTTGTAGTTAGCGCTCGGTAGTCGTTAAAAGAATTAAGTAGCTGGCGACTTTGTAGTCGGTAGTCGATGGTCGGTAGCCTTTGATTGTGTTTATAGCATAAGGCAACAGAGTTGGAAACCCTGCTGTCCGCAAAGAGCTTTTTCGCCCTCTCTTCTGCATTTTCGAGTAGTTGTATTCTATTTTCGCTTTAATGTAGATGGCGTAAAAAGTAAGAAGATCAGATCAAGTAAAACCCTTTGTACACCGTTTCAGAAAATTATGGAACTTAATGCTTCTATTGAGACTGGTATTTATTCTATCGAACATTATCTTTTAAAGCGGATGTTCGCTTGTATGTATCTGCAGATTTACGAGAGTTAAAATCAACCATGTTTGCTCGGGGATTGTTGGTAGATCACGATACTTTTTCGCCTCATGGCCTTAAATCTCTAGAAAGCAACTTATTACTGAACGTTGCAAGTTACAAATTTTATCCTATACAAAAGTAATTGTTTATTATAATTTGTCAGATAACGCTGCTTTTCTGTAGATCAGAGCTTTTCTTGTTCCACTAATATTAATCTACGTTTTAAAATTCTGAAAATATTTCTTAAAATTGAAATTTAATAAAGCCGATTTGAAGTTATCACAAATTTCTGGCACGTATTTTTGACTTCTTTCAGTCTAACCCAAATATTGGCACATAAAATAGTTTGAATTTTGCTACAAAATTGAGAACGTCAAGTCAGATGTAGACTAATGACGCTCCTTTTATTTTGAACTCTACTGTGGCGTGAGTTTTTTAATTAAATTTTTAAATTGCATTCCCTTTCTTCAAAAAAAATATACACGTGTATTAGAGCAGTAAATAATTCATTCTTTTTTAACTTTAATTAGTTACGAAAAAAATGAATTTTCATTAATTAACGAATTAATTCTTCTCACAACAAAAAAGAATTAATAATTGAATGAAGTTTGAATCAATTTAAAAGAGTTTCGGTAGACATGAATTTCAATTCGTTTTCAATTTAAATGAATTTGTAGAATGAGTTGCAATTCGTTGCACCTTTAAATGAGTTTGTTAAAGTGAATTGCAGTTCATTTTTAATTCTTTTGAATTGCAATTCAAATGAATGGAATTAAAAATGAGTTGCAATTAATCCAATTTAAGCGTAGATCTATAGGGTAATGAAAAATGGAAGTTTCTCCTACTAAACTGAAAATATTCAGTAAGTATTTACTTCCAAAATCAATTTTAATTTCAATCAATGAGTTGGTAATGAATTGCTAATTGATGTTTATAATTTATTTGCATTGCAATTCATCTTACAAATTCTCTTGAATTAAAAACGAATTGCAATTAATTTTTACCAAATTCATTTGACTTGACTCAAATTTTATTTAATTCATTTTTTTGTGTAAAAAGAATTAATTCAAAATTTGCTTATTCAGTGCATGAATTAATTTAAAAACTAATGATTCACTTTCAGATTTGATGTGTATTTTTTAGTAGTTTGTTTTAAATCTGCAACGTACCGAAAGTACTTTTATTTAAAACATGGTAAACTATTTAATAAATAATGCGCACAGCAAAGTAAACAACAAGGGTCATCTAAATAAGGACTCATAATAAAAGTAATTTAAAAACCACAAATAACAAAATTTTAAAGAGAATAAATTCTACTTTAAAATTAAAAATGGTTTCATTACGATTTTTTTTTTTCGATTCTATGATATGCTCGATTCAAGCTTAGCCCAAGATATATTTAAAATGGTTATAAATTCTAATATTTTGAAAATATTATTGCAGTTGGAACAATTTTAATAAATAAAAAAATAGTGTTAAAAAACAAAAATTGTGAAATTATATTGGTAATGAAGTTGAAAAAAGCCTATTCATTTTTAATGTCTGAACTCATTATTGAAATATTGCACATACGAACATACATTATTAACATGTTTTATATACTTGTGTTTGTATGAGTGACTGTATGTATATATATGCTTTATGTTTATTTTCAAATGACATTCAACACTTGTTAAGAACCTTTCAATAACTTATTGTAGGTCTTATAAGATGATAGTTTTTTTCAGTTATTCGACGTTTTTACCTACTTATAAATCTACACATTTCTAACATACATTCATGTGTGTATGAATGTACATATGTATTTGCAAACAACTAACCGCCAACAATTTGTTTTTACCATTCACGCTCGCTTGCACACACAAACAGTGTAACAAGAACAAGCTCATGAACATTTACAATCATGGTTAAATTGTTTGTTGTTTGTCGTTTTTTGTTTTTCTTAATACAACGTTGGCGTTTGCTTTTAAAATGTTTGTGCCTTAACTTTGATCTTAATTTGGTAATGGTTTCCAGGTAAATTTTAATTTTCTTTTAACTGTTTTAACACTTATAATCTACATACCTTATACATACATACACACACATTTTAAATATATACATAAATATATATTTATCTTCTTTTTTTTTCTTAATATTTTCTTGTATCTGGTTCAAGTGTAAGAAAATTTTTATGTTGTAAAATTATAGGAACTTGATTATTATTTTTTTTTATATTTAGAAAGTGTAAATTTTTTTCAACACATTAATAATATGTACAGTACTGTGCATAAGAGAAGCAATGAATTAGCTAGGAGTAAATTTAAAAATAAGTTTTGTTCACTTATTTAAACTTAGTTGTGCGGACATCAGGACAGGGAAAAGTTACTGTCAACACCATTAAAAAAAAAAAGGGTCATCCAAAAAACGAGCCTACATGTTTCTTGGAAATAAAACACAAACTATTTGCAATTTTTTCAAGCTGTGTTTTATTAAAAGTATAATCCATTACAATTATAAGTGGAATAGAATATCATTCAAATGTCCACCATGACTGCGTCTGCAGACATCAATCCGAATATCGAAATTTTCAATGACTTTCCGACATGTTGCTGGTGTTACTTCACGAATTGCAACTTGAATGTTGTTCTTTATATCATTAATTGTATGTGGCTTGTTAGCATACACTCGACTTTTTAAGAAACCCCACAAAAAAAATCTAATGGTGTTAGATCACATGACCTTGGAGGCCAATTGAAATCTGCATTTCGTGAAATTACACGTTGAGGAAATTTTGATCGCAAAAGCTTAATGTTTTCTCGAGTTGTGTGACATGTAGCACCGTCTTGCTGGAAATAGACGTCAGACACATCAATATGATTCAACTGTGTCCATAAAAAGTCTCTCAACATTGATTGGTATCGCTCAGCATTCACAGTAACAGCATTTCTAGCATCATTTTCGAAAAAAAATGGCCCAATGATTCCATTTGCCCAAAATGCACACCAAACAGTAACATTTTGTGGGTGTAGAGATTTTTCATGAATAACACGAGAATTTTCATCACCCCAGATACGACAATTTTGCTTATTGACGAATCCATCCATTTTGAAATGAGATTCGTCACTAGAAAAAAGTTTGCGATGGGTATTTTTCAAAGAACGCCCATTTTCATAATAACTTTGAATGATGTAAACGCGTTGTTGCAATGTGTACCTGTCCATGGTTAAAACTGTACTACCTTCTAATAAAACAAAATGGCTTATGTCATTTGAAAAGATGTCATGTAAAAATTATGTAGTGCTGACATCTATGCGTCGCATTTGGATGACCTTTATATCCATATTTTCTATGCATGCAGCTTAACAGTAAAGATATCGGCAAAAACTAATGATTTCGCCGTCGCTACCACCTGGTAATTGATTCGCCTTGATCAAAGTACTTTTTTGTATGTAACGGCGAGAATAATGAATGCACCACTTCAACACCGAACTGTTATTATTATAAATAAAGTTACACAGGACTGAAAATCAACATCTTTTAACATCTTTAAAATATGTTCCTATCTCATTTTGTTCCACTTTACATCTCTTGATAATTTTAGTGTCAAATGATAGTAATTTCTGGTAGCATCACTGATAAAATGGCGTTGAAAATTATAAATAAATAAATATATTTTTTTTAAATTTGAATATAAATATATATTAATATATATTTTGTGGTTTTAGTAAAGGAAAGACTTAAACCCGAAAAAGTCTTACGATATTCTGCTGACGATCCAAGAGCAATTGCAATTCTCTTTTCTAAAGGTATATAGCATGCCTTAAATTTCTGTTATTTTTTCTTAAAAATTCTAGCTTTTGCATTTATAAAGAAAAATGTTCCCGTTCGATCCGAAAGCTTTCTTTAAAAAATTTGGCACCATTATTTGGGACATATTTCTCCCAAATGTTTCATAGCGGCTCTTAAAAATATAAGTATTTATTGAAATAAATTATTGTTCATTATTCGGTGTATTGTCATCTACAAACATTCAGACTTTTTGAGGTAAAAGCGCACTTATGTCCAATTCTTCTTCATCTTCTAATCATCTTATTTTAATACGCTGTATTAATAACTGAGTTTGTTTTTTCAAAGTCACAATTACTCGAAATACATTTTTTTAAATCTTCTTTTTACCAAAAATTATGCGTCGTTTATTTATATGTTTTTGACAGCTAAGTTGATGGTAGATGTTAAATTTTGTCAATGTAAACGAATGTTTCACATTTTCTACACCTTCCACGCGTTTCGCCGTGATGTTAATTAGTGTAAAAAGCCTATAACAATTTCAAGTCTGGTTGTTTGAATATTGCCGTGCTGTTCCCGTAGCGTCCCTTTAGTCGTGTGTCTGCACAAATAAAAAAAACTTTTTTTGCCTTATAAAAACTAAAGGGCGGTTTACATGGTCATAGAAGTCTTACGACATGTCAAATTTTTGTGCAGAATAGTACCAGTGGGATCGTCTAAACCAAATATGTAATGAATCTGCACAAATTGAGAGAAATTACGGATGAAAATTTGACAGTCGTATGGCTCTCTATGTTTTCTGAAAATTTTCAAAAGACAATTATGAATCATCAGATCAGGGATGCATTTTTCTGCAAACCGCCCAAAAACCTGTGTATACCAATTGTGTTAACGTGAAAAAATCTGTCGTAAGATTTTTTTAAATACGGATGGTACTTCATTTTATTTTCTCTTGGATTTTACGTACGTAAAGTCGTACCGTCTAAATCCCCCTTAAAGCGAATTAATATCTGGTATATGGTAAATTTACAATTGATTATTTTTGTCTACTTATTTTTCGATTATCTTGTCGAAGGCGAATACATAGCAGCTGCATGCATTAGTTTCAACAGCAATTCTCTGTTATCTTTTTTTCTCAATACAAGAAAAGCAATTTTGACGCTTTACCGTTATGTTTTTACCTTAATCTAGTGTAAATACATTATTTTGTATTTGTCTTTTTACCTATAACATCCTAATAATGAAATTTGTGGTAGTGTTGTGTTTGTTATGCTAATGACTTTAAAGTTTAAAAATCAAATTTATAATAGACAAATTGGAAAGGTGAAAGTATATAACAAGCGCTCAGCGTATAAAAGCGCTGTAACACGTCTTACGCCTAATTTTTATTTTCATAAAATAATTAAATCTACACTTAAAATAAATTGAATAAATTAAATATAATGATTAAAATCATGTACCCTTATTTTATTGGTAGTTTCTAAGAAAATAAGTAGACTTGAAACTATCATGTACTCGCCTTGTTTACACATAATCATGCCGAAATCAAGCACTAGGTAGTGGCAGTTTTAATTCATTAATTTTCGTCGTTGACATATCAAACTTCATAAAAAATGCGTTAAATTTTTTTATATGAAGTTTAAAATTTTAGCAAAGGCAAAAGTAAATGAAATCGTCATTGTCATCACCTGGCAGATGATTTCGCCATGGACATAACAAAACTTTTAGCCGCTTGTCCTGTTGCGATATCCTTCGACTATTTGTACATTGCATTGTTGATTTGTTGTTTTTGCTTTATGAGTTTTCACATTAAGGTCAATTAAGTCTGTCATTAATTTCAATTCCAAGAAAAGTTTCTTAAGTAATAAAAGTTAATAAAAAAAAATTGTACAAACAGTCCATTTGTGTCCATTATGCTGTATATGTTTTGCACAGTGTTGCCTGTATGTATTTAAGATTTAAGTATTTTAATGTAAAAATTGTTTTTTTTTTTTAAATTTCTTATAATAAAACGCCATGAAAATTAAAAAGGCTAAGCTGTAATAAATGTTGTATAGATAAAGATTTATTAAAAACGATAATCTACAATTCCAAAACTCGAGACAGTTGCTTTCAATTAGAAAAAGTTGAAGTCTTGATTCGGTGAAAACCAATACAATTACATTTTATTTTTTGCCCACTAGATTACTTTCATTTATATAGAGCTTTTCATTCTGTTTGGAAATACATGTAATCATAAGTAATTATCAGACGTGAGTACGCTTACAAAACGCAACTAATTGAATTGCGTTCTGTATCAGTTTTAGACATTTAGCCAGAAAATGTATAAAGTAAGTATATCCAATCTGTACATACCAAATCAGCGTATAGTTTTTATTGCATACTGAAAAGTACACATGTTTGCAAGAGCAACTGAAAATTCAGTTTTAGGGTTAAAAGTTTATATAAAAAAATTTCCCGAAAATCAATCAGTTTAAAAGTTATTGATAAGTTAAATCACACACCTTTTTTACAGCTTTTTAGGGTGCTTTTTATCGGTTAAAACAAGGGCTTCAGAATCGAAATTTTTATGCAATCATATTTTTTATCCAGTTTTTAACAGAAAATAAGCAGGAAAAATAAAACCCTTACAAATATGGGTGCTCTTATGTACATATTTACATCTATGTATGTACATGTTGTTAGGGCTTTGCCATTGTATTTGTGGATAACATTTAAATGCTCTTCCCAAAAACTATTAAAGCACCTAAAGCATCAATTTGCTATCTTGCGTAAGAATTAATTAAATTTCACTTACCCTTCAAGTTATGTTTGGACATTAATATAACAATGAGCAAAGATTTTGTTCATATATTGCACTGGTTTACAAATTATTCATTTAAAAATAAGTTTGTATTATATTTTTATAGATTATTAGCGGTTGCTGACCACTATTAAAATATATTTTTTTCATTTCGTCAATTGGCCATAAAATGGTACATTTTTGTTTTTTGATATATTCTTCTCTCTAAAGCATCATCAAAACTTTAAGGCATGTTCAATTAAAAAATAAAAAAACATCAAATTGGAAACCAGTGTAAGAAATGAAAAAAAGTCTTTTTATATCCTTTACTAGAGGCAAAAAAGATTGTATTAAAGTTTGTCATTCTGTTTGTAATTTCTACAATCTCAACTTTCGACTCCATAAAGTATATATATTCTGAGTCCCTACGCATAGCGAAGTTAATTTAGCGATGTCCGCCTGTCCGTCCGTGTTAATGTTGAAATAAAAAAATAAAAAGTACTAAATACGTCAAACGATCAGACATAGTGTCGAAAGAAATGCTACTGAAAATCAGCATTATCGGTCCATGTCCTTCGAGGCAGCAGGCAACTTACCACCCCTGCCTCTAATTTTTCCATTACATTTGGAACAATGAAGTAATTCTAATCGAAAAAAGAAATACAAAGGGCGATAAAGAATTAAGAAATAAGAAAAAACCATTTAGTGAAAAAATTGGCGCTCGCAGAATTACGGGGCTCTGAAATATTCAAATTTTTTAAAATATCAATATGGGTATCATTTTTATGTTTTTGAAGAGGTCTTTAAGGAAATACTAAAATTAAAAAAAATGCTTAACCCATTAAGAGCCGATGTTATTTTAATGTAAAATTATATACATGCAGTACCAATTTTTTTTTAATTCTCTGTCACCCCAATATTTGCTTTAAACTACATTTACACATGTAGACAGTGAAGGGTATATAAGATTCGGTATAGCCGAATATAACATTCTTGCTTTTCTTAATTGAAGTTATTTCAATAAACTAGATTTGAGCTTTTTTTTGCAAATTTCAAATTTCAATTTCAAAAAAGCTTTTCTGAAAACTTTATGACGATTATTATTTAAACTATATAATGAGAAAACTGCAGTTTATGGTTTATGTGGGTATACACACATTTATGGTGAAGGGTATATAATATTCGGCATAGCCGAATACAGCGTTCTTACTAGTTTTATATTTTTGTTAATAAAATATTTACAAATTCAGTTTAAATAGAAGAAATACTAATTTATTGCATTGTATGTAAACTGTATTGCCCTACTGTATGTTACTTCTTAATCACAAATGAAAAGAATTGTTTGGCCTACTTGCGCGTTTATCATTTCCTCTCATAATTTAATTTACCCTTAAAGCTTTAAAATACCAATATCGATTTATAATTCGCAGACATAAAGGCAAATAGCGACTACATTTTATAAAACCTGCTAAGAAAGAAAAATATAATCGAGACATAAATAAAAAACCTAGCATTTTTCGTCAAATTTAAGTATTATTAAATTAAAAAAAAAAAAATCAAGAAAGCCGAAACCTCAACTCTTAATGAAAACTTACAAAAAAAATCATAAAGAACCATTAAAACAAATAAATTTTCACAAAAAAAAAAGAAAACACGCATAAATGTACTCCAAAATTTACGTATATACTTTTTATTATACGTGATATAGTGATTGACAATCTGTCTAATTTTCAATTGTTTCTCTATATTAGCTTTAAAGATAGGGCCATATATAGAAAAAATACATCGGTTATGGAAACACCCTTTGATTTCAAATTTGCTAGGCCCGTAAAGTTCAAAATACACCAACAGCCCTTAATTCCTAAATTGAATACTTGTTGTTATAGTATATTTATTAACAAAGGTTTCTTGTGCATTTTAGTTGTCTGTCTATAACTTCTCAAAAGTTTGGTCACATACGTCAAATTACATTATCTATATGGGCACCCTTTAATTTCTAAAATCAAATTTAATATTTTTGCTTAAGCGGACTTAACAATACATGTTTGCAAATTTTAACCGTCGTTCTACCAGGGTTTAAAAATATGGCCATATTTATCAAACTAAGTAAAATATTTGGGCACCCTTTAATTTATAATTTTGAATGTTTATACTTCACAGCATTCAGTCGAATTGACCATATTCATTAAATTGCAGTTTGAAATAAAATAGAAAAAAAGAAAAACGAAAAACGTATTTTTTGTTTTTTGCAAAACGCAGATCTTTCGATAAGTTTTGTCATCACTAGAAATCAGACAATTAATTGTTGAAAAAAGAGTGATTTCATATAATATTGAATTAATTTTTTTTTATATATTTTTTACTATTTCATTTTATCTTTAGCAAGGCATTTCTTTAATTATTTGAAACATCCGCGTTCATTTGAACAAATCGTACGTGGGAATAAAAATTCTTTTAAAAACACTTGTAAACTTTGGTTTATTTTTTAAACTCTCTTAAAATTTAAAATCAATTTAAGAGATCAAGTTTTTCTCTAAACATGTGTTTCCAGATTCGACGATTTACTGTCATTTTGACGATCTTGAACAATAAAATATTTTAAGAAACATTAAACGATGTCGATCGGAATATAAATTCAATAGTAATTTTGATGAATATCGAATGCCGCAATTTCCCCAAGATTTGTTAAAAAAATCGCTGTATTGCTCCATTAAAATTAATAATTCTAAAAGTAGGTTCAATGTCATAAACTCGTTCAAAAAACTATATTATTCACATTAAAAATTGTGGTAATTGTACGGTAAAGGTTTGGAAAATTAAAAAAGTGAAAGCAAATTAATAGCTGATAAAATTGCATAATTTTTTAAACTATGTCTGATCGATTTTGGTATAGAACAAGAGATGATGGAATTAAACAGTATCAATTTTTTTTATAATTATTGAAGTAAATCTTTAAAACTTTTGTATTGTAGGTATGAATTGTTGATACCTCTCACTGTACGGATAAAGCAATCAGTTTGTTCCTTTTATATTTTATAGGATATCTGTATTACTTGATTTTATTTCATGTTATATTCATGCCTTAAGTAGTATATAAGAGCTAATTATACTGAATTAAACCTACTCAAGTAAACTAATTAATCAATTAGGCCAATAGGCTTTTCGATTATGTTAAAGAAATAAAATAAATAAAATAAATAAATTAGTTCATACTATATTCACCCCTATTCTGCGTTACGATGCGATCGAAAATTTGTATTCTGAAGAAAAACGGAATCGAAAGAGAAAGAAGACAACAATGTTTACAAAACTAATAGCATCACTGTGGAATGTGGAAATGAAAAAGCAAATAAGCAAGTATCATTTTCATAAACAAATAAAAAAATATAAATTGAGGATTCCTGCAACTTCCTCTCAGAATGCTGCTACTTGCTCCTTGGATCGCTGGCAATGTCTGATTAAGATGCCGTTAAATTTCTGTTTTTCATACTGCTCTGGTGTTGGTGTTTTTGATCTGTAATACATAAAAAACATCAGATCGAGTACAAAAATTAACAATTCAAAACACAAAAATAATTAAATAAAAATAACTTTAAGTGTTTTTTAAACCGTTTATGAAAATATCTCATTTTCTTCGCGGAATCGAAACACAGAATACCAAAGTTGTCAGACGGAGAAAATTTCTATTCGAATCGAAACGCAGAATAGTGGTGATTAAATTTTGTTTAATACTTAATTTTCTTCGGGATTTCCTGGATCCTCGGGAATCGAAAAGGGTCTTGAATTTGAAAATTCTCATTGACATTCCTAAATATATGATGGCAATATGAAGCAATAGAATTTGACAAATGCAGACATTATTACGTAAAGAGGTAGGGTCATGTAGGTGTCTGCATTATTTAAGAAGCGTACCCAGTAAATAAAGCGAACAGTTATAAAATGAATAACAGTCAAAACATTTTTTTTATAAGGTTAATCAATTATAGGGTTGTATCTGGTTTATTATTTGTAAGAAACGTATCAACTGGAAAATAAAAGATTGTTGCAAACCATGGCTGACTTCCAAAACGTCAGTTGCTTTGTATTCGAACAATGTATTGTGTTTCATAATAAGAACTTAAAAAAAACAGTCCTTCAGAAAGTGACAATAGGAATGACCAATTTATGTTTTGCTTTATACTGTAAATTTACATTTTGACGATTTTTCCCTAAAATGTCCGGCAGCTGTGATTGTTACTCATATTTTTTTAATAAGCAGTAAAACGTTTTTTCTTTATATTGTTTTATTTTAATACATCATTCAGATAAACATATATAATTCACTTTTTGCACTTAAATATTTAATAAACAAAAAAGAAATAACTAAATTGCAAACTATTGTTCTCATTTCAATTAATCTAAACTTCCTTATTTACATTATTTCATAATCTACATTTAATGGAATACTTTAATATTTTTCACTAGTTCTTGTTAAAAAACAATTGCTCAAAATCCGTTACATAATACTGAGCACGTTTTTGTACTTCAGGACGGACAACGTTGCCGCCGAAACCAATAAAATAATTTGCAGGTGGAACAGCTTCAAGATCGGTAGCGCCATCACCAATCATTGTTATAATTGTATCAGCTTCGTATTGCTGGCGTATACGGGAAATTGCTTCCGCTTTGCCACCCGACTTGGAAGTAGGTTGATCTCTGTCAAATCCGCCATACTCGCCGTTATAGAAAAATAGTAATTTGTTGGCGTATAAATGTGAAAGTGGTATTCCCAATTCATTGGCAACCGGTTCTATGAGACAATCAAAACCACCCGAAATGAGATACACCTGCTTACCTTCATCTTTCAGTTGCTCTACAAAGCGCTTAATGTTGCGGGTCAGAGTGCTAGGACATAGTTTTACAAAATCCTTAATTTGTTGCTGCGTAGGTTTAATGATGTCGAGACGTATTTTAAGAGCATCTTGAAATGTCATTGAACCGCCCATAGCCTCTTTCGTTACACGAGCAACTTCTGATCCCTTGCCACAAAATTCTGCCAATTCATCGATACCTTCTTCTTTGATCACTGTAGAGTCTACATCAAAACACACAATATGGGATTGTTGAATGATTTTGGCAGCTAGGTCGGCATTTTTTATTTTATTTTGTTGGGTGTGCATATTATTGACATTCAATGCAGCCGCTACAGCATGACAAGTGGCTGCTCCATTGATGCTTGCTGTCGCACAACCATTAGCTGCTGAACGTCCAAGACTTAAGCCAATTGTAGAATTCATTGCTGTTTTACTTTTGGTTTTTTTCCTTTGTTTATTAATTTAAAAAATGCGACTTTTGTTGATATCACATACGTGTATAAATAGAATGCGTCGTTTGTTTTTTGTAAATAATAAAAATATTGATCGTAACACTTGGTGACTAGAAGATCATTGACAAATTTTACTTTATGTCTAATATTTTCTTTTCACACTTTTTCGCATTAAAACGCGCTGGTTCTCGCTTGACAGACAATGGATAACTAACTGATTTATTTTTTGCCAGCTTTAAAAAAAAACTTTATATAGCAGCACACAATCAGGGATGGAAAAGTTAAAACAATTTTAGTTTATGTTTGGTACAATTAGCACTCGAAAGGTGCTATCGTACATTAGTGAAATATTGTACTTTTAAACATTTTCCCACTTTTATGTTAAGCCTGGTACTCTGTTTAGCTTTTCATGCGGAATGCTGTCAAACTACATACATACAAAATTTTAAAGAAGTACTCTGTTGTACTATAGAAAACATGAAATGTTTCTATACATATGAAATGTTTCAACATTTTATCAAAGCTGTGGAATAAAGCAAAAAGGCATTATTTAATGCGTAATTTTTCAAATAACAGCTGTATTATTCGTGAAAAATGTAAAACGTCAAAAAGAAAAATAAAACGTTAAATTTTTTTAAATTTTGAAATAGACACTACTTTTTTAATGGCAAATGTTTTACATGAAATATTCAATATTACTTAATAATTTGAACAGAGTACCAGGCTTCAAAGATAATTTAGTGTTATAAATATTTATAAATTAGAAATGTTACTTAATAAGACCTCAACTTCTTTATGGTATTTTAGAGGCAGTTTGGTGTAAAATATTACCATTTTCATCTTTAATGTAAATATTTAAACTTTATTATGTATGGGAAGGAAAAAGAAAAGTTACATTTCTTGCAATCTTTAAGATGTTGTTTATTATATATTCTTAACTTAGTGACAACGACAGAGTTGTAGAAAAATTAAAATGAGATCTATGTATGATTATTGAAATACCAGAAAAAGCTTTCGTATATACGGAAAAATGATGGTACATACAACTATAGTGGAAAGAACACTTTCATAAGATTGCGTATAAAAGTTTTAATAATAAGAAATACTTTTTTAGTTACTAGAGTGCTATAATATGTTTTCCATGCCTGTACTGAAAGCACTAACACAACATTAAATACAGAATGAACAATAACAGCAAATGTAGAAATATTAAAATGAAAATATATATAGATATGTATATATACATACGTAATTATATTTGTATAGAATAACCCAGCAATCACACGGCTTTGATATTGAGTTAAGAATAGAAGACATTAAGACCCCATATTCGATCTTTTATTCGAAATTGAAAACAATTTTCATATTTTTTATAAAATATTTATTAAAATCAATATTTAAGAAGCAATAAATAATATTCAGCTCTTATTTTTATATTTAACTGAATGGCAAAGTATTTTAGTTTACGTTTTGTATCAAAACTTTGATAAGTATGTATAAAATGTATAGGGAAAGGTTTTTGTAATTTTAAACGATAATCTACAAATAATTTTTGGTATCCAACTGAGCAAATACAATTTTCAATAACATGATTTAATCTTTAAACTAAACATTATATGTATATAAGCTGCTTTCTATTTATAAAAAATGTTTTAAAATAAAGTGCATTTGATAACAAAAGAAAAAATTTGCCGTTACTTGATTTTGTGTTTAGTGGGATCTCGTTGTTTGGAGATTGCCCATAGTAACATGTTTGTTTTTATTATAAATAACAGCTAATTTGCTTTAAGTAGCAGTTAAGACATCAGATAAAGCACATTGATAATTTTTCAATATCTAGTTTGGCAGTAGTGTTCCCAAGCCGTCAGTAATGCAATATTAGGAATAAAATTGAATTCTCATTTTGCAAAACAGTACAATTTCATTACAAAAAATAACAAAGAAAAAAATATTTACTTACACCCAAGGCGCATCAAACAGGTGACTGCATCCGATCATGTGTTCACCATATGTTTTAACTTTTGCGTGTATTTTGTTTTTGTAAAAACTAATTCGAGCTGTCAAAAATGTCTAGTAATGTGTGTATGTATTTGTGAAAAATAAGAAAGCTACTTAAAATATATTGGAATACATACACACATATTGCCAGACGTTTTTGACAGCTCGAATTAGTTTTTACAAAAACAAAATACACGTAAAAGGTAATGCATTCACCTGGTATTATTGCGCCATGCTTACACCAAAATCATACAAATCGTGTCGGAAAACCAAAAAATAAATAAATAAATAAAATAATTCGCATACGTAAGCTTAACTGTCATGTAGCTTATTGGCTGGAGAATTTAAGCTTTTTGCTGTTCAACATAGTACTTTGTTCATCATTTCATTTTCTGCGAAATATTGTCAAACGTCTATTTAAAAAATACTGCGAAATAATGTTGCTGAAGTAGTATTCTGTTTATTTGTGAAAAAGTCGGGAAATGTTTCTCACAGAATTTTTTTCAAACTAAAAAGTGTTTCTTGCAGCATTTATTTTTCAACTACGAAATAACATAAGCAGCAAGGCGAATTCACATAAGGTGGTAGCGCGGCTACAACAATACAACAATAAAAAGAAAAACAGGCACTTAAGTGTATGATAAACTTTAGAACACACATAATTACTACTGTCAATCCATTCACCATTTCGGCGAAAGTAAGGTGGTGGCGTTTGATAGAGTGTGGCATGGTGCACTCGACTCGCACTATACGAATTGTTATAGATGGGATCTCATCAAACGAGTTCAAGTTAAATTCAGGGGTACCGCAAGGTTCCGTCCTTTCCCCTACCCTATTTCTTATTTTTCTTAATGACCTTCTACGTCAGACTTCCAACCCTATCTATTCTTTTGCAGATGACAGTAGTATATGCCATTCATTTTCGTTTCGCAGTAGACCAAGCCTTCGGGAAATTGAGGCTATGAAAAAGCACATGGACGATACCCTTAATCGCGACCTTTTGGTAATTTCCGAATGGGGCCTGGGAACAGGGTTCCGTTTAACGCTTATAAAACCCAGTGCTGTGTGCTTTCGCACAGGCGTACTGCTGAACATGCTACGTCATCTGTAATTATGTGTGATACATATATTAAGGAATCAGAAGCTCTCGAGGTTCTTGGCATGAAAATTCAATGCGATGTTCGTTGGAACAAGCACATTTATCATGTTTCAAAAGAAGTGCCTAGTTTTCTGAAACGGTGTAAGAAATACTTCACTCCATCTGATCTTCTTACTATCTATGTCACCTTTATCAGACCGAAAATGGAATACAACTCTCACGTATGGGCCGGTGCTTCAAAGTCTATTTTGGAGTTACTCGACCGCGTACAAGAGAGAGCGAAGAAACTCATCGGTGACAGTAGGGTATCCAGCTCTAATGACTCACTGGAGCATCGGCGCAATGTGGGGTGTGTTTCACTGTTTTATCGTTACTACAACGGAATGTGCTCTTATGAAATCAGGGAACTTGTTCCTGAACACCGTAATTTCATACGCGCAACGCGATCTGCATCAAGAGCGCATTCCTTTGTGGTCGATTGGCCAGTGAATCGCACAACGCATTACAGAGAAAATTCGTTTTTTAGTCGAAAAGTTCGTATGTGGAATAAACTCCCTGTAGAGGTCTTTCCTGCCACTTTCAATGTGCAAAGATTCAAATCAAATGTTCACAGGTACTACTCCCTCTATCCCCCATCCCAAAACCTAATTTCCTTGTTCTGGAACAATGCATTGCATAAGTAGAGGTCATGCTGGTCCTAATTAAAAAAAAAAAAGTATATATAGGGCGATAGAGAATTAAAAAACGACAGAAAACATCCAGTGAAAAATTGTCGCGGGCCTCTGAAATTCTCAAAACATCAATATAGGTATCATTTTAAAGCTTTTGAAGAGATCTTTAAAGAAACACTAAATTCTTTTAAAATTTTATGTAAAATAACATATATTTATGTAGTACTTAATTTTTTTTTAATTTTATAATATTTGATTTTTTGATTTAAATTACTTCACTAAACTAAATTTATCCAGATACTGAGGGGCATAGCAGAATGTAGCACTCTTACTTCTCTGTGCTTCTTAAAAGTTTCATGGTGTGTTTTAACTATGAAATTTTGTTTCTATCAACTTTTTGAAATTTTGCTTTTGTTTCGATATTCGTTATTTCAGTTATTTTTGTATATCATAAATAAGCATATAAACCAGACCTGGGGGATGTCAATTACAAGTTGTAATTAATTACACATGCAATTACAAATTACATGTAATTGTAGTTGAAATTTTTTCAATTACAATTACATATAATTGTAATTGACTTTAGTCCCTGATTTTAATTACAGTTACTTGTAATTTGTAATTGAAAAAATCCAATTACAAATTACATGTAATTGTAATTGAATAATTCAATTACATAATTACATAAATGAAACAAAATTGTGTAATGATTACTTTTGTAATTAAAAAAATCATCAATTACATACACATAATAAACATGCAAAAAATAACAACAACCTTAAGGAAGATATAGTACATACATATGTACTATATACATAACATACTAAAAAAAGTGAAAATTTAAACAAAATTTTTATTTGCTTTAAATAAAACCATTTTTTCAAAATTTTCACCTGCTAAGCTTTGTCGCCTAGGTATTAAAATTATACTAGCGAATGAAAACAACTTTTCCAACTGGCGCTGGAGATGAGAAGGGAGTATTTGATCGTAGAGAAGCCTTTAGTATTGTAGGATAATTCTTGACTCACTTAAGAGATGAATTCAGATCACGCAAGTAAAGGTTAAGTTCAAATTTTAAACTACTTTCTTCTTTACAATCGGACGTATTAATGACTATGGAATATAAAATGAAAAAATATAAAAACGAAATCAAAGTTTTTAATTTTTCGTAAGCGATTATTACCTTCATTTGCGTCCTCACCGTAATATTCTTCAGAGCTTTAATATAAATTTTAATAAACTTGCTGAAATTATCCGAAACGTTTTAGTAGTTCATTTTTAGAATTTTTAGTTACACTTTATGTTTTTAGAAATTTAATTGAATTTTGTTTAAGTACAAGTAATGATTATTGCCTAATTACAATTACAATTACATGTAATTTGTAATTGAAAATTTTTAATTACAATTACATGTAATGTGTAATTGGCTTTTTTCAATTACAAATGACAAGTAATTGTAATTGAAATTTTTCAATTACAAATTACAAGTAATTGTAATTGACTTTAGTCCCTGATTTTAATTAAAACTTACATGTAATTGTAATGTAATTGAATCCCCCCAGGTCTGATATAAACTTTGGCTGTAACGGCGAAATGTATACAAAACAACTTAAAAAAATCCTTCTAAATTCAATCATGCCTTTTGCTTAACCCCTGCATCTTTTGAAAGCAAACAAAAAATTCATTCAAGCAGTTTCATAGAAAATATCATTGCTAAGTTGGGTCAAGATCAAGTGGCGAAGTATATTTTGTTTTGTAGAAGAATATATAAATACACATGTAAATGCCTTAATACAAATAAATTTTATCGTATTAGTGTAAATAAAATAAATTTTTAATTTCAATAAAAAAGATTTTTGATAGAAAAGGAAAATTTGAATTTTTTTAAATATAACGTTAACAGCGGACATTTTACTTATTATTTTATGTGAAAAAATTAGGATTGTATTAAGTTTTCTGTTTTCTGTTTTTTGTTTATAACTGAAAACTGCAATGGTATTGAATCATTCGTAAAAAATTTTTGTAAATCTAGACTTACGCCTGGTATTCATAGCCCTAATTTGACGATGATCTTATCACTGCGTGAATTTTTTGCGCAAAGTAACAACTGGTTGCGATTTGCGTTTAAACCATAGCCACGTAACTCCCCGAACACCAAAAATCATAAAAGTAGATAATAAAGATTGCCCACTAGAGTTCCCAGGGGCTCTGCGAATTTTTACGAGCTTGCCACTATTTTTCTGGAAAATGTAGATATCAAATGAGGCCAGGATTTACTATCATGCACAATCGTATGATATAATCACACAAAAGTCTGACTGAATTCTGTCCTACTTTAAAAATCGTTTCAAAATGGCTTCGTAGATGCCACAATATTATACCAAAAAGAAGCAAAAAGAAGATGCTTTTAATATTTTGTTGTTTTTGTTTTCTCATCTTCAAAAAATCAACTCTAATCGCATAGAAAAAATCATTTTATGAATTCATTTCAAAATATTATAAAATCGTACGGATTATTCAAAAACTCTGTCACACACATACAATTTTATTCCACACTACGATACTTTTTGACCCCACATGCAATTTTTGACAGATGGTACGATTAAGTATGATCCTGGCTTTATGTGAGAATTTTTCAACAATTTTAATGCTGAAAACAATTTCTTGATCTTGGCAACACTTTGAGGAAGCACAAGCATTTTTCCAAACTGGTTTAGTTTGTAAACGAAACTATAGCGAAAAAAGTTGATATATTTTTTACAGTTTAATATGTAATTTATTTTATCAAGGCAAATGTGAGACAGTGATAGTTAAAAAAAACAACAAAATAAATTAAATATATTTATAAATAAATATAGTGCTGCCAGACCTTACAATTTTGGGGCGACATAAAGCCGCTTTTATGAATGAAATTTTTCGAATTTTATTTATACAGATTTAGGTGTGTTGATGTTTTATTTTATTAAAACAAAATAATTCGGTTTATGATGTCGCAGTTTAAAATATAGAATTAATTATAACTTACTTTTAAAAGACAGTATTTTTCTTGTCTTTTATCAGCTTATAACTATTCAATAATTTTTAAAATTACTAATAGCAGTACAAATTGTGTGGATTTAGTAGTGAAAGTAAATTATTCATTACGAATGAGTTATAACAATAATGACCTAGTTAAGAAATAAATACTAGTTTATTAGTATGTAATATGTATTTATTATAAAAAAATAATCTGTATTTATTCCAGAAAATGCCCTTCATCCTGCTAGTATCTGACTTTACTACTAATATTTGTTAAAATAACGATTTTAAGTCTGACTCAGAAAAATAATTATGTTGTAGTGAAATTATAACGTATTTTAGAAAAATATACGGGGAATATAAACCTGAAATATAAATGACCGCTACGAAATCAATTGAATTTTAATAGAATTTAAATAATAATGAACATTCGATTCATTCAGAAGCAATGCAAACCGGTTATGTAAGCGTTATTAAGAATCAGTTCTTATAAATTTATAATTGCTAAATTACGATTAAAATAATATTAAAATGCAATATTGTAATGTTTGGTAGCAGTGATAAAAAATTGGAAATTGTAAAATCCTACACATCGAGGATAAGACTTAATTTATTTATCTGTTTGTGTAGCTTCTCACACAAGACCATTGCAGAGTGGAACTGAGTGTATACAATACGAATACATATATTTAAATAAATTCGAAAGAAAAGGGGTGACTTCCTAAACGCATGTTGCTTTGTAGTAATACATTGCACCCTGTTCGTAAACGCAACCCTGAAAATTTTGACAATGTATCTTGTTCCCTTTTGCAACACTGTTGTAGTTAATACGCAAGGAAAAGCAACAAAAGCATCCAAATAAAAGTAGATGCAAAGCGAATGCAACACAAAACACGATGGCGACGCAGGAAGATAAGTAAGAATTTTTTCTTATAATTTATTATATTTCTCTATTCAGTTTTATTTTTTACTTTTTATTGCAGTAAAAAATGGACGCATAATTTTAAAAATCTATTAATTAATGCGAGGTTGGATATGGAAAAAGAATTTCGTGCAAAAACAAAGAAACGCGTTGTACTATGGGAACGTGTATTGCAAAATATTAAGTCCATAGATGACACGTTCCCATTTTCACGGGACGACATATATAGAAAATTTTTAAATTTCGTGGTGACGTATAAGCGCATTAAGAAACGGAACATAAATACTACTTACATCAAAAGTCCTCCTTCCCATTCTAAAGTGGCTGTAAAAAACATCGTCAGGCATTTCATTAATGATTTCCACAAAGCCTTTTGTTTTTGGTACTCTTTTTGATACCCGTATTTCTTTCAGCAAGACAGCAAATCGTTTATGTTTTCTTTTTAAAATGTTACCAGCAATTTGGAGGCTGGAGTTTCCCTGTTCGCACAAATCTAACAAATTTCCCACTAAAATATGCTCTTCTGCCATTGTTCGCTTTATTATGAATGATACAATGCATATAAATGTTCCTAAACGTTTTCAGTGTTGCAAAGTATTAGTATGCAACGTATTAAAAAAGTAATTATACAATGTATCAACTTGGTGTTAATACTGTATTGATACATTGTAAATATACGTTTAGGAAGTCACCCAAGTTGTTAATATTACGTAAAAATAATTATTATATAATTACATGACGCACGTGAACGAGCGTTTGATTCGTGAATGAGAAGGGAAGCTTGAACATTGGCCACATTGCCAACTTATGTGACTTAAGGTCGGGGTATAAAGAATCCGTTATACGTTGTACTTTGACGTATTCAACTGAAGTGAAAGAGGTTGGCACAATAAGTATTTTGCTGACGGATATTAATTATAAGTTGGCTCTCTATTTTAATTTACTTTTAAATTTAATTTGTATTTTATTTACTTGTTTATTTTCATATGTATTTAATTTTTTGCCACCAAAATTATTTTATTAAATTCACATAATACAATCGAAACACAGCAAGATTTAAAGGAAAAAAAGAAGAAGCAATTGATAGCTGTCAAAGTATTTAACGTACGTCAAAAACTGACCAACTTTCGTACTTTGGGTTGACGGACACGTACTGATTGTGACATCGCTTATGTATTATTATGTGTATTTTACCTGACTTGTCAGTTGAATACGTCAAAGTTTAACGTATGACGCCTTATATACTATTTTTAGTGCATTTATAAATACGTGATGCAAACGTTTTTTGATTTAACGCTTTTTTCACTTAGGTGACAAGAGATTTTATTTTACATTAAAAAGTGTCGCTTCTATCTTTAAAATGCTGCCTTGAACGTACATATGTATTTAAAATTAATTTAATGTTTTGCTATACACAAAAAAGTACTTCCTACTGTAAAATATACAAGTAACCTGCTACAGTCAACATTAAAATGAATACAAATAATATGTATAAAACGCTAGCTAATCCTGTTATGGTTCGCTTTTCTAAAAAATTAATAATTAAATTTATGACCTTCCTAGGTAATCGACAACTCTTCACTTTGTATGGAAGGTATCACGCCTAGTGATTTAATTCAGACAATTTTTCTCTAGTTATGTACGTTAAAAACAGAGTTAATTTGCCATCATTTTGAGACTCTACCAACTGTAGTTCTCTAGGTACACGATTCTAGTTATTCGCTTTGTATGGAGGGTATTACGCCCACTATTCCAATCTAGTCCGTGTTACGCTAAACTATGTTCATATTTATATTGATATGAAGGTTACTGGTACAAAATTTCAAAAGTCTACCTGTTACAGTTCTTTAGCTGCACGGTAATAATTTTTTACTTTGTGTAAATGACTGTACCACGGTAACACGCCCTATATTTCAATCCTGCGAGTTCTTGGACCAAATTTTATGTGCTATCGATTACAGTTTCCAGTCGCACGCCGATACATTTTTACGGTCTAATTTATAAAAAGTTTATATTTTAGGTGAGAAGTTTAAAATAGTTATAAAACACAATTCCATTAAAAAACTTTTTTTAATTCTGTATTTGAAAACACATGTACGAGGGCTGCTCTATATATTTCTGGCCTAATAGTGAAAATGCGAATATTTATAATCAAAAATGGTATTATTGTTTTTAAAAGTATTCTCCAGCATGATTTATACACTTTTGCATGCGCTCAAACCAGTTGTCGAAGTACTTTTTCCACTCCGATTGAGACACCTCTAAAACTTGGTTTTTGAACACTTCAACAGCTTCTTCTGGCGACGAAGATCGTTGACCACGCATTTTTTTCTTGATGTGCGGAAACAAGAAGAAGTCATTAGGTGCCAAGTCAGGGCTGTACAGCAGATGACCCATTAATTCGACGTTTCGGCCGGTCAAAAACGCTCTGGTTTCAGCCGATGTGTGAGAGCTCGCATTGTCATGGTGAACAATGATTCGTCTTCTCTTGTTGGTTTTTCGAATTTCTTTGATGACTTCAGGCAAACAAATTGTAGTGTACTAATCAGAAGTGACCGTCCTACGTTGCTCAAGCGGAACAATCGCCACATGACCAGTTTTGCCAAAGAAACAGGCGACCATTTGCTTCGAAGTGCTTTTTCCACGAAAAACTTTCGTTGAATTTTGCTCGTCTTTGAAGACCCACACGGTCGATTGTTGTTTCCTTTCGGGCTCTTACGCATAGATTCATGATTCGTCACCTGTGATGATCTTATAAACGTCTTTTGAAGAACCGCAATCGTATTTTTGCAACATTTCTTTGCACCAATCGACACGAGCCTTTTTTTGAGCGATTTTCAAATTGTGCGGGATCGAATGTATGCTGGTGGAAGAAATGTCCGAGAATGTCTCTATCTCTCGGTATGTCGCATGTCGATCTTGCGTTATGAGTTCACGCACGGCATCAATGTTCTCTGGCACAACAGCCGTTTTTGGACGACCTTAACGGAATTCGTCTTTGAGCGAGCTTCGGCCACGAATAAATTCATTATACCAATTTTTCACAGTGCTATAGGATGGTGCTTCATCACCATACAAAGATTTAAGTTCATCAATGCACTCTTGTCGTGATAATCCACGTCGAAAGTTGTGAAAAATGATGGCACGAAAATGTTCACGAGTTAATTCCATTTTTTTCTATATTAATTTTTTCAAGTCACTGTAAACAACACAAACAATAGTCGTACGTCAAAACGTTTTGAGTACGATTATGCTTAAAAATGACAAACTTTCCAATGGAAATATCAGATTGAACTTGGCAGCACTCAGTGTCGCCAGGCCAAAAATATATATAGCAGCCCTCGTAATTCAATTCAAAACACAATTCAATTGCTAATCTGTACATTGAGCAACTAACGTGTCTTACCTGGCAACTCCTATTATTATTATGTACCTAATGTTTAAAAAAAAAATTTCAATTAACCCGAAAACCGAATTTGGTTTTTCTTTTAATATTTATTTCGAGCAAAAAGAAAAAAAGGAACTTTTTTGTCAAAATATATGTATGTTCTGGTTACTGCAAAATGCGCAAAAGAAATGTAATAAACAAATGTATAATTAAATATGTTTTGTTTATTTTGGTCATAAATAATATGAAAAGTATTCGAATAACGATTTCTATAACAAGCTCTTTATGTTTTATATACTTCACAATTCAAATAAATTAGTTTTAATTTATTTTTATGTAATGAAACAAATCCAGTTAGCCTGGTAGCTCCATATGTCCGGGGCTCAGAAAAAGTTATTTTATCGGGAAAATGTCACGTGACAATTCCCGCGAAACCTCATATTTTCGGAGTTTCGGATCCCTTAAGTTTTTGGCGGAAAGGACGAATATGGTATTATAGAAGCGCCTTTTAAATAAACTATCAGGATTCTTATAAAAGTATGTTGAAAAAATGTCAACCCATTAGATACCGGTTAAATGTTATTGAACTTTTATTATTTATTTTGCGAATATTTTTACTTAATAAAACAAAATTTGCTTCTTTTTGTAATAAAACATGAACATACGTGTTCTGGGGTACTTGCTCAAATTAGATTTATCGGCGACATTTTTGTACTTTTTTTTTTGAAAGGCTGACTAGCTCATGACGGGTTAGCAATTTGTTTGTGATATGCAACGCGCTTGATAGGAATTTTTATAAGCTCTGTTATGATACCCAAATTGACTGAAACTGTCACAAAGTGCTTGAGATATCACAATATATTCATAAAAACTTCAAATGTCCGTAACTTCAAAATTATGAGGGCCGACGGGTTGTTCATTTAATATTTTCTTATTCGTATTTCTATTTTATAAACAAAATATCTTAATAATTAAATTCATTTTATATTTTGATTAAAAAATAGTAGAGCCAATATTAAAATTTTTGATTTTAGAAATTGTTTATTACGAGGGCTGCTCTATATATTTCTGGCCTAATAGTGAAAATGCGAATATTTATAATCAAAAATGGTTTTATTGTTTTTCAAAGTATTCTCCAGCATGATTTATACACTTTTGCATGCGCTCAAACCAGTTGTCGAAGCACTTTTTCCGCACCGATTGAGACACCTCTAAAACATGGTTTTTGAACACTTCAACAGCTTCTTCTGGCGATGAAAATCGTTAACCACGCATTTTTTTCTTGATGTGCGGAAACAAGAAGAAGTCATTAGGTGCCAAGTCTGGGCTGTACGGTGGATGACCCATTAATTCTACGTTTTGGCCAGTCAAAAACGCTCTGGTTTGAGCCGATGTGTGAGAGCTCGCATTGTCATGGTGATCAATGATTTGTCTTCTCTTGTTGGTTTTTCTAATTTCTCCGATGACTTCAGGCAAACAAATTGTAGTGTACCACTCAGAAGTGACCGTCCTACGTTGATCAAGCGGAACAGTCGCCACATGACCAGTTTTGCCGAAGAAACAGGCGACCATTTGCTTCGAAGTGCTTCATTAACGAAAAACTTTCGTTGGATTTTGCTCGTCTTTGAAGACCCACACGGTCGATTGTTATTTCGTTTCGGGCTCATACGCATAGATCCATGATTCGTCACCTGTGACGATCTTATAAACGTCTTTTGAAGCACCGCAATCGTATTTTTGCAACATTTCTTTGCACCAATCGACACGAGCCTTTTTTTGAGCGACTTTCAAATTGTGCGGGATCCAACGAGAACAAACCTTTTTTACGGCCAGGTGTTCATGCAGTATCGAATGTATGCTGGTGGAAGAAATGTCCGAGGATGTCTCTATCTCTCGGTATGTCGCATGTCGATCTTGCGTTATGAGTTCACGCACGGCATCAATGTTCTCTGGCACAACAGCCGTTTTTGGACGACCTTCACAGAATTCGTCTTTGAGCGAGCTTCAGCCGCGATTAAATTCATTATACCAATTTTTCACAGTGCTATAGGATGGTGCTTCATCGCCATACAAAGATTTAAGTTCATCAATGCACTCTTGTCGTGATAATCCACGTCGAAAGTTGTGAAAAATGATGGCACGAAAATGTTTACGAGTTAATTCAATTTTTTTCTATATTAATTTTTTCAAGTCACTGTAAACAACACAAATAATGGTCATACGTCAAAACGTTTTGAGTACGATTATGGTTAAAAATGACAAACTTTCCAATGGGAATGTCAGATTGCACTTGGCAGCACTCAGTGTTGCCAGGCCAGAAATATATATAGCAGCCCTCGTAAAAGTTTTTTGGGACTAATCAAATTTTGGTGAATATAATTTTACCAAAATTTGTTTATTTTTTGCTGTTTTATGTTTTTACGAATGCGGTCGTTTGTGTTTAATTTGTGAATAAGTATAACTATAAGTATAAGTAGATAAGAGTTTAATATTAATTTTTTCAGAAGTGAATATAAAATTATTTCTTTGACCATTTGATATTGAAATAGTGGAAAATCCATTTATGGATGTAAAAGTGGCAAAAATATAGTTTTTCCTTCCCTTTCTTGAATTTTTTGCGCACCATATTTATCTTTTTTTTTAATTTTGAAGTGTTTCTTTGGAGGTCGGTTTTTGTAGCATTCACTATACTCTGCAGCTCTTACGTCCTGAAATGCATGCAATGACTGGTAAGTTTCAAGAATTTCCAATATTTTTTTCCTCTGACATTTTTGACAACCGCACAACAAAATCTCGTTTGGAATTAAATGTGCGACATCAAGCACATAGGATAGGAACACAATTGGGACGAACGAAATAAAAAAAACAAAACACATTTGTGTGTATGAATATGCACACAATTATGACGTCGGACGAAATTTGTCATACGGGGCGAACTTTGCAAAAGGTTTATTTTTATTTTTTACGCCGGCGAACAATACACAAAAGTAAGCAAAATTAAAAAGTTAGCAAATTTGGTCTGTGTTATTGTGCTTCTTACGACGAACTTACACAACGAAGTTTTAATGACGAATTCGTTGGACGAATTTCGTCGTTCGTCCGAGTTTTGTTCCCATCATAACATTTCTAATGTTTTTTCTTTTCTTCTTTGTGAACGCCACTGCTTTACAGTCTTGTGAAAGCGATATATAACCCTTGCATTTTTGTCGATATTTCCTGCATAGAACTTTTGTTATATTTTTATATTTACTTATTTATTGAATTTTCTAATATTGAGTTAGTTTAAAATATATTTATACAATAATCACTTTTAAATGAACCTATAAGCATTAAAAAAGTCTCTAAAGCAATAGAAAAAGCATTTTTTCAAAAGCTGTAATTTACATACGAACAAACTTAAAATAGTATGTTTATTAATAATATATTATGTTTGTATGTCATCATATGTCTATCATAATATTTTAGGACAGTTATAAAACTTTGGTTGTGGTAAGAATTTAATAAAAATTATTAAGTTTGAACTAACCATATCACGCTTTTATCGTAACTTAAGTATTTCAAAAACAAAAAAAAATATTTTATTGGCAACTATATATTGTTACTGTGAACATAACATGGTTGTGTGGCCATACCATAATCATGTTTTTTCTCCTTGTGTATGAATTGAATGTACGTTAATTTTATAAAAATAATGTTAATAAATACAATAATAATGTAATGGAAGTTTTATAGCCTGTTCAGACATTACTCAATAATCAGCTTTTCTCAATAAAAGCCATTATTGAGCTCAATATTCTATATAAAATCTCAATAATTTATTGCGCAATAAGTACGAAATTGTTATAATATTGAGTGGAAATTAAAATGCAACACTATTCAGAAGATGTGAGTGAAGCAAAATTTTGAAATTTAAATCTCAGACACAAACCGATTGCTTCTAAACTAAACCAATTTTGTCAATACACAGAATATTGAGACTTATTAAAAGTGCATGTTTGAACACACTAATATGCTATTTTTAATTACTGCAATTTAATATTTAATTGTAGTATAAGCAGTATCTGCTTTACTGGTTAAATTTTATGTGATGTAGAACGTCACAAGCCTTCTTATACTACAATAGTTATTTATTTTTCTTGTGCTGGAAATGTCGCAAAGCAGTTTAAACTGGTTTGTTGAGTTAAAAAATATTACACTATCATTTTTTATTGTTTGTGATAAAATAAGCAAAATAAAATCATTAAATTTGGCTCTTACACATTTTTTGCACACATTTAAAATATAAACAAAATTTTATTATGATTTTTAATTTTAGTCAGTATTTTAGTTGACCTATTTGTTTAACTTTTGATGAAAAAAACATTTATATTTAAGCAAATTGCTTCGGGGATGATCAAGTATGTTGCTGATGCGTCTTCATTTACATACATTTGTACGTGTTCGTAACTAGACCAGAAGGAAAATATTTTTATTTCACAGAAGTTCTGGTTGCGACTTGTATGCATTAGTCTACATTAAACATAAGCATTGTCTGATATATGTATGTATTATAGTACTAAAGGTACGGTCAGATTAGTCAAATATTTGACCAAAAAGACGTAACCCCTGAATTATGTAAAAAAAATTATTTGTCCTTCTTAAAAACTAATAAAAATATAAGATCCTAATCAGTATAAAAGGTAAGATATCACATTTGTTATATTATAAATGGTAATTCGTATTAATACACGCGTTAGAAAAGATTAAATAAAAATTCGAAAAAAATAGTAGTAAATAATAGTAAATAATAGTAGTAAAAAATAGCTTTTTGTTCAATTATTTGACAAATCTGACGGCACCTTAAGAAAAACATGTAATTTTACATTAATATATTTAAAAATAGCAAAGTATGTATGTTTGATGGGTAAAAAAAGTATGAGTGCCTTATTCGGCTATGTCGAATCTTATATACCCTTCACCATATATGAAAATCTAAATGATACCCATATTGATATCTTAAAAAATTGTATTTTTTATGAAACTATGTCTGATCGATTTTCTTTAGCTCATTTAGTGCCTTGGTAAAATTTATCCATTCAAAGAAAGATCTTCAAACGTTATAGAGTATCACTTTGTAGGAAGAAGCTTAAACTGAGTAAAAACAAAAACGAGCATATTTACAGGTGTTAGAAAGGCTATTAATAATATTTTGTCCAAAGTTGTGGAAAAAAATAATGAAGAATAAATGAATTTCGTATTTATAACTTTAGTTCTTTTTTCAACTTGCAAATAACCCAAAAGTTATTTTTTCATTCACTGACATTGTTTATTGGTAAAATTGCTTATTATGAACAGGCAGCAGCAATAAAAATTTACCGTCACACCCGCTTTTGATTGGGAAAAGCCACTCCAGAACACAAATACTATTTTTTACCCCACTTAAATAAAAAAAAAATAAAATAAAAATAAAATATGATTCTACACAAAAAGTTATTTTCTACAAATAAAAAAATAATAAATTTATATTTTTTAATGAGCCGAAATAAAGATTACTGCAAAATTATCTAATCTTTATATTTGTTTGGTGCAAATTTAGCTTATTTTACCACAAACAAAAATAAAGTATTATAAATGCCAAAAACAAACAAAAAAGAAAAATATCTCCACTGAATGAAATTGCCGGCAGCAAGAATAATTTAGTTTGAACTGGTGCTCCGATTGTTTCCAGCACAAGAAAATAAAATAACTATTGTATAATAAGAAGGAGTGATATTTTTTATTACAGAAGATATGAATACCAGGGAAGTACCGTTTGGAAGGTGTAGATCTTTTTACACCAGATACCTACTCTGGCGATTGCAAGAACACGTCTAGATAACGTGCGTAGAACGAAGTTGCAGATATAATATATCCTTAGTCCCAGTGCGCTACTTTTTCACCATACTTTTTTATACTTTTCTATTTTTTTTTTTCTATTCATAAACATTTTTAGTATCTAAAAAATAGAAATTATGAAATATCTACATTTTAAAGAAAATAAGCGAGTTTATTCATTATTCGCAATGCTGCTATTCTTATAAAGTGTCTCGTTCCTCTCCAAACTCTTAAAAATAATGCAATAAGTATAAGTTTGTTTGGCTAAGTGCCTTTAACAAAAAAAAAGTGAATTAATATTGACAGTTTGCTTGTTTAAACAAAATACAGTACTTTTGACAAGAAGCTTGTGACAATAATGATAGCTAAAGAAGTCAATCCTTACTGTTAAAGTTAAACCGAGGACATGATTTAAATAACCTCTCTGTCTGTTTAGAGTGTTTAGTAACACGCAACAAAACATGATCACATAAAAAAATTATAAAATTCTGTTTGCACATTACTTCAATATAAATATTTCGGAAATTGTTTACTTTTTCTTTTTCCTTAAGTTGTATGTCAGTTTTGGTAAAAACTCAAAAACAATAATGTTCACCTTTAAACCATTTGTTGAATGTGCTATTTCTTTTATTTTTATAATTTTGATTCCTTTGTATTACTGTAAATAATTTTTTTGCGAATATAACAAAATCTTGGCTTCTTTATTTAAGGGAATTTCAATAGGAAAAAAGAAATAAAAACATTTTAAAACTACATAAGTACATTAATATATTTTCACATTTATATATAAAAAGTATACGAAATAAATAAAGATTGTTATTACCATTGAAATTTCATTAGCATTCTTCCCAAATTTTGTATTAAGTTTTTTTCGTCTGTTTGCTTCGATGATTCAATATAATTCTTATTTAATCAATTTGCAAAGTTTCTCTTATTCTTCTGTACTCATTTAAGGATCTTCGGTCATTCTCTTTTATTCCATTGCCCCATCGTTAGATCCCCTCAGCTGTGGTCTTTCACACGCACACCGAGATTCGTTACATTTTCTATAATCTTTTTACTAAAATAGGAATGGAAGTTTTCAAGTTAAATTGGACGTTAAATTCAGGTCCATTGTCATCCCTTATGTTCTTTAATAAATTTCAAGGTAAAAGGAAACGTAAAACTCTGAAAAAAGAATTAAACATTAGTGTGTTCCTGCGACTATTTGGCAACCCTACTGGTTTTTGCATTTCAAAGCATAACAAATTAAATAAATTAGTAATTATTTTTGCAAGTTTCCAACAATCGATAGCTATAAATTTTATTGTGTATTTTTGGTTTTTAAGAAATTTAATATTTTTTAATTGCAATTGCAGTTTTTGAAAAAATATGTTTTTGTTAAATTTTAGTCAAAATATATAATTATGTAAAAATTGTATTTTTTACAAAATCCGATTTTATTAATCTGAAGCTTTTTAAATGCGAAAAATATTTAGTAAAGTTTAAGTTTTTTGTTTGATTATGCGGTTTTTTGTTGAAGTTTCGATCATTTAGTGAAATTCACTACAGGTGGATTAATCTTGCTGATTTTCAGTAACAAAACTTTCGAAACTATGTCTGATCGATTGGCACATTAAAAATTTTTATAGGTCATCTAGTACATTGGAAATTTGATTTCAACTCGAACATACGTGGACATGCTGTGCATCAAAATTTAGAATATTTGTACTTTATGGTGTCGGAAATGAATATTGTAAAAATTATAGATTGAATGACAAACTTATATATATTCCCTTTCCTCCTGTGGTGAAGGGTATAACGAATTTTTAAATTACTCTTTACAAAGCTTCAAATCAAAAATCCTTTACTGTAGATGTTTGTTAATTCAAAAATTTTAATAATATATCAACTGATATTTGATTAATATCTAAAACACTAGCTGTGTTCCTATAAGGTCAAGTTTTTACTGAAAATACTAAAACATAAATATTTCACCAAATTTTTTGATAAGAATGCCATTGCAATTTAAAACTTTATTATATATTAAAGTGCTTTTTTACCTTACAAGAACAGTTTAATTTATCAAATGACAACCAATGATGATGGAGATTTATAACTGCGTAGAACAAAGTTTCTATCACATTCTTATTTGGAAAATAAAACAAATGATGAAAGCATTTGTATACGTGTGATGTCTGTAGCAAACAGCGTTGCCAGTGATCTTTTTTTTACAAAATATATAATGAAAATTTTGCCTGATCTTTTAAACAGATTTAAAAACTTCTTATAACCTGCATTTTAATCCTTTCTAACTAAGTTTTTATAAATAAAAGTTAAAACTTAGATTTAATTGACAAAATAAAAATCATTTAAAATTTAATAAGAAAAGCCGTACAACGGCACCGCTGTTTCAGTATAAAATTATTACAAATGTATCTGTGTAAGTTTCCCGAAATTATTAATAATTATTAATCATTAGTTAATGATAATTTTCTTTTTTAACTAATGAATTATTAAAGTTTTTTTATTAAAAAGCATTATCATTATTAAAAAAAAAATGAGATTATTTATCATTCGTTGCTAATTAAATAGGCTGCATATTTAGCTAATTACTTCAATGAATGGCAGGTTAAATTTTTTTAAGATCTTTCCTTCTAAGGATAACTAACCATAATCATACTTTGCGAATTTTAAGAAAAAAAATGTCTAAGCAACGCAAAATAACCTTTCGGTATTATATAGACAAAAATCTGTTGGATGCTTAAAAATCTAAGTACTATTGGACACATTTTCAAAAAAAAAAAAGATGAGGTTTTTAGTTAATGACACGAATAATTGCATAAAAATTAACTAATCTTACAGCAGCAAAAGTGAAGTAAATGGCAGGTAAATCCGCGCTGAAAAAGACCAAGACGTTATAAATGAATAAGTTTTAAAAGATTTCGATAATTTGATTTTGAACTAATTTTAGTTTAATCTAACAGAATTTTTTTTAAACTTTGCGTTTAAAACTGGGTTCATAGGAGCAGTATAAATAGAGCTGGTATTCCCAGCTTATTTAGTTTATTTTTTGTTTTTATTGCTTAGTAATAGTAGACATTTTACACACATTAAAACAACCAGTTTTCGTAAACTAACCAGCTGATTCCATTAACATTGCGAATACATTTGGGGTTTTTTATTGCATATTGATCACTCAAATTAATATCGAATGTTTTATTAATAAAGTAACTGCTTAAACAAGGTGCCATAAACGCCTGTCATAGAAAGTTTTAAGGTGTAAGCATTTAATTAACAAGAGCACATTATGTTATTGGCTAGTGACTTATTTTACCTTTTTTGAATTCATCATTCTAAACCTAGTAACTGCCAAAACTGAATATGTAAACGGCACGTTTTTTAATAACTTAATAACAGTAAACTAGTTTTAGAGTTGATAAGTTGCAAGTTATTTGTTGCGCATGAGCTATTGTTTTTTTTTTTCATTTCAAGATAAAGTGATTGGAAACAACGTGAACGAAGGACTTAAAAAACTCGCTACCTTCTTGCTCCTTTCATTTTAAAACAAAATTGATTAAAATAACTAAATGAATATTTATTTATATTTAACTAAATGAATATTTATTTATGGTCACTAAAGTGATTGAGTTTATTTAGTAATAGTTCCATATAAGAACGTCCTTTTACGTTTGCATACGTAAAATTTGCATTATATTTTTTGTACAAAAAAGTCACTGGCAATGCTGTTTGCTACAGACATCGCACGTGTACAAATTTTTACATATTTTTTTTTTCAGTTTTACATCAATAGAAACTTTGTTCCACGCAGTGATGGATATTTCCATCATCAGTGATTGTCTTTTGATGGATCGAATGACTGTTATTGTAGGGTACTGTTTGCTTAATATATTATTTAATACGTTTACTATATAATTTCTATATAAACATGAATACTTAAATAAAAAATAACTGCAAACAGTGATCACATTAACTACTTTAAAGAGTAACGATGTTCCTCAAAAATCAAGGGATCGCTTATCCCTAATATGTATACATGTCTGCTTTTATAATTATCAAAATTTATTGCAAAACATCAAAACATTTAAAAGGTGTGTTATTTTCTTTGTTTGGTTGAAAAAAAAACAACAATTACGTAAAAAAACATCAGCTGTTGTGATCCAATCCTAATGTGTGTTGATAACAAATAAAAAAGTGACCTTGTACGCAATCAGTGAAGTTAAGTTATATTTTTTAGAAGCGACATCAATAACAAATTATTTTTATTTATCTAAGCAGTTTATATTCGGTCAATTCGTTATACACATGTTTACATACTTTTTTAGTAAACACAATAATAATAAAATTAGTAAATTTAATCACATTCTCATTATTATACACGTAAAAATTTATATTTACGAGTGCACAAATTCGATACATTCTATATGAATTTTTGCAAAGCATTTTCAAAGTTGCACATTTTGTTATATTGACAATATTTATTATTGACTATGAATAATAAAGAGGTACAATAAATAATGAGATAAGTGTAGTTGCTGTTTTTGAAATTGGTAATAAAATTTTGTATATAATTAAGTATATATTTTGACATCTAAAAAGAAAAAAAAACTTTATAACTCTGTTAAATTAAAAGATATTGGTAGCAGCATCAAACTACATATAAAAAATTCTATGGAAAGCATTACAACTTCTATTGCTTACACTGTGGAAGACAAAACTTAATGCAAATGCAGTCCACTTGTTAAGAGTTGGAAGACAATATAAAAGTTGTAGTCGAATAAAAGTGTAAATGTGTTGGTTACAATGCTTAATCAAGAGAACGCTTCGAGGATATAAAAAATTAAAACTGCTGCTAAATTTGTTTTGTTTATCTGGCTTTCTGGTGATAGGAAATAC
This sequence comes from Cistogaster globosa, assembly GCA_937654795.1. Lineage (NCBI taxonomy): Eukaryota > Metazoa > Arthropoda > Insecta > Diptera > Tachinidae > Cistogaster > Cistogaster globosa. The sequence continues at coordinate 62,305,649 of OW569405.1, read as the reverse complement.
GTTTGTAATTATATTGAAAAAATTTAGTTTTTGTCCTACCTTTGTTTAGTTTTTTGCTTTCCAAATTTTGTTTTGGTTATTGATTCATTATTTTATTTAAGTAAAATAGGAATGTCAAGTCGATTGATGTTCGATCGCTGTGAGATAAGCTAGCCACCAAATTTTTAGAAGCAAGTTCGTTTGTTGAATTGGGGCCACAGTTTAAATAAATTCTAGATGTTGTCGACTTTTGGCGACAAAAAGTCGGTTAACATGGCTATTTATTTATAAAGTTTTATGTGACTTGAGATCTCAGACATCAAGTTTTTTACCCAGCTCACTTAAAAATATATTTCCTTTGCTTCTTCTGGTAGCCATTTTAAAATTAAAAATTTTTCCTTTAGATTTATTAAAATGGCACGTCAAAGAAATCTAAATAAATTTTAAAGCAGCACACAAAGCGACTTGATTACATGGGATTTTAATTTTCCAAGTATTCAATTTATCTATAACATATCGGATGATCGCCTCCGGTTCGATATCTTTGATCATCTTTCAAATTGCAACAAGACTTTACGTAATGCGCAGTACACTGTAAAAACTTATTACGAAGTGACTTACAGAAAAAGTAATTTTACGAAAAAATATCAATGTCAAGTCTGTTTGAAAACAAACAACACTTCACATATAAACATGTACTTATATACGTATATACACATGGACATGAAAGTGCTTCTTAAAAATTAATTTGTAAATTCTTCTTTTACTACTAATTTTGAAAAGGTTTTTTAAAAAAATTAACTTCATGCTTGTATGATCCAGTTTACATTTCGGACATTGTAGCGGACTTAATTATTGTTTTTCCTTTTGAAGAAGTTTCTAAAGTAGTATAGCGTTTACATTATGACTCTTTTGTTGCAGAGTGAGAGAATTTTTTGATCTTTTTACTTTTTCATACGTAACAAGTGTTGCCATAAACATAACGTGTCAATTTTTCAACAATTTTCATTTTGGAATCACCTCTTATGCATGATAAATGAGAGAAAATACTGAAATTTGCCATGATTATTCATTTTCTTTTGCTACCCCGAAAGCTACTCTACACCAGAGAAACATTGTCACCGCCGCCGTTTTGACTGGCAGCTTTTATAAGTTCAGCTGCCAAAAGTTTTAGTGTTTATCAGCGATTAAAATTTTAATACAAATCTAAAAATTAAAGTAAGAAGCAGTTTTTTTATTTAAGTATATTAATTAACAAGCATGTATGCAAACTTTGCACAAATAAAAGCATTCTTAAGAAACCTGCACAAATAAAAGAAATTTTAAGAAACCTTGTATTTAACCCTAAATTTGTTATCAATTATTTGATTTTAAATGAAATTTTAGTTAAAAATATCTAAATTTGAGTAAACTTTTTCTATATTTAAAAAAATTCCTCTTGTATATTTAAACTAATTTTTAATTAAAAGAAATCATCATTAAAAGGTATTTTTACATAAATTGGAAAATTTTTATTGTATATACAAATAGATTTTTAGATATAATATTCAGTTTTCAATGTTTTCCAATGGCCGAGATGAAAAAATTTCTGTTGTTTTACAATATGGGTAATGAAAAAATAAAAACTGAATAATGTCCCAATAGAAGCATAATTTGAAGAATATTGACTGATATAAAAAACTTTTATTAAGGCAAAAACAATAAAAAACAAAAAATATAAGCCGAAAATTCAGCTGTTTTCTTTGATAAACGCCACTGCCGCCGCCGGGTTAAAGTTACCCAGCCGCCACCACCGAAAATTTTGGCATGGCTTGTTTTACTGCTCTACACATCTCGCAAACAACTTTCTGCATTATGACTTTTGTAGCTGACACAAAGGCGCATGATGTTAATTGGTTCTAAGACCCACTTAAGAGCGTAATACATGTATATGACTGTTTTCGTTAATATTAGGGATGAAACTGATACCGATATATCGGTGATTCTTCTGGTTTTCCGATATATCGATATCGGCGATATTTCTTCTATTTTTCTTTACTTTTCTTTTTTAACAAAATATTCAATTTGCAACTCTTTTTTTTTTGCGTGGCAACTATGAGAAATAACATATCAAAAGCAGAACATAAAATTCAATTGAGTTCTGTCGCATCTGAGAGACTATTTTCCACTGCAGGTCTGCTTCAAACGGATTTGAGAAATGGTCTATCTCCGCAAAATTTTAGAACACTTTGTTTTTTAAACAAAAATCTTATAATTATAAATCTTAAATATTAATCTTTTGCAAAGTTGTTTCTATAATTTTAATTTTAACATGATTTCAAATTCAATTCGTTGTCTTTTATATCTTATTAATATCAATTTTAAATCTTGAGCCAATTTTAACTGAATGACATATCGTTTATTTAAAATCATAAATATTGCAGTCTTTTTTAGTTTAAAAATTTGTATTTTAGAAACTGAAATGTATTGAAAATTTCAATGATATGAATGGCTCATTATTAAACACTGTTATTTTATATAATAGAAGAATTACTCTACCTGAGTTTAGTTAATTTTCGCTTTAGCTCAATTTCAATATGCGTATCGGTATCTGAATCGGTATCGGCGATATTTATTTTTGAGTATCGGTATCGGATCAGCGAAGTGGCGTATCGTTAGATCCCCAGTTAATATACTTTTTAGTTGATGTTTTAGTAAAAAAATATCTATATTTGCATCGAAATAAATAATGATGCCATAATTAAAGTAGTTGCTTTTTTAACTTTAATTCCTTTACAAACCTAATTAAATTACTATACCATTAAATGTTAATGATTAAATTTAAATTTTAATTATTTTTACTAATTACATTTTTACATAATGTAACTACTAATTTCAATTGATCCCGAAAGCTAAAAGATTATTGCATAAAATGAATAAATCTTAACACTCTTGAAGATGGATCTATATTTGAATATTGTAATCATATTAAAATTTTAAGTTAGTTAGGTGTAAAAAATTATTTCTGAGACTAACATCACCACCTAACACACTCCAGCTAGCAAGTCTTATTAATTACAAAAAAAAAATAATAAATAAATAAATAAATAAGTTCTATAGTGATGAAACATATATATTTCACCAAATTTTACTGATAGAAAGTCTATTTTTAAATAATGCTCTACCATAATTGTAAAAAAATATTTGTAAACCCTTACTTTCATAGTGTTATCACACTATTAGTCGAAATAAGCTATTAGCATTGCAAAGTTTGTCTTTAAGTTGGCCTAACTGTTGTAAAAATGGGTACTTCCGTATAAAAAGCTAAAGTTGCACATTATTTAAAGGACCGAAAGCTCACATATATTATTAATTTTATTTAATGGCAAAACAACAAAAAAAAAAAAAAAATTGCAGGAATTTTCACCAAATGAATATGTAAAAGTTTTCTCTAAACCACCAATAGGTAGAAATCTCATTAAGGCGTTAGAAAAAAGTTTATTGAAAATACGTTCAGTGAAATTCGGCATGTAGGAAACTTAATGATAAATTTAAATAAATTAAAATGTATTATCATTTTTCGATAATAAAGGCATTTTAAATTCGATCATAATAAATGCAGTTTCATTCGTACAATAACAAAATGTCTGATTTCGCTACTATAACGTTACGAATTCGAAAAACATTGAAGTACGTTCGCGAATTCATAAAAAAATCGTATTTAACAAACTTTTTTTTACAAAAAAAAAACTTAGATTTAAAAACTTTTGTTAGGTTTTGCTGAGAAAGAAGTTCCATCGAAATAATGTTCAAACGTGAGTCATCATAATATTGTCATTATTATTAATATGAATTGAAACCTGCGTGCCTTAGAATCTTTTTAGAATTCAAATGTTTTCATTTAATTTTAACCGATATTCTGTTAAATATTCGATAAAAATTAGAGATTTTTATCTCAATTCTGAGGTTATCTTGCTAAAAGTTTTAGAGTTTACAAATGGCAGCGTAAATTGCGAATAATGGCGGTAGTGTGAATATGCTCCGCTTTTAATATTTTAGATAGCGAAAAGTGTTGATTCGCTCATGGTCGTGAATCAGAAAGAGATGCATGAACATTAACCGCGTTATCAACTCAAGTGACCTAATGACTACTTTTGGTGCCTTATTCAATTTTTTAAATAAGTGCTGAATACTTATTTCTACTTCCGTCACAATAGACTTCAATTTTCGTAAAAAATTGTCGCTTCTACTTTTAAAATCTTGCCTGTATTTAAAATTAAATTCGAAACCGTATAAATAAGTCTGCCTACTGTAAATGTTTTGTGTTAAACGAAAAATTACTTAAACCAAGGAAACTTCTTCTATTAAATTATAAGGCAAGTTAAAAAATTATAATTTAATGATAAACTTTTGCGGCATTTATTCTGTAAAATGATTTCTTATCTTTTTAAGAAATTTTTAATTTTAAGTTTTTTTTTTTAATAATTTTATTTGTCGCTTGTTTTGTTATTGACATTTTTAAAAAATATTTTCATTGTTTAACATCTTAAAATTTAATTTTGTTACAACTAAATCGTTTAATGCTTTCAGACTTGGCTTTGATTTTAAATTATTTAAAACCTCGGATAATGCACTAAGAGTTCTCTCCATAGAGACTTGAGAAGCGGGTACTGCTAAAGCGATCTCTGCAATGCTTTTAATGTCGTTATCACCACTGGTTTTCCAATAATTGAGGACATTAGTATCGAACGGCAGTTTTTGATTATTTTCGAGAAGCTTGAGTTTTTCTTTCAAAGAGCGACGTAATCGTTCCGTTGAAGGAATCCTTGTCATTTCTGCTGTTGCACGTTGCTCTAATTTAGCAAGAGCAGATGTTGTTGGAAGCTCACTTCGTGTTATCGCACTGCAACTCACAAAATGAATTTCCTTAAGATTTTCCTCCGTTTTTCTTCGCAAAGTTGTCAGAATATCAAAAGTTTTCATAAGGTGTTCCTTAAAAAAAAATTATATATAGCTGAGTATGTATGTATAGTACATGAAATTTGGTTTTGATATAAAAGTCAACTTACTATTGCTTGGCATCTTTGTCGCTTAGATAAAAAGTGAGAGTTCTCAAAATTAAATCTAGGGTCAAGATAAAGCGCTGCTAAAAACGCGTTGTTATTAAAGAGCAGTTTTTTTCTGTTTTGCATGGAACTGTACAATAGTGAGGAAATTGGTGTTACAGAAAATAGCTCCTCCAACTCAATTTCGCAACAAAGCCAATCTCTATAAAAGTCACCAATGACATATTGTTCTTTTTGAAGCTGCTCAGTATACAACACCAAAGGTTTAAATCCAGCAACAAAATGATCTACAAACTCCCAATTTATATTAGGTATACTTTCCATTTTAACGTTGAGTGGATCTATGTAATCTCTAGCATGTGATAAACTCAAAAGCATTTCGTACGTTGAATTCCACCGTGTTTCATTGTCTAAAGTTGGCATTTGCACTTGCATGTCTTCTGATTTAAAAATTTTCTGAAGCTGTTCAACAGCATCTCTACACTCGCTTACTTGCTGTGTAAGTTCATTTAAAACATCATGTGCTGCGAGCTGAATAGTATGAGCGGCACATCTTTCAACACATAAAGTCATAGCGAGAGCTTTATGAATGGCTTCATCATTATCTTCTGCACCGCTACTTTCTCTTATTTGCTTTTCTCGCAGTTCCTGGAGTATTTGGCTTACGTTTAACATATTTGCACCATTGTCAGTTGTGCTGGAATATATTTGCGCAATGTCGATTTGATACATTTTCAAACAAGACAAAATTTCTTCCTTTAAGTATACAGCCTTATGTCTTCCGTTTAAGTGCATCATTCCTAAAAGTATGTTTAAAGTTGGATTTTAAAATGTTGGTAACAGAAAAAAATAATTTGTTTACCAATTGTGTTCGTATATATCGTAAAATCTTTAATATATTGTATGTTAATTCCCAGGATACTTTCGTCTTTTCTGCTGCCAATATCGAATTTCATACAAAGCATTTTATTTTTTACGCATTTCGTTATTATTTGCTGAACTTTGGCACAGCAAATCTTAATAACATCAAAAATATTCTTTGAATTTATGTTTGTCTCAAACTTGTTTTCGTATGGCGAGATTAAATTTTTGAAAAAGTCGCTATCATCAAAAATCCGAAAAGGTAAATTTTTAACTACCACCAGGCCTACACAACTTTTCAAAAAATTGCTTTTTTGAATATTAATTTTTACGTCCTCTTCAATTTTCCGAATTTTTGTTAGTGAATGTTCTTCATCATCACCTTCAATATACAATTCTACATCTTCTCCAATTTTCAATGTTTTTGTTGGTCCACCATCATCATCACTTTCAATATTAATTTTAAGGTCCTCTTCAATTTTCTGTATTTTCGTTGGTGCACCTTCATCATCACTTTTATTATTAAATTCTACATCCTCTCCAATTTTCCATATTTTTGTTGGTTCACCATCATCATCACTTTCAATATTAATTTTAACGTCCTCTTCAATTTTCTGTATTTTCGTTAGTGCACCTTCATCATCACTTTCATTATTAAATTCTACATCCTCTTCAATTTTCCATATTTTTGTTGACCCACCCTCATCATCACTTTCAATATTATAATTAACGTCCTCTTCAACTTTTTGTTTTTTTGTTGGTGCACCTTCATCATCACTTTCATTTGGATTTTGAGTAATGTCTTTTTTATGAACAAGCTTATAATGCCTTTTAATGTTAAACGAATTGGTTCCACTTATTTGTTTATCACATTCCAGGCAAACAATTTTGTTAGCGCTCTTCAAAACTCTATAAAAATTATTTTCACAATCCACACTGTTCAAAAACTGGCTCTTGTCAATATTAATTTTTACGTTCTCTTTAATTTTTCGTTTTTCGGTTGTTGCACCTTCATCATCACTTTTAGTTCTTATTATTACATACTCTTCAATTTCTCTTTGTTTTGTTGATTCATGTTTTTTTGGTGGTGAATCTTCATTATTACTTTCATTTGGATTTTGAGTAATGTCTTTTTTATGGATGAGTTTATAATGCCTTTTAATGTTAAAGGAATTGATTCCACTTACATGTTTCTCACATTCTAGACAAACAATTTTATTATCGCTTTTCAAAACTCTATAAAAATTATTTTTATAATTCAAACTTTTCGAAAATTTGCTCTTGCCAATATTAGTTTTTACGTTCTGCTTAATTTTTCGTTTTTTTGTTGTTTCACCTTCATCATCATTTACGTTCTCTTCAATTTCTCTTTCTTTTGTTGGTTCACGTTTATTACTACTTTCAATATTAATTTTTACGTTCTCTTCAATTTTTCGTTTTCTTGTTAGTGCATCTTCATCATTTGAATTTTGAGTAATGTCTTTCTTATGGATGAGTTTATAATGCCGTTTAATGTTGTAGGAATTGATTCCACTTACATGTTTCTTACATTGTAAGCAAATAATTTTATTAGCACTCTTCATAATTTTATAAAAATTATTTTCACAATTCATTTTTTAAGCAGCCGTATAAGAATTTAGTTGTATGAATACCAATTTAAATGTGACTGAAAAAAGGTAGAACAGATTGTTTTTATGTTGAAAAAATTCAGCTTTTTCTACTTACATTTATGTGAGCGAAAAGGTAACAAATATATATACATATTTTAAAACCAGAGTTCTCACTTACGCACTCTTGCACATGAGCTAAAAAGCGCTCCCATAAATACCAGCACATGAGTACGTGTGAGAGCTTTCTTTTATATTTGTTTATTGCACACTCACGCGTACCAATATAGAAATTAAAACGCAGACAGGCGAAGTTTGATTGTTAGTGGTTGAAAATGTAGAGTGTGTAGTACACGACTGTCTGTACTAGACGATTTTTTGTTTCCCTTTTCATTTCTTCGTAAATTTAATGTTGTTGCTTCATATAATTGTTCTCATTTCAATATTATTTCAGTGTTACTAGATCTGTTGGAAAGAATTAAATAGAAAGAACCAACAGCGAAGAGAAAGATACAAAAAGAGAAACAAAAAGGTCCGTCTGTTTAGTAATTTTGCGGTTCTAAAAGGTTTAGCTTCAAAAGAGAATGACAAATATGTATGTTTGCCCATAAATTTCTACATTGTAAAAGGGGATTTTGTGTGTAGCTCATAAACTGTGCATCGCATCAATGCTAATGCATATGCAAACAGGCACACTTATTAATGTTATTATCAGCGTATCCAGATTACATTTTTTATGTGACAAAATAAATAAAGCAAAACGTGCTTGTGTTTTAGTAAAGTTACCATCGAAAAATACATACAGTCATTTGAAAAATAATAAAGACAGTTGTACTCCTCGTCCTTGACGTTTACAAATTCATGTAAAATGAAAGAATTTGTGATAAAAGAGAGTTGTTTTTAATGATAACAAGTTATTGATAACAAATTATTTGCTTTGTAAAGTGTGCGATTTCTCCTGTGAAAAATAATAAGGACAGTTTTTCATTTTGGTAAAACTACAATAATAAAACTAAAAGGACTTTTTGTAAGAAAACGATTAAACCAAATTCATAGCTTTACATTGAAGTGGTTTTTCTTGTATTATTTGTTGTGGTAAATTGTCAAAAGTATTATTTTTGTTGTAGTACTGGATAGCGTTGTTGATCTTTTCTCTGGAAAAGTTTTTTGTGTCTTTCAAGGCGTTTCCATATAATCTTCCTTTCACATGGAGTTGAACTTTTTTCGTATCCATAATAGTGAAGAGTTGTATAAAACTAATTAAAACATTATTTATTAGTTTCAAACAAGAATTTAGCAATTTTTGTAAAGAATGCTGATGCATAAAGAAACAGATTACTATTATTGAACGCAATGACTTAACTATATGAGCGCTTTAAAATATAACTAGAAAGAGATATCAACTCCTCATCAACAGAAGTTAATATTGTTTATTCTAAATGTTTTATATTATTTATATAACTAACGGTAAAAACAATTTTTAATAGAAAACAAGTCTGATGTAAGTGCAATATTGTTTTTAGATTGTTTCAGTACAAATTTCTAAAATAACTTAATTATATATGAGCACAATTGTATTTCAACACAATTGGTAATCAAATAACTTTTGCCTCTAAAATTTTAACCTTTCATATCATAAGTGCATAGATACTTACAAATAAATTTTGCATCTTTCAAAGGGTTTTCACTTGCTCTTAATCGATTCTTAATAACCGCAATAAAAGAAATTATACACTTTTGCAGTTGCCGGTATTTACCAGCACACGGCGTATGTGCGTATATACCTGTATGAACAACTGTATGTATGTATGAAACAAACATAAGTTCAAGCATAGTGTGTACATGCATACACAGTTATGTGAAAAATAATAGAGACAGTGCCCACCCAAACTCACATATTTACAGCTAAATAAAAAAATCAAAATTTTTCTTGTTGAAACGAATTATTTTTTCTTAAATAGCAAAATTGTTGCTGTTTTGATATTTTTGTGATTTTGTATGAATTAAGAAAATTATTTTTCACAGCAGAAATCGTACACTTTACAAAGAAAATAATTTGTTATCAATAATTTGTTATCATTGAAAACAACTCTCTTTTATCACAAATTTTTTTATTTTACATGAACTCGTAATACAACGAGGAATACAACTGTCTTTATTATATTTCACATGACTGTAAATATTTGTTGCTGGTAGCTTTACCAAAACAGAGGAAAAACCACTTCTGCTGATGCGAGAATAATGGCTAAATTATGTAAAATCGACCCTTTCCTGACCTCTTCCATAATTAGAGCTCAACTGGAAGGGAATTATGGTTTAAAAATATCACCACAGACTGTCGGATGCCGCCTAAAAGAAAATTGTTTGAATGGAAGAATTGCTAGACGTAAGCCAGATGTGTCAAAAAAATATATATATATTAGGAAAAGACATCTGTCCAAGTGCCAAAAATTCTAGAATTTAATAGTTTGGAGTGATGAATACAAATTTAACTTATTTGAAAACGAGGGAAGACCTGTTCGCCGTCCACCAGTGCAAGATCTAAATCCTCGTTACACAAAAAAAAACCGTTAAATGCGATGGTTGATTGCTTATGGTATGGGCCTGCTTTACTTTATCTGGTTTTGGTCCAATTGTAAAACTGCAGAAAAAATGACGGCCGTTATGTACAAAGAAATCCTGAAGAACAACTTGGATAGTAACTATGCTGATAATTTGCCTTTAACTTGGATATTTCATTAAGACAACGACCCAAAGCACTGTTCTTTAACAATTGGGCAAACGAAAATCATGAGTGGCCACCTTAAAATCCTGATCTGAACCCAATGAAAAACTTATGGGCGACAATAAAACGACCCGTTTCAGCAAGAAAACCAGCTAACGAGCAGAATTTTTTGAAATAATAAAAGATGAATGGTACAAAATAAACCCTGACGAATGTAAGGGGCAATAGTTTGTTCCATGGGATAAATATGCCGGGAAGTTAATCTTCAAAACTGTAAAAAAAAACTTTGAAAACCTCGTTTTTTTAATTTTCTTTAAATAACTTAATTATATGAGCAGGGTTTAAAAAAGTTGTGCCTTGCCAATAAGTTTACAGTATTAAACTTTAAAAAAAGTGTTTATTTTTGTTTAATTTAAAATTTCGAACAAATTTCGAAATATTTTTTTTAGTTTATTTTCATAAAAAAATTCTTTTTTATCGTTCTGTTGAAGTGACTTAAGTGCAGAAGTGTGTGTATATCTTAAAATTTTTTTTATATTTTTGTATGTTATTTCCCAGATTATGTTTTCCATTCTTCTGGCAATATCGATTTTTATGGAAAGTGTTTTATTTACGCGATTTTTTATTATTTGCTAAAATTTTGTATAGCAAACCTCAAGACGATCAACAATATTTCTTAAACTGAGGTTTGTGTCAAATTTATTATCGCACGGTAGGATTATTAATCTTACGTATGTACACGTTGGGAATTAAAAATTTTAAAATACTTAATAAGAGGTTAATAAGAAAGCATCGCTAAAGTAGTATTCACAAATGAGTAATAGCACTATTGTGTTGTTACTTACTATTAATAAATTTCAAATACAAATACGTTTGAGTTACTCTTCCTTAAACTTTTATCAAGTTGACATATGTGTTTTGAAAAGCATCTTTGCCTTTGAATTTGTTATTGAAAAAGTGTGAAAAAGAATATTAATAAAAAATACAATGAATATAATAAATTTAATATCCCCGATAGTTAAGTTTTTGAGTATAATTGTAAATATTTAATAAAATAAAAAGCTATTGCGGATACTTTTGCCCAAATGTCAAAACATTCTAGATACTTAACTATCTATTGAACATAAGTTATAGGTTTTGGTGGTTGTTTTTGGAGCTGATAGGAGGTCACCCCAGTTGCTGGCACGTTTTCTTTAATTTATTTGGTCCAATTTAAATTCTTAAAATGATTTTAAAAATTAAAAAAAATTGGGTTATAATTGGGTAATTAAAATAATGTAGTGATGTACAAATAATAATGCTAAGCTCTGTATTTGTATTTTTTCCTTTAGTGAATAATTTGTTAAAAAAAGGGATACTACACCCTGTTTTATAATAATTTATTTTTTTATTAAAATCAACAAACGATGATAACTTATGTCAAATGATATTAAAATCACATGATATTGCCAACCTACAAAAGTACTAAAATCGCTTATAAAACAAATAAATAAATAAATAAAAGTAAATTAAAAACCACATTTCGTTTTCTAAGGAATATTCTGCTAATTTGCAGTTAAAATACGTTCACATTTCTCATCCATGAGCAAAATAAAATATGCACACTTCTCCTTTATGTGCGCTGATACAAAAAAATGTGAAACTATTTTCATTCATGTGGCATGGTGTGTGTGCAAAACAAAAAAAATATGTATCATTTGATGAAAAAGTAAAAAAACAACACAATCGCACATGTGCGGTGAAAAAAGAGGCAACGCTGCTTCTCACCAATGTAGCCAGATAAGGAGATTTCTCTCTAAACTGGGGATTTAAACATAAGAGTGTGGACAGAAATGCGTGGGGAGGGATTTGGGGATTTTTCACTCTTAGCTTTTTTTCATTATCGACACTTGTTCTATTAACAGGCATTCAATTTAATATTTTGAATATTTTTCTACCTGTACTATTGTCGAGTCGAATAAATATATTAAAAGCATCTCGATATATGTAAGCTTATATGTATAGACACTTAATGGTGGTTCAAATATTTTAGTACGCAAAGTAAAATTACACATTCTATTAAAATACCAACTGATCATCTTTGTGAATTATTTTCAAAAAGTGTGCAAAGTAATAATGAAATTTTTTACAAAACAGTTAATATTAAATGTTAATAAAATGCCTGTAAATACTCTTGATTGATTAGTCATCGGATGTATCGAGTTAAATGAATGTCAGTTTGCATCCGGTATTTTAGCGAAAAAAAGGTAAAAATAATCATAGAGTGTTTTTTTGGCATTTTAGTTGAGGCAGAGGTTACAGCAGAGGCATTGTCAGTTTTTTTTATGAACGTGGGTTAATGCTCTAATAATTTATTTGCCATTGGAACAGATGATAGAATCAATAAGTTTGGCGCAAAAAATTTTTTTCGTTTTCTTTAAAAGGAAAAAGTGTTCCATTAAATGCTTTAAATACGTTTGCCATTCACTAGAACACTTAATCTTACTAGCGAAAGAAATGCTTAAAAGATTCCCCGAAAACATGACAAACTAAAAACTATTCACAAATTTACAATTTAAGAATATTTAAATCATTAATAAATTAATTTGATCCCGTGAATAGAGTTTTAAAAACATCCATAGACTGAAAAGTTTACTACATACGAAAAGTTTAAAAATAAAATATTAAATTAATTAATTTATACAATTAAAATATAATAGCTTATTTGAAATAAAAATTACAAAAATGTACCTGTATGTAGAAATATCTAGTATATTTGAGAGCCCGTTAGGAGGGACAGCATATAAAATAATTTATAATTACTATTTGTTTATTTATAGTTAAATTTATTTACATATTTGGATTAAATAAACGTATAAAAAAAACGAGTGAAATAAAATTGCTTAAATTGTTTAAAGTTCTTGAAGTAATAATAACAAGTTTTTAATCTAAAAATATTCAAAAAAAAGAGTTAAACAAAAGGTACGAATTCATTCATATATATTTATAAAAAAATATATTTTCTCAACCTTAAATTCAAATTCAGAAAAACAACTATGAGAAGCAAATTGGAAAAAAATATTTCTTAAAGTGTTAAATTCTGCTAAACGAGTTTGACTGTTTATGTTTATTTTACTTTGCTACTAAAATTAATGTTTATAAACAATTTATTTGTATGTTAACCGACTTGACTTGTATTATACACACATGTGGTCACCTTAAATGAAAAATCATGTAACTAAGAACACATTCAAATTTGGTTTTTCTATCGAATTTCATGCTTTAAACGAAAATGTATTTCTCTGAATTAAAAAAAAAAAAACAACTTTGAATATTTGTTAGTTACATGTTTTTGTTTTAGCTTACTATATACTCCTGGATTTGGAACAACCGTTTTTAATTTGTAAAAAATTCAAAAAATGTATACTTCATCTATATAATATGGACTTTTTTATGTATGTATGTATTTGAAAACAATAAATTTAAGAGTTCTTTTTTTTACGAAAGATGCGTATTTTAAATTGGTTTTTTCGCAAAATTGGGAATTTTGTGGACATTATGAGTCAAATTGGGGATAAGATCCAAAATTTTCTTGGCAACACTGCTTCTCACTCATGTGCAATGAGTGAAAGTGAGTAAATATTATGAGCAAATACTTACTTTGATTTAAAGACACGTTATATCAATTCTATAACCAAAAAAAAAAAAAAAAATTTATGCCTTATTTAATGTCACACTCAATACCTGTTTCTCATTTATTTGTTAACAGAAATACCGCCCAATTTCAATCAATTTGTGTTAATAGAAAAATAAAGATGTTTAATATCGTTAAGCTAAAGCTAGTCAATCACGAAATCGTTACCGCAAACAACAAAAAAAAAATTGTCGACAAAAATCGAATTGTTTAATGTTAGAAATCTCGATACCCATTGGAAATGAAATTTTAATTGGTATCAAATACTGTAATTTACATCCTGAACAAAGCAGTCTAAATTTTAATAAATAAAATTTTTCTGCAATACAAATTTTAATTTTTTTTGAACTGGTATTTAATTCAATTAATTATTAGTTGGTTTGCTTAATTATAATTTTTTTTTTGTCTTTAAGTCTCAATTTTTTCCTAATAAAAAGTTTTTTGCATTACTTGTTTTTTTTTTTTATTTAACCCATTTTTTAAGGAATTTTATTTTGCAAATTCGCCTACCAACATGACCTTCTTACAAACTATGTATTTTGAAATTTACTTAAATTATTGTTATCCACCTAAATAACATTTTAGGACAGAATCTGTGCTTATGCCCATACGCATGTGCAAAATTTTCTTACATCAATGCACATTATCATGAGCATGCGCATTTGATAATGGAATTTTTTTTCAAAACAGGTAAAATATTTTGTCGTTTTGTTACATGAATTTTGTTGTTGCCATTTTTCCCTTGAAGAATTTTACTAAAAAATTTTCCTTGAAATAATTTTTTATTATCGGTTTAAAATTTCCAGACATAATTATGTTTCTGCATTAGATTATGTTTGAGTCAAAGACTAATGAAGATTTGTAAAGCCGTGTAAATAGAGAAGGATATTTTTTATAACACTTTCTTTAAAAGCAGAGTGAGGATCATCTGTATGTACAGATGAAGTAGGCTTAATAATTTTATATATATCCACCTTTAAAAAAAGATATACGGAGATGTTACCTTTTCTTTTATGCATGAATAGGTACAGTTGCGGTTAATATAATAGCACCACGCACAAATTTATAATGACACCGTTTGCACCTTTTTAACTTTTGGGCAAATTCAATTCAAAACGAAATAATAAATTATTTTATGTTAATGGTTTATTATCATAAGAAAGCTTAAAAACTACACAGTCAAAATAATAGCATTTCAGTTCATTTTTAAAATAAATTAGTGGTCTTTCTTAAAATAAATCAAAAATTTCACTCAGTTATCTTGTAAATAAATTTGGTGTATGGTTACAATACATTGTCGCGTACCCTTTGTTTGCTATCTCAAAACAACCTCTAAATTCTGGCATCGTTCAACTTTGATGAAACTCTAAGTTTTCTGCACAGCCTCCCAGAGCCCTTCAACGCTTGTTGGTTTTATTGTAGATACACCCTTCCTTATGTCAGTTCACAAATTTTTAATAGAGTTCAAATCTGGGGACTGTGCAGGCCACTTCATTACATTGATATACTTATCGTTGAACCATTTTTTAGCCATTTCGATTGTGTCTTTGGGGTCATTGTCTTACTGGAAGACCCAAACCAGCGGCATTTCGTAGGAAGCATATGGCAGCATAAATTCATCAAGGATTTTTACGTAAACTGATGAATTCATAACGGCTTTGATCCAATATATAGGACTCACACCTTGATACGTGAAGCAACCCCATACTATAATACTATGACCTCCATGTTTGATAGTTTTTGCTGTGAATTTTTGCTTTTATTCGCTGTTAGGTGGCCGACGGTCAAAACAACTGGAACCCTTTCTACCAAAAATTTTGGATTCATCAGTCCGAAGCATATTTCTCCACTTTTCCTTTGGCCGATTTAGATGTGCTTTAGCAAAAGATATCCGCTTTGCAACATGCTTAGAGAAAAGGAGCGGTACTTTCCGAGGAATAATTTCCACGCTTTCCAGAATATCCAATGTTTTTTTTTTGAGCTCCGTAGCTGTCATAAAGGTATTTGCTTTAGCCGTCCGTACTACCCGTTTTACTATTAAAGGTGACAAAGCTCGCATCCTACCACGGGATTTAACATTTTGCATATATCATTTTGTTAAAACAGCCAAGCAATTCCGTTATTTATGAAAACGATTTTCCCTCCGAAGCAAATTTTTTTAGTGTGACAGTTGAAAATTTATCTTTTTGCTTATAGAAATAAATTTAAGACATACCTAAATTCATGGAAAATTTTTTATGTTATTAAAGTTTGGTAGGTATGCAAAAGTTCAACGAATAATAAAGCAGCGCGTGGAGAACAAATTGCTAAAATTCGAAATTTATTAAAGGATAAGTGTCACTAAAATTGAACATTTAATTATAATTTTAAATAAAGAAAAATCAATGAAAGTACATTTGTACATACATACACCTAGCATATGCATACATAAGCCTTAATTGTTGGACTTTTAACACTTTTGAAAATTTTCCATTAAAATTATTTTTAACTTATGCCAAAAATTGAATCTGGTAACGCTGATAGTAACATTAATAAACTGTATGCGCATGATCATAGTTTTAATCTGAGTCTTTTTTTGGCTCATGTGCATGAGCGCGCAACTAATAATTTTGGTATAAAGTTTATATTTTCCGTTGCATTTGCTCATCAATTGTATTTGTGAACCGCAGATAATACAGTGTTCGATACTGTTTTATTATGTGATATCATATTTTATAGTCGTCTAAATTGTTTTACATAATATGACATTTTACCTTCTAGACGACGAATCACAGTTCCTTTTCTCTGAAAATATCAAAAGAGCAGATCTTTTTAATATAGTTTTTAAATAACTTCAAAATAATGCCGTTTAATATAGGTATACAAATAATATATTTAGACATTGCTCGATATTTTATTGTTAAATAGCTGTTGATTTAGATACAAAGTCACCATTTGAATTTTTACGATGAAAAATTTTGTAACAAATTTAATTTTTTTTTTGCACCATAGTCTTTAATAATTTGACACCAGCGTTTTTAAAGGTAATTTTTAATTTTACATCGTAATATTTTAAAAAGTTTTAATAGGCAAATTATCAATCGTATTTCAAGTTTTATTAAAATCGGTTTAGCCGTTTATCCGTAATTGACGTACAAACAAACTTACAAAGAGATTTATAAAATACATTTGTGTGTATGTATGTATGTATGTATATATAAGATAAAAATACGTTTATTACTGTTTTGCCATAGTTTTATTTTTTTAACTTTATTAGTACTTGTACTAAAAAAAAATTTTGTAAGACGATTAACTTTTTCAAACACCATCTGAGGAATTTTCTTTAATAATGATCAAGCGATAATTGAGCTGCAAAGTCTTTGGTGCCATTTATAGAAGATCATTTAAAATAGTATTAGCAAAAAGAATTCAACAATTGATATTATTTATTTTTATAGATTTCAGTAATTTTAAAATAAATAAATTTTAAAATGTTCAAAATTCTCGATTTGTTTTATCCAAAAAGGCGATACGAGATATTCATATCAAGTTTATCAGAAACACCAGAGTTTACCTTAGCTCTTTTTATATACTGCAGGCAGATGTAACCTTCTAGTGCCTCTAAATCATTAGTTTGTAGTGCACCAGTTTTATCATTCGAAATCATGCAAACTCTTTATAGCGGCCTTCGACCTCTGTGTTGTAGTGCACCATGTGAAAGACTTATATATAATAGAAATGCTAGACCTGTAATGCTAGTAATTCCAATAAAAAAAAATAATAATAAATAAATAAATAGAACGATAGAGATATAATTGAAAAAAAAAAAAAACATTAAGTGATTGGCGCTCCATATTATGGGCCGCTAAACATTTCATAGAAAAGTAAAATTGTGCATCATATGCTTTAAGGTATCTATGTATATTTGTATCATTTAACGGCTTTTAAATGATGAGATCTTTTGGAAAATATCAAAAAAAATGCTTAATCTATTGGAAGCCGATGACATTTTTATGTATTCTTTTTTGTTTTAATTCTCTGTCACCCCAATATTTAATTTTTTAATTGGAGTTACTTCACTAAACTAAATTTACATGTGTGGTAAGGGAATATATCACTCTTACTTGTCCATTTTGTGTTGTATATATTTAGTTTCAATGGTAGTTTAATGGTGTTTAATACTTAAATATTTTACATTATCTGGTAAGGGAATTTTGTAGTTATTTAACCATTAAAGTTAGAAATTTTGGGTCTTCTGTGTGGTTTTTATTTACTCCAAGACTAATTTTTGTAGTCCAGTTATTGAGTAACCCTATGGCCCATTGACTTTTTCCTGGGCATATAATAGGACTTTAAAAATTGATTTACATTTTTTTAATAGCAAGAAAAAAGTTATTTACACTTACGCTCTAAATTTATCTTGTTGTCAACGTGTTCATTATAATTTAAAAAATGCACTTCCACCCTTGGTGCTTTAAGCTTTATAAAAACATTTTTGATAATATTATCGGTTGTGTTTGAACATTATTTTTGTACTTTCATCGTTAATTTTTTGATAATATAAAGTTTTTATAATTTTAAATGTGTAAAAAATTTATGAAAAAAAAAAATTAAAAGTGTGACAAGATTTGAAAATGTATTAAATCACAAACTATAGAAATAAAAAGATAATATTTATTTGCTACCAGTTGTAATAGACCTGCAAGTATATTAGACTTTTTATATAGAAATATAATTTTAATAAATTTTTGTTACCAGGCTATTAAACACATAAGTGTTGGACTCGAAAATAAAAGTATGGAAATGCGATTAAGTTAAACATTTATAAAACAATGCAGTAGCAAACGGAAAATTATTTCTATGTTTTTTTGCTTTATCACATTTTTGTCAAAATCACCAATTTGCCATTTTTATAAATAGAAAAATTTCTATAAAAATCAAAAAAAATTGTATCTATTAAGCAATTAAACTTATTAAAAAAATGGAAATTTCCTAAGAACAACCTCTTGTTTCTTTTGATAAAATTGCGTTTATAAATGTTGGCATTGCTTTCATACTCGTCCTTTAAATTTATTCCTTAATCTTCATTTCCAAACTTCTGAGAAATATTTTTCGTTACCAAACAAGCGATTATATAACTGGACGGCAAATTGTCTTTATTTTATTTACAGAAAATCTTAATAAAAACAGATTTTAACAGTTTTCATTAAAAAGGCACAAAATTTTAAAATATTCAAATATTAATTTCTTCTATACACCTCAATTACAATTTTATTATGTTACAATTTTATTATGTAATAAAATAATTATTGCATAATAAAATTGGTACAGGATCATTTCTGTACATAAAATATTTATTGATATTTTTTTGTTGGTGTAGAAAGTAATCGATATGAAATACAAAAACCTGTCTGTTTGCGTTCGCTTCACGTAAAAACTGATACATGGATTTAAATAAAATTTTGTGAGATCCTTTAGAATCTCGGTTTAAATATAGAATATTTTTTTTTCGTAAAAATAAGTCGTTTCGTAGAAAAAAATGGAATAAAAGTGTGAAAGCTCCCAATTTTATCGAAATAGTTGCGCTATCGCATTTTTTTTTTTGTAGATGGGAAAATTTATAATTTTTGAATTTAAAAAAAAAACAGAAATAACACGCTGACGAGGGTGTGGGATCTTTGAGTTTAATAATAAATCGCAGTCTACTCGACAATACAAAAATAAATTAAAAAAAAAAACACCCGATCACCTGGAAGACATAATTTATTGCAGCGAAAGTTTGTTTTTCTGAAGTTCATCATCGATTAATTATTTTTATTATTTCTACGAATTGATATTAATTCTCTTGCCTTTCATAAAGTAAATTTTGGATGAGCGTTATGCGTCCATGTTTCTTTAATTGATTTTGGTTTGGCGAAATAAATTTCGAAATCGCTGCGGCAAAATTATAACAAATATTAATTAATTCGAGCCATGGCGAAATAATACTGGGTGGTCTCGATAGCGAATTCATTGATTTTAGCGGAAACGATAAGTGTCAAACACCTTACAAAAAAAAAAAAAAAAAAAAAAAAATTTATATTTGGAGTTTGACATTTCAGGTTTTGCTGAAAATAAGTCAATTCGCCATTGCAACCATCTAGTACTAATTCGCCTTGATTCGAGCTATGAAATAAGGAACAAAAAAAAAAATAATCAGATGTGTATGTGAATAGAAATTGATCAACTAAAAAATCGTTTTTTAATTTGTTTTTATATATTTTCAAAAACTTTTGTTATTGGTTTCTGTGTTGATGTCAATCGAAAAGCGTCACACACTTTAAAAACAACCGTCAATCGGTTTTCATCACATACGTAAATAATTTAGAAATGACGTGTATTTCAGTTTTCTAAAAAAATTATTTTATTGAATTTTTTTTTAATTCGATAGATTGAGGATGTGGATAATATTTCTATTATATTTGAAAAGTGTAATAATTAAGTGGTGGGGAAGTCAATTACGCATTATCTGAATTAATAATTCAAAGAACACAAAAATCTGACAGGGGAAATATCTCGAATCAGTTTTTTAAGATATACATATGTATTGACTACTCAAAAATTATCTCTTATAACATCAAAGCACTCTCCGTAAATAACTAAAATAAATTTAAGAAAATTATAAATATAGAAAAAATAAAACTCTATTACCAGTAATAAGCACACAAACGTTTTTGACAGCCAAATAAGATTTTTCAAAAACAAAAAACACGTAAAAGCTTATGCATTCACCTGGTATCAATACGCCTTGGACCTGATCTTATTAAATATATAGAATGTAAAAATGTTAAAGTTTTAAATTGTTGACTCGCTGAATCATCGCCGCTTTGTATGTCTCTTTTTATCGCTACTACTGAAATCAGGGACTTGTTATATTCTCCGTGTACTGCGTTCTTCTTTCCGAGAAAAAGTGCAGTAATTAATTGTGTTCTAAAATCTACCAAACACTTAGTGCCTGTTTTTCTTCTTATTATTGTATTGTTGTAATGGCGCTGCCACCTTATATGAATTCGCCCTGGTTGCTACTACAACAAAATCGTTGACGTTAAAAATCACTTAAATCGAAACAAAATGTTAAGACGGAAAGGGAATTCTCAAAAGTACACAATGAGATAAATGTCCCAAAGTAAAACAAAACACAAATCAAAATCGAAATAATAAAAAGTGTCACAATTGAAGGAAAAACAGAGAAAAAAAAAAATAAATAAATAATTTGAATTGGAAATAAAATAGCAAAATTCGCTTCTTTTTAAATTTTTTAAGTGATCAGAGATTTTCTAAAATGAAAAACTCGCTAAAGTCACATCATATTCAAAATCAAAAGTTAAGAGTGCTGCGACAGACGGAAGGAGAAAGACAAGAGACGAACACAATAGAGTTACGTTTTTACACTTTGTGTACGAAAACCTGAAATCGGACCCAGAAAAGTGAAGTCGAATCAATCAGACAAAAAAAATATTGAAAACAATGAAACTCTGATTTTTAATATTTCAATTGCAAGTCATACTTAATTTTTGTATGTATATTCATGCATACATATGTATGTATGTTCATATAAATGTACGTGTATGTAAGTAAATAAAAATTAAATAAAAATGATTAATAAATATTATTTTCTTGCATCATAAGACTTAAAAAAATAACAAGAAGAATTGAGACAAAACAAAAACAAACAATTAAAAAAATAGCAACTGATGCTATTAAATTACTAAAAATACGTGAACGGGGTGGGAAGAGGGGCAGTTAACTTTCATTGCAAAAAAAAAAAAAATAAACAAAAATATTATTAAAAATAATCTATTTTTGCTTCATGGGGGGCTTTAAAAATATTGTTAAACGTCAACAAATATATGAAATATCAAATTATGTGATCAGGTTATGTAGTTGACGTTGTTTTGCAAATATTACAAACAAATATGGAATTTTGTTCATTGTTTTAAAATAAAAAATAACAATTATGTACTTATGTATATTTGCTGATAAAGCTTTAAAATTTTATAACTTTACTTTTTTTAAATAAAAATATCTGAGTTTTTAAATATTCCAAAAGAACTAAAAAGCCTCAGTAACCATTTAGTGGCAAATTGGCAGTAAAATAAATTAAAAATGGAAAAACCCGAGTAATCGTTGTATGTTTTTTTAAACTTATACAGAGCGTTTTTCGACAAGAACTTTGTGTTCTAAAACAAAATTAAACGAAAAGTTTGAAGATGAATCAAATTTTTATTGCATTACGAAGAGAAAAGTTCGGCAATCACGAATAAAATATGATTTCTGCAAATGTACAACACGACCATGCTAACAGATGACGATTCTTTCATCAAAGTATTTGTTCACGTTTTAGCAACATCGAACAAAAAAAAACGGCCCAAACACGCCTCCAGACCACAAATCACACTATATAGTAACAGGTTGAGCATACATCTATACAATGGGCTTTAAAAAATAAAATGAGTTAACATTACTGTTCAAGGCACAATGTTGACGCTTTATTTAGGTGTGACATTTCAGCGCATAACCTATAGGCCGAATTGCTTTGCGCTTAACGCGCTAATTTAGATTTGACTGTTTGTTATTTTTGATTTTCACTATTGCATTGGATGATAGCGTTATCAGGGGAATATGATTGTTAAAATTAAACATAAAAAAAAAAAAAATTAAATAGAAAATAAATTTATTAACTAAAAATATAAAAAATTGAAAAAATAGCTATTTTGGTAAATATATTTATTATTTTTAGTAATTAAAATTAAAACTAAAATTCTCGTCAACGTGATAACGAAAATCCAAATTAACAACTAAAAATAAATCAGATGTCAAGCATGAACAATCAATTAAAAAATTCAAAGAAAATTATCTGTTTTTTTTGTGACATCGCACGACAGACAGTTTAACTTTAAAACTAAACTTTAAACTGTTACAGAATTATAAAAAAATTATGGAATTTTTCAAAAATGAGTAATGAACATTTTTATGTAAGAGTAAATCATTTTATTTCTTATTTTATGTTTATAACATACGCGGCAATTGTTTGCGATCAAAAATCAAAGCCTACTTATCAAATTCAGATGACGAGTCAGACTCGTCCACCGTAACTCCGCCCAATTTTTGCCTTTAAACAAATTAACAATATAAATTTATTATAAATTTTTTTGTGCTTTCTTTTTTGAAACTGCAAGCAAATGTCTTTTTTGTGTCTGCGCTGCAGATGCACATCAGTGATGCATTTTAAAACATGATGCACGTCATTGCATGAAAAAAAAAAACACTTTTTACAATACAATTTGGGTGTACAAATAAACTGATATATTTGAAATTAAATATTATTCAACAACTTTTTTAAAATATTACGCTTTTACAAATAAAATTGCAATTTATTTGGTCTTTATCAGGAATTAGTCATCTACATATGGAAATTAAAAAATAAAAGCTCAACTGTTCGTTTGTTATCGCCAAAAATGGAAAATTTTTAATCACTTTGTGGTTACTTTTTTATCGTGTGCGAATTATTCACGAAATGAATTAAAGTAAAAGTGAACTATCATCGGCGAAAGCAAAAAAAAATTTTCACAGTAAATTCTCCGGTGACCGAAACCAATACATCGTATTGGTCTATACTTTCATAATGAAAAGCAATTTTAGGTGACAGTATCATAGTTTTCATGTCTTTTATTTCAATTCTTTAAAGCTTACGTATGTTGAATATATTTTCCTTAATCTAGATATAAATACCGACGCTAATTTTATTTTTTTATTAAAAATACCTAATTCCGGGGAAAATGTACTTCCCGGTTTTCGAATTCCCGAAATTGAAAGCTATCTTGGCACACGTTTGTTTCAATCAGTTATATTTTTACTGATGACACTAAACAAGGGATAGCGTAATAACAAAAATGAAAACTATAAATTGAAAAGATATCAAGCTCGAATAACGTAGTGCTAAAAATAAAAGATTTTTGAAAAATTCGCGAACTTAACAGCTAAGGGTGGACTCTACTACAAAAGGATAGTAAAACTCTGTACTCAGTTTACCGGGTTTAGTGACCAAATATTTAGAATATAAGTGGCCCTAAACATATTGTATCTTCACTTTTTTCAGCAAATCCACGCAAATTGATATTTTTACCCTTAAAATGTTTTCCAAAGCAATAATT
Source organism: Cistogaster globosa (assembly GCA_937654795.1). Taxonomy (NCBI): domain Eukaryota; kingdom Metazoa; phylum Arthropoda; class Insecta; order Diptera; family Tachinidae; genus Cistogaster; species Cistogaster globosa. Next base: position 62,281,587 of record OW569405.1, on the reverse strand, counting down.
GCATGTTTTTGATTTTACATACATAAGTATTTTGCATATTTGACGTGCAAAAATCAGAAAATATAACTTTGTTGAATTTTATATCAACTTGACTTTCTTCCTAACAAATACACAATCAAAGTTTGATTGGTTAATTGAGCTTTACATTCCAAACAATTGCTTCGTTTATACATATGTACAAACTTTACAAGGTTAAAATTCATATTTCTAGTTATTTATGATGGTTGTGTGAATGGTAAAATCTGTCGGTATAGTAAAAACAATAATTATAAGACGGGCTTAACAAATATATTCTTTACTCATGTATGAGAGTTTATCGCTTTGCTGCAACTTCCATAATACTTTTCTGTTAAAATTCCAAAATATTTTCCACAAGAGAATTGTGTAGCAATTTAACTTTAGCAGTATTTCTTCTTGATTATCTGCAGACGAAGCGATCGTATTTCCCTTGATTGCGCACTAAAAATTTAAATCGAATGGCAACATCCTGCATTTTGCAAAACTAGCAAGACACTATTTTATTGCATAATATTTTTTGTTTCAGAATCTTTTCTCTGAGGAAACAGCGTGTGGCTTTGTTAAAAGCAAAAATAAATTAATAATGACGCAAAATTGTGTGCGATTTTTAAATTCCTCAGTCAATTTTTAAAGTTTTTGAGTGAAATGATAGGATCAACTGCATAGTAAAGCTAGTCTGAGAATGCACTTCAATATTGTTTCGGATCTTACATCGTTAACTAGCCAACAACAACAGCAGAAACCATCATTAATTCTAAAAAGGAGTCCAATTCAGACCCTTCGAGAAATGACACTTAACTGTGTACATTTCTCTCCGGACATTTTCCTCTTTTCTCTTTTCTACAATCAGTCTCTTGTCTAAAAGACTTCATGCACTATTGTTCCTTCTCTAATATGAAAACGTACCTCCTGTAGATTTTGGATAAGACGTTTATGCAATAGATTTTTGATGTGTCTATAATTATTTAGTGCATTGTTAACATATGTTCGTTACCAAAGTTTCCGTAAGTTTTTCATAATTTTTCAACTGCTTCATTATTCCGAAAAAACAAAATGAATGTGAGAAATTTTTAAACTGTTTTTCTTTTTTGCATGAATAGATTATTCGTTATACCATTTAATTAGAACTTGTTTACTTTGAAAAAGGTCGAAAATAAAAATCCAACAAGGTTAATTTTTTTAATTATTTTTCTTTTTAAATAAGGACCCTCAACAATTTTTTCATGTGTTTTGGACGTTGAGCAGAGGCATTTTTTCAATATTTTATAAAATATTTGACTTTTTTTCGAAAGCTGTTTTAAAAATCTTCTCAAGAGTCGAATTAAAGTATTTAAACAAAAATAAAATGTGAGTACATCGTGTAAACTTTTTTCTCAAACGATTATATACGTACAAAACTTGTCATTGTGATTTTTCTATAGTTTACTAGTAGCGCCCATGATTTCGTTCGCGGGATATTAAAATTGAAATTTAGAAAAATATATTGTTAAATATTTATTGTAGAGATAGATTTGTAAAGAGTGTAAAAAATTTTCCAGCTAAAAATCAAAATGTACTGACAACTGTTTTAGTGCCATTATACTAATAAAATTGGATGACTTAACATTTGTATCTACGAAATAACATATTTTTACAAAACAAAAAGTATTCTATATTCAAACCGAGATTCACGCAAAATTTTATTCAGGTCCATCCAGCAGATTTTACGTGATGCAGACACTGACAAACAGACAGACAGACAAGAATTCCAAAAATATATGTTTTGTATTCCATTTTGAAAACTATCTACACCAAGACCAAAATTTTCAAAAAGTATTTCATGTACAGAAATGACCCCGTTACTGTCATAGATTCACAACTGGGTAAAATCTATTCGATTTTGCTATTGCTTTTTTGCTCTTAATTAAGCTTAACTTTACGAGATTTCTAACACAAACCAATATTTAGATAGTTTGTTCGTTTTTAGTAACAACTCACGAAATCTCTAATATGACACTACAACTTCATAAATTAAGGAAATTACCTCGCTATTCATAGAAAGTTGAAGGTTTGATATTAAAAGAACAACAAAAAGTTTGTTACAGCCATACTTAAATTAGCGCGAAAGACGCGACGCAAAATAACGCATGGCTTTTACGTTGAAATGACATACCCAAATAAAAGCGCAACGTTCTGTAATGTAAACAACAGTAGCTTGCAGGCAACTTCACTACCTTACGCGCTGTCAAAATTGGATTTTCCAATTGCTAAGCGTTGACGTCGTGCTATTTATGGATGCTTCATACATCTTGTATGTACATGAAAAATTTTGACAGATATCTTGCGCTTTACGCGCTAATTTAGGGATGGCAGTAAGACAATTTTTTTAGCTTTAAAGTCATTCCATCTGAAGTCATCAGTTAAGGTAAAATAGTTCGTTCAGCTTTTAATAACTTTTGTTGAAATGTACTAATCTAAGATGGTTTAATTTTTTCACTCACTATTTTCGGTAGATTAACTTGTGTCGATTCAAAATTATGAGACACCACGATGTCTTCTTATAACGAAACGAAATAAAAACAAGTAAAAGTGCTACATTCGGCTATGTCAAATCTTATATACCCTTCACTGGCTATGTAATTTTAGTTCAGTAAAGTAACTCCAATAATAAAAAAAAAAAAAAAACAAATTTTAAGGTGACAGAAAATTAAAAAAAAAATTTCATATAAAAATTTCTTCGGCTCCTAATGGGTTGAGCATTTAAAAAAAATTGTAGTATTTTCTGAAAGATCTCTTCAAAAGCTTTTAAATGGTACAGATATTGATATATTGAAAAAATTGGTGCATAATCGTACTTTTCTATGAAAAGTTCAGAGGACCGTAACTCGGAAATATGGGCGAGCGCAAATTTTCGAAACTATGCCTAATCGATTGGCGTATTTAAATTTTCTCTAACTGATCCATGCAGAATCTTAAAGATAGAAAGGAAAAGTGTCTGTTACTATAAAAGTTGTATCTACAACAGTGGAAAATATTTAAAAAAACTACAGGGAGTCCCCTTAGAAATATGAACTTTAATTTATTATAATTTTGTTTGCTCTTTTATCTATAATCCAAAGCTACTAATGGCATTAAGCTTGTCCTAATATTGTTTCTACGCCTTCAAGAAACGTTCACATTCCTCCGTTTGATTGACGTTTTATAAAGACCTTCCATTTTAGATGCGGTTTTAAAATGTTAAGATAGAAAAGCGTTTAATTAACATTTTAATCCTTAGTTTCGCAACGAAGATCTTAAGACATTTTTCGGTATAGGTTTAATTTATCTTTTAATTACAGACTATCCCAAGAGAAGTGAAATTTCCAGTCGCAAAATGATATTTTTATTTAATAACACACAATTATCTTAACACTTGGAAATTATCTTAAATTAAAAAATCTCGAAAATATTCACATGATTTTTTTACTTTTGATTTAAAACCAGTAAAAAAGATTTTTCTTTATTATTTTTGCCATTTGAATTAAGTAGATATGTATGTTTGTGGTTTTCTTTTCGTTTTATATCATTTTATTTCAGTTTAACTCGGGCAAGTTCAATGCCCTTTTAATTCAATAAATCTTATTCATACATAAATAAAATAAAGTAGAAAAATATAAAAGCACACGAAATTTCACGTGCATGCTCACTAACCCAACCTCAAGAAATACAAGGAAACTATAAACCACTCACAAATCTTTATAGAGTCAACCTCTACAATCATTTATAATATAAATGTAAATGTCTAAGTCAACGTCAATCAAAATTTTCCCCCAACTGGTGGCAATTTGCTTACAAATTACTCGCTTATTACGTTTTAGAATATGATTTTATGAAATTATATTAGAATTAGCAGTCAATCCTGCCTTTATTTTTTTTTTTGCAACATATTTTAATTCCTCAAATTATGGGTAGAATCAGCAATGCACTCGTCATTTCCTTTTAAATTAAATTGTTATAAAATTTATTTTTCCAAAAATGTTAAAATATTAATTTTGTGCATGAGATATTTCCTGAGCACTACTTTATACGAGAAGCTACTTTATACGAGGTGCTACTTTATACGACGTTTGTTTTTTCTTTTCTGACTTTGGTATTTTACTTAATTGTCGAACGGTTAAAACTTGTAAGTTTTTAAAAATGAATTTTTACGTTGGCTAAAAAGGCACATTATAAATGAGGCATATTACTAAATAATAATCAAAACAATTTCTGTTATTTTCGTAACATTTGCACTCTTTAATAATTTAACATAATTCTAACTTAAAACCAGGGTTTCGAAAAACAGTTACATGCTGAAAATAAACAACTGAACTCAGTTTTCTGCTTTATGCCAACTGAAAATACTGAAAGAAACACAACTACGTCTGCTAAACGTACACGAACTGGCTCTTCAGTTGCGTATACTTAATATCAAAACGGAAAAGACAGTCACTGTGTATTCGTTTTGCTGCTAAAAATAGTAAACTGAATTCAGTTTTTTTCAGTTCTGTGTGTGCTCAGTTAAACTATTTAAAGCAGTCAAATGGTTGAAAATGAAAACTAAAACTATTTTCAGTTCAGTCGCCAGTCAAAACAATTTTTGTTGGCGCTGAATATTAAACCCTGTTTAAAACTATTATGCAGGTGTAGACAGTAGCGAGTAAAAATAGGTACCGTACTACAACAAAAACGACTAATATATAAAACATTAATGTGTTCCATCCTCTTATTACAAACAGAATTTTAACCAAAACAAATTCGTGGGTTGTCATTTGTCCAGTTCCACAAGTTTTATAATTGAGCATTTATGTGCCCTACTTTTTTATTTAACTCTCAGTTACTCTTTTAAATCAGATTTTTTACACGCTTTGATATTATTTTTATATGATTTTGCCGTTATCTACATATATTTCGCCATTCTGTTTTAATTTTTATACAAATACCATCGTTAAAGATATTGAATTGTTTTTTATATCCGGTTTGAATTTAAGTTCAAAGTCTCTGAAGGTGTTGCTGGGGAAAGATATCAATGATTGGTTAAACGCATTATTCAAATAATTGTTGTCAGTGCACTGCTCCTTGCCAACATATGAAATACCCCCATACCATAATATACCCACCAGAAAATTTTCGGTCTTTTGGCCGAAATACCGGTCATTGCGTAGAGCCAAATTTGCAAAGGCAATTCATTTAACTTAAAATTTTGTTTACAGCGTAGCTATTGACTTTTTTTTGGAACAAATATGGTCGCGAAATATTTTATAAGCTGCATTTTCATATTAGTTTCGTTTTACCATTTTACACGCTTTCCAATAATTGGAGGTGAAACTATTTCAAACCTTTGCAAAGTTTATCGCACTACATATTTATTAAAAACTAGCTGTGCCCACGAATTCGTCCGCGTATTATTTCTAGTTTTTTTAAATTAAAATTTAGAAAAATGTGTTTGTAAACATTTGTTGTAGAGTTCAGTAAACAGTGTTAAAATTAAAAACTTTGCATCCACAAAAATAAAATGTAAATTTGGGTGCTTTGTATTTCTATTTTTTTTTACGAAATGATATATTTTTATGAAAAAAAAAGTATTATAAAAAAAGTATTCTAACCAAGGTTCTAAGGGACTTTCTCACAAAATTTTATTCAAATCCATCTAGAAGTTTTTACGTGATGCGAACACAGACAGACAGACAGACAAAAATTTTTAAAATAGGTATCTTGCATTCCATATCGATTACTATCTAAACCAACATCAACATTTTTCAAAAATATCATGTCATCCAAATGTGACGCCTAGATGTCAGCACTATATAATTTTTACACGTGACATCTTTTCAAATGACATAAGCCATTTTGTTTTATTAGAAGGTAGTACAGTTTTAACCATGGACACGTACGCATTGCAACAACGCGTTTACATCATTCAAAGTTATTATGAAAATGGGCGTTCTTTGAAAAATACCCATCGCAAAATGCGTGATTTTTTTGGTGTAAATAATCGGCCAAATCAATCTTCAATTCAAAGATTAGTGAAAAAATTCGAAGAAACTGGTTGTGTTACTGATAAACCAAAAAGTGGAAGACCAAAAACTGTACGCACAAATGAAAATATTGCTGCTGTTGGTGAAATGAACCGCGTCGTTCGCAAGAAATGGGCATATCTTATGGCTCCTTATGGAGGATTTTGCATAAAGATTTGCATTTAACCCAGGAATTGAAAGAAAGAGACCATTTACAATGTTGTAATTTCGCTAGTTGGATTATTGAACAACGAACAACAGATCCATTGTTTTCAAGCCAAATTTTGTTTAGTGAGGAAGCTCATTTCAGAATAGATGGATTCGTCAATAAGCAAAATTGTCGCATCTGAGGTGATGAAAATCCTCGTGTTATTCATGAAAAATCTCTACACCCACAAAAAGTTACTGTTTGGTGTGCATTTTGGGCAAATGGAATCATTGGGCCATTTTTCTTCGAAAATTATGCTGGAAATGCTGTTACTGTGAATGCTGAGCGATACCAATCAATGTTAAGAGACTTTTTATGGACACAGTTGAATCATATTGATGTGTCTGACGTCTATTTCCAGCAAGACGGTGCTACATGTCACACAACTCGAGAAAACATTACGCTTTTGCGATCAAAATTTCCTCAACGTGTAAGATTTCAATTGGCCTCCAAGGTCATGTGATCTAACACCATTTGATTTTTTTTTTTTGTGGGGTTTTTTGAAAAGTCGAGTGTATGCTAACAAGCCACAAACAATTAATGATCTAAAGAACAACATTCAAGTTGCAATTCGTGAAGTAACACCAGCAACATGTCGGAAAGTCATTGAAAATTTCGATATTCGGATTGATGTCTGCAGACGCAGTCATAGTGGATATTTGAATGATATTCTATTCCACTTATAATTGTAATGAATCATACTTTTAATAAAACACAGCTTGAATAAATTGCAAATAGTTCGTGTTTTATTTCAAAGAAACATGTAGGCGCGTTTTTTGGATGACCCTTAACTTCATGTACAGAAATGACCCTGTTAATGTTTTATTATAATAATCTATATTTTGAGTTCTCATGCATAGCGAAGTCGATTGAGCAATGTCCGTCTCTCCGTCCGTGTTCGCTTTGAAATCAAATTTTCCAAGGCACTAGCTGAGCTAGAGAAAATTTAAGTTTGCTAATCGACAGACATAGTTTCGAAAATTTTGCTGTTGAAAATCAGGCAAAACACTGCGCCTGCCTCCAATTTTTCCATATCATTTGGAACAATGAAGTAACTTTAATCAAAAAACAAATTTATGGGGCGATAGAGAGTTAAAAAATAAATTAAAACATCAAGTGAAACAATTGGCGCTCGCCCATGTTTGCCGAGTTATGGGCCTCTAAACTTTTCATAGAAAATTTGCACTATATTTATAAGATATCAATATGGGCACCATTTAAAAGCTTTTTAAGAGATCTTTTAGGAAACACTGAAACTATTAAAAAATGCTTTACCCATTAAGAAACGATGACATATTTATGTAAAATTATAAATATCACTTAATCTTTTTTTCTTTTATTTAACTCTAAAATAATCTATTTAGCCATTTTTGGCTACAAATTTTATTCTGTAACACTTTTGCCGTAACCTAATTTTAGCCTATTAGCGATCCTAAGCAAAACTTACAAATTTTGAGGAAGAATTTTTGAACAGAAAAACTTTATTGTAGTCAAGAATTTCTTATACCTTGTTCACTCTAAAAACAAAGACATAAAATAAAATATATGAGTTTAAATTTTTTTTAATATAAAAATATAAAAATTAATATGTGTAACTAAATTTAAGTTTTTATTTCTTCTTAAAATAAATATTCTGTTTCCATTTTTCTTATCTGATTTCAGTTTATAATTTGCGACCGTACTTAAGACGCCATGGCGGAATTTCGTTTTGATCTTAGACCCCTTTTTACCCAACCGATTGTTAAAGTTACATCGAATTTACTACCGCACACATTTCGCGGAGATCGACGCCAATGTTTGTGAGTGATAAATTATATATTTTTTCAGATGTGATATTTGTAGTGTTTCTCGTAAAGTTTAGATGATCATTTCTTTATACATTGCAGAGATGCCACATCAAAAATGTCCGAGATTATTGATCGTTTGGGCCAGTTGTCAGCTAATGCCCAGAAGCTAAGTAAACCGGTAACGACGGCTCAACGTTTAAGAATGTCAGAAAATCAAACAATTTATCTGATGGCTGACGTAAATGCCGGAAAAAAGTAAGTTGAATAAATTTATAATTTACTCTGTTTGCTTTTCTTGTAATAAAATTAGCAGATGAGAAATTTTTAAGTTTTGGTACTAACGACACAAAAAATTATTATTGTGTTTTATTTAAAATTTAAGGGATAAAAAATTCAGCAAATTGTTTATTTTTATAAATTTTAGGCGGCATTAATTTTCGTAAAGGCGCCTTTAATACAAATAGATAAAAGTTTTGTGTTCATTCAGGTCCGTTTTAATAACTTGCCTACAACCAAGTGAGCTTTATCTATTTTTCGTTTTCACCACCTACCTGCAAAATAAATCTTTTAATTTGAAAATTGTGGAGATTCTTTTTTTGAAAATTAACATTGAACGTAGAAAGGAAACTTGATACGTATGTTTTGACAATAGATAACTTGCACAGTTCAAGTTTCACTTGTTTTAAATGGAGACTAAGAGTACTGAAGGACACCCCTTAGCTCGTTTATGTTAATTATTAAAAAAAATACAACTCCGAATAGATAAACCTGTCCAATTGCTTGTCGGCTACTTTCCGCTCAACATGTGGGTGCATTTTTGACCACAAACAAAAATTGGGAAGATTTTAATTTTAAAAGTTTTAAATCGCTTATTTTTTATTCTAGTGAAGATATTGTTTCAAAATTATTCTGATTTATACCGATAGAGTATCTAAAAAATAAAGAAATTCGTTTTTAAAATTTATTAAATATTAAAAAACCCGATTAAAGTCTTGAAAAATTCAGATTTTTTTTAAAATAAAATAAATGAATAACAAAAGACGATAATTTTACCACATATCGTTTTGAAGTGTTTTGAAAAAGCAGACCTTTTCTGGATCGCTACATACTTCCTTCCATTCTGATAATATTAAGGTTGTACTTTTCTTTCTACAGTTAATTGCATATAATGTCGTGGTGAAGCTTAACTTTAAGAATAATTAATTTATGTACAAGAAAATACTAAATGGTGTAAAAAATTTCGCCACAAAAATTTATTATAGTAAAATCAAAAAGTGTATTAGCAACTCTGTACACCTGATGGGATTCTCCAATAATAAATGAACCTCCTTGTCCTTACGAAAGAAAAGCGATAGACTGACTCTACTCTTGTAGGAGAGCATTCGAAAGAATATTAGATAATCCGTTTAGATTTCCCGCATGGACTGCTTTGAAGAGGAGATACTTTGGTAATTCGGATGCACTTTCTCACTTGTGGTAGCAAGATTGGATTTTTGGGCAGGAAGAAAAACAAAGAATTTCGCGATCTGTTTGTATTGAGGTTCTGAAAACTTAATTTGTATTATAACCAATACGTGGCATCATTGCTTCTACGGCAATTGAACTCATAAAGCAGTGACGTATTAATTTTTAATCTCAAACCATAATTTGATTGATTTGGTTATGACAATTTTATTCTAGATGGTAGATATTAAACACCATTCAGTTTCTAACTCAAAGGTTTCTGCCATTATGGCAGATTGAAAAAGTGAATTTATCGAATGAAAAAATAGAAAAATTATGCAAAAATGTGCGTATGTGCAGAGCCAGAAAGGCCATTTGATCGAAATGCTTCTTTGCCCAGTTCCATGCACTTAATGATTTATTGAATTTCACTCGTGATGAATATATTTAGAAAACTTAATTTCATAATTTAAATATTATGTTGTTTGACTCATGATATCACTTTGAATTAAGTGATTTAATATTCCAGCATAATATATTTCCATTAAACAATATTTCTTGAAATGAGTAACAACAACGAAAAATCGTTAGAAGCATTTCTAAAATATAACAATTAACTTTTTCTCACCTTAAACTATTTCCTTTCCTTTCTAACTTTTGCTTGTATCATAATAATAACTAATTTATTTTCTGTTTTCTATTTCAAATTCAGTGGCTGTGTCATAGGTCTTCTTAAAGTGGGTTCTAAAGATCTATATTTGTTCGATGAAACGGGACAAACACGTAAAGTAGAAAATGCTCCATCTATTTTGGACTTTTATATACACGAGTCACGACAAAGAGCTGGTTTGGGCAAAGATCTCTTCGAAACAATGTTGGCTGATGAAAAATGGACACCTATCAAATGCTCCGTAGACAGACCATCTGAAAAATTGTTGGGCTTCTTAAAGAAACATTATGGTTTGGTACGTACCATACCTCAAGCAAATAATTTTGTACTTTATGAGGGTTATTTTGATGATGGTAATAAACAACAGCAACAGCAACAACAACAATATACAAACGGCGGCATGCATATCACAAATAGGTGAGTCAAATTAATTTTTCGTTACTCATTTTAAAACTTACAAACAACAATCCGTGCTAAAACAACAAAAGTCATTGTTTATGTGTACAAGTTTAGGCTCTTTGCGTTATTATTTGATATTAAGAAAAGTTTTACTGTTTAGTTTTTTTTTTTGCTTGTTGGCGTGGAAAAGTAAAGAAAATAACAAATGAGGGCAACAAAATAATAAACTTGACGTGTTTCAAGAATATTGTTTTTATAAACCGCGTTTCATGTCAAGTGTTGAAGTTATATGTTTGTTACGTATGTATGTATGTAAGAATGTATGTTTAATAAAGTTTACACGTTTACTTTATATTCGTATGAGGTTTTCATGTTTTAAAAGGCCCCCTTAAACTTTTCACACATTTATAATTATGCTCTAATTTAATCAAGTTGTTAAGTTATGCATATAAACAAAATTTAAATAAACAATTTCGTCAGGATATAAATGGTTACAAAAAGTATACGTAGCCATATAAAGAATATACTTGTAACTTGAAACAATAGAAGTCTTTAAAGTCTACCAAATGGAGGATCACTTAAAATTAAAAACATATTTTTTGTTGCAACTAGAGCTGTAAATGGATCAATATTTTTTGATTTTAATTCGTTACGAATTAACTGAATTTTGAATTAACTCTGTTCACAACAAAAAAGAATTGAATGAAATTTGAATAAATTCAAACGAATTAGGCAGACATAACTTTTAATTCGTCTTCAAATGAATTTGTTAAAGTGAATCGTAATTCATTTCCAATTCGTTTAAATTTAATTGAATTTGAAGTCATTTAAATTAAATAAAAAATGAGTTGCAATCATTCGAATTTTAAGAGCAGATCTGGGGGTAATCAAAACTAAAATTTCTCCTACTAAACCGAAAATATCCAATGATAAAAGAACAAATACGTAGTAAGAACCTTACTACGTATTTGCTTACAAAATCAATTCAACTTTCTATTAATGAATTGGTAATGAATTGCTAATTGCTTTTTATAATTTATTTGAATTAATTTGAAACTAATTTAATTCAAATGGATTGCAATTCACTTTAGCAAATTCATTTGAATTTGAAACGAATTGCAATTCATTTTTACCAATTCATTTGAATTGACTCAAATTTTATTCAATTCATTTTTGTGTGTCAATAGAATTAATTAAAAAATTGGTAACTCAGAGCATGTATGATTCTCGAATTAATTTGAACTTTAATACTATTTTGAACTTTAATACCATAAAACACATTGTGAATCCTTTAATTTCTGTAAGAAGTATTGGAATTTCTGCCACTGTAGTTTTTTTTTCATAAACTTGGCCAATTCAGTCCTAAATTTTCGTCCAATTTCGTTGTCAATTGTGATTTGATATCGGTAACGGACTGTCGGATTGTCTCTAAGATGAAAAACAAAACAGAATGAAATAATTTTTTTTTGTTGTGTATGAAGAGAATAAAAGGAAAGTTTAGCTTTTACATGTTAAAATAATGCGGTTGAATTAGTATTGCTTCGATGATGTTTTTAAAATTCTAATAAATGTAAAACATCCTGCAAAACTCACCCCCGACGTCTCAATAAAAAGTAGGAAGGTTGGTAAGGACGCCTGTATACTAAAAAAACATATGAGATGTTTAACAGTCCACCCTAAATACGAGCGTAAGACGTTATTTAACTGTCAAAAATTCTCATGCCCATACAAAATGTATGAGACAAACCCAAATAGCGCGACGCTAACGTTGAACAATTGAAAAATCCAATTTTGACGCGCGTAAAAAATGAAGTTGGCTGCAAAAGAAGTGTTGTTATTGGTTTTTTTTTTGTGGTATATACAAAAGTATTTCCAACAGTAATGACATTACAGCTACTTTAAGGTCAATTTCGCGATTTTATCTCTCTTAATTATTTGAATTTTGTGGTTTTTAGCAAATAAGATAAGTAAACAATACTGTTCGTTTCACAACGTTGGCGCTCGTATTTAAGTTACTCATTACAGCGTAAAAACTAGACGCTAAATTACGTCGTGCCTAACGCCCGTATTTAGGGTGGACTGTAAGACGCCTGTATAGTAACACAAGAGAATCTTTGTACATCAACGAAGCCTAAGTAAGAGAGGAACAAATAACAGCGCTGTGCCACTCATGAAAAAAAGGATTTTGCTTGGTAAAACAGAAAATCTTTAGCTATTATCTCGCCGGGTTAAAACAAAAGAAAAAACTAAAATAATGACTGGCTGTCATTGTGCGTTTTGAAATATTTTAATGAGTCACCATTTCGGGATTCAGTGTTAATGGTCTTAGAATTGTTAATATTTATGTCCATAGTTATCTCTGAGTTCTCTTCATTTAATGCAAAGGTAGAAACTTAAGCAAATGTTTTTTGCATAAATTAAAATATGAAAAATTTATATTTCCAAAAACTCCAAAATAATAAACTGACTATTGTCAGCAGAACTTGTCGCGTACGTAACAGAATTCGAAACCTGTATTTGAAACTCATATTTCAAATGTCTGTTTTTTTAATACCTTATTCACGGTGCTTCATTGGTTAAATAGACTTTAACTTAATCGCCCAGGCACAAATTTAAGTGTTGTAAGGACATATTTTTAAAGAATTTACTTCAAAAGAGATCGCAAAATAGCTTTCAGCAAAATGAGTGCCGCATTTGCATGCAATCTAAAATAAGTCTGTATTTTGTTTCCTACGAAAAAGTTATCTTTTATCAAGATAAACCTCGGCCTGTGTAGATTTGATGGTAGATTTTTTAAATTAACTTCTAAAATTGCATTCATGCTCAAACATTCAAATTTTGTTTCTGCAATATCGTTTTTGATTGCTTAAGGTGCAGTCAATTAGTCAAATATTTGATGAAAAAAGCGTAACCACTAATTTTTCAAATCATTATTTAATCTTTTCTGACACGTTTCATTACGAATGACGATTTATAATAAAATAAATGTGATGTTCTGCCTTTTATATTGGTTAGGCTCTTACATTTTTTAAAAAGTATTTGAGAAGGACAACATTTTTTCCCCATAATTTAATGGTTACGTCTTTTTGGTCAAATATTTGACCAATCTGACTGTGCCTTTAGATTTTGTTTTTTTTATAGACTATGAATGACAAAATAAATGAATAAGTGTGTCCGTTTTTAATCGTATTTGCTCTCTCACATACAAACTCCAGAGTTGGCCAACAAATGTGGTAAACTGTGGACGGAAACTTATATCATGGCTCTCGGTAACTTTAAGAAACGATATTGCAATTAAAGCTTATGATCTTCTAAACTAAAGTCTAGTTTGCGAATCTTCCGCAATCTCGCCTTGCGGAGATTTGGTAGATCGAATGATATGCTTTGCTTTTGTTTTGTTAAAAATTGCCCTTGTATTTGAAATCGGTTTATTTTGCTTTTTTTATTCTTTACTTTGACGTTGTTAAAAGAAATCTTCGGTCTTTTTGATTTATCATAATTTAATTGAGGTTATGTTTTGAATAAGAAATGAATAATTTATCTTTATTAAGGCTTTGGTTACTCATTTTATTTTATTTTATTGATAAAGAAAGGAGATATATCCAAGAAATATATTACACTCTGCTAACTGTGGCTGGATTTCTTGCTATCGAACTTTAGCCCAACTGAACCTTAAAATGAAATATTTTGACAATTAAAATTAAATTTAATCATATAAAGCTGTTAAGCTTTTTTTATAATAAAAAAATACAAGTTGGTATATTTTTACCGAGTATCAGCGTTCTTGTATGCAATAGTTGTGTGCATCAAATGTTTACTTATTTGCTATACAACTCTTTTTTTTCGTTATTAAGTCAACTTTTACTTAACTACCGTTATATTTGCGGATAAATTTGTGCACATGTAAAAAACTCTTGTTTTTTATTTTATAAATACATTGAATTAAAACGGAAATATTACATGGCATTTGGTGAAAGTGAATATTAAATATATTTACATGAGAAACTGGATCAAATTAAGATGTTAGCATGTGGCTCTTAAATTAATTTTAAGAAAGCAACAAAACATCATCATCATCAACATTAATTTACTAATTTTATTGCATAATAATTTTTTGTGATTTTGTAATTAATGTTTGTTACAAATTTTGTACATTAATAAGAATTACTCAAATAAAAAAAAACTTTTCTAGTGTTAATTTTATTTTATAATAAAACAAGCTTTAGGACAGTTTTAAAATAAAAATAAAAATAAAAATTATGTTTATTATTTCCCCTTATTCTTTTGGCGTCGTCAACATCGTCGTCACTTTTAAGACAACATCAACTAAATACAACATCAATACTAATTTGGTATTCCCTAACAACTTAATGACGACGTTGACTGTTTATCGATAACATAAATAAGTAAAACACACATATCTAATATTTGTGATAGATGATTTAATTTGTTTTCTATTATGTTGAGAAAGTGTTATGAAAAGTTTAATAAAAATTAAAAAAAAAAAAAAAACAATTAAATTAAATAGCCTAAGGGCCATTATTGCAACTTGTCGTTAGTCAAAGGTATGATTTTAGCTGCTTGATAAAGAGCTTTGCATTAACAAAACTTGAAATTTTTAATGTTATTATTTAATGGATAAAAAAATAAGTGAAGTTTTTAATATTCAAATCCATTTATCAGTCCGACAAGTTGTAATAATGCTTCTGCGAAAATCTCTAGCAAGGAATAGACTTTTTCTAACTCTTCCATTAATTTTTTAAATGGACAGGGGTTAATAATTTGAGTGTTTCACATTTCCTTTATGTTATGTTATATGTTTCTTACTTTGCTTTTTCAATATCGCCGTACGCTTTCTATTTTTTTTAAGTTTTCTTTAGCACACGACACAACACAACACCAAAAATGGCGACGACAAACTAAACGGCAGCATGAACATCAATTGTTCTTAGGGAATACAAAACATATGTCGACAGTCATCGATTAATGACAATATTGACAACGGGATTACCGATTTACAATAAACGAAGAAAAACGACGTCGTCTTGTGTTGACGACGCCAAAGAGAATAAGGGTGATTTTTTATTTTTTTTTTTTAAATATTTCGCCACACCGTTGGGTGGCATCTTCAGGAAACAGGAAATAATATTATAAAAAAAAACATTAACTTTTTTAGTGTTACTAGAAACTAGTTCTACTTCACATTGGAAACTTGTCCTAGTAGTGCATTGATTGTAAGAAAATATCCTGCGACTGAGGGAATTATACTTATTCCGGTTCGAAAGAAAAACTAACAAGTGTAATAACTCACAAAGAGAAATCTTTAAAGAAAGTTTCTGAACATGCTGCAGAATTTGTCACACTTTACGAATTAAAAAATATAGTTTTCTTAAGATGAGACTACAAAAAAGTAAAGTTGAGACATAAAAGTTAACAACTAATTTTTTTTTTTTTTGACAAAGTAGTAACTGTTGACTATGATGAATATTTTAAACTAGATACACACGTGGCAACAACAGCTTGAACTTGGCTTGGAAACCATGAAACCACACAAAAAATCTGTACTGCCTATATTTTAAGCGTTAAACACAGTATAGTACAACAACAAAAAAAAAAGAAAAAACGATTACCCACTAATCGTAAAACAACCCTCACACCATTACTTCTTTGAATCAACAAAAGAAAAATTGTAGACATCGATACAGACGAAGGAACATCGTGTTAGAAAACATTAAGCGACAAAAAATTTTGATATTTCAAGCAACATGGAACAAAACATCAATTCAAATAAGAAATATTGCTACACATGAAGAAACAATCATCTTATTCTGTCACCTTTATTCGTCGTTTTTCTTCGATTGTTGTAAATCGGATTTCCCGTTATCAATATTGTCATTAATCGTTGACTGTCGACATATGTTTGATATTCCCTAAGAACGATTGATGTTGATTTTGCCGTTTAATTCGTCGTCGTCATTTGTGGTGATGTGTTTTGTCGTGTGCTAAAGAAAACTTAAAAAATATACGGCGATATTTAAAAAAGCAAAATAAGTAATATACAAAATAACATAAAGAAAATGTGAAAAGCTAAAATTATTAACCCCTGTCAATTTGAAAAATTAATGTAAGAGTTAGAAAAAGGCTATTCCTTGCTATAGAATTTCGCAGGGGCACAGTTTCTAATGATTTCATTACATTGTATCGGACTGATAAATGGATTTGCACATTAAAAACTTCACTTATTTTTTTAACCATTAAATAATGACAGTGAAAATTGAAAGTTTTATTAATGCAAATTTCTCTATCAAGCAGAAAAAATCATACCTTTAACTAACTTACAAGTTGCAATAGTAGCCCTTAGACTGTTATTTTTTTATTTTTTTTAGAAAACTTACACTTTCCTCAACACTTTCTTAACATATTAGAAAACAAATTGAATCAACTGACACAAATATTAGATATGTGTGTTTTACTTATTTATATTATCGATAAACAGTCAACGTCGTCATTAAGCTGTTAGGGAATACCAAAATAATATTGTTGTCGTGTTAAATTGATGTTGTCTTAAAATTGACGACGATGTTGACAACGCCAAACAGAATAAGGGTGCATGTGCGGGACATGCTTTTGTGTCGTTTAATATTTCCTGTTTACGAACGTTTTGTATTTTTTTAGCCATTTTAATTAAAGCGTAACTTTTCTGACACAGCGTAGTAAAACTTTAGCACTATTTAAAAAAAATACTTGCATCGCTAAGTGCCGCTTGGATCCACTTGCGAACTTAGGGCTAACTAAGGAACACTAACATTTTTTTATAGTTTGAATTAAATTTTAAAATCTAAATTTTATTTTAACAATTAATAAACCGACCGACCGATTATACTTATAAAATTTAAATACAATAATTTAAATATGTCACTAATTTAATTATAATATATTAATATTTATTTACTGTGTTTCTTTTTTCTTTCATTTCTACTTCATATCATATGTAACATATAAATAACTACTACCAAATCGACTTGTTCTATCTTCATCATTTCAAAAATATAATAAAACAACTACAACCTTGAACTAACTAAATATATTTAAAAAAAAAGTCCTAACACTCAACTTTTTGGTGCTACATATTTGGGAGATGAGAATAACAAAAAACGTTCGCAGCGCCAATTAGACGCTCCTGACTTAGCGGCACAAATAACACAAATTTCACCAGTGGGTCGCTATGGTGCTAAAAGACCAACCTGCAGTATGGCTGAGGTATTTAATTATTAACATTCATTTATATTACATTATATTTAGACATATGCAATATTTTTTAATACTCACGGTAACTATTAAAATATTTTTTATAACCTAAAAATCAAATTTCGAAAAATTCGATATTGTACATAGAGTCGAAAGCTACATATAAATAAATAAATACATAAATATTCATATGTGATTTAAACTTTTACCAGAATTTATTATACGTTTATATTTTGTCATTGTTTATCCAGATGTGTTAACTTATGTCTGTTTACATTCGTCTCTATGTGCTGATATCAATTAGTTTAAATTAATAATGTTTTGTACTAATGTATTTGTTTAAATAAATTAATAACATTAAAAATGTAATATAATTAATTTTATAATACGCTTTTAACTTCCTCCGAACTTAATTTTAAGGCTTTAAATTCATAAAATTATTTTGGGAGTCAAAATGTTATTAAAATTATTACGCTAATAATCCATAACACTTTACCATATGAAGAAAAATTTATTTGCTGGAGCATAATCCTGGTTGCTTAAGCTATATAATCAAGAAACTTTTACCTATATTTTAAGAAAAAACGCAGAAGATTATTTCTGTTTTTTTTTTTAAAGTATAAAATCTAATGACTTAAATCTTTGATTTATTACATTCTTTCTTTTATTTTAAGAAAACTTGACTTAAAAAAACCTTTTATGCAAGTTGAATTTGCGTTTAGTTGTTTAATATGATAGGTGACACAGTATTGATAAGAATTAAAATAACATTGTACACAACAAAACATAGCATGTTTAATGTTCATCTTGATGTTCACCATCATGTAACTGTAGAGAAAGAAATACATCCAAAACGGAATATTAGGTTCAGTAACTAAAAGTTGTTACTAATTGTTGCAAATTATTACTAGAACTTGTTACTCGAAAAAGTTTCAAGGAGACAGTGAAAATAGAGTGTAAAAATGTGGGAGAAAAAAAATATGTTGTAAGTCTTGGCAAGTAAAATTTTTACTTGCAGGAATTATTCAAACAGCTGTTCTTACTTTTGTTTAAAAATAATTTAACAAATGTCTAAAAAAAAGAAATTTTTGTAACATTGAAGAAAATAGTTGCATTTGCCAATTGAAAGAACAAAAAAAAGTAAGAGTGCTACATTCGGCTATGCCGAATCTAATTTACCCTTCATGTATATCTAGTTTAGTGAAGTAGCTCCAATAAAAAAACAAATAGTGCGGTGCCAAAGAGTTAAAAAATAAGAAAAAAAAAATAAGTCCGATATATGATTTTACATAAAAATTTCATCAGCTATTAATGGATTAGGCATTTTTAAAACATTTTAGTATTCCCTGAAATATCTCTTCAAAAGCTTTTAGATGATACCCATATTGCCAATCGAACTTTTCTAAGAAAATTTCGGTAATTAGAGACTAGCACCCATTTTTTACTTGATGTTTTTTTTTTTTTATTTCTTAATTCTCTATCGCTCTATATTTTGTTTTGTTGATTGGAGTTACTCTATTGTTCCAAATGATATGGAAAAATTAGAGGCAGGTGTGGTGTTTAGCTCACTACCTCGAGGGCATAGACCGATCTTGCTGATAATAGCACTTCTCTCGACACTATGTCTAATCGATTTTCTCTACCTTATTTAGATAGTGCCTTGGAAAAGTTGATTTCAACACTAATACGGCTGGACAGACGTACATCGCTCAATCGACTTTGCTATGCATAAGAAGTCAGAATATATGTATACTTTATGGGGTCGGAGATGGATATTGTAGTGTTTGTGGTAAAGAGTGCATTAAAAAATTTGGATTAGAATATTTTTTTAGCCTGCAAGTTTTTTTTATTTACCACAAAAAGTAGAAGTTTAAATTAAAAGTAAACACGCCAGTGATAAAACATTCAACGCAATGTATTTTATAGCATTGTAAATAATTTATATACATGACTGAAGTTTAGATTATTATTTTTAGTGATTATAAATAAATTAAAATTTTATGTAGAAATTTTTACTATTTGGTTACTCAGAATATTATTTTAAACAGATAACATTAAATAAATCCACCAAGTGTTAGTTTTACTTACACACATTTAGATCACCCTTTAATATTTAAATTTATTAAAATGTTACAGCGGACATAGTTAAACATAACACCAAAATTGTTTATAAACACAGTTTGTGTGTGTTTTTCAGTTTGGCACAAAATTTGTTTATACACACTTTTAATTTTTACACATAAAATGAGAGAAAAAAAATATGAAGGCGAGACTTAGAAACCTCCTATAGCTTTAATATATGCTCAAGGAAAACTTATTACTTCTATAATTATATACCTATAATGATTGTATAGAATTTCAATTGCCACAAAATCAAAACGCATCGAGATATTCTAACAAAATTTTAAATTTATACAGATAAAGGAGCTTTTTGATCAAATGGTAAAATAAAATAAAGCTTTCTTATAAAATTTTCGGAACGGGAATAAAATTTCCAAAAAATTGGTTTTTCTTACAAGAGAGGCTATCCTGTCCTTATAAATCATGGGGCTGTCAAATTCTTTTTGGAGTATGTAGCTAACAATTGAGGTTTTAAAAGTCCGCCTTCGTTTTTTTAATCGGTGCATTGCACTCTGAGGAATTTTGCAATAATTTATAAATTTTGTTAAAAAAAATTAACACACACAAAAAAAGAAAAGCACTTTTTTGGGGAAGATTCTTAAAAACGGCACATTTTATATTTGCTCGATTCAGAGGCTTGTAATAAATGTGCAAATTTTCTAATGGTTCGCTTAAGCATTTAATAGTCTTTTCTTTAACTTAAGCTAGCTTATGCACATTATAGTTTGCCCTTTTTCAGGTTCCCATAAGTATATATATTTTGAGTTCGTATGTCCGTCTGTCCGTGTTTGTATTGAAATCAACTTTGCCAAGGCACTAGATAAGCTAGAGAAAATTATAATACGTCAATCGATCAGACATAGTTTTGATAATGTTGCTATTGAAAAGCTGCAAGATCGGTCCGTATCCTTAGATACAGCGGGAAAAAAACCATATCTACTTTTTAATTTTTCTATGTATTCCTGCATGCGGTTGTGTTTTCTTATTTAAATCTTAGTACTTATTCCCCACAATCATATTAGCCGGGACAACCACCCTAAGCAAAACTTAATAATTTTCCACGCTTTTTTTAACAGAAAAACTTAACCCTCTTTTGTTCTGTAATTATTAACTAAATCTTTAACTAAAGTTCTTTGGTTTGTAGTGACAACTTCTATTTTAATACGAACACCTTGGCGACAATTTCGTATTTCTATTTTATGTTGTTAAATGTACTTAATTCGTTGTATAATATTGCATTGAATAAATGCATTTCAAATCCGAATAATTTCGTAATCACAGAGGTAAGTTAAAAAGCAAAACGATAAACATTTCAAAAAAAATTTTTGAGTGTAGGATTTCCAAAAAATTCAATTGCCTTAATAAATAAAATTGTAAAAACATAAACCAAATAATAATCTAAACTAATGCCATGGAAACACGGATAACTCTTAGCTGAATAAAAGAGTCTGCCTAAGAAGATGACGATGATAATGGCTTCTTCAACAAAAACTGCAAATAGATCGGCAACACATAATCATCTGTAACTTTTTGCTGACCTGAGCAGAGAGCTATGAAAGGAGTTTAAAAAGGGGACAGGAACAGCTACCCTGGTTAGTATCGAATAGTTTTAAAAGAACAAATCGGAAAAGATACTTAAGACTCACTGGCATATTGATAGCTGCGTTCGTGGCAAGACAATTCTTCAAGTACCATCAATTCAAGATGAAAATCAAGAAAGATTAAATCTACAACATTGTGCATGAACGAGGCTGACTTTTTGATAAATTTTGTTAATGCTTAATTGAATTGATATTGAATATTCCTTAGTTCTTTTAGAACTTTTTAATATAATGTGATAATTTAAGGCTTGTTTTTTTTCATTTTACATTCCCATGGTGCTGTTAAATCACATTTTGTGTTTCAAATGAAATTTATTATTATTTGATTCAGTCAGTTATAATTTGGATTTTCCCGATACTATCTATTAGTCGATAAATTTATTAATCTGTAATGCAATTAATCGAAAAATGTAATTAACCAATCAGGAGGTGTCAAGGCGAATTGATAAGTGGTATCATCAGCATGAAGTACTATTCGAAATAACGTCAAAGTTTTGTTTGTTTTCAATTCGGTTTATTTTTCGTTTCTTGTGTTTTTTATTTGTTATATATGAGCATACACTCTAGTTCAAATGATTACAACCAATCAAATTTTTGTCTTAGTAGGACATATCTTACTCTGGAAATGGATTTTTTTCAAGATTCCAAAAATAACAACGAAAAGATCAGAGTTTAAAGCAAAAGTGTTTGGGTTTATTTATTTTTTTTTTTAATTTTTACAAGTATATGCATTTAATTTTTTTTAATAACTCTGAATATTAGTTAAAAATAAATTATCCTCTACTAAACATTAGTGAAAAATGGGCAAGAAAAGTATTTTAAATAGTTAATGCCCTATCAAGCCACTGCGAAAGAAATTGGGCTTTATCTCATATAACTGCTGTCGGAAACTTAAAAAAAAAGATTGAAAACGATGGGAAGAAACGCAAGATGTTTCTATGTAAAAATAAATTTACATATATTTTTGAGTTGTTATAATCATTTGATTCTGAGTGTATGTATGTGTGGATATACAGTGGTGTCTGGGTAGAGTGAACCCCCGATACTATCAATACCTCGTTAGAGTGTCTACTCGGTAGGGTGAACACTCATGAACCTCAATAGAGTGAACATACTTTATAGTGAGTTTTTAGGTTTGGCGAAGGAGAAAAACAATGGAAAAGAGCATACAAATTAAAGAACACATAAAATAACGGCAAGGTAATAATTCTTTTAGAGTAAGTTGACAAGTTAGTCTAACAAATACCCATTCTATGAAGTGTTAGTTTATTTAAG
Organism: Cistogaster globosa; assembly: GCA_937654795.1. Taxonomy (NCBI): domain Eukaryota; kingdom Metazoa; phylum Arthropoda; class Insecta; order Diptera; family Tachinidae; genus Cistogaster; species Cistogaster globosa. The sequence continues at coordinate 62,258,803 of OW569405.1, read as the reverse complement.
TCTGCGCGCATGTTCCATTAAGGTCTCAAAGTTAATTTTTTGAATAATTGGTGTTATAATTGTTACATAAAAATGGATTCGAAAAAAAGAAAGAATTTATCCTTAAAACAAAAACGCGACATTAGAAAAGAAATTGAAAAAGGTACTAGTGTTACTTCTTTGGCACAGCGTTATCGCGTTGCAAAATCGACAATTTCTGGCATAAATAAAAAGAAAATCGAAATAATAAAGCTTATTAGCAAAGTATATCTATAACAAGTACATGCAGGAGCTCAGCTGAAAGTTTTTCGCCTCGTTTTTTATATTCCAATACGTCAAAATTTGTTTACTTTTTTAGCGCCACTTTTTTTAATAAAAAAAATATTTTTATGTGTGTGATATGTTCTGAAAAAACTGCATTGAAAAGTTATTTAAACAAGAAAATTTGTTAAGGGCAGTAATAAAGTTTTAGTTTTTGCTATTTTCACGTTATTTCCATCAAATTTTTAATAATATTCAAATATTTATTTTAGTTTTTCTTTTTTGTGTATAATTGTTGTTAATTTTGCTTTTGTTGCATCAGAGGCGGTAAACGAAATTTTAAAAGCGAATATTTATGTCTCAAATTGCAGTTAACATATTTTTTATAAACTCTTGCGCAATTCTTGTAATTTACATTGTTTTTATTAAAAACAAATCAATTTGTTTTAATATCTTTCACTATTATTACACAAAATTTGATGTTAAATTTATGTTAAAAAGAAAGTGTAAGTATACCGACTTTACCATCCTTGGATTGTAGTCAGTTGCTTTTTGACACAATACTAGATTTTTACACAAACAAATTGCCTGTTGTTTAAGGCGAATAATCGATTCGCCTTGCTGTTGTTGTTTTAATGTTGTATTTGTTGTAGACTTGCATGTACTTGATATAGATCAAGGCGAATAAATTACCAGGTGGCAGCGTAGGCGAATTCAGTATTTTTTGCTGGCGTACACCACTGTCAAACTCCATATATAAAAAATTTGTGTATATTTTTTATATATGGAGTTTGACAGTCGTGTATACCAGCAAAAAATACTGAATTCGCCTACGCTGCCACCTGATAATCGATTTGCCTTGATATAGATATACTTTGCTTATTAGTAACTACACATTTTGACGCCCAGAGAAATAAATGTCGGTAAAAGGCGGTTTACATGGTCAAAGAAGTCTAACGACATGTCAAATTTCTGTGCAGAATAGTACCAGTGGGATCGTCTAAACCAAATATGTAATGAATCTGCACAAATTGAAAGAAATTACGGATGAAAATTTGACAGTCGTATGGCTCTCTATGTTTTCTGAAAATTTTTAAAAGACAATTACAATTCATTAGATCAGGGATGCATTTTTCTACAAACCGCCCAAAAACCCTGTGTATACCAATTATGTAAACGCAAAAAAATCTGTCATAAGATTTTTACTATCATTTTTTAGAATACGGATGGATTTTCATATTATTTTCTCTTAGATTTTACGAACGTAAAGTCGTGCCGTCTAAACCGCCCTTAAGCAAACCAAAGAACAAACAACTATTAAAAATTTTTTTATTCATAAATTTTAACTTTAGTGTAACATGGAAATAAATAAAATTTATAAGCTATAAATGCATTTAAAATAAATATGTAAATAAGTTTTTTAAATAAAAAAAAATTAACCTTGATTTAGTGAACAACCTGGGTATAGTGAAATCGCTCTGCAAAATCTAGTTCACTCTACCCAGACAGCACTGTATAAATCCAAAAATTAAAAAAAAATCTTTTGAATTTTTTCTGGCAAAAACGTAATTTCTTGTTCCAAGATTAAGCTCATTCCACAAATTTTTGTAATGTTGTTTCTTTACTGAAACGTTTTTTTTTTATTAAAAAGGAAAATAAAATATTAAAAAGCAGAATTTATTTTAAAATTCAGTGCCTGGTTTTTTTCAATATTGCTAATTCTCGTTTGAATTTTTTGACTGTTTCCTTTGTATATTTTCAAAGCAATTTAAAATTTTATTCGCTTCAACCACTTGTTTTTGATACGGCCTCGTACAAAAAAGTTGCTTTGTTGTATCAATTCACTGATGGCTACACCTTAAAGTTCCCCCTTGGAAGGTGTAATTCCTAATTTATACTTATGATAAAACTGTAACAAGATCATTTCTGTACATGAAATGTATTTTTTTTTTTAAATTATATTTGAATCGCCTTGCATTGAGTTTTATTACATTGCGTCTTGGCGAGCCATTGACTTGGTCTCACACATGGCGAAATAATTTACCAGGTGGTGGCAGTGGCGAATTTATTCATTTTCGCCGTTGCAGAAAATGTCAAACTCCATATATAAAAAATCAGCGAAAATTTTTTTTACATGAAGTTTGAAATTTTCTGCAACGGCGAAAATGAATGAAATTCGCCACTGCCACCACCTGGTGAATTATTTCGCCATGGTCTCACATGAACAAAACGTCGGCAGAAAAGGGAACAAAAATTTGTTCATGTTTTTCTATGTGGAGAAAACGTAGCGATGTTCATGTATTGGTTGTTTACAGTTTTTAATATATTTTTATTTATTTATTATGGTTTTCTTAAATCATATACAACTACATATGAATAGAAAAATTTGGTTTAATATAGCCTTAATTTAATCGTTTTTAGAATTTGTATAATGAAAGTGACGTTTGATTGCAGACGTCGTTGTTCGAACAAATGTTCTGACACGCTGTTTGAACAAGAACATGACATCGACAACGATAGTCCACACAAGCCATTTTAATGTGCGCATATTAAATTGTTCAATGGTTGAACAAATCAATGTCTCGTCAAGACGGCGTGTAAAGTAACAAAACTCAGCATACTGCATGGCGAAATAATTTACCAGGTGGTGGCAGTGGCGAATTTATTCATTTTCGCCGTTGCAGAAAATGTCAAACTCCATATATAAAAAATCAGCGAAAATTTTTTTTATATGAAGTTTCGCCTTGATCATGGCGAAATAATTTACCAGGTGGTGGCAGTGGCGAATTTATTCATTTTCGCCGTTGCAGAAAATGTCAAACTCCATATATAAAAAATCAGCTAAAATTTTTTTTATATGAAGTTTGAAGTTTTCTGCAACGGCGAAAATGAATGAAATTCGCCACTGCCACCACCTGGTAAATTATTTCGCCATGGCCTTGATGAAGTTTGAAATTTTCTGCAACGGCGAAAATGAATGAAATTCGCCACTGCCACCACCTGGTAAATTATTTCGCCATGGCATACTGCGACCAAATACAGTCAATTATTCTCTGTTCTCCTTTCCTCTCACAAATTCAAACTTGCAGCAAGTAAACTTTTTTAACAAAAATATACGTTTTGATTTAACTTTCAATATTTCATAACATAAAATCAAAATATAAATTCGATATATTTTTTTAAATAACTAAATAAAATAGTCATCCTAAAATAATTTGTTCAAACGTCAGATAAGCAATTATCTATAAAAATTACATTTCAATGGAAACCAAACGTACCCATTTAAATAATAGCAGACCAAATCAGCAAAATGGACAGCGATTTACTACAGGAACTTCAAAAACACAATTTACGGTGAGTATTAGACATTCAACTTGGAAACAGTTAGCGATTTCTCTGCTTCGCATTTTGGAATCAGAAAAATTGTTTTCTTGCAATTTAACTAGTAAAGCATTCATAAAAAAAATAACTGTTTATTTTGCTTAACAAGAAAACTGCTAGTGAAGTTAGTTTGACACCCAGTCAAGCAGCTGAGCAGGCTAAACTGAATGTAAGTATTTTAAACTTTTTTAAGCTTAACGATTTGTTCTTTTAATTTTTTGTTTTGTTTTACAGGCTCTTAAGCATCCTTTCGATGCCTTGAGCAAGCCTAATAAGCCAATGATGGTGGAACGTAGATCGGTAATTTGCATATTAATAAATTTTAACTTCATCGATAAAACATTTTTCTTTTTTTAGGGTCTTCAAGATGTTGATGAAGAATATTTAAAGCAAAATGTATTTAGGAAACCATTGTTTCCTCAGAGTAAGGTAATATTTATGAAAATATATTTGAGATGCATTTCAGATTCTATATAATGACTTATTTTACTTCATTTTGGAAAACTTAAGCGAGCAAAGAATTTATTCCTGAAATGCATCGTTTTTCAAATTAATTTTTTAATTTTCACTTTCCAAAATACATTTCTGAGAGAATATTCCAAGACTAACTGCCTAATTTGTCAAACCTTTTGTCTGTGGCTATTTTCAGTCTTAAAGCTTTTTTGACACTTTATGTTATTTTGTGAAACAATATTTATAGACTTTATGACAATCAAAAAGTATTTTGTTAACTGATCCAAACCTTCTTTCAAAACTGCATCATATGTTACCAGTTGTAGTACAGACTATTCTCTCAAGGCAGTTTTAAAAAGTGTTTTTTTTAATTTTGTTTTTAATTTTTTATTTTTGAGACAGATTCAGAATCAAATGATGAATGTACCTGCCGCTGGACAGCCGTCAATAGTAAGTTAAGTTTTTTCAACTATATAAAAAGTTTAGGTTGTTCTGACAATCAAGTTGATTTTAAAATCGAGTGACTTTAAAAAACGAAAAGCCTTCAATCGAGTGAATTAATTCATTAAAAGTTTAGTTGATCAAAAATTGTTAACCGTCAAAAAACATAAAAACAAAAAAATATTTCATTGAAATAAAATCACACTTGCAGTAAATATATGAACAGCCCTCAAATGTTAATTTGTTCCAAAGTTCGTTCAAAAGTTATATTTCTTAGAATGTTATTTTCTTTTTCATATCGCATTTTTTAAAACAAAGTGGCACAAGATTTTTTTGTGAGATTTGTTTACTCGCTTTACTGAACAATAAAAAAGTGAATTCGTTTAGAAATTTACATAGTTACAAGGATTACAGAATAGAAAAGGGCCGTATTAATACAATTGTAGTATTTCCAGTGCCAATTTTCAGGCTTATAATAGTAAATAATATATTGGAAACCGTTCGTTTTTGAATTTCTGTTTAATTAAATTTAAATCTGTTATATCGTTTTTTAAGAGTTCGACTAATTAATTATATTTAATTAATACTGATAGCATTAGTGAGGAGTAGTGTGTTTTCAAAAACATAAAAATTCAAAAGCTTTTGTTATATGGAGTCAGACTCCATAAAAAGTTTACGGCCGAAAATGAATGAATTTGCCATCGCTACCACCTTGTAAGTGATTCGCATTATCTTCAAGCCTTAAGATTTATTATCGTTTTTTAATTAAATTATATTGGTCAACATTTTTTATTTTATAATCTATTTCACATAAGCCTCCCGCCGATGGGTACATGATTAGTCAAATGAATCAGCCTCATCTTAAAGCTCAACAACAGAATTATCAGCATCCTCAAACGAATTTACCACCTCAACAACAAAACTATCAGCTTCATTTAACCCCTCAACAACAACAAATTAATCAACAACAACATCAACTAAACCAACATCAGCTTAATCAACAACATCAACTTAATCAACAACATCAACTTAATCAACAACATCAGCTTAATGTGACACCGTCGCAGGCTCAAAATCCAGTAGTAAATTTGGCACAGCAACAAAACCCACATGCAGTAAATGCACCAAATCATGTAAGTTGAAGATTATCTTACCTTTTTTTCTATTTTTTAACAACAATAACTTTTAACTTTAATGAAAAAAAGCCTCCGGCGTCAATGCAACAAGATTATAACCAACAGCAGCTGCAGATGCAGCAACAACAGCAGATGCAACAGCAACAGCAGATGCTACAGCAACAGCAGATGCTACAGCAACAGCAGATGCAACAACAGCAGCAACAGCAGATGCAGCAACAGAAAATTCCACTTAATCAAAATGCTGCTTCACATGGAAATGCTAACCAGAATCCGGGCCAACCTCCATCAGCTGGATATAATAACACTGCTCCAGCTCAAGAGCCGGACTTGTGTGCGACTTGTCCAAATTGCCAGACAACAATTTATTTAGTACGCGATGCCAATGAAATGATGCAACAACCAGCAGGAGTTCAGCAACCCGCTGCTGCCGTACCTGTAGCGGCAGCCGGTCCAGCATAAGTAACTTTGTTTTGAGAATTTAATTAAATGTGGCTCTATTTTGCAATTTAATTTAAATTTGAGTTCTTTGTAAATTATATTTTGAATGCTTGTATATTTTGTATATTGTTAGAATTTCATTGTATTTGGATTTTGTGCATTTTAATAAATGAAGATAATTTTATGTGACAAAAGCAACAACTTTACATCAATTTATAAATAAAAATAAAATACAAGTAAGTGCTTTATTCGGCTATGCCAAATCTTATATACCCTTCATCATATATGTAAACAACCATTTACGTATAAATATACATAATCGAGTATGTGAAGGAAATCGATCGATTTTAAAATGATCGTTTTGGGATATATTTTAAAGAATAATAAAGAAATAACCCCAAGGCAATTGCAGAAATTGAATGGAAAGGTGTAGAAAACTTATTAAAGTTATTTAAAACCCGAAAATAGTAATCATATCAGCACCTTTCTCGGTTTAAGATCGTTTCGAAATCGATTTCTGTCACATACCTAGATAAATTATTTCTTACCAGAGTTTTTCTGTTCAAAAAAAGCGTCGAAAATTGTAAGTTTTGCTTAGAGTTGTCCCACAACTATCGTTTGTATTCCTGCAGGTGGTTGCCTTTGGTACTATCGCCTGTAGTATGTACCGAGTAGTAAGGACAACCACCTGCAGGAATACAAACGAGTCTTTGTTAAATAGTAAAAACAACCACTTGCAGGAAAGCAAACAAAAGTTAAACAAATTAAATGGAAAAATTAGAAGCAGGCGTGGGGTTTTGCCCGCTGCCTTGCACAAATGGATCGATCTTGCTAATTTTCAATAGCTAAATTTTCAAAACTATAATCGATTGGAGCATATAAATTTTCTCTAGGTCATCTAGTGCCTTGAAAAAGTTAATTAAACACGGAACACGGACGGACATAGATCAATCGACTTCGCTGAGCTCAAGAACTCATAATATATATACATACATATATGGGGTAGGAAATCAGGCATGTTCTGACACTCGCAAGTTTTTGAAATCGCATGTGATTTCAAAAACGCCAACTTTTGTTTTACATGTTTTGAAACTCACGCGTTTTGCTTCCGATTTGCTTTTTTTCAACGTATGTTCGAAAAACAAAATTATATGATTTTACGGTGCAAAACATAAAAATCAAAAGAAAATAAAAAAAAATGGCAGCAGCCTTCTTGCTTAGTTTAATTTCTTCAAATAAACATTAAATTAAAAAAGAAGAAATTACAAAACAGATGCTTACAGATAATTTCAATCTATTGGATATTCCAATCTAATATTTATAAATTTAAAATTTTTATACAAAGCAAGAAATATTAGCTCCGTTCCAGTACTTTTTGGGTAAAGTTCGGTAAAATGAAAGAAAACATAAATTTTTCTCAATTAAACAGAAAAATGCCCGAAAGTACGGGAACACAAAAAACCAAATTTCTATCCCAAAACAAGGTGTCGAGCAAAATATACATGCAGTTGTTGAACATAAGAACACAAATATTTTGTATGTTCTTGAATTTATTTTAATATTTATAGGAATAAAACTTACCAAATAACAGTTTTGCGAGACTTTTGCGTGTATGAAACATAGAATTTTTTGTATTTGCTACTGTTTACTTTTCAATCAGCTGATTGTTTTTTAGTTTACACAAACTTACCCAAGGAAAAAGTCTGGGCTGTTTCGTGCAGAAAGAAGAATAATTTTATTCTCTCAAAAGCTCTCTCTTCTACCCAAACTTGTAGTACGGGAACAGTTTTCGGTAACATTGGGATCCTACGGGATCCCAAAATTGAGTACGGGAACGCACCTATTTTGGCGACAAATGGAATTTCTATTAGTGATGTTGCATTTAGCAACTTTGAACAAAAAGATTACTTAGGTCGTGAGTAATCAGTAATTAAAAATTATTTTTGTTTATTTTGTAAGTTGTAACATACACGTTCAAAACGCAGATCGTCCTAAAAGTAATTGAGATATATTTATTAACGTACGTTAGCACTAAAATAGCCCATTTAATGCGCACCGAATATTTGTTTAAGATTTAAAAAATGTAAATAACCGCATTTTTATTTGACTACCGACTAAACATTTAACCGCACTAATACTAATATATTTTCGAACATCAATAAGAACAGCTGTTTTTATGAAATCGCAAGTATTCAAGAAAAAACCAACACAAACAAAGGACATATTTTAAATTTATTATTTAACACTTTAATTGCGTAAAAATAAAAATATTTTTTGTCAAAAGTAAAAGAGAACACATCAGTTTTTGTTTGTGTATAATTTTATTGTTGTTTTAAAGTTCATTTTAAGTGAAACTTATAACTTCACTTTAGTATGCGCTTGCGATTTGAAGTCGCCAAGTTTCTTACGATTGTGAACTACAGAACACCTTTCTTGCGATTTCAACTCGCATCGTAAATTTTAGGCTATTTGCGATTGTCAGAACATGCCTGAGGGGATATTGCAGAAATTGCAAACAGAATGATTGACTTAGATATATCCTTTTTCACCTGCAGTGAAGGGTATACAAATTTAGAGTGAAATTCTAAAATTCGGTTTCCTTCTTTCATCATTCATGCATTCAATAAATTTTTTTCAATTTGCCGGGTAATTTTAAAAGGCATTTTTTGATTTTTAATGAATGTGCAGAAAAGATTTGAAAAAATTTCTAATTTTTATCTTGAAGTTGGTTTATCAAAAAAAAAAAAAAAATCGGGTATTTAAAATACATATGTACATTCTTTTAGCCCAAATATAAACGGAAATTCCGTGCAAGTTTTCTCACTTTTCCCTTTTCTCCTATTACAAATTTGTTACCCTTTTTATTGCCTGCGAAAAGTGAAAAAAGTAGGTATTATGAATTATAAAAAAGAAATTATCAGGCATGTTTTGAATTCCACATTAAATTTTCACTTTGTATTTTACAAAACATTGCTGCTATAATTTTTTTTTTACAAAAACAATGCTTTGAAAAATACAAAGTGAAAATTTCGTGTAGAATTCAGAACATACCTGTATATGTAAAAAAGCAAAACAGCTGCCTTGAAATTACGGTGATGCCACTTTTTAATTTTTTTGTTCCCACGGATTTCATTATTACATTTTCAGTTTTACTCTATAAATAATTTTTTCGATAACATTTGATCAGCCTTATAATGATTATTTCCACAAAATTTTTTCGGGTCAAGATTTCTCCATTTATGAATTCCGTCGGAACAAAAATATAAAAAGGTGGCATCACCTTCCCACGGAATTTCTGTATGATTGGGCTGAATATTTATATTTTTACCCATATAATTTTTTATTACATGCATAAATAGGGCAATCTCAAAAATACATTACATAAAGTAAGGCTAACATGAATTAGAAATGGTGGAGTTGGGTTGAAGTCAATGAAACGTGGTAGAAATGTTTCTTATGGTCATATGCTGTTAAAACCTGAAAATAAAAAAATTGAATCAAGAAGAAAAAAGTTCCACTCAGGAGAACTAATCCTATCTAAGGAATTGCCCATACTTTTTTTTAGCAAATGCAAGTTTTAAAGTCAAAAACTTGGACCAAGAATACTCTAAAATTCCATTTTGCTGAAATTAAATCTTTTAAAGTTTTATGGGCAGACGAAAGTATCCCTTAGTTCCCATCCCCGAAATATGTCTTTAATATTTATTTCTAAGCATCTATATCGAGGGTAAGGTATGTTCCCAATGCCTTACCTATCCCACCAGCCAAAAATATTAATTAATTTATTTCATTTAAAAGTAATTAATTAGTTCATAACTGATTTAAAATAGTAACAATCAATTTTATTTAAAACAACTCCTCTTTTGTACTACAATATTGAGCAAAGACATAGTTTTTCTATTTCTTTAAAGGGCTCTTCCAAATCTCAGCCCGCTTTCTCTGATAACAGCCCAATGCCATTTTTTAAAATCTTGTGCATTGTTGGTGTCATAGGATGCCTTATAGAGTTTTGCAATAATATTTCTTCAATAATAACTTTATGAGTTATTTCTGCAGCTAATTCAGGATTAGGAAAAAATCTTTTGCCGTCTTGTTACCATCGCTGGTGCTTCCAAGTCCAGTTTTCGGTACATCCACTTTAAGCCCTTATTCACTTTTAAATCTAAATTTAAACATTTTATGAATGGTAAAAAGGTCTTTACTCGTATCTACGTATTCAAGATGAACAAAAACACACAAAAATCGCAATAAATTGCGCAAATTGCAACGTTTTTCTGCAGTATTAATGTATAAATCTCAAATTGTGTAGTGATTTAAAACATTTTTAAGATCGTGACTGACTTTACTCTCAAAAAGATTTCGATATTTTTTTTACAAAATCGAACAAACAGTAACAGTGTCCCAAAACGGCCTCGAAAATTCACTATACGATGCACAATTTTGTGTTTTTCTTAAATTTATTTTTCGGCTTAATGTCCGGCTAGATTGGCAAAATATATCTCTGTGGACCCCTAAAAAGTATGAAAAACATCTGTGACGTAGATTTAGATAGCTAAAAACCAAAGTGTTTGAAAAGGCAACAAACTTTTGAAATTGAAAGGCTGGAAACTGATTGTTGTGCTCTTAAAAATCAAGTTACAAATCGTGCAAGATAAAAGCCTAATCCTAATCTTTGCGTATTGAAAAGTGTTAAAAATATTTTAAAGCAAACTGTGCATAAGTAGCCGGGCATTAGAATTTGTTGTCAATATTTTAAGTCGCCCTGTTATCTTTATTATGTCACTGTGAAAATGTGTGTATTGAATAGTGAAATCACGTGATCTTAAAACAGTCGTCCAACACTTCACTGCCAAGAATTATTCTCTGCAATCACAATTTTTTACATTTCTATTAGTTACGCTCGCTAACCTTTGGCTTGCAAAAAAAAAATTTTTTTTTCCTTATTTGTCAACAAATTTGTATTTGTCTTAAAAATAATTAAAAAATGTATATCGTTACCGTAATATAGAAAGGCCCTAACTCGTTTTTTTAAATTCAAGTTTCATACATATTTTAATAAATGATTCTCTAATGCATCTCTTAAAGAATAATAAAGTTGTAACAGTATTAAATTGCTTAGAGAATTTAATAACACAATGCGTTAATAAAAATTTTTCAACTACAAAAGTGTATGTACTTTTAATTAAGTTTTTTTTTCTTTTCCGGTAAAAAAGGGCAAACGTTAGTTAGGGCCTTTCTATATTAAGGTAACGATATGGACATCAAAAATAAAAACAAAATTTGATTAATAAACAAGAAATCTTCAATAAAAAAATACAAAATTGTGATTGTAGAAGATAGTTGTGGCTGGCGTACTTCACAATAACTTGTTGTCAAGCAATACTTGTGATCAAGCCAAAGCAAATCGATACCAGATAAATTTAAGGCGAATCCAAAATCAGCTGATTAAATCTTGCTTGTCAAACTTTCACTCACCATTTTGTTTTGTTCTTAAAGTTTGTAAAAAAAAGTTTCAGAATTTTTTTTCAAATACATATTTTAAATTTTTAAACTGTAAAAGTGTTAAAAAAAAATAAAAACATTAAAAACTTAAAAATTAAATTTGCAAACTAAAAGGGGACAAAAAAGTGCTACAAAATCAAAAGTTGTGTGTGATAACTAAATGCGTTTGTACTTATGACAAACAAGATATTTACGGGCGCCAAGATAGACAGTGAAGATTTTTTACTCTCAAATCATATTTCAATATTAAATTGAATATATAATTCTTTTACGTTCTCCGAAAGCAAAATAAATAAGAAAAAGTACCAAATTTGTGTAGCCACATGTACCATATTGCAGATTTCTCACTGAAAAATTTAAATAAAATTCTTTCCCATCATTAAGTTTTTATATTAAAAAAATTTTCCGAAAATTGTAAGTTTTGCTTAAGGTTTTTGTCCCAACTTAGTAAATGAAAAGGTTGCTGTATCGGGTGAAAGTTCGCCATTTTTTACCGTTTTCATTAATTTTTATCATAAACACAAGCCTCATCATAAACAAAAATTCTGTGTGAGTTTTTTACTTTTTACTATTCTCTTTTCTCATATTATAAATTTTTTCCCTTTGTTACTGTCTGCGGAAAGTGAAAAAAGTTCGAGGGAAAAAAGTAGTTTTTATGAATAATTAACAAGAGTTTTAATGCAAGAAAGCAAAAAAAAAACTCCCTTGAAGTTGCGGAGATGCCACTTTTTTGTTTTGTTGTTCCCACGTGAGAAAAAAATTTCGTGAGATTGCTAATGTCTGGGCTGCCACGGAGGACATAAGCCGATCTTGTTGCTTTTTTTTAAACTATGTCTGATCGACTGGCGTATTTAAATAATTTCTAGCTAATTTAGTGACTTTGCAAAGTTTATTTCAATACGACGGACAGACGGATAGGTGGACAAACTCAATTGCTCGTATTTCCACCTGTGGTAAAGGGTATAAAAAAAGGAAACGATTATTACCATTAAAATAATTTTAATCAGTTTATAGGATTGTGATAATAAAATAATAACAGAAAAAGAAATCATAATATGATGTCTTCCTATAAAATTCCCCTATAAATTTTGTGCGCAGAAACAAAATTAAATTACTAAAGTATAATAAAACTAATTAATGTTTATAACCGATTTGAACAATAAATCCTGCAGATATTTGTTGTTGGTTTTCCGTTTTTAGTTTTTTTAATTTTAAAACATCTTTATTTCTATGTAAACAATCAAGGCATTTTTAAGAAATTTATCTATTTTATTGAAGTTTTAGTTGACAACAATTGAGCAGAATTTAAAACGACAAAAATCGACGAATAGTAAAAACTTCGTTTTGAAATCATATGATTTTGCAAACAAACAGACAAAATATGTTTTTAACTTTTATTAATTTCTAAAGTTTTTCTAAATTTATATTAAAAAAATATGTTCTATTGTTATCGGGGCTAGTTGGTTTTAAAGCTATGGCAAGGCAGAATCATTAATGTATTCCAGTTCTTAAACAAATTAATATAAGAATTTATTAAAGTGTTTACGTCAAATAGTCCTCTTTTTTTGTTCCCAAAATAAACAACGCAGTTTGCGATGTTTTCTTTTTTTGTCTTTGGCAAATATGTACCTAAACATTCTAGTTTAGTTTTCATAGTGCTTCTTGACAGTGAACAACGTTTTAAAAAACACGCATAACAATAAATAACAATTTCAAAAACAAAAAAAAACATATAAAACAATTTAATACTCGCTAACAAAATAAAAACAAATGTTTGTGAAAATTAAAAAATAAAAACAATTATTATATATAAAAATTATATTTAGATTGATTATTATTACACTTACGATACCATTTATTGTAAGTAAAGAAATCTATAATAAGTCAAAAAAAAACAAAAAAAATCACGTCGCTGGGAATTTTGTCCCCATCCCCATTTTTACCCCAACATTTGCTGGTCCTTCGAGCCGGATCCAGGAGCCCATCATCCTCGATCATCAAGTAAGAACCTCGAACAACCCCCTCAAGTAAGTACAACATTAATTACCCGTATACATACCTTAACCTATGTATGTATGTACAAATATACGTGTGTACGGTGAATTAAAATTTAAGATTAATTAAATAATAATAAATTAAATAATAAACAACATTAATCAATTCCATAAGAAAAATAAAATACATAAGTACAGTCATATATTGATACAAACCTACACACGTATCTGCTTTGTTTCATATTCATGTACATACCTACATACATATAAAACTGCCCCGACGTATGTATGTATACTTGTCCACTAAAAAAACAAGTACACATGAAAATAAAAAATAACAACAACAAACAACAAGTGTCTACAAAAAAAACCAAAACGGTAAAAGACCGTTGGTTTTTTCTTCAACTTTGTCAAAATCTTGCTGTAAGCAACGAAATCCACATACATCTTAAAACAAAATAAGTTCTACATTGAGAACATAATTATTTGTGAGTTTATTTTTTTCTCTCCCCCAACATTCGCTCACAAGTGTTTATAAGATCTACGGTGGATTGCAACATCTGTTTTTAAAATACTTGTCTACCCCAGCGACATTTGCTTATCAGATCAACATCTTATTTCAACATTTGTTTATAAGGTCAACAGTTTGTATCAACACTTGTTTATAAGGTCAACCATATGTTGTGTGACTAGGATACATGCTACATCGAACATCAATTAGAAAAAAAGTTACACTGAACGACAATTCTGTGCATCATCTTGTGTTTTTTTTTTTTTGTATAAATTATTTTTCGAACAGTTTTACTCGCTTCGTACAGTCAATAATACAAAGGAAAAATACGATGATAAAATAAAAATATAATAGAATTAAATTAAAATCGGTCTACTTGTTTTATCTAAAATAAATAAAATAACATACAATAAAAAACTAAATTAAAATAATTATTTCGAGTTATTTGCTTCATACAAAAATAAAAAAAAAATATAACAAGATAAAAAAGAAACAATATTACGATAATAGCATTTCGAATGACTTACTAATATTTTTCAAATTTTACGAAGCCAGTCGCAACAGCTTGTTGGATAATCGGGAAGAAATAATATTTTTTCGAATTTTACGAAGCCAGTCGTAACAGCTTATTCGATAATCGGGAGGAAATAATATTTTTTCGAATTTTACGAAGCCAGTCGCAACAGCTTGTTGGATAATCAGGAAGAAATAATATTTTTTTTCGAATTTTACGAAGCCAGTCGTAACAGTTTATTCGATAATCGGGAGGAAATAATATTTTTTCGAATTTTACGAAGCCAGTCGTAACAGCTTGTTGGATAATCGGGAAGAAATAATATTTTTTCGAATTTTACGAAGCCAGTCGTAACAGTTTATTCGATAATCGGGAGGAAATAATATTTTTTCGAATTTTACGAAGCCAGTCGTAACAGTTTGTTGGATACAAAAAAAAAAAAATCTTTGTATAAAAAAAAACGTATTAGCTGAAAACTAACCGATTTCACTCCGAATATTCCGATTCCTGACTCAAACTATATTACTTATTTTTTGCCGAAGCATATTACACTTGTTTTTCACACCTATTTACAAAATGACAACCCTTAAAGCCTTTATTAATGCGTCTGATCGCCTGGTGGACTTTAAAAACTACCTCGATGATCGTGATCATGATTCCGCACAAGCCTTAGAAATTCAAAAAAAAGAAATTTTGCGTTTATGGTCCACTTTTCAGTCTGCGTATGATGTCATGCTGGCTGACTTTGATAATCTACCAAAAGATGTGGAAATTGAAGTTCTTAGAACTCGCTATTTTTCGACATTCGAAGCTCATACTCAGGTATTATCACGAATCAATGAACTCCTTGATGATCTCCGACAAAAAAAACCCTCCGATAATCCCTCTGATCAAACACCCCACATATCAGTACCCCCGTGTGATACCGAGATCTTTCACGGGGAATATAAATCCTGGCCCACATTCCGTGATATGTTCACGGCCCTGTATATAAATAATAAACGTCTCTCATCCGTAGAAAAAATGTGCCATCTATTAAAAAAAACCCAAGGAGAAGCTCGAGAACTCCTTAAAACATGTCCGATTACAAACGATGGGTTTGAAATGGCATGGAAAAATCTCGTTCACCGCTATGAAAACAAACGAGTCTTAGTCAATGCACAGCTCAAGTCACTTTTTAATTTATCCCCTCTTTCCAAAGAAACAGGTGCAAATATTCGGCGCCTTCAACGCACGATAAATGATTGCGTTACCAACTTAACTCTTCTTCAAATCGATACTAATAATTGGGACATAATCTTCGTCTATATATGTTCGACGTGTCTTCCCGACACCACGCTGAATTTATGGGAACACTCTCTACCCTACAGTACAGAATTGCCCACTTGGAAAGACATGGATACATTTCTAACATCTAGGTTCCAAACCTTAGAATCGGTTGCGGATATTCGTTCAACCTTTTCAAATCCGCACACTTCGCACCCAGCTAAACTTCCCAACTCAAAAAAGGCCATTCACTCCCATGAGAAAAAGCTGAACAGTTTTAATTCTAACGTGTTTATAGATAAACCCAAAAAATGTCCTCTCTGTCCTTATACACACCCCCTACGTTTTTGTTCCGTATTTCTCGGTATGTCACTCGACAACCGTTTCAAAGCGGTCAAAAGGCATAACCTTTGCGTAAATTGCCTCGCTACCTCCCACGAGCGTAAACAATGCAAAAGCAAGTTTGTTTGCAATGTGTGTAAAAAAAGTCACCATTCCTTGCTGCATCGATTTGAACCCGATTTTCCCTCAAATCAACGCAGTACCACGCAACCTGTCGTGGCTGCTCCCATTGTTTATACCCCCAGCGCTAATAAGAATGACGTTAGTGCGCCTAACCCCTGCTATACGGGAGATATAACCCCCACTACTTCCCGAGCCGCGGTTGAACGGAGTCTGCAAACTTACTCAACCCAGGTACAGTCTACTTCCTCCTCTGTGCTCCTTGGTACTGCACTAGTAGACGTCTATAAAGACGATATAAAGTGCACTGTACGGGCACTCATTGATTCCGCCTCTGAGGCCACCTTCATTTCTAAGAGACTGCAAGCGAAATTAAGTCTTCAAACTCGCCAGACTCAAGCTGAAGTTCATGGCTTAAATGATTCTTTAACTGCCATGTCAACCCAAACGTGTCATTTGCGTGTTGGATCCCCAGTCGACACTTCGTTCGAAATCTACGCCGATGCGTTCGTCGTGAAAAAGCTTACAAGCCACTTGCCGCACTACCCTTTATCTGCGCTCAAGGAGAGCCGTTTTTCGACGCTTCCAATGGCTGATCCCTACCGACAAAATTGTGCCGAGATCGATCTATTGCTCGGAGGCGATATATACCCCAAAATTATCCAAGACGGCCTCCAGTGGGACGATGATCAATCCCTAGTCGCCCAAAAAACCGTCTTTGGATGGATTGTCACCGGCAAGATGCAAAATAAACCCCATAAAACCCCGATTTTCTCATTTTTTAATGAAATAAACCTCTCAAATCAACTGAGACGGTTTTGGGAACTTGAGGAAGTTCCTAAACAACCCAGGTCCACCCCCGAGGACCTATATTGTGAAAAGCTATACGAGTCTTCGACTTATAGAAAACAGGATGGACGATTCGTCGTATCACTTCCCTTTAAGCGCGAGCACCCTGATATCCTTCATATAGGTGATTCTCGAAACATTGCATTATCCCAGTTTCTACGAAATGAAATGCGTCTCACTCGAAACCCCCAGCTTAAATCCGAATACGATCGAGTGATAACTGAATATTCTACTCTGGGCCAAATGGTCAAAGTTTCTTCCCCCAGTAACTCTTGCAGAAATTACTACTTGCCTCACCACGCGGTTTTTAAACCTGATAGCACGACCACAAAATTACGAGTCGTGTTCAATGCATCAAGCTCCTCGGCCAACGGGATAAGTCTAAATGATCTCCTATACCCTGGACCAATACTACAAGCCGATTTGACTATTCTCGTGCTACGATGGAGACTTTTCCGCTACGTTTTCAATGCGGACATCGAGAAAATGTATCGACAAATTCTCGTAAACCCTGCTCAAACCCCCTATCAACGTATCGTTTTTCGAAATTCCCCAAACGACCCGATTCAAGACTACGAATTAAATACCGTTACGTTTGGCGTAAACTGTGCCCCGTATTTGGCCATTCGAACGTTATTGCAACTGGCCAATGAATGCGAACCAAATTACCCCCAAGTTACTTATATACTTCGAAATCACATGTATGTAGATGATGTGCTAACCGGAGCTCACACACTATCATCAGGCTTAGAAAACCGAAATCAACTGCAGACAGTCCTTGAATCGGCCGGTTTTTCGCTCCGAAAATGGACCGCAAACAATGATTTTTTGTTGCAAGATATACCCCCCGAACATCTGCTGGATGATGAATTTGTGAAATTATCGGATTCGAGTGTCACAAAAACTCTAGGTTTGAGATGGAATGCTGGAAAAGACTACTTCTATTTCAAATTTAAAACATACCCCGATAGGAGTTTAACTACTAAACGATCTGTCCTATCCGAAATTGCCAAATTGTTCGATCCCGCCGGTTGGCTCTCCCCCAAAATTATAGTGGCTAAAATGATAATGCAACAAATATGGAAAGATGGCACCGACTGGGATGAAGAGTTGCGTTCTTCTACGCTTCAGCAATGGCACACATTTCTTGACGATTATATTAATATTGAGCAAATTAAAATCCCCCGTTTCGTCGATTTTGACCCCTCATACTCCATAGAGTTACACGGTTTCTGCGATGCGTCGGAAAAGGCCTATGCAGCCACTCTATATATTCGCACCGAAAACGCAGGTGTCGTTTCCACACATCTGGTAGCTGCTAAAACTAGAGTAGCCCCCGTGAAATTCATATCACTACCGCGAAAAGAACTATGTGGCGCTGAACTTATGGCAAACATGGTCGAAGTGATCCAATCCCAGCTTCATCTTTCCGACTACAAGTTACATT
The DNA here is from genome assembly GCA_937654795.1 of Cistogaster globosa. Classification (NCBI taxonomy): domain Eukaryota; kingdom Metazoa; phylum Arthropoda; class Insecta; order Diptera; family Tachinidae; genus Cistogaster; species Cistogaster globosa. Next base: position 62,240,166 of record OW569405.1, on the reverse strand, counting down.
TGTGGACCGACTCCACCATAGTTTTAGCATGGCTACGAAATCCCCTTAAGAAATGGAAAACCTTCGTGGAAAATCGAGTTTGTTCCATCATTGAAAAAGTAGGCAATGAAATCTGGTCTCATGTCGACTCTAAGAGCAACCCAGCTGACCTGGCATCTCGCGGGCTAACAGTACAACAACTTTCGGCAAACTCATTATGGTGGCATGGTCCCCCTTGGTTGGGACTCCCTCATGCAGAGTGGCCAACTAGAACGTCCACCTTTTCGACCGAAGAAGAAGCCCGACCAATTTGCGTGAATACCAATCGGGTCAGAAATGAAGACTTGTTGACCAAGTTTTCGGATCTTGCTAGAGCATTACGAATCGTATGTCATATATTCCGTTTTTATTACCGTGCCAAAGGGCACGAGCAAAGTAACCTCGACGCGGAAATTACGTCAAAGGAACTAATTGTCGCGCGAAATCGACTAATCATCGTCAGTCAGAAAACTTATTTCGCTGAGGATTATATTCAATTGTCTAAAGGCATCCTCCTATCACAAAAAAGTCCTCTTCTAACTTTCAATCCCTTCATTGATCCTGATGGACTTATGAGAATAAATGGTAGACTAGCGTATTCCCCTACCCTCAGCTATGACGAAAGATACCCTATATTATTACCATATCATGCTTGTTTCACACGGCTTTACCTTTCCTACCTACACAAATCAACTCTGCATGGCCAAAATGCATTAATGTATCGTCTCATGCGAAATCATTATTATGTGCCTAAACTCAAGACGCTAATTAAATCCATAATTTCAAAGTGCCTCACATGTGTAAAACAGAAACGTAAATTAAGCCAACAGATCATGTCATCCCTGCCCCTAGAACGCACCACTCTTAATCGCCCTTTTTATGCCACAGGGGTCGACTTCGCCGGACCCTTCGAACTAAAATCATATATAGGTCGGGGCTGCAAAATTACTAAGGGATACGTACTCGTTTTCGTCTGTTTTTCTACCAAGGCTATCCACCTTGAAGCCACCGGAGACATCTCAACTCAAGCCTTTCTAGCTGCTTTTTCAAGATTCTTTTCCCGACGAGGCACCCCTAGGACAATGTACTCTGACAATGGTACCGCCTTTGTCGGCGCTTCTAATGTTCTTATCCAGGACACGCAGCAATTTTTGTCCCTCGTCAAAAAGGGAATATTAGCCCGTGACAGTTTCTCATCCCTGGAATGGCATTTTATCCCCCCTGGAGCACCACACATGGGCGGCCTCTGGGAAGCGGGAGTCAAAAGCTTTAAGTCACACTTCAAAAGGATTTGCCACAACCAACGTTTCACGTTCGAGGAATTTCACACGATGCTAGCACGTATCGAAGCGTGTCTAAACTCTCGTCCCTTGAGTCCAATGAGTGACAACCCAACCGATTTATGTGCGCTAACCCCCGGTCATTTCCTCATTGGTACCTCTCTTCTTTCACCTCCTGAACCTACTTTGTCAGACCACTCCCTTAGTTACGTAAACCGCTGGCAAAAACTAAAAATACTCCACCATCAGCTGGCTCGAAGATGGAAGGAAGAGTATTTAATAGAGTTGCATAAAAGGACAAAATGGAAGTGTCCCCAGCGGGACTATTCCATTGGCGATCTTGTTGTTATCCGACAGGATAATTTGCCTCCTAACCAATGGCGCCTAGGGCGCATTGATAGAGTGTATCCTGGCTCCGACAATAGGGTTCGAACCGCTGACATACGAACTGCGAACGGTATCGTAACACGACCTATTGTGAAACTCGTGTTACTCCCCTATTCTGCACCGCCATGACAACTAATTCTCCCTTTTCATTTCTCATTTATTACAGTCGTCATGCAGCACCGTATTCGTAAAAGTGCTTCTCCGATCGAGAAACCAAGAGCGTCCGTCTCTCTCCTCCTTATTGCACTCTGGCAAGGGGGGGCGGGATGTTTACGTCAAATAGTCCTCTTTTTTTGTTCCCAAAATAAACAACGCAGTTTGCGATGTTTTCTTTTTTTGTCTTTGGCAAATATGTACCTAAACATTCTAGTTTAGTTTTCATAGTGCTTCTTGACAGTGAACAACGTTTTAAAAAACACGCATAACAATAAATAACAATTTCAAAAACAAAAAAAAACATATAAAACAATTTAATACTCGCTAACAAAATAAAAACAAATGTTTGTGAAAATTAAAAAATAAAAACAATTATTATATATAAAAATTATATTTAGATTGATTATTATTACACTTACGATACCATTTATTGTAAGTAAAGAAATCTATAATAAGTCAAAAAAAAACAAAAAAAATCACGTCGCTGGGAATTTTGTCCCCATCCCCATTTTTACCCCAACATAAAGCATAAAAATACACAATTTTTAAAAATATTTAAATTTTCTTGCAATTATTACTTTTATTTTCTTGGCTTTTAGCCAAAACCTCTTTTTATGCATTGTGAGTTTAATTTAAACAGTTCAACTAAATACTTTCACTATTGTTTGGATTGTTTTTGTTATTGTAACAAGGATTTTTTTATTGGCGTAACTAAGCGTGTCACACAACGATTTACTATTTGAACTGTCGTTGTTTCTGTTTTCTAGTTCAACCATTGCAAAAAATGTCAGCAGTCAAGCAAGTAGATTGTTCTTCTTAAGTTTATTTGTTCTTTTCGTTATTTTGTTTTTTTTTTTTTATTTTGCTTAAACAAAGAGCCACAAAAATGTTTATTCTAGCTCAACAGGAAATTCTATTGTAGTCGTCGCACTATTGGTATGAATGAATGTGTGTTGTGCTGTTGATGTTCTTATTATTTAGAAAAAATTGTGTTGAAAAGGAAAAGTGGAAGCCAAAACTTATTTCTTTTTACTTAAATAAATACCAGTATTTAAACTAGAGATGAACGTGAGTTGTTAGTTTACGTGTCACGATCAATTAAAAAGTGAAAATCGTGACTACGTAATGTTTCTAGTGATGGGGGCAGACTTTATTTTCTGCGTTTGATTCATCGTTATTTGAACGACCTATTCTTGTTAAACTATTCCTATTAGCCCAATCATGAATATTTTCACGGAAAATATTTTTCTCGACAAAATATTCCTTCAATTATGAACTTTGGCATCACCGTGATTTGAAGGCAGCTATCCTGTTTGTTTATAGTAAATTTCTCTTTATTTATTCAAAAAACCCAATTTTTTCGCTAAAAATTTTTTCATTTTTCGTAGTCAAAAAAAAAGGTAACAAATTTTTAATAGGAAAAAAGGGAAAAGTGAAAAAACTCGCACAGAATTTTTGTTTATGTATGTATTGTGTGTGTGTTTTTTTTAAACCGCTTAATTTGAAATTTCTAGAGTTAACTAATGACTAACAGAACACAGTAGATAATTTTATATCCTCTTCTGATTTCAAATTTGATTCCTATACGTTTAGTTTCTAAGCCCTTAGAAATTGTCATTACACATCGTACATAATCAGTCGACTGATATTGGTTATTAGAAAAATTCATGCTCGTATTACTTTTCGATTAAATTAAAATTTATTCGCTTAACTGTAAATTTACTAAAACATTAAATATCACTATTTATTTACTATCATAATAAAACATTAAAACGGATTACGGTAGGGAAAGCATATTCATATGGTTATTTCGTTACTGCATATTTAGTTCATCAGTGAATTTTTTCAAACTAAAACGATTAAATGAGAATTACATATATTTGTGGAAAAATCAAGAACAACTAACCCTTCACCCTCTAAGTAAATCTAGTTTAGTAAAGTAACTTAAGAAAAAAAAAAACCAATATTGAGGTGACAATTGAAAAAAAATACATAAAAACGTGATCGGCTCTTAATAGGTTAAGCATTTTTAGAACAATTTAGTATTTTCTGAAAGATCTCTTCGAAAGCTTTTAAATGATACCCATATTGATATCTTAAAAAATGTCGTGCAATCGTTCTTTCCTATGAAAATTTCATAGGCTCATAACTCCGAAAATATGGGCGAGCGCAAATGTCTCGACTCGATGTTTTTTTAATTTATTTTTTTAATTCTCTATCGTCCTATATATATATATTTTTTTTTTTATTGGAGTTACTTAATTGTTCCAGATGATATGAAAAACTTAGGAGGCAGGTGTGGTATTTTGCCCGCTGCCTCGAAGGACATGGGCCGACCTTGTTGATTTTCAATAGCAAAATTATCGAAACTTTGTCTGATCGGTTGGCGTATTTAAATTTTCCCTAGCTCATTTAGTGCCTTAGCAAAGATTTCAACACTAATACGAACGGTCAGACAGACATCGCTCATTCGACTTTGCTATACATAAGGACTCAGAATATATATATGTGTACTTTATGGAGTCGGAAATGGTTATTGTAGAAATTACAAACTTAATGGCAAAATTAGATGTACCCTTTTCCCACTTTTTGTGATGCAAGGTCTTAAAATGACTTTAAATAATAAGTTTTGTATTTAAATGAAAAAATTAAAAATGTACGGCTTTAATTCTGCCGATTACCCGAAATTTAATTTGGAGTATTTTGAATCGATTTTAAGATTGGATTATTGCTATAACATCTAAAAAAAGAAATAATTGCTGAAATTAATTTTTAAAAGAAAGCACAAGATTTTTTTATTAATTTTTAGGCTTAAGATTTTTTAGTTGGCATTGAAATTGGAAAATTTAACTACCGTTAAATGCAAATGATTTAATTATAGTTATTATTGTTTTTACTTATGGTAATGCAATTTAATAAAACTTTTTAATTGCTTATAACTTTGAAAAAAAAAAAATCAAAAATAAATTTACGATCCCTTAGTCTTCAAACAGTAAAAAGTTATTGTACTTTTCACCTTCTTGTGGTTGGGTCTATATTTGAAAATGTTAATAATTATTTAATTCTAAGTGAAATGCTTAGGTTAAAACTTGATGTCTGAGATTTTGGGCCACCTAACACCCCAGCTAGCAGAACTTATTACTGATATATCTGAGATTGTTAAAACAATCATACATCAAACAAAAACAAAAATGCCATTTTAAAGTAATGCTCTACTGCTTACTTTAAAGTTTAGGTGTTTATTTAGTGGAATAGTCAATTAATTAGCACATTTTATAATTTATTAATACCATGTATTCTTAATGCTAACTTTGTCAAGTTGTTTCTAAACTATTCTATATTTATACTCAATCAAAAAGTACATTTTTTTTAGAAAAACTACAAGAAAAGTACTTTTTTATAAACTAAATTAATGTTCCCTTAAAAAATATATTTGATAAACAATTTCAAAGAAAAATTGCTTAGAAAATAAATTTTTGAGAACATTTCTGCAAGTATTTTTTATTAATAAAATTATGAAGCATTTCTGGAGTGAACAAATTTTTAGGCTTTAAAAAAAATTGCGCATTTTAACAAATGTGTTAATAAAAGTATGAATTTTCAACAAAGAATCTATAAAGGACACGTTTTCGATAGTGTAAGTTTTTAAACAAATTTCTTTTTTAAAGTAAATTATTTTTCTAGAAACACAAAAAATGTTTAAAAGTACTTTTGTTACCAATACTTTCTATTTTTAAAATTTCCTTTTCATAAATTAAAAATGCCTTTTGATTTGAAAGAAATTTTTTTTTGAAGATTTTTCGTAAAAGCAGTGAGATTTCCACTCATACTCTCTCGCACCAAGCATAGACCACTCCCTATTTTAAAATTTTCTGTTTGAATTATTTGTTGTTCCAATCTTAAAGTGTCTTTTTAATACGAGTCAAATTATACGGGCATTCAAAAGTGGGTGTATAACTGGACAAATATCGTAGCAATAATAATAGAGTTACGTTTTTTTGCAAAAAGGATCCTAATAAAAAGTTTATTTTTTAAGAAATATTTTATTGAAACACATTTCTTTTATTTTTTTTAGTTACTGCTTAAAAAGATTAAAGTTCGCCTACGGCTGCCTTAAATGTCTGTGGCTAAAAAGAGTATAAAAAGACAAAATATTGACACCATTCTAATCGCAAAAAGAGGATAGCTGACTGACTGAAAAAGGTGGTCATTTATGTCGGAGCAGACCTCGTTAGTTTTGAGGAATAAATAAAAGAAAATTTTTCTTTGAACAAAATTTATAGTATGTTCATACATACACTTTTATTGAGTCAATATTCTGCTTATTGACAAAATATAATAAAGTGTGCATACATGCACTTCTATTGAGTCAATATTCGACTGTTTGATGTTGCTGCCTTATATTATTGTAAAGGGTGATTTTTTAAAAGCTATAGGAAAGTTGTTCAAAAATGAACAAATAAAATTCAGAAAAATGCATGAAATCTTTATTTGAATCGATGGTACGTTCCATATAATTTAATGTTTAAAGATTATTTCATGCATGTGATGACCTTGACTGCGCCTCAAATGGTCCGCTTAGTCCAATTTCGGCATACTTTTTCCAACATTTCGGCCGGTATCTCACGAATAAATGCTTCAATGCGGGCTTGTCTGTATAGACATGAGCTTTAACAAAGCCCCACAAAAAATAGTCTAAAGGCGTTAAATCGCATGATCTAGGCGGCCAATTGACCGGTCCCGAACGTGAAATAAAATGTTTACCAAACTCGCCTCTCAATAAGTCCATTGTTGCGTGTGCTGTGTGGTATGTGGCACCGTCTTGTTGAAACCACATATCATGCAAGTCAAGCTCTTGCATTTTGGGCAAAAAAGTGGGATATCATCGCACGGTAGCGCTCACCATTCACAGTTACGTTACGATTCGCATCATCTTTGAAGAAGTACGGTCTAATGATGTCACCAGCCCATAAACCGCACCAAACGGTAATGCTTCTTGCTGATATTCACTTCAAAATCGACAATTCTGCTTATCTACGTACCCATTGAGCCAAAAATGAGCTTCGTCGCTAAACACAATTTTTCGGTAAAAAAAAATGGATCTTCGGCCAACTTTCCAAGAGCACATTCACCAAAAATTTTACGTTGCGGTAGGTCGTTCGGCTTCAATTCTTGCCCCAAATGCATTTTGAAAGGCATCACATCTAAATCCTTCCGCAAAATTTTCCACGTTGTTGAGTAACAAAGGCCCAACTGCTGCGAACGGCGACGAATCGATAATTGATGGTCATCATTAACACTGGCCGATACAACTGCGATACTTTCTTCAGTTTGCACTCTACGTAAGCGTGTTGGTGGTTTTATGACCAACAATGTAAATTTTGTGCGAAATTTAGTCACAATAGCCCGAATAGCCGCTTCAGTGGGTCGATTAAACTGACCACAAAATGGAAGAATAAAAATAAATGATAATAAAATTCAAAAATTTGCAAGCGTTGTTCGTTTGTAAGATGATTTATGGTTCAATTATAGACCAAATTAAAGATATTTGACAGTAAAACAAAACACGAAACGAGCGTCAGCTGTTTAAACCAGTGTTGCCAAAAAGTTAATAGCTAAAAAATCACCCTTTACTACATTTGATTTCTTAATGCTAAAATGGTTAGAAATAAAACTTTAGGATATTTTTTGTGCAAAGTAATAAAAATTATATGAACATTGATCGTAATTTTTGTATGGTGAGTAGGGTTTGGAATTTTCCGGAATCTTTTATTTCCCGGGAAACAGGAAAAAATGATCGCATTCCCGAAAAAAGGCAATTCTTAAAGAAAACAAGTTTATTTATTAAAATATGGTTAAAAAATTTATGGTTTTATTAAAACATAAACAAACAATAAAAATAATTGTTAAATAATAGTTTTAACAGTTTATAAAACTTAAAAACTATTCAGGTGACAAGACATACATACGAGTACTTATGTACATTTGTACTATATAACGAGAGATAACAAAGATAAAAATACTGAAAAAGTATTTTATTATTTTTTTAAATGCATGATTTTAAAACTGCATTTAACAGTTCACTAGACATACTGTTGCTTGTTTTTATTTCAAAATTTCACTTTCTACTGAGGTAGGTTTTGTTGTTGTTTTGTTGTTAGAAACTTTCCATCTACAAAAATAAAATGTGCTGACGACTGTTCTAGTACCATTATATCGATAAAATTGGGTGACTTTACATTTGTATCTCTATTGTCTCTACAAAATAACTTATTTTTATAAAATAAAAAATGTTCTATATTTGAACCAAAGTTCTAAGGGACCTCACAAAGTTTTATTCAAATCCATCCAGCAGCTTTTACGTAATGCGAACACAGAAAGACAAATGGACAGACAGATAAAAAAAATTCTAAAAATAGGTGTTTTGTATTCCACATCGATTACTATCTACACCAACATCAAAATTTTCAAAAAATATTTTATTTACAGATGTATAGATGGAGTAGACTTCACACGAAACGAGATATTTGAAAATGTTTAAATGTCACAACCAAAATATTTAAAAAAATTAAGTGTATCTTTTTAAGTGCTGACGATATTAAACTTCCTGTTTCCCGGGAATTTAGCCAAAAATTGTAAATAGCTTTTCCTAGAAATTCCCTACCGGGAATAAACAAACAAACTTACAAAGAGATTTATAATACATACTTATATATTAGATAATCATATTAAAGAATATAAAAGAATTTAAATTAGAAAATTTGAAAAAAATAATAAAAATAAAAATCTCTAGTACACTTTTACCTCGTTGCCGATAAATTTTTTTTTCGCAGAAAATCTGGCGCTAAGACATCGAAAACGTTAAAATATCATTAGTTTTTATACCAATAGCATAGCGAAGTCGATTGACCGATGTCCATCTGTCCGTCCGTGTTAGTGTTAAAATCAAGTTTGCCGAGGCACAAGATGTGCTTGAAAAAATATAAGTATGTCATTCGATCAGACATAGTGGCACGATCGGTCATTTACGGCAGCAGGTAAAACACCACGCCTACCTCTAATTTTTTCATGTCATTTGGAACAATAAAGTAACTCCAATCAAAAAAATAAACATATGGGGCGTAAGATAATTGAAAAGTAAGAAAAAAACATCAAGTGAAAAAAATGTCAATATGGGTACCGTTTTAAAGGTTTTGAAGAGATATTTAGATCTAAGAATCGATGGCATTTTTATGTAAAATTATGTAAATGTAGTGCTTAAATTTTTTTTATTTTTAATTCTCTGTTACACCAATATTTGCTTTTTTGATTGGAGGTTCTTCACTAAACTAGATTTACATAGATGGTGAAGGGTATAAAAGATTCGGCATAGCCGAATGTAGCACTCTTACTTATTATTTATCATTATTGAGCCAGTTGGGCGTAAAAACTTATCTTCCCCCAATGTAATTAAAAGTTGCACACATTACGACTTTGATAGCGAAAACAGAGAATTTAATTTTCCTATTATTATTGTATGCGTCTTATTAGTTTTATAGTTATGAATATTGATTACATCGGATTATAATTTTATATATGAACATACGAGTAATTTTGTACCTTAATTTATTGTTATGAACAATTAATGAAAAATATTGAATTTTTTCATTTTCTCTTTCAGATAATTCACAGCGGTCCTTCAGCAAATAAAGGCGGTGCTGATCCGGGAAGGTAATTAAGAAAACTTGATTAAGAAAACTAACTTTATATTTGTATAAATATATAAAATATAAAATAGTTGGTGCAGTAACAGATGCAGAAATATTACAGAGTCTAAATAATTATTCAATCATATTATTATGAGTTTAGAAGACTTTGGCGGCTAATTAAAGGTAGCCCCTTAAAATTATGTTCAAATAACTCTCTAATAAGCTAATTGGGGGTATCATCTTCAATGTAAACAATAAAACAATATTTTAATTTCATTATGCAAATAAATATGCACCCCTATTCTGCGTTTCGATTAAGTCTCGCATTCAGTTCCTTTGCGATCGAAAATTGGAATTCTGAAGAAAAATGGAATCGAAAGAAAAAAAGGAAGACAACAAAGTTTTCAAAATTAATAGCATTACTGTGGAATGTGAAAATGAAATATCAAAATATGCAAGTTTGTTGTACGTTTACATAACTAAAAATAAATTCTTAATGAAGTTTATTAAACAAATTGTTAAATTAAATAAAAAACATAAAAACAAAATAAAAATTTGTTGTTCATGGCATTTTTTGCACTGGCATTTTTTGTTGGGGGTCCTAGTGCATTGAGAATTCCTGCAACTTCCTCTCAGAACACTGCTACTTCTTCCTTTAATCGCTGGTGATATCCAGTTTTTCATACTGCTCTGATGTTGTTGTTTTTGGCCCGTAATACATAAAAAAACACATCAGATTCGGGTACAAAAATTAACAATTTAAAACAGAAGAAAATTAATTTAAGTTGATAAATTAATTTAAAATAATTTCAAGTGTTTTACCGTTTTTAAACATTTTATCTCATTTTCTAGTTACATTTTTTCAATTTTTAACTAAAAAACACAAATAAGGAAAACCCTTCCGTTAACGAAAAAAACGTAAGGAAACGGAGCTCCGATCGTAATGCAGAATACATACAATCGAAAGATACTGAGCGGAATCGAAACGCAGAATACCAAAGTTGTCATACGAAGAAAATGTCAATTCAAATCGAAACGCAAAATAGGGGTGATAGTATTTTTTAGTTACATTAAGGCATCAAGTAGGGATGGACAAAAAACACTCGATGTATTGTTTCTAAACATCGATATAATCCGATGTAGTTCCTAAACAATCGGAAGACATCAATGTTTTCTTTTGATGCATCCAAATGACAGAACGTGTAGATTGATACATAAACGTGTTCATAGAAATTGAAAAGCAATAAGAGTAAAGATATATTGTCTGATGAACTTTCAGTTTATTTGAGGAATACTGCTGAAAGACGTAACAATAATCCGTTGGATATTTGGAAAGATTATAAATCGCAGTTTCCTAAGCTTTACAAGATCGCTTTTAAGTGCCTTACAATGGTGGGAACATTGGTTCCGTCTGAAAGAATATTTTCACAAGTAGCGCTCGTGATGACTTAACAAGGAAACAAATGGAGAGATGAAAGATTTAGTAAACTATTATTTCTAAGCAGTATTAACAAAAAGTATTGGGAGATGTGAAATAAACTTAAGATTTTTCGAAAATATAATAATAAATAAAAAAAAAACATCAAAACTTAAATAATAAATAGTTTAAAAAACAATCGATGTAAAAAAAAACATCGATGCATTTTATGAAATATTAATGCAACATCGATGTATACATCGCATGGAAAAAACATCGATGTTTTTTACCTTGTCCATCCCTAGCATCAAGTATTTAAAATTAAGCAACATAACAATACGTAGGAAACAATGAAATTAGAATTTTGTTTTATTTAAATTACAGAAATACAGAAATAAATTAACATTGGCATTATGTAGCGAAAAGGTTGCTGGATTAGGATAGTGGAAGCGGTACCCTCCATACAAAGCGAACAATTATTATCGCGTACCTAGGGAACTACAGTATGTAAATGCTTAAAATGTTGCACGAGTAACTCTGCTATTAATGTGGATAGCTAAAAATTGTCTGAATTGCAACAATTGGCGTGGTACCTCCCACACAAAAAATTATCATTGTGTTTCTCCAGAACTATAACACGTAGAATCTTGTACTAGAAATTTCTTTATTAATATGCGTAGTCTAGCGATGGATTGGGACAGTAGGCGTGGCAAATCCCATACAAAGTAAAAAGTGATGGTCGTTTACCTAAGGAACTGCAAGGATCTAAAAATTTCGAAAAATAAAAATTTAAATTTGTGTGCATAATTAAATAAAACGCTGTGTGAATTGGAAGAGTGGTAGTGGTATGATTAATCCAATTAGGGTAGAAAAGTGCAGCGGGAATAGCTAGTGTTTTACAAAAGCTACTAAAGAAAAATTAAACGTAAAGGTGAAATAATAAGATTGACCTAAAAATATTCAACAATAACAAAAGCAATTTAAATACAAAAGGCAAACAAGCAGCCAACTTTACTGTCTGACGTGTTTTTTAAATCGATTGCTAAAGGCCACGACTGACTGTCCTACAGAACTGTACGATTCATTCACACAAGAACCTGATGGGAGTTTGAATCAAGAAAAATCACAAGAAGAAGTCTGCTAACTTGCCGCACTGTCGCACAAGAAAGATGCAAGTGAAAATACAATTGAAACTATTATTTTATAAACATTCTGAAAAGATGAGCAAATTAGAATGAAATTTCAAAAAATCTGTCACACATTTTATTTTAATACACACCACATGTGAAAGTGACACTGTACAGTGGGACAGAAACTATATATTTTAAAAATAGATTAGTAATTTCGAAAAAGAGTGTTCTATTAAATCGATGAAAAATTAAAATTTTGCTGCTTCTAAACGATTTAAAAGACTTAACCTCTCAACTTAATTGCAAATGCTACCAGCATGTAAAATTTTGCTTAACTCGGTCTAATTGTTCCTTATTTTCAAAAATATTTCCTTTCTGCCTTTGTGACGTAACCATAAAACTTTTTCTAAACTTAATTTTAATCCTGTATCGTGCATTGTTACTGCACCATGCCCTAAGTAAAACAACATATTTCTTTTGTATAGTTTTATTTTTAATTTTTTTTTCTGCAAATATTATTTATTTCGTATATTTATAGCAAAAATTCGTAACCACTTTATTTGCCACGTAAATTTCAAATTTCATTTGTAATAATAAAAAAATATATTCTATGATTTATTTGAAACTTAAACGGCTTAAAAGACTAGATTTCTATTGTTTTATAATTTGTTTAACTTGTCGTGGCTTCTATGTTTGCAAAACAGTGACAACGATCATTTAAAATTTTGAAATCAGCTCACTAATGATCTTGAAATTGAAATAAAATAAGTTTTTTTTTGAACGACCAGAGGAAAAGAGCCCTCTCACACACCTAGAGAACAAAAGTAGTGACACTATTTAACTTTTGCATAGGCTTTTCTAAAAATTGAATGTGTTTTTAAGTGAAAGTTAGGCGCTTTAGAACGGAGTACATAAACCAAAACGTAAATTACGAACTTTTATTTAATTTGTTGATGATAAATAATTTTTTACCATAAATTGATTGACCTTCAGCATAAACATAATTTCTCTTCACCTTTTTTGACAGAATTTAAAAATATAAAATTTATTTATTTGAATAAAACTCAAGAACAAGCAAAAAATATTTATATTTAAGGCCAGCATTTATAAGCCCAACTCCTCTTCTGTGTTTGTTTCAAGTTATAAAAAATCTGTAGATTTTGCAATTTTAAAATAACTTCAGTTCAAAATTGTAGTTTAAAATCATAAAGTATTCTTTGTTTATTATTTTAGTTTTTAAACTATTGCAAATAAAATAATTGCTTTGAGTTCTTAAAAAAATATGAAATACCCAAAGAAAATATATGTAAAGAAGGCACGTATGCATGTAATCGTCATCTTCGGATCTAGTTTTGATAAAAAAGAAAACTTCTGAAAATAGATCTTCTGTTAAGGAGAATTCACGGAAAGTTTTCTTTTGTCAAGACGACTTACCGCAATGTATTTAGTGACTTGACTTGATCGTGAGTACCAGAAATAAAATAAGAGATGTTAAGTGGTCATTTTGTCATGTTTTTTTTCATTTCTTTTTGAAACTTCGTTAGAGCTCGAAACCTTGATCTTATAAACGAAGAAAATCGTTACTTTATATTTCCTTTTTTAACTCTCATACATTCCTTAGTTATGAGTCAAAAATGTATTACCGCCTCATAACCAAGTCCCGCACCACTCAAACGACTTTTACACCAGACTAGGGAATTTTGGCCATCGACTGATAGTTGTAGGTTTCCGATTTTCATCATAGAATAACGAATAATTACCAACATGGGACTTAGAGTGACGTACATTCGTAATGCCATTTGTATTCAATGTACTATTTGCCTGCTACTGTTGGACATTCCCGCAATGTGTGCGAAGCCGTCTCAGCCTTTTTTTTTTCGTAGGCAGAGCAGAAGAGCTCAGAATTCTATCACACAGGTAAACTGAAGGCCGTACAGTATACAGAGTCCGCTCTCATCACTCATGACTAAATTAACTCAGGGTTCTTTTTTCTAAGAAAATATAACTCGCACTTCCGGCACCTGCTAGGGATGGCCTTAATGTTACTTGCGTTTATTTAAGCTGCATTTTATGGCTTTTTTATAGGTTTATAAAGGTCTGAACTTAATATAAAAAATTCTTAAAATATTTCGTTTTTAAGCGGTAACATTGTTTGTGGTGGTCGAAATTTTATTTAAATAATTCTAAATAAAAAAAACTGCGTTACCACTAAAGAAATTTATATTATTTTGTTCTCCTTAAGTAAAGTATTTTCTGCAAAACTGGTACTTAAGATAAATATTTGCATAAGTTTAATACGACAACAGAATAATACATTTTCATTATTGTAAGTCGATAAAAAAAACCTTAATACACTTTAAAAAAACTAGTGGCCACGCATTTGTGTCAAACTATGTGACCATAACTTTATACTAAGAAAATTTAATTTAAAAATTATGAACTAGTGGTAGTGGGATGACACTTAACGCCATGACCAGGTCGTTATACCTGTTAAAAATGTGCACGTTTAAAAAGCAGAATAATGTTTGAATTTATTTGTAATAAATGTGTGACAAAAAAATGTATAAAAAACAGTTGTTGGCTATCAGAGTAGGAGAGCATTCCACCGGATTTTCTTATGATTAAATCGCACGATTATGTACGGAAGACAATCAATCATGGTTGTAGGGATATTGTCATACAATCAGTTAAACTTCTTAATAAATGCCATCGTAAGTTTTACTTAAAGTATTGAAGATTTTCTTGGGTATTTCAATTTCAATTACAAATTATAATTATTATTATTATTATTATTATTATTTTGTATAATTTTTAAATTCATTTTTTATTTTCATTGATTATTCTTTTAATTTTATAATTTTTTAATTTTTATTTATTTTTTTTTTTTTTTTTTCTAGAATATCATAACTCCTGGACATTTTTTACACTTCCTGGTAGCTGTTTAATTCTTCCTTAATACAAATTTGTGTACACATTATTTTTAAATAAACAAATTAACTTTTTTCAATTTTTTTTAATTTTAATAGGATATAATTTTTTTAATGTAAAATTAATTTAGTATTTAAATAATTTTTAACCCACAAAAAAAAGCATTTAAAATGGCAGCACACTGATAACATTGTGTTTTCATTTCTTTTAATTTGATTATTAATTATATTTTTAAATTTTAATTTTGTTTTATCTAATTTCTTATTTATTAACAAATCCAGCGCCGTTTTTTTTTAAATTAAATTAAACAAAATGCTTTTATAAAAAAAAAAAACAAAACACAAAATAAATAAACAAAATACATAATTAAAAATAATATAAAACTAATTTTTTAATTGACAAAAATGGTCTAAAATAAGTAAATATTTGCAATAAAATTGCAATAGTCCTATGTTTTTTTGCACCTTTTTAAACAAAGTAACTTAATGTTCTTAATCTAGAGATTCTAAAACTACTTAATTTCTCCGCAAAGTAAAATTTCTGATAGTGTCCACAAAAGGATTTACAAATATAGGCGGACGTTTTCCAAAGAAAACAAGAAAAATTGGACACTAGACTGAAATGCAGCATTTTCTGGATCGCTACATCCTTCATCAGCATTTTTCGTATCTATCTACTTACATTACATTCATTTTTGCCAACTGAACACATCTCTTTCTTTCGTTCGCTCTGAGCACAGAAATACTCTCTGACGCGAAGAACAGCTAGCGATTAAATTTCTAGCCACCAATCGTCTAAATTCAAGGGAGTTAAGTTGAGTCCCTTCAACAAGAGGTTTTTTGCTTTACTTTCCGTGTAAATAACGTAGGAATTGTTTACGCTTATGTATATCAAGTAAGTCAGAAAATTACCGGAGGTAATATTTATTTTTGATTTGTGGTCTAGATCATATAAGGATTTGCGCTGATCCATTAAATTTACTCCACCCATATTTTAGTTGTAATGCATCATAACTTTCGGGCATTTTACTTTAATTTTCTCAGCACAACCAGCTAAGCGACGTCTGAAGCTGTCTGTCTCTACTGGCGAAAGAAAATTCAGAGCTGCGACTCTTTGTTGTCGATCCACTTCGCAAAGGATATACCCTCAAAGCTTGATGTGTAAACGTATCCTCGCTTTATATTCTTATCGATAGGCAAATTTTTTGGAATATTTTTTCGGTTGCTTCTTACTGTTAAACAAGACTTTATTTGACGTTTTTTCAACTCGTATTGTAACAAAGGCAATTTGATAAAGTTATCAAGGTAGACCTCGGAGCCCAATCCTGTGAGTTTTTCTGTCAACTGAAGCACGACTGATTCCCCAAGTCCATATTCAGTTCCATACTCTTTTCTTCCAGTGTATAGATCAAATTTAAAGTTTTACTGACGACGAAATCGAGCACAAATGTTAGAAATAACGCCATTTCGCCTTAATTTTCGCCGTTTTTTTCCAACATTTGTGTTGGGAACAATTGCTGTGCTCGATTTCGTCGTCAGTGTTTATCAAACGAAAATTTACCATTGACCACCAAAGGGACACCCGTGTCCCTTTTCGTTTTTTTTTTAAGTTAGTTTTTTCTTCGAAATATTTCAAAACCGATTTTAATTTTGTTAAATATAGTTAAATTTAAAAAATGATTAATGTAAAAGAAATAGAACATTTCATCTATAATTTAGAGCAGCTTTAATATGCCGTTTACGGTATGTGCAAAACTTGCCTTTTAGTTCTTAAAAAAACATTTAAAAAAATTTCTTTTTCCCACAAATTTTTTTAAATTTTAAAAACCCATCATTTAAATTTGCATTAAGATAAAAATATCAATACTTTTAGTATTAGTTTATTTTTAATACATATTTTTCTTTTTGGGACACATATGTCCCCTGGTCGTCAAAGGGTTAAATCAACAAGTGAATAAAAATCGAATTAAACTTAAAAGTGAATAAAAGTAGAGAGCAAACTTTAATTTAATATCCGTCAGCAAAGTACTCATTGTGCCATTCTCATCCGTCGTTACTTTGACTCCAGTTGATCACGTCAAGGTACAACGTATGAAGGATTCTATGTGCCCCAGAGACGGATTTGAACCCAAGTTTGACCTTTCCAGACTCTTTAGTTATGTGTTATTTTAGTAAATACCAATGTTTTTGACTACGAAGTGATAATATTGTGTCCAAACTTTTTTTATTTATGTCTACTGGAATTTACACAAAATTTTACTAAAAACTCCTACTTTCGGGGAAACTGCAAACATTAAACATACAATCAAATATTTCTTAGTGCAATTAAATATTTCTCATAAAAAGTGCAGTTTTTTACAAACCAAATTTCGAAATTCCTATACAGTGCATCAAAAATACCAAAAATAAAATTTGTGTAACTTTTGTCTATAAAATATCTCTTGGTTTTAGATTCATACTTTTGAGAACAACTAACGAAATGTAAGGCTTTTTAAGCACGTTTTTACTTTTTCAAGTCCAGTGTTGGGATTTTATAGCATCATGTAGAGTTAAATCGAAATTTCGTGAAAATAGGTCGATATTAAAGGGGTTCCACTATGCAGAAATGTGGCAAAACGTTGCTAAGGTCTTGAAAAAGTCAAAAATTTTAAACAACTATTAACGAAAAACAACAAAACAAAAATTGCCTTGCCCCGTTTTTGAAAAACCTCAACAAACTTAAGCTCAACACTTCAGCTCGGATCTTTCTCTGCAACTTGCATTTTGTTCAATTTGTTTCGATTTTTTAAGGGTTGTAGTTGTAAATTGTTTTCTTAACCGGTATTGCCAATCAAACTTTATTTTAAGTATTTTTTATTTCGTTGTTTAAAATCCTCAATACAAAAATTGGATTTTGTAAAATTAAATAAATTTACACTCGTTAAAAAATTAGAACTTTACTATACGTAACTCTGTTTTTGCGCGATCTGTTTTTAGTAAAGAAATTTTTTATTAATTTTTTTTTTCTTAAAAATTTAATTAAATTAAATAACAGCTATTTAATATAATTATTTTTTAGATCCTGAACTAGTCATACATTTATATTAAATTCCTTTTAAGCTTAGAGTTCAATTAAACATAAAAACATAAAAATGAATTAAAAAATCCTTGTTTTTATACCCTTCACCGAAAAAGTAGACAAAGCGTATATCTTAGTTTGTAATTTCTACAATATCCATTTCCGACCCATGAAGTGTATATATTCTGACTTCTTATGCATAGCGAAGTCGATTGAGCGATGTCCGTCCGTCCGTCCAATTAAGTGTTGAAATCAAGTTTGCCGGGGCACTAGATCAGATAGAAAAAATTTTAATACGCCAATCGATCAGATATAGTGTCGAAAGATGTGATTATATCAGCAACATCGGTAAATATCCCCCGAGGCAGTGAACTTAACACCACGCCTGTCTCTAATTTGTCCATATCATTTGGAACGATAGAGAATTAAAAAATAAGAAAAAAAAAAACATCAAGTGAAAAAATTAACGAGTTATGGGCGTGTGAAATTTTCATAAAAATATGTCGATATGGTCAATATGGATATCATTTAAAAGCTTTTGAAGAGATTTTTCATGAAATACTAAAATTTTGAAAAAATGATTAACCCATTAAGAGCCAATGACATTTTTATGTAAAGTTATATATCGTACTTATTTTTTAAATTATTTTTTAATTCTCTGTCACCGCAAAATTTGTTTTTTTTTTTTGGTAAAGGGTATATAAGATTAGGCATAGCCAAATATAGCACTCTTACTTGTTTTTACTAATTTAAATAAGTAGGTTTTAGAGACAAGTAATATCTCACTTATTTTTGCAAACAATCAATGACTTTTTCACACGGTTTTTTCTGGAACCAATCTACCGTATAAAAACAAAATTGGCTGCATTCCTTTATAATTTTTATAGAAAGTTTGATTTCGTCAAGGTTTTCATTTGTTTATAATTTTTAAGGTTAAATTTTATGTAAAATTTTAAATAATAATAATAAATAAAAATACCTACATATATAATAAATAAATAATTTTTTAGTTTAAATTAGTATTAAATATATTGCCAGTTAAGATTCAGACAAATTTTATTATTATTACATTCTTATGTTTGAATTTGTGTCGTTTTGTTTGATCTATCGAAAATCTGAATTATTTTTCTAGTAACCAACCACCAACAGTTGAAATCGTTAATGATAATTTACAAAATTTAAACGTAAATGATAATGAAGTAACAGAAGATGAACAGCAACAGCAGCAGCAAGAGAATGATGAAGTTGATGAAGACTTAAACGCCGAAGAAGATATTGAACAGCCTATAAATTCTTTGGATGTGTCAGCTGAAGTAGAAATAAATACCAATAACAAACACGAAAAATCTGAAATCCAACAAAATTCGACAGCAAACACCCCCTCGCAACCCTCCAAAGACACATCAGTTTTTGAAATGGAAAATCGTAAGACAGCACCCACTTTCCATTTAAGCAAACAGCACACTGGAATGAAAAATCGTTCATATGGTGTCGGCATGGCAGTAACACCGTCCCCAAAAATGGAATTTGATCAAGAATCAAGGGAAGATTTTGGTGTGGTTAAAATTAATCGACCCATAGGCAAACAGCCATTATCGCCAAATGCCAATGAAGATGCAATGTCTACTGTTTCTTCAGCTGGTGAAGGTTTAACCGATCAGGGTTATTACGATTTGAAGTTTTATCACAATAAATTGTGGTAAACTATTATGAATATTAAAATATCAAGTTTTGAAATTATTTTATTAAATTTAGTGTTTAAGAAAGACACAACACTTCGAAATAACAATTTTTTACATCAACTGTATTTAAAAGAAACTATGCATACAAACATACATATTTATTTACGTATAAAAATAATTAAAAACGAAATTTTATAATCGAAAAAAGTTTTAATCACCATTTAAATACCATCAAAATATGTTTAATTCTCAGAAACATAACAAAAATGCCAGTAATAGCGGTTTGTGAACTGGAAGCGATTTGAAGATTAAATATCTTAAGAAAGCCAACAAGACAAATTTTACTTTAAGATATAAATAACGAATCATTGAATGTTTATGTTTACTTTGCATTTAAATTATTTAGCTGTTACCCATATTAGCGTTACTTCAATTATTGAGTTACACCATTCGACCCTAGCTACACGGTCAAACATCAATATGGAATTTTATTTATTTATTAAAATCAAAATTACAATTTTTTACGCCATAAAATATTGCGAAGAACAAGTCTTTGATAAATACATTTTTTACAATGAAAGAAAATGGATTGGATTTTAATTTTGTTTTCAATTCCAAGTTGGATCTTATGAATAGGGTTATAATGCAATTCAAAAAGTTATTCGTATTTAAGTTTATGACACATTATGAGATTTAGTTCTTAGATCTATCAAAATTGGCATGTGCGCTCAAAAATTATTTAAATAAAATGAGTTAAAATCTTTTTGAGAACTTTAGGATCAGATTTGCTTTTTGAAATTCATCTCTTTTGTATGACAGTGTGACACCTAAGCACTCTTTTCTTTAAATTATTTCAAAAGTAGGAACGATTTCATTAAACCATTTAACACAATTTTTTCAAACGATACATTACTCTGTCCTACGTATGACAACAAAAATCTTTAAATTTAAGTTGTTGTAACGGGGTTTTCAATAAAAACTTTGTTTCTAAAAAAATTAGATGAAGATGATTATCTTTTTATTGCATTACAAAGAGAAATTTTGGCAATTATAAATGAAAAATGATATCTGGCAAATGTCCACCACGACCACGCTGACAGATGTCGATTCTTTGATCAAGATTTTTAATCACTTTTTGGCAACTTCGAAAAAAAAATGGCTTAATCACGCCTCCAGACCACATAAAGCACCATACAATAATCGTTCACTTGTGACGAGTTAAAATGGCGCTTGTCTGACTGTTATTTAATCTCTGCTTTTTAAGCTTCCTGATATGATGATTTAAGTGCCACGTTTGGTATTATTACTCACAGTTCGCACATTAAAAAAAGCTGTGTTTTATTTTTCTTCGGAGGCTAAGTCCTTGGTTCGTTTGACATTGTTTCGGATGTTCGAGTTGTTTAGTTTCGTTCAGTGCGCCTTTAAGAACTCACAAAAATATGGTCACGTTGCTGTTGTAATGAAAAAGTCTAACAATGGATGTTGCTAATAATTACTGTTTATGTTAAAATAAACCACTAAAAAAACATATTTTCTGAAAATCACTTCTATTATATTTAATCTTGCAGACATGAAGGAGTTTTCGGTAAAATGAATTTATTCAAATGAGTTATAACAAATAATTACAAATCAAATGAATAAAATTAAAAATGAGTTGTATTTAATCAAAAAGCAGATCTAGAAGAAATGAAAAATGAAAATTTTAATCAGTAGTGCGATTCACTAACTTTTAACACTTTAAAAGGTGTTAACTTTAACCACACATTTTATTGTTTGCACTAACCACTATGTGATTCACTAACTTATTTATAACCATGGTAAACAGTTCTATATTTCTCTCTATTCAAATTGATATTACACGGCAACTCTGCCAAGAGAAATGTTAAAATAAGTGAAAATAACAAAGAAGAGTACAAAAAAACAAAACAAAAACCTTGTGATTAATAAATTTTAAATAGTTTTGTGCAAACTAAGTAGAAAATTATAATATATTACTATTTTATTCATTTAGTAAATGCTTTTAAATTTTCAAGTCGAATGGGACTTGCTGGCGGTAAATTTCAAAATCTCCATGGAAAATTGGAGTGCGACAAGAAGTGGAGCGAATTGTCCGAAGAGCTAAATAGTCTTGGTTGGGCGGTTAAAGCGGTCAACCAGTGGCTTTTTTTATTTTAATTATTTTTTAATGAATTTTTTGCGTTGTACTTTATTATTTTTATTTATTTTATTGAATGCTTTATCTTTTGATTGAATTTTTAATTTTTTAACGTTATCCACTGCCAGTGTACAACTTTTTTCTTCAATAATAAACAAATAAATGAATAAAGTTGTTTTATTTCACAAAATCATTAAAAAAGGGTTATATTTAATAAAAGAGGCATATAAATAAAATGTTATAAAATCAATACATATACATAATAAATAAACACTTTTTTAAACAGGTTAAACCACACAAAAAATGCTGCTGTTAATAAACCACAATTTGTTTTGCTAAAAATAACAGCTGACCGAAGCAGCTTGCTTTAAACGCCAATAAATATCGTTTAAAGTGTTAGTGAATAGCAAAATGGTTAATTTTGTGGTTAACATTTTTAAACGAAACAATTGTGGTTTAAAAAGCATAGTGAATCGCACTACAGTGTTAATGAATTGATATTTTTTTATAATTTATTCAAATTAAATTCATTTAAAATCGGATCAATTCAAATGAATTGAAACAAAATTGCAATGCACTTTGACACATTCATTTGAATTGACTGGAATATCATTTAATTCTTTTTTTCTTTTTGGTGTGAGATTAATTAATTTAAAATATTCTAATTCAGCGCATGAACGATTCGCAAATTAATTAAAAAATTAAATATTCTTTAACAGCTCTCTTACGTACTCATATAAATATAAATTCGAAATGTTACTTATTATGAATGCAAATTTCAAAACATATCGAATATGTTTATAAAGATACTATTAAACTAAAAACGAAATCAAAATAAAATAAAAGTTTAGCTACTGAAGACATCTTGTCACACCCACATAAAATTATATAGTATCTCCTGCAACGCAAGCAAACAGTTCCTTTTGATTTTTTGTTGATATTTTGCATTATTACTGATTTGTCTTATATTTCGTTATTTTCTTTGAAAAATGTTTACACCTCAAGACTTGGATTAAGTTATATACTATTAAAAAATAATTATAATTGTTCCTTTATTTATTTATTTATTAAATAAAACGCACATCGTTTTAACTATTTTACACACGCGTTTTAAAAGCAATAAGATTTGATATATAAATATATATTGTATATGAAATTTGTTCAAACATTCATCAACTATATGCAATTAAAGCACAATAATTAATAAGTCATTTTGAAGCCTTATTAAAACGAAAAAGAAACCAGTTATAGTCAAATTTAGAATAAAAATCTAGTCACACTCTCACAAACCTAGAAAATTAAATAAAACAAAAAATAATATTAATAATAAAACATATTTCTTCCATTTTCATTTTCATTTACAGCGGAGGAATAGCATTTGAAAAACCATTTGCTGATTATATGCTCTAATTAAATTGCAAAAGAAAAAAAAAACAAATTAATCAAACTCTAAATCATAAACATTTCTTCTCAGACTCAGAAACTAAAACAAAAATCTCAGCACATTATTTAGGAATAAAAAACATTTTGTCTTTCTATGTATGAATATGTAAATGATGAAAGTACGATATTTAAAAAAAGCATTTTAAAAACTTTTTGGGATAAATAAATGGATAATTATTTATGTCACTATTTTCCGTTATTTTATTTACTTCAGATAAACATAAGTAAGTATAATTATTATTTTATTCATATCTATAATTAATTATCTCTTTTTTAACTTTGCTGTAAACTGTTAATTAAAGGTTCTTTTAGTTAAAATTTAAATATTACAAAGTTTATGTTTAATTTGTTTTTGCCTTGTTAGAGTTTTTGTTATTAATATAAATAATTACTGAGTTTTTTTTTTTCAAATAAAAATTGAATTTGAAATATTCAATAAGAATGATAGCCATATAATGATGAATGATGTTGTTGCAAATCTTGTTCCATGTAATCATAATAATCATCTTTAAGTTCTTGTTGTTGATTGAGAGTGTTATCATTGCAGCGCTCTTCTGGATTTGGTAGTAAAGCTGAAGGTTTCCACTCTACTCACATATAAATAAAATTGAACCTTAAACAAATGAAAAATTGAGGTTAATAAGACCATAAAAGCATTAAGTTACCCTAAATAATGCAACCCTAAAAAAATTCATATTTTTCCCCAATACTTTTTTTTTGAAATTTGTAAGCAAAAAGTTTTTATAGCCTTCAACCCAGAAAGTGGCAAAAGGGTATAACTAACTTTGACATTCCGTTTGTAATTTCTACAATATCCAATTCCGACCACCCAATAAAGTATATATATTCCGAGTTCTTATGCATAGCGAAGTCGTTTGAGTGATGTTCATCTGTCCGTCCGTGTTAGTGTTAAACTCAACTTTGCCGCGGCACTAGTTCGTCCAGAAAAATTTAAATACGCCTATCGATCAGACAAAGTGTCGAAAGAAGTGCTATTGGCAATAAGCAAGATCGATTCATGTCCCTAGAGGCAGTGGACTTAACACTACACCTGCCAATAATTTTTCCATATCATTTGGAACAAAAAAAAAAGAAAAAATATGGAGCGATAGAGAATTAAAAAATAAGAAAAACACATCAAGTGTAAAAATTAGCGTTCACAATTGTTACTCGGTAAGGCCCTTTGAAATTAAAAAAAAATTTATTGTCAATAAGGAAATACTTGTTTTTTAGTGCTTAACCCATTAAGAGCCGATGGCATTTTTATGTATTTATTTTAATTTTTTAATTCTCTGCCACCTCTATATTTGTTTTTTTTTGATTGGAGTTACTTCACTAAACAAGATTTAGATAAATGGTGAGGCACAGCCGAGTGAGTATAGCTCTCTTACTTGTTTATTTTATCCCCGTTTTACGTTTCCTTTATAAAATTTTTATCGATAGTTATTTTTTTTAGCACTAGCACTGTAAGCAAGCAATTCAAACTCGAATTTTTCCTACTTTCTTTCCTGCACTTATTAAGTTACGTGAAAACTGTTTTTAATGTTGATAGAAAGAAAAATGAAAATAAATTTACCTGCATAACGCTTGTGGAAGCGAAGAAATTATTGGTCCATATCCCTGTGAATTGTCATAAAGTTCAAACAATGGCGCCGCTACTAACTTGTAGTTTTTCGGTACAGCAAATAAAGCTAAATTTTTGATTAAAAAAAGAATATTTTTAATAAATAAATATTAGGAACGAATTAAGTTTTCTTTATTCATTTGAGATATTAAAGGTATTTTTTGCATCTTAATATTAATTATTATGTTACACTACAATATTAATGTTGCATTTAAACAAAAAATAAAAATTTATATAGAGTAGTTAATTTTAACAATTATATTATTTCTTTTTTATTTATTATTATATTTTATTTATTATCCTAGAAATATGCAAAAATTATAAATTTACAAAACTTTGTTTTTTTCTGAGTAAAGTTAATAAAAAGTTTTATAAAAGAAAGTGCTTTTACATATTTTTTTCTTCCTTTTGTGTTAATTTAACAATATTTTTGTATAAAGAAATGACGTTTTATATACATCCAGCTATATATAAAGAAGAATTGAGCAATTATGTACATACAGTTGTATATGAAATCAGTAATTATGTCTATCTGTGGCTGTCGTAAATAAAAATCGATTATTTGAATCTCTTTATATTTATTTTATTTAAACTAAAACTTTATATTAACTAAACTTCTATATAAATTGAATAAGTTTTCATCGCAACGTTTCCTTTCATGAGGATCATGTGTGAATCATTTCAAGTTGATTTTACGCGACATATATCACACATCTGACCTATCAGTTTGTTGACCCGTATGTTAATCGCGCGTCTCTTAGAAAATTTCAGTTTACTGGCGATTAATAAATTTTATCCACAATAGCTAATCTCAAATGCTTGGTCAGATCTAAATATATAGGCAATACAAAGAAAATTTTTTGATCTGACTTTCTCGTCTTTTAACAAGATCATTTCTTGGCCATAAATTCCATATATAATTTTTGTAATTCTAATTCCTATTATCGTTTTTGCTTTTTTTATTGTTAGAAAGATCATTTATTACAATTAAAAACATAAAAATATCTATTTGAAATATTATACAATACCTATCAGCAAAAAGCTTTATCCATTTAAATATATTAACTTCCATTATTAAAGTTCTAATATTGACCAAAATTGTTTGCAGTCTCTTTTTGTACATTTAAAAGAACTCTTATCGAGAACACTCTGTGCGAAACTAATATCCCTTCATTAAATGACAGATTATATGTGGTAAAAAACACAATTTTGCCGATGCTTCTCAATAGCACTAATTCGGTCTTAGATAAAGATATCTACTCCATCTCTCAGAGTGTGTTTCGTAATTTGCTTTTAGAACATAAAACTTACTTAACAGGCAATAACTGGCACTGCACAGATGCAGAATCGTGCACTATTTATCAAGCTATATGCCTTATATTAACAGATAAAAAGAAAACTTTAATTTTTACCGACAGACTCTCTGTTGTAAAATTATAATAAATCCTTTTAACAACAGCTAGAATATATTATTAAATGAAAAAAACATGTTATTATTCAGTCATTCCACGTGAAATCAAGCAATAAGTAAAACTGTTACAATTTAGATCTGGATTAAATATCGTAAAAATTTTCTTAAAGGTAAATTTTACTGTAACTTCATTTTTCCACACGACATTTATGGCCCAACGAAAAACAAAAAATTAAAAAATGAATGGTAGTATATTTGAGGTTTGCCGATAGGATACATAAATTAATCATTTTTATGAATTTCCTGATATTCATTTCAGTACGATAACTGTGCTATCGAACGTAAAGGATGAATTGTTCTTTTGTATATCATGCGATCACTACTTAAACTTAAATTAGATCTAGACAATCAGTTGTCAAATCTTACATCTCGCTAATGTTAAATATACACATGCATTTCAATTATTTCGTTAAAATATGTCATTTTACAATAGTAGGTCTATCTAGATATCTTTTATTTTTTATGTCAACTCTAAAACACAGGATTTATTTCAAACAAGTTGGAAATAAGAAAACTATTTTCTTTTTAAATAAATCGTAATTTTCTCGAATGTGTTTTGAAAGATGAAAAAATGGCAGATCTTGATTTAATAATTTTAAAATCTTCATTTAAGTTCTGTTAATCTGTACTTATTTTATTAAACAAGATTTGTAAATAATTGCATCTTGTAGTTTTTATCTTTGTTTTCGTATTTAAAACGTCATTTGGAAAATACAGTAATAAAATTTACATATTTTTTGATTAGTTTATAATAGATCATGTACGTAATGTAACTTTATATTTCAATCTACTAAATATTTCTATGATAACCCTATGTGACTAACAATTTCAAGCCACATTACATAAAAAAAAAAAATTACAAATACAATTTGTAAATATAATTTTCACAAACAAAAGAAAAAGTTTATAAATACAGAAGATGTATGTATAAAGCCAAAGCAAATTCTTGAACAGAATTAATACAAAGATTAAAAGAAATTTCATTCAACATATGACTTTCAGAGATGTTGCGAGGCACATTCACAGTGATTAAACATTTTCTTTAGAAATCAAATAAAACAAAAAGAATTTGATTGGCCAAATGGAAATTACATAAAAACATTAAAGTCAAAAAGAAAGTAAACATACACAGGTAGATTAATGTTATCTATTCGTGTACAATGTACGAGTTATAATTAAAAAGTAAATAGCTTATTTATTATTAACAATAAAATAGCCCTCACAAGATTACTTTAATATTAATAAAAAATAAAAAATAATCACGTGTATGCTTGTAGGAAAATTAATGCCACTTAAATGAGACATGTTCGGCTTAAATTTGAAATTTACAATTTTTTATCAAGTTAAAAAAAATTTAAATGTTTGGATTGCCCTTGGAAATCAATTTTACAATTAAAGTGGCTATGAAAAATGAAAGTAATAATTATTAAAAAAATATTATCGTCCTCAATTTATTGGCTAAACATTAACAAACAATAATATTAAAGAATAAATTAAAATACAATTGAAAAAACTTTACCCTTTTCATGAAGTTGTACTAAAAACAAACGTTTGTGTTCCTTAGGTTTTGTTATGTGTGGCGGAATGTAGGGATACTGAGGAGGTTCAAAGTTCGGTCGCCACCAGTTGCCAATAGTATCTTCAACGATCCACTCCTGCTTAACACCATCTTGACGTCCTAAAGTCTAAATAAATTACAATTCGAATATAACAATAACAATGTGATATTTATAAAACAACAATTATTTCAATACAGTTTTCAGTTTCATTTAATATGGTCGTAGTAGCGTAGGTTAATTTAAAAACAACGTCAACAACACCACTAATACAAATGGCCTCCTTTTGGTTGGCAAAAACAACAACATTTAATTTCATTATTTTTTAACTCTTCATTTCATATAATAGCATTGGTTCTTTAAACTAATTAACAATAATGGAGTTAAAAGATTCTTATGTTTTACAATTTTCTTCTATTAGTTTGCAATCAATGCAAACACGAATATTTGCTTTATTTTATATATTTTTTTTTGTGTTTCAAATTCTAAAAATCGTTTTTACTTACTTCTGTTAGCAGACGCTTGAGTCCTTCTACTTCATCTTCGCCAGCATTTAGTTCACCTCCCGGTAATTTAAAGAATGTTGTACCAAGTTGTAGTAGTAAAACATGCGGCAAACCATGTTCATGTACTAAAAGAACACCTTCAACAGAACGTCTCATACCAATACGATCGAATTCTTCACGCATACGCTGGAAGCGTGAAGGTACTGAAGGATCTTTTTCAAATAGAGGTTCTTTAGTTCCGAAGGTATAATTTGTAAGCGGATATCTAAAAGTAGATATGTGGAAAAATTTATTATTATAAATAAAAACACAAACAGGTCTATACATAAGAAAAAGCTGGCTTAAGTTAGCTTTCCTAATTACTTAACTGTCATCTGGTGCTGCCAACAAGCAGCTAAAATCTTTTCAACTTTTTGACAACAGTTTTTTGCAGTCACAAAATAATTAAGCCGACGCCTATTTAAAATTTATGTTATCAAAATCTATATCGTATTGAGGTTACTAAGAAACACAGATGAATTATTCGAATAAAAATGTTAAAGAATTTAGAATACCAAATAAATAATACAAATCAGGCTTTTTCAATAGCGACACAAAGACTAAAAAAAGCTTCTGGAATGTAAGCAGCTTTTGTTTAAACTACTATTCCAATGCTTCCCACAAATAAAATAAAAAGTGAAAAGCTTGCAACTACATATAGCATACGGCAGCACTGCAAAAAATAATAAATTGGTTTAGGTGAAAGAGAAAAATATAAAGTGAAACCTTAATGCTGTTGTAATGTTGAAACATATAGAACAAACGTATGGAAACATGAAGAATTTTAAATTGGTACCCGCATATTTTATGCATGTGTTCTCAATAAAAAATTCTGCATTTTTCAAATTAGTGAAAGAGTGCATTAGACAAAATGCATAAATTTTTTTTATTTTAATATTGTAATACTTTTAAATTCTCATTTGCATTCATATCTTAATACAAATAATTAAAAGCATTTTGATTATTGATTTTGTAATTTTTCTTTTCAATACAATATAATTTTGTTCCGTTTTAAAATCATTTTAAGTCCTTTATAAAATAATTATTTTTGCTTTGCTGTTGTATTTGCTTTCCTTACTTTGAAATTACCCGCATTTCGTAGTTGATACGGTTGTACTTCACCAACATATTGATTTGCTCGCATAGATACTAAACTATTTTGCCTTTTATGTGCATCGAGCATAGCTCTTACTGATGTATGTATATCTATTGCATTTTAGAAATTCCGCAATGCTTTATTTGTCATGTTTATTGCCGTCTTTATAGACACTTTAATTCTAATTCGTTAAAGAAAACCAAATTTTTTTATTAATTTTTTTGCATATGTATTGTATATGATCCTTAATATTATATCTTCGTCTATTATGAATTCAAGATATTTTATATTTTTAATTTTCTTTGTAACTTCATTGTTAATTGTAAATGTGTCTTTGCTATTCACATTTATCTCTAGCAGTCTTGTCTTTTTTTCATTTAATTTTAATTTAATCACGTCAGTTTTTACTACTTTAAGACGGCGGATCAATATGGCGGACAATTTTTAAAAAATCAAATGAATTCCCATTAAACTTTTTATACGGGGTCTTTGGTTACGAATCTCAAAATGGCAGACAATTTTAAAAAATTGCTCGAATTCGGCTAAAACTTTTTTTACTTCATTATAATTTTCTTTAAAGCATAAATCTCAGTACATCCAATGTAGTTACAAAATTGCTCATTCTAATATGTTTTCAAGCACACATCTCAAAATTGAATTTAACTAGTAGAGACTTAAACCACATTTTTTAACATAGCTGATTTTGAAGTTAACAGACCACTGTTAATCACTGAACAGTCGTAAGAATTTTGACCTTTAATAATTAAAATGCATATCCCGGTCCATGTTTGTACGATATGGAAAAATTTGTGCTAGAGTGCACTTAGTGACATTATAAAAGTTAAATGTGCAAAATAATTTTCAAAGAATGTGTTCATTATAACAAACGATGTGATAACGAGATATTTGACTTTATTCTCCTTGTTTACGATTTTATTTGACAACTTTAAGGGATTTATTAGGATGAAGCACACCTTTCTTCTTTTTGTGAAGATTATTGCTTGTGTTTTCTCAGAATTTACTAGAATATTCTATTTGTTTGAGTACTTGTGTAGTACAGTTACTGCTAATTGTAGTTTAGCTATGATATTTGTAGCGTACAACTTGAATAAGAAAGGATATCTGCAGTTAATAAGTTGTAAAAATTATGCCATTTTGTTTGAGAATTGAAATATAAGTCGATTTATTTTTTAACATTTTTACTAAAATCCAAAAAGGGTAGTTTAACTTGCCCAATAAAGAAAGCATGTTATACCCTAACTGATTTTTGAACTGAAAAATTTTCTTTGAGATCTTCTACGTCTCGATATCTCTTCCAGTTTCTTCGGCAAATAATTCTAAATTGAATCATAACTTTAATATTATGTGGAAATAGTTTGTTGGGAAAAATAAATAATTATCCATTTTGGCATTAGGTTTTTAACAGCAATTTTAACAATACAGTGTATCATGTTTCACACAATAGGCAAATATAAACATTGTGATTTTCTAAAAATTAATTGGATTTTATTTTTTAAATCACCCACGCTGTGCACTGGTATTTAAGTTTAATTGTTCTCTTTACAAATTAGCACAATTAATAACAAACTTAAGCCAAAACTGTAAAATAGTTAATTAAAAAATTTTCGTTTATTTTCTAAGTAAAATTTAATACTTAATAAAAAAATATACAGTGGCTCACAGCTTATTTGATGCAGCAAAAAAATTATTAATATATCAAATATATTTTATGGTATTTCCATTACAGAGAAAAATCTTTTATTTTTTATATTATTAACTGGCATGTTTAATTTAATAACAAAAATTAACAAACAATTTCTTCATAAGAAAGATATAGCAAATAAAATAATTCAATTACAGTTTTGAGATCACAGCTTAAATGATGCACTAAATTTAAAAGTTTCAAAAAACATTATATTTAGATTTCATGATTACGACTAATACTTAGTGGCGTTCCCCTTTTGGTTCAAAACAGCTTTTAATCGGGAATTCATAAATTCTACCAGTTTTGCTGTATAATCGGGACTAATTTTTTCCCATTCCTCCTGTTGTGCCTGTTTCAGATCAGAAGCATTAGAAATATTGTGGTTTCTTATTTTATTTTTTAGTACTGACCACAAATTCTCAATGACGTTGAGATTTGGACTCTGTGTAGGTGGCTGTACTACATGTGGGCAGTTCCAGATAAGCCAAGTTTTTACAATACCAGGCGTATGCTTGGGATCGTTGTCTTGTAAGAACCTAAACGAATCTCTAATGCCCATTTTATCCGCACCTTGTACTAAATTATCTTTTAGCAGATCCAAATACATCTTTTTATCCATGTTACCTTTAATAAATGTTAAATTTCCGACGCCTGAATAGGATATACAGCCCCATACCATCACACTGCCACCACCGTGTTCAACCGTAGAGCGCAAATTACATGCGGTGTTTGGTTTTCCCATCAGACCTTAAAAGGTTAAATTTGCTTTCATCCGTAAAAACAACGGACTTCCAGAACGAAATGTCTTTGTTCATATGATGTCTGCAAAACTCTATTCTTCGTTTTCTTTTACGAGCATTAATATACGGCTTATTTCGGGCCGTCCTTCCATGAAAATTTTCTTCGCGCAGGACTCTACGAACAGTTTTAGGGTTACAGACCTTGCCTAAGTATTTTTCGACTTCGTTCGTTAATTTTGGAAAGCTCAAATCGGGTTTTTTTTACTTTGGGAAAAATCCACCTCTGGTCTGCGTCACTAAATATTTTATTTGGCGCAGACCTGCCCTTAATATCTATCCTACTTTCGTGGCGAAACCTTTCTATAATGTGCTGTACAGTTGACAAACTAATATCAACAATTTCTGCAATTTTTCGTTGGCTTTTGCCCTCTTTATAATGACGAATAACGTCTTCCCTTTTTTCAAATGAGGTTTGTTTTCCCATTTTCACAAAATTTATATTTTTTAAACTTTTCTTTACAAAAATTTCTTTGGAATGACTTAAGACGCTAAGCTAAACAGAAAAAAAATACATTGAGAATGAAATATTGTCAGCGTCAAAAAAAAGTAAACAGTTGGTTTATCTGCATTAAAGCTTTTATTACAGGAAAGATTTAAGTAGAAATTAAAATATTTAATAACAGTTTAAGAGGCTTATAAAATAAGAGCTTAATTCAGTATTAACCAAAATTAAAAACTAAACAAAAACAAAAATAATTCACTTCATCTTAAAATACTGCTATTTTTATGCGTCAAAAAAAAGTAAACAGTGGCGATAATGTTTGATTATTTTTTTAATATTTCGGGGAAAACCCGTCAATTCTTTGAAAAGCAGTTATTAATCTAGTGAGCCAGTATAGTAAATATATTTTTGAAGTTTTCTATTAATTTTGTCAAAAAATATAGCAAACATTACAAGTTTTAAAAAACGCCTAAGCAAACGAACAATGAAACGAGAAAAATCATATAATGTATGCATAAAAAAAATAAATCCTTGCATGAAGATTTACTCCGGCCAGGACAACCAAAACGACTTACTGGCACTGAGTACGAGCAGTAGTTTGAGAAGTTAAGATAAATCCTGTGTCAAGTGCTGTTTAAATAGCAAAAAATATAACAGAGACATCTGGAAAATCAGTCAGTGCCAGTACAGTTAGAAGGGAACTCCACAAAAATGGACTACACGACAGAGTTCCTCAAAAAAAGCCATACATTCCTAAAGTAAATCAACAGAAGCTTGTAGAATTCACAAAAAAGTACAAAAACAAGGGTTTGAGATCTGAAAAAACATATTATATACCGATGAGAGCAAATTCGAAATATTTGGAATGAAGAAGCCTCCAAAAATGTGGCGTTCGAAGAATGAAGCTTTTCATGAAAAGTGTATTAGAACTACAGTCAAACATGGTGGAGGTTCTATTATGGTCTGGGGCTGTATGGCGGCATCTGGTGTCAGCAATCTAGTGTTTATTTAGTCTACAATGAATAAAATGGGTTATTTAAACATTTTGAAGAAAACGTTGCCCCCAGCGTTGAAAGATTAGAACTTCCTAACAACTGGGTCTTTCAACAAGACAACGACCCGAAACATACATCGATGATTGTTAAGGAATAGTTTTTATACCGAACGCCTAAGACCTTAGATCACCCACCTCAGTCTCCACACCTTAACCCTATCGAACAATAATGGGAGCACCTTGATAGAAAAATCAGACAAAGATCAATTTCCAACAAGGACGATTTGAAAAAGGCTTTAACAGAAAAATGGAACAAAATATGTCCAGACATTACGAGAAACCATGTGGAATCAATGGCAAGAAGATTAAAAGCGGTGCTAGATACAAATGGAAAACAAACCAAATACTAAAAGTTAAGCTATTTTTAGTTTCTGTTCCTAACTTGCCTATTTATTAGATTCTGTTTACTTTTTTTTGACGCATAAAAATAGCAGTATTTTAAGATGAAGTAAATTATTTTTATTCTGTTTAGTTTTTAATTTTGGTTAATACTGAATTAAACTCTTATTTTATAAGCCTCTTAAACTTTTAATAAACATTTTAATTTCTACTTAAATCTTTCCTGTAATAAAAGCTTTAATGCAGATAAACCAACTGTTTACTTTTTTTGACGCTCACAGTACATGCTCAAGAAAATACAAAATTAATTTAAGCTGTGAGCATATTTTGATGGCAAAATTATTTGTTTCTATATTTTTTCAGCAAGTTTTGTTTTTGTTATTGTTCTTTCTGCGTTATACGGTACATACACACCTCATTACAACGCGAATACATTTTTTTTATTAAAATTAATAAACATCCAGTTATTTTTCGTTTTTTTTTTTTTTTTTTAATAATATTACAGAAATTAATATGAGTCACTGTATATTAATTTCTGTGCAAAAAATTAAAACTTTTAAATAATCATTAAAAAGTACTTTTTGGTAGAAGTTTATAACCGTTACGGTCCCCGGTAACAACTTCTCTAATTAGCAATAAATGAGCCGTTTATTTTGAAAGTGGCATGTCACTTTTAAAAAAATATATAAGAAAGAAATTTAAATGATAAGAGCAGCTACGATTTTATGCTGACCGAAGTTTTTATTGGGGAATAATTATCCTACGAAAGAAGTGCAAGTAAGTCATCCTGAGATTTAGCCTTAATACTTATAAATCCTTTGAACATAATCTTTTATGTTTATCAGCTTAAAAGCAGTGTCTTATGCCACTTTAAAAATAAACGGCTCAAGTGTTACATTCACCCTTATCGTGGTTGGCATATTCATAGCAAAAACACAGCGTTTTTTGAAAGTTTTGTAATATATAAGATAGATCGTAAGTTATCATTAATCTATTACAAAATTCATGTAGTCGAAATATGCCTATGCCAAATACGATAGGGGTGATCATTTCTTAACACTAATCCTTTTTTACACATATGTAAAATTCAGAACTTGAACTCTTCTTTGTTGTTTAAAATTACTCTACATACATGATTAATTTGCCGTACAAAGTTCATAACCTGAAATCCTGGTAGAAATGTATGAGCTCTCCAAAAACATATTAAAAACATTCGAAATTACAATAAGTCGATTAGAGCTGTTATCGTAAAATGTAAATTAAACCTGGCAACTACTCTTGTTTTTCATGATGGCAAGGCCATAATACTAATGGTTTTAGCACACAACTTTATTAAATTTAAAAATTTTAATTTTTATTTTGCTTACAAATTTATTGTTCTGTTTATCGTCAACGATTGGCTAGGATTAAATTTTTGAGTTCCATTATCCAATTGTCCTTGGCTGCTACGGCGTGGCCAGCCAGTTCCAGATTTGTTTGATACTTGCGTCGCCATGATTTCTAGAACAGTATACACAATTTTTCACAAGCGAAAACTTTATTATATCTTTTAATGATTAAACCTTTTTGATTCTTTACCACTTTTTCAATTATATATCTCACCGTTTTTTCGTTTGGTTATTTTTTATAAATATGTGTATTTAATTACTATTTATATTGAACGTGCCATCAAGTAGGAGAAAAAAGGAAATTACGCGAAATTGTGGAAAGACGGAAAACCGGTGACAGCTATAATTTATTTAATGGATGATAAATAAAGTACTTATTAACGGAGTAACAAAAATTTTTTTTAATAGTACAGTATGGCGTTTACTAGTAAAAATAACGTTATTAATTATTTTTTGGCTTATAAAATTTTAATATTTTTTCTTGAGCTTTATAAGGTTTTAGTGATTGTGTTAAAAAGTACGTATAATTATAATACAAATTACAACAAAATTTTTCTTACGTCTATGTATAGGAAACGAGGTATATTGTTAAAGCATAATGACGATTCTGGTGGGCAAGAAAATGTTTAAACCCACAAATATGAAACTGACTACAAAATTGAATAATTTAAAATTAAAAATAGTATTAGATAAATACTATCATTTATTATTTTACATATATAAAGTATTTTATTCAAAAGTATAAACATACTAAAATATAGACTAAGTATTTTATTTTCATTCAGTTAAAAACCAGTAAACTTTCAATTTTAAATGTACTTAACCTATATTTATTTTTAACCTTTATCTATTGCAGAACGAATTTTGCAAAGTGCAAATTTTTTATAACAATCAATAATTTCAAATTTTAAAAAGTATGGATGTATAAGTGAACTTAATCGTATAATCCTTACTCTAAAGTGACACGATAAAGTTTTCCTATCAAGTTTTTCGTGATCAGCTGTTTTCTTACGCGTAAATTGAAACAGTCAACTTGGAAGAAAAAATGATTTTAGATTCGTTTCAATTATGAGTGGATTGGTAAAAACTGTGAATGTATCAAAACTTGAAGGCAAAGTTGATCGTGTAACCTTCAGGTTAAGTAAAGAGATGTAGTGAGCCGTTATAAAAAAATATGCTTTGCTAGCTGCTGTTCTAATATTTCATCGAAACATTTATCTTTCATCCTACGAGTTGCGTCTGAGTGTTTTTGTAATAATATTGGCAACCCTGTAAAAAAGTTTTTTTGTTTTCTTTAGTTGTTTTTCGTTCGTGGGTTGAAGAATTTGTTTTTTGGCTTTTGTTATTAAAATATTGTTCTTTTTGTGTTTAATGCTTGTGTTTAAAATTTTTTATATATAAAGAAATAATAAATATAATTTACTTTTTGCAAGTTATTTTCCGTTTCATAAGTTAAGAATTTATTATATTATAACTTAAGTTTGTAAAGCTTGCAACTTCCTGTGACACGAAAATAACGAATGAATAAAAATTATCCGACGTGACAAAAAGTGATTTTTGGGTGGAGATTAACGAAACAAGGCGAAATTTATACATTAAAAATATACTTTAATTTTAAATAAATAAAAAAATTAGAACCGGCAAAATTGATTTAAAACTTTGGAAACATACCAAAATTGATATGAACAAAGAAATTTACTATGAGGGCTGGTTGATTAAATCACCGCCCACGAAGCGTATATGGCGTGCAGTAAGTATAAAGTTCTTTTTTCTTTTATTCAATTTCTTTTATTTTCATATTCTAAAAATCTACTTATAACAGTAAACAATATGTAACAAGCAAAAAATTGTATATGAACTCTACAAATGACTCAGTTTGTCATCAAATCAGGCAGTTAGAGGACACATTCACAATCATATTTCATTCTGCTTGTTTAGAGAACATTACACTTACAAATGCGAATTTTTTATTTAAAAATATTAACTTAAGTTAACAATTGTTTATGAATGCATCTGTTCATTCACCAACATTGTGACTAGTAAAAAATAATGAATCAAATCTGTACGTAGTTACACAAATACATAGTTTTGCCATAAATGAGTTTAATTTTGTTAACCGGCTTTAAATAAGGCTCATTAGGTACATAAAGGGCTTTATTTAAAAGGTATAACA
Organism: Cistogaster globosa; assembly: GCA_937654795.1. NCBI lineage: Eukaryota > Metazoa > Arthropoda > Insecta > Diptera > Tachinidae > Cistogaster > Cistogaster globosa. The sequence goes on along the minus strand of OW569405.1, from coordinate 62,202,632 downwards.
TCGTGAAATCTGCGTGTGTCCGTTCGTTTGACTTTATGTCAAAGGATTCTATGTATTTATATGAGTGTCCCAAGAATTTGTAAGTGCAAACTTAATATTTTCAAACAATTCAAGAACATACTTGGTACCTATAATATGCTTAAATTTTGTTTCTAACAATTAAACATTAAGCTTCTTATATTGTATCGTTAGGTGAATTGAAAGACCATTTAACTAACAAAAAATATTTAAATCTGTTTTTGTATTTTGTGTGCCAACATCGTCTCTTTTATTTACATGATATTTCACTTTAGCCAACAGTATAAAACCTGCTTCCACATAACTCCCTAATCTGGTGCTATAAATTATAAACACTTTATTGAAACAATAAAAGTGGTTCTTCAAGACCCTATTTTTCATATTATTTTTCCTTAAAAGCAAAATTTTCTAAAATTTATAACTTCTATATCGTCCTAGGCTGCTTACAGGCGATAAAAATGATTAGAGGAGACTTCAAGTAGCGCCGATAGATAGAGATTTATCTTAAAAAGTAACTTTGAAGTTGTAAAAGCAAATATGCAAATTCTAAAAAATACATAAAAAAGTTGTAGTGGAGTATATTATTTTTACTTATAACTAATTAAATCTAATACAAATTTATACATGACTTAATAAACAGATCTAAAGAAAATAAATCAATAATTTATACTGGATTATTAAGGGGAAAGCCACCTCCCTCTCCTCAAAGTTATGATTTCATCTAAACTTAACCGATGGAATTTTCAAAGTTTTAAAGGGACATGGGACTCTTTAAAATTTATATTTAAAATAGGTACCTATTTGGAAAAAAAAATCAGTGAATTTTCATTAATTATGAAGGAACATGTTCGTAAGATATGAAATTTTCGCCATTTATAAGTAAATTATTGGCAAAACTAAAAACAATTTATCAGCTGACTGTTTTTGTTGGTGACCAATAAATAATAACAGCTAGTGGCAGATTTTTTGAGTAAAATCATCCTTAACGATGGTGAAATTTTAATCGCTGCATATAACATTTTCTGATTGTACACTCAAAGAGATTCATCCAAGTTAATGTAGAATGGTCACGGAAAGTTTCAACGAAATATTTGGAGTTTAATAAAGACTACTAGAAGTCTTCTCCAATAATTTTTTCGCCCGCTCTCTTTCATTTTCGAGAAAAGAACAAAAGTCCTTTTTCAAATTTCAAAAGTAGTGTTTTTGAAAAAACCTCAATAATTTCTTAAAAAATAAAATGTTAATATATTTCACTATTGGAGTTTAATTACGACACTAGTAGAAGTGTTTTAAAATAGTTTTTTTGTTCTATCCACTTTAAATTATATTTAAATATTGTCCGGAAACTCTTATATTAAATTTTTAATATTAACATTGGTTATGTTAAATGATTAACAGAGCTCTGTTATCGTAACAGAATGTGTTTATGTAATAGGTATTATTTATGTAACTAAATGCATCGCTAACTTCATGTATTAATTTAACCTTTTTTTAGTAATATAATTATTCCAGATAAACAAAATTGGAATAAGAGAAACATTAAAGCGACATCAGAAAAATCTCTTTTACGTTTTTTAACTTCTATTGAAATAAATTACATCAGTCAAAACCAAACAAAATGTGAAATAATTTTAAATTCGCGCTGATGGTAATTATGTCTTTTAATTAATATTTTGTTGCAGGGCATTTATTAACAATAACGAAGGAGCAACACGTTGGGTCGATGTTAATATTTTTTTTACACCACTAACGAGCCTTTAATTTTTTTGCTCACACATTTTGCTTGTTATACAGAAGATCATGGGTATAAATCCCAGCAAAGCCGCAGTGGATGACTTGTTTTAAAGGCAAATAATTGTAAGAAAAAAGGGTAGTAGATATTGTAAGTTAGTAAAACGCCATTAGAAGAGCAGATGAAATGTTTAAGTAACCTGATTACTAAAACAAGGAAACTATAGTTTTTGACGGAACCGCAGTAGGAGATAATAGTAGCAACGTTACAGTGAGTCATTGTCGTGACTGAGTCTGCTGAAAATGGCCTAGTTTGATGTTTCTTTGATGTTTTTTCATCTTGAAAATATAATTTTTGTGGATAATAAATTAAATAATTTGTCGTTGCTATTAATTAACAAAAATAGATTGTGACTAATTTTTAATATTTTCTGTTTTTTTTTTTTTTTGTTTTCCTATTAAAAAAATTATTTAAGATATACTTTTGTTTGAATGTTAGATTGTTATTTATGATAATCATTAACAAATATTTTAAGTGGGTGTCTGGTTTTCATTTTAATACATTATTTTGTTTGTACACAATTCGAAACAATTAGAACTGTTGTAGCAAAAAACAATTATTAAAAAAGAATCGTCTGACGGCACACAAATACTGCATATAAACACTATGGTAAATTTAAATTATTGAGCCAGAGTTTTAAAATTATACATTCTTTCCGTCTGTATACTTAAGGTTTTATAGTTTGTAAATATTATTAACACCCTTTTTGTTTGTTAAAGAAGAATATGAGGAATATTAATAATCAATCAATAGATCTAAGTCCACGCACCCATCCCAAATCCTAATCCTAATGACCAACGCAGCGATTAAGGAAATGCTGCATTACGTTCTGCTAGTGTCCAACTTTACCCCCTTTCTTTAAAAATATTTGTAAAAAACTTTTCTTTCCTTATAAATTTAGATATTAAAATTCACGTGAACTTAAGTTAAATTATATTTTTTATTTGGTTATACCAATAAAAGTTTTTCGACTAATAAACTTAAAAAAATGAGAATAGAAAATATTTTTTTGTTATTCAAAAGAAATAATAATAACTAGATTTCGATTTGCAGAACACAAAAAAATATATTATGTGTTTTAAAATCGAAAATGTTTGTTACGAACTTTTATATTTTGGTTAATGAATTAAATTTTCATGAACAATCCATTAAAACGAATATCGAAGCAAATGTAGGGTGGTAACATTAAGCCGCATTCAGTTCCGTTGCGATCGTAAATTGGTATTTTGAAGAAAAACGGAATCAGAAGAAAAAGAAAATGAATAGCATCAGCGTGGAATGTGAAAATGAAATTGCAAAATATGCAATTTTGTTATCATTTTCATAAACAAATGTTAAATTTAATACAAGAAATTGTATGTTTACATATTTAAAAATAGTTTTTTGATGAAGTTTAATAAAAAATTATTAAATAAAATAAAAAAATACAACTAAATTTTGCGCTGGCATTTTTTTGTTAAAGGATCTAGTGCATTGAGGATTCCTGCAACTTACTCTCAGAACGCTGCTACTTCTTCCTTTGACCGCTGGTGGTATCCACATGTAATGTCTGCTTTAGATGCCATTACATCTGCCAGTTGTTGTTTTTGACCCATAACACATAAAAAACCATATCAGGTTGGGTTAAAAAAATTAGGAATTTAAAACAAAAGAAAATAATTTAAATAAATTAGTTTAAAATAATTTTAGTGTTTAATCGGTTTCTGAAAATTTTACCTCATTTTCTACTTACATTTTTTCAAGTTTTAACTTTTTAACTAAAAAACCGTAATGCGGAATACATACAATCGAAAGAAACTGAGCGAAATCGAAACGTAGAATATCAAGGTATCAGACGGAGAAAATTTCAATTCGAATCGAAACTCAGAATAGGAGTGAAAGTAATTTATATTTAATATTCTTCTTTTATCATAAAAAACAAAGAATGATGACCAAATCCTACTATCATAAATCTATTTGAGACACCAAGTTATTTAAGATTAAAATAAATAAAAATTCCATTAAATTTTTTCAAATTTGAAAATTTAAAAAACCTCAAAAATTGCTATCAAAATTTCATGTGCTATAGCTATGAAGTACTTAGAATCATAAAAGGGTGTAATTTCTATAAAATCACTCAATTTCTATTCGCCCTCCTTGTAAAAAAGGAAAAAGGCTTTACATGTAAAAACCTTTAAAATTTCAAAATTCAAATTTTTACAATGTTCGTAGAAAAACAGTAAACTAGGCAGCTCATTGCATTTTGTTCGGCTCCATTTAATCCAAAAATGTGGCCACAGTTCCAATTTCAATGTTAACAGAACTATGTTAATGCAATTGGTTTGTGCCTAAGATTTAAATTTCAAAATTTATATTTATTTATTTTTTTTTTTTCACCTAATATGACCAATGTTAACTAAAGGGTGTGCAGATAAATATGTCAGTTAAATACGTCCTAAACAAATTTTAAATACGTTCCACATAATGCTAACTGCGCTGATAAAGTTACATGAACATTAAAAAAAAACTAATAAGCTATGAATAATTAAAATTATTAAAGAAAAAAATAATTACAAATTTTACAAGACAAAAAAAATAATTGTTGACTCCATTATATCCGCCTAACGTTTTTAGAGAAAAAAAACATATGAAAAAAGAGCATATTTTGAAGTGGACCAAGTGGGTATTTAGAGAAGACATGAATCGGGTCACCGGCTTAGTGGGAGTAGCTTAGGACTATTAGATTCCAGCAGTGTGGAATCTACATCTGAATTTAGCTCGATATCGGAGATTTAAATTTTTGAAAATTTTGCTTTTAGAGAAAAATAATATGAAAAAAGAGCATGTTTTGAAGTGGACCAAGTGGGTATTTAGAGAAGACATGAATCGGGTCACGGGCATAGTGGGAGTAGCTTAGGACTAGTAGATTCCAGCAGTGTAGAATCTACGTGTGGATTTAGCCCGATATCGGAGATATACATTTTTTTTTTTAAATTTTGCTTTAGAGAAAAATAATATGAAAAAAGAGCATATTTTGAAGTACACCAAGTGGGTATTTAGAGAAGACATGAATCGGGTCACCGGCATATATGTATGACGGATTCTATGTGCCCCGGCCTTAACTTTTTTTGATCGTAGTAAGTATTTATTTTTGTGATTTTTTTTTTTTTTGCGCAAACTATTATGTTAGAAGAAGTACAAAAGGATGGCCGCTAGCGTTATTTTTTCAACTCGTTAATGTATTCAGTATAAATTCTTAGGTCCTTCGCCATTTCAATAATGAAAAGAGTGACACCTAGGTAAGACGATTTTTTTTAATTGGCAACAGAGCTTGTTAAAGAGCGCCAAAAACGTAGCATTAAGCAGCGCGCTGTATTTAGCATATCACATAGAGCGATGAATATCAATCAACCGCGTTGGTGTCATTCTATATGCCCAAAAAAAAATCGACAAAAAATATTCTGCGCTGGATGCAGAATATCGCAATCTGCTAATGATTTTGATTTGTTTTTTTTTTTTTGTTTTTTTTTTTTTTTTTTTGTTAATGATGTTTATATAAATAACTGTTAAAATAGTTTATGAAACCAGTACTAAATTTTTTTTTTGAACATTATTAAAATAAATTATTGTGAAAATTTAATAAAACATATTGGCCCATATTCATAGTTATAGACCATAGACCAAAGTCGACTCTTGCTAAAGTATACTCTAAAATAAAAGGCTCTTATTATCTTTTTTGCTTTCATAGTCAAGAGTAAAGTATACTATAAGCTTAGCTGACTTCAACTGGGTGTCAACTGTAATTTGATAAATGTTTTCATACAATTTCTAAACAAATATTAGAAAAAAGTAACCTTGTTCTTATTTTGTTCACTTTGGACTAAAAATCAGATAAAGAGTATTGTGTTCCTAAACCAAACAAAATAATGATGGAAAAATGAGTTAAAACCAGCTTTAGCCAGTTTTAAATTTAAGGTTGACTTTAGCGCTAAAAGTATATTTTAAATTGTCTATAAATGAGTTAGAGTCGACTCTAAGGTAAAACCGACTTTAGTTCCTTAAACTATACTTTATTTTAACTATAAATATGGGCCATTATTTTTATTTCTTTGCAATCCGACACTTGAAATAAACCTTGGGTTTACGTGAGACCCTATGCGATTAATTGTGCGATTTTCTTAATGCGCCTAATTAAAGATTAAATAAATAATGCAACTGGTGATCAAGGTTAATGGTTACGACGGTCCTCAAAAATCACAAGATAGCTCATCCCTAGTTGCAATCCTACTGATTAAAACCTATTTAATATCGATTTCAAGATGGGTAATTTTATGGTTTACGTAATGAAAAGTTTTTTTTATATTATAGGTGCAGTAAGCAGTGTAGCCAGAGATAAGGAGATTTCTCCCCAAATTGGGAAGAAATCCGCATAAGTTTGGGGAAAGGCACCTGAGGACTTTTCATTCTTCACTTTTTTATTATTAGCATTTGGTTGATTTATTTGCTTTTAATGATATTTTAGATGACAAATAAGCTACAGTATAAAATAATAAATTTATTTATAAAAATAAAATCCCATTTAAATATTTATAAAATTTGCTGCTAAAGTTTAAAGTTCCTGGAAAAAAGATAAAAAGTTTTGTGTCGGAAAATATGTGCAAAAGATAGTAGATTTGTATGTAGTTATGTATATAGACTTGTATAATAGATAATAGCGTCAGCTGAAATGAAAAACCATGTAACCAACAAAAAATTCCAAACTTGTCTCGCTGCTGAATTTTGTGCTTTAAATAAAAATGTATCTCCCTGCAATCAGAATCTTCATTTTTTTACTTTTAAATTTTGAATGTACAATTTTTAATTTACGAAAAATTAAAAAAATTAACCTAACATCTGTATAATATAGGCTTCTATATTATTCAGTTCAAAATATTATAGTTACTGACATGTGTATGTATGTATACGTAAAAGACTAATAATTTTTTTTTTAAATAACGATGCGTATCAAGGCCAATTAATTTACATGTGGCATAATAACCCAGCTGATTTTGGTTTTTGTTCAACGTTGTTGTCAAAATTTTAAAATAATCTTAAAAATAAAAAATGTCCAAATAATTTGAAAAAGCAAAAAAATTTAAATTTTATAAAATTAAATTTCAAAACCAAAAAAAAAAAATTAAATAGATTGCGCAAGCAATGCATATTTTTATTTTTTAAATTATTTTGGAAATTTTTATTACATTATTTATTATATTATGCTAATATCCAATGACAATGCAATTTATTTGTTTGTTGGAAAAGCAGGTATCCATACGTATTTCGCCGATTGCTTAAGCCAGCTCACCAGTCCATCCCGCTCAAGGGAATGTTAGAAAAAACAAAAATGTGGTTTGGGAAGCTTACTGCTTTAAAATCGATTAAAAATTTTTTTGTTTTATGTTTGGCGCTTGATAGAAATTTTGATTATCCATCCCGCTACAAAGTGTTTGGGATATCACAAAATACTTACAAAAACTGTAAAATCCGTACTCAAAAATTATGGGCTTCTTCTTAAAATTACTTTTTCTACTCCAGGACAACCTGTTATTTTTAAACAAAGTATCTAAATAACGAAAATTATTTTATTTATGGTTAAAAAAAGGGTAAATACAGTAAAAATAAAAAACTCTAATATTACAAATTGTTTATTTAACTAATTACCCTGCCTACGTGGTTATATTGGAATAGGTAAATATGACTGAAGAGGGCAAAGCCACCCTCACAGAATAATATTCTTCGTATGGAGTTTTAAATGCACAAAGGATTTTTCCTCTACTTTAAGCGGCTATATCCCACTTCACAAAAAAAAAAATGCGTCACAAGCGCAAGGGTATAAATTGCAATGTCTTTTTTAAGAAAACACTGTTTGTACACAAATTTTAATTATTAACACTTTTTGATTATAAAATTTAAAAAAGATCATAAAAAAAAATTTTTGGTATTTTGTTGACAAATCACTGATTTTATTTCCAAAACGTTTTGATTACAACCCACGGTGTATAATGTATTAATGAAAAATCTTACTTTAAGCAACCAACATATTTTAAAGGAAATCTGTCGAAATGTGGCCATGCCAATATGAGATATGAAAATATCTTTAGTGATGGTAAATCACTTTAGTAATGGTAATTGAATATAACCTGACCACAAAAAAGCTCGTTCTGCGCTAGCGTCTATCAACATTTTCTATTTTCAATTTACTATAAAATTCATTTAAAGCAGACAACACAACTCACATATTTAATTATTGTGTGTTCGTTTATTGTAGATGTTTAGTTACTTTTAAACAACAACTGCAACTACAGAAAATCTGCACGAATATTTTAAATATTGAAAAAAAAAATATTACGAAAACTACATTTACAACAATAACGTAAATTTTATGTACATTCTTGGAAAATTTTATTAGTCATGTATTTTTTCATTCTGCATGCCTTTTTCTTAAAGAACTTATAAAATTGAAATGCACGTCAAGAAACCCAGTGATTTTCTTTCTTTATAATTTGATTTAATTGGTGAAAGTATTTTTTTCTTTCCCTGTTTTCTTTAATATTCAAGTCATAGACAAATAAAAAAATTTCGATTGTTGGATCAAGTGTTCATGTTAAGCTTCTCTTAAAAAAATACTTAAATACTCTTTTTCTAAATATTAAAGGTAAATTTTGTTTTCATTATTTAATAATAATTATATTATTATTAATTAAAATTATGATTAATAATAATTATTACTTTAATATATAAGTTAAGAAAAAATGTTTAAAGTATCTCCAGAAACTTAAAGTACGAGGGCAAGTCAAAATAAATTTAAAAATCATACAACGACTGGCGGTTTAATCTAATTAGATCCAAAGTTGCTTAGAAGTTATATTCTCCAAATATTATTCTTTTGTTGTTTGAACATTAGGCAACTTGGAAGTATTTAAAAATTCCATTTGAAACTCTCCAAAGATGTCTGCAAGAAGTCTCAACAGAAAAATTTTCTTTGAACACACAACTGTGTAGATAGAATGGCATGAGCTTCGTGTATTATTTATTTACGTTAACTGGGCTGGGGTACGTATGTTTTTCTTGTTTCCGCAATTTAAGTTATAAGCTTCAACATCGATAAGAACAAGGTGATAATTGTCTCCCAGTGTTTCTTCCATTATCATTGGTAATTGAATATACTTGTTTCAGATACAATACTCCACAATAAAATAAAACGTTTTGCAATATCTTTTGAAACTTCTCAGAAGATTGTGGTGTATCGCAAGTCTAAATTTGCGTATATATGATAAAAACCAATCGATTAACGATAGTACCAGATACGAATTATATTTTTCAGAAAGGTTTTAAAATGATCTTTTAATTTGCTCTCACCTGCAAACGGTATTGACACTTAATAAAATACGTTACTGATTTTATTAATCTTTTGTTGCACTTTTTCGTTAAATACAAAAACAACATCGTAAAAGGGTTGGAAACAGTAAACAAATAATAAAACTAAATATTTTCGATAACGTAAAAAATGAACATCTACCGCCTCAAGAAACATCACTGGAAAAACATATTTTTAAAAGAAATATGACTAACAAGGTCTTGACAGGGATCCCTCAGACTATCATTTATATAGGGTGTAGTAATTGTGCTATAGAGTATTTCTCCAAAATAGTAAAATAACTTCTCAAGAATTACTACTGAAATAAAAATTATCTCAAATACCAAATATTAGAAATTGGAATAAAATGCTCTTATTAAGAAATCTTTCGACAACCATGTGCTTTTCCATATTTGTTCAAAATGGTAAAAAAAAATTCAAAAAATTATGCAAAATGAGTGTTATTTAACTTTATATACTGGTTTTCTAAAAGTTTTTCAGATATCACACTGTTATAGTTCCAACAGATAATCAATTTATCCTTCAGAATAAATAAAGTTAAAAACAATGATTGTAGATGAAAAATAATGCTCTGTTAAGAAGGGTTTAGACGGTACGACTTTACGTTCGTAAAATCCAAGAGAAAATAATATGAAAATCCATCCGTATTTTAAAAAATGAGAGTAAAAATCTTACGACAGATTTTTCGCGTTTACACAAGGTTTTTGGGCGGTTTGCAGAAAAATGCATCCCTGATCTAATGATTCGTAATTGTCTTTTGAAAATTTTCAGAAAACATAGACTGTCAAATTTTCATCCGTAATTTCTCTCAAATTGTGCAGATTCATTACATATTTGGTTTAGACGATCCCACTGGTACTATTCTGCACAAAAATTTGACATGTCGTAAGACTTCTATGACCATGTAAACCGCCCTTTAACGTTAAAAATGGTTACCTTAAAAACGGATTTTGTCTCTCTCACATATATTTGTTGAATCAACTTTGCCAAGACACTAGATGCGCTACAGAAAATTTAAGTACGCCAATCGATCAGAAATAGTGATAAAGATCAACAAGATAAGTCCATGTTCTTCGAGGCAGCAGGGAAAACACCACGCCTGCCTCTGATTTTTCCATATCATTTAGAAGAATGACGTAACTCGAATAAAAAAAATCAAATGTGTGGAGCGATAGAAAATTAGAAAATTAGGAGAAAAACATCAAGTGAACAAATTTGCCCTCACCCATATTTTCCGAGTTATGACTCTTTAATCATTTTATAGAAAAAAAACGATTGTTCACCATATTTTTTAATAAATCAATATCGGTATCATTTAAAAGTTTTTAAAGAGATCTTTCAGGAAATAATAAAATTTAAAAGAATTTGTAACCCATTAAGAGCCAATGATATTTTTATGTAATTTTTTTCTTATTATTTAATTCATTGTCCTTCCAATATTTATTTTTTTTATTGGAGTTACTGCACTAAACTAAATTTACATACATGGTAAAAGGTATATAAGACTGGGCAAGTATAGCACTCTTACTTGTTCAACGTTTGGTTGTTTTATTGAGAACTTTTATACGCATATTGACTTACCCATCATTACGTTTTAATATCGATCTTGTTACGCTTATAATTACTTACCCTCAGTACTACATCGATCGATCTGATCATTGTCAATGATGATATACTATTTTATGTGCAAAAAAGTACGTGTGGAAAGCTCTTAGAAGAGTTAAAAACTTAATTCAAGCATGCTTTTCGAGGTTAAAAATTGTACTATTTCAAATAAAGTAACAACCATTTTTTTCAGGAAGTATATGTTTAAATATTATTAAATTAAACTATCAGAATCGATCTATATTTCAATATTTTTGGGTCTACCTAACGATAATCTAAAACAAAGCTAATTGGCGTAAGTAAACTAACATCAGCGGTTAGTCATAGAAACTACATATTTAATGTTTGTACTTTTTGTTTTATTTATTGTAATTAATGAAGCAAAATACTTTTTATACTGTCCTACAGAGACTTTTTAATAACAATAAGTTATTTTAAATTCAATTCCAGAAACTTGAGAACTAAATTTTGAAAAAAAAATTGGATTACATTTAGAAACAAAAACCGTAATTAATACTAATAATTTGATAAATAAAAAAAAAATAAAAAGCATATAAGTCAGTATTTAGATGAAGGTCATTTATTTAAATTTAATTCCTTCCTTCATAGTTTTAGTGATAACTTTTGAAACATACAAAAATATTTACTTTACTAAAAAAAGGGAAACAAAAGTCGATTTCACCACGCATAATATTCTTCTGTCCTAAAAAAGTCATGTGTATTTGCAAAAAGTCTATGCTTTATAGAATATTTTCTTTACATTTAATTTTTATTTACTATAAAACATTGATATTTACGCTATAAATTACTTGCTTTGTACTAAAATGAAATTTTTTCGAAGGAGGAGTGTATGAGTTCAAAAAGTTATTTTAATTTATAAGTAGCTGGTATTGTTTTACTTAAAAAAGTTGGGTTGCTAAATTTTGTTATGTTGGTGCACACATTTCAATTTATATTGGGAATTATACCTGATTTAAATATTAAGTTTCAACATTAAAAACTTATTACTTAATGTTTTTATACTATGCGGGGTGTTGTTATAAATACAATCGTGTAAAAGTGATTCAAAATTATAACTGAGATGGCAAAAGGCTACGTTCTTTTTTACACCTTATTTTTGCCCCCAGGTATATTTAAGTTTATCATTTCGCTTGTAATTTCTACAATATCCAATTCCAAACCAATAAATTAAGGGTCGAGAGAAGTTAAAAATAAGAATATAAAAATCAAGAGACGAAATTGACGCACAACCAATTTTTCGAGCTATGGGCCTCTGAACTTTTTATAGAAACGTATGTCTGTCCACCATATTTTTTTAAGATATCAATATGGGTATCATTTGAAAGCTTTTGAAGAGATCTTTCAGGAAATGCTGAAATATTTTAAAAATGCTCCACCCTTTAAAACCCGGTGATATTTTTATCTAAAATTATATAATTAATTTTTTTCTGTTATTTTCAATTCTTTGTCGCCTTAATATTTGTTTTTTTGATTCAAGTTACTTTACTAAACTAATAAATGTTGTAGGATATATAAGATTCGACATAGCCGAATATATCACTCTCTATTGTTTCTAACGAATTTCTTCATACTTCTAAATACGTGTATGGTCAGCTGCATTCGTTGATAAACTTAAGTGTATAGAAAATTAGTATTATTATTAGTAGATAAAATATTAACGTTATGTTTAATAGGGGTCTTACAATTCGCTGGAATTGAATAAAAAAAATTGGGTCTTGATTTTCTTTGCATGTGTCCAAACATAAGCGCTAAAGTTCCTTGTGTGTTTGAAAATATATTATTTATACCACTCATAACTGACTGAAAATGGAATACAAATCTTATTTATGGATTGGAGTTCAATTTAAATTTTAAGGTGCCCTTAGACGAAATATTTTTTGCATATGATTTGTCAGATTTTCCATAACATAATACGTATATAAACGTAAACGATTTAAAATATTCCTTGGATTAAGTACATGTGTAAAAAGCATATTACAAATTTTTATTTAGAGCGTGTTCTATTTTTATATGACAAAGCATATGACTTTCAGTGGTGAAAGTTTTTCTTTCTTTACTTATACCGTTTTTAAATGACCAAAAAGTGCAGAATGCGCTAAAATCGATGAAAACAGCTTTAACAGAGCTACTTATCAAAACCGCTGTTGTAAACAATAATTTACTTTGTAGGTTATGTCAGACATAATTTGCATGTACGTTTAAACGCAAAATTTTAAGCCATATGGAAAATGACTACTTTGGCATACATAAGAATTTACATGTGGATTTTCAAACTGGCAAGTCATATGCAAAAAACATTTCGTCTAAAGACACCTTTAGAAGTTATTCGATGGAAATAGAAGTAAAAAATGGTAAACGATCACAGTGGAGTAGTCAAACTTGCTCATCTGCAGTTTGTATATGGAAAATATTTTTTGCTGGAATATTACTTGTCGCTTTTAAATTAAATGAGCTAAAAAAACGCTAGCCCAGTTTAAAGCACCTGTGTCATTATTATTTTTATAAGAACGATTTTGGCGCCGGCTAGTTCTTACCAGAAAATTTTTCTGTAAATGAACATAAAGCCAAAAACATTTCGTACTTTTTCACAAAATGAACACAATACAACTTCAGCAAAATTATTTTTTATTTCTATCGGAAAAATTTTTTATATGGACTTTTGACAGCATAACGAAGAAAATTAACTGCCAGTCCCACGATATCGCAATCAATCGTTCGTTCGCATAATTACATTCAAAACAAAAACAATTTTTAAGAATTTGTTTTTGTTTTGAATGTAATTGTGCGAACGAACGAACGATTGCGACATCGTGGGACTGGCAGTAAACATTTGTATTAACTTTTTGAACGTACCTCGTACAAACATTTTTGTTTTGTTTATCATTACTAATATATTCTTATTAACATATACTTACATATCAAATGTTTGTATGTTGTGTTGTGGTCTACTAATATTTTTTAATATTTCAATTCCTTTGTAGCGATGGCGTCGACGTTGGTTTACTTTGAAACAAGGCGAGATACCCGAACAGTTTTGCCTTGAATACTATGCCGACCGTAAGTGTCGCAAATTGAAGGGTGTTATCGATTTGGATCAGTGCGAACAGGTGGATTGTGGTTTACGCTTGGAAAATCGCAAACAAAAGTTTCAATTTATGTTTGATATTAAAACACCAAAACGTACGTACTATTTGGCAGCAGATACGGAAACGGATATGCGTGATTGGGTAAACTGTATATGTCAGGTGTGTCATCTGCATGATACTAAACAATCACAAGGTAAGAATTTTAAACTTATACCTTTTATTAAAAATATTAGAAATAGGCATTTTTATTTGTTATTAATATTAATTATTTTTTTTTTTCAAGCAGATGAAAATCGTGCTCATAATATTGCTGCTACTACACACACCAACTCATCAACTGATACCACCACAACAACAATTAATTCTTCAACTGGTACCAATACCAGCAATACTCGCCAGAGTTTTAACAACGACATTCTCAGAAAGCCTTTAAATGTTGTCGAACAACAACCCCTAACTGCAACAACTTCAAGTGCAAATGCAATAAACACTTTGTCCAACTCAACGTCATCATATCAGCAAAATAATGATAGTGCTTATGTTAATACAGAGTATACGAATCGTGAAACATTATTGTGTGATGTTCATTTTGAAAAACAACATTTAGTTAATGTTGCCTCAAATTCAACAACAGCAGCAACACAAACTGGCTCTTCTTCTGCTGTGTACTTGAATTCGGCTGCATTTCAGGATTCTACACGTTTGTCAGTCAGTTCGAATGGCGTTGTACGTAAAATACCAGAAAATTTAGTTTTAAATAATACGCCACTACCAGAGTTGCAACAACACAGCGTACAACCTTCACCGGCTTTAAGTACAGCATCAGGACCTTACATACCCATTAGCGAATGCTATTCCGGTAGTCCAAAATTTCTGGTAAAATTATTATGATTATTTTATTTAATAAATTTTAATTTAAAGTATTGGTTGTTTCTTTTAAGTTGGATAGCGATAATCCTTCTACACCATTAAATAATTTGGATCCAAAGTTTTATGATACACCCAGAAGTCATACTAATATTGGCCTTAATTTATCTAATGATCAGTCGTATTCACCTAAAATAAAATGCTATGGAACGGTAAATTATAACTATTGCTATTATCTCTATTTGGTTTTTATTTGCAAAATAATTTGTTTGTTTTTGTATTTTTAAGCAACAACCCCTTAACGTATCCAAAAATCGAAGTCAAAAATCCGATTCAGATTCTGAAAGCGTATTTACCGATGACGATGAATGGACGCATCCTATGCCTCTAAGAGAAAATATTGGTATGTTTTTAAGTAAACGATAATAACTTGATTCTTTTGTTTTTGAATCAGCGGATAAGTCTGCGGAAATGTCGTAATATAGTGTTTAAGGTGACAAGTGCCGATTGGTACAAAAATTAGACGACAGTAATAAAATGAAGTTGGCCAAAGAATAATTGTATAAAGCAATAGAAAAAAAGTTGAGAAAGTAGGAAAACAATTCTTGCGCAAAAAACAGATTTCGTCAATCTTTATACCTTTTCAACTTGTCAACTGTTTAATAGTTTAGCAATATACATTAAATTACAGCACAGGAGGTACCCTTCAATTTATAGATTCAAATTATATACTTGCTTCTGTGGTAGACTTAGCAATCATGTTCTTTGTAAACCTCACCTTTCAAATTAAAAGAATTTTCAAAATTGATCCAGAAATGACTGAGTTGTGGAGGCACAAATAAAAAAGGCAAACCGGCTTGAAAAACTACCCCTATTAAAGAATCGATTACTGAATAAAATACTGTGACACTCCTTTAATAAAGTACAGCGTTAGATACGTGAAGTAACAAACGCGTAAATACAAATTTTATGTGCATACAATCTAATTCACTTAGATTATTTCAATATTTCTACCAACTATAGACCGGCCAAAATTGATCGACCTAAAACTATATGTGTCTGAATTTTCGAAGTTGCACCCTTTATACCTTTATATTTAATTGACAGATCCATAATAAGGATTTTCCGCAGTCTCCAATTATACAATTTTTTATTATGAGTATTTCGAGGAACTAGAATAACTAGAATTTAAACAAAA
This sequence comes from Cistogaster globosa, assembly GCA_937654795.1. Classification (NCBI taxonomy): domain Eukaryota; kingdom Metazoa; phylum Arthropoda; class Insecta; order Diptera; family Tachinidae; genus Cistogaster; species Cistogaster globosa. The sequence goes on along the minus strand of OW569405.1, from coordinate 62,186,649 downwards.
TAATATTTGCTTAATTTCATCCACAGATCGCAATACCAGACCTTCCGATAGTTCGGTAGAAAACGAATCATTTGTTTTAACATATTCGCAACGCTTTTCAAAATTACCTGACGATGTCAAAAAAGAGCAGCAAAGCATGACGACACAAAACTCCAGCGACTGTTTGGAAAAGCTGGCAAAAGTTTTAAAAAATAAAAACAATTTAATATTGGATTTTAAAGACAATGAAAAGTAAGTACAACTTAAATTTTTTAAATTCCTTTTACTAACATCGATTAAATATATCAATTAAGATCAATACGGGATATGCCACAGTTTTCGGATACAGAAAATACTTCTCCTGCTATAATTGGTCCGAAAGACGCTAGATCGGTGGTTGATGAAAGCTATGACATACCACGTTCGCATCAATTGCCCTATTATAATATCGCAAATTTAATGGAAAAAGTAACAAGTCCTGAGGCCAATCCCATTGCAGCTTCAACACCAAATTTAATGGTTGGTCTAGACACAGTGCCCGGATCACCTTCATCCATTGTTTCTGTAGCTCATTCCCTAGGTCCGCAATCAACGATAACACGTACTTTACCGAGACCACACTGCTATACAAATGCAGCTCCTAGTAAAGTTGAGGGCAATGTGTTTCGCTACGATTTCATCGAACAAACTAATGTGCCACCTGTTAATAGAAAATTAAAACCAAAATTGAGTATCGAAGCTGATAAGCCTCCAGAAGAATTACCAGCCAAACCACCACAATTGGTGATGCAGCAAGTTGAAAATTTAGTAAATCGCCTGCAGAATACGCAATTACAAACACCAGCTGGGCTGGTGGTTGGTAATGAAAATATTCAGCTAAAACCGCCATCTATAGATCGAAAAAATAAACCGAATGCCTTTAAGGTAAAACATGTTATTAATGTTTTTGTTTAGATTTAGTATGTTTTCTTTCTCTTTTATTAAACACAAAAATTAACGAAAACGCGCTTTATTTTATTTAAATTTCTCTTTTCAGATCGGCAATTCAAATACTTTGGGGAACAATTCACGCCGAACTACAGGTGCTCCACTTTCAATGGTGCTACAAAATGATGCTGAAACATCTTCATCGTCATCTTATATGATGGAGACTCGAACATTACCACGCCAACCCAGGCCAAACTATGCAATCAATGCTTCAAATGCTACATTGTGTAACACACCAACAACAAGTAATGCTCCGCCTACAGTATTTACCATACAACATCAGCGAACTGCGTCCGCTAATGCTGCGATGCAGCAATTACCTACAACTACACTTACAAACCCAGTTGCCACTCAATTGCAGATACCTTCTAAAAATGAACATAAACTTCAATATTTTGACTTGGATGTTGCAAATGCTCCGGCCATTAATCGTCAAAGCATGAGTGTGGGTAATTTAAATAACCCTGGTGTTGGACGCTTAGGTTTAGCCGCAGATCCTTCAGCCAGAGTTCCAGTACAAAGTTCAGTAGTCTACAACTCAGTAGATTTTGTGAAAACGGAGGCCTTTAAACGTATACGTGAAGAGAGGACAAAAGAAAACGAAGGTGTTAATACAAACAAATAAAACTTTTATTTTATACTTATTTAACATTTAAACCAAAATCATCAATTATACATACTAGTTCGTACTTGCATACATATATCAATTATATTTTGACCTTTATAAACAAAAATTGTAAAATTGCACCTTATAAAACAAAATTGTACAAAAATATCTATGTTATTAGAATAGGTAATGTTAGGTTAGATTTGGTTGTTCGACTGTGGCTTATCTACTCAGAGACCCAGGGAGTCCCTAATAAACGAAAACAAAAATCCTATACAACTCAATCATCATCTACTTAATCACCTGAACCTGAAATATAGCCAACGATGTGATCTGACCTGTACCTTTCGATATTACTTTGCTTATCGCACAATATTTTGACCAGCCATATTGGCGTCACAGTAGCGAGCAGTAAAATAATGTGCTGTATAGTCTCTAGTTTCCTCGGCCTATCTGGTGGTTCTTGCGCTAATGAAACAGTGTTCACCTTATAATCACCCTTAGAATATTTATGTTCAAGACCAGGAATAGTTTGATAATTTCTATGTTCAACTTGAGCAAAATGACCCATTTCCTCTTAACCTATAGTTATAGCAGATCGTAAGACTTATCACCTATTTATTACCAGTGACATTTCTCTCTAAGCCCAGCTTTGCAACTTTGTCATTGGCCCTAAAATTGCGATAACCTGGAAAATAGCAGTACAACTTAATATTACATTCGTCATTTTTACACGCGCCTACTACCCATTCCATTCAAGGCTTGGCCATCAACCTAACTAGGCTGTTAGCTGCCATTCCGACATAAGGTGTGTTCTTGTAATCTGCTCACTTCACCTAGATCCCCCAGTGATTTCCTGATAGCTTCTATTTTAACACTGTTGGAGACACCCTCAACATCAATAAAAGCCTTATCCCGCAAGCAGCGTTCTATGCAACCAACTAGTTCGGTTTGTACTGCGGTGAAAATAAGAAATTAGGAATGAAGTGAGCAAAGAAAACAAAATTGTGATTATTTCGCATATATTAAGCCATGGAAATGAATTAACTACAACCCACTAAACTAACAAACCTTAATTAACTACATCTTAACTATACTCAACCCCACATGATGACAAACTCATGGCAGGCTACAAACGAAATCTAACAAATAGTATTAATATTTTAACGTAAGCTTGTGCACTGAAATCATCAGTGCTACACATTTGTATTTAGACAACGTGGCTAATCGGTCAACGAACATTTCGAAAGATATCCCTAAAAGCAATAACACATTGTGATAGACATCCTTTAGAATCGCTAGATACTCTGTTCAAGCTGGTGATTTATAAGGCTCAAACGTATTTTTGTCACTTATTGCCTAACCTCTCATCGACGGCCCCGAGGAGCTATCTCCTCTGGCTGGTTGCTTAGATCTACCGCCCTAAGTGTTTATGTTATGTTCCAAACATGTTACGATGCCAAGAAGCTTCTGTTAGCATTTTCTACAGTTTTGACCTACAACAAAGAATTCCAGTGTCTCCTGAAACTGCTACTAACCAACATCAATAAAGATTTCTTCTTCTAGCTTTTCAATTATAGATTCTAACTTGCTTTGAGCAGTAAGTAGTTTTCCAAAAATACCTGCTATAACTTTTTGTACAAATACGTCAAATAACCTGAACTTTACATGTCTCCCGAAATCGTAGATGTTTATGGGTAGTCCGCTATTGGTCGTCACACTTCTTTCAAAGACAACGAATTGGTTATATTAGCCGCATTATATCTTGTTTAAGGTTACATCCAATAAAAATCTATTATATTCTTTATCCAATGCATAACTTTTAACATACACCTGTTCTGTTTTAAAGTGCTCAGTTTATATCTGTTACTACGCAGATATATGCTTTCGACCCAATTACTACCTTAAGAGCAAAGTGCGCCTGACCGTTATGGCCAAATTTTTCTTCAAAAGGGTACTCCGTATTTCAGTTCAAAAGAAAACACTTTCGAATTTGCATTATATAAGTCACAAAAATTCAAATAATTTTTCTTCTTTAAAGTCTTCCCATATTTAAAGTTTTTTTAAACACTTGAAAGAGATTCCATTGTATTTAGATCATATTTAGCCTTAATAATTCGTGCTTAAAAGCATTTATTTAATTTAGAATATTTTTTATAAGCTGTAGATGGAATTAAAAAAAAAAACATTAATTGTAATTCATATAAAGATTTTAATAAAACTCATATTAAGGAATAAAGGACTAATTACAAATTTCTAAACAAAACTAGTTTTATAAATCTTTTAAGAAATTTCAGGAGAATCGCGATAATTCATACTCCTATAAATCGAAAATTATGGCAATTCATAAAAACTAGTATTTATTTGGCATTAAAAAAAACTGCATAAATCGTAAAATTTTAATAAGTCGTGTTTTTCTTTAAAGCAAAATCAAAAGAATGGAAAAACTGCATCCAAGGCGAATTTATTCATCAATTCAAAGAAATTTCTGTTTCTTTACTCTTTGGGTAAAGTTCGTGAAAATGAAAGCAAGTTTAATTTTCTCTCATAAATAGACAAAATTGTATGAAAGTACGGGAACACAAAATGTCTAAGGTCACTGCTACACGTTCAATATATATTAAACGCGATCCAATATCGCGATATTTATTGAGCGTGTAGCTAGCAGTATTGAATGGCCTAAAGTATGGAATCCAGTCGCGTTAATAATAAGAAGTGAAAAAACATTAATTAAAAGACGCAGTGCGATAGTGAAATCGAGTGGGTTCTGCCGGTGGAATCGGAATTAACAACCGAAAAAGTTGTTTTGAAAAACTTTATTTTTAATTTGGAGGCATTGCCGGAGTTGTGGGAAATTGCTTCTCTCATCGCCGTGTCTTTTTTTCAATAAAAATGAAGTAACTAATTCCAAAATTATTTAAAAATTTTTATTAGACATGCGGAAATAATTTTCAAAGTCGTCTATTTTTTTATAACGAAGAATTGTGTCTATTAAACTTAAATGTGTGTATTTTTTCCGATCCTGCAACCACTTTTTGCTCCAACATTTTCTTTCCACTTTTTTCTTCCATTAAAAAGCAAGTAAAAAAGCTAAACAGGAATTTTTTTTGTTGGTTTTCTCTCGACTTTTTTTAATAACCGATCTGCACTGCACAAAAGTAACGCAAATACGCAAAAAATATTAAATATGTAGCATACGCTCGTGATATTTGGATCGCGATCCAAATACGGATAAGCTTGTTCTTCCTTCATTTTCTTTTAATCTTTGAATTGGTTGGTTGATTCGACCTTGGTTTGGCGAGGAATTCCATAGGGTTAGGATGTGCGTAGAAGCACGTTCGGCTTAAAATCCCGGACGCTGCTGATGAACGTCGTTATGGCTTCAGAAGTACGTAACAATGGCTGCCTTGGCCATTACCATTGTCGCCGTAGCTCGACACTTTAATAGTAACAAAAGTTTGCCGCCGGCCTCATAGCCTACCATTAGCCTGGTTTACGTTTCGACGCTACCGCTGACTATCCCAACCGCTACATCCGCCAGTCGATGCTAACACTGCATCTTGTATCGATTAGGCTACGTAGCTGCCGCTGATAGTGTCGGTGCATCTTCGGTTACCGCACATTTTAACGCATCGCTAATAACGCTGATGCTTATTATATTCATTATAGCTACGTCAACCGACCATCGTCCGTCATTAACACGCGTTGTAAATTCTAAAGCTTAGAAGAATAAAACGTCGTCCTAAATTTTATAACGTTTTAAAACAAAAGTTTTTTTTAGTTAATTTTCGTTAAAAGACGATAGAGAAAAACATAAACATCAACGAACCAGCGTATAACGTGTCGTTATAATGGGAGAAAAGTTAAAGAACAAGTAAACAAAGCGCCCAAAAAGTCTGAGGTCAGACATAAAAATGTTAATAATAGCTTAACCCATTACCGCCTAATGTTCCGAATTGGGATTATGCAATAGAGGTTAAATACCAAGCGATGAAAACAATGGATCGCACTTTTGATAACAAAATAACGGTATTTACATCTGTCTGTATACAATAGTAATCATTTTTGTCATCTTTTCTTATTATATGCTTAGTACAGAGAAAATATTTCTAAAAACTGTACATTTGTGCAAAAGTTAAAACAAGTTGAAAAATAAAGTTGTTTTAATATTAAGAGATTGAGTGCTTTTCTAAGTTATTAGCATTTTTGGTACGTAATTGAATAAAGCAATTCATTTGCTGCGCTAAAAATCTTTTGAGTTTGCTAAAACAGAAAACTTTTTTGTTCCCAAATGGAAACATTGGAATCTTTTGATGTAGCCTTTTAACCTAAATGATGCTGAGCAAGCGAGCTTTAAAGCTTACTGACATTAAAGGAATCTTAGAAGACGTTCTCAAAAATAAAAATCATTATGCTAAAAGTGCTGTTGAAATAGCGCAACTCCCTCCTAAGCCAGATAATATGATCGACTGTGAAGACATTAATGAAGATGACCTGGAGGATGTTACGGAGCTGAAAGACGTGCCTGGTGAACTAAAAGTACACTTCAGTGAAAAGGATAAAGATTTAGAACCAACAACATCTAAACGGTAAAAGCGCGACGGCCCAACCAACAGAATCCCAGAACCAAGTTGGCTTCATGAAGACGCGAGTTATACTAAAATTTTTTCATCCTCTGCACGCTGCACAATGTATAAAGAAACTATGAAGGAAACATTTCGATTTTCAGAGGCCTTTGAAATCTTTTAATTTTTTTATTTTTAATTCGATTCCGCAACAAGAACAATGTCCACAACTTTGACTTTTTACCTGAATGCTTTCGCAAATTCCTCGGAATTTTATTTTTTATACCCTACCGTACTTTACCTCAAGAAAGAAAATATTTGTCCACAGAATACGACATTGACATTCAGATTATTAGAAATTGTATGCCTAAAAACAGATTTCTTGAAATCAAAAGATTTTTGCACTTTAACAACGAAAATATACAAAGTCGTGCTCTTAAAAAAGATTTTAAAATAAAACCACTGTTTGAAAAGCTCAATAAAATCTTTTTGAAACTGAACGTTTTTTCAAAACAACTGTCGGTTGATAAGCCAATGGTGCGTTATTATGGCGGTCATTTTCTAAAACAGTTTATTAGAGGAAAACCAATTCGGTTTGGTTTAAAACAATGGAGGTGTTGATAAATTGTTGTTGTTGATTCATTGGTAACCCTATAATGAAAGAGTCGTAGAAAATTTACGTCCGTGAGTAATTTATTATTAATAAAATCCAAGGTACCTTTATTTTACTAGGTAGTGTCGTCCTCCTAGCTGGTTTGTAGTTGGACATGGCAAAAGTTGTTTATATTTTCCTACTTTTGTTTACAAATTTAAAAAACACCAAAAACAAGCATATGCAGAACAAAAAGGGCATTTGTTTTTAGAGAAATTATCTTTTATTTTCCTCTCTATTTTTGACATTTCCACTCACAAAGCAACAATAAAATGCCATGTTGTTTTTACAAATGTTGTATTTGTTGTAGAGCCGCTATTACCTAGTAAAATAAATGTATCTTGAATAAAATCAAATTAAAAAATACATCAACGCTATATTTTGTTGATATAGATATTAGTAAAGTAAAAATATATAAAGTTTTGTAAAAAAAATTAAAGCTTTTAATTAATTATATTGATCACTTAAAAAGAGACTATACTCGTGTATTTTTTTTCTCCATTAGTCCCAATTCGCACGATGCAAGAAAATAAGACTGCTAATTTTCATTTTCTTCTTTGAACTTTCATTGACGTTCGCACAGTACAAGTCTTATTGCTTAAATTGTTCAGATTTTTGCATGAATGTACACACACACATCTGTGTTTTTTGACATAACGAATATGGAAGCAAAGCGAATTGCAAGTACAAGCAAGTATGTACTCATTTAATTTTACCTCACCCCGTTGCCTACAACCTAATCAGCTCAGCTTAAATACTTGCATCGTGCGAATTGGGACTTAGCAAAGTCAAATAAGAAAACGTCAAAAAACAGTACTTCATAATTGGTGTTAATATAAATCTTTATTTAAATAAATTTATAAAACCTTTAAAATGCCACTTAAAAAATATAAATGATTTGCTTGAGAACTTGGAAGAACATCGTAAATTCACAGAAGAACATATAACACGAACCAGTAAAGATTTTGAGGTTAGATTCATTGAAACGGTGTCCAAACATCGGCAAGATTTTGTATATGAACCAGCAACATAAAATCTGATGTAAAACATTATTATGAATTCATCAAACAAATTGACAAAAGCAATTTAAACAGATTCATTGACCTGGAAAGATCTCATAATATTTTAATGAGAAGTTTGAACAGGCCGGACATTGTAGTAACTGGTATCCCACAAGCTGTTCCTAACACGGTAGTCTTAATATTAAAACTTGCAAATAATTCTCGAGTTTCTTTAACTGAATCTGATAAAAAACAATGCACAAGTATTAAGAATAAAAAAGAATTATTAGTAAAATTCAATTCAACTGAAAAAAGGGACTCCATACTGAAACATTGCTATGTAACACGTTCACTAAAATTGAAGGATGTAATGGAGCAGCACGAAAGAGCTGACATAGACCCAAGAATTTTCTTGAGCAATCATCTTACCCCTATGGCCAGCAAATTGTCTTATATCTCCCGCAAATTAAAAAGAGAAAAACGTGTCACTGAATATAAATTCCATAATGGTGATGAACCTCATGCTGTGATAAAAAAATGATGGAGTCGAAATCACACTTGAATTTTTTAATTTAATGGAAAAATTACCAAAATAATTCTAAGTCCCTAATTTTGTAAATCACTTTTGTTGAACACATCGAAAACGTTAATATAAAAGTGTATCAAATAATATTTTATTTTGAAATTAGGCGGTTTAAATGTTAAAATTTTTGGAGAGTTCATGCATCGTAAGCCACAACGGCTTACAAAATTGGGGGGTTAAATCTTGTTTGATAAACTAATAATTCTTATGTTTCTTCTAATGATTAATATTTTATTTTTCCACTTAATACCTACATATTTTTTTATATTGCTTTTTTAAATTATCTTTGCTCTTATTACACCCATTATTCCTACCTTCATTTTTATCTAGTTTGTATTGGTTTTGCAATTATCTTTTAATTCTTTTTTTTTTTTTCTTTTTATTATTTTTAACATTCTTTTTTTCTTTTGGGTAATGTTTCGATAAATTAAAATAAAAGAATCTATTTTTAAAATAGAAAAGAAAAACAATAAAACAAAAAGATTTTGGAGATTCTGTTTTAAAATTAACCTGTAAGAGAAGTCCTCATTTTCATTTAACCATTCTCTTCTTTTTCTTTTTTTTGAGATGCATTCTTAAAAAAAAAAACAGAATAAACTTACCAACACTTAACAATAAAAATTACATCAATGGAGTAGATAAATGATAGTAAAAAAAAAAAACAAAAATCAAATTGTCTTTAAATATTAAAAAATATATGTATGTAATAAGTATGTTTATCAATTTTGTTATGTTAAAGTGCATTCTGTACCACTTACACTCTTGAACTCTCAAATTTTTATTTGTAGGTTTGAGAGCTTAACACTATGTCCACACGAGACGAATTTTCATCATAATGCCTAATATAACGCTGGCAGAACAATTGTCAAATTTATATTAATATCAGTTCAAAGGGGTAGACGTTGATGATTTAATATTATGATGAATAATTCTTTATTGGTCATTCTGAAGGCAATAGATCCAAACGATTCTGTCTAAATGTTATTTTTTGAACTTTCATTTGGTTTTGATAATAATGATATAATAAAACAATCCCTAAGCTATAATAATTTAAAATTTTATTAAAAAAAATTATATAAAATGACTTTTCATATCATGATGAATTTATTAGTCTATGAGCTCTGATGATTATATCATAACGATGATATAATACTAATAAATGAAGTCTACACAGGATGAATTTTTATCATGATATAAATTTGACTTTCATCAAGATATAAATTCATCAGGTGTGGACTCCCTATAAGAAGTGTAAAAGTTTTTATCGACCCATATACATATCTAAATTTAATATTATTAATCCCAGCCTTCCAGATGACGCGTATGCCGGACGATTGAGTGATTTGCGTGTATTTTGTTTTTGTAACAAAATACGCGCGGACCTCGGTCGTCTGAAACAATCGTCATATGGAACGATGGGGTAAAATTTAGTTGAATGGGTTAAGAATCTTAAGATAAATGCGTTGAGTGTTGTGTTAAAAATTTCATTTTATGGTTTTTGAATTATTCTACTATAACTTTTTGTATAATGAATAAAATTACATCTTTAGCACAAAAATTCCGATTTTAAATATTATTAATTATTCACTGACTTATAAAAATATGTTAATTTCTATTAAAGTTTTATACAGTATGTTTTTATTATTAGTTTTAAGATTTGTTTTTTTAAGACAGCTTCAAAATATAACATACAAATATGTTATCGTGTTAACAAATTTAGGTTCAATTATCAACAGTGGAAGAAATGCTAATTTAGATTTATGTGGAACTTCCTTTAACCTTAAAGTTGGTCATGGTAATGTTCAGAGCATAAAACCAGCAAGTTGTTCATTACTAATCTTGACATTATTGCTGTAACAGAGACATGGCTAAAGTAACAATACCAGATGGTGCGGTTAACATTCCTGGTTATGCATTTTATCGGAATGATTGCCCTCAAAGAAGAGTTGGAGGTGTACTTCAGCATAAAATTGTTCAAACGGAGTCGCAATACGGGAAATGTGAAATGATTTTCATTGAAGTTTTAATAAATGAAATCTATATATTAGTTGGTGTTGTTTATTTGCCGAGAGGAAATGTAAACATTTTTGAATCGTTGGTAAGTAATACATTAGAAGGATATAATTATGTAATTCTGGTGGGTGATATCAATAATGATCAGTGTTTGGCTAAAAAACGAATTTTCTCTGTAATGCGTAGTGCGATTAACTGGTCAATCGGCTACAGAGGAGTGTGCTCTTAATGCAGAGCTCATTGCACGTAATAATTTACGGTTTTTAGGAAAAAGTTCCCTGTTTTCACAGAGTACATTCTGTTGTAGTAACAATAAAATGCTGAAATGTACCTTACATTGCGACCATGACCCATTCAATCAATAGAGCAATTCATTGACCAATCTACCACCAAGGGAAGCGCTCTTAATAAAAAGCGTGTTTTACGTACATAATTACAATTTAAAAAAACAAGTTCTCTGATTTCATAGATCACATTCTTTTGTAGTAACAATAAAAAGTTAAAAGGTATCGCACATTCCGTCGATGCTCCAGTCAATCAATAGAGTTTGATACTCTACTACTACCGATGAGCTCCTTCGCTCTCTCCTACACGCCGTCGAGTATCTTCAAAATAGTCTTTTGAGCATCAGCCCACACATAAGAGTCGTATTCCTTTTTTGGCCTGATAAAGGCGACATAAATAGTGGGGAGATCAGATGGAGTGAGGTATTTCTTACACCGTTTCAGAAAACCTAAGCACTTGAGTGCTTCTTTTGCGACTTGAAAATTGCCAAGAATATTAAGAGCTTTTGATTCCTTAATAACCACACATATGACCTATAATTATAAATGAGGTAGCATATTCAGCCGTATGCCTATGCGAAAGCACACAGCACTGGGTTTTACGAGGGTTAAATTGAATCCTGTTCGCAAGGCCCCATTCGGAGATTACGTAACGATCTCGATTAAATGTGCTTTTGCATTGCTCCAATTTCCGGAAGGTTTGCGAAATGAATATGAATGGCATATGCTACTGTCTTCTGTGAAAGAATAGATATAGTTGGAAGTCTGACGTAGGTCGTTAAGAAAAATAAAAAATAGGTAGACCCTTAATATTATGATATTTTAAGTTTAGAGATTAGTTTTCTAAATGAGCAGGTTATATATGCATTTCCTTTGTTTTTTTATTGTGACTTTAATTATTAAACTGTTGTCGTGACACCATCTTATTGCGATGTCTAATTAGTTTTGCATTTTGTTTGTTGCGTTCACTATGTTTTATCTGCGGCAATAATAGCTGTATCATCAGCATACGTAAAGGTTTTATGTTACGCTAGAGACATATAGTTTGCTCGTAAAACCCAGTGCTGTACGGCTTAATGTACTACCTCATCTATATAATGGGTGATATATGTAGATATTAAGGAATCTGAAGTTCTCGATGTTCTCGGCATGAAAATTCAATGCGATGTTCGGTGGAACAATCCTGTTTTTCATGTCGAAAAAAGAAGCATTCAAGAAATACTTCACTTCGCCTGATCTCTCCGCTATCAATGTTACCTTTATCAAACCGAATACAACTCTCATGTATAGGCTGGTGATCAAAATACTATTTTGAAGTTACTCGATGGCGTGTAGGAGAGAGCCAAGAAGCTTGTTACTACAACAGAATGTGCTCTATGAAATCAGGAAACTTGTTCCTAAAAACCGTAAATTATTACGTGTAATGAGCTCTGCATTACGAGCGCATTCCTCTGTAGTCGATTGACCAGTGAATCGCGTTACGCATTACAGAGAAAATTTCTTTTTTTTAGCCGAGCACTTTGTGAAATAAACTCCCTGCAGAGTTTTTTCCTGACACTTTCAATTTACAAAAATTCTAATCAAATATCCACAAGATCTGCACCCCCTATCCCCCTTCCCACAACCTAATTTCCTAATTCTCGCACAATGCTGTGGCTGCTGTAGTCAAGGGGGTAAGCTCGTTGACTACAAACCTGGTTGTTCAGGGTTCAACCCCTGCGGCAACAAAGTAACAAAAATGTTTTCTGTTTTGTGGTATAAATTCATATTCACAATTAACATTAAAACATGCAGCCTCCTTCGTCGGTACTTCTTCATAGCATATTTTCCGGCGAAGTAAAATAACTAATAAAACGGCTATATCTATCTTTCTCCTTTCACAACCTGTCTTATCTCTCATCTATCCCTTTCCTAAAGAATGTAGGACGGTTACGAAAGTAAATAAATAGGCATTATTGCCTGAAGTGCTATTTCTCTAAAACAAAAAAAAACAAAAAATTGGGGATCATTCCCTGAGTGCTGGTCCTAATAAAAAAAATTAATGATAATGATAATAAACAGCAAAAACTCAAAGAAGACATACTTACATAGTAATAATAGAACAAGTTAATTCATACAAATATCTAGGAGTATATATTGACAGTAACCTTAAATTGAGCACGTTTTAAAAGAAACTCTAAAAAACATCATACATGATTTAATGTTTTAGTCATTGTGCTACTTACAGTGTACAGGGTTGAACATATTTTTTCCCTAAGTCATACATATATTCATCATGGCATTACAGAATGAGGAGATGTTAAATATAGCAGTACTCTACAAAAAAATCGCAAAACCGAATTCTAAAAATTCTATGAAGGGATCACTATTATTCTAGAAACACATATTATCCAACAAGAACTAAAACAAACACCATCGTAAATATCAATGTAGCAAATATTCAACACCACAACTTCATTAAACAACAGTATACCCATTTTCTAGAAAAATCCGGATATTAAACAATCCCACTAAAACTAGTGAAGGCAACGAAAAAGAAAAACAATAACAACTACAATATAACACGATATTCAGCATCATTACCACACTTTAACTTCATGAAACAGGTTAAAGACATTAATATTATAGATGTCAAAGATATTTACAATAAACCATTTCTAAAGTTTATTTAATGTCACAAAATCCTTACAGAAAATTGATCACTCTCATAACACATGCCCAAGGGAGATTCAAAATTACACGCTTTGCAAATGAATATGGCAGAAGCACCCTTTGTGTAATACTTAAATAGTATAGTTAAGATAAAAGAAAAATTTAAAAGATATAAAGTGATAAAGTCATGTAAAGTGAATTAAAATATGAAATAAAAACAAGAAGTTAATTACATATTACAAATAACGCAGGCCGATAAACATTTGGTGCCACGGATTTAAGATTTGATTACGATTATGTCTTATCACGTGATAACAATTCTGTAAAGGTACCCATACACTACACAATGATATTGAGTACTTTATTGCTTTAATTATTGACGTTATGATCCCTACTACTCAATAAGTTTATCTATATTTTAGAGCAAAAATGATGCAATTTTTTTTTGGAATTTTTATATTCATGTATAAAAAGTACACAAAACTATATTTTTTCATCTTACAAAATTATTTAAATTTAAAAATACTAAGTATTTTGATATTAAATAATTTAAATAATGTTTAGTGACAATCATCATTGTACAATATTGTCAACACATTACAAAATATTCTTTTTTGCGCCATTTGAATCAAAATACTGTTGATTTTGTTCGATAGATTGTGCAAAGTGCTAATATAATATACACATTGGCAGTTTTATTGTACAAAATCAGTTATTGCACAATTATATTGCATTGTATTTTTTGTATCGGCTCTAGTTTACAAGATATCAAAATTTTTTTTCAAAGGAATATCGATTTATTTACACTTTTTAAATCAAGAAATTGTTTTTGAAGGTAATTTTCTAGAGTTAAATTGATCTGAATCGTCACGGATGATTCCCCAGCAGTAATCAGCTATTATATGAGTATCCCATCTGGTAGAATAGTTCGCCTTGTTTTTCACTATGTTGAAAATTATCTATATGATTATGGGGATAGTGTACTTTTATGCTCATATTAGATTCTAAATTTTGAAACCTAAGCAGTATTTGATGAACTAATTCTAGATAGTTTTCATTCTTGTGGTATCTAAACAATTTTTGTATGACTGCTACATAAGTTGTCCAAGCAATTCGTTCTAAAAGTCTTGAAAGCTTTAAAATTGATGGAGTCTTTAATAAATTGACGTATTTCGGGTCCATCAAATATTCCTGCTTTAAATTTCTCAGTTCTAAATCCTGGAAATTTCTATAAACTAAACTGAAAACATTGACTATTTCTGCTTAGGTCTTTAGTAAATTGCAGAACCAATTACTTATTCACCAAAAACCAGACTATCTATCATAGGCCAAGTTTTTGTATCCAACGGCTTGCTTTGGCTCGACTACCCAAGAAACAAATACCACAAAATTAATTTGTATAACCAGAGTAATTGACCCTACAAAAAATTAACCATCTTTTAATCGACACAGATCACCCAATTATGTTTAACATATTTTGTTTAAAATAACAGATATGAACTTGCAAAAAGCTACGTACTTTACTTTGATCTTTTTTTCTTTTCTGTAAGAGGTAAGATATCATTTTTATTATAAATCGTTATTCGTAATGATACGTGTCGGAAAAGATTTTATAAACATCAGTTACAAACAAAGCTGCACCAAAAAAAATCACATCAGCACATTAGCAGAAACGGACAATGATTTATCAGAATCTGTGGACGACGGAAATGATTGCAAAAAACAAGAATATGCTAATTTTAATGCTTTAGTTGAAGAAACTTTTATACCGAAACGTTATCACTGTGGTAGTCACACTATAAACTTAATTGCAAGAACCCCTGCAAGAACTTTCTATCGAAAAAGTCACTACATCGAATATGTGTCTTTTAGAAGTGTAAAAAGGGTGTCTTTAACAGTATCGAATATGTAACTTCTAAAACTAACGCATTTCTGCCTTATTTAAAACGGAAAATGCAAATTCTAACATAATAGAAAGGATTAAAGCTAATTACTAAATTTAAAGAATTTGTAAAAATAGAATGCGTTATACGATATAGAGATTAGAAAATTTTGCTAACATAAATCTACTTACAGCTACATACCTCTATACCTTTTTATTTTATTTAATCAATTTCTTTTTTGTAATTTTTCTTAACGTTTTTCACACTCATTTAACAAAACCGATACTAATGTTTTTGTTTATCTGTTACATTAATTAATAAGCGATTCCCATTCAATTTGTTTGTGTAAATTTTTGACCAATCAACTTATCACCTGAAAGTTGAAAAAAATTACTCTTAATGCAAAAAATTTAAGGGGAAGTGTTTTTGTCTTTTGGTCCAATTACCTTCTGGTAGAGACAAATAGTGATTGTTAGAAGAACTTAATTCGACAATAATGTATGTTGTTTTTGTAAAATTGACTTTTTAATCTAAAAAAGTAACGAAGAATTGACTTCTATCTAAAAATGCTCTATAAAATGCTGGCAGTGTAGGAACGGCTCTTGTCATATAAACTTGCGGTAGAGATGAAATAGTGTTTGTTAGAAGATCTTAATTCGACAATAATGTATTTTGTTTTTGTAAAATTGAGTTTTAATCTAAAGAAGTAATGAAGAAGTTACTTCTATCGAAAAATGCTCTGCAAAATGCTGGCAGGGTATATTTTTTTTACAATCTAAATTTTTATCGCCCAAACTAATGCAGAAAACGAGATAGTTAGCTTAACTAATTTTACTAATTTTTTTAAACATAGAAAACGAATTAAAAATAATCTATTTTAAAAATTTTATTGTAACTACTTTTTAATTTTACTTAACAAATCTCTTTTAAATGACCTCCGCACGAAATAACAAATAAAAAAATAAAGATTGAAGCGAAAGCAATGTATTTTACAGAATACATTTGTTACTCTTCATTGGTTACTCTTTAAATTCAAGGCCCATAAATTATTAAATGAGCACTTAACATGTTTACAACAAGCTGCAAAACAATTGCTTCAAGTATTTTTAACGACTTCAGCATTTTTTTAATTTAACTAAAGAATTTACGATGCAATTGTTGCTTCAATGTTTCACCCAAACGTGAAATGGAAATGCGATTGGTTTTATATTTCTTGTCCATTTTTAGCCAGTGTTTATAAGAAAGTAATATTTAAAAAAAACCTTTAAAATGCTTAAACTTTTAATGCCATGTTGTTATTTTTGTAATCTCAAGAAAAGTTCCTTTCGACGACCGAGAATCTTTATAAAAAAACTATAGAGAGCATGAAAAAAACCAGTATATCGTTAGTTTAAATGAGAAGCCATGTAACTAGATACATTTGTATTTAATACACAAAATTTGAAAAACAGATTTATGTGTTGTTTCTATACTACAGTTGATCAACTCGTCTGAAAAATTTGTATGAAAAGCACTAATTTTTTTGAATTATTTTCGTATAAATTGTTCATACGAGTTAATCGTCTGTAATATAGAAACATCACATTAAATTTTTTGTTTTTTACATTTTTCTTCATTTGAGCTTACGGTATATATTTTTGTATTAAAATCCCATCCCTATAAATTTATAGACCTAAACAAGGAAACCATGGCAACTCGTTTATTTGATCAAATAATTTCCCTTTCAAACACTTCTGAACATTCAAAAACCTTTTTTATAGTGCGTTTTAAATATATTTTAATAAAACATTGGTAATTTTAAACACAAAAATGTCTTTGGTCTATATAACACATCATAATGAAAATATTTTTAACGCGGACAAGCGAAAAGATTACAATACAGCAAGAGATAAAATTAAATACATTTCTCAATTTCGAAAAGTTGTTAAGGAAGAAAAACAAGCAAGGCATGTTGTTGATTTGCCAGATAAAAAAAAGCTTGTAACAAGTGCAATTAAAAGTAACCATCAAACAATGGGATACGCTCAAACTCCGGTAAATTTACCATGCAATTTTCTAAGGAAAAACAACGGCGTAAAATGGCAGAGGCTTAACGAACATAAATGTCCACCTAAAAGAGAAATACCACCAGTCCCATCATTTGTACGATCACCACCTAACGCCTCAGCTAAAGAAATCAAAAAGGATATAGTTAAAAAAGAAAAAGAAGACTTATTATGTCCGCATACAAAATATTTTAAAGGTCATAAGCATCGAGCTAATTTTGTGGCCATAAATGTAGACAAGATGAAAAATTTAAAGTCCAAAAAGCCATTGCCACATTATGTAGATACTCCTCAAGGAGATAGGCATAACTTAGTAAATTCTGGTTTGATGCCGCAATATATATGTTCAAAAAATTTTGCCAAAACGCCATCTTATTTGGATAAGCGGAAAAAAATTTTATCAAAATATAAAGCTCAATGTCAAAAATCATTATTAGAAACTGAAAACGAATGTTCACATTCAGATCGGTATGCAGGAGTTAAGAAATTAACTCAAGAAGAACGTGAGGATATACTAACGGTAAAAAATCACATACTGCATTATCATAATCGACACAAACTAAAATAAGTTTTTCTGTTTAGGGTCTTAAAACTAACTTTGCCGAGCTATTCAGAACCTACCAGGGTTTATCTTTGTATACTGATACTATTGCAAAAATAAATCAGAAAAGCAAAATCGAAAAGAGCTTACGTCAATTGGAACAAGATATTTATTTAATTGAGCACAATCCGGAAATATATGTTTCTGAGTATTAGAATGTATTTTTATCTACAAGCAATAGCTTAACTTTTGCAGCTATAGTAGTACTTTCAATGTATATTTTTAGCAAATCTTTATTAATAAATTAAAATTCGTCTTGTTTCAACAAAAATCTACAATAAATGCATGTTACGTCGTCATCAGTTGCATATAATTCCTGGAGTTTAGCGGCCTCATCGCTTCTGGCCAATGCATTACAGTGTGGACAGTATTTTGTTTGAAATATTACAAGCTGGAATAAAAAGAAAAAATCAAAAATATTAAAATTCAATTAAAGATTGTATAAAAACTATTGACAATTAATAGTCGGGAATACTGTTTAATTATTTCGATTTATCGTATAATTCCTACCAGACCTGAGGGGATTTAATTACATTCCAATTACAATTACAAATTACAAGTAATTGTAATTGAAATCAGGGACTTAAGTCAATTACAATTATATGTAATTGTAATTGAAAAAATTTCAATTACAATTACTTGTAATTTGTAATTAAAAATATCCAATTACACATTACATGTAATTGTAATTGGAAATTTTCAATTACAAATTACATTTAATTGTAATTGTAATTAGGCAATAATCATTACTTGTGCTTAAATAAAATTCAATTACATTCCTAAAAACATTAAGTGTAACTAAAAACTCTAAAAATGAACTTTTAAAACGTTTCGGATAATTTCAGCAAGTTTATTAAAATTTATATTAAAGCTCAGAATAATATTACGGTGAGGACGTAAATGAAGGTAATAATCGCTTACGAAAAATTAAAAACTTTGATTTTGTTTACATATTTTATCATTTTATATTCCATAGTCATAAATACATCCGATTGTAACGAAGAAAGTAGTTTAAAATTTGAACTTAACCCTTTACTTGCATGATCTGAATTTATCTCTTAAGTGCCTCAAGAATTATCCTACAATATTAAGGCTTTTCTACGATCAAATACTCCCTTAACATTTTCAGCGCCAGTTGAAAGGTTGTTTTCATTCCCTAGTATAATTTTAACACATAGGCGACAAAGTTTAACAGATAAAAATTTTGAAAAATGGTTTTATTTAAAGCAAATAAAAATTTTGTTTAAGTTTGTACTTTTTTAGTATGTTACATATACATATGTATGTGCTATATCTCCCTTAAGGTTGTTATTATTTTTTGCATGTTTATTATGTGTATGTAATTGATGATTTTTGTAATTAAATATTTTTTTTTACTAAAAATAATTAAAAAAGTAATCATTACACAATTTTGTTTCAATTATGTAATTGAATATTTCAATTACAATTACATGTAACTTGTTATTGGATTTTTTCAATTACAAATTACAAGTAATTGTAATTGAAATCAGGTAGTAAAGTCAATTACAATTATATGTAATTGTAACTGAAAAAATTTCAATTACAATTACATGTAATTTGTAATTGTATGTGTAATTAATTACAAATTGTAATTGGCATCCCCCAGGTCTGATTCCTACTTATGATTTTTGTTTTAAAATTTATTTGCTGCATGAAAATAAATTTTACACTAAAAACAAGTAAGAGTACTACCTTCGACAATACCGAATCTTATATATCCTTCACCATGTAGGTATAACCACACGTACATATTAACCGGCATAAGTTCTTTTCTACCATTAAGTTTTCTTCTCAAAAGAAGCGTCGAAAATTTTAAGTGCTTACAAAAATTCATATGTCTAAATATTTTTTGTGAATGACTAGAAAAAATGAAACGTAAAAAGTTATTCAAAAATAAATAAGATATTTTTTCCAGTAAGACAGTTATTGTTATTGTATAACATTTTTTTTTTTTTTTCAATAAAAGGAAACAAAAAATTAGTAAACAAATAGTATGATTTGACAATAAAATCCGCATCCGTCGCTGCACCACAATTAAGAGTACAACCTTATGGTTGCGGTGCCGGATTCCGCATCTCAGAGAAAAAACAAATAAAATGAGTTGCTGCGACGGATGCGGATTTTATTGTCATATTTTATTGTTTGACTAATCATTTTTTCTTTTATTTTATTTAAAAAAAAATTAACAAATTTTTAAACAATAACAATAATTTTCTCACTGGAATCAATATCTTTTTTTATTTGTTTTTGAATGACTTTTTACGTTTCTTTTTTCTTCTTTTTTCTTAGTCATTCACAAAAAATATCAACACATATGATTTTTCCCACCAAAAACATAAAACCGTGGAAACATGATTAAAGAGAATAAATTGAAAATTGAGAGTTTGAGCAAAAACGCATAGAAATTAAAATAGATTCTTATTTCGTGCGGATTCGTTGAGCGTTTTATATTGTCAAAACTTCATATAAAAAAAACAACCGCATCCGCAACCGTGAGGTTGTATTTCTACTCTAATTCCTACTTATATTGAGATTTTTAAATTTATTTGCTGTGAATAAGTAGTGGTAGTAGTAGTAGTAGTTGTTGTTGTTGTAGTAGTAAATACAATTCCTGCAGGAATACAAACTTTTTACGTTTCTTTTTCTTCTTTTTTTCCCTAGTTATTCACAAAAAATATTAACAGATATGAATTTTTGTACTAAAAACAATAAAACTGTTTTCTTGTTTTTTGTATTTTTTATTGCCTTTTCTTTTTATACCACAAAAAGTGGAAAAAGGGTATACCTAAGTTATTCATTCCGTTTGTAATTTCTACAATATCCATTTCCAAACCCATAAAATACATATATTTTGAGCATAGGGAAGTCGATTGAGCAATGTCCGTCTGTCCGCTAATATTCGGGTTGAAATTAAATTTCCTAAGGCACTAGATAAGCTAGAGAAATTTTTAATACGCCAATTGATCAGACATAGCACCACGCCTGTCTCTTATTTTTCCAAATCTTTTGTTTAACATTCGTTTGATTCCTGCAGATGGATGTGTTTTCTACTTATTCACCTCTTACTATTTATTCACCACAGTTATACTAACTTCAGTAGTCAAGGTGGTTAACACGTTGACTACAAACCTGATTGGTTAGGGTTCAATCCCTGCGGGAAACGAAAAATAAAAATATGTTTTTTTCTGTTTAATAGTATAAATACATATTAAGAATTAACATTTAAACTGAAGTCTCCTTCGTCGATACTTCTTCATAACATATTTGCCGGCGAAGTAAAATAACTAATAAAATGTCTATAGGTTTGTCTATCTTTCTCCTTTCCCTTTCCTAAAGAATGTAGCACGGTAACGAAAATAATTAAATAGATATTATTGCCTGAAGTGCCACTTCTCTTGAAAAAAAGCAAAACTTACAATTTTCGACGTTTTTTTTTTTTTTTAAAAAAACCTAATTGAAGGAAAGAATTTTTGATGCCGATTTGTAAGTACATTTGTGCTCATATAATTAAGTCCCAAGTATATATTTTTGGGTATTCGTTAAAGAAATCTTAAGTACATTTTTATCGAATGTGATCAAATTTTACTGGAAAGTACCGTTAGTTTAGCATTTGCATTTATAATTTATTTGTTAAAAAGAACGTTCTTACCTCGATTATAAAGGGTCCGCCATCTAACGTTATTTTTTCAACTAGTGCTTATTTTGTGAATTGTAACACTTAGCTCATGTCTAATTTGACAGGTAATTAGTTTCATCCTTCTGCTGAACGAATGTGGTTGTGTATACGCTTGAACAACGATAGGAATCATTGCGACATTACTTTAAAAATCACATTACTGTGTGCGAAAATTGCGTACGGATTTTGAAAGCGTGAAAAGCCAAAAACAGTGCGTACACCCGAGAAAATTGCTGCTGTGGCAGAAAGTGTGAATGAAGCGCCATCAACATCAATTCAGCGTCGTTCTCAACAATTGAACATTTCGGAGACGAATTTTTCATAAAGACCTTGGTAAGACGCCATATAAAGTCCAATTGGTTCAAGATTTGAAGCCAGCTGACAATCTAATGCGTTTCTTATAGCATTTTCAAAAAAAAAGTTATTGGGCGGAACCATGGCGCAATAATACCAGGTGAATGCATTACCTTTTTCGTGTATTTTTTTGGTAAAAACTTACTCGAGCTGTCAAAAACGTCTGGCAATATGTGTGTATGTATCCCAATATATTTTCAGTGGCTTTCTTGTTTTTTACAAATACATACACACATATTGCCAGACGTTTTTGACAGCTCGAATAAGTTTTTACAAAAGAAAATTAACGTAAAAGCTAAAACATATGATGAACACATGATCTGATGCAGTCACCTGTTTGATGCGTCTTGGGCATACCCTTTAGTTGATAATATTTGAAAAGGTCACTATACGTGTGCTCACACAATTAAGTTACTTTATTTCTGCAAGGTATATTCACATTTTATTACAGGAAATATCATAGGTATATATAAATTAAAGTTAATTTTTAGAACATTTGTGGTCGGAATCGCAATGGGAAAAACAAATCATCAACTTAAGTTGAGAGAAAAATCATTTGGGAGGCATATAAAAATATGGAAATATTGCGAGAGTTGCTGTCCAACACTATAAAAAAAATTAACACATTTGAAAGTTTGCCACGTAAGAAGGCAAGAAAAACTACCCCTAATGCGCAATTAGAAAGATACAATGACATTAAAATATCTCCCCAAACCGTACGTCGCCGTTTGTAAGAAAATTCTTTCAGCGGACAAATAGTTAGAAAAAACCGAATGTATCGAAAAAAATATCAAGCAAAGAATGACGACGAGTCCGAATTTAACGTGTTTAGCAGTGATGGTAAACCATATTTCAGACGTCCTCCAAAGCAAGAAAATAATCCAAAGTACACCAAAAAAAAAACCGTAAAGGATGGTGGCTCATCTGTCATGGTGTGGGGTTGCTTTACCTCATCAGGTGTTGGTCCAATCTGTAAAATTGATGACAAAATGACGGGCGATATGTAAAAGAGTATACTGGAAGAGAATTTAGATAGTGATTACACTGATTCATTCCTTAGCATGGACATTTAAACACGATAATGTCAAAAAGCACTGCTCACGCGTAGCCAAAATTGGATTTCATCAAGCAATATCAAAGTTCTAGATTGGCCAGCACAAGGTCCGATTTAAACCCCATAAAAAATCTATGGAGGATCATAAAGAGGGCTGTAGCAGCACGAAAACCAAATGTACTTGTTTCGATTTTTTGATTTTAGATAAGAACAAATTTGCCAACTAAAATGTTTCAAAACATGGTAATATTTATAGTTGTAGACTTTTTCAAATATGAATCCATGCCACGTAGAAGTCTTAAATATTTTTTGTAAACATATGTTTTTACATCACTGCTTTATTTACCGACGAAAGCAAATTTAATATTTTCCGCTCGAATAAACAATCATACATTTGGAAAAAACAAACGAAGAGCTTTAATCTTGCAATCTTTGTCCCACAGTTAAGCATGGCTATGGAAGTGTGATGGGTAAGTAGTCTATGTGAGCTGCGGATCCGGAACAGCTAGTTTTTATATATGGAGTAATGGACCAGTACTACTATATAACAATATTAAAAGAAAATTTGATAGCTAGCGTTAGAAAGTTGGGCATTTCAGATAACTTTAAATTCTACCAGGACAATGAATCAAAGAATTAAGCTTACAATAATTGTATGTGGCTATTGTACAATTGTCCCAAACTTATGGAAACACTATTACTTACTCCTGACATAAATGTTATAGAAAATTTGTGGGCGTACCTGGAGAACAAACTAAAATCGTGTTTGATTTCTATCGTCACAGAATTGAAAAAAAGAATGGAAAAAAATGATCCCGATTACCACAAAAAACTAATAAATTCAGTTCCGAAGAGATTAAACGCCATTCGTAAAAACAAAAGACTTCCAACAAAATATTAGACAGAATATACAGTGACGGACTAAAGTATAGGCACAACAGTGATATAAAACTTAATTGTTGCGCAAAGACAACACATGTATTTTATGGCACAACTTTTTCTTGGATTACCTATATACTATTGTAAATTTTTAAATATTTATCATTTTTCGTTCCTTAAGAACCTCATTATTTATAGTATGTTAAAAATGTACAAAAAGTATCAATTTACTGTGGACAAAAGTATAGGCACATTTTTTCTAATATGGCATTATTTTAAAATTTCACAAATCTGTCAACTTTTTTTGCGCCAAAAATAAACAAGAAAGTGCCGTTATTTTATATTATTAGTTTTTGCAAGTGAAAATACGAGTAAAGTTCTTAGAAAGTGATTGAAAGTTACAAAAAAGGAAAACATGTCTCCAAAACAGTGTGAAACAACAGAAGCTCAACGAAAAGTGATTTTACATTTGTATAATCAAGGAAAATCTTTTGCCGAAATCAGTGAGTTAATGGATCAAAGCCGCTTTACAATCCGAACAATTGTAAATCGCTTTAAGGGTGAAACAAATTTTAAAAGTTCGAAACGTAGTGGTCGTCCACGTAAGCTAACGGAGAGAGAACGAGCCCAGGTAGTTAAAAAAGTCAAGCTGAACCCAAGAATTACTTCAACACAAATTACTGCAGATATAAAGAAGGATTTTGGCAAGAATGTGCATCCAAAAACTGTTCAGAAATCGCTGCATAAAGCTGTGTACAACTCTCGAGTAGCCAGACGCAAACCATTAACATCTTTTGTTAATCAGAAAAAGCGTCTGGACTACGCAATACAGTTTGCTGACAAGCCACTCACGTACTGGGATCAAGTTCTTTTCTAAGATGAGAGTAAGTTCAACATTTTCCGTCCTGATGGGCACATCAAAGTGTGGAGAAAGCCAAACACTGAATATGCTGCAAAAAAATCTATACCCAACAGTAAAACATGGGGCCGGGGGCGTTATGGTATGGGGCTGCATGTCTGCTGGTGGTGTGGGGGAGCTTGTCTTTATTGATGGCGTAATGGATAAGGCGGTTTATTTGAATATTTTAAAAGAAAACCTAAAGAAAAGAGCCGAAAAGCTCAATTTGCCTCAATCCTTCACATTCCAGCAAGACAATGACCCGAAACACACGGCTCATGACGTGAAGATGTGGCTTACTTACAAAACATCACACGTTTTACCACATCCCCCGCAATCTCCCGACTTGAACCCGATCGAGCATTTATGGGAATTATTGGACAGAAAAGTTAGAAAACGTTCCATATCTAATAAAAATGAACTGAAGGCTGCTTTGATTGAAGAATGGCCAAGTATTGACGCCAATGTAAGAAAAAACTTAGTACATTATATGCCAAATAGACTTCAAGAAGTTATTAAACAAAAGGGATTACCAACTAAGTACTAGTAAAATCATGTAACACATAATATTTTTATTTTGAAACTAATGTGCCTATACTTTTGTCCAACAAAAAATTTACCTTTTTATATCTTTACTAGAATATTTTTTATGAAAATTAAATTTTTTATTTTATATTGTTAACTTTTTCTTAGTTACAACTTAAAAAATCATAAAAAGTTAATGAAATAAATATTTTTGTTTGTTTTGATATGAAAAAGTTTGAATTTTTTTTATTTTATGTTCTGTGCCTATACTTTTGTCTGTCGCTGTATATAACTGCACACATGTGTTAGATAAATTAACTTGTCAACAAAATTTCTTTGTAAAATAATATCTAGTTACCTTTGATAAGTTAATTAAATACATAATTGATTTTTTTAATAAAAATTTTTCATTCTACTATTAAAACTTCAAATAAGAGTGTTGTGATTCTTGGGTTCCAATAACATGAGATCTTTTGCAGTATCCAGTTATTGTTTTGATGTTATATTTTTTAACTATATTTTTGTTATAACGCTTTGCGGAAATAATTTTTTTCGATTCTTGTTTTAGTTTTTTAAAAGGTTTATATACGTACGTCATTTTTTTAAACTTTTGCAACATTTCTTACGACTGAAAATCGTTTTTACCAATTTTTTTTAGTAAAATCAATTAAAACACAGACTTATTTTTTAAAAAGATGCTTTTCTCAAAAATTAAAAAAAAATTCATATCTTAAAATACATATTGATCAAAACGAAATGCATACATAGAATATATACATAATTAAAATATTACAGAAATAAAATCTTCGAATCAGTTAACACAATTATACATACCTGAGTACAAGAAATACTACATCTCTTAATTTCATGGTCCTGTTTACATTTTACAAAATTTGTTATGGCCTGACTACAAATCTTACAATATTCTTCATGGTTTGCAATAGTATTCGAATCGAATTTATATTTTTGAAACTTGGCCATTAAAAATTTCACAAACTTGTCGACTATCTTATGGGTTGCGTTTTCATCTTCACCGCTATTAATTGCAACAATATCATTTAATAAATGACTAAATTGCAATTGCATGCAAGATATAGATAGTTTCTGAAATTTCGAAAGTTTAATTTCTTTGCAATTAAGATGTTTTAAATAACGCAAGCGCCCCAAAATATGTAGCATCTGTAAAACAGGCTCCAATATGTGAAGTTCATTTTTAGTTTCTGATTTTAGTTTTCTAAATTTTACACTAAAAACAAAAAGCTGTAATTATTTACAGTAGAAAAACCAAACATACATTGTACAAAACTTACTTTTGATATGTGGCTATTTTACGTGTTATTATTAGTTTTATTTGCAGTTTTTGTAAAAATGCATCATTAATTTCATCTGGAATATCTAATTTTTCTAAATTTAAAAAGCCTTTATATTTATCAACATCCATATTATTGAAAATATCCAAATTAATAGCTAAGACTAAGTCTTGCGCCATATTCATATGTTTTAAATTCATATTAATTAATCGTAGAAAACTATCTTGGCTGCTTAATTTGCAAACATTGACAAATGCGGTTGTTGCTGAGTACTTTGATTGATTCACATAATCCTTGTTCCGGTAAAGCAGAAAGGACCATAGATTTTTTGACGATGAAGTTGCTAGTCCGAGTAATTGATAATTTACCGAGTCAAAATCATGGTCTACCATATGTTCTTCGATGACGAGTTCTTCTTTAGTTGGACACAAAATTTTAATATGTTTAACTGCACATGTAATGGTGGTAATGAGGAATTCTTTTTCATTTAACGATTCAATACCTGTGTGAGGGAAAAATTTCTTTAAATAAATCAAATTTGCATTAGAGTAAAAGATTTGGTTATAAATATAACAAGTAAGAGTTATATAGTCGGCTACTTGGAATTTTATATACCCTTCACCATATATATGAAACCACATGTGCATACTAATGGGCATGAGCAATTGTTTACTACCATTAAGTTTTTCTGTTAAAATAGGCTTTTTTCGAAAATTGTAAGTTTTGCTTAAGGTTGTTGTACCAGCTTAGTAAATGAAAAAGTAACTGTATTAGATCCTAGTTTAATTAAGTGGTGAATAAATAGTAAGTGGTAAAAATCATACTATTTTTATTTACTTTTTTACTTTACTGAAGAGAAGATAATAAAAATTAAAGGTAGGATTGGTATTTTGCCCGCTGGCTCGGAAGACATCTACCGATCTTGCTTAAATTCAATAGCGAAATTTTTGAAGCTATTGTCTAATCAATTAGAGTATTAGGGTATTTAATTTTCTCTAGCTCATCTAGTTTCTTGGCAAGGTTTATTTCAACACGAACACGGACGGGCATCGCTCAATCGACTACGCTATGCTCAAAAAATATATACTTTATGGGGTCGGAAATGGTTATTGTATAAATTACAAACTTTTCCACCTGTTATAAAAAGTTATCTTTATTTAATTCGTAATGCATTTAAGGCGTTTTAATATCGTGTGTTGATTCATACGCTAAGTTTTGAATTTTAGAAACCAATGTGTGTGAAAATAAATATGTCGAGTTATTTGTTTTTGAAATAACGACCGACATAAAACATATATGAGTATGAAGCTATACATATATGTTTGACGTAATGTCATACAAAGTAAAACACGAATTTGGTAAAAAATAAAATTTGAGTGACTTCAAAACTATCTAAATTGTAGCTAATCTAATTCACAAACTCAATTTGAAAGAAAAAATGTTTATATGGTGCGATAGTATGGTTTATTCAGTGCCAACTCTCCATTTGACCACAGTGGCCAATATCCTTCACAAAAATCACACAAATGTATGGCCCAAATTTATTTTCATCATTTTTTTTTGGAAAAAGTGTTTTTATAAAGCAATAGTATTAACCCTTTCCATTAGACCACAGTGCCCAAAATCCTTCAAAGAAATCACACATATGACCCAAAAGTATTTTTTTTACTACTCACAAACCCAATTTGGAAAAAATGTTTATATGGAACAATAGTATTGTACCTAGTGAACACCACCTATAAGGCTGTATTCCATGCTAGCTCTTTCTTTGTTCAATTTGGTCAAAAAATCTTAGAGACAAAAATTTGGTGAGCTGAATTTCAATAAAATAATTTTCATTTATGTACATAGATATAATTCAGAACGCTTTGAAATCTCTTAAATTTTGTTATTTGTTACAAAATTATTCTTAAAAATATTTTAAAATGTTTAAATAAAATTCACGTTTATATACAATATAAAAGTTTATTTATGTCACTATAATCTAATATTGAGGGAATAACCATAAGTGTATTGTGTTTAATAAAATCTGTCGAAGACGAAAAATACTTTTAAAAAAACCAAAAGCAAAAAGTTGCAATAAAATAACCTTACTTTTACTATTCATTGATTCATTGCAAGATAAACACTGAATGTAAGAGCTGCTTGCAAACTGAATTTTTTTTTTTACCTGCTGTAGCTGGTTCTGACACTGTTGCTGATTGCATACTGTTATCAACTCCAGGACTTTAAAATAAACATGCCACCCAACACACAATGTGGGACGTGCGATAAAAATATAGCAAAGTCGCAAGGAAGTTTAGATTGCCACTCATGTCTAAAATATTTTCATGCTAGTTGTGCGAATATCTCGTTAGATCTTCTCAATACTATCGCAAAAAGTAAAGGATCTCTTTAATTTACATGTGATGCTTGTAAAGTATATCCACCTGCTAGTGAAGAGAATTCAACATCAATTCGTAGTGAACTTCGTCATGGGCTAGCTGATATCCAAGCTAAGTTTGACGCTATTATGGCCGAGGTTAAAAACGAATTTGGTTACAAATTTAAAGAACTCAAAAATGATGTGGACAATTGTAATAACACGATTAAATGTGTAGATAATTCAACTTCCAAAAAAATACAATATTTAGAGGTTCAAAATGAAATTTTGCACAGGCGCCTAAACAGAGCTGATATTATCATCAATGGAATTTTACAGAATCAGGAAAATATCATTGATATTGCCTTAAAAATTTTTAACTCGTTAAAAGTGGATGTCAATGAATCGGACATCAGCCTATGTCATTTTTTATTTTTTTTATTTATTTCAGTTGTAATACAATAAGCCTAGGAGGCCGAAAGCGTATTACTAGACAATTTATTTTATACATTGTATTTACATTGTTACATAGTATTTGTACATTAATAATATATAAAAAATAGAGATCATAATAAAAAATATGTATATATACACTGTTTCAGGTAGTTGTATTAGGCTTTTATTTAGCAGTATCTAAAGCCAATTTGGTACACAATTGCATCCGAGATACGACAAAACCAAATGTAAATATCAAAAAATATAACTAGGCGATGTATAGGTACACATGTTGCACAGAGCAGAGAGAAAAAAAAAATTTTTTTGTTAAGAATTATTTTCACGGAAAAAGCGAAGAAGACGTTTTTTATACAAGTTACAAGAGTCTGAAAAAGAGCGTAGCTCGCGAGGTAAAGAATTCCAAATCCTTGCTGTTCTAATAAGAAAAGAACGTTCGAACACAGAACATGTAATAAGCGGGATGATAATTTGAGGGTTTCTTGTTAACGTGGAAAAAAAAAATCTGATAGAAAGATAATATGGAGACCCAAATTTAATGGTTTTGTAGAAAAACAGTAGAACTCTTAGAGAGATGTATTGTCTTAAATTGCACCCAAGGAATTCAGCGACGTACTGGGAAATATGTTCATGATAATTTATGCCATAAATGAATCTCGCAATTCTGTTAACTAAAAGTTCTAGCTCACGTATATTATAAGGAAAAGTGCCTGCACCCACCTCAATACAGTAGTTTACGTTAGACATAAGTAAAGTATGAGCAAAAAAAAAAAATCAAGAAGAACGAACTCTCATGGAAGACATACTGTAGGTACAGAAACAAAGTTAAAAGTGTACTACGAAGATTAAAAACTAGGTACTGGACGGACAAATTTGGTAACTGCAGCCATCGCAAAATGTGGAAAATTATTAACAACAAAAGGGGGAATATGAGTATAAATCCATTCGATGTTCACAGCCCTGAAAATTTCAATGATTATTTCATTGCATCACAGTCTAACTTGGGGGAAGGTTTTGGGTTTAGATGCATTACCAAGGAAGAACTTTTACGATCAATATCTCTTGTCAAATCCAATGCTTTAGGTCCAGATAACATCCCTTTGAAACTAATTAAAAAGTTTCTCCCATTTATAGCAGACTATTTATTATACATCTTCAATTCCGTATTAACCACATCCACTTACCCCGATATGTGGAAAATTGCACGAGTAGTTCCAATAAAGAAAAAAACTGTTTGCTCTTCCTTACATAATTTCAGACCAATCAGTATACTATGCTCCATGTCAAAAGCATTCGAGTTGATAGTTAAAGAGCAAATTTGGGAATATCTGAACTTAAGAAATTGCGTAAGCAATAGACAATTTGGTTTCAGATCTGGATTAAGTACGTCTTCTTTATTGCTTAGCTTAAAGGAAAAAATTCGAGAAAATATAAACGCAAGAAAAATTTCCACATTGGTGTCACTCGACTTAAGCAAAGCGTTTGATACTGTCAACTATAATCTGTTTATAGAAAAACTGCACTCCAGGTTTAATTTCTCTTCATCATCCTGTAAATTAGTATTCCCCTTTTTAACTGGTAGGCGTCAATTTGTTGGTTACAATGGAAACAATTCATCGTTAAAAATCTGTTCCTGTGGAGTACCGCAGGGGTCTACTTTGGGCCCATTGTTTTTTCTAATGTTTATGAATGACTTCATTGATTATGTCGCAACCCTGCAATGTCAACCTTATTTATATGCAGATGACATTAACCTGTTATTTACTGGCGATAAACAGTTTTTAAATTGTCACCTAGAGACAGTTAACTATGTTCTATCGAGAGTTTCCTTCTGGGCAGACAAGAACAAAATTAGTTTTAATCCCATCAAAACTAAAGCTCTTTCATTTGGTTCAGCTGATAACTTATTTTACACAATGAATATCCATTTTAACAACTGCCCAGTACAATTTGTTGAACGTTTAAAATGCCTAGGCGTTGTGATAGACAAAGACCTTAATTTCAACAACCACATCTCAACAGTAGCGGCTAAGGTTGGCTACACCCTTCGCTCACTGTATAACCTAGACTGTTTTATACCCACTAATATTCGAATCAAGTTATCACATTCTCTACTGCTGTCGCATATCATATATTGTCTTGAAGTGTATAGTTGCACAACTGGAGTGAATATAAGATATTTGCAAGTAATATACAATCGCATCCTACGATTTATTTTTAGACTTAAGATTTTGGACTCTGTATCCCGGTATTCAGTTCAGTTTATAGAATGTTCATTTTGGCAATTGATCAACTTGAGGACTCTACTATACGGTATAATAAAAACGCAAAAACCCTCATCCCTATCAAACATCTATCAATTCTCAAGATCAACACGCAGTCCAATTATAATTATTCCAAAAATCAACTTCAGTATCTTCGAAAGGTCATTTCAAGTGCGGTCATCCAGAATTTGGAATGCTCTGCCAAGACATCTGAAAACTTTTAACTTATCTTTAACAACAATGAGATATAAGTACTTGGAATTCATCAAAAATAATGGATAGAATCAAATCGTTTTTTTTTTCTATCTCTCTTCTACAATAATCTTAAAATAAAATTTAAAAAATTTAAAAAAATATAAATTACAAAATTTTAATGTTTAACGATATCTCAGCCAATAATATATTAAAAAATAATAATGAAAAATAAAAAATGTATGTATAAATAAAATTAAGATGTACATAAATGTAGCGATGAATAAGAAATGAATTGTCATTATGTTACAATGAACTATTATGTAATAACGATCATTACCTATATATTGTGTTTATATTAATTATATATGGCCCTATGGGCTCGATTAAATAAATTAATGAATAAATAAAAATAAAAAATAAAATGTAAATCAATTTGTGTTTTTCTTTATATGATTTTACGTCAAACATTTTTAACTTCACACTCATATATGTATGGCTGCTAACCCCTAATCATCGTTTTTATGCGTTAGCACTTTCACATGCCACGTTTTCTTCCTTTTTATTTAATAAGATCTTTTATAGGAAAACGCTAAAATCAAAGCTGCAAAAGTTTGTGCTTACCAGTAATCTTTATGCCGCTTACATATAAAATTGAACTAGATAAAACTGCACCTTCCATATCCAATCGATATGCCAATATATGAGCTGTTTTACAAAATACCACCAAATATGATTCCAGTTCTACGCTGTAAGTAAAAACAGCCTTGCGACAGCTCATACGATCTGACTTACTCCACAAATAGTCCACTTCCTGAATATGGGTGCTTTCAAAGTTTATTTTCAATAGAAGAACTTTTCCTTGGACACAGCTGACTAAAATAAGATTGTTATATACAACAATATAACTTATACGATTCAATGACGATTTAAAGTGGCAATAGATTTCAAACTTGCAAGATGATTCATTATACTTAAGAGGTACTACATAACCAGCAGCTGTACCTAAGTAAATTACTATATCAGATGAATGTAAAGATATCGCAAAACAAGTGATTATATATTTATTCACAAAATCCTTAAATTCGTTGTATGTTTTTATATTTAAAGTTAATTCATTTATTGGAAATACTTCTGTCATTAAAATAGTTGATAAGTTTGTGTTTAACGGCAGCCATTCTTCAGTAATAAAAACTTTTTTAAAAATTTCACAATATCCATAACTCGTTAAAATGCAGCAAAAAGTCGTATCACTCTTAGTTATAATATTCGCTTCCAAAACTTTAGCTTTAAGAGGCTCCGTAGTACAATCTGCTGTATATATGGGATCTAAAGCCAATTCTTGTGATTCTTGTACAGTTCCAGTTTCGTATATCTTAACAAGATTGATGTTTTTAATAATCTTTTCCAATGGCTTAATTTGGCTAACTGCGATCTGTTTATTGCTATATGGCATAAGGATCATTGTATCGAACCCAGTCATTAATTCAAATATAGTGACATCATTAGAATTGCCTTTTAATACAATGCAGTTTCCGTTAGCATTTAAAGAGAAATCTTCTACAGAATCTAATTTAAGCTCAGATGTCGACAACTGTGTCAATTTCATTTTTGCTGTTTCGATTTTTTAAGCAGTATATTTATAACATACAGCCGCCAAATTAAGGATAATAATAATTATTTATGTATTTATAAGTATTCTTAAATATGTATATTATAAATCTCGTTGTAAGTTTGTTTGTTGGTGCGTCAATCGCGGCTAAGCGACTGAACCAAATTTCATGAAATTTAAAACACGAATATTTATTTTTTAATATCGGACCAGGAAGGGATAGGTTAGGTTCAGCAGGCAGCTGTGTCACCACAGCCCACTTCGATCCACTTAGTGGTCCCTTTGTGTTACCTACAGAGAAAAGAAAGAAAATAAGAACAAAAGAAAGTCAGGACGTAGAGGAAAACACCAGAGGTGAGAAAAAAGGAAAGCGGTAATTTTTATGTATCTGGACAAATTTTAACAAAGTCTCGGAAAATCGATTTTGATAAAATTCGAAACATAGAAATCCAACCTAATTTAATAGATTGGATTTGACATGTAAAACCTTTTCTGATGTTTTTAACATTTTGGAGTAGAGCCCTGAAGCAATCTAGGCTATAATATGTTATACAGTGCTTAGAAAGGCACTAAAATTAGCCAGGCATCGCCGGGTGCTATAAGTTAGTAGATTTTTAAAGTAAATATGCAAAATATAAATAATATTAGTGCTTGTCGATATTTTCCGAGTAGTGGGAATTTCTCATATTCAAGTATATTTATGTATTACTTTGTATTATTACGTGTTATTAGTATCCTTTCAAAGCTTTTCATCATTAAAGATATCTTTCAGGTGTTATATTTTTTTTTAATTTGTTAAATCTCTGAAACCCGACATTTTCTTGTTTTTTTTTAATTTTTCTTTTGTCTTTTTTTTTAATTGTTTCTGGCGTATTCGAAGTAAAACCCCGGTGCCTAAAAACCCCAAAATTATACCCAGGCATCAAAGGGTACTATGAACTAGTTTGAAATATTTTTTTCGAAATTATGCCTAATTGATAAGGGTTTTTTAATTTTATCTAACGCCTTGGTAAAGTAGATTTCAATACGAACACGAATGGACAGACGGACATTGCTCAATCGACTTCGATATGCATAATAACTACCTGCCGATTTCTCTATATGCAAACGAATACTTCTTTCGCATGCTTGTATTGAAAACAAAAATAAAATATAAAAAATTGTTTTTGTTTTCAATATAAATATACGAAAGAAATGTTCGTTCGCATGTAGAGAAACCGGCAGTAGGAATATATACTCAATGAGGTCGAAAATAGATATTGTAGAAATTAAAAACGGAATAAAAAATATATATGTATGTACATATATGTCTAATTTTTCAGAAACATCTTAAAGATATTAGTGCAATTTTTTGCTTAAAATTACGTTTTACAATCCGTAGGCAACTTTTTTGTTTTTGAAGAGGTACCCGTAAACTAAATTTAACCCAAATAAAAATGTGTAGAATTAAATTCAGTCAAAAATAATGAAAACGTAGATTTTAGTGATAATTAAAAATTTAGGCTTGAGCCCAGTTTATGGGCACCGCTCCAAAAGAAAAAAAATTGCCTACGGGGTGTAATAATTCCATTTCCAATAATACCCATATTGTCACATTCTGCCGTCAAATACTGGATATATGCCATATTAAACATTAAAACTTCGGAGGCCCATAATTTCGGAACTAAGGGTTGGCGCCAAATTTTTCATTTTACATTTTTTGCTTGGAATTGAATTTTACACCCCATAGGCAAGTTTTTTTTTCTTTTGGTGCGGTGCCCGTAAAAATTTATTTGCAATAAACCTAGCAATAATATTGCTTGTGCGTGCCACATTGAAATCTGCAATATATAAGCAAAAATTAAATGACATGATTTCTATTTATGTTTTGTTAATAATGTATTATTGTATTGTGATACTCCCAACAAATATAAGGCGACATCCTTATAGTGCGGTTACATTAGAACGAAATCTACTAGATTTGATATCTTTCCCTAAATCTAATTCGTTTACATTATATTTTTTGACAATAGCAAGATTTCATATTCAAAACAAAGAGAAAAATAGGCATTAAAACTTTTTATTTATACTTCAAAATAATTTTTGTACTATTATTTCTTCTCTTGAATACTTTTTTATTAAAAACACAAAGCATTACAAATTACAATTTTTTGTTTTTATTAATTTTGTTTTGTATTTTGATATTAATGTCATTTTTTGTTGCCAGCGTAGTAATTTTTGGTAATCTTTTCCAAAAATGCATAGTTGTTTCTAGTACAGATTTTGAGTATGTCGGTTAAAATCCATTCACCAATTCTGAATTTTGTGGGTGAGTAAACGAGAAATAAAATGATCCTACACTCCTTTTTCTTCCACAAAATTCAGAATTGCTGCAAGAAAAATTGACGTGTGTGAACTTGGTATTTTGTACTAGAAATCTTCTAAAAATCAACTAGATTTTGCTCGAAATCTCATAAAAACTAGATTTTGGTGTAATGTAAATGAACTATTAAGCTTTATGTCTTAATTATATTTTTAAATTAATTTTTCATAATGATCATACTTAAATTTTTAATAAAAATTTCCCAGGTCTGGTATTGAGTAAAACATCTGTTAGTATACAAAACGTTTTGTTTTTTAGAAGAGTGTAACCAGATCTTTTCTTACTATTTGACATTAAAACACTGCTTAGCAAACTACAAAAAAAAAAAATGTTAAAATAACTAGCAAGGTGGTTTTATAATTTGAAATTAAATTTCTTTTATTGACTTGTTAGTCTCTGTGCGAAAAAATTAAATATTTTTGACTATGGTCCATTTGGCACAGTGTTATTTTTGAACTAAATATGAATCAAATTTTTCGTATAGAGTTTGAAATAAAAAACAAATTTAAACTTTTGTTAACAAAGTCTATTTGCTTAAAATGGATATGTGAACAGCATAGATGTTATGTTTGTATTTTTTAAATTTATTTCTTATTTGTAATTGATGTAACAGCAATTATATATAAAATGAATTTTTTTGGTACTTTTTTTAAAGTTTAAAAACAAAAGTTGGCAGCACTGATTTATATATTTTTTGTTATACACACCACCGATACATACATCGAGACTGGAGTGTTTGATTCCTTCTGAAAATAGTTATCTGATTGCGGAAATAAGTTTAAATTGTATAATTAGTAATATTAATAACTTTCATTGACTTCAAATATATTTAAAGTGTTGAACAATTAAGTAGTTGAAGATGACCGATGTGAAATCATTTTTCCACGAATGGTGTGCTAAAACCAAAGTTGATCCGAAATATGAAGTTCGACCAACCGGTAAAATTGCTAATATTTGATAGAAAATTAATGCATACATACATCTCTTTATCCATTTATAATTTGAATACCATATATACTTAAATTGTTTTAGGACCTAAGCATAGACAACGTTTTTTATGCGAAATTCGCATGCCTGGGTATCCATATGTTGCCGTAGGAAATTCCACTAATAAAAAAGATGCTGAGCGAAATGCAGCTAGGGATTTTCTAAATTTTCTAGCTCGTACTGGTAAAATCCAACAACACGAAATTCCTGCTGATGCTGGTATTGCTGCGGTTACGCCAATTAGTGATGGTCAAGGTGGAAGCGGTTTTAACAATTCGGTTAACCAGCAAAGGAGGGTATTTGACGGTAATGCTGGGCCCCAAGACTTAGGTCAGGCCTATCGCCCCATGGACCGGGGAAACAACGATCGGGAACACTTCAATTTTATTGATCGCGCCCAAGAACAATTAGACATGAAAGAGGCTGAATCAATTGACGTTAATGCCGCAATTCACGGCAATTGGACTATAGAAAATGCTAAAGCTAAACTGCATCAATTTATGCAAATGAACAAAATATCAGCAGATTACAAATATACACCAGTTGGTCCAGACCATGCAAGGTAATTGGATATTTTGCAATAATGAAGCCATTAATAATTTGTATATTCATTGAAAATCTTTTGTAACTGGACATTTAAAAAAGATCAAGTCAAGTTTACTATAATGTGCATAAATTGTTATAAACCTGTAAATCTTAGGTTTGTAAAATATTGCTTTTCATGAATTGCTACTTTATAAATCAATATAAGCGTGAATATTGTTGATCTCCACCAGGTTTCAAAAGTAAGCCGAATAGAAATGTTTTTGTAAATGAACAAATCCTTAACCGGTATTGTAAGTCCTATAAAAACGTAATTTGCACAAAGAATATGTTAATTATTTAACTTTTTAATCACGTACTTGTATGAAAATTTAAAAAAAAGCTTCTAAACAAAGTCTTGCTTCAAGTTTTTTATTACAAAAGATTTTCATATGTAACATCAATGCTTGGAATTATTTATTTTTAAATTGTACCTTGTGTACAATTAATGCAAGCAATAATGTGAATAATAAGTTAACTGTTTTAAAGTTAATACCTATAGTGTGTTTATTTCATGTATTTTGTGCAAACAAATTCAATTAATTTCTTTTAAAATTTATTTAGACTATCAAAATGAGAAGTTCTTTAAAGCTTTTAGAGGTTGCATTTAGGAAATAAAGGAATAACTTTTGAATATCTATCAGATGAATGTAATTTCTCACCATATTTAAAAAAACGGAGCGGCTTATAAAGCTGAACTACAACATCCATTGTCAAATAGCACAAAATTAATATTTTTTTGGTAGCTGTCTCAAAATTTGCAAAAGAATGACAACAAAACCGGCTGTGAAAAAGCTAGGAAGAAAGGCAGTTTTGAATAAAATTGTTGAAAAAAGCTTTTTACGCTAAATCAATTTTAGTTCAAGTCACAAATGGTGGCACTGCAATTTATACAACTCATATCACACCGCAAATGTAATACAACTTTTAAGCAGGGGCAAATCAAAATCTTATTTTAGAGCTCCTCGGTTTCTAGCTCTATTTCACCCTTAGGATCTTTCCTATCGCTTTCGATAAAAGAAAGTTTAAATCGAATGTTAACTCCACACTGCCCCTTTTTACTGATCTCGTTTGCTGGGCAACAGCCTCCCATTTCCATTTATAGCTTCTGAGACCGACTGCTGATGCATTAGTTTTTTTTTTTTTTTCGGTATCCATAATGGTCATCCGGTTTATTGTCGATGTGACGAGGAGGGGGATCCCAATTTATCATCTCGTGCTTGAAGTAACTGGGCAGGTGACAAGCCACAAGGAATTGCTTAGTCGGTAGTTCATTGTGTTGTCTGATCAGAAGTATCCTAGTCTCCTCATGAAGATGATCTTCATTTGTCATCTTAACATTCTGAGTGCATTACTTTGTGCAGTTTTTTAAAACTCGCCATTTAGTATCGCTAGAAAACGAGGTCCCAATCGGGGCAGCATAATTAAGGAGAGAGCGACCAATTGCTTTGTACGTTGTCACTATTGTCTCCTTAGTTATTCCCCAGGAGGTCCCACCGAGTGCTTTTATAAATATATTGAGGTTTTATGAAAATTATTTAATTTTCTTCCAAATTTCCAGCCTTTTAACTTATCGTAAAATTTTGGTATTCACTTTTTTTCAAATTTATATATTTTGCGACATCGATTACAAAAAATTACTTTATTTACAAATGAAAATAATGTAGTTGATATCATATCTGCACTACTCTTTTCGCTCAAAGTTTTCTTTTGCAAATTAAGTGCACGTTGAGATATATTTACACATTTTGAATTAACCATCGTGAAAGTCCATAATATTAAAAATAAAAATAGCAACTATAAGACCTTTGGTATTGTCTGCATGATAATAAACGAGCTTTAAAATGACTTAAGATAGTTGAGAGATACTGAAAATAATTTAATTGAAATATGATAAAGATAATTGGTCCTGTTCGAAGTATTGAATATGACTGAATATCGTTAAATGACAAAAGAAAACTCAAGACGTTCTTTACAGAAATCTTATTATTGTTTAAATAAAGACCCTGTTAACGCAATATAGAAATTTGTTGTATTGCTTTAATGGAGTTGCTTAAAGTTGTTTCTATTTTGAAAAGATTTTCAGCCTGTGGTTTTACGGATAAATATATTTTTTTACAAACAAAATTTGCAAAAAACAAAAATGTTTTCTTTAATTCATTAACAGTGACTAACGATAATAATATAAGAAATAAAATGTATATTTCAATGAACTCTTTTGTTCCGTTTACGTTCTTTTTTTGTGTTGAAGGAACGTTAATGGAATACAAACTAACGAGTTCAGAAATTGTCGCTGTTATGAATTGAAAAACTAATTGGATTTCTTTTTTTTTCTGCTGTATAATTTGTAGTTTTTGTTGATATGGGTATTTCTTTGCCACAAAACCACAGGCTGTTCCAATCAATGTACGGTGATATCTTTTAAAACAATAGAATTATAATGCGAATATTGTTTACAATGGTAAGATTTTTTCTTTTTTAATGATAATTTTTAACTTCTTATGCCACGGTAACATAACGCACCTAAAAATTGCTATATTACGCTTTGTAGAAGTTTTATGGCGGAAATGCATATTTTTGTACGTGATTTGAAGAGAACTATAACTGCTCGAGAAACAGGATCTAACAAACAATCCGCCAGTAAATCTTGTGCTTTGTCACTAGTTCGTCAGCTATATCATTTGGGTGTAATTGAAGCATTTTCCGGCACCCTTAAACAAAAGAAAGACGATGAGGAGCTGCCTCCGTATGAGGTTAAAGTAGCTCCAGAAACTATTCAAAAGGTTGAAGAAATTGTACGTGAATTAGATTTGCCAACAGTAGCCATTAACAACTGTAAACCAGATCCAGAAACACAGGTGATCAGCCTACAGGTGAGTTAAACGTTAAAGGTAACTGTCATTATTAAATACATAATTCTGATGCTTTTGTTACCCAGGTTAATACAGGTAAAGATAATAATCGGCTTCGTGTGGATAATCAACAAATGGTGGCATCAATAATCCCATGGGCACCACCTCAACCAAATTGGAATGCCTGGAATGCTTGTAACATTGACGAGGGTTATTTAGCTACAGCTTCTTTAGATGACTTGTGTAATGATTTGGAAAACTCAAGCAAGGAAAAGCGCCTAAATAATCCCGAGTTTCAGAAATTCTTAGAATTTCGAGAAAAATTACCTATTTCTGCTATGCGTGCTGAAATCATGGAAGCAATTAATGAAAATCCAGTTGTTATTATACGTGGCAATACAGGTTGTGGCAAAACCACTCAGATTGCTCAATTTATTTTAGAAGATTATGTGTCTTCGGGTCAAGGAGCATATTGTAATATTTATATAACACAACCGCGTCGTATATCTGCCATATCGGTAGCCGAACGTGTGGCCAATGAACGTTGTGAAAATTTAGGTGAGTCTGTGGGTTATTCGGTACGATTTGAAAGTGCCATGCCCCGTCCCTATGGAGCAATATTATTTTGTACAGTTGGTGTGTTATTGCGTAAATTGGAGGCTGGTTTACGTGGTGTTTCGCACATCATTGTTGATGAAATTCACGAGCGTGATGTCAACAGTGATTTCCTGTTAGTTATTTTGCGTGACATGGTTCATACTTATCCTGATATTAGAGTTATTCTTATGTCG
The DNA here is from genome assembly GCA_937654795.1 of Cistogaster globosa. Taxonomy (NCBI): domain Eukaryota; kingdom Metazoa; phylum Arthropoda; class Insecta; order Diptera; family Tachinidae; genus Cistogaster; species Cistogaster globosa. The sequence goes on along the minus strand of OW569405.1, from coordinate 62,145,623 downwards.
GCCACAATTGACACAACACTCTTCTCGGAGTACTTCGGTGGTTGTCCGGTTATAGAAGTACCCGGTAGAGCGTATCCCGTTCAACAATTCTTTCTTGAAGATTGTCTTGAAATGACAAAATTTGTACCAACACCCGAATCACGCAAAAAGAACAAGGATAAGGACGATGAGGAGAATGCAGTTCTCAAGGAAAATGGTGACGATGTGTCTGATCAGAACCTCAATAAAGTTATCGACCCTTCATATTCGCAGCAAACTAAAAATGCAATGGCTATGTTGTCCGAATCAGAATGTTCATTTGAGCTCATAGAAGCATTATTGATTCATATTAAATCCAAGGATATTCCCGGGGCTGTTTTAATTTTTTTACCTGGTTGGAACTTAATATTTGCCTTAATGAAATTTTTACAAAACTCTCAATTTGGAGGACCGCAATACCGTTTATTACCCTGCCACTCCCAGATCCCTAGAGAAGATCAGCGAAAAGTTTTTGAACCTGTACCAAATGGTGTTACCAAGGTAGGTGGTGATTTTTGTATAAATCAGAGTTGGGTTTAATGCATTTTCGTTTCCATTACCACTGAACGACGTATCATTAATGCAGTAAATTCCAGCCAGTGGCAGATGGGAATAGTTTTATTGGAAGTGAAAATTAAGTGCAGTAAATAAAACGATTCTAGTGGTAGTGAAGATTTAATGCACTAAATATAACGATTTTGGTGGTAGTGGAAATTTAATGCACTAAATAAAATGACTTTAGTGGTAGTGCACTAGAAATCCATTGGCACTTTAGTGGAATTCAAATTCAGTTCCACTGCTTCAGGTCCACCATAGTTTTCATAAAGGGATCAACTATCATATACTTTCATACATATTAGTAATCAATATTATTTCCTTCTGAGTAAAGAAAACAACTTTTGTTGTTCTTTCAATCACAATTTTTAAGTTTTCAAGTGTAACGAATTATACAATTCACTATCGAAAAAATACACCGATAACCTTGTAAAAGTTTTTTATCTTTCATTTGCATAAATTTTTATGAATTAATAACTGCTAGGGAAGAATATACATTCCTATATTTATGAATTCAAACATAATCGTTATTGGCTCTTAAAAGTATTCAATTTTTAAAATTGGAATCGGTCAGATTTTTACAGCAAGTAAAAAAACACGTTCTACTGGAGCTGAAGAGAGCTAATATGATAGTTCATCCCTTTATAAAAACAATAGAGGAACTGAATTGGCATTCCACTGTAGTGACAATGAATTTCTAGTACACTACCACTAAATATTAGGGGCTATATTGAACCATTTATTTCACTACCACTAAAAACAGTGAAAAATAAAATCCAATGCAATAAACCCAACTCTGGTATAAATAACACTCCAATACGGTACTAATCAGTATTTAAAATAAATCATTACATTGTTTTGCTTCGCAGATTATTCTTTCTACCAACATTGCTGAAACGTCTATTACAATCGACGATATTGTATTTGTTATAGATTTATGCAAAGCACGCATGAAGATGTTTACTTCTCACAATAATCTCACAAGTTACGCTACAGTGTGGGCCAGTAAAACGAATTTGGAGCAACGCAAGGGCCGTGCTGGCCGCGTTAGACCAGGCTTTTGTTTTACACTGTGTTCTAAGGCACGTTTTGCAGCTTTAGAAAGTCATTTGACACCGGAAATGTTCCGTACTCCATTACATGAAATGGCGCTGACTATCAAACTTCTTCGATTGGGATCTATACATCAATTTTTATCGAAGGCCTTAGAACCTCCACCATTGGATGCTGTTATTGAAGCAGAAGTGCTTTTACGTGACATGCGTTGTCTTGATAATAATGACGAACTAACGCCATTAGGTCGCATATTGGCAAGATTACCGATCGAACCAAGATTAGGAAAGATGGTGGTTTTAAGTACAGTTTTTGGCTGTACTGACATTGCAGCCAGTATGGCAGCTCTCTCAAGTGCGTTTTCGGAAATATTTGCTTTGGATTTGGGTCAAAGACGTTTGCAAAATCACCAGAAAGCTTTGGGCGGTAGCAAATGTTCCGATCATGTTGCCATGATTGTAGCTACACAGATGTGGGAAAATGCTCGTCGTAAGGGAGAAGATGAGGAGATACGTTTTTGCGAATGGAAAGGTCTTCAACTCTCAACTATGCGAGTTATGGCAGAAGCCAAGAATCAGCTGTTAGACTTATTGCAGCAAGCCGGCTTTCCCGAAGAATCTATGATTAGTGGACGAATAGATGCTAACTCTGATGATCCTGTTCTTGACATGGCTACGGCCCTTCTATGTATGGGTCTTTATCCAAACGTCTGTTATCATAAAGAAAAGCGTAAAGTTTTAACTACTGAATCGAAGGCAGCTCTCATACACAAGACATCAGTCAATTGTAGTAATTTGGCGGTAACCTTTCCGTATCCGTTTTTTGTCTTTGGCGAAAAGATACGTACGCGAGCAGTCTCATGTAAACAAATGACCATGGTGGCCCCCCTTCATTTGATTTTGTTTGGTTGTCGTAAAATCGATTTGGTAAATGGCAACATTATACGTTTGGATAATTGGCTTAATTTCAATATGGATCCGCAGTTGGCATCCATGTTAGCTGCTCTAAAGCCAGCTCTAGAAGACTTAATTTCAACTGCCTGTGATGAGCCATCAGAAATTATGCAATTAAACGAGACTCAATCGAAACTGGTTGATGTTATTAAAGAACTATGCATACAAACAGCTGGAGATTATCAGATAAGGCGTGAAAAAGGTGTTATGCCCTTTCAAAGTCGTGGACCCAGTGGTAGCGGTGGTAGTGGTATTCCAAACAAGAGAGGGAGGTTTGATGGAGGCAGTGGTGGTTTCGGCGGCGGTGGTGGTTTTGGTGGTGGCGGTATGGGCGGCGGCAATTTCGGTGGTGGCTATGGCGGCGGCAACCGTTACGGTGGCTATGGAGGCCGTGGATTTAATCGCGGTGGTGGAAATCGTAGGTTTTAAATGATATTAATATTACTGATTTAAAATAAAATATATACGACGTACATTGTAATACGTTTAGAATCAAGAAATGTACGTTTATTTAACTTATTTAATGTTAACAAATAAAAGACCGTGGCATAAAAGCATTTAAATATGCCATGTTTCTTTCATATATTTTAAAATTAAATTTTCCGAAAGCGGCCCTTCTCTTTGGTCTTACTTAGTTTAATTCAAAATCACACATTATCTCAATGATCCTCGTAAAAAGCTATGGCAATTGCTAATAGTATAGCCACAGCAATACCAGCATAGAGCCCAATTAGTTGCCAATTTATGTGATTCTCCTGATTCACTTCAAATGTTTTACGCTCTTTAGGTTTGCGCTTGCAAAATTTCTTTTCAAATTGTTCTACTTCTAAACGATTGCGTTCTTCTTCTTGTTTCCGTTGTAATTCCTCTTCTCTTTTGCGGTCTCGCTCTATTATTTTTTGTGTTTCAATACAATTTTCATCGCATTTCAGTCCCTGAAGACCGGCCCGATATTTGTCACAAGATACTTCGGATTTCAAACGTTTGCAATCACAGTAGATGCGCAATTTTTTGCGGCAAGAGTCGGGGTAGGGACAAGGTCCAGAATGACATTTGGCTGCGCAGCGATGACCACATGGGTACTAAAGAAAAAACAAGAAACAGATGAGTAGATAAAGACACGTTTAAGCGCCTTAAAACACTTACATTCTTTATACATCTATTTCCACAACTTTTTATGTTTTCTTGTTTTTCTAATAATTCACCTTCATTCGCTTCTGAATTAAAGTAATCACTGCATTTGTAAATAAGGGGCATTAATCCGCAATGGCATTTTGTCTTTATGACAACACTGCAAGGATTGCAAGGTGGTAAGTGACACGGTCTAGGACAATTATGAATACATCCTTCGGGTCGAGGAAGCTTACAGGCTTCTTCACAGGAAGAGCAACCAGCTTGTTCCTAAAAATCATATTACCTTACTAAACCTAATTTCAAAAATTTAATTTTTAGGGAGTTACATTCATGTCATTCACATTCTCCACGGCATGACAGACCAAAGAACATTTGTGATTACCACAGCGCAACAAACGGTTACACAAACGCTGGCAGGATGAGGGCTTAGAATTCCAACAGGGCCAATCGGCTACTTCATGGCCACCTATACAAGTGACGCTTACTTTTTGTTCACATCTTGGATGAGGCAATCGTACGAATTCAAACTAAAAAATAAAACTTATTTTGCAAACAAAAGTTATGTTTATAAAAGAAACAATAAAACCTGTTTGGTAGCTTCCCATATGTTCGTTGTACTGGGGCTTGACTTTTTAACAACCTTAACTGAGGCATGACATTTTGCCATACACTTATGATCGCAATTGCTAGTATCATTAGGTAAACCGCAAGGTTGAGGACAAGAGGGACATTCGTTTTTATGACAGCGGTGTTTATTTTCATGATGACATTTTGAAGGAATACTGCAAATAAAATTTAATATTTTTTATCTAATAGGAATTGACTGTTAAAAACTCACCGGCATGGTTCCAAACAAACCACACGTGCTGTACGCTCCCGGCCGCATGGCACATTCTTTTTACTTTTGCCACAGCGACAATTAATTTGTGATTTTTTCTGGCAAGGATAACACGGTCCCTTGTGGCAAACTGATTGGCATTTATGTTTACCACAAGATAATGGTTTGCTGCACACTTTATCACACGGTGGACAGTTTTTATCGCAACACTTAAATAAATAATAGTTTCTTTTATTTCTGCATAAAAAATTTTCATAATAAATTTACCTTTCGATTACAAGGATGTTTGCCACAGTCTCGGATTTGTTTACATTTGGTGTCGCAGAAGAATTCCTTAGAGCACGGCAATTCCTTTTCATGGATACCACAGCGACATTTCTTTTTCGTTCTTACTAGACACTAAAAAATGTATTTAAATTAAAAAACAGCTGCATTTCTGCGAAATTAAAAAAAAAATCTGAACTTATTAAAATTAGAGATCATTAAGTCTCATGAGTTTGAAAAAATAGTCACGATCACGGAAATGCACCAGGTATTAAATAAGAAAAAAGTTCAAATCAAAAAATATATATTACATTTGTAAGATTTTCTAACGTTATAATGTAAAAATCTTCCATTTGTATTAAGTTTGATTATAACCAGTAGGTGGCCCCTGTTATTTCTGTGCCCTCAAAAAACAATTAAATTTATTGCCTAAAATAAGGAAATATCGACTGTGGCTGTTTAGATTGACAATTATGAAATAAATACTTATTTTTTTAGGTACAATGATCAACTCAACTTTGTCTTAACTAGACTTATTCGGCTGTTATTCCTTGTGGGCAGATTTATTTACATTTTTACAGAATGTTGTAGCGATATTTTGGCAAGCTTTGGTATGTATGTGCTGATATGCAATGCATCTGCGCATTTATATCAAAACATGTTTTTTGTTTTAATCCTGTGAAGGATAGTTACAGATAGACGGACCTCAAAAAACAACATGAGGAAACTTAACACTTTTTTTAATAACTGCTACCCTACAGTTTCAAGTATTTTACAGTTGACTCATTTATAACTCTTCAGAAACTGTTCCTAATTTTCAATTGTTGAATTATGAGGAATTCCATTGCTTTGGGCTCCCACCCAAATTGAAATACAGGGTAATGTATACGCGCATAAAATTAATGTGTGTGAAGATAAATTCGAATTGAACTAGTGGAGACTTAAACCAAATTATTTAACATGCTTGATTTTGGATCTAAAAGACAAATTTTACGCACTTAACAGTCGTTAAAATTTTGAGCTTCATTAATTAGAATGCCTAATGGTATATTGAAATTGTGCTTAGTGAGATTATAATAGTGTGCAAAATAATTCTTAAGGAACAACAAATACAGTTTATTGACATAGTTTTTTTTAATCTCTTGAGAAGATAGGTGGTCATTATGGAAAAATTGAGAATGGCTGGTATAACACACCATTTTAAAATGGAAGTCTGGAGGCTCCTTTATTGATCCGTATTAGTGGGATATCTGAAATAATTTTAGAAACACATTTACTTTTATAATCTCACTTGGTACACTCTAGCACAATTTTTACATATCGCACTTAACATGGACCGAGACCAAAATTGCGGGTTAAGGGTTTTAATTGTTAAGGTGCTTAACAGTGGTCTGGTAATAGCAAAATCAGCGATGTTAAAAAATTTAGGGTAAGTCTCCACTAGTTAAATTCGAATTTATTTTCACACATAAATAAAATTGCAAGAAACAAATTAACCTGGTCAAATGTCACTGAAACTCTCCAGAGCCATATAAAATAATTTTAAAGCATTACGTATATGTTCTGACAAACACGCGTTTTTATATCGCAAAGCACTAAACTTTAATTAAATTTTAATTGTATAAAGTTAAATCATTTCATTATATATTTGCGTTTTAAGATCATAGATTTCCAGCTTACAGATACCCAATTTGCCTATCAATCACGTAAGCTTCTAAAACGTAAATCGGTTAAAATTACTTTAAAATTTCATGTTGTCTTTCTAATCTTTTGATGTCAACAAATAAAAATTAAAGAAATGACGGAAATAAAATAAATGAAACTATATTCTGTTATTATACCCTTAACCACAGTGCAAATAGAATGTAACGTACAGAGTTCGCTGCAGTGACATTTAACATTAAATTCATGTTTTTGAAACCTACCACATTACAATTGCCTTTGTGACAACGTTGAGTACAAGTGTGTATACCACAAGCTAGTACTTTTTGGCATGTGTCTCCACAGGTATCTATCACATCCGAACATGGGCCAACTTTTTTCTATAAAAAAATTCGAGTTAAAATTTTAGTTTTAAACATATGACTTACACTGACAGTTTTACCACATGGGCATGATCGCGGCAAACTTAAAGGACATTCTCCACATTCACCAGAATGGCAAACTTTATTGCAAGTGTGTAAGCCACAAGCAAAAGTTTTTCCACATTTTACTTTGCAATGCCATTTCTTTTCAAAACATTGACGTTTAGAAACTTCTCTGCCACATTCACATGGTTGCATACTTGTTTGTTGGCAAGGTGGACATTGTCCCTCCTTGTGACATAACTTTTCACATATATGTTTTTTACATGGCAATAACGATTTACATTTATGCTGGCACTCCCACAACTTTTCAGCACAACGTACTGACTTTGTGGGAGACTTTCCACATTTGCATGATGTAATGGCGTACTGGGCACAAGGAGGACATGGTCCAGGATGACATAGCAAAGTACATTTATGTCCGCAATTCGGCACAAGAGTTTTGCCACATATTTCTCCGCAAGAATGAGGAACTAACCAAGGCTGTGTTGGCGGATTTATTTCTTTGCCACAAAAGCATTCGTATTCCGTGGGTCTTTCTTCTGGCTGAAATTCTCTTCTGCACTGCGGACAACACCAGTGTAAAGCCTTAGGTTTCTTGGGTGGGACATACTCGCCCATGTGATTATAGTAACCTTGTTCATTTTGAGTTTGGGCTTTTGCCTGCGCAATGCTATCATTGGACCACCTTCGAATACAGTTCAAATGAAAGAAGCAGTAGCAATATTTACAAGACCATATTGGATGTGATCGTTTTATACTTCCAATGCAGATGAGACATGTTGCGGCTCCGGTTTGTAAAACATTTTCTAAAAAGCTTGTTGTCTTGGCTAAAAGATGTGCATCTTCCTTGCGCGTATTATAATTCTGATATAAAGATTCTTACAAAAAAATACAAATATTAGAGGTATTAACAACCAATATTCACTAACACTTACTTAAAATTGTTGTTTCATCTAGTTCGTCCTCATCCTCAGAAGAGGATACATAGTTTTCAACCAGCTTTTTAGCGACTTCAATGTTTCGGGCATGAGCCTCATTGAATTTTTCCGTGGGATTTTTAGTAAAGTTTTCTTTATTTTTAGCTGACGGCATTGTTAAAACTGTTAAATTAGAATTTTTTCTTAACCGGCGAACACGTAGAACTTTGTTTCCTAAATTTATCAATACAAGTGCAGGTGTATGAGAAAATTAAATGTTGCCCAATTGCTGGTACAAATGGCATTGCCATCTTAGCATACAGTATACACTAAAAAAATACAGACATAATCTATCTCAAGGCGAATTGAATTCGCCTTGATCTATCTAACGATAATATATGCTAAAAACTATTTGTATAATTTCATTCGCACATTTAATATTTAAACCAATTTTTTATGTTTAATTTAAATACTTCTTAGAATAACTGTAAGCCGCCATCTTTGGTATTAAAAATTTTGTTAAAAATGCCAAGTGCAAGAAGGTCAGAGCTAGTGTGGGGCAAGTAGTTTTGATCGGCTTACTTGGTCCCTTTTGGTTTGGTTATGTTTATCTATATATAGATATACTTTGGGTTTATCGTATCCACTGTATTGACTTGTTGATATCTGTGCCAAAGCGGCAATCATCAGCATAATTATGCCTCGCAGAAAAGTGAAAGACTTTTGTCTTCCTTAAGACATTTTTAAATAGGCGAAAAACTGGCGGTGCTTTTTGGGTGAAAAATTTATAAATATATTATATATTAGGGAATATCCATGTTTTATGGCACATACATACATAATTAAATTAAGAAGCGATTTTGTATTCAAAGTTTTATTTAATTTATTTAAACGTCAAACTTCATATTAAAAACATTTGACGCTGATTTGGTTTCACATTTCGTGCAACAGCGAAAATTAATAAATTCGACACTGCTACCACCTGGTACATGATTTCGCCATGAATAATAGAAAGGAACTGCCGGCAGTTTAAAACAAACAATATATGAAAAAATAATTTTAAATATCAAGTTGCTTTAAAGAAGTTAAATTTAATTTAGCAATTTAGCGAACAGTAAAAACTAATTTTAGGTATCAAGTTACTCTAGACATTTGTAAGCATGGCGAAATAATTTAGCAGGTGGCAGCATAGGCGAATTCAGTATTTTTTGCTGGGGTATACCACTGTCAAACTCCATATATAAAAAATTTGTGTACATTTTTCATATATGGAGTTTGACAGTCGTGTATACCAGCAAAAAATACTGAATTCGCCTACGCTGCCACCTGATAATTTATTCGTCTTGTTTGTAAGTATTTCAATATTTATTATATTTACGAGGGTTGTTCATGAAATTGCCTATGAGAGAGACACCTCCGATGGGAGACCTATAGACCACAAAGAGACATTTGTCTCCTACCACCCATCATCTAACCACTTGACTTTGCTGATGAAGTTGACAGCATTTTTATCGATAAGACATCTAAATCTGCGGTGCTACAAAGTCTCACACATCCTACATAAATCCGTTGTACCGTTGACAAATCTACACATTGTTTTCCTAATGGCGTAATGACCAGTGATCACACCTTTAGAACCTTCCTGTCCAAACCTAGAATCAGTTTGGTTTTGGTGCGTGAGACACGGCAATCCTTCTTAGCCTCCTAGGACCTTATAGTTCTCTTTCAACCCAATTAAAAAAAAAAAAACTATAACTTAACCACTTTAACCTTCTTTCTTTTTCGTTGCCCCTAACGTTAAAATGACTTAAATCATAAAGTCCTAAATGGTTCGATTTCCTCTTGCATAAATCTATCAAAGTCCAAAAATAAATTGACTTAAATATTATGCGTGGCCATTTCCATATGAAATAAATAGTAACAATATTTAGGGTCCTTAAACCTTGTGCAGATAACTTAATCAAAAAAGGGAGTGACCACACTCATATAAAGTTAATAATAATCAGCGTATATATCGAAAAGTAGATTATTTAACATTTTGAACTGCCATAAGTTTTCTGCACAAAATATCATAAATGAGAAATTTTTAGGACAAGAAAAGTGACAACTTTCGTTAAAATAATTATGATAAATTATTTTAGCTATAACTGTATTGAAAGAACTAAAGTCTTGAAATTTTGCTTAACTGACTCTTTAATTCATGTGCATAGTCGAAGAGCAAATAGACTTAAATGGAACAGTGAGTGTGTCAACCCCAATGCAAATAAAAAAATAATCAATAAATTAGATCCTTAAATATTATGTAGAATCTTCAAACTGTGTACATATGTGTATCTTTTTCCCTTGACATATCTTGAGAATTACGTAGTTGGAAGCGTCGTCCGTCTGTCAAAAATTCATATGCGCTAATAAGCGCGGCTTCTATGTTTTATGTCTGATTTATAATTTTATTTAAAAAAGAAAACTGTTAGTTTGATGCGTTGCAACGGTCTACAAAATGTCTTTAATACTCCAACTCTATTTATTCCTGAAAATAAAAAAGCTGGGTGGTGCAGCTAACTCAGGCGTAACCGTCAATATATACTTAACGGCCTGAATCTGAAAATCCTTTATTTTTGGTCCATTCTTACAGTTTTCTTTATTAAAGAAAAATATGTACGTTTAAATATTTTGTTTTAAAGCCCAGCAAAAAAAAGGAAGGCAAAAGAAGCAGGTAATTTCGGGTAAAAACGCATGTTTTTAACATTAGCTTGTCATTTGCAAGCATGGGTTCACACACATACATAGCTTAGCATTTAAAGCAATGCTTGAAACCAGTGAAAACTTGGTGAATAGGATACGTTTCTTCATTAATTTTTGTTTTTTATAATTTCTTTTTTCATGACATTTCATGACTTCTTTTAATGAGTTCAAAAGTTATAACTTAATTTGAATAAACGAACCCATGATTTTTGAACTACTTTATTTTTTTTTTTTGCTAGGAGAAGTTTTTAGAAAAGTATTATTATAAGTTTGTCATTCACTTTGTAATTTTTACAATATCTATTTTCGACTACATTAAGTATACACATACATATATTCTGGGTCCTTATGCAAAGCGAAGTCGATTGAGCGACTTCCGTTCCTTTTCGGATTAAAACTTTGCCAAGGCACTAGATGAGCTAGCGAAAATTAAAATACGCAAATAGATTAGACATAGTTTGGAAAATGTTACTTTTGAAAATCAGCAAGGCCGGTCAGAGTCCTTCGAGGCAGTAGGCTAAACACTACGCATGACTTTAAATTTTCCATATCATTTGGAACAATGAAGTAACTCCAGTCAAAAGAACAAGTATATGGAGCGATAGAGATTTAAAAAATAAAAAACATCAAGTGAAAAAATTGGCGCTCGCCCATATTTTCAGAGTCAGGGGCCTCTGAACTTTTCATAGAAAAGTACGAATGTGCACCATATTTTTTAAGATATCAAAATGGATATCACTCTAAAGCTTTTGAAGAGATCTTTCAGGAAATGCTAAAATACTATAGTTTTTTTATTTTTTGTTTTACTTTTTAATTTTCTCTCAGTCCAATATTATTTTATTGATTTGTCTTCACTAAACTAGATTTGCATGTATGGTGAAGGGTATATAAGATTCGGCATAGCCGAATATAGCACTCTTACTTATTTTGTTCATTGTTGTTGTCGATGACAAAACCATTAATAATAAGTAGCATTTCTCATAAAATCGTTTATTTTATAAAATGTTTATATAAATAGTACATAACAGAAATTTATATATTTAAAGCCATGGTTACAAATTTAGGTAAAAAAAGAATTCATTCCTTTGAAGGCAGTATTTATTATTGGCCAGCAATCTAAAATTAACAATAATTATATCCGAATGTCATTAATTTTTCAGTAATTTTAAAATGTTTATCAGTGCTTACAATAACAAGATGGCCACTTTTATCACGTATTACTCCCGGTTCACCACCACCAGTTTGAATATCGATAACACCAGATTTGCCCTTAACCATATTATGCTCCAATCTATATATAAAAATGAAAAAAAAGAAAAAATCCACAAATTTATAAATCAAAATTTATTTAATTTTTAAATTCAACTTACGAATCTCTTTCAACTATTTTAAGCAAATCAGCTGTACCCACGGTATCGATGATAAATGTGCTGAACTCAACAATGTACGGTATGAGAAGAATAAGATCACCTTTGTCTTTCTTTAGGTCGAGAGGTATACGTATGACCATCAAATCATCATTATGGTTGGTTAAAACAAAGTCTAACTTTTCTAAAGGCAAACGGTGCTTCTGCTTATATGTCTTGCCATCCAATACATAAATCGCTTTATTGGTTAAAAGTATGAAACGATCACGGGATTTATAGCCATGGCGATCGTATTTAATGCAGGTAGAGGAGTACCTTACGGTTTCACCATTAATATTGTTGCCAATGAAGTTGTTAATTCCAGTATTATGTTCTGATGGTATTCGGTCATGCTTAAACCAATGGGGTACACTGTAAGGATAGCTACTCTTTTTATCTGTTCGAAAAGAAAATTAATCGTTTATAACTAGAAATATAAAGAGAAATGCCTGATATTTTTCGTTACCTTTAAACACCTTCTCGGCCAGAATTTTCAATTCAAACTGTCTTTTTACCTCCTGAGATAAAGACAAACGATATTTACGTGCTAGATGCAACCTATGTAGACGATGTAAAATGGCAGAGGCTTCTTGACAGTGGCTAGGAGCCGCAGGCCATCTCATATCTAAAACCGTTTTTGGCAAATCCTTAGACAATCTCAAGAGCCATGCGCGTTTGCTATTGGCAATGAATTTTTCATTGTAGCCATTGGGTGGATCACTGCGCGTTATAAAGCCTTTAATAAAAGCCCGTATCTTTTCGGCTGCTTCACGACGTTTCTTGGCTGCTTGTTGGGCCATGAAGCGGCGACAATACGACTGGAGGGTAATAATTTGCTCCCTTAACTTTACATATTTTCTACGTTGAACACGTCCCTTCCAGCGAGCTTGCAAAATGGCAGCAATTTCGTGTTTCTTTTCTTGGAATGCATCTTCGGTATCGAACAGAGTTTTGGGGAAGCGAATAAATAATTTAGTTTTACCTAAACGGTAGTCTTCGGGTCCATAGTTGAGTTCCTTAACCAAAATTTTAACGCCTTCTTTAGCAGGTCCATTAAAATTGGGCCACGTTTGTTTGCTTAAGCATTTGTAACGATTGAGGAACATGTCGTAAGTCCTTCTATAGGCAAAACCGGCTCTACGTACACGCAAATTCTCCATTAGACCCAAATATTTGACTTGGTGTAAAACCAGTTCATCGTTAAATATGCCGGGTGATTGTAAATCATTAGGTTTGATACAGCGTATGTATGAAGGTTCTTTGCACATTAGAATATCCATTAAATTATTCAGAGATATTTTAAATTGCGTAACAGCTGTTTCAGGTCTCTTTTTATTTAAATATTCTGATTCTGGGAAACAAACACGGACAACATTATTTTCGGCTTTGCTCATGGTTTCCTTCAAATCACGAAACAATAAATCATTGTTTTTGTCAATGAAACTATTGACATTGTAAGTTACATCTCCAGCATAGTGCACAAGGCGGAACTCATTACGACCCATTGTCTTTTGTATTTTCATAGGAGCTTTTTCATGGCACAAATAGTGAGGATGATCACCCAAACGGTCTGACAATTTCGCCAAGAATGTCATATCGGTTGGTTCACCGGGCCTTAAACATTCTTCATCCAATATGGATATAATACCTTTATGTTTTTCTTCTATTAAGTTGCAGATAACTTTATTATCGAAAAATTCCACTGGTTCCCATTCAATACCTTCACGTCTGTATTCATCTTGTTCTGATTTTAATGTCAGTTCAATAAATAGTTGTTGCAACTTTTCATTACAGAAATTAATGCAAAATTGTTCAAAACTATTTGTCTTGAAAATTTCAAAACCATAAATATCCAAAATGCCCATAACATTATTGCGAGCAGTACGCAATTCCCGGGCCTGTAGCGATATGTTGAGGCGATCCACCAACCAAGAGAACAAACGGTCATAGACAGCTTTAGCTAAAGCATCTCGAGCATATATTGCCATTTCCTTACTAAGAGGTGAAGTAACGACATCTCCTTTAGCATCAATAGTGCGATGCGTTAAGGCATCACACAACTTGCTTAATTCAACTCCTAAGAGCTTAGCTACTGTCTCCACTTTATCTAAGTTCTTAACCTTGGCTTTGCCTTCCACCTCATCAAATTGCACATTGCCCAAATGCAAAACACTCGCAACAATGCTAAATATTTCATTTTGTTCAATAGTAGAGAAACCAATAACTGCCATTGCCTCTTGAACTTGCCTGAAGTTGTCAGCATCGTCGATGGTTTTAATAAATCCTTTATCCTAAATGCAAAAAAAAAAGAGTTTATTTATTAGTTTAGTTTACTTATTAGTTTATTTATTAGTTTAAACTAGATATTTTACCCCATCAGTTAAATAGAAATAATTACTCAAGGTCCTGGTTAGCATTAAATCTTTCAATTGCTCATTACTAGCACCAGCTAATAACTGATAGAAAATGTGAAAATTTCTTTCGCCAGTATTTTGACTAACTACTCGTGATTTCTCTAGCAGATAATTAAGAATGTTACCACCAATTGGGGTGCCGGTAAAATCAAACTGTATGTCCATGTATTTGCCAAAACGTGATGAATTCTCGTTACGATTTGTTTTTGCATTACCAAAAGCTTCTAGCACTGGATTGCTCTTCAATAGTTTGTCCTTAACATCTTCAACGGTACTTTGATGACCTGAACAGGCAGCAATGTATTGTAAAACTTTCTTCGAAGCTTCAGTTTTACCAGAACCACTTTCACCTGAAAGTGAACAAAAAACATTTATTTATTTTCTTTTTTAAGATTTTAGGCTTAAAATATCAAGATATCACATTTTTTATATTAGCAGTGCTAACGAATCGTCTGTGTATAACTTCTAATTTTTTAAATTAAAATTAAAAAAATGTGTTTTTTTAACCCCTAACTACCTTCGCTTTTTTAACTTACGTTACTAGAATGGTGGGGTAATTTTCCACCCCAATCGAAAATTCTTTCATTTTGCAGGGCCTCGCAAAAAAAAGAAAGTATTAATGTGAAATATTACATTTGTTTATTTTTTTTATAAAAATAACCTTGTTGTATAGTCGACATGAACTGACAATACACGGTGTTTTAAAGAATATGCTTCAGTACAAAGTAAGTTATAAATTATGGAGTGCGGTGTGGGGTAAAAAATTACCCCACGAATGTAGTTAGAATTAATACTTAAAATTTTTTAATTTACAAAAATAAAATGTCTTTTAGTACCATTATACCGGTAAAATTAGGTGCTTTGCTCTACAAAATGAAAAAAGTACTCTATATTTGAACCAAGGTTCTACTAAGGCACCTCCTCATAAAATTTTTTTCGAATCCATCCAGCAGTTGTTACGTGATGCGAATACAGTTAGACAGATAAAAATTTCCAAAAATAGGTGTTTTGTTTTCCAAATCGATTACTATCTACACCACAACAAAATTTGCTAAAAAATATTTCATGTACGGAAAATGGTCCTGTTTTATAAATTATTATCAATTGTCAGTCTTGATGAAATAAGCGATTGCAAAAATAGTAGTTACGGTTTTATGGTCAAATATTTTGCTAATCTGTCCTCACCTTAAGCCTAGAGCTCTTTTAATATTAAAGAAATTGTAAGCGTGATGAAAAACTTATATATTAATTGACAAGAATTCTTACAATAAATACATATGTATACATTTATAACAAGTATGCTATATTCGGCTATGCCGAATCTTATATACCCTTCACCATGCCATTAGGGTTTTCTGTTAAAAAAGTTTAAAAAATTAAAAGTTTTCTTAGAAGTGTTTGTCCCATAAATTTTCGTTCGTATTCTTAGTAAAGTTAGTTATTAGTAAAGACAATGACCTGCAGAAATGCGGAAAGCTGCTGCTTCAGAGGAAATGATGAACCCATCTTTCGAAACTATTGTTACGTTTTTCCCTTTTAGAACAAACGGATTCTTTTGATTGCAAGAACCACTTGGCAACATTACAAATTCGCTATTTCCTTTCACTCCACTCTGGCTTCACTTCTTAATCCCTACGGTCTTAAGAATCCTATGGTCTCGTATTTACTAAAGATGCGTTATTACAAACGCAGCCAGCCATTCACGCTACTCTACTTACTGTGGAGTTATTCCAGCAAGACATTTTAACTACTCGCTTTTTTGTTTAATAACGTAAACCATCCACAGACCACTCCACCAATCATCCGCTTTAAAACCAACAATCAATTTACAACTGTCCTACACTGTAATTATGTTGTTACTTTCTTCCGCTAGCTATCAGCTAGAGCTTTTTATTATAAAGGGCGTCTTCACAATGTGAGTGAGCAGACACTCCATTAACTCACTTTATTATCTGCAATGTCTTTTTCTTTCTGGGAGGTTTACACTGCCGTTTCTTAATTTTTAATTGCCTTTAACAATTACTACTCTTCCTTTACATGCATGTCTGAAGGTGGGCTCGAGCTCATGATCTTCTGTTTTACAGCACGCACCTCTACCAACGAAGCCATTGAGGGCGCTCGACTTGTGTTAGCTAATTGTCGTATTATTCTATACACACACCCAATGGTTGTGGAAGTAACTTATTCATCAACAACAACAGGGTTGCCAGATATTATTTTCGTAACACTATGTCTGATCTATTGGCGTATTTAAATTTTCTCTAGCTCATCTAATGTCTTGTCAAAGTTGATTTCAACACGAACACGGACGGACATCGCTTAATCGACTTCGCTTTGCATAAGGACTCAGAATGTATACAATTTATGGAGTCGGAAATGGAAATTGTTACGTTTTTTGTGGAAAGGTGGACAGGAACCTTTCATTCAAAGTAATTTTTGTTTAATTTTAATTTTGGTTATTATTTAAGGGAAATATGGGTAACGAAGGAGTGAGGTAGCAAAGCAATTTTTATTGCAAATTTAAGTTTTTATTGTTTACTAATTAAAAAGTTTTCATATGTTCGTGTGTATTTAGTTGCCATTGAAAGTAGTTAACTGCAAAGCAAAATAGTCGTAAATATTTGACAACTTAGCAATAAATAAGCTAAGATTAAGTAAATAATAACAGCAAACTAATTTACCTTTAAAATATTAAAAAGGAACGATAAAACAAACTTACCAGAGATTAAAACACATTGGCCTTTATTTTCTTCAATCAGGGAGCGAAAAGCATTATCGGTAACTGCAAAACTGTAAAAAACATTTTTGATATAAAGTAATAAATATAAAATAAATTAATAAATATTCGTTTTCAAGAGGTTTCAGAAGTTAAATGGCGTCAATAAGTTTTTTCCCAACTAACCTATGAAAAAGGTTTTGAAGCTATTTTTAAAGTTTCTATTAGATTTTTATAATAAAGTCTCACAGTAGAGATAATGTTTGTTCTTGTTGCGGACTTAGCAATATAGTTCATTGTAAATTTCAACAGTCTGCATGCATCAAGTTAAATGAACTATTGAGGCACCCTTTAATTTATAATCTTTAATATTAATACTTGTTATAACGGTCATTGTATTCGACATTCTGTCTAATTTTCAAAAGTTTGTCTGCAGAGGTTCATAAGATAGGTCCATATAGGACAATTTACGTTACATATGGAGACACCCTTTAACTTTTAGTTTTTTTTTAATACTTTCTGCTATTAGAAGTTATAGTAATAACCAGTTTTTTTTAATTTTTAAATGGTGTTTTATAATACTCGTGAAAAACGTGCACGTTGTAGGGCGACACCTTTAAATTTTAAAAATTATGAATTGTTTTTTAAATGGAATTAATCTGTGAGCATAATCTTTCAAATAAAGAAAAATTGTTAAAATCAGTTCAAAAATGACAGAGTTCTACATAAAAAAGCAACATTCAGACGAATTGATAACCTTTTCCTTTTTTGAAGTCGGTTAAAAACGCACTCGTTGCAAAACAGACGGTTAAAAGAAAACAAAAACTCGTATGAACTTTGTCTAAATAAATTAATGATTAATGATAATGAGTATTTTTCGTATCCTTAAAAAGGTTGGTTAAATAGATGATGTTTACAAGAAAGAAAGATAGATAGATAGATAGATATGAAAAAAGCTGATGGTGGATATAGCGATCCACAAAAAGCTGCAATGCATTCTGTAAGTGTGATAGTGTCTAATTTTGCTTGTTTTTTTTTTTAATTAACACAAGCAATTAATTATTTTAAAAAATACGCGCAATTAAGCCAGTTTAAAATTATTCAGTTGGTTTCAATTTTTTTTAATGATTATGACGCGCAACTATAAATCTTAAAAGACGTAACATACATATACTCGTATGTATATTTATGGCGTTCTAGTCCTATCCAAATCTCCCGTTAAAACTATCCAAACCTTTGGTTAAAACTGTTTGGGGTGTCTACACACGTTCTCATTATATTGATATGTTCACAAACACTATTGTGCTCTACTGTAACTAGATTTAAAGAAATATTGTTAGTAAAAAATAAAAGTTGTTCATTTAAAGTACACGAAAACGCCTTTTTTTCACAGAATTTAAAATAGTCTAATAGTTTAATCATAATAAGATTTAAAGATCTTTTTCCTAAAATTAATATTTTCTTTGATTTAGTTGTTTGACACCTAATATTGCTAAAAATTTTAAAATTGACTAAATATATTATCCATGTGAAACAATTTTATTGTAAATTAATAGTACATATTTATTTGTAAAAACTAATACTTCCGATACAAAGTTAAATACTACTGACTTAAATGAATTCATTGATAATTGTATTGCCGTCTACATTGAGTTATTTAAACGAAGACGATTTGACTGTAACGGCGCAACTTGAAAAAAGCTTCTTATACTGACCCTCAAAACTTTATTATAAAAGAGTTTCTTAACTTGTAAGTCTAATAAACTTTTTCCAAATTTAATTGAAGACAGTGAGATACAAAATTTAGATGACATATTTAGGGAACTCCTCCACATGAATTTAATAAATATTTTAAAAATTTAGAAAATGTTACAATGAAAGAGTTTTAGCACACAATATCAAATATGTCTACAGCGGATAGTGATTTAATGTTTCCATCTTGGTCGAAGTTTGCAATAAATTTGATATGTCTCCCTTGTTCATCTGCAAACGCTGAACAAATATTTTCAAAAGTAAAAAGAATTAAAAATTCTGAAATTTTTTTTCCTAAATTAAGATTTTCCTATAAAAATTTCTGGCACCACTGATAGTTTTCATACCTTGCAACCAATGCGTGCTTCATTTGACATTTCCTTTCCATGTACTCTTACATTTTGATTGTTAGATCATGTTAGTGATTAGAATGGAGACAACGTGTATTTAAATTGTATCTAAAGTTGCCTGCGGTGAGATTGATATTCTCACAAGGTTGATAAGTAATCAGAACGATCATGTAATAATTAATAGTGTTATTTTACCATTTTTGGTTTGTGAAAATAGGAATTGATCATCGTGAGATTAACCCAAATTTGTCTCATATCATGAATTCTAGAACAAATAACTCAATAGTTATTTTAAGAGTTATGGTGATTTTACTAAATCCGTGATTGCTAATAACGAACTTACAAATAAAAGTTCATCTTTTAAATTCTGACGCCACTTTGTATATTTTTCGTTTAAACGTTAAAAAGATTTTTAAATACTTACATGTGTGGCGGTATTTCATAAAAATGTTTATTTCTATATTCTGTTATATGCGCCTCGGAATATATGGGTAATTGCATATAAGGATTAACCGATATCAGCACCTGACCAATATATGTCTGAAATTACAATGCATAGGAATATTTATAAAAGTTTGCCACTTTTACGCGGATCACAATAAATCATTTCGTAAGTGCATGTACACAAAAAAAATATATATGTATATTCTGTTGTCTAAGTGCACTCACAGCTGATGAATTATTGTGCCATGGTTTTTCACTTACATAAATAATATTTTCCTGAAATCTCTTGCGTAAATTATCGATAAAGGCATCTTCGCTTTGAAAGTCTTCGAGCAGAACAAAATCTTGAACACCCACACGATCTCGATCATGAAGACCGCGTTCCATGGCTAATTTTGAAGGTCTGAAAATATATTCATGAAAATGAATCTACAATCAATAAAATTATAAATTGATGCTTTAAAATTACGGTTCGATTACGATTTCATTTTGGCGGTCATTTGAGATGTTTACGAAATAAAGTGCACTACAATTTTATGAATTTTGTATTTTTTTTTTTTTTAATTTATTGTTAACTTTTTGCTAGAAATAATGTAAATATTTTGTTTTGTATATAATAAATAAATATAGGGTTCTCTATAACAAAATCCAATTTGAATATGGTTTCCATAACTTCAACAGTTATTTGGGAGTTTTAAAATTATAAAAGAAATTGTTTCGGACTCCGTGTTTATATTTACTATTGAAAGAACTGTGGTAAAATAGTCTCTATTGAAATAACATCGTTCTTTCTCTCTCTCTTGGCGTGCTAAAATATAATTTTTAAGTTTATTAACAACGTCCTTTAATGCCTTTTTTATTATTTCTCATCATTACCGGATTTAGTTTTCAAAATTTTAAAATGGTACTTTTTACCTGTCAAGAAAGTACTTCTATTATATTGAGATTATTAATGATTAATTAGTTGTAAAAAAATGCTCGACAAAGAGATTTTTAATTTCTTTTGTTTGTAATAAAAACTTGTATAGAGGCTAATTTTGATAAAATTAAAATTATTTTTATTAAAGTTTCAGTGATAACAATTACTTATCTTGAAAGTAAATCGTAATTAAAAATATTTAGGTCGTAATTTTAAAGAGTGCCTCGTTTCAATAACTAGAATAAGAGACTTTTCTTTTCACTAGAAGTTTGAAAATTTTTCCAACTTCTAGTATTTCAAACCAACTTTGTAGGTGGTCGCACAGTGAGACAGAATCAAAATATTTTGGAAACAACTCAGCCACCTTTAGAGGGTTAGGCCGATTGACGTGATCATAGTAGAGGTGCTTAAGTTTTGAAGTTGGGTACCATCCACTCTCCGGGCGGGTTTAACTATGTAGTCTCAAAGTTGAGTACCTCGCACCTTTAAATATTTCTTATTCTTGTCATTTCATCAATTTTTGTCATAATTATTATTTTGTAAAAGTATTGAGTTTTAAGCATTTTTAAACTAAAACTTCTGATTTTTTGATACCTTGGTCTAGTTTTTCCAAATTTTGGGTACAATTTTCAGAATTTTTCTTACTTTTATATCGTAGTTTACAAAATTTGAAAAAATGTTAAGGTTATAACTTTTCTGAATCCAGAATTATTGCATTTTTGTGCATTGTAGCCTAAAGAGGGCCATAAATATTTTTTATAAAGTAAATTTTGTATAAAATTGATTATCTTTGCTTAAGATGGAGGTCCTTTAATGTGACTTATTAAACATTAAACTTTTGACTTTAGGCGTTATGTTCTAAAATCCCAAAGATTGGATAGGAAAAAGAAAGTATTTGACCAAGGTACATTTATTTTGCTAGGTAGTGTCGTCCGCCCAGCTGGTTTGTAGTTGGACATGTCAAAAGTTGTTTATATTTTCCTACTTTTGTTTACGAATTTCAAAAAACACTGAAAACAAGCATATGTAGAACAAAGAGAGCGTTTGTTTTTAGAATAATTCTCTTTTGTTTTATTTTTCTATTTTTGACAATTCCACTCACAAAGCAACAATAAAATGCCATGTGGTTTTTAGAAATGTTGTATTTGTTGTAGAGCCGCTATTACCTAGTAAAATAAATGTATCTTGGAATTTCACAAAGAGTAAAAAATTCCAATTTTGGGAATATTGATAGTTATTTTGGGAATCGGGCAGATTTTCTTGATCTCATTGTTGTTAAAATTTTTTCTGATATTAATTTTTTTTTGTATATGAATATAGGTGATGAGGAGATGTTTTCCTCATAAAGTTAAGTGTTATTTTGTTGAATGATTACGTCGAATTTGTACCACTCCATGAACAGTTACACAAATCGCGGTATTTCATATTGATAGAGCTCATGAGTAGAAAATGTTAGCAACTAATTTTAACTCGAACTACAAGTGTTTTGAAGTGGGGAATGCATTATCTGAGCCAGTTTGCTAATCGGAGAGACATATAAAGGGAGATAGTGTTTATTCTATTCTTTACTGTAAAACGTCTTATTTGAAAAGTGATCATATCGGTGGTAAGCCGGAGCTTTTTTGTATTCATAGCAATACTCCAATTTTTTTGTTCAGTTTGACTAGATGTGTGACTTAAGGTACGGTCAGATTAGTCAAACATTTGACCAAAAAGACGTTACAACTAAATTATGGAAACAAATTTTTATTCTTCTCAAAAAAAAATCCTGCTCAACATAAAATGTCAACATATCACATTTATTATATTATAAATCGTCATTCGTAATGATACTTGCCAGGAAAGATTCAATAAATGTTTGTAAAACTAGTGGTTACACATTTTTGTCAAATATTTGACTTATCTGACCGTTTCTTTAATTAAACATCGTAGAGCAGAGGAAAATATTGATAGTTTTTATCTTCCTTTTTACAATTAGAAATCACTTATTTAGAGAAGTTCGTAATTTGGTCAAACCTCTATTAGTCTGAAAGTAGGCCTAAATTTTTGGGCTCTCCGTGAGTTTTCTGTTGTTTATGTTTGTTAGTGACACAATTTAAAAACAAATAACGGACGACACTGAAAATAATTAAATCATATTTTCCTGATGATGACCTACAAAGTTGGCCAAAATACTGGAAATTCTAAGAAAAAATATTAATAATTAAAAAACAACAAAAAGTTTTTTATGTATTAATAAGATGACTTCAAGTCTAACAGCATTATTATTAGAGTTTTTTACTTTCTAACAAAATATATATATTTCCCCAAAACGACACGTCCCGTGTCTTATAAAAAGTATAAAGACCATTATTATGTTTTACTTTGATAATGGCAGCAAAGGCATTGCTAATAAAATATTTCTGTTTAGTTGAATTCAGTTTTGGCGAAGAAACCACTTTGTTTGCATCCTTTCTACACTAATCCACATTTAATATCTGCTATCAATTTGCAAATATATGAAGTGTTATAGAGATGTAAGTCATTAACATCTTTCTATGTATCTTAAAGACGTTTAAATCTCATTATTGCTCTTGTCAAAATATATCGATGATCTTTGTTTCAATAAGTAATAAGTCAAACTGTTAAAACAAGCGATACATGTGAGTTTATAATTAAGTAATTATATGGAAAAAAATTTAAGTGGTCTGTGATTTGATTTTTGTAAATTTACCAAAGAATTTTATTGCTTTTGACAGGTAAAAGGCATACCACAAAAAGTGGAAAAAGGGTGTAACTAAGTTCGTCATTCCGTTTGTAATTTCTACAACATTTTCGACCCCATAAGGTGTATATGTTCCGAGTTCTTATGCATTGCGGAGTCGATTAAGCGATGTCCGTCTGTACGTCCGTGTTAAAGTTGAAATCAAGTTCGCCAAGACATTGGCTGAACTAGAAAACATTTAAATACGTCAATCGATCAGGCATAGTTTAAAAAATGTTGCTATTGAAATTTAGCAAGATCGGTCCATATCCTTGCAGGCAGCAAGCAAATTTTGCTATACAATTTGGAACAAATCTAGTTTAATGAAGTAACTCTAATCAATAAGGAAAAAACACATATGTGTATGGGGCGATCTAGAATAAAAAATTATAAAAAACATCAAGTGAGGAAATTTACGCTCGCCTTTTTTTCGATTTAGGGGCCTCGAAACTATGCATATTTTTATAGACATCAATATGGGTATCAATTAAACGCTTTTGAGAAGATCTTTCAGGAAATGCAAAAACTTTAGAAAAATGCTCAACTCATTAAAAGCTGGTGATATTTGTATGTAAAATTATATCAAGTATTTAATTTTTTACCTTTTTTTAATTCTCTATCACCTCAATATTTGTTTTTTTTTAATATTGATTTTTTGGTGAAATTTGATACTTCAGAGGAATTTCGATTTTTTTAAATCTACAACTTTTTTTTTTTTTGAAATTTTGGTACACAATAGAACATAGAAAACAAAAACAAAAAAACAATGACTTGAATTCAACTACATAGTTTCGCGAAAAATGCTTCAATGTGTTTCCACAGAGCTAAAAATTAAAATTTGTTTATTCTTCTGAAAAATCAAGTTTATGCTTTTTTGTTTTTGCTTTTACACAATTTTAATTATGGTTTCTTTTAAACACAATTTCTTTTACCAAAAAGTTTATTTTTTAAAAACTAAAAGTTAAATGCCATCTAATATGAATAGATAGCTCGGAGCTAAACTTGAATATCCCAGACGCAACACAGTGTTGCAAAGACAAAGCAGTTCAAAAGAACACATTTTCCACGTGATTTAAGTGGTTTTGTTAGCATGAAAAGTGTATGGGAAATCAAGTTTAAAAACGCTTGATTTGAGCAAATCAAGTGTTTTAGACAAAATCACGGTAATGGAAACGCACTATAACGTAAGCAAATTAATTTTGCATAAATAACTAGAAATAGACCTGAGTCAATATTCGCGATTATTTTTAAAATCCACTGCTATTGTTAAAAGCAGAAAAGTAAAACAGTTATTGTGCATCCGCAGTAGATGAGTAGATTGGGTAAAGCGCCTTTATATTAATAGCTGTGTTGCAAATTTTGGCGGACCCTTAAGAAAAAGCAACAACAATGGCAATCATATCTAATTTTGCAAAAGCTGCTGTTTGGCAAAAAAAAAAAATTGTTAATTGAAACTTCGGCGAGGGCATAATGACTACGCTAATTAGAAAACAAAATAGAAACGAAGCTTGTTTGCTTCTATTTGAAATCCAAAGAACTCTTATAACACGAACAGACAGACGGACATCGCTCAATCGACTTCGCTATGCATTCGAAATCAAAATATATATACTTTTTGGAGTCGGAAATGGAATTGTAGAAATTACAAACGGAATGACAAACTTAGTTTTACCATTTTTCCACTTTTTGTTGTGAAGTGTTTAAAAATTAGTACTCCACTTCTAAATATAGGACAAATATTTAATGTTAGTTTTACAACATGTATTGGAGTCTCTAATGTTTCTGTCGATATATTGCTTGAGATAAGCAAACGTGACTTAACAAAACCGATGCTAATTTAAAAAAAAATCTTTTGTTTTCTGTTATTTTATTGAAGGTCTTCTTCGCTTAATTTTTACGCATTTTATTGTTTTTATTCGTAAATATTTCAAAATGGAAATATTTTTACCTCTTAAGATTTTAATGATTAAAAAGAAGCACGTTTTGCAAAATACATTTAAATTTTTAAAAGTTTCTGCAAAAATCCAAAAGTTGAACGTTTCTTTTTTTTTGTATTCTTGGTATAATATATTAAAAGAAAAAAGTTTATTTGGGTTTTGTTATAAATTTATTACAAATCTTTATTTTTGCATTAAAAATATTATATTGTTATTAAAAAAAAATAAAATACACATCCGGTTTCCTTTTGAATTCTTTTACAATCAAAAACTAAGATAAAAAATATTTTGAAATATTTTGGTTAAAGCTATTAATACTTTTTAGGAAATCAAATATTTTTATATCAACAGCTACACATGTTTTAAAGCAGTTTATGAGAGAATTTATTTTTTTAATTTCAGGCCATGAAAATAAGGTTTGTGGATTTTGTGTGTTTAAATTTTTTCAAAATAGTTCTCACTATTTAAATACGTACATCATTGTCTGTTGGAACCACATGTCTTTCAGAACATCATCTAACAGAGAAGACTCGTTCAACCCCAGTTTCAAAAAAGAAGGAAGGAAGAAAAAAAAAAATAGAATCGTCTGACACGCAAGTGAAATTTGTTTTGCATGTATTTATTTTTTCGCAATCCAGTGCCAGCTTTCTTAAGTTCTAAATAACCGAGTTCATTTCTTAGAAGGATAAATTTGGTTGAAAATAAAACATCACTAATTTTGTCTGTTGCTCCATTTAACCTCATTCATTATAACTCTCATCTCTTAATTGTCAACTATTAGCTGTTTTTCTAGGCTGCACTTCTTAAATAACTTTAACATTTTCATTGGCAATAAATTATCTGATGTTTAAAAACAAGAAAACAAACAATTTTTTATTAATTGAAATTTTATTATTATATGAAATTGTTTTTTTTTAATTCTTGATGCCATCATACATATGGCTACAGAAGTGCCAAAAAAGAAACGGACCGATCTTCTTCCTTACACTCTTAAACACAAAAAGTGGAATAGGGGTATATCAAAGTCTGTCAATCCTTTGATATTATCTACAATATCCATTTCCGACCCCATAAAGTGTGTATATTCTGAGTCCTTATGCATATCGAAGTCGATTGAGCGATGTCCGTCTCTCCATCCGTGTAAGTGTTGAAATTAACTTTGCCAAAGCATTTGATAGGTAAATATAATTTAAATACGCCAGTCGATCAGACATAGCTTCGAAAGAGTTGCTATAGAAAATCAGCTAGATCGGTCCATGTCCTTCGACACAGCGGGCAAAACACTACGCCTATTTCTAATTTTTCTATATCATTTGGAACAATGAAGTAATTCCAAGCAAAAAAACAAACATATGGAGCGATCGAGAATTAAAGAATAAGATAAAAAAACATCAATTGAAAAAATTGCGCTCGCCAATATTTTCCAAATTATGAGCCTCTGAGTTTTTCATAAAAAAGTTCGATTTCTGATATCGACAATATGGATATCATTTAAAAGCTTTTAAAGAGATCATTCAGGAAATACTTAAGTTTTTTTGTTGAAAATACTTAACCTATTAAGAGCCGATGACATTTGTATGTAAAATTGTATATCGTACTTAATTAAATATTAATGTTTTTTGACTTTTTAAAATAAAAATATTGTTTATTATTTTTTTTTTCAATATTTCGCCACACCGTTAAGTGGCAACTTCAGGAAACAAAATTATTTAAATAAAGTTTTTTCAAATACAAAAAAATGAATAATAAAAAATAATAGACATTTTTATTTTCAAAAGTGACTTAGTGCTTAAGTAATTAGAAAATAAAATACTGTTTTAATTTTTTATTTTTTAATTTTCTGTCACCGCAAAATTTGGAGCTACTTCATTAAACTAGATTTACATACATGATGAAGGTCTTTTAAGATTCGGCATAGCCGAATATAACACTCTTACTTGTTTACATTTTATGTTATCTTTTGTATTGTATTTTTTATTGAAAGTTTTTTTGTCTTAGAGCAAACATTAATATTAAAGTATTTCAATAACTTTTATTTGTTATTCCTCCAGCAATAAAAGAAATGTTTCATTATAATTTATTAGCTTTATGAACATTAAATTCAAACCATTGAAAACTCATTGCTCTTCCTTATTCTCTGAAAAGGTAACGCTTCTATCATATGACTGACCTAAAGTGTTAATCATTAAAATAGTTCATTATTTATAAATTATATTGATTTTATTACCCAAAATGATAAGAAGTTTTTAAAATTATTATCAAATATGGCACACAATTTGATCTTATCTTTTAGCTAAAAGTATTTACTCAGAAATATAATAAAATGTGACTTTGGATTTGTTGCTATTTTTCTGTTATCGTTCTAGTAATAAAATTTCGTAGCCAATTTTTATACCAGGAGTAATCAATAAATCATTGCAAAATGTCAGAAACATATTTTTGTTGATTATTTTTTATTTTTCCACAACTTGTATATTTAGTTTGATGCATTAAATCCATCGGTTCTCCGGCTTTTTCAAGTCGTAAGCAGATATAGATTTTAGATGATTTTGCAAACAGGACTCTGTTTTTAGTCGAGCTACATTTTTTCAAAGGTAGAAAAAAACATTTGGAAGTCAAGTTTAACAAATACGCTAATTGGGACAAAAATTTAAAAATGATCGCCTTTTTTGCAATCCAAACTGCACGAACGTGCATCTGTTTTTATCATATGGACTTTTTTTTGCTAATTGGTAAAAAACTCTAGTCACGATCGTCAATGTCGAGGTCTATACACGTCCAAAAGTCATGACTTTAACCAGTTAGGCGTGGAATTTAGTTTTAAAAGCCCTCCACCGTGTGCGGAATTAAAATCAGCCTATGACGTGTATATACGTCGAACGTAGGGCAAAATGATCCTATTATAAGTTTTATGAAAAACGAGGAGGAACTTCATTTTTATTTAATAAAAGCTTAACAATTTATTTCTGAAAAAAATATTGCTTTTATAAACTTAAAAATTATCAAAAAATAATCAGGTACATAAACAAGAAAAATACATGAAGAAAGAAAATAACATTAAAAATTTCAATTGAGTTCGGTGTGATATATCTCGATGCACGGTACCACACAAAGTGGAACTTCGCAGGTGTTACACCAGTATCTTGACTCCTTACGGATTCCATTTTTTTTAACAGACAGTATATTTTCGAAGATGATTTGTTTTTGATAAGGTAGCCGGTATAAAATCGGGAAAATGTTTTCCGATAAACCGTGTAGGTTTAGTGAATTTAGATGGCCGACCAGCTTTAGAATTTTGTGTTTGTCACTAGAAAAGTATATGCAAAAATTCCAAATATAGCTAGATTGGCTTTCACACAGTACAAAAAACTTAATTCCAAAACGGCTTCTTTTTGAAGGAAAGTATTGTTTCCAGGACAAGCATCCATTCCACAACAACAAGCACTCATCAACACAAATATCTTACATTGAAACATAAACTTTTGCATTTGTCTTTGATAATTTTCACAACATTTTCAATTTTAGAAATTTTGCTCCCAGAGATAACATATCTATTATCTTTAAAATGTAGAAATTTGCAAAGTAATATAAACCTATTTGCAAGCATCACTTTGCTAAAAAAAAGGAGTGAATATACTTTCTATTTTCGAGAAATACATTTAAACTTGTGGCTTTCTGACAATGCCTTGCAATGCAATGAAACATCTTATTTCTGACAAATTTGTTAGATACCATTTCTTTATCCTTGATCGTGGCTTCAAATTGTATTTTTCAAATTCGTTTGTTGCACAATTATAGATATGAGTTCGGTATCTAGCATTTTATCAAAATAAAATAAACACTTTTCTCTTGATGATGTAGGCGCAGTAAATTTTTGACCGGAATTTCCACAAACATCAAATGGAGCTTTTATATTTTCTTGTGTATTCCATGCTGAACTGTTAGTTTGATTTTCTTCTTCTGAACCTGTGTCATCATAAGAATCGTCTTCGAGTTCAGTTGCACTGGAAAAATCTTCTTCTAAATCATCGTCGCTAGAAGAATCCATTTCTAAATGATGATTCTCACTTTTGTCGGAAGATAAAAGAGGACAAGGCACATTTCTTCGCTTCCCGATATGAAAAATGTTGCTGCTATCGCTGTATGATTCTCTATTCATCTGGAGTGAAAAATCAATTTATTGTATCATTTTTATTATATTTTATACCATTTCAGTTATTTTTCACACCTTAGCTTTATTTCGACAATAACTTTGAAAATATACACTTTTGGATCGAATGCTTAGAACTATTTGTGTTGATACTGTTTCCCGCTAAAACCTGAAGGAAGCTATTGTCGCTAAACGGGATTGTATGTCACCGGCCTTACAAAGAAGAAGAGAGCATTGAATTCTGTGAAAAATGAAATGATGCTCGTAATGAGGTCTAAATCTCTATCTAAGGTAAAAATGGCATTGCACAAGGGGTCAGAGCTTTCATTTGTGTGCGTAATTCCCAGTCTCTAAAGCGGAGACCAAACATGTACTAAAAATTTGTCATCCCACCACCCTCTCTGTATAAAATACTCAGCAGTTCTATTAGTAATATAAAGCAAACATTCCATCAAATAATATTCTTATTGAATTTCTGGTGGTGGCTGTCGGTTAAAGTTTAGTGTCCGCAGGGAAGGTGCGGTGCTAAACGAATGTGCTGTTGCATATTCAACAGAGGAGTTAGAAAGTCTCCGACCCTCAAGCAAGGGGAAGGACATGGTCCTGCAAGCCATGTTCTTGAAATTGCAACTCTGTTTGCTTCGCCTAGCAGGGGGCGCTAGTCGACGCTTTGTATTTCACTCAGTGGTAAGACCACCGTCGGGTTAGGGCTTCGCGGCCAGGTACCGACGTTAATCTTGATAACGTAATCTCTTCTTCTTAGTCGAATGTAACCACAAATAATGAATATGTTGAGGATCACAGGACAAGCATGTGTTTTAAGGTTCTTGAAACTCGATTTCTGCTTGAATATTAAAGAAGAATTCAAATTTTAGCTAAGAAAAGAAATTTTGTGAGTGTGTCGATTATTTCCTTGCTTCTCTAAAATAATAAAGATGATGTTGGCATCACTTGTGTGAAGACGTCAAATTTATAAACGGCTGTGAAACAATTTTTTGTTTTATTAAAAAAACAGTGAATAATTTCGTTTTATATACATTATTGTGAGCTATTTTACTGAGCTAAATACAAGAAATATAAATAAATTGAAGTATGCTTGCTAAAGGCCGTGGAAGTATTAAAAACATAACATTTATCTGTACCCATTGTAATTTGGAGGTGAAAGAGAATGAAGAATATATTGTTTGTGACAAGTGTACCAAAACATACCATGCAATATGTTCAGGTTTAGACAAACGTCAGTATGAATATCTATGTAATCATCAACAAGAACAATATACATGCGATCGTTGTAAGGGAGGAGAAGGAACAATTAAAAGAGAACTGTGTGAGATAAAAAAACAACTAAATAAACTTGATCAGCTGTCTACCTTACAAGATACTATGAACTTTATGTCAAAACAGTTTGATGATTTAATACGAGGGGTGGCTGAGAATAAAAAGAAAATTGAATATGTACAAAAGGAAAACAATATATTGAAAAATGAAATAAAAGTTCTTAAAGATTCTGTAAAACTATTGAATTATGAAGGAGTAAAGAAAAATTGTCTTCTAAGTGGAGTCTGTGTTCAAGATGGGGCAACAGCAGTTGATACATTGCTACAAATCTCAAAAGATGTTGGTGCAAATTTGGTCAAGGATGACGTCGAAGAAGCATTTTTTATTCAAAAAAGGGGAGTTTCTAACAAGCAGAATAAGAAAGAAAAACAAACAATGATCGTTAAATTTGATTCGAACAAGGCTAAAGGGAAGTTAATGCAGGTGAAACCTAAACTAAAGGAAAAAGAAGAAACAAAATTCATTTACGTAAACGATTACTTGAGTAAGGAGACTCTTAATGTTTTTAAGCATGCTAAAACCCTTAACAAAATTGGATACCAATCAGTATACACTTATAAAGGCAAGGTTTATGCAAAAAAAAGTGAAATTTCTAAGCCAAGGTTGATAAGAAATGAGGAAGAAGTAGATGATATTCTTTTGGATGCGACAACAAATAAATTTCATAGGCGTAGATCGAATTTACAGGGAGCAGCTTTGGCTGCAGACTCTAAGGATGATGATGAAACCCGTGCTTCATTTATGTCACCAAACCAGTTACCTTGAAATAAGTACCATTTTATTATTAGCTTATTTTTATTTTTTGTTATATAAATATATTTTTTTCTTTTTTTATGGTAAATAATCATTTTTCTAATATTGAATCATTTAAAGATCATTTTTTTGGATTAAATTTTCCTATTTTTAACATTATTTCGATTAATATAAGAAGCATAGCATCTATTGATAAATTTAATCAATTTAAATTCATGATTACCAAACTACCAAAACTACCAAGTGTAATAGCTGTCCAGGAGACATGGTTTAAATCAAATCTAGTACAATTATATAATATTCCGGGATATAATGTCATTCATTGCTGTAGATCTGATGGGTATGGAGGAACCTCTATTTATGTACAAAATAGCTTTCAATATGAAGTAAAATCTTGTTTAAGTAGAGATTTTATTGAAACGATAACTATTTCACTACAAAACAATAAGATTAATGGAAAATCAATACAAATTACCTCGTTTTACCGATCCCAAAAGTGCAATGTTATTAAATTTTTAGAATTTATTGAAACCTTGGCTGTTGACTATGGTCGGCTTCCTAATATAATTGTAGGAGATTCTAATGTGAACTTTCTCAATGATCTGCAGTCAGCTGATCTAATGAATACTTTGTCAAGCTATAACTTTCAAAACCGTCACACCTTAATTACACGTCCCACGTCAGGAACATGCATAGATAATGTGTACAGTAACATATCAGATGATTTTTTTGTGGACACTATTAGTTGCAGTTTAACAGATCACAATATTGTATCCTGCATATTAAAAACTAATGTTATAAATTCTGAATACTTTGAAAGATATTATAAAATTTGTGATTATCGTCATGCCAAAGAATTCCTTGCAAATGATATACTAACTTTTCAAGAATCTGGCGATCCTTCTGTTGACATCTCGAGCATTATACAACATATCTCAAATGCTACTAGAATTTCAACTGTGGATAAAAGAGAAAGAAGGTTAAAAAAGTACGATCTCACTCCATGGGTTAATAAAAACCTACAGGAGCTTATTACTTATAAGAATAAACTTTTAAAGCTAAGAAGAAGTCGTAACTCTGATGTTGAAGAAAGATTAAAAAGAATTAGTAAAGTAATCAGGAAGGCATTAAAGGAATCTTTAAACAACTATTAATGTGACAGCTTAAATGAAATTCAGCATGATTCAAAAAAGTGCTGGAAGTTTTTAAATGAAACTTTTGGTAGAAAAAATCAAAAGAACCAAATTAATATAAAAAATTCAAATGGAGAATTCGTTGTGGATAATAAAATTAAAAGTGATTTATTTAATGAGTACTTTTTAGAGATCCCTAAAAGTTTAAAACAGCAGATTGTTTCCATACCTGGTGATTCGTTTAATACACTCAGAACGTTAAGACAGTGTCAAACTTTATTTAGTTTTACTAATACGTCAAATATAGAAATAGCGGATAAAATTGGAGGACTGGATGTTACCAAGGGTTGTGGTTATGATGGAATTTTTCCAAAACTGTTAAAAGAATGTGCTGATGTTATATCACCATATCTAGCAAGAGCGTTTAATAACATTGTTAATACCTCAATCTTCCCAAATGAACTAAAAATATCAAAAATTGTTCCGATACCAAAAGAACGTAATGCCACATTAGTAAAAAATTTTCGACCGATTACCTTACTGCCAACAATTGACAAGCTTTTTGAAAAAATACTTTATGAACAGTTATCGATGTACTTAAATGAAAACAATTTGCTATATGAAGGTCAATATGGCTTTAAAAAGGGCTGTGGTACGGAGGAAGCGGTAGTTAATGTCATAAATACCATATGTAAAGGACTTGATGACGGATTCTCTGGAGTATCTGGCATATTTTACGATTTCTCTAAGGCTTTTGATCTAGTAGATCATGATATTATGATACAAAAATTGAAGTATTATGGTTTGGATGAAAGAAGTGTAAATTTGTTGAAAAGTTACTTGAAAAACAGGAAGCAATATGTTAGTATAAACAACCAAGAGAGTTTTATTGGAGACGTTGAGTATGGAGTTCCTCAAGGTAGTGTTTTGGGTCCATTATTATTTAAAATTTATATAAATGATATTAAAAATTTAAACCTTTATGGTAAATTAATAATATATGCCGATGATATAAGTCTATTTTATCCCTACAAACATGAAACTGTTTTAAAGGTACAAATGGAATATGATGCTGCTTTAATTGCTGAGTATGCAAGGCTGAATAAGTTGGTTTTGAATGCACAGAAGACAAAGCTTTTGAGATTTAGACCATATAATATACATAGCCAAGTTTTTAACATTTGGGTAGACGGCAAACAAATAGATGAAAGTTATTCAATTAAATACCTTGGAGTTCATTTACAAAATAATCTGTCGTGGGACATGCACTTCGTAGAATTAAAGTCCAAAATCTTATCTGCTGTTGGTCTTTTGTATAAATTTAAAAACAAGTTTAACACGAAAACAAAATTTGTAATATATCAAGCCCTGATTCATAGCCACTTAAATTATCTTCCTATAGCTTATGGTTTCAAGAAGACAAATGAGTTTAGGTCGCTGCAAAGAGCGCAAAATAAAGCGTTAAAAACTGTTTTTAACCTGCCTTTAACTTTTTCAACAATATCCCTCTACAAAGACATGTCGCTGAATGTACTTCCTGTTTATGGCTTATATAAGATGCAACTCTTGCTTTATGTTTTTAAATCTATGAATAATATTGGTCATCATACAATCTCATTTTTTAGAAACCAAACAGTATTTAATACAAGGAATAATTCAAACTTAAGAATAGCTAGATGTCGTTTGGAAACAACGAAACAGCGAATAGAATACATTGGTAGTTTTGATTATAATAATCTTCCTCAAAGTATTAAAAATATTGAACGAATTTCCACATTCAAACATGCTTTAAAAGAACATTTGCTTCAAAATTTAGAAGTCCTTCTACATTAACATTATTGCTTAATTTTTTATCTTTTTTTGCTGTCTTTATTACATTATTAATTATGTTTTAATATATATGTAATTAATTTAACATAAATATGTATATATATATATATATATATATATATATATATATATATATATACACATATGTACATTTTGTTTTATACACACTTTTGCCAACTCGCCTCAATAATGTCCTTGGTGACGCTGAGGCCACGCACATTGTAATTATATAAATATATTGTAATAAATGAATTATTAAAAAAAAAAAAAAAAAAAAGCGCCTATCATGATGTACCGAGGAATTTGATTTTTGCGAGTTGAGTATCATTTGGTTAATCTTTCTAAAATGTAGGTATTAGTCTCTGCGGAAAGTGAATATTGAAATGCTGTTTTTGAGATCTTCGTGAGTACTAGAAGTGATTTCAAACTTGGTGAAAAAAATACATTAATACGCGCGTGTATTCATATGAGTTTAATAAAAATTTTTAATGCGGTCCACTGTAAAATCTGATCAAGCTGTTCGTTTTTTGTAATGTTTAACACATGGTTTGGTTATCGCTTAAAAAAGGAAAATAATTTGAGTTGCATTCAATATGTAGACGTAAAATTTATAACTTCTTTCTCTATTGCATTTTGGCTTTTATATGCTGAACTATTCGGATATTTTTTCTATATCTTATTTAAGAAAAAATGTTACGATTAAAAAATATGGAAATTATTGAAAAAAGGTATGGGAAAACAACAAATCTCTTATTGTTGGTGCTAAATTTTTAGCTAATGTAAAGCTGTTATTCAAACAATAAATTACTTCAACAACTAATCCGTTGCCGCCTTCGTTGTCCTCGTATATATCAATATGGTGCTGTTGGCCAATGCATTTGATAATTAAAGAAAGAGGAAGAGAAGGGTTAATGTCTGAATTACCCGGTTTGTGGAGCGATACGCAATCGATCATTGTCAGGTTGTAAAATAGTTTTCTTTACACACATTAATTATTTTAACTTCTCGTAATACTCGAGCGAGCTGTTCTTATCAAAAGTCGATGTGAAAATGTTTATAATGAATTAAAATTTGTTTATTTCCAAGTTTTTCATTTACGATGCATCCAATTTTCTTTCTTTCTAATCATTCGGATGATTTTAAGATATATCAAACTAACAAAGAAAATTTATCACCAAACAAATGTCGAAATGCCTGTTTTTGTCGTCAGCTCTTGAGATTATAAACGACTCGTCCTTTTTCAAATATCTGTATTATCATAATTAGTTCGAAGTATATTTTTTATACTGAAGGTGAATTATAAAACCTCTCATTCGTTATAAAAAATTATATTGAGGGTACTTTAAGACATTGCAATTTATTATACAATGTCTCCTCAACTTATCGTAAATCAAGCCGAAATCGAAGGAAGTATTGTTTTACAGATTTAAATAATAAAAACATATCTTTACCTTGTCATTTTAGCTTCGTGATTTATATTTTAAGTGTTTAAATTTCAATTTTTTTAATTAAATTGTTGTATTTAAAAGCTGCGTGTTAAAATGTGTTAAATTCGCACGTCTATAGACACTAAAGAACTGTTTCTTTAAACCGTAAAGTTAAACCGCAAAGAGTTAACAAATTAATGTTAAAGTTATTTTAAACATTTTCTGTTTCATTGTCACAATAATTGGGAAGACTGATTAGATAGTACAATCATTTTTTGTTTGTTTTTTTTTCGATTTAACCATATTTTTAATACTTTGCAAGCTGTTCAAGAGAAGATTTTACGTACACATTTAACTCTTATTAGTATGTACTAACTTTACAAGCATTTAAATACGTTTCTACATTTACATTTTAGTAGTGACTTTTTCGCTCAGTATCTTATCATTGTCAACCTATTGTTTGCATTCAATAGATACTCGAGAGAAGCAGAATTTTTATTACATTTAATTTATAAATGATGAAGTATTTTATTGAATATTAAAAATGCATGTACGTATTTATGATTTATGTTATTCAACTCAACAATAAAAATCAGATTTATTTTCAACTAACGAATGCGGCAAAATTAAATACTTGAGCTTGGCTCCAGATGTACGATGTTTTACTAAGAACAATTTCGGTATTTTAGCGATTTTTGTTTTTAAATAAACACCGCACCGTTTAATTTATAATTGTGTCATTATCAGTTAATTTCTTTTTCTTTTATTATTTTAACACAAACAAACTTACATCATAGTTAAATTTATTTGTTGTTCATTTTCGTTATCATTGTGCTAAATAATTTATTTATACTGATGTTGTTGTTTTCATTTGTTTAAAAACTTCTACTACAGCAACAACAACTCCTTCACTTTTTATACCCTTCACCACAGCTGGAAAAAGGGAATATCTAAGTTTGTCGTTCAGTTTGTAATTTCCGCAATATCCATTTACGATCCCATAAAGAATATATTTATATATATATATATATATATATATATATATATATATATATATATATATATATATATATATATATATTTTTTGTTTTTTTTTTTTTTTTTCTGAGTTCTTATGCATAGCGATGTCAAATTAATGATTTCCGTCTCTCCGTCCGTGTTAGTATTGAAATCAACTTTGCCAAGGCACTAGATGAGCTAGAGAAAATTTAAATACGCCAGTCAATCATAAGTCCGAAAATTTTGTTATTGGAAATCAGCAATATCGGTCCATGCTTCTCGAGGCAGTGGGCTAAAAACCAAGCCTGCCTCTAATTTTTCCATATCATTTTGAACAATCAAGTAACTTCAATAAAAACAAAAACAAATATGTGGCGCAATAGAGAATGAAAAAATAAGAAAAAAGTATGGACCTGTGAAGTTTTCATAGAAAAGTAGGATTGTGCACCATATTTTTTAAGATATCAATATTAACATCTAAGCTTTTAAAGAGATCTTTCAGAAAATGTAAAATTTTTTATTATATTATTTTTTTAATTCTGTCATCCTAATATTTCTTTTTTTATTTTTCAAGTTACATCACTAAACTTGATATACATACATTGGTGAAGGGTATATAAGATTCGGCATAGCCGATTAAGTAAGAGTTACTTGTTATAAGTGTTTTTGCATGTGTTTTTGTATTAACTGATTAAGATTTCTAAGGAGAGGTAATTTCACTTTAAATAATTGTTTCAGTTGCTCTTTTTTCGCTTTACTCTTTTTTAAGAGCTTAATTATATATGAATGTATGTATGTTGTGATTAATCGAAAACAAAATGCCCTTAATCCAACGGAAAAGTTTACCAGTGATGGATATCTTAAATTTAAGAAACATGAAATGATAATTAGAATTGCTCTGTCAAGTCGAATAAAATTTTGGCAAAGTGAAATTCGAATACGTATCGATTATTAGGCAAAATTTACATTTTCGTTATCAAAACGAGTAAAACACAATGTTAAATAAAATAAAACGCTTAGTAAGAGATGTGTATGAGAACACGCACACAGTCTCTGTTTCAATGATGGGTGAATTTAAACACAAGCAATCCCACCAAACATTTGAAAGATCATAAAGCATAGACATCTCGTCTTGGTCCATTTTGAATACAAAATAGTGGGAAGAAAGTTCGTAGTTTACAATAAAAAAATATTTTTGCTAACAAAAATATTATTGTAGCAAAATATTAAAAAATAAATTAAAAAGTTTGACTTATTGCTTAGTTAAATAAAAAAGGATATTTAATTGTAAAAGTCAAATCTACATTAATATTTAATAACAAAATATGTTACTTCTGCGTTACTGAATTGTAGTTGTAAACTCTTTAGTAACGACTAGATTGCAGTAAGAAGAAAGTTCGCATTTTCTATATAAATTATAAATATCTTTCTGTTGCGGTTTTAGAAATGAAACGATATACAACAAAACATGTCGCTATGGGTACACTTTAATACTTAATTTTAGGAGCTTAAGTTTTGAGTTTTTTTCAAAATTTAAGGAGTAACGTAATATAGTCTCAAAGTAGAGCGACATTTGCGTTAGGCTTTTTTTGTTTCAATCAGCTTCTATTTTTTTCGGTGTGAAAGTCCTTCATAAACACAAAGGTGTTGTTTCGGACAATGAGTTATTTAAAAATTTAAAAAATTTAAAATTTTCAATGCAGTCTAATTTTTTAATAATATGAGACGCTAATCTCAACAATTTTTTATATATTTTCTAAGCTGGGTTTTTAACAAAATTTTGCTGAATAGTTTAAAACTGAATTAAATATTAAATTCTATAAAAATTGGAAAAAAATGTCTTTTCCACTGGAGATAGATTTTTGCATCAGCGATTAATTTAATCATATTGATAGTCTTACTTATTTGTTCAATAGAAACTGTTTGTAGGGATATATCGCACACAACGATTGCAGCTGACGAATACAAATGCTTCAATAGCGTACTGAACATGGAACAATGCCTTGCAAGACTTTTGCACAGCATTCATTACTTCTTCGTTACTTCTTAAGATAAAAAACATTATAATACATTTACTATTTTAGATTATGATATTCTCAGTTCAAATTTAGAAAATGCCATTTGTTTAATTCCCTTTCAGCGAGTTTCTTCGCCTTCAATTTTCTTTCTTTTTTATTTGGTATTTGTTATTGTAGTTGTTTGTGTTATTTTAAATAATACACACACAACAAAGCGAATGTAGTGAACGTATACAAAGCAAGTGTAAAAACACTCAAAACTCAAGGTATGCAATTTTGCTTACCCCGCTTAATTCACTACACCTCTTGCCACTTAATAAAAATTTCATGAAACTAGTTGCATTAAAAATGTCGTAGTGTAAAATGGCTCTAACAAAAATTTGTTTGCCTCTACCTAACTGAAGTAAATTACGTTAATGATACAGAAATACAAAAACATTAATGTTGGTGCGGTGATTGGTTTAATTAAATGCTTTAAAAAAATGTTAAAAGAAATATCAAAACAAACAATTATTGAAAACTAGCAGTGCCCCCGAATTCATCCGCATATCATTTTTGATTTTTTTAAAATTCAAGTTTAAAAAATGTTCTTAAATATTTATTGTAGAACAGTGCTTAGAATTTTCTATTCACAAAAATAAAACGTGCTAGCAATTGTTTGCACCATTATTTCGGTAAAATTATTTGCTTTCACATTTGTATCTCTAGTTTCTCTACGAAATGAAATTTTTTTATGAAATAAAAAGTATTCTATATTTGCACCAAGGTTCTAAGGGACCTTCTTACAAAATTTTATTTATATTCATATTAGCAGTTATTACGTGATGCGAACACAGACAGACCGACAAAATTTTCTAAAATAGGTGTTTTGTATTTAATATCGATTACTATTGGTGTACATCATCAAAATTACCAAAAAATAATTCAAGTACAAAAACGAGTCAGTTAAAGTTTTATTATATGTTTAGATAAAATGTTAACTTGTACATATGTATGTACGTAGCTGTAAGTATACATACATAATATTTTCATGAGAATGTTGTTACTGGGAGTTTTCTAATTTATATTTTGTAGATGCATTCCATTTCTACAAATTCCTAAAATTAAAGCTTTAATCTTTGAATCCTTTCTTTTTATGAAATTATTAGTTGAACTTTTATTTTATTATAACAAATGATTTAATTTTTCAATGAAAATTGCTTTTTTATGTTTGTGCCTCCTTAACTTAGTCATTTCTGAACCGATTTTGAAAATTTTTTATAATTTAATAGATTTTTCAGATTGGTTCTGTTTTAAAAATAGTTATTAATCTATAAAATTAAAGGGTGTCTCCAATCAACATACAACATACATATTTTGTATTATGTATGTATGTGTTATCTGGCAATTACAGCTCAAAAGTTTCGCCACGTACATCAAAGTACATTAATTTTTGGGACATCTTTTAATTTATAATTATGAATGTTTATACTTATAGCAATCGACATTCTGCCCGACTTGCAATCGTTTGTCTATAACGGTTCAAAAGATAGGCGCGTATAAGTCAATTTACTTCACCCGTGGGGCTGCCCTTAGTTTTTAGATTTATTTTTGTATTACTTTTTGCTATTGGAAGCTGTAGTAATATGCATTTTTTTAAATTTAAAGAAGTGCTCTTTACGGTTTATAGTACACCTTAAAAATATGTATGTTATACGGGGACACCCTTTAATTTTTAAGATTATGAACTGTTTTTAAAACGGGACCAAAGCATGATCAATTAAAATACAAAAAAATTATAAAGTCGGTTTAGAAATGACTGGGTTCTACAGGCAAAAACATAAAAAAATTGCAACATTCAGTCGAATTGAATAACCTCCTTTTTTTGGAAGTCGGTTAAAAGTTACTTATAATGGACTGAACGACAAAATCAGCGTGGGCAAGAGCCTGCCTCCTTGTAACTTGCTGTTATCAAAATAATCATATACACATATGTTTTCTGTTGTTGACAATTTGCTGGAACATTAATGCGTTGTAATCTTGGACGTTACTCTCGGATGATATTCTGTATTTGGAAGTCCTCTTATATATGGTTTCCTTTTCGACGATGCAAAACGATCTTGATCGCCTAATATGCTATACTAAACAGATCATATAGCTAATAAGAGGGCTATTATTTTAGCCACCACTGTATTGTATGATATTATTATATGGCCGTAATACTCTTGTTGAGCCTAGAGCTGAGTAACTTATATTTTAGTCTGCGACGACCGATAAATTAAATAATAGTTCCTAAACTTATCAAACTTCCTTTTTTATTTTCTCATCCGTTTTTAAGTTAAAGTAACCATCCTTCTCTCATTATTCATGGGCTTGTTGTTCATACTGCTATGAAAAAAGTCAAAATGACTTTTAAATACATCTTCCCTTTTTTTCTTAAAATAACGCATTAAATACTCGTATTAGCAAAAGTGTTTACAATCATAAAAAACATTTCGTGCTCTCTTCGTTGTTTTATTAATGACTGAGCAAACGATCACACAGTGGTTTGAAAACGATTTATCTTCAACTCTAATGTTAAGATTTTTTTAATTTTATTAAACCTTGAAAAAATCTATAAAAAATGTGCTTTCAAGTGTATGTTATCTCTTTTAGTTTGGAAGCGAACTATTTTTCTTTTAATTTTGGCCGATCTTAACTAAGTATTTTTGTCGTAGTGCTTTTATTAATGTTCGGATTATTATATAATTATATAATATGTTTTAATAGCCCCTTTCGTAAAAAGTTACAGGCCCCTGAATTGGGAAAATGAAAAAATACCGTTTTTTCAGCATTTTCCCCAAAAAGGTGGCATTTATTTTTTTCGTACACAAACTAAATTTACATCGGTACTAGCAATTTTTTTTAACCATTTTAAAGACAACTTTAGCAAATGCAAATAATAGAAAAAAGAGGTCAAAAACTGTGTGGTTCTGCTTTCAGCCCTATCCATGCATAGCCAATTTAGAAACAACATTTATAAATTATTGTAAAATCTTTGGTTTACAAAGCACCGATTTAAGAATTTAAACAAACTTTTAAGCCCTAGTGTTCGACTACACACTTAAAAAAGGATTTAACAGTCACGTGATTAATAAAGGCAGGGTAGCCTCTTCTGTAATGAATTATTAATTAAGTTAACATTAAATCTAAATTCAGTTAGAAAATGAAACGCTCTTAAAAGGGAAAAAATGATAAATCTAAAATTAGGTTTTATCATTCAACTTCTTTGGTTCTGTTTTGGTTCTGTGTACATATTTCATATTGAAACACTTACACCGCTACATTTTTAATATTAATAAAACAGATTGAATATATATATATATATATATATATATATATATATATATATATATATATATATATATGTTATTTAAATACTATACTATATGTTGATTTAAATACAGACGGACGGACGATCGACTTCGCTATGCATAAAAGCTCAGATTATATGTACAATGATGTGAGGAAAAAAATGAAAAATAAATAAACATATATTGGGTATATGGCTATAACGACGATTTGCAGAGTAGAACGAAGAAATGCGTTGGGTTGTGTACAGACTTCATCCAACCAAATTAATATTGATTAAATATTAATGTTTTTAGTATTTTATTTACAAAATTAATTGGTTAAATAGATGATGTTTACAATATACACAAACTAAAGTAAATAGATACAAGAATTTTACAAGATGTTTACAATATACACAAACTAAAGTAGATAGATGCAAAAATTCTAATGACGGATGTAGCGATCCAGAAAATGCTGAATTAGATTCTGTTTGGTGTCTAATACTACTTGTTTTCTTTGAAAAAGGTCCACAATCATTTGTAAATAATTGTCTTTTCTTAAATTTTTTTTTTAGAAATTAAAATAATAATAAATTTATTTTTTTACATATTCTTTTACCTGTGAGTGTGTTTTCTTATCTTTAATTTTAAAACATACTCTTTTTCTGTATGTATGAGTATTTAGGTACATAGCAAGCGTGCTAAATTATTTAGTACCAAATAGTGGTAAACTATTGTATTAACTATTTATCTTAATAATGTAAATGCTTTGATGTTATTTTATGTAAAATATTAAGACAACAAAATGAATTTAATTTTAAGCTTAAGACATGTTGCAGAAGCGTTTAACATATTTTAAGCAAAAAACAAAATGAAAAAAATCTCGTGTAAGGTTTGTGTTAATAAAATAAACTTTATTTTACATCTTTATCTGCTAGACGATTCGTTAGCTTTTTTCCAATTACTTTAGGAGCTTATTTTTTAAACATATGTTTTGATTACTTTTCTTAAACGAGTGTTCAAACGACATGACAACATCAATTAAGAAAACATATAAATATTAAAACTGGACATCACAGCGTGAATAAAGAAATTTAAATAAATATTCACGTCACAATACACTCAATGTCATAATCGTTTTATTGCAATTATTAAAAACTTTTATTAAAAAAAATATTTAATAATAGATAATATTGACTTGTTTTAAATTATTTACAACCTAATAATTTCAAATATGTTTCATACAATTTGAATATAAATTGTTAAGTCCTGGCCATGCTTCACAAAAAACAGTAAAATCATGAAGAAAATGCAATTAAAAATTCCTAAAAACGAAACGAGATTATTTGAAGCAGCTGGTTGTTTGCAAAAAGTTCCAACGAAAATACGCCAAACCTTTCTTTGCGACCGGTTTAAAACCAAATTTACGAGTAATTTAGGACAAAAATTAGATGAGATTTTTACCAATTTTTAATGCTAAAGAAAACATATTGCATATTATTTTAACAGAAGGTGATTTTTATAAATGTGCATGGTCTAAACAATTTTTTGTGAATTTTCCTCACTTGTAGCCTTCCTCTGACATTGAGAAATCGTTTTAATGTAAAATTTTCAATAAAGTAAATGGATACGCCATCAATTAAAAATTTACTTATTTCAGGTCCTCCTCACCTTACTTTACCTTACCTTCGATTTCGAATTATTTTTTAGTGTAAACATAGGATGAAATTCATCCATCGTCAATCGAGTTTGTCACTGGCATGGATTGTTTTATCGACCATAGAATGAATGGTACATACTGTGAAAGAAAATCACAATTTTCAAAATAAATTCGCAACCGCTGTGCTAATGTTTGTTAATGTCGATTAATTCTTATATCTGTTTTCATAACTTTTTTAATATTTTTAAAAGCAATGCTTAAAAAGAATATTTTTTCGCTGCTGGAAAAACTTTGCATCAATATGGAGTTGTTTATAATGTTCTTTTAATAACAGAAATACCTCGCAGAAAAAAATTGCTGTAAAACAATAATAAAATTAAATTTAAAAATATTTTTTTTGTAAATATATGCAACAAATTTTTCTGACCACTTGTCATGTTCTTTAAACTCCTTCAGGGGTTCAATACCTGTAATAAGGCGCATTAGATCTGAGTGCCTCGGTGAGTCCGGTTGGCGTACTATGAGAAATATTCCTGTATATCAATCTGAAGTCACTTAATCTGAATCTACTACTTTATATATTAACCGCGTAAAAATTACTCAGGAATTGAGGTTAGGTTATACCTAGTGGATTTAAAAAACATTTTTTTTACGGTGGAAGCTAGGCCATTGCCAGAACAAATTTTGCAAAAA
Source organism: Cistogaster globosa (assembly GCA_937654795.1). NCBI lineage: Eukaryota > Metazoa > Arthropoda > Insecta > Diptera > Tachinidae > Cistogaster > Cistogaster globosa. The sequence continues at coordinate 62,101,069 of OW569405.1, read as the reverse complement.
TTTTTTTTAAAAACTAAAAAATTTTTGTAAATGCGACCGAGAACTCAAACAAAATATAATAATTTTAGATGTTCTTTCGCATTAAGTGAAATCGGCAGAATGTATATCTCACTCATCAGAAAAACTCTCTCCTGTTACTAATAAAAAGAATTAAAAGTTAGTTGAACCTCAACTATCACATCTTTTAAGTCCATATTAGAGCTCCTGAATAAAAGTAATTTTTACACGCATAAGATTCCTTAACTTTATTTTTTTCGATTGTCAGATCGTTAATAATCTTAAGTAAATACAAACTGAAAAAATTATGGATTTATTTACTAAATAAAAACATTTCAAGAACCAGTAGTTCATTAACTTTTAAATTCCGTAAAACAGTTTTTGCCCTTGATTTACTGAATTCTGATAAATTTACAATTAAGAATAATTTCATGAGAAATAGTTTTGTTTTATTTACCAAAGATTTTTTAAAACATTAAAAAAAATTAGTTTGAAATTAAATTAATCGAAAAGTTTATGTCTCCACGTAAAAACCTAAATTGAATGAAAGAATGGTTATAAAAAACTAATTTGGTTTTGTTAATTTGAAACTAAATTAATGTACATATGTATGTATGTATGTATTGGATACAAAAAACATATCTTGAGTTTAATGGTTACGTATTCGAGTTGTTTAGTTTTGCAGGAAAAGGCATGTACGGAGTGTAAACTTACATACATACATTTGTATGGCTGTGTTCGCATGCTTGTATGCACCTTTTCAACGTAAAAAATTCTTTAAAAAAGAAAACATGATCGTCTTTTAATTGAAAATCAAGAATAAAAAAAAATAATGAAACAATTTTCATTAACAAACAAAAAGTTGACACAAAATAAAAAAAATCGACACGAAATTATTGCAGTAAATATTTCGCTTTAATAATGCTTGTTTAAATCAATTGTCTTTTACACTAAAAATATTTATCCATGATTATTATTAAAAGTTTTTTTATAAACAATATTTTAATTTGCACTTCAACAAAAAAAAAAAAAAAAAACAAATAACAGTATTATATTCGGCAATGCCGAATCTTATATACCCTTTACCGTGTATGTAAATCTAGTTTATTAAAGTAGCTTCTATTAAAAAGCAAATATTGGCGTGACAGAGAAATTAAAAATAGAAAAAAAACATTTTGAAGTACTGCATATATATATATATATAATTTTTTATAAAAATGACATCGGCACTTAATGGGTTAAGCATTTTTAAAAAATGTAAGCATTTATTAAAAGATATCCTTAAAAACTTTAAAATAATACCCATGTTGATATTTTTAAAATTTTGAAAATTATAGAGACCCATAATTCAGAAAATATGGGCGAGCGCCAATTTTTTACTTGATGTTTTTTTTCTTGTTTTTAAAATCTCTATCGATTCATGTATTTGCTTTCTTGATTGGAGTAACTTCATTGTTCCAAATGATATGGAAAAATTAGAGGCAGGCGTGGTGTTTAGCCCACTGCCTGGATTTACAAGGACTGAGTTTGCTTACCTCATTCAGTGCCTTGGCATGGACGGACAGACGGACAGACGGACATCGCTCAATGTAAATCAGAATAAATATACTTTATGGAGTCGAAAATGGATATTTTAGAAATTACAAACGAACGTTTTACTTTTTTTCCACTTTTTGTGGTGAAGGGTATAAAACCACGAAAAATAAAATTTTACTGAAGTCATCAAGCAGTAGCTGAATGAACCCATGATTGGTTATTAGGTAGGGAAAAGTGTATTTCGTTATAAAAAGAGGGGTATAAAAATTTTTTGCTAATAGCCACAGCAGTAATAAATTTGTTAGCCTCATGTTTTATTAAAAAATTTTCAGCCGTTTTTAATGTTCGCTCGTGAGGGCTTAAAGTTGTGGCATCTTAAAGATAATAAAAATAATTCCTAACAGAGAAAAAATCATTTTTCCTCATTTAGCTCTTAGCTCTGATATTAATATTTGACTGTATCTGCCATTCATACATTCAAAACAAAAACAAATTCTAAAAAATTGTTTTTGTTTAAAATGTAATTATGCGAACGAACGAACGATTGCGACATCGTGGGCCAGGCAGTATATTTTTCATTTTTCTTTTAAGTTGTGATTGATACACCAAAAAAATTAATTTACAAAGAAATTTTTAATATAGAAGTAAACATTAGATACATTTGTATATTATATAAACAAATTAAAAAATACACTTAAGTTGAGTTCTGTTTTTAACTGATTCGAACAAAACAAAACAACTAACGACACATATTAAATTTCAACCAAACAAAAACAAATCATCTGATTCATCCCTAAAGGGAAGGCAAAGACTAGTTCTGCATTTTTTATCATTCAAAATTATATCGACAGAAATTATTTTTTCCCATGCAATCTATCCCGGTATCTAAATCAGGTAAATACTCGTATTGATACGATCTACATATTGTTACCATTATACGTAATTTGCTAAGTCATTACGATATTGAATAAATGTATTTTATGCTGCTTGCTAGCGGTAGTTGGCCTGATTAACTTCAATGTGTTTAGTGCTTTACATTTTGCTAATTTTATTTTTGTTGCAAGTTTTTTATGTCAATACTTCTTCTCTTTCATTTTCGTTTTGCAAAATTTTTGATGTGTGAAAACGTTAAAATAAAAAAACATTTATTACAATTTAAATTTATGTTTGTTTTCGATCATTTTTTTTTATTTTAGTTACAAATACACTGACTTACATTTGTATTACTTAATTGCCTTTTAAGTTGTAATAGATAAACTAATAAAAAAAATTTATTGTAATTTTTACATTATTTGTGTTAAAAAAGTTAAAAAAAGAATTATTTATTTTGGTTTCCACTGAAAATATGATCATTATAATTGTTTTACTTTTTTTCAAGATCTTTTTGATTTGCCTGAAGATCGTTAGGGTTAGGGTTTCGTTGATTTTTAAAAAATAATTTAGATATTTCTCAAATAATTAAATATTTTTTATTTAATGAATTTAATTTATTAAACTTTACATGAAACACATCTAGACAAACTCCATAAATTGTAATGCACAGCGTGACTAATGCATTAGCAACAGCCCTTTCGTATATTTAGAACAGGCAAAATTGATAAAAACAATAAAAAAATGAAAACTGATAAAAACAATAAAAACATTTATAAAAATAAAAACAAATCAAGAATATGATTAAAATGTTGATTGTAAAAAATTATCTGTTTTGTATGTTTCCAATTGCAGTTAATAAAGTTAATATTTACTTGTAGGATTTTATTAGGTAGTTTTCGTTCTAATTGTATGGTAGGAAAAGCAGAGATATCCCCTCCATTTAATATTTCTTTTTTTATCTAGTTTTTAAAAAAATTATTTTTAAATGAAAGGATTAGCTCGGCTCAAAGTTCAATTCTCTCATTTAAACATTTGTATCAAATTTTCGATACTACTTTAAACAAATATTAAAGAAAGATTGTGAACCAGTTAAATATAAAATGAAAAAAGAAATAAAGGCTATGACGTATTTAATAATAAATTTTTAGGAAAAGACAGAATCATTTAAGTCCTCATGGAAAATCTTACTCATTTTAGGGCTAAAATGACTTGAACAGTTAAATAGAAAATGGTAACAAATTATAAAATTTTTAAGATCTGTTTATGCAGCTTTTCGCTTTTTAATCGATCTAAAAAATGCAGATTGATATCTATAGATATAATTTTAACGCCTTCTTTCTCCACCCTCATTTCCTTTTGAGTGTAACGAAACTTCTCAGTATAAACACCGCTTCACCACCTCGAAAAATATTTAATATTATTTCCCATTGTTTATTAAGTTTGTTCCAAAATGTAGGCATTATTTAATCTATCCCTTCTTGAGTTTAATGTTATCAATTAAAAAAAGAAACTAAAATGATGATAGTAGCAATACATTTTCATATTCTCAAAAATTTGCCTTTAAGCTTTCAGCGAGACTAGATTATTTCTGCAATTGATTTGCCGTTGAATTTTCCTCTCTTATCTAAGAGTAGGTACTGCGACTTCTGTAAATCACTAGGTCCCCGTTTCAGCAGCTAACGACTGCAATCCTAAGCACAAATTCTTAAATCCCAGAAGACCAGTTATAAAAATATCTTAGCACTCATTGCTTGAAGACACTAAGAACGTCAGAAGATGTGGTTCTTTTTATTGCTGATTTTTTAAGAAATTTAAAATTTACTGCACAATTTCCATCTAAAGCTTTATTGTGATTAACAAAAAGACTTTAAATTGAATGGTAAAGTGGTAATTTTACAAATACCCTTAAATTAAAACAGCATTAAAGAAAACACGAAATGGTTAAGAGAGCCACTAGAATCCAACATAATAGGGCCTCTTGTCTTATAAAGCTACCCTAAACTAAATATCGTGTTGTGGAATTCAGTTACATGGAAGGCTTAAAACCATTTTTTTATTAATTTTAAAAATTTAAATGAAACAAATTATATTCCTCGTTTAACGTGCTATAACCAACACAAACCTTTAAGAGGGTTATTTGCGATGTGATGTCTTTGTCAACATGTCGTTCAAGCCAAATGTCTTGAACTATTCGTTAAAGAAAAGTGCGTAAGTAACAACGACGCAGTGGAGTCAATAGTAAAGAATATATTCATGTTAATAAATAATATTATGTTTTTTATTTGGTATAAATCATGCCTAAATTTTGGCGCACCTTTTATTAACCTTAAAAAATCGGAAGAAAACCATTAACGTTCCTTTTAAGACAGTAAGTATTGACTTAAGAAAATGAGAACTTACAATGTATCGGAAGCGTAAACACATTTAAAAGTTTTTTTTTATATTTGCATGTGACTAAACACGCCAACCACCACGCATAACGTTTTACTGTCAATTCTTTTTAGTTGTTTTTGAATGTTCGACTTTCATGCCACTTCAGCCACTTTCTAAACAAGTCATTTTTGTGTGTATGTATGCATGCAAGTGTTTAAATCACTTCCTGACCGCTGTCACATTAACATTATTCAATAATAAAAAAAAAAACAAAAACAAAATGCAAACAAACGAGAAGTTATAAAGTGGCAACGAAACTACACCACTGGGTCAATTATATTAAAAATTAACGTTTATTTTTATTTTCACTGAGATTTTTGTCTATAAATTAATAAATAACACATCATATTCGAACAACACCATAATTTAAAACCATAAAATCCTTAGAATTTTTGTTCCTTTTGTTTTTCATTATTTGTTCCTGTTTTTTTTTTAGCAATTAGTTTAAGTGGCTTAAAGGAATGTATCTGAATGACTTCCTTTTATATCAAGCTAAAACTAAACGTAGATTTTTCTTTTCTTTTTTGATATCAAGTAATTAAGCATTAATTTAAAATTTTTATTTGGCGCTTTTTATGAAGAAATAAAAATGTTTGACAGTGTTTTTTGCTTATTTGTTAGTGAAATTTCAACATGTTAACAGTCTAATAAAAAACATTGGGCCTGTTATTTTGTATTTTTACAATTATGGACGTAAATAGATTTTATGCTTAACAGTTATATTTTCACTTGAAGACGTTAAAAATGTTCTGTTACCCTCATGAAAAAGTAAAAATAATAGATATTTCTATATGTAAACAGATCTTAATTTAAAAGTATTCAAACCTTTAACCAAGAAAAAAATAATGCTAATACTTTCTGTTTTTAATTCCGGACTTAGAGCAATTGAACAAAAAATTTCAATTCAAAATTTTGATTTGACATGTGCGCCATATTTTATTTACTTTGAAATGCTTTCCAGAAAACGGCAAAATCCTTATTTCTTTAGAGATATATTTCTTTAACACTTTTTTGGTCTAAAAGCAAACTAAAACTCAACTTTTTCTTATTTTGAGATTTAATTAATTCATCAAGTGCGAGCTAGTCTCACGGATGAAGAGCGTGCACTATATGTAATTTTCAAAACTGTGAATACTGTGGTCCAAAATATAAGTCTTTACAAGAGTCGCTGCTCGCATGTGGCAACTTTTAATTTATAATATTCGTTATAGGAGAAAGGGAACAATGTGCTATGCGCAAATTTTAAATGTCTGCATCTATCGATTTAAAAGATGAGACCATCTACTTAAAATTTAAAATGTAAAATTTGTCATTATAGCCTAACGTGGAATTTCGTACTCTGTATACATTTTTATATAAAATCTTTGATATTTAAACATAGCGAAGTCTCGAAATCAGTTTTGCCACGTCCCCAGATAAGTTGAAAAAAATTTATGATCATTATTCTCTGAGATAGAGTTTCGGAAGAGGTGTTTTTGAAATTTAGCAACATCGATCCATAAATGTTAAAAAAAGGCGAGTCGCTCTATATGATTGGAGTTACTTCACTCAACAAGATTTTATTTATATTGAATGGTATATAAAATTCGGCACGGCCGAACATAGCATACTTACTTATTTTATTTTGCAAGTCAGAAAAGTCAACTAACTCATTTTAGGATTTTTGCATTTATTTTGTTTAAGTATTTGCTAGTCAAACTACAAGAAAACTTGGTTAAAGAAACTATATTCGTTATTTAACCCGAAAAATTGAATTAAGAAATTGGCGTTCTTTATTGCATATACTTACACTCCCAAGAACTTAAAATCGGATAAAAAATAAAAAGTGGTTTAAAAATTTTTTAGTTAGCGGGGTTCTAACTTTAGAATCCAAAGCAACCTGTATAAGACTTCTGGGGCTCTTAACTTCCCCTGTTATGCTCGCTTACAGTTTTATTTCAAAACGGCAATAACTGATTTTTTATTATTATTTTGATAATATCCCACTGTGCAACATTTATTGTTGGGAGATGTTAAATGGAAAATTTTATGATATAAATGTTCTATTAGCAGCGGAATATTTATATAGGCTTACGACAGGTTTATTTTCTATCTTAATAAATTTTTATTGAAAGATATTAACGTAAATGAATTAACCAATACATGAAATAAACAAATCTTAAATGGGTTAAATATGAAAATTCGTTCTACTCATAATCTGAAACAGAACGACAAAAATCATTTATAAAATTATGTAAATTTTTTTGGTGCCTTTGTTTACATTCTCTTATTCGGAGACAATGTTGGAAAGCAATGGCTGAGGAAAAACCTAATCTGTGTCTTTTTTTTTTAATTTTTTGGTATAAAAAGCTTAAAAGTACAATAAAATGGGAAAGTTTGTATCGGTCTTTGAAACAGTTAACAACAAAATGTACAATTTTAAAATATTTTTAATGTTTTGGGTTTTGCTAAGCATAACACTTGTTAAAGCAAAACCTCAAGATCTCCCGAGTGAATCGGAATATTATCAATATGGGATGGAGTTGTCTCAAATTGAAGATGAGCTAATTGATCAAGCTAAAGTGGCACAAGATGAACAATTTTTAAAACAGCTGCTGAAGAAATGGAAAACATCTACTACAACAACGTCTGAAAATCCAACGCAAGAGACGTCAACTAGAGCCACAACAATTTCTAAAATAACAGGACTCAATAAAGCCATTCTAACAACAACAGAACAATCAACAACGATAGGAACGGAATTTAATACAGCTTCCTTTGCAAGTCAAAGTTCTAATAACGAAGATTTAACTAAAAGAAAGAATCACAGTCATGATAACGAAAACTTAAATCCTTTCGAAGTGGTTGTATATCCAACGCCCATCTTTCAGCAACCAATTTACGGCTATTATCCTTTTTATTATCACAAAATTCCACCACGCATCCCTGAACTAACACAAAGTGTTTCTGGAATACCTCAGCTTGTTCCAGGGTTGCACACTGCTTCGCACTTGGCTGCTATCCCTCAGATATCCCAAACGATGTTCGGTACGCCTGCTATTTCTTATATGGCTGCTTATAACCCAAATTCGCATTATCCAATGCAATTTATAACTCCAGTTTATAACCCCAATCGTATTTTTAAGAGGTGAATTATTCATCACAAAAATGCTATTATAGTTTTTATCACTTTTTTATTATTAATTAAATATATTAATTAAAATTCAAATCAGAAATTGTTTAAAAAAATATTATTAATTAATATGTTTAACAGAAAATACATAAATCAATTGTGTTTTATTAATATGAAAAAGCAAACTTGTTTAAAGATTTTTAAATTTTAAGTGTAAACGAGTCGATATTTTGAGGGTTTTAATTGAAGCGCATTTGCTTAAGACAACGTAAGCGTTTCTATCGTACATTTACTGTATAATTTTTGGAACAATTGGTTAGAAGTACTAAATCGTACTTAGGTCATTTATGTTTGTTTGGCATTTATTAAATAATGTTTAGTTTAAAACCAAGCTTCATATTTCTAGCCCTTTTTCATTGCAAAAAAATTAAAAACTATTTCTGTAAAAGTTGTTATCAATCTTTTGTTTTATTTTTTTTTTTCTGCCTGGAAAATATTTAGTGTGTGATTCATTAGTAGAATGTTACTCATTTCTGGAGTTTTTAACAAATTCATTGAAATTTTATCATTTTATTTCTCATTATCAGTTTAATGCCAAAAAAAAAAAAAAAACAAACAATCGATAAATTCAGTATTCGTATTCACTCAGATACCAGTAAAAGCAGCAGGTTTTTTAATTGTGTCGTTAATAGTTGGAGTTAGTTGCTTTGAAATTCATGTTATTTGAATAATTTTCATGGTGCAAGGAAATTATTACCTGTGGTTTTCTACTCAGTATCTAAAACCGGTTTTGAAGTAAATTTTTGGATTGAAGATTCACATTTGCATTTTCTCCCAAAATTACCAAATGAAATTTAAGTTATATACGTTTTCACATACAAGCATTGTTTTGAGGACCAGCATAAATACATATCACAAAAAATACTCTTTGTGCAAACAAAAACTTGCAATACTGTTGTCATACCTTTCGGTGAAGATCGTCGTCACTGGCTGTTTATTTAGTACGCTTTCGATGTAAAGACATCATTTTCAAGCCGCGTTTTGATTAGCGTATGACAACAGTATTTTATTTACTGGCGGAATAAATCCAATTAACTTAATACCAAAAACTTGCAACATTTTATAAAAAACAAAATTCTCTCAAGAAAAATTCGTATAAGAACTGTTTTTTCTAAAAAAATACAAACAAGTATTTTTTTCGCCAAAGTAGACTTAAAAAAACTGAACGTTTAAAAAGGTATTTTCTCCAACCAAACTTGGTACAAAAATTACATTATATTTTAAAAGTACTTAAAAGTACTACCAGTAAAAAGGGCACTAAACTATGGAAGTTTGTCATTCCGTTTGTAACTCTTAAAATATCGATTAAAATATCACCATAAAATATATTTGCAGAGACCCCAGAAAACCTACGGCTAAGATTTCGTTAATCAAAAAATCTTTAAAATTGGAGCAAAAAATAAAGTTAATATTAAGAAATAAAATCGCCAAAACTCGGCGAATAAATAATATTTACTAAAAATCGTATATCCAACTTTCCTTCACTAGCTGATAGTTAAAAAAATATAAATTTTATTTAAAAGCTGCCTATTAATTAACAAAAGGTTTAAAGTAAACAGAAAGAAAAGAATGTTGTTCAGATTGCACATATAATTTTTTATTAAATAACTTAAACTCTAGGAGAAACTTTGATGGCAGAAAACACTTTTTTCTTTTCCACGAAGACGAAAGGGTACGAGAAGCTACGAAAGGTACTTTCTTTATATGCAATCCCAACTTTAACTAACGGCAAGTTGTAATAATGGCCCTCAGATTGCACAAAATTTTTATAGGGATTATTTAATTAAATATGTTGACATTTTCCACATTTTCCAATTGCTCTGTTTCATTCTTTGGGACAAAACAGAAACATTAACTCAAACTCAAAACTAGAAACAATTTGTGGGGTCAGAAATGGATATTGTAGAAACTACAAACGGATATACCCTCCCCCAACTGTGGAAATATTTTAAAATTTTAATTCAATGAATCATATCCAATAAAATATTTTATATCAAAAATAACATAAATAATAAAAAATAATTAGATGCAGATTTTGTTTATTGCACGAATTAATAATAAATAAATAATAATAAAGCAAAAAGCTGATGGGAAAAAATTTTCAAGTTTTAGAAAATTGGTTACAACTCTTCATTAACGCTAGAGTTTGTAACTGTAAATGACAAGGCATATTTGGAACGATTTAATGAACTTATATGTACGTGAGTTTAAGTCAATTAATCGCTTCACATTTATGTACTTATATTTAATAAATGACATTAACAGTGATTATCACTTGTATTTATGACCATTGAAGTCATTACTATCAGACTTGTTTATAAGTATGCAAGTCTACGTAGAAAATATCAGCTCTTTTTCAATAAAAAAAAAATAAATGATCACAACATAAAAAACCGCCAACTCTCACTTCAACTGAAAACAGCCGGTTTTTAAGATCATAATCACGTTCATGGTCTTTATTTTTATTTATTTTTTATTTTATGACCATCGTGATTTTAAAACTTTTATTCGAGCAAACGAAAATTTCAAATAAATAAAAGAAAGAATGAATAAACAAGATGACGACATTAATGATCCATGATCAAGTCATCCAGTGCGATTACAAAGACCTTAAAAAATAAACAAAAAAACATATTAAATGATTCATACATTAAACAGATTTTTTGTAAACACTAAGTATGCAAGTGTATTAAATACAAAGTATTTAATAATAATTTGTTAATAAGCAACACTCAAATGCACAATACACACATTATATTTATACATTTTAGAAAAAATAATAAAAATAAATAAATAAAAAAGAAGCAGGAATTTTATTTAATACCAAAAGTATTTATGTACCCAAAAAAAACATTGAATATAAATAAAACTTTAACAAGAATCAGACATAAACCACAAAAAAGCATTGAAAAAGATATTCAAATCACGTACAGTGGTTACACATGCTTTTGACATTGTTGGCGGGTGTACATATATTCATTCTGTTTCAGTTCTTGTTCATGAATGATGTAATTTAGCATACAGAAGCATTTCTTTTATTATTTACTAAGAAATAATGTTCATTTGTGAAAGTGGGTAAAATTATATTTCTGTAACAATAATTGGGTTAAAATCAAACTTTTAAAACTCAAAGTGGCTTTTTATTTTCATATTTATTTAAATTTAGATATGTGTATTGATGTTGTTTATTTTTATTACAAATAAATAACATCTGTCGGGCTTTATTTCATTATTAGCAGTGCCTACGATCAAGGCGAGTTCATATAAGGTGGCAGCGCCGCTACAACAATAAAAAGAAAAACAGGTACTTAAGTGTGTGATAGACTAAACACAATTAATTACTAAAATTTTTTTCTTAGTCTTTGTAATAACGTTTAAAGAAAGCTTTGTTTCTTTAAATTGATGTTAACCTTTTGTTACAATTCTATTTTAAAGAATATAAAAAACAAGAATATTTGTAATATAAAATGATTCACTTTTGACAGCTACTATACACATATTGTCATAATTGCAAGCTGTCGCAATGATGCCACCTGGTAAAATCAATTCGCCTTGCCTACGACTTCATCAGCCTGCTATTTCCAATTTCTTTTAAATTCAAATTTAGAAAAATGTGTTTTGAAATATTTATTTATTACTAGCAGTGCCCACGACTTCATCCGCTATAATATTTAATGTTTTTAAACATTTGTTGTTGAGTTCTGTAAACAGTGTCAAAAATTTCCTTTATACTAAAATAAAATGTACTGACAACTGTTTTAGTATCATTATACCGGCAAGAGCTGATGAGGTTAAAAAAGATTCTGTAGTAATGGGGGATTGCACCCGACTGGTGACAATGAAGTATGTCCAACAGGTTCCTCTGGCATAGATTTAAAATATGAGCTGAGCGTGCGTTATTGTGAGAAGCAAAGATGGACGAGGAAACGTCGGTACGACCAGCAAATAAAATAATAAAGAGTCTCCTTCCAAAGTACTAGTCCTGAGAGTTCGAGTCCGATCCAATTACAGAAGAGGTAGAATCTGTTCCGAAGGAAAACTAGGACGAAACAGGTAAGTACAACTAGTCGCTTTACGTATGAATCACTTATGAACGAAAGAGCTGGTGAAGGTATAAATCCGGCAGAGATAAACTTGTTTTGTCCCCTACATTCGGGAGAGTAAGTAACCATTAAGCAGGAATGTTTGGGCCTGTAGGAGAAGAATTCTCATTTCAAACCGTCTACGGCTACACGTATATGGAAAACGTGAGTGATGATAGAATTTGTCATAAAGCTCAAGGCTGCAAATCAATTAGACATTGATGTTGGGAAAACGGCTTTGCAGGAAGCGAAGTAGAAGATGCTCAGATGGTTAAAAAAGGATCTTAAAAGATTTTAAATTAGTATTCCGATATTTTGGAAAAGCTAAGCTATTGAAAACTTGTAAAATATATAAGTAACTGCTGCAAGCTATTTTTTGTAGAAATAAACTGAGATTTGTGACTAGTAGAGTAAAGAATTAAGGTATTCCGTAATTAACATTATAAGGGTTGGTGGCCAAATTTATGTTACAATTAAGCCTGGAATTTTAATTGAAGAGTTGTACTTTTGCCGCTTTTAATAAATTTTTGGATTGATTTTTAATTTCAATCCCATTTCTGCTTGTCTTAAAAGCACTTGATTGTAAGTGCGACTTTAACAGAAGCTAAAAAAAAACTATAAATTATTTTTCAGGATCGGAACACTCAAACAACCCTTGTTATGACCCTGAAGTAAAAAATAATTATCAACGTCGATTAAAATAAACCGAAAGACCAATGAAAACGTTTTGGAATAAAAACTTTGTCGCTACATTTGTTCTGCTATGGAAGCCAAGCCGACTTCACTGAAAAGGTTATAAATTTATAAGTATTTTTTGTACTTCTTACTTTAAAACGCCACATTTTTTCATTTTTTTGTTTGGTAGGTCATGTTAACAGTTTGATCCTACTGTAAAAAATTTATAAGGGTATATAAAAGGGTGTCCCTCAATAACGTATTTAGCTTTTGCGAATCTATTAAAGCGCGATTAGCAGACACTCCAGATCATCACAGTAAGGTTGATTGCTACAGCTCTTAATAGAAAAAAGTAATAAAATACGAAGTAAAAAAAAAAAATACAGGGCGCACCTATAGATCTATGATTTCGACTTAGATGAAACTATATTTTGAACAATCCTGGATACCTAATATTTACACAAAACGAAAGGTATGTCTACGGCCACTACTGACACAGAAACAAGAAATAATGATATAAAGTTAAAATTTAAAAACGGTCCTTAACGAAACTTGATTTTGACTTTTATAACATTTTCTGTTAAGCAGTAAGAGGCAGAAACTTGAAATTTATACAGAGTTTGCATGAATACTTACCGGAATAACAGAATAATCCCATTTAAATTTTTATTATAAATTCTGTGACCATCTGTCCGTTTGTGGGTCTGGAGTTGGTGTCAGTGTTACGCACAAATTATTTCTTCATTCCTTAAATTTGCCATCAAATGTACTAATCATTTAACTTTGTTTTAGTATCTAAAACATGTTTTGCAACCAACAATGCTTTACAACACATGTAACTGCTCAGTGTGTGTGTTTGTGTGTGGAAATGACCATTAATTAAGACAAAATTGAAATCGTAAATGAGCAACTCTTCTTTATATGGTCGTAACTAGTACAACAAAATTTATTTATTTATTTATTTGGTAGAAGATTTCATAACAAAGAAAAAAAAAAAAAAAACAGAAAAAACACACACACACACACACACACAAAATTAAACGAAAGTTTAAGTACCTCGATGTGCCAGTATTGTCATGTTATAGATATTTTGAAATATGTTTAAAGAGTTTCAGTTATTTTTTAAAACAAATGTTTTAAGAAATGTGTTGGTCTGCCTGGAAAGTTTTTTATGTGTCACAACAACCATGTTATCATACGAAGTTCAAAGTGAGTTGAAATTTGAAATAATAGAAATAATCAACGTTAGATTTTAAACTGGCAAAACAGCTTTTATTGTTGTTGTTGCTGTATTTCTTATTTTAAATAATTGAAGTTCTTTATTTTTGGCACAATCCTTTCTTATTTATTATTGTTTGTGTGTGTGTGTTGATACTTACTTGCGTTATACATGTTTCTGCCGCAACAGAATTGTTAAAGAGTAAATTAAAGATGCAGTTTAATTTTTATAATGTTAACATATGCGGATCATATGATTGCTTCGTGGAAGGGAAACAAGAATTTACACAGTTTGCTATGGTTTCTTCGCGAACCCATACGATGTATTTAAAACTTTTTGTCTTCCAAATTTGTACTTATTTAGATGCCACATCCGTCTTCAGAATACTTCGTATCTTGCCGCTTTAAGTAGCGTTAGTTGCAAACTAACCAATTTAAGTGCATAAAAATTAGGAAAGAATTCTCAGATTATTTACTATGTTCAAATACTAAAAACACTTTGGCAAAAAAACTTGATAATGTTTATTAAAAAAGAAAACTTTGAATGACAACATTTCTGAGTTCATCCTCGAAAAAATTTAATTTTAAAGAAATTTTGTAAGAGCAGTATGAAATCTTATATTAACTGCCTGTTCCACGGTGTCACAAGAAATCGTTGCTCACATTAAATATCGTTAGAAGTAAAATTATTTAAAGAAAAAATAAGTGGGAGAGCTATAGTCGGCTATGCCGAATTATATATACCCTTTACCATAAATGTAAATCTACTTTAGTAAAGTAGCTTCTATCAAAAAACAATTTTGCGGTGACAGAGAAAAAAAAGTAAGAAAAAAAAAATAAGTATGATATATAATTTTACATAATGGCTCTTAATGAGTTAAGTATCTAAAAAAAATAGATTTTCCTTAAAGATCTTTTAAATAACTTTTAAACGCTACCTATATTTACCTATATTGATGCTACATATATATTGACAATCGAACCTTTTTATGAAAATTTTAGAGGACCATAACTCGGAAAATGTGGGCGAACGCCAATTTTTTTAATTAATGTTTTTTATCTTTTAATTCTCTTAATGATAGGGAAAAATTAGAGGTAGTCGTGGTGTTTTTCCCTCTGCCCCGAAGGTCTGGAACCATGTTATTGACTTTTAATAGCAAAATTTTCGAAACGATATCTGATCGATTAGCATATTCAATTTTTCTCTAGCTCATCTAATGCCTTGGCAAAATTGAATTCAACACTAACACAAACCGACAGACGGACATCGCTCAATGGACTTTGCTTTGCATAAGGACTCAGAATATATACTTTATGGGGTCGAAAAATAATGTTGTAATAATTACAAATGAAATGACAATCTTAGACATACCATTTTTCCACCTGTGGTGAAAGGTATAATAAAGCTAAAAAAGATTTAAAGTTTTTTAGTTCGGGGTTATTACCTTTGATAATGAAGAAGCTTTAATAAACATTTTGTCCAAAGTCTTCACACATTTTTAAATAAGTGCTTTTAGTAGTAGTTTATAATGATATCTAATACATTCAGGATTATTTTTATTACTTAAATAATGAAGCTTCTTAATAATATAAATTTTGTTTGATGATTAAAAAAAATGTATTTGCGTTGATCTTAGTCATGTGCAGAATTAGTCACCAGCAGGCATATTGAAATAAAATAAAAATACGCATTTATGACACTTTTGCTAATGTCTTGCTAAATTCAAGCCGTTATCAAAGTTATTTTAGCTACTTCGGAAAGCCCTAAAAAAAAGATTCTAGCGGGATCAAATTTCAACAATTTGTGGTTGAAAATTTACCTAACCGGAACTTTGATTGTTAGCCCTGTCCTGATGATCGTTATTATTCGAAGAGGTATTTTACAAAGAATTCGGCAGACTAATAATCAAACCTGTAAAACGCTTATGGGTGCCTTGGCGTCGTTTTTTATAAAAAAATTTAGCTTACTTTAAACATTCAAAACTGCATTTTGATGCTTAAAAATGTTTTTTGTGCATAAAAAATATAAAAAAGTTTTATAATTAAAAATTACTAAAAAATCGATGGCTTGGTATAAAAAACTAATTAATAAAAACAGCCCTTCATTATAAAGTCACCGCCACAGAAATTAACTAATTGGAAACTCCAATCCAAACGCACCCTCTCTCTGTTCGAATTAATAGTCAGCATTTTCAAAATTCAAAGCTCTTTAAATGTTAGAGAAAATTAAGTTAAAGACGAATACTGCAACAAAGAACGTACATTTTAACACAGTTTTTTTATATTGTGGTCATTAAAAAGGTAGGGCCTTTGTGAAGGCGTGGACAACCTTTTAAGTTTTGTGTTTATAACAACACACTATGAATAAAAACGAATTCATTATACGAAGTTCTGCATTGAACTTTAAATTTTATTTTATAAATAAAAGTTTACAAATAACTTAAAAAAAATTTTTTTTGTTCTTACCTGAAGAGTTGAATTTGCTTCGTTTGTAACTAGTAAAAGATGGTTGGTTAAAGTTCGTAAAGGTGTTTTTATTTCAAGTCACCTTACAACAACAAAAAGTTCTAGATATGACAAATGTTTTAAGGTTGTTGTTATTTTCTTTTGTTATCAACCCGGTTTGTTTTTTTTTCTGGATGAAAGAGCTGCTTTTTGTTTTTTTTATTCTTTTGTTAAAAAGCGGCTGGTTTTGAAATAATAATTAAATTTTTTATTCTTTATTTAGGCCTTTTTTTAGTATATATTTACTACGTATGCATATGTTCGACACATTAAATTCTTAAAATAAAATTAAGTGGAACAAAATACTAAAATCTTTTTTGTTTGTTTTGAAGCTTGTTGGGTTTTTTAAACTAAAAAACATATAAACTCTCATTAAATCCACACTTTCCTTATAAAATTTCTTTAATTTCTGATAAAATAAATTATATTTTCTAAAAATTCTTTTTTTTTATTAATTTAAAATTAAACGTGTTTTAATTTCTTAATTATTTCGTGCGTTTTGTTAAGAAATTTGGCTTAAAATTCAATAATGGTAAACAGCGTTAAACACCATAAACACACACACACACGCATAGAATAAATAGTTTAATTTCAAAAATTTACGCCAAACTATTTCTATAAGTTTTTCATTTGTTTATTCCTTGGTTTATTATTTAACAAATTTAACTTTTACCCACGATCCATGCGTATGCGCTCAGCTTAAAACTTCTACTGTTCAAAGTTGTTTGAATTACATGACGTTTTGGTGGCAAATGTCTTTTTTTATTTCTCCAATATCTTGTTGCTATCTTTTGCAAAAGTATTTGAAGTCAGTGTCGGTATTTTAGTATTAAATTCCGTACTAAGCAATTGCCATTAAAGTACCAAAAAAAGTAAAAAAATAATAAATATAATTTCATTTAAACTAGAATAAAATATATTAAAATAGAACACTGCGAGGTTGTGATCAAAAATGTTGGTTGAAAATTTGTTTCATAAATAAATATTAATTTCTTTTAGCCTTGAAACTTTTTTTGTTTTACAACAGTGGGAAGTATTTATTTCCGACTTCATACTGGAAACAATTAAGCAATGTCTGTCCATTGGTGCTCGGGTTAAAATAAGTTTTATCATGTCCATAATTTATAAAATTTATAATTTATGACCGCCATCCTCTTAAAAAGCGGAATATTTCGCGCTGTTGTTGCATAAAATTGCATTAATGTTACATTATTTAAGACAAAACTTTTTTTTAGAGCAAAATAGAAAAAAAGAAAAAACAAAAACGGGGTTTAATAAAGGCAACATAAAACTGCATTTTGCCTCTTTCCATAAACTGAAGTTAAAAGTTTTTATTGATTATTAGAAAATATTATTTATTTATTATTATTTATTTATTTATTGTAAAGGAACAAAATGTAAATGAAGCTTTTATTTGTAGCTTTTTATTGTTAAAATTTTATGTACAATTGTATATCTGTTAATCATTACAATTTGGTAATAAACATATTTGCTTTAAAATTTTTTATACCCTTCACCACAAAGGGTATAACTAATTTTCTCATTTCGTTTGTAAATTTTACAATATACATTTCCGACCCCATAGAGTATATATATTCTGACTTCTTATGCATAGCGAAGTCGAGTGATGTCCGTCTGTCCGTGTTAGTGTTAAAATCAGCTTTGCCGAGTCACTAGATCACCGAGAAAAAATTTTAATACACCAATCGATCAGACATAGTTTTGAAAGGGGTGATATTGAAAATCAGCAAGATCGGTCCATGTCCTTCGACGCAGCGGGCAAAACACCACGCCAACCTCTAATTTTTCTATATCATTTGGAACAATGAAGTAGCTCCAATCAAAACAACAAATATATGGGCGATAGAGAATCAAAAAATAAGAAAAAAACATCATGTGAAAAAATTGGTGCTCGCCCATGTATTCCTCGGGCCTCTGACTTTAAAAAGTTTTTAAAATATCAAATATGGGTATCATTTTAAAGCTTTTAAAGAGATCTTTAAGGAAATTCTAAATTTCTTAAAAAATGCTTAACCCATCAGAAGCCGACGACATTTTTATGTATTTTTTTTATATTTTTTATTCTCTGTCCCTTCTATAAAGCCGAATATTGCAGTATAACTTGTTCAATTCGAGATTACTCCCAATTTAAATAATTCTTGCACAAAAAACCAACTTGAAAACAGAAAAACCTAAAACCATGTATCTTTTAAACGGTAATTATGATTATCCATATTTAGAAAATTCAATCATTTAATTTCTAATCCATTTAATATCTAAGTTTAAATGCTTATCCTCGTTATTATAGCAGGCGAAATAGTGGAAAATATATCTAAATCAAATTAAATCAGTTATGGACACAAATTTGCTGCTTGTAATACTGGAGTTAGCAATTAAGGTTCTTTGTAAATTTTAATTGTTTATCTAGGACGATTCGAAAGTTTGCTAACATGCATCAAATTACATCAACTATAAGTATACCCTTTAATTTCCAAATCAAAATTTTATACTTGTTGTGTAAGCGGTCTTAAGAATACAGATTCCTCGAAAATTTCAACTGTCTGCTTACAACTGTAACATCGAATTAAATATACTACTATAGGGGCACCCCTTAATTTCGAATTTTGAATATTTATACTTGTTATTATAACGGTAATAGTTATCAACATTTTATCCTATTTTTAAACGGTTGTCTATAAACATCCTTTAATTTCTAGTTTTTCAAATACTTTTTGCTGTTGGGTAGTGCCCTTTACGGTTCATAACAAACGTTCTAATTTTAAATTATTAGCTGTCCTATTATGAAGTCGAGTAAAAAACATAACAAACAGTGTCATACAATATTGAAGCATAAAGAAGAATATAACGGTATATTAAAATAATACACATTCTGTCAACAATTCAGTTTAATATCACCTGTGTAAACTTTGCTTTTATATGTTTTTTTAAGAAGCCAATCAAAATGTATGTCGAGGTATTTGACCCCCTTAAATTGAGGTGCTATTTCTTTCCTTTTTTTGGATTGACATACCCTACGCAATATGAATTCTAATAGAGTATATTAATGTTCATTTTACCTCAATATCAAGATGTTACTTTTCGGCCTTTATAAGTGCTCAAAGGCAATGTCGATGTTGGAAGGTACAAAACAAGTATAAAATATAACTCAAAATAGTAGTTTCGGAAGCTACGAAATTAAAAACATTTTTCTAAAAGTAGAAATTTTTGACCAGTCGTTTGCTTTTAAGTTGTAATGCAACGACTAGTGGTTAGAAAGCGTCTTTTTTTCTTAGAGTCGAAATCATCTGCTTTTTCCATATCTCTATAGCTACATTTGAAAGGAACTGCTTTTCCAACATTGACAGGTGCAAATGAACGATATCGGTTGATATATAAAATTTTTAATGGTTAAAAATACTTTAATGCCGCGGCATGCCGCAAAGGATTACTGAGTGAAGTTCAAGCATTTCATGCAATTTTTAAACCTACAGCACAAGTTTCATTTTATGTTATTGATCGACGAGAATTCAATGTGGGTAAACGAATTTAAAATTTTCATAAAAATAAGGTTTGAAAAGCTCTACATAATCCATTTTGCACGGAAAAGGTCCAGTGGTAACAGAATAGATTGTGTACGATCTTAAAAATTCATTCAAAAATTCCTTTGAGCCATACAATAACTTTTCACATTTTCAATCGTTTTGCAACAGTTAATTGTTATTTCTTTGTATGTTTACACATCTATCAAATGAAAAATAAATCCAATCGCCTTAAAACAGGCCTCTTGCAAAATCAGTATTTCTGTAGATATTAAAGCTTTTTTATACCCTTCACCCGAAGTGAAAAGAGGGTGTATCCAAGTTTGTCATTTCGTTTGTATTTTCTGCAATATCTATTTCCGACCCCATGAAGTGTACGTATTCGGACTTCTTATGCATAATCGATTAAGCGATGTCCGTCTGGGCGTCCATTTTATATATGTATATAAATATAGTTTAGTGAAGTAACTCCAATCAAAAAAGCAAATATTGGGGTGACAGAATTAGAAAATAAAAAAATTTTGGTACTGCACATATATATAATTTTACATAAAAGTGACATCGGCTGTTAATGGCTTAAACATTTTTAAAAAATTTTACTATTATCTTAAAGACCTCTTCAAAAGCTTTAAAATGATACCCATATTGATATTTTAAAAAAATTTGAAAATTTCAGAGCCGCGGATTTAGAATATATATACTTTATGGGGTCGGATGTGGATCTTGTAGAAATTACACACGGAATGACTAACTTATATATACCCTTTTCCACTTTTTGTGGTAAAGGGTATAAAAATAATAAAATAATCTCCAGTGAAAAAATTGGCACTCGCCCATATTTTTCGAGTTATGGGTCCTTTAAACTTTTGCTAGAAAAATTTTTTTTTAAGATACCAATATAGGTATCATCGCAAAGCTTTTAAAGAGATCTTTTAGAAAATACTTACATTTTGAAAAAATATGCTTTACCCAATAAGAGCCAACGACATTTTTATGTAAGTTTGTTTCTTATTTTTAATTCTCTGTCGCCCTATTATTTGTTTTTATTATTGGAGTTACTTCACTAAACTAGATTTAAATAAATTGTAGAGAATGTAAAAGATTCGACAAAGCCGAATATATCACTTTTACTTGTTTAAAATCCAGAAATTCCACCTAATATTTTATGCCCTGCATAAACGTTCTATTTTACAAATGACAAGTTATTATAACAACTTTAATTTTTGTCGACTGTTTTAGATTTTATTGTAGAAAATTCCTGTGTTAAACTTTGTTCAAAATTTAAATTTAACTGTATAAAGATAAAAACTACTTAAAATACGTACTTACTTCTATAACTATCAAAAAGTACCATTTATAATAAAATAATATTTATTGTGTACCTAAACACCATCTTTGGCATTTTTAAAAGACAAATTAACCCTCTTACGATCAATGTTGATGCAATAAGATAAGGCAGTGTTAAACTTGTATTTAAAAAGAGAAGCAGGTAATTATTGTTAAAGTGATTAAAATTTTAAACTACGGGAAATGAGCTTGATTCCTTCAAATGTAAATATTTTATTATACTCTCATAAAATATTTATTATTTAAGACAAAAAAATGAAATGCAATACCGCGATATGGCCATTTCGCTCAGCACATTTCAATTAATAAATTTTCATATTGATGAACAAATTTTTTTTTAAATAAGATCCTGTTGGCATTTAAATTATTTTTACAATAAAAGACGCGTAATGTGTTTAGTTTTGTGACAAGGTAAAGATTTCAGCACCGTTGCGGGGACAAGTTGCAAACACAACTGTTTTAAAATCATTGCCGACATGCTTTTCCAATATGTGAGGTGGCAGCAAAGCGTAATATTTTTCCTTTAATAAAGAAATGTATTTTTCAGAAGATTCGACAGAATCACATATAGCAACAATGCAGCCGCCCCAACTAAAATAGAATAAAAGTAGAAATTAATTCAGAAGAAAAAAAAGATAATTAAATATAGACCAACCCTGCACCAGTTAATCTTGCTCCAATGCCACATTGATTAGAAATCTCTACAAGTCTGTCTAGATTTGGATGAGAACATTCATAGAGCGTTTTTAGACTTTCATGCGACTGTCTGATTAGTTGTGAAAGTTTCGATATAATTAAAGTATGAATCTCTAAATTTCCATTGGTTTGGGTACCATTAGACGACGCTTGTTCGCACAATGAACGAAATGCGCGGACACGTAAAGATTCTAAAAATTGGTTTGAATGAATACAAATTTAATAATTTATTCACTGTTTTACCTTGTATTACATGAAGTGTTCTTTGCTTAAGTTTGAACTCCTGCATGTGTTGGGTATTGCAAGTTAAAAATTCTCTTTGGAATGTTTCATCATCAAATTGAAAAATTCGACATAATTCTGTACGTGTGTAGACATCTTTTTTAAGAAATTCTATAGCATAGTTTTCCATATCTTCCAAACTACAGCTTAAAGCATCTTGTAAGTCCACAAATCTTAGAAACTGTTGCCAATTTCGAAAGTTTTTGTAAAATGCTATGAGACGACAGCCCAAACGACATTCTACGACTCTCTCATTGAAATCGGAAGTTGCAGCTTTATTTATTTCGGCCAAACTATTTGCTACTACAAAACAAGCTTCAGCGGGTAATTGCAGGGATGTTGCTTTTAATTCTGGATAAAATTCAATAAACTGAGCACAGCCTTCTTTAGCAAGGTACGCAATAGCCTGATCCATTCCACCACCCTGAGTTCCAATGTAACGTTCACAAACAGCTGATATTGCTGCCAAACGTTTACGATCCAGTTTTGCTTTGTAAATTGCAGCTGTCGCTAAAACCGATGAGCTTACTAAGGCACTGGAACTGGATACTCCTGAACCTGGTGGTATATTCCCACTCAATGCTATTGTCATGCCATAATATTTATTTTGAACATTGAGGATTTCGTATACACCTTTAATGCCACATAAATAGTATTTGTACCATTCTGGTCCACCCGAACTTGGAAGATCTATTCTAAATGGTGAATAAGAGAAATATAATTTTTTTTGTTAATATGTCATATAAGTAATCATTATCAATAAGTTGAAGTCAATTTGTCTGTACGAAATTGTATAACGATCGGCAGAAATTAAAAAAAGTTCCTGAAATTGTCTACTATTTGTTTCTTTTTTTTAGAAAAATGGGAGAAGGAAACTTCATTTTATGCTGTACATCTCCAAATGCACAGTTTGAAAAGTGTCTTTGAAAATCACCCAAAAAATAAAAATGTTATTAACCATTGAAAATAACGTGAACAGGCAATGTCAGAAAATTATCTTTTGACAGAAAGAAGTGACATCATAAACATAACTGCTAGACTAGTAAGAAAAATAAATTAAAAAAAAATTTAATCTTTTACTTAGATGAAGTGTCGATAGCCACAATAAACAACTTGTAGTTGTTACCACTTTATTTTCCAGAATCGTTTTCCAACTCTCAGCTCCGAGAACACTTTTTCTGTTTACAAATTCTAAGAAATAAGGCGGCGTAAAAGTGGGAGTAGATAGAAAATGTTACCTCTTTAGCACAGACCTACTGACTTCTTGACTTACCCTCGTATAGCTTACATACCGTATGTTGTTCACTTCACAAGAATAGTCGGCATATTTAGTTCGCTCAATGTTTTTGAGCTGAAGAGTCGTTGAAGTTTCATCGCATCCCACTGCTAACAAAATGCATTGATCTATAGCCATGGGTAATACCGGATAACCGCAGTAGTCTACATGTTCTCCAATGATATTTACTCTGAAATGTGATATAAAATTTTTGTATTTTATTTAAACTTTTTAAATTGATGAAATAAGGAAAAATCAACAGAAATTCTGTTTAAATTATTTTTAGAATTTATGTTAAAATATTAACTAGGTGATTCCTAAAATGGATAAAAATATCTTCTCTTTTTTACTTAACACAAGTAAGAGTTCTGTCTATCTAGAATTAAAAATAAAAAAAAGTTTATATAAAGATGCCATTGCTCATAAGGGTTAAAAATGTTTAAAAAAGTTTATTATTTCCTTAAAGATCTCTCCAAAATCTTAAAAATAATCTTCATATTGATATTTTAAAAATTTTTTCAATTAAATTTGTTTCTTATTTTTTAATTCTTTATCGCCCCATATATTTTCACCGAAGATACTTCTTTGTTAAAAATGATACAGAAAAGTTTGAGGTAGGCGTTGTGTTTTCCCCGCTGCATCGAAAGACTTTGACCGATCTTGCTGAGTGCCATATTCAGCTATGCCAAATCTTCCCTTCACCATAAATGTAAATCTAGTTTAGTGAAGTAACTCCAATCGAAGCTTTTACATAATGCCCGTATTGATGTCTTAAAAAATCGTTCTTTTCTATGAAAAGATCAGAAGCCCATAACTAGGTAAGTATGAGCGAGCGACAATTTTTTCATTTGATGTTGTTTTTTCTTTTTATTGGAATTACTTCATTGTTCCAAATGATATAGAAAAATTAGAGGCAGGCGTGATGTTTTGCTCGCTGCCTCGAAGGACAAGAACCGATTTTGCTTTTTTCAATAGCAAAATTTTCGACACTATGTCTGATCGATTGCCGTATTTATTTTTTCTTTAGCTCATCTAGTGCCTTGGCAAAGTTGATTTCAACACTAACATGGACTGATAGACAGACGGAAATCGCTCAATGGACTTCGCTATGCATAAGGACTCAGAGTGTATATATTTTTTGGGGTCGGAAATGAATACTGTGGAAATAACACACGAAATGACAAAATTAGTTATACCATTTTTACACCTTTGGTGAAGGGTATAATAAATGAGTTCTCAAGTAACAATGTGCTAAAAATATAAAAAATATACACAATACTTAACAACCCTTTTCTGTTTGAAGTTGATTAACAAATATTAAATACATTTTTAAAAGTTTGCATATGTTACATTAATACATTAGAAAAAATAAATGAATCTATTTTATGTTATATTTTTTTGTACTATTACATAATTTTTGAAAATCTATCTACATTAAAAAGTTTTAATTACAATTACCTTCCTGGTACACGCACAAAAAATTGCGGCTCTTGAACGAACTCTTTAACATAAAACTCCCTGAGTTCTTGTAGACTGTGAAACAACCGATGGTTCCTCGTTAGTTCGCTTGTTGAAACGTAGATGTCTCTATCAAAACCATTAGTGCACGTATCATTCATTTTGTCAACTATTAAATTGTGTACACACGAGCAACTAAAGCAGTTGAATATACAAACTGTTATCGTTTTTACTTAACGAACACACGGCGAATTACGTTTTGCATTATTTTGGTTTATAAAATATATCTATCACACTGGTATGTTATATTTTATACTTTATATTATAAAACAAAGTTAATAAAAACGTGTTTAATTTTTTATTTCAATGTATATTGTAGTGACAAATAAAATCAAAAATTTGTTTCTAATATATTTTTTTGTGTGATTTTATTGTTCATTTGTTTAATGCTTGCACCATTTCCATAATATTGGAAAAGCAATAAAGTCGTTTTTACCTAAGACAAGCACCACTCTTAACGTACTTAGAAATTTGCACGTAACGTACAACCGTCCAAACGTTTAATACGGAAACCTATAAAAAGTCAATAATAGAAGAAAAAACAGAGAGGAGATAAAGCATTTAAAAACGTGGTGAATTAAAACATTACAAATAGTTGTAAATCTGCTGTTCTTGTAAGTGGTCAGTGTTGCCGAGTTATTTTAATAATACTGGAAAATAAAAAGTTATTAAAAAAATAATAATTTAAATGCGTAAGCAATTTAGGGTTATAATATAAAAATGTTAAAATAATTACACATTTTTAAATTAACATTTACTGTTATTAATATTTGATTAAATGCTTCAGTGTTGTAAGGCAGAGCTAAATGTCTTTTATACACCTTATAATAAAAAATGCAATTCCAAAAACTTTTACCTTGTGTATATTTAAACTCAGATATTAAATTGTGAAATTTATTACTTTAAGATAGCATTATATGGCAAATTCATTTAACCAATCAAAATTAAACACATGTGCCTATGGGATTAATTTTTTTTTAATTTTAAATTGTATATGTACAGACGAATACAATTCAATCTATACAAGTACAATTTGTATTTACGCTTTTAAACAATCTAAATAACAGTTTATTAGTACTAAGAGTATGTGAAGACAAAAACTTTACTTGTACGTTCACCTCCTACAGGCGCTGACGTATAAATTTAAAAAGCTTTTAATAAACAATAACTACATACTTGCAATTTTTTATTTTGATTACCAGAAAACTCTTACTTTAGGAGATTTTTTAATAGAAAACAATTATTTACTAGAATTATTGTTAAATAATAATAATTATCCCAACAAGCAACAGTTATAAAAAGAATTCTGTTTTTTTCAAATGCTTTTACTCAAAAACGTTTTGATAATAAAAAAAAAACTTAAAAAATTATATATTTCGAATATGTATTTAGCAGAGTCTAGGACTTTATTCGCGTATCATTTATGATTTTCTTAAAATTCTAATTTAGAATAATGTGTTTTTAAATATTTTTTTTAGAGATTTGTAAGCAGTGTTAAATAGTTTGAATTCAGGCACAAAATGTTATTCAAACCCATCCAACTGGTTTTACGTGATTCAAACACTAACAGGTAGACAAACAGACATACGGGCAGATTATCTACACCAACACCAAAATTAAAAAAAAAAAATATTTCATGTACAGAAATGTTCCCATTACTGTTTTATTATATGCATAGATAACTATTACTTTTTAATCATGAATTGTAGTCTCTGGAATCCTGCAATATGAGAATTCAAAAACCTAAGATGATTTTTAACTTTACAATATCCCAATTTCTGGCTTCACTTACTGTATAAATATTCCTTCTACAGCTATCCCATTCCAAGAAAAGGTAGCCAAAATATGATTTTTCATTTTTAATAACATTCGAGATGCTCTTTATAATAATTAAGTACTTTCATAATACGGCTATTTTAACGGTGTTTTGCTGTCCACCTCTTCTTAATCGAACGTTTTTAGAATTAAATAAAATGTTCCTGAAAGCATGGGCTTTGACTAACTAGAAAATTACAAAAAAATTGCACTTGCTAGAAATCTGCAGTATATAGTATATATATATATATATATATATATATATATATATATATATATATATATATATATATATAATAGCAAATAAAATTATTTGTAAAATTACTGTATTCTTAAAATCACATTTTTCAGTTTTTCCCTTAAAATTGAAAAAAATATTAAAACCCAACTACATTAAAAATCTGCTTAGTCGTTTAAATGGCAACACTGATAGAAATTTGTTTTTTCTGCGGTTTTTTATCTCTAAACTGCCAACCAACGAGTTCTTATCGATTTGTAAATAGTCAACCGGCAGCAAAAACACTTTATTGTTCTTGCTAGTTTTTTTTATTTAAAAACATCGATTATTATTCTTTTTAATAGCTAATTTTATGTATTAATATTTTATTTTTTAAAATGTTATTTATATTTAAGTTTTGCTAATTTCTTTTCTTAGTTATAGAAAGTCTGTTCTAATAATCAGCTGTTTACACATTCTCTGTTTTTAAACAATTTATTTTCTCTCACAATAAGTAATTCTGCTTTTCTGATGATTTTTAAACGTGTCTATTTTCAGAGTTTCTTGTTTTGTTTATTGTTTTCTAATTAAAATTGCTTACACTCACACACATTCATACAAGTAAAAAAATTAAAGTAATCAAAACAAAACTGCAATTGATATCACTGTTAAGAAATTTTGCCTGAATGCTTGCACAAATAGTCTGTTGCTTTTTAATAATCAACTGAAATAATAACGCCGTTTTTCATTTATTTATTGTTTTTTCGTTGCCCGTTTATAATTTAATGCACTCGTTTTGCCGTCGTTTAGAACATTACTAACTTTAGGCCTTTAGGTTCTTAATTGTATACGTCTGCTATTTTCGTTGTTCTTGTTTGATATAAACATGATTGCCAGCAGACTTATCTTTTCGTGAAAGTGCTGCTAAAAGCCAGACGGAATTTGTATTTGTAACTTTGTCATTCTATTATTATTTTTTTTACATTTAAAATTGCTGACTAAAACTTAAATGGGACGGCTATTAATAAATTTACTTATATTAACATTTAATAGTGTTCGTATATAAAAAAGAAGCACTAATTACAATTCACAAAATATCAGCCAAACCGATTTAAGAAATATGTTTTATAATAACGCACTTTAAATTAAGAACAACATTATTGAACAAAATAAAAAAAAAACTAATAAAAAATAATATGTTCGCTTTACAACGAAATAATCATGTAAAATCAGAATTAATTTTTCGAAAAATTCGCTCGTTCTGAGAGTTGTTTTTGTAAGTTCAATAATTTAATTTCAATAATCAAAGAAAAAATTTCAGAAACATGTAAAAAACAAGAGTTCCTTTATGTTGTTTTATACTGTAAATATTGCATAAAATTTACAAAAAAAAAAAAAAAAAAAAAAAAAAAACAGGCATAAAAATTTCTTTAATAGCGAAAATTTCACGCGATAACGAAAAAATTAAAAAATTTGTAAGGATTCGGCGCACTGGGCACAGTAAAGGATTTATTGAAAAAATGGAAATAATTCCTTAGTTCTAAACATATGGTTTAGTTTAGTTTAAGTTTAAAATTTGGCCCTTAAGGAGCTTAGGAAAGATGGCGCTGCAATGGTTTAAAAATAAAAACCGTTGTCAAATTCGAAGGCACTTTATAGTTTGCAGGATTTCCGTCCTTTAAAATAAAAAAAAATTAATTATTTTCTTACCTTGATCTAGATTTATGCTTCTAGCGAAGCTAAAACTCTTAAGATTTTTCTAAATTTTTTATTTATTTATTTTTTTTATTTATTTTATTTTTTATTCTTTTTTTTTTGGTTTGGCAGAGAGATTTCTAACTTCAAGAAAAGCATTGTTAAAAAATCTTTTCTAGGTTAAAAGTAATGAAGTAGTAAGTACATACAAGTTGGTTTTTGTAATTTTTAGCGAAAAACCTGCGTCTGTCATTTACTTGTTATTTTTTCACGTAGATTGAAGTTAATCAACTCAAACCAAAATTAATGTCTGGTCACCAAATTTTCAAATTGAATATCTGTTTCGGGCCGCTGTCATTATTAAAATTATTATTTTTAATTTAAAATTAAATTTTTCTATACGGTTATATAGAGTTACAAACATTCAGGAATGTCACAAATTTCGTTTGAAATAGAATTGATTCCGTAAATACTGTTCCGATTGAAATTGGTTAAGTTACTATAGATATCGAAAAAAACTACAAAAGAAGTTTTATATATTAATAACGGTATTATTACAAATAATGTAGCAAAAAAAAACAGAAAAAATTAAAACACAGTTGATTTAAAAACAATAAAAACTAAAAAAAAAGAAATATTTGTGTTCTAGTATTAAAAATCAAATTTATTCATTATTTGTTCCCGAAATATCTTTGAATGCAATTGTACATGAAAATATTAAAAAAAAAGAAATAATTTTGAAAAATTTAATCGCAAAATGTTAAGGGATGTTTCAGATCCTTTCATACCCCAGCACAGTGGGAGTATTTAGAAATAAATATATCTTAAATATTTACAAATTTAGAGTTTTATAAACTATTATAGACTTAAGACTAACTCCGTTTAATTTTTTTATTTCTTATTAAAAATCAATTATTTTATTATAGTTGTTTCAAAATATTTTGTTTTTTTTTCAAAATACTGCAGAAAGCAATATCATTTATTATAGAACAGATGTTCTGAAAAGTTCATACGGTAAGAAGGTTCTTAATATACTATTCATTTCACATAGCAAATTTCAAAAATATTTTTGGTTTTCGTTTTCTGTAGAAGCAAAGTATGGAGTTAGTTCCACTTTGAATGCAATTTACCGCTGTCACATGGCTGATAATTTCATCAGAATATCTTCACTCTGAACTATTAAAGCTCAATAAATTTTTTATAACTTCATCTTTTTACTTCTACTTCTACTTTTACTTCTTTTGAATTCAAATTTCCTTCATATTTTATAAACTGAAAATTATGTTTTAATCGTTCTTATTGTCATTTTTTCTAATGATGTCTTATTATGAATTCAATTGAGTAAGTGCGTTTTTCTCTTTTTTACTTTTTCGGTTTTAAAATACTGCTAAGGAAAACGCTTTTTACGGAAACAAGATTTGCCAACTCTGCACACATCTGCAACAACAATTGATTGTGCCTTTAGCGGTTGATAAACACTCAAATGTTTGAATCAATATCTGGGTTTGTTCGTGTTTTTTTATCACACGCATTCAAGTATGTGACTGATTTTTTGTTTTTTTTTTAATTGGCCACAGGCTCACAGAATTTGATTCAAACATTTAAGTATTTAGGACCGCTTTAGATGGAATCAGAGCTGAAAAAGTTATTTCTTTCACAACTAAAAAGTGTGGTGTGTAGTTAAAGCTGTGAATTTAATTTTGACATCCGGGTATATGTTTGATCTAAAACAAACTCTATGCAACTAAACGTTGCATGCAATGTCGAAATTCGGAATTCATCGTTGTGAATATTGCATCGATTGCTTTTCTTAGTGCTCAGAGGTTTAAATTCTAAAACGAACTACAGAATTATTATCTCCATTTACTTTTTTTGCGGGTCTATTTCTTGTACACAGTACTAATGATCATCATTATTTGCTGCAATAATCAATCTAATCCATTCTCAGTAATTAATTATAGAAGACTAATGTCTTGTTAAAATCATTAGGTTGACAATCTAGTTGGAAAGTCCTTCCGCCAAAAATTATGAATTCAACTTGATTACCTTTTTTAAAATTTTTTGCTGGGAATGTGCTGTAAAGGAAATGATCAGCTTATTTTTTATTTAAATTTACATCACTTTCATTAAAAGGGATTCAATTTTCCTGGGAAACACGAACTTGTTAACGATATTTTTTTATGTAACAAGTATTTTAGTGATGCCTAAAAGTAATATTTTTAACTGAAACAACAAAAAAAATATACACCCTGTTTTAAGAGTTTATCGAAAAAATCGTAATTTTTGGAGCAAAAAATCGGCGAATCGGCACTTTCGTAATTTCGAAGCAAAATATCGGCAAAATATATCAAGCCTGGTCAGAGTGTATATTTATGGAAAAAATATGGTTACTAAAATGCAGTATTTTGCCAAAGTTTTTAGAGTGTATTCGTGTTTCAATACACTTTTTTATATTTGAATGCCTACAGTAGAGTAAATACTACATTTTGGAGGTTTCTTTCAGTTTACGCGGTTGATGAAACCAATTGCAGATTTTTAAATTTAAATAAAAACGTTTGTAGCTTAAAGATTTAACCTCAAAAAAAAAAAAATATTTTGAATTACGGATATTAATTTTCGTGTGGACTGAAAAGGAAGCTTAAAGAAAACTTTTACAAAATTTAAACAAAATCCAAAATACATTTGCCAGTTTTCGTGAATTGAAAATGTTATTGCGTAAAAACCGAAGAAATATAGCTGAGAAATTAAAAAGCACAACATAAAGTTGCTACGGGTCAGACCAATGACAACGAGGACATCATGAAAAAAATAAGATTAACGAAAATGTCTTATAAAAGGTTGACTGACGGATATTTGATTAAAAGCAAATAAACTATGTATGTAGAAATGAGCAGCAAAACAAAACTAATGAATATTATTTTCAAAACTGCGGTATCTCATTTTGGGTTTTCGACAATTTAAGTCGCTATAATATGTGAACATAATACGATCAATAAATTAAACTTTTTTGGCAATTAATTATTAAAGAACTATATCTGTGTGAGAAAAAGAAAATTTATTAAATAAATTACCGCCCAATTTTCTTAAATATTTTTAGTGAATTTTTAACCAGTTCATTAAACCAGATTAACTTAGAGGTATCGGAGCGCTCCATCCGCATCCGGTTCCTTTTTAAGAAAATTAATTGGCTTATAAAATTTGCTACAAAACTAGAACCGGTGTGGAGTGATTGAAATTTACCACAAGTTAAAAAATTACAACCTATGAAAAATAATTATGTTTTGTATGTTGTTGTAATGTCTTTTTCTCTAGGACGATAAATTATTCTATCAGCTGACCAAAAAACGTCAATATGTTAATATTTTCCCTAATATTTTTTTTTAGTTTGGCTTTAGTGTTAGCAATCCCTTTTCATAGTTTAACTTAACTGGCTGTTTACGTTTTTAGTTTAACATTAAAAAAAATATAAAAGCAACAACTTACTTCTTTTCTATCACATTTTTCAATAACACTGCTCTTCTAGTCAGTCTTATAATTGCTTTGGATACTTAGAAAACATCAAGTGGTGTTTATGTTAGATATAAAAAAATAAGGTTAAGATTCATATAAATTGACAATTTCTGTAGGTCATGAAATAAGTGGAAAAGTACTCATGATTCCTAGTAATTATTAATATAAAATTATTTACGTTAATTGTGCTTGATTCCAAACAAACAAATTTGGTAATTTACTTACAAAATATTAGTCGACACAAAGTAAGAAACAAGATGAGTTACGGCCATGTTAAAAGTCACCTTATTTTCTTGCAGCATAAACAAAGTCAACAGTTAATGCTTCCAACTTGGTCAAAGCTTCCCATGTCTCATCTTTTGTGAATACGTTGTTTAATTATTTGTTGTGGTGTCTCATATTTTTCCTACGAACAATGCCTTAACAGCAGGCTATTGAGGACAATTGATGGTCGTGAAAAATTCATCCTTATTATATATTCATTAACTTACTGTTACATTTGAAATGCGATCTTCACAGCAAATTTGCAAAAGTCTTTTATAACTCTTATGAGTTTTAACGTTTGCCTTTGTTTTAAATAACTTTTATTTCAACTTTAATTAAAAATTTAATTTAAATTTATTTAACAATCTTCCTAATGATTTCAGTACCCTTAGTCTCATCATTATGCCCAGAAGATTTATCTGTAATTTTCCAGGCGTTTGGGAATTACTTGAAATTTATAACCAAATAAACAAAGTTTTTTAACAATAGGATTTTGGTTGCGGCTTGAACACACACGATGCGTTGAATTTTAGTACGGGGGTGTTGACACCGTATTTTCATTGTCAGTGCAGAGAGTGATAGTGGCACATTTTCTTGGTAATAAACCAATTAAATCTAAGCTAACCAATAATGCGGAACTACCTACAGGAATAAATATTTTTAGAACACAAAGTATAGAACCTCTAACATACAAAATGGTTGCCATTGGAACGCACTTACAAGCCCTCCAAAGAGTTGCAGCTTTTACGGAGTTTAATAGTAAATTTTACCAATTCTCCAGGAAAGTCGGTATTCCCTTTTTTTGTTGGAACCTTGATATAATTATGTGCAAAAGAGTTCCATCGGCTTTTTCTGTCTCTGAAAAGAGAAAAATTTTGAATTTTTGTGTTGGGCTCTTAAAGGTTTTACCAGTTTTAAAAAATATCAGATTTTCGGGCATGTCACAGAACTTAATTCTGACCGAAAGTAGTTTTAATTACTTAAATTGGTTCTTTAGAAAACGAAAAACGAAAATTTTCTGCGGAATAAAACCACAATTAAATTCAAAAGTGGAATTGATATCCTTTTAATTTCAGTTTGTTTTGCGGTTCTTTAACTTACTTTTATTTTGCATCCTTACTAAGATTAGGCAGTTTACTTCTTTGGTGTTAAAAATGTTGACATATTAAAATCAACAAACATTCTTTACTGAACAAACAAAATAGATCGGAATATAAAGAAGTTAAAACAAATTTAATCGGAATTGGTAATACGGAATTAAAACCATTCAGATAGGAATGACATGCCTGTTAAAAAAAACACAAGTGTTATAAACTTTTTACCAAATGTAAATAATAATTGCGAATTCTAACAAAACAAAGTCTTGAAAGTCTTTTAGGAATTGCGAAATCTCTTAAATTTCTTATGTGCTCATCGATGTTATTTTAACAGTTAATATTTCCAAACAACACACAAGCCGGCCAAAATTAGCTCCTTATATGATAAAGCTAAATGGAGTATTTGGCTATTTCTATTAGAATTTTTACTTTTACTGTTTCCTCTTTTCTCTTTCCCGCAATCTAACTAACAATTTCTGGCACAATTAATTTTATGGGTAGGGGCCATCTCCCTGAGTGCTGATCCAATAAGTAAATGACTCAAAAATTTAGTCTATTGAGTATCAGTTACTTTTTGTTCCATGCGTCAAACCTTTTTTGTTTGGATTACGTTTTGATTTATTGATCAACTACGAATTTAAGGCAAAGCAAAAATATTAACAAAGCACTTCAAGAATGTAGCGTTAATCCGATACATTAGATAATACAAATTAAGTTCCGTACACAGTAATACTGCTTTAAGTACTTTAGTACTACGAATTTTGAAAGCCGCAACCTCCTCTTTTATAGTGCGTTTCCATTTATGTGATTTTGTATAAAACACTTGATTTCCTCAAATCAAGCGTTTTGCTACTTGATTTCCCATACATTTTTCATGCTACCAAAACCACTTCAATCACGTGGAAAATGTGTTCTTTCGAACTGCTTTGTCTTTGCAGCACTGTGTTGTGTTTAGGATATTCAAGTTTAGCTCCGTGTTATCTATTCAGATTGGATGTTTTTATTGAAAAAGTGACATTTAATTTTAAGTTAAAAAAAAATAAACTTTTTGGTACAAAAATTGTGTTTAAAAGAACATATAATTAAGTATGTGTAAAATAAAAAACAAACAAAAGCACGAATTCGATTTTTTTTCTTTAACGGAGAAATTTGTCAATGTTACGTCACAAATTCGAATATACAAAACAGTTTGCTCAATGGAAACACTTCGAATTTGTGCGCTTTCGTTAATACTCTTTTAATACTTTTTAATTGGACTAACTAAAAAAGCCTTTTGCTTTTTTATGTTTATGTCCGCAGAACCTCGTCATTTCTGAACCGATTTTGAAATTTTTTTTATTATTTAAAAGTTCTTCTTAAAGATTGGTCCCGTTTTAAAAAGCGTTCATTATTTTAAAAATCAAAGTCTGTCCCGATACATATTTTTTACATATGTTATGAACCATAAAGGAATCCAACTTAAAATTAATAATTCTTGGAAAAAAAACGACTTCAACACAGATTTTAGCTGTCTGTCTATAATGGTTTAAAAGTTTGGCAACGTATATTAAATTACATCAACTATTGGGACACGCTTTAATATCCAAATTCATATTTTATTCTTTCTGTAATAGCGGACATAGCAAAACAGGTTCTTTGTATATTGTAACCATCTATCTAAAACTCTTCAAAAATATGGCCAAATACATAAAATTAAACAAACTGTTGGGAACCCTTTTAATTTATAATTATGAATATTTAAACTTGTTACTATAACGGTCATAATACTTCACATTCTGTTTAATTTTCGAGCGTTTGTCTGTAACAGTAAAAAGGATATAACCATAAAGGTCAATTAAGTTCACCTATGGGGACACACTTTAATTTTTTTATTTATTTTTGTATTGTTTTGTAGCCTTTAGTCCTTTGCGGTTCAAAACACATTTAAAAACATGCATGTGTTTTGGGGACACCCTTTTATATTCAAAATTATGAACTGGTTTGAAAACGGAACAAATCTGTAAGCGTAACCTTTCAAATAGAGCAAAAATTGATAGCCTCCTTTCTTTTTCGGGTCACTTAAAAAAAGGTTGCACTTTAGCTCCACAATAACAAAAACTTTGATGGTAAGTTTACGAACGCTATTGGCGTTGAAAATACTGAAAAAGAATAAGTAAAGTTGGTAAAATTTTATTAATTTTGTTACACTTTTTAATTTGAAAAGTAATATGAAACTCGATTAAAGGCACCTTTAAACGTTCTCAGTTTAATGTTCTTTAAAAATAATATCTTTATTTACCCCGATTTTTTAAGTAATAATTACAATACTTTTATTTAGGTAAAATAGCGTAGAATCTCATAAGAAAAAACAAAAAGAATCTTCAGCATAGGAACATGAGAAAGGAAGAAAGAAGAAGCTGCTATAAAATTTAACTTCCGTTGAAACTTAATGGAAAGGATTTAGTCTAACGCACAACCGCTCGTGTCATCTTCAAACATTTAATTTTCATATTTAAAAGGGATTACGACGTTACATTTCTTTTGATAACAGAGTTTTACGTAAGCTTTGCACGCCGTGGATATGATCAGCCAGCTGATCTGGACTTTGAGGGTAAGTTCAAACCCATAAATACGTATCAGAATAAGTACATAAAAAAAGCAATCAATTTAAAGGTCTGTTTGGATTACTTTTGCTGTTTTGATTATATTAAGGGATTAAACAAGTAAGTGGAAGATAATTATCAACTCAAGTACCAAACTATTGGTGTCTGCAAATAAATCTTGGGTCTTGGTATGTGTACGTTCGTAAACCCAGTAACATTGCACAGCTGCAGCGTATTGAAAGTTTAACTTTGAAAAGTGAAAAGTTAACACTGTGTTAGATCAAAGATTTACAATGCGAACTGGTGGCACAGTTGCAGAGTTGTACAAATATACTACATTTACTAAAGTGCCTTATAATGGCTAAAAAAAAAAAATAAATAAATCAGGTAAAAATCAGGCAGCTTAAATATTAACTTTAAAAACATTACCGTGTATGATCTAAATTCTAGATGAAATAAAAAGGATATATATGAGCCACTTTACACAAATAACCAATAATATTTAAATAATTTTAATTAATATTTAATTAATTTTAATTTTTTAATTAAGAAATGTGCACAGACATTACCTAATCCAATTTTTCAAATTTTTGATAAATCTCTTTCAGAAGGAATTTTTGCTGATTGTTGACCCCTATTTTTAAATCTGGAGATCCTAGTGATGTTTCCAATTATAGAACAATTTCTAAGTTATCAACGATTTCTAACATTTTTTCACATACGATATACCGCTCATTTACTTCTAGAACGTTATAAAAAAATATTCAATTCGAGATAATCGCAGTTTTTGACTTGTTCTCACCATCGAGAAAAATATCAGACTGCTTAAGTTCCCACTACAATTAGTAAAATGATTCATAAATAAAAAATCCATTTAAGAAAACTTTCATCAATTATAAATTAAAGGAAAGGTCTTGAACAAACTATATGGGATGTTTGAGTTATGAAATTATTGCTGTAAAAATATATCCGATACTGTGTCGTAAACTAAAATGTGTAGTTATTTGTGAAAAGAAAAACAGAGTTTTACTTAATAAAATTTTTCATTAAAAGTCGATACATTTAAAAAAGATACATTTTTCATATATAAAGTCATAAAACGAAATGTGACGATGTTTTAGAAAGCGATATGATCTTTATATTATGAAGTTTACTCCACAACTCAAAAATTGTCGTTCTTATTGAAAGACAAAGTTTCCAAACATGAAGTGAAATAACGACTTATTCTCTTAAAGCGTGGAAAGTACAAAAGACATAAGATAAAATTTGTACACAATATAAAGCATGAAATGATGAACAATTCGGTATTATTAACTCATAAACTTGAAATTTTGAATTATGACTTTCTAGAAGTAAGTGCGATATGATGTTTTGTATTTTAATACAAAATCCCTTATAATTCCTCAACAATATGGTTTTGGAAGTAATAGATCTACAATTTATAATCTTTGCGTTTTTACTGATTTTTGTTTTTCACAAATGGTGCTGGAGCTTCAAGAAGACACTATATACACTGATATTTGTAAAGCTTTTGATAAAATTTTGCATAAAATTCTGATAAAAAGTTATTTAAAATTGGTATTCATTCATCTTATTATAGGTGGTTACCATCTTGTTTCAGTAATAGGATTTGTGTTGTACAGATAGACGTTTATCAAGCTTTAAAGTATGACGAAATTTCTGGAGTTTCTCAAGGAAGTGTTCTAGGTTCTTTGTTATTTACTATTATTAATAATGATATTTTTCACTGTTTTAGATATTCTAATTTTTTAATATATGCTGGTGATTTAAAAATATTTCATAGTATAAGCAATGATGTCAATAAATTGCAAAATGATCTTTACAGATTTAACGAATACTGTATCAATAGTAATCTGACATTAAACTTGAGTAAATGTTTTCATGTACATATCTTACACAAGATTAATCGTCCCATTATCTTCAACTTATCACTTTTTTAAATGTTACAAATGATATTTAATGACTTAATTTTTTTTTTTTTTTGTTTGACTCTTAATTGAATTCCAAGCCTTTTTTAGATAAGCTGATACCTAAAGCATACTCTATGCTTGCATTTATAAAAAGAAACAGTGCAGATTTCGTAGACCCATATACAATTAAACTTTTATTTTCGGCTTACGTAAGATTTGAATTGGAATATGGTGCGTTTATTTGTAGTCCTCATTGCGCCGTTCATATAAATCGTATTGAAAATATACAGAAACGTTTTATAGTTTTTGCTTTACCTCACCTAAATTTACTTTATCAGGCTCCTACTCAGGGTTACCGTTCACTCGACTAAAGTCGCAATTTGACCCTTTTTTATAGGTCTGCGACTTTTTGTGAGACATTTTTTGTCACCGACTTTTGCAACGTTTTTAGTTTTTGGGACTTTCTACCTTTTTTTGTAAAGTTAAGTAACTTAAGTAACGATGTTAGTATATATAAAAATGATGCATGTGTATATGCATAATGCAACTGTATATCTTATGATATATGATAGAAATGGATTTTGTAAGAGCTTTTTGGTTTGCTTCAATTGTTTTTTTTGTTTTGTTTTGTTATGAATTTAATTAATAACAAGGCTAAAGAAGATTTGCGTCTTTTTTTCTCAAACGACTTTTTGTGCGACTTATTTTTATAAAACGACGTTTTGTGCGACTTTTCAAAAATTCCTAACGGTGACCCTGCTCCTACTTATTTGTCTCGTTGCTTACATCTGGGTTTAGTAAACTTAGAAAAAAGACGGAAAATACAGTCTATGCTTTTTATATTTAACTTGATAAATGGAAATATTGAATGCCCCAAACTTTTGCAAAAAATCACTTTTTATATACCCTCCAGAGTATCATTTCGTCATAAAAGATTATTTTATGATGTGGCCTTTCACCAAAGAAATTTTGTACTTATTAGCCCAATAATTAGATCTTTAAATTATTTCAATTATTTGTTTAATAATGGTACTTCAGAGTTCAATTCATCAAAGACTTGTTTTAAAAATGCTGTTGTCAATTAAAAAAAAGAGTAGTCAACTAAACAAGTTTATTTTAAAGCTTTATTCAATGATTAAATAAAATATTGTTTAAATGTATTTTAGCTTGGTTAGGGTATCTAATTTTAATAAAACAATGCAATGTAAGTTATACGTGAGTTTGAAGTTCATATAGTAATTTTGTCGTTTGTCTGGCAAGTATTTTTTGTCATAGAAGATTTTTTTGAAAGCTTTCAGCCGAGTGAGAATGATGACGATTTTTTTTAGAAAACGACGAAAAAAAGTATGGTAGAGACGAATGCAGAACTTCTTTCAAGTTAACACGTTTTTTTTACTACATGGCATAGCACAAAAAAAATTTTAAAGAAATTAAATAAAATATTAAGTTATATTAATATAAAAAAAGGACTAATCTAAACGTTGAAAGAGTTCTATAAAGTTTAAAGCTCGAACTAAATAGGTGTTTAGGAGTGTGAAATAAATAATTGCCATAAAATTACTTATTAATTTTTATAAAATATTGCATTGTTGCGTTAAGAATCCTATTTCAATTGGTAATTAAAATTACTTTGCTGCAATAATTACATTTATAAAAGAAAAGCTTTTTCAAATAAGATAAAGATAATTAATTTTAAAGGCGGAACAACAAACCATAAATCAAAGTCTGCAATATTATATTTCTTTAAAACCTAATGATCATCAAGAAAACAAAATCATCATGATCTAGCGGGACTCCCGAGATTACATTATTATCCAATATGATAAGTTACAAGAGACATTTAACAACATTGGCGTCATTAACAGAACAAGAGACAGCAGTGGATCAACAAATTTTTTTTGTTTGTTTGCATGTTTTATCTCTATATAATCTTACTAATGCTCATTAATTAACATTTAACTTAGTTAACGAATTTTAGTAAGCATTCTATATTTAACATTACTAACTATTAGTTTACATAAAGCCTTGTATTTTATAAGTAACAAAAAAAGGTAAATACGATGTAAAGGTTCATAGTTTCTGTATTTGCAATTTATTTAAATCCAATTAATTCCTTTTAAGAAAATTTTTTTCATATCTGTAAGAACAGAAATACTTATCAGACACTAGCATGTTTAATTTATAAATTCAATTAAGTAAGTATTGGTTAATACTTTTAAAATTTTTTTTAATATTTTAGTTAAAGATATTTCAGATTAAACTTGGTTTAATCTAATTTCTTTATTATAAACA
Source organism: Cistogaster globosa (assembly GCA_937654795.1). Lineage (NCBI taxonomy): Eukaryota > Metazoa > Arthropoda > Insecta > Diptera > Tachinidae > Cistogaster > Cistogaster globosa. The sequence continues at coordinate 62,060,517 of OW569405.1, read as the reverse complement.
TAAATAATACCATTTAAATTAAGATTTATTATGAATTTATAAAATTATTGAACACATAGTTTTTCTTGTAAATTTTTTTGTTAACAATAAGAATTTTATTTTATAATAAATGAATTACATTGAAAAGATAAAAATGGAGTAGAAAGCTTTATAGGCATAAGGTGAATTACAAGATAACATAGATAAGTGATTGGATAAGTAAGATTGGGAATGACTAGCAAATAATGTTATAGACACAAGGTAACATTCCCCCTACATTCTCTTTCGACTCCGCCATCTACATATTGCCCTTAATTTTTAGAATTTACTTTAATTATTTATTATTTATACGAAAGCACAAAAGAGTCACAACGCTCTACTTTCATGGGAAAGATTAGCAACGCTTTTTTGTCCACTCAAGATGAAGCCATTTTTCTTAGGAACAGCTGGGCGAAATTTTTGCACTACTTGCAAATTTTGTTCATCTCGGTCTTTACCTTTACAATGTATGACCATTTTGGGCAAAAGTCTTATAGTTTCCATGGAAAATTCACCCAAATTGATGCTGATTTAACTTTTTTTTTAAATACCCGATTCCGAGAAAATATTTCCCGTTTTCTGAATCTCCAAAATCGTCGCTATTTCATTGACGTTATTTGGCGCAAGTAATTTTTAATGACATCAGGTGTATAGTTTTGTAATCTATCTTATGGATAATATTTCATAAAACAGATTTAAAGGTTTTTTATTTTATTTTTTATGAACATGGCAGTTAATATATAATAAAGTTCTTATATATTCGATTAGGTCAAATAACAGGAACAACCAACTTCATGCCACTTTCAGTTCGTCTCTCTATTACAAAAACCTATCTAAAATTATTTCTAAATCTACAAAAGTTGCATAACTGTGGACAGATAAATCAAAAAGTACTAAACATAGAATGCTTTACCTTTTTTTAGTGTTGAAAAGTTATTTAATTTGTGTAAAAACAAAGCGGAGTTGGTCTTGGATACAAATTCTTTTTTATTCTGTTATTTGTTGTGCACGGTTTGCAACCTTAACAGAATTTCTTTGCTTAAAAACAGTGTGTTAAGACTAATTATGGTTGTAAGAATTGCTATTACGCCTAAAGACCATAGGCTTTTCTACCAAGCACGAGATGGCGCGCACAAAAAAATAAATTTCCCTAGTTTCTTTATGTTAGGCATGCTTCAGAGTTTGTTCATAATATTTACCTGAAACCAATTTAAAACTTTGTTGGGAGTTAAAATGAGGTCAAAGATCTTTTTTTGTAATTTATTTATTAAATCTTCAATTGTAACTGAAGTAACAATAAGTGTTCGAATTCGAATCTAGTGGTTAATTGCTCACGGCAACTAATTTTTGCACTGGCATTTTTTGTTGAAGGACCTAGTGTATTGAGGATTCCTGCAACTTCCTCTCAGAACGCTGCTACTTCTTCCTTTGATCACTGGTGGTATCCACATGTAACGTCTGTTTTAGATGCCATTACATCTGCCAGTTTTTCATACTGCTCTGGTGTTGCTGTTTTTGACCTGTAATGCAGAATACATACAATCGAAAGAAACTGAGCGGAATCGAAACGCAGAATACAAAAGTTGTCAGTGGTGAATATTTATAAAGCTTTATAATGTCAACGTAGGAATTGTGTTAGCGGATTTGGATTTGTTTCTAACTTTTCCTTTTGCAGTCTAGTAATAGCGTAGAGTTACTGCCAATCACCCAGTTCATTCATTTTTGACTTCGGTGAGTTGTATAACTTGATAATTTATTCTTATAGAAAAACACGTATATCTTATGCATACATATTTCTCATTCCCCTTAATTCTACAGAATAAGTATATAATCTTTCAGTTATCGGGATAACATTTGGTCTCTTTCATAGATGCCATTGAACATGTCCGTCATATATATCCAGTAAAAAAATGGTCCAAAGATACTTTCTTGAGGGGCTCCGGTTTCAATCGCCTTGGGCGAGCTTAAGAAATCCGTGGTAAGCACGTTGACTACAAACCTGGTTGCCAGGGTTCAACCCCTGTGGCAACCCTAAAATAAAAATGTTTTTTTTCTGTTTAATAGTATAAATACATATTCAGAATTAACATTAAACATGCAGCCTCCTTTGTCGGTACCTCTTTATAGCATGTTCGCCGGCGAAATAAAATAACTAATAAAACGGCTATATCATCTATCTTTCTCCTTTCATCAGCTGTCTTATTTCTATCTATCCCTTTCCTAAAGAATGTAGCACGGCTACGATAATAACTAAATAGGCATTATTGCCTGAAGTGCTACTTCTCTTAAAAAAAAGATTACGATCAGCTGTCTCCAGTAATTAATTTTTCAAAAAAATCTTTCTATTTTTTATTCAGATTTACTTACCAAGTCACCGATATTGATTATTAAAGGTGAAAGCACGTCTCGATGGCCATTTTGCTACCGCTTACTAAGCTCTTCAGGAAACTTCTTACTAATATTTTAAATGAACTAAAGATTTTCGTCTAAACAATAAAGTAAAGACAAAAATCATTATATTTTTCTTTCTTCACTGTATACGACTGACTTTTTATCGGTTTTTTTGTACAGTAAAAAGATGATGAAAAATAAAATAAAGTATCACAACAACACTATGTGGGCATTATTATTAACTTAAAATAAACCACGGAAATATTGAATTAATTATTAAAAAAAATAGAACGAAATTTTTAAAATAATTAATTTAATTCAATATTCCCGTCTTTTTACTGTCACCATATTAAATAAAAGATTGAAAAATGTATCTACCAGCCAGTGTGTTTGTTAATTAGTGCTATTGATGATTGGAAATGCATCCTTTATCGCCCAGATTCTGGATCCGCTTGTTTAATAATATTTGTTTAAAAAACATAAACTGGAAAGCATTCAAGGCTTAGAACTGCCTTAAAACTAAAGGGAATTTTTTTTGACTGCTTCCTGCAGCACTTCTATAAGCATATTAATACTAGTTTTGAAAATACCAGGGACTTTCTTAGTAATTAAATCAGGAATTGCTTTAAAGCCCCAGCGGTACTGCTTCTTCAGCATTAACTGGCGGAACTCGGGAGTATTTGTATACATATATGTATTTGGAGTGAAAACCATTTTTAAATGTTCAATTTAAAATAAAACTTTTTGAGTGCCATTCCTTGCCCACCTCTCTCTAAACTTCTGTTTGTACGTCAAGTGTCTGTTTGTATGTCAAGTGATTGTTCTGTTTTCACGAAACATACTCTTTTCACTTAGGAGGCATTCGAGATCCAGAAAAAACATTTTGACATATTTAAAACGTCGTCGAGTAATTTACATTTTTTGCAAAAAGTTTCGAAATTCTATAAAAATATTTATTTAGGGGGTAAGACTTGCTAGCAGAGTTTGAGCAAAAAAAAAAACAGTACGATATCATAGCGTACTGTTTGAACACCACGAACACTAAATTTGTTTTTATTTTTTATAAATCTGTACACAAACAATATACCGTACACTACGATTGTAGGCTGATGATCACAAACACTACGACAACGTAATGATCTTTATTTTAGAGTATTTTAGTGTACTCATCTTAAAGAACACTACGTAAACTGCAGTGATCTTTAGTGATCACTACTCATATTTAAGTGAACTTTAGTGAACTTTTTAATGATCTTTAGTGTTTATCGTAGTGGTCTTGCTTGTAAATTTGGTAAACTTAAGGATAGTTTTTTGATTTTTATTGCTTTTCATAGTGGTATTGCCTGTAATTTATTTTTTGTATTCTTATAGAATATTTTTTCTGTACCTTTTTTGTTACTTTCTGTAACAAATGAAAATTTATTAATCCAATTTTTAATATTGTATTTAGAAAATTTGTCAAGCAAATTATCTTAACCTTAATTTTAATATTTTATATAATTTATTGAATAAATCAATTATTTATGATTATGTATTTGTAAATAAAGCGAATTTATAATCATTTTATGATACCAAATGTGGAAATAAGAATTAAAATAAAAGTTAATTTATATAATTTTCTATAAAAACTATTGTTTGTAAGAAGCAATAAAAATTACTGAAGGTTTGAAAAAACTAATTGTCAATTTATGGAGTTTATGATATGCAATATTCTTTTATTACAGCATAAAGAGTGTTAAAACCAAATAATTTCATGAGCAGGTCCACATATTTTTACATGTGCCCAAAATATTTCCCATAAACAATGAAAAAACAAGCCCATAGTTTCTCTAAAATTACATTTTTTGCAGGTACCTACCAACTACAAACCGCGTTAAAAGAAGACTTCAGGGTTATCGAGCATTCTGGGTTAGTCTTCTTACTAGAAGGTTTTTATGTTTATATTGGTACAATTTCACACTTGGTTAGAAACAAAGAAAATGCCGCGCCCGAAAAACCATTTTTTGCACGACTTATACGTTGAAAATAGTGAAAGTGATATATTATGCAACAATGGATGTTGAAAAAGAAAATATTAAGTAAACATACGGGAAACTAACAAAGATCTCTTAAACAATATCATCATAATTTGTATTCAGAATATGTTGCAACAAAAGTGCTCTAAAAAATAAACCAAACATCGTTAAAACGAAAATTATTTCAAGCCGCTTAAATAGAGACGATGTTGAATTAGCGATTGTGGAACTTTTTACAAAAAATGGACGCCCACTCCATATGGTGGTAGATCAAGCTATTAAGACATTAGTAAAACCTGTTTTTGAAGCTTTGGACATAACTATTAATGAACGCAATATTTCTGAAAGAATAATTGCATTTTCTCAAAAAATTAAGTCTAATATCAAAGAAGATTTAATGGAAAAATTAGTGTCATTAAAAATCGATGCAGCGACAAAGCAAGATTTGAGTGTTCTTGGTATAAATGTGCTTTAGCCATTAAAGAACTTAAATTAAGGCATACAAGTGAATATTTAAAAAATATTATATTAGAAGTACTTCGAGAATACGACATTAACATAAACAAACTTTTTTCAATTACCACTGATAATGGAGCGAACGTGATTAAGGCAGTAAAATATCTGAACATAAATTTGGAAGAATCGCTGCTGGAAGAAGAAATTAACTTTGAAGAACAAATAAATAAGGAAGAAATTGAAAGTAAAATGGAATTAATTGAAAAAAATTGTTCATTCTTTAATGTAACCGGAATTCGATGTGGGCACATACCTTGCAACTTTGTGTACATGATATAATCAAAACACCTCATATCAAGGATAAGATAGATAATGTTAGATTTTTAGTCAAAAAACTAAGAACTCAAACCTATTTAAATATTTTAAAATCAAGTAACTATAAAAAACCATTAATAGATTGTCCAACTAAATGAAACTCCACTTTTGATATGCTTTAACGGCTATTAGAAGTCAAAAGTGTTATAGAACCTTTAAGTAACGAAAAATCAAATTTGCAACTCAGTACTGACGAATGGAAATTCGTAAAGGAATCTACGGAAGGTTTTAAACCAATTTAAAATGCTACAATAAAACTGTAATTGGAACAGCTTTGTTTCAGTGAGTTATATATTATTATAATGGATTAACTAATCCAAACGGAAAGTCTGCTGGATATTGAAATGGAAAAATTACTTTTATGTTCACTAAATCATCGAAAGGGCAAATTACTTAATAAGGATTTGTTTAATGCAGCGGTCTTTTTAGATCCATATATCAAGATTAACCTGAACTCAGCACAAAAAGAGCGAGCAAAACTTGTATAACAGGATTATATAAACGGGTTAATGTAAAAGAAGGTAAGTATCCAAATGCAATTCTTAACATAATATAAAAATTAAATTATACTAAAACTATTTTAATAAAAAATATTTTTGATGATGGTTACGCTGTTTTATCGAAAAAAAAAAACGTGGAGGAGCCATCAACCAGTTATAAGGCCAAATCATAATTTAAAGTTTTTTATAAAGTCTTGATCCTGCTGTTTCTGAATTTAATTCACCACTGGCCAAACTTGAAGCAGAACTAAACTTATACGAAAGAGAAGCTAGATTACCATTAAATTAATATTTTAGAATATTAGTGCGGTAAAAACAATACTTTAGCAGATTTAACTAAAGTAATTTTGGCAGTACCATCTACACAAGTAAGCGTAGAACGAGTTTTTTCAGCTTTAAAATATATACTTTCAGATCAGCGTAATAGGTTAACTGCATTTAACGTAGAACACATATTGATGGTAAGAGTTAATGGATAACTTAAATACACAAACAGCAATAATTATATCATAACAAATGTTATAAATAAATACATTTTTTATTTTTTATTTTTTCTTATTAGTGTAAATATATTAGCATTAATAGTAATAATAATAATAAATTATATAAATGAAAATAATAATTTTTATAAATAATAATAAAAATGAACAAAAGACTTATAATTACAGTACTTATTATTATTATATTTATTTAATTTTTTGAAGTCAGACTTTGAAAAGATTTTAAAGTTTACCTGAAGATTAATGCTTACAAATTATATTTAAGATTAAAAAATGTGATATACACCTAAATTGCTTCTTTTAATAGTTCGTTTATATGTATGTACATACATATATGTATATAAAATGTGTATGAAAAATAATTAGCTTGAATATTATTTTAAATAAATATTTTTAATAAATATTTTTAATCCAATTCCGAATCTATTTTTGTGTATAAAATTTTTGGATTATTATCCAAATGAACTATTATAGTAGGCTTTAGATCTTGTATTTTATGTATAGAGTAATATAGTAACAAATAAGATGACATTTTTTTGCAAAAAATTGATTAAAATTTTATACTTATACCAGCATAATGAAATACATTATATAGATCGGTACATTCTTTATGTCGACAGATTGGTGTTTGACTAAAAATCATCGTCGTTATCCATCGACATTTGCTTACAACAAAATTACTTAAATACCCTTTGTTTGTTTTAATAATTTAATTTTCAATTACCTAGTTATTCTTTTCCCACATAAATTTTTAGTTTATTTTAGTTTCAAACCAAATTCTTTATGTTTATATTTATAAAATTATCTTCCAACAAAAAAAAAAAAAAAAAAAAAAAAAATGATTGGGCCAACATTTTATTGGCACAAAAATATATTATTACAAAGTTAATTCACGTTCGTTTATTGTCTACCATAAAATTGAAGAAATAATTCTTACAAACTAATTGAATTTTTAACAGATGTAAAAAGATGTCTACCTGCTTATAAAATTATTTGGTTTTTTCAAACCTTTTTCAATTAGTAATTTTTTATTGCTTCTTACATTGCAAAAAATTTTAAATTACTTAAAATAATTTTGGAGTAGTTTGCCCACCAAAAAATAGCTTTTTATAGAAAATAATATAATTTAACTTTTATTTTAATACTTATTTCTATAATTTATATCACAAAATGATTATAAATTCACCTTATTTACAAATACTTAATCATAAATAATTGATTTGTTCAATAAATTATATATAATCTTAAAATTAAGTTTAAGATAATTTGCTTAACAAATTTTCTAAATACAATATTAAAAATTGTATTAATAAATTTTCATTTGTTACAGAAAGTACAAAAAAAAAAAAAAAAACATACAGAAAAAAATACTCTAAAAAAACAGAAAAAATAATTTACAGGCAACACAACTATGAAAAGTAATAAAAATCAAAAAAACTACCCTTAAGTTTACCAAAAATACTCTAAAGAACAAACGGTCAAAGTAATTTACAAGCAAGACCACTACGATAAACACTAAAGATCATTAAAAAGTTCACTAAAATATGAGTAGTGATTACTAAAGATCACTGCAGTGATCTTCAGCCTACAATCGTAGTGTACGGTATATTGTTTGTGTACGCATACACAAACGCTAAGAATTTTTTTATGCATTTTGTATGTTTTGTAAAAAATGATTTTGTGTACTGATCTTAATAAAATTCGGTACAGAACACTAATGTAATGAACTTTAGTGCTTGTTTTCAAACACTGCTTGCTAATACACTTATAGAGCGTAGGATATTCTACTAAGTATGAGCTGGCGCGCACAAAATATAAGTTTCCCTAGTTTTTTTTTTTTTTATAAAATAATTAATTTATTAAACTGTCTTCCGTCGTTAGTAATCCAATTGATGCTATATATCCTTGAAGGTCCCATAAAGTTGTGACGATAATTACCGGAAATCATCAGCTCTTATCACGTCGTTAGATAACATCCGGAATTTTTTTCCGATTATTAGGTCAATAAATTGATTATTAGCTTGAGATCGCACTTAAATCTATTTTAGAAAAAATATTAAACAGCCAGACATGTGAAAATCGCATATAAAAAATTCTCACATATAAAAAATATTGGTAGATAATAAACTCCGGAAATTACTTACTTAAGATGAAGACTGTAAGACAAATGCTTGTAGCTTCAAAGAAATCTTTACCAAAATTACTCAATTAATATCGCTTGTTTCCAGCTCTTTTGGTGACTTGCTATTCAATATATTCAATTCTTTTAAATGAGCTTCTCTGCGTTAAATGAGTTTTAGAAATCAGTATTAAATCAATTTATTAATTAGCAAAGAAGTATTCAAGTTCATTTTAATGTTGGAGTATGCTGTTCGCACTCCAGACCATATCAAAGATGTGCTGCCGTTTTCTCTATGGTCAAGATTTGCTGATTAATTGCCAGAATGACATGGAGAAGATAATGTTGTATGTGGGTGCATTAAAAACATTGATGAAAACATGTGTCAAATTTAAAGTAAAACTCTACAGGCAACATAATGAAAACAAATACATACAAACATACATATGTGTGTGTAGTGATATTAATAATATCAACATAAAAACACACATGTACGTGGGCTTATGACAATATTATTAGCCAAGAAGTGTTAAACAGTTTATGTGTTAATGAGGGCATTTATTTCATACGTCTTTCTGTGTGTGTGTGTGTGTGTTTGTTGGAAACATAATGAGCAACAACATGTTAACACAAATGCATTACCCGTTATACGTTGTTGTTATGCATTTGTTTTAAGCCATGTCTACATAATAAACCAACAAATATTACACAAACATACATGTGTATGTGCATTCTCAACTATAAATACATTTAAATACATAAACACACTCACACAATCAGCAGGAGTCAGTTTACAAACACTAAACCACATAATTGTGGTCAAACAATTTGACAATATTACTTACTTGTCCATGGGCTGTCATACACCCATAATCAAACAAAATCATACCCAAACTCTATATATAAACGCATACATACATGCACATGCATACATATGGAAGTGTAACGTGTCTGTATGTTTTTTATAATTGATTTTAACTTTTACAAACTACATTGACACCTAAAGCGTTTGACAACTATAGTTTAACAATTGAAACGCTTTGTTGCAAAATCACAATGTTCATTCTAGGTGTGAGAATCTGTGTATTTGTATCTGTAGTTGTGAATTGGTATGTTCTATTAAAAACGTTAACACAGCTGATCATAATTATGGTTACATTTGCCTTCTTGCTGGAATAATTTTAATAAAATTGAATGAAAACTTGTATTTCAATTTACATTAGCATTTGCTGGAAAAATAACTTTTCCATTTAGGATTCCAAATACAAATAATAAAATTTTTCTAAATTAAATTATTTTTCCTAATAAAGTGATTAAAAATATAACATTTTGCTAGATTTCGTTAAATTTTGGAAGTAGACTATGAATGGAGTTGTCGAGAAACATAAGTTTAGGCAATCATATTGCTGATGCGCTTTGCTGAGAGGATTCTGCTGAAGGATAAGCATTTTTATATTTTTTTTGGCATTTCTCTCGGTGTGCAGAAAGCGTTTTAACGTGCACTGTTTGTTGCGAATGTGGGAAAATGGCTCGTGGAGCCTACATGTTCAAATGCTATTATTATATCACTGAGGCTAGGACAACACGGCTAAAAGGACAGACAGAGCGCAACTATGCCGCCTAGTGGCCGGGATTAAGAATCACTTAAAAATTATGGCCCACACCAAAAGGATAAGACTCCTATATAGTGATTGCTGGAGGTGCTGTCAAAATAAGGTAGAAAGGAGTTTTTTTCCTCTTCTTTTATATTCTAGCACGTGTCATATCGGGGTCTAAAGTTTAACATATTAGAAACATGGTTTTGCATTTAATATTTTTTATTTCTTACACTTTTTATTGCTGACACAGTAAGCCAAAATTTGTTTAAATTCTAAGCGTTAGTCTATAACTGTTCAAAAAATTGTCCATATACATAAAATTACAACAATTTGGGCACCCTTTAATTTCTAACTTTAGATATTTATACTCGTTACTATACTCGATGTAATAGACATTCTGTTAAATTTTCAAGAGTTTGTCTGTAACGATTTCAAAGATAGGGCCATATAGTTCAATTTACTTCAAATATGGGAACACCCTTTAATTTCTAAATTCAAATTTTATACTTATATCGTAAATTTAAACAACTATAATAATTATTATTTAAAAAAAATAATAATAACTAACAATTTAATTTTATTTATAATTAACATAACAAAAGACATATAAAAAAATTAAGGCAAAAAGTGGTTACTTAGAAGGTAAAATAATTACGTAGAATGCCTTAATATGGCAGATTTGCAGATTTGAAAAAGTGTTGCTCAGATATCGCTTTTGTATACTTAATGCTATTTATCTTGTTACCTCTATTTGACCTTGAGAATGTTATTTTATGAAAGAGATATGGTGGTTGTCGGTTGTATATATTTTCTTATGCAAGAAGATAAGTGTTCGGCACTTTAATAAATTATCAAAGGTGACATTATAAATTTTATTTGCATATCGTGAAATGCTTTCGTATCTTCTAATACCAAAAACATATCTTGCAATATTATTATATGTTACATTCAGCCTTCGTCTACATTCAGCATTACAACTAGCAAATAGCTCAAAACCATACATTAGAGTTGGCAGTAAATATGTTTTGGCGAGTAGTATTCGGATGTGTGTCGGTGTAAAATGTTGCGATATCCATAGGTTTCTTAACATAGAAAAAGTTGATTTGATTATGATCTGACCAATTAAGTTCATTATTAAAAGTTACACCAAGATTTTTTGTAGTGTGTACATAAATTATAGCTGTGTTATTAACTTGAATTGGCGGAAGATACGTTGTAAGGTGTCTTGACGATTTAATCACTAAAGCAACAGATATTTGTGGGTTTGGACTCAAGCCATTTGCAGATGCCCATAGATAAATTTGATGTAGATCTTGGTTAATTAGTTGTACACAATTAGATGCATCTGATACTTTATAACTTAAGTACAGTTGTACGTCATCAGCATACATTTGTGTTTGACAATGCTTTATTTGCAAAGGTAGATCATTAGCGTATATAGAGTATAACAGTGGCCCAAGCATCGATCCCTGTTGCTTTTTTTTATTTTTATTGATACTTTTGCTTTGACTTCTTGTTTTGTACATTGAATTAAGGGCTCTCTGTTTTTTTTATAAAAAGGAATTCTGCTGTTTTTGCTTATGGGTATTTAGATTTTATTTAATGTTCAGTTTTGAGGCGGATTTCTGTTTCTGTTTATTTTTGATCACCTTGTTTGTTTGTTTTGTATTATTTATTTATTATTTTCACAATAAACAATAAGAAGAATTAAAGAAAGACCAGCGGACAACTATTCGATTTGAGATTCTTGAATTTACTTTATCTTATAATTTTGAATGTTTATACTTGTTATTAAAACGATCATAGTAATCGACATCCTGTACAACTGTTAAGCGTTTGTCTATAACAATTTAAAAGATAGGCGCATATAAGTCAATTTACGTTACCTGCATTACTTTTTACTATTGAGAGCTATAGTAATACGCATTTTTTTAGTTTTAAAGAAGTGCGATTTACGGTTCATAATACATTTAAAAAACTTGTAACATTAACAACTGTTGTTAAAACAGGATCAACCTGTAAGCATCATTTTTCAAATAAAAAAAATTCAATTCGAATTAGAAATGACTGACTTATGGAGGTACAAATATAAAAAGGCAGCATTCAGTCTAATTAATAAGCTCCTTCTTTTTTTGAAGTCGGTAAAAAAACAAGAATAACCTTCTGTTTAGTTACAATTTTTCTGATTAGATGACTAGCGATGGAGAAAATGAGTATAATGTATCATCAATGTGACTACCACCTTCACTGTAGAACTATTTTAAGTGTAGAATAGATAAAAAGAATTTTTTATTTAGGAATTTTTTATTTTTGATTTAAGAATTTTTATTTAAGAATTATTCATTATTTTTACGCGCTATAAAAGAAAATAAATTCAAATAATTCATATTAAACGAGCTTAAATATGTTCTCAATATTCTAAATCTCAAAATAAAACGACTAAAAGGAGACTGCTTTGCGCTTTGTGCTTTGTTATGATAAAACTACAATTGTTGAAATAACGAGCATCAATTTTTTAACTAAGGTAAACTTTTAAGTTTTTTATTCAAATGCAATTTTAATAAATAAAACTTCTCATTTTAGGTTGTTTTTTTTGCCTACGTTATGTTCATGCTGGTCATGAATCCCCTTCTTAATCTGACATTCACTAAATGTTGTTCTACTATATTTATCAGCTGTACTATTTGTCAAGATTATCTGATCTTAAAATCGGTTTACTTTAATATCAATAGCGTTTACTTCACTGTGTCGTACTTTTACAACTGAAGGAATCATCTTTACAGTCTTGTATTAAATAATGTTTTTTTTGTAACCACTTGATAAAATTTCTACCATGTAAGTATGGTGTAGAATTTCCATAACCACAAACACCACAAGAAGTTTTTTCTATGAAGGAGTATTTGTCTGTGTGTGTTTGTAGTTCTCCAGCAAAAGTTTATAGGACATCCATACTGAGAAAGGCGAGCACTTTCTTTTGCTTTTAATAGCAACGGCTAAATAAGAAATTCATTTTCAAAAATAAGACTTATTGAAATGTTCTCAATCGTCCATATTTTATTTCACATCACCTATTTTCACACGCTGACGTTATAAATTAATTTTTATTGATCAAACACTACAAAATAGCCTTGTCAAAATTGTTTATTCTTAAATGAAATAAAATTTAGTGATTTAGTGTACTTATATTTATAGCATCCGCTGTACTTAAATTCTCTTGTAACTGTAGTTTATTTTTGTGCAAGTGTGAAGTGAATTTATTTGTGAATTTAAATTAACGTACATATGTTCTTATATATGAAGTCTTATGTTATCCTTGTTTTTATTATGTTTAAATCAATGTCCTGCTGTTTTACATGTTTAACCGATAATGAAACAATGTTTTGCTTGTTGAATTTAAAACCTCAAAATTATCACGGAGCTGCAACCATTATTGGCCATGATAACAATAAGTGAAGGGGAGGACCTGACTGTCTTGTGGTATGTTTGATTGTATTCAACTTAACTTATCAATTTAAAGCAGGCATATAATTTAGTTGCCCTTGAGTAGATAACAGCCGTGTGCAATGTATTCGTAGTTAAAGATTCCCTACTAACTCGAGTTTAATTGAAATTCATTTAAATTAAAATGTTATGGTTTAACACAACTAATGTACGATTAACTTTTAATATGCTGTGTTAAGAATATACAAGAAAGGCTTAAATAGATTCGCATGTGAAATAAATTTTGATACCACGAATTGACGGACTCCAGAAACCCAAGAATATTATATTACTACTACTTTTTAGGTTAAATTAATTTCAGAAAAAATTCAAGACAGATATGGCTGAAATTTTAAACTAAAGAGTTTTTCATGACAGAACATAGCTGGGTTTTTTGATTTTTGTAAAAGTGAATGTTTTTAGGTTAACCGCGATATGAAAAGAAGCTAAAAAACTAAATATCTCGAAAACGAAAGGATAAAATTGACTTGATTTTTTTTTACATATAATGCAGCTTGACGGTGACTTTGTTTAGCTTAAAGCTACTGCATCTTTTTCAACAATAATTGTGAGACAATTTTTAAAATTTACTCCGATGTCTTGGCCATCAAATTTTAATACAACTGTTTGAAATTCTAAAATTTCATCTTGTATATTACAAGTTTCTTTTTTTATCAAAAAAATTTTCGGCATTGCTTTGCTTGTACTGTTTTTGACTAGAAGTTTCATCATATCCCCATTTAGAAATTAAAGTTAATTTCAAGTTCTTTAAATTAAGTAGCAACAAGCTTATTTTACAATCGTTCATTAGTATGTTCAAGATCTTGAAATCGTGATACTCTAGAAAAAATTCCACAATGCTTTTCTTCGTTCCCTTTCGCAATTCGTTATATTGATATTTGATCAATCTTAAATTTGTGTAGGAATGCTTTTAAATATTTTCCTTGAGCTGCTTGGGCTCACTTCTAATATTTTTCGATTATTTAAAGTTCATTTTTCTTTTGTGTTGTAAATGTGGTGCGTAAATGAACCTGTCATGACTCTTTGTTTCTACACATTTTCCTTGCCTCGACAGCGTTAGTAGTACCGTTTCTCCAAAATTGCAAAATTTCTAATATTTCTGTTGTCATACCTTTCGGTAAAGACCGTCGTCACTGGCTGTTTATTTGGTACGATTGGCGAGCGCATTCGATGTAACATCATTTTCAAGCCGCGTTTTGAGTAGAAAAATCAATTCCCTTTACGTCATTTATTACGCCTCATGGTCAATTTCAATACCTAAGAATGCCTTTTGGTTTAAAGAATGTACCTGCATATTTCCAGAGGTTTGTTTAAAATATATTTCGGGATGTAAATTATTGCCGTAAAATAGTAGTTAACGTAGATGACATTTCAATAGCATCAGAAGATTTAAACTCTAGTTTAAGAATATTGAAAAAAAAACTATTTCGTTCATATAAAAAATGCCTAAATTAAATTAAGAACATAAAAAAATTGTAAATTTTGATATAATGGTATACGAACCCAAACCACTATTAATTTTTACACCAAGCATTTTTGGACAAGTCATCATTCAGATGTTTTAAAAATAATATTGACAGCGACTTAAACGTATAATTTTCTGGACAATTGTTTTATTGTCTTTAAATCTATTAAAATATTTACATTTTAGGCTAAATATTTTAAAACAAAAAATAAAGTTCACTATTTTTATTAAAATATATTTGACCACCATTAATTCGTACAGTGGTTACTTTTATTTTTTTTTTTTTTAAGAGAAGTAGCACTTCATGCATTAAATACCTATTAAGTTATTTTGGTAACCGTGCTACATTCTATGGGAAAGGGATAGATGAGAGATAACACAGGTGGTGAAGGAGAGATAGAGAGTTAGTTATTTTACTTCGCCGGTCAATATGCTATGAAGAAGTACCGACGAAGGAGGCTGCACGTTTTCATGTTAATTCTGAATATGTATATATACCATTAAACAGGAAAATACATTTTTATTTTTTGATTGCTGCAGGGGTCGAACCCTGGACAACCAAGTTTGTAGTCAACGTGTTAACCACTTCGACTACAGCAGCCTCTACTTATTATTTAAAACTGCGTTTTACTCCTCCCTAGCTTTTCATAACAGCGTCTAATTGTTTTGGCATTGTAGTTGTCAAATTTTTGCACTGTTCAGGAGTTATTGAGTCCCGTATTTCCTGGATTTTGGCTTTTAGTAAACTTACAGTACGTTGTGGGTCATTCTTTCATAAGTGCCCAAAGATTTTCTATTGGATTAAGGTCTGGGCTTGACGATGGCCAATAGAATACATCTATTCCACTTTCTAAAAGCCATTTTTTTAGTTATTTTTCTGTGTGGGAAGATGCACTATCATGTTGGAATATATATTCGCCACAGTCGATTAGTTTTGATACCGATAGAAGCAGATTTTCTCGTAATATAATAATATATTTTTCAGCAGTTACTTATTCATCGATGAAGTGAAGCTGTTCAACACCCTTGAACGGCATGCATCCCCATACCATGAGTTTAGCTGGGAACTCAACAGTGCGATTTAGACCGTCTTTATTATATGCCTCTGTGCTTTTACGAATAACCCTTTTTCGGGCATCACCGACACATGCATAATTCAAACTTTGATTTATCGCTAAAAATAATGGTATCCCATTGCCTTTGAAACCAAGAACGTTTTTCTTTTACCCATAATAAACATTTTTCATTTGAAGTGCTTTTCTTTAGCCTAAAAAATTAATGTAATGAAATGCTATTTGCGACATCGAATGTATCTAACCTTATTGAAACCATAAACTTTATTTTTCATTTGAAGGCGCGTCCATTCACGTTTTACGAGTTTTCCTTTTGTTTCAGGCCACTTTGAAGCTACGGCTCTAACAGTGTTCCTACGATTTTCTTTAATTATAGCCGCTAAAGCTCTTTTGTCGCGAGATGTTATTTTGAAGACCCGTCCTCTGTTTGCAACGTTATTGCTAAAAGTTTTATTTTTTCATATGTTTTAATGATGCGTTGCACTATTCGTCTGGAAAGATTGAGATCAGTCGATATATCGCCATAGCTCTTGCCCGATTATAATTTATTAACAATTAGGACTCAAATTTCTTCACAAACTGGCTTACCACACACCATTGTGTAACAAAATTAAAATAAAACAGTATAAATTTGCTTCTTTTTTGCTCTCTGACATTTCTCTACAGTCATTATAACGGAATATTTTCATATTATGTTTATGAGATTATTTTTCTTGCTTTTTTATGAATAATTTATTCACTGTACGAACTAATAGTGGTCAAATATTTTTTTTTATAAAAATAGTGAATTTTTTGTTTGTTTTTGTTTTAAAACAGCCTAAAATGTAATTTTGTTTATAGATACAAAGATAAAAAACTATTGTCCAGAAAATTAAACGTTTAAGTCGCAGTTAATAAAATTTTGTGAAACATCTAGATTTGAATGATGACTTGACCAAAAATGCTTGGTGTACGAATTAATAGTGGTTAGGGTTCTTAGAATATTTAGGATATTTGGTTTATTCTGATGCAATAATGCTTACTGATATACATTTATTTGCAACTGAAACATTTCTGGTACCTAAAAACCGAAAAGAGTTACTGCAGACTTACACTCTGTAATTTTTTGAGGCAATTTTTTTTTACAGCTCTCTATTTAGGCTGCAATGGTATGCGTTATTAAAAAAAATACAATACCATATTGCTTACCCCTCTTGTTTCACCAACAAACAAAAATTTCATGAAAAATATAACAGTACAACAGTCATGCTTTGATTTGTTTTCATATTTAAGAAGATTTGTTCCCTTATTTTCTAAAATTGCACAAAATTTATTGGATTTGCTTAGGAAAGCACCAAGCAATTTTTAATATAGCTTATGAAGCAGAGTTACATTGCGATGCCAGTGTGCTCCGTTTTGGAAAATTTCACCTTTTTCCGAGTCGAAATTTCACAGTTTTAAGTTAAAAACTCTATCAATTATAAATTTCCTTCGCTGTTTTCGAACTTATTTTGAAGGTATGAAAATTTTTACAGATTTTAGGTTGTTATTAATGACATTGGGGTAGAAGCAGATTAACCTTAGAATAGCACGATGGACCTTAGAATTTTAAAATTAAAATATTTCAATACAACATCGTAATAGTTTATTTATGGGGCATGTAGATGCTTTAAGTAGATTTATAAATAAATAATGTTGCTAACTCGGGTGCTCAAGATATAGTCGCTTTAATTGATGAAAGTGAAATAGATACACAAATTAAGATATACAACCAAAATTGTATTCAGTAGTGGATTATGTTGTTATAAAACAGAAACACAATAAATCGGAAAAAAATGGAAAGTAATACGAAAAGTATCGTAGGCCTTATGCGACTACTAAAAAACTGAGCAGGGACAGATAAGGAGTGTAGGATATCGAAAATTTTCAGGTAACATAGTTACCAGATAAGAGCATTATTGAAGCAAACAATTTAAGGAAATGTATTCTTCAAAAAAGCCACTACTCTTCTCTACATAAATCTGTTTTTAAAAAGTTGTGAAAATATACGCTGCAGAAGTGTTAAAATGTTACGACATAAAAGTGTAGCGAGCTTAAAGCAAAATTCACTGCAAAATTTAAATCAACGCATCTTTTACGGGTAGTTTGTATTGAAATTAAAGACTTTAACTTATTTAAAATATTGCTGCATTTTTTACAGTTTTTATGAACATAAATTAATCAAAAATATTTAATTGCTTTTTACACGTCTGAAATCGGAATGAGTTTGAATTAATTCTAATAACGAAACAGTCCGAAAAACATCCGGAAGGAGAGGTATCAAAAGTTTCAAAAATATACTGCACCGGAAAGAAACGATGGCGAATTTTAGTTATGATGCGATGATACAACTCTAGATAAAATTATTCAGTGTTCAGTGTACTGACTTCGTAAGACTTCGAACACTTTCTAGCATACACCGCAAAAAAAAAAAAAAACAAAAACACGAGTTCAAGCAGGGAACAACAGTTAGTTATGTTGTAAAAACTGAATGACGCTACCTGCAAGGTCCTATCCAGGAAAATAAATCATTCTAATAAGTTTGAAAGGGCAAAGTTGGTTAGAGAAAGACACTTTAGAAGGATTTTTCGAAGTACCTTGGATTCCATAAAGATGATATTATAGTCAATACTAATAAATTACTATTTTTGTGTGTCTGCTGAATGGAACTCAAAAATAGCATTTTGAAAAGAGTTTTTTGTTTTATTTCCTTTTAATCAGTCTGCCTCCTGCTTAATGAGTACGAATACACAACTCTTATTTGGTTAAAAATTTTAGAACAAAGTATATTTCGTCTACACTACACTTAACTATTACAAGTGGCATTCAACCATTTTTGCATGTCTATAATTTTTTGTCTATTTTTTTTTTTTTTTGTTAACACTCATAAAAAATTGTTTTAACTAATTAAAACCGCAGTAAACAATACAACAGCTTTTCGTTTGTTCTTGTTGTCATTTACAATATTCGAGGATTTTATTTATTTAGCAATAAGCTAATGAATAAATAATTATATTTTTGGTTGTTGTTATGCGAGCAAAACAACCAAACCACACATCTAGAAAAAATTATAGTCAAACAAAAGATTGTTGAGAAAAAAACATACAGAAAGACAGAAAGTCATGTAGAATATGTGATAATTAAAAGGAGTAAGTTCGCATGTATGCAAATGATAAATATTAACATTCCTACATGAACAAAAATTCAAAACTATTTTTTGTTTATTATTTTAGATTTTTATTTGAAAAGGAGGTGCTTGAAACAAAAGATTGTTAAAAGTTTTTTTTTATTTTTCAAAAATAATATTTAAGCACACTCGCAGAAACGTTTTTTGGTTGGTGGAGCCAAATCCGATGTTGCAAACCTCCGCCATTGCAGGCGTAATAATACAACTGATAAGTTTACAAAAGTGTTCAGCAATTCTTAATCTAATTTGAAAGCAAAGAAAGGAAATGTGCGGCGTTATCTCTTAAACTTTTATAGGCTGACATTTGAAACTTACAAGCAAGAAGATCTTTTAAGAATAACATATATAAAAGATAAAATTTCAAATAAAAGGGTTCTCCTATAGAGGATCTAATTTTTATCTATCACATCTTAGATTTAAAAAAAAAACCAACAACCCTTTGTGTGTGAGGTCAAATCGCTGTCTTGGCTGATGTGTTTTTGAAAATGAATTAGTCCTTTTAAAATGAAGGTCGCCACTGATACACTAACGTCACTTTGAGCTTAAAAGTTCTTTGGATTTATACCTACATGCATGCACACACATATTTTCAAAATAAAATATTACAAGGCTATATTTCATTTTTGAAAAAAAGACCCCAAGCACCGACATGATAGGTTACAATTTAGGTTTTGGCAGGAATCAAGCATTAGAAGAAAGGATGGTGCAATTTTAAAGGATGTTTCTGTTAATCAAAAGACCCAGCCTGATTTTTGTGCCAAAAATAGGAAATCAGCTTATGAGAAGAAGAAGGGGTGATATAAGAAACGATCTTTATCTGTAACGCTCAATGCGATTTTCTGGCCAATCGACTTCAAAGGAATTCGCTCTGATGATGAACGTTTTCCAGGAATATGTTCGTTGATATCATAAGACCACATTCCGTTGTACTAACGATAAAACTGTTAAAACAAGTCCCTTCTGTTACCAATGATCTTCTTCGCTCTCTCTTGCACTCGGTCGAGTTACTTAAATTAAATACTACAAATATCAATGAGTTTTTCTTAAACAAATACAGTTTGTGAAGTAAAGATACTTTTTCAAATAATTTAGTAGAAAACAGAAGTTTAAGAACTTCTGCGTTTTTATTTCATAAAGTCTAATAATTATATTTAAAATTTTTGTCCTCCCAACCCTCTCGCACATACATGAGCACAAAAAAGCAGGTTTTTATAAAATCTTTTGTCAGAACAAAACAACTTTTGCAATTTTCATTACAAAATTACGACAATTAATTTTTTTCTCATTTTTATTCGATGAAATTTTATGTGAAAAAACCTCAATATGCATTCTGCATAAAAAAGTTTGTGGGTGTGGGATTTGGAATGGGTTAATTTGGTCTGAAAGAAAATGATGAAGCAAAAGCCAAAAAAACGGAATAACAAAATGAGATTATGAATTATGATCATATATGTTTTTGAATTAACATTTGAGTTTATTATTCATACATTGAATCCTGTTTAAGCAGCAAAAGGAAATTTTTCGTTGTCTTATTGTCGTATCCGTTGTTTTCAAATTTCCTGTATAACTCGGTACATTTCAATACCTACTTCTTTCTCATGCATTAAAAAAAAATCTATTGTTTAATTAGCTTATTATGGTTAAGGATATATTAACGTAAAAGGATATGACAGATGAAATGTGTGCGGCTGAAAACAGTTTTAAAAGTTTTTAATTAAACTTTTTCAGATAAAAGAATTTTTTTAATGTTTTGAATATTTTAATGAAAAAAAAAAATAAATAAAAATTGCATGAATAAACACATTTTATCCTTTTAAACTATTAATTTGTCACTCTGTCAATTTTCTTTAATTTCAATTTATTTCTATCGTTAAATGAGTAACTGTAAAAACTTTGCGTTTAACCTCAATAGTTGTAGTTTTATGTGTAGGTTAACGGGATAGCTGGCTTTGTTTTGCTGCGACGGAAGATTCATTGAGCCAAAAAAATTTTAGTTTCATTAGTAACGTCAATATTCATTATTTAAATAAAATTAAAAGTTCATAATAAAGATTCATTGGCATATTTACAAATTCTATTTCACATCTTGTGGTTGAACGAACAAAGAAATTAACTTTCGCATTTATATCCTATCAAAATGTGAAACTTAGCAAATGTGTCTTTGCAAAATCACATAAGTGTGAAAAGCTACTAATCTCGTGAAGATATGACTGCCATAGCGATTTACATGCGGATTAGCTGACCTTCCTTTGGAAAAATACTATAATTTCGAGCATATCTTCATAAAGTTAAAACGGTGGCCCTTAATATATCTGAGGTATTTGTTAGGGTATGTTAATATGCCAAAAAGAACACGGCTTTTTGCAGCTTGGTTCTTTCAATTGAAAAATAAAACCTGCAACTATTATATTCTTTAATGTTGCTTTATTTACTTAACATAACATACTATTCCTAATATCAACTGTTTTTCTTAGTACTGCGAGGAACTGCCTATTATTATATATAGGCGAGTTAAAACGCCTGATTCTTGTAATATGAAAAGATCTGGCAACTTTTTAAATTGTGCAATTAAAACACTAACAATTTTATTTTCTTAAGTATGATCTTCGTAAATAAAGTATGAACTCTCTAATATCTGAATTCTAAGAGCAGTTAATAAATACAAAAATTTTCTGTTACTTTATTTAAATTCTAAAATTGAATTTCCCGGAAAAATCTTTAATAGCAATTGTGTGTGTGTGAATCGTAATCACTTTTGTAAAATTTCGGTTAAAAGTACAAAGAACTCACTTAAATTTAGAATGAGATCTTTTTCTTTTAGGTACAGTCATCTTTGAAAAACAAACGTTAAAAATCAATTTGCATTTAAACTAAAACTTCTTCCTTCGAGCAACTTTTCTAATTAAAACATTCTGTTTTCAACATTAGAGATTGCAAGATTTATTTTGAGTGTTTTTAAGGCAGCCAATAGAAGCGTCTTATTCTTCAGTTTGTATATCCAAAAATCGATAACATGAGTTTTTTTCTCGAGAAGTTCAGTCCCAATATAAACAGATAAGAGTGCTACATTCGGCACATACACCATACTACAGAATTTCCATTGAGTGGTTAAAAAAATCGACATAAGAATTTCATTGCTTTTTTTTCCGAAAATTGTAAGTTTTGCTTGGGCTTGTTGTCCCTGCAAAACTTAAGAGGTTGCTGTATCAGGCAAAAGCTACCAAATTTGTCTTACCTTTGAGAATACAAATAAAAATAAAAAAAAAAGATGGGGACTGCCTCGAAGGATGTGGACCGATCTAGCTAATTTTCAATAGCAGACGAACATACGGACTCGCTCAATTGACTTTTTGCATAAGAATTCTAAATTTATACACTTTATGGGTTCGGAAATGGATGTTTTAGAAATTACAAACCGAATGACAAACTTAGGTAGGCCCTTTTTCCACTTTTGGTGAAGGGTATAAAATACGAATTTTCTGACATCCATAATATTATTTAGAGTCATGGATGTTCAACTGATTGAACAACTTGTTTACTACTTTTCCACTCTTTTTATTAGTAATTGTTGATGAAATATGGATTTTGCGCTATTAATTCTGTCCGAAGAAATCGAATTCAGTTAATTTGGCTGGTAAAATTATAATCAAGTATTTTCTTTGAGGCTTAATTGGAGCAATTTAAAATAAAAAAGAAGAAAGAAATGCAAAGCGCATATCACAAAAATCGATTAATCGAACATTTCATTTTTGCCGAAAAAAAAAAATAAAACAGAATTCTTCCACTCCTCTCTTTTTGCAGACCTTAAAAAAAATTAATTTTTTTACTTTAAGTTATTGCGGCACGTTTATTTTAAGAACATTTTCATGAAACATTGTAATGTTTGACCCAGAAAATTTAATTTTAGCAAAAACACACATTTAAACGGATTCCAATTTAAAAAAAAAAATTCGAATCAAAATACTGAATTGAAATTGTAATAATCTTAATGATTTCGATGATGATCTGCATCAGCAACAGTGAAATTTAAAACGCCAAACAACAATAAAACATGAGAAAAACAACAATTAAATTATGGACCACCCACTAAAAATGCTCTCTTTAATAAAAACATTTGCTAACATTTTGCAGCCACCCACATCGTTGCAATTTCATTGTAACTCGAACAAGAAAATACAACAACTACAACAATAAAGTAAAACAAAAGCTGGAATTCTTATTAAACAACAAAATAAAAACAAAAACAATAATGCAACAGCCAAACAACTGCATTTAAAGACAAATAAACAAGCGAAAAATATGAAACATAATGAAAAAATCAAAATCTTGAATGATGTTCGGTTAATGGCGATTGTGAAAAATAAATGAATGATGGATTGATGGGTGTGTTCGAACTCGTTGGGTTCTATATATTTTTTTTAGGATTTAAGGTACTTAAATTGGTGATCGAATGCTGTCTTACAAAATGTTCCTTTACAAAATGTTGCTCCATTCTATTACGACCCTAAGCAGAGTTATGAGTCGAGCTTCTGACAGTAAACGTAACCACTACTATCAGCTTGAACGCCAGATGCTTTCCATGTAATATTTCTGAAAATGCACAATGGATTAAATCACGTATGCGATTTTTGCGAACACTCTGTGCAGAATAAAATGTTTCCCACCCTCTTGGCAATTAATTAATTTTTTATTGCATTTTAGCAGGACGCAATGGATAGTGTTTTCCTATTCCAATATATTTAGAAATATGTGCGCATTTTTTTAATTTCAAAATCAAGCGCTAGAAATTCTGCAATTGTAAGTTTTTAAAATTTTTCGCATAAGATCCGCGTTTAGAGTCTTGAAATACTTTTGGGAATGAATAAACATAGAAGCTTAAGCCTGAAGTTTTTATGTTAAAAAAAATCCTTTTATTTACAAATTTT
The DNA here is from genome assembly GCA_937654795.1 of Cistogaster globosa. Classification (NCBI taxonomy): domain Eukaryota; kingdom Metazoa; phylum Arthropoda; class Insecta; order Diptera; family Tachinidae; genus Cistogaster; species Cistogaster globosa. Next base: position 62,036,376 of record OW569405.1, on the reverse strand, counting down.
CCTAAAGCTTCGTAAATATTTTGTCCACTTTACCAAGGGATCGTAAGTTGTGAGATTAATAATTAAATAAAATTAAAATTATGTGTCAACTGTTGTCAGGTCTGATCAGCAAGGAGTAAAAAACTGAAAACCAACAACTTAGTAAGTGGCCAAATGAATAAATTAAATCGAAGCTTAAATTAAAAAAAAATTTAAATTCCAATCAAGAAATTTTTACAAACAAAGTAATAAACTTAATATACGCAAACATATCTGAAGAGCGCTTTTTAAAAAAATATCATTTAAATAGTCATATTAATGAACAAACACACTGCATTGTATCGTAAACAATTGACGCATGCGTTAAATTTCTTTGAGAAATCTTAAACTCAACCAATCGGAAATTCAAATTGGAGATCAAAAGCACGGCAAAAATAACAAAACAAATACAACAAGTTGCCATATAAATGGTAAATGCATTGACGAAACACGTCATTAAAATGCAAAAATCAAATTATGTTTGTTTATTTGTTTGTTTGTCTGATTCCCAACAATTTGTATTCATTTCATTAACACTTGGGTGGTCCTTAATAAACACTTGCATTCCAATATTCAAATTAGACTTGACTCTTTGCCTATTTTGTAGTTTTTTTCGGTTGTTGTTGTTGTTTTCTTTGTTTATAAATGTGTGCATTTCAGTTGCTACATACTAGACGGCTATGAAATATTTACAACAAAATTTTATAATCAGCAAAAAAATTATCATGATCTGTGTTATGGTCATGCCCGCCTTGTAAACTAAAAGGTTGAAAATATGCAACCATAAGAACTAAGGGGGCCAGATTAAAGATTGAGAATTTAAGTTTGATATTTTTATAAGTTCGAATAAAAACTATTATGTTTTCTGGTTTAGCAATTTTTTTTTTAGAAATTTTTGAGAAATCTTGAAAGTTCTAGCAAAACTATTGAAAAAAGAAGAAGAAAAACTTTTATTAGCAGTTTATTTTCGCTATTGTTTTATCGCTTTGAGGAATAAATAATTACTGCTAGAAAAATAAGATTTGGCCACCCTTTATTATCTGTAACAACAACAGTGTGTAGTAAACAGAGCTAAACAAATTATATCATCCACCACTAATAAAAAGTGGTATGCGAATGGATAGCACACGTTGAATAGTTTTGTTGGCATAATTGAGGTCTGGGTTTTTGTTAAACAGATAATCAAGAATGTAAGTTCAAATTCCAACAGACCCCTAAACGAAAAATTATTGTTGTTGAATATCCGCGGTAAATGAATTTTGTGAAGATGCATGTGTATTAGAATAGCAATATAACTGGCCATTAACCAGCTGATGGATAATTGGCTGTGGAATGGAATCAGAAATTTACACACTGGCTTCAACAAACTAGTCTGCGAAAGGCTAAGCCATCTTCAGAACATATTTTACCGCAAACGGAATTTTTGTTTTTTTTTTAAATTTCTAAAATGAAATTTTATTTTACCTTTATTAAAGGACGCTCAAACCGTATTTTATCTGTTAAACATTTTAAAACTAATTTCACGTAAAAAAATCAGTTGTTACGGCTAAAGGAGTAATACGTTAAAATTTAATCTCCGATATATTAAAAAACCAAATTTTGATTTGAATTCTAGGAAAGCCCCTGGTATTGAATAAATAAGATATAAAATGCTTATAGAGCTGCCGCTTGTAGCAATCAAAATAATTTTTTTTTATTTTTAATCCTTTCTATGTACAATCGTATAGACTTATCTAATTTTTAACTATTTAAACCCTCTTTTGCGCGAGAACGGATGTGTTCCAAACTATCAATTCGGATTCAGAAGACCAGACAGTGCGATTAAACAAACACACAGGTAAATTGGATAATCTACGGCATCAAAGATTGTTAATGAAACTGAAACAATAAAAAAAAAAATTTCTTTAACTGAACGTAAACCTAAATAAGAAGATTTTCTAAACTCACCTTGTATGAGTTTAGAAAATCTTCTGAGGTCGGATATCCCCAATATAAAATCATGGTACCAGTTTTATAATTTCTATGCAAATCTGACGTACTAAGTAGCGTTTGTGACCTCACAATAATAATTGCAGACGACACAGATTTTTTAGGCATTAAGATATTTACAGGACTATATACTTGATTGGGAAGGATGGCTGAAGAAACAGACTCATGCTATCGTACTTGATCTGATAAGCAAATAATATCTTGATAGACGCTCGACTTCAAAAACCATATAGAGCAAAGTTGAAATAAATTGGCAGAATTCACATAGAAGAAGTGTCACTTTTTTACGGAAGTAAATTTTGAATGAGATATTTATGATAAAAAATCTGAAGAAATAAATAAGACTAATAATGTTAAATAGTGTGTTTGTGTATGTAAAGCAGAATTAAGGAAGTTATTAAATTGTGTGACAAAAAGAAAATAAAAAAACAAATGAAAAGTAGGCTTACATATGTTAAGCAAAAAATCAAGTGTTCAAATCCCAACAGAGTCTGGAAGAGAAAGGCAGTTAATTGGTATTAAGTAGCCATAATCGCTGAGTTGTTTAGAGGTCAATACATAGTAAACAACAGTCCAGACTTCCCAGAGGCTCGGGTAAAAAAAATTTGTGTAGCCGCGGCAGATGACTTGATGAAGACATCCGTTAAAAAATAAAACAAGGAAGTCACGTTCAAACTTTAGAGCAGCCGTAGTTACAGCGAATAATAAAAACGTTGCAGCGCGTGGCTGATGTACTTGAAGGTTCTGGTGTGTAAGCAAGACATCGTAAGTTCAAGACTCGAAGAAGCCAAAGAGTATTGTGGTCTAGATGGCTGCACTGAGTAAAAGTAATTGTTTCCTTATTAAGAAATTGAGTGCTTCGAGTGGTTGAGATTGCAGCTTAATTGAATGTTTAGTAAACCAGAGATAGTGATTACAAATCTAGTCAGAGACACTGAATAAGAAAGTGTCTGTTTAGCCGTGCCACAGTTGAACCTTGTCGAAGATTTTATTAATAAAAGTGCGCCACACTTGTTGGAATAAATGCAGAAAAATCACACAGTTTTAAGGATACTTTTATTTCCTAAACCTTAAAAGTGTTAAATTTTTCTTAATATGGAATTGAAATACTTATACTCTGTCCAGTTGTCAGTTCAATTGTCTGTTTGTCTGTCGGTCTGCATGCCTGAAACAGCTCTGTTCAGTCAGTTGAAAAAGTTGAAGTTGCTAACAATTCAGTTGCTGTTGAAATTCCTTTTGTAAATATTTTTCGCTAAAGTAATTTCTGTTGCTTCTTTTGCTTCTTCTGCTTCTGTTGTTAGTGCTGTCATATGCGCCATTCGTAACTTTAATCTAACGAGGTGTTTAGCATAAAATGATATGATAATCATAATTCCAGCCGCGACTTGTAAATTTGTTTAAGGCTCATGACTATAATGAAGTGTGTTTGGCTTTAAGCCTAAAAAACAAATTCCTTTTGTTGTCATATTCTATAGAAGAAATAATAAGACTTACAGAAACAACAACAGAAACAAGAAAAGAAAAAAAAAACTAATAATGTATTTTTTACATGGATCGTAGTTTTTGCATGAGTTATGGTCGCATAGACCTACAACGAAGCATTACTACACGATCCATGTTAGAGTTGTGCATTTCCATCTTTTAGTTCAGTTTCAGCCTGAATGAATGGAACGGAATGAAAAACCAAGAGTGAAATAAATATGAAAAATTATGCTTTCACGTTTTTATTTTTTTTTTTCATTCATTTAGTTTGTTTGAAAACGATTGTAGTTACATGTGTTCATTATTATAATCATTTATTTCTTCAACATCATTATCATCATTGTCTTCATTATCAAGCAAAATTTTATTATGACAACTGTTGTTTACCTGTGTAGATTGAAATGATAGGCGCGCGTAATATTTTGGCCTTCATAAAAGGATGACGATTTGTCAGCATTGAATTGAGTTTGCTTTTGTGCAATTTAATTTCAGTGTAGTGTTTCTGTGTAGACATCCAGCGTATTATTTGTTTAAAACGTGCATTTCGTTGGGTTTCATTTATAAATAGACGAATACTTTGTAACATGATAATTAACTTACTGAATACCCTACACTTTGCATGATATGAATTTCATTTTTTTTATAAAATACTTTTATTAGTTGTTCAATTTCTATTTTACTTCTCGTAAATTAGTTATGTTTATTAGAGTATGGAAATCTCTGCTTGTTGTAGTGTATTTTCTCACGTGATTGTGAACGTGTTCGTTAAAAACAATTGGAGTTTTACAAAGGCATATTGTCAAAGTCGGTAAGTGTATAAATTATGATTGTTAAAGAATATGCAGTCCTTTTTTCCATACCGTGTGCCACCTATAAGATAGCAAAACTATAGTTACATTAGTAAGCGACAGAATACTTTTCTTAAAAACCAAAAATTTGTTCGACAATATTTTAATTTCTTCTCTGAATACTAAATATATTCAGGGAGAAACAATTTAGAAACTCATGAGGCTAAATTATACCAGTCCTTGTATTGAAAGTTTCTCTGAGACAAGTGGATTAGGTAAGGTACTTCCGAAACAAATATCTGTTTTTGGATAAACCAATTCACAAGAGTCATTAGAAGTCCTGATAGGAACATAGTTTTCGGGGCTGCAACATAATTCCTTTTCATATGACTTTTTAACAATTTCCTTGGATAAGATAAGAAATTAGAAGCTTTCATCATCATAATCTGTGCAAAGATTTAAAACAATTTAAATCTATTTACTTAAAAGCTTTAATCAATACAACGAGTTCTTTGGCCTGATGCAACCAGTCGATAAAATGCCATGTGAAAAACCAACATATTCAAAGGCATATCAAGATGGTGATAATTTGACCCACGGTGCTTCTTTAAATATGTCGTCGGATCAGAACTAAAATTTTCACGAATTGATATTGGGAACTTGAAAGTTTTGGGAAAATATTAAAGGAATTAAAACGAACTTCTAACGAAAGCAAATTATAAAACTAAAATTATTGACAAAAAAGTGTTTATGAGTCCGAAAATAAAATACAGCTCTCATGTATGGGTCGGTGCTTTAAAGTCTATTTTGGAGTTACTCGATCGCGTGCAGGAGAGAGCAGAGAAGCTAATCGGTGACAGTGGGGTCACCATTAATTCCATTAATCCACTGGAGCATCGACGTAACGTGGGGTGTGTTGCAGTGTTTTATCAATACTTCAATAGAATGTGCTCTTACGAAATCAGGGAAATGTTTACTGAAACTGTAATTTCGTACGCGCAATACGTTTTTAGCAGGAGCACATCCCTTTGTAGTCAATTGGCCCGTGAAGCGAACTACGTATTACAGACAAAATTTTTTTTCCGAACAGTTCGTATGTGAAGGAAACTCCGTGTAGAGGTCTTTTTTATCACTCTCAGTGTGCAAAGATTGAAATCAAATGTCCACAAGCACTACTTTCTCTATCTCTTTTATCTTAAACTAAATTCCCAGTTCTGACATAATACTTTGCATAAGTAGGGTTCATCCCTTGTGTGCTGATCCTAATATAAAAACAGTTTAAAATTGTATCGACTTTTAACAGATAACAGATTAATGATATAATTTATGAAAATTTAGTCTCATATATCATGTAATAAAGACGACCATTGCCGACATATTTTTATTTTCTTTAATCCAAAACTAAATTCCTTGGACCTTGCTCGTTCTCACTAACTAAATAGTTTTCTATTACTGCATGTTTTACTGGCCTCTTAGAAAGGGCGTTTGCTGGAGTTTGTGTGTGGCTTTTTTTGTTGTTAAATTTTAAATGTAAGAAATAAAAATTATTATTAGATTGTGATTTCCCTATTAAGCGATAGTGTTGCAATTAGATTAGAAAATTGCTTTGTTTAATGTTTGCGTTCATTAAATTCTTTATTTATTAACAACTAAATAATAATTATATGAAATGATTAGTATGCGAATTGCATTCCAATAAGGCATTGGTTAGAAGGTATCTGTTTTTAAATACCATGACTGGCCTTAACTCACCGCTTAAGGTATTCGTATCGAGTAGACCATATTGAAATATTAAAACTAAATTTTTGATTTAATAATGAGGTTTAATGTCTTTCTGTGATTTTATTGTTAGGAGGAGGCGGATATTAAGTTGTCATTTTGTTTGTATAAAGTTAAAAATGCCGCAAATAAAAATAATTAATAATTTGTACAATTTCACGAATATCTGAGAGGATAAAAAATATTATCAAGGGAAAGGGGTTTTAAAGCCAAGTTTTTTATCTAGACAATGATAATTTTTATTTCTCTTTATATTGAAATGATCTTTTTTAGTTATAAATAAGTATAAAGGTAAAAATCGCGACATGTAAGACGTTTTAGAATATTCTGTTTGTGAATACAAATTATTATATTTTTATTGCACAAGCCGATTTGTAACCTGAGAGCTTATTAAGGAGCTCACAGGACATAGGAGAGATTTATGATTTACATATTTATTTTTTATGCAGCCATTTATCGATTAATACCTCAAGCGGGATTTCTCTGGCAAATCTAGTTGTGCCTTATTATGGCAAAGTAAAACAAAATAAGGAATTTTTAAAAGATGCACATTTTTGGGTATTCTGTTATGGTAGAATTTTTATATTTCTCCTCTGATTCGAAAATCTTAATAATTGTTTTAGTTCATTCAAAACAAATCCGATCGCAGGAAAAACATAATCAGGAGTCAAAAACTCCCACATTCAATTAATTGCACATAAAATTGCCTCGTGTAAATTGCGTCTTATTGATGGCAAACTACTTTTATTTATCTTCCATAGGTTTAATTTATTAAGAAAATATAAAAAAAGTTTTTGCGCCAATTAATATTTCTATTTTGGTTTCAATTATTCATTAATTTAATTAGAAGATTTTTTATTTTTTTTTTAATCCAACATATAACTGAATACATAAGAAACTAAGTTAATTTTCAATATGAAGCTAATAGCCTGTTCAGACATTACTCAATATTCAGCCTTTCTCAATAAAAGCCATTATTGAGCTCAATATTCCATACAAAATCTCAATAAGTACGAAATTGTTAAAATATTAAGCAACACTGTTCAGAAGATGTGAGTGAAGTAAAATTTTTAAATTTAAGCCAATTGCGCCTAAACTAAGCAAAATTTTGAAATTAAAACCTCAGACACAAACCAATTGCCTCTAACCTAAGTTAAATTTTAAAATTAACGAAACTAATTTTGCCAATACACAGAATTTTGACTTAATAAAATTGCATGTATGAACACAATATAACAACACGACTTATACAGCACCAAAAATATGTAGATTAACTAACCTTTTTCAAAAAGAAGGTTTACAGACAACACTAAAAGCAAGTAACAATCCACGAAACAATCTCAAGACATTAACAGAAACAATGGATAAATTTAATACCAGCAGAGTATACAGACTTACTTGCACATGCAACCATACATACTTAGGACAAACTTGACGAAAATTAACGGAAAAGAGAAGATTCCAACTTCATAATGCACCTTAACACACATGAACACGAGCTAAGGAAAATAGATGAATGCATAACATTAATACATTCTAGTAAAAAAGGACGAAGACTAGACATTCTTGAAAATATGGAAATGTACAAAACACGAACTTTTTACGGAGATATTATTAACGAACAGGTAAATACAACCTCCGACACAATTTTTACACCACTAAAATTATTAAAACACTCTTACAAACGAAAAACACCCACAGATGGTCACCCGATAATAAAAGACTGAAATATTAAAATATACCTTCAATAAACATGACAGATATCAAGCAATCTACCTGCATAATACCATTTTTAAATAGACACCATCCTAACCGACAAAACTACCTGGACTCACCACTATCTATGCAACAAAAACCTTACACTATCTGTGCAGTAATAATCATTACTAAATAACTAATTATAAACTACAAAAGCAGGATGCGAGTACACGTTAATTTGGTTTGTTTTAATTGACCTTAGAAAAGAGAAGGATATTAATTTGTCTGTAGATGGGTTTTTATGTTGGTGAACGCAGAATTTGTCATTTCTATGACGATTTTCAACACAAATTAAAGAGCATCATCATAAAACACACATGATCTTTATGTGTCTATTGATCCGTAACGCGACTTCGTCTGCTTATCATTTCTAATTTTCTTAAAATTCAAATTTAGAAAAATACTTTTTTTAAACATTTATTGTAGAGCCTTGTCAACAGTGTTAAAAATTTTCCATCTACAAAAATAAAATGTATTGACAACTGTTTTAGCACCATTATACCGATGAAATTGGGTGACTTCACATTTGTATCTCTATTTTCTCTACGAAATAACTATTCTTACTAAAAAGTATTCTGTATTTGAACCAAGATTCTAAGAACCTCTTTAGAAAAGTTTGTTTAAGTCCATCCTGCAGTTTTTACGTGATGCGAACACAGACAAATATAAATAATAAAATAGGGATTTTTTTAATCGATTGCTATTTACACCATAAAAATTTTTTCCAAAAATATTGCATGTAGGGAAATTATCCCGTTACTGTTTTTTAATTGTACAGATTTAATAGAAACAGCTATTGAAAATTAAAAAGCTTAAACAAAATTATAAAATTTCATGTGTTAATGTAACAATAACTTATCGCGCGAAAACTCCCACATTAAGTACATACTCCCGGGAAAGTTATTGCTTGACTAAAGCACAAAAAACTATAATTAAATTAGCAAAGACAAGAGAACGACAATTCTGGCCAGCTGAACCCTTCAAGATATGTGAAAAGCCTGGACAATTCGGGAAGGTTGTTTTATTTTTTCAATTGTTACCAGAAAGAGAAAAAAAGTATTCGATATTTGAAATTACAAATTAGTTTTTTTTTTAATAAATACATATCATACACACCCTTTATAATAATAAACACACAAATTTTAAAATTATGTTCTTTGTAATGTGAAATACATTTTAAGGTTTTTATTAATATTTTAAAATTTCTAAGTCTTAAAACATTTAGAGCAAAATATTTAGAATTTTTTTTTATATGCCAACTCCTTTTGCTCTCCAGAGGTATCAAACAAGTTCTAGTAATAAAAAATTTGAATTTAATAGACAGTTTTATCCAGATGATTTGTTAATTTTACTGTTGAAAGTGAATTACAATTTTATTAAACCATTTACAAATATATCGCTCTCGTACATTGTGTTTTTAGCTTCACAGACAAAATAAACACCATGATGTTTTAGAAATCAAAAAGAATGGTTAACAACTTAAAGCCTTTAGAACACCTGAGTCTGACAGAGTTTACGTTTTAATATTAAAATGAAAATTCCTCCCTTTATTTATTTATTAATACGAGGGAAAACAAAAAAGTTATTACTAAAGAAAATCTTGGAAATATCTATCATTTTAAAACTTGTAGTCAAATTTCTGAAGAAGGTTTTCTATTTGTAAATGTAAGAGCGACCAGTTGTAATTAGACTTCAAGGCTCGAGAAAATGTGTCATATACTTCGTTGAGTTCATGTTTGAATAACTTCTGCTCATGATTTCGTCTTCATTGTGCATTGTAAAAATTAAGAAAGTCTGTAACTTTTATTTCCAAATCTATCAGGTGTTGAAGGTAATACTTTTAGCACGTTGCATGTAAGCATGTTCTGGGTTCATATCCCATCTTCTGCCAGCTTAACAACATCAATTTTTCTGACATGTATATGGTTTTTTTTATATTCATATTACAGCGTCTAATTTCGCTGGTGTTATTCTACAGCAGGGGTTCTCATCAAATTCCTGCTCACGGACTTTTTTTCCGCGGACCCCTTTGAAGCCCAAGTTCAAAATAAAACTTTTATTATTTTTGAAAACACTGTTTCTTCGGTTCTTCATGCGGACCCCTTGGATGGTTGATACGGACCCCATTTGAGAACCGTTGTTCTACAGTATTAAGCCCACTCCATAGAAAAAAAAAATGAATAAAATAGAAATAATTCGCCTAATTGACACCAGAGGCGCTGAAACTGTAACCTAAAATAAACACAACAAAACCAAACTTGATATCTATTGCTGTTTTCCGATACTCCATCCTTTTCAAAGAAGGCGAAAAAATTAGTTTAATAGGCATAATTGCCTGAGTGGTGTTTCTCTAAATAGAAACTTTTTCTTAACATTTATTTAAAGCGACGTCTGATGTTAAATTCTTAATATAAAAATATTCCTTTCTAACGCCTGAACTGAAATTAGGATTTACCCATTATAGTCACCTTCCAAGCTTAAATTATGAAAAAGAATGTATGCTCTTTTTTAGCCCTACAAGAATTAAGGATTACAGACGAAGTTGGGATGCCAGCCGATCTCTAAGTATTATTTTTTTATATCTCGAAATTCGTACTCTATATCCTTTGCTATGCCACTGAGGTAATGTATGCAAAATTTCAGAACGATTGCTAAAGGAGTTAGGGCGCAAAAGCGTAACAAACAAACTATCATTAATAATGTTAAGCAAAATCTAACCTTACTTTTAACCTACGCTCGTATTATAAGATTTTAAGACAACAAATTTTAGAGATAGAGCAACAAACCGCCTGGCAGGCAAACAGATGGAGTTAAATAAACAGACACAGTCATAAGATTGAATATTTTCACTCAACCATAATGACTTGTTTAATGGGATATTTTGACATTTCGCTTAATAGAAAACGGCTTAAATAATGGCCATTTACACGAAGCTATAGAAACAAAAACATCATGAAATCTTTAGACATCATTATCATAACAGTGAACTTAAATACAATACAAAAATAAAATTGTGGTCGATAAGAAAAAGAGAAGGGATAACAACCCTTATTTATTAATTAACTGACTGAATTAATAAGCAAACAGACGGGCGAAGGAGTATGTGAATGGTTTGAGTATTTTTACAGTTTTAAATATTTCAGTAGAAAGATGCAAAGGTTTGCGTGTGTAAAAATTGTTTATTTCATTAAAAAAATAAATGTTGAATGTTGTTAGAAAGAAGGATAATGTAAAAATATGTTCGAGGAGAATGGGTGTTGCAAAAGGATTCTATTTTATTTTTTATCAATTATTCCACATTTCTGAACATTTTTTAACAAATTATTTTTAAAGCTCATTATTAAAACATTTTTTGTCATTTAGTTTTTTTCTCTCTGTTTGATGCCACTTCATGAGATGGACATTGGTCAGCTCCATGTTTCATTTTTAATTGGTTACTTTTTATTTGAAATGCATGTGTCGTCTTTTAAAGAAAACAAACAAATTCGCTAAATTTTTACTCTTTTTTATACTTAATGCCGGCATGTGAATTTCTAATGTGAAACTGTCACGTCAGTAATGGACATTTGAAATGTTTGTTTTCCAAATTATTTTTTTTTTTTTTTTTAGCTCACTACTTGTAGATACATGTGTATAAGTATGCAACCTTTGTTCATTAGCGGACATTATTAATGAATGTAGTCACATGTGTTTCTTTCCTTGTTACATTTAAGTCCTGTTTTATTTTTTATTTTATTTATGTCTCAGTGTTTGTCCTTTGTCTGTTTCACTAAGTTTATTAGTTAGTAAAATTAGATTTTGTTAGGACATGCAACGGCGGCTTTTATCAAAAAGTTTTTTATTTTATATTTTAATGTTATTTTTATGTTGAAAAATAATTAAGATAAAATTTTGAATTTTAAAAATGTTTTAAATATTTGATCGTATTTCAGAAGGGCACTTACTCGTAACTTTAGTAAATAGAGTTTTGGTAAATGATAGTTAATAAAATTGAAATTCATTTTAGCCAACAATTTAATTTTAAAGAAAAAAAATTTTGGAGTTCTTATTTTTTTGTTTAAAATCTGATTTTAAAATGACTTCTTAGTTCAATTTATTAATTCATTTATATTTATTGAAAGTAGTTATTTTTGCTTTTCTAAAAATTCATTATTCTTTGCTTTTCTTACTTAGCAATCTATTGTATCCGGCGTTGACTGGAAAAGGATAACCTCTTACAGGTTTTTTCTATCCTGCAATTCCACTCCAAACATAACAAAAACAATTTTAAAATCAGAAGAGTTATCCCAGTGACATAAAGTTAGTTTTACGCTTGATCTATGGATTTATCCATATTAAGAATTTCACTTAATCTTTTATTTCTGTGGTAAATTTTTTAAAAGTTTAACTTTCAGTTTTGTCTAAATTATTTCTATAATATTTCCATGTATTTTATCAAAAACCAAGTGTTTGCGAAAACCATCTGTCCACTTTAAAATTTTTTACTATTATCAAAGGTAAAACAATGTAGTCAATCTCTGGTCTTGTATGGTTGCACCCTTTGATGTTAAATTAATTTTTTTATTGTTCTTACGTAATAACACAACTTCTGTGAAAATTTCAAGAGCCTTACAATTTCGGTTTTAGAGATAGTATCTTGTGACAGACGGACAAACATTGTAGCAAAAACCCTTGAAATAAAAGGAAAATTAATCCACAAAAACCTAGAGAACGTGAATATTTGTTTAACGTTTTTCTAAATTAACTGTGAGCTCTTCAGTTTTTAAAATAGCAAATATAATCTAAATTTCTCTATAATGTCTTTCCATCTGCATTGCAAAATTAATCTATTTTTCCTAGTTTATTGTAACCCACGTTGACTGTTTCTAATTTTAGGGCCTGCCTTGGTACTGGATAATCCTTCGTAGCATGTTACACTGTGAGACTCCACACCAAGCACATTGGAATCAATCTATTCATATAATAAAACTGTAACGGAGTAATTTCTGTACATGAAATATGTATCTTGAACATTTTGGTTTAGGTATAGATTGTAATCGATATGGAAAACAAAACGCCAATTTTTGGAATTCCGTATGTCTATTTGTCTGTGTTTGCATCACGTAAAAACGGTTGGACGGATTTGAAAAAAAAACTTTGTAATGAGGTCCCTAAGAACCTTTGTTTAAACAATGAATACATTTTTTTGTAAAAATATGCCATTTCTTTGAAAAATGTGTCAGTTCATTTTATTTTTGTAGATGGAAAATTTTTAACACTGTTTACAGAGTTTTACAATAATGTTAAAAAAAATTTTTTTTCTAAATTTGAGTTTTAAGAGAATTAGAAATGATACGCCAACTAAGTCGTTGGCACTGTTTGTTTTTAATAAGAATAGAAATTTTGGAGATAAAACGTTACAAACCTCAACAAATCGTTACCTTACATGTTCAAAATATAAAGTCCGTGACTAAAGATACGCATCTATAAAATTTCATTGAGATTGGATTTTTATTTGCTATTTATAACAACTTTACTAATATTAATTCGATTTTTGTATCTGGGGAACCTCTTTAGTCGATATTTAAATTTGATCATTAAATCTGCACTTTTTTTGTCAAAAGTTTTTCACTTTAATATTTGTTTTTCTCGGTTTTTTCGATTCTCATTTTCGTTTGGAATTGTTTTTTGGTTTGAAACTTTGGACGTTGATCCGCAGTTTGCTTAATTTTTAAAATGACCGCTGCGTAGCATAATGAGTTTTTCGAACTTTTTTTTTAACGCAAAAACAAAAGCAAATTGTATAAAAACGGAGAGTGCACGGTCAGAAAATGTTTGGTTCTTGTCTACTTTACAGAACTGCAAAACATGTGGTAGCAAATTGCTGAAACCACATGTTGCTAGTCTAAAATTCGCGCATCTAAGGTAATTATGAACTCTGTTATCATTTGGTTAGATTGAGCACCGGTAAAAATTACCTTACGAAAAATAGGTTGCAATGATGTTTCTGTCTGCATTTAAATTAATCCGAAGCAGTGTTGTAAGTATGTTTAATAAGCGATTTTGTATGTCAGGTACCAAAGTCTGAAATCAGAAAGGGATTCTTTCACGCCTCCACTCTGAATTTTCGCTTTAATTTTGCTTGGTTACTAAACTGAAGAATATTCGTCTACTTTTAGTAAACATTTGGATTGATTTTAACAAATGCACAATTTTGACGGATTCCAAACACATGAAGGCTTAAGATGATTGTGCTCGATATTTATAACCTTCGATTAATAACTTTACAGAGTTTATATCTAAATATTTATAGCACCTACGCAGTAGGCGTTTTGAAGCATGTGTTCTTTATAGCCTCTTTGGACTGATCGATCTGCCTTAGATCATTAACGGACGAAGCTGATTATGTTTGTAGTAAGCGTAAAGAGCTGCACGCTTAAGCTTCTTTATTCTCACGCTGTATGCTTCATTCTGTTTTCTTTTCGTATTTTTTCTTATATTTCTGTTTTACTCTCTTCCCTCTTCCCTATTTCATCTTTTCGTTTTTTTTTCTCAACAGATGATGCAAAGCAGACAGAGAACGACCCCTAGACAGTCGATACTTTTTTATTACCACTCAAGTTACCTCTTTACCTAATCTAATCTACTACCAACATTTTTTTTCCTCCTGTTCTGCCTTTTTTAAAACAATATTTGACAAGTTTTGAGTTTAGAAAATTTTAAGATTTAGCAATAATTCATTAATTCTTTTATTACTGATTACATGTTGCGAAAATATAAAACAAAAATCTATAATTTCAAGGACATAATGTGGTGGCTTTTGCCTTTTTTTACTTTAACAAAAATGTGTTGTAACAACGCTCTCACTTTATGTGTGAGCAGCATCCGTTTCCGTTTAAAACTTGTTTATGAGATGTTTTTCTTTTAATAAAATAAAAAATAAGAAATAAAATTTAGCCCAAACAATTTATCAAGATGACACGTGCAGGAATTAACGCCATAATGAATTGTAGGCAAGTGTCAAATTTTGTATTTTTATATTAAAAAACCTTAAATGAGATAATGCAAAATATAAATATGAGGGGTGTGTTTTTTCCGATTATTTAAAGTTACTTAGAAAAAAATATAATGAAAGCGTATTGGGTGAAGTTGTTATTATTTTTTAAAAAGAAAACACTTAAGTGACTTTTGACACACACTTTTACATACTTATAATGGTTACTTTTGCTTTAATTGGTAGCTTGTTGTATGCAAAAGAAAGTTTACTAGGAACTCTCTCTTTTTTTAAATTAAATAATTAATCAGGAGGTTTTTGTTTTATAAAGTAATTATAGAAATATTTCTAGTGCATATAAAATATAATTGAATAAATTGAAATTTCTCTTCATGTTTTCACACATGCAACCGGTTAAAATTCAGTTAAATATCACGTAAATTGAAAGTAATTTTATTTCAAAGATATTATCGCCAAAGAAACATTTGAAGAGAATCTTATAGCGGAAAATATTTACAGAAATAAAGATGAATAACAGTTTAAAAGAATTGTAATCAACTGTTTTTTGAACGTTAACTGAAACTTTTAACTTAAAAGAGAAATATAACGCAAGTTTGTTTCACTTTTTAACGGTGTGAGTGTATAAGTAAAAAAGTGTGAATGTATTAAAACCCTAAGGGCGAAACCTAATCGTCTAACAAAAAAAAAAGAAATGACAGCAAAATAATTTTTTAATAATAACTATTTTCATATTTAAACCTATTTGTCCGTTTTGCCGAGTACTGGGTACGAAATACATACATGATATGAATTCAATCATTGAAAGTAGTCTTTTTTGCCAGCACTGCTTATAACTTACAAAATAATTTTCCATTGCCTACTACTTATGCATAATGCAATACATGAACTTTACAATTTTTTTTATAATTTTAGTTGCTTTATAATTTTTTAATGAATGTTTATTTCCCTCTCAGATAT
Organism: Cistogaster globosa; assembly: GCA_937654795.1. NCBI lineage: Eukaryota > Metazoa > Arthropoda > Insecta > Diptera > Tachinidae > Cistogaster > Cistogaster globosa. The sequence goes on along the minus strand of OW569405.1, from coordinate 62,020,611 downwards.
TAAAAGCGAGTGATACAAAACGAATTATTTCTAAACACTACCAACACTAGCTCTAAGGCAGAGTTTTGAAACGAAAATACCGAAACAATGCAAGATATCAACAGCCTATTTGGAATTAAAATCATACATTTTGAATTGTCTTTTAAATTGAAAAATTGCCACACAAAGTATATAAGTTGAGTCAACAACAACACTTTGTTGAAGAGTAGTGTGATCGGAAACTGCAATTCGAATATTTTTAAGTTTGTATAGTTTTTATAAAAATAGTTTAAATGAATAAAAAAAAATTAATTCGATTTAAGTTCATTTTTATTTTAATTTCAAATGTATGCAAGAAAAATCAGGAAAAATTAAACAGACCAGCAGAAAGTATTTCAGCATTTTCTAAATTGCATTGTCGCTCATCAGCATTCTTCGCCTCCATCTGCCTTAGGTTGTGTACATGGTTAACATCATCTATTTATTCAACTATTTTTTGTAAATAAAAATACTAGAAATATCCAGTATCAATCAGTATTAATTTGGTTAGACGAAGTTCACACACAATCTATAGCTTTCTTTCGTTGTTCCCTTTATAAATTTTGACACATAGTACTTGTTATTGCTTTCTGACAACTGTGCGTTGAGGCAGGAATGCTGAATTAATAAATTCATTTGTCACAATTACGCTGATCATTAAATAGTGTAGACATGTTATAGGCTTATTCACAAAAAAGTTTTTCAAATACTGATCTACTAATATTTACATAAATGAGTATACACTTTCATGTCAGATATGTCTCAACTAAATGTACTTATTTATCACAGATATTTTAACAACAGAAAAATTAAATTCAAAAAGAGTGTACAAATAGCAAATAGTGTTCGCATACAACAAGTGTACGGTTGGTCACTTTAGTAAAATAAAATTAAATTAAATATATAAATTTAAATAAATATAAAATTTGATATCTTAATTGTTTATGAAACTATTTTTCTTTAGTAATACATTTCATTTTTCAATTTAAAATAATAAATATATCATGAGAATATCATGAAATATATATATTTGAAAGAATCAAGCACGATTAAAATAAATTAATGTAAAAGTTAATTTTTATTGATGAATTTCAAGTTCTATAAAAGGTTAACAAAATTGTATTTACACAACGCCTTTTGATATTAATCGATTTTAAATAATACATGAAAATAAGATTAAAAAAATATACCTGTATAGTTACTGGTCAATTAACCCACTGTTACTTGCTTTCATTACTGATGAATAAACTCACGCCGGTATGTTTTTTGACATATCACCAAAAAATTTCATTTAATGTGCGCTCGTATTATGATTTATGACACCCATTAATGTTTGACATAAGAGACATTTTTTTCGCAGGTTCTTATCGCACTCCAGTCCAATAGAAAAAGTGCTTTTAACAACCAATTGTTCACGGTTATACTAATAGGTGTCGCATAGATGAATTTTTTAAAACACTCAAACTTTTATATTTTGTTTAACATTTATTACAATAACAATTAAATCATCAATCTTATCGATTTTGTGATAAAATGTTATTCTATAATTTTTAGTCTGGCTGGCCGTCAGTAATTTAGTCCGTTTGTTAGTTCCTTGTTAATGACGCTTATCAATAATGGTTACTTAAAATTAAACAAAAATGGCTGACAATATTTAATTCCAACCACTTTATACTTTGTTATCTCACAGTGATATTTGCTTAATATGTTTTTCATATCTCGTATCTATCGGTTACCATAACACAAGTTAAATTATGAATGGTTAAAACGTGTGTATTTCAAAGTGTGTGAGTGACATCGTTGTCTTTTCCCTTTTGGCCAAGTTAAAAAAAACTACTCCGCCTTAAATTAAACATGGTCTACTTTAGATTTCTAAAAAAACACAAAACCAACCCTTTCATATTTTTACCAAGTACGAGCATGTAAATATGTATTAATTTATATTCGTCTTTGTTTTTTCATTAATTTTTATTTAACATGTCAGTTGATGGCTTTTTACTCTGTTGTATTTTCATTTGTAAAACAGCTAAAAAGTAGTTAAAATGTTTTGACATGAAAAATATTGCTGTTAAGGAATTATGGTTTCCTTTTTTATTTAGTTTTATAGCATTTTTTTTTTTTTGTAAATTTGTTTAACAAGATCCTGTATGGTTTGTATGTAGTGACTTGTATGTGGTAAACAGGTGTTGGGTGAGGGTTTGGTTTGTTGTTCTCCTTGTTCGAATATTTTTTCAGTCACGCAAACTTTATTTTTACGTGCATCCTCTTTCAACTTGAAGGAAAACACTAAAATACTTAAAGGAAAATTATACTTGAAATATTTATTTAAATTTATGTTTTTGTTTGGTAAAAACTGAATTTTAAGCGATTGTTGTGTACTTTTGCTGTGCGGTTTCCAAAATCGAAAACACTACAGGTATTCAGAACGTAATTGAAAAGCAATACGTTTCTGTCTATTCCGTTCTTTTATACTCGAAAGCAGAATGACCTCAATGGTTGAACAAAAACACAAACTGGGACTGATTAAGAAAAAAGTGTTTTAATTGTAAAAAAGTACATTTTTTATGGAAACTACACAAAAAGTACTTTTTTTAAACTAAATTTATGTTCACTTAAAATATATGTTTTTAATAAAAAGTAGAAGTATTTTTTATTACAAAATATGAAGCATTTCATGAATGAAGAAATTACTTAAACTTTAAAGGCCTTATTCATAATCTTTTTAAATTTATTACAGGTTTATAAAACCAATTTTGTATGAAAGTTTTGTTTTATAAACCTATTATAAATATGTTTATAAATATGTTTTATAAAAGTATGAATCTAAAAAAAGGATTTATAAAGTATATATTTTCGATAGTGTAAATTAAAAGAAATTACTTTTTTTTTGTTGAAGAAAAATGATCCTTCTTTTGTTACCAGTATTTTCTGTTAAATTTAACGTTTTTAAAATTTCCTCTTAAAAACTAAAAATGCCATTTGAAAAACTGTGTTTATAAGTTTTTAAAATGATTTAAAAGAAATAACATTTGTAAAAATTTTTTCGTAAAAAAAGCTTTTATGCGAATTGTGCCAGGAGAGATTTCTACTCATACACTCTCGCATCAAGCATAGAACACTCTTTTTTTTTAATTTTCTGTTTGCATTATTTGTTGTTCCAATCTTAAAGGGTCTTAACACGAGTCAAATTATACTGGCATGCAAAAGTGGGTGCATAACTGGTCAGATATCGTAGCAATATGAATAGAGTTACGTTTTTTTGCAAAAAGGATCCTAATAAAAAGTTTATTTTTTAAGAAATATTTAATGAAATACATTTCTTTTATTTATTTTTTGCTTACTGCTTAAAAAGATTAAAGTTCTCCAACGACTGCTTTATATGTCTGTGGCTAAAAAGAGTATAAAAAAGACAAAATATTGGCACCATCCTAATCGCGAAAAGAAGATAACTGACTGACCTTTTGAAAAGGGGGACATTTATTTCGGAGCAGACTTCGTTAGTTTTGAGGAATAAATAAAATAAATTTTTCCTTTGAACAAAAGTTATAGTATGTTTATTTATACACTTTTATTGAGTCAATATTCTGTTTATTGACAAAACTAGCTTGGTTTAGGCGCAATTGGTTTGTGTCCGATGTTTAAATTTCAAAACTTTGCTTAGTTTTTGACGCAATTCGCTTGTGTCTGAGGTTTCTGAACAGTGTTGTATTTTAATGTCTACTCAATATTATAACAATTTCGTGCTTATTGCGCAATAAATTATTGATATTTTGTATGGAATATTGAGCTCATTGCCTTTTATGGAGAAAACTTGAATATTGAGTAATGTGCGAACAGGCTATTATACTTTATGTGAATTAAGTTTATTATTATAAATATTTTAATTAATGAAAATACTTGTGTTAAACTTTAAGGCAGGGTATTCTTAAATTCGTTCTTAACCATCACTCGTATTTAATTTTCAAAATTTATTAACTGTTTGCATGTCGTTTATGTATTTGATTCTTTTGAAGGCTTTTCTATTTCGACTATTTGTTGTTGCTGCCTATAGTATTGTAGTTTCACTGCTATCAATCTAAACATGAATCGAACATGGTGGTACGCGTGTTTAAGTCATAAATTCCATTAAGCAAATATGCAAAAATTTATTTAGATAACGATATTTTCCTTTGTTTCTTGTTTTTAATTTGAATGCTTTTTTGAAGCGAATTTATTTTATCACACATGTGTTAGAGCTTGTCCATATTGTTTAATTGGTTAGATTTGTTGATGATAAGGTTGAGTAACCTGATCACAATATTTAAGTTAGCTATCACTTAAGTTAACTAATTAAAAAATACACAGACCTCAACCCATATGCTAGCATTTCGCATAAATGAAAATTAAAATAAAATCCTTTTAAGTTAACACTATTTTTATCAGGTGAGAGTGCTATATTCGGGTATGCCGAATCTAATATACCCCTCTTCATATATGTATGTATAACCACATGTACCGTCAGATTTTTCTCTAAATAGTTTTAATAAAAATTGGCGTATGAAATTCGTTCCTACCATAAAGTTTTTCTGTTCAAAAAAGACTTTATTTCGAAAATTATCTGCCGGTTTCTCTACATGCGAATAACATTGTTCTTATTTTTAATATAATTATGCGAAAGAAATGTCCGTTCGCATGTAGAGAAACCGGCAGTATAAGCTTTGCTTATGGTTGTTGCCCCAACTTAGTAAATGAAAAGGTTGCTGTATCAGATGAAAGTTTACAAATTTTTCAACATAAACAACAAACACCTGCGAGAATAGTAAAACTCCAATCAAAAAAACCAATGTTGGGGTAAAAGAGAAAAAAAGAAAAACAAAAATTTAGGAATTAATAAAACTTTAGATCAAAAAATGTCATCGGCTCTTAACATGTTAGCCATTTTTTAAAAAATTTAGTATTTCTTGAAAAGTCTCTTTTAAAGCTTTTAAATGAAAATATATGGTGCACAATCGTGCTTTTCTATAAAAAGTTCAGATGCCTATAAATCGGAAAATATGGGCGGGCTAGTGCTAATTTTTTCACTTGATATATTTTTTCTTGTATTTTAATTCTCTTTTGGTTTTTTATTGAAGTCACTTGACCAAGTTAGACTTGTTCCAAATATGGAAATATTAGAGGTGTTCTGAGTGCTTCCTCGAAAGACATGACCCGAATTTGCTGATTTTCAATAGCAAAATTTTCGAAACTATGTCCGAACGATTGGAGTATTTCTCTAGCTTATCTAGTGCCTTGGCACAGTTGATTTTAACACGAATATGGACGTATAGACGAACGTTGCTCAGTTGACTTCGCTTTGCATAAGAACTAAGAATATACACATATACTTAATGAGGTCGGAAATGGATATTGTAGAAGTTACAAATTCCACCAAAGGTAGGCTGACAATTAATACATTCCAAGTAAGCCAGTAACTTGCAAACGTATGATTGTATTAGTAGAAACTGCATTGTACTCGCGCTTGCATGTGTAAACGGTAAGTTGTGGCAATCTGTAATTAAGGCATACCAGACTTAAACTGCAATATGTTTTTTGCTTGAAGAAATAAGTACAGCTAAACTGAAGGATAATACTCGTATACATTTTTATTTAATTGTTCATAAACGTACATTAGAAGTCATAGTAGATTCTATAACAAGATTTTATTTTTAATCACGAAGTAAATCAAATTTATGTACCGTTAAAAAATCCTATGATGACGTTAGTGTTGTTATAAGAATTTTTTTTAAATCTTTATAATATCCCCTTAATTGTTGTAAGTTTTGCTACGATAACTTCTCTCTCACTCTCCTTTTTTCTCTTTTGCAGCAGCAGGATAAAACTATACGAAAGTCGTTTAAACAACAAAGGGAACCCCAACATATGTTTAACAGTCCTTTAACCATTTATTCTGAATATAAATGTTGCATAAAAAACAGCTTTAGATTTTGTTCAACTTTACATTTTTTTGTTAAATAAATTTTTTTTAATATTTTTTTTGACCCTTAAGTATCCTTCACCCTATTTAAAAACTACTTGATGTTGTATAAAACATTAAAAAGTTTCTTGACTTCTCTATACGGTTTTGCTATTTATTTAATGGCAAAAAATAGCTTTGAAAGAATTAAGGACGTATGTTCAGTTCATGTGGGAACATGTCACATATAGCTGAAGGTGAATTAATAGCGATCATAATAGAATTTAGTACTTTTCTATTTTTTCGGTGGTTGGTTATATTATTCGCCACAGTAAATGTTATAAAATAGTGTGTTTGAACTTCGACTTTGACAAAAAACACTTTTTCTGCTTTTTCTTTTTTCTAAAATTTTTCATAATGGTTTATTTATAAAGTCTTAATAGTCTCTTAAAGACGTGTTTAATAGCTTCTAATGGTGATTTTTTCAATCTTATACATTTTTTAAAATTTATACATAAAAGCGGACCGTACCGTTTGTCGTTTTTCCCCACATTTTTTTTTCTTTTTTTGTATTCATTGTTTGTGTGTGGTAAAGCTCATGATTTGTAGTTTACATTTTAGAGATTTGCAAACAACAGAATAAAAGAAAAATATTTTTTTTTATTAAATTGTATTTATTTTTCTATTCATATAGTGTTTGGTATTGAGATTTAAAATTTGATATATGTACGGACGGATACGTATACGGTAACGTTTCAAAGATGTATGCTTTTTTATTACAAAGTTGTAAATAAAATTTGCATGATAATGTATTTATGTCTTTTTTATATTTCTTATTTCTTATTTTATATTTGTCTAATTTTGCATTCATCCTGCCTTTGATTTATGGCAAATTTATATAAACATAATGATTTCATTGGGAATACTAGTGCTCATATATTTATAAGTTTTAAAGGAATTAAGTGGTTATTAAAATAGAATTGCAGTAAAATAATTTTAAAAAGTTAAGGAATTGTTATCTATAAAATAATGAATGTGTTCTTAAATTAATAATAAAAGTTTAATTAAAAATTTTATGTAAATACTCCCTCTTAAGAAATATTTTTAATACGGAATTAATGAAACTAAATTAGAAAGTTAGATGCTCTCAGAATATAAAGAAATTAATTTTATATAAGGGTAAAAATCTTAAAATAAAAAAGAAAAGAAATCTAATAATAATATATCCTCCCACTTCATTAACCGCGTTGGCTTAGGTAAACAAGAAACTTATTTGTATCGTTTAATGCTGGGTGATAACTAAATTGTAAATCAACGACTCCGACCAAAGTTACAGTGGAAATTTTCCAAAAAGCGCACAAAAAAGACGTTTAAGAAATTAAAGGTAGATATGCGAAATATAATGTTTTTTGGAAGAACATGTGTCGCTGTTGCAATTTTCCCACTCATAAATCCACTAAGGCTTTCTCCGACTGAAAATATATCAATAGTTTTATTTCGTATTTAACATTCAGTCTTGCTTTTTGTTGATGAACTTTTAAGAAAACACTGCTGAATTTAAAGATTAATTGCTTAGATTTTTTTAACGTTTAAAATAATTGCTGAAAAAGTTTTTATAATTTATTTTTGATGACAAAATTTAGGTATTCGGTTTTAGTATTTTGCAAAGAAGACTCTATTGTAAAGTAGAGCCATGGCTTTAGATAGAACTATGACTTTGTTTATTATTCCAAAAACTCATTATACATATTTTTCTTAAACTACACTTTTTATTACATATTTCTTAACCTTATACAACTTTTCTAAGACTAATTTGCACTTAGTTAATTACATTACAGATATCCTGTATGCAGTCAGTTTAAAATATTTACATTCATTTACATTTCCAAAAAAAAAGGAAAATAAAAACTAAATAACACTTAAAATTAAATAATAAAATAAGAGATATATAACATATATATTACAAAGTCTTTTTAAAACTACTGTGCGGTGTTGTACACCAGCTCAGTTATTGGATAAAATAAGAGGCCTGCATCCCTAAAGAGACCTAAAGACCTCAATCATTCAGAGCCAAAAGGCTAAATAGGGAATGTTACTTATTTTTAAGCGAATCCTACAGATCAGGGGCCCGTTGAAAGCATCCCCCTACCATATTTTTGTTTTAAAAAGATGATTAGTCAAGAAACCTTATTGCAGATCTCATGAGAAAAACATCAATCCTCTCAAAGTCTTTACTAGTATAGATCTTTTTACTAGACGGTCTTCGAAAAATGCCATCAGGACCTTTTCTTGTCTCCCCCATATCCTAAGACAATCCATCTGATAGGAAGATATCTCAAACCAGACTGGAAAAGCATAAGATATAAAATGTCTTAAAATCTGCCTGTAAATCAGGAGCCTGACTTTCGTACTTAGACCATCGCGGCGGCGCAAAATCTTATAGTACAAGAAATAAACCTACTTACTTCGAACGTTCAAAGTATCTATGGAAATTGAAGTTCTCATGGAATACCGCTAGATACTTCATCCTATCAGAGGTCCTGATGCGTTTGCTAGAAATGATTAAGTTTGGCACAACTCTTTTTGCATTAGGATAAAGATTACTACGTCTACCCAAAATTATTACTGCATCGGTCTTCAGGCCCCATTTCAAAAAGATTTCGTGTCGTATGCTCAGGTAATTGTTGACCCTGTTATTGAAATTCTTAACCCTAGAATCACTAGCAGCAATCCATACATATATCATCAGCATACATGAGCAAAAAGTCTCCCACAAAGAATATCGGAGACAAAAAGAGTTTACAAAACCGGCCCTAATAAGGAGCCTTGTGCAGCACTTGCCTCTTCTGCTGTGACGTCTAATAATTTTGTTCCTAATTTCACTTAAAATAAGCGAGCCTTCAGAAAATCAACTATCATCCTACAAGTAGAGCGTTCATCATTTTATAAATTATTCCCTATTGACAAGCAGTATCAAAAGCCTTTAAAAAATCCAGACTTACCACAATTGTTGTGTATCTATTATTTAAGTCACTGGTTACGAAGTCTGTGAACACGAATAGGGCGTGTGATTATGAATGGCCTCCCTTAAAGCTAAACTGACAGTCCTTAAGTACCCCACAATTTGAAATTTCATCTTGTTATCTGGATAGCAAGAAACATTACATGATTTTCCAAGCAAACTTAGTAAGGAGATAAGTCTGTAGCTACCACCTTCCCTAGCGTCCAAACCAGACTTTGTAACTGAAACCACTTTTGCCTCTTTCCTTGGTTGAAAAATATTGACAAGTGACTTGATCTGTTTTTCGAAAAATAAAATCAGAAACTCCATCACTACTACTATATTTCTTATTTGATCTCATTTCAAGGGCATTATCAACATCGTAAGATGTAACTACATTATGCCCTGTTTGAAAACCGCTATCAACTAAGCTGTCATCTGCCATGACTTCCTCTCCAAAAGTCAGGGATGGCTTATAATTAGTCAATGAAGAAAGCACTATGACATTTCTAGTAAATCTTTTTAATTGTTTTATCTGAAAGTTCGATCAATAACAAAGAACGAAATCAAATCATCGTTCACGCACAGGCTTGACTTTAAGACTTATTTACGTGGCTGTTGTTTTAACACAAAAAGCGGAATGAAATAACATATACTCGTACATAACAATGAAATTGAGAGAGTGCGTATTTGTATAAAATTATAATAAATATCGCATGCTTCAGTTGTAAAGCTAACAAGGTCTCCACACTTTAGGTCTTTTCAGTACGATTCTCAGTTTTCCGTTATATTCAAAGAAGGTATTTAAAGACGCCTTGGTACTTCCTTTTAATTTTATTTATTTGTAGGAAGATCAATTAAGAAGAAATTAAAGAGGAAAAAAGTTGATAATATAGCTATACAACGCAAGTTGAGAAATAAGGTAAAAGTTAAAATATTGAAAAAAATAAGTGAAAGTGAAAAAATGAAATGAATGGTATCGCAACCACCGAGCTCTCCTTTATGACATAGTGTTTTGCAACTCATTCAAAGGAAGTCCAAGTCTTACCAGAAGGATTAAAAGCTGTCGAGAGTACTTTAAATACATTAAGTTATTATAAGATAAATTTTGAAAAGTTTTGAAATTAGAAAAAAACGAAAAAAATTTCTGCAAAAAAAAAAAAAAGATTAAAAGAAATAAAAAATGTTGACCACGAACTTTTACTTTTTTACTTTTGGTAAAATCTACAGAATATCTTGTTATTTTTAACAAACGAAAGGAGAAATTTGTACACAACGAAGCACATTTATTTTTCAGCTAATCGCAGTATTTTTGAATAACATAAAAAACAACTTTTCTATATGTAGTTTGACATTAATAACAAATTTCGTCTACTGAACTGAAATAATTTTATAAATAAACTTTCAAACAAAATCTATTTGCGTTCAAAATAGAAATAAAATCGCATAGACTTTATTTATGTATTTTTCATTTATTTATAATATAAATGCACTATTACAATTCAATCCTTTTTTTGTAGAAATGAACTAATTATTAATGTTTTCACATACACTCTCGATCAAATGATTAAAAGCATTCAGGTTTCTGTTTTTAGTTACCTATTCTCCCAAACTAAAAGCGATAACCTAAGCACACTTTTGTAGATATTTTTAAGTTCTATTTAAATTTAAAAAATCTTAACATTTACGTTAAAAAAATATTTTTTTTATGGCATTTTCAAAAAAATTTATATTCCGAGGTATCCAATTAAGGTGGCCACCTAGAAGCGCCCTTTCATCCCAAGGGCCGACCGTTCGTAGATTAACCAGAAAACATCTCTGCTTTGGGTCTTTGGATCGGAAGTTTTGTTATACTCGTAAATATAAAAAAATAAAAGTTCCAAGTTCCCAATTGTCGGGGAGTGTGGCCTTTTTTGGGGAAGGCTAAGCCAACCACACAAACGTTTATCCCCTTTATCGAAATTTTTTCATTTGGAGGGCGCAAAACATATCTAAACTTAGTACAAGTTCTATTTGTTAAATCACAACCCTTAAATTAAAGATCAGTGTCGAATATCATTGGCGAAAAACTTTATGAGTACAATGAGTAGAAAAAAACAATTTGTTATTTTAATTAATGTTTAATGTTTAATAATTTTTAAATGTCCTTAATTAAATTGAAATATAAAATATTTTATTTGTAAGATACTTGTTTCGAAAATTGTCCACTCCACTTCTGCCAAGAATATACGTTCAGTTAAACCGTATAAAATAACGTTTCTTCCTCTTTGAGCTTGACATCCGGTTCAAGAAATTCCTCACAACTGCTACAACAGGAGGTTTTTTATGTTGCCTTTAATAAATTCTCACTTAAAATTATATAAAAGTTCAAAACATTCTTTGAATTTTACAAACTTTGCAGCGCTGAAATATTGATTTTATTTTAGCAGGATTTCATTTCGCATGACCTCACTTTAAATTGCGCTGTGTATTCAAAAGTGTTCCTTTAACTGGATGGATGAATGGTCGGCTGGTTGGTTGGTTGTTTGGTTTGTAGCTTTAGTTTGCAAGAAACACTTGTAAAAGTAATAAATAACTTATAAACATCACCTGCATTCCGGTATACGGCGTGACTGGCTACCAACCGTTGTATAAACAGAAATCCGCTATTCCTTAACACCACTGCCACTCAAGACAAATAAACATTATGTATGTAGGCTGCAGTATCTAAGAATATAAGTACGTACATACGTGTGTACGTATGTATGTTACCTTTAAGATTTATCGCTACGCCAATTAGGATAATGATTGTTGTTTTGGCCAACTCAGGGAAACTTAACGATGGTTTGCGATGTGTATTGTATGTTTTGTTTCTTTGAAACACCTTCGCACCTTCAGAAAACAAATAAGTTGTGGTTTTGTTTCAGCCAAGTTCCTGGAAATTATGTGCATAAAAAGAAATAATAAAAAAAAAATTCTGTTAAAACCGCAAAAGATATTTAACCATCTGTTGTGTTCCAGAGTTGAAAAACATCAACAAAAAATTTAACAAATTACAAGAGAATTCAATTCTAACAATGTGTGATCTTGTGAGGATGATATCTCTGAACAAACAAAACGCTAAAAGAAAACACAAAACTGCCAAACAAAAAACCTTTAAGGTTTTTAAGAGAAATACAGAAAGAAAGGAATCAAACAAGGATTAAGGTACACTCACTTATAATCGTGCAGCCTCAGGTGACATTTCTTAACACTTTTGTTTTTGCTTTCGCTACCAAACGCAGAACTCTTTAGAACGCATTTTGCTGGATTAAAAACAAGAAGTTGCCATCCAAACACATGTTCTCATCTGAGTCAAAAATTGTTAATTGAAAATATTTATTGATTAGATCAACAATTTTAATGATCGTTTCATAAAAAAGTGGGGCAAAGAACATAAATTCACACAATTATTTGCTTTAAGTCAAAATGGGAAAAAAGGGGTTAGTTTTATTGATTTAATGATTGAAGGCACGCGTCACGAATATTTATGACGTTTTTGATCTCGAAGCGAAGAGCAATTAAGTGATTTATGATTAAACCTGTCTGAGGATAAGCAGAAGCAATAAAAACTTTTTTAAATTGAAAACATGATGTTTTTTTTACATTTGTTTCTTGAAATTACTTTTGTTTACTTTGCGAAGAAGTGTAAGACCATTTTGCTATTATGAGATAAGTAGCTGTGTTAAAGCACTAGAAGATCTTTAACATTTTAAAATTATTTATCTTTCAAACCGCTTCAAAACTTAGCAACAAATTTTGCAATGAAAAACCAAAATATTGAGTATTTAAAAGGAAAGAACAGAAAACATTATTAAAAAAATGAATAAAAAAAATATTTTAAGGCAGCTCTGATTTTTGAGTGAGTGTTTATCAAGCAACCAATCACTAATCCTGATGAAGAAATCGATCCCGCCCAAACCAATCGTACAGCATCTTTATTGCAAATAATAAACTTGGAGATACTCCATTATAGAATAAATGCAGCTGTGAATAGTAATCTCAGCCACTAAATCGTACACAAGGCATCAGTAGAATTTGCGTCATTTTGTTACGGTTCAGCCGGAGACAGCTTATACAAGCAGTCAGAAATGTTTGTTCATTAAGTCATCTGGTCTCGGTCAGATCATGCAAGGCTTTTTCCAATCGTCGTCCGCAGTTACAAAGGGGGATAAAGTGGAACGCACATCAGTTACTTTGTTTCGAATTGATATCTGCTCCTTTGCCAGTCTGTTTCCAACTCGGTTGTTACTTTGTTCTAGTTCAGTCGGTCTACCTAAGTAAGACTGATTGTAAAAGTTTCTGTTATTCCTTCTTAAAATACACGGCAGGTTTGATATGCGTTTATGGTGAGACTGTATTCGGTATTCTAGTCTATTCTATCGAGTTCAAAATTGTCTTTACGTGTGGTATTTTAATCTGAAATACATTCTTATATCGAATTCTTTAAAATATTTCACTTTCGATTCCGGTCTAGAAAATGAGGAACACTCATAAATCTAGGAGGACAGTAGTATATAAGATCTAAATTAGAATTCGTCAATTTCATCATCTCGGCACAGTCCGTTGATCTGTGGCTTTAGTCGACAAAAACCCAACTATTACGAGGCAAAATCATACCGTAATATTTCAATACTTTACATGCAGAAATATTACTCCGCGTACCTTGGTAATTAACCAACTTCTGGAACCATTTTATTATTATGACATTGCAGAGTAGGGGATTTGGCAAAAAAATTAAATAATTCCTTTAAAACGGCTAGTCTGATTTTAGTGAAACTTTACGCAGCCATAGTAGAGATGTAGCTATGCTTTAATGTAAATTAAATTCAACCCGTTGTCAAGTTCCTATTTTTCTGTGGATTTTGAAAACTATAAAACCCTGTCAAACTCTGAAACCTAGTAAAAGTTAGCAAGTTTATTAAGTTTTAAAATTAAAAATTTTATTTTTTTCTTACCTTTGTCTAGCTTTTGGCTTCTTACGAAACCCAAACCTCCCGATTTTTCTTAATTTAATTTTATTGGGCTATAGACAAAATTTCTAGTATTTCGAAAAGATTTTGTACAAAAATTCTTTAAATTTAAAGAAAGTCCAATTGTTGCAATTTTATAAATTTATAATTATGTGTCAAGAAAATAGTCATCTATTAAAAAAGTTGTAACCAGAATTGTTAAACATTTATACTCCTTTAAAAGCTAGTTTGGTAGAACATATTATGTAAAAACAATGAATCAAAACTTTTTTATTAATTATCGTCCCATACGCTTCGAGATGAATAAATTTTTTATTTTGTTTTTTTTTTTTAAATCAGAATTAAGCCAGATTTTCTTTCATGGATTAAATGGCTTTAAACAACCATGTTTAAATGCTTATATATAAAAAACCTGCAATTTATTTTAAATTGTACTAAGGTTTAAAGAATACTAATTAATTTACTAAACTTTATAATTTCATTTTCTCATTATTTTACTGCCGTTTTGTATTGCAGTAACAACTACAACTACAACTGTAACATTGTTTTTTATTTCAAAGTGTTTAATAAATACAATCTGATATCGACAATGGCAAACTCTGCAAACGTGTTGGATATTTCTTATAAATAAATTTATTCGTTACGATTTTCCCCAAACCATCTACATATAATCCTGTCTACTTCACATTCAATACACTGGGGAGATTAGCCGCCTTGTTTCTTTTTTATATTTGATTTATTTGCTCTTTTTCATTGCATCAATAAAATGTTGCAGTTTTTTGAATTTTTATTTTATTTATTTTTATTTCAATCATCAGACCACAGATTGGTAAATATTGAATCGGTAAAAAGAAAATAAAACTTTGTTACATCGGCAGGGTATTTCAAAATTCAGGCAAATTTTAAAATTAAATTAAAGTACATTGTAAAGCAATTCCTTAGTGCACAGGTACATAAGGGTTTGTTAATACAGTTTTTTGGCTAGGAGGTCAGAGGAAACAGGAATTATGAATGAAATCGGTTTTAACAAATCTTTACCGAAAAAAGTTTCGGTTATAAAAACTTGGTTGGAAAGAAACATATTATTTGAAAGGTAGTTTAAAGATGTATAAGGGTACGGATATTTATATCGAAATACCTAACAGAACAGTTTAAGGCTCCTCTGCATATATAAATTAGCAGCAAAGACTGGATCGAAAAGAAGTCGGTAGAAGAGTAGAAAGTTACCGATTGAACGTTACTTTAGAATATCTCGTCAAACTGATAATTAATGGGCGAATGAGGAGAGAGCCTACAATGTCCAAAGTGAGTAGCAAAACCACTACTGGTCATGGACAGAAAGGTTTTGTAGATAGTTGTGGCCGTGATTACTGGACAAAGTGCAGTCAGGGCAAAGATCAATGGGTTAGTAGTATATGACACATCACATTTTTGCCAGATGAGTGCGTACATGGAAAAATTAACAATTATTAAGCACAATATGCTTTACTGCCTGGTATTACAAGGCCACAGGCTTAGATGATTAGGCATAAGATAGCACGACAAGTTTTACATGATATAAACTAGAAAATGTTCTTGGTTTCAGTATGGGAATTAGGTGGCGTATTGTTTTACTTTTTGAAGACAGTAACTTTGACTTATCTGACTCTTCGCGTAGATGTGTCTGGTTATTTCTTTCTCTTTTGAACGGTCACTTAATTATATTGAACTCTTAGGCCTGTGAGCAAGTGCTATATTTTCTATCGAATCCAAACAATTAACGATATGTCCCTTCTCAGTTAGCTGTGGGGAATTCTTAAATATTATAGGTTTTGTAAATAATTTGTAATGCTTTTAAATAGGTTTAGATACCTTACGATTGGAATGATAGCAGTTTTGGAATGATAGGACTAAAACAAAATCAAAATGCATCTTGTTACTATCGATAGCCGTCATCAAGGATCGTGTACTTTTAAACGCCATTTTAATCCCTCTAATTGTAGAGACGCAGTTTCACGATGTTTATAGGAAGGCTAAATTCTAGAGCTGTTATTATTGCTGGGTTTAATTCGGGGCTGCAGGCATATAAAGCTAAGGAAGTGTGAAGATATTGCTCTAAAGAACAGTGAAGCACTTTGGTTTTCGATTTAATTTTAAATGAATTTTATTTCTAATTTTTTTTAATTTTAACTTCTAAAATTCACATTGTTTTAACTTACATTAAACGTTTGTTTTTATTATTTATGTACGAAATGGGCAACAAGAAATGTAGTTCTGCGTTTAATTACCACACAACTTATTGTGCTGGCAAATGTTATTATGTACTAAACAAAGTCGAGTTTTAAAACTCAAAGACTAAATGAATGAATGAGGTCAACAACTTAAAACGATATATTTTTCAGTTTAAGGGATTTCTGAAGACTAGTTTAACAAAGTCTTAAAGGTTTTATAATAAATGGTTTTTGTTTGGAGAAATTAAGTTAAATATATCCGATGTTAAAACGTCTTAAAAGGGGGTTTTTTTTATCATATTTTTTACAAATATTGTTTATTGAATATCTTTGCACGGTTGTAACTTACATCGATTTTTCCTTGGGGAAACTTACATGAATATTTAAGTTTTTTAAAAGTCTCTTAAATCATAACTACCTTTTCCTTATGATATACACATGTGAATATTTGTATTTGTTCATGTAAATACTAAATCATATAAATAAAAAAAAAATTTTGGAGTTAAGGTTTTTAATTTAATTTCAAATATAAACTTTGTTTTGTCTCAACAGCCTCTCAGCTTTGTTGACATAAAAATATACATAAAATGTATCAATACAAATACTTACACTGCGTATCATGACTATAAATGCATCATTTATTAAAACAATCTATAACTATTCATGAGAGTAATAATTTGCCTGTTATTGAAACAAATTTGGTAATTTTTTGACTTTTTAAACAATTTCTAAAAAAGTGATTATGTTAAAAAATCTGGCGATTAAGAAAAACGCACATTAATTCAACTTTGCCAGCTACAGCCAGAGTATTGGGGAATTTATAGACCTGTTTTGTTTCGTAACCTGTGTGAAATAAGTGGTTTCAACAGTTAGCAATAGGGTCTGCAAAAGTATACATCTAAATTCATAAGGTAGCAAATGTTTTTGTTCGTTTGTTTGTTGGAAATCTCTGTTTTACGTTGGGATGGAACTTCCCATTCATACATCTAATAGGAAGCATCTTGATATTGTGCTTGATATTGTGCTCTTCTGTGCATAATGTAGTGAACTATTGACTAAATTGGTACCTCTCATACAGAGTGAAAAATTATTATATACCATGGGAACTACAATAGGCAGAGTGTTTAAATTTCTATTGCGTTAAATAACCATTTAAAAAGCTGTCGAAATTGGAAGAATGATCGTGGTACGTTTATTTCTATTTATTTTAAAAGAAAAAATTTTTAAAGTGGTTTACAGAGCTTTCTGCGTTAACGAAATAAATTATTCCTTCGCGGTAAATAGGATTAGAAAAATACTAAATTTTAGAGACAAATTGTTAGGCCGTTCTCCTTTTTGCATCGGTAAAAATTGAGCAAAATTAAGGTGTAATTTAATTCATGTAACGAAGTGTATTGATGCAGTTTATTTTTCGTACATTTTCTCCAAATGATGTCTGGCTCATTTTAATAATATTGACATGTCTACCAAAAACGTTACACAAATTGTTTGTTTAGTAAAAATAGTTAAAAGACCCAATCAATCACATATTGAAGAATATATAAAAACAACTTTTTTTGTATAACGATATCCACTCGTATGTTAATCAATTTCATTTTGCGCCTTCTGCGCTGGCATAATGGCCTTTAGAATCGGCTTGAGTTCGACGTTTTGGGATGGTCCCTTTGTCAACATAAATGGGTATCTGAGCAGCTAAAAAAAAATATGCCAGCTTAAAATATAAAAAATTGAATAAACTGAGGCCCGAAGCAAACCCTGTTTCCTCCCTGCAATACACACTAGTATTACACTGGCTGGTGTTCTGCCATGTTAACGACCCTCCCGATTGAGATCAGGAATCTCACCGTGATATAGTTATTCCTTTTTCAAGGTCCCGAAGAAAATCATTTGCAATCAGCTGCCTGCCCTTCTTACCGCACTTTAACAGTCTTAAGCCTTTATATTAATTTTTACACGCTCCTATTAAATTCATTAAAAATTCATGAACTTTATTAATTTGATTTGGCAAAAAAAAAAAAAAAAATTAAATGTGGTAAACTAACAATAATTAAAAAAAATGGATAGCAATTCAAATTGTTGTAAAAACAATTAAATAAAAACAATTCTTCTCTTCCAGGTCATGGTGCATTTCCCGGTGAAAGCCGTTCGTCCGTTAAGTTTGGGTACGGGTTTCTGTTCAGGTAAGTTTTTATTTCAGAACGCTTGTACATCTTATCTTGAATATCGCCTAATATTTATGATTTTCTTAATTAAGGAAATCACTAGACAGAATTAATTGACCGCGATACAAAAACTTAGCCTGAGTCCACCCTACATCAACGCTCACTTAGGTCTAAAATTTTTCTAAAGAATGAAACGTGGAAGACGAAGAGGTATATGTATTCCTTAAGATCTAGGCTAAAAATGAATAAAATAATTTTTATTTACTTCAAAGGTCGTCTGTCGTTAGTGTTCAAAGTCAAAGACCGAGTACCTGGCACCGCCGGAAATGGCGATGCTGATGAGAAGTGATGATGATGATGGTGGATGAAACGGAGCTGGAGTGGCTGATAGTGCTTGTTGCGTTTCTTGTTTGTAGGTTTGTACTTTTTTAATTGTAAATTAAACGTTTTCTTCTACTTGATTTTTTTGTTAACTTTTCTCTTTACGTTTTTCTTAACTTTGTGTTTGTGAATTCTTTTTTTAAAATTGTTGGTTACTTTTCTTTTAATTTTTCTACATTGAATTTTTTAATTTAGAGTTCTTGTTTCCCATTTTTTTTTATTTTAAGGTCAATATTTTAATTTTATATTTTATTTTAATTTGCCAGTTTAGTTTGAGCCTTTGCTCAGTTCTTAGGTTTATCTTTTTATAATTATCTTAGACAAAGTTACGTATGTTATTTGTTTTAACAACAAACACTTTTTCAATTTTTTTTAATGTATTTTATTTTTTATTTTTATATTAAGGTTTTAGAATTTTTCCCTCCTCCGGGATACTTGTTACACCTTATATCTTTGAATCCAAAAAACGACATCCAAGAAATCCCTTGGTCGCCATCAATGTTCCTGACTCTTAAATTGTTTTAGCAATTAATATTTACATAAATACATTTCCATATTTTTGCCAGTGGATCTTCTTTTTCTTTCTCATTTTTCGTCATTCTTGCTGACGTCTATGAGCCGACCGCACTGCTTTATTAAAAATATTTACATGGCGCAGACGACGCTTTTCAAATAATTTATATTCATTTTGACTATGTACTGGTAGAAAAGAAATAAACTTGAGTGCTAAGCTCTTTTTGTGAACCAACTTAGTTACGGGCGAACTTTCTAGGTCTGCTGCATTCCCTTTATTTCTCAGGAAAAACGTTAGCTTTTTGGGGTAATTTTAAGTTGCTGTAAAAAATATTCAATAAGAATTATTATCCATCTTTAGCGCACATGCTTCCACGCAATAACTGCACCAATGTTAAGATGATTTGTATAACTTTGATCCCAAAAGTGTTTTTCATTTTCAACTTTCATTTAAAGACCTTACGAGTCTTTTATTCATGCTTGAAGTCATCCTGACCTCATTTTCTGTGTGCTTGAAGATCTTGTGTAGTTCTAAATGAGGTGAACACTTTTCGGGTGCAAGTTTCTAATATTCTCAGGACTTAATGCTGTTCGTTTTTCTTATTTAATTAGTCGCCTTTTTAAAGATTGTACCTGGATAACAACGAGTTTATTTATAAGCTGATCATAATAGAAAAGAGAGTTCGAAACTCCTAAAGTTTTTTTTTCATATTTTTAATACTCAGGCAGCAATGATTCGGTCTTTGTTATATTTGTATGGACACGAGATAGGATAAACCGTCTCCACCAAAAGAATTCAGAAATGAGTTCTATTAGCATATTACCAAAATAAAAGTACGACTTTTTCATCCAAATAGCTTAAATTACTGCTTCGGCTGCTGTTTAAAAATGCCAAATATGAACAGGAAATATTATTAAGGTTCTACACTAGAATTTTTATTTTGTTGTGTAAACTATCGTTAATAAACAGAGCCATCTAAAAGAAAAAAAAATAACCAGTCATACAAATTTCAACTAAAATGCAACTAACAATCAAACAAAACAACCGCTAATAGTCGCAATGAAAAATAATCAAAGTAAAAACACCGACCGCCTTTAATATCTTTAGAGAAACCGTACAAAAAGAAGAAGGAAATTTTACAAAAAGAACTTAAACTCAACAACACGAAACTTAAAATGACTGACATCCGGCAAATAATGACAGACAACTATAATAGAAAAAAAATTTGCATAAAATGCAAATATATGAAATAATAACCAACAAACACAAACTGATAAGAAAATTAACAGATTTATTACTTTAAACTGAAATAAAAGAGAGATAGAAGATTGACGTTGAGCTGCTATTGAAAAACTTTAATGTTTCCTCATGAAAAAAAAAAGAAATTTATTAAAGTATTTCCAGTTTGGAAAAGAGTTTATAAATTTAAAATACTTACGGTTGAGAAAAAATTATTTAGTTCTTATGAATTATAAATCAATACATATCCTTACATATGGAAGGAGTTTACCAGTAGGACGATCTTCGTTTGAAGAAAAGACAGAAAAATTTTCTAAAACGTGATAAAATGTTAGACGTTCTTAAATTTATTTTGTTATATTTTCTGCCAGCAAAATGTACTATTTTTCCATAGTTCTATCACATGAAAAATATTTGTGTTTGTATTAGTGATGAATTAATAGACATCGCAAACGATATTTTTCGGGAAGCTGCAGTCAGTCTTCTACAAAAGGAATTATTTGCCTGAAAATCCTTACCTTGAAAAGACATTAGCGTGTCACTGAAAATCTTAGAATCTGTCCCAATCAATATATAAAAAAGGTCAGTGAGAGAGGCTTTAGTCTTTGAGCGCTTTTTCTGAGAGAAAAGAAGTAAGTGAATTATTATTTTCGATATGATTTTTAATGGCAGGTGTTGGGAATTGGAATTTAATAAATAATCAACAATAAACAAACTTGTGCATAATATTTGTAAATATTTTTCTTTTTAAATTATTTTTATTATAAATATGATTTTTAATTCGGTAAACATAAATAAGTATTAATAAATTTTTTCTATATGCAAAAACAACTCGTCATTCAATAACCCAAAAATTTCCTTGCCTCAGTACTTAAAAATTATAAAACGAACACTAAAGCAGAGCTGGGGGTAAAGAAGCTAATTGTGTGAGAGGTATCTGAACGCTTTTTTTGGAAACTAAAAAATTATATTTGTTTCTTTAGTAAACAGACCCTCATTTATTTTATATATTTTTTTTAGATCTTTTAATTTAGATAGGGGCAATAAAAATAACACAATAACAGGCTGAACAAATTTTAATACGATCATGAGGAATGACAGTTTAATATACCATATTACAATAATTGCTAAGAAAAGTGTTAGCTCATTGCAATTCTTTTATATTGTACTACATATAATAAATATTTGAAATATCTAAAATGAATATTAAAACAAAATTTTTTCTTAATTTTTTCTTAATCGTGCTTACGTTAAGATGGCACAAAAATCTCAGTTAGTCAGTCATATATTTTTATCAATTTTTTATTAAGTGTTAATGTAGAACTCCTTTAAAGTTAAGCAATGTAAAACATTACCTTCAATATCCACAAACAAATTCAGCATTGATTAGGTCAAAAAAAAAAAAAAAAACTAAGAAAAGAATATATGAACCAAATTGTTTTTGTATTAGTATTTCCTTTGTGTGTGCATTAAAATCAAAGCTTGATTTGTAATTAAGACCATTGACAACCTGTCGGATATTATTTTGTATTTAGGGTTGAAATCTCTTTATTTTTTATTTAACACTACTGGGAGTAAAAGTGAACAGGAGTTAAAACAAATCCGAATACGCATAAGAGAATAAAAAAACAAGCACGATGTGTCTTTACTTAGAAAAATAAAAACAAAAAACACATGAACACAAAAATATCCTTGGGGTATAACACGTACTACATGAAAAAGAACAACAGCAACAGCAACATAACCAACCAACATCCATGTAAATGTTGTTACCAGGACTACTGATATGCCCTTACAGATGATTCTAAGGTTGTTGATTTTTCTCTTCAATCCTTTAAGCCATTTTTTTTTGCAAAAAGGATACAAACGATAAAAAAAATATAGAATTCAAAAGCCAATCATTCATTTTTATTAAAATATTGTTAAAAGGGCTGTGAAAAGAGTTCGGTTTTTTTAATTTCATTGAAGGCATGTTAAGTTTACTTTATTGTACATAACATTCAAATGATATTACCAAGCAGAATGGTGGCCTATAGCTGACATGTACGCGCAGTACTGGTGTATGCTATCAGAAATGCTACTAGTGTCAGCGACTGAAGAAGAGGCTCTAATTACGTATTACAAACAGAAAAGATGCATGATCGCTAGTATGTCATTTTCGGGAGGGCGTAGTTTTTTTTAACAATTTTTACCTTGGTAACTGTGAGCAAGGGTGTTTTCTTTTTACTCCACTGTGATATTTATATAAAAAAGAACAAGAAGGAGAGTATCAAATCTCAGTTAAGAGGATAACCCGCGATGAAATCGAGTTTTTGGATCCAATTATGAAGGTGCAAAATATGAAAATACGTAACGGATGCCTGAACAAAGATGTGCAAAGGGTAACGTAATTTAGGGGTTAAAATTATTTAAACGATATTAAAAGTTCCATTTACCAAGAACACTAAGAATTTTCAATCGGGGAACTGTAAAAAGTAATTTTTTATTGTAAACACAAGCCAATAATTTTAGATATAATTTCTGGTTGTGGGGAATAGATTAACATAAGACAGAGATGGCAACCTAATACCAAAGAATAAAACTGACTTACTGATGAGGAAGGATGTCGATAACTGGCTGCAAATGCAAAGAACTATGTTGAGCTGCCTGTGTAATAAAATATACAGCATAAGGAACGAATGCTATTGAAAGAGCTGAATAAATCTGTGATCAGCCTCATTATTATCACTTGTTTACAAATTTAATTGTAATAATACTTAAATATTTATCACCAGTAAGGAAGATTACCAAAACTTGAGTTGCAGTAAAGTTCTCACTTTAAACCCTAAATTATGTTTTTAGCATCATAAGACTTTACAACCTAGAAAAAAAACATGCTGATAACGTTTATTAAATACTTTTAAACTTTCAAACAAAGCTTCTTAACATTTATAAAAAAAAAGGCTGGCGGAATTTTCGTTTTTAAAAAATATATCAAGGCGAATAAAAACTGAAAGAAGTAAAAAAAGTAATTTTTTACGACCACCCTCGAATCTCGTTGTTTAGCAAAACCATGAATTTCATATTGGAAATTGGATACCGAAATACAAACATAATAAAATAGAAATAACGATATAAAATTTCAAAAATATCTAAAAATACAAACAAATCTTCCAACAAATAGACATGAAATGAAAGTCAATATTCAGAAAAATTGTTGATGATGTCGCTTTAATCACAGTTGTGGTTGAACAAATACTCCAGAGGGTTATCACATTTTCTCATTTGCAAACATATATTTAGTTTGTATTTGGATATGTGTTTATGACTGTGACTTTGATTGTGTTATGTTAATGTATGGGTTAGTAAGGTATACATGACTGAGTATGTTTAAAAATGTATTAATTCCTGGGTGTTACTGTTGGGTATTTGTGTTTTATTTTAAATCATATTGATTTGTATTTATCGACATCAATATCATTCCATGCAGATTTTATTGCTGCAATATTTGTGTTGCGTTAAAATAGCTCTAGTCCAATTTAGGAGAATGTTAATTTACGTTTCTTATGTATTAATATTTTGGGTTCAAACTCTACAAATGTTTCTTTTGAAATCGGTTAAAAAAATGTAGAAATGGGATCTAATGGCAAAAGTGTGCTCATGATCACTTTTCGTAGGGAATAATGTCTCAACTTTCTAAATTTATACAACTAAATATACATCATCATAGTTTCTGAACTAAGAAAACCTAACAGAAGCACTATAATCTTAAGCTGCTAACTTCTACTTTATAAAACTGTCGTAGCCACATTTGATTGACAAGAAGATTCACTGCTTTCTCGGTTGAACGCTAGAGCGATAAATTTCTATGATTGTCGCCGCTATGATAACAATCTTTTTTCTACCTCTTTCTGAGCCGAATTAAGTAACAACGTTTTGCAAAAAAGCCAAGCTTACTTATTTATGCATAACTAATTTCAAATAAGGTTAAAAGAAAAAACTTAAAAAGCTTAAATATGCACAAAAACACACGAGCAAAAACTTAATAACTTTAATTTTTTTAACAAGGAGCTCTGTAAATTCTATTTAATTTACTTTATTGAAGCCGCTTTTCTTTTATCAAACATGTTAATAATAATCGCAGTAATAAAAACAGAGACAAGGCACTTTCTAAATTTCAACAATATTTTATGACATTTTGATGACACATGTCAACAAGGTTTTTATTATATTTTTGATAACTTGACAAATGTAAAAGGACTCACTCGCTCACGCATCTATTCACTCACCATAACTTACACATTTAAAATACATTTAAATGCATTTATTAATGCACAAGACATTATATTATTTAGATTCTTCAATACTGATAGGAATGAATACTTTTAGTTTTTTTTCGTTTATTTGTAGGGATCATGTCACTTGAAAATTATAGACGTATACTGGTTGTTATATCGCACTTTCGGTTTCTTTTTATGGTTTTTCTATGAACAAAAAACCAAATAAAACCAGGCACGCGTTAAGAGTTTAAACGAAAATAAAAATGAAAACTACCGCTTTCAATAATCGTGTGATGAGTCGTTTGAAGTTAAATTTTCAATAAGAAAAGGAAAAAGTAAAAGAAGATAAAAAACTAAAAAATTTATATTAAAAAAGCTTTGTATGTGTTTGCTTATTAATTGGCTGTTTATGTGTAAATTTTAAATTTTATTGGAATAATTTTTAGAATATCGTTGGAGCGATTTACTCCATTTACTTCTTGACAACTGAAATCCTTACCAAATTCCTTTAAAGCAACTTAAATTTCCGAAGTAAACTATTATATTAGTTAAGATTAGTCATATCTGTCACTACAAAATCTAATTTTATCTATTACAAAAATATAGAATTGTAACTTACCTGAAAAAAAAAACAATGAAAACTTGCACCACTAACGTAGAATGATGTGTTTAATCTAGGGTTTGGCATTTCCCGGAATTTTTCCTTTCCGGGAAACGGAAAAACAGTTATTGCATTCCCTGAATTTCTCAGTATTTCCGGGAAGGAAGCAATTCTTGAAGAAAACAAGTTTATTTAATAAAAAAAATATATTAAGAATTCATAGTTTTATTAAAATATAAACAAAAAATAAAAACAATTGCTAAATAAAAGTATTAACAGTTTATAAAATCTAAAAACAATTCAGGCAGGTGACAAAACATACATACATGTGTATGTACATTTGCACTATATAATGAAAGATAACTAACAAATATTAAAAATACTAAATAAAAGTATTTTATTAATTATTTTTTTCAAGATAAGATTTTAGAACTATTAGTGCGTTAAACAATTCTCTAGACATTATGGCCCATAATTATAGATACAAACTAAAGTCGGTTTTTTTAGAAAGTACTTTTTTCTTTTTTCTAAAATAGGATAGCTTTTCTTAGTCGTCGGTTAACTTAATTGTTATTCACCCTTGTTCTGTTTGGCGTCGACAATGCAAGGCGACGGTAATTTTAATCGTTTTTTGAAAATCGGTATTCTCGTTGTCAATATTGCCAATTATCGGTGACTGCCATTGCCGTTTATATTGTCGTCTGTTATTTAAGTGTTGTGTACAAAAAAGTAAAGAATTAAAAAAATATATATAAAAATAGTAGAAATAAAATTGAAAATTGAAATATTTTATTATATTTATTTATTTTATTATTAAATAGCGATTTTAAAAATAATGCATGTTACTAAATTTCTTAGAAAGTAGCAAATTGCATTATTTAGGCTTATAAAGTTAGGATTCCAAACTCTAAACCGTCATAGAGACCGAATACACACTATTGGTCGTGAGGATGACGGTACACATGTCATTGGATATTCGATGAAATAACTTGGTTTAATAAATCACAGATAACCAACACAGAGTTTTAAGATCGGTGCACTTAGAACTAGTCCTTCAGGGGCACTGAATTCTATTCTGCATCCAGTTCAAATAGATCTTCGCTGAAAAGGAAAAAAAAGCTGCATGTGGCGTAACAAGATTTTAAGATTCTGGATTTTAAGTAGCGGGTACGTATAAAATTGTGAAGATTATGAACATTTTGCTTCCTATTCTTAATTAACCTTTTGACTATATGACTTTTTTCAGTGACATGATAGAGTGCTTTAAATTTTAGTGCTTTGCAGAAGTGAGCATTTTGTATTCTTCAATTTTCAGTGGCAGCAAAAAAAAAAATCAATTTTACGAACATCAGGATATGTTTTGGCGACTCTAAGATAATCTTCTTTGCAACACTAGTTTTTTTTTACTTTATTCAACACTGGAGTAAATGTCGGAGAGAAAGTTATTTGTAACACAATCAAAAATAGTAAACAAATAAATTAGCTGACTCAAATATCAGATATGTGTGTTATTTTTTATTGATATCATCGAGAAACAGTCAACGTCGTCATTAAATTGTTAGGGAATACCAAATAAGTATTGATGTTGTGTTAAAGTGATTTTGCCTCAAAATTATCGACGATGTTGCCGACGCTATACACAATATGGGTCATTATTTCAATTTAAATAATTTACGCGGTTTAGTTTACAATTTCTGTAATTACTGCCAGATTTAAAAAAAATATCTACATATTTTAAACTTCAAATGAATATTTTGTCTTAAAATACATTTAAAATAGTTCATACAAGTCATTATAAACGATAAAAAAAAACTTAAATGCTTTTTTAAATATATCTGAGTTTAATTGGTTTGGAAACCAAGAATCAAACACAAATGTTGGGAAGAATATAAACAAAAATGGTTTGATTTTTATTTACATTTGAAAACAATTAACAGACCATAACAGCCAAAGAAGATACACAAGAAAATCTCAAAATAATAAAAAGCAAGTTTAAGTATTTCACTATTTTATTTATTTTGTTAAATTAATACATAAAAATATTTCAAAAATTCTGCTCCACCATGCATTATAACAAATTACATTTGGTTTTAACATTCGTTACGAGCGAAATTACTAAAAAGTACCAATCCAAAATAAAAACTTAAAAGGACTAATTTTTAAAATATAATAATAAAAAAGGCAGTAAATAGCAGTAATTAAAAATATTATTGTTGCTGTGGCAGCAAAATTTGCAAACGACTGTTATACGAATTATCTGCAATGCTAAACACAGTTTCGATTAAGATGTTAACCAACTTAATGTTACCTGTCCAAAGGAGAGTTCTTTTTTCTTTGGGTCATACAGATGTAGTTTCGCTTATTAAGTCAAAAGAAATAAAGAAAAAAATGCATTCAACAGAAGAAGAAACAACACCAGTTGAAAACCATTCAACATAGTTGGTACTGACAGACACGAGGTCGGCTTTAAAAATAATTACCGCCTGCCTGGAAATGTTAGACACCACAAAAATAATAATACTGTATCAAGACGTTTACATACATATAAACATACATACATACATATTTTACTAGTGTTTAAGCAAAGTTTTGTACAAATTTAACAGCTACAGCCGGTGGTGGTTGTGACGTGTAGTGTGATAACGAGGAGTGAAAAGCAAAGGTAAAAATAGTACTTCTTAACAAGGACGTTGACTTGGCGCAGCTGCCTGCCAGGTTTATTTTGTTTTCTTTTTATCCATTTTGGTTACTTTAAATTTCACTAAACCATCTAGTGTCTACTCATACTGCTTGCTGCATTGCCACTCATTGACTCATGTATACATTTGTTCGTTCGTTCTTTCATTCATTTATTTCTTTTCATATCTTCATTTGGTCTGTATCTTGTTGGAACGTTTCATTCGCTTTTAATTCTGCTGAAGATGTCAGCAAAGAGTGATAATAATATTGTTATTTCTTTTATTACTACACGCGTTGTATTATTAGCACTGACAGTTAGTTTGACATGTAAATGACTGAGTTTACGCTGTTGCTTTTAAATATTTTGTTTGTTCGTTTGAGACATGTTGTTTCTAAATTATTCCTGTATGCACGCTATAGTTAATATCGTTTTAGGCTTATCATCGCTTATTTGTTGGTAATTTTTAAAAGAATCTATTTTATTTGCATTTTAAGGTTGATATCCTTGTTTACAAAATTCATAGTCTATTAGTTGCAGCAGGAGAATTTCATTTCTCTTTATCTTAAAATTAAAATGTAGAAAAATGTATTTTTAAACATTTGTGGTAGAGATCTGCAAACAAAAAAAAATTTTCCATCTACAAAAATAAAATGTACTGACTACTGTTTTAGTACCATTAAACCGGCAAAATTGGGTGCTTTTACATTTTTATCTCGAAATAACATATTTTTATGAAAAAAAAGTATCTGTGTTTGAACCAAGGTTCCACGGGACTTCCTCACAAAATTTTATTCAAATCCATCCAAAAGTTTTTACGTGATGCGAACACAGACAAACAGACGCACGGCCAGACAGACAAATAAACAGGCAGACAGACAGACACATTGACAAAAATAGGTGTTTTGTTTTCCATTTTGATTACCATCTACATTAACATCAAAATTTTCAAAAAATATTTCATGAACAGAAATGACCTCGTTACTGTTCTATTATACGTATAGATTCTCTTCGGTCGATTCCTACTCTGAGGCTCTAACTGGATATATATATTTTACAGGTCCTTAAATAAATTTATGTAGTCATCTTAACTAAAACTCTTAAAACTCTTTGTGCCCCGAACTGCTTGAAGAAGCTTTGTAAAGGAAACATGTGTTTTCAAACAGCTCATATACCAATTTTTGCTGTTTTGGCAAAATTAAAAATCACAATCTCCTAAGCAACGACTGTTATCCACTGCACAGTGGGGCAGAATTATAATATTACGGAAATAACATTTGTAAACGGCTAGACCGATTGATCCAAAATTTTACACAAGCATAACAGAGGAGCATTTGTGGTTAGGCTTTGAAGCTGCGTACTATTCACTCTCCGAGGATGGCCCTATCCCAGCAAAAAATTTCAAAAAAGATAATTGAGTGTAAAATTAAGCATTTTTGGTGGAAGGACCTCCCAATTGGATTACCAACCTAATGATTTTAACAAGGCATGAGACTTTTATAATCAATTACTGAGAATTTATTTCATTGACTATTGCAGGAAATAATAATAATCATTAGTATGTATTTGAAGGTATTCTTTTTTAGCTTAAAGAACTAGTTCAGTTTCTAATTCCTTTGCTTGCGAAATAATGTAATGTGTTTTGTAAGCGAGTAACAAAATTTGGCAATCAAAAATTAAGTCATTATATGACAAGTACTTTTTAAGGTAATGTCTAGTTTTTTGCTGGGTACCTCATACCTTTATATTTTGCAATGCTTTGAATTTTTCCAACGAGTCATTAGCATTTTAAAGTAAAATTTTTTTATACCCTTTTTTTAAATATGGTGTAAAATATTGTGCAATTTTTATTTATTTTTTTATTTTTTTATTGTGTCAGCGAGCATAATTTTAATATTTTGAAACAACTTGAAGATTATATTGTTTCTGACTTAAAATATATACGATTTGCAACTTTGAAATTCAACAAATTATTGTATTTTTGTGCATTTAAGATTAACAAGGGCAGTCAATCCTTCTTTTTTTGTTGATAGAAAAAAATTTCTTGAGCAATAAATGTACGTTTAAGCCAAATTACGTATTAAACAGATTATTCTTGTGGAATGGTAAGTCCTTCAATTTGCCCTATTTTACATCGCAATTCTGTTTTTAGCCTGTATATTCCAAAATCCCATAGCTGGGATTGAAAAAAGAACTCTGCTTTGAAAAAGCTATAAATATTCCAAATTGTAATTCATGAGCCCATTAGTGTACTTTGTAAGCATAATAGTAAAAAATTCCAATTTTTAGATTTTTGGTTCTTATTTAGGACCTGTGCGATTTTCTTTATCCTAATCTTGCAAATTTCAATAAAAGTTGAATTCAGAATAAACCCTTAAAGTGAAAGAAGGAAATTATAGATTTTTATTCTTTAACTTTGTTGTACCTGCTGTAGACTTTTTTACACTTTATATGTAAAATGCAGTTGTTTTAATTTCAGTTTTAATTTTTGTTGTAATTTTTTAACTTCTTTATGTTTTTTATATATTTTTTTTTGTTTAGCACATTGCAATTAGTTAAATTTCATTTTCTTGCCTGCCTGTCTGTCTGCTTGACTTGTTTTCGGTCAGTGTTATAATGTATGTTACTGTAGTTGTTGTTATTTTAGTTGCAGTTGTTATGTTTTGTTAAAAGCTGTTGTTGCTTTTGTTTTTAATGACAGTCTAACAAGCGTTAAAACACTTCTGAAAACATACCAATTTGGACATTTTGATTGACATTTCACTTATGCAACAATGAAAACAAAAATTTAAATAAAATAAAAGGTGAAGCAAAATGAACGTTATTGTTGTGTTGTAAGTTGCACAAGTTAGAATTTGTTATTATGCTGGCCTATTTACAGCCTGGTTGTATATTTTAAGCAAGAGGACTTCTAAAGATTTTAATTAATTGAACAAACAAAAAAAAAAAAAAACATTTTTTGAGGTTGCTAATTTTAAATCGATTAAATTATTTAAGACAAATGTCTGTACGCTTCTACAATGCAGCATTGAATACCATCTCTCATGCATGGGTAGATTGCCATTACAAAATCTCGAATTTAATAGAAAATAAGAGCACATTTTTTTTTTGAAACGCAGAGGAAGACGGATATAAAATGACTCGCGCAGTAACTAAATTGTTAACTGGGTTGCATGAAAAGTTGATTCGCTTTATACGTCATTTCATCTTTTTCAATATAATTCCTTTCTCACGGAAAGACATGCACTATTATGCTCTCATATTTATCGTAATTTGATAGATTCTGCTTGCAGACTGGTCCCGTCTTAAAAACAGTTTATAATCTTAAACATTTAAGGGTGTCCTCATAAAACTAACATACATGTTTTTTAAGTGTGTTAAGAACCGCAAAGCGCACTCCTTTGATAATAAAAAAATGCGTATTGCTATAGATCCCAATAACAAAAAGTAATAAATCTAAAAATTAAAGGGTGTCCCAATAGTTGACGTAAATTGATTTATATGCGCTTATCTTTTGAACTATTACAGACAAACGCTTGCAAGTCGAGCAGAATTTCGATTACTATGACTGTTATAACAACAACTATAAACATACAAAATTATAAATTTAGAAGTGTCCCAATATTTAATGTAATTTGAAGTATGTGGCCAAACTTTTGAACTGTTATAGCCAGACAGCTGAAATTTACAAAGAACCTGTGTAATATTTGTGTAGAACAGTGAAATTGACCTAAATTCGAAAAAGTAAAATTCTGTTTCATTTATAAAAACAAATATAATTATTCAAAATTAAAAATTAAATGGCGTCTTATGGTTGTAGTTTATGTATATGGCTAATATTTGAAACGGTTATAGACTAACGCTTAGAATTTCAACAAATTTTTGTGTTACTGTGGCAGCAATAAAAAGTGTAAAAAATAAAGAGTAACCATATAACTGATGAATGTTCTTGTTTAATCTGCATTTATATATTTTTTTACATACATAAAATCCTGACGCAATCTCTTTCGAATATTATATAATTAATGTATAATTACCGACCTAAAGAAATTTTTTTGATTCGCATAAGGAGAACACCAAAAGATGCAGGATAAAATTGCCTATTGAACACAATTTCTTATCATCACAATAGTTCCTGGAACCGTTGAAAATTAGAGGGAAAACACAGAACTGTGAAGCAAAATAATAAAATATTTACATAATGTTTTATATTTAAATTGCATTTTGCAATTGTATAACATTTAAAAAATAAATAAACAAAAACTAACAATATCTTGTTATTTTAGTATTTATGTTATTTTAGTACAAATGAACAATATAAAAAAATTTTAAATTTTACATGAATATTTATTTTTATAATACCCTTGATTCCGGGATTTATATTAAATACAATCTGAAAAAATGGTACTTCTATCATTTTTTTTGTTGTGATTTATTTTAATTCTGTATTATTTCTGCACACCGAAAACTAGACAACTTAAACGTTTAGTTTGCAAAATTTGTAAATGTTTTTTTTTTTTTTAAATAAATTAAGTAGAAAACGGTTGGGAAATTCCTTTTAATTGTTTTGCTTGAGAGACAGAGTGGGTAGATTAAACAGCTATTGAAAATAACATTTGTGTTATAATTTTGGTTTTTGATTTAAACGTTTAAAGAATGACAAATGACTTAAAGCTTCATGAGTGATTGCAACTAAGATTGAATGATATTAAATTAAATAATTGTTAAGCGGCACTTGCTTTCAGTTGTAGGGGCAGAAATAACAGAAGTACAAAAAAAAATTAACATTTAGACAAATGAGTAAATGAACAGGTAAGAGGAACGTAAAGGTGTAAAATCATAAATGGAAAATTTGAAATTAAAACTTAATAAAAATATCATACTGGGCTTAAGCTCGGCTTTATGATTTATGATTTTTAAAGTGACTAAGAACATAAAATATTCTCATATCAATGTGGAGTTTAGGACTCGATAACAAAGTTTATAGTTATAAATATATTCCACTAACTCGAAATCGAAAGCTTTTGTTAAGCATAATTTTACTTGTTTTCAACAAAATATATTATATGGTGAATTCACTCTTTAAAACAGCTGTGTTTAAATATTTTTAATTTATAAAAATAATGACAAAATAAAGATGTAAGATAACGCAGTTTTAAATTCCAAGAAAATCATGCCACACGCAAAAATTGCACTTGAAATTTTGTTAAAGTGGCGCCGAAACCAAGAAACGCACTGAATTTAAACTAAATTTTTAAAACTAAAATTAAATTACAAAATGTTTCGTTTAAGCGCAAAAAACAGGAGCTTTAAAAGTAAATAAATTAAATTTATTTAAAAAAAAATATGGTAAAATTCATGATTGCTTGTCATTTTTGCGACAAAGGAAAAAAATATATTAATGATTTTGAACTTTTTCGTGTGTGTAGTTACAGGTCACTGCAAGTTGACGGAACACCAACGAAATTGGGCTTTAACAGCAACAGCATATTCTTTGATCACACATTGTTAAGATGTTGGAGGTTTTAAGTTTATATATAGACTTTTAAGTATCTGGAAGTACTTAAATTAATGTGCTGTTTCTAAGAAGAAGTTCACTTCACACTGCGCATAGTATGAGCAGACGTATTGTCGTGCTTTCATTTTGAATTTGAACGAATTGGACGACCGGTCAAAATACCACGCCTGCCTCAATTGGTCCGAATGTTGCTTTTTTAGATTTACGATCACTAAACTCAATTATTTTTATTTCAAAATTTTTTCTTTATTTAAAAGGTTATGCCTACAGAGTCGTTGTTTTTGAAAAGAGTTCATAACCTTAAAAAATAAAGGGTGTCCCTATACATTATGAATGTATTTTACGTGCATTCTGAACCGTAAAGGGCACCATTTAAAAATTAAACAACTGCGCATCACTACACTCCCAATAGTAAAAAGTGTTCCAATAAAAGATCTAGGAATTTATGGCTGTCCCCCTCATAGGTGATGTAAATTACCTATATGGGCCTATCTTTTAAACTTTTACAGACAAGCGCTTAAAAATCTAACAAGGGTGTCCCAACAGTTAATTTAATTTGATGTATATGGACATACTTTTAAACATTTTAAACATTTACAGAGAACATGTATTACTGACTCTGCTATAACAAGAAGTATTAAATTTGGATTTGGAAATAAAAGGGTGTCGCAATAGTAGATTTATTTTAATGTATGTGACAGATTGCTGAAATTTACAAGGAACTTATACTACTAAGGCCGCTATGAGAACAAGTAAACAATTTTAATTTAGAAATTAAAGGGTGTTCATATAATTGATGTAACTTGATCTAAATTTGCCTATCTTTTGGGCCGTTATTTAGAAATATTTGAAAATTGGACAGAATGTCCAGTCTTGTATAATAAGAAGTATAAAAATTTAAAATTTAAAATTAAATGGTGTTACAATAGTTGTTTTAATTTTATGTAGTTTACCAAACTATTAAACAGGTTTAGATATGCGATTAAAAATTATGGAAAACCTAAATAGATAAGTTTGCTGTGTTAGCAAGCATAAAATTTGAATTTGGAAATTAAAGGGTGTTTCTTTAATTGATGTAATTTGACCTATATGGCCCTACTACTTGAACCGTTATATGCATAGACTTGAAAATAAGGCAGAATACTGATATGATGATATATTAAGAAGTATAAATATTTAAAATTATGAATTCAGGGTGTTACAATAGTTAATTTAATTTGATGTATATGACGATTAAAATTTGCCCAGAACGTTTTTTTATTAAAAAAAGCTTTAATTTGCGTTAAGCAGCAGAAAACTCGATTTTCTATGTGTCAAATGATGTAACACAGTTTTATGATACAATCCGCAAGATTGTAAGGAATATCATCAGAAATAAAAGTCACACATATTAATATTATATTCTTCCTAAAACTCTGACATGGTTTTAAGTTAAATTTTTCATTACTCATATGCCGCCGATAGTATTTAACTTAATTCTGGGCACATGGGCACCTCTGTGGACGCAGCTATCGCGCTTGATCACAGTGGTGGCAGCAATGATGTCAGATCATAATTTTAAAAATCACAACGTTTCTAAAAAAACAAATTTTTCCTTTTTTAAAAAATATTTTGTTAATAATAAAATAAAACCGTCTTTCAATGTTAAGCGATATTACTATACCAGCTGGAAATACAAAATATTTTGAATTTTAACTTTTTTAAAAAAAAACTATGAAGTGTTTAAACAAAAAACATAACATTTTTAAAGTTCACTGTCCTTTTTCCCTACGTTTCAAAATTTTCAAAACATCCCTAGAAAAAGAAAAAACTCCTTATATCTGACATCACTGGGTGGAGTCACAACTTATTTTGAAATTGGAATGAATTCTTCTCATTTACTATATTTTTATATTTTTCCGTAATCTAAGGATAAGAACAAAGAAACAATGTTTGTCCGTCTGTCATAACACTCTATCTGGAACTGTAGACTTCTGAAATTTTCACACAAACCGCTGTAACAAAAATTGCTAAAATTTAAAGGGTGTTTTCAAAGTGACATGATATTTATAAATATATTATTATTTTTAGAACTGTAATAGGCAGACGCGTCCAAATTTCATAGCTGCAAGCCCCAAAAATACAATTTTATATTAAAGGATGTTCCAATAGTGACGTTATTATAATGTACCTTTCCTTGTTTTTAAGAACAACAACAAATTATAAATAGAACACTATTATATACATATTTAGGTGTTCCTAAAGTAACGTGGTGTTAACGTATGTATATGACTTTAAATTTTTAACCGTAGTAAGCAGATATTTAGAACTTTTACAGAGCTTTAAATCTGTGTTTCCACAGAGGCTACGCTTAAAATATGCACAGTGTGTATAAGCTATGTCTGCTATTTGCACAAGAACAAAAAATGACAATAAAATAAAATAAAGGGTGATTGCTTGCTATGTAATTTTTACAGATCCTTAATTTAAATTTATCCAAAAAATATTTAACTATGTTCCTTGTAAAAGGTTAAAAAATAAAAATAAAAGTTAAAAAGTAACCCACGCATGGTACCGGCTTGTGAGTCCAAAGCGCATTCAACGGGATTATTTATTATTAATATCAAAGCCTTATTTCTTAAGGAAGAGTTTGATTTAAATTATTCCTAGTGTGTTTAACCAGATATATAAATAAATTTATTATAAACTAGCAGTGCTCACGTCTTCTTCCGCTTATCATTTCTAATTTTCTTAAAAATAAAATTTAGAAAAATGTGTTTTTAAAATTTTTTTTCTAGAGTGCTGTAAACAGTGTTAAAAACTTTCCATCTACAAAAAATAAAATGTACTGACAACTTTTCTGGTACCATTATACTGATATAATTGGGTGCTTTCACATTTTTATATCTAGTTTCTCTACGAAATTACAAATTTTTATAAAAAAAAGAATGTATTCTACATTTGAACCAAAGTTCATTAAGCAGTTTTTACGGGATGCGAACACAAAGAGACGGACAGGCAAAAATTCTAAAAATAGGCGTTTCGTAATCCATATCAATTGCTATTTACACCAACATCAAAACTTTTAAACAAATATTTCATGTACAAAAATGACCCCTTTACTGTTTAAATGTATGTATAGATGTGTTAATCGTTTATTTAAAACTTTCTTTCTTTCAAAGTACTAAAACGCTTTGAATTAAATGTATGTATATTACGCTAATCATTTCCACATTTTGTTCGAAAAAAGGAGAAAATATTATTTTAGTGTTTGCCTTTGTTTATTTATAAAAACTAGTGGTGCCAGAAATTTTTATATTGAAATCTTTATTTATTGAAAAAAATCTTAATTTAGGAAAAAAATCGTCAAGACTTTGAAAATATATGTGCAACGTCTGCAGATGAACAAAGGACCCATATAAAATTTATTACATACATCGACAAAGTTGAAAGGATTAACTCCTATCGGCTATAGAAATATTTGATATTCTTAAAATATTTATTAAATTCATGTGGCAGATTTCCGTAAATTCTTAATGTCTTCAATTAAATTTGGAAAAAAAATTTATTAGACTTATTAGAGAAGAAATATTTTATTAATAACATTTTGAGGATCAGCAGAATAAAACTTTTTAAGGTATCGTTGTTAAAGTCTAATTGTTCTGTTATTTGTTTACACACCTCAACGTGAAATTCAGTAGCATTAAACTTTCTATCAGAAATGTTAGTTTTTTCAAATAAATGAACCTGATAAACCTCATCATTATTTACATATTTATCCATTACAATTTTTTGTTATAGATAAATATGTTCAATAAATTTTAATAACAAGGTGCAAGGTACAATATTAGGTGTCAAAAAACTCAATAAAAAAAAACTTAATTTTGGGAAAATGATCTTCAAATCTTATTTTGCAAAAAAAAAAAAAAAATCAAATTTAAGGTAAAATCTTCACTCTGGCATCGCTGATACAAACATATGTATGAGTATTGATATAATCGGAAAATTTGACTAAAAAACTTTAAAAGGAAAAACTGCAACATTCAAGGTTCAACATTCGTGTTGATATTTTTTAAATAGAAAAAATAAGGAACTCACATTTTGTTTCTTTTTTTGAATTTTTGTTATTTGAATTTTGCAAATATGCAGTGAGTACAAACATCATTTCATAATTTCATGATTTTTATCCCACGATGATATGTTGAATGACAATAGAAATTGCAAACCAGAATTATTATAAAAATATTTAATTTTTTTTAAGAACTCTAAAAATGTCTATAGTGAACTCATAAATATTTCGGGATTTGCGTATTTGTATTTTTGTTTATCTAACTGAAGAATGAGAGACTTAATTTCACATTAAATTGTTTTTTGGTTGGTTGTTTGTTTTCATTTTTGGAGGATTTAACTTTTTGTTTAATGAAACTTGTATCGAGTCCAAATTCCCACATAAACAATTGTTTATTTTTACGTCAATTTATTGTTGTTTTGTTACTTTGTTTTGTTTGTTAAGCAACAATAATGACTCCTCTTTGCCAGCAAATATTCATTTCGACCTGTTATTCGTATTAATTTATAAGTGTGAGTTTTTGTTTTGTATTTAGCAAATCGTATATTTAATATTTGAGCAATTTTTATACGAGAACTGTAAATATTTTGAGGGTGTTTGTTTGCCCATTTCAAATCCATAAACTAACATCATAAAAATAAGTAAGTACTGATCAAATAAACAATCAACCCCATTTGGTTTTGTACGAGACTGTTGTGCATTAGATTGTTCTGTCAGTTATCAGTTATCAGTATGAAGTATTTTGTGCGTCCTCCTTAGCAGTTTTGAATGATGTAACAGTCAGGCAGAGACAAAGTCACCCCTGTATAGTAAACAAATGCCTGTTTAACAAACATGGTATGAGAGATTGAGCGAAATTATTATTTATTTGGCAATTCATTCCATATATCACTAGTCTTCTAGTCATCGTCATTTTATCAAATTTAGCTTTTGTGAGTGTGTAAATAGAGAACGTCGTTCTTTATTTGTCTAAGTTTACAATGATTATAACATAAATGGCCAGGACATTCTTTACACTAAAATTGCACCCATTCCAACAATACCTTTACCAACTTCGTTAGCCGTCTTTCTCATGACTTTATTTGGCTGTTTTTAAGCTGTGACTTTGACACGTTTTTAGACTTTATTGCATTTTATTACATTTTGTTACATTTCACAGTTAAATTGACAGTAAATCTTTTTTTCGTTTGTCTTTTCTTCGATTCAGACAACAACAAAGTTATATTTGGCGGCCGCATTATTTAATCACAACTGGGAAATTAAGGGTTCCTTAATTAGCCATAGAAAGGTAGTTATAGTCAGTAGTAAGTATGTAATATTTGGTCATGGGAATGAATTAAATGATAATAAAAAAGGCAAATTAATTGCTGAGAAGGTTTAAATAAATTTTTTTTTACTATTCGTAGTTTTTTTTTTATTGAGGCTCTCATGCTTTTCGTAGTATTAATCTTTCACTTTTAAAACAGCATTTTACTATCATCCACATGTTCATGGTGCGGATTATATTTTACTTTTGTTTTTCTTTAACCAAGCTTTTACAACTGCCAAAATAACCTTTTACTATACACAAGATTAAAAGTAAAAAATTCGATCAAAAAATGCTCTTACACAATAATATTTCTACTACCGTGGGTCATTATTCCGGTTGTAAAATAAAATATGGATTCGTAATAAATTTTATGTACAATTATATTTATATTAATGCAAAGAAATAATAATAAAAAGTTTTAAATAAAACTGTGACTTGGGTTGATTCTTTAAAAATTTGCTTCATGAACTAAGCGTACAATAACCAAACGATCGTTTCATCGATAAATGTCAATTATTTGACTATAATTAGCTGTAAAAAATACTTTAAAGAGTTCGTTTAATTAATAGTTGCCAGAATAAATTTAGAAACCAATTGAAAACTTGGGGATTTTGGACTTAACAAAAATGCATTGTATTTCAGCTGATTATTTTAGGAGACAAAGTTGAAGAAGTTGTTTGTATACATTTAGCCTTCTCAGACGTAATTTTAGAAATAATAATTCTTGCAAGAAAAAAACTGACATCAAAACATGTTTTAGCTGCCTATCTCTAACAGTTAAAACGCTTGACCGAATACATCAAATTACATCAACTACTGGTACATCCTTTAATTTCCAAATCCAAATTTTATACTTGCTTTTATAGCGGACTTATCAATACGGTTTATTTTTTGTTTTTTTTTTTAAGAAAACATTTAAATTTAATTGAAAAGTTTTTTAGTTGTAAATTTTAAACGTCTTTTTAACTGTTTGGCCATGTACATCAAATTAAATCAACTATTGTAACACCCTTTAGTTCATAATTTTAAATATTTATACTTCCTAATAAACTAAACAAAGAAGTGGACATGCTGTATAATTTTAAAGTGCTTGAAAATAAAGGTTCACCCTTTAATTTCCAAATTTATAGCAGTTCAAAAATTTGGCCACATACTTTAAATTACAATTACTACTATAGGAGCACTTTTTAAGTTCTAAATCTAAATTTTATACTTGCTAACACAACGGACTTGGCAATTTAGGTTGTTTGTAAATTGCAACCGTATATATAAACCAGTTCAACATTTTGGCCATATACATCAAATTACATCAACTATTGCAACACCCTTTATTTTTAATTTTAAATATTTATACTTCTTTATATACAAGGCAAAGTATTGGACATTCAGCGTAATTTTCAAGTGTTTCTATTTAACGGTCTACAAGATGGGGCCATTTAGGTCAAATTACATCAATTATTGGTACACTTTTTAACTTCTAAACTAAAATTGTTTACTTGTTCTTAAAACGGCCTTAGCAATATAAGTTCTTTGTAAATTTCAGCAGTCTTAGCAAAACAGATTCGTTATAAATTTCAAGCGTCTGCCTACAACTATCTAGCTACAACAATTATTAGGACACCCTTTAGTTTATAAATTTAAATAATTATACTTGCAATTATATATGTCATAGTAATCGACATTCTGTCCAAATTTCAATTGTGTATCTATGACAGCTTAAAAGATATGCCCATATAGGTCAAGTTTCGTTAACTATGGGGAAACCCCTAAATATTTAGATCTATTTTATATAAATTTTTACTATTGGGAGCTTTTTACTAAATGAACTTTTTTTAAATTTTTAAGTGGTGCCATTTACGTTTCGTTATACACGTAAAGACAGGTATGTTGTATAGGGATACCATTTAATTTCTAAAATTATAAGCTTTTTTTAAAACAGGACCAATCTTTAACTTTTAAGTAAAAGAACAATTTTAAAAATCGGTTCAGTAATGATTGTATTATGCTGGCACAAACTGAGAAAAAGCAACATTCAGACGAATTGATAACATCCCTCTTTTTTTAAAGTCGGTTAGAAATAGTACTTTTTCGGGCAAGCAATGATTAGATAAAATTTATGTCATAAAAATACATATATATTTCATTGAATTGTCAAATATCTAAAATGAACTTGAAAAACAAAGTTATTTAACTTTCAATATTGATAAAAATTGTCGTTCAGCTTGCTGGTGACAATTTAAACGATCATTTTCATTTTTAGTAATAAAAACTGTTTTAATCCTCATGAATATATTAGCGTCAACATGCTGAATTATGAATATAATTTTAAAAATAAAACAAAACTAAAACACGTGTTGAGGCTCAAAACATCACTAAAAGTTGTGTAAGACCCAGACACTTGCACACATTCAGCCATAAAAACATATCCTCTATCCCATTTAGTATGAATTGTATGTGGAGTGTGTTTCTTTTATGAATACGGTTTGCAAAAGTATTTGTTTGGTAAGAAAACGAAAACATACCCAAAGGACATTTTAACTATGAAGGCTGTCTTTCGACAATTGAAATTTCGACTTAAGAGTGAACGAGCGCGTGTACGCCTTCTAAAAATTATGTTGTTCTTTTGATATGTATATTTGTTGGTTTTTTTTCTTATTTGGTTTGATTTTGTTTCATTCTCTTTGTTATTGTAACTGCCGGTTGGCCACTTTGAAACACTTAGTTGCTACTGTCATTAAAAGGACGACAATGGTGAACAAGTTGTAAGTTATTGTCATTTTAACATAAATTTCAAATTGTTGGGTTGGCAAAAAAGTTCTCAGTAACGCACAAAACGCAAGAGGGTGTATTTTTTAGGATTCGCGTAACTCATAACTTTTTATAAAGAAATTAATATTTTGTATGAGGTTTCTTTTCTGCCTAAATAACATTAGTTTATATTTGTTTTATTTTCTATTAAAATAAAATATACCCTCTACCGGTTCTAATAATTCAACAGTATAGTGAAACAAATTTTAATTCAATTTTCAATAATTTATATAATTTTTCACTTTAATGATAGACTTGATAAACATTTGCTGTATTTAAAATTATTTTCACTTTACTCACAAAGGAATGTAAAATTAAAAATATATTAAAATTTGAATTAAAATTTACTTCTTTTTTGATATTTTTCATTCTAAAAATTTTTAAAAATTAAATTAAAAAATGAACCTAAACCAAAAAACTAAATTTTAATTCATTCATATTATTCCCAGGTTTAATCCATGATATGGAAAAAAAAATTAAATACAATAATTTTTATATCAGCCATAATTCTATTATTCTGTATTTTATTTTGTTTATCCAAATAACAAACCCAATCTTCATACAAACATTTTTATACAACGGTTTCAAGATGCAGTTCCCGAATTTAAAAATGTTTTACACTCTTAGCATTTCTTATTTTCATAGAAATGATTTTTTTACAAACCCAATATTTAAAAATAACCGAAATTATTTTTCTAGGAGGGTTGTTTACGTTTTTGATACACTTGTTTGTTTCAGGATAAAAGCAAAATACAAAAAGGTAGTGATAAAGGGTGGGTTTTATTTGACGAAATTGTTTTGATTTTTCAAGCGTCTTGTTTACAATTCTCACGCGTATGACTTTTAAATGACAGATTAGTTTAAGTAAATATTTGTCATTGGAACGTGAACGTGCTATTAGAACAAACGTTTGTCAGCCAAAATGTAAATGCATTTATAAACAATAATACATAACGGTACTTTGTAAACACCACTTACAACAATATTATATTTTATGTCCTTATTAGATAAAGTTGTGCATTATGCATGCATTACGCTGTGCTCGGTTTTCTTTTAGCTGCTCGTACTGTTGCTTGTTTTGTTTGCTTTTTGTTTTGTTTTTTTTTTTTTTTTTTTTGGTTGTCGTTCTAGATGATAGTGATCTCTGCTATAAAGAGTTCCCCAAACGGCCATTGAAGCAAGTGAACTAACATGCGAACGTCAACCAAAAACAATCTTTGTCATCATATTTTTATCGCAAAAGAATATCATTTTAATATTTATTAATATGAAATTATAACAGTTTTTTTTCGTTCTCAATATAATTTCTGGTGAGATAAAAAAAGGAAATTTGAATTGAAATTTGTTCAAACACACGTGTCGTGGTTTAATTTCAAATGATTGCGAACAAACTAATTTTCGTTATCGGTAAAAAGCAATTGAACACTGTTCTCTCTTCATATTTTTATTTAAATGATTTAATTTTCTAACTTCCTTTCCTTCCCTTGTGGTATTATTTTTTTAGATATAATTTTTATTAATGAGATTATAATCGTCATCATCATCATCAGCAGATGTGGTATTTAAAATATAAATTTAATTTACGTATTTGTATTCAAATTCACTTGATTACTTTTTCACTGTTTAGACTTGTATTCAAAATAAAAAAACTGTCAATTTAACGCGAGTTGATTTGATTAATATAAAACAAGTTTTCGCATTTTCTTTACATTTCCATTCTCCTTATCTTGTTTTATGTAGTTTTACGTCTTAGACTTTCATCAAAAATCCTTGGGCAAATCATTTTGTCAGGTTTTTTCAGCTATTTGTTCAGGTTAATTTTTCATGGATTTTAAGCAAAAGATTGTGCATAAAAATTTTCTTTTTATATACTTCACTATTCAAACAAATTTGTCTTTTGTAATGGAAATAACCTAGTTTAACCTAGTAGCTTCAAATAAAATAAAAAGTTGTCCAGGGCTCAGAAAAAAAACAATTTTAAGCAGAAAATGATATGTGATGAATCCTGCGAGACTTCATATTTTTAGAGCTACAAAAACCTAAAGTTTCTCTATGAAATTATAAATATTCTATGGCGGAATGAACCAATATGGATATTGTAGGAAAGCTTTTTAAATAAACTTTCAGGATCCTTACAAAATACTGTTACAAAATTGTTAGCTTATTAGAAACTATTGGAATGTTTATAAACTAGTTTATTATTAATTTGGCTAAATAATGATTGCCCCTTTGTTGAAAAAAATTTGGCTCCTTTTTGTACCAAAAATATTTTGTTAGATGTATTTGCTAAAATTACATTTAAGGGTTAGTTTTTTATTTTATTGCTTAAGAATCTTATTGGTTCATAATGGGCCAAAATTTATTTGCGATATATATGGCGCTTGAGAGGAATTTTGATAGAATCTTCTTTAATACCCATTCAGGAACAAAGTGTTCCAAAGTGTTTACGAATTTTAAAAATATGGGTTACCAACGATTATGTCAGTTTACAGTTTGTCTTAAAATTACTTTTTCTATTCCAAGACAAATTTTTATTAAACAAAATATTTCAATGACAAAATCATTTTATTTTTTAGTTTAAAGTGATGTTGAGGCTAAAATAAAAAACATATTTATTGAAGGTTTATAAAAGGTTTGTTAGGCTATTAAACGTTTATGAATGCTCTTTAGCTTATTAAAGGCTTATAAACTCTTAAAGTACATTTTTAAACTAGACTGTTATTAATTCAAAATGTTCTAGTTTAACAAATTAAATTATGTATCTGTAAAATATTTTTTGATTAAATTCCTGGCAATAAAACTGCGCCTTATTGTGCTAATAACTTTATTATTAATTTTGTTTTTGATATTAAAAGTTGATTTAACAATTTACAAATATTTTTTAATTTTATTTTAATTTCTATTATAAGATTTTTTTTTAAT
Source organism: Cistogaster globosa (assembly GCA_937654795.1). Taxonomy (NCBI): domain Eukaryota; kingdom Metazoa; phylum Arthropoda; class Insecta; order Diptera; family Tachinidae; genus Cistogaster; species Cistogaster globosa. The sequence continues at coordinate 61,976,021 of OW569405.1, read as the reverse complement.
TTAATACAACAAAGAACGGACCGAGATTTTAAGGTAATTTTTATCACTTTCGCCATTCATCATTACCATTTCTATAGAAACTCACGAACCAGACACTAAAATCTAATTGAATCGAATGAAACAAAAAGATACGAGTTTTGTGTCTATCGAGTAGCCCTCTCTTGATTTATTCTCAAGATTTACAAACTTGGGCATTCATTTACATATCAACACCGTGTAACCACTATCTAGATTAGAAATCAAAATAATTCGCCGTTTTCTATCGCATAGAATCATCTAGCAACGATTGTCACCGATTATCACGATATCCTACTTTTGATTACAGGCGCCTGAACCATATAATTTGAGGCGGCTGCACAATTTTTTTTTTCAAATTATTGCTACAGCCACTCTGCTTATATCCTGTTGAATATATTTTCCTTTACTCAATTATTAGTGACAGAAAGTGGCAACTTTTTTAGCTCTCTATGTCTAAGATAAAGTTCATAGTTTGTTGTAGGTATATTTTTTTACAAATATATGTATATGATTTCAACTTTACCATCCACAAAAAGTACTGACGCTAGAAAGGTCAAACATTATACAAACATAAACTTATATTAATACTCGTATTCTTCTTTTTTTTTAATTTTATGTAATAAAAAATAAAAGTTAATACCTTTGATGTGTTCATTTTGTCATTATTTTTTGTGCAGTTTAATCTTGATTCTCTTACATTACCATCGTCGATATCACTAACATCAACAACAAATTGTAAATAACATGCAGCCATCGATGAATGTTTACATTCATCTCGAGTTGTCAACTTGAAAAACAGTCATTTCCATCAAAATTTTTCTCTCATTTCAATAACTCGCTTCTTTTTCGCTACCGCCCTCTATTGACCGTGGTTTTTTGTGCAAAATTCCCAAACCGTCCAACCCATCTTACCACCCAAGAGTGTAAATAATATTTTAAAGCGCTTTTTTGCTTCTGCCACATAGTTCAAGTTTGTTATATAAAAAACACATTGGATGTTTGTTAAGTTTTAAATATGCAAAGTTAAGTTTACATACAATTACACATTGTATATACACACAAGTGTTTTTTTATACATAAAATCTCATTTTAATTACCCAGCAAACACAAAATTAGAAAGTGAATTTAATTCATTATTTTAAGTGAAATTAATGTTCAATTGAAAATCCCATTAATAAGTTTAGCATTCTTAAAATCAAAAATAAAAATATATAAATAAATAAGCAAATTGTAAATTTATTACTACATACATAAAGTTAATAAATTCACAGATTTCTAATAATGTCTTAGTTTTAGATCTGTTTGTGCAAAATTAAAAATAGTGTTTGGGTTAAAGTTATTTTTTTTTTATTTGAATTCAGATTTTAAATTTATAAGTTTTTGATTGGTGCAATTATTTATTTAATAAGAAAATTTTGTTTTTTAAAAAGCTATTTTTTTTTCTTTATTGATCAAGTGGTAATTGAGTCAAGTTAATATAAGCAAATACTTTATTTGGAGCAAAATGTTTTCTCTATAGCTACAGAAAGATTTTTTATGTATAAAATTAATTGTTCTTATTTCTATAAATTTAGTTCTATTTATAAACTAAAACTGTCCACTGTGCCTAAATGAGAATGTCAGTGCTTGTTATTCTGATTAAACCATATTTTTTCTTTAAATTCATACATTAATTATTTTTGTTTATATAAGGACGTAACTGGTAACTATAGCAAATACAGAAAAGCATATATTTTCCATTACATTAAGATCTGGTGTACATGACTTTGCCCATTAACAGACATTACATATTCTTCGAAGCTAGTCTCAAAGCTCTTTTTTTTAACATAAATTACAGTCTCGTCGTCTGTAGTATTAAGAACTTTATTTTTATTTTCAATTTTTGTTAGATGTAGGCTTTGAAAAGGCAAGAAACACCTCACAGATTACCTAATGTCGTGGTAGGACTTCCATATGTTTTTCTTTTTTCTAAGCGATTTACATTGTAGCTATCAATACAAATTTACATAAGGTTTCTTTAGATTTGTTTAAAAATTTTAAATTTCACTCAAGTCTTGCTAGTGCTAGATTGCACATTCAGCCGTTCAAAAAACTTTTCTACTGCGCATCTACGTCGCAATGGAATGAAAATAGTGTGTTTGTTGTAAAAAGTTTAAGAGATTTTTTAGTTGCAAACGTTAATTTGTTTACGTAAAATATTCTATTTCTACGTCAAACAGAAGAGAGAAACAAACTAAGAAACCTGCGTAATGCGCAATCTTGCTTACTTGATTCATGCTACAATTCAGAAATAATCAGTTTGGTTTCTGATTAAGTGAATGATATCGTTGCTTTTAAGTTGTATACAACACTAGAGGCTGGAACCGACTAATTGTTTTCCTCTTTCTCTGTGAGAATTTAAACAATCAAGTTAATTGTATGGTTGCTTAGCTTAAAGTATGTAGTCGAAGCTAAACTTTATCCTAAAAGAGTTACGGTAAGGTCAGATTAGTCAGATTAGAACAATTTTTTCAATATTTTCTCACACATATCATTACGAATGGATATTTACAATATAACAAATGTGATATCTTACCTTTTTATTGAGAAGGATCTTGTATTTCTTAATAAGATTTTGAGAAGGACGAATGTTTATTTTCGTAATTTGGTGGTTACGTTTTTTGGTCAAATATTAAACTAATCGGACCGAACTCTAAAAAAACTATAAAGATAAAAATATGTAAAATGCCCTTTGTTTTTTGTTTTTTAACCTACATTTGATAACTACGGTTAAGATTAAGGTAATGCAAAAACACTACTAAATCCCGTCTCGTTTCGAAAAGACTTTTGTTCTCCTTTTTTTTTAATATTTTTTTTTTTTTTTTTGAAAATTTGATATAAATCATTTTTTCTTTAGCATCCACTTGAATGTTTGCTGGGTGCAAAAGATTCTTTTAACAGGTTCTTTCATAAACACAATGAGTAAACAAATATTTAAACCAAACAAGTACACGATTTTTAATTACACAAATGCAATCAGTCAGTCTGTCTGTCTTGTTATTAAATAATGTAAATTAAAAATTATTTATTTACATTGTCCATAGAAACGTTCTTATGAACACTTGGCAAATAAACAGAAACTTTTTAAATGTAATTAATATAAAAAAGTTATAATTATGACATTGTTGCCGGCTGGAAGACGAATAAATATAATTTTTAATTAAAATTTTAAGTTGAATAAAATTAGTTATTACAGAGTGTTTTTGTAAAAGCGCATTTCATAAAATTAAAATTTTTGGAAGATTAATTTTTTTTTCATTAACTTGACTTTAGAAAAATATCATTTTTGAAAAAAAAAATCTGAAAGAAGTCAGCTGAGCTCTACAATAAGATTTTTAACAATGCCGTTCAAGCAGAAATTTGAAAAGATCAATCATTTGTAGGATTCCCCTGTGAACCATGTGTCACTCAAAATGGTACTTTATTTTTCAAACTATTTTTATGTGGTTTTGTTCAAAATAAATCGACTGATATGGTTGAGCTTAAACCCGTAAATGCTTGAGAAGCAGTACCGCTAAGGTTAAATTTTCGAAAATTTCAAAAAACATATTCCGATTTATTTTTAAAGAAAGCCTACGGTATTGATGCAATCAAGAACCAAATTTTCATAGAGCTACCACAGGTGTCATTAAAGTAACTGTTTTTTTTTTTTAATACAGTTTTGCCTCTTAAGGATGGAGAATTTCTCTTGTTACCATAAACGGAAGCCAGGAAATAATCTCAGAAAAGTAGAATTATATACCCAGATGGGTCATAACTGTTTATAAAAATATTAATATATAAGCTAAGAGCTTTTCTGCGCGAGATCGGGCTTCAATTTGGATCCAGAAAACAACAAATTACGACTTAACACTTTGAATGCCAACCACGAATTAAATATAAGAATACGTTCCCTTCTAAGGTGTCAATTTAGAGCCATCTCGTACTCACTAAACCTGCCATTTTTGTTTAGTTAAGAATAATATCGTATTAAATCAGTACTAGTATCGATAAATGGCTGCTGGGAAGAGAACAAAAGGTCAAAGTAAACTGAAAACTTATTAAAAAATTTAAAGAAAGAGTAAATCATGCAATATATGAAATGGAAAAATTGATTTAAATGCATACTGGTTTCTCTAAACGAAACGCAGCGATTTCTATTACCGAAGTCAACTACGAGATAATTCGTAAGTCCCTTTTTTTCCTAAAAAAACATCATGTTTGCTTTTTGATGATACCTATGACTTAAAAAGTTTTTAAGAATGTTATGGACAAAATTTAATTTGTCAGCAGTCAACGTGTTAACAAACATACCAGTTAGTAGATGTAGTAAAAAAGCCTTCGGAGAAAAAAAATACTGTTCAGTAGTTTTTGTTGACATTTTTCAAAATTAATTATAAGTTAAAGTAAATTTGGCCTAAAAACATCTAGAAGCTGCTCATGAGACTAAAAAATGAGATTTCCCAGGCCTGCCCTAGGTAATTGTAGTCTGAGCCCCCAATAAACCATTATAAGAGCTGTTTTATACTTTCTGTATACATTTAACATTCTGAATATCATTCGTGTCCACATAACACCATCCCGATATACAGTGAATAAAGAAATATTAATAATCGTAAACGAACGCATATAACTTTTACTCTGCGGTGAGCAGCGGGGATCATTAACCGATTATTATCCTGGCTTTCAGAGGGTAAATACCTCGGTATTTACCTAGACAGACGGCTGATGTGGAAAAGCTAATGTGAAAGTGCTGTTGAGGCAAATAAAAAAAGCTTTTTGGCAGAAACTCTATGTGTCTTAAAAAAGCATGTTGATTCACTCATTATTGCAACGTAAGTATAAGAAAGCAAAGAAATAATTAATATTAGGCTCTGTATAAACATAGCATTATAGGATCTAGTAATGGAACACTGTTTCCGTTTCAAATTTAGTAAAACTTAAATGTGACAAAACAAATGATCCTTGCAGTAAAAGCACATTTGCAAACATTCGGAACGACCTGAACGTGAATATTTGAAAATAAATTTTCGTTTGTAAAATTTTTTCAAAATTCACATAAAAATTAACTTAACCCGAAACTAGTTTTGATTATTTATTTATAATATTCAACAGTTTAACTAATACTTTTATAAAAGAATTAAATTATATACAGGCACAGCACAGCGCGCAATCACACTTACCTTATAATAATCAGTATGAAATAGAAACAGCATTCGCTTTGTTGTGAGGAAAAATGTGTTGAAGGATATAAATAAGAATTGCATTCATGGCCATACCGATGGTTGGCAGAAAGTAAGAAAAAATGTATATGACAATTTGCAGAGAGAACAGCAGAGAAATGTGTTGGGTTGTGTGTGAACTTTGTCCAACCAAATTAATGTTGATTGATTATATATATTCGTGGTATTTTTATTTACAAAACTATTATGTCAAATAGATAGTTTTAAATAAGACAGATAGATATGAAGAATGCTGCTGGTGCATGTAGCGATCCAGAAAATTCTGCATTAAAATTTGCGGGAATACATTTGTAAATAAATTTTCTTTCTTAATTTTTTTAAAACTAAAATAAAACTTTAATTAATTATTTATTTTAGTTATTGATATTTTGCTGATAATTAATTTTAAGAAGCAATATAAATAAGAACAAATTATTTATAATATTTCAGAACAAAAAAAAAAAAACATATTGTATTCAATGATTGTTCTGTCAAAATTACTAACCATCAACTAAATTCTTAAAACTGACAAAAAAAAAGATAATACAGAAATATTAAATTTATGCATATGAAAATGGCTGTTTTACTTTAACATAATTACTATTTGAAATGTAATTTTTTTTCTTTCATAGTTTTTTCAACGTAAATATTTAAAGCGATTTTTTTAATTTTATTAATTTACTTTATTCGTGCATGATTCCTTTAAATATAAATATTTTATGATATTCGTATGAAATATTATTTACTGTGGGAAAGCATATCCATATGGCCATTTCGCTGATGCTCATCTCATATAGCTCAGTGGATTCTACCCAAATTTTGTATTAAAAATTAGAAAGTCTTATATTTAATGCCAAGTAGGCTAAATAAGAACTACGTTGAATCAACAAAGTAAAAAGACATTAAAAATATATTAACGAGAGAGAAGAAAAACTATCTGGCAACAGTGGCATTAGACGTATTCTAGTGCCCCTTTGATGTCAATCTGATTTAAATGTCCAATTGTTACCATACCCACTGGCTCTCCAGACTTTACTCACAGTAACATTTTCGTCAAGAATGCAATATAAACACATGTTTGTTTGTATCATATTGACAAATGCGTATAAAAACTTGAAGTAACATTCGTTTGCCCAATAGAATGCACAAATAAGTAAATCGTCATGTATTAACATAAAATACTTGTTGAAAAACAATGTTCTTTTTTACAAACACAAGTGAGTAAAACATAACTCTTCCGTTTCCTGCCTCGCGAATTCACAATTTCGAAAAAATGTTCATAATCACATGCATGTGTTACATCAAGTTCAACTAACTTGCCTGGGGTTGGCGGGTGAGGGTCGATGAGACAGGCATTGATAAAAACTATTATTTTAAAATTAGTGCAAAAATCAGCTGAAATGCTTTACCGCCCAGTCACAGTCATTACTTATTATAAACTAAATGCGTGTTAGAGCTTTTTCAAGTATAAATTTTAATGTTTCTGTGTCTGCGAGTCTGTGTGCGTATATTTAAATTTGAAGTGTATCGTCATTATTGTGGATAAAAGTTTTACTTACAGTTTGTATCAAAGCAACACATCGAACTTTATGAGCCTTCATAGAATTCATAGACTAAAATGTGTTTGTATGTTTCAATTTGTTAACAATTGTTAAACTTCCTGTATGGGAACGAACAACAATTCATACAAACATTCAATATTTGTTGGTTGTAAATATGCATCAGTGTAAGTGGGTGTGTTAATGTAAAAATATGTCATGTACACATAAATGACATGACATGTAGTCATAGAGAGTATCTGTCTGTTTTCCTATCAGGAATTAATGCACTCGAACACGAAAATATGTTTTGCTATGATATCTTTTGTTATTAATGTATTTTTGTTTTTGTAAGCCACTAAATTAGCAAAATTCTGTTTATATTTTTTTTAGCTGCCATAATGAAGTGTTTGAAAAAGCTAAATCGTGTTAAATCATTGTTTTGTTTATGGATGCGGATGAGTATGTAAGTATGTACGGATAATAGTTTTTATTATAAAAGCAGACGGAAATAGATCGTTACGCCACTCTATATTTGTTACTTGTTTTTGTTGTGTGACCAAATAAATCGATATTTAAGTTTATTATCTCGATTAAATTTTCTATATCACAAAACTGATGTACAATTCGTACATATGTAAGTATCGAGAACAGTGCCATTAACATGTGTGTGTTTAAACTTTTTTAGTGTTAAAAAAACGTCAGTGGTCCGTTTTTATATTCGAAAAATTTTCGTTAGCAAAATTTTTTCATCTACTTATTATTGCTTAAATAGTAATAATAATAATAATAATAATAATAATAATAATAATAATAATAATAATAATAATATAGGGGGAACCTTCAAACCTTCTATTTTCTTACAGCAAACAATATCGTTATATTCTTACCCAATTTACGTCGTCAAAAAATAAACAGGCAGTGCATATCCATATGGCCATGTTATTATCGATTAATATTCATCTGATACTTTAGCTCAAATATAGTTTATAGAACTCGAAACATTTAAGTCTTTAAATTTAATCAGTAGAGTTAAGAGATTGCAAAATTAAAAAAAAAATTCTAAAGCAAATAAACACAGTAATAATTGAAATTGTATTTTATTTTTAGTTTTATTGTATTCTGCTCCATTATGATGTTTTGTAGCCCTGATGTAGTAGAATCAACTTGTCCCTGCCAAAAACACTCTGATATTGCTACTTTTAAAATGAATATTATTGTCGGTAATAGAAATCATACATTTTTTGTCACGTTATAGTTTCGATTGTTTTTTAAAAGCATTTTATCTGCACTTAAACAGAATAGATTAGTTTTCGTTGGAAAGGTAAGATTTTATTTTAAAACTACGTCTTCGTCAGCTTGTCATTTCTAATTTTCGAATTAAAATTTACTTTTTGGTTATATGGATAATATTTACACAACTTAAGCTAGGTAAATGCGAAGAATGCTGATGAAGGATGTAGCGGCCCGGAAAATGCAGCATTACATTCTGGAAAACGTCTGCATACATTTGTAAATTGATATTTCTTTCTGAAAATTAAATAAAATTAAAATTTAAAAATGAACGTAAGCCTAAGAAGTAAATTTTAATTCATTTATAACATTCCACGGTTCAATCTCTAATTGAAAAAAAAAATTAAAAATTTTCTTAAAATTTTAACTTAGAAACTGACTTATTTTTACGGAAAAAAAGTATTCGATATTTAAACAAAAGTTCTATCGGAACTCCTCACAAATCACCAGTCTTACGTGATCCGTACACAAACCCACAGATAGAAAAAACTTCCTAAAATAGCTGTTTTTAATTCCATATTGATTGCTATCTACAGCAACAACAAATTGTTCAAAAAATATTTCATGTACAAAATGATCCTGTTCGAGTTTAATTGTATGTCGCAATAGAGTCTAAAGAACGTCTAAAGAAGATTTTCTATCAAAATCTAACTGACAGCTAAAATACTGCACCAGATAAGAAATGAATTTTTAATTTCATAAGAAAATGCAATTTAAAAATTTCGGGATGAAATCCTCAAATTCTAAAACCGTTTTAAAAAATTTGTTTTTAATAAGGACAATTTTTAAACTCTCTCTTCACTACTCACACCCTAAAAGACAAATCAATACACCCCAAATAAAATTGTTAAAAAGTGGAATATAGCGGAAGGAGATTCATTATGACCTTTGAAAAAAATACTTCAACATAATAAATTATCAAATAAACAGCAACAACAGCAAAAAAAAAGAAAACAACGGCAACCACAAATTTGCCCACTGAAAATACGGCGACAACAGTTACAGGAAATTGTGATTTACAGCTAAACTTTTGTACCGCCAGATGCCAGTATTCAAACATTCATACACTCACACATGCAAACATTCAAATACTAAATGGATTTTGATATTAGTTGTATATATGAGGGTACGAATAACGGTTGATTCTTTATTGGATCCCATATAAAAATACTATTGGCATTTTTTTTTTTTTTTGGTTTCTGCAGGGCAAAACACCATCCATACATTCACATGCAATTTGTGTTGGGAGCCGAGAGAGAAACAAAACACTTTATGACAATTGTCTATTAGGTGGACCCAAAAGTCTAATGGATTTTTATTAGAAGCCAGCAATAATATTCATGAGATCATCGAGTGTGTGTTTGCATCATTTCCATTTATACCGTTATTACGTTTTGAAAATCAATGTTGGAGTGGTTTAAGTTTTATTGAATTTTTATTGGAAAGCAATTTAAATCCAAGAGTTGTTTTTATTTCTTGCTTTGATTTATTATTTTATTGGCACTTGTACACCGTTTGTTTTGGGTGGGATTAATATTTGTTTCAAATTCCTTTAATGATTTAAATCCATTAAAACGAAACAAGACAACCAGGTGACGATGTCACATTATGTCTGTTACATTATTTTATCATTGTTTTGCATGTGTTTGAAGAACGATTTTTTGCTGTCACCTCTTGCTGCCAGTGACTATAATTAAATTGAGAACAAATCTTTAGTTATTGTTTCAGATAGGACGGATGTCAATCATATCATTTTTCGTGTCCTAAAAATTGCGTTTCAAGTTATAACAACCCCTTAAACTGTTGTAAATGTAAAGTATTTATTGTGTTTGTGTGTATAAAAGAATTTGTTTTTTTTTTTTTTTAATTTACATTGGATTTTGAGACACATCTGTGTTCATCTTAATTTTGTAGATTTTAACAACTTCTTTTAACATATTTTGACAGTGTTGACGCCTTTTTTTCTAGTTTGTGTTTTGTCTGCTATTTTTTCGTCATTTATTCTGACTACTTAAATCCACTAAAACAATTTGGCTCAGTGCTGCAAACAAGCTGTTTCAATTTACATTCACATTTAAATAATTGTTCAAGAAAATTTGTTGCGCCTTAAAAGAATGAAATCATCATATCACGACTGATGATTAAAATAATAAATAAAGTAAATTTTATATTTTCGGTTCAACGTTGCTTATTTCCATTAATTTTAGCCTAATGCCTTTTGTTGTCTGTTAAACATCGATTTAGAAAAAATTATAAAAATTTTTAAATATTTTTCAAATTAAATATTCTTTTTCTTCAGTAGACATTGGTCTACCTTACAAAATTTGCATAATATACGTAAGCCCTGAAGCGTGAGCTTATGCATTCAAAGGTGAGTCGTATTAGTTGAGTAGAGAGGTAAACAAAAGTTTGGCCCTCTTGTGTTATAAAAAAAGATAATAATAATAATAATAATAATAATAATAATAATAATAATAATAATAATAATAATAATAATAATAATAATAATAATAATAATATGGTTGTAATAGGAGCACAACAATCATTATATGTTCTCTGCAACAGTGCATGGTGGCACCGAACAAGTTGTATTTGTTTTCAACAATACTTAAGTCACGATAAACATTGTCTTGTTAACATTCAATCATTATATAGTTGCTATGCATAAAAAAGAAAATATGGTAAGTTTTAACTAAAAAAACTCGCACCACAAACAAAGTTTTATAACTTATTAAAAATAACGTCATATACTTAACCATAATATATTATTATTAATCAAAGTATGTTTGAGAGAAAACAAATAATGTTGGCAATAAAAAATATTTCGTTCTTCGATTTGGCAAAATACTCTTTTATCAGCTTAGTGATTTCTTTGTAAGCTATTGGTTTGTGCGAAGCGCTTAAAATTAAAATAGTTATCTACTGTTGGAAATAATAATATACAAAATATCAAAGCAAATAAAAATAAATAATAGATATTTTTGTGAATTATACGGCGTTTATACCATACAATTTTTCATGAAATTAGTGAGCCTAGTGAAAATCTGGACTTATTGTTTTTAAATAATTATGACGTGTTTACACTTTAAACATAATTATGTTTATACTTAACCATATTATTGTCATGCTAGGCAACAATATGGCTCCAAGACCATATTTTGCTCACAACCACAATATGTTGCTCTTAGAATGTGTTTTTTTTGTAGTTTTTTTAAGCTGGTAGAGCCAATTTATAAACTTTTTATTTGAGTAACATCGTCACTAAACTAGCAGTGGTTGGAGTAATAATGTGCTTATTAATAAACGATATGAGTTGCATAACCTTAACAGAAATTTTTTTAGTTATTTGCCAAAATAAGAAATTCTTTTACATCCGTTTTGTACGTTATCAAAAAGGAATATTCAAAAGAAATAACATCCCTTTTAATTTTTTGAGTTTTGTCTGCAGTTTTAAAATGTAAGGAAATAAAAAAATTCACACCCGCTCTTTGCACAAAAAAAAAACCAACAATAAAATGTTGTTTCATTTAAATGTTCGAAATATGTTTAAAACACAACTCTCTGTTGGTAAAAGGTTTAAATGAAGTGCTTGTACCGAAAATGAAGAAGGGAATTAGAGAACGAAAAGAAAAAATAAAAATAAAATACAAAATGCACTATGACCCACAAAAACATTTCAACTATTGTACACCATCAAGCTGATGATGTTGAATGATACTCCTGCGCTTTAAAAGAAGTGACGTCTAACATTGTTTGAAATAAGTAACCAACTAAGTGACAAGCTGGCAGGCGAGAAGGTTACCACTCTAAGGCTTTTTGGCTCAGGGAGTATTTTTTGCTTTTGTTTGCTATTGTGTTTCGAACAAATTCCATTTGAATTAGAAAATTGACTCTTGTGTTTAATCCTTTAATAGCTTTAACAAAATGTTAAATGTTTTTAAATTCATTATTATTAACATCCTTCAGTTTGATTTACTTTATGCATAAAAGGCGTTTTCAGCTCTTTTGACAAACAAATGAGATCAACTAATCACTACAATAATTCTTTTTTATATTAAACTCACATATGGAGCAATTTCTTCTTTTGTTTGTAAATCTGTTCTCTAAGTGTAAGTGAATATATCAGTTTACAAGAGTCACCAAAATTCATAACATATCAAAGTCAAAGTTAATAAATATCAAACACATAAAAAGACATAACGCGCACACACATACATATATATATAGTCCTAAGGGGGTAACACAGATATTGGTTCTTTTGGGAATACAGAGTACTTAACGATGGAAATATTTGTCCCTTAAAGTTGCTAAAGTTTGTCATTTACTTAAAATAGTGATGTGCAAAAATTAGTGAAAAGAAGAAAATAACACTAAGTAAAAAGTTGAATTATTTTAAAGAATTATCACTTGTATTAATAATGTAAAAAAATAATTATCTTATAAAATTAAAACAAAAATTGTAGAAAGCGTCTGCAAAAATTTGTTGATAATTTTTCTCTATTTATTGAACTTTTTTACAAATTAAAAAAAAATTCAAACAGTTTAACTAACGGTTTCAATAAATCAATAAATTAATTTAATTGTTAAATAAAATTACACGCAAAACACAGCGCGCATTCATACTTATTTCATGATAATCAGTATAATACTTGAGCATTGTCTGCAATGTTGTCGAGAAAAAAGAATATATGTATATTGCATTCGTTGTTCTACCGATGGTTAGCAGAATGCAAAAACCAACATGACACTCATTTATTTGAAAACGATTTATTTTGGAAAAAAATTCGAACCACTGAAGATACATAAAAAAAATTTGACAGGGCAAAAAAGAGATGTCTCTGTATAGAGCTGAGAACAGTCGGTCCCTTAGAGTAAAGGAGGCTTCTGGATGGGCCTCCAAATTTGGGTATCTCGGGCATATACATATTTGGAAATGTCAAAGAAAATTATTTTTAGCTCGAATGTCAAGATTTTTTTTTAATTTACTTAGATGTTGAAAATATTTATAACAAACATGTAAGTGTAGATTATCTATTTAAAATTGGGAGAAAATTTATTAAAATTTTTGTTTTTAAGTTTTGAACGACCCTGACTGTTGGCTTAGTGTGCTTATTAATGATCGAATCTGTAAGACGTTTTCTATGATAATTAAATTTACTTAAGCACTAGCAAATTTTTTAACCATTTTAAAGACAACCTTAGCACATAAGAATAAAATAAAAATGACGACAAAAATCATAATGGTTCTCCCTCCAGCGCTATCCAAACACACGCTATTTTGAAACAAAATTTGTAACTTATTTATTATAAATAAACAGACTTAAAAAAAAGGATTTGAGAGCCCCAGCAGCAGAGTTGTCTCTTTTGTAAAAAAAAAAAAACAATTTTTTTGACATTTTATTACCGTTTCAAAAATTTACATGTTAAAATTAAAAAAAAAAATACTTTTTATTTCACCGTTTAATCAAAAAGCTCTTTTATCTAAATATGTCCAAAATTTTGTAAAAATATTTTGATACGTTTGGATTTTTTAGCAATATAAATTTTATATATATTTTTCTCAAAAAACCACTTTTATCTGATTTTTTCGGTTTTTCAATTAAATGTCGTATAAGATTTGGAAGATAATTATTATAATATTGTTAATCTAGAAGTACTTGTATATCGAGCTTATATTCAAGCTATAGGAGCTTCCTTTACCTTGCCTCCTCCTGAAGTTTCTTTTTTCATTTTTTATGTAAAAACTAAAAATTTCGTTCACCGTTTGTGTGAGATTGCGAAAGGTTTTTTTAAATGTCGTAGAACAAGATGTGAAAGCAGATTAAGAAAAAAACTCTTACATTTACAATTAGCTTATAAAAATGTAAAAACAAAAAAGTTATTTTAAAATTCATCACTTTAAAGCAAGTCTTTGTATTTTTTAAAAATATTTAGATAAAAACATAGTTTTAGCAAAGTTCAGTCAAACCTCTACACTCAGTAACCTAAAATAACTTTCTGTGTAAATATCCAGGGTCTGCCAATAATGTTTGAAAAGATAAGACCATGTACAAACAAAAATTAGCAGTTGCGAGGTCACCCTTTATTTTTTTGAACTTATTATTGCTGACACAGTCAAACACAATTGGCATAAATTCTTCGCGTTTGTTAAAAATTGGCCATATACATCAAATTATATCAACTATTATGGCATCTTTAATTTCTAATTTTAGATACTTATACTGGATATAGTAATGGACATTCTATTTAATTAACAAGTGCTTGTAAATAATAATTTCAAGGATAGGACCATATAGGTGAAATTACATTAGTTTTGGATACACACTTTAATTTCTAATTTATGAAAGCAGACGCAGCAATAAAGGTTTTTCCTAATGTTAACTATCCGACTGTGACAGTTCAAAAGTTTGGCACTATACATTAAGCTACAACAACTATACGGACAAGCTTTAATTTCAAAATTTAAATTTTATACTTGCTGTTGTAGCAGACTTAGCATTATAGGTTTTTTGTAAATTTCATTTTTCTATCTACAAATGCACAGCGAATTCAATTGAGCAATGTCCGTCTTTCGATCCGTCCTTTTCCCAGGCCGAGCTAAGATAATGCAGACATAGTGCTCTCGGAGTATAGGGGGAACCAGTCCCATGGTGTGCAGGTGCCAAATATGGATAGACAAGTTCGGTACTTGTCGAAGTACTGACCAGTGTTCTTAAATATACTTGAGCGACAGGAATCGGTGGCCCATATAAAGAACCGCCCATCTCTGCAGCCGGTTATTGGTGAGGTCCCTTCGACGCACACATGGTGTCTCTTGGTTGAGGCCGGTATCCGCAGGGAAGGTGCGGTGTCGTTGCGAATGTGCTGTTATATTCTACAGACTATCCAATCGGTCTCCAAAATTTAAGCAAGAGGAAATTCAGGCTCCTGACAGCCATTTGCTTGAAATTGCAACTTTTTTAGTTACGCCTGCAGAGGCGCCTGCGCTAGTCGACGCTTTTTATTTCACTCAGTGGTAAAACTAACGTCAGGTTAGGTCATCATGGCTGGAACTGACGCAAATCTTGATCACACCTGTCCGTCTGTCCGTCGGTGTTAGTGCTGAAATCAACTTTGCAAAGGCGCCGATCAGATATAGTTACGAAAATTTTGCTATTGAAAATCAGATCCATATCATCCAGAAGATAGATCCCATCCCTTGAAGCGATAGGAATTAAAAAATAAGAAAAAAAAACGTCCAGTAAAAAATTGGCGCTCGCCCATATTTTCCAAGTTCTGGGCCTCTGAAATTTTTAATAAAAAGTTCGATTTTTAATAAAAAGTTCGATATGCTCATCATTTATCATTTTAAAGCTTTTGAAGAGATCTTTCAGGAAATACTGATTTTTTTGCTAAATCTATTAAGAGCTTATGACGTTTTTATGTAAAATTATGTACTCTGCTTAATTGTTTTTCTTATTTTTTAATTCTCTGCTATCCCAATATTTGTGTTTTTTTTTCTTGATAGGAGCTACTTCACTAAACTAGATTTACATACGTGGTGAGGGGTATATAAGATTCGGCATATCCGAATTGAAGTAGTGGCCCTTTACGGTTCAAAATGCACGTAATAATATGTATGTTGTAAAGGGACACCATTAAGTTTTCAAAACGGGACCAATCTATTAACATAATCTTTTAAATGAAGAAAACAATTTCAAAATCGGTTAGGGAATGCCTAAGAACTGCAGGCACAAATATAAGCAACATTAAGACGAATTAATAACCTTCTTCTTTGCCTTGGTTAAGTATTCTCTGAAATTGTGATCTTTTTAAGGAATAAACAAAATAACATAAGAATCTGTATGACTTAAGCTATAATAATTATGCTGTAGATGGACATCAGTGAATTAAAATATTAGAAGTTTTATTGGAAAATAGAATTTGAAAATTTTCTGACATTTTTTGTGCAATAATAATAATTTATTATAATTTAATCAATCGAAAAAAAGAAAAGAAGTTACAAAGTGTAAAAAAAGATTTACAGAACACCTCTCAACTGTGCAGATGTTTAAGCACAACCCAGTTTTTAACACTCATGCGGTGAGGATATTGAGACGCTATGTCACTGCTTAAGTTTTGAACAAAAAAGATTCGTATATTTTGCAGGTAATTGAATGTCTAATTTAACCACCTATACAGTTTAAAAGTAACTGAAAAGTATTACAGGAGCACAGCAAAAAATCACCTTAAAAAGAACTTGCCATATAAAGACTTACTTCGGTGATTGCCAGAGAATCTTGCAAAACACATAAGGAATTAATAATTGAAATGGTTCTTTAAGATAAAAGAGAATACCTTAAAATACACACTAATGATCATTATTATTTGCTGCAATTATCAACGTAATAAATTCTCAGTAATTGATTATAAAAGTCTCATGCCTTGATAAAATCATTCGGTTGGTAGTCCAGTTGGGAAGTCCTTCCGTCAAAGATGCTTAATTCCACACTCGGTTACCTTTTCTGAAATTTTTTGCTAGGGATATTTGTAAGTAATGTTTCCACCGAACATTTTCAAATAACAATAACAAACGTTGGTATAGAATTTCGGCTTAGTAACGAAGCTCTGCTAATGCAGTTAGAACTCTGGACAGTGGCATCTAAATAAAATTAATATTTCGATAAGATCTTATCTCACTTCTGCTATAGAGTAATTTTAGCATAATAAATTATTTAGTCCTTTTCATAACATGTGCTAGGGCAACAATTTTTAAGATTTGTTTCTAATATTAATGGAAAAAGGAGCTAGCGATGATTCTATATACAGATAAAATTTTTGTCTTAGTTCCCTATGGCCAACAAGTATTCGGTAGTGGAAGCTCTTTGATAGGTGCCTCAAATTTCTCAATTTTTAAAGTTAGAAAACGTATGAATGTATGACAATTAGTTAAGACGAAAGTGTTTCAATTGGAGCTTTGAAAATATTCAAACCCATGATATAACATCAGCATTTAAATATTCACGTAAACTGAGCTTGATTCCTTCAAAACTAAATTTTTCATTACTCTCTTACGAAATTTCCTTTCCTGCGGAGAAGACATATCCATATGGCAATTTAGCTGTTGCTTACACTGCTCATTAGTGTTTATTTTCTGGTAAAGCGATAATATTACTAACCTGACTGATGTAAGAAAACATTTTTTAGGATAAAGCATAGTTAACATTTAAATCATATTTTCTATATTTTTAATATAATAAAACTGTAGCAAGACCGTTGTCGGTACAGATATTCATTGATTTGAAATTAAGAAACATTATGTTGTTTTTGTTCGTTTGCCTGTGCACCCATAAGGTGCCTTTGCATCCGCGTTCGAGGAACAGAATTGAATTTTGCTGATTGAAAACTTAGCACCATCTTTTATTATGTAAAAAGCTTTCTAATAATACACACAGAAAAAAGACTGGTAAAAATTCCATCGATTGTTCAAGATTCAAATAGGAATATAATAATTTGATTTTTATTATTAATAAATTACAATCTTGACTTATTTTTTATTTTAAAAGCTAACATTTGATATTTGCCTCTAAATGTTGATTGCAATACCTTTCAAAATAGTTAACCTGACCGATTTGTATCTTTACTAAAATCTATTCTATTAAATGGAAGATGCAACTAAACTTATTCAGCACATTACTACTGAAAACTGAAATTTGGCAGTTAGAATTATAAAAATCAATTGTATCTTCTAAAATAGAAAAATTTTTGACGTACTAAAAATAAAATTTGTACACATTATACAAAAAATCAACAATATTTCAGTTTAAAAGAACAAAGATTTTTTCAAAGTGGTAAAAAGTTCTTGAACGTTGTATGGTGGTAATTTTAAAATTATCTCACAAAGCCATATGTAAATAAAAGAAATTTAAAAGTGTTTAATACTTTTCACAGAGGCAAGACGTGCGGTATAGGATGGCAAGTTGAAGAAACTATATGAAAAAGGGTATCATGATTTTAAAGAAGGAGTTGATTTAAATAAATCTTATCGCTGTAATTTATTTTTTTAATAAAAATAAATATAAAAAAAATTATATTGTTTTATTTAATTTACAATAATATTCTATAGTCACCCAAGAATCATTTTAAAAAATAGTTTTGAGTGCCATACTCATTCAGTTATTACAACCGAATTCAAGATAATACACACAACCGGCAAAATTCGATTGGCAACGAATTCGGTTCCCACAACGAATTTCTTTTCTCTGTGTAGAACTTAATATTATTGTAACAGTTTTAAATTGAACTAAGAGTAAAAAGACAGCAATTGGATTTACTATAACTATATGACTATTTCGGACAAAAACAATTAACTTCTGACAGTTGCTACAAAACTTATCACTCTAGTAATGGACGAAAAAACCGTATACGTTTAAGTCGGATGTATATTTTATAGCAGCTGGCGACTTAGTTGGAAGTCATGAATTTTGGCGGTCACGGTTTCTCAATTCAAAAGGTTCCGAGTGAAGAAGCAACTGGTCAAAAGAAAAGAAAAAATTCTTTGTCATATATAATTAGAAAATTAAGGGGTACCAGTCGCCCGGTGTGCAGGCACCAAACCTAAACAGAACGGATAGGTACTTGTCAAGGGGCTGCACAGTGCCCTTAAAGAGACGGAAACCGAAAGCTCATATAGAGAGCCGTCCATCTATATAGCCGGTTGTTGGTGAGGGTACGTGTGGCGGCTGTTGGTAAAGGTCGGTGTCCGCAAGGATGGTGCGTTGCCGTTCCGCATATGCTGTTGCATTTAACATTTGGATAGTCTTCAACCCTCAAACCAGGGGAAGAACATGGTACTGCAAGCAATGTTCTTAAAATTGCAACTCTGTTGACTATGCATGCAGCGAGCGCTATTTGACGCTTTGTATTTCATTTAGTGGTAAGACCACTGTCAGTTTATGGCCACACGGCTAGGTATTGACGTGAATCTTTATCGACTGGATTTTTATCGACGAGAGAATTAAGTGGCTAAAACGCCACAAGATGTAGATGTTTTTATTGCAAAAGTTCTAATAATTTTGAAATAGGCCAACATGCAACACTTAAGAAAGCTTTCTACACGGAAGCTTACAATTTAGAATTTGCTTGGAACTAGCAAACTAAATACATGTCGAGATATTATTATTTTGAAAACTCCCTTCTTATTCTCTGTTGTTTACGTTTTCCATCCTTTTAAACCTGTTCCAGAAACAAAATTTTGGTAGGTACTTTACACTCTTCTTTAAGAACTTGTTAAGTTTTTAGTTTCAGTAAATGAATAAATTGGTGGTTTAGTTAACAGGTTTACTGAGGCCTTAAGATAAACAAATTTCTTTTGTGCTTTTTTCCACTTAAAAACAAAATCTTCCACTTCCAATTTTTTTTTTTTAACCAATTGTATTTATCACACGTAAAAGTTTGAAAATACAAAATTCTATTCATTATTTAAAATGTTTCTAAGTGAAACATTGAATTGCCATCAGATGGAAACAAATTGAATATTTGTCAACGAAAAAAAAAAAATAGAAAATAAATACGTTGGTAAATGAAAATACTTTTTACGACAAAAGCAAAAAAAAAATCCATAACCACCATTCAACAACCACATGTGAAAAATTGTTATTCGCTTCCCCTTGCTATCGGATTAAAACATGTTTCGTTATTGCAAATAAATGAAATTTGCCAGAAGTGAGGTGTGAGTAGTGTCAATGAAAAAAAAACTTGTAAAATTCTTCAAGTTGTTGGTTGGGTTGCTGCCAGTAATGGTGATGTCAATGCTACACACAACAAACACTACTTTGTTGTATGCAGAACGTGTAGTTTCTTTATAAAAATTTCTTGTGCTTATTATGCTTATTGTTGTAGTTTTTATTGTTATTTTCTCGTTTTCTTTTAAATTTTCAGACCAAATATATGAAATTGTTGTTTTTGTTATTGTCGTTCACATTCATATTCATACGAGTTGTGGCGGAAACGGAAATACGCCAACTTACGTAAACTAGTCGTATGTGAAGCTGCCTGGCTGGGTTGCTTTACTCTTGTAAGTGTGTGTATGTGTTTAGAACTGACGTTATAGGTTTATGTTTTGGTTGTTTTCCATTTAATAACATTTTCATTTGAAATTTTCCAACATGTCTAAAAATTCTTATGCTTTAAAATTTATGTTTTTAATGCTCTGCCGTTTGCGAGTGTTAAAAACAAATTTATTTGAATGTTGTGCCTTTTTGTTGTCGTTGTTATTGTTATTGTTGATGTTTTTGTCGTCTTTTCGTAAAATGCTTTTAATAATCATGTAGCAGCAAATGTAACTGTCTGCTGTATCAACGACTAATATTCGTATAGAATTTTAGGCAAAAAGTAGAAATTTTATTATTGCGAAAACGGAAAATTGTTGCTGTAATTTCTTATGCCTTTATGTTCTTGTGTCTTTAGAAAATTATGTAGTGTTTAGCAATTTATTTGTGTGCTGATTTCTGTTATAACCTCTTCCTCAACATTCTAGGTTTTAAAGGAGCAGAGGTATTTTGAAACATAAACACTCTCATTTCTTGTTTTATTTCTATTAAATGTTACATTCTTGCTATTGGAGTTGTTTGCATGTGTTGCCAACTTTAAAGACATTTAACATATATTTGTCATTAATTAAATGGCGGTTGCTAGTGTTATAACAAATTCAAATTCTTGTTTCCAAAACACGCACATACCCTTCCACTTTTAACAAAAATTTTTAAATTAGTCTGGCTTAATATCAAACGAAATATTGCTTTTACTTTTGTATTTTTTTCGGCTTAAAAACCAGTCTAATATTTGAGTTTATATAATTTTTGTAAAAGTTTTTTAATAAAAATTATATTTTTTATTGTAAAATATTTTATTTTTTATTCTGTGTTATTTTTGCGCCACCAGCCATACGGCTGTGATTTAATTGCATATTCATAATGAATTTGAATATTCATTCAAATATAAACTTTTGTAATTAAACGAAAAACTAATTTCATCTAAAATTATTATGGTTGGGCGTTTGTAGCTTCACACATTTTTTTTATTATTTTTATAACTTTTTATAGTTAAAACAAATAATAATAAATAGTCTTGCATTGTACTTGTCGCTTCTATTTTTTGACGCTCACATTAATTTGTTGATTAAAACGAGAGAAAGTTAATACTGATTCGTGACATGGCTGTGCAAGTGCTCGATAAAAACGTTAGTGAGGGTGAGTTTAGCACAAAATTTGGTTAAATTATATGTTTTGAAATCAATGAATATAATTTTAATATATTATTAGGTTTTACTTACTTGCTGTACTCTTTTAGTTTCAAAATATACAAATGCCAATTATTACTATTGCTGTTACTTTGCTCACTTAGCACTGTATACTGTTATGGACAGTCAAGTAATCTGTTCGAAGTTTTATTGCCATACAAGATCTAACAGATATGACGTTTCTAGTTTTTCCCTTATACTCGTATTAATATTAATATGAATATAAGCTAATTAAAAAGGTTTGAAAAACAACTCAAAGATTTTGCCTTTTGGTTTGTTAAATGTAAACTTTAATTAATATTTTTATGTTTTTGTAAAACTTTTTAAAAAAAGATCAAGATTATTTCAGCTTTATGAAGACTTAAAATTTGCTTATAAAATAGTGTAATATATAAACATACGACATCATATTTATTTTATATAAAAAATAACACTAAAAAATAAATAAATTAATATTTAATAACGGATATTATTTTTCATTTTAGGTGAAAAGGCTGTGCAGGAAAAAGCTTGTCTTCTTGTGATATATTTTGACATTATTCAAAAGCGACGCCATAAAATACATTGATTCTGCGACTTTGTGATATTTAAACTGATTTAAAATGATTTTTTTTAAATTCTGGATATGAAGTTTAAATTTGTAGAAAATTCATTTATCGCATTCTTTTAATTTTTTTAGTTAAATAGTGCAATAAATGGCATCGTTACAAAAAAAATCTGTTGAGATAAAAAAAATTCACTTTATGAACTGAAAATTTTTAAATCATAATTAATTTTTAGTGCCTTTGCTTTTATTAATAAACAAAAAATAGTTTAAAAATATCTCAAAAATTAGTGCAATACAAATCGTAAATATTTAGTGAAAAAAAAAAGAAAAAAAAACCCGACTTCCAAGCAGACAGATTTTAGAATGATATTTCTTTAGGAGCAAAATATTAATACAGATTAAACAATAAAATTCACCAGTTATGTGGTTACCCTTTATTTTTTACACTTTTTATTGCTGACACAGTAAAACAAAATTATGTTCAAAATATTGGCCATTTACATTAAATTACAACAAGGGCACCCTTTAGTTTCTAATTTTAAACAACATTCTGTCTAATTTTTAAGAGTTTGTCTGTTACGCTTTCAAAGGTAGTGCAATAGGTCATCAGTTTTAGAGAAAACCTTTAATTTCTAATTTCAAGTTTGTTACTTGTTATAGCGGACTAAGCAATAGAGGTTCTGTGCAAATTTTAATCAACTGTCTACACTGTTCAACAGTTTGCTCATATACTATTTAAACACCCTTTAATTTAAATTTTAAATATTTAAACTTCTTATTTTACCAGACAAATTAGTGGACATCCGTTTAATTTGCAAGTATTTGTTCAAAAGATAGGGTCATATTAGTCAATTTACTTCAAATATGGAAACACCCTTTAATTTATAAATTCAAATTTTATGCTTGTTGTTGTAGCGCACTTAGCAATATAGGTGCTATATAAATTTCAGCTGTCTGTCTATAACGGGCAAAAAGATTGGCCCAGTACATCGACTTACATCATCTAATGTGACACTCTTTAATTTCTGAATTCAAATTTTATGCTTGTTGTTGAAGCGGACGTAGTTGTAAACTTTAGCAATTTGTCTATAATAGTTCAAAAGTTTGGCCACATACATCAACTATTGGGTCACCCTTTAATTTTTAAAATTAAGTGTTTATACCTGTTGTTATAACGGTCATGACAATCGACATCCTGTCTTATTCTCACTCGCTTGTCTATAACGGTTCAAGAAATAGGCGCATATAATTCAATTAACGTCATGTACACCCTTTAGGTCTTAGATTTAGTTTTGTATTACTTTTTGATATTGGGAGCTATTATTTCCGTTCAAAGAGGTGCGCATAATCTACAAAGTAATAATGTTTTTTCAAAATCGGCTTAGAAATGATTGAGTTCTGAAGGCAACATTAAGTCGAATTTATAATTTCCTTCTGCAGGAAATGCAAAAACAAAATTGAGTTTTTAATATTCACCCAAAATACGGAACGCGCATGCAAAATTATTCACTTTATAATAATAATTAATATATTTAAGTTTTAAATACTTGGTGATGTTTTATAAGTTTTTAGAGACAAAAAATAGTGCTGAAAAAACAAATAAAAAATATTTAAATGGGGCTGGAAATGGAAGCTTAAGAAAAGCATAGCCAACTATATTTGTTGTTGTATCTATTTTACTGGAGAACTATTTAATTTGAGTTTTAGTTTATATAATGTAAATTAAACAAATTACATAGTCTTTTTCAACAACCGCTTGCTACTGGCATCTTAAAGAAAACAATTCTGGTTGATTCACCTTCCTATTAAATTATAAGCGAAACATTATTTACAGAAAATATCACAAAATTGCAACAGAAGAAAATATGTTCGAATCAGATTGCAATATACATATTTCATAGTAAAAGAAAAATGCGCAAATTTCGTTATCTTTGAAACGATAGTGGACCAACATCATAATTTTTAAATATTTATTTGATATAAATAAATTAAAATTTACTTTTTTTGGCTTAGGTTCAATTTTTATTTTAATTTCTAAAATTTTTTAGAGAAACGAAGAATTTTCAAATTTATGCGGACGTTTTCCAAAGAAAAGAGGTAGAATTATACGCTAGCAGAATGTACTGTAATTTATATAATATTTAAAAGAAATTCATAGTTTGTTCATGTAATGAGTGGTGGCACAATTTCATGAGAGCACTGCTTAGCCACATTGACCATATCAAATCTCTTGACTTATAGAAAAGTTTTCGTTAACATGCAACTTTCAAGAAGCTTATTCTGAAAGACATAAAATTTATATTTTTGAGGATACAGGAAAATTGATTATGAAGCCACTTTTATATAGAAAAACCATTTGAAAACATCACATGCATTTTAAAAATATTTTTAACAAATGAAAGCTCCTTATTCTTCTTATATTTTGTCGTTATTTGATTTTAAAATAATTATACCCTACTAAAAATTATTGAACACATTTTTAAAGATTATTATATAAACGTTTGTTTCATTACATATGTATGTGTGTATGTATATGTAAGTAAGTACAAATAAATTTCAATTTGTTTTAAACACACTAAAATAATAATATCAGACTTCCTTTATTTCATTCGACACAAACTAATTGAAATCAACAAAAAGCATGTGTCAGCAGGAAAAAGCAGTTTATCTCACATTTATTTCGTATTATTGAATTATTAATACAATGACATTTATTAAATTTTCAATTAACATACATTTCCTTATGACATCGACAGCAGAATTGTTTTTCCAAATGAAAGATGTCAGAAGAAAAACAATAGGAAACTTGTTAATAAACGAAGACAGGATAAATAGATTTCTAAAGTTTGTACGTATGTGTGTATGTGTATGTGTTTGTACAGCCCCATGACAAATGTTCTCTACAAGTTTAAGCATTTCTAGTTAAAAGGGGAGATTTAGAAATGAAATATTTGGCTTTAAGTGGTAAAAATTAATAATAAATGCAAAGGAAGATAACAATAATATTGCTAGCGGATATTGCGAATTACTTTTAAGCAACAGGAAACTGAGAGCTTACATAAACATATACAAAGAAATGGAAAAAAAAAATTACTAAGAAAATATATTTTAATTGTTGATATTGCTTTTATCTATAAATTTTCTATTTTGAGTATTAAATCTGGTAAGGAAAAAACATTTTCTTATACAATAGGATAAATCGATTTGTATGCGACCACACAAAAAATATTTACAAAATCATTTAGCAGAAATGTAATATATGGACAATTATAAGAAAGTCATGGGTCAGAAATGTATTCACATGAAGATTTATATATGACGTGTATTGACAATATACGATATATTAATTGAGAAGTCCCATCAAGTGCAAAACCCAGTGTACATGTGTACATCGTTGTTGTCTAAGTGAGCGTTATTAGGGACTAATTGGCGATTAAATTACAATTTGTGCAGTTGTATTTTAATGACATTATTTGAATTGCGCTGTGATGTAACTTTAAGTGCTTCATTTTAAAGCCAGTCGTTAGCAGAAACCCTAAGTAAAAGTGAAATTACTTTATATATATAAATACCTTACAACGTGTTGTCCACATTATTTTGAAAACGTTGAAATAAAGCCATGTTTGTTCGTGACATTTGATTAAATTCTTTCCCATTTCATTACATTATTTCATGCTGGTGTTACCTTACCGGAGCTAATCTAAATTCCCTTCCCTGTCTGTGGCCTAAACATTGGTCTTATGCTTGCCAAAGAAAGTTTGTTTAAAATTGTCTATAGATTACGTTGCTGTTATAGAATTTGCAAAAAATAAATCAGATATTCTTTATTATCAAATTCAAAAAATAAATCAGATATTCATTATTATCAAATTCTGGGTCGGGACAAGGCATCCGCGTTAGCATGCTCCGAACTTCGGAGATACCTAATTTCAAATTGATACGCGATTAGGATAATGGCTCAATGTTGAATTCTATGCGCTGTCATTATTGGCAATTGTTTGTTTGGACTAAAAAGTGTTACACAAGGGCTTATGGTCCGTTACGAGTACGAACTTGCACCCATACAAATAAATATAGAAACGCTGCACGCCAAAAACAATGGCCAATGTCTCTTTTCCAATTTCGCTATATTTCTGTTAGTGTTGATCAAAAGCTATTGGTTGCTCTGTTCCATCTGGGAACAAATGAGAGATAACGGGGCCCACTCCATAGGAAGAGGCATATGTTGCTGGGACGATGGGAAAATGTTCTTAAAAATGAGCCAACTCAGTAGCTTGCACAATATAGTCATTAGGTGTTTGAAATGCAGCTTGTTGTTCCTTTCCCCAAATACGCTTTGCATTTTTTTACGTAGTTGATTTATAGGCGCTGCAATTTGCGAAAAATTTGGTTTAAAGCTATTATAATAATTATCCTTTCGAATAACGGCTTCAACTTCTTTAATATTTCGTGGAAAAAGAAGATCTCTCACTGCACGAACTCTAGATTCATCCGGAAGAATACAGTTTGCACTTACATGCCGTCGAAGATATTCTATTTTGCTTTTTAAAAAGTCACATTTTGACTTTTTAGATTTTATTCCGTGTGCTCTTCCATGTTAGACGCAGAAATAATGATGTCATCCAAGTAATTACCAAATCCTTCAATCCCTTGTAATAACTGCACTTCCGATATCATAAGGCATGCGGTGATATTGAAATAACCCAGCTGGTTTATTCACAACCAAAATACTCTTGGATGACTTATCGAGTTCTATTTGAAGGTAAGCTTCTCTTAAATCAATTTTCGGAAATATTTTTTTATGAAATAAAGATTCACGAGATGGCAATGGGTATTGTCCGATATCAATGTGATTATTAACAGCAACTTTGATATCGCGGCAAACACGAAGAGTACCATCTGGCTTTGTAATTAATACTATTGGTGAAGCCCAATCACTAAATTTAATTGGCTTCTAAATACCAGCACTTACCAGTCTTTCAGCTTCCTTTTTAAACGTAGGCATTTGAGCGAATGGCACTGATCTACTCTTGTAAAACGTAGGTACGGCATTATCTTCTAGAACTATACGAGCTTTAAACGATTTTATAGTGCCAATGCCTTCTTCAAATACATGTTTATGTTTTTCGCAGACCTGCTTGCATTTTTCGTCGGCTTCATCAACTTCTACATATGCGATTTGAATAATTGCAAAACCAAATTCTTTAAAAAGATCTGCCCCAAACAAATTGTCCCCAACTTCAACATCCGTAACAACTAATGGTACCAGGCTTTCCTTATCACCACATTTAATTTTTGTTATTAGTTGACCAAGAATATTCAAACGGGTACATCCATAAGCAAAATGCGATTTTTTATAGTTCTCTAACTTAGGTTTTTTTTAACTTTATATATGTTTTCTTGATGATTACTGACGTTGAAGCACCAGAATCTTATTGGAATTTTATAATTTTGTCAGCAATTTGCACAGCAATAAACATTTTGTTGTTTTCATTTTTTTATTATATCAGTTATACTTAATATATGATCACTAACTTCGTGAGTTTTAATATTATTGTTCGTATTGGTTTTAATTTTATGTTTAATCGAATCATTTAACAAACAAACAGCGGCTATATGACCCTTGTTATGACATTGATGACAAACAACAAACCGAAATCTGCAACTATCCCTTTCGTTAAATATACCGCAACCAGTACATGAGTTATATTCTTTCCTTTTATTGTGTTTTGACATGTTTATTTTGGACAAAACTTACATTTGAAAACCATTCTAAATTCTCTTCCTTGTTTTCTTTTATAACTTGTATACTCTTCGTTGTAGCTTTGTATGATTCCGCAATTAGTAGAACTTCAGCTAGTGTCGGCTGTAACTTTTGCATAGCAGAGATACGCACGGCATCATGTGGTGTATGCAATATTATCATGTCACGTATCATTTCATCGGTATATTTTTTAGCAAAACTATTCAAACTGCAAGTAAATTTGCAACTCCGCGCAATTCCATTTCTGCTACCCACTCTCTGTAGGTTTGGTTTGGTTTCATGATAAGCTTATGAAATTCGTAGCGAGTAGCAACAATATGTACTTTTGAAGAAAAATTCTCCGTCAACTTCGCTGTTATCTCATTGAAGGTTTTATCTTGCAGATTTCACCAACAATTACATTTTTCAAAATTTCAAATATTGCTTTTCCACTCCCAGCCAACAAAAAAGATTTTTTCTGTTGTGCATTATTTACCAAATATGCAGCAAAATGCTGTTCTAACTGTTCTATATACAAATCCCATGGCTGCACTTCTTTATTAAATGAATGGAACGCTGGCACATTTATGCTTTTTTTCTACGGAAGCTCTAGCTTGAGAAGCTCCTAACAATGCCTCCATCCACTGCGTTTTTTCCTCAATTATTTTAAACGTCCAAGCTTGCTGTTGGATCAACATCTCTTTTAAAATATCGTTTTCTTTAACCATTTCTATGTACACACGTTTTTTTTAATTCTACCCGCTCGTCGCCAATATGTTGTGTTTTATGACAAAACAAAAATATATATAAAAGGAAATACAAGGTATCACAATTTACAGTGGTATCATACAAGACCTGTTTAATCCAGTTTTTGAAATGTAAACTCCCGCACCAGTATCCATATTCATCTTAGAACTACCCATCAACCCCCTTGTAAAGTTTATCTGATTCCAACAAGCCATCCCTGCTCAAAATTCAAGCCCTCAAAAAAGTTATTATCCCCAAGTCCACTCCAAAGCTTGCCAAATTATTGTGCAAACTGATGTTCAACTCCATCTAAGAGCAAAAAAAGCAAACCTTGAGACGTTGGTAAAAATTTCCCATGAAATTCTATTGTCAAAGCTCCCCACCAGACAGCATATCCATACGTTACCTCACAGACGAAGTGTAAACCTAGTTTACTTCTTTTTTTCGCAGTTCCCAATAACTTTCTATAGAATTCCTTTAGGTATAGTAGGCATTAGAAACTTTTTTTGTCTTCGTTGTGTGTTCCTGGTACAGAGTAATTTGCTATAGACTCCATGGTACTTAGCTCACTCATCAGTTTTAACTCAACGCTACCGAGGCTTGATGGTCTATCAACTTAAAAGAAAAAAACCAATAGTGAATTGCTCGTGTTATCCCCCAGTCTCCTCCTCAGGGACCAGGGAAAGGTTTTACAAGTGCATTGTGCTTGACTTCACTGATTGTGGAGAGAAATATCGCCTCCACCAGTAATACCACATCCTTTGCGCATGCAACTATCTCCCAAAAGAGCTTACTAATATCATACTCGATGCTCCGTCAATATCCAAGAATGCTGCCTATAATCCTAACCTCTCTCCACCATTTGAGAATGATCCATTAAA
Organism: Cistogaster globosa; assembly: GCA_937654795.1. Taxonomy (NCBI): domain Eukaryota; kingdom Metazoa; phylum Arthropoda; class Insecta; order Diptera; family Tachinidae; genus Cistogaster; species Cistogaster globosa. Next base: position 61,946,735 of record OW569405.1, on the reverse strand, counting down.
TACAAAAAAGCCTGAAAAGCAATACTGAACATGCCGCGGTTTTCTTTGAGCACAGGTGGTCTTTTCCAAGCCGGCATAAAAGCTGACATAAGGCTTGGTAGCTTCGATCTTGGGTGTATCGCACTGACATAAGTAAATACGAGTACAAACGGAATTGTGTTATGTTGTTTGGTACACATGACTTATTTGAACTGATCTACTGCCAGTTATATACGGTTGACCTTGAGCTGAGGAATCTATTTTCATTACTTTAATATTTAATAGTAATTTATTGCCGTATATTTTTTAATAGGGAAACAAGAAATAAATTAGCGCCTTACATTTACTTTTTAAGGTTTTTATTTTTCCATTTAGAATTTACATCTGCGTCATTCTTAATTGTAGCTACAAGGCAATAAAATTAACCCCTTCTTCACGTGTAATTTTATATTAATTTGAAGTCACTTTTTTAAAATTGTAATAAATTTTGTTTTTATTTTAAAATTAGTTCATTTTCAGGTCTATAAAGGAAATATGTTCTTTTTTTCTGCTAAAAAGATTAAGAAGAAGAGAAACAAGGACTAAAAGAGTGACAACATGTTGTACAAGACAATTTGTAGCAAATGTTACACAATGACTTTATAAAACACCGAAAATATTGTGTAAAATCACAACCCGTTCACACTTACATACATTCATGTTACACATATTCGTACATTCCCAACCACTCATGTATCGCCTGTGTAAAGACGATAATAAAAATTGTTTTTGTATTAAATTTGTTGTAGCTGTTGTGTAATAAACACAAAGAAAAAAACAGCAACAATAAATGACGCAGCTTTTACTTAAAAATCACTTTCGATTCATATACAAAAAATTATCAGGCACACACTTGTGCACATACACAAACATGGAAAGAACTGCTCGGTTAAAAGCTTTAAAAAGGATTAAGGATGTTCATTTATTTTCTAAACAACTTTTGAATACATACTTTTTCTTTCGTCACGGTCACACAACGGCATTCTTTTGTACGTATCCAACATACACATGCACAAGTAGTGTTTGATGGTGCCAAAACAAAAGGTGTTAAGAATAAGAGCGTAGTGTGAGTTTAGTGCAGGAATAATGTCGTCTACTGTGTTGTTGTGATTTCGTTTTTACAATGATGTTTAAAGTTAAAAGTTTTATTGTAAATGAACATGTTTCAGTTGTTATCGTTTTGTGTTAGATTGTATGTAAATCGATTTGTTACATTGTTGTGTGTAAGTGTGTGTGTGTGTTACAGCATGTCTTAACAATGTGAAAGAGTTGTTGTTTTCAATAAAGATTTTAAAGTAACCCCATCCTAATATCAACTACATCATCTCATGCCACACAAATTTTATTTCGTACGCTTTGATTTAAAATATATTTTGCAAGTGTTAGATCCAGTTCGTGTTCACTCAAAAAATAATGCATGTTCTAAATTAAAGAAGATTTTTTCTTCAGTATTACTTCTACCATCGAAAGGTTACAATTTTGCTAATTTAAATACAAATATGCTTGAAATGTCTATATTGTTTTTGCTTTAGAATATTATTAGTGTTTTCTCTTTTCACACGTACGTGTTCCTTCGATTCGAAATGTCAGCACATCAATTAATGCTCTATTTTTCTTACTCTCTGGCACTGGGCAGATTTATTCGGGACGTTTGAAACGCTTTTTTGTTAAACAGCTATTCAACAGCAATTATGTTTTTTTTATACGCAAGACTCTGGTGGGTTTTGAACCATGTTCTCCAGTTTAACAAACACGCAAAAACAGTCCATGATTGTTGTACATCTCTTGTCAAAATAGTTTTATTTGCACGGAAATGCTACGAAAGTAATTTCATGTCTGCAAAAGCCAGAACACTGAATAATTTTTAAAAGAAGATATTTACACAGTATATTTTTTATTCTATTATTTATTTTATTTCATAATAAAATTTTGAGAACAACAAATGAAAAGTATTTTAATTTTTTTTAAAATTAGATTTTCTTAAAAAATTTGTTATCCGTTAATTGTAATATCTAGTGAAAGTAAAACGTGTCTGCTTTAAATATAAGGAATATTATACAAGGATTTATAAAAAATTTTAGTAAATTTAAATTAACTTTGCTCCGTACAATATTCTATTGCAGAAATTATCACTAATTTATTTTCCCGAGTGCACAATATGTATAATGTTTGTGTAAGTATATGTATTTGTAAATATATTTATTCTTAATGTAATTAATTTTATATTAATGGGTTAAGAATAATAAACGATATTTTCTTTAGCTAAAGAAGTAGCAAATATGTAATTGTAAATATGTGTGTGTGTTTATGTATACGAGTGTGTGCAGTTAATTTAATGTAAGAATTATGTCTTACAATTAGTTACACTTTTGTTTACAATGGCATAACATTTTCGAATTATTTTTGCATATTAATATAATTTTACTTCAGATTTAATTGCTAAACATTACATTTCATGTAAAGAATTTTGTTATTTTAAGAAGCAGAATGTACTTGTATTGTATGATAATGTATATATGTATGTGTATGTGCGTCTACCTTATTAAAATATTTAAAACAAAAGATATTAAATCATTGAAATCAATTAAGATGTTAATGTTTTATGCTCGTTCGAAAGGATTATAAAAATTTTCAATTTAAATGTCTAAGATTTTAGTCGAACAGAGTGAGTTTTTGATAATTGAAAAATTGGTTTTGAATTGTTTTAAAATAAATAAATCATTACGTGCTACTTGGACTCGCATATAATGGGAACTGTACTATGGGCGACCCCTTTGTTTTTTTTGTCTGTATATTTTTTTCTAATGATGAACCTGAATTTTGTACCTGCTGTTAGGATGGACATGACACTTCACATTCTATGTAAATTTCAAGTACCTGCTAATATCCATTATAAATTAAATAGGGGTATATGGGTAAAAGTCACTCTTTTTAATTTTATTTTTTGTTGTTATAGCGGCAAGAATAGTGCAAATTTTGTGAACACTACAAGTGTTTAACTATTATAATTCCACATGTACTTACCTGTGGCTAACGGTAGGCATTAAAACGATGAAGTTAGGGTAACGTTTTTAAATTAAAAACTATTGATTAAAAGAAATTTTACTTGTAAGAAGCAGCGTACGAACAAATTTTGACGAACGCTGAATTTTGTTCGCGATAACTGAAACATATTTGTGTATATGAAAAATGAGGTCAGTCAAAATTCGCTACACGCGGTGAACTCAGCAATAGATATATTTCTGCTTCTTGTGTGGCGAATGACCAATAAATCATTGCAATGTGGCCATGTCTTCCTTTAGTTTCAACGAGTTTTTATTAATAATATTATTTTACTTGAATAATTGAATCATATTTATTCTTTTGCATTTTTTTGTTATTGTTGAGTTTTTTGAACAGTACCTTTTTATATGGTCACCCTATTAGCTTACAAACGGTAAACAACAAAATTATAATAGTTGTGTATTTTCGTCGGTGTAGAAGATAAAATCTTCAATCTTGGAGTGACTTACAGAGTTTCCTGCTACTCTTTAGTTTAAATCGTTTAATAAAGTAACAGAGGGCATTGCATATTTAATACATTTCTAACGTTTTATAAAATTTATCTAGAATATCGCAATATTTAGAATCTCAAGCGTGACTAATACAGATGGCTTGGAACCGCTGACACATTTCATCATTAAAAGAGACAACAAAGACGGATATTTTAAACCTAATGTATTTCGTCAGAGTCAAATTGCAAAGTTTAGCAACATTGAGCAAGATATCCATACAAAATATCCAAGTTTATGTATCTGACTTAACATCTACATTGAATTAGAAGGATATTATTTTTTTTACCAGCTTAGAAGTGACAAAAATGTTTAAAAACAGCGTTGTACCACAAATATAAATAAATCTTAATATTTATGTATTTAAAATATATAAACTTGAACATACATTTTTTGAATAGGCAAAACTTATTTTCCTAGTAAAAACGAAACAACACAGAATAATTAACACTTAAAAAAAGTTAAAAGAATGGCGGAATTCATGATTTTGCTATCATAGACCTTTTACATCTGGAGCTGAAGTAAATATTAATAAATTAAAAACGCGACAACAACATCAAAACTATGATTGCACTATTTACAATACTAAAAGCTTTTGATTTGACTAATTGCCCGGGAAATAGGAAGTTTAAAATCATTAGAACTTAAAAAAACACACTGATTATTTTTTAAGTATTTTGATTGAGACATTTAAAAATTTTCAAATATCTCGTTACTAATTTGTCTCAAAAGGTTTTTAAGTTATTTGAAGCCACTAGCATTCGGACAATAACCATGTTTAATAACACATTATTGACAACAACCCCTACCTCAGCAAAAAGTGAAAAGGTTTTTTCTATTGCTGGGAATTTTGAACCAAAAACAAGAAACACAATGTCTTGTGAATTGTTAAATGCACTAACAGTTAAAAAAAAATCTTTCAAAAAAATAATTGATAAAATATTGAAAAAGTATTTTTAATCTTTCAGTGTATTTAATATTTGTTGTCTCTCGTTATGCCAAAAAATTGTTTTTAAGTTTTATAAACTATAAGTATTATTTTTTAGCAATTATTTTTTATTGTTATTGTTTCTTTATGTTTTAATTTTTCAATATTATTTCTTTAAATTAACTTGTTTTCTTCAAGAATTGCTTGTATCCCGGAAATCCCAGGAATGCGATAATTTTTTCTCCGTTTCCCGGGAAAAGAAAAATTCCGGGAAAACCCAAACCCTTTTTACGACATTTATTTACACGAGTGAAACATATTCGAATATCTGCCGCCATATTGTATTTGTATCCAATGGATTATTTTAAGAATACGGTAGAGAAAGTCGCTCATAAATAGATATATTAAATCGTAATATGTTTAAATGGATTTTAAGTTTAAAATAAAAAGTGAATTCTGATTATAGAAAAAAAAACTTCAAACAATGTGTGTTAAATTTGAAACTTTTAGTATTCAAAAACATGTTAAAAAGAAAAACAGATTTTAATCAAAGCCAGCCATTACAGTAATATTTCATATTTGCATGAGTTATGGCACTAAAACAATGGCGCATATTCAGAAATCATTAACTTTTTTAAGTACCTATTTAAGTTATTAACAGTTGGTTATTTTCAGCACAAAAAGTTATCACTTAGTTCAAGGTAAAGCTGTAACCAAATGCCAACTAACTAATGCATTTAAATAACAGCTGATTAATTTCATTTTACAATTTAATTGAAAAGCAAAACATTTCGGAAGTGGTAATCTGGTCACTAATTTCCATCTTTTTGAAATACACATACAATAAATAGTTTGTTTTCCTAAACAACACACTTGTCTTATTATCTTTGCCGTTTTCGTTCAGTTATACCGCAGCCAAAAAACGTCCACACAAAGAAGAAATTTGCTAGAGATGTGTGTTTAGTACACAAAATTCGGGACATATCAAGTTTAGTCAATTAAAAAAACAAATATGTTAGGTGATAGAGAATAAAAAAAGAAAAAAAAAAAAATATTTAGTGAACAAATTTTCGCATGCTTATATTTTCCTCTGAACATATCGTAGGAGAGACATCCGGTCCGGTCATTTTCGAGCTTTTGAAAAGATTTATTTGTTAAGAGCCGAAGGATTTTTTGAATTTGTTTTTATAATACACAATTAAGTAAAGTGGTTTGTATGTGTATATATGTACTTATTGCAATAAAATTTGATTAACAAAAATGAAATTAATAAATAAAGTAAAAAATAAAAGAACAACTAAAACCAACACCGGCTTCGCCTACTAATGCTTTCCTTTAGCTCAAAAGATGTCATCGGCTCTTAATAGCTTAAGCATTTTTATAAATTTTTTGTATTTCCTGAAAGATGTCTTTAAGAGCTTTTGAATATAACCAATATTGACCTGATATCTTAGAAAGTATGGTGCATAATCGTATTTTCTATGAAAAGTTCAGAGGCTAATAACTCACAAAAAATGGGCGAGCGCCATTTTATCCCGTTACTTTTTTCATATTTTGTAGTTCTCTGTCACCATGTAATTTTCTTTTTTTTAATAGAAGTTACTTCACTGAACTAGATTTGAGCCTGAAATTCTTTTAAATTACTTTTGTTTTTATAACTAAATAATAATTTTTTCACAATTTGTATACAATTTTTAACGAACAAATTTAACTGTTTAGTAGTTATTTTAATTAACTACAGTATACATCGATATATATATTATCGAATTGTTATTTTCTCTACGTGCCTATGTGTATAGTTGTGTTTCTTTTATGAGCTGGAATCAGCTGTTGCACTAGTTACGATTTGTGAATAAGAGTTATAACTATCTATTAACTATTTTTAAGTTTCTGTTTAGTAAGTTAAAACTTTGGTTAGTATTTCTGAATATGCGCTAATGTTCTTAATTTTTGAGTATGATTTATAAAATGCGTGAAATATTTCAACGAAATTAATTAACCATTTCTAGAGTTCTATCTTCTGATGGTACCGGGCATCACATTATGATTTCTTAACGAGCCTTAATTTCCGAATATATGTTCAATACATTAAAGCGAATTTATCTATATTTATTAGAATAAATAATTACCAATCTTTCCATTACTAGTGTTATAATAAATTTTATTTTCTTTAAGATCACAGTTTCAGCATAATGCATCATAAATTAAAATCTATGTTTTTTTTATAACGCGGCAATTTAAATCCCCGTGCGATAACGTTTTACTGAGGAAGTTTTTGAGCACTAGAAAGAAAATTACAAAATATACTGTCTAAGTGAAAGGGTACACAAGAAACTTTCCCCATTTGATCCCGCTGGTTTCGAGTTTAATAAAGAGACTTAAGCTTCAAAGCCTTTAAGATAGGCTCTCTGTTCCCAGATCCATTAAAAACAATATCGATACATATGCATTTTAAAAGAAAAATGATGATAATTGCAAAAATAATATGAACACATAAAAAAATAAAAATAACATTTATAATTCAAAAGATAAAATAATTTGGGCTTAAATTAGGAGCTTTTAATATTTATTTTTTAACTTTTTATTATGGAGATCGCACGTACTGTATAAATTTCAATTATGTGCCTATAAATCTGACAATTGCGTCATCATATGTATAACCTTTTATTTTATTTTTGTGTATAATTTAATGACCTGCATTTAGCGAAGCATTTGCAAATCACGTCTCTATAGGAACAACCATTAATTTTTAATTTCACTTTTTTTTTTACTTGCTGTTATAGCGAAAATAGTGCTGCATATTCTGCTTTAAGGCATATCGTGTTCCAGTTGCAACAACAAATAATTTTTGGTTAAATTTTTAATACATGTCCTAACAGTAAATATTGACATTTATATGTATTCTTAGTGAATTTCGAATTTCTTTCATTAACGAAAATTGAAAATCACGTCTTTAAAAGTGGAGGGGTATGACAGGCGTGCAGATATCGTAGCGATAAAAATAGGATATGATTTTCACCAATTTGCTAAGGGCCCATAAAAAAGTTTTTATCGGTCTAGTTATTTCGATGTGCATTGACTTGATGTGATTGTTTTTAATTTGTCCGTTTAAGTTCGAAATGACAAAACTAATTTTTTGTAAAATCCCTCTCTCATCTTGAAGGTTAAATCACAAGCTTGCGTAAAATAGATAATAATCATATTATGAATTTAAAAACTAAGCCTAAATAAATCGTTTATATTTTCACTTCTTAGCCCCATTTTATAAAACATGAAAAATTTCACTTTAGTCACTTTCTACACATTAAATTTTCCTTAAAAAGAATTTAAATTTTATGCAACAAAATCTCAACAAATCGATAAGGATTTTCTTTTCAGACTTTTTATCACAGCTGAGCCACAAACAGCAACAAAAAAGAAAAGTCAACTAAAACGCACCCACACAATTGAGACATAAAAATACGCGTTGAAATTTGTAAAACATGATGGTTTCGTATTTAGTTCACAATTTCTCCTCTTTCAACAAGATACAGAATAAAACCTGACATTTAGGAAATCATACAATCAATGTGACCTTAAAAAAAAATAACAAACTCTGCAATAATCCAAGAAAAAAAAATACCTCGACGTGGATAAGCCCAAAACTCCAATGAACAAACAAAAAAAAATTTACCGAGATTTTCTCAATCTGTTTTAAGCCCAAACGTTACAAAACCGCACGAATTCTAAAAGCAGGCAATACAAAATTTTCTCATCACTCCAGTGAATACATACAAAATAAAAATAATATTAACGGCTTTACAGTTTAGAAACTACTGCTGCTTATGGTTACTAGTTTATGAAGGGGAAGTCTGACACGACAGGAGAGTTGGTTTTTGTTGTGAGCATGTGTGAATTTTTGTTCGTAGTATATTTGTTGTTGGTTTAACGCTTCTAACCGTTATGAGGGGAAAATGTGAACCGTTTCAACTGTGTTAACAAGAAATAACAAGTTTTAACAAACAACTCCGCCTTTTTCTTACCAAATACATTGCTAAATGATTTTTCAATGGCTGGTACTACGGCAAAGAAATAAAAGAAAAGAAAAAACCACAGCATTTTACTGTTCAGGCCATGACTTTATTTATTTTTTACTCGTATTTATTGCTGTTCTGGTACGTTAAAAAATATTAGAAAATCAAATAAGCGAAACTGCTTTTTTCTTATTAATTTGCTTGTTTTTATGTAAATATATGGAGACTATAGAGTAAAGTAACTTTTTACTATATTATTTTTTGTAATTTTTTTAAAGGTACTTGATTTTGAAGGTACTTTTTTAAATACCAAAAAATTAACTACTTTTATTTAAAGGGCTTTTAATAAAATGAGGATATTTTCTAATTTGAAGTCGTTTTAATGGAGCTAATAAGAAGTTGTATTTTGTGATTTGGCTTATTGGCACTTTTTATTCTTTTTGAATATACAGGTCCAATAAATTTCCTTTTATTAGGAAATTTCAGGTAGAAAAATAAATCCAGTGCTTTTAATGTTTCTATTTAGAAATCTATTCTTAGTTCTTGTCAATTAATCCGTTTTTCTTAAAGGGATTATCGTCCTTATCTGCTTCCATAAACATCAAAATAGCGCACTAAACGCATTTTTTTTTTGCTTATGAAACAATACAAAAAGACGTTTTAAAAAGTAATCTTCAGTTATAACTTTTATTATTATTTAATTGTATGAAGTTAATATATATTTTTATTTTTTTATTTTATTAATTGAGTCTTCAATATAACTGAACTACCATAGTGGGTGTAGTCCTTAGGATTCATCTCTCTAATGTTTGACCAGAAAACTTGAGGTAGCTTGAATTTTTAACAAAGTAGGGGACTGTAGTGATCATTCCTTGAATTTTATTTTTGCGCATCTTACAATTTTCCAAGTTTAATGCAGAGAGATCTAAAACAAAACAATCTAAAACAAAATTTTCCAACAACTTACAGGCTTCATGATCGCATTTTTAAATGTTAGTTTGCAGTGTAGGCTAAGTTTTTGAGTTTCTGTAAGTGAGTCAGTTCATTTTGCTGTTTCCTCAGCTTCGGGTTCAGCTTCACTTCTATGTGATTTTCCTAACGTACATATGCCGAGAAATTTAACTTTCGAGTGTTGGTACTATTTGGTTAAATACACACACACTTTTGTTGGCTTAACTTAATTCTACATATCTTTAACCACTTTTCAAATTAATATAGTTTGGATACGCCATTAGCAAAATTAATATTTGGTCAAGAAAGCCAGTGAGCGTGTAAGTTAACTTATATAATTTGGATCCCAAGGTACTGCCACAAGGAACTCCGGCTTTAATTGGCTAAGGCGAATTTAAAAATCTTCTGTCTTTAGGTTTTAGTAGTTAAAACAGTTTTGATTAAATTTTATTAATAAGACTTGATGGCAAACCTTAGAAAAAGCTTGATTTTTTCATAAAATATGTGCTTTTTGACTTAAAATAGTTTTCAGTTAGATTGCGAATAGTTTCGCTAAAAGTTTTGACTTTCTGGGTAAAAGTTAAGTCAAACTTTTCTAACAATAATTCAAAATTTTGCATTATAATTCTTACTTAAAAATCTCTATAAATAAAATATTATTTAAAAATGATATTTCACTATGAAATATTTAAAAGAATTAAAAATCATATGGCATAAAATTGGATTTCATGGCACTACGTAAAGACCGAGTCACAAGAACAAAAATATTTAAAGTGACTGAGCAAAAGTTGCCATTAATGTGTAAAGATAAATCACAGGTATAATTTTGTTTCATGTTCAAAAACCAAGAAATAAAATTTTGTTCACGTCTTTTAAATTTCTTGGATCAATTCTAACTCCAAGAAAGTCTGTAGAACTTTACTGACGCTAATTTTGTACTTTTTTGTCAAATTCATTCTATTGTATTCTATTAAAAAGCTTTAGAACTAGCAGCCCATTGCTTTTTTTTATTTTGAACATGCTTTTGTGTCGATTTATCTATTTAAAAGCAGGGAAATTGACTTTGTTACAAATGCAGTTTTAAAATGCTTATAATGGAATATTATTGAGTGTGGCAAACTCCTGGTAATTCCTTCTTAATTTTGACAGTAACAAAGTGCACGTTAAATTTCAATCACTCCATTTTTTGTTCTATCGATGCTTGGACGTATAAGTGTTCGTCAAATATATTATCCAGTAAATAAGTGTTTGAACAGAGTGAAGCTTATGGCACCACTTTGCTATATTAAGATTACTACAGTACCAACGTCTTCAATTGTTTTGATCGTCAATTGCAAGGTGCTTAATATCACTTTTGTACAAAGGTCTCTCTGTGCCTGCACAGTGGGTTGTAAATAGTTTTCACAAGAGATGAGGTTAGTCTCATTACTGGGCGATTTGAAATGGTTTGTTTAAAAAAAAATTTTACAAATTATATAAACATTTCTTAAACAATATTAAAGTACTTGATTCTATAAGCGATAAATTGCCAGCTAAAGTCAATACCGAAATAACAATTAACTGCCTAAATTCATAAGTTTAAAGGTCATTTAACCAATTTAATTTAAGTCTGTTTATTAAAAACTTAACACACAATAGAGGAAAACTTGGTATTTAAAACTTTTTAGTCTATGAAACAAAATTTAAAATCATAACTGCAAAATAATATATAACTAATGTAACGCACTCGGTTTTTCCTTTATAAAAACCTAATTTTTAATTCTATCGAACTTTTTGTAATTCTTATGTCAATTAATTAACTGTTGAAATTATTTGCATCCAACACTTGCGCTCTCCAATAAATGGTAATTAAATTATTTTCTTAAGAACACTGATACAATTTTTGGTCGTACTTTTAATTTCCATTGAAAACAAGCGCTTCAAAACTTTTATTATAAAAATGTTAGTTGAAAGACATGTTAGCTAAGACATAACATTATGAAACATATCATCACATTACATAACACACACAAAAATTAATTAAAGTTAACAAAGCTTTCAATTTCTCTATTAGACCAGCGAACAGGGGATAAGGCCTAAGCATGCCATTCACAGGAACTACTAAAAGTGGTTTCGCGAAGGAGGCTAAGTTTAACTCTGTTTTCGAAAAATCTATTTGAACATTTTTACACCTTACTGGAGTTCATGCCCTCTCTACGGTAAGCAGACGATTTGTTTTTATTGTTGTATTCTAGTTTTTTAACATTGAAGTGTTACACGTTGCAAAAAGATCCAATTGAGTGGATAATTTTTTGGATATCTAGGCTGTTCCTTTTTGAGGATAGGCGTTTTTATACATAACAAAAAATGCTTAAAACGTTAACTATAGCAAATGCTTCATGTAAAAGCATTTCAAAAACTAATCTAGTAATTACGGCATCATGTAATTTATTATATTACACAATGGGGAAGACGCTTTAAGTTAAGAGTTCAAGCAATCTAGGCCTTTTAAGAGGAGTTCAATTGCAGTTTCATATCTACAAATATAATAAAACAGTAACGGAGTCATGTCAATCGATACGAAAGAGAAAACATCTATTTTTGAAATTTTTTTCTGTCTATCTGTGTTCGCATCACGCAAAAACTACCGGATGGATATGAACAAAATTTTGTGAGGAAGTCCCCTAGAACCTTGGTTTCTTTTGGTAGAGAAACTGAGTTACAAATGTGAAAGCACCTAATTTTACCGGTATAATGGTACTTAAACCGTTGTCAGTGCATTTTATTCTTGTGGATGAAAAATTTTTAACACTGTTTACAGAACTCTACAACAAATATTTAAAGACATTTCTTGAAATTTTAATTTTACGAAAATTGGAATGATACGCGGACGCATTCGTGGGCACTAGTAGTTTATAATATTTTAAGGCTTCTGTGCGTAACAATTTTTCTTAATTTGAGATACCTCAAACTGCACGTTTCATAAATGTATACAATATTTATGCTATTTTTGAAATGTCCAAAGCATAAGGTACTTTTGGGTACGTTAAAAAGTTTTCCCTTTTTGTTACATTTGGTACTATTTATTTTCTTTCTTTAAATTATATATATTTAAAAAGTTGCTTATTACGATTGTTTCAATAGATTCAAAGATAAAATACTAGACATGCGCATTGCACGAAAATTTATTTCAAATCTGATGAATTTTCAATTAAGCTCCACCCATTAATGTCGAAGCATATTTGCAGGGTGTTATTTCAGGTAGACTCCTGAATTCCTTCAAAATCTAATGTACTACACATGCATTTTTTATATATTAACTACGTACACAAAAAGAATTAAGTGAAATTAATTGTGGGGCCTTAAAAGGGGTACAAGTGTGGTGGAATATTATTGACTCGTCTGGCAGTTTTTATTTTCACTTTTTTGTGCAATAAAATTTTAAAGGTGTTTATTATTTATTGCATGTTTGTGATTTGCTTTACAGTTTCTATTGCTTTTTTCATATTTTTTTTAATATTCTTAAGCGTTTTTTTAAGAGATTCAATATTTTTTGTTCTCTCATTTATTGGTTTGCTCTTGGTATTTTTTTTTGTTTTTGTTGAAGAAAATGTGTTTTAACCCCTTATAAGCTCTATCAGATGGAAAGAAAAATTAAGAGGCATTTCGTTTCATATTTTAGATTTAACCCGTTTAAAAATTAAATTTGAGTCGTGCACATACACTCACATTTACTTGTACAACTTGTTCTTATAATCCTTACCGTGTTTTATGTTCGCTGTTTTTGCTTGTATCTTTTATTTTTTAGTTGTTGTTTCAAAGTTTATTTCTTTTTTTTTGTGTTTTTATTTTTGTTTTCGATTGTCTTGATTTTTCTGATTTATAAAAATTTAATTTGTTTTCGATATCACATATTTTTGTTTGGTAATTCTGCACTTTTATTGTTTAAAAATAGTTGTTTTTTTTATTCTACGTATTTAATTAGAAATTAACCACAAAAAATAACCTTAAAAGAATTGAATTTTTCTCTTCGTTCATAAAACAACAAAATAAATTCTGATCCGACACCCAGTTTCAGCTGGAAATCTTCACCATCTTCGCCATCAGAGCATAATTATTAAAAATCAACTCATAAAGCAGAGTCTTTCGGCCCAGTTCTTTTGTTTTCAGAACTTTGTAAGAATAGAGAATTAGATCATATTTCATTCTGTGGAGAAATTTTTTTCTTTAGTACTTCTTGTCGAAGACACCAAATTAATGTTCCGATATTGACATTCAAACGGTTTCATATTCTACAAGATTTTCACTAAGACTGTAAAATATTTAGGTGATAATTTTGTCCTGTATAAATGTTTTCAGTATCAGTGACTCTTACTTGTTCTTTCTAGTGGTTTTTATGTGCGTCAAACAAAAATTCTTACAAACAGTTGCAAACAAAATGAAAATTCACACGAAATGTTATCTTTTTCTCTGTTAAAACAAATTTTGTTGTGCTTAAGATTTATTAAATAATAACTTATGAATAAAAATACAAATAGTGGAAATAGTGAATTGCATGTAATGTTTAGGCATAAGCAAATTTAACAACATACTGGACTGTTTTTTTATCAAGCGCTTTCATGTGTTTTTACCAGAAAACAAATTGAACTTTTTATAAATCGGATACATTTTTAATGTGTTTTTCAAGGGACCTGAAAAACAGTTCAAATTATCGAGCGATTTAAATTAACAAGTTTTGAATTATCACAAGTCGACTGTATTCAAAATTGCTTTTTTTTTATTCAGGGACTTACATTTTTGTTTAAAGCATGAAATTCAATAGAAAAACAAAGGTTTTGTTAGTTACATGATTTTTCAAGTCGGTCGAAATACAAATAAATTGTTTGTAAACATTAATTTTAGTAGCAAAGTAAAATTAAATACATAAACAGACAATTTCTTTTAGCAGAATTTAATACTTTAAGAATGATTTTTTTTAATTCGCTTTTCATAATAGTTTGTTGTAGTCTTTATTACAAAACTAAAACTCAAAAACTAAACTTATTTTTCAAAACAATGACATAAAATAAAAATACAAAAAAATGAATGTTTGATTATTTTAAAATCTTATTTCTAAAGTAGAAATATACACAGTATCACCACATCACTCCTCCTCCAGTGATAACGTCATATTTTGATGTTTACAGTTTTACCAGATCGGAGTGTACGTTGGTGTGCTGGAGGATTAGAAGTTAAATCGGTGTTGGAATAATCATTATCTTCATTCAAAATTATAGCAGGCTTTAATCGATCTATTGATATCTTTTTATGTTTACCATTAAAATTAATAACGTATGTTTTCTCACTTTTTGATATAATGTGATATGGTCCTTTATAAGGTGGTTGAAGAGGCGGACGAACAGTATCATCGCGAACAAAAACAAAAGTTGCTTGTTGCAGTTCTTTCGGAATATATACCTGAGCTTGACCGTGTCTTGTTACCTTTTTAGCTTTCACAGTCTCCATGTTTTCCTTAAGTTGCTTAACCCATTCACTTCTAATGTTCTTCACTTTGATATTACTGAAAAATTCACCTGGTAATGTCAATTCCATACCATAAACCGATCCAGCTGGGGACACTTCTAAATCGTGGTTAATAGAAGATCTCAAGCCTAACATAACAATTGGTAAAACATCCAGCCAACGAGAGTTTGAATGACACATTATTGCTGTCTTAAGCGTTCGATGCCACCGTTCCACTTGCCCGTTCGCTTGAGGATGATAGGGTGTTGTATGTGTAACGTTAACTCCAAGAAGTTTAGCAAATTCTCTAAATAGAGAAGATTCGAATTGCCGACCTTGGTCAGTAACCACTTGAGCTGGTAATCCAAATCTCGATATCCAACCGCTAAGAAATGCTTTGGCGACAGATTCGGCTGTGATATCCTTCAATGGTATTGCTTCTGGCCAATGGGTAAATCTATCAATGCAGGTAAGGCAGTACCTATATTCATCTGACAAGGGAAGAGGTACAATTAAATCTATGCTTACGACTTTAAATCTTTGATCGGGGACAACAAATTCACCAATTAAGCTTTTAGTGTGACGTTGAACTTTGCATTGTTGACATTTGATGCAGGACTTACACCAAGTTGAAATATCTTTGCGCATACTTGGCCAAACGAATCTGTTAGCAATTAACTTGAAGGAAGCTTTTGAGCCGGGATGAGATATATTGTGTAAAATATCAAAAACATTTTTACGAAAACGGTCGAAAACATCGCAGAAAATTTGCATATTATTATTTGGCAATTGTGGCATTGCAAACAGTTTTAACACTAATCCAGATGTTGAAGAATTTTGAAAGGATTTAAGTTCGGCATCTTTTTTTGATCTTGAGCAAGGAGAGCATAGTCTAAAATTGTTGGCATTGAAATAACCTCCACACGTGATAAAGCATCCGCAGGTACATTGTCTTTTCCAGATACGTGACGAATATCTACTGTGTATTGGCTAATATAGTCTAGGTGTCGTAGTTGGCGTGGTGATGCTTTCTCTGGTCGTTGTTGGAAGGCAAAAATTAGTGGCTTGTGATCTGTATAGATGCAGAACTGACGACCTTCCAAAAAATGTTGAAAATATTTACGACCGGAAAAAGCAGCCAGCAATTCACGATCGTATGCACTATATCGCTTCTGTGTTTCAGACAACTTCTTCGAATAAAAACCTAGAGGTTGCCATGCTCCATCTCTACGTTGTTGAAGAACAGCACCCATTCCAATATCCGATGCGTCAACCCACAAAGAAATTTCTGCAAATTCGCTTGGATATGCAAGAAGAGCAGCATTTGCTAATTGATTCTTACACTCATCAAAAGCGATTCGGAGCTCATTTGTCCACATAATAGGTCTTTTATCATTTTTCTTTTGACCAGCTTTAAGAGAATTTAAGGTTGCTTGAGCCATTGCTGCTTTTGGTATAAAGCGTCGATAAAAATTCAACGTTCCGAGAATTCGACTTAAATCGTTTATAGTTTTTGGTAAACTAAATTGTTGAATAGCAGCTACACGTTCTGGGTCAGGTCTAAGTCCTTCTTGAGTAATTAAATATCCCAAAAACTTAATAGAACTTTTACCAAAAACACATTTGTCACAATTTATTGTAACTCCGTACTCCCGTAATATTAAGAAGATTTGCCGTAAATGTTTCTTATGCTCCTCATCATTTTCAGATGCTACAAGAATATCATCGATATAAGCAAAACAGAAATTTAAGCCGTGAAGAACTTCATTAATGAAACGCTGAAATGTTTGCGCTGCATTACATAGTCCAAATGTCATCCGGGTAAACTCAAATAACCCGAATGGAGTAATAATGGCAGTCTTTGGAATGTCATCCTCCGCAACTGGTATCTGAAAGTATGCTTTAACCAAATCGATTTTTGAAAAAATCTTTTTACCCGAAAGCATATATGCAAAATCGTGAATGTGCGGTACAGGATAACGGTCGGGTACTGTTATTTTGTTAAGATTCCTATAATCTCCACATGGTCTCCACATATCATTGCCCTTTGTTACCATGTGAAGCGGGCTCGCCCAACAGCTCTTTGATGGGCGACAAATACCGATTGAGCATATACTCGAACTCTTGCTCAGCTATTTTTAACTTCTCAGGAGAAAGTCTTCGTGGTTTTGCAAATACTTTTAAACCATTTGTTTCAATGCGATGTGACACTGAATGTTTTACTGGAGGTAGTTTATCAAAATTGATAGAAATTTATCAGCATCTTCCGAAATGCACTTAATATTTAAACTTTCACTTGTTGAACAAGTTCCAAATGTTTTAAGGTTGGTTAATGAATCAACCAAGCAATTATTTTTTATGTCGACTATGAGCTCATAGTGCTTAAGAAAATCTGATCCGATTATTGGCCGTGAAACATCTGCAATAATGAAGTGCCAGAGAAATATCCTTCGCAGACCGATTTGACAATTGATAACTTTTTTACCATATGTTAGTATTTTTGAATCGTTGGCAGCATAAAGGACAAATTTATTCGGAGGTTTTGATTTTTCTTTTTCTGTGGCGGGAAATACAGATAAATCTGCGCCGGTGTCAATAAGGTACCTGGACTTCAATTCAGCATCTTGAATGAACAGGCGACTAACTTCTTTGCTATCTTCACCCGTCACCGTAAGTGAAGTGCCTAATTGTTTTCCGATGTCTTGAACGAAGATGGTAAACGGCATTTGGTTGCTTTGGAACCAAACTTTTTGTGATACCAACAAAATGTTTTAGCAGATGGCGAACGAGTTCTTCTGCCTGGGAAATTTTTATTTGTGCTTCTATTTCGACGATAAGTTTTAGTAGATAAAGCGGCTATTTTCGATATTAATTCGGCAATTTTGTCTTCGATAGCAGCGATTCTCGTAGAGACGGCAGTGACACTAGTTGACTCGTCAGAATGGTCATGTATCTTATCAGCTATAAGAGACAGTTTGTCTACTGTATCTTCACTAACAGATAATATGGCTTTTGTTGTATTCGGGAGTCGCTGAATCCATAATGATTTAAGTAAATCTTCAGAAACTTTTCCGCCAGCTAATGCACGCATTTCTCTTAATAGAGCGGATGGCTTTTTATCAGCAAGAGTAACGTTTTCTAAAAGGCGACGAAGTCTTTTTTCTTCGGATTCCACAAACTCATTCAACAATACCAGTTTCAAAGTTTCATATTTGTTTTCTGCCGGGGGGTCCTCGACAATATGACCAACATAGTTCAGGATGCTGCTTTCAATTGATCCAACCAGAGTATGATACTTTGTTGTATCAGATGTTATAGCAGAAGTAACAAATTGGGATTCCAACTGGCGAAACCACAATCTTGGGTTTTGACGCCAAAATGGTGGAACGCGTACAGTTACTCGCGATATTTCAGATGAAATCAACGATGAAGCTGAACCGAATTCTTCTGAAGTTGACATCGTGAATTTAATAATTTATAGTTGTCGCGGGTCACCAATGTTGTAGTCTTTATTACAAAACTAAAACTCAAAAACTAAACTTATTTTTCAAAACAATGACATAAAATAAAAATACAAAAAAATGAATGTTTGATTATTTTAAAATCTTATTTCTAAAGTAGAAATATGCACAGTATCACCACAAGTTCTTCAGAATTAGAATTTAAGACTAAAGAAAAAATATATTTTTTTATAACTTGTTATCATTGGTTCAGGAACTTCAAACTTATAATAGCAGATTTAATTTTCATCGGTAATTCCAACAATTTAGACTGTAGCTTATTCCACAGTTTTCATAGTGTTCATGCACAAATATATACTTTCTAAAACTGCATTACTTAAGGTGCCTTTAGACGAAATGTTTTTAACATATGATGTGTCATTTTGAAAACCCACATGTAATTCCTTATGTGTGTCAAAGTAGTCATTTTTACATATGGCTTTAAATTTCGCGTTAAAACGTACATGAAAATTACTTCTGACATAACCTACAAAGTAAATCATTGTTAACAACAATTGTTTGGTGAGCGGCTCTTGCAATGCTAATGAAGATGTCAACCCTATTCTGCTGCCAACGATTTTAGTGCTTTTTGAACTTTTTTGATCACTTAAAAACGGTATAACTGAAGAAAAAACAAGTTGCATCACCGGAAGTCATATGATTTGTCATATAGAAATAGAACTCGCTCTAAACGAAAATTTGTGATATGACTTTTACATATGTATTTAACATAAGAAATGTTTTAAACTGTTTACACGATACATATGTATTTATTTATGGAAAATCTGACAAGTCATATGTAAAAAACATCTAGTCTAAAGGCACCTTTATTGGCATAATTAATAGACTGTACACAGAAACAGCGATTTCAAAAAATAAATTATTTCTAGCATTTTTTCGTATGTTTAAAATTTTGCCCAAAATCCAAAAATTTATTTAGTAAGGAAATTTTTTGTGTGTTTCTGCCAATAAACATGTACAATTTTATTCCACTCGCTTTTGTATGTATTAACTTTTTGATTCTATGGATATTTTTGAAATTCTATACACGGGATCAAATTTGTTTATCAATGGTTTAAATATTATTAAAATTTAAATATTTTAAGATTTCGTAACTTGTCACCTTTTCGGAGAATCTTTTAAGCTTTTTTTTCGCAAGTACGATTAGGTGTTTTAAAAAATTTTCTTTTAACTTAATTTGGCAACAATTGAAATTTCTTAGAACTTTCTATGCCAATATCTATTTTGGTGTTCGCTTTATCAATATCAAATTAAAGTAGTTATACTGTACGTTAACATGAAATTCGACAGAGTTGGCGATTGATATTGCCGGTTCTAAGCTGCAAGGTTTAGTAACTGGCAAACGCATTTAACAAATTTATTAAAAATATTTTTTTATAAGGAATACATAAAGATGCTTTTTTGCGCCACAAATATTGATTGCACCGTCTGTTATAATGTCAGATAAATTATTAAGATTTAAACCCATGTTTATAAAAAAACTGATAATGCCTCTGCTGATAGCTCTGCTTTTACTAAAATTCCCTAAAAACTCTGTGATTATTTTCACCTTTTTTTTGTTACAATACCGAATGCAAACTGCCATCCATTTAACTCGATACATCCGATGACTCATCAAACAAGAGTATTTTCAGACATTCTATTAACATCATATACTAAATGTTTAAATAAAGCATAGAAGTGCATTTTTAGCGTTGTGGCATTTGTATTACTTTGAACACATTTTAAGCCACTATCAAGTGTTAATACATATAAGTTTATACCGTGATGCTTTTAATGTATTAACTCGGCTTGACATTAGTGCAGGTAGAATAACATTCAAAATAATAAATTCAATGCCTGTTAATCAAAAAAGTGTTAATAATGAAAAAAGCTAAGCATAAAAAATCCCCAAACCCCTCCTCACGAATTTCTTTCCCTAAATTTATATTGAAATCCCCAATTTTGGGAGAAATCCCCTTATATGGCTACACTGGTAATGAGTACTGCCACCATTCTTAGAAATAACCTCAAAATGCGATTTGGCATGGACTTGTGTAATGACTCTAAGCAATTTAGCGAAATTGAACTCCATAATTTCGTTACTGCATTCTTAAAGGATTCTATCGTCTCAAATTGTTGTCCTCCTTCATAAACTTTTCATGCAAGCCAACCCCAGACGTTTTCCATTGGATTCAGGATTCATTACTGCACTTGCGGAATGAATCGGAGCATTGTCGTCTTGGTACGGCTAAGGTATGGGTTCAAAGAAATCATTAAATTTTGAAAATGTTCCCTTTAGATTTCTTTTGTATGTCATTGCAGTCATTTTGTGAGATACAAAAACCAATTTTATTCCGTCATCATACGAGATCATAAAATACTACTTTAAACCATTTATCAGACTATTTCATTGTATTTTGGCGAACTGTTGACGTTATGATTTGCGTTTGGCTGCTGTTGTCAAGGTTTTAAACACGTTCACTACAAACCTGGTTGGCCAGGGTTCAACTCCAGCGGCAATCAAAAAATAAAATAAAAAAAATGTTTTTCTCGGTTTAATGGTATAAATATATATTCATTAAAACGTGCAGCCTCCTTCGTCGGTACTTCTTCATAGCATATTCGCCGGCGAAGTAAAAAAAGTAATAAAATGGCTATATCTATCTCCTTGTATTATCTCTCACCTATCCCTTTCCTAAAGACTGTAGTACGGCTACGATAATAACTAAATAGGTAGTGCCTGAAGTGCTACTTCTCTTTTTACAAAAAAAAAAAAAAAAACAAGTGATGGTTTTTTTTTAGTTTTCGTTGGACCATGTATGGGTATGATTTTAAAATACGGTACACTGTTCTTACTCTTGCAATGACTCCACTTTTTTCACGTAGTTTTGATACCGAAATTGCAGAATTTTATGAATTGTTACACCGAACTTAGAAATATAGGTTCTTTGTAAATTTCAGCTGTATCTCTATAACGGTTAAAAGTTTGGCCACATATACCAAATTACACATTTTAATTTATAATTTTGAATGTTTATACTTGTAACTATAACGGTCATAGTCCTGTCTAATTTTCAATCATTTGTCTATAACGGTTCTAATGTAACGGTTCTAATGTAACGGTTCTAATGATAGACGTTATAAGTCAATTTACGTCATGTGTGGGGATACCCTTTTACTTTTAGATTTATTTTTGTATTACTTTTGGCTGCTGGCAGCTATAGTAATACGCATTTTTTTAATTTATAGAAGTGCGCTTTACGGTTCATAATACACTTAAAAAAGGGTCACCTTTTAACTTTTAAGATTATGAATTGTTTTTAAAACAGGAGCAATCTGTCAGCATAATCTATCAAATTACAAAAAATTTCATAATCGGTTCAGAAAGGACTGAGTTCTGCAGGTTCAAACATAAAAAAGCAACATTCAGTCGAGTTGATAATCTCCCTCTTTTTTTAAAATCAGTTAAAAGCGGTTAATTTCTTATAGTGCATTGCCCATATTTTCTAATATAATATTTTGTTCGTAAGCAAAAGTAGCAATCGTTTTCATTACTATCTGGTTATCTTCTAAGCATAGGTTGTTGTCTTTATGTTCTACAGTAGTTGATAGTCAAAAGTTCTTAGTTAAGTTGGTTTAGTTAGTCATACATTTAAGCCAACATTTAAGCAAACGAGATAAAATATATTCAAGTCCCTTTTCCTAAATGATAAGTGGAGACATCGACATCTAGTGTTCATAAAGTTCTATTTCAGACTATTAGTAAGATAACTTGAAAAAGAATTTAAATGAGCTTTTGTGCAAACATGATTTTTTAATTATGAATACATAAATATAAATACACAAAAAGTAAAAAAAATTAAAATGGAAAAACCACTTTTCAAAATCTAACCAACAGGAACTTTTTCAGAAAAGTTTGGGTTTTTCGGAAACATTAAGTTTTGAATTATATATAGTTTTTGACAGAAAAATTAAAATCAATTAATTTTAAAATTTTGAAGGTTTTTAAATAATGTTTTAAACGTTTTGGGTGATAGACGTGATTTTTCATAATTTTTTAAATCAGACAATCTGTTGTCCAAGAAAAAACACGCGAATAAAAATCTGGCGGGTTTGTTGTGCTACTCAAACAAATTTTGGTAATTAAATATGTTTGAATTGAAGCAAATTAAAAATTTAAGAAGTCAGTACATTTTTGAAAAAAATTATAAAAAAAACGTGGTATCGGTTTTCTCGTTAGTGACTATTTTTTGCGACTTTTAGAAACGAACTCTTAAATTAAATTCAAAAAATGTATTTTTTTATTTTAAATGTATTAGTGGCAAGTCATACCTAAAATTGGTTTAAATAATCACTTTTTGAAAAAATTATTTTTAATAGATAAAATTAAAATTAAGAAATGTGACTCTGTTTTAGGTGACTTTGCCCGGCGCCAGAACAATTTTTTTTTAATATAACGATGAGTTTGTTGTAAAATGTGTAAACTTGCCTCTTTCAGCTTATCTTTTAGAGGGTGCCAACTTTTTACTGCATGTTCAAATCCATCCACTTTGAACTTTATGGAATTCTTTAATTATTCCAATATCTTGATCAGTTCAATTGTCGTTTATTTGCAAAAGGTAAGCAACATGTTATAATAAATCAACACATAAAACCAAAATACATTTCAACACGTAGTAATGTGATTTTAATTAAAATGATTAAATTGCAATAAATACTATTGACCATTTTATCAGTCGGACGACGGAATGTTTGTTATTTTTGCCATCAACACATAATAAGTGAACTCTGATAGCAACAAAACAAAATTATACAAAATAAATAACTAAATACATTGTTAAACACAATCTAATAAACGCCTTAAACAGTCTCAATAACACAGCCACACTCACATGTAATCTGATTCCAGGCAAGAGGGCAAAAGTTCATTTAACAAACATATTTTCGCACATAATTCATTCTGTAACACAGATAGAAATGGGATAGAAATGGCACCAAAAACAAAACAAACAACAAAAAAATAAAAAAGGAATTAAACCCAATCGATTAACTTCATATCAAAAGAAGGATAAACAATGGTCAATAGAGAAAAAAAAAAGAACAAAGAAGAAAACCATGAGCAACAATAAGAACAGAAAGTTAGATGTATGTTGCGCAAAACAGAGAGTTATTAATATCAATGAATAGATGAAATAACTCATCCTTTAAAGAATGCCAATTCTTATAAATCTGTGGGAGGCGAGGTTGAAGAATCCCTTTTAATACAAAAAGGTATTAAATTTTTTAACAGAACATATTACATATAAACGATTATGTATATATTTACTCATGTAAATGTTCAAATGTGTGCTGTTATAACGCAACCAACACCTTAGCAATCATTCGAAAATAGATAACATTTTCATCACTTTTCTTATGTGTAAAGTAATATACGAGGCTCGCAGTTTGCCTTTGTAAACTGCAATACATATTTGTAGGAATTCTCTGTTTTGCTTGTGGAGAGATTTGCTCAAGAGTGTTGAGACTTACTTTTACAAAAATAGCTAAAATTTAGAGCGGATAAGATTAACATTGTTGAAAGGGTGCAAAGATTTTAAAAAACTCATAGAACACTACTCACAAGGAAAGATATATTTTTATTCTGTAGTGTATGTAAATCATATTCAATGTTTAAAGTACGATTAAATGCTTAAAATGGCAACGTGATTAACTTTATTCATTAACTCTTAGTTAAATTTGTTCAAAACAATTTTCTCATTTAAGTTAATCAATTCGATTGTACCAAACAGGTTTAAAAATAAGGAATGAAAAATATTGTTTTTTTTTTTTTTTTTTAATTGTATATAGAGTTAATTTTAAAAGCACTTTTTGGGTCTTTATCTGAAGTAGATCTTAACTTCTGCAGTTTCCTTTTCGCCAACACATGTCTCCTTGACAAAAGGCTGAAGGAAAACTGAAGAAAAAATTCTTTGCATTTACTAAGAACAATAGTCTGTGCAAACTATTGGCGAGATGTTTTGTTTGATTTCGTAAAAGAAATTCATTAATCCATGGTAACTTTCTTTTTAATCCTTTTGTATTTTCAGAGAAAATAAAATATAAAAAGTATTTTCCCCTGGAGAATTAAAAAAAAACCTGAAAATATTATCTACAAAATATTATTATCCATACAATCAGATTTGCATCCAATAAATGCATTGTTTATTACTTAAGTTCGGCTACTTTCTTCTTAAAATTTGTTCCCACATTTCTTTTAATATTAAAAATTTACGGTATTAAATTCAAATGCAGAGTTTTCTGTACTTAAAAAAATTTTCGCAAATTTTACAAGACCCTCGTAAAAAATTTTCAAGACAATACCGACCGACATTCATATGAAATAATCGTAGGATATAAAAATGTTTTTGGATTATGTAAGTATGTTTGATACAAAAAATGCCATCAATATTGAAAATGGTCATTTTTCATGTGGAATGATTAAAATTCTCATGAGAAATGCCGATGTTAATATTGAATCGAATGACTAACATGCAGTTCATGCACGTATTCTTATTGCAAAACATTACTTAAATAACAACAAACACATAAACATACACGCGAACAAACACTCTAATGCTTAGAGACATCAAAAATAGTGCAAATATTACTACAACAACAAAAGCTAAAAAAAAGTAAATGATAATAATAACCATCATTATCATCACTGTGTCTTATTTCTAGCATTTTCTGTCTTTATTTTCATTGTTGTTTTTTCCCCCATTTAAAAGGCATCTAAAAATGATAAATGTTTAGGACTTTGTTGAATATTTGTGTTAACATTTACAAAAATTACCGTTTTAGCCTCAAGAGATTGTTTTGGTCTAAAAGATTAACAACGCATTCAGAAAAAAACCTTTAGCAAAATAAAGACTTTTAATTAATAATGATGCCAACTTCTACGACCTTTGAGTTGACTTGTCCAGCCAGCCACTCACTCACTCACGTTTTGCCTTCATTTGGTTTTCATTTGCGTTAATTCAAGTTACACCCGTCAAGCTTTTAGGACTTTAGTTTCTTTGCTCTTGATTTAAAGTCCAATGATAAACTCCCTTTGGTAACCACAAGAGCGTATGATTGTTTGAGAGACAGACACAAGAAAAAGGTCAATTTTATTATGTTTTTCATAGACAAATATCTTAACACCTTTTGGTGTTTCAAGTCAGTAGTATTTTGCTCAAATCATCTTGTTTCTAAACTACAGAATACACAAACTACATACATTTATATGAATATGTGTACGTATGCAGCAGGCGTTTTGAAGGAGGACATGTTTATACAGGGGTCTTATTTGGCAGTCATTTGTCATGATATATATTCATAGGCATACGATGTCATCATACATGACATCATAATGTGTCATTATAATTGAATATTGTTAAGCCTCAAGAATTCTAAGGTATGCAGTCTTGAACAGTTAGCACAAATACCATCTTCTCAAATAAGATAACAATTTTTATAATACGAACTTTAAACGATTTCTTTTAAACCTCGACGAACACAAGTTGGTGGAATAAACACTTCATAGTATTATCAACAAAGGTTAAATGCGGCAAAATGAATAAAGTCCAGCATAACAACTCGAAATTTTCGTTGGTAAGCATAGCATATTCTTCTCTGAACATGTGCCTTGACAAGAGCAGCTTTCGAAGAAATGATACTGTGTGATTCTGGAGATATTCAATTTATTGTTTACCACACGTGAAAAAGTTAAGGCTGTTCCACAATTGTGAGTGTTAGAAAGGAGTAACTTATATAATTCTATTTATGTAAAACACAGTCAAAAACGTTAGCTTTTAGATTTTTGTCAGAAATAAATAAATTTTTATACCCTTCACCACAAAAAGTAGAAAAAGGGTATATCTGAGCTTGTCATTCCGTTTGTAATTTCTACAATATCCACTTCCGACCCCATGAAGCTTATATATTCTGATTCTTATACATTGCGAATTCGATTAAACGATGCTCGTCTTTCCGTCCGTGTTAGTATTGAAATTAAAATTGCCAAGGCACAAGATCAGCTAGAAAAATATAAATAAGCCATTCGATAAGATATAGTGTCGAAAGAGGTGCTGTTAGTAATCAGCAAGATTGCTTCATGTCTCTCGATGTAGAGGGCTTAACATCACGTCTGCCTTCATTTGGAATAATAAAGTAACTTCAATCAAAAAAAATATATGGGGCGATAGCGAATTAAAAAATAAGAAAATAGCAATAAGTGAAAAAATTGGCGCTCGCCCATGTTTTCTGAGTTAGGAGCCTCTGAAATTTTTATAAAAAGGTTAGATTTTCAATATGGGTATCATTTAAAAGCTTTTGAAGAGATCTTTCGGGAAATAATTTTTTTTTTTAAATGCTTAGCCCATTAAGACCTGATTACACTTTTATTTAAAATTATATCGTTACCTTAATATAGAAAGGCCCTAGTTAACGTTTGCCTTTCTTTGCAGGAAAAGGAAAAAACTTGAAAAAAGTACAGTTTTGTAGTTGGAAATTTTTTAGTTACGCATTGTGTTATTTAATTCTCTATGCAATTTAATATTGTTGAAAAAACGAGTAAGGGTCTTTCTTAATTAAGGTAACTTAATTTACCTTAATTTTTTTCTTATTTTTTAATTCTCTGTCACCACAATATTATTTTTTTTTTTTTTGATTGGAGTTACTTCATTAAACCATATTTACATAGATAGTGAAGGGTATATAAAATTCAGTATAGCCAAATATAGCACACTTCCTTGTTTGAATTTATTTTCGGAAAACTATACACGGCAAATTAGTTGGCAGGTAGTGACGATGGTGAATTAATTCATTTTCGCTAGTAACCTAACTCCACATACATAAAAACCAAGGCGAGTCAAAAACCAGGTGATCGGGATGGCAAATATATTTATTTTCGTCGAAACCCTAAATGTCAAACATCATAAAATATTATACATGTAGGTTTTCGGCGAAAATTAATGAATTAGCCATCTCGACCACCTGGTATTTTAATCCGTGAAATAAATATTTATTGTTAAAATACTTTCATTTTTAGTGTTTCAAGTTTTTTTTTGTTAACGTAAAAATTTTAATTATACCAGTCCTGCTTATTATCTTCTTCTTATAATTTGGTAAGCACCACATCAATTTTTAAAATAAAATATTATTTATTAATTTTTATTTTTTTTAGCATTTAAAAAAAATTAATATTTATATTTTTGTTTCCAAGTTCCTGCAGATAGCAACCAACGGTGTGGCAAAATATTGAGGAAATGAAATAATAAACTATATTTTTATTTAAAACAGTAGCCTAGTGCTTAATAAATTAAAAAAGATAATTATTTATAAAGGTTAAAAAAAAAAACATTAATACTTACTTATATATTTTATTCTTGAGATAATTTTTGGGACGGGTAAATCTAGATGTGAACATGACCGTTAAAAGGTCCTGTTTTACCCAAACTGTAATCAGTTTTAGGCATTACTATAAAATTTAAAACATAATTGATATTAATATGAACATTTACTAAGAATTTAAAACCAAAATAGATTTTGGTATTAAAAACCAACATTTTATTTTTAAACACTAGTCCTGAACAGTAGTGTATGTAACATGAGCACTGGCTAATCCTCTAAAAACTGGTTAAAGGCAGCAAACTAATAAGCATCCCTTAGAAGTCCTTTGCGGTTTCATTAAAATAAATCGAAACCTACCTTTTAAAAGTAAACTATAATCATTTAAAGAAAAACTCAAGGCTTAGTTCATTTGAAAGTTTTATTTTCCATTTTCATTATTTTATATTAAAACTTTTAAAAAGAAACAATTTTAAATGACCCTTTGAGGATTTTTTTCTCTGCCTTTCATAATTGCTTTTAAAATAAAGAAAATTTTTAAAGATTAAAATTTTATTCAAATCAAGAAATATTTCATTAACTTGGCCATTCCACAAACATTACATAAAATATAGTTCATCATAATGTGTTCGTTCATAGTTTTATTATAAGAAGTAAATTAAAGTTCATATTTCAAACCGCACAACTTTCACACAAACACCAATAAAAGCATAAAAGTTTTATTCAACTTTTGTAGTCATGTATTTAAGTGGCTGGCTTGACCAACCAGTACAACTGGTCGTTAATGGTTTTGTTTGCTTTGGCTTGAGGCTGTGAAATTTTTCTCACTTGTCCATTATGCCAACAAAATGTTACTTCTAAAAATACATTCTTTGTGGGTTCCATCATCATTATTGCCATCTGTGTGAGAAGTGGCAGTAATCATGTTATTATGGTACACCCACACGAATATTTTCTTACTACTGAAGTCTTTTGGGTGTCTTAGAGTTTTGCAATAATTATGAGCAATAAAGATAGCACAGTGGGGAAAATGGTTATAAAAATTAATAGCCATGGAAATTTTCTCGGACGGTGAGTAGAACATAAAGAAGCAGTGACTAATTAATGGTCTTGCAGAAGCAAA
The DNA here is from genome assembly GCA_937654795.1 of Cistogaster globosa. NCBI lineage: Eukaryota > Metazoa > Arthropoda > Insecta > Diptera > Tachinidae > Cistogaster > Cistogaster globosa. The sequence goes on along the minus strand of OW569405.1, from coordinate 61,917,798 downwards.
GGATTTTGAAGTTATTGTTGATGGCTTAGATTTAGATTATATTTTATAATAAAGAATGGTGATGTATAAGAAAGCAATTAACTTTAGTTATTTTAATTTTTTATATTTTTTTCAACTTATTATATAAAAATCTTTTGTGAATTAAACTTAGTATTTCAATAATATATCACATGCATAAAAATATGTACTATTTTTTATTTATCGCTATAAAAAGTTTTATCTAATTTTATTTATCCTGGCTTAGAGGTTTCTTTCAAGAATACCACAATAATTTAAACGACAGGTTGAATGTAACTAAGGCTTTCGCCTTACCCTAAAAATAGTATCGAAATTAAAAAAATTCTAGTGCAAGTTTCATCGATATCTTATGATTGACTACTTTATCTTGGAATATTTCTCTTAATTTCTCATTCAAACATGACAACAAAATTGTTTTAGCTACGTTTTGGGTTAATTTCTAATGGTTTTAATTCAAATATGTTTCTAACTGTAAAATGATTAATAAATTCGGCCAGGCTCAAGTTCTCTGTATTCAAAATGTGTTGTATGAGAAACAAACTTTTTTATTATTGCCAAAATAAAATTAAGAATAACATCTAAGAAATGAGAAATATGTGGCAAAACATATTAAAATTAAATCAAACCTGTCTTAAAAAGTAAAAGGATTTCGTTAGAAACACGTCTTTAAAAACCTTTTGTTAAGAATTTTTTTAGCTTTCTTAATAATAAAAAAAAATTTTTATTCCCAGTTTAAAATCTTAAGCTTTAAATATAAAATTTAAGACTTTTGACCGTTTGTGGCCTGAAAAATATTGAAATAAACACTCTTCTTTAATAATAATAAAATATTTACTTTTAAGAATTGTTTAACGCTAAGACACTGAGTTCTGAATGTTTTTCCCTTTTTTTTAACAATAAATTGTATCAAGTCCAAAATTTTAGCTGTGTCAATTTGATACGCCGAAAAACATTTTAAAATCTAAAATTATTTTTCATTCATTCTTCCACCATTCTTCCCATTGTGCAGCTAAAGTTTTGTGTCACGTTGAAAAAATTAATGTGTGTTAGTCTGCTCAAACATTGTGAGGGGATGCTGTTTATTTCATATAAGACATTGTTACACGGCTTGTCGGGTTGGTTGACCAGAAACATTGCTACTTGTGGCCAACTCGATGTCTCTGGAACAATGTACACATTCAACTTTTGGTACTGGAACATTTTACTTCTAAAAAACATCATCAGTGTGCACTTATGTTTGATTTAGAGCCTTTAGTTTTTCTTTCTTAAGGAGTTAAACGTAGATAAACGTCAATTAGTTTTTAATTTTAATACATAATCAAAGCTTGACTATTGCTTTTTTGCGTTTTTTCACAATTTGACAAACTAGTTATTTTAGGTTAAGTGCTTTCTAGCAATCAAATTTCTTTTAATAAAAAAAGAAAATAAAAAATAATAAATAAAAAAAAAATTCTCAAATGCAACAGGTTAAATTCAGAATAAAATTTATGTTATTGATTTCTGAACACTAGCGACATTGGACAATCCACGTGTTCTAAAGAGAAAGAAAGCAGTTCATTTACGCAAAAACAGGCTCAAATCTTTATTAAAAACGTTGATAAAATTTGTACCATTGCATCTAACAAGTGATCTTACAAGGGTTTAAAAGTGTCTGAAGCTCGAGCGAAACTGCAATTTTTTTAATAGATCCCGTATTGTAGGATCACTGAGAAACTTAACAAAATAAACAAACAAAAAATAAAATCGGAAAAAATACCTCTGACACCTGAAAAATAAGTTTTAACACAAAAAAAAAAAAGCAAAAAAAAAGCGTCATCACTTTTCTTTCGGTGAAGTTTTGATTGCTAAAGAGTGTAACAAAATTTTATATACTTATTTATTAAATCTTAAACATAACTGTAATAACGATCTTTAATTCAAATATTTATAAATTTTTACGAAAAAAAATATTTTTCAATAGTTGCTGTTGTCATTTCTCTAACGTTGCACCAACAAAAAAGATATCCCTCCAGCGTCGGTCGAGTGCTACGGGCTCGCTGGCGTAGATGTGGTTAGACTTTCTTAGATAAATTTTCACATGTTTAACGATTTCTGCTTTCACCACTAACGCGTTCATACCTTTGTGAAATTTCGAATTTTTGATAATCCAGGGAGCTGTAAATAAAATAAAATATTTTCCACCAAATATAAGGCTTGACAATCTCAGTTAATATATAAGGATTTTGAAAGGAATGTTTTAAAACTGTCAAGCGTTATAGTACGTAGTATACGTTAAAAAGTTTTTTTTTCGTGAGCGCATGATTGCTCATGACCAAACAAAGATTTTGGTAAAAGTACGTAATGAAAAATTTAAAAGGCATTAAGAATACTTTGAATGATCAATTTTGAAAATTCATTTAAATCAGTCAAGTCGTTTCCGTAATTGTTTTTTGACTTAAAGATCGGAAAATTTCCTTGAGTGTAGAGTTTAATATATTTAAAATGTAGATATGTCCTGATCTATAAGGTCCAATTAGCAGCCATAAATCACCAATGTTGATTTTTGTTTTATATCACTTGCAAAAAAATAAATTTTATTGCAAAATCCTTTTACATAAAAAAAAATACCAAATGTGAAAACATTTCAAATTCTTGACAGTAAAATTGGTCATTGGAAATCAATTCAAAGGTTATTTAAAATTAAATAGCGACGGTAAGCGTAAGAGTCGCAGTGATGGAGTAACAGGCTTATACCCGACGCACTGTACAACTCTTATTAAGGGTGCACAAACGGCAAATTGCGTTTAAGAAATATAAAATATTTTTCTATTTTTCAGTATCTAAGTGAACAGCCATGAACTGCATAATAACTTTTTATGAAGAATAAATCATTATGAACTGCGTTCCTTCAATAACTGATATCTGGTGTAAAATCCTGTTTGGAAAGATAATTTAGGTAGGTCACAAAAAATTTTGTAACTTACTAAATCATTTATAGCAAACTCATGTGGGATTGCAAAATAGAATTTCGTTAAAAATGAGTTAAAATAAAGGAACCGAGCTATACAAATATCGAGGTGAAAGGAAAACTTTTGATGGAGAGAAAATACAAACTTAATAACATAGCTCAAATCTAAATTGAGATAAATATGATACTATTTTTCAATACGCAAATCAAATCGCAATAAAGTTTTATTTGCGTACTTTTGGTCACAGAGTTAGTTGATTGAACCTGATACATAATTCCTTTTCTGATATTTTTATAATGTTAACATATCGTATTCATATTATCTCTGAAATAACTGTTTCCTGCACGTCATGGTAATTCAATTGATGAAAGAAAGAGTTAGTTAGCTTAATGGCGGTTATGTTTTGACCAACATCGTTTTTAAAGAAGTACGGAGCAATAATTTCACCAGTCTATAAAGCACATCAAACAGTCAGTTTTTCTGGAAGTGACGGTGTCGCCTACTTTTGAGAATTATTATAACACTAAAAACGGCAGTTTTGTTTACTGACGAATTCATTCAATCGCTAAACAAAATTCAACGTTGGTTTTAAGTTTTAAGCCTATTTAACGAATCTTCGCCTTGTTAAGTGATCGTGTGGCTTCAATTGTTGCACGACTTGGATTTGATAAGCACGCAAACCACAAAATCTTTCATAAGGTGAAAGGACGCATATTTAATTCCTGTGCACGATGGCGGAAAAAACGATTTGTGTCTTCCTCTATGCTACGCTCTACAGCAGCAAAATAATTTCTTCTGTACGCAATGTACGACGTCTCGTGAATTTGTGTTATCATTTAGATTAACACATGAGGTACATTCCTCAGTTAATCATATTGATTGCTTAGGTTGATAATTATATTATTCGTAAAATGAACCATGATTTAAAAAAACATTTGTGCAATTTGTTCATATCGAACTGCCAAACCAAACAAAACATAAATCATGCGACATGACGAAATGGCATCTAGGTAAAAATAAACTATTACGCTAATAAATTTTATACTTTATGTTCAATTCAAACATGATTCGCCTGGGGTAAATTACGTTATTTGTTTAAATTCTTGAAATAAATATTTTTATACCCTTCACCACAGGTAGACAAAAGTGCGTATCTAACTTTTCTGACCCCATAAATAATATATATATAAGTCTGTCTGTCCGTCCATGTTCGGGTTGAAACCAAATTTGTCAAGGCACTAGATAAGCTAGAGAAAATTTAAAAACGCCAATAGATCAGACGTAGTTTTGAAAATTTTGCTACTGCAAATCAGCAAGATCGGTCCATGTCCTGCAGAAAGCGAGCAAAACACCGCACCTGCCTCTAAATTTTTATACCATTTGAAACAAATTTAGTTTAGTGAAGTAACTACAATAAAATAACCAACACATGGGGTAATGGGGAATAATATAAGTGTTTATTTATTGGAGCTTCTTTACTAAACCAGATTTACATACATAAATAGTGAAGGGTGTATAAAAATCACCATAACCGAATATAGCACTCTTACTCGTTTAAATTTAAATGTATTCTTTTTGACTCGAATACCACTAATTTGTTGTTTCTGTATGCAATTTTGTAAAAAAATATTTTTTACTACAGACATTTTTATTAAATTAGGATTTGATTGATTTTATACTGCATTTAAAAGTGATGTAATGCCTATAAATATAATGTCGCTTTAAAAAAACTTTATCCATGGACATTGTGTTTCTAGTATGGCAACAGTGTCACTTATGAAAATGTCATAATGTCCGCGCTTAAAATAACACCAGCTTTGCTTACCAAAGATTTTCTGTAAATCCAACCCTTTGCTGGCGACAGGGATTTCCCCCTCTATGATATAGGCCATACCTGCTTTGGTACCAAAGATGTTATGTAAGCCAGTTTATAAAAACTATGTACATAGAACACCATAAAATATATCTATAACACCCGTGGACGCTATGACTCTTCGTTGACGCACATTATATTCTTGGATGTTATGCCATGCCATCGTGGAAATTAATAACATGGTGACACATCACAAAATTATATTAGAATTTTAGAGCAACAATTGGTTCAATGTATTTCAATAAACATACAAAATTTTACAATAAAAAATATTAATCATGTAGATCACTGAAGAATCTTGTATTGAAACCACTGATATCGAGGCTACCGTGATCACTATTAATCATTAAATCAACATATCGAAATCAACACAATATGAATACAAGTGGCTATAAACGCCGCTAGCATGATACGAATAAATTTAAACACTTATAAAAGCGAAATATGGAAAAAAGACTTCAAACATTAATTTGTTTATGAAACTGTTAAATAAATGTGTTTTATTTTGAATAAAGTTTTATTTCAATATTTTTATTCTGGATAATATTTTGAAGAATCAAAATGATATTCTTTCTTGTTTTCATCAATTAATCATACTTAATGATTGTTTCTTCAATTTTTTGTTAAATATTTTGTATGAGAGTTTTGAATGTAAAAATGTGTGTCTGAATTTTTAACAAGTTCACAAGAGTCACATACTTGATTTAATAATTTATTCATTTTAATACAATACCGCTCAGTTCAATAAAAAAAAAACACTACAACTTTGAATTCTGATATTGTTAATTTCAATACGAATACAACACAAGTCAACTTTAAGCTGATCCTCATCGACTCCACAGAATAAAACTGATGGTGATGTTGTTCTTGTTACGAAGGCAATGATTCGCTTAATCATAGTTTCCATTTGCCACGATATTGACCTTTGTGGTGATGAAGCCGTGAAAAGATAAACATTTTCACGTTTCAAACCTGATGCCAACGATTATTTCTTCAAGTTCTTCTACTTCTTAATGTTCGTTTGGTTGATTTCTTTTCAGTGATTAATTAATGGTTGATTTGTTTTAATACTAAAGTGCACAAAATGAAAAGAAAGGAGGAAATAATGTTTAGTTACTGTAATGACTTGTTTATTTTATATTCATTATTTTAACCCTCTGCAAATAATTGTGGGCTTAAATGGATAATTTTTTTTAAGATTGTACTTGAAACTTGCATTTGTATAAGCAAAAAATATGAGTATTTAATGCAAACGTACTTAACGGTGTTGAAATAAGGTAACTTTTCTAGTAAGCAGGTTTGTTGGTTCTTTGTTTATTTAATTGGAGAATAAACTTATTACAAATCCTAAAATTCTGAAGAGTACTTTTTAAATCCACTAGTTTTTAAATAAGAGTTCCCGCATTGTAAAAAGCACTGTGTAGTAATCTTATTTTTGAATGTAATAATATTTTCAAAATTTAAAAAGCATTTAAAATACAACTTCTGGAGCTTCCAATGATATTTTCGTAGAAAAAAATACCACTTAAATATAATATGTTAATATTATAGTTTTTATTTATATTACTGATATACATTTTTAAACAAGTTTTGATCTTAATTAATAATAATGATATCAAGTTATTTAGTATGTTTTTTTCAAGCTTATATAATTTATTATTAGTTTGTTCTCTTTAAAATAGTCATTAACATTGGGAGCAATATCTAATTAATCTAACAAATGGGATCTGTAAATTCTTTGGATTTCTTAGATGTCTCCGTAATGAAATTAGTGGGTCTAAAGAAGTTGCCAACATATTAAAGAGCTGCTTATTCCCTTTTATCTGTAAAATCTTGTAAGTTTTCATATATCTAAAGTGTTTGTAGTCTCTGTTTTTGCATTCCTGGGCTTTTTCTAATAATCTGCAATAAGTAAGCATTGATATTGATTACGGTATTACCATGAGCCAAATTCTTATGTACCGTAGGAGTACGTTTCTTTTCAATCTTTGGGCCATTTGTCATTTCTCTGGAGTTAATAACATTTAGGATAAGTGGGCAAGGATTTTCCCAATGCTCCCTTTTAAGTTGTAAAGGAACTATAGAAGCCATTAACGAATTTGCATCTGTAATAACTATTCAAGACAACCTGTCATTATTTGTGAAATCAAATTTTTTTCCACGTGCTTTGGGAAAAGGCGCCACAGTGCGGCGTAAGAAACAAGGATGCTGTGATACATTGGCAAACGTTTAAAGATCATTTAATAATTTGAATATGTGGGACCATTATTAAATTTTCGGGACTTAATTTCCGAATTTTTATATTTTTATAACAAGTAATCTTCAACTAAATACGCAAATTAGGTAAAGAGATCACCGTTGCTGAAACATTCACTCAAATAAAGTTTGTTAATATAAAAATCAAGTCGTTTGTTGAAAAGATGAACATTTTTTTATATCAGTTCAAACAAAAAAACACTAATAAATAACAATAAACCTTGTAAAAGCATTCACACTTGAATCCTTGTTGAACTTGAAATGTCATCTTTTATACGTATTTCGTTACAAAAATTCAATGACATTTACGTAATGATGCGTATTCATTAATTTCTTTTCCTTGTGTCGGCATATTTATTTGAAATTTACATTAATCATGCATGTAGACTTATGAACTGATTCAAACACTTTTTAGTGATCCTCTGCTGTTGGTATTTATTAATTATTTTTTATTTAGAATTGGACATTATTAATATTACAAATATGCTGAAATCATCTTGTTAACATTAATAAAATTCAAAAGGCACTTGATTTGATTTCTTTGAGAAAAACTGTCAGGTTTGTGAGCGGATGGACATGATATGACTGGAAACTGAAAAAATTAATAAAACAAGTGTAACAAAGATATTTAATTGTAAAAATTAAATCCAATGATTTTTTTTTTTGGATAAAAGGATAAAAATAATTATTGTTTACTTAATAAAGGAAATTGACGATGAATCTTTGAATGTTAGTACAACTTGACATTTGCAACCTACAATACAGTGAATTAAACAAGGAAATTTTGAAAATCAGTTTTTAGTGGTGAGTCTTGCATACGTTTGTTTGATTTTATTGTAAATTTATCAATAATCTGCCTGGCAAAAAGAAAAAATTCCTATTTATTGGCCATATGACTTTTCATCTGTAGAAGAATATTATAGTTGTTAATCGAAAATTCCAAGACGTTGTTTTCAATAAAAAAACTTCAGCTGTAAAACATCAATTATTTTCACAATGATAGCACTGAAGCTAGGAATAGGGATGTCAAGCAGTATCAGTTATTTAACACACGAAAATGCTCTAGAACCGCTCATAATTTCATTTACTTTGTCTTCCGATCCAGTACTAAATACTATTCGCATGAAGTAGAGAAGAATAACCAAGAAGCAATGGAAATTCACATTCTATTAACTCCTAATATTTTAGATTATTTCAAGGAAATTAAATAAAAACAATAATAAAATATTGCTGCGTTAGTGTATATTTTATCAATAAAAAAAAAATAATAATAAATAAATAAATAAGTAGATAGATGCGTAGAATGCTAATGGATTTTAGATATGCTGATAGATTTTCCATATCCAAATACATATGTATCGTGTAAACTATTTAAAACATTTCTTATGTTATATTAATATGTAAAAGTCATATGACAAATTTTCATTTAGAGCGTGTTGTATTTTTATATGACAAAGCATATGACTTCCAGTGATGCAACTTGTTTTTTCTTCAGTTATACCGTTTTTAAATGATCAAAAAAGTGCAAAAAAGCTCTAAAATCGTAGGAAGCAGAATAGAGTTGGCATCTTTATTAGCATTAGCAGAGCCGCTTACCAAAAACTGTTGTAAACAATGATTTACTTTGTAGGTTATGTCAGAAGTAATTTTCATGTACGTTTAAACGCCAAATTTAAAGCCATATGTAAAAATTAGTACTTTGACATACACAAGGAATTACATGTGGGTTTTCAAACAGACAAGTCATATGTAAAAAACAATTCGTCTAAAGGCGCCTTTTTAAGAAGGAGAACAGTGAAGAAATACTTTGGTTTGTGTGCCGGCTTCGTCTAACCAAATTAATATTGATATGAATACTCCTCGTCATCTTATTTACAAAATTAGTTGGTTAAATAGATGATTTTTACAATATACAGTAAAGTAGATAGATGCGAAGAATGCTGATGACGGATTTGGCGGTCCTGAAAATGCGGCATTACATTTTGTCAGCGTCTAATTTTTCTAGTTTTCTTTGGGAAACGTCTGCATACATTTGTAAATAATTTTGCTTTCTAAAGATTTTTAGAATGAATATATGAACCTAAGCCAGAAAACAATAACAATAAGTTTCAAAAGGATAATGTAATAAAAATCATAAATTTAGACTTACAAATCATTTAACATGTTTTAGGTTCTCGTGAGTTACAATTTAAATTATGCATGACGACTGAAAACAGAAATTTCTGAGGCAAGATTTAAAAGGGCCAGATTCACAAAAATTAAGTTACAGGGGGACTTACACTATGCAACACAAAAAGTTTTAAAGGTTTTGTCAATAGATTCTTGTACAGCAGTCGATATGTCCAAAGAATTTATATAAAACAAAGGGGACATTATGTGAAACAGTTTAAGTCTGTAGATGTACATTATGTGGATCTTTCACTTTTAGTTCAACAAAACATCCTTATAATGGTGCCTGCTTGTCTGCTTTGAAATCGTTTCATATATTTTTTTGGAAAAAATATTCTTATGTGGCTTAAGCCAACTTATTCGCAAGGCTTCACAGTTTTAAGATATCAATCAAAAAAAATAAATTACTTAATTCGGATTAAGCAGCTCTTTATTTTAATTTCTGAAATTTTTAAGAAAAAAAAATTACTTATAATTGTTTGTGAACGTTTTTCAAAGAAAACACAAAAAATGAAAAACCAGCAGAATGCAACATTTTCTGCAACGTAAGGCGTTTATGTCAAACATTGCCTGTTTTACCAAGTTCGCATTTAGCTAAGAAAATGATGTCGATTGTATTTACTTCCTGCGAACCGTTGGCTTAGGTACGAATACGGATATAGTTTTGCTCTATTTTACCGTTTTTTTTTTCACAACATTGTTATCATACAGTATATAGTATCATACTGCATGAAATTTAATTTTTAATTTATAGAAATTATTAGCTAAACCGCTTGACATCATATAACAAAGTTATGTAGCATATTATAGATCACTGCACCTATTTTATTGTACATAGCATAACGCAGACCGGTGCGAAGAATTCTGATGAAAGATGTAGCGATTGCTTCATATTGGTTTCTAATTTGTTCTGTTTTCTTTAGAAAACGACCACGAAAATTTTTTAATTTAATTTTTAAATAACCTTTGCAATTTAATAAAAAATGTTAAATGAAAACGAAAATGAATCTAAGCCGATTTAATTAATTTCCTTTTTTTAAAGAGAAGTAGCACTTCAGGCAAGAATGCCTATTTAATTAGTGTAACTGTGCTACATTCTTTAGGATAGGGATAAAGGAGAGAAAATACAGGTGGTGAAAGTAAAGCCATTTTATTAATTATTTTACTTTGCCGGTGAATGTGCTAAGTAGAAAAAAACATATTTTTATTTTTTGGTTGCCGCAGAGGTTGAACCCTGGCCAATCTGATTTTTATTTAAGTGCTTAATACTGTGACTACAGCATCCTCATCCTGTTATGTTATCAAACAATTCAACTAATAAGTTCAATAAGTTAAAAATTTCATTTCGATACCAAAACTACATTTATTTTTGGTGCCTTTGAGAGAGATTACAAAAGTAGATTTTAATGACTTGTAATTTACACTTTATGGATTTGATTTTATTTTTTATCTAACACGTGGATCAAGTTATGTCTGAGGAATTTCTAAGGTGAAATACGTCATGACCAGTCATTTTAGAAAATTATGATTACACTGGGCTACTGTTTTGTTTATCAAACTCTTAGGATCCGTTTCTTAAACTCTTTGAGTTGAGAAAATAAATTTCACAAATTCGTATAAAAATACTACTAACAACTACTGGCAACAGCATTAAATGTAACATGAGTACATGACCTGAGGCATACAAGCGGGATAAAACGAAAATTACACGAAAGTTTAAGTACGTGTACAGACAATTCATGTATGTAATTTATATCTTTACTACCGTGTTTAAAAACAATATCTTTCGGTTAGAGTTTTTGTAGTTGTTGTTTTTTTTTTCTTCCAACTTGCATAAAACATTTGTGAGATATTTTTTCTTATTCTTACGTTTTATCTGCTTTAAATCTCTGTACGCATATAACAAACAAGAACAACAAAACAACGTGATAGGTTTGGTTGCTTTAAACACCAGTAACAATAGAAACAAAAACAACAACTTGACAAACTATATAGAAAAAGTGTTTAAGTAAAAACTCGTGTTAGTTGTTATCTGACAAACTTATGATCGTTTGTTGTTGATTTCAAGTTGTACACATTATTTTCGTACTCATACCAGTTACTTCTATTCGGCAGCAGCAGAAGCAGTAGCAGCAGCAGAAGCAGCTCTTAGTAACGATCTAATTTTTAAGCTCTATAACTAGAAGTAGCATATTCATGGACATACCTACCTACCTCCAGGCTACATTCACACATTCATTGAGTCATGTAGCAGCTAAATAATAGTGTTGCTGAGTTATGTTGTCAGAATTGTTGCATACCTTACTTTACGTACAAATGTAAACACATATACAGTGGGTGGCATAACCGAAAACAAGCTTGATTGCAAAACATTTAAACTTTTTTTCAGTTTTATTTATGATTCGATTATGGATGACTATAAAACTTCTGTTGCACTGTTAACTCGGAAGGTCATGACCAAAAGTTATCATGAGTGAACCATCAAAAATTTACATGATAAATTGCATTGTAGTATTAAAACTGCCATTTTTTTTATTAAATAATAAGAAAGGTTTTATTATATAAACTATTTATCTGTTAAAGAAAGTCCTTTTTTAAACTGAAGGCAAATTGTAGCAATGGTCCTTAACTTGGTAAGATATAAGGAGGTACTAAACTTTCAAGTGGAACCACACCCTTTGGAAAAACTAGTTAGTTTTTCTGCGATTTCATTCGAAATCTATTCTGTACTCATTTCGTTTTGTCCAAAGGCTTGAATACCGCAATCAATATGAGTGTTAAGCTCCATTACATAAATAAGAGTATAAAGTCCAATCTTTCTGCTAGCTGAGCAGAAGCAGAAACTCAAGAGAGGATGTTATTAGTTACATAAGCAACGCCGGGCAAACTTGCTACCAACTTAACTATGTCTCGAAGTCCCTTCTACCGCATACACCCTCGTCCAGATCTCACGGTGATATTATAGGAAACACAATAGCTCTGAATCCAAAAGGCCTTCGTAGAAAAGATCTGCCGAACACACCTGGCATCGACAGTTAAATATCGAAAAAGCTAACAAAACATGTTACGAGCTAAACATCTTAGTGGCAAGTAAATATGAGTGGAAACCAATCGTAGTTGCATTATGTTTTCCATAGCAGAAGTAGCAGAAACAGGAATTTTTATTTATTTCCAATCTAAGAACAAAACGAGAATTAAATTATTTAAAGCAGGTAGAAACTAGTGGTTGCCAAAAAAACGACTATTCAGTAACTATAATATTTTTTGTGTAATTGAAAAATTATATATAGTTTCATTGCTGTCGGTAATCGATTCATAAGTGAATGAAGGCTTCTATTTGTTTAAATTGTAGTGCCTCACACTGTAAATAGTTGTTCAAGCAGTTGTCATGTTGTTGTAAAATGTTATTATTAGCAAAAGTTGTTGTTGATTATGATGATAGTTTAGACACTTTAGTAGTTAGTACCGCTGTGTAGCATGTAGTACATTCAATTGGCATACAAGTGTAGTAACATTGCTGTTGCAAATACCATTTGCTGCTATCAACAATTACAATCATCATCGTTATTATTACTACTTCTGCTACTGCTTCACACTCCTTTATACAACAAACAAAACATTTCTTCAGTTTATACAAACGATGTTTATTATTTAATATGACCGTTAATATTAAACAAAGTAGCGTTATGGCATAGGAACGAGTACAAAAAAAGTATAATTCGCACAATTGCGTGTCTAACAGGGAGAGGCCTAACTTTCTATACGTTGATTATTTTGGGATATTATGTTACTTTTTTTAAACCATTTTAAACTATAAAATGTTGCAAGATTTAAATGTGCTTTTACATGGATTTGCAACATTTTAATGTTTATTTTTTCTGAAAATTTATTAAAAATTTTATTTTTTATAGTAAAAAAACAGAGCAGTATGGATGGCTTTTAAAATTGTTTTTAACCTTTTGCACTTTTTACAAACGCTTAGGTTCCTCATTGATAATATCTAAATTCTGAATTTTATAAGCACTTCAATAGGCCCAGTGTAACTTACTGCCGGAATATATTTTTTAACTTCTTCTTTTATTACAGAGCCCAGGCTTATTGCACTCGCTTAGCTATGAGGTACCGGGATTACTTACTTAATCGGCAAGTTGCCATGTCCTGTAAAATGTACTTTCTTCGTTCCCAAGGCTTACTTTTGAGCTACAAAAATTAGTAGCTATTGCTGCTTCATTTCCGGCGATGTGAGTATGCTCCTTCACACTAACGCTGTATCCAAAGCAATAGCTGATCTGAAGCACACACGACTTTTTTGTTAAATGCCTAACGGAGTTTTTGACAAGTGAGATCGATAGCTGTAGGAGTATAAATACCAAATATTAAAAATTATTAAATTTTTTATTTGGAACTTATGTATTTTTTTTTTTTAATAATTTTTGGCTTCATGGCGTTCTACCATTTTCATCGGGCGTTCTATATATTTCGTTTTCTTGATTGGGCGTTATTTGAATGAAATTTTTTTCTTTTCACAGGAGGGTATTTTATAATTTTTGTGCAAAATTTAGTAAAAACACACAGGCTTAATTTTTGTGGTTAAAGACGTTTTAAGTCTCAAAAAATAAAACCATATTTGTCAAAATTTCGTCACTTTTTACATTTCCTATAGCGTTTGTCGCTCTGTGTAGGCTTCAATTAGGAAACAAATTATTTTTTATTTTAGTTAAATTGAATGCCTTCAAAATGAATTCACAACCGTTTTCCTCATAATGAATTCACTCAAATTTCAATTCATTCACTTTTAGTGGTCAAGTGAATGCATTCAAGTATTTTTCATTAATTTCTTAAAATTTTAGTTAAGTTACTTTTTTGAATAAGTGAATGCATTTATAAAATATAAAACCAACCAGAATCAATATTTTAGAGTTCTGTTTTGGCAAGTGCTGAAAATGAAAGTTTTTACTGAAGGGCACCTTGCCTTAGTTCAAAATAATTCTGGCAAAAAGAGAAACCAACTTAAAACAGACTTCATTTGGCTGTCTAGAATGGTTTAAAGATATGACCACATATATCAAATTACATTAACTATAAGGACACCCTTATGTTGTGTTATAAATGCTACTATAATTTTATTTTCTTAACTTTGACTTTGTTTATTTTAATCATGGTATAATTTGATTTGTATATTAAGAATTTTTAATGTAACAAAAAAACCAATTAATAAAAGAGTTATACAGAATATAACATGGCACAGTCGTAAAAAAATTAAAAAGAAGCAATGAGTGACATACTTAAAAGAAAGAAAGTAATAAGTACAATAATGGATTTAAAATCTATTCCTGATTTAAGAGTTTGTGGTAACAAAGCGGAGAATATGGAAATATTTTTGCATGATTTTGAAGATTATTTAGTCGCAAAGAATACCAAGTCAAGCGACAATGTAAAACTTGCCTTATTGAGGAATCAGATTGGAATTGAAGGTAGAGAAATAATACGAACATTGGATATTTTAAATGAAGATATAAATAACTATGCAAAAGTTATTAAGGCTTTAAATGACTATTTTTCACCAACGAAAAATATTTTATATGAAATATTTTTCTTCTAAAACTGCTCACAAACACCGAACGAGCTAATTGATGATTTTGTTAGAGATTTAAAGGAACTAGCCAGAAGCTGGGAATTCTTGAATGTATTAGAAATGGTAAGAGATCGTATTATATTGGATGTATCAGTTTCAAATCTTCAAGAGAAGTTAATTAAAATGGAAAAAACTGAAACAGAACATATTATATTTGAACGCAGAATATTAAAAAACAAAACCAACAAATCAAAGAAGTCCAATGGTCAAGTCCGCTTGTGCATGATGTTCAGCAAGAAAATGAAAATAACGATAAGACAGAAGACTTAGATATAATTATAAAGCAGCAGAAAGGTAAATTTAAATACAGTCAAAATAAAAACAATTATGACAAGTTTAATAACATGAACATAAAATGTACAAAGTGCTTAAGATTTCATAAATTTAATAGCTGTCCGGCATTAGGAAAAGTTTGTTATAAATGCAAAAAGTCTAATCACTTTTCTAATGCATGTAGATCCAATATTTATTTTAATACTTTAAATCAAAAGAGTAATAGTTGAAATTCTAATTGTGAATTTGCGTGAACTGATGCGTTAATTTGTTAAAAGGTACTCATACTTGGTGTCAGGAAATAATGATAGAAGGTCATAAAATTAATTTTAAATTAGATACGGGCTCTGATGCAAATAAAATTCCAATTTCTGTCTAATAAACGAATATTTAGAAAACCAATCTATCAGCCTACTAAAACTGTTTTAAAAAAATACAGTAACCATAAAATAAGTCCATTAGGTAAAATTATGCTGAAATGTGTTTCGAAAGACAATACTTGTAACGAATTATTTTTGATCATAAATGACAACTTTTAACCAATTTTACGTAGAGATACTTGTGTCAAATTAGATTTGATTAAGAGAATTTGCAATTTAGAAAAATCTTCGATTTGGCTAGAAACATTATTGATAAAATTTTAAGATGTTTTTGAGAGCATAAGAAAACTTAAAAAGGATTACAGTACTGAATTAAGTGAAAATGCAATTCTTGTGGCTCATCCACCTATAAATGTTGGAATGAAAATTAAGAATAAATTAGAAAGTAAATTAAATGAATTAATAAAAATGGATATAATAGAGAAAAAAGACAGTCCAAATGCATGGGTTAACAATTTAGTTTTTCGTGAAAAAGTGATGGTAGCTTACAATTATGTTTGGATCCTAGAGAACTTAACAAATATATAATACTCAACCATTATTTAATACCAATATTTGAAGAAATAAGTGCAAGTTTAGTCGAATATGCAATTTTTTAGTTTTTGATCTAAAATATGGGTTCTGGCATATACCCCTCACAGATAAGTCAAGCAATTTAGTAACTTTTTCAACACTTTTTGGATGCTATATATTTAAGAGATTGCCTTTTGGATTAGTTACTGCATCTGAGGTTTTTCAAAGATATAATTTTAAAACTTTTGGAGATTTGCCTGGAGCAAATATATATATTGATGACATTATAATTGGTGAGAAGACGGTAGATGAACATGACAGGAATGTAAATATGTTTTTAAAAAGAGCTGAGAAAATAACATAAAATTAAACAGAAATAAATTTCAATTTAGAGTTTCAAAAGTAAATTTTTTAGGCCACATTATTTTAAATCATGGTATTAGACCAGATAAAAAACGTGTAGAAGCCAATTTAACATTAAATTTTCCTAAAGATCAATCTAGCCTACAATCGTTTTTGGGTCTGGTGAATTACTTAGGAAAATTTAGCTAATGCGACATTTCCGTCTAGAGAATTACTTTAAAAAAATAATGATTATGTAGCATTACCTATTCATGAAGAATGTTTTAATAAAATCATACTACATTAACATCTTTCAATCAGAAAGATGATGTAGTTATTCAAACTGATGCTTCAAAAGATAGACTCGGTTGTTGTTTGTTTCAAAATGATAAAATTATTTCGTTTGCTTCAAGATCTTTATCAAGATATTTTTCAAATCGAAAAAGAGTTTTTGGCAATAGTGTTTGCTTGTAAAAAGTTTCATCAGTTTATTTATGGAAAAACAAAATTATTATCATATCAGATCATAAACCAAAATCTATAATTGGATTATCTATATTGCAAAGATTAAGATTACAAATATTTCCATATAATGTCGTTGTTTTATACAAACCAGGAAAGAGTATAGTTGCTGCAGACTATTTTTCTAAAAATTTTATTGAAACTGGTGATACGGAACATGAAGATGATTTAACACAAATGGTGAATAGTATAAATGTACAAGGTGATACATTAGAAAGAATCAGAAATGCAACCAAATATGATGACAAACTAAGTTTAAAAGAAGAAAGTATTCTATGGAAGGATGGCCCGAAAAAAATTAAATACCCGATTATATAAAAGGTTACTACAATAAGCGATACGATATAAGAGTAGAAGGCAAATTAGTTCTTTATAATGATCGCATAATAATTCCAAAGATTTTAAAGCCAAAATTTTGAAAAAAATAAAAATGAAAAGAGCAGCTCAAAACTACATTTTAAAATGTAAAAAATTTCAAGAAATGAAGCCGTCTAATATGAAGGAACCTATCATTTCGCATGATATTCCGAACTTGCCTTTCTAAAAAGTTGGCTGCTTAGAATATTTTTGAAATTTATTTTTGGTTATTGTAAATTATTTTAGCAAGTGCTTTGAGTTAATTCACTTAAAATCTAAGACTTCTTTATATATCATTGAAGCATGGAGAGAATTTTTTTTAGATTTGGGATACCAAAGGTTGTTGTAGCTGTTAATATGCCATTTGGATCATATAAATGTTCAGAATTTTCTAATAGGTGGAATTTTAAAATAATTACAAATAGTCCAAATTATCCTAGAAGCAATGGTATGGCTGAAACAAAAGTTGGCTTTGCTAAAACAATTTTGAAAAAATCGGAAACAATAGACGATGTATACAATGCATTGTTAGAATATCGTAACACTCCAGTTAAGGATTTAAATTATTCTCCACCGCAGCTGTTATTATATAGGCATTTGAGAACTAAAATTCCAAGTACAGATAAGTTGTTAGAACCTAATTTAAAATAAATAAACAGTAAATTTATTAAAAAAAATTAAAATCAATTTAAAAATTTTGAGAATTATTATAATCGAAACACAAAGGAAAGGAAAGGATTTTAGATTGGTGACAATGTATTTTATGAGATTTAAGAAATTCCTTTCATATTAAACTGAGAAAAACAAATTTTAATGACTTTAATTCTGATACTATTAAAAACGATATTAGGAACAACACATGTTTCTTGTAAATTAAAGCTGTGGGCTTAAGAAACTTTAAAAGTTTGGTCACATACATCAAATTATATTAACTATTGGGACACCTTTTAATTTTCAAATCCAAATTTTATACTTTTTGCTTAGCGCTACAGGTTTTTTATAAATTTTACCATCTATCTATAACTGTTCGAAATCTGGCCATATACATCAAAGCAAATGATATATTTTTGAACTATTTAATTTATAATTTTGAATATTAATATTTGTCACTATAGCGGTCATAGCAATCGATATCCAGTTTGCAAGGCCAATTTTCTTCACCTGTTGGGACTCCATTTGCGGTTTATAATACACGTTAAAAACATGTATGTTGTATGGGGACACCCTTTTAAAGATTATGGACTATATTTTCAAACGGGAACAATCTATAAGCAAATTAAACAAATTAAAAATCGATTTAAAAATTACTGAGTTATGAAAGCACAAATATCATCTCATATCATATCTGGAAATCAGATGTTATCCTAATAGTGACAAAAGAATGTATGTGTGTTTCTAGATATAATTCCCTCAAATAAAATTTTGCTGGTTTATTGCATCACTCAAAAACTTGGTTTTCATATACTTTTTGTAAGAGAAGTAACACTCAAGCAATAATGTCTGCTTACGAGGGCTGCTATATATATTTCTGGCCTGACAACACTGAGTGCTGCCAAGTGCAATCTGACATTTTCATTGGAAAGTTTGTCATTTTTAAGCATAATCGTACTCAAAACGTTTTGACGTACGACCTTTATTTGTGTTGTTTACAGTGACTTGAAAAAATTAATATAGAAAAAAATGGAATTAACTCGTGAACATTTCCGTGCCATCATTTTTCACAACTTTCGACGTGGATTATCACGACAAGAGTGCATTGATGAACTTAAATCTTTGTATGGCGATGAAGCACCATCCTATGGCACTGTCAAAAATTGGTATAATGAATTCAATCGTGGCCGAAGCTCGCTCAAAGACGAATTCCGTGAAGGTCGTCCAAAAACGGCTGTTGTGCCAGAGAACATTGATGCCGTGCGTGAACTCATAATGCAAGATCGACATGCGACATACCGACAGATAGAGACATCCCTGGACATTTCTTCCACCAGCATACATTCGATACTGCATGAACACCTGGCCGTAAAAAAGTTTTGTTCTCGTTGGATCCCGCACAATTTGAAAGTCGCTCAAAAAAAGGCTCGTGTCGATTGGTGCAAAGAAATGTTGCAAAAATACGATTGCGGTGCTTCAAAAGACGTTTATAAGATCGCCACAGGTGACGAATCATGGATCAATGCGTATGAGCCCGAAACGAAACAAAAATCGACAGTGTGGGTCTTCAAAGACGAGCAAAATCCAACGAAAGTTGTTCGTGGAAGAAGCACTTCGAAGCAAATAGTCGCCTGTTTCTTTGGAAAAACTGGTCATGTGGCGACTGTTCCGCTTGAGCAACGTAGGACGATCACTTCTGAGTGGTACACTACAATTTGTTTGCCTGAAGTCATCGGAGAAATTCGAAAAACCAACAAGAGAAGACGAATCATTGGTCACCATGACAATGCGAGCTCTCACACATCGGCTAAACCAGAGCGTTTTTGACCGGCTAAAAAGTCGAATTAATGGGTCATCCGGCGTACAGACCTGACCCGGCACCTAATGACTTCTTCTTGTTTCCGCAAATCAGGAAAAAAATGCGTGGTCAACGACTTTCGTCGCCAGAAGAAGCTGTTAAAGATTCAAAAACCATGTTTTAGAGGTGTCTCAATCGGAGTGGAAAAATTGCTTCCCAACTGGTTTGAGCGCATGCAAAAGTGTATAAATCATGCTGGAGAATACTTTGAAAAACAATTAAACCATTTTTGATTATAAATATTCGCATTTTCACTATTAGGCCAGAAATATATAGAGCAGCCCTCGTATAAATTTATGTTACGTTTTCTGTAGTTGATGGAGTAGAGAGTGATAGGTAGAAAACTTCTCTTTTTACAACATTGTAATTGCATGTTATTTTTATTTGTGTTCCAATGTTGCAGTGGCTCCGGTATTAGTAGGCGTATTGAACTTTTTGAAGCTGACTAGTTAACGTTGAAGAGTAGTAGCGGCGAAGAGTGGGGCTGTGTTATATAAAAACATACATATTAAATTCGTATAAAAATAGGTATTAGAAAAATTAAAGGGTTTAACTTGGTCATGGTTGGTTTACTAACTCAGACCACAAATTATAACAGTTTAGCAGTCAACGTGCTAACCCTTATCTCAAAACTATTTTTGGCCAAAATCTTGAATGGGAAAACAGATTAACTTTACTTTGATTACGTCTAATTTTCTGTCTGCAAAGTTTGCTCATTGGTTATCTTAGCTAGTGTTGTTCTTTAGAATTAAATAAAAATTTATATAAATTATTGCATTTACAACACAAAAATTTAACTGTAGTTGGATAACCAAAACTTAGCCTACATTCTAACAAACGAAATGTGTATAATAATTGCAGCAATAAAATAAACTGAGCTAAGTTTTGTACCTAAATAAATTGTTATTTAAAAAAGTTTCTTTTTTCGTAAACCAAATGTGCATTCTTAAAATTGCTTCTGTTAACAAAACGTACACATTTTAATTTTTGAAAAATTACTTTTAAAAATAAAGTACTTTTTAACAGGTACTTTAATTATATATCCTTAAAATAATTTTCTGATAAAATATTTTTTCACAAAACTTTTGGCATGATTTTTATGTATGGAATAATTCTAGCAATAAAAAATTTAAGATAATTTATACATAAAGTTTCTTAATTTGGGCTTGAAAACGAAACGTACATTTTTTAATTTTTGAAAACGTACTTTTAAAATAAAGTACTTTTTAAAATATCAGTTTTAAGACAGACTCCTTTAAAGTACTTTTGTTTTCTAGAACTAGTAGATTTTGTTTAAACCACAAATAACATTTGGCTTAAATCTGAAATTCCTTAAAAATTTGGTCTATGCCGGAAGTCTCTGAATGGAGAATTAGTAAAAATAATTAATTTATGTTGACATTATAGTTTGTATCAAAAAAGACCTCAAAGCAGTTAAAAAATATTTTATATTTTTGGTTATAAATTTATAAATAACTAACAAAGATAAGATGCATATTTTTTCTTAAAAAAAAAAAAATTAAAATCTACTTTTTTATGCTATCAATCACAAAAAATATATTTTAGAAAAACCAAAAACAGAATGGCTCCGCTAGAAGTTAAAAGTCAAAGATAAAACAATGTCCGAGAAAGAATAAGACTTTTTTAACAGATATTATTTGTCGTATACCTGCGGTTTTTTACGCCGACTTCCTAAGCAATATAACTTTTACTCGGCTGGACCTCTACTATAGCCGTGTTAAGTTTAGAAACTACTGAATTATTTCCTTGTTTTTTTAACCTTTACTGAATATTTCTTAAAGTTTTACTAAAAAATGTGCAAATAGCAATCGAGAAAAATTTAATGTCTTCAAAACGCGAATATATGCTGAGGCGAACTGATACAAATTGAATAAGTTTAGCGTTTAGGAATTTGAAAATGAGCTATTGTCTGAGCATGGACAAATCGGCTTGACATGTCAATAATTTAAATCGGCTTTGCCTTATTTGGAAAACGAAAAGTGAGTTGCTGTATACGAGGGCTGCTCTATATATTTCTGGCCTAATAGTGAAAATGCGAATATTTATAATCAAAAATGGTTTTATTGTTTTTTAAAATATTCTCCAGCATGATTTATACACTTTTGCATGCGCTCAAACCAGTTGTCGAAGCACTTTTTCCACTCCGATTGAAACACCTCTAAAGCATGGTTTTAAACACTTCAACAGCTTCTTCTGGCGACGAAAATCGTTGACCACGCATTTTTTCTTGATATGCAGAAACAAGAAGAAGTCATTAGGTGCCAAGTCAGGGCTGCACGGCGGATGACCCATTAATTCGACGTTTTGCCCGGTTAAAACGTTCTGGTTTGAACCGATGTGTGAGAGCTCGCATTGCCATGGTAAACAATGATTCGTCTTCTCTTGTTGGTTTTTCGAATTTCTCCGATGACTTCAGGCAAACAAATTGTAGGGTAGCACTCAGAAGTGACCGTCCTACGTTGCTCAAGCGGAACAGTCGCCACATGACCAGTTTTGCCGAAGAAACAGGCGACCATTTGCTTCATAGTGCTTCTTCCACGAACAACTTTCGTTGGATTTTGTTCGTGTATGAAGACCCACACGGTCGATTGTTGTTTCGTTTCGGGCTCATACGCATAGATCCATGATTCGTCACCTGTGACGATCTTATAAACGTCTTTTGAAGCACCGCAATCGTATTTTTGCAACATTTCTTTGCACCAATCGACAAGAGCCTTTTTTTTGAGCGACTTTTAAATTGTGCGGGATCCAACGAGAACAAACCTTGTTTACGGCCAGCTGTTCATGCAGTATCGAATGTATGCTGGTGAAAGAAATGTCCAAGGATGTCTCTATCTCTCGGTATGTCGCATGTCGATCTTGCATTATGAGTTCACGCACGGCATCAATGTTCTCTGGCACAACAGCCGTTTTTGGATGACCTTCACGGAATTCGTCTTTGAGCGAGCTTCGGCCACGAATCAATTCATTATACCAATTTTTCATAGTGCTATAGGATGGTGCTTCATCGCCATACAAAGATTTAAGTTCATCAATGCACTCTTGTCGTGATAATCCACGTCGAAAGTTGTGAAAAATGATGGCACGAAAATGTTCACGAGTTAATTCCATTTTTTTCTATATTAATTTTTTCAAGTCACTGTAAACAGCACAAGTAAAGGTCGTACGTCAAAACGTTTTGGGTACGATTATGCTTAAAGATGACAAACTTTCCAATAGAAATGTCAGATTGCACTTGGCAGCACTCAATGTTGCCAGGCCAGAAATATATATAGCAGCCCTCGTATTTATATATGTATATATATTTGCATTTTCCAGATTGTTTGAGGCAGACAATTTTTCATTCAAATTAAACATACCATTCGAGGAATAAAGTCCTAAAGCACGATATTTAAAAAGTGATTTTAAATTACCTGCAACTCTGCTTTATATCTTCTCACGTTTAGTTGCTAATTATTATTTATATTTTTACTCTTGCTGCACAAGAAACCTTAAAATTCGATAAAAATTATGGGCTTGTGTGTTTATTTCTTTCTTTAATTATCATTTTTCTTATTCTTTCTTTTTTATTTGCATAAATTAAATCTTGATCTATTTTTAATCTTGTTCATCTAATTTTACGATGTGGTAGCTTTGTTAGTTTTTTGGTGAACACAACTTTTCCATTTCATTATTGATTTATGTTTCTAATAAATTTATAGAAAAATTATGTTTATTTGTACGTTATTTTACATTTTGTTTTAATTTTATATAAAGTATTCATTAATTTGTTTTTTGTCTGTTTTTCTCATCTCCTTAAGTATTTTAATTGTTTGTCATTAAGTCTAATTAACAGAAATTCATTTAATGTTTAACATTAAATTGATTTGATTGCCACTGTTCGTTTTTGTTGTAAAACATTTGTGTAAATTTTTATGAACAGTGGTGTAAATAAACTTATTTGAGGGTATCTAATTGATTGTTTGGATGCTAAAAGTATTTATGATAACATTTCGATAAAGAGACAGAGGTCAAGTGCAATCTTTGTATCAATTGCTCGATATTGCGTCCGCTAAATAAAATAAAAAGTATTAACCTGCATATCAAGTATTGAAAAATATTGTAGTCTATAAGAAAGTAATGTAAGTTTTTTAACATTATATTTTTGTTAAATATAAACTGTGATGATTATCCAAGTTATCACATAAAAAATTTTAGGACAATTTTGACAAATATAAATGCAAAGCAAAATAAAATAATGAACGAAGTTATGTGCGAGATCGCGACATTAACACTGCGTCTAAATACGTTCGACAAGAACAGTGGGTCGCTTTAAATTTCCCATAAATATTCTCTGGTTCTAAGGATCATAAATATGTCAGCAATAACTATAGCTGGTTTATATTCTTCAAAGAATTATATTTGAACTGTTCTGCAAATATATAAAAAAAAAAAAAATCCACAATAAATTAAAAATTGATCTTAATAATATTAATATTCGATTGTATTTTGGTTTTTATCTTTTTTTACGACAACTCATTTGATATCCGCGCTGATAGTGAGTTTGTTGTTTAAAGATTTGGGTTTTTTGCAACGTCGCAACTACTTTGCGAAATCGGTTGCAATGGCAAAGATTTGCTGTCGAGTGGTTTGCTTTTTTATTAACAAATAAATAGTATTTTTATTGTAAGATATAATGGATTATTAGGATAATTCTTTAAACAGTTCTGTTTGTCTATCATATGTTCTAAGAAATTAAAACTTATTACGGTATTACGGTCATTAACAAAAATATTTAGGAGTTGCTCAGTGTTTTTTATTTATTTGTTTTTTTTTTACTTTTTTTTGCACGTTTTCTTTCAAAATATTCTTTCCGCATGGAAATATTGAATAAAAAATTCATGCAATTGACATTCTAGCATAAATCGAGTGCAGTTCTTCTAACTTTTCATTTTTATTTTTGTTCGACCTTAATTCGATTGCTTCTGGAATTAGATTTATCTGCCTTATAAAAATGTGTCTGATGTTTTCAATAAAATTAAAAAAAAATCTGTTCACAAACGAAAGAACAAAAAAAAAAAGACCAATTCAAAATAACAATTCAAAGTAGAAAATATGATTCAGAATTCTTTAAAAATTTTTCAAGTGTTTATAAATTTAAAAATACAATACTAAATCGATTGATATTGCACACCTGCAAATAAATATTTTTTAAATTGTATAATTTTTCTTAAAATCAAATTAATTTATAGGAAAATAATTTTTAGAAAAAATTTTAATAAACAGAAATAATATTATAAAAAATAATAATATAAATTTAATGTTAATAAATAGATATATATGCGTCCGATTTTTCCTAACTCGAATATGTAAAAGAATTTTAAAATAAGACCAAAGTTAAATAATAAAATCTCTGGTCCACAACAAAAAATTTGCAATTGCCTAGTTGATTTAGAAAAATACTTTTCATTGATTGGGATTTTTGCATTTCATAAGCGACACTTCTCAAATCAAAAGATCTTTTCATAATCAACAAATCAAAAGTAGGAACTCTAAGTGAGCTTGTACGTATAGAATTTTAAATGTTAAATCTAGAAGCTAGATTTGTAGGAGAGTTATATTTAACTGTTCTGTAGAACATTGTAAGTAATTCAATATTCACATAATCGTCAATTAGCCATTCTAAAAATCAATAAGGTAAGCTGTTACAATATATATTATCTTGATACATGAGCAATTTTGGTCACTCGATTTTCAAGCCTTTGCACATATTTAGAGGATTGTGTTTCAAAGGTTTTAAAAGTATTGAGGAAAAGTCTTGAAAAGCATATTTGCACTTATTATCTCTAATAAAAACTTTGGTTAACATAAAACCGTAACAGCTCTTAACATTTAATTATTTTTTTATAAAAAAGTGGCTTATGTCACTTTGAAAACAAACGGATTTCATAAAGCAAATTTCTTCAAGCCTTTCAGGGTAAATACCCACAAAAATGGGACATATAAGGCAACTGCATTTCTATCATTTCTATCCAAGCCTTAAGTAATTTAAAAAAAAAAAATTTAAACAAGAAAGTGGTGCAAGAGCTACAAAATTATTTTAATAAGGAAAAGCATTTTTTAACACTGTGCATTGTAAACTGGACAGCTAATAAGAAATAGTAACGTAAGCGCACACACGTTTTCAAGCGCGCCGCTTTGTCTCTCAGGAAAGAAGGTTTGTTGGTTTGTAACTTAACTGGCATAACCTGCTGTATACGGCATAAAAAGTGTCTCTACAATTTTCAGTATCTGTCGGAATGCATGGTAATTTCAATAGCCAAGCTATGATGTTCCGCCTAAGTGCAATCATTTGTTTGACCAGACATAATGTCAAAACTCATTTAAGGAATGCCACAGTCACCAATACATTTACGTTATATTGTGGCAGGCATAAAATGCTGCTCCATCACTAACACTACAAATGTTTTTTTTTTATAATTTTTTTTTTGTTTTGTTAATTTTAATGGAATATTTCATACACTCACATAAAACAGCAAGGGAGATGTTAAAACAGGGGTACCTGTTCAAATTCTGGTTCACTAGTCTGGTATTGTTACTTCTGTTGTCGCTGCCGTATTTGTTTCTTGTTTTTTTTTCAATATAATCGAGCCATATTTGCTTGTTTCGGTTTGTTATCAGAGGTTATTTTTTTGATTTTATTGTCGGCTTGTTTTAATTTGCTTCTTTCTTTACAATTAGCGATTATACAGTGGCAAGTAGAATTGGATCATCAATGGTGTTATTTTACGAAACAAATTGTCAATGTAACTAACATATATTCTTCATAATTTTAATTTGGCCTATTTCTCTCGGGGGAGTATGTATGTCACTTTACCATGACATAAAGTTTTTTTTTTCCATTTTGCAAAATATTTTTAATAAAAATTTTCCGATACTTTTCTCTAGTTGAAAAGACTTGTCGATTGACAGATTTATTTCTGACTTAATTCAAATTTACTCTGCACTGTAGCTGTAAGGTTGAGTATGTATTTTCGTGTTTGTTTATAAAATATATAAATATTCTTGTTTTAATGGTGGCCGTCGTGTACATTTTTATATTTTTATTGATGATTTCTTCAAAAAGGACAGGACACATGTTATGGCCATAATCCACAACAGAAACACTAACAACAGCCAGTAACACCGAAAACATGCAAAGTTGTATTTAAAACAGAAGAACAACAAGAACAAATGTGAAGTACCAAAACGGCTGTTGTGTTTGATGTGTCGATGCATGGTGGTCGCTGGGTAGTGGGGAAAGTAAAATTGTCCTAAAGACTACTGCATTTTTTTGTTCATATATTTTTCTTATCAGTCTCATTAAAAGTCGGGTTTTTGTTATAATTTTTCTTTCGTCTTTTCTTCTGTGACTCTTTTACCGCAGTATTATTTTTACATCTCTTATCAATGAACACTAATTTTGTGTTCTTGTTACTGCAGTTACGATTGGTTTTTGTTTTTGATACCTTTTCGTTGTTGCTGCTATTGTTTTCACTATCAAAATGGAAAAACGGGATGAAAATATATTGTGACACATACACAAAGATACCCTATCATCCCATACATATATGTTCAAATACACACATAAATCAATCATTGTAAGTCTCTGTAAGCAGACAAATGTGTTAAAGAGTTTTAATTTTCATTTAACTAAATCTTAACTGCAACAGAAACAACAAAATAAAAACAATACAAAGCTATAAATTAAAATCAATTAAAAATTCTCTTTGATTTCTGCGCCTTTTAAATCCATTATTAAGGCAAAATTTTTAATGACTCTTAAATTTTTTTAACAAATTCGAAAATTGAAGTAGAGTGATTGGAAACTTAAAAAATTTGTGGTTATTCTACATTGATTTTAAGTTCGTAGGAAATTATTTCGTTTAGTGGAAGACTTTTTTTCTTTTGATATTAACGATTTATTGTTAGAGATTAGCCAAACAGACAACTGTTTCAATAAGGGCATTAATTATTCTATATAAAAGCGAGCTGGGTCAGAAGCAAAATCTTTTAAGCCACCTGTTTTCAAAAAATTTTATTTAAAAAATAAATTACAATTTTTGTTTAAAATAATTATTAATAATTTCTACTAAAATCTAAAAACTCAAGTAAAACTTCTAATTTTAGTCGTTTCGAAGCCACCATTGAGACATTAGTGCAGTAGGTAAACAACTTTACCAACTTAATGGGCAATTATTAGTTGTTAAAGATCAAATAAATTAATGTATTGTTGACATCTAAGGTCCATTTTACTTTAAGAAGCGCATTAAATATAAAGCAATCGAGCTTGTAATCCGAACTTTCACCATAACTGAAATAGCATCTTGATGTATATAGGATCATGATGTATGTGATTTTCAAAGGTACGTTACCATAAGGACTCCTTATAAATTTTTAAAATTCTTGTGATATCCCATATTTGCTAAGGAATTCAGTAGAAATTTGGAAATTTTAATAGAATTACCAGCATATAAAGTACGCCGAGAGCAAGTTCCTTAAAATGGTACGTACAATCTGGCATGAAAGCGAGTAGAGTATTAAAAGCATTATTTAAGTCTTGCATACCCTTTTAATCCCCTCGGAGGTACTGCAAGAAGTGTGGCTAATTTCTAATCTAGGCACAGACATAGTACACTAGGGTTAGACAAGTCGGGTACTTGTCCAAGGGCTGACCAGTGCCCTTTAAGAGACTGGCACCACGGGAACTAGTGGCCCATACAAAGAGCTGCCCATCTGTGTAGCCGGTTATTGGTGAGGTCCCTTCGGGGTACACGTGGTGGGTGTCTGTTAAAATATGGTGTCCGCAGGGAAGGTGCGGTGCTAAACGAATGTGCTATTACATATTCAACAGAGGAGTTGAAAAGTCTCCAACCCTTAAGCAAGGGGAAGAAAATGGTCCTGCAAGCCATCGTCTTAAAATTGCAACTCTGTCGGCTGAGCCAAGGCAGGGGCGCTAGTCGACGCGTTGTATTTCACTCAGTAGTAAGGCTACCGTCATGTCAAGGACTCGCGGCCAGGTACTGACGTTAATCTTGATCACCTCATACCCTCTAAACATCAATTGCAACTGGGATATTTTGTAAAAATATTCTTTACCATCTTGCAATAAAACTTCTACTCTAAAAATACCTCAGACTTCCTTCAAATTTTTTTATAGGTAACACCAAGCGACAAATCTGCACAGTCGCCTTCTTACCACTAAACTACCTGTAAGCCTTTAATAAATTATTTTATAATTATATTTCATATATATTAATTAAATACATTACAATAATTACTAAATTATTATATAACAAATAATAGAAACTGTAAAATTGAACGCTCTTTACAATTTAGAAATCAGAATAACAACAATTGGAATTTAAAAACATTTGCATAATACATTTGCGTAATACTGGAAAAAATTTAAGAACTGAAATTATCATTACAGTGCCATTTTTTTTTTAGTTTTGGGTATGTGCAAAAATTTTATTGTTCTTGAGACACGTTTATGCGTCATTAACTTTGCAGCACTAGCAGTGTTAAGGTGAAAAGTTACCAGATTATAATAATGATATAAAAAGAGTATTGAAAAATATAGTTGACATATGATTTTTTCTTATCGCAATTTGTCGAAGCAAATTAAATGCGTATAAGGGCATGTTCAAATTGCCAATTATTTTAAAAGTCGCCAAAAAATCGGCATGTCGCCAAATCAAAATATAGGTAGCTAAATGAGTTTGAAAATCACCACGTTTGACTAGAAGTCACCATATCTGACAACCCTGAAAACGATTCTAATCCCCAAGCGAGTAACATACTAAAAGATTGTGGTTACATGCGACTAAGAAGAAAAGATTTTAATTACCGTTTGGCAGAACTTAAAAATCGATTGCAATAATTTTTTTGTTTACATGGTTATAACACAGATCCATAGATACAACATAAGCTATAAAATAAAAAGAAATTTGACAGTAATTATAATTAGAGTCTATAAAAAATTAGATCGAAGAACTTAAATTAATATTTTATGTGAAAAATTCAATGAAAACTAAACTAAACTAACCTGGAAGTTAAAAGAGGCTTGTGAAAAAGGGTGGCTCGGAATTGTGGACACACTTCATCACAATATTGCACCAGAATAAATGTTAAGTTAAATGAAAATTTTTAAAAGATTTCGCAGACATACACAAAAACAGGTAAAACTTTGAATAAAAAATACCTCCTGATAGGACCTATTAAAACCATAACGAATTTTGATTCTTAAATTTTCTGTTTGCCTTGTTAAAGATTGCCTGACATTAACTAAAGGTTTCTTATAAACAATTTAAAAAACACGAGTCATCGGTAATGACTTAGTTGGTGCAAAACTTGGCAGCATTTTCAAACTGCATATTATCACATTGAATGCATTCCTCCTTAAACGTTTCTTCTGAAAATGAACTTCTGTAAATCAAATACATAAATAGTTTAGGATTATTTAAATTTATTATATTTTTTGTTTATTTTAAAGGCACAAAGCAATAAATAAAAAAATAACAAGTATAAAATATATTCAGAGCTGCAATAAACACTAACATAAGCTTTGGAAGTGCTAGAATAATAATATTGTTTATATCTTTTACAATACATGAATTTGACAATTATTTGTAACAATAACAAATAATTCAGGATTTGTTATTTTATTAAACCCATTTACATATTGAATAAATTAAATTCGGTTAATTATTAGCTTTGATTATTATAAAATTTGTTTTTGAAACAAAAATTTTTTTTAAATACATTCTAAATAGGTCCAGAAATGTAAAGCATGGTTCCTAGTGAATAACAAGCAACCTCCTGTGTGAATTTTATAAAAACAGCAATCAAGATTTTGTTTTTATTTTGCAACTTCTTTACACTTTTTTTCATTATTTGCACGAAGAAATACCAGACAGCTTTTAACAATATTTCGTCTAAAATAAAATATAATGTTTCAAAAATAGTGAACTTAAGGCATTAAAAATTTAAACATTTAATTTTTGAATTCGACAACGTTTTTTTCTTCTAAAATTAGATACAAAATACAACTATTGATATTTCGTCGTAACAACGCCACGTGTTCTTTTAAGAAACGTTATATTTCACAGTTTTTTTCCAGAGAATGTTTTTAAATTTGTAAAAACATGAAGAGAATAACGCCCGTTTTTCATTATTTACTTTTATTTTCTAAAACGAGCTTTTGTTCGATTTTTATAAAATTCCCCTGGGTAAACGTGAACGTTAATCTTAAATTTGGATAAGAATGCCGACCTTTCTTTGCAGTCATAGTTTGAATGATACTTTTCCTTTCCAAAAATATAGAACCTATTATATTATAAACTTGATCCTGACTAAGAACAGTAAATTAAATGAAAAACTGCAATATTTGTAAGTCGCCTTTAAGGATTTAATTTTGTATGCATTACAGAATACACAAAAGTTGCAAAATGTTTATCTCTGAAATCAAATCAAATTATATTGAAAATATTTTAAAAGCACATTTTTCCCATTTCCGTTTCAAAATTAAAAACAAAACAAAAAAAAAAAAAAAACACAAACAAGGAAAGAATAAAAGAAAAAGCTGCATACAATATTAAAATTCCTTCGAAATGAAGATTAACTACAGATCAAACTTCAGCGGAAACATGTTAAAAATGCAACACGAACTTTAATTTAATAATGGCCGATACTTTTGAAAATTCAGCGCCACCACATACTATACGGAATAACAACAGCAACGAAGGCAAAAAAAAAACTGTATACACAAGGAGTAAAACAGTAGCGAACAACAATTCAGATAAAACAACAATATAAAAGCCGCAAAAAACGTCGCGCCATCGTGTCATCAACTGAAATGGGAAAAAAATTACCAACATAAGAAGAAACAATGGCGCTGCAATTGATTGACAGCATGTGACTAGTCTAACACACACACTCACACATACACCTTCCCATATCTGTGGTAAAAGTGTTGTTGCAGCACTATTGTTTCAACAAAAGCATTGCAACAAAAAAAAAGTATTATTGCAATAATTCGTATGACTTCTAAGTACGAGTACAACAAGACAATGATAATCGCACAAAATTATACTACTGACTCCTTGCCGATACAGACACATCTAAATATATACTGACGATAGCTGTATTCCAACCCAATAAACTAAACAATGATGGCGCCCTCTATATTGCTAATGCATGCCTGACAACTCCAAACAACTACAACAACTACGGCAGCAACGACGACACTAGGGATATTAAAACACCAACAAAAATTAAACATCCGTAGTAGTAAATGCAGCAGTAACAACAACAGCAACAACGCTTTTAATACAATAAAATGGAATAAATACATAAAAACTAAATTTTAAAAAATATTGCAACTAAATAAAAACAATCAGTAGAAAAAAAAGGCAAGAAATAAATTCCATTGTTGTGGCGCTGTTCCTTACTTCTGGGGGTCTGAAAGAGGAGTATTGATTGTGCTTAAAATGAGAGGATATAATAAAGTTGAAGGAATGTTTCCTTTTTTCCACTGAATCGAAAGGAATTGTTTCGAACTGTTTTGCTTCAATTTAAACTTTTTTTCTGTAATTTTTTCTAAATTCGTATTTTGGTTTATACTTATGTTTTTTTTGTTTGTTTTTTTCTGTTTAACGAAACATAATATTGTTTGACAGTTTGTTGTTGACGTGTGCAATTTAAACAGCGATAACAATCGCACAATGACAATCAAGGAGCAATAACGACATACCTCTGCTCGTACAATGCAATTGTGTTGCATGTGTGGAGTATGAATGTCTATGCGAATGATTGAATGTACTTTTGTGTATATGTTTGTGGACAGTGTAAATTTGTCTTCATAGAAGTTGTTTGCCCGTATGCAAATTCTTTTAAAAATGCTTTAAATTAAGGAACTCAACTAAATATTATTTTTATTTTGAAAATTATTCGCTTTGTATTCAGTTTCTTCGAAAATACTTTCTTGTTCTACTGTTTTTAAATTTTTCTTTTAAGGTGGCCTCGTTTGCTTCTTAAGGTAAAAAGTCTTCCAAAAGGTCAATTTATTAAAAAACAATTACATTGCTTTTAAGCATATAAGGTTAAGGTATATATTTTATGGTAAAGGTAGTTGCGTACAATCCGAAACTAGAGAATTCTCCTTTTGGATGTGACCTACATTCTTTTAACAAAAAAAAAAAATGCTTCAAAAAATATGGGAGTGTCTAAGCCTTTTTCGGATAGGCTTATCTATGCTTATACCCAGTTAAGGTTTCAGCTAATGCTATTCGTACCTAACTAAAGCTGTAGAATTTAACAGAATGAGTGACTTCTTCGTACAGTGTGAATATGACAGCTTGCTCTTCGGACTTTAATATAAGACTCCAATCAGAGTAGACGTACCACGAGAGTTTAACAAAAAGAGTAAATTTGGTAATAGTTATATTAAATTTTCAGAAGACAATACTAAATTATGAATTTAAGGAATTGAAATTGATCATAAAATGATCTTTAAAGATATTTTTTATTTTTTTTATTTTATCACCATCAAAAGATTTATATTCTTGAGTGATGGCTCAATATAATCTTTCCTCACATAACCAAGTCAAGCACCATCCAACCGAGCTGATAATTCTAAATATTCTTTTTCATCAAAAATTCCGCGTAATTGCCAAAATTTGCTTTATACTGAGCCTGTCTATGGAATTAAAATTCTTTCGTATTCTTATGCCAGTCAATGCTGCAAGTCAAAAACAGCCTACGTAAATAAAATTCTTCTGTTTTCATTTTAGCCTGATAATGACTGAAGTGGACATATCCCCTTACCAAGGCGTTAACCTATTTTAAGGTAACTTAGCTGTAATAAGATAACGTCAGTGACTAGTTATCTACTGCCGTCTTTTTGGTTTTATGGAATTCAACCATTGTAAGTCTTAAGCTTAACCCGTATCATGCACCAAATCAATTTCGAGTTTTAGTCGGGAAAACGTAGAGCCTTATAGCAGAAACAAATGCACTCAGTTTGTGCATTGAAGTCTGTACTTCATATTTAACAATTTGTATTTAGTAGAACAAACTTTTATTAATTTTACCGAATAACCAGAAGTCTAATCTTGATGAAAGGTTTTATTCAAATTAATTTTTGCCTAAATTTTTTAATTGTTTGTCTCGTGTATAATTGGAAAAATCCTTTCAATAATAATTCTATTCTAACTTTTTTCATTACCCATTACTAATTCCCATGTCATTAAAGGCCGTGTCTAAATTTTCTTCACAATCCTATTATTCCTTCTTGTAATACGTCGAATTTGGTTTTGCTTTAGTAAATTTTAGGACCAAAATGTTGTTAATTTTTTAACACAATTTGAACAATTTTAATATTTTTTTGATGACAAGTTCCTGAAATTCCCTTTCAAAACTGTACTTCTCGCAATTTAAAATTTTTTAGGAATTTTAACATTTTATGATATCGTTTTTTTATTACTGACCGTTTTCATTTGACTTCGAAAGATTTTCCAAAGAAAACGCGGTTTTAAAAACATAGTTCAGATTTAGACGATGCAATTTTCTTAGCAATTTTATCTAAATTATCTTTCTAAAGTTGTTACAATTTCAAAGTATGTTTTTTCTTTGTTGTTGTTGTTGTTTTTATTTGATGTATTTCTGCTTGTATTTAAACTTTGCTAAAATTGCTTGTGGGTTATTTAAAATCAAATGTTAAAATACAACTTGTATCGCACAACTTTTTTATGCTGACTGCTTTACTGCACAGTTTGGCTACAAAAGAAATTCGCATGATACTAATTGCATGAAAAATTGCATCATGTGCATGAGGTATTTATTAAAGCATGAACCTTTTGGGACAATTTTGTATTTCAATAACATTTTTGTTTTATATTTCAATATAAATCATGAGGTGGTGGTGATTTGTGTTATAAAAATACAAATCTTTCTTCCATGGAATAGATTTTTTGTCGCCTTGATTAATCTTGGTTTACGTTGCTTAAAACAACATTAAGACTGCTCCTACATTTTTATTAGTTATAAATATACAATGATTATCATTTTAATTACGGTGTGTTTTTTAAACCGTTTCATTTCTGTGGTCTTTTGGCTTTGTTCTGATGATATCGAGTGTTTTTTGCCCCAGTCCCTTTAATACAAATAAAGTGAAAAAAGAATACTATTACAGACATTCATACGTAAGTAAACTTGAAAGTTATCAACTACAACATGGCGCTTTACAATATACTAACAAAGTACATATGTACATACAAATACATCCTTTTATCTGTTTGCTGTTTGTGCATGTTAGTATATATGTATGTATGTATGTTTCCATAATGTTGCACGAAGCTGCTGTATTGTTTTAAGAGCAAAACTTAATGCCACAGGAAGTCAACTCCCAGTTTAACTACTGTTTACACAATAAAATAAAGTTGATTTTTATATCGAATAAAATATGTTGAATTGAAGACAAGACCATCTTATAAGTTGTTGTTTTCATGATGTGTGGCATATCATTGTTTATCTGTTTTCGTTTGTTCGATTTTTTTAATGTTCTTTTAGTATTTTCAAACACAAGAAATGAATTTTTAAACTACCAATAAGAAGCTGATTTTTCTTAATTTCTTTGAAGCCCAGACCCTTATTTCTGCATCAATGTTTTGGAAACACACACTCATACTCACATACATATTAAGTGTAGCAGTATATAAGTATGTGTTGTATGAATGTGATTGTATGTGTTTGTGCAAGTACATTTAATTTTTCTTGTTTTTCAATTAAGTTTCCAGAAACGGCGCTTATCTTGATTGAAAGTTTTAAGAATCTGCCAGATCATTTACAAAAAAGTGTTGAAAATGTATTTGCGGACGTGTTTTTTCTGTTACTTTTTTCCTTAAACCAAACTAATGAATAATTGTATGTTTAAGCAAATAAGTAAATTTATTTGAAAAGTTTAAATAATTTTGTTGCACAAAAGATGGTTTTACATATTTAAGTTTGATTTTTTTTGCTGCTTAAACTTTTTGCTTTGTTTGAGAGCAAACTTTTACAAGTAATTGTTATTTATTTCCGCCTTTTATTTGAAACAAAACAACTTGTTTGTTGTTATCATTGTTTTTTCTATATTAGTTTTACAATGTTGTTCAACAGCTAGTTAAGCCCTAAAAAGCAATTAAGAGAATAAATAGTCATAAAATGAACACAAGAATGCTACCATAAACTTTTTTGAAAAAGGCTGCCTAAATGTCTGGGAATCTTTTACGTAGGCTTCAGTTGTTAGACTTGTTGTCTATGCTAATTAAAATTGTTGCATTAAAGTAAAACAAATAAAGACACACAAAAAAAAAAAACAAGCCATGATTACATGGTTATAAGGTTGCGTTTCTTTAAACACAAAAAACGTTACATGTAAACTTTACTCCCAGCCATTTTTCCTAAAAAAGTGTACAAAAATTTTTGAATGGTAAATTTTGATATTTGTAGTGTTAAGCAGTTGTTGATTTTACACGTGAGTAAGACAGTTTTTACGACTAGCCATATTGAAAATGAAATAAATTAAAAATGAAATGAAAATTATTGTAAATGTTTTGTCGACTACTGAAATCTTAATACCATCCGAAAGGATATTTTATTAAAATAACAACAACATTATTACACTTAATTTAACAAAATGTTTAAACGTTTTCAGAAAAGACACAAACATATAACATTTAGACGTTATAAGAATGCATGCATGTTTGTAGCTTCTTGTCAATTAGGTTTCTAGAAAATTTTCTTTAAATGGTATTGTGGGATTGCAAAGCTTGATTTATTTACCTGAAGCAATAATAGTTTGCCACTTTATTTTTCACGCTTTTGCGGTCCTTGAAACTATTAATTTTAAATGGGTTGCTTTTTATGATCATACCAGTTATAAGATTCAAAAATCAGAAAAAACTCTTGCACCAAGTGGTTGTAATTATCCGAAATCCATTTATAAAAAATTGTTACTGATGCCCATTTAAAAAACTGATTTCAGTGTAATCAAGTTATATTTATTTAGAAGTTAATTTTTTTTGGCTTATTATTACTGTCCAAAAAGAAAAGAGAAGAAGTGAAAATTCGGATATTTTCCAATGAAATTAGCATTAGTTAATTAATATATACCAAGGGAGTTCTGTAGAAATACAAAAATTATAGTTTTATAAAAAATCCATTGGTAGATTTAATGTCCTTTAAGTAATTTTTGTAGTATTCTTTTTTCTGGGACACGTAATTTATTATAAAATTCTTTGTACCGGAGGCTATAAAGGATTTGTATTAAAGTTTATACAGGAACAACGAAATATAAACTGAGAACTGAGATCTGATCAAAGAAGTGCATTATCTTCTCACAGTGCAAAATTGAATCACAATCACAAGAACGTTTCAGTAGTATAAAACAAAAAAAAATCATAAGCCTCGTTATATGTTAGAAATTTTACAAATAATTTGTACACCAACAGCACAGAGAAATAATTTAAAGCAGACACATATAATGTAGCTTAGATTTATAGAAATTTAGTAAATGAATACAATTTACAAATTTTGCTTCAAAAATGGCTATGTTTTAACAGGGCTGGAAGGAAAACCGTTATGATTTTTGACTTAATTTTTCTATTATTCGTATTTGCTATAGGTTGTCTTCACCACTTATGTAAATCTAGTTTAGTGAAGTAACTCCAATCGGAAAAAACAAAAATTGGGATAAGATAAAATTTAAAATAAGAAGAAGAAAATTAAGTACTATGTGTTAAGCATTTTTAAAAATTTTTAGAATTTCCTGAAA
This sequence comes from Cistogaster globosa, assembly GCA_937654795.1. Taxonomy (NCBI): domain Eukaryota; kingdom Metazoa; phylum Arthropoda; class Insecta; order Diptera; family Tachinidae; genus Cistogaster; species Cistogaster globosa. The sequence goes on along the minus strand of OW569405.1, from coordinate 61,880,149 downwards.
GATGTCTTCAAAAGATGAATTCTTAAAAAAATATGGTACACATTCATACCTTTCTATGAAAAGTTTAGAGTTCCATAACTGGGAAAATATGGGCGACCGCCAATTTTTTACTCGTTGTCTTTTTCTTATTTTTAAATACTCTTTATTTGTTTTCCTTTTTGGACTGAAGTAACTTCATTGTTCCAAATGATATGGAAACATTAGAGGCAAGCATGTTCTTTTGCTGGCTTATTCGAAGGATATGGACCAATCTTGCTGAATTTCAGTAGCAAAATTTTCGAAACCATGTCTGATCAATCGTCGTATTTAAATTTTTTTTCGCTCGGATAACTTTTTCGGTGCTTTATTCAGGTAAAAAATCACGACGATTTAGTATAAATTCAATTCAATTTACGAGTATCAAAAACATATCTAATTCGTGTAAGAATATAGTTCAATTCGTAATCATACATGACTTTTATTTAAAAGTACAATAAAATAATTTAATTTTGCATTAAAATATTAAAAGTGTTGAGATAGTAAAATAGTGAACAATATCCATCCATAAAAATCTATAAAATATCTTGATAAAACTTTAATACACCTGTATTTATCTTGACTTTAGTGCACAACATATTTCTTTAATGATCTTTAATTTTATGTGCAACACCGCAAAAGGGAAAAAGCAATGAAAATTCCAAAGTATCTCAAATGTAAATCGATGTTTATTGTCCCAAAAAGATCTTAAATTGATTACGTTTTTGCTTAAAGATGTCGTTGTGTTCTTTTAAATATATAAAATCTTAAAAGTGAGTGTCTTTCATCTCGTGCCGACACAGACAGTAAAAAAAATGAAAATTAAAGAAAAATAAAATTTAACTAAAACGAAAATTCAAATACTGGCACTTAAGCCACAACTAACTATGACCACACTTGGCATGTCCAACAGTATTTAAGCGTCCAGCGATGCACAATACCAGCTTTACTCGGTCTGTTAACTTTAGGCCAAGTATCGCCTGTTACCACCATCGGTTGCATCGATGAAAACAACACTACACTACAACCACAGTCACCACCATCACAAAGAGCAAGAGCAAAAATAATAATAAAAACAACAATAATCAACTAATGATTGCACTTAATTTCACGTTCGACATGAAATCCCTTTCATCTGAATGGACAGTTTTACATTTTTAGGGTCCATTTTGTCTTTGCAACTCATTTGCATTCATAATCATCTCATACAGTATGAACATCATTAAAGGTTTGTTCATGAAGCCGCCGCCGCCGCCGCCATTTAAATGAATATGAATGAAGATCAACAAAATTAAGCGGATGAAGGGGAATTAAAAAAGGAAAGAAAAAAATATAAAACGATATTTTGTACAATATACGAGCACACTGAAAGAAAAATAATATTTAATTGGATTTTTACAGTGACTAAAACCAACATTTGCTTCTGTGGCAAAAAAAAAACAATTTTTATCCATTAACAATGTGAATGCAAATCTAAACGCCACCAATAACATTAGTCGAAATTCGTTTAACATATTTAAAGTCGTGTTGGGATGCGACAAGAAACTGAACCGTCATAAGGATTGTGCTTAATGTTGAGATGCCTTAAGCCCCAGCTATCACATTCATCTCCATTTCCCGGTCATTCATTCAATGGGTTTTTTAAAGCTCAAAAGCATGTTTCTCCTTTTTTATCAAAATTCTGGCAACATTTTATCAAAGCTGTGAAATAATGCAATGGTCTTTTTTTATATGGATTTTTTTTAAGAACCGCTGATCACTTGTTTCTTGTGCGATGTTGGTGATAAAAGAAAATATGGTAGCAGTGCATTCTCAAGTATCTAAATTTAAAAAAAAGAGTTTTTATATTTGTAAAGCGCCAAATCAATAAAACGTAATATTCTTTCAAATCGAAGGATAAGCAAGGCATCTCAAAAGTCAAATGTTTAAAGTAAAATAGTCAATTTCCTATTAATTCGACCGGAATGCCAGATTTAAAAGACAACACAAATGTTGGCGACCGTTACGAAAATGTCTGTTAGAAACATTTTTTAACTATATGAAATCCAATGACGCATTATTGTATTTTTTTCGAATTGACAGGCCTTTCTTCCAGAGTTCTTGCAGTTGATTCCAGTAACCAATGTAATGGTTTTTGTTCTTAAATTTAATTTCACTACACTACATTCGGTTAAATTGATATGATTTCCCATTTTGATGTTAGAGAATTCAGCTTTTTTCGTTTAATGCCGATAATGTACTTTATATTCATACATAATTTTAACGAATAAAAGAGTTTATTTTACAGAATGAAGTTCGTTTTTGGTAAGTTGCCATAAAGGTTCACTTTTATAAATTGTAAGAGTAACTAATATTTTTCTATGACAAAAGTACCACAAGAAGTTTAAATTAAAACTGATGAAAGTCATTAACATTAAAGAGTGAATTAATTTATATAATCACTTCCTTATCGATATGACTTAAAGCGAGTTCGCCTTCCTCTTTGCTTGGCATATTAGAAATTAATTCAGTTGATGAACACTTATTTCAATCTGTTTGCTTCATATCTGCATTTAAAACGATGGCCTTTGCAAAGAAAACCATACAGTTTACTTCACTTTTCGTTATGTGTAATAATAAATGCATGAATTTTATTATATCAGGATGTTTGTAGACCATTTGCTTATGTTGTGTTTTTTAAGTACAATACAAACGTATATTTATACATTCAAACATTTATTTATCGCCTTTTGAATTTTTTATTTTCGTTATAGTTGCTTTTGGTGTTGCAGGCTAAAAGTAGGATGTTAAAAGGAAAATAAAAAAGTCTAAGAACACTATAAATTTATGTTTTGTTTCTGTTTATGACCATTGTAAAAACGGCTTCTTGTCCACAAACAACGTTTACACATGGGATAAGAGTTGATAACACCAAGAGGAACAACATCGTTTTTTGGATAAGACAAAATAGTAACAACAACAATAAAATTGCCAATAAAGAAACAAACCAGTCGCAATCACTTGTTATTTGACTTGCGTACAGATCACTGAAATGGAAAGCAACAAATTTGAAGCGAATTCTGTTTGGATGAGGGAAAAGAAGGGGGATGTAAATTGAATTAAATCAAAATATGTATATTTTAATTTGTGTCTTTGAAGTGAAAATTTACGTATAAAGTCATTAGTTCTAAATGCGTTTTGTTTCCTTTGTGTTGACTTTTTGCGGACAAACATAAAGAAATGACGGTGAACATGTTTCCCATCTTATTTAATTTTTAATGTGTTCAAAATAATTTTAATATCATATTTCAGATTGTATTATGAGTAAAAGCTAATTTAGTTTTTTTATTTATTTCAGAGTTTTTAAAAAGTAGGTATATAACAATAAAATCTATACATAAGTATTCTAAATTTCGCATGGAGCGAAAACTATAGTAAAAAGCCGAAAGATTTAATAAGCGAAATGGTCTACATGTTACTAGAAATAAAAATTGATACAGAATGTTTTATTTGGTTAATAGTTTCCAGAATGTCATTTCCAACTCTTGTGGGACGATATTGTTGCAATCTAACATAGCCAGCACACCAAAAGAAAAAAAAAAGACAACAAGAGAAAAAGCCTAAATCTGGAAACTTCGCATACTTTGATGTTTTAAAGCTGTTAAGCAGAGAGGTAAGTTAACGGAAGAATCAAAATTTTCTAGGCTAACGAAAGTTAAGATCTGAGTGTAGAAATGTGGCTGCATATTCTTAAAAACGTTTACAAGAAAAATAAAATTAAAAATTAAATTAACAAAGAAATAACGCGAAAGCATTTAATCATTGCGGTTATACAAACGGCTTATTATTATTTACTATTTTATTTTATTCTATTATTCCATTATTCTATTATATTTTGATCTATTCTAATAAAAATTTTTTCTGATAATGCTACACAAAGGAGTAGCGATATATTGCAAACATAAATAAAAATTAAAATTAAATAAAATATAATTAATTAAACAGTCAAATAAAAAAACTGTACTAATCATTCAATTCCTCAGGATCCTAAGCGTAGAGTTTTTCAAGCATATCACGGGCCGCCTTGCTTTTTGTGTGGAGTGTAAAAATGAGTAATGACAAACACTACTGCAACAATAAAAAAATTAAATTGTATTTAAATTCGAAACAATTAATAAAACTTAATAAACAAATTTCTTAACATTAATTTGAAAAAGATTTTCATGCTGAAGTCCAAATATAGTAGGATAATTAAAAAAAAAATTAATAGTCATTATAGTAAACTAAAAGTAAATAAAAATTAAATCGGTGATAAAATAATTTATTAGGGAAAGTAGCACGATAACTTTAAAGTTAAAAAGTTGCTAAATTTTCTAGTTCAATTAGCGGGCGCTGTTATTTTTCGTAATAATTTAAGAAAGCTACATGTAAAAGGATGGATAAATTGTTTTGATCAAATAAAAGAATCACTGAGTTGTAGTTAATCAAAATAAAATTTTTAGTTTTTAACACTTTCTTACATATGGGTTAAAACTAAAGATTTCAACGATCACAGATGTATTTTACTTTTTCTTCAGCATTTGCTTTTTGACGCCGACTTTGTGAACTTTTGATTAAAAATTATCTTGTATCAATTAAGAAGGAATTAATAAAATATTATGCGGTAAGCAAAGGAAGTTGAGAAAATAGAGATTTGCAATTTGAGATCTGTGTTCTTTAAAGCTTTTCTGTTTTCACATAAATCTCTTATTAATTACTATGAATTGTAGCCGTTCCAAAAATATTATTTTACATCATAGCCCTCACAAGTGTCTGCAAAGTCAGTTTAACCTTATTTAACCATTTACAGTCTTATTTTATCGTTTTGGAAAATGGTTGACCTGAAATACTGAAAAACTACGTTTTTAATAATGCCCATTAGAAAAAGTGAATTAGAAATAAAAAGTCTAAAAACAATTAATCTCTACGGTATTAAAACTGCGGAAAACTTTTTATTTGTTCCGTTTTGTTTCCTTTATTTTTTTCTTTGTTTTAATCAAAATTCATAATTAACCTAGTTCCACCATTCAGCTCATTCTAACTCAAATAATTTTCAAATTTAAGTCGTTTCATATATAAAAATTTTAACAAACAACTTTAAAATAAATTTCTGCAAAATTACAAATTCTAGTTACTTCCCTACTTTAAAAGACAACATACCACAAGTTTTATTGAATTGATTTTTAACAAGCCAAACAAACAACAAATAAACAACCATGTTTGCAACTTAAACATGCTGGTGTGTTGCTTACTTCTCAAACAAACGATGCAACAGATACAATTTACCTGCAGCACCTCACATTAATGGCGCAATGTCAGAGACAATAATGAAAACGAAATCAACTACACTCACATTAACATTAAAACTTGCAAAGTAAATGTGCTGCATATGCAAATGGCTTAAAATCGAATGTAGCTTTAAGCAAACAATAATTTTAAATCTGTAAAATTGTGGAAAATGTTGCATCTTTTGTCAAATACATGCGTTTCCTTTCGTTCTTTAACTGTGAACACAGAAACATTTAATTCTTAATTTCTTTTTGCTGCCACCAAATAGAAGTAATATCGACTACATTGCATCATCTGTAATACCAACCGCTAAAGAATATGTATCTACCATGGAGCGAAGTTGAACATTTAATAAAACAAAAATCAAGTAGTGAACAAAAGTTTGTTGCACATGTTTGAAAACTGCAGCAATTCTGAGTAAAAGGATATTTGGAACAAAGAAAAGAAAAGCAAAAAAAAACATTTTTTACATCAACATGCTAAATAACTGCTGATGTATAAATAGGATGAGTACGAGGGCAGAGTCTTAACAGTAGGACTAAACTTGTTAGTGCTGCAGATGGTGAAAGCTCACAACAAGGAGTGGCCAGCATGATGTTGAGACAAAGACTTAAAAACAAAAAAACAAAAAAAAAAAAGAAAAGATGTTTGTCATACTGTTACGGTTGCACCCGGTTAATTTGATAAACATGCAGTTATTATGTACATCTTGAACACTAAAGTCACCTTAATGCAACAACTACTAAATTGTATGTGTACTACCCAATACCAGTGCCTGTTGTTACTAACTTTTACTACAACTACCTAAATAACTGCAATAACCACTTTGCATTGGCATTTAACTGGACAAGCATCGTTTTGTTGTTGGCGACATAAGAGACCTTTAACATGTTACAATCGAGCAACCAGTGAACTAACCAACCACCTTAGTTATTGGCTATAGTGTCCTCTGTTAAATGTAGTGTCGATATTTAGTCAACATTTTACAGTGGAGCATAAATATTGAGCTCTATTTTTAAATTTAATAGGTTTATTTATCTTGAAAAAGCTTTAAAAAATCGTAGGAATAAAATTCTTTTAAACCACCAAACACAGTGCATACTCCCAAAGATCCAATCTTAACTTTCCCATTGAATATTAACTTTCCCATGAAAAAATGATTGCGAAAATTTGTGCAAGAATGAGATTTTGAGAGCAGGGGTGTTTTCAAAGAGAATAAAAGCTGAATTCTTGGACAGCTTTATTGTAATAGAAAGTGGACTTTATAGAAGCTAGTTAACAGGTGACATCCGGGAAAGCAGCAAACTATTTCAACTATAAAAATCTTTATAGGATCATTACAGTAGAACTACTGAAGGCTCTTGCAAGTTTTAGCCAAAATGTTTGAACATTTGGATCGTATAATAGGAAGAAAAACAGCTATTTATGCACTTCTTTAAATTACACATACGTCCAAGTTAAGTTTAAAAACGAGCAAGTGAAATGGCTTTATTACTTTTGATTTGGTTTGACTAAGGCTTTAAGGGGTAGACACCATAGCATAGATTGTAAAGGTCGTCCAAAAACGGCTGTTGTGCCAGAGAACATTGATGCCGTGCGTGAACTCATAATGCAAGATCGACATGCGACATACCGGGAGATAGAGACATCCTTTGACATTTCTTCCACCAGCATACATTCGATAGTGCATGAAAACCTGGCCGTAAATAAGGTTTGTTCTCGTTGGATCCCGCACAATTTGAAAGTCGCTCAAAAAAAGGCTCGTGTCGATTGGTGCAAAGAACTGTTGCAAAAATACGATTGCGGTGCTTCAAAAGACGTTTATAAGATCGTCACAGGTGACGAATCATGGATCTATGCGTATGAGTCCGAAACGAAACAACAATCGACCGTATAGGTCTTCAAAAATGAGCAAAATACAACGAAAGTTTCTCGTGGAAGAAGCACTTCGAAGCAAATGGTCGCAAAACTGGTCATGTGGCGACTTTTCCGCTCGAGCAAACGTAGGACGGTCACTTCTGAGTGGTACACTACAATTTTTTTGCCTGAAGTCATCGAATCATTGTTCACCATGACAATGCGAGCTCTCACACATAGGCTCAAACCAGAGGGTTTTTGACCGTCCAAAACGTCGAATTAATGGGTCATCCGCCGTACAGCCCTGACTTGGCACCTAATGACTTCTTCTTGTTTCCGCACATCAAGAAAAAAATGCGTGGTCAACGATTTTCATCGCCAGAAGGAGCTGTTGAAGTGTTCAAAAACCATGTTTAAGAGGAGTCTCAATCGGAGTGGAAAAAGTGCTTCGACAACTGGTTTGAGCGCATGCAAAAGTGTATAAATCATGCTGGAGAATACTTTGAAAAACAATAAAACCATTTTCGATAATAAATATTCGCATTTTCACTGTTAGGCCAGAAATATATAGAGCAGCCCTCGTATATATTTTCTACACATTAGAAAGTATTTTGAAAAAGAATTAAGCTTAAAAATTAAAGATTTCTTTACAATAAAATACATTTGATGGCGAATTTAAGACTAATTGAATAACAATATAACTTCAAATATAATAAGAAAATTTTAATTCGTTATGAAATAGTATATGATCATATAATAAAAAAATTACCTCGATATTTTCGGTGCTAACGAATTTTGGCACGTATAACATTTCCAGGATTACAGAAAAAATTTTAAAATCTTTATAATATAAATTAAACAACGGGAATTTTTTATTAAAGTATTTAACTTAAGAAAAATAACCAGTATCGGTAATTTAATTATAAAATCAGGATAATAAAAAAGTTTTTTTTAAGCATTTATAATAATTTTTTAAAACTGCCTTTCGAAATGAAGTTCCTTTGAAACAGCAAGGCCTTTGGGGCATGATGCCTTTTATATTGGATCTATTCAAATCGGTAAAAAAATACTTATTTTCTGGCAAATAAAACAGCAGACTATTTTTACCTACCTAACTAAGAGCAGGTTAGAAAATTTGTCAATTAAAAAATATCAATTACCTTTTAACCAACTCTTGAAAACCAGCTCATCATGACATGAGAATATAAATTAGTTTGGTAACAGAAAAACGCAGCGGAGGGCACTTTTAATTATCTCTTATTAAAATATATTTGACACACTGTAGACGGCACTATAAATTCGGATGCAGACTGATGAGACCTACTTTGTATCTTCTGTAGGAAATTACCATGTTTTAATGGAAGTCAATGAAACTGTGTACATGAAATTACTTACACACATACACGTTTTTCTTAAAGTTATGCTTATAAATATAGGAACGTGTACATTTTTCAATATTTTGAACACTTATGAATGTGTACTTTTGCTGCTGAAGTGAGCAAACAAATAAAATGCAACACCAGTCAAGTGCATAATTGGATGCCACATGCTGCACACACATTCAGCATATAGCAATGAAGTTAACTTGGATAAACGCTGTAAAAGTGCCAAATGTCTTTTGATTAGAACTTTTTTTGTTGCTCTGTTTGTTTTTGGTTTTGTCTACAAAAATAAAAACTCTATGTAATGTGTCAGATTGATGGCTGACATGCTGGACACTAACATGAACCACTCATCATCCAACCATCCATCCATCCAAGTATTTACTCAACCAACCAATGCTCCGTTCATTGCTGCAAGTAAATAAATTATTGTGTGTCTATTTGTGTGCCTGTATGCTCTTTTTTATGCTTGTGTGCACTCATAAGTATGCAAGTCAATTGTATGATCCATCTACGGATAGATGGATGATACTTTCTTACGTTCGTGTGAAAACAATCTGTTCAGTTCATCTTGGCCTTTTTTGTTCTTTACATTTAGAATACCATGGATAATGTTCAGTAATGATTGTTTATTTCTTTGTTGCTTGGTTTACTTGTATTTTTCTGTTATTTTTTTTTTGTCTTGTTGCTGTTGACACAACATTTAAAGCTTTTTAAATTTAAAACACATTAACACCTTTAGAGACATCATCTCAGTCATCAGTATTATCAGCCATATCTACATTACTAGCAGAAGCAACAGCATTTTAAGTATTTGAAGAAATATTAACCAAAATTAGTTTTAAATGAAGTGTGTTAAAGTTTTATCCTCTTAAAATGACCAGCCATATTTGTTTTTCATTGTTTGTTTTTAAATGCATTTTTTTAAATAAATAAAGTTGACATTTATAAAAAATTCACTTTAAAACACATACAGTTAATTTTTGTTAACAAAATTTAATTCCCATAATCGAAATTTATGTGTTTAAAGTTTTTGTTAAGATTTTAACAAATTAAGCTCCTATTAAACATTGCTAATATTTTTTCAAAAATATAACAATTAAAAAAAGCATAAGATAAAAAAACCTTTTCTTGCTAAAAATTTTGTTTCTGTGTTCTACTAAATGTTTTAATTATAAGATATTATGAAGGTTGCGTTATATCAAGCAACAATTTTTATACCTCTATTTTGACTTTTAAGCAAGGAGCAACATACCCCGTTTGTGTTATAAATAACATACTTGACTCTACCGATTTTTTACTTTTATTTTTAGCCGTTCACCGGATATTGTTGTTCTCATTTAGATCTATCTACTTTTTTCTCATATAATTTTTGGAGAGCTTTAATAGTCTTGCATGAAACCAGTACCAGCACCACAAGCACACAGCTATTTATCAACGATAAAGTTATCTTCATATTCTTTCAGATTCCTCATTTATCAAGAGAACTCATAGTTTGGATGATCGAAATACGCGAATTACTGTTATTATTTCAAAATTCAAAGAACTTCCTTCCAAATTAATTTGATTTTATTGGTAAAGTCTGCCATAGGATTAATATATATTTACCATCCAGAATGATTTTTTGCAGAGACTATTAAAAAGTATTGATACAATCTTGTATATGTAACTCCTGGGTCTGTGTCGAACTGCTTATAGTCACAGAAAAACTGGCTCAAAAAACATGTTAAATTAAAAAGTATCAAAGTTTATAATAATTTCAAGAAAACCGACTGATTGTGACTTTGCGAAATTTGCCTGCTTACTGGCGGCGCATAATCGAGTATAAAAGATTGGACTTGGTTTTCTTTAAACATAACGTAATTTCAATTAAAAGAATTTAATTTCTTCGATTTGTTCTTTCTTCAGCTGGTTATTGTATGTTTGTGTGTTTGTTTTATTTTATAGTATATTGAAATCCCCGAAAATAAATCACTTGCAAATATTTTAATTAACAGTTGATACAAAACAACACAGAAAACATAATGTTGTCTTGTGTTGTTACATCGTGTATTGTGTTGTATAATTATGTACATGATACACAGATACAAACATTCACTAATAAAAGATACAACTTAAATTTAAATGCACGATATTTTTTGCTGTGGCAGCTATTTTGAGCATGTCACCGAGTCTTTGGCAAATTGATTGAACAACAACGATTATTTACACATTGTTTTTTTTTCATTTTTACACAACTTTTACTGTAGCCAAGGCAGAATGCAATCAAATGCTTTAGTGCCAAAATAATGCAACATTTAATTTTTATAGAAATTCAAAAATTATACGAGACATTTTTGTAAACTTGAAATGAAATGCGAATTAAGTTTAACATTTCATGACACTTAAAAAACATCACACATGCATATGTACATGAATTAAAAAAATAATAAAAAAATAAAATAAAATATAAACAAAGCAAAAGATAAAATCTGCCTCTTTTTTTAAACTGCCTTCGAGTTGTGAGATGTGAAGGTGTACTAAATATTAGTCAACATTTTAAGGAATTACTTTTTGCGAAACAGATATAATTATGTATTAATGATTTGGCATTTTAATGTCTATTCAGGAGCTCTCATATGCGGCAGAGGAAGAAATAGATCAGCGAATGCGAAAAAGTACTTAAGTCACTTGATTCTCCGGAGCTATGATATGTCATTATTGTTGTACAACAATCTTATCTCAAGCGCAATTTTGCGAGAATTCCTGTTCATATCAAATAATATCTCTCTAGCCCCGATCTCTTTCTAGCCACTTTAAGTTTATATGTGTCTAGAGAGATACGTATTCAATTGCCAAGGTGAAGTTTATCTCCTGTTCAAAGTTGATAAATAAAGTTCAAGGGTACTTTAACATTTTAAATTTTTAAACTAAATTGACACTGAGTATTTCTTATAACTCGATTTAATTTCAAAATCCTTGTACCATAAAAGACCTTGTGTCATTAAAGACGAATTGCTTGCTCCATAATTTTCCATATATTTTTGGTAGCTACGAGCTTTGGGGAATTAAGAAAATTTTATAACTGTCTTACGTTTCCATTCGTAATATTTACCGTTTACAATGGTGTCATCAAAAAGCATATTTTCAACAATTAATCACGGAACCGTAGATGTGAAAGAAACACAAGTTTACATTATTCCTAAAAAACATACAATTACAGTCAGACAACATTGATAATAATGAGAAAACGAGATCATTCACTACATGCAAAATAGAACCAGAATGCATATTTTTTTTTTTTTTTTTTTTAATTAGGACCAGCACTCAGGGGATGACCCCTACTTATGCAATGCATTAGGAAATTAGGTTTAGGGATGGGGGATAGAGGGAGTAGTGCTTGTGAACATTTGATTTGAATCTTTGCACATTGAAAGTGGCAGGAAAGACCTCTGCAGGGAGTTTATTCCACATACGAACTGTTCGGCTAAAAAACGAATTCTCTCTGTAATGCGTTGTGCGATTCACTGGCCAATCGACCACAAAGGAATGCGCTCTTGATGCAGATCGCGTTGCGCGTATGAAATTACGGTTTTCAGGAACAAGTTCCCTGATTTCATAAGAGCACATTCCGTTGTAGTAACGATAAAACAGTGAAACACACCCCACATTGCGTCGATGCTCCAGTGAGTCAATAGAGCTGGATACCCTACTGTCACCGATGAGTTTCTTCGCTCTCTCCTGTACGCGGTCGAGTAACTCCAAAATAGACTTTGAAGCACCGGCCCATACATGAGAGTTGTATTCCATTTTCGGTCTGATAAAGGTGACATAGATAGTAAGGAGATCAGATGGAGTGAAGTATTTCTTACACCGTTTTAGAAAACCTAGGCACTTGAATGCTTCTTTTGCAACATGAAAAATGTGCTTGTTCCAACGAACATCGCATTGAATTTTCATGCCAAGAACATCGAGAGCTTCTGATTCCTTAATATATGTATCACCCATATGAATGCATATGATGATGACTATGATTTTTGCAGTAAAATATTCCTTTTTTAAGATAATTTAGCAGCTTCGTTTTACAAAATTCAACGATAAGAATAAATCTATAAAAAGATAAACATTAAACTACAGAAACATCAACATTTGAAAATGTTTATTTAACATTTTACAATTTATAATGTTGCAAATGTTTAAAAGTGCATTTGATTATTCGTTTGGAAAATTATGATTAACTTGAAAAAGTTATACATTAGCTTTACTAAAAGCGTGTTTGCCTCTAATTCTCTGTTTAGAATGTTGAAAATAAGTTAAGAAAATAATGCATGCAGACATCGCGTTTTATTGGTTTGACTGTTAACAGTTTTTTGTTTTTTTTTTGGAGGTGGAGGCACAGTGAAGTCTTTATAAAGTTTTTAAACAAGATTTATAAAATTTAAGCACAACATTGTAAATTTATTAGCCAAATCAAACATTTTTCTCTAAAAAAGATTCCTTCAATTATTAATTTCGTGGAATCAAAGAAACTAAAAAGTGGCAGTACCGTAATTTGAAGGGAGCTATTTCGATTATATACTCCCTCGTTTTTTTTTTAATTTCCACAGTCAATAAATAATTCCCTTATTAAATTTATAACACGAAAAAAGGAGTGTGAAAAAACTCCCACGGAAATTTTTTGTGTGTAGGCTGGATATGTTTTTGATTTTAATAAAGCAAAATATATTATGATCTCAGAACGCAGAATATATTCTTTTGATTACTCTCTGTGTTGTAGTTCAACAAAAGATAGCTATGTTTTCAATAAGAATTCAGACGGCAATTCAGAATTCGGCTAAAGTTCGAGACCGTCAACCACATTTTTGGTCGTGCAAGGTAAAGCTTTCAACCAAACAAAATTTTATTGATAAAATATGCAACACGTGAAAAATGCAACGTGCGTGGACTTGTGACTTCCTTATGTAAATCGGCAGGAATTCTTTCCCATAAAGTTTTCACACAACATTGTTTGATAGTTAGTTTATATTTCTCAGCTGTAAAGAGAATTGTCAATAGAAGCTATTCAACTTAAAATATGAATGCCTTGTGCCGAAGCGTAGCTTATCAGTGTTGGGTGTTACTGTTACTGGTGCCCGATATCGCAGCGTGAAAATCTTTTTGATGTCGTTGGATCGATTTAACAATCTCTGCTTATAGCTGCATCTTCGCTAACTGGTCGCATTTATGATAGTTGAAAACTAACGCAAAACAGATCATATTAGCAGCAATCGTATTATTTTCCGATGTGTAATTTAATGTATGGAATTATCGATGCAATTACTTTCACATAAAACAACTTCTAATTAAAGAAGTGAACAGCTTCCAGTGATTTTACCACAAAATTTTGTGAGATAGGCTGACTTCCAAAATGTATTAATACAATGTTTGTATACACTTTTGCTGCGGTATTTAGATCTTGTACATAAACAAAGTTGCGAAACAAAGCATCAATTTAGAAACTGATGCGCTAGTTGCTCGGTTACAACGCTCCTAATACTTGTCTGCGACATTTTGGAATGGTATGCATTGTAAACATTTAGTACCACGGCATTATGACACACAATACATTGTTCGAATACAAAGCAACTGACGTTTTGAAAGTCAGCCATATGTAACTAATAACGAAAAATGTCTATTTCAGCAGTTTTTGGTGAACATTAACAATGATTGTTTGGCTTGCAGATGTGAATAAGTTCGAAAACAAATTTGTGATATTTTCTCGTAAGGAAATAAAGCGTTAATATTTTCGGAACATTTTCTCAAGTTGAAATCGATTGTTGGTCATGTTACCACAGCTTATGCATTAACATAAATAGAACAAACACAATTTCGATATATTTTGAGGTTCCACTGTGTTTAAATGGATTTTTTACTTTTTTATACATTATTTTTTTTTACCATCGTCTTAAAAAAAAATAAACATTTAAACATTTATTCTACGCCTAAAATATTTTCTTTGGAAGTTGAAAACAACATGTTGGCGTTTTTTTATTTTTTATTTTGTGCTGTTAAACTGATAAACAGTCAGCAAGGCGAAGCGGTACTATCGACCGATAAGTCGGCTTCAATTACAACAATTTTCCATGTTTAGTCGCTGCTTAATCGCAATAGACAACCTTTACGCTAGTAAACGCACATACACCTCATCATTTTCAGACTTACAAAGTCTTCGTTTTTGTTATTAATGTTTGTGTTGTTGCTTTCGTTGTATTTGTTGTAATCATTATTATCGTCAGCAATGACGACAACAAGTTTTTTGCTAAATTGTTAAGGAGTGGCTAGTTGATATACAAACAAACATTGATGTATTTCATTAAAGGCTGTACGTACGGTGAGGTTACTTGCTGCACGTTGAACGTTATAAGTTTGTTTGGCGTTGCAATATCGCAGAAGCATTTTACCGCATTTAAAGATACGTGTCGACATGATAAACAAGTTTTCATTTATCTTTTTACATTTAACGTTCGATCTTTTATTATTTGCAACGTTACAACATGTTGTGTGGCTGTGTTCAAGCTGATGTTATGTTGTTGTTGTCGTTGTTGTTGTTTTTTTTTAAATGACCAGAAACATTTGTTGCAATAACAGCAACAGCAAAATAACATAGAAAAAATTGTATAATTTCTTGAATGCTTGTAAGCAATTAAGTGCTTACTTATGGATCGACTACGAGTTTTCATTTTCAATTCACACACACATACACACATTTACTGCAATATATTTTTACATGTGTATATGAGTAGCTGTACATATACTTACATACATGTATGAAAGCCACTTTGCGTAACTAATATAGTAAAAATACATTGAAATGCATAAATAACTTTTTTATATTTAATCAAGTTCCTTCTAGGCTGCCTTTTAAAGAATTACTGTTCTTTCTTTCCTTTTTTAATTTTCCTTAGTCTCCGTACGTTTAGAATTAATATCAATCTTGTTGCTGCGGCTTTTACTGAAACTTAAGACATGTTTGAGTTTAAATGGCTGCTTAACAATACCAAATTGGCCTTAATATTCCCCATTAAACAGTTTTCTTTTTTATTCATTAAGAAAGACTTCTTTAAGGAAAATACAAAAGCAATAACAACATTTTACGTTGGTTTTTTTATATTTTACATTTGTTTACAATGTACAATGTACAGTATTTTTAGTAAATGCAGACAATGTACTTGTTATGATTGTACGGGGAAACTTCGGAAAGTCTTTTAAAAACAAAGTGCAAACAAACACAATTTTATATTTGTATATTTGATTTTATTTATTTGTAAATGGATCAAACTACGTTGGTCTTGTTAATTAGGATACAGTCGGATTTGCTTCAAATTTGAACAAAGGGACGTGATCTTTTGTTCTTATTAAAGGCCTTTTAAGAAATTTAAGATCCCACATGTAATAAAACAACAACTGGATCATTCCTGTATATGAAATATTTTAAGTTTAAATTAGTTTTAAAACATCCCCAGATGTTCTTGCATTATTTGTAAATTTTGTATGAAGGATTTGTTTTGTCCAATTCATTAAATGGAGATATTTTTGCACATATAAGCAGGGTAAGTGATATTTAATGCACTTAAGGTTTTTTACCGCTTCTTTTAGAATAAAGAATGTTCATTTACTTTAACTTTGAGCATAATTTTTCTAATATACATGCAAATACAATATTAAGTATTTTTTTTTTTTTATAATTACAAAATGTTCGATTTGTCCCTAGGCTAAATTTGATTTTGTTATAAAATCATAATGGTTCTTGTGTGACCTTGACATGCCAAGATATGATTCAATCCTTGCTTACCAGTTCATCTATTAAAAAAACGAAGATTGAATTATGGCGCTTAAAATGTTTTCGTAGTTAACGCTCGATATCTGACTGTTTCCTAATAGTTATTGACTTTGTGTAAATTAATTTCAATTTTTTTCCACATTTTCTCTTTCAAGTTAAATTATTTGTTAAATACAACATAAAAATTTTATAAATGTTTGTTTATGATTGTCTTGTTTATTTTTTCACAAACATTTTTTAGTTTCAAATTCTTAGTGCTCCTTTGCTAAGACTGATTGGCGTTTCCTCGTATGTTTAAAAAGCTTGCATTAGTGTGTGTTGAAAGTTTTTAATATTTCGTATTTATGGTTGATCGACTTTATAAACATGGTTTTAGAGGTGGAGTTACATGTTGGCAAGAAAACGCTTTAGATTAAACTTTTTATAAATGTTTTCTTTAATATTGTTTTGTAAAATCAAGGTATGTTGATTATTTCGTTTGCATTTGCGGTTAATTATGATAATGTTATAAAGTGACAAAATCTATAGTAAAAGCAAAATCAAGTGTTTTCATTGAAGAGTTAAGGATTCTTAAGTTATAAAATGAATTTATTCGCGCAGAAAATGAGTACTGATCTGACCTAAGTTAGCCATAACTTGAGGATTTTTTTTTTTTGAGTAAACGATTGAAGTACCTACACTCCTTTAATACTGCTTTCAAAGAAGGGACCGTAGACGCCGAAGATATTACACACTTACCAACTGACCGACAAGAACACATGAGACACAAGATAGTCGATGTACTTGAAAAAAGAATAAAAGAAAACACTACATCAAAAACAAATCCTAGCGAACAAAAAATTACTAAAAGATAATTACTAAGATAAAAACAAAGTTACGATATAATAATCTATTACTTACTAAAGCGGACAAAGGTGACACAATTGTAATAATGTATTAAAAAGATTATAGGACAAAACACTACAATTCATATAACAGGCAAAATTCACGAAATTTAAAAATTACCCAACCGGCGGTAAACTTTACATATACATATACATGAACGTGAATCCAGGACCCCCTACACTTAGAGCACAACCCAATATTTATAAGGAAAATAAATCGATCATACCTACAGTAAATTATAAACCTGCACCTGCATACAACTTGGCTATGCATCTCACCATATTATTAAAAGAGAAAATAAATTTGCAGAACATGTACATGTTGCAAAATACACAAGACCTTATCAATAAACTTAACGACATCAAAATTACCGAACATACGAGACTGGTGTTCTTTGACATTAAGGATCATTTTACATCAACACCCAGGCAAGAAACGTTAACTATTCTACTTTCCAACTTATACTATAATCAATACATCAACGAAATAATGGATATTGCAAAAACGATACTAAAACAAAACTGAAAAAGAGCAAGACGGAACTTTATATTATCTTGCCATAAAAGTAACACGAGGAATTGACCCCTTTGACATATACAGAAAACCAATCACAACAGACACAACTATCGACAGTTCATCAAACCATCTCATTCAACATAAACTCACCTAATTTAGACATATAATTCACAGACTGAAGACAGTCCTACTTTCTCTAGACAATTATAAAAAAGAACTTGACACAATTTACACTACAGCTAAAAATAACGTTTACAACTGCGCTACAATCGATAAACTACTTAGACAATACAACACTAAAAACAAGAAGAAAGAAAACAAGGAGACAATCGATACAACAAGACGAAACATTTTTACTTACACAGGACCAGAAATATATAGATTAAATAACTTTTTTCAGAAAGAAGGCTTACAGATAGCACTAAAGATGAGAAACACTCTACGTAACAATCTCAAGACATCAACAGAAATAACCGATAAATTTAACACCAGCGGAGTATACAGAATTACTTGCTCCTGCAAACTGGACAAATTGGACGAACATTAAAAACAAGGTTAACAGAACACATATAAACGGAAAAGAGAAGACTCCAACTTCGCAATACACCTTAACACACATGAACACAAGCCAAAGGAACTAAACGTATGTATGACGTTAATACATCCTAGTAAAAAAGGACGAAGACTGGACATTCTTGAAAACATGGAAATATACAAAACACGAACGTTTAACGGAGATATTATTAACGAAGAGATAAATACAACCTCGGACACAATTCTTACACCACTAAAATTATTAAAATATCCTTACGACGAAAAGCGCCTACAGATAATCACACCTACCTACCTAGTAATGAAAGACTGAAATATTATTATTTTCCTTCAATAAACATGACATATATCAAGCAATCTTACTTTACTAGACACTATCCTAACGGAGAAGCTACCTAAACCCACCACTATATATGCAACAAACACGTAACACTATCTCACCAGTACTAATCAAAACACAGCTTGAAAATGATGTTCTAACATTGAAAGCGCTCGCCAAACGTACTAAATAAATAGCCGGTGACGACGGTCTTCACCGTAACGTGTGACAACAGTATAATAATATTTGTGTAAATTATTAGTTGTAATTTAAAGAATACAACTATTCACGTGTTTTTTTTTTAGATACATCAAATTTGCTTACTGAATTTAATAAATAAAAAAATATAAAAATTTAAAACAAGTGCAAAGTACAAATTTATTTCTTATTTACTAAATGTCTATAAATCTGAACTACATTATCTGTGTCTGCCCCAAATTGAAATTTCTCAATTCTACCATGTAACGTCGTTTATAATTGTTTTCTGTTTTTATTACTGAAACATTTAAAAAATTGGGATAGTGATTTAATCGAGAACAATGAGATGAAAATGCAGTTTTGTTTTTAAATTAATATTTTTATATCTTTGATCAGATTTCTAGTTTTAAATTTTTTTTTTTTTTGTTGCAAAAAATTTTATATACTTACCTTGAAAATTCTTGATTCCGTATTTCAATTTTAGGTTTACTAAATAACCTTTTAAAGTTTAGTGTGTTTTGTATGCCATTTTATATTTATTACTAGCAGTGCCCTCGACTGTTTTTAAATATTTGCTGTAGAGTTCTGTAAGCAGTATTAAAAATTTTCCATCTATAAATATAAAATGTATTGACAACTATTCTAGTACCATAACACCGGCGAAATTTCGTACTTTCACGTTTCTCTATATTCTCTATAAAATAAAAAAATACTCTTTATTTGAATCAAAGTTCTAAGGGACCTTTTAGCAAAACTTTATTCAAATCCATCCAGCAGTTTTCATGTCCTTCGGGGCAGCGGGGTGTTTTGCCTGCCTCTATTTTTTCATATCATTCTGAACAATGAAGTAAATCTAATCCACAAAAAATTAATAAATCAATTGGGCGATAGAGTAGTAAGCAATAAGAAAAAAAAAACATCAAGTGAAAAAATATTTTCCGAGTTTTGGGCCTCTGAACTTTTTATAAAAAAATACGATTGTGCCTCATATTTTTCAATGTGGGTGTTAGCACAACCCCCAAAAGCTCCATAATTTATTTTATAAGTTGGTATCATTTTTAGTACAAATTGACATGTCAGTATGATTTATACATATTTTTTTAACGAAGCTTGTAATTGCTAAGTTAAGTTCTGGCGGCTTCGCCAATTTCTGTTTAAACTTTGCGAGGTGACGTAGCTCTTCGTGAGACAAGAACTTTTTATATCTTAATAATTTCCAGTAGTTTTCAAAACCAAAAAGAATTTTAAAATATTGAAAAGGCAAGAGGCCGAGCCAGCAATTTCAAAATGGGTTTTGAATAAAACGCAAATGCAAACACATTTGCATTAATCAAGTGTTTTATTTGCATTTGCGTTTTATTCTAAATCCATTTGGAAATTACTGGCTCGGCTTCTTGCCTTTTCAATATTTTAAAATTCTTTTTGTGGTCTTCATCCGCTTTGCCTGTATCAACACAAAGCGACTAGCCAATCTCGCAGTAATTAGAAAATGTCTTTACAAAACTTAAGCGGTCAACAACAAATTGAGCAACACAAGCATAATTGTTCAGTTTGCCATAACCCCTCTGACGAAAATATGTCGACCTGTGCCCAATGCCACAACGCATTCCATAAAAATTGCGGTAATGTCATAGACGACACGTTTTTCAAATGCCTTTCATGTTCATCCAAAAGGCCAGATTCTCCGCTTAGTACTACAAGCCGACGCTCAAATCGTTCTTACCGGTCGCAGTCACAAAAAATTGATTTGAAGCTTCAAAAGTTAGAGGAAAAACGAAAATTAAATCAGGATTATCTAAATAAAAAATACCAACTTCTTGAGGAAGCGAAAGCACTCTCAGATGACTCGTCCGAAAAATCTCAGACCATCAACAATTGGCTTACCTCTACTGAGTCTGTGTCTCAACAACAACCCCTACAGAAAGATGTAAGTACCAGTTCAAACTTACCAACAACTAGTTTGCCAAATCAAACTATAAAACTAGTACAAAATTCGGTAAATGTTGCTGCGCCTCAAGCAGAACAACAACCAACAACGTGTAGCGGCTCTTCTGTAACACCACAAAATATCGTAACATTTGTCCCACCAACGGTTAACAATGCTGCCAATAATTCGTCCTTACCTGTGTACGCCGTACATCGAACACTTTCACTTTTAGTGGTTTTCAGCGAATGCAGTCCTCAATACCAGCGGCGACAATCAATCCTCCTAATCATGTACTTACCTCTTCTGCTTTAAATAACAACACACATAATCATTCGTTTCCTCAAGAATTTATTCCACAACAACCGATTTCTTCTTCACATCTCAATTTTACAACACCATTGAATTCTACACACCCACCCACTTATTTGCCACCACCGCACAGCCTTTCACAGATGAACATCTCTTCACGACAGTCTCTGCCGAAGGAACTCCCAATATTTTCCGGCGAACCTGAAGAATGGCCCATATTTTTCTCCACCTTTGAATGGTCCAACGCCTCCTGCGCGTTCACCAACGAAGTAAACCTCATCCGTCTTCAAAAGGCCCTGAAGGGTGAAGCACTAAACAGTATACGCCATATGCTGGTCCATCCCTCGAACGTGCCTGACGTCATGCGTGTACTCTACCTGTTGTTTGGCCAACCTGAAAAGATAATAAATACAATTAGATTTAAAATACAAAGTACACCAAAAGTTGATGATAATAATTTAAAAACACTTACCTCCATGGCTGTACAAGTTCGTAGTTTAATCTCAACTATCACAGCAAGCGATTTGCTTGACGAACTTAACAATTCGTCAATCCTTTACGATTTGATACAAAAGCTTCCAACTTTGTATCAAATGCAATGGGCAACTCATAAAATGAAGCTGATTAACCAAAACAAAAAACCAAAGCTCTACGAATTCGATAAATGGTTTTTTAATATTGGTATAACAGCTAGCAGTATTACAGTTCACCAAAGTACAAGAAATCAAAGCAAAGAAAAAATAAATAAATTACCAACAACAAACAAGAGGGCTTTTTTACACTCTCATAATCAACGTGTGTGTGTGGTATGTAACAATAACAATTGTATAACATTATCTAACTGTTCAATATACCAATCGCTTGATCGAGGGGAGAAGTGGAATATTGTACGTAAATACAAATTACATATGTAAAATTTGTTTGATCAAACATAGTGGAGAGTGTAACAAAAGGAAAAAGTGTGGAAAATAGGGATGTGAATATTTTCATAATCCTTCATTACATCGTTATTCTAAACAAAACGACAATGATAATATAAAAACTAATCGCGAAGAAGAAAAGGTGGTTGTAAATAATATACACAGTGATCAATTAAAAGAAGTTTTATTTAAAATAATTCCTATTAAAATTTATGGGGAAAATAAAACAATAAATACATTTGCCTTCATCGATGAAGGATCGTCCATCAGTTTAATGGATGAATCATTGGCGAGTGAATTAAATGTTAGTGGGGTTTCAAATCCCTTGTGTTTGCGGTAGACGGG
Organism: Cistogaster globosa; assembly: GCA_937654795.1. Lineage (NCBI taxonomy): Eukaryota > Metazoa > Arthropoda > Insecta > Diptera > Tachinidae > Cistogaster > Cistogaster globosa. The sequence goes on along the minus strand of OW569405.1, from coordinate 61,857,819 downwards.
AGGTATGGAACGGAACGAAGAAAATTCAAGAAAATTAACAATTTCTATTTCAGGAGGAAACAACAAACGGGTAACAATAAACGTCTCTACAGTTGAATCATTAAACTTGCCTGTACAATCGATGAATTGTGAGAAATTATCTCAACAATACCGTCACTTGCGAAACCTGCCAGTTGAAAGTTATGAGAACGCAGTGCCACAAATATTAAATAGCTTGAATCATTTTGATTTAGGAGTATCAAGAAAGACTCGTGAGGGATTGCCACAAGAACCAATTGCTGTTTATACGAAATTGGGATGGCTGATTTATCGAGCTGTTGGTGAAAACAAAACAAGTAAGAGTTTTAAGTTTCAAGTATGTAATTGTACAACTACTGTTGAAGAATTAGATCAGTTGTTTAGGAATTTTTATTCGCTTGAAAACGTGATAGGAAAAAACAAGTTAGAGCCAAAATCTCCCCTAGAGTCTGATGATGATAAAAGGGCATTAGAGTTGTTGAATAAATTTACAAAACAAAAGCCTAGACATTTTGAGGTTCCACTATTATGGAAATTCGATTTAATAGAAATGCCACCTAGTTATGAAATGGCCTTAAAAAGATTAATATGTTTGGAAAGAAAATTTAAATTAAATTCCGATCTTTTAAGCATTTTTAAAGAAACCATATCTAAATATTTGGCTAAAGGCGACATACGTAAACTAAATCTACTTGAAATCGATTTGGTTGATAAAAAAGTTTGGTACCTCCCCATTTTTGCCGTGTTTAATAAAAATAAACCGGGGAAGTCCCGAGTTGTATGGGATGCAGCTGCCAAATCTAATGGCGTGTCTTTAAATACATTTTTGCTAAAGGGACCTTATTATTTGTCCTCTTTGCCATCAATTCTTTTCAAATTTTGTGAAAAATCTGTGGCTGTTTATGGAGACATCGAGGAGATGTTCCACCAAGTGCACGTACGACCAGAGGATTATAATGTTCAAAGATTTTTTTGGCGCGAATGTGAGCAGAATAGATCCCCCGATATATACGTAATGGATGTGATGATTTTCGGTGCTTCATGTGTTCCTAGCATTTCCCAGTACGTCAAAAATTTAAATGCTACCAAATTCGAAAATGAGTTCCCCATAGCTGCTACAGCGATAAAAGAAAATCATTACGTTGATGATTTTCTTGATTTGGTTGATAATTCAGAAGAAGCATCAAAACTCATTTCTGATTGCTATATTCATCGCCAAGCAGGTTTTAATATTAGGAATTGGATTTCCAATGATAAACTAGCATTAGAAGCTTTGCCTCCAGCTAAAGAAGTGGGAGCAAAATGCCTAAATATAAAAGAAGAGAAACAAATTGAAAAAGTTTTAGGTATTTTTTGGGAACATCAAGAAGATTTAATAACATTCAAAATATCACCATGGCTATTACAAAGTGACATATTTTCTGGTGAAAAAATTCCAACAAAACGTGAGATGTTAAGGCTTGTTATGTCAATATATGACCCCCTTGGTTTAATAGGGCATGTCATAATGTATGTTCAGACTTTGTTGCAAGAAGTATGGCGATCGAAGATAGATTGGGATGATCAAATTCCCCTTGAATTATTCACTAAATGGTCTAAGTGGGTTAGCATTTTGCCCGATATTGGCAAAATTAAAATTCCTCGTTGTTATTTAAAATCTTTTGAAAACTATAACAACGTTGAACTGCAATTGCATACGTTTGTAGATGCAAGCAAAGATGGATATGCAGCTGTATGTTACCTCAGATTGAAGAAAGATGATAGCATAGTGTGCTCAATTGTCGGCGCAAAGACCCGTGTAGCACCTATGAAGATTACTTCCGTACCTCGGTTGGAGCTTATGGCTGCCCTAATAGGGGTTCGATTTGCCAAATATATATGTGAAAATCATAGCATTAAAATTTTAACAAAAATTTATTGGACCGACTCAAAAACGGTGCTGAGCTGGATTAATTCCGATCACCGTAAATACAACCAATTTGTAGCCTTTCGAATCACCGAAATTCTAGAATTATCATTAATTAACGAATGGAGATGGATTCCAAGTAAGCAGAATGTTGCAGATGATGCTACGAAATGGTCAAAAATTCCTATAATCCCTAATTCTTGTCGATGGTTACAAGGTCCTAAGTTCTTAACCTGTTCTGAAAATGAGTGGCCTCAAGCAAATGCTCCATTAGAGCCAAATCAAGAAGTGTGTGTAAAACATTTACTTATAGTTACAAAATCCTACATGATTTTTGACACTGACAGATTTTCAAAATGGACACGTTTGCTGCGGACAGCAGCCTATGTCTTAAGATTTATAAATAATTGCCGTTTTGTTAATAAGCAACGAAAAGAGCTTACCCAAGAAGAGTTACGAAAGGCAGAAACGATTTTATTTATGCAGGCCCAACACGAAAAATATAATCATGAAATTTCTTTATTGAAGTCTAATTTGTCAATACCCAAAAACAGTGACCTTTATAAGAAAAATCCCTATTTAGAGGATGGTGTACTACGAGTTCACGGTAGAATCGATAATGCAGAAATCCCATTCGAACAAAAGCGTCCTGTTATATTGCCACGAAAAAGTTATATAACTAGATTAATTTTTCAAAACTACCACGAAAAGTTTCATCACATGAACCATGAGACTGCAGTCAACGAAATTAGACAAAAATACTCTATTTCGAAACTTCGGACAACATTTCATTCAGTAATTCGGAATTGCCAAATGTGTAAAATTAAAAAGTCGATACCTCAAAATCCACAGATGGCGGTGTTGCCTCGACCTCGTGTCGCCTCATATGTAGCACCTTTTACATACACCGGAATTGATTTTTTCGGTCCCCTCCAGGTAACTGTTAATCGTCATAAAGAAAAACGCTATGGAGTCCTATTTACTTGCTTGTCCATAAGAGCAGTGCACATTGAGATTGCACATTCGTTGACAACATCATCATGTATTCTCGCTATCCGTAACTTAATCGCAAGGAAGGGGATTCCACATAAATTCTATAGCGATAATGGGACAAATTTTGTGGGCTCAGAAAGAGAACTTCGCGAGGCCTTAGCAGATGTTGATCGGGACGAACTCGTCAAAACCTTTACAACAACAACTACAAAATGGAATTTTAGTACTCCGGCTTCGCCACATATGGGTGGTGCGTGGGAGCGCCTAGTTCGCTCAATAAAAACTATCTTATATCAAATAATGCCTTCAAGGTCACAAAGCGATGAGCTTTTGTACAGTATGCTGGTAGAAATAGAAAACATAATTAATTCCAGGCCCCTAGCCTATATTCCTGTAGATGAAGAATCTGGTGAGGCTTTAACACCGAATCACTTTTTAGTGGGCAGTTCTTCAGGGTTGAAACCTATGTCAACTTGTAATGATAGTGGGGTGTTTCTAAAACAATCCTGGTTAACTTCACAGCAATATGGAAATATATTTTGGAAAAAGTGGCTTATGGAATATCTACCATCGTTGACGTGTAGGACTAAGTGGCATGATCGACAAAAACCTTTAAGTCAGGGGGACTTGGTAATCATCGTTGACCATTTCATGCCTCGTAATGTTTGGCTGCGTGGTAAAGTTTTGGAAACGAGATTGGCAAGTGATGGGCAAGTCAGAAGCGCAAAAATTCTTACTAACCATTGAATTCTGGACAGACCAGCAACAAAATTAGCCGTTTTGGAAGTTGCTTCTCACGAGGAGTCTAGCGGCGAAGATGCTTCTTGCCATACTGCGGGGGGAATGTTAGCACAACTCCCAAAAGCTCCATAATTTATTTTATAAGTTGGTATCATTTTTAGTACAAATTGACATGTCAGTATGATTTATACATATTTTTTTAACGAAGCTTGTAATTGCTAAGTTAAGTTCTGGCGGCTTCGCCATTTTCTGTTTAAACTTTGCGAGGTGACGTAGCACTTCGTGAGAACAAGAACTTTTTATATCTTAATAATTTCCAGTAGTTTTCAAAACCAAAAAGAATTTTAAAATATTGAAAAGGCAAGAGGCCGAGCCAGCAATTTCCAAATGGGTTTTGAATAAAACGCAAATACAAACACATTTGCATTAATCAAGTGTTTTATTTGCATTTGCGTTTTATTCAAAATCCATTTGGAAATTGCTGGCTCGGCCTCTTGCCTTTTCAATAGTGGGTATTATTTTAAAGCTTTTAAGGAGATCTTTCAGGAAATATATTTTTAAAAAATGCGGATGACATTTTATGTACAGTAGTAGATAAAACTGTTCACGAATAGATGAAATTTTAATTCAGAAATGATTTTATCTACATATCAACTGTCTGGTAACCTTTTTCATTCGGAAGTTGTTGAATACTCTCTTTTCTATTATCTGGTAACTCATTTTTAAACTAACGCATGTTTTAGACGTTTGTTTGATATCATCGAAATAATATTACTTGTGAACAATATTGTCCGCAAATAGATTTTTTAACAATTTCTTTCAATTTAGACCTTACCAGGAGAAAATTGGGTAAATATAAATAAAAATTTATTTTTTCTAATTAAAGTGAAGGTAATCTATTGTATTTTAATAAGCTTGCAGTCTCTTTATAATGGGAAAAGCTATAAATTCTGTCTTAAAAAGAAACATCTTAGAAGATATACAAAATTCCGTTTCGTACCGATTGATTGCAAAAAAGTACAATTATGGCGGTCGTCCAAAGAAGCTATCCTCAGCTATTGCGCGGATTGCCAGGCGCTTAATCGTTTCAGGAGCCACAAACACTGCAGTGGACACTAATGAGGTCCAAAGAAAAGTTCACGGAGTCAACGTCAGTGACAAAACAATCTGAAGGTGTCTTAAAAATATCGGACTTAAGGCAAGGACTGTTATAAAAAGACCATTTTAAAATGAAAAACACCGTAAGACACGATTAAAGTTCGCTACAACGTACGAAAAGTTCACGATTGATGGTTTGGGGATGTTTTCGTGGTAATAAGCTCGGTGTGCTTCGGCGTATCAATGGTATTATGCGTGCCACAGACTATATTGACATACTGGAGGACTCTTATCTCCCAAGTCTGGATATATTCGGTCTCGAACCGGGGCAAAGCAATATATTTATGCAGGATAACGACCCGAAACACACCGCAAAAATAACCAAAAAATGGTTTATAGATAACGGTATTAAACTGCTCGAATGGCCTCCCCAGTCCCCAGATTTGAACCCAATTGAGCACCTTTGGGTGATTTTAAAACGAAAGATTTTCGCTGAAAAGTGTGCTCCAATAACCGTGGATGAATTGTGGGAGAGAGCCCTACTAGCATGGCAAAATATAAGCCCAAAATATTTAGGAAACCTTATAAACAGTATGCCACAAAGAATCAAAGCTGTACAAAAATCCCGTGGAGGTCATACAAAATATTGAGTTAATAATTAATCTCCCTTTAAAACCAAGGGACAAAAGTGTTCACATACCCTTTGTATTAATATGTATTATTTTGAAGTAAATAAAATAAGTTGCTTTAATTTAGATATTCTTTTAGTTAGTAAACTGATTACTCTATTAAAATGTATTACCATTATTTATGTTATATAATGTATAATAAACTTTTTCCTTGAAATTTAAATTTTTGAACTATTTGTGAACAGTTTTGTCTACTACTGTACAATTATATATCGTACGTAATTTTAATATTATATTTTTTAATTCTTTGTCACCCCAATATTTATTTTTATTAGAGCTACTTCACTAAATTATATTTAAATATATAGTAAAGGGTGTAAGAGACGGCATAGCCGAATATAGGACCATGTTGTTGTAAATAAAATTGAAAAAGACCTTTCACCTAATACAAAAATCTTTTCATTAACTAAGTTGTGACAACAACCCTAAGTAAAATTTACAATTTTATAAAAAAAGTTATTTATGAACAGAAAATCCTTATAATAAGAATTTCTTATCCCGACTTTTATTTAAACTATTTAGTGGGAAATCTTCAGTACGGTACATGTGGATTCGGCTTATCGCTACGCTTTATTAAGAAAATGCAAAAACGAACAATATGCTTTCTAATGCGAAAATATGGGTTTTTATTTATCTTAATTACATATTAATGTATCAATATCTGATTTCCGAAGTTACTCTGATATGTGCATTTTAGTTTGATTTACATCTCTTGTTTTGGTACGTTCATGCATTTTAAATTTTAGGGACTTGCAGATTGCAAGTAACTGAAGCGAGATTACGACCTTGTCATAATAACAATAATAATTTTTTCACAACTCCACTATTTCTTTTAGATTCTTTGCTTTAGCTCTACTCTTTTGCAATCTTTTTTGAGCACATAATCTCTTGCGTTATTGCAAAGCTCAAGGAAATATTTTTGTGGACTTTTTATGATGTAATGGCCTTGTCTTCGTACTATAACTGCATCCAAATTTTAAATATTATAAAAAAACGGCTTTATCCCTGTATCTTTTAAAATTGAACTGTGTCTGTATCTAAAATAGCTACATTGCACAGTGGGGCAGAATCAAAATATTTTGGAAATAATTCAGCCATTTGAAAACGGCTAGGCCGATTGATTCAAAATTCGGCACGAGCATAGTAGAGGAGTACTTGAGCTTAAGTTTTGAAGGTGGTTACCCTCCACTTTCCAGGGATGGCGCTATTTGGTCTCAAAGTTGCACACCTCGCTCCTGAAAATTTTTCTAACGCTTGGCATTTCTTCAATTTTTGTCTGATTTTTAAATATTTTACATTGTCTTAAAGCTCTTGCAAATACCTACAAAACGGTGCTTTAAACTGCATTTTAAAATTAAAATTTTTGATTTTTTCCATACTCTGGTCCAGTTTTTTCGAAATATTGGGTACAATTTGCAGCGAATTTGTTTGAGTTTTTTACCGTAGATAGCAAACAAAATTTAAGATTTTCTGAAAAAAATTTGAAAGTAATATCTTTTCTGGCTTAAAAATTATACGATTTTCAATTTAAAAAATCCAAAATTATTGCAGTTTTGTGTATTTTAGCCTAAAATGGGACACTAATCTAATTTTTTAGATAGAAAAAAATTTTCTTAAGGAATATATAAAAATTTTTTATTTTTATTAAAGCTAACTATATGTGTGTACGTTTAAACCAAAAACTGATCATTCTTGTAGAAGATGTAAGTCTTTCAACTTCACCTATTTTACATCGAAATTTTGACTTTACCCCATATTTTCTAAAATCCCAAAGCTGGGATCGGAAAAAGAAGAACACTATAAAAAAGCTATATATACTCCAAATTGTTTCAAAAAGTATTTCGTGAGCCCTAGTCCATATGTGGACTTTATGGGCAAAAGAGTAAAAAATTCCAATTTTGGGATTTTTCGTCTTTATTTTGGGAATTATGGGATTTCCTTTAGCTTAATGTTGCAGATTTTTTTACCGTTTGATTTTAGTTAACAAACTACATATGCACAGAAAATTTTATCTGATTTGCTTAATTGATAAAAGTTTTATAGCATATTTAATATTTTTACTTTTCTCAAATTGGACCGTTTTTACCATAATTTTTCGAAATTTTTGGAGCTCAGCAACGAATATTAAAATTTTGTTCCATTTTTTTATTTTTTTTATGCATGTGAATAAAGATGCCGCAATTTCCTATTAAATAAAAAAAGATTCACCTCAATATCATTTTTACGTGCAAAACTATGCGTTCTTAAATATGAGTGTTTCAATATGTATTTCACTTTTATACATTTATGTTACGAAAGTAAAAATTTTCATGCCTGTGTAAAAAATTGTGTAAAAAAACAATTATACCTGAAAAAAGGGTTAAAAATGTAAGGGTTAAAAATAATGGTGCAGGTGTTCGTTTTAGGATGACCTATGACAAATTATGTCTTACCTAAGTGCCTTTTTTGATTTTTAGCTAGCTGCTTTGCTTCTTTAGGTACTCAACTGTTCGATGACCTGAACACACATATAAATATTTGCATAAATACAATAGTTATCATGTTTAAAAAAAACATCATGCCGATCACATTGAAGTTTGAGACATTGTGTTCTTTTTTGTGGACTAATGGTACAAAAGGACTTGATAGAATTAAGGCCATGAAAAAATTTATTAAGGCTATATACAACTGCAGAGTTGATGTCATTGGTACTGCAAAACTGAAAAAATTGTTTAAATTATTTGATCAAGAAATGAAAGCAGTTCGCGGAAACAAAAATAAGTTTAAAGTAAAGTATATTACTTGGATGGATACTGTTGCGAAATTCTCAACCTACATCGCATTATGTGGAGCTCCCTGCAAATCTTATGATGACTTATGTTCGAAGTCTAAGAAAAAAAGGTTAACCGAAAAACTTTCTTCAATTTCAAAAGATGAAGTTTGCGATACGTTCAAAGAATTGCTAAAAAAAGAAAATCAGCCTTCCTAGGCAGTGCACATCGCCAATATTCTTCCCAGCGCATCTCCAAAACGGTTGAAACGAATTGTTAACAGCATACCTACTCCGACATCGCAGTCAAATTTTACGGAGGAAGAAGCTATTGCTCAATCCAATAACAGTTGATGAAACGAAAGCTTCTATTGGACTATCTTCTTTGCTAGAAAATACGGCGTCACGGATTATTTCAGATTTTTCTACTGGCCAACTAAAAAAGGTTAAAAACTGCGATGTAGTCTAATGTGTAAGTGGGGATGTGATGGAATATCAGCCCTTCCTTAGTACCACTAAGAATTCGTTCATACTCACTGGTTGCATCTTCATCAGTACGTGCAAACACTATTGAAGATATATGGAAAAACACAACCCCAGGATCCAAAAATTTTTGTAGGATTATTTGTTTTGAGTATGTAAAGGAATCAAATACTACGACAAAAAAATTAGTCGAGCATATCAAAGACGAAATAAGATCATTGGAACCAATATCAATAAAAATAAAAGAATACTGTGTTAACATATCCTTTCAACTTAGTTTAACAATGATTGATGGAAAAGTTAGTAACGCTATAACTAACACATCTTCTTATTGGAAATGTTCCATATGTGATCAGAAGAAGTCAGAATTCTCAGATAAAAAAAAAAACCAACGTAGTCAACGAAGAAGTTCTATCTTTCGGAATATCCCCCCTTCATGCTAGAATAAGATTTTTGGAGCATTTTCTGCATATTGCATACGACTTAAAATACAGAAGTACGCCAGAAAATTTAATAACAAAAAAAAAAAAAAAAAAAAAAAACAATGATGAACTAAAAGCTCTAAGAGCTTCTGAGAAAAGTAGAATCCAAGAAGAGTTTAGAGTACAAACGGGGTTAATAATTGTTAAGCCTCTTCGTAGTGGAGGAAACACTAACGACGGAAATACTGCAAGAAAATTTTTTGGGGATTTTGAAACTACTTCAAACATAACTGGAATTGACAAAGAGTTGCTTAGAATGGTTAACGTAGTTTTAATGGCAATTAATAGCAAAACTCAAATTAATTCTTTTCGATTTGGAGAATATACAGCAAAAATATCTCAGCTACTCGTTTCCCTATATCCATGGAGGGATATGACGCCCACAGTACATAAAATATTATGTCATGGGGGAATTAACAGAAGAAGCCCAAGAAGCAAGAAACTGCGATTTAAAGTACATTCAAATATTCAGTTCTCGAAAATGTGCTAGGCAGCCACAAAACGAAGACATTTTCTATAGCCTATTGTTATCTTCTGATCCTGTACTCTCATCAATGAGAAAACGTTGGATTAATTATGAGGCTTCTTCACCTTCTAACAAAACAGAATTAAAGGATTTACTTTATCTCTTAGACATGCATAATGATATGACAGATTATTTTATAGATAATAAATAATAATTTTAAGGAAATAAAAAATACTTTTAACGACTTTTCGTTAATAAAAATTAACAGAAAATTTTATTTTTTATCTGATGTTTTTTATAATGATTATTAATTTAAGATATGCCTCTTGGTTATCCTCTATTCAGGTATAATTGTTTTTTTACACAATTTTTTACACAGGCATGAAATACATATTGAAACACTCATATTTAAGAACGCATAGTTTTGCACGTAAGAATTATATTGAGGTGAGTCTTTTTTTATTTAATAGGAAATTGCGTCATCTTTATTCACATGCATAAAAAAAATAAAAAAATGGAACAAAATTTTAATATTCGTTGCTGAGCTCCAAAAATTTCGAAAAATTATGGTAAAAACGGTCCAATTTGAGAAAAGTAAAAATATTAAATATGCTATAAAACTTTTGTTAATTAAGCAAGCAGATAAAATTTTCTGTGCATATGTAGTTTGTTAACTAAAATCAAACGGTAAAAAAATCTGCAACATTTAGCTAAAGGAAATCCCATAATTCCCAAAATAAAGACGAAAAATCCCAAAATTGGAATTTTTTACTCTTTTGCCCATAAAGTCCACATATGGACTAGGGCTCACGAAATACTTTTTGAAACAATTTGGAGTATATATAGCTTTTTTATAGTGTTCTTCTTTTTCCGATCCCAGCTTTGGGATTTTAGAAAATATGGGGTAAAATCAAAATTTCGATGTAAAATAGGTCAAGTTGAAAGACTTACATCTTCTACAAGAATGATCAGTTTTATACGAAGTTTGGTTTAAACGTACACACATATAGTTAGCTTTAAAAAAAATTAAAAATTTTTATATATTCCTTAAGAAAATTTTTTTCTATCTAAAAAATTAGATTAGTGTCCCATTTTAGGCTAAAATACACAAAACTGCAATAATTTTGGATTTTTAAATTGAAAATCGTATAATTTTTAAGCCAAAAAATATATTACTTTCAAATTTTTTTCAGAAAATCTTGAATTTTGTTTGCTATCTACGGTAAAAAACTCAAACAAATTTGCTGCAAATTGTACCCAATATTTCGAAAAAACTGGACCAGGGTATGGAAAAAATCAAAAATTTTAATTTTAAAATGCTTATAACTCGATCATTTTTAAACATAAACATGCAGTTTAAAGCACCGTTTTGTAGGTATTTACGACAGCTTTAAGACCATGTAAAATATTTAAAAATCAGACAAAAATTGAAGAAATTCCAAGCGTTAGAAAAATTTTCAGGAGCGAGGTGTCCAACTTTGAGACCACATAGCGCCATCCCTGGATAGTGTAGGGTAACCACCTTCAAAACTTAAGCTCAAGTACTCCTCTACTATGCTCGTGCCAAATTTTGGATCAATCGGCTTAGCCGTTTTCAAATGGCTGAATTATTTCCAAAATATTTTGATTCTGCCCCACTGTGCATTGTCAGAACATATGTATGTTTGGAAAAGACTCAAGTGAATATATGCTTGTCCAGAGCTGTAAACGAATCATCTTTTTTTTAACCATTCCTGCGAAGCATTCCCACATTGAATGGCGACTTTTTGAATGCATTCATTCCACACAAAAATGAATTGAATTAAATTTTTAATGCATTCACAATGAATTAAAATTCTTGATTGCCATTCACTTGCTCACACGAAGTCCATGAATAAGAATTTAGATTCCACCACAAGATAGCTCTTGTCAGCAAAATCTAATTAAAATTTTAATTGATTTCTTATTAAAATAAACGTACTGAATGCATTCACTCGCCATCCAATTAAATGAATTAAAATTTGAATGCAACTATTGGGAGGAAAACAATATTGAAGGCATCCATTTGATTTACAATAATTCTTTTATAGTTAAAAATTTTACAGTGAGTGCTACTACATTGGCTATGGTAAGGCTGTATAAAAGTAAAAGGGTGTTACAAGATTGACGTGATTTTGACAATTATGGTGTTATCTTTTGAACTGCAAGAGATTGCACTCATTCTAATTCATTTAATTGGATGGCGAGAGAATGCATTCGCAACGTTTATCTTCATAAGAAATCCATTCAGATTCTAATTCATTTGTTTGCTGGTGTAGTGAATGCATTCACACAAATTTTCTTCATAATAAATTCATTCAAATACAAATTCCTTTACTTTGTGTGGCCAAGTGATTGACATTCAACAATTCTAAGTCATTATGAATGCATTCAAATTTTAATTCAATTTATTTTTTGAATATATGAATGCATTCAAAGAATTTAATTCACGGTGAGTTAAAAGCCAAATATAAATCATTCGTTTACAGCTCTGTGCTTGTCTAATATGCTTGCGTCTACTATTTAATTTGTTGACTCGATGTGATTTTTAGTAATTCTTTATCGTCTTATTTAAGACATGAATCTTGTTGTCATAGCACGCTAAGGGTATTCCAAAATTCATGCAATAAACGAATCTATTATTACTGTTTTGAGCTAAAAATTAGATGAGGTTTTGTCAAGAAATGATCTTCGCTCTTACCTTTGTCATAAATTATTTCTATTCGCGACATATACCAAAATTTGAAGGAGCTAATGCCCGCCAAATTATTCATTTACTACCTACTACTACACCCCATAATAGGATCACTTAAATTTAAGATTATATGTCAACGAGTTTATTTCGAGGCGAATGAACTGACGCTATATTAACGAAATCCTGAATTGCTTTTATCAAATGGTTGTGGGATTTCTGACATTTTCGCAAAAAATTTAAGTAATTCCATAAAACGTAAACAATACTTTAGTGTCACAGTTATGACATCCATGAGTGTAACAGAAAATAATAAAAATTTTATAAATTTATTATAACTTTTAGAGTAGTTTCAAACACAGCAAAGCAAGCAGCATCTATAAAATTCGCTATCTAAGTTAAAGCATTTAAATATTATTATCGAAAAAAAGGTTCGAACCTTCGAATTTCTTTTTTTAAGAACATTTTTACAAACAATCTTTCTCATTTCTAACTCTAACAAATACAAGCTTGCAACCAATGTTTTTTATTATTTAGCAGCGAAATGTTTTACACTTTGTTAAAATTCAAATATTTTGTGCGCCCATTTATCTCTTGTGTGGTTTTCATTTCACATCTTTTGTTTTCAACAAATTCAACAATGTCTGATTAAAATATTTCAAATATTTTCAGATCGTTTTATCTGGTTGAACATCTTTTATGTTCTCAATACTCCAACAACAACATTAGCTAAATCCGTGCATCAACCGGATTTAGCATTTAAAATTTCGTTAAAAAAAATAATTTATAGATGATCATCATTGACAAACATAAAAAATTTAGATTTTGCCTCTGTGTATTTATTTTAACACCAGGAGATGATACCTATTTAAAAAAAAATTAAAAAAAAAAAACTTAAAAATTCCATTGATGCAAATAATTGGCAGATAAGAATTTTCAGTGGAACCAACATGAACAGAGTATTTCTGTTGTAGGTTATCGGGCACGAAAAACATGCTTAACTTTATGTGAGAATATTTTTGTTGTTTTTATTTTGCCTTAATTTTGTTACTTGTTGCTTAACACAAAAACTATTTGTGGTTTAACACACAAACTATTTGGTACAAATGTTTCGCAATGTTAATGCGTGTTAATAGACAAGTAAAATTAGAAAATGAAGTCGCATGTATATTTTAAAGTGACTGAATATTTTTTTAGCACAAACATAATGCTGTGTCCTTCAGTAAAAAAAATAAGTTTTATAAATATTTTTAATTTAGTATTATAAACTAGAAATTGATAGTTTGCAGCTTTAAAATCAAATAGCAGTTATTTTTGAAGTATGCATTTCATTTCCTACCGTTTTAAATTTTCTTTTAGTTTAAATGTAAGGTAGCGCCCTATTATGCAGAAAAATTTTTTTTTGCATCAAATGCATGTTGATCGATAGCGCTTTGTCTTCTTCTGGATTCCTTTGCGCTTAGTGTGGGAGTAACTTTATTTATTAATAGTTACTTAAATATCTGCTTTTAGAAGGCAATATTTTTTTTTTAAATTGGTCCTAAAGAATTTAAAAATATAAAAATTTTTTTCATTTATGGGATTGGAATGATTCAATTATTTTATGGGAAATAAGTTCAGACATACATTTCTTATTGGATCATAAAGTGAATTTAAAGAAAGAAGTTTCATTCTAGGAGTCTTTATGGCTGTAGTAAGAGATTTCTTATAGTCGAATTTTCGTCTCCCTTTATAAGACACGCAGGAAAGTCAACCCCGAAGGCTTTCAATTGTACGATGGCTACTATTTATATTTTAGAAACTCGCAACAGTAATGTCAATAGATAAAATCTGGCAAGACTTTCATAAAGTTTGAGGCTTTTTACCATACTAGCAACGTTTTGATGTACAGGTGCTGATTGGTTTGCTTACGGTGAGTCAGAAAATCAATTTAACAAAAAAAATGTAAACTCAGTGAGAAAATTTTTGTTAGATTTCACTTCTCTGCAAAAAATTAATTTTTGGCTCTTAATTAAAAACAATGTGGACTTAATGGTTTTTAAAGGGCGTAACTTAAATCCGTTTTCGGATGCAAAATTAAAAGGAGGTATATTTGTAGGTCCATAAATACGACCGACAGCTTATGACAGGCATAACATTTAGAACGAAATTGAACGATATGGAAGAAGAGCTTGAACGGTTTTTGTAAATATCTGTCTCAGTTTTTTTCATTTTTACAATTAATGGTTCGGACTCGCATCTAGATTTTTTCCGGAAAATCTTGCAGCTATATCAAATGAGTATAGTAAAAGGTTTAACGCTTTATAATGGCAAACCAACAAAAGCAATGCTTGCAAATTTTTGTTGGTCGATTAGGCGAGAAACTCCAACTGGCAACATGTATAAAAAAACAAAAAAGGAATATTATTTAAATAAAACTAAACTACTTTTCATTTTAACAATGTTATTGAAATAAAAATTATAAGTTACTAACAAAAATTTGTATTATTTTAAACAGAAATATTAGATTGGCTGTAAAAATTGGTTTTTTCATCATAATTTGAATAAATTTAATTAATGTATAAATTCAAAGCTGCTAGAAAATTTGATCAATTACAAAGAAATTCTAAATTCCAAAAACCAAACAAAATACCCTTTTCTGGAATTTCCGTAATCCATCTGTTAAGCTAACGCAATCTTATCGCCATATGTAAGGTTGACTACACGCATATCCTTTCAATATTGGAAACCTGCGGTAAATTAAGAATAAAATCTTAATTGGTTAATCGATTTTCATGATTTATACCTTATTTTATTCTTGAACTATTTAGCTCTCGCAAAAATGTGCAAAATATAAAATTTATACTGTTTCGTTTTTTTATTGCATTTTTAAACTTTAAAAGTAAAGTAATTTTGTAAAAAAAAGTTTTCCTCTCTTAAATTTTTCAATAATTCCGAAACGATAAAATATAGAAAAAAATATGAAAAATTAATTTCAATATAATTTTGTTACGCATCTTTTGGTCTTTTGCTTATTCAAATCGAATGAGTTGTTCTCGAGTTAAGCTGAAATATGTCTGCGTATCTGACTAATTTTAAGGGAAAATTCTACCACGCCCATTAAAAAAAGCCCTGCGTGATGGATAAAAATCGAAAACGGAGTTGCACATCAAAAACCATGTGGTCCGCATAGTTTTATTTAAAGGACAAATTTTCTGCTAAGCAGTGTTATTTAAAAAAATCTTATCTCAACAAGAAGTTTTCGATGAACTCAGTCCTTTATATGGCGATAAGGCAATATCAAAAACTATTTTTTATTACTTGCTATCCCCAAATATAAATAGCAGCGCTCGTATTAATTTGGTGGTGAAGACAAATTAAATAGACGAAAATTTTAGATTGAGACAAATTCTTTTACATAGCTTGCAATCGCTGTTCTTACCGTTGAGAATTCTAGCTTGGGATTGAATTTTGTTACTGGAAAAAAAGAGGTTGACCTAATTTTTAAGACTTGTTTTTACAAGTCATGACTTCATTTTTTTCTATTTAATTTTTTTTTAATAAAGAGACAATTCAATCCAGTTAATTTCATTTCAGCTAACACGTCAAGACTTTTTAATAAATATAAATATTAATAACATAAACGTTTATTGCCATAATTATAATGAAAGTGCGTTTACATTACAACGAATTCTAGTAGCTACGAGATCTCAAGCAAAATCTATTATATTTTTCTTAATTTTACATACAAAACAAAGCTGCTTCTAAATATTAAATTACAAGATGACATTTTTCTTGAAATTAGTTGCATGCAATATCCTTTTGTTGTCAAGAAGTTTAGAATAGCAAGTTGGGTAAGCTAAACGGCATAGTTTGAGGGTTTTTTAATACTTGCATACATTTCAGACACCTTTGCAGAAGTTCATACGCATATTTGTAATACACATTTACAACTGCAACAACAATATCAGTTAAAAATCGAAATTTCAAAATGCTGATGGTTGTCACCTTACAAGATGATTGGAACAAATGACATCGTAAAAATCTGGCTTTTGACAAAATTTACTGAAAATCTAAAGCAACTATGTTTTTTTTTCAAATTGTGTCACAAAACCACATTAACATAATTCAAACGAAATGAATCATTTGAAGTAAGCCTCTAGTAATAGACTAAACGAACTAAATATAAGATTCCCAAAAATATTTTTCTTAACTTCAAAATCTTGTTTTCTTTTTCGTTGCAGCAGAAAGCTTTTAAAGGATGATAAGTCTTCACACATGGTAACACCGTGTACAAATCACATTCGACTTCTTGCAAAAAACCTAAAGATGTTTTGTTTTATTTGCCTTTTTTAAAGAAACTCTTTGTATTAAATAAAATTTTAGCTGTCTACATTATAAAGATTTAATTAATTAAGGTGTTTCGGTAAACAAGAAATCGTACATTCCGCCGCAATCGAAGTATCTAATATATTTTGAAATTTTTTTATTAAATTTGTTAAGTTCCAATGTCATTTACATTTAAGCTTATCACTTAAAAATGTTATCGAATTTAAGATCTTTATGTGTACTAAAGATGATATAATTAAAAACTACTTTTAAATGCAACATGTGGCAGCCCCCTATAATTTTTTTACTATTAATTAAAAAATTAATTGTTTAAACAAAAGTCTTGGCGGGGCTCTTCATGTATTTTACGTAGATTTGCTGGCTCACAATTTCGTTTTCTAAAAATGAGATTTCACTTATTAAACTAACAGAACGAGTAGTGTTAAAGCAAGCGGTAACAGAATTTTACGTTTTTAAGATTTGTATCGCTTCTTTGCTTGTCGTCAGGTAATTTACTTTCTAAACGACTCCACCAATAGTTCAGATACTGAACTACTTACTTATCATTGCAGCTTTGGTAGATGAAGACAAGATATTTTTAAAGGCAAAAGTGGAATCGAATATTAACATAAATTCTCTGATAGAATTCTAAGATCTAAAATAACAAAAACTCAAAGAAACAGTTTATCTCTACATATTAAAGCATTAAATAATTTCACAGTGTAATGACAGGAATGAAAGGAACATTTTCATTTCAACCAAAAATATTATGACAACCAAAGTAAACAAAAACTAGTAAACTAAATTATTTAACCGTTTTGGATAATTTAAATTTAGCAGGAAATAAAAGTTTCTTTACGTTTAAAAACAAACTGATTTTTGAAAATATTTTATGTTATACTTTTAAAAGAAATAATTGTTAACAATAACTATATTAAATTTTATTCCATAACTACATTTAACAAATAATTTTTAATATTAGGATTCGTAAAGATGTCTTGCACGTCTAGTATACATATATTTTTCACTGTATGTTTTCTCAATCATATTTGCAACAAATAAATTATTCTATTGAATTCTTAATTTTAGAGGAGAATACTACAAATGTTGTTGATAAATTATTTTATACTACCGCTCGACACAATGACATCTTGTCAACACCTATTTTAGTGTGATTAAACACTCAAGTGTTTTGCTAACTGTGACTGGTGTTGCGTCAATATTATAAAATATTGTGTATTCTTAGACGAACATATACAGTGTTGGTCAAAACAAGTTTCATCTAATTTTTTTTATCGATTAACAAAAATAAATAATTATTAATAGAATAAACCTTCAGGTAGCAGGGGTTTGTGGAAATTTCGATGACTGCTCTGAAATTTAATCTACCACCATTTAGGGAGAGGTTTTTTGAATCAAAAATTTAACTTGAGTTTTATAGTGGTCTTATATATTAAATCGGTTTTATTTTCACATTGGCGAAAGGTAAAATTAAAACTTACATTATTTTGACAGATACTGTGCATCGTTATAGTGTGTACATATGAAGGTGCACTATTAAATATGAAAGAAAGACTGCTTCTGCTCAAGTGATATGTGAGTGAGAGAGTGAGTGATTGTAGTAAGTAGTATGTGATGGCATACAAAACATCAAATTGACACATGACATGGCGACGATGTTTGCATTTTAGAAAAAGACGCCAACAACAACTTACACAACTACACTCGAAAATATTCTAAAACTCATACAATTCTTCTCTTAAAAAAAAAAAAAATTCAAATTAATTTTTAAAATACTAGAGAAAACCACTGATAATTATTCATTCATTCTTTTAGCAAGTTCTTTCTTTCAGTTTTCTTTTTTTTGTATTTTTGATCAACAGTGATTAATTCAAATAGATACAACAACGTTAAGAAAGATACGTCACTTAAAGCAACAACAACGTTTAAAAAATTAAGAAGTAAAAAGGAAATTCTAATATAATAAAACGCACCGCACCTTGCGGTTAATTTCAAACAGTTTGGAACCATGTCAAATATCTTGACAGTATTGAAAACATAATACAACAACAATGTCATCACAGCAAATGTCAGAAATTGTATTCGAATGTAAAAGATTTGGTTTTATTTAAGCGTTTATAATTTATGATTCTTTGTTTCTATTTAATTTAAAGGAAATTGAACAATTTATGGCATTTGTTGGAAACCACTTACGAAAGGGGGCCATTATTAAAGTTAAAATATATTTTGTAATGTTTATAGAAACAATTATACTTTTAAGAATTATTTGAAAAAAAAAAACGCAATTTATCTGTTTAAAGCTAAGAAATTTTGTGTGTGGTCAAGACATAAATAATTGAAATAAAGAAAAAATATAGAAGACAGGATGTACGTGATTCGAGCTCAGTTAAATAAATATTTACAAGGGAGGCAACCATGAATATACGGTAATTAAAATTTTTCTATTCGATTCTATTTAGTGTTGAAGTGAATTAATTAGACATATTGAGGCAACCCTATTTACTTTCAAATTATTTAACTAAAATATAATTACAATTTATGGAGTGCCTTAGGTTGTTCCATTGCCGCTGCATGTTAATTTTTTTTTATATTTATTTATTTTTTAAGGAGGAGACAATGAAGACTGTTGACATTAGTTTTTGTCAAACTGACAGATTGTTTTTAAAAAAATCAACACAAAATTAGTCTTTCTTAAAATATCCAAAATGTAAATACAGATCAATAAATTGAAGAATATCACTTAAAATTAATTGTTTCTGATTTATTCTTACAAAGCATTTTAAAACGACAACTGTTAAACAAATATCGAGGTTAATTTTAGACACTACACTCTATCTCATTCAATCAATTTCACTTTTATATTTCTTTAAACGCTTAATTTTTTTTTTAAACTAAAATTACTGTTTTTGTATGACGAAAGGTACCTTCATATGTGCATATTTTCCTTTTGATTTTTGTAGAAATCTATTATACCAAAATATTTAAGATAATTTTTTTCTATACTTTTACAATAAAACAAAATTTTAGAATTTATAGGTTTATTTTAGAATTTGATAATATTATTGATTCATGACATTTTCTTAAAAATGTAAAAAAGCAAACAAAAATATTAAAGTTTAAATTAAATTGTATAAATTTCAGTTCAGAACACGAATTTTTGGCCTGCCAAATGGTCATTGATTAATGCGGTTTTCAAAACATCAAGTCAAAAACCAATAAAAATTAAGAAAAAGTTTGTGGTTTTATTTGCAATTGTATTTAGATTGATCATTCATAATGATCGACAAACTGAGAACTGGTACGTGCACATCTGCAGATGTCTTTAAAAAGAGGACTTGTTTCTTAATTGGGTAACTTTTTTACACAAATACTATTGACATTTATTATTATTTTTACCTGAGGTAATTCCAAAATTATAATATAAAAGTTGTAATGTCACGGTGGATTATTTTAAGCCCTAACTTTGAACGAGTACAGTAAAAAGCAGCCAATTCGAGGATATTCTGAAGTATGAAGACATGTATTCCTTAATGAAAACAAAAGTAACCAAGCGCTGATCAGTTTGTTACGTATGAATAAATCTAAGTACAGACTTTATGTAGGTTATGTAACAATAAACTTTTAAAAAGGGAAGAAGCTATTTTTATTAACTTCACCACAAGCTGATTGTGCAGTGCAATCAAAATTTTTCCTCAAGAGTGATTTTCTAGCAGGTAAAATGCAGATATAGCGAAACAAGCTTAGTTTAGTTCCTTTTGTTTGCCTTATCTCTTTGTAAAAAAAGTAAGATTTCCCTATGAAATACTCGTTGGTACTCGTTCCACCGGAACGATACTCTTGTGACGAGAGATAATTTCAAAGTGATGAATTGCAGATAATGAAGCAGATTTCTTTACAAAAAACTCCAACGGTGACAACAACTTTTACTACAACCTAAAATAAAATAAAATAAAGTTTTTTAATTTTTGGTTTGCTTGTAGCCAGGTCAAACACAACATTTACCGGTTCGATAAGGAAAGTCTTCACAAGAAAATGCCATCTAAGTGACAACTTGTTATCAAATTGTTATTTCTAAATAATATGAAAAGGAATTAAATATTTGAAATTCTCATATTCTAAATGATACTTATAAACAATTAATATTCTTATCAGGTTTTGTGAAATCAATTCAACACCTCATAGCTCTTCAAAAATCTATTAATCAATAACACATAAATATTTTACCATTCCTGTTACGCTTTCTAATGCTTAAATTAATTCCTAAACACCAAAAGAGCTTTAATATTCTTAAGAAGGAATTGAAAGAAATATTGTTAATCAAAACCATAAAATGATGTTTTATGAGTTTTGTTTTTATTTCTTCAAAATCTATACAAAGGTACGTACCAGTGTCTATTAATATTTTTTATTAACAAGTTTTTGGTCTATAAAAAATCCTGGCCATAATAATATTCGGCTAACCAAACAAAATATTTTGATTGAACACGTCCGTTTGTCGTATACATTGGACGAGTCAAGCATAACAAATTCAAATACTAAATGAATACACAGACGGAGCTACAAACAGCCTTTTCTACCGATGTCAGTAATTGACTCAATACTCTAGTGTATAAATAAAAGAAAGCGTGGTAACGTTATTTTTATTTACTACTTTAATTTGAATGTGTAACAACGATGAGGGAGGTCCGTATTCAATAAGTGTAACTTCATCAATAGTGTTCGAATATGTGTAGGCAAGGAAGCGGAAACTAATAAAAATATTTTGAAAGCACATACACACAATAATACTAGCAGCAGTAACACACATATAAAACAATAAATATACAACAACAAAAATGTTTATTAAATTATGATAGCAACAAAGTGTTCAAAGGGAAAAATATTTAATTTTTGTTTCTGGCCAGAACCGTTAAATAAATATTTTAATAAATTTTATTCTTCTTTTGGTTTTATATGAACGAAATGATTAAGTTTTTATTACATATTTTATTAACTGAATATTTGTTTATCTGTTTACAAAATTATTTTAGATTTAATATAATGTGGGGTTCGTTAAGAATGATTCATATTTAGTCGCAAGGAAAGCAGGAAATAAAGGAGAATATTTATCGAAACCATAAATTGCTGGTAATTATTATTCAATCGTAAAAATTGTTTTATTTTCATTTATTAAATACATAAACAAGACAAATTTATGGTCATGGATTATTAACTGCTAAACGTATTATCCAAAGTTGCTAGTTTGCTTGCATTTTTTTCTGATGAAAATTCTTTTTAATACGTATTATAAGTGACGAAAAGAATCCCCAAAAATGTTTTGTTATCTGATGTGAACTTAGCGCAACTTACCTTTTTTAGCTAGAAATAATTTAATGCAATGAAGAAAGAAAGAGACTCGCATTCAAAAAAATTTATTTATTGAAAATATTTTTTTATTTAGTTTAAATAGTAGTATTAAGAATACTTTATAAAAGCATATAATAATTATTGACTTATTAATAAAAATAGCTCTAATGACTATTAATTTTTGCATAAGTCATACATTTTCTTTTAAAAATATTTATATTCTCTTCATTTTTTACTTCATTATGTAATTGATTAAATACTTGTAGATCCATGTAAAGCAGACATCTCTTCATTGCGTTCGTTTTAGCTCGATGTATTCTAAAATCATCTGCATTTCTGAGGTCATATGGTTGAATTTCATTGACATAAGTCAGTTGTTGTGTTAAATATACTGGAGCCTTTCCTATTTTCAGTTTGTGGATAAACATACACGTATTCCGTTGTAGTCTTTGTCGTATATTAAGCCATTGTAACATATTAAGAATGAATGGTATAGGGGCATAACTGTTGCATTACATTATTGACTTTATAGCTGACTTAACCGAATATTATGTTTTTAAAAATGTGAAGAAAAATTTACTGCCGTATTCATAAAAAATGCTTATTTTAATATTTTTATTTATTTTAAAGGAACAAAATCATAAAAATAGTTTCAAATGAAGAGACAATAATTAAAAAATTCTAATCTCGTTCTTATTTCTCTCCTTCTGCTTATTTCTTCTTCCTTTAAGAAAATCTTTAGTTAGCGGAGCTGTTCTTGTTTTAGGTGCGGACATTATGTCACTTTTGTAAATGACGCTATATTATGTTATTTTTGAGTGCTACAAAAAGTCCATTCATATTATGTTCTTGGACACTATAACACTAAAATGGAATTAAAATGATTTTTGCACATAAAGTGAGTACTATTCACTGATAAACAATTCATAACACTGAGTTCTAAGTTTATAGTCCATAATTAGGTAATGACAATAGTTTAAGTAATTATTTTTCTATGCACTTTCTTTGCCACTAGTTAAGATCTAAATTCAAATAAATTATTAAATAGTATATTATTTATATTTTTTATTATATTCTCATTAGTTAGACTGTTAATCACGCCCTTCGAAATTATTTTCCCTTCTTAATTTATATAAAGAAATAATTCATATATGATTATTTAACCAGTGTAGTAAAATAAATGTTTTTCTCGGTTATAATTATTGATTTTGGGTGAAACTCCATTTTATGTCGATTTTTTCTGGTTTTTTTTTTTTTGAAAATTTTCCAATTTCTGAAGATTTTCATTTGCAGTTATTTTATAAAACAAATTTTAAGTCTGATAAATTTTTTTCTTTTATTTTTTATTTCTTACGTTATCGAAAAACAGCAAACGAAGATGGAAAATATTTTTCATTGTAAATTAACTTTCTGTATAAAATAAAATAAAAATCTTTTGTCTTGCTTGGCAAAACTTGTTTTTTCAAATATCATGTCTGATGCAAGTATTATTCTTAAAAAAAATTGCGTGGCGGTGCTAGAAATATGTAGACTTAACAGATTGGTCCAGATAGGTGTCTAATACATTTTTTGACGTAGTTTTTTGGGACTGCTGTAAAATGAAACGTGCTAATGAATTTTAGGTGCACTAATTTTAATGCTTTTGTGTAAATACGGACAATAAACTCCACTCTACCCAAAAAAAAAGAGCAGTTTCTAAATGTCCTTTTTTATAAATGTAAGACTTAGCATTTTTCTGTTGATGTTGTTTGCTTGTAATTTCTGGTTGCCATAAAAGGCCATAAAAGAATTAAAACGAAAATTTAGATGGCCATTAAACATTAACAGCATTTTAACGCGGTATAAAAATTAAATTTATTAAGAAATTACCCCCAATGAAAATGAAGAAAATAACTTTTAAGTTGCGGTAACCAACAACCAAAAAATTATACTTTTTTGCAGCACTAGCAGCAATGAATTAAATAAACGATTAAATTAAAAGATGAAGAAGCAAATAAAAAAGAAACGTAAAAATCAAGAACCAAATATAAGACATCTCTAAATAACAACCCCTGGGGTCATTTCAGTTTTAAATATGGCCAGCTACTTTTTTTTTTACTTTTTTATTTCGCACTTCCACTTCCGTTAACGCAACATTTAATGTTCAAACACTAAATGGCCAAAAATAAAAAACTTATACAAAAAAGGGTTCTACTCACAACAGGACTTAACTCATGAGTTAAAGGATGGTTGTGGGGGATGGTTAAGAGAATTAAAAGAAAAGTTTTGGTTTGGTCTTATGAAAATAAAAACGAAAATACATTAAATATGCCAAAAAAAAAAACATTTTAATGTCTTTTTTATGTTCAATTATTTTGTGATTTTTTTAATTGAAATTTAAAAATGTTAAGAATTTTTTCTTGCCTCTTATTTAGTCATGTGGAAAAATTGCCACCTTCTTGGGACGTTCATTTGTGCAAGCCGCGATGATTTAATTAACCCCTTTTTTCTACTTCAACAATAATTAATTGGGTACATTATGGGAATAATTACATTCTTCTTTTTAACATTTGGATACATTTGCTTTTAAGAAGTTATTTTTGTGTCATTGTTGTTTTTGTTGTTGTTGTTATTTAGCAGCGCCAGTTGGACAAGGGTTTAAATGAAATGATTTGTTGTCTCATATACTAGCGAACCAAAAGTATCTTTATTTAAAATCAAAATAAAATTGATTGGTACAACGTAAAAGTATTTTGTTTTTTATTTATAAAAGTTGGCAAATTAAATGAGAGACAAAAGTGAAAAAAAAAACAAACCCAATTTACGAGCCATGCTACAGTACAACAACATAAACGACTACAAACGCAACAACAACATTAGCTATACAAATATTTGCTTAATGTGAAATCGTTTGTTTAACAACACCTTCTTCACATTAACAAAAAAGCTTCTTCATCCATAAACATTCAACTAAAACAAAAGATACAGTAGAAAAAAAAACTCTAGTGAATTGACCATTTTTCTAAGAAACACTTTGGAAATATAAAAAATCCATTAAAAATTTGTTTTCTTTCGATTGTTGTTCCATTTCGAGTTAAATAAACATTTCTTAATTTGGCCTGATATCGTTGACGTTGTCATCGTCATCAGCAGCAGCAATAACATCATCGTCTTTACACTACAGACATTTATGCCAACATCGATAAACAAATCTTCACGAATGTGATATGAGTAAATAAACAGAAAAACAACAAAAAGGTTTAGTCATTAAATAGTTCTACTTAATCAACTAACTGCGGTGTGTAATAAACATAACTTTTTGGGACATAAATG
This sequence comes from Cistogaster globosa, assembly GCA_937654795.1. Lineage (NCBI taxonomy): Eukaryota > Metazoa > Arthropoda > Insecta > Diptera > Tachinidae > Cistogaster > Cistogaster globosa. The sequence continues at coordinate 61,832,497 of OW569405.1, read as the reverse complement.
GCTAAAACAAAAAATTCTTAACTAAATAGCAAAAACTGTAATAGTTCCAAAACTGCTTGGGCACTTCGTGTGACGGGTAACTATTCTTTTTTCACAAGAAGTTTTTTTATTCGTTATTTTAAAAGGAGTTCCTATTTCCTGATTTATTTCTAAATTCAAAACACCACAATCCATTATCAATTGATCTGTTTTACAAAGAGTAGCTTAAAAGAAGGTGGGAAAATTTTGAGTACCACCACCTGATTTAATGTTAAACTGACCTAGCGAAAAGCGGATTAAAGGCCGTGGCACAAAGAATCCGCCGTACGTTAAACGTTGACGTATTCAACTGACAAGTCATTTAAAATGCATGTTTTCTTATGAGAGATGTCACAATCAGTACTTGTGCGTCAACGCAAGGTACGAAAGTTGGTCAACTTTTAACCTTTGTCGTACGCTAAATACTTTGACAGGTATCAATTGGTTCTATTTCTTTGTTTTCTTTCAACTCTTGCTGTGTTTCAATTGTAACTTAACAAGTGAATAAAATAAAAATTTAATTTAAAAGTGAATAAAAATAGATAGCAAAGTGTGATTTAACATCCGTCAACAAAGTGCTCATTATGCCAACCTCATCCGTCCTTGCTTTGACGGATTCTATGTGCCCCGGCATAAGGGTTTTATGGATAGTGTGGCCTTTTTGGCATTCTAAAGCTAAATTCGGCATTTTTGAATTTTTTTTAGAACTAAAACTTGCACTTGGCACTTGTTTCATTTTTAGAAATTATTTAAATTGATAAATCTAAGTAATAATAATAAGTCTAAAATATGTAGCGTGAATATATAGAAATTAGCTATAAATACTAATAATAGTAATCTGGTAACGTAGAAGTACATATTCAATGTAGCAGTAATTATAACACTGCACTTCCTATTGTCATTTTAGTTATTAAGTTTCCAATTCATTTTTAAATGCGATTTTATGTTTTTTGTTTAATTAAACGATTATCTATTGAATTAATTAATTAAATGCGTATTAAGTAATAGGAGCAGTTGTGGTGCGTAAAAATATGTAAGTCAGTCTGGTACCAACAGTTGTGTGTGATAGTAAATTTTAGTCACTTGCTTGTAAAATTTCTTGGTGATAAATATTGCTTATTGTTGATTTGTAACAATAAGCAAAACCATCACCTGTAAACCCAAAATATCACCGATATTCAGCAATTATCATCATTAGAAATTGTGTAATTTGATGCATAGAAAAAAATATTGTACAAAATGGTTTTATTTCATCTTAAAAACCGATAATTGTTTACAGAAAAGTACCATAATAAGCAGAGGGAAAACATCAAAAACACATAAATAAGAAAAAAATTTCACATTTGATTTAAAACAATGAAAGCTTTGTACGCTTTATGTTCAACTAGACAACCACAAGCAACTTAAAAAAGAACACAAAACAACATGACTGTTCCAACAGTTTTTTTTGTTTTCTAAAAATTATTTTCATTTTATTTAATATAAAAATATAAAAAAATAGACGCACAGTTAGCATCCCAGCCAAACTTTTGTACATTTGATTTACTTTTAATTTGCTTTAACGAAGCAAAAATCATATTTATTATTGTTTATAGAACCTTTAATACAACAAGTAGCGACATCAGAAATTAAAAATTATACTTAATTATTGTTAGACATGCAATTAGTTGAAAATAGGGATTTTAATACTTAGTAATTTAAGATTAATTTCTTTGGTTTTTTGACCAAGAGTATAGTATCCCACTTTCTTGGTCGAAATTAATCTCCACTATTATAAACGAAGGAACCCAAACTTAATTCCATAGCACTAAATTAGTTTGGGGATTTCATTATTAACAGAGGTTTGTTTTTGCTCCTTTAACAATTTTACTTTGGGTCTTTCGTGAATTACATGGAAAGGCAAAGATAAGATAGGAACACGAACGAAATATCATGCAGATTTATGTACATAGTAACTCTTAGAAGAGTGCGAAGATGCAGCTCTAAGAAAATCCAATTTAAAATTAAAAAGTTTCCCTTCTTTGAGTATTAACTAAAGATCACCTTCAGGTTAAAAAAATATTTTAGATACCAAATGGGAAAGCTCTTTATTTATAGTTTTATCAAATAGCAGCAAAAATAATTTTAATATTTCGAAAATTAGATCTGAGTGTTCAGCAAATAAATTACATTTTTCACCATCATTTCAACGTTCATTGTATTTTGGACTGAAAATTAAAAAAATTCATCATAAATTAAAGATATCCTCATCGTCAAAAATTCGGGCTGTTGATGTTGTGAGCAATGAGTACGTAGAATAGAGTGAGTTATAGTGATATTAAACGGTCTAACCTTTTTGCATACGTACTTCTATGCGTCAAGTACAAAATAAGATAATAAAATGTGTTGACTTGGGTTCTCTGCTGCAAGAGTTTTGTTTTATTTAGAAATTCTTCTTTCAAGATCATGTAAAATAAGTGTTTAATTGTATATCCTGTTATTTATCTATTTTTCAAAAAATTTTACATACTTATTGAGCTTTGGATATAATCTCCATATTAAAGCTACCAGAACCAGTGCGATAATAGATACCCATCCTCGCCGTTGTTACTAACAGCCATTAAAATATGCAAATTCTCATTCAATACTTTTAAAAATACAAAATTTGTGTCGCGAAAAATAGTAAATTACAGACGCAGAAAATCCATTTTACTAAGATCACATCCCTCGTCAGGTAGGAATTCACGCTGTAGCCGAAAGATCCTCAAAAGATTGCTTAGCCTGGCTTTAAAAATTTTACAAAGGTCAACTGTTAGTAGATGGTCAGGTGCTTTTAGGTCACGTGCATTCGAAGTAAAAGTAAAAGACTGACTTGACTGGTATCCGTGTTTACCAAGCGTCCGGAAATACCAGCCAGCATAAATTCATTTTTTTTGGTGGAATTTGGTGGTTAAATTAATATTATTTTTGAAATTTAAGTGATCATGTGATTTGTAAAAAAACCGCTTTTATGCGAAAATGTTATAAGAGTTTTACAAAGTGAAGCTGGTGGTAAATATACAATTGTTCCTAGGCCCCTTAGACGGCCCCTTTGCTTAAGAATTGGCTCAGATCAACATACGTATATTTATTGACCGTTATGTATGTTTTTTACTCGGAAGTCACTTAGCAGTGTCGTCTACCGGCAATCTTTCAACTTTTAAATTAATAAAGGAAAGAAAACTTTTAACCGGGATGCACCAACATAAGTAAGCCAAACTCTAAATGCTGGATATCATTAGTTCTGTTCATTATAAGTAAACATTTAATAAGCATTTTATTTTTGTAGTTTTTTTTTATACAGAAGAGAAATATTATTGTTATTAATTCATGTGAAAACAAAAATTTAGATAAATATTTGTGTGTAAGTGTGTGAGTGTATTGTGTTGGGTGGTGTTGAAAATACTTAACTGATAACAAAATCTTTATGGATTTAATTAAGCGTCTGATTTTGTTCTTGCTTGTTTGTTTGTTATTATTTTTAATTAAAAAAATAAAGTGTCATTTAATTGTCAACATATGTCATTTAAATATGATGGTTAATATTTTTAATGTCCATTTGACACGTCTGGTGACAGATGCTTTAGCAGTTGTTTTTAAAATAGAATACATATTTCCATTTAAAAGCTGATATCTGTTCAGGGATTTTCTTAATTTTATAAACATACTTACGTACGTACAAACATTCAGTCATGTGTAAACATATACTTAGTTATTTACATTCATGTAGTTATGAGGGGCTTAGAGCACAAGGAGTATAAGTTTAGAGAAAAATATTAATAGATCTTCTTTTTCTGTCATTACTCGTGAAGAGCAAATTTTGTTTTAACTACGAACTCATTTTCTTATGCTGTATTAAGTACTCCTGCTTTTAAAAAACTATTTAAGAAACAGAATTTTTAGTATTAATGAAAAATAGTCCAAAAAGATACAATACTTCAGTTCAATAAATTACGTTTCAACGTAATACACAAATCAATCTGCAACAATTTAAGACAAGGATTGGACGCACAATATTTTGTTTATTTTTTATTGATTGTTATAAAAGCTTCACAAAAAAAAAAAAAAAAACAATGATGATTTAAGAAAAATATTTAATTAATTTATTTTTTGGGTTAAATTCTATATTTTTGTGGACAGCAAAAATTTTAATGATTTTACATTTCAGTTTATGCCATTAGGAATTCTTAACCTGAAGGATATTTTTTTTTGTTTTCACTTTTAATTTCTCTTTAATATTTTTGCTAATATGGCCATACCTCCCGGAACTGCGATTTCTATTTAAAGCGTCTAGACATATCTAATATTTAAAGAACTGTTAGCTTCTTCCAGTTATAGCTTTCAAACTTGTATTTATCTAGATTTGGATATGGGCTACTACTTAAAAAATCCTACAAATACACCTAAAATAAGCTGACTGCATTATTTTTTGAATGTTTTTATGTGTGTGATATACGCGGTGACATTATGAAATTTTGGGCTTTTCTACCACTTCACAGTTTTGTTTCAGTTATATAAATTTGAATCTTTTTCGCAATAGTTCTAAATGTCCCAAAGAATTATTTCAGTAAATAGTTTAAGGGCCGGATTCAAGTCGTTAAATGAAAAATTAAAAATGTTAGAGCGTTGACTGAGTTAGTGAAGCCATTTTTGCTACAATATTGCTGACGTGTGGTATTCTGACCAGAAGCAGTAATAACTCATCATAAATGTATTTATTTCATTCAGTATTGCCGACTAGCTGGCAGAAAGTTACATTAGTTCAGGTTTTACTTTCTTACCGCTTGTAATTGTGCTAATTTCTTCTATATTCGGTTGCTGGTGATTCCATTTTGCGAGTATAAATGTCAAGACTTGAGTGTCCAACATTGTTACTTTGTCAAAATGATGCGATTATGAAACAAAACACGAACGATAACGCTGAGGCAGGTAATTGGTTACCCGATAAACAGGTTGGTTAAAACAACTGTTCCGCATATAATATTGATTTTTAAATTATTTTTATCTGCCCAAATGATTAATTGGAATTTGATATTTTTTTTAGTTCTTGTAAATGATTAATAAACTGTAATAATTTTTTTTCACTTACAAATTAAAATTTTTGGTCGTTAGTGTTAAAAAATGCGGACAGTAAAATTTTTTTTACTTGAAAATAGCTATAAAAAATTATTTATTTACATAAAACAGTAACGGGGTTATTTCTGTAAATTAAATATTTTTTGAAAATTTTAACGTTGGTATAGATAGTAATCGATATGGAATACAAAACGCCTATTTTTAAAATTTTTATTTCTCTGTTTGTGTTCGCATCATGCAAAAACTACTGGATGGATTTGAACAAAATTTTTTAAATAAGTTCTGTTAGAACGTTGGTTTAAATATAGAATATTCGTAAAGTAAGTCATTTCGTAGAGAAATTCGAAATTCAAATGTGAAGTCCTCGAAATTTAACGGTGAAATGTCACTAAAACAGTTGCCGGCACATTTTATTTTTGTAAATGGAAAATTTTCAACACTTTAAAGAACTTTACAATAAAAAAACACACTTTTCTAAACTGAAATAAAACTAGAAATGAGACGCTGGCGAAGTTGTTAGGCAATGCTATTTTACTATAAATTTTAGAAATCCAATAAAACAATTGCAATATATTTTTTTTTCAAAAACAAGAAGGACTGAATTCAATGCTAAATGATATCATTATTAAAATGCACTTTGTGTTTCTTAGCACAGATTTATATAAAAAAATATTATTGTTTTTTGTTTCCAAGTATTTCCTGAAAGATCTCTTTAAAAGCTTTAAAATGACATCGATATTAATATCTTAAAAAATATGGAGCACTATCGTACTTTTCTATAAAAAGTTCAGAGGAATATAACTCGAAAAACATGGGCGAGTGACACTTTTTTGTCTTGTTTTTTCTTCTAATTCTCTATCGCCCCATATAATTGTTTGTTTGATTGGGATTACTTTACTAAGGTAGATTTGTTTCAAAAATTAGAGGCAGGCGCGGTGTTGTGCCCACTGCCTCGAGACACATGGACCGATCGTGCTGATTTTCAATATCAACATTTTCTGATCTAAGCTATGTCTGATCGATTGGTGAATTTTAATTTTCTCTAGCTCATCTAGTGCCTTGGCAAAGTTAATTTCAACCCGAACACGGATGTACAGCCGGACATCGCTCAAAAGACTTCACCACGCGTAAGAAGTCAGAATAGGTAGAATTTATGGAGTTGGAATGATTATTGTAGAAATTACAAACGGAATGAGAAACGTAAATAAATCCTTTTTCCACATTTGGTGGAGAGTATAAAAACATATTTTCTTGATAAAAGAATCTACACAGAGAAATATTCTTTGTACTAAAAATTACTCAAACTTTGAAAATTCTAATTTTCTATATTAATATTGATGTAAAGCTAGGAAGATAACTGGGACAAACGAAGAACTCTTGATCGCGAATATTCGTCGTCAAACTTAAAACACATTTGTGATATGAAAATGCATAAAATCATGACGTCGGACGAAATCGTCATACTTGTCGAGCTTTGCAATAGATTTATTTCTATTTCCTTCGCCGACGAACGACGAACAAGTCAGTACAATGTGACCAAGTTTGGTTTTAGTTTCGAAGTATTTCAGTAAATACGATTATTTTACTTATTTTTCAGCATTTTAAATAAGTAAACAGATATTAGTTACGTGTAAAAATAGTTTTTAGATGCGTTCTTGTTAATGTTTCGTTTTATAATTTTTGCATATGCAGCTCATCTGTTAAATAATTTACAAATAAATTATAGTTACAAAAAACAAATTATGGATAAAATAAAAATTTTAATTGGAAAAGTAAAACAAAATTAATGTTTGTATTATCTTGGATCTTAGGATAAAACAATATCCAGAAGAAGTCGGAAAAATGGGAGAAAATTTGCGGGTTTGTAAATTTATCTGGTAAGAAAATATTAAAAAACTCTTATCCAAACACTTTTACGAATCTTTAGATCTGCACGAAGAAGATTTATATTAATATTTTAAAAATGCTCTAGAAGGCATCTGGATGCAGAAGAAACCTTTGTATTTAGGGAGATTTTAAAGGAATTCATTATTTAAAATTTATGTATTTGCACAAAGAGTAAACAGCTTAAAAAAAATATGACAGCTGTGTTTCTCGTAGTTATTATGATTCGTACGACTACTTTACAAAACGAACTTTGGACGACGAATTTATTCTAACCAATTGTCCCAATTGTGTTCCTAGAATTAATTTTATACTTTTTGGATATGACTTTATGTAAAATAAGTTTCCGAAAGTAAATTTGTAAAAGTTTATTATACTCGACACACCCACACTGTGAAATTGTTAGTAGGTTTTAAGTACCATCGCCTGACTTTAATTAGCTTTTTAACAAATTATAAATTTTTGATGTTATAAGTTATAATATCTGCTTGTTTGAAATCTATAACTATAACTTGTATTCTATCTTATGATGAGCACTGAAAAACAAAAGAACGATGATGTATCTTTTTAGCACAACATGCGGCTCTACTTACAATGTTGCACGTGAACTACACGCGTTTTAATGACAAACAACATAAACAAACAACTTTGATTTGGTTTTTTTATGATTTAAATAACAAATGATTTTACGCACTAATAATTTTTGGAAACCATATTCATACTTGCACATTTATGCATTAATATTTCGTTTGATGTTCAGCTAACAAAAGCTTGGAACAAATCTTAAGAAATGAAAGAAACATCGTCTCATAATTCACTCGGACAATGATTCAAATTCAAATGCAGCAACATACAATTTAGTCTAAGTTTTTTTTGTCATTAATGTGCTTTGTGAGGTATCTGTTGTTAATGTTATAATTATGGTAATTTTTGTGCATTAAAACGTTTTAATAGTTAAATGCCAAAATAACTAAAAAGAGCAAGCGGCAAACCCCAAATTTATATACGCCAGTTCATGAACGAATTATTCCTTTGTACAACTGCTAGTCGCCACATTTGTGAAGAACGAGGGCTTAGCTTAAAGTTTTTAATTTATCATAATTCTGTCCTAGAGTTGGAAAAAACAATCTGTTTCAATTAAGGCTTAAGTGTTTTTAAAACTCGACCAAGTGAAGGTAAATACATTGCTGGTCCTATTTTTGCTACCGCAAAATAAATATATTATAAATATATATCTATGCCAACCGTAAATATGTTATAAGTAATAAAACCGTTAAAAATAAAGTTTCAACAAAATGTCAAGTTACAAAAATGGCAAAATTTTCAGGTCAAAAAGCCATTAAAAATTGATTGAAAAAGTTAATAATTTCGAAAGGTAAAACTTGGAGAGAAATCAAAGCAAAGTTTTACACAGTTAATGGAATATGAGCAGACAATGTGTAATTGCTTTACTGTATTTATATCTGGAGGCATAAATGAATAAATCTTCGAAATTACGCGCTGGTTCCATGAAGCATAAGTTATCCAGAATAAGGAAATAATCAATTAAAAGGATCGCAGTGGAATTACACGTCACCCTTTAGTCTTTAACTAATGATGTCAATATGACAATATTCTTAACACATGGCAATTTTCACTGTTTAGATCTCGTCCATACTTTTCAACTTTTGTTGCGCAACTCTTGAGTTTGTAGGTGAGAGAAAAAAGACGAGTAGAAACCGGTACACTGTTATGTTCTTGCAACTCTCTTTTGTTTTTCCATTCCACAATGAAACCCGAAATTGTAGATACAAAATTTTAATGTGTAGACACGAATGCAATTTCATAAAAGAATTTAAAAAAGTTGCAGAAATTAACATTGCATGTCTGGACGGGATATAGGCTGTTCTAATTGGGGAATGTATTGTATCAGTGGCCAGTTATTTTAAAGAGCTAATAAGCCTTTGGTTGTTAAAAAAAACAAATAAATTGTTCCACTCAGATCCCAATCGAGACAAACGAACGTGGAAAATTATAAAGCTTAGTCCTTCGAATTCTAATTTGATCAAGGAAGTTCTAAATTGTAAATACATATTCGAATTGCTATTTTGTTCGATAATGATTTGATACAAGCAAGCAAGTAAATGATGATCAGCTTATCGCTAAAAATAACTGCAAGTTATATGTTTAAATATCAATGGAATTGTCAAATTTTTCAATGACCTCCTTAAAATTTTTCAATGTACCTCCGCACAGAGAAAACAAATACAATTTTTAATGTCCAAAAAAAATAACGAGTGTTTTTAATTTCCTTATTTTTCTTTTTTGCTTGCTTAGAAACGCATTTACGTATTTACGTTATTACATTTGTAAAAAAAAAAAAACAGAAAATGTCTTCTTTTTTGTATATCTCGATCCTTTACTTTTGCTTTGCAACGATATGTAAATGACTGCGTGCAAGTGTATTTTTTAAACATTTTATTCTTGTGTTTAATGTAGTTTAACATCTCTTGACATTTGTTGTCATTAACAGAAATCCATTAGTTTGACAACAATATGGTACGACATGATTGCATCGATAATATCATCACATATATTTTTGCAGTTTTTTAATGTTTTTGTTACAGCATTTGTTGTTATTATTTTTGTACATATTGGACTGGAGATAACTATCGTACACTTGCAGCATGTTGCATCTTTAGTTACAACAATTCTGTATAAACGTTTGTGTAGAAAACTTTGTTGTTGTATAAATTTTCAAGGCAGTACTTAAGTGAAGAATATTTTTTTTTTGTTTTTTTTTTCGTTTATTTTATAGATAGATCGTTAAAACGATCGATTGATCACATTTAACGCAAATTGCATATCGCGTGATTACAAAAATATTGCTTCAACTCCAGCTATCAGAGTGACTGTAAAAGATTTTATTACTTTATGCAAAAGACTTGTTGCCATTTATCGTTCGTTCGTCTACAACAAGATGACCGACCACATTAAACGACATTTTGTTAAAAAACCGACAAACGTACCGGATTTTTTTTTTTGTCGCCAATCTGTTTTTTGGAATTTGTTTAACAGAAAATCTAAACTTAAGTTTAATTTTTATTTATATTTATTTTTATCACTGCCTTTGTTGTGTTTTATTTAAGAAAAAATCATTGGGTTTTATAGACAATGCAAAATGCACTAGTGCCACCACATAAATGTATTAGTATAAGGCCTGTTCACTAGTCAGGCTGCCTGCCTGCTTTTCTTGTAATATTCCAATGCAATAGTTTTGTTTGCCTGTATGCATGTGTCCCATTTTTTTGGCCAGTATTGGTATTTCATCTGCACCTAACAAAATATAGTTTTTTTCTTTGTCAGTATTTTGCTTATTTTTTATTTTTTTGTTTGTTTTTGTGGCGTTCAGAACGCATAAATTTTTGAATTTCAATATAAAAATTTACATAAACATGTTTTTTAACTTTAGCAACCAAACGTTTTATCGTAACGATGCGTTTTTTATTACCTTTGATTGGAAATTCTCTTCTCTTCTCCGTTTGTTTCTCTTTATTCATATGCATTTATTTGTGCTCCCGTCTGTTTTATTAGCACAAGGACATTTGTACATAAACTTTTTGATGTTTCTTAAAATTTAATAGGGATGAAAACGTTAAATTTTTTTTGTTTGAAATAAAATTTTTGCTTTTAATGAAAATAGTTGAATGTTAATTGTCCTGTCATTTAATATTTTTTCTGTAGATATTGCAAGGTTTAAACAAGGCCAGTCAATTTTAAGGTGGTAGCGATAACGAATGCCCTAATTTTCGCCTTTGGACTAAATGTTAGTCAATGCCGTTAATTCTCTTTTTCTACGTCAGCTTTATTAAGGGCCCACTGTTTGAAAGCAGGTGCCAAATAAGAAACCATCACGCACAGATGACGTTTAATTTGTGTAAAAAGGTTTCTTTTTAATTTTTTGAAGTATTCGTTAAGCGCGACATTGTAAAGGCATTGGGTTTTCAAAGCTCGGAGCCTTATGATCGTTGGAAGAATTTTTGTTGTGTCTAAAATGTATGCAAAAGTATTTATTTTGTGCATTTTCTATTTAAATACTTTTTTCTTTTGGTTTTTATTTACAACAAAGCTTATGTTTCTTGTTTCCACATCTTCGAAAGTACACACCTTTTAGTGGCGTAAGCCTACTGTGGTTTCGTTATCTGCTTGAAAAATATGAGTTTAAAGTTATATTTGCCTTTAAAAATGAAACAAATATTCATATTGGCTAAACCGAATCGGCAATCTGAAGTGGATTTTTCAAAATGTTTGAACTGCTTTATATTTCAAATTATTTTTGATATTTTTGTAGAAAAAAAGGTGTGAAAGTGAAGTAGAGGAGTTTTGGTTGTTATTATTATAAAGTGAATTTGGCAGATGTCATAATAACAATGACACTAGATTAGTCTAGCCCCCATTATATACACCTTTTAATTCGAAAAATAAAAATACGAATATTGCTGATTCTTAATGTTCAAATCCACACATGTTCACTCTATTTGCAATATAGAACAGGGAAGAATGCCTTTATTTAATTCCAAAATGCTTCGTAATGATGTTGCCCAGTATAAATTCGACATTTTGTTACTCCCCAAATGTTCTACTGGAAAAGAAATTTGGTTCCTTTTTTACTGTTGTTTTGATAGTAAGACGGATAAGTTTTCTTAACGCTTTTCTCCATCCCATTGTCCAAGCTGATCTCAACCAATAACCACTTGACATTTGTTCAAAATAAAAATGAAAGCAGTATTTGTGTCTAGAATAAGAACATGGTTCGAACATGCAGGGGTCGTTCGAATGACGGAGAAAATAAATTGTTTTCAATTATATCAGTGTCAGAGTGTGTAAAAGAACATGAGAAAATTTAATCGGCGTGAGCACTATCTCCTAGAATGCTCTCCTAAAATATATATTTAAAATTTTAAATAGCAAGACCAGGCGCTTAGAAAAAAAAAATTGATATGTATATGGTTGCAAGAACAATGGTATGTTTCTCTAAAACAACATATAGTTCCGGTGAACAAATTATTGTTCTTTTAAACAAAACTATAGTGACGATAAAAAGTTTTTGTTAACGCATAATTATTAAATGGTTATTACGCACCAAAACTCAAAACTTTTAGTCAGTCTTTTAAGAAAGAAAGAAATATTTTCAAGTACAAAATGACTCAAAGTTAAGTATCAAAAATTTTTTTCTGAAATTCTAATCACAACAAAACTTTATTTTCTTTGATAGTAACAAGGTGTTTATTTAATTAATCATAAATTTTTAACAAATACTCAAAATATTATATTAAAATGTGATATATTTAATTTGATCTATTCTATAATTTAAAATCAACAAATAAAATTTGACCTTAAAAATATTTCTGTTTCGTTCTTGACAAATTGCTCTTTTGTCTGTTCAGCGATCAAATAGATTTAATAGTAATTTAATTTAAATATAAGAATTTAAACAAACTACTGTTTTAAGGAACTTGATGCAATAGCAAACGATTTCGCAATTGAATCTATGGGTAAAAAGATCACTAAGTTCAACTTTTCAGAAAAGTCAAAGTTTCATCTCATCTTCAGTCTTCTGAAAACGTACGCGGCAACCACTGTCCACAAAATGTCATACAATCGATAATATTGCTTTTTAAGCCAACTAATCAATAAATTTTGTCAGATTTGCTACAGAACAAGAATTAAACATTTTTTAGTTTGTTGACTAAAAGCCTTCAGTAATAAAGAAGAGGAAAAGTCGTAAATATTTTGTACATTAGGAAAAACAAACGTACTGCACACTTTTCAATTAGCAACGCTTAAATGTCTTACAACCACCTCAACAACTTGAAATACCCAGATACCATCATTAGTAAATGTGTGTAAGTGCCAACTAAAGAAAATCAATGAATTTTATGTTTCCCGTGACATTAAAGGATTCGCAAACATAGAAATACAACAGTAGCAGCAACAATATGGAAACTTTTAATGAGCAACACATTATTTTATATGTTTAAAGCAAAAAATAAAAATAAAATAACGCATAAACAGGAAGCACGTGCCCAACAAGGACATATTGATCGAAAGGATACAAAGAGCCGGCGGCCACCTCCACCCAAACACATATTTTAGGTACGACTATTAATAAAAAAGTTTAAACGTTTGTGTGCAAGGATAAATAATTGAAGCGTTGACGCGTACATTGGCTTTATTTGTTTTTGTTTTCTGTAGTTACATATACACACGAGTGCGGGTACAACCCCGAGCTGACACACCTCCTTTGGCCACAACAAAGCAATATACAAAAAGATACTTCTTGTACTGCAAATGATGTTCCTGTTTTCTACCGCCAACCAACCTACCATCCGTACAACTATTTATTATTTGAAATTAAAAAAATTGAGTGAAATTTATAACCGCATCAGATGAATTACCTTCGCAACGGGGTATATTCCAAAGAACTCATCCTTTACTGCTGCTGAAGCTCCTGCCACTACTTTTTAACCTTCGTATTTTCTTCACTATCTTTATCAATATGCAGCAGCAACAAAAATAACAATAAGAAAAAGGAAAAGGAAAAAAGAGGTTGGCAACATTTCACACCGTTCGAAATTGATACATACGTTCATAATTTGTTCAGGGTGTTTTATGATTCTATTCCTTGTGTTTTATTTTCTGACAGATTTCAGTTTGTCAATTTGTGTCCCGCCTGAATGCTTGTTATATTCATGTTTTCCAAAGTATGAGATTCTAAGTGTTTTTCATCTTTAGATTTTAAGAGTAAAATAAGGTTGGGGTTAAGAGAGTGTGTTGATGATGTTTTGAAAATTAATTACAATAACGAGTGAAAGTGTCACATACCGGATATAAAGTAAACATCTAGAAGAAGACGACAACAAATAAGAAGTATTAAAAAAGTAAAGTATTTTTTAAGGATTTTTATTATATTTTTAAGAAACGGAAATACATTTCTAAAAATATATAACGTGAATAAAACAACTTTTAACTAAAGGGCACAATGTCTAAATAAAAATGAAGAACAAATGACAATTTTTGCTCGCAGCAAACATATAAAATTGAAAAAAATATTTATAAAGTTTTTCTTTACGATTCAACGTGTTTCCCTTAGAACAGAACGATATTGAACTTTTGCGATTTTTATACCTTAAGGTCATTTGAATTAAAATCTTTTTGGTGAAGTATTATTTTAGGCAAAATGATATCAAAAAACAAAAAAGGTGTCAAAAAAGTGTTTCTTACTTTGTATATTGAAACGACTAAGGAAAGGACATGAACTTTTTTTTTTATGAAAAGTTCTTAAAATTGTTTGAAGTACAGCTATCAACAACTTTTTCTTTTAGATGAAAAGCAGAATAGTTAGGCAAGCATCACCGAGTGAGATCCTCTAGCAAAATGACAATATGTGAATGGAAAAATTATTTCTAAAAACATAAAATAATAGTAAATAAATTAAAAAAAGAATAGTGGGCCATATAAATATTTTTTATTTGTTTAAATAACCAAGTTGAGCATTACATATAATTACTTACTTTATATGTGAAATATTTTTGATTGCAGGTGTAATTACTTTTTATGTCACTTTGTTCATTAACAGTTCATTATTTATTGTTATGGACACGCAACTTCTCTGTTCACTTTGCTTAGAACAACAATAGCGTTCTCATCTACGATCTCAATTTATAGGCGACTTAAAACTTCTCGACTGTTCTTATACGGAAATATCTGGCCAAAAAATTGCTGCAACAACAACTAGGGGAACGTTAGTGGGCTGTGTGTTAAACGTCTTTTCATAATAGTACAAACAATTTTAGTTAAATTTTTGTTACTGTAAAACGTTACTGTATACGTTAGTATTTCAGTTAATAAATATTCTAGCAATGGATTGCAGAAAAGAAGTGAAACGATCTAGGTAATTAATTACACAATGATAGTAAAATAAAATAAAATCTTTTGTTTTAATTCATTAAGTTTTTAACATCAATTGTAGAATTGAAATTTTTATTGACAAAGTGGAACCAACATATTTAATTGTTTTAATTCTTTTTGTATATTTTATATTTTATTCAGTTTGGGATTTTAGTAAAACTTAATATAAAATAAAAATTTAATTACACTGAATTTATTAAATTATTTTCTAATCGCATTTGCGAGTCTTATATACAATTTTTGTTAATTCCAAAATTAAGATTTTCTGTGAATATTTAATTTTTCCTTTTTAAAAATTTTTTGATTTTAGGAATTAACCGACTTTTTGTTGAAATTGAAATAAATATTTCGCAGAATTTTGTATATTTTCTTTTATCTGTTAGGTTTAAAGTACTACTTGACTGTTTCTGCTAATAACAAACTTCTTTCGTCGTCCATGTAAAAATTTAAGTAAATATTTCTATAAAATTCTATAGCTTTATTTGACGTATCTGTTTAATAAACAGGCCTAACTTGAATCTTTATTTCCATGAAAATAGAGATATAGGATATCATTGAATCGCCCTTTTAAGATATGAGGTTGTACATGAATTTTATTGAATTATTATAAACTTTTGTATTTTCTTACAGCCCGTGTTGAAGGGTATAGAAATGACTCAATGAAAATTATATTAAATTAAGAAAAACGATTATTTCACAAAAACCAGTAAAAGGACTCCAAACAATTTTTTTTTGTCAAAAAGTCACTTTTAAAAACGAGTCTAAGCTTATCATATTTGGGTACAATGGCAAACAATAAGTTTAAAGACCTTATTACACTGATGGCAATGTAGAATTTGCTTCTTTAAAACAAGTGAGTTTTAACTAAGGATTTTCATTTTCTTCCCCAATATTTGGATATGATTCCGACTGGAAACCTATGGACTTAATTGAAAAATAAAATTTGTAGCAAAAATCTAAACAAATTTATTTCTGATAGGACATGCTATCACGCATGCAACGCATTGTGCCTGACATAGGAATTTGGGTTATGGAAAGGACTATTGAGGGTTTAGTGCTAGTGACCACTTGATTTGAATCTTTGCATACTGAAGGGGATAGGGAAGACCCCTAAAGAGAGATTTTTCGATAAACGAACTGTTCGGCTAAGTGCGGTTTGCTGACCAATCGACTACAAAGTGATGTATTCTCGATAAAGCACATGTTGCGCGTAAGAAATCACGATTCTTAGGAACAAGTTCCCTGATCTGCTAAGATCCGCTTTAGTAACGATTACACAGTGAAACACATACAACATTACCTCGATGCTCTAGTTAGTCAAGAGCTTTTGGTGCTCTTCAGCACGCGGTCGAATCAAACCAAAACAGTCTTTAACCCTTTCGCTATTTTGTTGCCATATGGCAACAGCCACTTTTATGTCTAATATTTTTGTTCATATTTAATATATCTGAATTGTTTCTTGTTGATTATTATTTTTTAATATCTAAAGAAGACAAAAAATTTTAAATTTGGACATTTTAGATAAATTTTCATGAAAATAATTTAAATCTAAATAACCTTATATATACTCCACAATTTTCAGTAAAAAAGTTGACTTTTTGTAAAATTTTTTTAAAATATTATTCCAAAATCTTAAAAAGATATTTTAATAAGAAACTAATAAAAACTCATTGGTTTATGGGATTTCGCAAAAAAGTATGGTTTTTAAGCCCGCATAAGTGTGTAGCGATTTTTTAAAATCAACCTGTTGCCATATGGCAACAAATTTATCTTACGTATATAATTGATCAATAAACGTTACTTTTTTGTATATGAATTTCACTTGTGTTTTGTTAACCATCATGACAAGACGTATGAAAGAGAGTGATATTGAAAAAATACTGATAAATTTTGAGGACTCAGATTTGTCAGATATTGATGATGATGATCCAGAAGATATTGATGTTTTACAAGATTTAATAGAAACTCTTGACCAAAATGACTCTTTTGTAAGAAAGGAGTTAACACGAGAAAATATCTATGAAGGTAATCTGGCCAATACTGAAATCGAAATAGAAGAACCTGTTGAAGATGAGTTTGTTGTGAAAAAGACTGAAGACTTCCGTTGGAGAAAATGTCCTTGGGCCACTCCAGAAACAGATTTCAACAGTGAGCATCCTCTTCAATGCCAAAAAACTCCTGTAAAGTATTTTTTGGAATACTATACGGAAGATTTTATTGACGAAGTAGTTTTAGCGACGAATCAATCAGTTATGATTAAAAACGGAACCTCATTCAATCTTTCTCGGGAAGAGTTTTTAAAATTTCTTTCCCTAGAGATAATGACTGGATCAATAGGGTATCCCAGACTAGAAATGTACTGGAAGAGCCCTACAACTATTCCAGCTTTTACAGAAAACATGGCAAGGGCCCGATTTCATTCCATTCGCAGCAATTTAAAATTTTCTGTGAATGAGGTAGCTAATGACAAGCTGTACAAAGTTCGGCCCATAATAAATATGTTTTCAAGAAAGTCTTACATGATACCAAAAGACGAAAACCTTTGCATTGATGAAATGATGATTCCTTTTAGAGGTAAAACTGAGCTTAGACAATATATGCCTAAAAAGCCCATAAAATGGGGCATAAAAGTTTTCTGTTTGTGTAGTTCATCTGGCATATTGCACGACTTCGAAATTTACCAGGGCAAAAACACAATTTTATCTGGTACAAAATTGGGATTTTGCTCAGATATTGTTATCCATTTGGCAAAGACAATCCCTGAAAAACAAAACTTCAAACTGTTTTTCGATAACTACTTTTCTACTCTAAATTTAATCTTACTTTTAAGGCAAAAAGGGATTTGGTCTACTGGAACTATAAGAGCCAATAGAATAAATAGGGTCCCACTGAAGTCAGAGAAAGATTTAAAAAAAGAAGGAAGAGGCAGTTATGACTTCCGCATAGAAAGAGAAAATAATTTATTTATTATAAGATGGTTTGATGGAGGCATAGTTCAAGTAGTGTCTTCAATATATGGTGATGAACCGCTGAATGAAGTTTCGAGATTCTGCGCTGAAAAGAAGAGAAAAATTACAATACCTCAGCCCCATGTAATTGCAATGTATAATAAAAGTATGGGCGGAGTGGACAAGCTAGATTTTTTACTTTCGCTGTATAGAATTTCGATAAGATCCAAAAAGTGGACCCTCAAGGTATTCGACCATTTCATTGATATGGCTATATGTAACTCTTGGCTTGAGTATCGCAAAGATTATGAATATACCAACGGAAGTAATAAAGGTTACATGGATCTCTTAAGTTTTCGAAATGACATTGCCGATGGGCTTTTAGCTCAATCCAAACAAAATACTTGTTCCCGTAAAAGAGGACGGCCGAAAAATTCCACAGGAGGTGAGGAATTGGATAGCCCGTCAACCTCAAAAAAGGCCTATGAGAGAAAACCTTCTTCTTCTGTGCGATTCGATGGAAATCAACATTGGCCAGCTTATATAGAAAACAAAAGCAGATGCAAAAATAACGGTTGTCAAGGATATTCCAGGTACAAGTGTTCAAAATGCAATGTACATTTATGTATGCCGAACAAGGATCGAAATTGCTTTTATGATTACCACAATCTATAAATAAATGAATTCATTTGCTTATGTTTTTTGTTATTTTATTAATTTTTGTAGCAAACTTTCTCGTTGTATGAATTATTTGATTTAAGTTTTATTATATAATTTAACTTTATTTTTTATTAATATAAGTTTTTTATCGTAAATGAATTATTAAAATATTATTTTCTATAAGTTTGAATAAAAAATTCAATAAAATTTTTAAAAAAATAACTTTGACTTTTTATATGAAAAAATTTCTTTAAAGGAGATGAAAGCGTGAATTTTCTTATACTTTGAGAAAAATTGTTGCCATTTGGCAACAGTCTTAAAAACCCACTTCGAAAAATTTTTTAATTTTTTTTTCTTTTGATTTGAATTTTTGTTATTAAAACTATTAAAAAAATATAAAAATAAAATTTTTATTGTCCTTGAGTAAAAATATGTAGCGAAAGGGTTAAAGCACAGGCTCACATACAAGAGTTGTATTCAGTCTAATAAATGTGAAATAAATAGCAAGGTGATCAGATAAAGTGAAGTATTTCTTTCACCGTTTTAAAAAACCTAGGCACTTTAATGCTTTTTCTGTGACCTGCAAAATATGCTTGTTTCACTAAACATCGCATTTTTATATCAAGAAAATCGCGAAATTTTTATTCCTTTAAATCACTAATAACTATAGATAAGGTAGCAAGTTCAGTCGTATGCCTGTGCGAAATCATACATCGCTAGGGTTTTTAAGCGTTAAATGGAACTCTATTCGCAAGATCCTTACTGGAGATAGCCAAAATATCCCGATCCAAGCGCTTTCGAAGGGCCTGGAATAAATTTTGTCTAGATATGCCAATAAAACTAAGTTATTTGCAAACTATAATAGATTCTAAAGGTTTCGTTTCAAATCATTTTCTTATGAGCGCTGTGTTTAAACTATTTTCAAATTAGTTTTTTTAAGGATTGATGTTATTTTAAGAATCGTGCTTTTATTTAATTAAATTTTTTTTAACTGAACATATTTTTATTATCAACAAAATATAAACGAATGTAGTTTTAGTAGGAGAAATTATAATTTTTGCATTGTAGATAGCCTTTCGAATTTAAAAAAACTAAAACAAGCAAGAGTGCTACATTCGGCTTTGCCGAATTTTATACACCCTTCACCATATATATATATATATATATATATATATATATATATATATACATGTATGTTTATACATATTTATATATATTTTAAAAAAAATTTGCAAGTTCACAGGCCCGTAACTCGGGAAATATGGGCGATCGCAAATTTTTTCACTTGATGTTTTTTCTTCATTTTTAATTGTCTATCGCCCTATTTATTTTTTTAATACATATATTAACACTCTATGGGGTCGGAAATGGATTTTGTAGAAATTACAAGCGGAATGACACAATTAGTTATACTCTTTTTCTACTTTTTTACTTATTTAGTTAAAAATTGTTTAGACGAGGTACAGAGAGAATAACGAAGAAATGCTTGGAGTTATGGAAGGACTTGGTCTTTCCAAATTAATATTGATTAGTTGGTTAAATAGATGATGTTTACAATGTACAAAACCTAAGGTTTATAGATGCGAAGAATGCTGATGAAGCGATCAGGAAAGTGCGGCATTATATTCTGCTGGTGCTAGTAATTTTTCCTGTTTTCTTTGGAAAACGTGACCATATATCTGTAAGTAATTTTTATTTCCAAAAATTTTTAGAAATTGAATTAATAAATGAACGTAACTCAAAAAAGTACAATTTAATTAACTTAGAATATCAGCAGCTTAAATTCTGATTTGGGGAAAAAATTTAAAAATTACATAATTGTCTTTTGTTAAAACTCAAACTTTTATATGCAACATTTATAAGACTAGAAAATTACAATAAAATTGAAAGACCGTGCGTAAATATTTTAATCACAATCCATCGTTCTAAAAGAAGCTTTGATCGTATTAAGATTGTTAATTTTTTATTGATTTTGCATAATATAATTTGTCGTAAACATATATTTTATAAATAATAAGGTGTAAAAAATCTATTAAAATCAGCGAGGAGCTTATCTTGATTTCGTCCTATACAATAATATGAACAATTTGACAGTTGAAAGGTATTAAGCATTTAAATCTTATTCACAATTTCGCCTAAAAGTTTATTTAAAACAAGTTTTAAATTTTAATATTGATATTTAAAAAAAAAAAAATTATAATGAAATTCCATGAATTAACTGCAAAATTAAATATTTTTTATGAAATTCCGTTAAAAGTCAATCCTTAGAACTTAAAAGTCAAAACTGTTTGTTAAACCTTATTAAAGTGTTTTTGTTCCCTAGACACTATCGATATTAAATTAGAGTTTAATTCAAACTGTATTAAAAATCCAGAGGCTTTGAAATACAAATAATGTGCTATTTTTACCGCAACTTATTGGTTATTTAATGACAAGTTTATAATTATGGACTGAAAATTTTAAATAATTTAAAAATTTCTCTTAAAAATCAATGATTTTCCCAGGCTGCGCTGAGCAAATATAGATTAATATGTCTTGCATTATTTTATTAAAAATAACAAGGTGGAAAATTGTTATTAATCACACGTCCATTCATTAAACCGATACAGGGGGTGGAAATGACGATGTCTTAATTTGATTATAATGTTTCATGAATAATCCAACGTTTGTTTTTTTTTAAACAGGGGTTGAAAAAATATTCTATCAATATGCAAAAATTAAAAACAGTTTTTAAACATCTAAAATAGAAACGCATTGTTTTATTATTATAATTTGGCATATCTTCGCGTACAAAAAGTATAATTTGATGTTTACAAAAACCCACAAAAATTTAACGCCTGATGAAGCCAGTTTGCAGGGTGAAATTAAAGTATCAATTTCTACCCTCTTGCTAATAGAATTATTTAAGGATAAACAAATAAAACTCATTTAGATACATTATCACAAGATGAACAGCAAAATAACATTTTAAACATTAAAACAGCAGAGCCAGTTAATAAACCAGACGTATAGACAGACAGATAGACGTACAGGCAAACTTAAAGTCAGACAGCATCATCGTTGTCTTTATTTTCATTTTCATTATCCTCATCATCATAATCTAATTTTATTTAATTTAATAGATCTAACAAAAGCAACAATAACATTTAACAGTTTCTTTTTCTTGACTCTCAAACCAATAACTAAAACACACCCTTAAACTGATTCAACTTAAATTTGGTGTTGGAAAGAGGAAGCTCAATAATAAGATAAACATCTCGAATTTCCAACCCCATAGATGTCAGATAATTGAAATCAGAATCCTGTTAGAAAAACAACAGAAAAAAAGTGAAAAAATCAAACTCTTAAACAATGACAGAAACTGATTTGACTCTTGTACAAACATCTAGTTAGAATGAAATTGTATGTAAAAATTGTTTATTTAAAAGAGGGTCAAAATCCTAACAACTGGACGCACACTTCTGGACTTAAGTATTTCTTTTGTTTCTGCCTTTTCTTGTCTTGTCTTTCTGCTTGTGCAAACAAATGTTATTAAAAATTAATAAAAGGCCAACAGTATTCAATACAAAAGGATGTCAATTCTGTTTAAAAAAATACGAAAATAGTTTTAACAACAGCAAAACCAAAACTAACTTATTTATGCTGAACTTGTGTTTTATCTTTGAAATAAATTCTTATAAAAACTTTTTGTTTCAATTAGGAAAGTATCAGTTAGGGAATTTTAGACATTTTTGGCACTTCTTATTCTTATTGGATTGACAGGCTTTTTGAGTATTTATTACACTATACAACTAAACTAAAAGCTTTACAAAGCAACTTTAAATTTTATAAATAAATTATTTAAAAAAAATATTTATCAATTTTTGCTTTAATGCGCCTGATTTGTTGCATTTTCTGCGTATTTTCTAGTGTAAAAATGTAACAAATCTTGAAAAATTCCTTCGCTTAATCGTATTCATTTGTTGTAAATTTTTTAGTTCAGCACCGTAATGTAATCATAAGTCAACATTGCAAAAGTTTACAATATCACTGGTTTTTGGCAATAATAGATATACCTAAGTCAGCGCGTAGTGCGCAACGTTACCTACCGCATACTTAAAGCTACATATACACGACATGTTTTTCATATCTGACTTTTTAACTGTGTGACCATTGATGCATTACAAGCCTGTGTTGTTCCGCTATGGCCTCTGTTGGGTCATCCAGAGCCGTGTCTTCCATTACAATTGCAAAAATTTCCTTATCAAACGTATTGGTCTTCCAATCCGTGTTATTGAGTTCACGTGTGGATGCTCATGTGTCACGTCTATAATTATAGCACTGTGATCACTGTGTGTATATTGATCTGATATACTCCTATGCACTCGATCGGCGATGCTACTACTGGCAAACGTAACATTAATTGTCGACCCATCCACCCCTCTACTAAACGTTTGTTTGCATCCAGTGTTCATCAGAATAACGCCTAAGGCGGAAAATGCCTTCAAGACTATTCTACCCCTTAGGTTTGTCTGGGACAGCCACACTCTATAGCCCATGCATTAAAATCACCAACTATTAACACAAGATTCCCAGTGGGATTCCCCGAGGGACTGTTCTTGCACATTTTAGTCTTTTGTCCGAATTTACCATATATAACATATATAACAATGCTGACTGCTGCTTTTAGACGAAATGTGGCCAAAATACATGCATTTATAGCATCTTGTCAGCATGTGTTTCTGGCGTATTTTCCTATACGGATCTTTCCAATTTCCAAAAGTCGGGTAGCCAATTCAGCGCTCAGACCAACAACGGCAGTTTGTGTACCACCATAGGCCTTTCTCGTCGATTTTATCGTTGACTTCTGCAGCGTTTAAAAATTGTCAGATAAGTTAACTAAAGCTGTAGAGACATCATCGTTGGTTATCACCTTATCTATATCTTTAATTTCTAACGCTATTTCATACGTCAGAGCTCGTACACCCGTAGCTGTACCCAACACTTCTTCTACTGTCTTCCTAAATTCACCCGTATTTTGATGGGCTGGTTTATTTAATTCTATAAGTAATTCACCTTTTGCAGTTTTCCTTATGTATGTGTGTTTGTGTTATAATTTATACTGGATAAAAAATAATAATAAATTGATTAAAAATAGCCTATTTGTGTATTTATTTGTATTAAATCCATTATATTATTGTAATCCATTATTAAATTGTATAATGTGTTCGGTTTTGTTGATATTGCTAACTTTGAAATATAGTAAATAACACAGCCCTTATAAATATGGCACTAAAAGCTGAATACGGGGAATTCCTTCAGAACACTGCGGGGCATTTGAGCCAGTCTGGCAAGTGACAACACTGACTCATATCCAGTGTCATTCAGCGCGAAGAACCGAGAGTAATGGTGTGTGACTGCTACTGGTTTCATTGTGAAAAAGTCTTATCAAGTGTATATCATCAGTGAAAAATATAAAAGGTTTTATTTATTACTCATCAATATGTCAGAACGAAAACAGTCGGATATCTCCACTTTCTTTAAGAAAAAAGTGATGAGTGGTAATAAGAACGTAGAACGGGAGTGCGAATTTGTTTTAATTTGTAAAATAGCTTGATTTTAGTAGCTTAAATTCCAAAAAGTACCAGTTACCATCCTGTGCAACTATATACTGGAGGAATTCTCCCGGGCTACTACTCAACCCTCTAAAGTAAAATCTTGGATCCGTCGCTGCCATATGATATCAGCAGCGAAGACTCACAACTACAGGCAGTCTAAAAAAAAAATTCTAAAAATAATTAATAAAAAACATTGGAGATACTCTACACAGCTGCTTCACAATAAAATTGATTATAGTTTAATTTTGGATTTCATTAATAAACTAAACAGCAATTATTTTGACTAATGAGAAAATTTTACTTATACACTGATAAGAGAATGTATGTAGTTGGCTTAGACTAGTTAAGAAAACAAAAAATCACCAAATCGGAAATAATATGCATGTTTGCGTTACTTGTGATACCGAAATTACAAAAATATACACTTCCTCGTATACTCGTATTGATATTAAATTAAAATTAAATAAAAGTTTCCTATTTTTCCTTTAAAATTAAAATATATTGTAATATCAATAATATTAATGTATATGAATACAAGCTATAAATAAAGATGAATGAATGAACTGAATTGAATCTTTCGTTAGTTATCGACATCAAAATAAAAAATTGTATTATATTTATTTCAATAAATCGTAAAAGTAACAATTTGTTTAAAAATTACATTTTATATTCTTTTTCGTTGTTTGAAAACCTGCAAATTTTATTCAAAGTCTCACTTCTGTTCTTTTTCGATGAGAACATTTAGTAAAGCTTTAGTTTTAAGAAATTTAAATATATTCAAAAACTGCAAATAAAGTGGTTACATATAATGCCAATAATGCTATTTAGGTATTAAGATATTAAAATCGATAAAAAAATATTTTTTTATTTGCTTTTTTAAAAAAGTCAACTTTTATTTTCAATACTTCCAACGTATCCTGCAAATTTCTGATAAAATTTATGACCAACTTTTTTTTTAATTTTAAAAAAATCAAGATTTGAACCGTGGATATTATAAATGAAAATTTCATTTGTGGCCATACCGAAGGTTGGTGAAAAGCAAAAACAAATGTACAAGATGAGTTACAGAGAGAACAACGTAGAAATGCTTTAGGTAGTGCATGAACTTTGTGTAATCAAATTAATATTAATACAATGAACACAACCTAAAGTAGATAGATGCAAAGAATGCTGATGAAGGATATATCTATAAAAAAGAGAAAAGTTACAATCTGCTGGCGATTAATTTTTTCTTTGGAAAAGGTCTTCATATATTTGTAAATAATTTTTGTTTTTAAAAATTTTGAAAAACTAAAGTTAAAAATGAACCCAAGCCGAAATAGAAAATTTTAATTAATTTATGACTATCTTTAACAACGAAAAATTCATCTCTTTAGTTGCAGAAATAAGGCACAGATTTTTTATTGGATGATGTTAAGAGAAGTTCGGTTCATGCTGGTTTGTTAGTTAAAAATTCACGCCTGGTACCAAATAGATGGTTAACAAATCCTTAGATGTCAGTCATTCGAACGAACCCTTTGTTGCTTATCCAATAATTTGTACCTCTGGACACTCGCTAAGGAGATGAAAAACTCTCTTTTGATCTAAATAATTGCAAGAATGATGGTTTTTCGAAAATCCGATTCTACCTGTATTTTTAAATTTTAGCCACTACTGTCACATACTTCGAAACGTCCTTCGGGTTTTAGCTGAACAGTTCCATAGTGTGTCTCACATTACATACGGGCAATGTTAACTTTTCAATTCTGTATGTGGTTAACTTTCCTGATCTATGGCTAGCCCTTGATCAAAATGCCTTAAGATTTGGCTTCTAAGATGTAAAGTTGTTGTACCACAGCATCAGCATTATTTAAAAGAGAAAATAATATAAATCTAACATCAAAATTTATTTTATGGCCATCTGTGTAAACCCTTTGCATCTTTTCTGTAACTAAAGAGAAAAATTTCTCACATTAGTCTTCTTCTTTTACGCGGGTGAGCTAGATTAACTTATTAAATTTATTTATTAACTTATGATAAAATTTATTTCGGCTTTATATTACGGTAATTTAGATTTCTTATTTTATTGTCAGAGATCAGGCACAAAAATATGTAATGATTAAACAATTAATATTGATTGATAATGAATATTCCTTATATTCGTATTTGTAAAACTGGTTGGTTAAATAGATGCAGCTTACAATACACACAACCTAACGTAGATAGACGCAAAGAATGCTGATGACGGTTGTAGCGACTCAGAAATTGATGCACTATATTCTTGTAGTGTGTAATTTTGCCTGTTCTCTTTCAAAAGTAACACAAAAACTTGTAAATAATTTTTCATTCTTACAAAATGTAGGAATTTAAATAAGCAAGAATTTAAGCCGAAATTAATTATTTTGTCTTAATACGAAGAAATTTGACAAAATTACTTCTGAAAAATTAACCAGTACAAGAACCTGTAACTTTGAGCACTCAAAGCTCAGAAATAGTAATAAATAGTCGAAAGGCTATTAAGGCTGAACAATCGCTGCCCTTGGGTTTTCAAAAAAATTGTAACAATTATACTAGTATTTCAATTAACAAAACTATTTCCTTTTCGGGGAATTTTATTGTTTTGTTTTATTTTTAGGAACATAAGAGCCAGTGTATTTTTACAAAAAAAAAAAATTGTCTACTTCATCAAAAAAAAAAAAATATTTTTTAAACAAAATGTTGTTGGCTGAGCTGCTAAACTTTATAGATTTATGCAACGTATAGTTTATATTTTGAATTACGTTTATAAAAAAATATAGTTAATTTCATTAAGGATATTTAGTTTATAATAAAAGAACTCTCAATACCTCTGTAAATTATTTTTCTTTTTTTAATTTAACTAAACAAGTGTAAATTTAAAATTATTTTTTATAAATGTTTTTTGCAGTACCTACGAGTATATTTTAGAATAATAAAAAATTGTTATACAATGGCAGGTTAACTTTCCTTTCTGCTTTCTTTTTAAGACAACTGTCTTAAGGAAAAGTGTGCAATAAATGCTTGTGTAATTTTGTTTATTTTGTATCTTGGATTTTCCAAAAAGATTAAATACAAGACAGACAAGAAAACGGAACATGGTCTTAGCAAAAGTCAAGACATAGTCGTACCAACGTATAAACAGATATCGGATACAAAGCTAACAAGAACAACATCAACTATAAAATATGTCCAACAACATTTTGTAAAGACCCAGGAGGTCCGATTTTTTTCTGGTTGCTTGTGTTTAAAATGATATTTTGTTGTTGCTTGTTGTTTGTTAAACAGTTGTGCCAAAATACCACAAAATCTTTTGTTTAAACAAATAAACCGCTAGTAGTTTTTAGTAGTATGTTGTACTTGTATAAACATACATAGTTGTTTTTGTTTTTCCTGTTATTATGTTTGCAACAATACTCTTGTTCAGGGTTTCATAAACTTCTGCTGGAACAAAATGGTATGAAGAGACATTAAAAAAAAATAAAACTTTTATTTACAAAAAAATTAAAATTATATATTTTTCGGAGAAAGCATTATAATAATTAAATATAAAAATTCTAATTTTATTATTATCGGTACTCTGCATTAATCGTCAAACGGTAAGATTTTAAATAATTTAAAAATTTGTATACCAATTTTTTTAGAGATTTGTAAAAGCGAGAGTGTTAATGTGCAGTAAATAAGAAATGTTCCTAATAGGAACTTCCTATGCAAATGATTAATAATTAGCGTTTTGATGTCTTGATCTTTTTCTTATCACTAAAAATTTATATTTTTTGCAGATGCATTGCGTATCTTATTACTGACAAATGTGGAAAATACTTACAGTTATGAAAAAAAACACAAAAATTCATCAAGACCAATGTCTGATTTAAGTTGTCATGAAAACAAAGAAGAAATCCAACGAATTAAATGAAGGTTTATATTTTCAAGCGTTGTCAGTTACAAGACCGCGAGTGGATAAACCGATTTTCATTAAATTATTCTGAAAATGAATAGAGTTTAAGGAATAATCTCAGCTAGGCTTCAGCAAAAAAGAAAAAGATTAGGAAACACTGAAACGGTTATCAGCATGATACGGGTTGATACAACCACCACAGAAACCCCAAAAACAAAATAATACAAAATTATAAAAAAACAACTAAATTGTAAAATAAAACAATGTTTTTTATTTGAACCTCTTTTTTTGGTGTTACTTTTGGCCACAAATATTACTTGATGTTGGTATTCGATTAAGTTCGGTGGTTTTTATTTAATTTTTTTGCAACAAAAACGCAATTGCCTAAAATACAAACAACAACAAAACTGAATTTTTCCGATCGTTTGCGATGATTGCAACAGTTGAACATGGTATTCAAAAATAATACAACTGCAACAACAACAAGAAAAAAATAACCACAATCACGGCGCATGCTTAACAAAATCCCAACAATTGAAAAAAAGCAAAAAAAAAAACAAAAAAGGAAAGCCATAAAAACAAATAAATACAACAAACACTTACTATCAATAACCAAGCAAACGGAATCCTCTTTCCAAATATATATTTTGGCTGATTGTATAGGAGTTTGGTGTTGTTGGTGCCATTGGATTTGTTTCTTAAATTTCATTGCTGCAAAACTCATGTCGTTTATGATGTTTATGATGTTTGCCAACAACTTCTACGAAATCAGTTTGAAAAAATCAATGACAAACAGAGCGAAAGTCAGACAGACATACATCCAGCGAAACAAACTCTACAAACATCCTCATCACAAAATTTTTGCTAAATGTAGAATGTGTGTTTACACGAATCATATTTTTGTTACAACTAACAATTTTGCATACTGCCAATATCGATGAAACAGCGATAACTTGACTTGACTTAACTCTACTTCACTTTACTCTTTCATGTTGTTTTTGTTATTTCTGTTTAACTTAAAAATCCATTCATAAGATATGTTTTCCTTTTATGTTGTGGTAAAATCATCTTGGATGCTCTTTTTGGATTCAATATCCTGGTGAATCAAAACGAAAAAAACAAATAAATAAATAAAAACGGTTTGTCGGTTAAAAAGTTAACTTTTTTTGTTTTTGTTTTTTTTTTTACTTTTCTTCTTTGCGGCCAGGTGAACTTGCAAATGTCATCCCCCGCAGTTATTCTGCTCTATGATCTCTGTCAAATGTTAAATGTTGTTTCCTTTAAAAAGGATTTTTTATGCGATTTTAAAATTTATTTTTCTGTTTGTCTGAGAATTTGTTACAGAAATTTTGTTACGAATTTCGATGTTGTTACCTTTTTTTCATTTATTGAACACTCCAGTTTATACGAGAGTTGCATGATAATTGTGTTTAAAATTATTAATTTTATATAGAACCTTTCCAGAAGTAAAAGAAAAAGTGTGAACGAAGTTTTTTAATTAAATTTTTTTATTGAAATCATACCCAATGCCGCTTTATATTAATAATTACTTCTTTTATGCATATTTCACCTTCCCTTTTTTTAAATTATGCCACTGTCACTTACAATCACACTTGAAATTTTGCAGCTTTTTGTTTTGTTGAAATATTTTTTAAGATCTCGGGAAACGCTGACATAATCATTTAAGTTTTTTTTTTTTGCTTTTTTATATATAAATAGAATTATCACATTTATTTTCTTACAAGAAAAAAATTAGTAGATGTTAGGTTTTTTGACCGAATTCACTTTAATCTTCAGCAACTTTTTTATGTCGGAGCAACACTCAAGGAGTGACCCCTACTTAAGCGATGCTTTGTACTAAAACTAGGAAATAAGGTTGTGGCAAGAAGGATAAGTATAGTTTGTAGGTATTCGTTTGGATTTTTCTACATTGAAAGTGACAGGAAAGACCTCTTCCCACAAATAGATGAGCTCTTAGTTAAAAGCGATTTATACCCAAAAACTTGCGGATATCGGAAACGAGCTTTCTAATTTCATTAGACGACATTACATTGTTATAACGATAGAACAACCCACATTGCCCCTACGCGGTCAAGTAGCTTCAGAACAGACTATGGAATATCGGTCCTTATATGCGAATTGTATTCTGTTATTGGCCTGATAAAGTTGGTACTAACAAATAGAAGTTTAGCTTTTTCCCCACAATTTAAAATTTAGAGAAATAATTGTACAGGAAGAAGTTAGAGAAGAAACAGAATGCGGAGATTATCTCTTTCATAACAGCCTGTTTCAAGAGCTTTCCTATAAAGTTTTATTTAAAGGAAGTAAAGATGTTGCTACATCGCTTTTTTAACTGTATCCAACTAAAGAGTTCCTATATATTTGTAAAGACTTCTTGATTTACCCTCGTATAATATTTCATATCATATCATATCATGATATTTATTTGAGCTTGCATCAATATTTGACTATTGTAATATAGTTGAGTATATTTTGTTGTTTTTTTTAAACAAAAAGATATTTTATTTGTTGCAAAAAATATTTTGCTTGTTGCTATTAACATATCAATTTGATATTATTTTGCTGCTCCTTATGAAAGACGCGTTTATTGTATTTGGGAATCAAATTTTAAAAATATTTCTTTTAAAAAGTTAAAAAAAACCAGAAAACTAAATCAGATACCAACATAAGCTTTACCGCGCAACAAAGTGAAAAGTGAGTACATTGTCATATACCAAATCCTATTTAGAACGAAAAACAAACATAATTCTTAACAATGAAAAGTCTAACAGGACTCTAAAAGAACTCGGATGCTTTCCGTTTAAAAAAATATATAGAGCTCTTGAAATTCATGTCGTTTTTTATTGCCCCAATTACATTTAATAATTTTCTTTTTGTTCTATTGAATTAAATACAAATTTCTTAATATTGCAACGGCACCCTTCTATAAACTGATATTTATTGACGACATTAAGACGATTTCCATTAAAATACACTCAAGTACTTAAATTTAGTACAAAATAAAATTGAATGTGTTTTATGCACGTTTTCATATCTTTTGTTTTCATTTGTGCGACATAATGTTACCAACTTTAAATCAATAATGTACAGTGGGTGGGTCATCATTAGATAAATATTATTAATAAGTTTTCGATAGCTTGAATTTGTTTTACTATTTTATTTTTGAAATCGTTAACTAATCAATGGCGTTTAATGAAAATTCACAAAAAAAAAAAACAATTTTACTATTTATTGTGCGAATTGAGCTTTAATGTTATTTCAAAGAAATTAACACATTTAGAATTTCACTATCAAGGACTTCATCCGAAATCCCACATCTTCTTGGGTTATATTTCCCAAGCTGCAATTGATCTACGAAAATTTTTGCAAAGTCCCGCCCTTCTTTGATTTTCGTTCTAAAAGGCTATTAATGTCCGGTGTTAAGAATGTATAATTCATTTTACACGACTACGAGTCAACCAAATTTCTCAGATATGACGTAATATTTCTCAATCTTTTATTTTCGTAACCCATCTTTTAATGACGACGCGTGGTACTATAGACTAAGTACAATAGTAATATTTCTCTTAGTACAAGCCGTACTACTCTTAATCTTCAAATCTAGCTAGTTCCATATTTAATTATACAGTTTCTAAGATTTATTAATTACCGGTTTAAAAACAGTTCATATTCTTAAAAAGTAAAGGGTGCCCCCATACAACATACATATTTTTAAGTGTATTTAGAATTAATAAATGCGTGTTACTTTAGCTTCCAATAGAAAAAAGTAATACAAAAATAATTCTAAAAACTAAAGGGTGTCCCCATAAGTGAAGTAAATTGACTTATATGCGCCCTTCTCTTGAACCGTTATAGACAAACGATTTCAAATGAAGAGGATGTCGATTAATATGACAGTTATAGTAACAAGTATAAATATTTAAAATTACAGATAAAAGGATGTCCCAATAGTTTATGTAGTTTTATGTATGCGACCAAAGTTTGGAACTGTTATAGCCAGATAGTTGAAATTTTCAAAGAACCTTTATTGCTTAGTCCGCTATAACAAGTAGAATATTTTAATTTACAAATTAAAGGGTGTTCCCATATTTGATGTAAATTGAGCTATATGGCCCTATTGTTTGAACCGTTATATACAAATACTTGAAAATTAAACAGAATGTGTGTGGGTGTTACAATAGTTACTGTTATTTAATGAATATGACCAAACTGTCGAACAGTTGTAGATATTTGATTGAAATTTGCACAGAACTTTTATTGCTAACTCCGCTGTACCAAGTAGCAAACTTGAAATTAGAGGGTATCCCTATAACTGATATAATTTGAACTCTATAGCTGTCTTTGAATACGTTACAGACAAACTATTGAAAATTTGAAAAAAAAAAAATCCATTACCATATCGAGTATAATAAGATGTATAAAAATTTTAAATTAGAAATTAAGGGCTGCCCTAATGGTTGTAATTTGATGTGTATGGCCAATCTTTTGAACAGTTATAGACTTACGATTAGAACTTAAACTAATTTGGTTTAACTGTGTTATCGATACGAAGTGTAAAAAAAGGGTGACCAAATAACTGGTAAATTTTCTTGTTTAGTCTGCATTGATATTTTGTTCTACAACATATAAAAAATCCTAACGCAATCTTTCTCCAATATAAAATAATGAAAATATAATTTTAAGTTTGTCTATTTTGAATTGGGATTTTTTTTTGCAAGAATTATATTACCACTGTATGAAAACATTTGTTTTTTAAGTATTTTGTGTATTTTCTTGATCCGGAACCTAAAAAAGATTGTAGTACACTCCAGATCATAAGATTAAAAAAAAACAAAAAACAATAGAAGATGGTATTTTGTCATAATTTTTGTGTTTTGCATGAGGACGATGTCTTTTTCACTGGATGACATTATTTACTTATTACTTGGCGGTATAAATAATAAAAAACCTATAACTAAGAAACACAAAGATAAAAAAATAAAACATTTGGCCAGAATTGCCGGAAAAATATTATTTGTGCTCATACTGCAGCAACAACCACAATATGCGTTGGCTTATGTGGGGGGTCATGTATTATTGTTTTGTTGTAGGGACAATTTAAACATGAAATAAATTTTAGTTACAATCATGGCCAAAACTCGCAAAACGTAGAAGAAAAGAAAAACCAACGATCGTAATCAAGCAACAACCTAACAGCAGAACTATAATCAACATTTATGATTATTTATTGTTCCAAATTATTAATACGGGTTAAGTAAAATAAAATTGAAAAATCGTGTCTCATATTTTTTTTAGTTTGTACGATTTGTACCACGAAAAAAATCAACTTATAAAATTGAGGTTATTGTAAAAATTGTAAATGTGTTTGACATACAAAAATACACATTTACTCACATGTAAAGCATATTTCAATAATTGCTACATTTAAAGATAAAAGGACTGGACCACCTTGGAAGAAAATACACATAAATATTTATTTTTATTTTTGTTTTTAATTAGAAAATCATATTGTTTTCTTAATAACAATTTTTTAATAGATGCACATGACTTTTTCTTTTAAAATTATTGCAGGGTGAA
The DNA here is from genome assembly GCA_937654795.1 of Cistogaster globosa. NCBI lineage: Eukaryota > Metazoa > Arthropoda > Insecta > Diptera > Tachinidae > Cistogaster > Cistogaster globosa. The sequence goes on along the minus strand of OW569405.1, from coordinate 61,798,856 downwards.
ACATTGTTGTTACTTAAGCCTGTGTTTCTGTTTAAGCGTGTGTGCTTGTAAAGAAAATAATATTGGCGTGTTAAGTAGACGAGGCAACATATTAAACACTTGACTTGTCTTATAGATCGTGTCCCTTTCTTTTCCTACTTAAAAACACATTTCACCATTAACAAGAAAATATTGTAGTCAAAATTTTATTCTAAGATATTAATTACAGTATCGTGTTACTACTTAGTACTTCACTCGCATAACAGTGTTGAAAAGAAGGCAATCATTTTTTAATCAACCTAGTGTGCGAACTTATTGTGCTTGCTTGTCAAAAACTGAAATCTCAAATAAATTTAAATAAAAAAATTTAAGATTGAATTGATTTATTTATTGCCTTCTCGAAGTTCAAATTTTTTTGAAAATATTTTATGAATATTATTTAGAAATCAGCAAATTATTATTGGCGTTAGATTGAGCTAGACTTTGTTCTAATAACGTTGCTTTAATAATTTTTATATTCTAAGTTTTTTACCTTTATCTAGGCAATATGAGTCTGTCATATATTTAAATTGATCAAAGTTCCATCCCAAGCCTTAATTACGGTCCAAATTACTAAAATGTATTTTTTTAAGGTTACTCGGTTTCATAAACGGAATATAATTTTATTTTTTTCTTATATTTGTTACAGATTCAAACCTTGCATGCTGTTGGGTAAAGTCTAAGTCAAGCGGAGTGGTGACAGATGGAGCAGTGCCTTCGAACAAGGAATATATTTGATATCGTCTGACTACTAAGATTTTAGTTACTTAAATGGAGTTGGAGCAAATTTAAATCGACATATTTTTTGTTGAAATCTTATAAATAGATGTGATTTGGAGAGGTAGTAAGTACATGAGTGAGTTCTTTAAAAGTTCTGTTAAATTTTAATACAATTTGTTTATACGAAAACAAAAAAATATTAAAATATTTGTACTATTCAAAACGGAAAGAAACACTTAAGAAGAATGTTTACGTGTAAAGTGACAAAAAGTAAATTCATTTTTAAAAATATTGGTATTATATTCAAGTGTAAACATGAAACTCATACGATCATTCAAAAACACTAACATACATTTATTTCTTACTTCGTCCTTTAAACAATAGAAAATCGAGCAGATTAACTGCATGTCACTTTGTAAGTGTCTTGTAAGTGAAAATGTGTGATGAGTTTAAACATTTTCTTTTTTCAATCACTTGCGTAGAAATTCCTTTGTCCCGTTTATGCTACCCTCATTTCTAATATTTATTCTTGTGGGAATTAAAGAAAACAATTAGATTTAAAAAAATGATTTAGATTTTTATAACATTTTTTTTTACTATTTTTCTTGTTTATTTAACAACTTGCTCATTGTTATATTTTCATTTAATTGTAATGTTGGGCAATTGTTTAGTTAAAGGTAATAAAAAATTTCATGTCATTCAGGTTGCTTAGTTTTATTCAATTCAGTATTTTGTACAAAATACCCGCTGGTGGTCGAACTACTGTATCGTCGTACCATGACACTCCTCTTTTGTTATGTTAACATTCATGTTCATCTTTTATTTAATTCCCTTTATGTGTTTTTAGGTGTAAAATGACTTGAAAAATTATTAGTTTCCTCTAGTAATATGTGTGAAAATTGCTGTAAATATTTCTTTCTTTTGATAACCTTTAAAAAGACGGTCCACTTAATCAACTCAAACAAAGATCACAAGCGATTGACTCAACCGATATCTGTCGCAATAATGTTTTAGTTTGACTATTGGACGGGAACGGATTGGGAGTTCGGACAGGCTTAATTATCTAGGTGTCACCTTCCATAAATTTTCGAATTCTAATGATATTTTGATGATATTCTCCTAAAGCAAAAAGAATCTACTCTTCTTACCAGGGCTAATTGAAGCGTGCGGGAGGCCTCGACAGGAGAGTGCATCTTTTGGTATATCGCCAAGTCGTTCGCCCTATTATTTTCTATGCAATTTCAGCTTGGTGTGAGATTTCTTCTAACCAGATGGAGAGGCTTAGAAGATAGGAGAGTGTAACTTGGTTTTCTTGCCCCACCTTAAAGCCATATTTAGGACCAAATGCCAAATTTTGCAGGTCATCATGTAGGTCAATCTACAGCACTATTGATTTTGAGTATGTAGATGCCTACATGGTGAAAACGACTTTGCAATTTCTAGTAGGCGTACGAACCTTAGAGTGCTTCTACAGATTAGTGGATTTGGAGTCCGCTCAAATATCAAGGTATCTTTCTCCTGTAGACATGCGGACTCTACGTGAATGTAGACCTCATGTTTTTATGCATTATTTTTTAAGTAGGTTTTATAAGCTCGTCCTTTTTTAATCCTTGTTTTTTTGATATATAATTTTTTTGAAGGATGTGCCTTTAGTTTAGAATTATAAAGTTCCTGAAAATAATGTAGTATGTAAGAAATTTTGTTTTTTGATTGTTTATCTTTAATTTTATTATTAACGTTTTTTATCTCAAAATATTTAGAAAAATAAACCTAAACTTGAACTTCAATCAGCTCTAAGAAAAAGAAAAAAATGAAGAAGAATACTATTTGCAGAGATAAATATTACACGAAAAGCCTTTTTCGAAGCCTACTAAGAATATTCATGTTGAAATAAATAAAATGTTGTAACAACAAGTGTTATTTTTCAACAGGAACACCTCACAACCAATTTTCTTTCCAGTATTTTCTATTAATATTCTAGATTGCCTGTCTATAAAACCTTTCAGACCAATCTATGACACATCTGTAATACACTCCAGTCGGTGCTGATTTACGATTATCGGATCATTCGGAATACTATTCATGTCTTCACAACAAAAGCGTTTATTTATTTATTATTTTAAATCAATTACAAGTGCATTTTTAGACTGCGTGAATACTGGCGTGATATTTAGAAGATAGTTATTACTTTACGTAAATACACATACTAATAGCTTTTAATGGGTTTGAATAATTATAGTTAGTTGTATAAACGATAGTGGAGAGTTTTTTATTAAATACTTGGTTTTATGCTCGATACTTGTGGAATATAACAAAGACAGAATAAAATTGTAGCAGTTTGAGAATCGAAAGTACAAATGTTTTTCATTCAATTTAATTCGAATCGTATGAAGCCCCGTTTGGAAAAAATATTAATTAAAACTGGCTTTGAAGGCAAAAAGTGATAAATTTGTTTTCCAGTATTTAAAAAACAGAACGATAAATTTGTAAAAAAAAAAAAATCGGAGGATATAAAGGAAAAGCTTGTCGCCATCAGTGAGACTGTATAACCAGAAAATAGTAATTTTAGTCTGGAGTCGAATAAAAGTTTTTTTGAAGTTTAGGACTGGTACAATATCCTACCTACACTTCACATAATTCTCGTTTATGGCAAATATTTAATTAAAGAGTGTTTTGTCCCTGTGGCTTATTGTCCGAAGACATGAACAAAGTCGTAACAAAGGCTTTAAAAGTATCGATTTCAGCATCATAAGAAATATAGCCGAATTGCTACGAACATAGGTGTTATGCACAGGATGAGCGTAATATCGGACTTCATGATATCATAATTGAATACTTCGTTTAATAAGAGATAGCGTAGCGATATAAGTAGCTAACAATAACATTAATAATGATAGTACTTTCAATAAAAATTAATATTAACTTTAATATATTTAAAACATATACAGATGTATCTTGAATAGTGATTATTTTATGTTCTACTATATGGATAAATCTACATTAGTCATAAGGTTACAATATAAAATCTCCAGTATGCAACGATTCAATTCAAATAATGGACAAAAACTTGATAAAAGTAGCAGAAAAATTAACTAATTTCTACCTGCATACACAAAGCAATTTTGGAAAAATAAGGCTCATATACATGATGATATTATTCCTGTGCCACTCTGTATTTTTAAATAGTTAATAAAGCTTACTAAATTTTAAATTTTGTTTACACATATTAATTCAATTTCGTACTCCGTGGCTCCGCCACTATCATGAAACGCACATACACATATATATACACACTCATACATATGTATATTAACTTGTTTAAAAACAACAATGTTAAGAATACACGGCTTGTCTTGTACAATTTTGCGGATGAATAGAATATGATAATAACAACCCATAGTTTGACCAACCGACCGACCAATCGACCAACACATCGACAAGCACCCAACTAGTAAACCAAAACCGACCAAAAGGACAAAAGAACATTGCTGATATTTTGTTGATGTTCTAAATGTTTAACAATTTTTGCAACAAGCCAATTTTACAACAACCCATACACAACTAAACTGTTGTTGTAGCCATCATTTTGTTATATAAAATTAAAAGCCCTTAAACAAAATACCATGAACCATCGAGTGGAACTGGTAAGAAAAAACTCCTGTAACATAACCAAGTTCATAGCAGATTTTGTTTCATAGAATGTACCACCAAAGGTTAAATGTAGTTTTCCTTTTTTGTTTGTTTGTGTTTTCCCCTTTTTATATGTTACTGATGTCTGTTGGGCTGTTGTATTTTGTGTAGTATATTGTTTGTAGCTGTATGTTTAATGTTTTGTTTCTTAATTTTATGTAAAAAAAAAACAATAACAAAATACTTGTTACCAAAATGTAACAATCCCACAACAATACTATTTTGCATGCAACCATTTCTGTTGCAAATGTTGAATGTTGCAGATCATAAACTACTTTACTTTGCTACATGTTTTCTATGTATGAAATAAATAAAAGATGTGCTTAATTAACCGCATTTATAAAATTATTTTATGTAAATTTTAATGTTTAATTGATTTTAATTAGTCAGAATGTATGAAATTTTTAGAGGCAAATATTGCACTGACAGAATTCGGTAGAGGTATGTACTTATATAAAAATCAAAGTCCAGACTTTTTTAAAGATCTCTGTATAAATTTTTTTACAGATATAGCATCTCCAGTAACCACCTTTTATTCTATCTTTGATACAGGTTATATTTTTATTAAAGTAAATATTGATCTTTAAAATATCTATCTTAGCGTTGCCACGTTTTGTGTTCGTAGCGATATTTCAAAATTTTATTTCCTACAGTATTGGTAGGCATATACTCAATCGCTAGAGGGATGAAACTGATCCATGATTATTAATATACCTTTTTGGTTCTGGAATATTATGAAGTGAGTAAAGTGTTTACAAAACGTGACGTTTAATAGAAACTCTGTGGCAAGCCTAAGAAAAATGTTTCAACTTTAATTTTAGATGGTCTTTCTTTAAAAAAACGAACCATTGCTATTGAATGGATTTTAAAAACCTAATCATTGGATTCATGTAATTCTTAAACCGAATAATATAGAAAATTTCATGCCATCACTTTCTCAAGGCAGCTGCTTTTTCCAAACCATAAAAGGCAGACAATAATACTTCTAAAAATGTATATATTACATTGTTAGCAATAGTGGCAAACATTACAAATTAATAAAAGAAAGCAAGGAAAGCAAGACTTTGTTGTTTTAACTAAAAATAAATTTATATTCCTAAGTCAATAAAACAATCTCGTTTTAATCAATACGCTTCGTTTTATTCTTTCCTTAAAATTATTACCAAAATGCTTTTGCTAACAATAGAATATATCAAGCGTTTTTAGTTACTAAAAGCGTTCTTCTGGGCTCAATTTTTTTACCTCTACTTTTGAAAATATACGTAAATGATCTACCGCATTATTTCTCCTGTAAAATTCATTTGCATGCGGATGAAGTGCCTGTAAAAACAATAAAGGAGTATATTAAAAGTCGAATATGGATAGCAATTGAAGTTTAATTGCGTTGCCTACTGACAGCAAAACTGACAAGATAAATTATATTATGCATTCCAACTTTTTTTAGTTGCAGAGAAGTTATCAAAAACATTATGTTGATAGCTGAGCAACTGAAAGTAAACGTAAACAAGAAAACAGTACCATAAAAACAAGGTGGGAAAAAGTTAGCTTGATAAAAATGTTGAAATAACTAAATACCAAATTTGCTAAAATATCGGATAATATTAAAATAATACTAAACTTAAAAAACGCAAGCAAAATAAAATAATTTTTTTTTAGTTTTAAGCTCCGTAAAGTTATTTTTCGATGACCAAGAAGTCTTTGTGTGTGTTTGTATACATAAGAAGATATAAAATAACTTTCAATAATTATTTTTGTTAAGATTGGAGTGATTTTGCCATTTTTTAATTAACAAGATATTTACTTTCCTACTAATAAAAATAATTAGACACATTCTTACTTTTCTCTTTGTGTGCCTTTTGCACTAAAAAAATCCTTAACGCAACCAAGAATATTCGGTTGCCAATATCATTACGGTTTAGAACCTAAAGTTGGCAGTTACAATCTGTAATATAAATTCGGAAATTGACAACGCGACTTAATTCCGCCAGCTATACATAATCGACCATTAAATTAAAATCTGATTTAAAACACAAGAAAAATATTGAGCTTTACTAACTTCAACTAATAAAAAATTATAGTTTGTTTTTCTTAGAATTTTGCACAAACAATTACTGCATACTTAATCTTATTTTAAAAACCCAAAGCACTAAAATTATAAAAAATAAAGTTTTTAATTCATTTAAAATAGTTTGATCATGTATATAAATACTGTTCCGGAAAAAGTATTTTCGATACTTCGCTCGCTTTGACAAGTCCAGCCACAACTACCAGACTCGTACGCATCCTGTTTACTAAAACTAACCCAACCTTATCCTAACCATTTAATATTTTTGCAACAATTTTGCAAGTTGCCATTTTATAAATAATAGGAAAGAAAGTAATTTCCTCTTAAAATGACACCTTTGGAAAATAAACCCTATGGAGTACGTTATCTCCTGAAAATAAGATTAATCATTTTTATTCATAAGATTATTTTCACTTCCGAGCTAGCGCACTTGTTTTGAAGAGTAACCTTAAAACAGTCAAGAAGAAACAACTAACTGGTTCAAATAAGATATACAAAATTTTATTCATTGTATTTCTTTTTGGAAGTTGCTACCAATAATTTTTTAACTCTTAAGTGATAAAACGCAGTTTAGGGAATCAGTCTTTGATTGTTAACTTTTAGTTATGTTTTTTTATCTTGTGAATTACATTAAACGAACGCAGACGTTATTGTTTTAGGTTTGTTTTCAACATTAATGGATTAAAGAAAACCTCTCGCCTAATATTACAAAAAATAGCTTTTTGACGTCTCTTCTTTCCTATAATACTTGGTAAGACTCGCATACTTCTTGTAGATGTTAGAGTAACCAAAAGTAATCCGTTATGAACAATATTCGGTTTTTTAGGTATTTTTCTGATTTTTTTGGAGCACATTTTATTATTAATTTTTTTAAATTTTTAAATAACATAACCCTTTAAATAGTTGCCGTTGATTCCGTCTGGAAACTAATTCCATAAAAGGTGGAAATTTACTTTTTTCAACAAAGTTCAGATGAAACAATGTTGTTTACAAATTTTTTCCTAATTCTTCTTTAATCCGAGTGAGAGTCTTAGCGCAATTAAAGCTTATTACAAAATATATTTTTTCATACAAAATACCCACAACCGGACATTTTTTCGCAAACTGTAAAGAAAAAAGTAACATTTAATAATTGTTTAATTATTAATTACAATTCTATTTAAAGTTTTCTGTCTTTTTACAATATTCTATATCTCTCCTGAAAATATCGGACAAATAAACGAAAATTTTGTATAAACAACAACATCAATGATACAAACAAACTGTAAGAAGTTCTTGTATGTGTAGTTTTTATTTACAAGACACATAAAAGTGTCAAGTATATGCCGTCCGTAATCCTAATTGGCAAAACCCATTAACAACACCACTACAGTATAATAACGAACAAGTTACTTTTTAACATCCCACTCCTGCAAATGCTGCTCAAAAATGTTTATTGTTAGTGGTTGTTTAATTTTCTAAAAGTTTTTTGTAATAGACTTACACTAACAAAAAGTAAAGTCAAAAGGACATACATACATGTATGAAAACTATTAGAAAACAAGTGTTTTTTTTGTATGTTTTTTTAAATAGAATAAATAAGTGATGAGATTGATCAAATGAGTGTTGAATGACAAGCGTTATTATCTTATACACTGTTATTTCCAGGGACCTTGGAACGCCCTACGATAATTTTATATAATGTTGAAGAAAATTGATGCCGGGTGATCGTAGCAGAAAACGGCAAAAAATTGACTTTTTGAGCTCAAGAAGGAAGTTAAGTTAAAGGCAAGGAGCCGCTTATTATGAATATATTGGCACATAAAGTATGAGAATTAAGGGTTTTTGTTTGAATCGTCAAACTTTTTAGGTAAAAGACCTAATGAGGGTTTAAGCAATGGATTTATTTGAATTTTAATCCACATAATGTGTGCATTTTCCACCTTATGCTTTTAATTCGATAAACATTCTAAAAACTTTAGTTATGGCCCTACCAGCCGATTTGTCTGTCTTAGATTTAATCGGTGTTCTCTTATCTAGTCAAATACATTGCTGTACTGTTTAAAAACTTTAAACTTTATTTGGAATGTCTCTTACAACATTCATTCATTTTTGGATGTAAGTCCACCTTCAAAATTATTTTTACCATAAACTAAAAATAGTAACAAGAATAATCAGATTTTTTAATTTATACTTGTTGGTATGTATTATCTTTTGTTGCATAAAACCGAGAATTTTTGAATTTAAGTTTTAAATTTAATTAGCTTTTCTAAGGGCTGATAAAATACAATTTTTTTATTTTATTTTACAGCAGTTTATTTCAGTTAATACCTACAAAAATACAAAATTAAGCTCATCATTGTGTTATAAATATATTATTTGAAATTATTTCAAGAATGTAGCTCATGCAAAAGTCGTTTTTGACCCATCTGATACAATGCATGTATGTGTTTGTTAAACATTGAAATAAATAATGACTATCACATTTATAAACTTCAACACTGTAAAAGAGATCCTTTTTAATGCTTTTGAATGACAAATTAATGTTATTAAAACTAAGAATTGAGTTGAGTGACAAAACGACATCTCTTCTTTCGCATATGGACAAAAGACCTTCTAGTTTTGGTACATTCACAAATGCGAATATTTAGTTTAACAAACACTTAATATTCATTGTATTTGTTGTGTATAATAACATTTTTTACAATTATACAACAACTAATCCTTCTTGTATTAACTTTAAAAGCATTTTCAATCCTTAACAAAACACAATAAAATGAATTGAAATTGTAAAATGTAAATGTCAAATGGAAAATAACGCCAACTTATTGCTGCTTCAAACTAAATTTTTACAAGCCGCATAGTATAACGCACATTATGTGGTAGTGTTACTGTTGTTTTCTTCTTTATTAGTGTTATAGTGTTGTCATTTCAAGTATTAATAGTATTCGGTCTAATGATGGCATGTTTTCTTTACTTACCCTTCTTTTGGTTATCCTTGGAATATTAAAACACTTTATGGTGCTTCTTGGGCAGGAGACAGAAAGTATCATAAACAATTCTTAAATGTTGAACCAATTACTTAAAATGGTGCCCCATTGTTGTTGAATTGAGAATAACACAAAATTTGCATATTTTTGTTTTATTTGGGATGATTGGGTTGAGATATGTTTTTCTGAGATTATAAGATATTCATAAAAAGGTAGTTTTCTTACTAAATGTGTGGAGAAAGGGTATGCACTGTGGACTTAAATTTAAAGCTAAATAAAAAATTACACTAAAAAATTTATTATTTTTATAAACTAGGCTTTATGTGAAGATCGGATAGCATTTGTTTCTTAGATCTATATGAAAATGTAAATAAATACTTAAAACCTAAAAATCTTCTTCTAATCGATGCCTATTGATTTTCCGACGTATTCTTTTCTTAGTTGGATTCACATTATCCGAGAACAATTCCTCTATTGAAAGTAAATACTTTTGAATATCCTTTGTAGTCATTAATAAAAGTGATATTTATTGTGTTTACAAATTTTTATTTAAATATTTAGTTGAGTGCAGTAAAATTATTGTTAGATTTTTCATTGATGGGTTAGCGACGTAATTACAATGGACTTTCAATAACTATTCCTTTAAAATTCTTTATTTTCGAATTCGTATTAACTGAGAGACTGGATTGGGGCGGAGAAGTTAAATTCTTTTAGTTCTTCAAGTTCGCAGTAGATAGAATTACAATTCCATAAGTCGCCACTGTCCAGATTAATTTTGGTTTTAAATAGTTTTGATAATTTGACTAGTCTTAAACCAATTTCCTCTTTGTCAAGCATACCTAGACGTATGCTGCTTCACAATGTATTTGGGAAATTACAAAAAATCAGCTTTGGATCATTAATAAAAGATGCTATTTGTCTGAAATAATAAATTAACGATTGCGATTGCAATTCTTTAAATGCTTTTTCTCTAGGATGTTGACCGTGATGGCTCATTCCTTTTTGTAATTTAACAAGAAAAATTTTTTCTCATCGGTATGAGTTCATTGTGAAACTAGACTTTTAAGAGTTATTTTATATATTCAAATTAGTTTTTTTTCTTCATTTTATTAAGTTACTGAAATACTACATTTTGTTACCTGAACCACAACATTTTTGGCCCATAGTAAAGGTTTAAATATGTACTTGCAAACAAGTTACTTCTAAATGAATTTATAATAGTTTGATTGTGTCAAATTATGCATTATTTAAATAAACCATAAATATGTGAGACAGAAATATGACAAATATATGCGAAAAATGAATAACAATAATTTAAAACCTCTTGTTTTTTTTTATAACAGAATGCCAAATTATAGAATGACAATAGAATGTCTACTGCGAGGGACAGGCAACAAGTCTCATTAGGTTTACATACGTGTTCTTCACATACCTTTTTGCAAACAAACAATATCTAAATTGCCAACTTGGGGAAAAGAAAACTATAAAAGAAAATATTCTTTGTCAATGATTGAAACCGTTATGCGCATAAAAAAAATCTTTGTATAATTCAATAATATTTTATTCATTCGATTTAGGTTTTAATGTCGGATGACTTTTTCCAAATTTATTAAAGGCGGTCATATCTGCAACAAAAGCAGAATTTTACAAATTATTAAATCAACCTTAACAAAAATTTTGTTTTTCTGCACTTACTTACTTCCCCTCGTATCCTGTTCCAAACAACAGTAGTCGTTGAATTTTGTAAAAGTTATGACTAATAAAATCGTTAAACATTAAAAGAGCAATGCTGCTGCTGGTTTTAAAATTTTTCAACATTTTATCTTAACACAAAATCCTTTTTTTTTATTAAAAACCCAGATCAGGTGTTTTTTCTACCAATCCTTTGTTACACATTTTATTACTTTATTGGAAATTAAACCCATGTTAATGATTCTCATTGTATGGTATTTTTCTGTTCAAATAGAAAATTTATGATGGCATCTCCAGCAGAGTTATAGAAATTAAAACCACTTTCGAACAGGTACATTTTATGCATTCATAAGAAATAAAATGCAACAACAACTAAATCCATTCATTCTTCTTCAAACGGGAATAAAAAAGGTAAAAAATATGTTTTTCATTAATTAAGATCACTTTCAAAATCTTAAAACAAGATAATTTTCAATGACAATACATCCATCTACTGATCAAAAAACACTGATAGGCAAAGGATTGTTACAAAAAAAAAAAACACAAAACAGCAATGGAACACAGTAAATCCATTAACACCATTAAATGATTGAATATTATATTAATGAAAGCAACAATATCAAATGATTCTTTAGGTTTTTGTTTGTTCTACTTTAAGTTATCTGACACAAACGATTTCAGCCACCTGTATTTTAATCGTTAATGCACTTAGAGAAAATTAAAGATTTTTCAGGAAACGTCATTTTAAAAGCAAAAAATATAAATATAAGCTATTTCTTTTCTTAAATAAAACTTCAGTCACTAAATTCATAATTATAAGGATTTTTATTTATTGCAACAAATTTAATAAAAATTTGTTTGCAGATATTGAAATAATTGATTTATAATATTTCTTTACAAATAGAAAAACACGTTAAACAAAAAACCAAAAATACATAAATGTGTTTTCGCGGCAGAGTTTATTTTATTCAGCATGTTCTTTAACTCGATAACAAAAACACAGGCTGAGGGTTATCGAATATGAAGTAGACATGGTAACAAACAATGGTTCAAAAGACAAGTCGGTATCGAGGCACTCTTATAATAGTATACTTATCGTTTTATAGCGTATACACACAGAGAAAAGAAATTCGTTGGGGGAACCGAATTCGTTGCCAATCGAATTTTGTCGGTTGTGTGTATTTTCTTGAATTCGGTTGTAATAACTGAAAATAACTGAATAACTGAAAACCAACTCCTTCTTTGAAATCAAGATACCCTTTTTCATATAGTTTCTTTAACTTGGCAAATTATCATATTCCTAATTGAGTCTGGAACATATCAATGGAATTTTTACCAGTCTTTTTTCTGTGTGCATCAATTCACATGCTGTGAAAATTTCAAGCGTCTACATATAATGCTTCAAAAACCAAGGTCATACAGTCAAACTTAGTCACCTGTGGGAACAGCCTTTATCTTATATTTTTATTATTACGTTCTATACTTCTAGTCATATCCCGTTGTATTTACAGTCTATGTATACAATTTCTGTGTCTGCTTTAAGGTAAGGTCATATTTTTTTAATACTATCGTCGTTTGGATCACCTTCTAATTTCTAATTTTAAATTGTGCATTTTTTGTTCTAGCGAACTTATCACATCTTATCTGTGTCGCATCACATTGCCCACAGCCATAATCTTTATTTTGTAATTTTAAATGTTTAAAGTGGTTGTTATATCTAAAATATTAATTCACGTTCTGCGTAAATTTTACTGTTAAGAACTTAAAAAGAAGCTACCTTAAAAGTTTGTTTTCATTACATATGGGAACAACCTTTTATTTGTAATTTTAAATACTTATACTTGATATTATAGCAAAAGTAGGATTGCACTTTCTGTGCAACTATCAAGTTTTTGACTAAAACGATAAAAAAATGATAAAGCAAATTACGCTACCTGTAGCGAAATCCTTTAATATTTATTTATCATTGAAAGCTATAGTGATAGCAACTTGTCACCATACTACCCATTTAGTATCTGTTGCGGTTCAATAGACATGTAAAAATCACGTTCGCCGTATGGGTGCACCCTTTAATTTTTTCAATGTTAAAATTTCATATAAACGAAACCAATGTGCATCATATTTTTAAATACATTTAAAAATGACCGAGCTCTGCGTGCCCAAATTAAAAAAAATTCAGACGAATTTAGAAATATCCTTTATTAGAAGTGACTAAAATTTGTTTTGGTCCAAATATACTTTATTTTTAAAATTTGGCATAAAATATTTCAGCAGGAACGAAAAAGTTATTTTTTAAACATAAAATATTAACAACACTGGTCGCCTTAATTCTCTGTACCGCGGCAAAATAATTACTAAGTGGTCGCAATGGCGAGTTCGTACATTTTCGCCGTTGTATAGCACCACGTTGATGTCAAAAAAAAGCTGACTAAGCGAAAGGAAGCCGAATTTAATTTATCCCTCTTTCATAATTTGGTGTTTAAAATGAAGTTATATCCAGTTAGTGTCTTTATCTTGCATATGCAGCAATATCTCACATTTCATTTTTCGTTTCAAATGTTAGCTTTCAAACTTTAACTTGCAACTTTTTATATTCTCAAATTATTTGAAAATTTTTAATATTTGAATTTATTTTAAAATTTTTACACAACGTCGAACATAAAAAAAAACAAGTGGGCTATTAAGACCATCTGGTAAATTATTTCGCCATGCTCTGTACAATAATTTAATTTGTTACAAACGTCAAAATAATAACGTCAAAATGATAGTTTACAGATTTTTAATATATGGAATTTAACAGTAAGGCTACCGGCGAAAATCAATGAATTCGACATCGAAAATCAATGAATTCGTCTTGGAGTTACAGCAACTGAAAACAAAACTCACACCCAGTCGAATATAAAATAAAACTTTATGAATACAAACTAACCAGTTAATAGACAATTAGAAAATAATTTCTGATTATTTATCCGTTTTCCTTCTTTTCATACTTTCTAGACATTAAAGAAAAGCACGAAAGTCAACAAATAATCATTACACAAAAAAGGTAAGCGAGAATATAATACCAACTTGTAGGGGATATTAACATTTTGTACTTTGTGTAGTTTTTTTTAAATACATACTAGCAGAGAGAATAATTTTCTACTTTCTAATTTCTTTCAGTGTAATTACTTCACGTTCCCAACGGGTCGATTTTTTCTAGCTGTTATCACAGAAAAAATTGCATACAATTTGAAAAACATTAGTTGACAATTTATTTTTTTTTCTCATTTTTGTATCTTAACAACCGAAAAATAAGTAATTAAAAACAAAAACTGCTTTCATGCTGCATAAAAAATTAATCCGTTTTTAAATCAAGATAACATAGTTTTGGGTTTGTTTAATAATCACCGTTTGAGTGTCAAAATGTAAACCAGGGAACAAAAGATGTCAGAATAAAACCTAGACATTTGCTTAAATAAAATAACGTAAATTTTTATAGACAGGAACATATTGAAATTAAAATAATTTCTCGACATATTGGCCTAAAATCATTGTTTAAATGCCATCGCAGTAACTACCTGATTGCCACTCAACTCGTATACACTTTCGCTGTTCTTTGTGGATAACAAACATACGTCGGACTCTTCCATGCTCTCTGAAACAAAGTTGATGCATGAGATTGCCATTTTTGTGGAGTGATATTCTGTTTTATTTAATCGTTTTCAATTGTGTCGTAGTGCTTTTTTTATTTATTTGGTTATTTCTTATGGTTTATATATTGAGTGTTGGAAAATTAAAACGCAACAGACTGAGATAAAAACGAAATTGACAAAAAACCTGATACTGCGTCGTTGTTGCGACTATTGCTTGCTCAGCATCTGCCATCAGAACCAGCAGCAGTGAATACATATTTAGACCTCTATCATGTGAATGCATTTACATTTCAACAGCTACTTTTTTTTGCCTTCTATGTTATCTGTTTGGTCTATTAAGCTTTTTATGCAATTTTTATCTAAAAATTAATATTATTAGTTTTCAAGTGATGTTGAACATTCACAAACTATTTAATTAATTATTTATTGAAAGCGTTTCATTTGTTATTAAAAAAACATTATTTCTCGCTGATATAAATTCAATATACAATTCCATATACAATTGATTCTTCTTGCAATATAACAGCGCAAATTTGAGCAGGAATTTTTTTTTGTCTGCTGGTTATATAAATAATGTTAGGCTGGCTGAAAAGTTTATAACAAAAGGTTAATAATAAAAAATAGTGATAAAATAATTCTATATTATTGCTTAGAGTGTGGCTGCTCAAGAGATTTTTACTATCGTCAATATTAAGTGCCGATCCTTTTGAATAAAGCGCCTCACAACTGAAATGAAACAAAAGATTAAACTAAGTTTGGCGATAAAAAATTCATGACAAAAAAGTATATAATGATAAATAAGAACGATGGTGACGATGCCAAAAATCCTATATGAAGGTCACTCTTGCCTTATTAATTAAAAAAAAACAGGGTAGTTTCTATTGTGCATGAACACTATATTAAAATATGACACTTATTTGATAAAAACTGTGATAACATATTATTTGTCTTGCTTTGCTCGAAAATTTTATTAAATTTAAAGTTTATTAGATTTTACACTCAACTATTAACTTGCTTAATTTACTTAAATGTAAATTTTCTTTTTTACTTAACCATAGTGACCAAACAAATCCCATCTAACATTGTTATAATGTCTGAACAATGAACTCATATTCTACGCCACTTATGAACTACCACTACAATTCGACTGGAAACATTAAAGTATACAAACAGGAAAAACAATGAAAAAAGGTCTTGAAAACTTTGTAAAAATATTTTAACAAAAGTTTATCACATACTTGTACATGTATATTTTATAGAGATCTAAATGCCCAGAGAAAAATTACTTCAACTAAACCAAATCTAGTGACTACATACAAGTGCTCGCAAAAACATAGTACACACACACAACACTATCGTATATGGGGACGAGCACTTAGAATAAAAGTTGGTTTTACTTGTTTCAGAAAAGAAAAAAAAGCAGAAACATTTCAAGTAAAACTTTTACTTGTTCCTTACAATAACAATAAAGTCAAGAACTCAATATCATAAAATACCAAAACGCATACACTTACACTAAAGAACGATGTTCGTGTTTATGTAAGTATGAGTTAAAAAGTTTAAACTATATTTACAATGTAAAGTTAACACCTTCTGCTTTTTTCACTAGCTTTTTTTACATTTTATTTAGCTTACTAGACATACTCAAATTTACAGTGACAAGAAATAAAGTTATGACATTGTTTTTTATAAAGCTTATATGAAATTTAAGAGAAACTTTAAGATTAAGTAAAAAAACACATTTGCAAAAAATAAAAAGTTATCCGTGATGATAATTACAGAGAACAACCAAATCAACGTTAACTGATTTGGAAAATGTCTTTTATTATTTTATTATTATTTATAAAATTACTTTTTTATATACAATATGTTTACAATTTATAATTACAATGTTCACCATAGATGCGAAGAATGTTGAGTGTCTAGTTTTTCCAATCATCTTTCAAAGTTAACACAACAATTTGTTAATGATTTTTTTTCTTAATAAAATTCAGACCTTCGAAACTTAACTTGAACTACACTAAATTTTTGTTTTGTCATATGAATTTACTCCACTTTAATTAAACGCATTGGTTTATTTAAGCGAATCTTCACACGTTGGCTTAAATTTTTTAAAATTGGAATCACGTCCCTAATCATTATTTTGGAAATACTGGTAAAATATATGGTAACAATAAAAATTTTTTTATGAATTTAAAAAATCAAATTTTTAAAAATTACTAATTTGCTCTACTTTTGGTTTTGTTGATTTAGGCGTTTTACCTTCTGGTAGATCCATGTAATGGTATCAGTTGTTCAAATTTCTTAATATTTTTTCTTTGTAAAATCCTATTCATAGGATTTAAAAAAATTTAAATTGTGTGATTAAAGAATTAATAAAAAATTAAGCAATAAATTGTAAGGTGATTTAAATGGTAAAACTACGAAACCATCCTGTTACGTACTAGAAGATAATTATTTTGTAGAAGGTTAATATGATAATCTCTAACCGATCAAAAAAGTATTTAATTAAACCATTAAAATACTCGTGATTTTTGCATAACTCTTGAAGTAAAGTAAGGTAATGTACTCGAACTCCAAATAAAGGAATCGGCTCGTTTAATCAATTAATTTTTACTGCCTTACTACTGTCTGTTTTTTAAAGATATTGATTTTTTAATCTCCAAAAACTATTTTTTAACAACCTAAACTGGCCTTTTGAATATTTTAAAATTTGTGTATTTTTTTTATTTAAATAACTATTTTTGTTAAAAGACATTTTATATATTAAGCCAAGAACTTAGCGCCTTAATTATATAATTGCTTGTTCAGTAACAAAGGAAATTTCTCTAGTGAGGTTTAAGTGATTGAGAAAAATGGTAAAATGAAATAATTTGAAAAACAATTTTATGTATCTTTAGTTAAATGTCACAAAAACAAAAAAATTGAAAGCTGATATGAGACGATATTTAATAAATTAAGAATGAAATCTTGCAAAAAAATCGCCCTTAAAGCTGGCAAACGTGTAAAAGGACATCTAATATGAAATAGAATTTTAATACAAAGTTTGTTTAAATTTATATTTTTCATATGTAACGATTCAAAATATAAATCTTTACATTAGGAATTGCTGACCTATGAGAGCATACTTTATTAGTTTTGTGTTACTTTTGTATTATTTTCTTAATGAGATAAATTTGTAATGATCACCTTTTAGTTAAAGAAAAATGTCAAAGTCGGTTCAGAAAAAACTGAAATAAAGACGAACCGATTACATTCTCCTTTTTTTAAAGTTATTAAAAATAGATTATCCCCAATATATCTAAATTATACATATTTTTTAGTGATTATTTTAATTAATTAATTAGACACTGCTTATGTTGATATGTGTATAAATATTTAAATAAAATTATATGCAACACAAGATCTCAAGATCAAGATATTTTGAATACGGTTTTATAACCCTCACTGCAAGAAGTAGCAAAAGGGTATAACAAAGTTTACCATTCCGTTTGTTAAATCTACAATGTCCATTTCCGATCCATAAAGTATATATATTCTGATTCGTTATGCATAGTAAAGTCGATTGAGCAATGTCCATCAGTGAAATACACTTTGCCAGGGCACTAGATGGGCTAGAGAAATAAATACGCTAATCGATCGGACATAGTGTCTGCTTCTAATTTTTCCATTTCATTTGAAACAATAAAAAAAAAAAATAATAATATGGAGCGATAGAAATTAGACAAATAAGAAAAAAAAACATAAAATGATAAAATTGGCCCTCGCCCATATTTACCGAGTTATGGGCCTCAATTTTTTATAAAAAAGTTCGACACGTTTTTGGCATGTACGGATGGCACTATCTTTTCAACTGCAATAGACATAATTAGAATTTACACAAACTGTATACTACTATTTTGGATAAAATAACAATTAAAGGGTGATCCCAAGATTTTGACGTGTATGGTCTTACATAACAAAAATTATCTATTATCATGGCTGCTGTAACATCACGTCTCTGTGTCTTACAATTTTGGTGCTTATTTTTTTAATCTAATATCTTTCTAAAGCTAATGTAAGCAAATTCTTCTCCACTGTATATTTAACATTTTAACAAGTGTGTATTAATTTTTGGATCCTTATATAAGTTTTGAATGTGTTTTGAATGTAAAAGAAGTGTAAGATTACATTGTATTTGTTTGTTATTTTATCTGAGTATAATGCATATGCCCTCCTATAGCGCAGTATGTGTAGGTGTAGGCAGAATAGTCATACACAGAAAATTTTTCGAAAATCAAGCAAGTCTTTTTATATAAAAGGGTGTTTTAAGTAGTTTGACTTCTGTGCAACTTTTCTAAAAAATAATTTTTCTTTCTTTTTGTTTTACTTTTGATTGTGTGAGTAATTAACATGTTGTGTAAGTGCACATACTCACTTACATATGTATTTCCTAGTAACTAGGGTTTAAGGAATGTTTACTTTTCGAAAATATTTATGCATGTTTTTGTTTGTGTTGACAATATTTCTAGATAATTTGTCTATTGTCAGATGATGTGTTAAGATAGTGTTATTTTAATTGCCTTTTCGATCTTAAGATAATATTTTGACAAAATACTGAGGCAATTTGTTTCTTTATTGTCAATGCAAATTAGTAAAGACAATAATAAGCTTTTAGAAAGATTGAGATGGTGTACTGCATTCTGCTCAGTTGTAAGAGTCTGTTTTAAACTAAAATTTTTTAATTGAGTAAATTTTTGTGTAAAGAATATTTGTGATTTATTATACGGCCTTGATTTTTTTAAATTATATAAAACTAAAAAATAATGTTTTTGTCTCTAATAAAATGATGTTTAAAAATCTGTATGATTTAGCATCTTTTTATGGTATAAAAGTGGTAGCTTAATGGCCATATGGATATGCTTTTCCTGCAATATTACATTTTTTTGTAGTTTATATAATAAAGATTTTATGAAAATATCATGAACATCATGAAGGAATCAAGTAGATGTGTTAAAACTTTTATCAAATACGAAAACTTCGGCCCTTCAGTTACACCCAATTGAGTGAAAGTTATCGTCCCAAAGCAAATAAACAATTTACTATTTATGCCATAGTATTGATACAAACGCACGCTACATCAGGTATTAAGCGCTTTTATTGAGCATTAGCCCCAGATCCATAATGTTGAGATACATTATAATAGAGACATCACTTATAAAATGTGGCTGTTTAGCTTTTATTAACGTGCTAGTTAATTTGAAAAGCTCTTAATAGGCATGTTTTTGGAACAGTAAATAATAACGTCTTAATCTAAACATACAATACTTTTCGAAAATTTATATAAGTTGTTACAAAGCTTTCCAACAAAAGTTTAAGACTTAGATTATCTGCAAGGCAATGTTGATTCTGTGTTAAATGACATAGTTAATTAGGATATAATTTCGAAGCATATTGCCGGCAATTCAATACAAAAGATTCTGAAAAAGAGTTCATAAGAAAACAATAACTACTACAAAATGCAGTTAGGCTCGAACGATACTCAACAAACTCTTAGGCCATGTTTTAGGCCGTAAGCAGAGTACTCTAGAATACTTGTAATGAAGTTTATCAATAAGATATGTAAGGGAGTAGAAGAAAAAATATTGGTAGAGTGTTTCATTATTTACTCTCCAACAAAACCCACTTTTAACCACAGCTTGGTAGCAAAAATAACCCTAGAATCTGTTACCAAAAAAAAAAAAAAAAAAAAAAAAACAATTATGGACCCATACCAGTTTAAGGTTAAGTTTTTCTGTTTAGTTTCAATAACATGATGCCATCTGCATTAGGAAAATCTCTTTTCTTTTTAAGAAGTTTTTAAAGTAAAAAGTCTATTACATAGAGCTTATAATTCCTGCAGAATTAAGGATAAAATTCTAGATGACGCTAATGAAATTTAACCAAATTTGTGCAATCATTGGGAAAATACAAGAAATCTTGGCTCCCAAGAAATAAAAATTAAAACCAAACTCGGCGAGTTAAAATCTGAACTGCAAATAAGAAAATATCGATTTTAGCTGTTAAGGTTTAAGAAAAAAATTCAATGGGTTACTTCTGGGAATTTTCATATATTGACACTTAAAGTTGTTTAAAAAAAGACCACTTTGCGTCTTCTTCTTGCCATTTGAACTTGTGTTTCCATGCTGTGAACAAAAACCGTAAAATATAACAAAATTTTCTTTTATGGTTAAATTTACTAAAGAAATTCGCAACAAAATAAAAAATTTACATAATTAGCTAAGTTTAAAAAGTCTTACAAAAGTCACAGACCGCCAAAAAAGGATAAAATTGCGATTTAACTCGACGAACGGTAACGATGGCTACAGTGACAAAGTCTTAAGAGCCTTAGCGTTGAGTGTTAGGAATATAACAACATTAAGAACTAAACTTTCTTCTAACTGAACTGTATGCGTATGAATTTGAGAATTAATGGAAATTTTTTTACCATAGTATTATGTTGTTTAAAGTTCTCTTGGCATAGTTGATGGTTAAAAGAATTATAATGTTAAAAAAAAAACCGTTAAGTTTTTTTGCTTAAATTTTGAAACACGTATTTATTCACACCTCCAAGTAGTATCTACCTTTGACTTAATATAATATGTTGCTTAGTTTAAGTATTTTACTCGATAATTATTTAAAGAAAATTATCAGTTCTCTTATAAATAATGTTTACTACAAATTTTTTAGACCTTTGCTTTTACTTTTATTACTTTCAACAGCTAATGTTCTTATTTTTGGACACTTTAATGTTTGCCTTCATTTTTTTTTTTTTTTTTTTTTTTTTTTTGTAAGATTATTAGTTTTGGTTAACAAGATTTAATGCCTCAATTTATGTAATTTCGTAACAAGCCCTAAAATACTTTTCTTTTTTTTTTGAAAACATTTACTAATACTCTTACAACACTTAAAATAATAAAGTCTAAAATACGCACACATTCCACATCAATACGCATACGTGCTCTAGTTTTTTATGTCTAATCTCATGTTACGATACGGTTACTAATCACTGTTGAAAATGAATATGCATCCTGCAAATGATTTGATTGTTGTGTTTTCTTTTGAAAAAAAAAAAAATGAGGAAAATTATTCAACACCAACTAACAATAGCTAAAGTCAAAAACTTACTCTTATTCTTCTGCTTCCTCATTCTAAGCCAATTTAAAAGGTCGTTACACATTCCTAAAGACTCTATATGACTCTATGACAGTAAAACTAGTCATTTTTACTGCTACAATCTTACACGAATAAAAAAAAAAAATAATAATCTTTTGCAATCTATTTTCACTATTTAGTTGTGAGGCGTAAAGGTGTGATAGGCTTAGTTTAACTTAAGCAGGATATTTCTATTTCTAGCCAAACAAAAGACACAATAAACTAATAAAAATGTCAAAACTTATCAAATCACATACCAACACATACGCATTTACACTTTAACACATGATGTAATCGTTGACTTCTATTTTAAAATTCAAAGATGTCCTTTTGTTTAAGGATTATAATCATACATACAACCTTACCGACACTTAGATATTCGATTTCTCTTTTACACAATACTGTAACGCCTGTCACTCAGTTTAATGATGAAAAAGTTATTTTTCATTCCATCCAGGCGTAAAAATTCATTTTTTGCACATTCATTGCCATAAAAAAGTCACATTTTCTTCCAAATGGAAACAAAAGCAGTAGCAAAAAAAAAGTGAATCTATGTCCTTTCTTTGTTTCCTTTAAATCCTATTAGAAAACGTGTGTTCTTTTATGTTCATCTTCTAGTATTTTTATATGCCTTGTTTTCACTTCATCTTAGTTATTGGTCATAATGTTCATATCCTTGTTTTCTTTACTCTTCTTCTACAGAACGACTATTTTTTAAAAGCCTCTAAAAAACATAAAAACATGTGTTGTCTTTTTATTTTATATAAATATATTTTTTTCATTGAATGTAACATAAATATTGTATTATATTTAATATTGACAATCACACGTGTTTGATGAGATTAAGATTCGAAAAAAATGTGGTTCTAAGTGTCAACATCTGTCAGGGTGGTAAATTGTAATTTATTTTGTAATGGTCAATATAAATGAAATTTTAGCAAATGCCTTTTGTATTACTTTGTTTAAGAATCCATTATTTTTATTTAAGTTTTAAACTCAAACGAAAAGCTTGCTCTAACCCTTAAATAGAGTCGTCAAATAACAGAAAAGTTATTATAGACCACTGGTAATTTTTAACGCTTTTATAAAATTTTGAAAAAATGCTATAGTGTTTTTTAGCTCTGGTGAAAAACTTTTAAGTACAATTCAACAAAAATGTTATACAAAAACATTTGTTGTAAAATCGAATTAAACAAAAATTCAAACAAAATAAAAATTTGTTTTATTATACAAACTTAATATTATTGTTTAATCAAATATATGAAAAGAAAAAATTGTAAGAGGAAAAAACCGGTTCACACTGCCTTTGCAAAATTTCTCGGGGCACTGCTAACATATCAAAGTCTTGCATATCACTCATATGCAAATACTTTTTTCTTATTGCTAACCTCCTGTATGTTGGTAATTCTCCATGGAAACGATACCAAATTGTTAACATGGATTTTTCGTTTTTAGTATAAAAAAAATGGTTTTCGCGGGCCGGGCACTCAATTTGATAACTGGGCTTGGTTTTTTATAGCACCAACATCATTCGTTTTTCATTTTTTGGTAATCTCGATATGAATAAAGCGTGACAAAGGGGACTATAGATGATACAGATGTCAAATTATAGAAACATTATTGTAGATCTTCGGTAATTTTTCCCTGATGCAAATAATAAAAATCAAGGGAATTTCACAGCGATGCCGTAAAGCCATTTATTGATCCATGACCAATAAGCCAGTAAAGCTAAGCGGATTTCAACTTCAGTTGAGTTATTTTTTCTGCGTTGTGATGCGACCATGTAAGGTCTGTAGAGGTCAATAACAAGATATCTCATGCGAAGTTGTTAAGTTACTATAATTTTATTTATGGTAACGGGAGGACATTCTCAGAGTGAATGTTATGTGAACATATTTTGCAGCATTCGCTTTTCATTTTTCTAGCCATTTTTCCAGTTGATTTATGTAGGTTTGAAGTTGTTCGGATACAGCTGCTGAATTGATGTATTAGACACTGGGCTCGTTGGCATATCTAAAGTAAACAATGTTTAAAGGAATAGCCCAAGCATACTTTCCTGGGGTTCGCCAGCACATATTTTTTCAGTGAAAGAAATTCTTTAATAATTTATGCATGTTAGCTGGTAGATACATTGAAACTTTGTGTAATGGCCCTTTGTGTCAGACCTTGTCGAATGCCTGCGGACTGATAGAATGCAGAGCTATACTGCTTTTTCTCGAAATTAATTCAGTTATTTTTTAATTAATTTCGCTACTAAATTCATGCCGGAATTATTAAAAAAAATATAGAAACTTTTTGAATATCCCGAAACAAATGTACATGAAAAAATAATTGCTTAGTTCCCAAAATCTTGTATGGTGTATTTTGTATTAAATACACTTTCTGTTTATATGCTTATGAACACGCAGTGTATTATTGTATCAATTTATTTTGTAAATTAAACGTCAATAAGCAAATAAGAAGAAGAAAATAAGTATTCAGAAAAAGGTTTTCAGGAAGTAAAATGCTGTCCATTTTATTCAAAAAAGCAAAATTTTAAATTTTTTATGCGAAAAGTAGAGTTTTGATATGCTAAACAATACATATGTCTTTTGTTTATTTTCTTCTTTTCAACGTGATATTGAATTCACATGTAGTTGATAACAGATTACCAACACAACTTTTCAAAAACATGCAAAATAAAAGTGTATTGGTGTATTGAAATTTTATATGAAAATTTCCAACAACAAGCATACAATATTGTATTTTAATTGAACGATACACTGTATACACGGATGCAAGGGGTTTTGCGAATTAATCAAATAATTTGTAATAAAACATTGTAAGCCCTGTATGCATATATGTGCATTTGTTACAGTTTTAAGTTATCAAATTTATCTATTTATACTTTTTACTATATTAAATTATAAAAAACACAGAGTTTTTACGCATTTTTATATCTAAGTTTGTCATATCATTTGTAATTTTTACAATACTCATTTCCCCTTAAAGTATATAAATATTTCGAGTCCTTATGCATGGCGAAGTCGATTGAGTGATGTCGGTCTGTACGTCTGTGTTAGTGTTGAAATCAACTTTGCAAAGTGCTAGATCAGCAAGAAAATATTTAAATACGCCAATCGATCAGATATTTATTCGAAAATGTTACTATTTAAAATCAAAAAGATTGGTTTATATCCTTTGCGGCAGCGGGAAAATCCCCACACCTGCCTCTAATTTTTCCATATCATTTGGAACTCCAATCAAAACAGCACATAGATTAGGCGAGATAGGGGCCTCTGAGTTTTTCATAGAAAGGTAAGATTTTATACCATATTTTTTAAAATATTAGGTCAATGTGGGTATCATTTAAAAGTTTTTAAGGAGACATTTCTATGTAAATGTCTATATATAGAACTTATTTTCTTTTATTCTTGTTTAATTCTCTGTAAATCCAATATTTGTGTTTTAGTTGGAGATACTTCACTAAACTAGATTTACGTGTATCGCGATTCGCGAATGGTGTAGAAGATTTGGCATAGCCGAGTATTGTGCTCTTAATTGTTTGAGATTATAATTACCCGGAAAACCGCACGATTTTGGCGAAAGTAAGGCAGTGGCTCCAGATATTTCCAAGGCGTTTGATAGGGTGTGGCGTAATGTGGTTCTCTTAAAACTTAATGCTTTTGGTTGGGTGATAACTTTTCTCTATTTATATTTATCTTTTCCCGGGATCACACTTTATGATTTGTTGTAGTTGGGATCTCATCGAACGTGTTCAAGATAGATTCATTAGTACCACAAGGCTCGGTTCTTCCTCCTACTCTATTTCTTATTACTATTTTTAAATTAACTTCTTTGCCAGATTTTAAACCCCATTTTCTCTTTTGCAGATGACAACTGCATTTGCCATTTATATTCAACCTGAAAAGGGCAAGTTTGTTAGAGTTTGGGGCCAGACAGCTGAATATGAATGATACGCTCAATCAAGACCTCATGATAATATCTGATTGGGGGCCAGGCGAATAGAAACGATTTTCATGCTCGTAAGACTCAATATTGTATGCCTACACACAGACGTTCGACCAAAAGTGCTATTTTATCTGCAAGTATAGATAGTTTTAAATAAAGCTTTCAAGAGCCTCGGTTTTTTTGCAACAATTTTAAAGATATTTCATTCTACCTGATCTGCTAACTATTTATAACACTTACATCCGGCCGCGAATGGAATACAACTCTTATGTAAAGGCCTGTGCTTCAAAGACTGTTTTAGAGTTACTCGATCGCGTACAGGAGAGGGCGAAGTGGCGCAAAGATGACTGTAGGGTATCCAACTCTATTGAT
Source organism: Cistogaster globosa (assembly GCA_937654795.1). Classification (NCBI taxonomy): domain Eukaryota; kingdom Metazoa; phylum Arthropoda; class Insecta; order Diptera; family Tachinidae; genus Cistogaster; species Cistogaster globosa. Next base: position 61,772,571 of record OW569405.1, on the reverse strand, counting down.
TTCCTTGAGCATCGACGCAGTGTGCGTTGAGTTTCCCTGTTTTATCGCTACTACAATGGAATGTACTCTAATAAGATTAGAGAACTTGTTCGCTATGCATTACAGAGAGATTTCCTTTTTTAGCCGAACAGTTCGTGTGCGGTCTCGTCTTCCTGCAAAGGTTTTTCCTGTCATTTTCAATGTTGGAAAGTTCAAATCGAATGCCTACAAACACTACTACCTCTGTTCTCCTTTCTATAACCTAATTTACTAGTTCTGCCACAAAGCATTGCTCTAGTAGGGGTCATCCCCTGAGTGCTGGTTCGAGATAAGAAAACAAGTTAAAAAGTCGTTCCCTTTGTAATTTCTACAATATCAATTTCCAACCCAGTAAAGTACATATATTTTGAGTTATTATGCAAACCGAAGTCGATTGAGCGATTTTCGTCTGTCCACCTGTACATCTATTGATCTGGTCGTCTTTTCGCTGTTCGTCCGTGTACGTATTGAAGTAATTTTACCAAGCCACCAAACGAGCTAGAGAAAATTGTAATGCGCCAATCGATCAGACATGGTTTCGAAAAATTTCAACATTGTTTCATGTCCCTCGAGGCAACGGCCAAAATATACGACTACCTAAATTTTTCCATATCTTTTAGAACAAATCTATTTCAATAACTCCATGCAAAAAAGCAAAACTATCAAGTGAAGAAATTGGCACTCGCCTATATTTTCCGAATTATGGGCCTCTGAATTTTCTTAGGCTTTCGGAAAAATCAGAAGTAACGTGGTATTATTATGCCAATTTAAAAACCTTAAACACGCCTTCAAAAGTGTGTTATGTTCTTAAAATATCAGAGAATCCAACTCATTGTTATTGATATCATTCATTATTATAAAATATTGGATCTTACGAGAATTTTTAATCGATTCATTGTTTGCCTTATGATTCTTATTAATGCTGAATAACAGAAATAAAAAAAGCAAAGCTTTGTGGTCTTATTCGACTTTGAATATACTTTCCAATAATCCTTTATTGCCTTTATTCATCTGACTAATATGGCATCGATGAAAGTATTTAATGAAACTTTTCTTTGTAGTAAATAAAAATAAAAATAAAAATTAAGACTGGTTTTTTTATTGGATACTTTTCTTTAAATAGAAGCTTAAGAAGATCCATTTTAGATTTTGTTGTTGTGCATTAAAGACTGCGAATAAAAGTAAGAAGACAAATCCAACAAATTTAATTTTTAATACGAACATTTCCACAAAATGTCATTTGGACTGTTTTGGCTATTTCCATTAATACTTGGCAAGAGCTTTATAATTTAAAAATAAGAAGTCCTTTGGCTGATGCCACTACAACAAGCGAGCGACATAAACAGCGGGAGTTCTGAGAGGCTAAGCGGGAAGTAAGAGATAAAATTTGACTACATTTACTTTTCTCACCATTTGTATTTCATTATGCAAATACAGCAAACGAAAAACCCACGGAAAAAAAAAACAAAGAGATTGTGTTAAGAGAAGCAGAAGGAATAATAAAAAATAGCGGAGCAGTTTTACGTGGAGTGGTGTCATGGAAATTAGAATAATGTAAAAAATATAGCAATTGTAGTTGCTGGATTTAAAAGTCTTATTTCTTGAAATATTTATGAAAATTTATCTTTACGCGTCTTAAATAATGTAGGTGTTTTGTAACCTTTTGAAAGCAGGGAAAAAGGTTTCAGTGGGGTGAGAATTGGGTTATAACGATTGATAATGAAATCATAAAATTTCACTTTAATAGGTTGGTTGAATGGAGAGAAGAAATATTTATTACAAAACAAAAATAACATTAAATATGAAAGGTATTACTTCAGGGAGAGCATATTCATATGGCCATTTAGTGACTGCTCATATTACCACATCAGCGGATTCTATACAGATTTTGTATAAAAATTCAAGATTATGTCTCATCCTATTAAACAAAACAAATCAAAATGACAATAAAATCTTAAATTTTATACTAAAAATAAAGAAAAACTAAAAATTCTGTGTTTTTTGTGTGTCTTTGTTGAAAATGCATATGGAGTTTAATAAGCAGGAAGTTCCTATTCGGTGAAATATTATATGAGTGCAATGCTTAAAGGTCACAAATTCAAACTTTAAGATCTTCTGATGTGTTTATTATTTATTTGAAATTCATAATCCTCTACCAGCAATGATCACGATTCCAATGTGAGCCATAAAAGTGCATTCCTTGCAATATCTGTAATTAACGCAGTCCTGAAATAAGTATTAACGAGCGAGTAAAAACGTTTGCTGTGACTGAGGAATTAATGAATATTTCATTTGCGTTGAAAGTAGCTTAACGCTCGTTTTTCTTTCTTTTCACATTTTTTTTTTTTTTTTAATTTAAGCTCTCGCGCAACGTTCGGACAAAAAGAGGATTTTTGTTAAACAACAATTGAAATGTTTCTTTACTTTGCTACTCCTGCTTTAACAAATGTAAATGCCAGTGGTGTTTTCGTTGCCGTTATACAAAAGGCGCCATTTTGAAATCCATATTAATTTTTGCATTTGTTTATGTTTGTTGGTTTGTTTGTTGGAGCGTTGTATTAGAATTAACGCCAAAACGCAAGTAAATTTATTTGAATTGTTGTTAGCGGTTGAGTTGGCTTTAAAATGTAAATTATTGTTAATATTTAGTAGATGTATTCGTAATATTGTTTGTTGTCTGTTACGAGGATAGTTTTTTTAGAAATGTTATTTTTAGAAGATTTCTTAAATTTGCTAAACATAAACTTCATACAATTTACAAATTAGAGTCTTGTTTTATAAAAACTTAAAAGACGCGACGTTAGAGGTTAGTAATATTGAAGCATTAGTCAAAAAATCGATGAGTTTTTCTTGCAGAACAATATTTAATGAACATTGAGCTGGTTTATGATTTCAGGTTTCAGAGAATAACATTATTAAAAAATTAGGAGTATGTTAGAATATATCCTGTTATCATAATTCGACAACTTTTCTTGGGTTAATTATCAAAATCTACAATAAATTATTTTTAGAAGACTAAGAAATATTGCGAAAATTGTGACAGAAGTGTTGAGGAAACTGCCCGTGAAAGAGATGTTCTGAAAAAATAATGCACCTGCCATTTTGCGAAAATATATAGAACACTATTTTTAAGTGATGTAAATTTGTATCAAATATTGGCCTTAGACGCGCAGCAAGGAAATTGGTATCTCTAGTTTTAAAAAACAAACTTTCAGCCTGTCCTTTGCTGACTTTACCTCGTATCCAAAAAAGACATTTTTTCCTTCAGCTGTTAATAGAATTTAAGGATTTGGTAGCCCTCATACCACTTTATCTAATAGCGAGTTGCCAACCCGTAGGCAGCAATTGAACGGAAAGTACCACAACAAAAATGAGTGACATTTATTAAATTAAAATTAATGAATAAATTCGTTTGTGCCATTTAGTTGATTTAATTAAAAATTATAGTTAATTAATTTTCAGCTTCAATAATTTGATACAATTCCCTAATATTCCTTCAATAAATACAAGCCCGCATTGCTCTTGGATTAAGGGGTTCTAAAAGTATTTGCACTCACCATCAACATTGTCATTGATGTTGTCTTCTTTGTTATTAAACAACTGTTCTTTTTTGTGATTGACAGTTTTAGTCTTGTCTACCAATCGCGGTCATAAAGTTAATAACACTAATTTGCATTTTGGTTGCGGTCAAATCATGTTTAATTCCATAGTCGTCTTACAGTTGTGTATTAGTGTGAGTGTTTGTGAAAGTGTGGATGTGTGAGTTTGGCCGAATGATGTGGTTTTGGTATTTTCTTCTTAATCCTCAACAAATTGAAATGCAAATTTTCCCCACAAAATTTTATACAATTTTCATTTTAATTTAAAATTAAAACAAGACTATAAAAGAAAAAACCCTTCTTCTAAAATAATCTCGGCCCAGGCAAATGAAATAATTTATATGTCAATTCGTCTTTGTTTGTAGGATTTCGTAGCAAGAAACAAAAAAAAACAAAAAAACAAAAAAAATTGTTGAAAGAATTTTAATTTCGTCAAGACGCACTTGTAGTATTTTTCTTTATGAATTAATAAGTTTTTTGTCTAAACATTTCAATTATTTTATTAAGGAAACTCATTTCTATAATCGATACCTTTTTCTTTGCTTACGTGTGGCCGTTTGAGATTTTATGTTCTTTTGCCGGAAATAAATGTCATTGAATCAGCTTAGAAATGACCACCCGTTATCGATTGATTACATTAATTTACTACAGGGCTTAAAGAAAAAGAATATTTTTCATTTAATATTTATTACATTCCATCTCTATAAAGTTGTTAAATGTCAAAAATTAGAAATGTTTTGATTGTTGCACAATAAAAAATAATAGAAAATAAAGAACAAAGAAAATAAACAAATTAATAATTTAGTAGTACTTTTTATTAAATTATAAATTATTAACCTTGCGGGTTATACATATTAATTAATCATCGATATAAATTTTAATAAACGGTTCATAGTTTTTTTTTAAGTTGTCATGACATCCTCGTTAGTTTTATGCTAATTTTGAATTTTCTAATATAAAACCTAATAAAATTTACTGCAGGAATCGACTCAAAAAGACATAAACTTATTTTGTTTTTTGTAGCTTAAATGTTCTAACATTGAAGTTCGTAGCATCCTACAAAAATCTGATCTTAAGTTTCTATACAAATGATAAGAACACATATTAAAACTGCTGATAACTGTGTACTCCTATACTCCTTCTTCTATATTTTTTTTACTAAATTTACGTTTAATTCACTAGAACTTTCAATTCTTATTTCTACGGTACGTATTTTACCACAAAGTATTTGCTTTAAGTGGCACTATGTCCACGCTAAAAGCGATAAAATGTCCAAGGACATAATGACGTCTTTAAAAGCGACACAATATCCATGGAAATTATATTACATTTTAGTGTGTGTAGACGATATGACATGTCACCAAAATGTGCAATATATTATTTTGGGAAAAGCGCTTTCATATGGCCATTTTATTACTGCTTACTGTACTTCTGTCTGCTACGTTACGAAAGTTTTGATGCACGGAAAGGAAATATTTTAACTATATGTATATTAGTATGCCTTTCGATGAAGCAAAAGAATTATAGATTAGGTATCGTTTCACGAAAATACAGTAAAATTATAAAGAATACTTATGTCTAGTATCATTCTAATATTTAATTATTAATATAAAACCTCAACCTCGCAAAAAAAGATGATTTATTTAAATAAAGGAAGAATGAAGGGCCCTGTGTTCCAAGTGGAGTAACCCTAACGACCGAGCGACTGCAAACCTTTGTGCTACATATCTACTATTCGGTGTTGTAAACAATTTAACTTGGACTCTTTAAATTTGACTGCCATTTGAAGGGATCTGCGTACGAAACGCTGAACATGGATCCCTTAGAGGTACCCCTAAGCGTTGAACAATGTTTATATTTTTGGCTTATTTCTTAATTACTTTTTCGCGAAATAGGTGCGTTCCAATTTTTATTTTTACCCCTCTTCTTTAAATAATAATAAGTAAAAAATTAAACTTGGTTTTTAATTTGTAGTTATTAGTTCAGGGCTCTTAAATTCGCATACTGCAAACATTAGAAAATCTTTTCTAATACTACACTCTTTTATAACGCATTTCAAACCTGAAGGTTGTAACTTTTGGTTTTTAAAATCAAGTAAAGCTTGTTTATTTTGAACCCTTAACCAATTTCCTATTCCATCCAATTTGGCTTTTCCCATCTCTTTAAACTTTCATCAGGGACTAATTCTAACGAGAGCCTTTGTTGATCAACTCTCTCCCTTTTCCATTACGCAATACTTTTTGTCTACCCAAGCTGCAGGAATCTCTCTAGCGCTGATATTCTTTTATTATCTGCTTTCGGTTGCCACAAAGAGGATAGTAAACATTGAAAATATCTTTCACCTATTTACGTACTTATATCATATCGAGCTATTCTTGTCATTAATGAGATGATCTTTGGAGATAAAAGACAAGTTAAATAAATTGTGAATACCGGTGCGGTTATTTTCGTTTATTACCTTCTATGCTTCATTTCATTTGTGTTTAAATCAACTTAGAGGAAAAAGTTTTGATTTATTCGATTTTAAGGATTTTATTTTCGTACGTATAATAATAAAATAATAATAATATAAAATAAGCTTTCCTGAAATATCTACGTAAAATAATAAAATAGGTATTTTAATTCTTTATTTTTAATTCCATGTGACGTAAACATTATGACAACATGGGAAAATTTTAACAACTAAAAAACGAGAGATTGATAGAAATGACAATAAAATCATAATAAATTTTAATTATGTATGGATTATTTTTTTATTACTGTCGCGATTAAACTCTACGAAAAAAAAGAACTTTGCGAAAAATCAATTTTAATTCTTTTGTAGTATCAACAATTCAACTCCTAATTAAAAAAAATAAATCATAATGGATAACGAACTCCGCTATTTCTATTTCCTACTCAGGAGATCGCCAAATATTGCATATTGTTTACTAAAGGAAGTTCATTTTTTCTTTAAGATTTGTGTCCTTTTTATTTTATAAAATTTTGTTACTTTATTTTAATGGTGCTTCTTGTTTCATCACAAACTGAAACACGTTACTAAAATTTTGGCGTGAATTTCGGTTTGGGGAAATAATGTAATAAAGATCACAAGCAAGATAACAACCAAAACCTGTTTATCTACATGACTTAAAATTAATAAATTTTAATAAATAGTTAATTGTTTTCAGGTTTGACTTTAATTTTTTTAATAATAAAAACAAACGTCTAAAGGATTCGTTAGTTTCTTTGTTACGGTCATTCTGTGAATGATCTATTAATCCCGCTGCTATATAAAGACACGAACCTTCACCTAGACTTGATTTAATCGGTTTATTAGTAAAACCCTAAATTCTAAACTGTGCAATCACGCATCTAAGAGCACTTAAAACTAGGCTTGTGTTACATCAAAGAAATGGAAACTAACAATATTTAAAAATTAAAAACTTTTGAATTCAATTATGTTGAAGATTCCCTAAGTAATTTTCTTTTTGGCATTTAGGTTTTTAAACAAAAAATTTATAATTTCGTAACACTGCACAGTGATGCAGAAACAAAATATTTTGAATATACTCAGGGCGATTGATCTATAATACATTAAAAAAATCGGAGAAAATTGAAGAAACACCAAATATTAAAAAAAAATTGCAAATTCGGTAGCGTTACTTCTGGAAGTGCAGTCAATGCTTATGTTAAATTTTGCAGTAATCGGCTTATCCTTTTAAAAATGGCTGAGTTATTTCCAATTTATTATCATTCTGCCCACTGTGCACTGCTTGATGTCTGCCAATTTACTTGTTTGTGCTCATCTTTATTTACTTTCTTGTAGAGCTCTGTTTATAACAATCGCTGTTTTCCTTTGCATTTGAAGTATTTTTCAATTACACGCGACCATTTAAGTAGTTTGTGTAAACAATGGAGTGAAATAAAAATGTCACATTAAAACGTCAAATTGACATTAGCATATAAACTATAAAATAAAGCACTGGCGCATGAAATGAATCACATGAGCGCGAAGGAGACAGAAAAATGAAAAGAGAATAAATTACTCGTATTATTAAATGTTAATAAAAATAAAAATTTGTGGGGTATACAAGCAAACAAATATATATAAAAGAGACGAGAGCATTAGAAATGGTAATGATGACGACGAGCTTGTTTGAGTTAAAGATGGTGGTAAAAGAAATATCAAATAAATACTCACATACCAAATTACTAAGGCAAATAGTATAAAACAAAAAAGAGACAATTTGGAGGTGATGAAATTTTAAAGAAACAACAAATAAAAATCATTATTAAAATAATGATTTCGGGAAATCGTTTGATATTTAACTAAATATTTATTTTAAATGATGTCGTTATCGTCGTCGTTGTTTTGACTTAAATTATTGACACTTTAAAATAATTGCCATTAAATATTATTTTTTGCTTTGAGATAATAACTTTCATTTTGGAATTGAACTGTTTTTTTGTATTTATCAATTTCTTTAAATGAATTTAATATAAATGGATTTTTAAAGTGTTTGAATTTGGTGCAGAGATATTTTAATGATGTCTGAATACTAAAAAATACTTAAAGAAATATATTAAAAGTGGTTTAAACAGCATATATCTTTTCTAGTAAATTTAAATGTTTTTGACCGTTATTCTTTTCTTTATTCTTTTCTTTTTAATTAAGCACTAGGTCAGGTTTAAAATATGAAAATATTGTTTTTTTATTTATTTTTTCAATATTTCGCCACACCGTTGGGTGGCATCTTCAGGAAACAGGAAACAAAATTATTAAAACTATGTGATTTCAAATACAAATTATAAATTCGTTTGAAAAAATTTGTCAAACTAACTCAAAAAAATTTTCAAAAAACAAAGACAAAAAATTCAAACAAAGACAAAAATTCAATACTCAAAATACAGAAAATTTAAATTATACAAAAAACAGTATACAAACACAAAAATTTTATATGATAAAAATGTTACAAACAATTAAGTTAGATACATTGAAACGTTTACTATTTTTTATGAACTAAATCTCTATAACACTGTGCAACATTATCAGTATCAGCTTTAAAATTTATTCTTTTTGTTGTTGGAACTTTAATTATTTGTAACATCTTTAACATATACTAATGTTTATAATTATTTTCTATATTTAAAACTGATGCATCTTCAAAGTTAGGATGATGATTTAGACTGGTACAATGGGAAGAAAATGCAGTTTTTTGAGTATTATTTACGTCTCTATATATTTGATCAGATTTATTTCCAGCTATTCTAGTTTTAAGTTTATTCTTTGTTGTACCTACATATATTTTATTACAATCATCACTATCATTACCATTACAAGGTATTTTCTATACTACATTAGACAAGTCCCATTTCTGTATTCTATCTTTTGTTTTACTAAATAATCTGTTTAAAGTATTGAAAGTTTTGTAAGCCATTTTATATTTTTCCGAAACAAAAATTTTAGCTTTTTCTATCCTTTCTGCTAATTCTGGTACATAAATTAAAGACTTGTAAACTTTTGTTGCTGTCACACTTCTTGTGTTACATGCTCTTCCGTACCTAATTTGTTTAAACAAACTCTTTATTAATTGTATTGGAAAATTATTATCGGTTAGTATCTTTATAACTTTATCTTTATTTATCTTGTGAAATTCCTTATCGCTTATCTTAAATACTTTTTCTATCAAATTTTTGCCTGTATTAATAATTACTCTTTAGTTGTGTTTGGAATAAGATTTAATAATTCTTCCGGAAGCTGTCGGCTTTTGATACCAATCCATTTTTAGTTTATTACCTCTCCTTATTACTAACGTATCTAAATAGGAAAGTTTAAAATCGCGTTTTAGTTCTATTGTGAATTTTATGCAACTATTAAATTTATTAAATGTTTCCAGCATATTTTCGATTCCAGTTTCAGAAATACTACAAAACAAATCATCTACATATTTAGTCATTAATCTTGGTTTAATACTAAGTTCTGCAATACAGATATCTAATAATTTCTCCATAACAATGTCTGCCACAATTGGAGAGGCTGCGGATCCCATTGGAAGTCCTTTTTGTTGCAAATATATGTTATTATTATATTGAAAATATCTTTTATCTTCTATGCAAAATTTTAAAATCCGTAAAAATAAACATTTTTCCATTCCAGTATATCCCTGTATCACGTTCCATTTTTCTTCTGTTATTTATCGCTAAGTCAACAGGTTTACTCGGAAATAATGATACTACATCCAATGAAACTAACTTTTCCTCATTCTGAATACACTGGTTCTTTATCCTTTCCTTAAATTCTATTGAGTTCTTAACATTATATTTAGAATTCTCTGTAACCTTTTTCAATATTTTTGTAATATATATACACAATTCATAAGATGGAGAATTAATAAAAGAACAAATGGGTCTTAAAGGAAAATTCTCTTTATGAATTTTAGGTAATCCATATAACCTAGGAGCTGTAGTAACATTTGTTTTAAGTCTGTTTTTCTCTACTTAATTGTTTGTAAAATTTTTATGATATAACATTTTTGTGTTTGTATATGTAAATTATTTTTTGTATAATTTAAATTTTTTGTATTTTGAGTATTGAAAAATTTTTTATATGTATGTTTATGTATAACCTGTTTGAATTTTTTGTCTTTGTTTTTTGAAAAATTTTTTTAATTAGTTAGTTAGACAAATTTTTTCAAATGAATTTATAATTTATATTTGAAATCACATAGTTTTAATAATTTTGTTTTCTGTTTCCTGAAGATGCCACCCAACGGTGTGGAGAAATATTGAAAAAAAAATAAAAAAACAATATTTTTATTTTTTAAACCTGACCTAGTGCTTAATTTTATAGTAAATAAAAAAATTTACGCAATTTATTACTTAAATTATCTGTCTTCATTTTTTTTTTTTAATTATGCATATTTCTGTTAATCCGTCTGTTATTTTTGGATAAATTTTAATAATGCTTTTTCCTCAACCGCATGACTAAAATGATTTTTAGTAATGATTAATGTCGCTTAAACTTCTCTTTAAAGTACAAATTTACACATTACAAAGCACACATGCCTTTAACCTTTTTATGGTTCTCTTTTCTGTTTTTACAATTTTGTGATACATGTCGTTATGAATGAATTATAACTTATAGTCATTTTTACTAATGGAAAATTCATTTTGAAGGAAGTAATCAGTCAAATTTATAATTTTGTTGATCCGACAGCAAGTCATTTAATCACGAAGTCATTGATATTTAAGTCCTCTTAACATTTTCTCCAAACTGTCACATGTACATTAAAACTCATGCTACTCACTTACTCACCCATTACTGTTTAAGGATTTTATTATGTTGACATTTTCAAGTTTATCAATACGAACATTGTTAAATTGTGGTTTAATCTAACAATCATTGAAAAAAAAATTCAGTCCTGTTCGAGCAGGAGTCATAAAGAAAGTGTTTTGTACCCTGAGTTAAAAAAAAAATTTTTTTATTATTTAATGCGAAAGTATCTGCCACTTATGGTTCAAAGGATAAGACAATGTACCTGAAAATCAGGACGTCAATTAGAATTATCACACTCCTCACCAAAGAAGCTAAAAGCTTATACATGTTTGCCATTCTGTTTGTATTTTTACAAAAGTTATTATGACTCCAAAAAGTGTTTACATATATTTTGGAACCTCATTCATAGCGCAGGCGATTTCGTAATCGGGTTAACATTGATTTAGGCCCACCTTTCTGACAGACATAGTTTCAAAACATGTGCTAACAATTCTATTTTATTTACTCTATAAAAATATACTAACGTTACACCATTTTTAGGCATTCTGTGACTTTTTTTGGATATTTTTTTATTTTGTTCCGAAATTTTTCTTTTCTTGTGAATCTGTCCTATAAAACAAATTGCCGCTTTCTCGACTTTTTTACGAAAAATCCTCGAGAAAACTAACATCGATCAGGATGGCTGACATTGTCGTCATATTGTAAAAGGCAATCTAGATTTATTTCTGATTATACAACTTCTTTATACTTCTCTTTGCAACACTGATATGAAAAAAGAAAGCTTGTGACAATATTTCTTTGGAAATAACTATAAAACATTTTGCAACAAGTAAGGTAAACGTTTTAAATATTTGAGCAATTAATCTTTGAATTTGTTAATGTTTTATTTTTAATATTTATCAATAAAAATTAAATACACAATAAAACAAGCGATATGTTGCAACATTCAGAGAAAGCCACTGACTTCGAGCAAAGAAACATAACATTTCGAGGTAGTATTTCAAGGAATGGGAAATCAAGTATAAATGGCTTAAGACAAACGAAGAGATAAAGCTGCCCTTTAGCATTAACGACTTGTTGTGCAGCTTTTGGAAAATTCCCAGTTGTAACCCTGGTTGGTGTTTATTATAAATAATACTAAATCAGTAAAATTAAGGAAGAGTAAATTTTATATAATGCAATGGGACGTACCTATGCAAGCTATGTAGAAAAAGTCTCATTCCTTTACATCTTATTATGCACAAAAAATAAATAACGAAGTACGAAGTAATTTTCTCTGCATTGTTCTATAAAGTAAGAATTTTTCTAAACAATGGCTGCAATTTTCCTAAACCGGTTAAAATAACATCTTTGTAATTTCAAATCTTTTAATCGCTGCGAAGCAATAAAAAAATTGTTTTTTGACAAAATTAACTTTTTAATTGATCCCTGGAATTTACTAAAATTTCACATGTATTTATTAAATACCTGGACTGCTTGTAAACACCTTTATATATTCATCATTTTAATATTTCCCATTCTTATCCTTTGAAAACACAAAAGCAGTTTCCTACTTAGTAAGTTTGTCTACTGGTTGGTCACATGAAGTTCCAATGTTTTTTTTAACAAATTATTGTGACTGTTTTTATAGGATGAATAGTTTAAAACAAACTAATTACTTGTACCAAAATCTGTTTATACAAATTAAGATTACAAACACATTTTGTGTTGCTGCATGCATTTGTAGGTGTTCCTATACATTTAATCACACAAAATAATAGCATCAACAGAAATTTTACAATCGGACTGTGGTGGATCAAGAAAACCACACGAAAAACATGTTGTAATATACATTACATGCGTACGTGTATATTTAATGATGACACGGATCAAAAACAGTACAGTTTTGTAAGGCTGTCTAAGGAATTCCCATATAGAAATCTATACTTAATATTTTAGTTAGAGCTTAAACACATGTTGACAATGAAATGTGAAAAGGAAAGTGTAATGTAAACAGTTTGTCGATTTTCATATTAAGATGATGATTTGCTTGACCTCTTTCCTGCAAAACTATTGGGTCGGTTAAAAAAGAATTTCTCAAAAATAATTTAGTTTTAATATTTTAACAAACATTTTTCATTAAAGAAGAAAACTAAGCAATTTAAGTCAATTCGTTATTACAGTTTTACATTTTAAGAAATAGCTCAGCGAAAAAGAATAACAATTTAAAATCTTACCTCACAAGCACTTTAATTAAAAAAAGTTTGCGTAGCAACGTGACTAACTTTTTTATTTAAGCTCAATAGTTCAATATTTTATAAACTTTAATATAATAAACGTAAATTATGCCAAAATTGTTTTCGTTTTAATTGTACTTGCGCGAAAGACAAAGTTCTTGTGACACCGCACAATGGGGCAGAATCAAAATATTTTGAAATAACCTAGCCATTTGATTTTTTAGATTTTTTTTTTTAATTTTTAATCAAATTTTTTATTGTAATTCTACTTTTAATTTTTCGGAAAAATTTGACGATTTTTAACTTGAAATATCTAAAGTTGACTTTAACTGCTTTAATGCGATATTTATAATAAAAGTCTCTAAAGACGATATAAGAATTAGGTTGCAAATATTCTCCTGGCAGTTGCGATATTAGTTCTTATACCTGTTTTTTGTGATTTTTTTTTATATATTTTTATTGCGTTAGAAGTATTTGACTAATGATACATTTTTTATTCGTTAGGTGTTTAAATCAGCATCAGTAATCGTTCTTCTAAATAAACACTTTTAATTAACATTGTGTGTGAGACTTTTAGGTCTCCAAAAGTTCATACTAATGAATTTATATTAATCTAGCAACAGCATTGTTTTTTAGGTATTTTTATATGCCCTGTTATTCACTTAGCTTGTTGGGAAAATTGTCTAGGTGGTTGCAAAGAAAGTATAACTTGATGCTTATGTTACATCCACGCTCGACGTGTTGAGAAAATTTAGAACCTTTCTTATTTCGCAAAAAAGAGGCAAATTATACGATTTCTTGATACTAAAAGTGGTTTATCGCGTTCTGTTGTTCTGCAGCTAATGCTTCCCGAGGAAGCCAATCGCTACTGTACCACAGGGAAATAAAACAGAACAATTATGTACAACCACCTTGTAAGCCTAAAAGATAATTGGCAATTTTTAAATCAACACTAAACAACTAAACCCAGAGCAACAGTTTATTCTCAACGATCGTAATTTATTACCATTTAGGCTACGTTTTAATGAGTCATGAATAAAATTAATTCACTATAAACATAATTTTGAAGTCCCATTGCAGCCATTAAACCAGATACATCTTTACAAAGTACGAAATCATTTTTTCTGCAAAATATTTGAGAAGACTTTTTTCTTGTGCGGTAATAAGAAACTTTCGTTTCTTTGTTGCTTTCTTTGTTTTAGCCTAAAAACCATAATTTCTGATGCAGCCTTTGATAGTCCCAGATCTCTCGCAAAGTTGTTTAAATCATCTTGGTGCAATAGTTTTGGCGCTTTCAGATTACATTCAAAGCCATTATCACCACTTTGAAACATCAACCTGAGGTTGAAGTGATATTTAAGGACTCAAAACACATCTAAGTGCCGACCGTATGGAAGGGTATTCCCATTTCTCTCGGTTTTTTGCGGTTAATACCAGTTATATTCACCCAACAAAAATAACAGTCGTCATGGTAGTTCGAGGATTCAGCCAAGATCATAGTGGTTTCTTACCATAAGTTATTCCGATTCTTATTTGTTCACAAGCGTAGAAACCCAAAGAACGTCTTCCATAACTTTGCGGAATCAAACGCAGGTCTTCCTTTTCTAGTGTATGGGTAAATTAATTTTTGTAAGCCAAAATTACGAAAGCTGTCACATTCAAGCGGTATTTGTTTGATATATACTCTCCGCAAGTGAAATAAAAACGATTTGGATCTTGACGCAAAATCCTTTTGACGATGCCGTATCAAATCATGTTAAGAAAACTTAATATTTTCTTGATTACAAAAAAATAGACGCATTAACACAGCAATTTTTTTCGTGAAAGATTTATTTCGTAAACAACAGCTGTTACAAAAAAAACAGAAATCAGCGACTTCAAATTAGTAAATATGAAGTGACAAAAGTCAATCATCAGACAAAAGTTGCCATATGTTGAACAGTGTAATTTTCACGATTTTAATTCTCCATCGACTTTTTTTCCAATATATTAAATGATTGTTTTTTATAGTTTCCTGTAGTTAGGCTTTCAAGGTCAGGTTGCAATAAAAAGTGTAATTTTCTTTATTTTCAGAATATAAATACAACTTTTTTAATTGAGATAGTAATTGAATTAGTTATAAATTTAATTAAAAAATAAGAAAACATAATTCTAATTAAGCAAATAATTGAATCAATTATAAAAATAGATTTGTGTGAATTTGGTATAATAGAATATCAATATTATCGAGTAAAAATCTATAGGTGACCTCATTTTATTATATTAATATAAATAATTTCTATATTTTTTTTTCACTTACCATAATTACTTTTATATTACCAAACTTGTGTTATTATTAATCTTCAAGATATAAATTGAAAAAAAGAAAAAAAAAACGTTATTTAAATTATTTGGTACTGTGGCGTTTTGGGTTTGTGTGCCTGGTTAAATAACAACAGTTTGTTAAAACTAACAGCAGAAAAGCAACAATCGTTAAATCCAGAGAAAAATCACTTAAATATTTTCATCATCACCTACAACATTTTAATGTGTAGATAAACATGCAAGCAAACAGACAAATACTCTTACATACATATGTGTTGCATATGTACGAGGATATTTAAGTGTTACTCGCTTTGTTAGTGTTATTCTTACTATTTATAACAACAATAGTTGTTTGCTGTTGCTGTTGTTGTTTTAAGTGTAGTCATTAAAATTTTAATGAAAGTGTTTTTCCACATGTTTACAGTTCAACGATTTACTTTTGTGTGGGTTTTTTTGTGTATAATTTCACTGCGGTTTGCCACATTTTTATTCTCGTTTGTTTTAGTGTCCATAGTTGGAAAAACATAAAAGCAACAAAAACGGATTATGCATAAAAATTGCATTATATGCATCTATATTTAAGCGTGTGTGTGTGTACTTGTGTTAAAATCATTGTCCTTGTTCATTTACATGAACATATGTTTTGTTTGTCAGCTACACGTATGAGTGCATGTGTGTGAATTGTTCGTACCATGTCAAAGATAAATATTAACATAGAAAGCTGTTCTGTGTGTGCGTGAGCATGTGTGTGTATTTATGTGTTTGGATGTTTAACAAACCGGACAAATGTTATTGCATAAAATTAACGTAATCATATGGTGGTCATGATTTTACCCAGTAAATGACCAGAACTACAAAGCAAACAATATCTTTGATATCGTGTTTGTTATTATTGCTGTTGTTCATGGTGTAGAAAAAAGCAACGAGCTTTTTATTTAATAATTTAAGAAGATTTATATAAAAATATTTATTTCCTGGTCAGCATTAAGTGCTGGAAATAAAATTAATTAATTCCACACAATTTATTGATTTTCAGTTTAACATTTATATTGTAAATTTAAAATAATTTTTCACAAAAATGTGCTTTCATAACCAGTGATGAAGCCAATTTATTTATTTTCAGAAAAATAAATTTCTTTTTTATTTCCTGTTAAACAATGAATTATTGATGAATTTTTTAAGAGTAGCGAAAATTATTCAATACAAAGATAAAGGCTTCGTGTGTAAACGAGGAAACATCACAAATTTGTATATTTTGATGGTTTTCTGTAAGTGTTAGCAACAATATATATACGAGAATGACGACAACTCTCAGATCGGAGAATAAGTTACCTTCTTAACGGCTTTATTATAACGAAAAGAAATGTTGCTCATCCCCTATACAGGACCATATACCAGTGAAGCAAATGTTTTCGGTTTTAAAGGAGAATAGAAAGAAAAAAAGCTACCCTTCCCATTTTCTCTCAGAATTTCGATGACACATCTATTTTTCCGGCTGCTAGTATGTTTCCAATCGACAGTTTATTATTATTTTGAACATCAATCGGCTTTAAGACAGCAGGTAGTTATATTCTTCTGACCATAACTCCTTGAATATTTAAGTTTTCTAGAGGAAGACTATTAACGCATTGACTTCATACAATATAAAAACCACTCGTTCTACAATTATATTAATGCTGGTAGAATAACACAATGTGACTAAGCAAAGTTACTAAAATATCGTTGTTGAAAATTATCTTGAAACAATTTTTTTAGACAGCTAAATAATTTTTAATTTTTTTTCCATACAATATTAAAACCATGGATAATATAAACGAATTTAAATTTGTTTTTTCTGTTTAAGTTTTATTTTTTATTAAATTTTTTAAATTATATTTACAAATTTCGATTCTTAACGTTTTAAACCAATTTTTGGAGTAAGCAACAAGAGTTTATACATTTCTAAAAATTTAAAGTGGACATGACACTTTCCATCTGTAAAAAACTATCACTAATATCGTGCTGATTCTTTATTCGCCAGCCAAAACACACAAAGACTTAAAATCTAAGCCTAAGGATATAATAGAAAATAATTGGACTATCTCTGAAATAATATATATGAAATAATAAGTGCTGAAGTAAGATTTAAGATATGTCTTGTTTTATGATTAACAATTAATTTTTGATACTTTTTTAATAATAAAAATATGAAATTGAACCACCTTTTGATTATTTTTTTCTTCAATTTCATTTTTTTCCTTTGTACAAACGTACGGGTTCCTTTGATTACAAATATCAACACGGAATTTTTATTATTTTACTCTAATGCGGAGTGTTAAAAATTCTCTATTTATTTACTCCCTGGGGCTCTGGCTATGGATATGCTTGGTCCTACTGTCTCTAGTTTGCTAAACCTGCAACGTTCCAAACGCAGCCGTTCATGCTATACTACTGTGTTAGTCTGGCAAGGCAAGAACTACTTGATGATGCCTTGCTCTAGTAAACGAAACCATCCATCCAAATCAAACTTCTTTTTCTTGTTTTAATTCGAGCCAGTCAGCCCCTTTTACCAAACTTTAGCCACATCTGCCATATACATTTTATACACCATTGTTCTGTTGCTTCGTATAACAGCTAGAGCTCTTTTTCTTGATTAAGAAAATATTGAGTTCGAGATTATATTTCGAGATTATATTCCCTTAGAGAATTATCAAAGAAGGGGCGATGTTTTCTATTTGATAAGTGTACATGCGGACAAAGCGGTTATGCAAATTTTTCATGGGTTTGTACTACCAGTAAAGTTTTTGGACACTCGTGTAGAAATTGGAATTTATCATTATATTATTTATTGTATATAAGAATTCATTTGTTTTTATTTTAAACTTAATACATACAAATATTATTTAACATATTGATGTTTTATTTTTAAATAAATAAAATCTTAATAAGACATAACAAAAATGTTGTGTGCCTGAATGTCAATAATTGTACAGTAATTACAGATTAAAGATTTGTAGTTTGAAAATAAAAATTAACTTTTTGAAAACTAAATGAACTTCAACAAGAGATAAGGTCCGATTACCAAAAATGTTAAAACGTGCGTTAGAGAAAATTGGACATCTGCCAAGAAAATGATATGTGTTCTCAAATTCATAAAGACTACATAAAGTACATAGGCTGTTAATTTCACCTTAAAGACGGCCAGCGCTTAAGAAGAATAACTCTCCGCTAGCTTCGAGGATCGAACTAACAAAGTGAGGTGAGTAACGACCACAAAAATATAGTTGTATGCCATAAGACAAAGTAGAGTACATATCACGGAAACGTGAGCTTCTAGCATTTGTTCTAGAATTTTCAAGTTCTAGGTTTCTTAACGAAACAAGTATGAATTTCTGTTGTAGTCGAAAATCGGTTCGCCAAATTTCAATATCAAATTTTGCTACACAATGTCGTCCAATAAGGCAATAGAAAGTATTTTGTCTAACTGTTTCCTCTGCTAATATTCGAGGAAGTCTATTTGGAGGTAAATCTAAAATCTTCCTGATATAACTAAAGTGTAGGTTTAAGGTTTCAAGACAGAGTAGATTCAAATGTAGCATATAATTGGGAGTATTTCGCGGAAGATACAGAACTCTCTTCAAGAAATATCTCAACAGCTTCTCGACTTCACCTAATATATGGAAACCCCATACCTGAGCGCCATAAAACATTATAGATATTGCAGTCGCTTTGGAAATTTTCATTTTGTTTGAAAAATTTATCCTTGGGTGGAGGATACATTTTAGCCAATCAGAATTTATGAAAAATTTTGCCGGATCAAGTTTCGACACAATATGTTATTTAAAAGATAAACTGTAAGTCAAAATACCATTTATACTCTTTCACGATTTCAATTTCATTTTCTCCATATTTCCAAGAGAGACCGTGACTAATTCTCGTGCCAGTTCTGAAAACTATTACCTTTGACTTGTTTAAATTTATTATCAGACTCCACCGTTTGCAGTAAATAAACAAAGCATTTATCATTTCCTGCAACATAGTTGGAGAGTCTGATAGTACAACAATATCATCTGCGTATAGTAATATTTTAATAACAGCAACAACAATTCTACCCGGTAGACAATTTTTTAAATCATTTAGGTAGAGAGAAAATAAGACTGGGCTGAGCAAACACCCTTAATTAACCCCTTGCGTTACTCTAAAAGGATCTGACAAAGATGTATCATCCCAAACCTGGATATATCTATTTATGTAGAGTATTTTTCAATAATCGAACGGATTTTATAGTAGTCCTGAAAATCTTAGCTTATAAAATATTAAGTTCCTAGGTATTATATCAACAAAAAAGGCATAAGTTTTCCTTTTCAAGTTAAAGTTAAGATTAACAATACAAATAATATTAAATAAGTTGTCAACAGTGGAGTAGTTTTTGCGAAAGCCTGCTTGATATTATTCGATTATATTGTGGCATTCCAGCCAGCTATTAATATGGCCAAGGAGAAGACCTGTGAAAATTTTATAAATTGAGTCTAGAAGAGATAACCCTCAATAATTCGATACAGTGTTAACATCATCTTTCTTGAATAAGGGAATTATTACATAGCGCCGGAATGAATCTGGTATGTCTTCATTTAGAAAAATACTGTTAAAGAAGATTAGAATCCCACTTAAAAACTCGGTGTTGCATACTTGAAGAATTCATAAGATATTCTGTCCTGACCTGGTGCTTTGTTCAACTTTGCAGTTCTCAGCACCAAAGCGAGCTCTCTCATCTCAAAAGGTAGGTCAAGAAGTGGGTAAATAATATTAGCAACAGGGCAAGAAATATTATAATTGCACTCTGAATTAGATAACAAAGATCTGAAATGCTCATGGAAATCAGCATTACTCAGGTTATTTCCTACTTTCAGTTGAGACCTCTTAAGTGAGTTCGACAACTTTCACCAGTCGCTGCTGTTTTCAATGTTATTTAGCTTTACAATATTCATCATTTTGTGCCTAAATTTTTTTTCACTATATAACTTGAGATATTTAGACTTGCAATCTACAAAAGATTTTCTACTAATTTCCGCATACGTTTTCGAGCGTTTTCACATTGAGAGTCATACCATCTATTTTTGGGTTCAAAACGTTTCTCAACTACATTATTTCTAGCGGATGTGCAAATTTTTTCACAACAAAAATTTATTTTCCCTTGTATGTCTAAGCTAGAATATTTGTATTTGTACCTATCGTTATTTGTGTAGCCAGATTAGTTTAGGGGGTAATGTTAAAACTTTAGTAAGAGAGTTCTCATCCACCGACAAAGAGAGAACTAAAGGCTTGTGATCGGAGTAAGATATACTAGGGATTTGGAAGTTCTTTAATAGTTTTAAAATATTCAGCGAGCAACAGCAATTATCGTTTAGTGAACTTCCCATACCACTGCAGAGAGTATTTTCTCCCACTAAATCACCAATCATTCGACCGCTTACAATAATACCTCTCAGCTTTTGTAACAAAGATAATATTTGTTTGCTTTTGCTGTCTGAAATTCTATATTTAGCCGATCGTGTAGGGGACACCAAAGATGTATCAATCAACAAGCTTCTGTCGAGAGTTTGCTTATTTGAAAGCCGATCATTCAAATCACCCAGAATGCAAAATGCCTCGCCGTAGAAACTTAATATTAAATTTTCTAGTTTCTCGAAATCTTGTGCTCAGTTTGTACAATTTAGATAACTTGGTATGAAGTGAAAACAGATATAATTAAATCTGGCAGACAAAGTGACACCATTTGAATACTCACAGAATTTTAAATAATATTTGATTTGTATTGTTTTTCTAAAGCCGTACAATCCACCACCAATGGCCCTACCCATGCCATAATTTCTGGTTGTGTCAACCCAGTAAAGAAAATAGTCTTTAAAATAACCAACAAATTGCATACGTTTTAGCTGACACTAAAATATGGGTTTCAAAAAGAAAAAATATATCAAAATTATTAATTTAATTTTTTTAAAGTTACCAAATTTAAATTTACCAAATTTAAATTTATTAATAAGATGAGCTACATTATAAGATACCACTAGACACACTGCTAGTTGCTATTTTTTGGTTGTTCATGGTAGGAACAGAAGCTGTGTCATATACTTTGGCTTTTATAGCCACGGTTCCTAATTTGCTTTTGATAACAAACCCTGTAAAAATTCAGTATCTGGTTTATTTGTTGCAATGACTTTTCCTGCAGCCCAAGAGAATGGTTTGTAATCAATAAAGATGCAATAGTCACTATAGCAAAATTTTAGTTCCATCATTAGCTGTAAAATCTTTATCGATATATATTTTTAAACCATACAGGAGACGTCTTCGACTTATAATGTTATTTACTTCTATAAGTAAATTCAGTATAAACAGAAAGGATTTTCCAGAAGCAATTTTCCGGGTACCTCGATGTTTTAAGAAGGTTTTTGCAAATTTCATTTAATTCATTTAACGCATCTAGACCAAGATTACTTTTAAGACCACTTACTACAATGTTGCTACGTCCGCTTTTTTTATCAAGTTCCAACTTGTTTTTCATATATTGTAATTCTTTTTGAAGACGGGTATTGCCGCTGGGAAGTTTTGAATTTCAATAGATAATGGGGCATCTACGTTTTCCAATTTATCGTCAAGAGCACATTTAGTTTGAGTTCAAATACAGCCCAGGAAAAACAGTCTACGTGGGCCGGAATTATTGTAGAAGGAGTTGCATTGCCACTGCGATTATTCACTACGATGCTAGACATGGCCGAGTTTGTACTGTTAACTATTACGTTATTACTCATATTGTTGTTTGTAGATAGCTTCTTTGCCGTATTAACTATAACAATATCAGGAGACATTTATTTAAAAGTTCTTTTCTTTAATGTAACTTTCTTATTTATAGGCAAAGATGTACAATTTGTAATAAATGTTGGTGAAACAAGTGCACATACTTTCATTTAAAATAAAACAATAAGTTTTCTTTAGTATTTTTATATTCAAAAAACAAAATTCTTATTTAATTAAAACGAGGCGACGTAAAGCAACGTTCTTCATTGTTTCGATTTAGAGTTGCCAACTCAGAAAATGGAATTTATATAACGTTGAAAGTGTGCGCAGTATTAGTTCAATTAGCACAATTTGGGTTAATGAATAAAATTTACCGATACAGTTCTTCTATAGTTGAATAGTGTTCATTGGCAAAACCTTTAATTTTATTTTAAAGCCATGTGTGTGTTAAATTCTGTAATGCAATTCCAAACAAGTTATAAATCAATTATCAACAAACTAAGAAACTTGAAAAGAATCAACAAATACTGTTCAAAACTTTTTTGAACTTAATGTGGATTTGTATATATCACAGGAAGACTTACACACATATATTTCTTTAGACGGTTAGAGTCTGCTAAAAAAAAGTAAAAATTATTATAAAGTAATTTTAATTTATTAACCAAATTTACTCCTTGAAGTAATTTTACATCGTCCGTATAGGCGGCCTACATTTCAAAAGTAGAAAAATCCAAGACATTTTTTAACAAATAAAAAAAATGCCAACTTGTTGTATTTTTCATGCAAGTTTAATGTTTTTTTTCCATGCAACGATTTATTGCATTTTATTTATACTATTTTCCACCTCAAGCTGTGACTGTTTGTACCATTTTTTAATTTTGATATGCTCATCATCTTTTCGCTCGAATTTATTAATGCCATGTTTTGAGGTCGATAATATTCCAAGTGGGACAGTCTGAATTAAACGTAAGGACCGTAGTCACAATACCTGTTAAAAACAGCTGTTAGGTTAAAAGCCCATTGATCACCAAAGTCCGTAAATTGGGGACAATAGAAGCTTTACGTTTGAAATGTATCTAAACTTCAAATTTTGATGGTAAAGTAGTTTTAGTTATTATTTTGTTATGGTTCCTACAGTTTTGTTTATTGGTTGGTGGATAGAAATTTATGGACTTGTTTTTGTTTGGATATTCTATTCAATTTCTTTTACTGATTTCTTCAATAATTCTGATTTCATCAAATAGAGATTACTCTCTCGATGCAAAAAATACGCGCCTATAATTACGAAATTCCGTTAGTCAAACTTTACATACGTATTCGGAAAGTTGAGATGGAGAAACGATTTCCTTTGGATGCTTTTAAAAGTCCGAAGACTGTTTTGTGATCAACTCTCAATGATTCTACAAGCATTTCTTTGGTTTAACACGATTCCTATCGAACAAACCTTCTAAATTTTTCGGTCGGAACGATCTTGATCATTTACATCTGTTAAATTGTCAAAATAATATACGATAAGTTCATTATTCTTAAAAAATCAGAGTAATGTACAATATATCACAAGGTTTTGTGTTCGATGCTTTAGATATTTAGAGATTTCAACTCAAAATCAGCAACCAAACGTCGAATTTTGTAAGCGGAAGGACACACATTAAAATTGATGGTAACTTGTATCCGACATCTAAAAAAGGAAATTAAAAGATATTTTGTATAACTGAATATAAATATTTATACTTTTTATACCTTCGAATAAAAAAATGCGAATTAAATCAAAATGACATTTAAATAATAAACCCTAAATTTTTTTGCAACACCTAAAGGCTGAAACGCAAGCAAACAATTTATTTTATTTTATATTTCCAATAAACATCTTCAAATGGTTGTTATCCTTTAAAACCATAAAGTCCACACAAATGCACACAGCATGAAATTTACGGGTGTTTATTTTTACTTCCTTGTCACATAAAATGACCACCACTATGAACCAGAAAAAAAAAATAAGAATGAATCTCAGTGGTGGTGGTAGTGGTCAAACACACATCTTGCTTTTTCATTTCAATAAATTGCTTAATAAAGTCATTGAAAACGATGGTAAAAATGATGATGAACAATTCTATTTTTATTAGTTCTTAATTACGAAACCACACTCTCACATCAGCTTGTTCTAAATAAAAGTAAATAGTATTCTAACTCACAAATTGTAACACCTTTTGTTACAAATATTTCTGTAGTCAATATCTTCTCAAATTCTTCCCCCAAAACAAAAATTTAAAAACAATCAAATTGGTCAGCTAAACTCGGCAGGACATCGTTGTGACTGTTTGCTTTAAACAATGATTTTTTCTTCTTTTGGACAGATCATTTATAATGAACGATTTATTTCTTTGGTCTTATAATTGCTGATGTTTAAATATTTTGACGGCTGTAAAAGGACATCTGTATATGAATTTTCTATAAATGAATGACTTTTAAAGAGATGTGTTATTGTCTCATTTAAATCAGTACAAACAATTTGAGATTAATTGAAAAGAAAATTCTAAGGAAATAAAATTTATTTTTAATGTTCATGGAAAAATAATAGATTTTATTTTTAAAAGGGGATGTCAAAAAAAATATAAAAAGTGTGAACTATAGCAAGAAACATTATTATTCTATAATACAATACCACATGAATAGGTTACTAATGGACTATTAAAAACAAAACTGTTTCAAACTAAATTTATGAAATTTTTACATTTCTTACTGATTTATTAATAATTAAGAATATTCTTTCCTTTATAAAAATATAGTTAACATATTTGATGTTGAATTTTCCTATGTCGTACATCACAATTTAGACGATATGCTAACGAAGTTGTAACAATTGGTTTTCTCCTACTGTCGCAAAGGGAACTTTTGTCATTTTCTAAGAATGCTAAATTCTAGCTTTCAAAATATAAAAGAAACTTTTAAAAGGTTTTAAAAAAAC
The DNA here is from genome assembly GCA_937654795.1 of Cistogaster globosa. Classification (NCBI taxonomy): domain Eukaryota; kingdom Metazoa; phylum Arthropoda; class Insecta; order Diptera; family Tachinidae; genus Cistogaster; species Cistogaster globosa. The sequence goes on along the minus strand of OW569405.1, from coordinate 61,747,437 downwards.
ATTTTCTCTTTAGTATCGATACTTGGGAGCAGAGACATTAATTGAAAATATGAAATTCATACTTGGTGCGACTACGTTAATATCGATTAGCTCCAAATGATTAATCTTTCATAAAGTCTTCATTTTTAGTAACAAATGAAACAGAATAATATTATTAAAAACAACTTGAAGATCGCAAAAGACAAATCTTCATCGGGAATTTAATGTTTGTTAAAATTTAAGTGTGAGCGTCGAGAACCGAGCCATTAGAAGAATTGGAGAAATCAGAACTTGTAATAACTATTACGAAAACAAGCATAAAATAAGTCTCTTTTTTAAAGTTAGCACAAATATCACATAAATAAGAAATCATCTTAGAGGTTATTATCTGGAAAGTTCAATTTTTATCGAGCAGTAATCAAAAGTTTAACTTGTCTTCTATTCAAAATTACTCACTACCTACCAAGATCACAATCTTTATGGCTACAGAAAAAGTTAGAAAGTTAAGGAACTTCATCAATATATTCTTTAGACAGGCATTTCTGGATACTTTTAGTTATTAAACTAAGCTGCTCTACTATTCTTCACAACTTTTAAGAATATCATACTGCAAACTTTTTAATAATATTTTAATCAAAACTTCATTTAATCAATTCAACTGATAAATCCAAACTAAATAAATTTTCAAATTTCATCCCTAAATTTGTCGTCATGAAAACGTAATAAAGAAAGATAAAATATAAATAAAATTCAATAATGGCGAAGCGTTAAACAACATGGTCAGATTAGAGGTTTCCGTTTTATAAACGAACTCATTCAACAAAATTAAATAACACCCAAAACTAACAAAAAAGTAACAAAATGAACAGCAAAAGGGACAAGCAGCTCATCCTTAAAAAAGTAAATCGAAATAAAATTTATTGCATGAATTGCTGAAAAACAAACACATAAATATATTAACGCACACAAACCGATTTACTAATAATCTGTGCGTAATAAAGTTTGTGTACGAACACTTTAAAGCACACTGTATAAAACTAAAACAGCTATAATGTTTAGGAAAGCGAAAAAATAAATTCGATATCGATGTTAATCTTTCGAATTGAATTGAAACAATATGGTAAATGATAAATGATGATGATTGTATTTACTCATCTTCACTCTAACAATATGCTACGAGCTAACAACACACGCATATACAGACTCATACTCAATTGTATACCAATACTACAATAAAAATAACATTCAAAATATTTATGTACATAAATACACACACACATGCACTTAAGAAATGAATAAAAAGGACACCAATAATTTAACATAAAAAAGGATATCAAAACAATGTTCATTATATTACCAATGTTCTCCTTTTATTTCAATCATTTATTTATTTATAAGAATTGGAGTATTAAATTGAAAAGAAATTCGAAAGAAACAACTTTATTCTGTAAAAAAAAACAAATATTGTTCAAATATTAATGTCAAGAGAATGAGAAACGACTGAATAGAACAGACAGACCACCATCAGGAGACACACGCTTCGAAACCAGTCAGGATGTTGGTTCTTTTTCTTATTTCTAAAAAGTGTAGCAACGGGCGGTCTTGTACTCGTTCCTTTTACTTTTAACTGTTGGGACAGACGGCAATGACAAATGTATTTATTTTCGATCAATACAAGAGAACAGCTTGTTTCAGCACATGATTTTATTAACGTACTTTTTTCCTTTTTCTTTTTTCTTGTTTGTTTTGGGATAATATTAATGAAAGGGACAATATTTTATTTGGAAAAAAATATAAAAACTGACAACAGACAGTAAAAGTCTGTTTCCGTTAGAACTGACCATTTTTATTTTTTTAATTTTTAATAGTTTTGCAGTTTCCTTTTTTCTTTCGTTGGCTATTTTAAAACTGTTTCTTAATTTAAATTTCAAAATATCTTCCTTATGCCTTAAGACAGATTATAAATATCGTTTCCTATAAATCTTGCTGTTCTACTTGTCAATAATCTTTTTAAGAAATGACCTGTTACCATTTCATTATAAAAGTTATTTATATTCGATTCGCTTTTAAGCTTTCAAAAAAATGTTTGTATTTAAAAGTTGAACTTTAACGAATTGTATATCTATTGATTAAATTCAGTATTTCGCATGTCATTCCTTAAAAATCCGAATTTGCTTCAACGCATCATTTCACAAAAATTCATATTTCAGTTTTTCTGAGATTTGGCAAAACAAAATTTAACTTAACATCCAGTTGCTGGTGTTGTTTGTAATTTAAAAAAATTTACATTACATTACATTTACATGTTGGTTATTAACAAATTTGCAAACATATTTTGTGCAGATAAAGATAAATTCCTATTTTTTTCGTTCTTATAAATTTTAATTACTATTTTTCTTAAAAAAAAAAATTTAATTGTCTGAAAATATGTATAAAAATTTTTTTTATATAAAAGTAAGTAAAACAAGTGAGAGTACTATATTCTGCTATGCCGAGTCTTATATACCTTTCATCATTTATCTAAATCTAGTTTAGTGAAGTAACTCCAGTTCAAAAATTAAAAGAAAATTACATAAATATGCCATCGGCCTTTGAAGGATTACGCATTTGTAAAAAAAAAATTTAGTATTTCCTTAAAAATATCTTTAAAATTATACTTATATTGATATTTTATAAATTTTGAAAATTTCAGAGGCCTGTAACTCTAAAAAATATAGACGAGCGCCAATTTTTCTTCTTGATGTTTTTTCTTGCTTTTTAATTCTTTGTCGCTCCATATATTCATTTTTTGATTGCAGTTACTTCATTGTTCCAAGTGATGTGAAAAAATTAAAGGTAGGCGTGGTGTTTTGCCCGCTGCCTACAAGGACACGGACCAATCTTGCTGATTTTCAATAACACCTCTTTCAACATTATTTCTGATCGATTGGCGCATTTTAATTTTTCCTTGCAGATGGACATCGCTCAATCGACTTCGCTATGCATAAGAAGTCAGAATATATGCACATTATAGGGTTGGAAATGGATATTGGAGAAAATACAAACAGAATGATAAAATTAGTTGTTCCCTTTTTCCACTCTTTGTGGTGAAGGTAATAAAAAAGTAAAAAATATATTTGTGACTTTGTTTATTTGCATCGGTGACTGTGTTAAAATGTAAGCGAGCATCTTCAAATGTGCAGTGACGACAAGCCCTTTTAAGAACGCAAGCCAGGTTTAAAGTCTTTGGTTCCAGGTAAGCTAAAACATAATTTTAAATTTATATTTTAAGACAGCAAGGTATAGTTCCTACCAGAATTAGACAACCAGACGCATGATCAGATAATGAGCATAAAAATTTTGGAATTATTATTTTGCAAAATCATCCTCTTTTATTATAACTCAAATGAAAAATATCAAAATTAAACCAAATGTAAAAAAAATATCAATTATCGTCGCCTTTTAGTGAAGTAGTTCACAGGTTATAATGAGTGTATGTTAAATTGTTACTTTTTTGGAAAGAGATTAAGTAGAGAAGTTAAGCAATTAAGATTATAGATAGAAACTGTTGTAATTGCCAACAGTTGCAACTTTAAACGCACTTAACAATAAATGCCGTTAATTAAGAATTGTGTATTTTTAATACTTAATTTTTTTTAGTAAACATAAGAACAATATTGCACGTGTTTTAGATAATGTTTATACAGAAATAACTAACAACATTTGAATAAATATTTATGAATCCAATGTCTTAGTTCATTAACAGCAGTATTTTGAACACAAGCACACAATTCATATGTTTATATTTTCGCATTTCTTAAAATTTCGTATATTATATTTTAAACAATAACTAACAACTGAATTCTTAGCAACAATCATATGTTGCAGGTAATTACAATTAACAGTAGTGATACAAACAATGTCAGGAAAATCTTAGATTTAAAACATATTTTGCTTTCCTAAAGATCTTCTCATCAATAAAGACATACAAGAAATAAAGGAAATGTCGCCCACATTGTATGATCGTCAATCACAACGTTGTAAATGTCATTTTATAAAATATAATAATTAATTAAATAAAGTTTTACTTTCCAAGTCCGGAAGTTAATAAGAAAAAAAAAACATAAATACGATAAGAAAGAGAAACATAAAAATTTTGCTCCTGACTAAAAATGACAAAAAGGTATTGAAATAAAATAAAATACAATTTTCAGGTGCTAACAGGGGTCCCAACAACACCTTAATATTAAAAGACGTTAACAAATCTGCAGTAAATTAAGTAGCTAGACAAAAAATCAAGGGACAGGCGACAAGAATATTTTTAAAATTGTAATGCAAGTAATGAGTATGAAAACAACAAATACGTGTTCACACATTTACAAGTAGCAACATGTTTTCCGATAAGGATTTCTTTCGAAAATTATTATTATTCATAAAAAGAAAGATCCTTTTTAATTTAATTTTTATTTTGCCACTAAATTTTAAAAATAATAAAAACAATTTTGTTAACCGTTAGTTTTTATTGTTTCCTTTATGAGAAATTCAGAATTGAATATTTTATAACACTAATGTCCTTAAGAAGTTTTAGTTTTTCCTTTTGTGTTGGAAAATTACATGTGTTTTGCCGCGTTTTATTTTTTAATATTATTTTTTATTTCGTTTTTTTTTGTTCTTGTGCAAAATTCAGTTCAATAATGCTGTCATTTGTATTTTGTATTTGGCAATTTTCAACACGTGTTGTTGAAATCAAATAAATTTTATTTTAAAGTTTCTAAAATTTCAAACATTTAGTTGTTGCTTGCTGCTCTGCTTTTTGCAATTTAATAAGTTGTTCATTAACGTTAGAAAACTGTGATTTTCACACTGTTGTTCGTGAAGCAGTAAATTAAAAGTATTTATTAAAATGTCAAAATATTATCGTAATTTCTTTGTGTTATTGTATTTGTTTTTATAAATCACACCAAGAGCACATCAAGCTTAAAATGAAAAAGCCTGTTATAGATATCAAAGTTGATCCAGTTTTATTAACATTAAATTTATTAATAATTCGTTTGCTATATGCTTGAATTAAAACATCCTGTTTCAGAGGGAAATCAATCGTTAAGTGAATTTACATAGAACGTGCAGTTAAAGCAGTTTCCTGTGAAAAAAATTTGCGGCCAAGAGCATATGACCAAGTTCACTGATACTGGATTAAAATGGAAAATTTAGTACAAATAAGTCAATGACAAGAAAACATAAAATGCAATAATTGTCAATGCTGGAAAAAGGAAACCAAAATCAGCTGGTACTGCCACATTCTCGTCGAAAGGCCGTATAGGTCGCCCTATAGAAAAAATTCAAAAGCACTTTTTAATTCATACGGCTTTCCTATACATTACATAGTTTTATATTTCGATGAATGGCTGCGGTTCTTACGAATAGCTAATTAGGAATAAAGAAGTATTTAAAGAACAATATTTGTATATGATTCCGGTCACGGATTTCCTAAGAATTAGACTAATTTCAACTCAAATTTGCAAAGATTACATACTTTTTCACATAAGAACACTTTTATCAAATGCATTTCGTACTAAACCGTTAAAAAAATATTTGCTTAAACGTGGATATTCATTAAGAGTCACAGTACAAAAAATCAAAAATACGTAAAAAAACTAAAAATTTTGCAACAAGACTGATTTTCGACCTCTTACGAATAATTGACATTTTGACCAAAACTAGAGAAAAATATACTCAGCAAAGAATCTCACAATAATTTATCAAAAGTTTTTAAGTTTTCAAAATTATTTCAAAAATTATTATTTTACAATAAATTTAACAAAAAAATTTATTTTCTCTTAAAAAAGTTTAAAAAGAAATACAAAAAATCAATAAAATTATTTAAAAAATTTACAAAAATTTTAATTTCAACAAACTGTATTTTTCTTTTATTATTTAATATATTGTCGTTTTAAACTAAAATCGTACAAACAAATGTAAGAGATATGGGAAACACAGAGGTATAAAAAATGCAAAAACAAACAAAAAAACATTAGTTAAACTTTATTTTTGGCTTAAGTGCAATTTTATACAGAAAAATTATTTTTACAAATGTATGCGAAGGTTTTTTTTTTAAAGAAAACAAGTAAAATAAGACACCAGTAGAATCTAATGCTGCAAAAGCAAAAAATACACTTTAATTCGTTTATATCCACAGTTCAACTCCTAATTTCATATAAATTCCAAAAAAAAAAAAATTAAAAATGTTTAAAACAAAATATCGAGATTTAATTTACTAAACATCCAGATTTCAAAGAAAAAAGTTTTCATCAAATCATTTAAAGAATACTATAAAATTTTTAAATTAGTTTATGATAAAACTTTAGCATATAATCAAGATTTTACCAAAAAAAAAGCAGCTACTAAAGCCTAAGATCGCACTTCACGAAAAACTATATAAAGAAATAAATAAAAAATTCACCACAAGATCGAAATTTCAATTATTGAGACTGTAAATAAATCGAACATTTTCTAATATCTGACATTTCACTTTGATTGCACTAGGATCTTTGTTTTATTATAAGAAATGAAATGGAAAATGTAAGAATGAATTAAAGATGTATACAGCGCCACTATCTCAAAAAGCTAGATGTCAAAAGAAAAAACAAAAGTCAACTAACTCCACACAATTTTTTTTGCGATTGTAATCCTGTTTTTTCTTTATATTTTATTAAACAACTCTTTTAAATACTGTCAATAACTACTATAAGATGTTTTAAAAGCTTATTAAATGTTATAACACAAAAAATATTTTGCAGCATTTAATGCCAAATAATAAAATTGAAAAAAGAAAAATACTTTGTTGTTCGTTGGTTCTACATTGAATTAGAGCAAACAGACCATTAAGAAACATTTTTTTTTATTTCTTCTTGATTTTTTTTTTTTTTTTTTTTGGTAAATGTGAAAACAGAAAGACACTTGTTTCATGTATTTAGAGCAAAACTGTGAACACTTGAAGCTTTCCATGATTTTTCAAAAACTCACCCAAAAAACTACATGTAAACACACCCAGATAAAAACAAAACAAAGTTTCCACAACCATGTTATTTTTCCTAAGGCATTTCAAAATGTTGCATTGATGTTTCAGCAAATATGTTCTTGTGTATGTTTGTTTGTTTGTAAGTGTGAACTAATGTGACAAAGTGCTATTTAAAACACTACAAAATAATAGAAAATATTTTACATAAAATTGTTATTGAAATCATAACACATGCTGCAGAAGGGTTCCTTTATATAATTCTTTTAAATATTTCTTTCTGGTAACTGAATTTGTTACACTTTTCTGAGAAATTGCCAAAAAAATATATTGTTGTTTATTTGTTATTGAAATGAAATTTTAAAATAAGAAGAAAAAGTTGTGTATTGTTTTGTGAAAGGGGTTGGTTGCTTTAGTCGTTTACTGATAACCATTTATTGTTCAATATCATAATTGACTGGCCTTCTGGCCTGTAGACAAATGGCTAATAAATCTTTATTTAAAATAAATAAGGTGTTAAAATTAAAAAAATTGACTTTTTTATTTTGAAAGGCATAAATGATTGATTTCAAACAGAGAAATGAAGTTCCACACACTGAACTTCTTATATTTGAATGCAAAGAGATAAGGCATAAACAAATTTTTTAAATTAAATTTTCAATCCATCACAATATCTCTGTATTTTCGACAAAAGCAGGTCCTTGTAACTGAGCTGAATATTTTCTGTAACATATCGTTCTATTTGTGTTAAAGTTCACTGTTATATTTCCTCACTTGTTTACCGTTAACTGCATGTATAAGTGGAACTTTTATAATACGCAAAGACTTTTTTATTGCGGTTGAAATGGGACGTCGAACTGATGCGTATTTGAAACATCAAATCGGAACTCGTGAAGTTGCGAGAATGTGATTCATTAGATTTAATTTATAATAGTTTTATAAAACTATGGCTTAACTATTATTAAATTTTAAGTTGACTTACAAATGCTTTCTCTGCTGAAAACTCATGAAGATTTTAAATCGCTTTAAAGTTAGGCGTAGCGTTAATAAGATCTAAATTGAATTGAATTTAAATATGTTCTAATACACGGTTTTGATGACTCTTATGGTACAATTCTACATTGCATGAGCTAAATTAACCTAATCCAATTATTAAGTCTAAAGTTTTTAAACAAAATGTTTGAGTTTAAGGCAAATATACGTGACAGATAACTTGTACCACTAAAATTGCAGTCATAATTGTTTAGACATTATTTTATCTGTTTATCAGTCATGTCACACATTACGATAGTAACGGTTTTGGTTCCGTATTAAAAATTCCGATCGATTTTGTTTTACCTTCTTCAGATTCCGATCAATTTTGTTTATGCCTGAAAAGTTTTGAATCTCCTCTACTTAATTTAAATTTGGCAATATTTTGCATTAAAATAAACAACAAGGCTGTCATACATCATAAAAGTAAAGTTAAGAAACGCAAATAACAAAATTTCAAAGAAACAATATTCCACTTTGAAATTTGAAAGTAGTTTCATTCCGAAGAAGTTTTTCATTTTTAGTTTTTTGCAGAAGCAATTGAATTAAAACCACTTTCGATCAAAATTGAGTCTGTGACATGCTTGTATTACTATTATGTACTTATGTTTTAACCCTTAAACACAAAAATTTGAAAAAGGGTATATCTAAGTTTGTCATTCCGTTTGTAATTTCTACAATATCAATTTTCGACCATAAGGTGTATATATTCTGACATCTTATGCATAGCGAAGTCGATAAAGCGATGTTCGTCTGTCCGTCCGTGTTTGGCCAAAGCACTAGATGTGCTAGAGAAAATTTAAATGCGCCAATTGACTAAACCCCATGCCTGCCTCTAATTTTTTATACCATTTGAAAATTAGAACTAACTCCAGTCAAAAAAAAAAAAAAAAAAAAAAACAAACTTATGGAGCGATAGAGAGTTAAAAAATAAGAAAAAAACATCAAGCCAAAAAATTGGCGCTCACCCATATTTTCAGAATTATGGGCTCCAAAAATTTTTTTTCTAAAAAGTTCGATTGCCAATATGGGTATCATTTTAAATCTTTTTAGAAGATCTTTCAGGAAATACTAAAATTTTTTAAAAATGCTTAACGCATTAAGAGCCCATTACATTTTTATGTAAAATTATACATTGAACTTATTTTTTTTCTTTCTCATTTTTGAATTCTTTGTCACCGCAATATTTTTTTTTTTTTCTTGATAGAAGCTGCTTTACTAAACTAGATGTACATACATGGTGAAGGGTATAGAAGATAAATAGTACATTTACTTGTTTTTCGTTTAAAACAAATTACATAACTGATTGAAAGCATTCATTCGTCTAAAGGCGAAATTAAATTTTTTAAGGCCAAACATTATTACCTCATATTTAATCTCAATCATGTTATATTTATTATACATGAATTTTGATTAAAAATTGTAAATTTTTTAGGATAGTTAAAACTTTCCAAAAAAATATTTAGCTTAAATTAATTTTGTTACATTTTTTCTCAGTAATCAATTAATGATCGGATGTTAAAAAAACCATTGATATGTTAACAAAAGTATTGTTAAGAACAACTTTAATTTGTCCACCGCAACAAGAGATTTCTCTCGTGACCGTAATATGACTCTTAACACCATAATATTTCTCCTATGACTTTTCTATAAACATGTGTTTTTTCTGCGTTTAAAAACAGATAGTAGCAAATATGGAAAAATATAAATAGGCGAACGTACAAGTTGCTTTAATTAGAAAAAGTGGCAACAGATTAAAAAAACTCTGTTTAAAATAGCAAAACTCCCAGAAATCGGAAAATAATTTAAAGCACTTTTAATTACAGCTTTAACCTGAAAAACACTAGATGCTTTTCCTACATTTATTAAGCAATTTTATTGATACATTATTATTGATTTATTTTTCCTCAAATATTCATATAAAACGATCTATTCTCAACCAAATTTTAAATGTATTCATAGGAAATTACTTATTTATATCATTTGAAACGACTGTTATATTAAAGTGAATTTTGTAATCTACGCACTTTTGGTCACTCATAGGTGATCGCCATCAAATCAATGTTATTTTTACAAAATTAAAACAAAATGATCTAAAAATAAAGTGAATCATTAATTGACATTTTTGTTAATAAATCAATAAAAAGTAAATTAATTAAAATTCAGATAATAATTAAGTTGAGTGTCGATAAGAACAAAACAATAAACGCAACACCCTCGATTTAAGATAAACAAAAAAGGAAACAACTTTAACAAGCAGATTTTAACAGTGCCAAACATGTGAATGTAAATGTTATGAAATACAAGGAAAAAACAAATGCGATGCTAGAAATAACGAGGAAAATAAAACAGTTTATTAATGTCAACACAAAAGTTTTATTAATTTTTGAACTGACAATGCACAAGAAGGCGAACAGCAATATCTTATGGGCAGACATAACAAAAGCAACAGCATTAACGACAAAAACTTTAAAAGAGCACTGGCGTAGTTGCACATATTTTCTAAGGGAGACAAAAACTCACTTCTTTTTGGAAAACAAGATATTGGATATACATACATAAAAGAGGTCACTGTCTTACTCCAGTTAGTCTTCCTACGCTAATGGAGAAATAATTGCGATTCTTTTAAAAATAAGAACACAAATACATGGTATTTAAAGGCACTGTCGTATATGTGTTTGTGTATCTACAAATAAAATATTTAAAAGCTTAAACAAATAAAAATTAAAAAAAAAAGTTAAAACGAAAAAACCTCAGATTATTGTAAAATTTAGTACTTTCCCATGAACAAGGAAAACAAATAAACAGATAAAATTTGTTATAGATCTAAAACTGCAGTTCCGATAAACCTCACTGGATAAAATATGCAGGCTTATCATTGCATGATTCCGTACACTTTAATTAAATACTTTGACATCATCCTTATTTAACCTCTGCCTAATGTTTTACAAGTCTGGAACCTATACATGCAAAGAAAAAATTTGTTGCATTGTGATTACAAGAACTATATAATATTCTTTGTAACAATATATGATCTACTTCGCTAATCAAAATATAATTGGAAAAATTTATTCTTTACTCACGATAAGTAAGTTGTTATTTAAATTAAATCATATGATCATTTGCTTCTTAACAATTTCGCAAAAGTACTAATCACAAATAAACTTTTATAACCATCTAAAAATACTATCAAGCTTTAAGCTATTAGTTGATTTGAATGAATTTTAAAATTTGTCGATAAAAATAAATAAAAGAGGTAATAAAAGTTATAAAAAAATATTAGAACAAATAATGGATAAACAAGAACGTCACAAAATGAATTGTAGTAAACATAAAAATATGTATTAAATAATTAATATTAGTAAAACATGCATTAAAGATTATTTATATCATGACAATTTTTATGAAATTTTAAAATAGAAATATCTTATCATATTATGAACACATTTAATTATATTCTGGAATGTTATTATTGTGGAAGAGAACAATATGGTTCCAATAACAATATTTTTATTTTTATTATTCATATCAAAAATGCGACTTTCAATCTATGGGTACAAATACTGCCTAAATTTGTGGTATATTTGAAGTGCGATCGATATAGAATAAGGGTTTTAATGGACTCTGACCCTATGTTTAGCGCCATTATTATTTTTATTATACCTACAAACTTTGTAATCCGGTCATCTTTTCATAACAATTTAAAAATAGTAAAATTTTTGTTTGTCAAAATTCGCATTGAAAACCGAATTTGTTTTATTAAGAAACTAGAAAGCTAAAGTTAGAGAGTAAGCCAGGCGATCTTGGAAACTCCATTTCTAGCGCAACAAGCAAAAGAAGACACAACTTCTCTCAACAAGATGTAAGAAGAAGCAATTATTATTCTTATTATTACTATTATTATTATTATTATTATTATTATTATTATTATTATTATTATTATTATTATTACTATCTGATGAATATGAATGATTAAAGATAAAAATTTTCATTTCGTGACTATACCGCAGGTGTAGTACAAAATTGCAACAAATGTAAATGACATGTTATAGAGAAGACTACAAAGAAATGCTTTGAGTTGTGTGTGAATTTCGTCCAACCAAATTAATATCGATTAGTTGGTTAAAAGGATGATATTTACAATATACGCAAGTCAAGGATTTGGCGGTCCTGAAAATGCGGCATTACATTTTGCCAACATCTAATTTTTCTTGTTTTCTTTGGAAAACGTCCGCGTACATTTGAAAAATAATTTTTCCTAATAAAAGTTAAATAAAAAATTAACCAAAGCCAAAAAAGTAAATTTTAATTGATTTATTATTACTATCTTTATTATAACTATTACTATTTGCATAATAGGGAGGCATATTTTCTTTTCTACAAATTATTCTAAACAGAAGTGCTATAACATTTAAATAAACCGTCTCCCCATCTTTGCAGGTTGTAAAACGATAAATGCTAAGCTAAATACATGGTAGCTTATATGATTTTTTTCTTCATGTACATTGAGATACAGCTGCTAATATCAGACTAAGATAATTTTGGCTAACTGTCTGGAAACTGATAACGATATTAGATAAGGAAAAATATGTTTCTTAAAAGCTACTTAATCTGGAGTAAAAAATTTAATCATTTAAAAGTATAATATAGACAACATTTTGCCAGTGGTAATCTTTCTACTCATGTCTGTACACGAGGCAAAAGGATCAGTTCATATCTACACAACAACAATAGTAAGGTTTAATAAATTTTATATGGGTGGCTCATAGAACAAGCGGAAAATTTTAAAAATTTCGTCGAGGTATAGGTAAGGCAGATGAGTACCCACAATCGAAGTAATAAATAATTTCTTTTTGCAGAATTGCCCGCCATTAAGCGACTTCGAATACAATATATCCGAAAATAGATCATTTAACAAGTCTAAAAAAGTAATGTCGCGAGTGAAAGCAAAAGTCATGCATCCAAAATTAATCATAATAATATATAAATATAACCACGACCACGAGCGGCTCAAGCGTAACAAATCAAGTGATTTGCTCAGTTCCTACGAAGTCGTATAAAACAATGACAGCTACAACAGCAGTAAAGTGTTAGCAGAAGTCAGGATGCGACTCGTGAGGCTATAACCAATTCTTTTTTCACTTCTGAGGCCATCGATATATTTTTTGACATTTTAAATTAAACATTAAACACAAAAGCTTTCCTACAAATTATTATAATTTTTTATATTAATTTAAGAAAGACATCAGAATAATGATCTTAAGTTAATAATTGCATGGTTAGAGTTGTAACTGTTTTCAAATTTTCGTAAGGTAAAGATTACGCAAAGTATTTCTCTTTCTTCTGCTCATTTTTTCAGTTGTCTCTGTTAGAAAGTTTGATGTGAAAACACCATCACTAGAATAATGATTGCAAAAAAAAGTTGTAAAAAAAAATAGAGAGAACGAAATAAAAAAGTATAATAAAATTTTACATTTTCAACATAAAGTGTTCAAAATAACATTCATGTTTCTTTCACAACAATCAGAATGAAAAAGAAACTGAACTAAACCAAAGGTTAGCAGAAAGCAAGAGAAAATATATGTAAGTGACGCTTAAAAAAGGAGAGAACGAAAAAAGGTTTAGATTGTGTGTGAATTTCGTTTAACCAAATAATTAATTGATTATGAATCACACACAACCTGAGGTGGATAGATCAGAAGAATGCTGATGACGGATGTAGAGATCCAGATATTGATAGTGTATAATGTTTCCTGTTTTCAATAAAAAATAATAAAACATTTTTGAAATAATATTTCCTTCTTATAAAAAATAAGAACTGAAATTATGCTGAATTAAAATATTCATTTGTTGGAATGCGATTAAGTTTCCCAATAAACATTAAAACCAAATATAGCACCAGATAAATGCGGCATAAAGCCATTTCTGTTGTTTTTACCGTTATCTAACAGCTGACACATTGGTTTGTGACTAACTCATTATCCAATATTAAGAAAGAAGACAACTTTTATGTAAATAAAATTAAAACGATTTTACCCATTTTACTATATAAAACAATAATTATCAGAGGTTTATAGAGCCATATGTCCCAGTGAATATTTTAGTAGGGTAATCCCTAAGTATATTTTTATGTCAATGTTGATAGTATAAATAAGAGTATAAAGAGTAGCCTATTACGTTTCTTGCTATTTAAAGCATTTAGCGTCAGCCTGCAGATTTTTTGCATCAACATAAAATAAGTAACCAAACCAGATTTACTGTTCGTTGACTAAAGTCGCGCTTTTTTTGTTGGCAATCTGTGACTTTTTTTAACGCAACGATTATGTGACTTTTTGTGAATTTACCTACAAAAACAAATTTTGTTATCAACGCATTAAAATTTTTCTAATTCTTTTTTTTTAACAAAAAGTCGTCAAGAGGACGAACATCGATCTAGTAGGCTGTTACGGTTGTCACAACATAAAAACCAATCAAGATTTAATTTTTATTTCGAAACCTCTTTCTGCCTTTTTTGCAACATTGATAAGAAAAAATCCAAGAAAGCATTTAACAACATTTCTTAATAAATAAAATATAAAATCTTTTGCAAACCTTTTTTCAAAAATTTAAATAACTAATCATTGTATTGCACAGCCTTTTCCTAATAATCTAACAATTGAAAACAAAACTTAAAATCAAAAAAAACTGAAATTAAACTCTTAATATGTAGTAACAGTCAGAGAAAGCCATCGGGAAAAGTAATGCTTCACGGTAGTATTCTAAGGAATGGGAACGCAAGTTTTATTGGCTTAATCAAGACAAAGAAACAAAGGGGGTTTTTGCATTACCTGATAATATTTTCTGAAACGACTCTTCTATGTGAAAGTCAGAATACATGATAAAAAAAGTTGCCGGACCTAATAACAGTGTGACGGTTTAATAAATTTAATTTCTGTCAAAATATTGAACACCTAAAACAAAAAAAAACAAAAATTTTTTATTTTTCTTTTCGAAACTGTAAAACAAGCAACAATACTCTTCACTTTTTCCGACTCCCTATTTAATTTTTTTTAAACACATTAGAGAAGAAATAATTAAAATTTGAAGAATTTCGTTTTCATTAACAAAGTATTCCTTTAAAGATCTGCCCACATTCAAAAGCAAAAAATATAAATAATTTAAATATTGAAACATTAATTTTAAATGTGTGTTGATTTGCATGTTTTGTTATTGGCATTGTCAGTGTCTTACCACTTTGCTGTTGGTATACGTTGCCGTAAAGTCTCTAAACTAAAACAAAAATGATGTTGAGGAAAAAGCAAAAATCACTTAAGCGCCTGGAATACTAAACAGCTCTTAATTAGACTTTGGGTGATTAATGTCGCATTCGGTTACGATTTCTTAAGAATTAAACAAACAGATTACGTTCTAAGGTGACAAATCTTGATCTTCTTGAACGATTGGTTTAAGCTTTTTTTTTTTCTTATGTACTTTTTAGCTGTGTGATGGGTTTTGACAAAAAAGCAACAAAAGCTCTGTTGGTAAAGCAGACCCAGCAATAGTATATAAAAAAACACAAAACAACACAAGAAGAGTTGTAAACGTTTTCGGCGAATTTCCATTTAAATAAAATGTACAGGAAACACATGACTGTTATCGTTATGATCAAGCCACCCATGATTCGTGGTATTTTGATAAAAGAAAAAAACTTTAGTTTTTATGATGCATTAAAATCTTTTTAAAAAACTAAGCTGGCGACAAGGTCTGGTATTAAACATTTTTATTGCATTTCATAAATTGTATTTAATTATTTTGTTTTAATTGGTGCTTGCATTTATTATTGATTCGTTTTTAAGTGGTTTCAAGTCTCAAAATTTGAGTTTTCGACTGTATAAACAAAATGCTTCAAATATATATTTTTTTATGTAAAAACTTTTCTCTCGTTTAGTAACAGAAAAATAGGAAAAAAAAAACGAAAAAAAAAAAACAATAAATGGTTGGACAAAAAGGCGCAGTAACTATTAAAGACAAAATAAGACAATAAAAGGTTTGAATTGTTCTTATTTACCTTGGTATCGTTGTTAGGCTTAAAGGAAACAAACGTTTCAGCAACAAAGATATGTGTAAACTGAAGAACAAGGGCATGTTAGGGGAATCTTCTGCAGCCTTAGTGCGAGCCTTATGAATCGGGTTAAAAAATTGTGTTAAAAATAAGAAATTGGCTTAAAAAAATGGATTCACCGTGATTCAAATAAATCCAATCGCTCCATCTGAAAATATCAGCGATGTTTTGAATTGAATGGATGAACCTGTTTTCAATAAGAGGTTGATTTGAACTAGTTGAATGAGTTTTCGGTTACGAACCTTTAATAAACTTTTTTTTTACACATTTTGAACACATTTCAGTCTGTATTGCGAAATATACGTCTGAGTGAAAGTCATTATCCATTTATCATTTATAATCTACATTTTTTAGTTTCTTGTTTGTTGTAAATCTCCCTTTGTGTATAGAAAATTTGACTAAAAAAACCTTCCAGTAAAGTCTTTAGGTATTAAATTAAAATTGTTAAATTTTTTTTATGTTGCCTATTAGAAAACCATTAGAGTGATTTGCTCTAAACGTTAGCAGTAACTAAGAAAATTTCTCAATTGTGGGGAATTTGTTATATAAGACCAGTTTCACTTCTTGAAACTGATAGCCGCAGTGACCGCAATGTTCTGATGTTATACACAAAAGAAGACTTACAAAAATCTGTCTTTAAAAAGTTTAAAGAAGAAAAACGGTCCGAAAGGAAGCCAGATGTTACTAAAAATTCAAAGATTAAAAATCACCGACAAATTGAAGGCTATTTTAGACCAGCGATGTTCTGAGGTTGAAATAAAGACTGCAGCACAGAAACTTTGGTATTAACGCTCTGCAAAATTAATTTCAAGGACTGAGTAGCACATGGGCATGTATATGGATTACTCGTTCTATAAGAAAATATGAAATAAAACTTGTTCAGACCAGCTAAATAATGAGAAAAGTTAAACAAAAAGCTACAGGCGGCTTGGATCTTATTTAGGATTTAACACCGGCATCCAACACGACAGACGGTAGCATTTAGAGACGAGCATCGAAAAATAATGTGAAAGATATATATTTTAATGTAACCAGCATGAGGCACAAAACGTAAAGCTTACGCACTACATAAGGGGCTTTTATATATAAAAGTAAATTTCAAAACTATTCAAAAAACAAATCTGTTATAAACGCGACCATGGCAACAAAGTCAAAAGCAGTTTTTAAAACCATAGCGTTTTTTGCAAAGTTCGATAGTCTTATTCAAGAATATTTTCAGAACATTTAATTTTAAGAGGGCGTTTATTTTTTGTAGTGGCAACTTTAAAGTCATAATTGAGTTTTATTATGTTTTCTGTTTTTGAATAAACAAAAAATTTCTTTATCATAAAATGATTCATTTTATTTCTAAGAAATAAAAAGTTTTTAACTCAACCAGACTACAACAACCTTCACTAGGTCATATTAAAATTATTTAGTTTTTTTATTTTTCTATCACACAGTGATATTAATTATCTGGCTATAAAATCATGTTTACGGTATGAAGGCATAGAGAAATAAAATAATTTAAAGTAATTTGAGATCATTAAAATGTTGTACATTTTGCACACAACTAACTTCTTTTATACATAAATAAAATACACTGTACCCGAGCAAAATTAAATATAAAAAAACAAAATAAATAAAGAAAAAAAATAAAAAGTTTTGAATGTCATACCTGTAGACAATAACAAGAAAAAATATATAAATATTTTTAACTGTTATATGAGTAAGGCAATTTGTCACTTGTTTAAAAAACACTTTGTTATAAAACTAAAACTCATACAGTGGCTTGGGAAAAATTAGTTCCAAGAAATTGTACCGGAATTCTGTTGAAAACACGAGCTGATTATTTTTTATTTCTTTTTGAATTATTTGAATGTAATAACACATTTTTTACACATATTAGCAAAGTAGCTTTAAATTTCAAAACTCAAGTAATGCAGCAAAATGTTATTCGCGATTGTTCGACCAAAGTCAGCATTAAAAAGTTTTTTATTTTATTAAAACGTTGACGAAATTTTGCAAAATTCAGCAAAATATTTTTTTTAACAGTTCAGTTTTATGTGATTTTTTTATGCAGGTGCATGACAATGATTGTTATTTAAGAGACTAGCTCAACTAAAGGTTTGAATTGGATTTTTTTCTTATTTTAACTAAAAAAAACTCTCTTGTTTCTTCTCTAAATATGATATAATGAGAAAATTTATTTCTAAGAAATTTTAAAAGACACATAAAGTCTTATTTTATTTTCGTTATAATTGCCATTGTGTTTTTACTAGCAAATTATTAAAAAAAAATTTGGTGTGTATAGGATTTACCGCTATTTAAAATAAAAAATGGTAACGAAAATACAATCAGTTTATTCACCCTCTCCGTTTAACTGTGTATATTTTTTAGATAATCAGTACAAGATGTTTACAGTCCATGTTCATAGTTGTCTATCGCCGCTTTGCTGTTGTTGTATTTGCTTTAATCTATAAGTCATGCCAAGTAAAAAATGGTTTTTTGCTAAAAAATAAAATTTTACAATTAAAAAATAAACTACAAAAATTGGAATATTAGCAACACAACAACAACAATAATAATTAAAAATATGTCACCAAGCATTAGTATACATTAAGAAAAATATATAAATTTTTTAAAATAAACAAATGTATGCTGATCGAACAAACAATCTTCAAAAGTCCAAAAAGCTAAATGCCTATGATATAAAAATAAAATAAATTCACAAATCCAAATTTATTTAAGATTAAAAAAACTAAAAATTTACAAATGAACGATAATTCTCGAAGGCAAAATATTGCTCAAAATGCAAATTAAAAAAAAATATTCGCAAATTTGAATTTCTAAGCTCCACAACAAGCGAAACTTCGCAAAAATTTTAAATTTAACGATTAAAACATTAAGTCGTATCCTTCAACAAATCCAAAAACTGAAGAATTTTTAAAGTAAGGATTTCGATAAAATTTTATTAAAAAAACAGAAATTTCTGCAAAATTAAAAAAAAATTGACATAAACACAAGTTACCAATCCACTTTATTGAATTCTATTGAATAACTCATACATCAGTAAAACCAGGTTAATAAGGAATATTTATAACTATTTTTGTTATTATACAATATGTACCGCTATAATAATGGTCGCTATTTTTTAATGCATTATTAGTTAAAATAAATATTTTCCATGTTTTGCGAATCTTAGGGATTTCAAAAAACTTGTTTGTTTAAAATTTATTAAAAAACATATTAAAATAATGTTAAAAATGTCATGCCATCATTTTTTGATTTGGAATATTTTTGTGGCATATTTCTTATAACTATATTTTATACAACAATAACTACATAAATTCCGCAGATTAAAAAAAAAACAACTTACTAAAACATTATATTCTTCATGTTAGCAAACAGTTGTTTATTATGCCAAAAACAATACTGCTTCAACACAATGCACAGTGTGTACAATACCAACATTAGCGATAGCAGGTACGAGTTTACAGCTTGTAAAGTACTATTCGAATTTCATAGTCCGTGATAAGAAAAAAGTTTTGCCCCAATGAAGGTATTTATCTAAAAAAGTTATGTAACAAAAATATGGACTTGTCGAATCCGATGGACCCTTTACCATATACGAGGGCTGCTATATATATTTCTGGCCTGGCAACACTGAGTGCTGCCAAGTGCAATCTTACATTTCCATTGCAAAGTTTGTCATTTTTAAGCATAATCGTACTCAAAACGTTTTGACGTACGACCATTATTTATGTTGTTTACAGTGACTTGAAAAAATTAATATAGAAAAAAAATGGAATTAACTCGTGAACATTTTCGTGCCATCATTTTTTACAACTTTCGACGTGGATTATCACGACAAAAGTGCATTGATGAACTTAAATCTTTGTATGGCGATGAAGCACCATCCTATAGCACTGTGAAAAATTTGTATAATAAATTTAATCGTGGCCAAAGCTCGCTCAAAGACGAATTCTGTGAAGGTCGTCCATAAACGGCTGTTGTGCCAGAGAACATTGATGCCGTGCGTGAACTCATAATGCAAGATCGATATGCGACATACCGAAAGATAGAGACATCCTTGGACATTTCTTCCACCAGCATACATTCGATACTGCATGAACACCTGGCCGTAAAAAAGGTTTGTTCTCGTTGGATCCCGCCCAATTTGAAAGTCGCTCAAAAAAAGGCTCGTGTCGATTGGTGCAAAGAAATTTTGCAAAAATACGATTGCGGTGCTTCAAAAGACGTTTCTAAGATCGTCACAGGTGACGAATCATGGATCTATGCGTATGAGCCTGAAACGAAACAACAATTGACCGTGTGGGTCTTCAAAGGCGAGCAAAATCCAACGAAAGTTGTTCATGGAGGAAGCACGTCGAAGCAAAAAGAAAACAAATATAGAGGTGAAGGAATTTAAAAAATTAAAAAAAAAATACATAAAATGCCATCAGATCTTAAACTTAGTTACACCCTTTTTTCAATTTTTTTAGTGAAGGGTATAAAAAAGGAATGAACACAAAACCGCGAAATTAAATTACTTTCAATCTCATCGGGATGAATGTCCAAGGTTATTTGCTAAGAAAAAAAATCAATTTCTTATTAAAAACCACGATTCCCATTTATAATATCTATGCCGGCTTAAACAATTTTTTTTTTGAATATATACGACCTTTTGCTTAGCACAATGGTATTTTTATATATGTTTTGTCCAAAACTGGCTTAGATAAATCAACTTTACCCAGTCGACAGCCTTTGGTGTATGCAAAACCAGCTACGCTTGGGGTGAATGGTATATACTCTCAAGCTTATCGACAAAGAGATAAAAAAGACATTCTTTTGATATGGTAACAACAACAACCATATTATGTTCCTTTTAACTATATACATTAGTGATAAACAAACTGTTGTTGTGTTAGTGTTTAGTTACGATAAACAAATTCTTGTGTAATCAGAACATGACAAAAAACGAACAGTTATTCCGGAAACGCTAACGGTAAATTTATTAAGGAGTATTTTTATTCCAAAGAATAAGAAATGAAAATTAATTAAAAAAATATCAATAAAAAAAGTTTCTTACATGTCAACTGAAAACAATTTAATATTTTTTTGATTATAATAATTATTTGTGTTAAAATGTGTCCATATTTTAAACATAATTATTATAATATTTAAGAGTGTTAGTAAAACGCTGATTTGACCGTAATCATAAAATTGAATGTTTTTCTAAAATTACGATTTTCTCAACCATGTTTTGACTTTGCGTACCACGTAGATAACCATTATGCGGAGCCTTAAAAGTTCATTTGAAATCCATCGTTAAAAGTGTGTTATAAATTAGCTTTGATTCTGATTCTATAACACTCTTGCGTAGGGGGCGTATCTTCAAGATTTTGCCGAAATGTGCTTCAAGATCACGTTTTTGAGTACCTGGAAAACCAGATTCTGCAACAGTTGAATTTAGGAGTAAAAAAGGTTATTTTTAAAGTCAAATGTCATGCCTTAATCGGAATCTTTAATCGATTTATATGTAAAAAACTTGCCAGAAAATATTTCCTGCTCAAGTTGGTTCAATTGGCAGAAGCCGGCGAAATAAACAGTAAAAAGTTCAGAATAAGTAAACACACCAACAATTATTATGATTATCGGTGTCACTGTGCATGATGATTCCATTTATTCTTTAAGCCAAAGGGATGCGATCAATTAGTGCTTTAGTTCCATTCACTTGTGCCAAAATGCTCAGTTAGCTGAGCGAATAGAGTAAAACAACTAAAAGAGCATTTAAAATGCAAAGCACGTACAACGTGTGTGTCCTGACATTGTTTTTCACATTGTTTTAGCTTTGAAGAGAGAGTATTTAAAAGCCAAAACGAATTTATACTGTACCATTCCATTTAGCGCACCACAACATTTAACAAACAGCAGGACGTAACAGCATCTGCAGTTAAAAATCGATTTATTTTTGGACATCGTTTTGAACATTCCTTCTCATAGCAGTCATAAATGCGCGACTTACAAAATGTTTGACAAAATATGAATTCATAAATTCAATTTATGAAGACAGCACCAAAGTCCATAAACACATTATTAAGTCATCATTTACGAAAATCAAAGAAAAAAAAATTATTCCATCAACAAAGATAAAGTTGAAGAAATACTGACAAACAACTGTAATACAGCAAATGACATTCGTGAGATTTTTTATCCCAAACATAGATGTTGTTTTGAAACAAAGCATTGAGTTTTTGCAAAATTCATGCTCCATCATATTTATAGTTGTCTTCTTTAATTCGTTGCTGTTAAATGTTTTGCTTTTTATGTTGCTAAATCGCGTATTGTCTTTGCGTCCAAGTCGACAACATTAGTGATTGTGTACAACATGTTTTAATAAAGAAAAATTATGAATTTTTAAGTAGGTGTCCAAAATATAAAAAAAAAATCAAAAATAGTTGTTAAAATTATGAGTGCAGAGATGGAGCTACACAAATTTAAAAAAGGGACAATTAAGACATGTCACTATTTTGTTTATGCAAAACAATCAACTCAATAACCCAGTCTATACATTTTAACTCGGAGACATAAACTTTCTTTAGGATTATAAAAATGCTCAGATATTTTTTGCATTTAAGATAACTTATTTTTGAAAATTATTATTCGAACCATTTCCCAATAATAGGAAATTTTTTTAATTAAGTTCACGTATATTTAAATTTCCAAATTATTATTTTACACCAAGAACCACAAGGAAAACTTGCAGTGCATAGGTTTATAAATAGAATTTATGTATTTTTCGTCACTTGTGATTGGGGTTTTGGTTTCCCGAAATTTTTCATTTCCCGGGAAACAAGAAAAAAATTATATGAATTCTGGGATTCCCCGGTATTTCCGAAAAAGAAGCAATTCTTGAAGAAAACAAGTTTTTTTAATCAATTAATATTAAAAAATCCATAGTTTTATTAAAACATAAACAAACAATAAAAGTAACTGCCAAATAATAGTAATAACAGCTTATAAAATTTAAATTCAATTTAGGTGACAAAACATACAAACATGTAGATTTGTACTTCATAGCGAGAGATAATAGAGGTCAAAAATACTTAAAAAGTATTTTACTAATTAGTTTGTTTAAGATATGATTTTATAACTGTTTGTGCGTTTAACAATTTTCTACATATTCTGTTTCTTTTAAATTTCCCAGCAGTCAAAAAAAGTGTTTTACTTTCCACAGAGGTAGCTGTTGCTGTCAACAATGTGTTAAAGAGATTGTAAATGTTCATTGTTCAAAAGTTAGTGGCTTCAAATAACTCAAATTCCTTTCCAAACAAATTAGTAAGCTTTTGTTTTATACTCGTATCTAATGTAGTAGAATTTTCTCGAAATGAGATATTTTAAAATTTTATTTTTTACAACCAAAATATTTAAAAAACAATCTGTGTATTTTTTAAAAGTGTTATCATTCTTATGCTCCCGTTTTCCGGGAATTTAGCCAAAATTTTCCTGGGAATTTGTGGATAGCTTTTTCCGAAAATTTCCTCCAGGGAATTCTCGTCTCCCAAACCCTATTTGTGACTTTAAAACAAATAAACATATACTTACGTATCTGTTACTACGTTTATACGCAACCTATTTGCAAATAAAAATTATTTCGAATTATTTATTTCACCGTTTATAGGGCAAAAATGCTTTCGACATTTTAGTGTTACCGAATAGCAAGTTTATGTTTAACTGGTAAAATGTCTACAGAAAACATTTGAGCATTTTATAATCATACCTTCCAAAACATTTCGCGCTTAATTTTGTATATTCATAAAATATAATTATGAAAATGAAAAATATAATAATGAAAAAATTTATATAAGGCCTAATAGGCAAAATCACTTAAACAGAAAAAATCTGGCAGCACTCAACACCTTATTTGCAAATAGTGCCGTTAATCAGGAATTGCTTTTGTAAGTAAGCTATTCGCAAATAATGAATCAATTCACAGTTTATGCGGAAAAGTTTTCTATTCACAATATTGTTATTTGCGAATAAGACGCGCAAATAAACGTAGTATGTAAAAACAAAACTTAAAGTAATATGTTGCTTAATCTCTTAACTCCAAAAAAAGGTGAGCTGAATATGTTGTCCCTTTGACCACCAACAAGTGTGGTATATCTCAATATAGTGAGAGAAGGAAGAGAGTTCTTGTGAAGCTGTGGTAAAACATAACATTGATTATCAGGAGTTCATCTAGAGTCCCAAAATATTGTGGTATGAATGGCTACGGAAGTTTCTTAAACTCCATATTTATTAAACAATTAGTTGTGTAAAAAAATCAAGCCAGAGCAGAAAAAACTTGTGTTTGAAGTCAAAACGAAGAAATATTAACAAAACTAAATATGCAGCATACGTTTATTGACACTTTTGGAAGCAGCAAAATAGGGATGTAGGGATACGCCATTTCGCTGATCTAATACCGTGATTCCGATTCCGATACTGATACGCAAATTAATATTGAGCTAAAGTAAAAATTAACAAAACTCAAGTAGAGTTATTCTTCTATTATACAAAATAACAGTGTTTATTAATGAGCCATTCAAATCATCAAAATTTTCAATACATTTCAGTTTCTAAATTTCAAATTTTTAAACTACAAAACGTCTCCAATATTTATGATTTCTGCAAAATAAGCGAATGCATTCTGTTTAGATTGGCTCAAGATTTAAAACTGATGTTAATGAGATTTAAAAGTCAACGAATTGAGTTTGAGATCATGTTGAAATTAAATTAAAATTATAAAAACAACATTGCAAAAGATTTATATTTAAAATTGATATTAATAAGATTTTTGTTTAAAAAACAAAGTGTTCTCAAATTTTGCGGAGATAGAGCATTTCTCAAATCCGTTTGAAGCACACCTGTAGTGGAAAATAGTCTCTCAGATGCACAGAACTCATTTGATTTTTATATTCTGCTTTTAATATGTTATTTCTCACAGTTGTAATGCAAAAACAAAAAGAATTGAAAATTAAATATTTTGTTCAAGAAACTCTAAAGAAAATAAAGTAGTATTGGCGTATCGACAGTAAAATATCGCCGATATCGACAAATTTGAAAACCAGAAATATCGAAGGAACTTAACTAAAAAACCAACAAAAATCCATTTTTTTCTTTGCTTCTCTAGGTAACAGCTGAAACTAAAACAATTTAATTTTATTTAATTTGTTTCTCTGCAAATATTACGAGTTTCAGCATTAACGAAAACAAAAATTAAGTAAAACACCGTTTTTATTAAAATAACTAATAAATTACTTTAAACGACAAAGCAAGTATAATACTATAAAGGGGTATAATACGCAACAGATTCAGCAATTGAAGGAAAAACAGAAATCCATTTAATTACGGCTTTTAATCTTGCACCTTATAGAATCGGAAGCCCTGTACGTTATTGCGAAGAAGTTAGTGTATCCGCAATAAGTGGTATTTTGGTGTGGTTTGGACCATTTTTTCGATTATGATATTGAAATTTTCAGTTCAGCCAACGACGAGTGCTACAGGATCATGGTTAAGGTTTCTTGTGGACTCAAATGTAAGTTATGAATGCAAATAACTCTTGGTTTTAGCAGTACACTGTAGCATTTCACATAGCTCATCAAACAATCTATATTCGTGATATAAAGTTCATTATTTGTGTTGTCAGCTGTTTTGGCGGTATCAATTGGCTACTTCACAACTGCGATTTGACACCCTTAATGCTAATTGGCTTAATATTTTAGATTTCACCTTTTTTTTGAGTGTCAATAATCTCAAAAATTTCTGATTTAAATGTTAAAAAATAACACTTTGTGAGAGCTTACGTGTTATCTGAGCGATAATAAATAAATAATAAAGCGAAATAAAGTCGTCTTTAGGAATCCTCAACTGTCCACGCCTCTGATTCTTTAGAAGTCGAAATTGCGATCCAGCAAAATCAAGAAAAAATGTCATCAAACAATTTTCTTTTGATCTTTATATGAACAAGACAACAGTCAATTACGAAATATGAATTAATATAAAAAACGAAAGAAAAACAATATTGGAAATCAATAGAACGAGTACTAAAGTTACGCATAAGCATTAAAGCGTAACTGCTACAGAACTGTTTGCTTTTACAAAAAAGTTTTATTTTAAGTGAAATAAATGTCGTCAAAATATATAAAACCAAAAAATACACACAAGCAGTCATGATGCACTGCAGAATGGTAGTACTGGCGCCATGGTTTTTGCTTTATGGTCAACTCATAAATTCATAACTATAAAATTTTTAAATTGTCAGTTTTATTGGCTTAAAACGTCATGTTTGTATACGTTGTCATAACGCAGAACGACTATAATTTTAGAAAAAAGCAACAATCTTAACAATTAATGCGACATATAATTTTTAGTTTTGTTCTCAACTTTCAGTAATCATTGGTATTCAAAAGAATTGATAAGTCATAAAACACACAGATTTCATTACTTAGTTTTCGAACTGAAAAAGTCTTTGTCTGCACCACTGTTAAAATCTTTTTAAAACAAAAGATCCAAAAATATTTGACTTTTATTACTGTAAACAACAAGAAAAATATAAAAACAAAATATATAAAAAACACAAACCAAAAGTAATAAATATAAAAACGTTTTGTTTTATCATTTTGATTAGATAACAAATTGTTTTTTAATTCTTTATGACCTTTAAAAACCTCTATTGTATTAATGTAGAATCTTAAATTTCAAAGATAGTTCTCTGCTCCAGTATTGCTTTAAAACTTTGATTCTTTCCTTAACTACTTTTATTAGTTTTTCAAATTTAGTAACTTATTTTTGCCAAAGCTTTTGAAGGAATGCAAATAAATTAAGATATAAAATAAAGATTTTGAAAAGCATTCCTGATTAATTTATTTAAAAAACACACCTAAATATTTGGACATAAAAACGTTTAACTGTCATGAGCATCAAAGTTTAAAAAAATTTACATCAAGTTAAACTATTTAATCGATAAAATATTTCGTAAGACAATAAACAGCTCTTATTTTTATTTTATTTTTTATTTATGGATTTTGGCATTTCAGTTAAAGTTATGTTTTTATTTGTCTTAACCAGTTTTTTATATTAAAACTGAGTGCAAACAGAAATACAAAAAAAAAAGACTAGTAAGAATCTACCGAATCTGTACAGAACAAATTAAAGTTCAAATCTTCCTAAGCAAAAGTTTTTATATTGCGTTAGAAGCAAAGTCCAAACTACTTTTAATTTTTAACAAGAAATTTGCAAAAAAAAAGTATTTCAATTGCTAAGTCTAATAGTTTTTTTCTAATCAGATTTCGTATTTTTTGCTGAAAAAACACACTAAATAGGGAAGTAAAAATATATTTATTGCAAGGCGGTACTGTGCAACAGGCCTGTAGGAAGTCAATTGCTTTTGTAATCAGTTACATATGCGATTATATGTAACTGTGACTGGAACTTTTCGACTCAAATATTTGTTATTGTAAATGAGGTTTTCCCAATTACTCATTACATTATATTTTGTAATTGAAAAAATCAAAAATACAATTACTTGTAATTTTCATTTAAAAAATTTAAATTAAAATTACATGTAAAAACAAAACAACGAAATGAGAGATTAAATTGAATTTATGTATACAGATGATGTCAGATATAAGGAATTTTACCTTTTTGCAGGAACTTTGTTTTTAAACTTTGAAACGTGCGAAAAAAGAACAGATTTTCCATTTTAACCCTTTCGCTCCTATGTATCCATATGGTTACAGTCAACTTTGAGGGCGTCCCACAGCTTCGATTTGATAATACTGGTTGAAATTTTAACCAGCTATGATTTTTTTAAGTCTTGGCTGAATTGATTTTTTTACATGGTTTTCAAATTTGTCAAAAATATATCAATTTATGTTTTATTTTTTTATTTCTTGAAAAAAATTTTTTTTTTGGATCTTAAATTACATATACTTTCGGATACATTCTTAGTAAATAAGTGAATCGTAGATCAAGACAAACATTTGTTGCGTTGATTTAAATTTTTATTTTCTCATTTAAGGATTGGTATAATCGCCAGGAATTTTTTTTAAATTTTATGTATCCATATGGATACAGACTTGAGTTGTGTATATAAAGCAGGAAGAAAGTAACAAACTAAACCATTTTACTGTTGATGCTGTTGTAATGCAGACGTAAACTTTAGTTCTGTTAAGTTATAAGGCGAAACATTAAAAATGCCTAGAAAAATAAAAGATTCTTAGATTGGAAGAATGTTTACGTTTTTTCAGATTCAGATGTTTCCGATACAGACGAACCGGATCAATCTGAAATTGTTAATGACCTTTTTGAAGCTTTTGATAATAACAGAGGTTTTTTTAATACAAAAGCTATCCCGTGAAGGGGCGTACGAAATCAATATTTATGAGATAGATGTTCATGATGATGAAGATGATGAGGATGATTAGGTTGATAGTGGCACAGGTACTAAGAGTATTAGTTGTTTGAATGAGGGTGATTATAATGTTGTTGAGATTGTAGGAGAAGGGGCATGTGTAGTAGAAGCCGGACGCTCAGGTGAAGAGACGTACGTAGGAGGAGAAACAGAGGAAAATAGTATCCCAATTCAAATAAATAATATTATAATAAAAAAATGGATGAATTTCGTTGTAAAAAAGATTCTTCGGAGGCCAATTTTACTTAAGAGTACCCTAAAAAAATTGTTAAATTACCAGTTCAGTATTTCTTAGAGTACTTTACTGAAAACATCTTTGATGAAATCGTATCATAAACGAACCACGGTTCAATTTCAAACAATGGTTCATCTGTCAATATGACCAAAGAAGAACTGTTGAAAGTCTTAAGTTTGGAAATATTTAGTGGCACCACTGGTTATCCACGCCTAGATATGTACTGGGCAATTAACCCTGTAATACCATCGTTTCCAAAAAAATATGTCTAGAAGTAGATTCCACTTATTACGTAACAATTTAAAATTTACAACAGAATCGACAGGTAATGACAAGCTGTACAAGGTACGGCCTTTAATAAATATGTTTCTTAAAAAATCCTATTCTATTCCAAAAGATGAAAATCTTTGCGTCGATGAGATGATGGTTCCATTTAAAAGAAGAACTACTATGAAGCAGTATAAAGCCCATCAGATGGGGAATAAAATTTTTTTGTCTATGTAGCTCAAAAGGAATGGTTTACAATATTGAGATTTATCAGGGAAAAAGGTGGCGCAAAGTTAGGGTTTTGCTCCAATATTGTAGTTCACCTTTTAAAGACAATTCCAGAAGGAAAAAATGATAAAATCTATTTTGATAATTATTTTTCCACTCTTAATTTAGTATTCAATTTACGTCAACGAGGAATTTGGGCAACAGGTACAATTAGAGGAAATAGACATGGTAAAATAAATTTTAAATCTGATAAGGAGTTAAAAAAGGAAGGCCGTGGAAGCTTCGACTACCTTGTAGAAAGATCCAATAATATATTTCTCCTGAGATGGTTGGATGGCGGGATTGTCCAAATGGTGTCATCAATCCATGGACATGAGCCCCATCAACTTGTACGCCGATTTAATACAGAAGAGAAGAAAAGTGTGGAAATAATACAGCCAAATATAATAAATCAATATAACAAGAACATGGGTGGCGTTGATAAGATGGATTTTCTGCTTTCTTTGTACAGAATCTCCATTAGATCTCGAAAGTGGACGCTTAAGATATTTGAACACCTCGTTGACCTAGCAATTTGGAATTCGTGGTTGGAATATAGAATAGATCATGAAGGCAATAACTGTACAAAGAAACATGCGGATTTGCTAAGCTTTCGTAATGATGTTGCGAATGAACTTTTAGTTCTTTTTGATGTACAGGCTTGTTCTCGGAAACGAGTACGCCCAGCGTTGTCTTTAAATGAGAAAATTCCCGAAAGTCCATCGACTTCAAAGAAAATACAAAATATACTCCACCGCTATCTGTTCGATATGATGGGAATCAGCATTGGCCAGAACATACGGAAGATAAAGGCAGATGCAAATTTCAAGAATGTAAGGGACAAACGAGATATAAGTGCTCAAAATGCGATACTTTCTTATGCATTCTAAACGGACCCAGGAACTGCTTCAAGGATTTTCATTACATTTCAAATAAATAAGCTTGTAGTAAGTACTCGTATATGAATATTTTTTTATTTCAGTTTCAGCTTTATTAAAATTTTTATGTGAATTTTTATATGTTTTAATTAAGTTTATGTAAAGTTTTAGTTTTATGCTTGTTTTTTATTAAAAAAATTTATTCTTATATAAAAAAAAAATTAAAAACTTAAAAGAAATAAAAAAATTCTATATATGAAGGAAAAACTAAATTCTTGCATTTTGATTTACCATTAGTGAATTTTGTATCCATATGGATACATTCCAAAAAAACACATTTAAGGTATTAATTTTTACAAACCGGTTGCTGAATGTTGTTCCCGGACTTAATAATAGTATAAATCCAAGAAATCGGAATTTTTCATCCATCCAGTAAAAACTTGTAGTGAAAGGGTTAACAAAATGTCGGAAATTTTTTAAATTTTCAGTGTTTTGCTTAAATACTCAATAGTTTTTTTTATTGGTTCGAATTCAAAATGTTTAGCATTTTAAACTTATTTGAAGACAACCTCTGCAATTAAAATTTTACCAATCTAGTTTCATTAAAAAAAAAAAATGTGAACACGTATTTACGTATTTTTTTGCAGAAAAAACTCAAACTTTTAGTTTTTATTTAATTTTTGTGGTAATTTTTTTGCACATTTTACGGCATTTACACTATGCAATTTTTCATGAAAGTAGCAAAAAAATCTTTGTTTTTTTTGGTGAAGCGAGAGGGGTAAGCAATATGGTGTTGCTTGAATTTACTGGGAATGGTACTTATGTTTATTTTTAAATAACGCATGTCGCAAAACAAATTTTCACCAAATTCCTCAAAAAACCGCATATTGTAAATCTGAACTCTTAGATATTTCTAATCGTTTTTTTTTTTTCTTTTTTGGTTCTGAAAATAAAAAATACTATTTCATTAAAATTATTTAGTTGATAGCATAGGGAAAATTTTGTGAACGTAATGAAAAAAGAAATTTTTTTTGAGATGCAGGGATTTTAAAATCATGATCTGACATCACTACATGAAACTAATTAAACCATTTAGAGAGAAAATCCCAACTCTAGCAACAAAACAGTTGCCTGGTAGAAAGTAAATTCTATCGAAGCGACCTTTTATATAACCTGCTTTCAATTAAAGTCGCATTAAGCGGCCGACTTAAAAAAAGAAGGGAGTTATCAATTCGTCTGAATGTAGCTTTTTATGTTTGTGTCAGCCATTTCTGAAATGATTTTGAACAATTGTTCTTTATTGACCTGTATAGTTCTGTTATCTGCACGGTTTTAGATCAACAGTTGAAAATTAGATAGAATATCGACTACTATAACCATTTAATAACAAGTACAAATATTTTAAATTATAGCTTAAAGGGTGCTCAAATAATACATTTAATTTGATGTATATGGTCATACAAAGTTTTAGATAGACTTTTGAAATTTCACTTAGTTCGCTATAAAAACAAGTATTAGATTTGGATATGACACCCTTGTCTCAATATTTGATGTATTTTAAAGTATGTGACCAAACTTTAAACGGGTTTAGACAGACAGCTTAAACTTACAAGGCATCAGTGTTACTATGTTTGCTATAACAAATTACTATTTGTACAATTTGAATTAAGAACCGTTTTATAACCGTTTTATAGTAGACAAAATGTCTACTATTTTCTCTGATATAATAAGAAGTATAAAGATTTAAAATTATAATATGATGTATATGTACAATATGTTGAACAGTTTAAGACAGACGGTTGCAAATTAAAATAACCTTAATCGCTAAGTACGCTAGAACAAATATAAAATTGGAATTCTAAAATTAAAAAGTGCCCCTACTTCTGATGGTTAATTATAATAAGTTCAGCCCTTCTAGACCACTATCCTAGTGGGAAAAGACAAACACAGTAAACATTTTTCATTTAAAATAATCCACATTATGCCTTAAATAAAATAAAAGCTAATCATTTTAAGGGGCATAATAAATTCCTGAAATGTTTAACGTATTTTTTTTTTCAAATTATTAACAAAATAATAATAAATCATATTTATAATTACCCCAATCATAACCAAACACACCAATTTGTCATAATATAGACACATTAATTTATTTGATTTAACAAATCATAAAAATTGTTGAAAGTATCAAATAACTTCTAATAATTAAAAATTAAAAAAATAAATAACTTCAACGAAGGGGATACCACTGAGAAAGTGATCATAAGCAGTTTTGTGTTAAGAGAAAAAACATAAATATTTTGATTAACGATGCGATTAAGAAAATGAAAGCAACCAAAATAAAAAACTCTTCGTTTACACTCAGCTCTATTTTCAACTTCATTAAATAAGTCAAAACATGGATGCGCAACATTTAAATTAATTTTATTTTTAACCCAAATCCTAAAAACATAAAACAAAATAAAAAAGAATAAAGAATAAATGAATGGGCCGCCTGGGGATTTCAAATTGATCGGCAGAAGGCATTTAATCGATGAGGCACAGCATAAAGAGAGGGGAAAGAAAACGTTGCATTGAATATAAATAAATTAAAACTGATTTTATGCTTCATTAAGTATTCAAAAAAACATTAAGGAAAAAAGCTGCGAATAGAATAAACTTCACATAAAAGAACCCACATCAAATAAATTCACTTGAACTAAATAAACGAACGAACTATTGCAACGAATTGCTTACACCACTATTCACACAATTCCTTCAATCAGACTAAGACTGTAAGTTATTTTGTTATAATTGCCTGTTTGTTGATGTTGTTGTAAAGCAACATTTAGAAAATATCAATGAAAGTGTAAAGAGCACCACAACAGTAATCGAATTGATATGAAGATCATCGTTAGCACCCATCACTACCACCACTACCATCACAATCACCATTTAATGACTTAAAAAGTAAACGAATTTTAAATTGATCACTGTTTCATTAAAATTAGTGAAACGTTTTCATTTAGATATCCTAACCTGGTATGATTTTGCTTTAAGCTTTTGGAGGCTTGCTGTGAAAATGCTAGCGGCCACGTTTTGCACAGCATGAGTAGCTGTGATTTGACACCACTTATGACAGCTTCTTCAATATTATATTAAACAAGTAAAGGCAACACATTGCGCAAATGGTGTACAATTTATTAGGCCTATCTTTACAGCCAACATGTGCAAGGAACAGAGCACCACACTTTTGTAGGTAGTGATTAAATTATGGAAAGCACAAGAAAATTAAATACCATTGAATTACTCTGACAGCATCATACTCTATAATTGAGCTAAATATTTAAGAACTTGTATTAAATATTAAACCAAAAAATAAAATTGTTCGATTAAATGGACTTATAAAATATAATTGAAGGAGATTTGACGACCATGAGCAGCATCGGGACATCTTTGAGCAGATAATTGAACATCAGCGACTGGTTATCAATATTTTATGCAAACCCAACTTCGCTTCGTTAATCGTTCAAATTTTTCCATTCGAGGTTAATAGAATCAATAGTTTATTGCTGGAAAACAATTTAGTTGACCATGTGTCCCTGTGTGATGAGAATTTGTGGTGAGGCATCAATGGATCATACATTTTTTAAGGTAAAACTGATTTAGTTTGAGTGACATTGGTGCTGACTGCTGGCCGGATTTGTTAGAATTTGGAATATTTAAAACGTATTTTTATGATGCTTTCATGTTCAGAAGAGACACAGATGATAATGCAGTGAATCAAAGTTAAGCATCTCGATTATATTTTTACTGCACTCAACGTATTCCTCACATTCTAAGCAACAAATGGCTTCATAAAATAGAATTTGAGCTTATTTCCCAAGCTTTAAGTCCGACCAACAGAACTTATAGGAATCGGTGCTTAACTGCCGGTAGGACTTACGAAATAACTTTCTCCAGTAAAGACTTCAACGTGTGTACCTACGTTGGCGTTGTTCAAGAAAACTAGTTCAACAGTAAATAATTTGACTCTCTAATAAGAAGCCACCCAAATAGTAATAGTGAAGAAGTAAGTAGGCATGTGTGCCGTCACGCAATGGGAAATTGTGCAAAAATCTATCTGTTATTCCTAAACTGTCTTTATTTTACTTTTAAGTCGTTTTTATTTTAAAATAAAATAAAAAATTAAATAAAAAACAATAATAAAAGCTTTCTAATAAAAAATTTGCGCTTAACTAAGTAAAAACTTTTTTGTTATTTGGATTTTTGTTTAAAAAAACGATCGCTATTGTATAATGAATGCATTAAGTTTTACAAAAAACTGAAATGAAAGCTACAAATTAGGATTAACATGGTTTGATATATTAACAAAATATATCCACTCCGGAAGGGTAATTTATATGAAAATATTTCACAAAAAATTACAGTTCGAATTTGTTTTTTCCTTGGTTTTAAATCTAAAAAATCAGAAGGATTGATATACCCGACAAGCGCCAATTATATTTGCGTGCCGCCTATGTAGTGAGTTTTGTGTAGAGTAAATTAAGACCTTAGTCCGCCTACACCTTCTTAGGAAACATATAAAATAAAATCAGTTTTAATTTCATAACTTTTTGAGTACTTAAATCTCTCATAATGTTGTTTTATTTTATATACTCACTTCACATACCTTGATGTAGTAGTGCGCTAAGACCGTGGGGAAATTTAAGATTTACATGCCCATGTTAATGATCGCATTCATACGTTTCAAATGTACGACTAATAAAAGGTAAAATATCTCGTAGCTGCACATAATTAAGTCAAAACAAAGTGTCAAAGCAAAGTTTGCTTCAAAAATAATTTTAAATATCAAATGTTTGGTTGTTAGCATTCGTACAATACAATACATTATTACAAATAAACACATTCAAATTCAAGTGATAAAATTTATTTTTGTAGCAAGAGAAATTGTGTTTTGTGGTAATTTGAACTTAATGTTTATGTTTTTGCTAATAACATAATTTTTGTTTAATTGTTAATAAGAATCGGAGGAATTTGTTTACATAACACATGGCAAACAAAGACATTTGCGTAAAAAATAAAACGCCAAGCCCGTGTTAGTGTCTATTGACATTTAATGATTTTTGTTTCATTGACGACAGTTTTACGACAAATGTTTATTGATGTGCGTGTGTTGAAGAGCATATCCAGCGTTGGAACAAAAGTGCTAAGAGTAGGTAAAAAAAAACGTTGACGAAAATAGATAAAATTGAACAAATTACAAATTTTTTGATAGCAGCGTATCTTAAAAAATTCATTGGAAATTAATTTACAAAATTCAGCATAACCGGAGTAGTTGTAAATACGAGGTTGTAATTTTCTGGTCCTAATTTTTGAAAGTTCCGGATATTTCAAAAGAAATAAAATTTGCCAAATATTTGTCAAAATAAAGATTTTTTATTTAAATTCTTTAATTGTCTTTTTGCGACATTCAAAAGTATAAAAAAATTGTAATATTATACAACTGATGTACCACAGTAAATGACCTTTACTGGTCGCTATCTTATACTTGGCTAACGTTTTAATTTTAAGTAAATTTATTGGATATTCAACCTTTAACAAAAAAATTAATCTCTATTTATATTTTTACATAAGAATGTCGTCGGCTCTTCATGTCTTAAGCATTTTTTTTAAAACGCAGTATTTCCTGAAAGATCTCTTTAAAACCTTTTAAATGATACCTTGAAAAATGTAGTTTACTGTCATACTCTTCTATGAAAAGTTTACAGGCCCATAACTCGGAAAATATGGGCGAGCGCCAATTTTTCACTTGATGTCTTTTTTTTTTTGTTAATATTTAGTTCTCTAGCACTTATATATGTGTTTTTGATTGGAACTTCTTCACTAAAATAGATTTGTTCCAAATGATATGGAAAAATTAGAGGCAGACGTGTTGGTTTGTCCGCTGTCTCGAAGAACATGAACCGATCTTGCTGATTTTAAATTTCAATATTTTCAAAACCATGTCTGATCTGATTGCCATATTTGTATTTTTAGCTCATCTAGTGCCTTGGCAAAGTTAATTTCAACATTAACATGGACAGATGGACAGACGGACATCGCTATGGATAAGTACTCAGAATGTATATATTTTATGCGCTCGGAAATGGATATTACAAAAATAACTAACAAAATACCAAACTTTGATATGTCCTTTTTCCACCTGTGGTAAAGAATATTAAAAGCTATAAAGGTACGCCTCTTTTAACTTTTTTAAATTTATTTGTAGTTATTTACTTAGTCAATAGAATATAATCCTTAATGATTAGTAAACAGATATGTGCCTAAAATTAGTTGCAAAACAGGAGTTAATTAAGTAAAACATCATATGTCCGGTGTGCCCTCGTAAAATGTCTACGAGTTTTTCTAAAGCGAGAATTTTAAAGATAGAATTTACAGCTAATATTACATTTGAGAGTAGGCAGTTTTATTAATGCCAAGCTACTAGAATAAAACAGAAAATTTAGTTAGAAATTCTAACGAAAGCCACATAACCACAATAACAAAAAATGATTTTGCACAGATTCCGTTCAATTGTTATAAATGCTACAATAAAAACTATATAAGCTATAAACTATACAACTTATGCATATTCAAAAATAGGTTGGACTATTGATATGTAAAGATACTTTATTATGCGTGGATAAGCAAAACTTTAAGCCCACTGCTTTATAGCACTAGTAATTAACTTAGGATCTAGCAGCTTTCCAAGGTAAACAAAAGAATCAAAAAATTCCAACTGATGACCTACGAACGAATTCTTAGCAGCAATAAATTTATTTTATTATTAAAGTCCATCAAATCTAAATATTTTTTGACCTTTATAATTTTCTTTATTCTTTTCTTATTAATTAAGCACTAGGTCAGGTTATAAAAATATTGTTTTTTTATTTATTTTTTTCAATAGGGATCTTCAGGAAGCAGGAAAATTATTAAAACTACATATATGTTTTTAAATAAAAATTATAAATTCATTTGAAAAAATTTGTCAAACTAACTCAAAAAATTTTCAAAAAAAAAAAAAAGACAAAAAATTCTTAAACATACATATCAAAAATTTCAATACTCAAAATACATTAAAATTTTTAAAATTTTCAAAAAATTTAAAATATACAAAAAAAAACAATATGTAACATATACAAACACAAAAAGTTTATTTGCTAAAAATGTCACAAACAATTAAGTTAGATTCATTGAAACGTTTACTATTTTTTATGAACTAAATGTCTATAACACTGCGCAACATTATCAGTATCTTCACTATCATTTGTATAATACGTTAGACATGTCCCATTTTTGTATTCTATCTTTTGTGTTACTAAATAATCTGTTTAAAGTATTGAAAGTTTTGTGAGCCATTTTATATTTTTCCGAATCAAAAATTTTTGCTTTTTCTATCCTTTCTGCTATTTCTGGTACAAAAACTTTTGTTTCTGTCACACTTTTTGTGGTACATTCTCTTCCGTACCCAAGTTCTATATTGTTTTTTGTATATTTTAAATTTTTTGAAAATTTTAAAAATTTGAATGTATTTTGAGTATTGAAATTTTTTATCTGTATGTTTATGTTAACATGTTTGAATTTTTTGTCTTCTTTTTTTTTGAAAATTTTTTGAGTTAGTTTGACAAATTTTTTCAAATGAATTTATAATTTGTACTTGAAAACACATAATTTTAATAATTTTTCTGTTTCCTGAAGATGCCACCCAACGGTGTGGCGAAATATTGAAAAAATAAATAAAAAAATAACAATATTTTTTTATTATATTTGTATATTTTATTCGACCTTTTATTATGTAACAATTTGTTTTTATCTTCGGGCGCAAGGTCACTATTTTTTATTTAAAAAAAACTCTTTTTATGTTTTATTAAATAACAATTAAAAATATTGCTTTTATTTATTTATTCAACATTTCGGACTCCTTCAGTGCCCTTCTTCAGGAATTTAAGTAAAGACGTCAATCACTCAAACTCTTAAAGGTCAGATTAAATAATTAATTTTTTTTTAATTTAGCTCCATCATACTGTGACTACACCATAAAACGAAGTTATAAAAATCACGTGGAAGATGAATCTGTTTTACAAAATATTTAAATGATCACAAAGTTTTCACATCATTCGTGTACATCAATATTTTTAAGGAGTTAATAACTGTAGGTTGATGGATTAAAAAAAGCGAAAATGTCAGTGCTCCATATGTATTTAGATATTTTATTATAAGAGTCGAATTATATAAGATCTTTAAAATATATCTTGGTTAGAAAAATTGATGGTTAACTTTATTATACGCTTTGCTGCATTTCGTATAGACAGTGCCGTTATTTTGCCAATCTAACAGACATTAGGCCAAAAATTAAATTTAAGAAAATAAAAATTTAATAACGCAGACTAAAAAGTTGTATGTAGTGTAGTGAATATACTTACTATTTATTTATATTAATTTTTAGAATTATTTTATTTTAAAGTTTAACGATAAAAAATTTCGTTTAAAGTTAAAAAAATAATTTTATTTTTGATTTTTTTGTGAAACTAAATATGAATAGGTTTTAAAAGTCCAGACAGTCGCAATCATTAAAAGATTTAAGTCACTTTAAAGTTTAAGATTTCGACTTTTATACATCTTGCGATTTTTTTAATTTTTACAACTTTTCTGTTTTTGATCATTTTGCATAAGTAGATACGAGTTAAGACTTTTTTTCCCAGTCATAAAGTGTTTGATTATTGATCATTGTATAATCATACTGCAAGTAGATTAATAACTTGTTTAAAGATTTTGAATGTGAAGAAAAAAGGATTTCGGAGTGAATTAGGGCTAATAGTGGATGATACGAAACTGGACTTGCAAACATCAACGATGTTAAAATGACGGCAGAAAAGTTTTCTTCCAATCCTAAATTAGCTGCAGAAAAAACTGTAATTGGTTGGATTTGATTTTATCTACCAAATCAAAGTTATATTTAAAGTAATATAAAGTGGTTACAAAATGTATTTGTAGATTATTGCTGCGACACTGAAAAATTGTACGTTATTCGATATGAATGGCATGCTATGACGCATAAAATGCACAAGATTTTATAACATGGAGCAACTGGCATTGTTGACTATGTAACCATTATCAGAAAAAGCGCTTTCAGGCTTGGAAGAGGTCTTTAAAGAAACAGAAGAGGAAGAGGAAGTGGAAAAAGAAGAAGAAAAGAAAAGTTGTTTTAAATAAAATTTGTTGTGACTATTATAATCAGTTGTTATTATAAATAAATTATATATTTTCAAATAAATAAATTACAAAAAATTATTTTTATAAATATTTTTGGCTGGTGGTATTGATTAGCATTGGAAAGATATCTTAACCTCGACGTAACAGCTTTGAAATAAATATATTACGGACGTAATACAAAAAATAATAAAAAAAAATCACGAGAATATTTCGGGGGTCAGATTGAAGGGGTTCTTGCGCCTGCCCAAAAAATTTAATTTTTATGTTTTTTGACGTGTGTATTTGATATCTTTACTTACTTTCATAATTTTAAAATGAGTTGGTTTTAAAATGCGAGTTTATAATAAGTTACAAAAATGATTATGATTTCATCTTTCATTCTTTGAATGGCATAGAAGCAATAAACTCTATAGTGGAGTAGTATCGATCTTTAGGCAGTACAAGAGACTCCGAATGAATAATTTTGCAATCACCAACTTCATAAACAAACGCCAAGTCAAGCAAAATTTTGGCAAATGCTCATTCATTTAAGAAATAATCATAACGGCACAAAATATCGCGGGTTGGGTATATTTTTCCATGAAAAAGATTGCAAATTTAAATTTCCAACAACATAAAAATATTCATTTGAATCAAAAAGTAAAGCAAGAAAGGGACTTTGCTTGAACATGTTTAAAATAAAGAGAACTATCAGATTCCGGGGAAATATTTTTTTTCTATTTAACAACAACAATCACAATAATTTTAGATGGATAAAAGCAAGATAAAAAAACTGAACCTCATCGAACATGGCGATTGAGTCTATAAATTTACTATTTGTTGTTGTCGTTAGCATTAAAAACGACATCATTAAGCCAGGCTTTGGTGAAAATAAGTATATCTTAGCTATTTTAACTTTCTTTCGCAACATTAACAGACTTTATATATGGGCACACCAGTAAAACCAGTAAACAAAAATTAATTTGCAGTAATAGCAAAATATATATTTCCATTGCAAGTTTACTGCTACTGCAAAGTGCTCACTTATGTCAGTTATTTGGAAGTGCGCCTCAAACTTAAATTTAGAGAAAATTCAACATTTTAATAAAAAGGGGGATTTGACTTTCTTAGTCGTTCACTAAGTATGTAAGATACAAATAAAAATTGTTAGCTTAATTATATTAAAGATTTTATAGGCCATTAGAACATAAGAAATGTAGTAATAGATAATAAAAAATTTTCATGCAATAGCTGAAAATAATTTATCTTTAATCAAAATTAATCAAAAATAAGGAAACTTCTAAGAAATTGTGGTGCTCGTCGCACTTACTTGTCATTTGATCAAAAGAATTGAATCTTAAATTTTTTAAGCATTAATTTTCATTTTGTTTGTGTTAAAATCAATAGTAAAATAAATTTAAATTTAATTGGAAATATATAGTGTCGTGCTGTTGTAGAATAAATGATAATGTGCTTAAAAAAATAAAATAAAAAGTATAAGTGTATTAAAAAATGTATATAGGAATGGGACCCTTACAACTCACGCTCGTTTAAAACTGTTTGTCTTGATGAAAGCAAAAAATATATATATA
The DNA here is from genome assembly GCA_937654795.1 of Cistogaster globosa. NCBI lineage: Eukaryota > Metazoa > Arthropoda > Insecta > Diptera > Tachinidae > Cistogaster > Cistogaster globosa. The sequence goes on along the minus strand of OW569405.1, from coordinate 61,706,440 downwards.
TATATATCAGAGTTAGTTGTTTTATGCTATTGCTGCTGTTAAAAGTGTTGATTGGTTGGCTTCTTAATTTAAGAAAACATATAAAATAATATTTAAGGCCGCTGCTGTTGTCGCTGCTGACGCTGAGTTTGTTGCCATAGAGTCAGACGACACACAAACAGCAATAATTGTATAAGAATTCATTTAAAACATACAACACCATCTTGGTACAAGACAACATTGATTTTAACATAAGTGTGAATTACAAACGTAAGCAAAATATATGTGAAGCGCCTTATACTCCTGCAAAGCTTCAACACTGAATGTATAATTTCATATCTCAACTTTACAATCTTTTAAAGAAGCAGAAGACAAAACAACAGTTTCCAAAAAAAAGGCAAAAATAAGAAACAAAGTTTTTTTTACTTGTCTACATGGTACAACACCATCATCATCATTCAATAATTCAATTGCTGTTTTTTTTTTGTTAAAAACACAAAACACTAAACAACGTTTCAAATTTTACCATCATCATCGTCATCACTGCCAGCCTGCTTCTCATCAGCTCTATCATCTTTAAAACAACGCCAACAACTAATACAAGCAACAACAACAACCGTATATTAAAACAAACATACCAAAACATCCATTCAGCCGTTCATATCCACCCACATTTATACTTGTTTTATTCACCAAATGAAAAAAAAAACCAAAAGAAAAAAAGTTCGACAGCAAAACACGAACTGCTACAAGTTGTTAACTTAAACATGCGCATGCGCTTACAACTTACACGAAATCCTTATTCCTTAAAGTTTATTGTATGACTGACTACGTACATGATTGTAGCAGCAACAACATACGACCGACTACACGTACTCACATGTACAATACTCTCCAAAGCGTATACTAAGGCAATACTTGAAGGCATTTAAATTAACTTACGAAGACGAATAAGACTTTGTCAAATTTGTTAAATTGAAGTTAAAGAATTTATAACTAAAGGTGTTAGAAAAGAACTAAAAACTTTCTGACACGAACGTAACTCTAGGTAAAACCCAACTTTCAGTCAGCGCTTACAAAATGCACCTAACCCCTTGAAGAGGGTATTACTACTGACCTACTTTGAGAAAAATAATTTTTGTATTACATTTATTGATCAACTTTCTAATTTTGCCATTTAATAAAAGAGCTGCACTGTTAGCTCCTTCCTGTACTCTGTTATAACATCTGTAGAAATTTTCATAAATTTACAGGCAATAAATTCTAGGAAAAAGGTCATTCTACACTGCATAGTGGGGCAGAGTTTAATTTTCCAAGAAGGCCTCATAAAATACTTTCTTCTTTTTAAGCTCCCAGCCTTGGTACTTTAGAACATACAGGCTAAAGTCAAAATTTCGATGGAAAAATATTAAATTGAAGGAACTCCGCCCCCTCAGTTAACAATAATTATACATTCCATGGGAAGTTTTTTTCCTTAAAAAAAGACTCTCTGAAAAATGTACCCAACATTTAAAAAATACCTAAAACTTTAAAACTTCGATTTTTTTCTTATTTGAACGGTTAAGCTAAGAGACGTAACGTTTTAAAAACGTTTATAATTTTTAAAATTAAAAGTTGGTTTTTAGGTGTAATATGAACCGTAAATGGCAACACTTAAAAATTTAAAAACTGCATCTCACTATAGCTCCCTATAGAAAAAAGTAATAAATAGTCTAAGAATTATAGGTTGTCGACACAGGTAACGTAAATTGTCCTATAAAATAAAATTTTAAAATTAAAGGGTGTTTCCAAGATTAATGTTAATTGACCTATATAGCCCTATCTTTTGAACGGTTATATAAAAACACTTTATAAAACAATATATTAAATTATATATTAAAGAGTGTTAGAATAGTTAATGCAATTTGATTTTTATGTCCAAACTTTTAAACAGTATTAGACAGACGATTGTTACTAAAAAAACAAAATTACAAAGAATCTTTATGGCTTAGTCTACTAAAACGAGAAGTATAAAATTTTTATGTGGAATTAAAGGGTGTTCCAACAGTCAATGTAATTCGAAGTATGCAAACAAACTTTTGAACCAGTTTGAAACAGAGCAAATCTGTTTTGCAGTCGGTTTTTTTGCAGCACGAACTAATTCTTCTTCTTGTCGAAAGTTATTGTGTTACTTGTAATTGATTTTATATATTATTCTCATTTTTTCTACTTTTCTTATATTCTTACTGGATTTCTGCAAAATACTAAAATTAATCTTCATGAATTTATTGTTGATCTTCCCATTCTTGAGACAATACTTTCTCACTGTCACTTTTGGCAACCTTTGTTTAATCAAAAAACTGAGAAAACTGAAAGGGTCAAATGTAGACCACATGCGTGGAAGGATTTAAGGATATCCTACGATATAATATTTGAAGATTATGCTTCTTAATTAACCCTTTTATTTGTTTTTAAAATTATCATTTATATTTTTTAGGAAGTGGGAAAAAGTAGACGATGTATGCATTTACCACTAAAACATATTACAAATTATAGTAAAAAACTTACTAATATTTTAAGATGCTTATTTATCTCTTAACTAACTTCCTGAAGCTTTAAAATTTAATTGTTCAAAACTTTGGAACCTCTAAATAATTTTTTGGGAAAACTTTATTTTAGAAGAGATAATATTAAGAGCAATCTAGTAAATTTTTCATGTCAGTGTTGCAAAACAAAAAGTATAAAGAAGATCCCAATTGAAAAATATCTTGACTGTTTTTTATATTACGAGATTAATGCCTGCCAGATCGATCGTCCTCTCGACGATTGTTTGTAAATATAAATAAGGAACTTTGCAGTGCGTCGATAAAAAAAAAATTTGCTTTTGTGGGAAAACGCATAAAAAAGGAAAATTCGTAACAAAATAAAATAAATCGGAAAATTATCTGAGTTAAAAAAGTCTCACAAAAAGTCACATACCACCAAAAAAGGGTCAAATTGCGTTTTTAGTCAACGAATAATTACGCTGGTTGATGTACTTTTGTGTTCGTTTAAGGCAGTTTCAATAATGATGGATAATGTTTTTTTGTTATAAATGCGAGCTTTGTTTAGATAGAAAAAACGACGACAAGATTCTTTCGGCACTAGAATTAAAAATCTTCAATAGATTACATATTTTAGGTGAGTATCGTTTAGAATTTTATTAAGAATTAACTCAGGTCGTTCCAGACTTTAGCATCCATTAAGTTTTGATTAAAATAAATTGTTAAACAGTCTTCGTTTACTACAAATACATTTAATATGAAACTATTTTAACAAAACTTTTAATTCATACAAACTCATTCATATGTATATAACATATATTTATGTCTGTCTGTAAGCAATAATATCCTGATGCAAGTTTTGTATGTTTGTATGAGCGCCTACATTCAGAGTACCCAGAAACATTGAATGATACTTTCAGACGGATGTAGTGTTTTCTTTTTTTGCTGTTTGTTGTTTGTTTCATGTTGCTGTTGTTTGTATCTGTTAAGCAACCGTGAAAATTAAGTGTTTTGATTGTTAAAAAAAATACTCGTAACAAAAAAAAAATAAAGAAGAAAGCAAATCTAAAAAATATATATTGAAATCAGAGCCCAGTGTAAAACGTGCAAAAGATTTGTTAAGGGTTTATGCGTGATCTGTTTTCATTGTTTTTATGGTTAAACAAATCAAGAAAATTTGCAATTAAATCACTGAGTTGTTGCAGCAAAAAAACAGAAATAAAAAATAAACAAAATACTTAAAAATTTCTTGTGTTAAACAATAAAAATATTCTGACTAAAGTTATGATCCTACGCAAGGTTTTTATTGTGTTTTTTTAAGGTTCTCATCTATTGTGTTTTTGCATTTTTTGAAAGCTTTAAATTTTTCAGTACTAAATTTTTTGATGCAATAATCGTTATAAGATTTTAATGTAAAGAGATCAGGTGATAAGGAGGACTTCAAATTACCTTCTAAAAACTAACAAATGACTTAATGGCATATTAACTTACTAATTTTCGTAATATTCAGATGCGAATGGTGCAAAATGTACTGTTATATTTTGCTTACTGAAAACACAAAAATATACCAGTTTATAACACTTGATCCTCCGTTTGTTGTTGGTTGATTCTTGGAATTCACTTTTGTTTTGTTTTCTAAAGGCCAAACTATAAAACGGAGAATTTAGCTAATGAACTATCCTCCTTTTAGAAGCTATTTATCTCTGCTTAAGCAATTGAATAAGAATGCGTAACTAAAATTAGCAATTCCTGTAAAATTGAATAGAATGAATGAAGGGGATTGAAGGGCTAATTAACTAAGTAATTTAGTTACCACAATGCATAATGTACTAGCATTAACGTTACCACTTTTATTTTTGAGGGTTCGGTACCCAAAGAGTAAGAACGTCTCCCTATTGTCCTTCATTTTCATGGATAACAGCTGATTCCAAAACTGAATTAAATACCTTCATAAAAATTATTTCGTAGGATAAAATTTAACAAAATAATTAATAGTCAAAAGACTTATTAGGAGAAGTTCTGGGGCTACTTAAAAAATTTAAAAAAACACATTTTATGTACTCTGACAGAATATTTATCGTCAAATCTGAATAGTAAATTAGCGTCACTTGCCAAAATTTCTAGTAGGACTTTCATATTCTTGTGTCTCAACATTCATTAAATAAGAATTGTATTCAATCAAGATTCAATTAAGAAATAAACAACAAATAATTCCAGCGGAGAGAAGTAATTTTTCAATTAAATTTGCCAAGTATGAGTTGGATTGGCATACAAGGAAGGGGTTTCACATCATGTATGGTCCGCTCTTTTGCCATACACACACATCAAAATCTAATCCATTGAAACACTTTTCTAATTTAAACTTAATAATTAATTCATATTGATTTTATAGAATGCACATAATCTGTATGAATCTTACAGATTAACTTGTAACAGTTTAAAAAGATTAGGCCATAAACTTGTGCGTAATGCTTCAATAGGCACACCCTTTAATTTGTAGCGAAATTAGCGCTACATTCTCTTCCAATTTTTAACTTTATTTAAGTATTTTTTGTTGTACAGAAATGATGTCGTTAACAAAAGGAAAATGTCTATAGTCCAGATATAATTAAATATTTTTAAGCGGACTCTGTACATTTATTTTACCAAAATACAATCCAAGAGTGCGATTACATCCAGCCACATACGTAAGATATGTCTCCGCAGTAAAAATGAAAAACACATTTGGCCAAAGAGTTTCTGTTCAAACGGAAATACGAGAAGCTTTGATAAAGAACACATTGTAAATAATAACAAACCATTGGAATGGTATTTTATGGGAAAACTAGAAAACGACTTCGCAAATAAAAACTAACGCCAAGAACAGGCAGAACAGTAACGTAATTTTAGAATTTTTAAAATCAAGGGTTGAGTGTAACGCAAATGGTCTACATTGCTTCGAAGCTAAAAAGTTCTGTTACAGAACATGATAAAATTATGTAAATAAATTGCAATAAAAAATAAAAAACATGTTATGTGCAATCCAGAAACAAATATGTCATATTACCAGAAGATCATGTTTTATCTGCATCAAATGTTCAGTATTAGACAATTATAAAGATTTTACATTTTGTAATTTTTTTAAATTATAAAGCTAAAAAATGTAATTTTGAGTTATTTTCTTAATTAGAATATGTGCTTAAAATCCTGTTGAACTTGTGTCCACTCTTAGTTGAAAACTTGACTAGTGACTGAATCAAAAAAGGAACGATCTTTAATCCGCTTAAATTTTTTATATTTGTGCCCGCCAAACTTAGTCATTTCTGAACCCATTTTAAATTGAATCAAGTTGCAAAATAAAACAAAAAGTATGAAAATAATATAAGAAATCAAGGGGTGTTTCCATAGGTAATGTAATTTGATATAAATGTAGAATTATCATTTGAAATGTTACAGGTAAAGAATTGGGATTTAAACAAAGGGTTTATTATTTATTATTTTGTATTCGATTTTCTTTTGCAAGAATTCTTTATTTATCTCATTTAATCTTGTTTCAATTGAAATCCCTAAGAAACTTGGATATTATTCGTGTTGAATCATTTACTGTCTAGTTAATTTACCAAGAGAAATCAAAATTTTCCTAAACCGGCGCAGAGAAAAATCTTAATGGCCTTAAACTTAAAAAAGGTTTATTTATGTGTTTATTCAAACACCTTTTTATTTATGTAGCTTAATTGTAAAACGGTTAATAAAAGGTTTTTTTTAGTCTTGAACTTTTTTAACTTGTTAAGCTGTTTTAAAAACATACTAAGAAAAGAGATTTATTTTGTCTGATTTGGCTTAAGCATGTTTTATAGGAACATGTTAATGTTGAGCCAAAATGTTTATTTAGGTGTCTGGCATAAAATATATCGGCACTCGAAATCCAATTAATCAAAGTCGCGACAACTTCTGTCACCAATTGTTCTCAGTTCCCTCAATTTTTGTCTTGTGGAAGATAATTTTTTTTCGTTTCATTGCGTGAACGCGAAAGATCACACAATAAGGATCAAAAGAAACAAAAAAAAAAGTGTTGCACAGAAATAAATACAAAAAACAATCTACAAGCAGCAAAGTGTCAACATTTTTAAGCGGATATAAGTAGAAAATTGTTTGCCAAATCCAAGCTGTTTTTAGAGTTTTTTGTTCTCATATTAATGCTTCTGGAATGAAATCTTTTCAATGAAATATTTTATTTCAGGTTTCATTGAACATTGTTACTGAAAAAACAAAAACTCAAAATAAAACAATACATCAATCGTTATTGATAAAAACAAGAAACTAAAGCTTGAAATTTATGTTAAATTGGTTTTTGATTTTGAAATTAATCAAAACAATTGACCACCATGCTGAGACATGCCTTCTTATGTATAAATTCAGTAATGCTTTATTTAGCTTTGGGTCAAAATAAATTGTGTAAACATTTAAACATTTTTAAATTATAAAATCAAAAACACAAGCTCAAGAAAAGCGAAAAGTGTTCATATATTTTTTACCACTAACTTTTGTTAATGGTAAATAAACGTTCCTTTTTATTGTAAATAAACCGCAGATAATTCTAAGGAGACAATGTTAATTCTATTATTCGCATAACAAACAGAGCCTTTGTCCTTGCAGTCTTAGGCAATAACCGAAAATGTGCTTTACAGTTTTAGTTTCCTCTCGGAAACCTACAATCTTTTCTGTAGAGTTTTGAAGACTTTTTTTAAGTTTCCAATTATTAGCTAAATATTAACAAATTTATTAGTTAAAAATATTTTTGCAAAATGGAATAAAACTGTTTTTTAAAATATAGATTTGCTTTCAGTCCATCGATAAACAACTGATATTTTTATTTCTTAAGCTACCAGTTGCAAATAAAAACTTTTAGTTTTAACATAAGAAAAACATTGAAGACAAGAAAAATATAATAATGCACACACACAGTACAGAGCACATTTCGCATAAATCACCCAAAACAACACCTATTTGATTTTTGAAGACAATGCAAATTATTTACACGACTATGAATGGTCCTTACATCGGCATGGAACCTACGTACGATCATCAACGTTTAACATCAACATCATATCGTTACAGTCTGACTTAACAGCTTTGTCGTCATCATCATCACTATCAGTGGAGAGACATAATCTTCCAACACATATTCAATACGAATGCATTCATCATTTTAGATACAAACACATTTTTTTGTAAGGCTGCACCACCAAGACGCACTTCGTACATCGTATGTTCAAAATATACATACTTACATATTTTATATGTATACTTGTGTATATTAAGATTCTGACTATTGATTTTCCTTTTACAATTTATTTACAAAATATTTTAATTAAAAATATCTTAGTTAAAACTCATATGTTGTTTGTTTTGCTTATTTTGTGCGAGCGAATATTTAATTTATATTCATTGTGATGTTTTTTATTATTTATTATTATTTGTTGCTTTTAAAAAATCCTGAATAGAGAGAAAAATTATAAATTTTTTTTTAATAGTAAATGATATTTGTAGAAACAATTAATTGGAATTCATTAAATGTGCCATCGCCTTCAGGGTGATTTTTCTGTGCTGCTATATAAATGAAAAATATATGAAAAAATACTTAGCAGCACATTTTTAAATCAAATGTAATATGAATGTTTAGTATAAAGCGAAAACGTCCTTCATTTCCTTATTTTCATGGTGTGACTTATTTTGGGACTTGTGATATAATTATTAAATAAAATTTTGCAGAAAACCGACTTCAAAACAGATTTTATCAAAATAAAATTACATTAACTATTGGGAGCCTCTTATATTCCATCTTCAATTTTTATACTTTTTCAAGAGCTTGACAATATACATCAAATTACAACAACTATAGGGGAACCCTTTACTTTATGTACTTGTAACACTCTTAGCAATCAGGTTCTTTGTAAATTTCAACCGTCTGTATATAACAACAACAGTTTGACCATATATATCAGACAATATCCACTATTGTAATACCCTTTAATTTATAATTTATTTATTTATACTTCTTGTTTTTCGTTCTATCTAATTTCAAAAGATACGGCCACATAGGTCAAATTACATTAATTTTCTCAATACCCTTTAATTTCCAAATCAAAATTATATACCTTTTGTTATAGCGGACTTAGCAATACAGGCTCATTGTAAATTTCAAGAGTGTATCTACTACTGTTCAAAAGTACAATCATTACATCAAATTAAATCAACTATTATGACACCCTTTAATTTATAATTTTAAATATTAATAGTTGTTGTTATAACGGTCATAGCAATCGACTTTCATTTCGATTTGCAAGCGTTTATTTTTAACGGTTCAAATAATAAGCCCATGTAGGTAAATTAACGTCACCTATGGGGACACTCTTTGGGAGCAATAATAATACGCATTTGTTTAATTTACAGAAGTGCGCTTTACGGTTCATAATACACCTAAATATCATATATGTGGTATGGGGGCACCCTTTAATTTTTAAGACTTATAACTGTTTATAAAACGGGACCAATTTGTAAGCATCTCCTTTCTAATTAAAAAAATCAAAATCGATCCAAAAATGGCTGCGTTATGGAGGCACAAGTATAAAAAAAAGCCACATTCAGTCGAATTGATAACCTCCTTCTTTTTTAAAGTCGGTTAAAAATAGGGACGTTCAGGGAGGCATATATATGCAGTAAATTGCACAGCAGTTATCTTTAAACATTTTTCTTTGTGATGGAGAAAGACTTGATAGTGTTTTTTTAAACAAAAGAGAGCTTCAAAGTATAAATGCTTAGACTAAAGTGAAATTACAAAATCAAAATTGATTTTAAATTTCGGAGTATTAATATTTTAATCAAAAAACTAAACGATTCGTGCCAACGAAGGTTTTGTTTTAAACCTCAAACAATTTTGTTTTAATGCAAAAGTGTTTGCATAAACAGAGTGTTGATGCGGTTCATTAATTTAATCATGTGTATAATTTTTTAATTTGTTGTTGAATGTTGCCTGTAAATTATAATTTTTTTGCGAGCGTTATTTCGTTTAAAAATGATTGCAAGCAAAATTATGAACTGTTTAATTAAGCGTATTTATAAATGCGCACGTGCTGATTCGTTTGCCACATTTTGTTTTAAGATTTCTTTTCTTGAGCCGAAAGTATTTTTGTCATTATTATTATTATTTGCTTTTGAAAATTTCGTGTGAATTTAATTGTATTTAAGTATCTAATTAAGAGATCAAAGCAAAAATGATTTCTTTGGGGGATCTAGCCGATCGCTATATTATTCTTATTATTGCGATTATTTGATGTCGCATATTTAGTAATTTTCTGTTGAATTGCAAAGATGTAAGAGAGTATGCAGCTTTTTAAGGTGATGACGAAATAAGTAAAACAAAACAAAAATACACATTGTAAAGTGACAAAAACAAAGTGAAGAAATTTGACTTCCTGTCTAAAATTTATATGAATTCTCACAGGATTAAATAATCGGCAAAAGTTTTTTAAGCAAATCAAAAAAAAAAAAAAAAGAACAACAAATTCGACTTAAAATAAACAAGCGCTGCTACTTTCTTTCCTTATGCTTCATACAGTTTACTTTAGATATTTAATTACTCAATCATAATTTCTCTTGAATTTATTGCAGCTCAATGCCAAAAAAATCTTTAGTCATTAAAATTTATTTTTGCCACTAATAATTTCTGCAATTTTAAGCCAAGAAAAGGAAGGTGGAATCCAAGCCCTATCTTCTTTTTCTATCTTCCGTTTTGTGTATATCGCTGTAAAAAGAGTTTCCACGCTTAACTACTTAGCTTTTCAATAAAAAAAACTAAAATTTAATAAATCTACGCCTATGGATACAATATGGAACGAATGTGGTAAGCTGTCTGCGTAAAGCTAACCAGTTTGCTTACAAAAATGACCAACAGGCACCCACATTTTGCAAGTGGAATGTGAGTTATAAAAAACCGCAGCTGTTTAAGTTACGATAAAGTGTTAAATAGGAGCAGTTATTAATGCATAAATAGTAAAGATCCCTAAACGATGTAGAAAATACATCGAATATGGTTCAGAAATGCTGGGCATCCTTATGTAGAATATGGAGTTTTCGACACGTATCTCTAGTTTTTGTTCACGTTAATAAGCAAACAAATTTTAGCGAATTTTGCAGCACTTGTTTAAAAGTCATGTAACAACAACATTTCTGAAACATGTAGCTGTATCAATCAAAATAACCTATTTTCAGACAGTTACGTCACATCTGCTGTTTAAACGACAAATCTTTTATTTTTTTCGGAAATGTATTCCGGATCTTAAAACACCCGGACACTGTTGCACTAATTTGTCACTATTTACAAACAAAATATTGAACAATAAAATCCTGGCTAAAAGATTCATATATCAATCAAACCTTAATCATATCCCTTAGACGACGTATCTACGGGTAGTTTAATACTTAATAGTAACATCCATGTGAAAAGTGAGGATGGATTCCAAATTAATAAAAGAATGTGCTCTAAAGCTCAATAATTATATAGATAAAAAACATATTGTATTTAGAGGGAACAAAAGACGATTACATTTTGCAAATCACAACCCAGAATAGCTCCACAGAATGATGTGATGAAGACCGCGATCTCGCAATGGTAGATTTCAAGGTTATAGAAAAGGTTAGGAGACAAATCCAGATTTGAATGGTGCTAAAAGAACTTGTAGGCAGCAATGGTACTTAGACATGACCGAAGTACAATGAACGGGGTAAAATTGCCTTGGTGACAGGACATCGCATCTGATGGTTGTTGGCTCCGTCTAAGAAAAGGTGAGCTAGCTGGGATCACCTTGTGCCAATTTTCTGCATTAGGTGTGGGGATGCCCGACACTAGCATATCAAATGCGGATACCGTAAGCAACCTCAGTCTACAAGAAAAACTTTATGATAATCGATGAAGTTGACAATTATAAATGTACAAATCACTAATCTGGGTTGACTTGGAACTCAGCAATGAAGAACAGAGTCGATATTCTTCATCGAATAATGTTAAGAAACAAAAGTGGGTCACAAAATAGTCAAAAAATTGCGATCTGAATCCGTTTCCCTCACTTAACAATGCACAACCCATTTTAAAGTAGATACGAGGAGTTTATGACTTAATTTAGTCTTATCAACGAAAATTTTGTTTGTTGTATTTTTCAATTTGAAATAAAGGCAGCATAGTGTAAGTTGAATAAGAAATACTAGGAATATTATCAGAGAACATAATCGTTGATTTTTTAATTCGTTACTGAAGATATAAAAATTTGGTTTAGATTGAAAATTTTTTTGTCTTTAAATGAGCATAAAGAATTGGAGAATTTTTTTATTTCGTTCTTATATGCTGCCGATTGAATAAATTTGTTTCATTATGCTTAAACAACAGCAATCCCTTGACAAAAAAAAAACTGTTGATTCACTAGTTGTGCTGCATATTGGATTTTCCCATTTAAAACAAATATTCCAATTAACATTTTAATAAGCAAACAAACATATGAAAACTAAAGACAAGTAAATTATAATATCCATAAGATAAATATTTCCAACGATTCTCAAAATAAAAAACTTAAAGTCAACAATCAAAAATTCATTTGCATTTAAGACAAACAGAAATTAATGTTCTGAATGAAACTAAAGGGGAACGAACGAAAATGTAAGAAAATGATAATTACAATTAATTAACACTGTAGAAACACTGATTTAGCATAATTTGTGGCAAACACTTAATGTATAAGACTTCATACACAAACATTCAAGACTTTGAACAACAACAGAAATCTACACACATTCATAAAACACAAGTATTTAATTCATTAATTCAAGTTCCAGATCGCTTAAGACGGAAACATAATGCCACCTCATCATTATCGTTGTAATCGACATACGGACACGTCTGAGTGAGTTGCCATATACAACAGTAACAATAACAAAAACTACTGCTGAACACCATCGCCACCAACAGCAAGAGCAACAACAAAATCGAAAAACAAAAAATTTAAAAAGAGCTTAACATGTCAATATAAGCATAAGCAAGTAAAGAAGACAAAGCTTCTTGAACACCAACAACAACAACAACAACAAAAATAACTTCAACAAGAGGCAACAATGAAAAGTTGTCGATAAGAATAAAAAAGGTGACGTCTCAAATAACAGTAGTGCTTTTGGTGTTCTAAGCAACAACTGCATCAAAAAAAGGCGTAGCCCCCTTTTTATTTTAAATTATAACGTGTCATCATTGTTTGTTTTACCACCTTTTTGGTTTTGTCCATCCAAATACATATTTCTGAATGCATACATCTATGACTGTTAGTACGTGCGACTCTAGAAACTAAATTGCTGAACTAGCATTTGTTCGTGAAGTTTTAATAAATTCAAGTCAGATTAATAAAATATTAATGACAACGGAAAGGCAGAATTATTAAATTTTGAATAAAAAATTTCAAGGTTTATGATGCGTTTTGGTTTAATTAAAAGTTCTTTTTATTTATTTTACAGTAGCACATATTCAGAAATCCACTTCTTTAAATAACTATTCAGGTTAAAAAAAGATAAATTTGCATCTCTCTAAAATACACACAACAATAAAAAGTTGTATTTTCTAAATAATATAATTAATAATAATTATAATATTAATAATTAATGTATTTTCTTTGCTATTTTTATTCAGTTTTTTTTCGCAGCCAAAAAAGAAATTAAGTAGGGATGTATGTTTAGTAAACAAAATTCTATCGAATAACTGTTTGCTTTGCAGGTCCATATTTAATTAAATTCCATCCACTTATTAACTAAATAATAACTTTTTAACGATTTGCATGATTGGTTTTTAAACAAATTAAATTTTTTATCATTTTAATGAGCTTTAAAATTAATTAAGGTATATATCGACATGTTATTTTCTCTACGTGCCAATTGGTAGGGTTACATTTTTTTTATCATCTAGAAGCAGTTAATGTGGTAGTTACGAATCGTCAATAAGAGTCAGACCTATCTCTGAACTATTTTTATACCCTTTTACACAGGTGGAAAAGGGGTATATCTAAGTTTATTTATCATTCCGTTTGGATTTCTACAATATCCATTTCCGACACCATTAATTATATATATTCTGAGTTCTAATGCGTAGCATAGTCGATGTCTGTCTGTCCGTCCATGTTTGGATTGAAATCAAATTTGCCAAGGCACTAGATGAGCTAAAGAAAATTTAAATATGCCAATCGATCCATCAAACTACTGCTTCTCCACGTCTGCCTCTAAATTTTCTATATTATTGGAAAAAAATTTAGTTTACTGAGGTAACTTCAAGAAAAAACATGAAGTGAAAAAATTGGCGCACGCCCATATTTTTCGAGTTATGGGCTTTGAAGTTTTCACAGAAAAATAGGATTTTGCAACATGTTCTTCAAGACATCAATATGGGTATCATTTAAATGCTTCTGAAGAGATCTTTCAGAAAATACTAAAATTAAAAAAAAAAACTAACCCAATAAGTGGCAGTGACATTTTTATGCAAAATTATATAAAGCTCAAAGTCAATCGGACAAATGGCCTCTACGGGTTTACTGACATATCCAGTGTTCATTTAGCAGAATTTCGTAGCCTCATTACACGGATGCATTTTTTGACTTTTGATTTTTGACTTTGAATAGAATTCTCTGACTATTCAAACTAAAAGTTACTGCAAAAAAAGTAAACAGAGTTTTAGTTATCGTTAAAAGGTAATCTTGGTTTTTTCGTCAAAATGTCTGTCCATCAGTTACAGCTTTCCATTTCTGGAACCATAACGGGTAGACAATTTAAATTACTATTGCCTCTAAAAGACCAAATTTTAATAGGCAAAAATGTTAAGTTTGCACTGTGTTAATGCAAATATATGCGCTATATCAACAAGAAGAAAATATTAAATTTTAAATTAAAGGTTCTTTCAATTGACGTGATTTTTAATTACATGGCTTTAGAGCTTTAACCGTAGTATACACACAAAATATCTGCGAACATATATGCTGTGTCTGTTATAAGAAGAATTACACGTAATGAAATAAAGAGTATCCCGACACCAACGTGATTTTCACAACTAGGGACTTATTTTTTTAAGGTTGAACTTTAAATTTACGCAGGGTATGTACTGATAAGTCGTTTTTAAAATAAGTATAAAAAATTAAAATTAAAAAGGTGTTCCTATATACGCCTGATTTTCATAGCGTCTTATATTATATAAACCCAAAGTATATTTTACTATGTCCGTCTACTGTGAATAGTTTAAAAAACAAAATTTTAAAATTAGGAGATGAGCAATTAAAGGTGCGGAGCTCTTAGTGTTTGATCAAACTGGCGCTTGGCGACTTAACTTTAAATAATCGATATTTTGCTATCTCACCGGATAACATGACTACTCACTCAAATACAAAACTGGACAAAAATTATAATATTATTACGATTACAAAAACCGTTTGATGAAATATGCCAACCCTACTGTAATGGAATTACATAGGCCGGATAGGATATCGGATATTATAGGCTTAACATAAAATAGCAACTACCACCATTTATTATAGGTTAGTTATGGATATGGACCAAACAATTAGAAGAAGGCTAATCAAAGATAGAGAAAAATTCAAGTAAATAAAATCAATCTTAGGAATAATTTATACAAGCTGACTTTATAAAAGGAAGAGTTCGGTATTTTTTTATATATGTGTCATTTTTACACATAAATCGAAAAGAAATTTAAATAAAAATTAATGTTTACAGATTGTTCACATTGTACCATACAATACAAATGATTCTTGCATGTCTATTGAACAGCGCAAAATAATAAATAATAATAAAAAAATCAGATATGAAAGGGTGCCCCGGTAAGTGGTATTACTCGATTTCTTTGACTTTATCTCCTAATCCATTATAGTTAAACAATTAGAAATTTAAGGGTATCACCATGGGTAGGTTGATGCCAGGATGCGTAGGATATCCAGCGTTATTACAACAGAATTTGCTCTTATGAAATTAGGGAACTTGCTCCTGTAAACCTAAGTTTCAGACGCGCATCGCGCTCTGCATTAAGAGCGCTTTCCTTTGTGATAGATTGACCAGTGAAACGCATTACGCATTGCATATAAAACTCGTTTTTAAGGCGAACAGTTCGTATGTTGAGTAAACTCTCTGCAGAGCTCTTTCCTGCCACTTTCAATGTAAAAAGATTCAAATCAAATGTCTACAAGCACTACTTCCTCTATACTCCTTTCCACAACCTAATTTTCTAGTTCTGGCCAATGCCTAGTGTAAGTAGATGTCACCCCCTGAGTGCAGGTGCTTATAAAAAAAAAACATTACCAAATTAAGCATATGAAATATAAGTTCTAGGCTCGTCAAAATGGGTTGTGGGGTACTTTTAAAAGTGATAAGTCTTTATGTTAAACAACTTATGAATGAATTTAAATCACATCATAACCTAAGAAAACAATAACATGGATGAAATGACTGGTTTAATGGATGGGTGAATGCTAAGTTGTAAACTTAACTTGGCCTAAACAAACATACGTAACTGAAAACAGTAACTAAAATCCAAACTGTATTATAAAAGAGTATTTTCGTTACTATTTTTATGCATTTTTGTGTTTTGTTGTCTTATATTTGCATTTTATATTTATTTATTTGCTTCAAAGTGGTCTCCTATTTTACATATGGCATGATGAGACAAGAAACAATAAATTAAGATTTGTTATGATGATGACGACGAAATTAGTTGGAATGGTTAAGTCACTACAACATATGTTTCACATTATTGCAGTTTGTCCATTTTAATAATAGTCCTCAAAGTTCTATCAGCTACAAGTAGTAGGTAGACATCATCATCATACTTGAAATATTTGTTAAAAAAATTAACATAATAATACTCGTAGTTAAAACAGTTTTTTGTCGTTTCCGGTGCTGTCACTGTTTCTATTATATTGCAGAAAACTTCACTGCCGATACTATGATATATAAGATACTTAAAAGTATTAAATTTTTTGTGATTTGGTTAAAATTTTCATAAGAAGATGTTTTTTCAGGAGGTATGACGTTTAATTAAATTTTAAGCTAAACAAAATAAATGTCAATCATGCAACTAAATTAATCTTTTCTTTTTTTCGAAAGCACTGCTTCAATTTTACGCTACAATTATCGAAAATATGAAACGAAAACTGTTGTTTTTCTATTTCTGTTAGATCTTCCTATTGAGTTTGATAGAAACCTATAATTTACTGCCCAACTTAAAGATATTTGAGGATCAGGACTTTTTTTCGAACGTCTCCTTTCGAAAGGAAGAAGTTCAAAGAAATTGACAAATACACAGATCTCCACTGCATTTTTTAAAATTATAAGTGGAAGAACCTGGCGGAACTCAACAATTTGTTTGTGCTCTATAGGGTGCAAGAAAAAATTTTAAAAGCGAACTTCGTGTGCGAAGTGGTCAGCAAAAAGTATGTTCAAAAAGCTTTTACTTCAAAAAATTAATCGATAATATTGAGTTACTATCTGTAAACGTTAAAGCATCAGTTGCGCTTAGAGATTATCAAAATTAGATAACACAAGGAGTAGAGCAATGCAGACATCAAATTTTGCGAAATTACTTATAACTAGGATATATTCCGAACCATCAATTCGGATTCAGAAGATAACATAAAACGATCAAACAAATACACAGGATGTTGTAAAAAGAGATCTAAAAAAATATATTAATCAACACTTTTCATCGACGTTTTTTAAGCGTTTGATATGGTATGCCGACTATCAGATACTTAACTAATCAAAAGTTTATACAAAAATTCTTGCAAAAAAAAGCAACCGCCATCTATAACGATTCTTGAGCATGGCCACATCTATACATCAATTTGTACCATTATAAACAGACAGCTTAAATCTGTTCTGAAGTCGGTTTTTTAAAGAATTATTTTAATTTTAAAGTGTTGCCCTTTACGGTTCATAATACATGTGCGTTGTATGGAGAAACCCTTTATGTTTAAGATTAAGAACTCTTTTTAAAATGGAAACAATCTGTAATCATTACCTTTCAAAAAAAGAAAAATTTTTAATATTATTATACACTAGCAGACTGAATGAGTGAATACTTTCTTTGGAAAACGTTCTCATACATTTGTAAATAATTTTTCTTTCCATAAATGTTAATTAAATTAAATTAAATTAAAAAATGAACCTTAAGACGAAAAACTTAAATTTTAATTCGTTTATAATATCTACGGTACAAATCCTGTTTAGAAAAAAAAAAAATAAAAAAATACAAATAAAAAAAACAAAATCTATCCAGAAATGACTGAGTCATGGAGGCACAAACATAAAAAATCAACATTCAGTCGAATTGATTGCCTCTCAAGACACATTGTGTTTGTTGTATACATCTGATATTCCATAAACTTTTATTGACGGCACATGTTTTCTCGTCATTGACAATAGCCCCGTTTACAATCCAAACATTAAGACTGTAATGTTAAAAAATGAAGAATCAAATTTAAAGAGAAATTAAATTTAAATTTATATGTATATGTTATAACACTCTGTACAATGCCTCCCCATTCGAATAAATAATGGAGTAACTAATTAAATACATTGGGCTTGACTTAATCAGCCGTCTACATTAAAGGTCTGACTTCTTGAATATACTCTGATTGTGTAACCTTTTTATTCTTATGATATTCTGCTATGACTCAATGTCTACACTTAAAACTTCAAAGGCGAGAAAAAAATTCTGATTTCTTTATATTATGCAAAAAAAAAAAAAATCGTTTGACCTCAGAATCTAATGTTGCCATAGGTAAAAAGCTAATATCTGGAAACATGCAAATTGATACAGATCTCTCTATCAATTGCCCAACATACTAAGCCATGGTTTATTGTAGGAATGAGCGATCCCATGATTTTTAAGGAACGTCGTTACTAGTAGTCGAAATTTTTTAATAACTGTTCTTTTAATTAGTTTCCGTAATCACCGCTTGCAGTTTTTTTATTTAAGACCAGCGATATGTTTATATATGTAAAGTTTGGAAAGAAGAATAGCTGCTGTTAATAAGTTGAAGCAATACAAAAGTGCACAGCAATGATGCTTCCTTGCCTTACGAAGGAATGAAAGGTTTAGATGTACTAACATTTGTGTACAAAAAGTAAAATCAAATTTTAGTTTTTATGTACAAATATAAAAAAGTTTTTTAGGCGAAACGGTTACTTTATAAACACTATAGGGAACAATTTTTTTTTAATCACAGTGATTTATTCAAAAGTACTGAAATATCGCTCCTCTCTAGTCCATTTGACTTAACATAAAAGGCTTTGTCTTCTTGGAAGAACAGCAGAGAAGCGAAACTAAATAACTGCAGCCAGCGCTAGCTGGGCTTCAAAACTTAATGTTAAATCAAATATTCTATAAAAAAATTTTTGAAAAAAATACTAAACATTCAAAATTGCAGTATTATTAAGAACAAGTTTTTCCTTATAAGTTTCAAATTTAATTTTTTCTTCTTCTATAGGAAGTTCTTTAATAATGACTCAATCTTCGCTTCTCTCTTTGGGCGCGTATTGAAATAAATGCTTAAGGAAATATCAACAATAACTCATTTTCTATTTAATAATCCCTTTGTCAAAGATTAAACGCTACTTAATAAAATATTTGGTAGGTTCTATAAAATCAAAAACGTATCACATTTTAAAAGGTTCCCACAAGGAAAAACGGTTTATGGTCTAGAATTATTACAAAAACAATGATGAAAAGACTAAAGATTAAACAGACAATCATAATAAGAAAACGAAACAAAATTGTATCAAACTAAAAAACTAAAAGCAAAAAATAAATAAATAAAATAAAAGAAAAGAAAGAAATCTGAAGATTTTATGCCTGATTGGATTTGGGTTATTTCGAATCAAAACTCTCAACTCCACAATAAAGCGTCTACACATAGTTTGAATAATCATAATGAACCCACAAATTTCAATGTGACTATGTGTCAACGATGTCAGTATCGATAATTTTTGTAGAATATTTTTGTATCTTTTTCTCTTTCGACAATTTCAACACCAGTAGCAAACTTAAAAGACACTGTATTTTACGTTAATGGATTTGGTTGTGTGAGGTTTGATAATGTTTTTCTTTTTTCTTTTTTTTTTTTTTTTTGTATTTTATATTATTTTATTTTATTTCTTTAATCATTATTACAGATACATTTTTATACACTTTTGTTGAGTTTTCTGTTAAGTCTGATCAATTTTATGTCTTAAAATTGTGTGTAAGTATGAGTTTTAGGGTGTATCTGAGCATTTATAACAACAAGAAAAAAAAAAAAGAAAAAAAATATAAGAGAAAAAATAAATTTGTATTATTAAAACAAAATACACATTAAAATTTAAACAATAGAATTTGATTTTTATACATTGTGCTGTCCACGGGATTTAAACAGGTATTATTTTACCCTACGGTTATATCTGTCGTAATTCCGACGTCTGCTAATGCTTTGTATTGTTTGGGATTTTTATTTCTTATTAAAAAAAAGAGCTACGGCATTATTGGATCTACGCGTTGTCGTCGCTATTGTCAACTCATTTGAAATTGGATCAAAGATTTAAAGTGAAAAGCAGAGGCACATACTTTTAACGTTATTTTGTCAAATTTAACTAATCATATTGTCATTGATTTTAAATACAAGTTCAATTTGTAATATTATTAGCTATACCCGGTCTGTTGCGCTGCCCCAATACACCATATCCATTATACAACTTATTCATATAAGTTACTTGCTAAAGATTTCAGAGCTCGGGCACTCAGCATATAAGAGGAATAAAACTAAATTTAAGCAAAAATTTTAAATAAGTGTGAAAAATTTATACAAATTAAAATAAATTATAGTGGAAAATAATGCAGCAAATGTGGCGAGTTTATAATTTAAAACATTTAAATATAATTACGTATTCATGTCATATTTATTTACACGTTTGAATTTTTTCCTTTTTAGTCGAGGCATAAATGCTTTACTGACGTTTACCAATGCAATAATATAAAAGACGCAATGTTTATTGGGCATTTATAAACTTAAAGTATATTTAAATACCTGGTTCAAGGCAAACAGAAAGGGGAATTGAATGGAATTCAATTGAACAACTCTCCTGAAAACTGTGGAAAACTAGGATGCATACTAAAACCCTAATCGAAAGATAATAATGAATTCAGTAAATAATATCATTAATAAAAAATAGAGAGTTATTTTCATTTTTGCAATCATTATTCAAACACTAATGACCTGCATTTTCGCAAAAGTTGATCTGTGGTCATAATGCTTCCAGTATGTAAAATGATTAGCCTCATTTGCTTAAATAAACTTATTTAAACATGAAAAGCTTATCTTTATTAAGACAGGCTTGGCTGGAAAAGAATAGAAAAAAGAAGGTGAGGAGAAGTCTACAAAAATCAGCCAAGTACGAGTTGGTCTCCCGATGGCTTGTTAATTTAAAGTAGCGCTTTTATCTTTATTATTCCCGTGTAATAGTGTTTTAACTAATATTATTTATACCATTAATTTCTTTCTAATTTTTTATGGTTTTTTACCATTGACAACAGGTGGAAAAAAGGATATATCCAAGTTTGTCATTCCGTTTGTTATTTCTATAATATCTATGTCCGACCGCATAAAGTATAGTCTGAGGTGTTTTGCATAGCGAAGTCGATTGAGCGATATCCGTCTGTCCGTCCGTTGTTAGTGTTGAATTAAAGTTGCCAAGGCACTTATAAGGTACAGAAAATTTAAGACGGCAATCAATCAGCCATAGTTTCGAAAATTTTGGTACAAAAATAAGCAATATCGGTCCATGTCCTTCAAAACACACGCAAAACATCATGTCTGCCTCTAATTTGCCACATAATTTAGAACTATGACGTACCTCCAGTCAACAAAAAAAAAAAACAGAAAACAATATCATGCGAAAAAACTGGCGATTGCCCATATTTTCCGAGTTACAGGACTCTGAACTTTTTATAAATAGTTCGATTGTCAGTCTGGTCAATTTAAAAGCTTTTGAAGGGATCTTTAAATAAATGCTAAAAATTAAAAAAAAATGGTTAACCCATTTAAAACCGATAACATTTTTGTGCTGTAAAATTATATATCGTACTTTATTTTTTCTTACTTCACTAAACTAGATTTATATACATGTTGAACGGTAAATAAGATTCAGTATGGCCGAATTGATGCATCAGTAACGACTAAGCGCCTAAATCGGTCTTAATGAAATATAAAACACGGGTAGAAATTTGTCTGGGTGGTGAAATAGAGAATATATTTTTAAGCAGCTCACAATTACTATTTACAGCAATTTCTGTTTGAGTTAAAATAACTAGCTGCATTTAATTTCTATTAATAATTTGTTATTTGTCAAGATACATTTTTTTCTAAACAATTGTTTTACAATATTTATCAACTTTAGTTGATTTTTTATTAACTTACCTATGTACTACCGTAAATTTTTTTCAGATGTAATACTTAGTTGTGCAACAGTAAATTGCGTGACTTTCCAAATCAATTTAATTTAACTCACGTTGATATATGGAGTTACAGGATGCAATTTCTTAAAATGGAACTAAATGAGTAAAACAAACGAGCAACACAAATGTTAAGTGAAGAACTTTTATTTACATAGAACTTTTCATTACATATTTTAATGAAAAAATAATATTTAAATTCAAAACAATTTCCCTCGTATTAAATATTTTTGAACATGCAAATTCACCGACTAAAGAGAATAGAACTGATAGATAATGCCATTTCTGAGGTTTGTAATAATAATAATATACACAAAAAAACGTTTCTTGTGCCTCTGAAATTAAAACCCACAGTAAACAAGGGCAAAAATTGGGCTCGGGCATGGCCGGGCACAATTATCTAGTTGCTTTACTAAAATAAGTATTTAACAGGAACCTCTGTTTTAAAATGTTTACTCGGCCTCACTTTTCTTTCATTTATAGTACAAAAAGAACTGATGCTTGCCCAGTTTGACTGTTAGAAATATATAAAATGCAGTGCAAGTTTTGAAAAATTTTGAACCTTCGAAAAGTACGACTATCAATATAAATTTAGAAACGAAACAAAACGAATATTTTTTAATTGTAAAGTAAAAGTTTTTGTAATTATGTAAGCCACCATCGATAGGGAATTCTGTGGAGACCCTCGTTTTTTTGATGCATCAAGTCTATTGCTATAGAATTCGGGTGAAAATTTATACGTTTTAAACTTTTGTCTTAGAGAAACATAAGCATTATTTTACTTTCCAACATCAATGCTACGAAGACAAAAACTTGCTTCTTTTACCCAACCAAATCTTTAAATGCCACCGTTACCCATCTCAATTATTTGTTTCTTGTTTTTTTAAGAGTAATTACCAATGAAAAATTAAATAAAAGAAACTGCTGTAATTTAAGATTGAAATGTAGTCATTAGGTGAGTGATGTTTTTCGATCATATTCCCATTTGGAAAATTATTTTTCATTTACATTTATTTATTTCGTTAAGCTGACTTTTTCTTTTAACAATACTGATAGTTTCTTAAGTAGCAACAACTTAAAGTCTTTTATTTCAATCTTTTCAACGGCCCTTATGTGTTTCTGGTAATTTCAGCTTCGTTAAGGAATTTTGTTTTAATCGGTTTATACTCATTGTACTCGTACTTCTTTATCGTGTTTTTTTTCTTTAAGCATTTTCGATTAAAGCCAAATTTTTCTTTATTTCTAATGTTCATTTGACTTACATCAATTTGTTTTTGTTTTTTTAATGTAAAAATGCAAAGAGAATAGAAAATTTTGAGGTGTTTGAAAATGATATTCTCACACTGAAAACGTTCGCCAAGCGTACCAAATAAACAGGCAGTGACGACGATCTTCACCGAATGGTTTGACAACAATGTTCATAACCGTTTGCATAATAATTAGTTCAATATGATTTGTAATGTAATTTTATTACTTTTGCAGATGACTTAATGATAATGTAGGTGGTGTACGGGAATAGTCTTAATTTATCTTTGTTCTTTTTTTAACTCCTAAAAATTCTAGTCAATCTTGTAACAAATAACTGGGTACACATTAAACAATAAATTTTATGTTACGACTCTCTTTGATTACCTTACTCTGTACAGCATTTAACTAAAAAATGAATCCCTTTTGGTTGCTTACCCATTCCTCTCGATTCTCCCTAAAAGGATTCTTTTTCTTTTGCTGTAGGTAGTACTTGAATTTTAAGAGTGTCCACTTCTTAATTTCTTATCCGATTAAATCATTTCCAGACTCATTACCTTGCAAAATTTGATGTAAGCTTGAGCTTACGTATAACTCGGAATAACGAAAAACATTAACATTTAAAAAAAAGTCCCTATTCAGCGAGCAAGAAGTGATCTTTCATCAAGCCATTTTTTAGATTTATTTTCGTGCATTTCGATTTGAGTATCTACCTTTTTCATACACCTCCTTGAAAACTTAAAAAAGTTTCGCCTTTTCGCCCTTTTCGCAAGTACTCTGTGTTGTCATGAGGCGCATATCCCAAAAAAAAATAAGACAATAAATTTAAATTTATGATTTTGCTTATTATTACAAAGACTTCTTGAGTTTCCCTCGTGTAACTGAAATTCTATAAATAAATTTTAAATAACTTAAAAGATAACTTTTTCTTAAATTCAAACAATAGTGATAAAACACATATGTATGTTCATGCGATTGCCTCCAAGCACTGGCCGTTAAAATTGTAGTCTACTGTGTTTTATGTTCATTTTTACTCTAATAAAAAAAAATTGATGAGAGTCACTATTCTTTTCAATATATTAAGTTGTGTTTTATATTCGCCTGTAAGTATTTTAAATGAACCTAAACTGAATGAAAAAGATTTTAAGTCTTAGAGGTCTTCCGTTTTCCATTGTTTTCGTAGTTTATTTGTTGCTACTGCTTGCGTCGGTTGTTGGTGTTTTGTGTTGCTTTATCTTGCTGCTGTTGATTTTGTGACCAAAACAATTTGTACATTGTTATTATTATGAATACTTTATACAATGAATTATGATCTTTACGACATAATATACGTTTTGTCTCTTCATATTTAAAAGAAACTTTATGAAAATAAAACAAAACCAACTTCTACAAACATAAATAAATGAATTTTTAAACAGCAAATCGCTAAGGCACCAACAACAGCAAATGCTAACGTTAACAATTTGATTATAAGCCTTTTATATAGCTGCTATGATTTGTTGCCTTTGTTGTTTTAAAAGAAAAAGACTTTGCTGGTGGTCACTGAGACTGGTATTTTCAATCCTCATTCATCCACATCTAATATAATTTTTTTTTTTTTGATTTAGTGACGGAAACTATAGTCTTTTTGTTAATTTTTTGTAATTTGAAAAGTTTTTAATAAACACTTTTTTACATTCACTCAATAATAGTGCTTTTTTTCTTTTTTGTATATTTTAAATGCTTCTGTTCAATTGTGATCATGATCGTGGAAACTTAATACGTTTAATGATGATTTCATTTCACTTTCTCAAAGCACAAAATCTTCGTAAACAAAATTATATTTAAATCTATTTAGTTAATTATGTCGACAAAAAAGTAGATTGAAGTTTTAAATTAAGTTGTTTGAAAAAATATATGTACATACATATATGTATGTCGGATATATTAGCTGCACATTAGAAAACTTTCGTAATTGTACATTTACGCATACCGACAAAGTTTTATATTTGTATAAACGAGTAACAAGTTTGGCTGTTTAAAGAGGAATAAATACCTATTATTGTTAGGATTTCGAATTATATTCCTTGATCTACGTGACCGAAGGCAGAATCCTGGTAGAGGTGTTAAATAGAAAAGGCGAGAAGAGGCATGTCAACTTTTTTCCACAGTGCATACTCTGTTGTAAAACGTCTTTTTCTTCTAACTTGTAAACCTAAGAGCACATATTCCAACCAGTGATAGGATTCACAAATCTGATCTAAAAAATGAAGAGACAGGATAATCGCATAAAAAATATGTGAGAACAAGTCATAGGAAAACGAGGTAGTAGACAATTTTTAAAACTTTTGCGCAGATCTTTTCTCAGAACTGCAGCGCCATATGGAATATTGCATGGCAACGTTGTTCTAATGATGGACTTTATAATTACGAAAGGTAACAGGAAAGAGGTACTTGTAAGCAAATGGTTATAGTGTGCAAAGGGCATTTAGCTTAAGTTGTACAAGAGCCAATTAGAATGATTGAAATGTTCAGTAAATTAGCCGCAACATTTTTAATTTTAAGTAACACATGTTTTAAAGTTTTTAACATAAAAAAGTCGCTCTTTAGGGCTCACAATATTAACTGGGTTCTGAATTTATTTTTTTTTTTTAATTTAAAATTATCGAATGCCAAAAAACGGTTAGTTTTCTTAACAAAACTGGCCATTCGAATTTTTATAATTTGCTTCGTTTTTATTTTAATTTCTCAAATATGTTTGCAAATAATTTTCTTATATTCATTTCTATAAATAAAACCAAGGAATTTGCAGCATTTGTTCAGTAAAAGAGAAAATTCATCAAATAGTGTTAAAGAATTTGAAGATGATGATGAACAAATAAACTTAGATTACAATTTGTATGAAACATTGCCAAATAAATAACGATAGTATTTGAATGATTTTATATATTTAGATAAATGCCACAAAACTGCAGGTTATTTTATACTTTTATTCCATTTTATAATACTATTTTGTAAGATCGCCGCTATTAAGAATATTAAATCTGGTTTTTAAGCAGATCAACTAAATTATTTTTTAAAAACACCGATCAACCGTTTTTTTTTCTAAATACTATGAAGCGAGCCCGGTTTTTAGAAACACTGTGAAAAGTGTCAAATAATCTTTCACCTTAATATAGCCATTGACGGTATTTGAAAGTTTTTAATTTGCTTCGAGTTTATGTAGAAAACGTTATAAAATCACTAAAAAGCACCAAAATTAAATAAATAAAATTAAATTAAATGTAAAGATATTTTAAGTTTAAATTGCTAGACTTTAGAACTTTTTTAAAACAAACAAAGATTCTTAGCAAAAGTGATGATTATTTATCAAGACCTTTTTAATTTATTATTATTAATTTCTAAAGTTGTTAGCCAATCAAAAATATCTGATTGGAAATTTTAATACTGCATAGGAATAACTTTTTCATTCTTCTAAACCTACGTTTTTTTTCCATATATTGTTGATTTTGTAGCATTTGCAGGAAGATTACCAGATGACAAAAGCGACACGGAGTCAATTTTCAGTTATTTTCAGACGACGAAAATATTAAAAGACCCAGTTTTTGAATAGAAAAGTATATATTGTTTGTATGTGATTATAGGACTCATATTATAATAATATTCCACTAACGCCAAAATAAAATTTTAATGAAAAAAACTTAAAAACTTAAAAAACTTATTTAAATTGATGTAGGAGGGTGTTTGCTGTATTTTAAGGGCTTTGCTTTAACCAAAATTTTAATTCTCCACTTTTAAAATGAATTAGATATTTTTTTTTTAATTTATTTAAATTAAAAAATGTTTTGTTTACAAATTAATACTAAAGGGATGTTTTAAAAGTAAAAATTGATTTTATGAAATATAAATTTGCCATTGTGCAGCAGTGCCATACAAGATGCCATATTGTCAACAATAAAACAGTTGTGTCATAACTTACATCACTGACTGATTTCCCTGCAGGTACTATATGATTTAACTAAACAAAAGTTGTTGCTGCTTTCCTTCATGGTCGTTAGTGAGAACAAATTAATTTTGTTACGGAAAGGAATTTTACGGACGTTTCTGTCATTCTCAGCTAAAGCTGTGTATTTATATTTCAACAGCCATATGCTAAATAAATAAAACAATAAATTAATTAATTGGGTTTTAATTTTTAAATATTTAGTGCATGTGAGTGCGTGAATGGAAAAAACTTAAATTATTTTGACTCTTTTAACAAAATCGTGATGTTTGCTTATTTGCTCAAACGCAAGCAAATTTTTAATATAGACTTATTGTAAGAATATCTGTTACGTTTTAACTGAACACACTTGGTTAAGAGAGCATTGACTTGTATACCACCTACCTACGTACTTAGTTTTAACTCTTAACCAATGACCAGCTAAAACTCTCTCATCTCTTTATCAACAACCAATAAACTATCAACACTTTAACGAAATTATTTGATTCTTTTAATTTTTTAAATGAATAGTTATGTTTTATATTTTTGTCTGTATCTTGACCAGTTTCGTTTATAACTTTTTGTACATATTTCATCCTCAAATCAAATATTATGAATTTAAATGGATTTATCATGTTGTTTGAGCAATAATACAATATTAAACGCACAAACATTAAAAAACGATTTTTTTTTTGTTTTTGTCAAACATGAAATCGCCGTACTTCAGCAAGTAGTAAATCACACACAAACACAAACACACACACTCAAACTTACACATTACTTTGATAGAGATTTTATAAACTATTAAGCCAACTCAGGCTGAGCAGCACAACTATTATTGTTGTCATAAGCATAAAAAACTGAAGACCTCAAAAAAAAAGAAAGAGTGAATATTCCATAAAATTTTACTCGCAACTATTCACTAGTTTCAACAAACAATCATCAAAATTGGTTGCTGTGATAAAGTGACTAAACGCCATTTAATTAAATATTTGTGTCAAAAGTCATCTGTTGTTTTTCACCGTATTTAAGTATTAACCTTTTAAAATCTTATGTCAACTGAAAAGCAGAACAGTTTGCTTCGCCACTTGTTGGTTTCCATTGGGACAAAGTCAAAGTTGTGGTTGGATTTCCAAAACGTTTAAGATGAAACGGCATGGTATACTTAATTCAAAATTTTTGCTAACTTCTTCTCTGGATCTATATCTTACTTTTGCACGCCTTGTATAAGAAGTTTTTTTGAACAAAAATATTATCAAAGGGGCTCCATATTTCACCCCTTTTGTTTGTGTTCTCTTAGATGACTGTTCTTCATCTGAAAAAGAACTTAAATAAAAAGGATATTCTGGATATACTTTTGCGAGCGAGAATGCAAAATCTAAACTTCTTTACTTTCCCATTATTCTTGATTCAATTGTAGTTATGATTTCTTTTCAAACATTTTAAATAATTTTCAAGAGGTAAAACCATTTTCAGAGATCTAAAAAGAATAGTTCAAACAACATCTCTTTGAAATGGTGTGATAGTTTTTTTTTAGCCTTATCTCCAAAAATAAAGATTGCAGAGAACAAAGACGACCATTGGCCGTTTGTTTGCCCAATTAATATATTTTTTAAATTTTCATACAATATTTTGAACTTATTCTAGGGCTTAAATTAAAAAAAGAATGGTTATATAAATATATATATATATATATGTGTGTGTGTGTGTGTTTATATGTATGTATGTATATGTATATGTATGTATTTATATATATTAAAGAATCGGAAGCTCTCAATGTTCGTGGCATGAAAATTAAATGCACTCACTCTGTCTGATCTCCTTGCTATCTATATTACCTTTATCTGACCGATAATGGAATACAACTCTTATGTATAGGTCGATGCTCAAAATTCTTTTTTGGAGTTACTCGATCGCCGACAGTAGGAAGCGGAGGTGACGGTAGGGTATCCAGCATTGGCGTAATGTGGAGTGTGTTTAACAGTTTTATCGTTACTTCAATAGAATATGCTCTTATGAAATCTGGGCAGTACGCATTACAGAGAAAATTCATTTTTTATCTGAACAGTTTACACGAGAAATAAACTCAAATCAAATGTCCCGCAACTTAATTTTCTAGACACAAGAATTTTCCATTCTTAAAAGTCAAGTTAAAATATCATAAAACGGTGTTTTTTTAATTTTAAGTATTTTCGAAGATAAAGGCTAAATTCTTAGCATTTTGGTTGAACGAGAGGATCGGCATTGTAAATAAAATTGTTTATCTTTGTGGAGCAATTTGAACCAATTTTCTTCGTCGTAATTTTGAGTAATAATATTGTCATAATTAGTTGCTATTAATAATTTAGAATTATCCATCCAAGAAAAGATTATATCTTTTCCGACTTAAAAATTTAATGATTTTCAACTTAAAAAATTTTTGATTTTTATTATTACATTTTTTATTATTACATTTTTGTGTATTTTATCCTAAATGGGCTAATTAATTTTATTCTTTGGATTGAAAAACATTTTCGTAAGGAATATGTATACTTTTTAAAGCTAACTATATAGGTACGGTTGCAGTAATATTTGCATAAATTTGATCATCCTTACAGAATATTTTTTTACACTTTTTTAATTTTACATCGAAATTTTGTTCTAAAATCCCAAAACTGGGTTTGGAAAAGGCAACAAGTCGGACTATATATAGCCTTTTTATAGTAGTCTTCTTTTTCCGATCCAAGCTTTGGGATTTTAGAAAATATAGGGTAAATTCGAAATATCAATGTAAACTAGGTCAAATTGAAGGACCTCTGTCTTCTACAATGATGATCAAAATTTAGTGCATACGTAAGTACTTTAAAAAATTTTAATATTTCCTTTTAGGGTAAAATACGCAAAAGTACAATAACTTTGGAGTATTAAATTCTAAATATAAAATATAATTATTTTTTAATTTTAGTCCCAGCCAGGGGTTGAACCGGTGATCATCATAGATCAATTAAAATTTTACTTTTTCGGCTTTGGTTCATTTTTAATTTATCTTTTATTAAGAAAAATTATTTTTCAAATGTACGCGGACGTTTTCTAAAGAAAACAAGAAAAATTAGACGCTGGCAGAATGTAAAAATAATTTTTCTTAATAAAAGTTAAATTAAAAATGAACCAAAGCCGAAAGAGTAAAATTTTAATTGATTTATTAAATATAATATTAAAGTCTTAAATTTTTTTCATTATATTTTCAATTTCGCTCGATAACTCAAAAAAATTTGCAGAAAATTGTACCTAGTATTTTGAAAAAAACTGCACCAGGGTTTCGAAAAATCAAAAATTTTAATTTTAAATTGTTCAACATTTTTAAAATATAACATGCAGATTAATGCACTATTTTATAGGACCATGCATATTTTCTTTAAAATTAGAAAGTTGAAGCAATAATAAGTTTCGAGTTTACAAAGTTTGAGACTACGTAGTGTCATTTTTGGATAGTGTTGCGGACCAGCAACACGATTAGTTTAAACAGTTCCAGTGACTCAGAAGCCTCTCTCTCAGCAAGTACACAAAGTATAAGGAGGTGAAAACTGGAGAGGATGCTGCACTGGATGCTTACAGTGTGACAAAATTTCCGTTATGACGAATTAACCCAGAACCAAGCTCTTATTTTAAACTGAAACTTGTAACTTTTTATTCGAGCGAAGAGACCAAACCTTATGAATTGGTTTTCGACTTATAAACATTCCTGCTAAACGACGGCTGAAGTAGCGAATCCCCATCTCGTCGATCAATAAATTAATCTTGAACATACTCCATGCCAATATATGGCGAACCATTGGAAGACCGAACGCCAGAACCAACTCCAATACAATGTAGTTTGTGTGATATTGTTATTCCCTAATAATAGAAAAACTCCCACAAAACGCGCAAATTTTTTTTGATATGGTTTTGAGCGCATATCAATTTGTTTCCTTTACAAGTGGTTTTATTTGAGAAAATAATTTAAATAAATTGGTTTTGTTTTTGACTTGGCTCATGTACTTTGCGAATATCGCAGGCAACTAACCGATATTTATTTTTAGGTAATTCTCTTGAAGTCCACGGCTGTGAGAGAACCCAGTTGGACTTCGGTCTACGGACCTGCAACTTATTCAATGTCAATATGTCTATGCAGAACTAGCAACACAAAAAAAAATAAAAAATAACGGCAATTTAAACTATTATCTGTTACTTCGGCCAACCGCTAATTGTTTTACAATTGGAATCACCGACAGTATTAACAGGAGGCAAAGAATTAACAATCATGATGTCTTGTAAATCTGTCCTTGTGAGATACTCTCGCCGTGACATTTCATACAATCTCAAACTCAATTATAACATTAATTATTAAATTTCAATAAGAACACGGAATACATTATAACAATTGACAAAACAGTAAATACCTGCGTTTGGTTAAACACACGGCACTAAGCTGTACGTATATTAATCACTCTGGTGGGTCAATGCAACGCTGTCATTTGTATATCTGTCATTTGTATATCTATTAAATATTTAGCTTAAAATGAGTATATTTTTGGACACTTTTTAAGCCTTCTCTTGTAAAAAGGGAGAAAGGTTGCGAAAGTTTTTCAAAAATTTTTTTCTCGTTGATAAGTTTAACAAAAACACTTATTTTATTTAATTAATTATACTCACCTATATTTTATATTCACTCACAGTCTAGAAATGATAAACGTAGTTTCAGTCACGCAGCGGTAAGAAATGTGTTAATAGTAAAAAAGGTTGGGTCTCATTTCCCTATAGGTTTGCCTTTCCGATGCAGTTCAAGTTTGCGAAGCAAAACATAGAAATGCATGAAATTTTTAACGTTAAACAAATATATATTTTCCTACCGTTAGTGGGAATAATGATATTTTTAAGTTCAAATAATTTTAGAAAACTTACTTTTTTCTAATAAAATAATTACTCCGTCTTACGCTTTTTATATCACTTTACGGTTCTTTGAGTTAAGCCGAACCACTCGCACCAAAAATATGCCACTTAAGCGCTTTATCGTTTAAGTCCTTCGTAAAAGTAAAAGAATTAATGAATGTATGGAATCCAAATCATAATTCAATATAATAAACTTATAATGTAGTTGGCGGTTTTTTGTTGTTGTTACTTTGTCTGCAATATGTGAGTGTGCAAGTTATTAGTTTATTTGTTTGAATGAATAAATATGACTGCAGTTTCAAGTTTTAGCTGACAACATCACCAAGCAATTGGACAGGAACATGAGTCCATCGGAAACTGATAAAAACCGATAATATATTGGTCAACAAAAAAAATTTACTTAAAACTTAATACAGCTTGTATTCGGATAAAAATCATCAAATAAACCAACAATGAAAGGAAATATTTGTACGTTTGAAGATGAACAACAATAATATGATTTATGAAGATCACCCTTTTCAATAAAGAGGACACTGGCAATGGCAAAATTACACGAAAACAAAAAAACAAACGGAATGCAGGATAAGACCGTACGTTTCCGAAAAAAAGAAGAAGAAATCAAATGAAGTTTGGGATGATTAGTGTTTTGTTGCTTTTGTATGACTTTTGAATGATTCTCATAAACAGAAAATCTGTGCTTAAATTATGACTGTTGTATACACAATGACAGTCACACGTAGTTATTAGGGCGGTACTTATTTAATGAAATTTAAATTCATAAACATTGAAATCAACATAACATTTTTAATTATAAAGTTAATTTCCTTCTTAAAGTATTTTAAGCTGTACCGCCGCAAACCCGCTTCAGTGTACAATAGCTATAATTATGAAAGTAGATCGATTTAGCTTACAGCTTGGTGATTCTCCCTAATACATACACACACATCATGTACACCATGAAAGCACATTTTCATTCCCTTATGCCAGGTTGTCCTGGATGTTGAGAATATTGTCAACATTTCACAATTAATAATGTTCAGTAAGCGGGTGTTTTTAGTCGTTAGTCCTTATGATTGTGTCACATTTGAACGTTACAGACGTCCATCTAGACGATAAGTTACTTATTAAGTTGGTTAACTAAATTTCTTTTATCAGTCCTCTTCAGGTTATGGAGTTGTTTTTGAGATTGTAGAGCGTCGGCATTGTTAGCGGACAGACAGTTTTACGGCTGAAAAATTCTGTCATAATACCTGTGTTTTATCTTGTTTGTTGTTTTAACATGTTTTTTGTTTTATTTTTCATTATTTTCTGCTATTTTTTTTGGTTCTATACTCCTGTGTAATTCGTACTGTTCATGTGGTTGCTTAAACGTTTGAAAGTTGTGTTGTTCTCTTGTTACATTTTGAAAATTATTATTACTTTGTTGTTTTATTTTACCGCTGAGCTACCATTGGTATTAGCTCCATAGTCGGAAAAATTCGTATGGCAGGGAGCGTTATTATGGTTGAAGGTTGCTGATGTTTTACGGTGTATTAACAGAATTTGGTCACATTTTATAGGTTAAGTGTAGACATGCTTCTATCTCTGGACCATTTCGAAGCATTTCCCTTTTATCAGTGCAACAAGAAAACCATGATTGTTGTTAACAACGATCACAACTACGGTTAAAGTATTTTTGCCAGTACTTGAGGCAAAATAATATCTTAAGGAATCTTTACATAAATAAGTTTCTGAGCAAGAGGCAATTCCAGCAAAACATATTGCTAATCTGTCGCTGGACTCTACTTTTGGAAGCGTAATAATTTGACACTTGAAATGTGCACAGAATAGAGATGTCATTTTAGCAGTTAAGGCAATTCTACATTTTATTTAATTCTTAAGCTCAGCAAATTTTGAGAGATTCAAAAGAGCATTGAAATGAAAATATATAAATACGAATGCTGACGAAAGTTGCAGCGAACCAGAAAGTGCATTTTATTCTGCCGGTATCTTAATCTTTCTATTCTCTTAAAATTTTTTACGGTTACTAATGAATTGTTGAAAAACGATTTGCTACCCTACGCACTAATACTTATTTTCATTTCACGCTAAAAGCTTCATTTGATTTGCTGGCTTAGCTGTGGATATCACTTGTTCTTTACGATAACAGAGTTTTTCTTGTGCAAATAGATTGGACACAGATGATACAATTTTTCCGCTTATGTGATCAGGGTTAATCCTGATCTTATAAGAATTTATGATCTGAGTAAGTATATAATTACACATGATTCATTTTAAATTCAATACAAATTAAAAAATTTTGCAAAAACCAAAAATGTAAAATTTCCCACAAACTTCATTGAGTTTTAATTAAACAAATCCTATTTCAATTCTAGAATCCATAAGCCACTTGTGCTTAAATATATAATTTTATAAAATTTGGCAGCGCTAAATATAAAGTATATGTTATCCGTTATAAGAATATCGGATAAGAAAAATAAGATGTTACAACCACTAAGACCCAAATAAGAAGATTTTAAGCGCTGGTTTTGTAAAATTAAGTTTCATTTTAAATAAAGTTTAAGCGATGTATGTGCAAGTTATATTATACAAAGTTTAACTCTAAGATTAAAGTCAAAACATCAGACGTTTTTTGAGGCAGACTTTAAATTATATTAATAAAACAAAATGTACATCAGTGTAAGAAGGCTAAGAAAATAGTTCTTTATTTCTTCAAATATATTTTTGTTACTTTTTTACATAAAAAATCATCTTCCTAGTTTTACAAACAGAAAACACTTTATGGTTCTTATTTACCTGTTAAATTATGTTCAGTGTAGGCAACTTTAAAATCGTCCTAACTTTACAACTAAAAACAAATTAAGTTATTACATAAATGCGTAAAAACAGCGAATATTACATAAAATTTTCAACGGATCTGAAAGCTGTGATGCGATACAAATAAAGTTATTTTTAAAATTGCTTTTGTAAAAATAAATCTCAACTCATGTTACAGGCGGCGAAGTAATCATTGTTGTCTGTTCTTGTTTCTTTCTTTTTTAATAAGTTTTCTAAACGGAAATATAGCAAAAAATCGACAGAAAACCTACAACGTAATCACTAGTCATACAAGTCATATTACAACTGATTTACTAACAAAACTTACATACGACAATGCACCCAACTACCATACTCCCATATTAAAGTAAGTCCAGCTAAAATAATGACTTCAGAAAGACAAACGTATAGAAATGCAAGAGTTTAAATTGAATGACAGAAAATCCATTTGGTTTTTGAGGTAATACGCCCGTGTAGTGACGTTAATTGTCAATGCTCCCATGTAGTGGAACATGTAATGGACCAATTTAAATTAATAAAAGCTCACATAAGTAAATATGTATATATGTATACCGATATCTATGTACATATATATATATATATATATATATATATATATATATATATATATATATATAAACATAAACAAAAACCTGTACATGATTACCTTTAGGTGCGTGTATGTATTTATGTACATAAAGACTTGTTGTATTTAATAATATAAATTCGTTTTGTAATGTCACTTGAAAAACATCAGTGATGGTCAAACATATTTCATTTTAAGAATTTAATTCTTTTGTAATTTAAACAATTGCAAATTGTCGTGTATAACTGTTTTGGGTTAGATGTCAAATTTTTGGTTGATGATGGTTTATTACATGAACGTTTTAAGGTTTGTTTGTACGAAAATGACGAACTTTTTACCTGTATGTCATTCCTATGCTTTAATATATTAAACAGCAAGTCTTCGGTTAAATTAAAAAATGTCAACGCCTTTAATATGTCACAAAAAATTAAATTTGTATTTTAAAAAATGTGATCATGTTTGGAATATTAAACATTTTATTTGTTGTTGTAAAATGTAATCAAAATGAAATCTAGAAAGATTATTAATAGTTTCTTGATAATTAATTTTCATATTTAGTTTCCGATTGCCTGCTCCCGGAAAACATTTTTTAAGAGTTTGTCTGCTGTAAATTGTGCGAACAAACGAAACCGAGTGCCATTGTGAGACAGACAGTAATAGTCTAATCGAATAATTCTATCAAGTGACGTGAAGTGATTCGATTTTATTGCGTTCATGTTATATTGTTAGGAAAATATGATTTAAACCACTACATAACTATAAAAATAAAGCTTAAATAAAAAGTTGTTCTTATGCGCGTGTGTGTGCGTGTGAGGTAAAATAGATCAAAGAAAAAGTAAGCAAATAATGTGAGATAGTCGTTGGTTGAAGTTCATAGAACGAGCGGCCAAAAATAGAAGAATTTGTATAAGGACAATGAAACTTGGCACATAGTATTTCTTGCTTAAAAAATGGAAAAATCAAAATGATCCGCCCTCTCTTACGCCTATCTCCTATATAAAGTGAAATTTAATTTTTGACCTACGGCCTTGTTTTTTGGCACAAAGCATTTTGAAATATTTGGAATCATTAACTCTTAATTTATGCTCATTACTTCTGCAGTTTTGGCCGAATTTTCGACAAACTTTCATGCCGTAATGCCATCGTTTGTTGTGCCCATACTTTGCTTCACTGCGTCCACATTTATGCCCAGTGTCAACTGTAATCTCTTCTGAATTTCAGCTATCGACTAGTATATATATATTACATTATGTAATAATTTTAACTTGTTATTCTTTACAAGCAACAATAACATGTGTGAACGAAAATTAATGTGTTGTTCCTTTATCACTTTATAGTTTTTATTCTTTTTTTTTTTTTAGAGAGGAACAGGTAGGAGCAGCTGAAATTTATTTTAACTTTTAGCCTTGACTTCAAGCTCTAATCTGACATCCTTCGTTATACTGTGCTAAAAATATGCAGTTCACTGAAGTTGATAAACATTAAAATTTTGAATGTTTTTTATATTTTGTTATACAAAATTTTTATATGGCTTTATCCAACTTTTTTTAATGCAAGTCTTATTTATGAAAATCGTTGTTAAAGAAAATATACAACAAAGTTAAATAATAAATTTACTGTGATTGTACGAAAAGATTGAATATACGGTAAATTTGCATGCCATTTTAAGCAAACGAATATATATGAACTACGAGCGTGTCTGTCCAAAACAATAATATATATATCAGCCTATTATTACGAAATCAGATAGCTAACAACAAAATACAAAAAAAAAAATTCCAAATAGGCGAACATGAAAAAAATAAGTTTCGGCCACTCCTCAACCAATGTGCAGCGTTGGTGAATTATCTGCATGCTGGCTAAGAATAAAAATAAAAATAATGAATTAAAAACCCAACAAAACTGGAAAAAAAATAATTGTTTTTGGATTGATGCGGTTAAGTAACGGTATATAAGCCTAAAGCAGAAGTTCAAACCCACCGGAGTCTCTGCCCTAAAAGGAAAATAATTGTTTTAAAACTGCAGAGCCTTCATATTACAATAATTGTTTTATAGCCGCAAATGACAATTTGGTGAAAGTGCCTGTATACAAAACTAGCAGATTATAGAATTTAAGCACCTGTATGGTAAAAACAAGGAAATCAACAACATAACAACAATACATGGCGGTCGTAACTGACTGGTTTATAAAAACATGAGATCAAGAATTTGTCTCGCTGGAGCGGTCTGAATGGCTGCGCGGGAAGAAGGTGCACTGTGCTGAGCAGAATATTCGATAGTTTAAGACTGAGTTAGTTCGTTCGCATATTTAGAAAACAAAAAAAAAACAAATACAGAGGTGACAGAGAATTTAAAAATTAAAAAAAAAATTACATAAAAATGCCATCGGCTCTTCAATTTAAAATTTTAGTATTTCCTTAAAGATCTTTTCAAAAGCTTTAAAAAGATACCCATACTGATAACTTACAAATTTTGAAAATTTCATAGGCCCGTAACTCGAAAAATATGGGCGGGCGCCAATTTTTTCACTTAAGTCTTTATGACAAACTTAGATATCATTTTTTTCCACTTTTTGTGGTGAAGGGTATCAAATTGATCCGTTAGTTTTGTAATGGAAAAAACCACAGGTCTAGAAAAAAGAAAAAATATAAAAATAGATTGCAGCAGTTGTATGTTCTAAGTCCAGATTCAAGTATTACATTAAGGCAGACTGTTTAATAATATTTTATTTTTAGCCCAGTGCTGGTAGACGTATCTCCAATTACTGCAGGTTGTGACGATTCGAATTATCTGGATCCGCCTCTGATGTATTTACGGATGTGTGTTACTAATAATAATGGACGTACGTGTTTTCGTACAAAACTTCTAAGCTGAAAACAAAATATTAGAACATAACCATAACTGTATACCAGTTTAGGCCCTGTTGAAAAATGAAACCTAAAACTAACGCAAGCAGCAACTTCTAATAGCATTTTTAAGAGTCCTCTGTTCATCTTCTACTTACTTATATCACTTGCGATACACAATTTTTTTTTTTAAATATCACCGATATTTTGCAAGGAATATCGTCGGTAACTAATACAAGAACTAAATTTGTCACTAATACTCGTTACTAATGCTTTTGTAAATTTATCTTTTAATAGTTAGAAAATATTCGCTGTCCTAGCAGTAATGAACTTAAGATAGGACATTTCTGATTAACTTGTTTGAGAAATGCAAGTGGACTTTGTGTGTACAACAGCATGTCACGTTGTGATTATTTTGTTTGACACAAATTGACAATCTGTTTCTCATAAAGTTGTTGTTCTTCTTGTTGTGTTTTTGTCGCTGCAATTGTTGCTTATGTTTTTTATGGCTGCTAAGATTTTAAGCAAAAACTGTGACATTGTTATAACTTATTTACAATAAGATTTAATTAAAAAATTATATATCTTAGTTAAATGATTAATTAATGAGCTTATTTCTTAGTGCAGAATAAAAAATATGCACCATAATTCTTATAACTTTTTTTTATATTTTGTGTTCAATGAAGTCGTTTTTTTAAATAAAATTGCTTAAAATTGTTTTTATTTTATTTTATATAAAAACAATATTTTGCATTATTATGTCAAATTGGTGTCACAGACCGGAAATGCTAAAAACTGAATTTACATTTAACAGTTTTTGGTAAAAAAAATACAAAATTTGCACAAAATTTTATGAATGAAAAGGTGAAATGTTTAAAAAAGGAAAGAAAGGCAACAAAAAATTTACAGACATTGGAAAAGAAACAGTTAAAAATGCAATAATGCTTGTATTTTTAATTTAAAAACAATTTTGCTACTTAGCAAATTATCATTAAAAAAAAGCCATTGTCTTATTTACAACAATACAACACACATTACAAGTTTTGTCCAACAAAAAATATATTTGTGTCAATATTACTCTAGGAAATAACAATCAGAAACTTAAAAAAGTTTCATAATTAAGCAATTATTTTTTAAATAATTAACTAAAGCAGAATTTTATGAAAAAAAAAAAAAATAATAACAAAAAATAAAACAGTATCTGTAAGGAATTAACAAATACATTGAAATAGAGCACCGGAAGAAAAAGCTCCAAATAGGTTTTCAAGTCTGTAGTTTTTAGAAATATATTTATTTTTATTTTTCATATTAACAAACGCATCAACAAAATTAAAACAATAAGAAATTCGATCTCAAGTCAAAACATCTTCTATTTATGTCGTTGATATCTGACGAATGGGATTTCGAAGTGCTTTAACGGAATGCCTTTAATTTTTTTTTTATATTTTAAATAGACGCAACGTCGAAAAAGACCACATTTGTTTTCACATCCCTTTATGAAGTAGAATTTTGCAATCCGACCAATGAATAAGTTTAACCTGACTTCAGCTAAGTTAACTTTGTTTTTATAAAGCTTCTTCAAATTAAATGCTTATAGTTAATTATATCGAGGTAAATTTTGTTAATATATATGTATTTGCGGATATGATGAACAATTAGAAATATCGATGTGTGGACACTACTGGTTTGGAAGTCAGATGTAAAAAAATCAGTGTACTTTGACACAACTTTAAGAAACCCCGGAATATGCTTGGTTTTAAAAATTATTTCGAATTATAAATTTTACATTATGGGACTCAATTTCCTCTACTATCTTAAATTTATTTTGTAAGTGAGAAAGTTTAATTTAGAATAGATTAAAAAAATATCCTTTTCGCTTTAAACGGATTTTAAAAAGTTAATTTTTAAAATGCATGTGCCATTTGATAACGGTATTGTCGCTGGATTTAGGAAGATTACTAAAATTAATCATATTAAAAGAAGTGTTTGTCGAGCTTTAGTCTCAAATAAGCGGGTTTACGAAAAAAAGTTGTCTTCAGTTATCACTTTACACGTGAAAAATGGCAGAAATAGTAGCAAACAGAATTCTCGATTACATCATAAAAAATACATTTTGAAGCATTAAAAAAGGATTCCATTTTTTGCTTAAGATGTAATTTTTAAGAAAAACCGTGCGTTTGGGGGTTCTAGGGTTCTGGCAGTCGGCGTCAACTAAGTTTAGACCCAGGTAGTTAAACATTTTTTAAGATAAATATCTCCTAGCTGTAAGGAACAACACATATTTAAATCAACTACTTTAATTATTAATACAAATAAAAGTCGTTTTACTTTGACACCTTTCTCTCTTACCGCTTGTGACATTTTTGTTGTATTTAATACCGATAACCCTCTCCCTATTTTGTCAGGATCTCATGATTACCAATTAGTTAAACTTAGGATTCTGTTTGTTTTGCTTTATAATATCTTTCAATTTTTAATGCTGTTATTTATTGGATAGAAAAATACCTGGGAATTTTTTATAATGGAAATTCAACAAAAGGCAGGATGCCTTTAACTAACGACAAGTTGTAATAATGGACTTTAGTGTAACAAATGCGTCTGAACTAAAGTGTTCAAGATTCGTAAACCTCAAGTCTCATATTCTATACAAAGTTTATACATTAACAATAATACTAAAACAGTTTGACTAATTGGCCAAGAAAAAATAAGTATGTTAGTTTCTTTTCTTTTTGTAAAAAGGCGCTTAACAATAAAAACTAGTTATCCGATTCAAACACATATTTTCGGTAGCGGAATAGCTGCTGGGACTTTCAATTCTTATACTTGGAGTTATCGACTTTTGACTGTGATGAAAGCATTTTCCACTTTTAAACTTATAGTAAAGGTATTAAAGGTCGCATTTATTTCAATGATAAACTTATAGTTGTTAAATGAAATGACGCATCGTCGAAAATAAATGATAAATAACATCCATGGAAAACTAACTTTTATTTTGTATGACAAAAATGATAAAATAAACAACAAAAAAACTCATAGTTTCTTAGTTAAAACTTACTTTTAATTACTAACGAGAAAATAAAGCGTAGGATATGTTCATATTAAGAAAGGAGATTCGGATTTTAAAGTAGATAATTACAAGAGTAACTGTTGAAGTCACGTTCTCTCTCAACAATTCTAAAAACTGTTTGACCGTCATTAGCTTTCATTGTCTGTTCATTCACTTTTGTTTAACATATAACTCGGTGTCTGCATTTATGTCACATTAAAACCCATTGATTCAAAAGCCACAATTAAAATGTAGAGTACATAATGAAATATTATTGTAGGTACATAATAGTCGTAAATATCACTAAATTGCTTAACGTCAGCGTTTTTTAAAAATTTATTACTGTTATTGTTTTTGTATCAAAAATTTGAACAACTTAAATTTGAAAACCAATGAACAGAATGCTGCT
The DNA here is from genome assembly GCA_937654795.1 of Cistogaster globosa. Lineage (NCBI taxonomy): Eukaryota > Metazoa > Arthropoda > Insecta > Diptera > Tachinidae > Cistogaster > Cistogaster globosa. The sequence continues at coordinate 61,664,575 of OW569405.1, read as the reverse complement.
TTGCTTTCTTATACGAATGCTGCTCTTACAATTAATGTATTAAAAGTAAGAAACGAACTTAAAAACAAGAACAACTAACCAACAACAAAAAATTAATATAAAATAAAAATAACTAAAAGTGTCGTTTCAAATTGTTTTTGCAAATTTCTATAACATGCGCGTAATTTGATATTTAGAAGTATATTTTTTGCGGATTATTTTCATTTCTTTTACATTTTCTGTTTTAATATTTTGTTCTTGTATTTTTGCTATTGCCGGTTTTAAATACAAAACTTCGTATTTGTTGGATTTTATTTATTGGTTAACATTTAAATAATAAGTGTTTGCTTACCAGAAATAAGTTGCTTTGTATCGATTTTCATTTAATTCATTCATACATTTGTTGAAGTCCCTTAATTTATATTAAACGGGAGTTAACACAAAATATTTTCTGTGATCACTTGATATACATATATATGTACATATATTTGTTTGTATGCTCGTCATACCCGCAATTAATTTACATATTTTTATTTCCTCTCTTGTAAGACTTATTTCTATGTAATCAATTATTGTAATAAAAAGTCAAAATATCGCTATACTTTTTGCAAATGCACAATTAAAACAATAACTCCTATGACGGCTGCAACTTCAGCGTTTCCATCAATTTACGATTTAATTTTGCATACCTATAGGCAAATAGCTTAATGAGGACTAAGGGCTCGCACAATTACAGTTACCTAGATTAATCATAAAAAAGTACTAAATGTGAGGGTAACACATACATTTCCACATATACCCTATCTTTGTTTAATTACTCACGCAAACTGCCTGGATTCGCAATATACTAGTGTCAAAGTGAACCATACAATATTTCTGTCTTGACGGAGTGTGACACCCCAATCGGTCGATTTCAAATATAAACCAATATATTTACTTTGTGTCAAAAATGCCACAACTATCATGTTTTACTTTTTGATTTGGGAAAATCTGGGACAACTATATAAATTTTGTAAGGTTTTTTTGCATATTAAAGTGACTTAGTAATAAAGTTTAAGTAAGAAGCTAAGCTTGGACTTCTTGCAAACCCTATCAATGTAATTTATTTTGCTTTACAATGTTAAGAAATATGAAAGTTTAACAACCTACCAAGGTCAAAACTAAGCTATAAAGTTAGAATTGTATAGTGTCATTGAACAAATTTGGAAAAAGTCAATGAATATTTATTGTTGATATATTAATTGGCCAATATAGTGTTAATTGCTTGAGTGTTTTTATAAGCTAATTGGGCCTAATGAGGATAAATGTAAGAAATAATAAAATTGGATTTTCTTACATTTACCCTCATCAGGCTCAATCAGCTTATGAAAACACTAAAACGTTGAATATTTAATTAAAACTGAAAGTCCAACGTACAAGACAGGAACATGTATCATAAAATTACTGTATTTGTTTTGAGGAATGTAGTGCCTGCCTGAAACTGATGTAAGCAGTTATAGATAATGGATGCACTTATATTTCGATAGTCACATTAGGGTATTATGAATCCAAAAAAAAAAAACGTTTACTTTTATGAATCTTTGGCACGAAATATCACCAACTAAACATGCTTTTTTTTAATATTCTTTAGCAATCATCGAAACTTAATGGTTTGGAGACACCATTGTCATTGGAGTATATTTACAACTAAGTAAATAATTTTAAATGGGGCTGCACGTCCATAAACTTCTCATCTTAGCTTCTATCCTAAGCTGTCTAGGGGACTGGTTTCTGACGGATAAGTGCAAAATTTTTTTTAATAAAGCCAGCTAACTGTAGCGAGACTGTCTCTTGGCCTTTAAGAAAATTTTTAAATCCTATATGAGTTATCTCCGGCTTAATTTTCTCAGATACAGTTATTACGAAAATCATCGCTTTTGTCCAAAACATAGTAAGTAAAGTTTTAAAGCTGGTCAGAACATGTTTGCTAAAGGTCAGAGGCCTCTCTAGTTCAACTAAATGAAAAATATACCGTTGATAAATTTCCCATTTGTTATCGAGTCAAATATTTTTTTTAGAGAAAGGTTTCAGTGGCTATGACGAAAACAGATTAAGGTGCGATTCAGAGTAAATCAACAGTTGAAAAAACGGTAACAAACTTTAGACAAGTATGACAAACAAGATATATTTTGTTGTTGCAAGAACTTAACGACATCATCGCATAAAATAATTTAAGAAATTATGCAACATTTAATTTACCTAAAATAAGTGAAACATATTTATAAGTTTTTCTGTGTTAGGAATACTAAATATTTCTTTTAATGTTGTTGTTGTTGTTGCACTTGCTTATGCTGTTGTGGTTTGGATACTGATACTAAATAAGTTTAACTAATAGAACAAAGAAAATCCCCGCAACTTGTTTGTCGCGTACTGAGAGTAAATTTAGTCCTTGTGTTTAAGCATTTTTGAGCAAGTCTCACATTTCTTGCTGCTCTTCAATTTTTAGTACTTGGAGTTAAAAATGAATTTGAGCATTAGTTTTATTATTTTTACAGTACCTTTACTCTTTAAAAAGTCGGAAGCACTGGTTCCGTGTTCGAATCGTATAAGAAGCGTAAGCTTATGAAATGTTTACATGCTTTTATAGTTCCTGCACTCATTTAAATATTAAAATAACCAAGTGATTTTTTTTTAATAATTTTGTTGTGTTCTTTATTTAAAGATTAATTTTTTGTTTGTTTATATTGCAACTAAGTTTGTGTGTTTTTTTTCTCTTTTGTGTTAATTTATTTATATTTTTTTAACATACTTTGTAATTTTATTCTTTATTTATATTTGTTTAATTGTATACATATATTTTTATATATATTTATGATAATTTAATGATAATATTAACAAACAGATACAACTATTAATCAAAGTACCTGTTAGATAAACATGTTCCGTGGCATTGAAGTGAAATGCAGTTGATGAATGGAAAAAGGGTTACAAACGGAGTATTGGGGGGAAAGTGTACTAAGATTAGTTGTAATAGTGTAATAATGATAAAATTGAAAATGTGATTTTGTTTCAATATGAATAATTTATATTTTTTACTTTGTAGTTTTTTTAAATTTTCCTTGAATTTTTCCCCTTTCCAAACGATGATAAAACTACTTACAGAAAAGATTTTTATTAAGTAGGTTTTACGTTTATAAATACTTACATTGCATTTACACTTTAGTTTCTATTATGCTCGTTTTGCTTTACCAATTATTTTTCTTGACTTTTCTTTTTGCTTTTTTTATATAAAACTGTTGTCGGTTTTTTTTCTAATTTTGCGGATTTTTCATTTATTGTTTTATTTATTTTTAATTTAACATAATAAGCTTAAAGTTATGATTTTGTTAGTTTACCTTTAGATAATTATTACATTATTATTATTATTATTATTATTATTATTATTATTATTATTATTATTATTATTATGATTTTTGTTAATACTAAGTTTTATAAAATTAGTTTCATTTTCGTTAATTATTTTAACGGATTTGTATTCATATTTACACATTTTACAGAAAACTTATTTATATAGATTTGCATTATTTGCTTTTTGAAAACTTGGGGGCACGTCAACGTGACAAGGTAACCTACTTCTAGGTCCTTTAGTGACATGAATCCGTTATCTACCATAATTTTCAAGTCCTTTGCTTGTGCATGACCCACAGTCGTGTTCTAGTATCGTATTAAGAGGATTTCTTTTTTATAAAACCTCATTTAAAAAAAAAACATTTTTAAATAAAAGAAAAATGACCACAAATTTTCAGTAACCTTATCGTTTTGACGCAACCCCTAAACTGCGGAAAATTAACAATAGTATGCTCGAGCAAAAGAAACTTCATTTTATTTGTGCTTTGTTTTTAAAAAATAAATTATTTTTGTTTTTGTGTTTAATTCATAATTATTATACAGGAACAAATTTATAAAATAATAATAAAAATTCTTAAAGAAAACTAAAGAAAACTTAAAACAATAAAAAACAACCTATAAATTATTTAAAAAATTTAGGTAATTGTTTACTTGTATATTTTTAAAATTGTTATACGTTGCCTTTCGATTTCTTGATATGTACCATCCACTCTGCGGTAGTTATATTATGAAAGCCTGTCTCCATTTTACAACTATAAAAATATTATTTACAATGTCTTGCACTTTTTCATATTGCGGCTTTCTTTATTTTTATCTAATACTCTGTATATATATTTTTTTTTGAGGGCAAATATTTGTTGGGTTAAAAAATTACTCTATAAGCTCTGATTGCATAAAACTTTTGACTTATTTTATACATTTTTTATCCAGTTATTAACCATGGTTTGCAAGTAGTCAACTGTGTTATTTATTTTTGTTTCTTCAAACACCTTTTTATAAATTTTATTAATTTAGTGTTGGGATTTCCTAAAAATTTCTTTCACATCACATTTTTAATTATTGTCCAAATTGTTGTTTAAATTGTGTTAAAAAATTAATCATTCTCTTTTGTAATCTTTTTAACTTTTAGTAACATTTAAGGTCTGAGAGAAAGCTTCGGTGTCTGTTGCTGTAAATGTTGCTCTCGAAATGCAATGAGAGAACGAAATGCTGAAAGTGGTGAAGCGGTGTTGATATTGTTAGGCTTATTGTTTTGTTCTTGTGTAGGTTGTTGTTGTGGTGGTGGTGGTGGTTGTGGTGAGTCTAGACGCGATTGTCATGGCTTGCCTGGTGATAATTTGCCCGAATTTGAAGACGATGAATTTGAATTCGAGTTGTGCGAAATGGGACCTAGACTATGATGCAAACTAGGCTGTGCAGAAGGTGAGGTTTGTACCACATCGCAGCCCATGGAGGAGGTGGTACTGGAGCCAGAGGGTGAGGCTCCTGAAGGCGGGACATGTTGGCCTGGATGATGTTGTTGACCAGTTGTTAAACTAAGCGGGTTAAAATGTGGTGCTCCTGCAGCAGCCCCAGTTACAGCGGCCTTCCAAAGCAATGGATTCATACCCAAGCCATTGTGAGCAGCTAAACTGGCGCCAAAAGTTCTTTGGTGTTCTAAAAATTCCTGTGAGGGTGCACCCAAATGAGCTGCTGCTGCAGCTGCTGGCCCGTAAAACCCTCTATACAAATCTGGTCTTACATACGGAGAATAATTTGGTATTCTGGCTGCTAAGGGCGATAAAATCTTTCCCGGACTAGGATGTTGACCCGGATGACCATAAAAAGCGGGATGTGTATTTGGCAAATCACTACCAGGTGGACTGTCTTTATTACCCTCCTTATTGGCATCTTTTGAAGCCATATCTGCCAAAGACCATATGCGTGGTTTGGCCGCTAGACTAGCTGTGGTGCTGGCTGCGCTGGCCGCATGCAATGAATTCTGTTGGGCCTGATGATGCTGTTGCAAGAGCTGTTGCTGGTGATGATGGTAGGCCGCAATATCGGGTGGTGAACCAGCTGGTGGTCTAAAGTGATGCAAGGCGGCGGGATGAAACAGGGGATGACCGCCACCGGCCATTATACCGGAACGGTCGTAAAGATCAGGAGAACCGTTGGGAGAGCCAGGTCGTGAGCCGGACCATTCACTGTTACCCTCACCAGGCATGCGATGATCTTTGTCTTCATTAGAACCCAAACCAGAATCTTTAGCATCTAAAATTAAACAACGAAGAGGGAAAACAAACAAATTAAAACGTTTCAATGTTAAAAGGTTTTAACACATGGTTAGAACCAAGCTAAAGATGCTTTTTTATGCTTGTAAGTTTAAGTTTTCGATATTTAAATTGCGAAATATTTTGAAGCAAATGAGTCTATTAGTTGCACGATAAATATTTTTATATAAAAGAAATGCAAAAAAATCACAGCATTTCTTTACAATAAAAAGGGATTTAATAATGTTTTACCCTAAATCTTAAATATGTCACTAAAAAAAATACTATACGGTCTAACATGAGTTTGAATTATTTATCTGTTTTAAACGGATCTTTAAACCTGTCAGAAAATCCTTAACTTAGAAAAACAATAAAAGTGAAGCGTTAATTTTTGAATATTTGTTTTTTTTTTTTTTGTATATATATAAGAACTCACCTAATACATCATTGTCATCTGTGCTTTTGTGATCATCATCATCTAAGTTACAATCATCATCGTCGACCCGATTTCTGGGCTCCCAAGTCATTTTATTTTCTTTCTTCAGTCTTCTGCGTGCATTTGCGAACCATGTTGAAACCTGGGTCAAAGTCATTTTCGTTATTATTGCCAACATTATTTTTTCTCCCTTTGTAGGATATGGATTCTTTTTATGCTCATTTAACCAGGCTTTCAGCGTTGATGTCGTTTCACGGGTGGCATTTTTGCGACGGGCGCCATTTAAGTCCATGCCATAACTGGAAGAAGAAAATTAAAGAAACAAAGTTTATAAAAGCTACAGAAGTTACTAGCAATAAGTAGAATTACTATGTTTACAGAAATCCTACAGATTTATTTTAACCTGGTTTCTCTTGTAGACAATTATAATGAAAATATTATTTTTTCCTTCTCAGGTTAAAAAAGAGCTGTTTTGCCTACAGCTTATTTCTTAGATTTTTATACCAGCACCTTTCTTCTTTAAATATTTACTTTTCCTATTAAGTCAACTCTTTGTGGCGCAATTTCTGAGTTTGTTGGGGAGAGGAGGAAGTCGAATAGAAAATTGTGCATAGTGTTGTATTGCACAAAATATTTTACATTTCGTTTCTTGTAATTTTAAGTAACCGAATTTCAATGAGTGGACGTGAATTCAATTATAGAAGAGAATTACCGAAACAGAAATTTTATGTCTGTCTAGTCGGGGACCAGAATGGTAATAACCCCAAAATGGCACTAAGTTTTCAAAAAAACTGGATAAAAGAATTACATTTCTCCTGTTGTTCAAAACTCCATCAGAAAAAAATTTTTTTTTGTTACTGCCATAATTAGCACGTGTGTTGTTTTAATGGTCTTGTTGATCATGTTTCTTTAATGCTGTAATTGTTGCTTTTGCCATAAAGTTTGCAACAATTTTAATTGTCTGCCATTAATAAATGTTACTTGCAACTTGTTTGTATGGACGTGTAACTTTATGTGAAGTGTCTGTTGCAAAATTATTTCTTTTTTTGTTGGTTAAATTTCTATAAAGCGTTAATTTATGTTATGGTTTTAAACAACAATGTTATTACTGCGACTGTTGTTGCTGTTGTTGTTATTGAAATTGTTATATTTTTGTTGTTATTGCTCAATTTACACATGCTTTTATGCTTGGTGGTCATTTTTATAGAGCAATTTTGTGGCTTTTTGCAACAATATGGAGATGCTTTGTTAACGAAAACAATTTTCGAATCAACATTTAAACAATCCACAACATATCCACAATTGCTTTAGCAGCGATACGAAAGGAGCCATGCAGCCCAACTAACACAATTAGATTTAAAAAAACAAATGCAATGAGTAGCAAGTGCAAATAATGGCCAACAATACAGACAAACATATGAAAGGACCAGTCAAAAATGGAAGTGAAAAATAATGTTACCATGGTCGTCAACCCTTAAAAATTTTAAACAAAAATACTGTTTCGTTTTGTAACCTTTAGCAAAAACAAAAATATTTTTTTATTATTAATTAGAATTTTAATTAACACCTGCAATTTTGTGTTCATTTTAACAAGTTTTGTTTTTTTTCTTTCTTCTCTTTTCGCTTGTGTTTTCATTCATTATTTTTTGCAGTTGAAATTAATTAAATTTCAATTTCTTATATTTTTCTACCAACATGACTCAACTTGTTTTAGTAAAGTTCAGTGCTATTGCGTAAAGTGACGAAGTGGCGGACTGGCTGACTAACAGTTGCTTATTATTTTTATATGAACGTGTTTTTTTATTATTTTCTTACACTGTCTGTCTGTACGTGACGGGATGTTTTAAATTGTTTAATTGGCTTCTTAAGCTGGAAACTAATAGTTTTTCTTTCTGTGTTTAATTTTTTATGAAATTAAATAAATATTTTACCTACAAAACAAAACAACAAGTTATTACTGTTATCTAAAATGCATTTATCTGAGGAAGTAACGGTCATTTGCATAGGATAATATTAAATGTGCCAAGAGAAATATAAATTTGGTTAATGAAGTGTTAATTTCGCGTTTTATTTTTTATTCGATGTTTGTCTCTTAATGCAATTTATGAATGAATTTATATTACAAAACAGTTTTCAGTAAAACCTGGCCCAAAGACGGTTATTTGTAAAATTTATTTATAGAAAAAATACAGAAGTCATACTTTATTTTCTAAGCAAGAGCAAGTTCATGACGTTCTAATACTAAGCGCTTAACGCTGTAAAATTTTTCAAGAATTCCACAGAAATTATTAATTATAACAGAATACCTAACAGTACTGAGCATCAACAATTTTTATATACCATTCAACCGTGGTGAGATTCAACATAAAGCGGGGTCGTCTATTCGTATCGAAACATATGTAGTATAAAACAAAAACCGCTACTACTATTATTTTTGTATTTAACGGTATCTACTTTCTACACACACACTCTACACTACAGGACTTTAGAAACATAATAACAAAGCAGTGTTTATACTCCTCAAGGATTCATAAAAAAATACCCACTATTCTAGCTTTGAATGTTTTTTAATAAAAATAACATCATTCAATTTTGCTATTTATAATAATAATAAATACATAAATTACTTCATTAAATATTGTAACTAACCAGATGAAGCAAAAAGAATATGTAAAACTCTGTTGAAGCAATAGGCAGCCGATCAAAATAAATTCAACAAAATGCTCGAGCTCCGTTTTGTTAATCGGCTATACATTTTTAATAAAGGGAAAAATAAACCAAATTACAATTTAGCTTTAAAAGTACCGAACTTGGTACTTCATCTCAATATGTTTTACTTATACAAAACATGTACAAATCAGAAATCACAGAAAAGTATTTTCTATCGTAGAGACTTTCTTACATAAATAAAATAAATTCTTATAGAAGTTAAAGTTATTAAAGCAAAAATGATAAAACAATATTTGTGTTCTTTATTTCACTTTAGTTCCCGACTACCCGACAATAACGAAAGAACATATTTTTTCCTCACACTCATAACTTGCATTAATTTTATTATTATTTTATTAATATTCTACAAAAGTATCTTTCAAATCTAATATGTTTGGAATATTGAATAAGAAAAAATAAAATTTGCTTGGTATTCAAACGCACATAAATTTCTACTCCCACTCACTTTAATGTTTGAAAATTATGCACATTTCATTGAAGGCCATAAAAATATTATTGTAGATTTTACAAGCACAATTTAATTGAATTTTTCTTCGGAATTTTTTCTTTCTCTAAAGTTTTTTTTTTTATTTCATTTTCTGTTTTACAAGAGGCGCCTCTAAGTAATAAAACCTTTTTGGTTTAAAGAATAAAACAAAAACAACATAAAGAAAGACACACAAATATTTATTAATTTTATTAAGTAAAGATAAGTTTGTGTTTATATAAAAGAAAATGTCAATATTTGTGTTTGTTTGGGAAAATAATTAAAAGTGAAAGAAATGTGACACTTTTTAAAAGCGTAATCGATTGTTACGTTTTCTCTAACTAATATCTCTTTTAGTTAATAAAATCTTTTTTATTGAATACAGAAAAAATTGTAACTAAATGTTTAAGTTTTTCTTGTGGTGTCAAATCATATTTGAAAATATTTTATAACATTTATTTGAAAATGAGAAACGTGTATTTATTATTATCACTATAATTTGAAGAAGAAAATGTATTTTATAATTCTATTTATACGTTTTATTTGTATTATAGAATCTTGTAGTTTGGAGGCACTTGGTTAACCCGCGTTTATATGAGGAATTGCGATCTGTCGGAAAAGACTTTTAAAAAATAAATTTTCAAATTGGCAGAATCGGCTAAAAATGCGAATATATGTTTTTGTTATATCACGCACATATATTAGGGAACCAAGTTTGAAATAATAAATTAATAACTAGAAGTTAAATAATTCTGTTTTGTAACCAAAACTGCCGTAATTTATATTTTCTTTGCTTTGCGGTTTCATTTTTTTAAATGTAACTTTTTTTAATTTAATTTTTTTTGATTTTTTTTTAATTTTATTTTTATTTTAGTAAATAAAAAACCTGAGGAAACGAATATAGAAATAAAATGTGTTCAGTAATAATATGAAAATTGACCATGTAATAAGACTGAGGCAATATCCTTATATGGCAACAACATATTAAAATAATCGAACTTCTGTAGGGGCTTCGTTTTTTCTAATACAATTTATGAAAGATATAAAACCTGGTCTAACTTTTGTTTAAACAGAGAAAATAAATCCTCTTAGCTCTGCTGATCAAATTGGCCAATTGTCATTAGTTCCAATAGCACATAATATATTGCAGGCATTATTCCTATTCTGGGATATATCAACTCTAAATTTGTGTCTACTTAACACAAGAAGAGCTTCAACTGCAATGCAGTGCTGTTAAAAATGAAGCATTCGTATATTCTAGAACAACTAGTGAAAAGATATTTTTTGTTTCAGTCAAGGTCCATTTACCACAACATCATAGAGAACATCGAATATATGATGCTCAAAAAAAGCAAATTTAAAATTGTTTAATACACAAAAACTAACCCTGGATTTAATATTTGCTACAAAGCTGAGCTGTCATCTCTTAGCAGATAAAAAATCTTGCTGTCCAAAAACTAAATATATGTATTAATTATTAATAAATTCTGCACAAAAAGATGGAGATGATATGATAAAATAAATAAAACAAAACATATAAAAAATGAAATTAATGTGCTTTTACTGTAAAAAGCACTGTCTCTTTTGATCGATTATCATAGATTACAAAGCACCAGATCATTGGTGACCAAAATCTTATTTTTGGATGGTTTAAATTGCAACGATCAAATTAGAAAAACAAATTAATAAACTTTTCTTTTGCTATTTTCTATTTTAAATTTATGGTTCGAAAGTAGATGATGTGATAATTAATGAACTAACAGTCAAAAACTGTTTTTTTAATTTTTTAAAGGAGCATCGTCTGTCGTATTAACTTTAATTATTTGTTAATAATTAATATAAAAATTGCCATTGTGAACCTTAATAAAAAGAGCTTTTATTTGAAACTAAGAATAGCAAACTTTTGTCATTATGACAAATGTTTTGGCACTCTTACTAAAAATATGCTTGTACCTCGATCGAGAGCATAACCATACTAATAATAACGAAAAGTTTTATTTTTAATTTTTGTAATCTTACCTGTTGAACGGGTAACCAAAGGCAGCATCATATGGATGATATACAGAAGGGTAAGGCCAAGGTGCACCACCGGCTACCAGATTTTCTTTTAAATCAAGCCCACCCTAAAATAAAACATTAATCAAAAAAATATAATTAATAAGAGCCAAATAAAAAAATTAGTAAATACATTTAAATTTGTACACATGTATGGATGTATGCATGTATAAGATAACATAATAATGTGTGTCATTTCTTCTTTTTGTTTTACTATTTATTAAATTTCAGTTTAAGACCTTGAACTTAAATTCTTTAATTATCATGTTAAACAAATAATTAATTTATTTCAGAGCATAAAAGACAACAATAATATGATGTACAACACAAAACAAAAAATGTTAGTGCTTATATTATTTATTTTTTATTTACTGAGTTTATTTTTCGATTAAATCTTAAAACGTAATATTTAAATGTATTAATATAAACTTATTTTTTCTTAAAGTGCGTAGTTTCAGTTTAATTGTCTTATTTGAGCAAATTACTGATAACTCGCTCATAACAAGCTGCTGTCTTATTTATATATACAAATAATGAATTACGTAAAGATTATTTTTATTTAAAGCAATACCAAATAATAATAATAAATTAAAATTTTAATACTTAATTAACTAATAAAGAAAAATTTTACAGAATCTTAGTTGAAAAAAATGGGAAATAGATTGATAGCAAACTTTATTTTCTTTCAAATAAAATCATTTGAAACTTCCAACCATCTCAACAGGATGGGAATTATATCTGCTTGTAGGTTTATTTACAAGTTAAATAATTTATTATGTTTAAGCTTTTAATTTCATACAATGGAGAGCCAGCAAATAAGTATTATACACACAACAGTAGTCATTGTCGTAAGTGTTAAAGCTTTTATATCGATATTAAATCGCAGAAGTAAAAATTTATCACACCTTTTTAAACATAAATTCTGTTGAAAAATGTACGTGCATCATTTGCTAAATGTTTTTTTATAACAAAGACTTTAAAATAACAACAACAACAAAAATGAGTACTTTAGAAAAAATAACGACAAAAAATGTAAGAGACACCCTGCCCCAAAACACATACAAAATTTATTTTAAATGAAAAAATTTACGACAAAACAGTAGTCATATCTTACAACAGCAAAAAAAAAAAGAAACATAAAGAATTTGCATACAAACTTATCTTGTACTTTTTTTATATATTAAACAGCACTGGTGTATTTATGTATCCGTAGGTATTCAGTTATTTGCGTACACGCAACTACAAATTTTCAATTCTTAAAAAATCTGTTAAAAAATTTTTAAACATGATAAGACCTTTTTGCCAACATTAACATGCTTTTTTTCATTTCAAAAAATAAATGTGGTTATGTCGATTTTTCATGGATCTTGTTACTTGCAAATTTTAAGTCGAAAACAATTTGTGAAAAGCTTTACTTAAAAGGAAAGAAGTGCACTGTACATTTTTTCAAGAGTAAAATTTCCTTTAAAAAATAGCGTCTCTTTTTAAAACAGTTGTTTAGGCACAGCAAGCTCGGTCGGCAGCAATATTGAAAATATTTGACTTTTCCTTCCATGCAGTAGGTAACAACTTATTCTGATTTTAACCGACAGGATTTTACTGTGGGTTCAGGTTTCAGGGGAACAGTAGATTTTAAAAGCTAAATTATATTAGCAGATAAATAGCAAATAAATAAGTCTACATCAACTAGAAAACCAGCAAAGTTACATTTCAGATGCACAAACTTCATACAGCGATATTAAAAATATTTAAAACTGGAATAATTTCCCGTTTTGATTGTTCTTTGATTCCTTAAGGTCTTATGCATTTTTAGTACAATTAACTTATGACATAAAGTTCTTTTTCTATGATCTTTAAATATGTTAGTTTTCTTCTTAACCCAAATTAATGAACATTAAACTTTACCAAAAATATCTAAATTTAAGAGAAATAAGAAGCTGATAAATACAGAAGAAATTCCTTAAAAAATTCAATAAAAAATTTACGAATCATCGGGGTAAAGAATGTAATAAATTTTATGTCTAATTAGCTTATAAATCCGAGAAACTATTCAGTTCTTGCTATAGCTTACCACTAAGAAGTCTAATAATTATTTCAGTAGAACATTACTGAGCTATAAAAACAAATTTAGGAAGAAAGTTTTTCTGTCAAACTTCAATATATCTTTCAAGCTCTTAGGATTTTAAATAGGTCTAAGAGTTAATAAATAAACAAATCACTAACTTCGTCTAAATACTTGATTTCAAATTTACAAAAACTTTAACAGCAGTTAAAGTGTAAATTGCGGCAACAAAAAATATTGAAAAAGCTTAAATCAAGGCGAATCAATTACCAGGTGCTCTCGTATTAAAATTTCTATAAAAAAAAATTCTTTTGTGTTTCTTTTTTTGGATTGTTCTTTATAATTGTTTTCTTAAAGGTGTCAATATTAATCATAATATAACCTTGAACTACCTGCTAACTTTTTCAAACAGTAGAAAACAAGGTGAATTAATTTAAAGATGGTCTTCATAGCCCAGCTGATTTTTGTTTATGTTCAACGTTATCATCAAAATTTCAAATTAGTTTCAAATTTAAAAGCTTTTTAAGTAATTTAAAAATAAATAATTTAAAAATAAATCATTTAAAAATAAATATCATTTGTAATTTTATAAAATTAAATTTCCAAAAAAAATTAAATGTGAGGTATTGCTGCATATACAGGGGAAAGAAGCCAACTGGGTACAACTTCATTGGAAGTTTCAATTTATGATAAAAGGACATCAACATGGTGCTCTAAAACGGAAAAAAATAACGAATTCGCATAATAGTAATTGATTCGCCTTGGTAGATAAGCATCAAATAAAACTCAGAGACATGTTTTGGCATTCGAAATAAATTGAAACTTAAATTTGTATCGAATGTCGTAAGTTATCCACCGGTTTTTGCCGGCAAAACTGATAGAATTCACAATTGAGGCATTAAATCTATATATTTAATTTTTAAGAAATATAAATGTTTACAGTAAGAAAAGCTGGCGCCATTTTTTCCGAGAAGGAATGAAAAGGGTGAAATGGTAATACTTAAGAGACAAATGACCTGCAATTAGATTAGATTTTTTTATTTGTGTTACATGTAAGAAAACATTACAAAATAAACAAAAAATTGATCTTAAGTGGCAGTGAAGGTAAATAATTACGGCCTGGCAAACTTATAATTTCATTCTTAAATTTTCAATAAAAGATCATTGAAGATTTCTTTTTGGAAACATCGAAGAAAAAAAACATTATTACAATCGATGTACATAAATGTTCAAACAAGCAATTTAAAAACATTTAACATATTATTGTTGTTGCTGTTTTTGCTTAATACATAATCAATAAAAGTACTGTTTCTTATTTTAAGTAAAAAAAAACAAAAAACATGTCTAGATATCAAGCTGTGAACACTTTACACTCTGGTTTCGCACAGTAAAACAACATTATAATGCAACAGTACAAGATACTAAATATTTATGTATTTGTATAAGTCTGTTGCATTTATGTATGTATTTCTTTAATTTGTGTTTCAACAACTGCTTAGTTAAATGTATTTAAAAGATTTTTCAGTGCTGATATATAATTGTTATTCTTTTTTTTTACTTTTTGGTGTCTTTATGTTTAGAGGCATTCAAAACCACCATAAATTGTCTCTTGAGTTGCTATCGATAATAATAATGACAATTTGTAAGGTCCCTTGTATGTCTCCGTCTAGGTCATAATAATTTTCTCTGGCGTCTGCTTAAAAATTTTGTCCATACAAATGTTGCAATTTTGGTAAGAAAATCGAATAAGTTTTTCAATTGTAGTTTTAACTACAATAATAGTTGTTTCTACCTTTTAACTTTGAATAGAGATTTTAATCTTAGACTTCAATCGAAAAAATGTCAAATTGCTTTCCAGCGATGTATTGAACTGGTGAAGTACTTTTTTTTAGCTTCTCAGCAAAAGAAACAGAAAATAATGATTAATATCTCCTTTAATCATATTTTATTCACAAATGCATTTATAATAATACATTAACGAGTTGAAAAAAAAAACAAATATGTAAATAAGGTAAAATATGTTAGGAATCCATATCAATCGAATGCTTGCAAATTTTCTTTACGATATTTTGGTTTAATGACCAAATCCAGCTTAAGCTTTTGCCCTTGATCCGTCGCTATTTAACCGACTTCAAAAAAAGAAGAAGGTTATCAATTTGACTTAATGTTGCTTTTTTATGTTTGTACCTGCATTACTCATCTCTAAACCGATTTTAAAATTTTTTTGTAATATGATAAATTATGTTTACAGATTGGTCCCGTTTTAAAAGCAGTTAATGATCTTAAAAATTAAAGGGTGTCCCCATACAACATACATGTTTTTAAGTGTATTATGAATCGTAAAGCGCACTTCTTTTAAGATTAAAAAAAATTGTTTAACTATAGCTCCCAATAGCAAAACCTAGTAAAAAAATAAATCTTTCAATTAAAGGGTTTCCCCATAGGTGACGTAAATTGACTATATGCGCTTATCTTTTGAACCGTTATAGACAATCACTTGAAGACTGGTTAGGTATAAACATTCAAAATTATAAATTAAAGGGTGTCCTAATAGTTATTGGCCAAACTTTTGAACCCTTATAGACAGACAGTTTAAATTTTCCAAGAACCTGTAATGCTAAGTCCGCTACAACAACAAGTATAAAATTTTAATTTACATATTAAAGGTTGTTCCCATATTTTAAGTAAATTGAACTAAATGGGCCCTATCGTTTAAACCGCTGTATACAAACACTTGAAAATTAAACAGAATGTCCACTACCAGATACTAAGAAGTATAAATACTTAAAATTATAAATTATAGGGTCTGCAATAGTTGCTGTTATTTGATATATATAAACAAACTGTTTAACAGTTGTAAACAGTTGATTGAAATTTGCACATAATGTTTATTGCTAAGTCCGCTATAACAAGTAGCAAACATGAAATAATAAATTAAATGGTGTCCTTACAACTGATGTAATTTGACCTGTCTTTGAAACCGTTACAAACTCTTGAAAGTTACACAGAATATTCATTACTATATCAAATATAACAACAATTATATATACTTAAAATTAGAAATTAAAGGGTGCCCCAATGGTTGTAATTTGTAATTTGTATATATCCAATCTTTTAAACACTTATAGACTATCGCTTATAGTTTAAACAAATTTTGTGTTACTGTTTCAGCAATAAAAAGTGTAAAAAATATAGGATGACCACATAACTTCTGAGTTTTCTCGTTTTATTAGCATTTATATTTTGGTTTACAACATATTAAAAAATACTGACACAATCTTTCTCGAATATGATATAATTAATGTAAAATTACCGTCATAAAGAAATATGATTTTAAGATTGTCTGTTTTAAAGTCGGTTTTCCACCGCAAGAATTATTTAATGAAGTAGAACTAAACGGACATATCCGAACATTTCCCATAACTTCAACCTTAATGAAAGGCGCACAACAATATTTCGTTTCCTTAAAAACTTTTTTAAACATTTTAATAAGCGGCGTTTTTAAATTAACTCTTTTCTTTCAGTCGGGAGGAGCTTGAAATTTACACTACAGGGGTAAAGTTTTTTATTAATTTTTTTTTACTCGATATGTTTTTCCGGCAGTGTGGTTAACAAATGAACATGTAAATTTTATCATTCTCTTCTTCGCTGTGCTCATCAACCTACCTAAATTAAGATGGTGCCGCTGACCTACCTATGCAGGGTGTTTCCTGAGCAATCAGATTTATTCTTCTTAAAAAGTGATGAAGAAAAGCTTAATGGTGTCTGTCACATGCTGAGTAATATCTATATGTACGACGGTATAACTTGAATACAATAAACTCAGCTTTTTCCAGTATAATTCAATATGGTTACAAAGGAAAATTTTTCTACCTTCATCTTGCTATTATATATTTTATTAAAAAACCTTAAACGTTTTTTCCACAAACATCACACAAAGATGATCTTTAAAAATTAAATTAACATCCTGTTCACTCTAAGCAATTTCTTTTAAGTTTGGCCTGCATTTTTATAAAACTGTAGTATTTTACTTTTTTAATTAAGTTTGTCTATTCTTCGTTTAAAACCCGACATCCCACATTAGAAAAAGAGACACTAAAAGGTTATTTAAGTAAGAGCATTCTTAAAATTAGGTGCATAGTTAAGAAGTTGATATTTTTATAAAAATAAGTCGTTAAAAATTTGGGGCATAAACGTAAGACTATCGGTATAATACATATATGTCCGTCCGTCAGAGGCCTGTATATCTGGAACGATAAATATATTCACCATAGCAAAAAAATAATAAATTCTAGTTAAAGATTAAAGAAAATAACGTATATGACGTTATCTTTAAGACCGTTTTTGTCCGATACTTGAAATTTATAAATGACAAGTAAAGAAACTAAAATGAGAACCTGTTACTGGTGTTTTGTCTTTTGAACCGCAATAGGCAAACAGATTAAACTTTTAACCACAAATGAGAAAACACATAAAATTTGTAAATTTAAGGGTAACCCAAAGATGTTAGGAATCCCTCACATGTAATTATTGATTTATATTGTTTTCTTAAGTCTTTCTAAATATTTTTATCTTTTATTAATTCTACAACTTTAAAAGAAATAATCTTACAATTTAAAAAATTAAAATTTTTATAATTTAATCTGCCTAATATTCATTTGGGAGCTAAAAATTTTGTTTTTATTTTTTTTCCTTTTTAAACCCTTTCGTCTCTTTTTAATATTTTTCTTTGGTCATAACAATCTTTGACAAATCACTGTTTGTGTACTTACACGAGAAAGACACTTTTTATGTCCCTAAAAATGTAAAAACATGAGCGAAAGAACTCTCTGGGCTGCCTTTTTAAAGTTAAGACTTGACTCCAAACTTAGTGTAAACGTTTGATGTGCAGGTCTTTTGAATATTTTTCTTCCTTCTTTTTTTTCAACAATGGTGGTTAGTTTTGAACAATATTACAGTTGTTTTGCCATATTTAATTTTTTTCGATCAGCCCCTCCCTGCTTCTATAAAAAACTTAAAGTTTGTTTCTTTCACTTTCCTCCCTTAAGGACAAAAAACCAACTCTCATATGAGTGTTTGACATATAAAGTTGAGTATGTTTGCCACTAAAGAGTTTATTTTCATTTTAAGGAGAGAGTTTTCATAACATAGTATAAATTGAGATTAAAAAAAAAAGTTTATATTAAAGTTCAAATTGAAATTTTGAAATGTTTTCTTTTAAATCTGTTAATAAATTTAATTTGATTTTTAGTAACCAAAAATCGACAAGTTTTGTGTTTAAATACTCAAAAGTGTTAGAAAAGATATCAAGTATTGAGAGTGTTGAATGAATTATGAACATGTTTTTTTTTTTTAATTTTAACAAATTAGGGCGCCACATTTAAAAAATCTAAGTGGTTTTTAATTTTATTTTAAAATTTTCAGTTTAAATGCTGGTGTTTGTTTTTCCTCTTGTTTAAAAGAAAAGTGTTAAAAATGTTTTTATTTGCTTTAACAAGTTGGAAAAATTGTGTTTTTTTCCTTGAAAACTCAAACACCATATGCCTGCATTAATAAAAACACCTCGAAGGCATTTTTGAAACGTCTAAATGACATGGATACACACATACAAGTACACTCACGCTGTCACCGCTTGTTGTGTTGACAAATTTATTAATAAGGCTTTAATATGCCAAAAGAACTAAAAAAAGAAAAATTATTTTCAGCGTCTTTCCTTTAATTTTTCTTTTATTTATTTATAATTGTTCAAAGAATATCTTCTATTATAAATAGTGAAGCGCGGTGTCTCTTTAAATTTAGTTTCGCAGCTAAAAATTTATAATCGTTGTGCTCAATTTGACATGTGTTGTCAAAGTAATGACTTCTCTAAGTCTCTGTGACATTTGATAATGATAATGTTACTGCTGTTTCTGTTGGCTGTTTTGTTGCAATGGCAATGAAAAATTGTTCTAATTCTTTGAAAATTTCTCCCCTTAGATTTATACAGATGTAAAAAATACATACATACATGCATACATATATATGTATGTATGTATATCAAACAAAACATTTTCCAATTCCTTTTTTATTTAATATGTTTTTTAATATTTAAATGACTAATTATATGGAGAATGATTTATGGCAGGTTAGGGGGTCTTAAAGCATACAATTACTATTAAATGAAATTAATTAATTATGATGGCACGCGGGATATGACAATTTTAAAGTTTCAAGTGTGAAATTAGAGAATAAAATTTTTGTTAGAAATGCCAGTGTTGGGAAAATAATTTATTATGTAGTAAATACTCTATTATTTGTAGGTATTTAAAAATTATAAATTTTGTAAAATATAAAATATAACAAATATCACAAAAGCATGACATGATTGATTCAATTTTTCTATAATGTTAGAACTAGAGCACAAAATCCTTACAAGGTTAACCCAAAACTCGTTCAACTAGATAAGAAAAAATTATATTTAAAAGAGCAACTAAATTCATTTAATATTTTTTTTATAAATTTCTGTTTTTTGTTACTATAGCTAATGCAACCCTTTAAAAAATCTTTTCGCGTTTTTGAATTTTATAAAAAATGAGCGCGTTTTTGAATTTTATAAAAAATGAGCGAAATTATTTAAAGCGTTGAATCATGTTCGCATTTTCAAAGAACCCAAGTGCATTGTCGGAATGCAAATACATTCACATTACATAAACTACGTTACCATCGCTAAATATCTTTCAATTATAAGATGAATAATGTCATGAATTAAATAAATTTGGTATGCATATGTAAATTGAATGATTATAATTCATAGAATTCATTGTTTGAAACTAAAATTTTCGTTTCCAGGATCTCACGTATGTGTGCAATACTTTGTAACGTATTAATCTGATATGCCACCAGAACTTTTTGTTTGTTTTGTCAGGGTATATGGTTAGGCTTTCGTCCGTCTGTTAGGGAAATATGATAATGTTTTAAAATATTTTTAAGCACATCCCTGGTCGGAAAAATAAAGCTTTTCATTATTGTTTCACTTATCGCACCAATCCATAGTGTTTTTCAGGTGCATACAACTTCTTAATGCTGTCGTCTTTGCTTTTACTTTTCGCTTAAGCTATTTATATTCTGCAAATAAGATTTTGTAGTCTATAGTTTATGACTCCATGCCACGAATTCATTACCAGTTTAAGAAATACGCCCAGGGCTTTACAGTAATGTCTAGAGTTTTGGAAAGTTAAAAATTTTAAAGCTAAGCCACAAAGTGTTGAAGATCTTAGTTCGTTGGAAATACAAGAAAAAGTGTCACATTCATAGAAAATGCCAGAGAATTTCTTTTTGCGATTTCTAGCGTTAACTGGCTGAACGGTCACTTACCGCTTACCATTTTGTGCATCGTAAGAATGTTTTTTTTCAGTTACTGAAACTTAAATAGGTTACGTAAAGAAAGCAATTTACACGACTCTATAATATTTTGCCGCGACCATGATTCATCCGCTTATGTTGCAGTTGTGAATAAATACAGGATAGGAAGTTCTACTTCAGGTCCCTGACTAACTTTTGTTAAGGTCTGAGCAAAAAAACAGTTCTTTTAACACGTTTTTTATCTGTTGCCAGGCTGGCAGAACTGAGTCATAGCTACAGAGTCAGTTAATTGAAAACTTTAAAAGTTAACAACTGAAAGTTATAGAATTTATACGTGGATGCAGTTACTTGAACCAAAAAGCTTAAATTTCTTTGCAATTATTTTCGACTGAATACAAAAATACTTTGTAATAGTTTTTTTTATTTATTTTTTATTTTTTTATTTTAAGCAGGGCTTTATTTTCTATGAGAGAAATTTGATTTCATGATAAAAAAAAAATCATTAAAATATGCTAAAGTTTAAACTTTTTCGGTTCAAATAAAAACATTAAAATGTAATTTGCATAGCAAATTATGTGCACAAAAATGTATACAAAATAATAAAATTTAATAAAAATCAATAAATTGTCTTAATGATCTTTTTTTTTAATCTTTGGCCACAAAAGGTGATTAAAACTGTTAAAGAAAAAAAGCCAAAATATAAAGTATTTAACGATGTTGATATAAAAATTTATTATGTTCTACACAAAAAAAAAACATATACGATAATAATAAAAATCAGAGAAGAAATAAACTCAATAAACTTAAAATTAATGACATAATTTGGTTAAAAACAACATGAATTAAAAAAAAAAAGAATATGCATAAAATAAATTCCTGCTGAAATAGGTAAAATAAAAAAAATTATATTTTTTTGACAGACAGGAGCTGCCGTTGAAAAACCGTTAGACATTATGTTTTCAGCTTGTTGGTACAACTAGGTCTTGAAAATCTCCGGCAAATGCAGTTTTCAAAACTACATGTGTTTCTGTCATTTTTGTGTTTTTTAGACAGAACATGTTTAAATAGTTGTTTACAAAAAACACTTAAAAACAGCACGAGTCGCAAGACTCAAATCAAACATATTTCTTTTTTTAAGAAGAAGTTTGAACGAATGCTAAGAAGGAATTACAAATATTTTAAAAGAAATGACATTATCATATAGAACATACATATGCTGGAAATGACGTCAGTGGAACAGGGGACTTTAAGCCAAAAAATGTTGCAATAAAAATAACCAATAGAGGCCGCTGCTATTAAAAATTAAAAATTGGTTATTATAATTTTCAGGTTTTCGCCTTAACTGTTATCTCAATATATGAAACCAACCATTCTAAAGATGTGGTGACCCTGTGCTTTAAATTAAAGCGTCTCATGTGTGTATGGTACTTTATTAATCGGTTTTTTATTTAATAATTTAATCAGGCGAGCAACTGATCGGATTTGATAATTAATCGCCTAAAATTCAAATTATGCTGGATTATTTGGCTAACCGATTGGTTTAAATTTGTTTTAAATTAAGCAAATATCAAAAAATGAAATTACAAAATATTATAAATATTATAAATATTAAATTAAAAAAATGGAAGTTTTTAAGCTTAAACAGAAAAAAATTATTAGAATTAATTAAAGTATATGAACGAAGTAACCTTTTTTTAATAGTTCGGAGCTTGTTGCCCGAAATTTTCTGTGATTTAATTGAACTAAGCAAAATAATACTCTTTTGATCAGGAATTTATTTTGAGTTTTTGGCAAACTACAGCAATAATCACTTTCGTAAATAAACTAGTTTTTAAAAACCTCAGTTAAGGAAGTAACTATCTTGTTAAAAAATTCTATAAATAAATAATAATTTTATTTTATTTTTCATTATTTGTTTTCTTTAAAACTTAATAACTCGGAAGCCTCCAATTACAGTTATTTAATTGTCACTCTTAGGTTCCAGTCCCCACTTTTAAAATTTTGTTGTGCAAATCTTGAGTTTATTGATTAGGGAGAAAAGACAAGTAAGAAACGGCCACACTATTTCCTGTACTTGCAATTCTTTTTTGTTTTCTCATTCGTCTAAGTATTAAAGACCGAAATTGCAGAAACAAAATTTAAATTTTTGAAAACGAATGCAATTTTACAAAGGATAAAAAAATGCAGACACAAAAATTGCATATCTGGACGGGGACTAATGGATTTGAGGTTTTATTTAATTCTTAAAATTATATAATCAAAAATTCATACAGAACAAAAATCGAAATTGGAAATAGCACGGTATTTCAGAAATTAAAAAAATTATTTGTTTATCAAAAATACTTAATTTAAAATAATATAAGCAGGTATAAAACATTTTTTCGATAAAAATCTAAAAGTGTGAAGCAATATATTTTACTCAACTTTGACTTATTGAGAAACATATAAAAATATTAACAATTGGTGACAGTGCATTGTATACTGTACACTGCAGTATTGTCAAACTAAGAATTAGCAATGAAATTTGTAAAATGAATATAAGATTCGAAATAAAGATTACTTAAGTAAAGTGAAGAGGAGCATGAGGAAAATTTTTCGAAAATTCATCTGCTAATCACAAAAATATAATAATTTTTTTAACTTGGGCCATTGGCCATATAATGCAGCATTTACTTTTTTTGAAACATATCTTCTGTTCGTTAAAGCAACATTTACTTATTTAATAAATTTAAAAACATAAAAGTCCTAGCCCACTTTTAACTTCATAATGATTTTTTTATAGCGCCTGAAAGTCTGCTTATGTTTAGTTTTACTCATTTTACCAGTTTCTGTACGCCGAAAGGAACATTCAATTATTTTAAAAAGTAGTAAAACTAAATAACTTCAGATTTTAATTGCAAACGAAACCGTTTTTTGAGCATATTTTTAAACACACATTTCTGGATCACAAAACAGATATATATAATCTTGTCTAATTATCGAATTTTAAAAATTAATCCCAAAATAATTTTTGTACACAAAAATCGATTTAGAAATACAAAAAAACAATTCACTTACCGGATTCGCATAAAATTGTGGCTGTTCGGCACCCATTCCCGATAGGTATGCAGACATGCCTTCTGGATAAACGCCCAAGGGAACACCACCTGGTCCCGCTACTAAGCTGCCGGCAGCTGCTAGTCTTTGATAACTCAACATGTCATATTGGCAGGAGCATAACGTTTGACCACTAACAGGATCTGTATAAATTGTACGACCCGTATCACAGCAACGATTACCCGAAGGTGGCGCGCCCGGTGCCCCTGGTGGAGGCGGTGGTAGTGGAGCACTCGTTGAACCAGGTGCTAAGGGGCCAGGTAATACTGATGCGGAAGGTGGACCGCCGGCACCTGAACCAGGCCCACTCGAAGTGAGTGCCGATGAGGAAGAACTATAAGGTGTGGCGGGTGAAATAGAACGCGCGCCCGGCGGTACAGTTGATGTTACAGCCATTGCGTTGGCAACTGAGGGCGTGGTTAGGGAAGCGCTTGAAGACGGCACGGCGCCTACAACGGCAGCAGCAGCTGCTGCAGCGGCGGCGGCAACTGCAGTAGCGCTTAATGAAAGTGAAGTTTGTTGTTGGTGCTGTTGTGTGTTATGCGTATGACTGGTGCTTAAATTTGTTGGTTGCGTTTGAAGGTTTTGATGTAAAGGTGTTTGTGTGGAGGTGGGCGATGCACTTGGTCGAGTTGAAACGGCATTCTAAAACCATAAAATATTATTTCATTATTATTTTCAAATATCTTATTTAACAAATAAATACACATATTATTTTTAATTATTGTGCAAGCACAAAGCTTATCTTTTATTAGTTTTTTTTTTGTGCAGCTTGTCAATAATTTCAATGATAAGGAATTCGTTAACTGATCTTGTAGTTCAAGGGGTAGATTAACAGTAGAACTTTAGTTTTATTATTAATAAATGAAGTACAACAAATCAATGTTTCTTCTGTCTTAAACAAAAAAAAAACAAAAACTTATCAACGATTAAACACCTTAAGTGTACAACCAACAATAAAATGTTTATTTTTTATTTTTCACGTTTAATGAAAGCCGACAAATCATGTTCATATGTCTTCCCATAGGGAGCCCCTTCTAACGTTTTAACGTTTTACCTACAGTAGTACCAGGGCCCTACCTCTTGAATATTTTCTACTGCTGTCTGAGTGGCTGCATTAAAAATGTAAAATTTAACGATTGATATCAATGATTGAAAATTATCCAACGATTGCTTTGACAACAACCACTTTTTGTGCTGAAAATACGTTGTCTATCTGCCGGTCGTTTACTGTTTAAGTCTTGACAAACGTTACTTTTTTTTTTGTTTTTTAGAAAAAAAAAACATGTTTATACTGTCAGCCATTTAGTCCTCCGTTAAGTTTCTTATTTTCTTTTTAATTTTTATTATTTTAATTTCAACACTTTGAGTACATTTAATATGATTCGGGTTTTTATCAATTTTCTTCAAATTTTTTTTTCAGAATATGTGTTTCTTTTTGTTTGTGATTACAAACACAATTTTTTTATAAGTGGAGTAAGTAAGTCTTTTGCTTTGTTCGTTAATGTGAACTATTTGGTTTTAATGTCCGGCGTTTTGTTTATATTTTAACTTTTTAAGATTAAAAGATAATTTTAACATTTCTTATGTTTTTCATTTATTTGTCATTAATACGTTTTGTCTTCATTTTTAAAACGACTTTGAGGAAAAATGCCGCCTTTAATCTCTAAACTAATTAATTTTATTAATGTTTGAAATTGAATTTATTAAAAAAAGTTTAATCAAATATTAAACAAGTTATGTGATATTGCAATTAATGAAAATATTTAAGAAAATATTATTAATAAGACAAAAGAGGGAGTCCTCAGATAAGAATTTGAAGGATTTTATAGTTTAAATAATCCTAATTTCATTTTAGCTCTTTAAAGAGAAACAGTTTTTTTGATTTATTTAAAAACTAAATGTCATAGTAGTAGGATTAGAATCACTTCAGGTTACCTTAAAAAATAAATGTTTCTTTTAATTACATTAAATAATTGCTTTTGCCAAGATCACAGACTATAATTATTGTAATATCATTATGTTTAAATTATACTTGGAATTTTTTCATTACCATTGAAATTTCATTGAACTTATATAAAATAATAACAGTGAACAAAATTCAACGACCATTTATAGCTAATGATTTTTTGTTTTAATTATGTACAATTGTTTTTTTTTTAATTGTTGTAAAACTTTTTAATTAACAATTACATTTGGAAAAATATTAAATATGAACTTAGCAGATTCTTCACAAAGAAGTAAAAATGCTACTTCAAAATAATGATTTACTATACTTTAAGGTCTTTATTTAGTCCATAAAGACAAGGAGCGATAAACAAAAAATGGTTATTAATTCTGGTGCTTTTAAACCAATTAAAGAAAATAATGATAAAAATCGTTAGCACTATGTGTCATTCAATTCTAATAAAACTGGCAATTCATTAGTAAATCTAGGTAATTACTCAATTATTCTAATGCATGGTTTAAACAAAATAAAAAAGTTTTTGGACAAACATTAATTATTTGTCCATTATTGTAAATATAGTCACTTCTAAAATCGAGTAATTTAAAGAAAAACAAACATCGATATTCTGTAAATAAATGATTTTTTTGTGTTATATTCGAGTTTTTTATGCAATTCTAAAACATAAGAAAAAACATTAGCTATTGAATGTTTAATTAGTGAAGATATGTGCATTTTTAGTTTAGTTTTCCATAATAATCTCACATTCGAAAGTTAAATAAACCAAATGAAATGATTACTAGGACCAAAAAATGTAAATTCGTTTAGTCTTATGTAATAAGTTGATGAAAGTTTTAAAAATGTGGTTAAAATACAAAAAAAAGAAAATCACACTATTTAAAAAAAACGGTTTAAGACATTTAGAAGTTTAAATTAAAGGCATCAGTCTTTATTTGAAATATGTTTTTGTTTACAATTCAGTTTTAATACATTTGAAATGTTTAGAAAAAATACCGCGTTTAACGTTTTTACTCCTTAAAGTATGCAACGTATTGTAAAAGTGATATAACTGCTTTTGTGGTAAATAGACACGTAAGACTGACTGACAAGCAATATTATTATTTTACTTCGAGTTCGATTGTAAAAATAATTTAGTTTAGTTACGATTATAATTATAATAAAACGAAAATCTAAAACTAGTTTTACTTGTTATACTTTTATGCTTGCAAACATTTCTTCTTTTAATTAAAAAAAAAAACCTTACGAAAAAAGGATTTGCAAATAACTAATAAAAATCATTTTTCAACTTCGATTACTACTAAATTTTTTTTAAAAGTTATTAGAAAAAAGTTTAGTTCACGTCTGGTTTGCTAAAGTAGATTAACATGAATAGAATAGTTTCGTTCTTCTTATGCAAAAGTTTTTTTCTTAGAGAGATAGCTCTTTTAAAAATTTCTTAAATATAATAGCAAAGCGAAGTGGTCGGTTCAAGTTCAAAATATATGCTGTCAACTTTTATCACAGGAATACCTTATTTAGCTGAAACAACTGCTGGACATTTAAAATTTGAAGATATCACTTGTTGAGAATAGCTAGGATCACCAGTAAAACGTAAAAAAGGAGTGAATCATGTACATATTTAAAATATAAAACTGTGTACTTTTGCACGAAAACAAATATAAAGTTTAAAAAAATATATATAAAGTTCAAAAGTAAATATAATATAACTCGCATATTTATGTGAAAAATAAAAGGTTTCGTAGTCAGCATATTATAAATAAAAGTACGAATCATCAGAATACTCGTCGTGGAACTGATTATAAGGAAATTTGACTTCTTTAACGAAACACAATGGTTGAAGTATGAAGAACTTTTAATCAACAGGAGAAAAATGGACTAAAAAATATTTTTTAACAAATCAATATTTTATTTATTTTTTTAAGGGAAGTAGCACTTCAGGCATTAGTACCTATTTAGTTATTTTTTTCGTAACCGTGCTACATTCTTTAGGAAAAGGATAGATAAATAATAAGACAGATGGTAAAAGGAGAAATATAGAGAGTTAGTTATTTTACTTCGCCGGTAAATATGCTATGAAGAAATACCGACGAAGGAGGCTACACGTTTTAAAGTTAAATCTGAATATGTGTTTCTACCATTAAACAGAAAAAAACATTATGCCGCAGGGGTTGTACCCTGGCCAACCAGGTTTGAAGTTAACGTGTTTACCACTTTGACTACAGTAGCCTGTTTTAAATGGACCAACAAATAAAGCCTATATAAAGGGAAGGAAGCACAATTCTACCTGATTAAGTTTTAAGGCATGCCACTTTGTAGGTCTACCACTCGTTGAAATAAACTTTCATATAAATCCGAAACATAAAAAGGAAACAAAAACTTACAAATGATGCACTCACAACACGAACAATCAAAAAATACGAGCACAGTCGCTTAACGATATCTCAGCCAATTATGAAATTTCAAAAAAAAAACTATTGAAGCGATCGCACATTAACTAATAAACTTTAGGTAACGAATGTCCCAGCTCTTTTTTCATGTTTTTATCAATAGTACATTTTCGAAAGACCAATTTTTTGATTTGTAAAACAAAGTTGCTTTAAGAACGCTTAATTAGCATTTCAACCACCTGATGTAGACTTTGCATAATTATTTCATGTTTTAAGTTCCTGATAATAATAATAATAATAATAATAATAATAATAATAATAATAATTATTATTATTATTATTATTATTATTATTATTATTATTATTATTATTATAATTATTATAAGTAATTTAGTATTTATCAAGCCTTATAGGATTTAATAATTTGCTAACAAAAGTAACAAAAAATCCTATTTATTTGTGTCAAACTAAATTTGATAGATTTGATAGTTATCTTAAACAATGCTATTATTTTGACGAATTTGTAAAATTTTCACTTCTGAAATTCTTGGAGCACTTAGCACTTACTACAACAACTTTTTTTGTTTGTTTGCTTGTTAACAATAGCCTTTGATAAGAAAAATAATGTTTTTTTTTAATACTTATTATACAATTGAATTTTGGCAGCAATTTTAATTTAAAAACAATTAAAAATAACACACACAAAAAAACTTGAACTTATTTTTCTTATTAAAATGCTCGTACAAAATAAACAGAAACCATGAATTTCAATTTTACAACTTGTTAGATTTTTTTAACTTTTTCTTTATTTGTTAATTCTATGAACAACGAATCGATTGAAATCAATTAAATTGAAAGCATTAAAAAAACAACAAAAAAAACAAAACGTTCAACAATTACTCAGTAGCTACAACATGGTTTCAGTATTTTCGTGCTGCTACATGACAACTATTTAGTATATTTTACCTTAAGCAACTTGTTGGTACATTTTCTTCAATAAAACAATATGCACATTATATATTAACTATATAATTAGATTCTATCCCTGTCCGTCTGTATGTCTGTCTTTGTTGATGTGTTTTTATAAGGCAACATAGTAGCGTTTCTAAAAAATTTGCTGTGTAAAATTGCTAACAACACAAAAAACAAGTTTAATTATTTTCAAAAATTTTAATTGTTCACAATGAAACTAAAGAAATGTACAATAAAAATAAACACTTTAGCTCATGTTACGCATTCTACTCAAACTATTTCAATTGTCTTTAATGGGGCGTTTTTTTTAAGATTTATTATTTTTTTCTTTTGCACAAAAAAATGCTTGAAATATTAACTGATGTTTTAGTATTTTGTTTGAAATAATTTATGGATTTTTTTCATGTTTGTAATTGTTATAAACGCCATTTTATTTCAATTCAACATTTAGTTTTCATGTTAGATTGTACGATTTATAACAATAAAATAAATGATACTTGAAATAAAAAAAATTATTCATAAGTTTTAAATTTTATTTTAAAATTAAAATCGACTTTTAAATTAAAGCGCATATCTTCTAGTTAAAAAACGCCAATTTAAGATTGTAGAACAATTTTGAACAAATAAAATTTTGCAAAACACTTAAGAAATGCCCTTTGTTCCTTTTTCTATGCTTTAATTTACATATACGTAGTCTAAGCTCGATGCTGAAAAGTTATACACTTTGCTCTGTTATCAGTTCATTATGTAAGCCCTCACAAATTAAAAATGATTTGCGACAAAATCCAGTTAAGCAAACATTCCTGTGACAAAAAAAAAATAAAGACCCTTTAGTTTCCTACAGTTTGACTGACATGAGTGCAATGTATTTTTATTTAGGTTTTATAAATCGAGAGATTTAACATCCCAATAAAAGAAGGTTAGGCGGCGCAAAACCTCTACGAAATTTCTTTTTTAATTAAACAATTGTTGTTTATTATTTTATATATATATATATATAAATATTTACAATTTTATAAAAATACTTCGTCCAATTGAGAATTTTGCAGACCAACTTGGAGTTAAATCAAAGAAACTTTTAGGTTTGACCAAATACTAACATTTATATGTGAACTAATTTTCTAATTGCTTCACTACTCAGTGATATAAGTGGATTCTTATTACAAGAAACTGGTTTATAGGTATTTCACTTATTCTCTTAAAGATTAAAAAAATGCATGGCGTTTCTAGTGTCATTAAGCAGTATTTTCGCCCAATGGAAACTAGAAACTAGAAACTAAAATGCTCTATTAAATTGTGAGTACCAAGCTGCAAGTATTAAATGTGTATTTATAAATTCGTGTTACACTTGCTGATTGTTTGTCTCCCTTTATAAATTTTTCTTAAACGAAATGCTCGTACAAAGCATTCATACTATTGCTGACTAAACATATAGTTTTTACTAAAACATCTATTACATTAATTTTATTTTGCGATTTCTAGCGATTTCTTCAAGTTAGAAAAAAAATTAAATATATTTTTTTAGAATTAATGCATATTTTTTAATGACAATTTTTTCATAATTGCATACGTAAACCACAATCTAGTTGTATTTGACTAAGTTTCTTTAAAATTTAGTAATACAATCCTTTTAACACGTACGTATGTCAACCCTTAAAGCCATTGGACGTTGCTATGAAATCAAATAAATGTTAAAATAAAGATATGGAGAGGGATCCTTTTTTTTTTTTTTTAAATATTGGCTTCTAAAAAAATTCATTGTTTAGGTCGCAAAAACTGAATATAAAACTATTTTCTTTAGGAATGAGACAGGTAATTTAAAGATAATGAAACAAACTTCCATCGGTAAAGCAGATTTATAAAGCAAAACTCGTAAAAGTGTTAAAGCAATCATTTTTAATTGACATGTATTATATATTCATTCATTATATATTTTTGTGTAGTTTTTATTTAATATCAATATAATATTTGTAGTATTTCTTTAAATAAATTTTTCCCAAATTCTAGGTTAACTGAATTATCCAATAGATATTAACTTTTATTGGTTTCAGCTGCCAATAAAAAACCGGCTATTTAACTACAGTTGTCCATACAAAATTTATTGTACTACTTTCGATTTAAGAACACTTTACAACCAAAAAATAACCGATTTCAAAACTTGTTGCACAACCAATAAAACAAAGTAAAACTAAATTTCAAAAAAATTTATTCAATAATTTTAAATTTGCCAAGCTTCGCTATATAGAAATTCGTTAAAACGTAAACGCTAGCAATTGCAAAACCTTTGTCACTAATTTCAAAATCATAAAATTGAATAGAATCATTGAAGTTCGGGAAGTTAAGCTGATGTGATAAAAATGTTAATTTTATTGAACTCAAAAAAGTTGTCTTAAAAAAGAAGTGTTAATACCAAGATCCTGCTTCAATATATATTCGTGACTTGAAGTGACTTGAATTTTAGAATTATATTTTTAATTGAACAAGAAATATGACTTTTAAAAAAAGAATCAGTGATCAGTAGCACCAAAGACGAATAAGAATTACTGGTATTTCCAGAAAAATATGCAGTACGAAAATAAAAAAAATGGGAAAATTTAAATTAAAAAGCCTTTCCGCTTGTATTTAATTCCTAATGCATGATTTAAGCTCTCACTAAACTGTATGCAAATAAAAATATATGTTTCGCTATCATATTCAAATATCTTGACACATAGAAACCATACGTTTGCTGTCAAAACCTCTTAAAATAATTTAAATAAAATTTATTTTATTACGAACATTTAATACACACCATTACTAAACACACACCACTTTCATTACTGTGCACTGTCATTTAATATAGAGTTCACGCACACAAAAAAACAAAACCAAATTGTTAAACAATAAACTATTTGATTTGAAATATAAATATTCCTTTTTTATTTTGAATATAAACAAGACTTTTATTAAAGGATTTTATTGATAAAATAAAAATCCCTTATATCTGATTTAGTTATTAATATTTTTTAATTAATGATACATTTTCTTTAAATTATTTTTGCTTTCTACACTCTTTTATCAAATTTCCATTTACCGACGGCAATTTGTTTTACATTATCTCATTATATTCACTTTAATTTTATTTATTTTTACAATTTTCCATTAATTCTTCAATCTTTGGTTATAAAATATTAAAACTTTTTCTTTTAAGCGTATTATTAATTAAACTATTTTTTAACACTTAATTCCCAAAATTATAACGACGGTCTGTTTCTTTTGATTGTGCGAACATACGTTTTCTTAATTCTCTACTTTTATTGTTTTTTCTTCTTTCTAATAAAAATAATTTTTTTAAGGAAAAATTTTTTTCTAAAGGGAGAAAACAAACGGACGACACGAACGAACAATCTGCGTAACAGTCAAAAGTAGACTAACATGGGTTACTTGAGCATGTACAAAGTGGTGGTGTACAACAAATGGGAATTACACGACAAACACGACACAACACAGCAACAACAACAGCACACACAGCTTTAAAACATGTCTACAACAATAACAAAAAAATAAAATAATAATAATACAAAAATAAAACAGAGAAAAACAAAATACTAATAGTACAACTACCACTACTGCTTGATGTGCTCCTCAATAACACACAAACTCTCACATACACTTAAGCTCACCGCACACAGATACTCTTGCACAAACGTTAAAAATTATTCTTGCTATGCTATCAAGCCAGTCAGTCAAACAGCCAGCCAGTTAGTAAGCAAGCAAGCAAGCAAGCAATAATAATAATGATGATGATGTTGATATGATGGTGAATGAACATTTGTTGTGACGACTTTACATTTCTATACTAACAGCAGCAACACTTCAAATAACAACACAGATACTTACTAATACCATCAACAATAATGTTCTATCAAATATACAACACATTTTGATATCAATTCTCTAAAACAAGTTTAGCGAAGAGAAGAAATGAGACCAAGTGTATCTGGCTGGTTTAATGTTAAGAGCGAACAGGCGAAATTTTGCATGGTGGATAAAGCATTTTGTGCCAGTTCTTTTTTTTCACACAGTACTTTACTTTTAAACAAA
Source organism: Cistogaster globosa (assembly GCA_937654795.1). Lineage (NCBI taxonomy): Eukaryota > Metazoa > Arthropoda > Insecta > Diptera > Tachinidae > Cistogaster > Cistogaster globosa. The sequence continues at coordinate 61,631,363 of OW569405.1, read as the reverse complement.
ATAGTTGGTTTTGTACGTTTTTGGTACTTTTTTATTCATTAGTAATTTTTTTTTACGTGTTTTATTATAAAAATCAGTTGACTTATTAAGAAATGGATTTTAAAAATTAATAATATATTTGTACTTATATTTGAAATATTTAAATATTTTACTTGATATTCATTTTGCAGTACAAAAAGTTTAACAACTTTAGTATGCACTTGTAAAATATTTTAGTAATACAATAGTCCAAATTAGAATTCTTTCACAAGAAGTGAGAGGGATTGAAATGGTCGTTAGGAAAATGTTTTTTTGTTTTTGTCATTTCCCTAGATTTCTATTAAATCATTTGTATTATTTAAACTCATAGAACATAAAATTATCTAATGAATACAGTTACAACTCCAACTTGAGTAAATAATATAAGCCTGACTCTGAAAGTAACATTTACTCAGACAAATATCTTCGCATTATTCATTTTCGACATCAGCTCGAATATGTATTTATAGAAGGTAGAAAGTTCGTTTCTTTTTGGAACATATACAGATGCCCTATTATCTGTAAAGATAATAAAGTTGAAGAATATTGTTATAAACTGCTTAAGTTGAATAAAAAATTTTAAGGTCAAAAATCCATAAATGTTTGAAAACGGGCTTGAGAGCATCGATATCAAAAAGCAACAAAAATAAATAAATTACGCGAGATAATAAAAATTAGGGCCAGGAGTTTCGCGCGCACTAGATTGTTCAATTCACTTTAATAACAACAGTTTTTGGCAACCAATAAAAACTGCAGCAATTTTAACAACTTATATTATCCAGGCCAATACTTATTTATTTTGTTTTGTATTTTAAATGATTACGCTAGAAAGAGTCGCAAGCAAATTTTCTTATGTTTAAATATTTTTCGAAAAGGAAATTGTGTTCTTATTATCTATATTGCACTATTTTCACTTAACTTAAAACTATCAGCTATCAACTCGACTTTGCTTACAGCAAACCTTAAGTGAATTTTAAAAAAATTGTTTGCAATAATTTTCAAAATTCTCCAACAAGTACGTTGCACAAAATAAAAGCCCAGGTAATATACAACTTTTAAATTTATTTAAAACCTTTAAATTAAAGGTGAAAGAATTAGGCTTTTTGGGTAATATCTTGGAAGCCTTTTTCATTTTTGTCGTGGTTACAATGCGCATAAAAACATATATTTGTATAAATAGAAAGTCAAATCGAATCATATCGAATACGTTTTGATTTGCACAATAATAAATAATGTTTTATGAGTGAAAGTCTCAAAAATTTAATTTTTACAGTTCTTATAACTAAAGGACTTCACGATCCATACTTTTACGATTTTAAATACTTCATTTTATAATTGTTGTAAAATCACATACACATGTACATAAGTATATAATTTGGAAACAGCTGCTCATATAAGCCACCCGTACAATTTGTAATTTAAATGTGCTCGCCAAAAGTACTTTCTTAAATCAGCACTATGAGGGCTAGCAAAAATAATGTTTAGTAAATTTGAGAGCAAGAGCACGTATACACACATCCAAACATGCAAAAGGCTTAATACAAAAAGAGAGTGAAATTAAGATTGAGAATTAAATGTCTATAATTTGTATCTTGTAGATTGTTTTATATTAAGTGGTGGTGTTTAAGTATCTTTTACAATAACAAATGTTTAAATATGAGCTATGTACATATGTACACACATACACATATTATTTCTTATTTTTTCTGTGGAAGTTGTTTTATTTTTCTCTATTTCATACCTACTTTAATTATTTTTGTTGAGGTTTTTAGCTTGTACAAGGTATAGTGATAATTGTACATATTAAATGTTGTACAATCATACATACACACACGCACACACGTTTAATTTCATAATATTCATTCATGCTTAAACTCAATGGCTGGCTGGCTGGATGTTACTTTGGTTGGTTGACTGGCTGCCAGCCCGCCCGCCAGCCTAACTAAATTTTCTGAATAGATTGTATGTAGTTGGTTGTTTGAAATGATTGTCATACAAAATAAAATTGCATGGTTTAAAACGTTAAAAGGTAATTAGTTTAATATAAAAAAATGAAAACTTTACTATTAAGGAGTACTAAATGCTGAATGTATAAATATTTTAAAATTATATGTTTCTCGATTCAAAAATGCGAGTTGTTTTATTTAAATCAATCATTTATAATTATTATTTTATTTATTTTGAAGTTTATGCGAGGGAAAGCTCAAAAGTATATTTATTTATTTATAGGTATTTTTTTATATATATTTACTATCAACACTTCAAGCATATTGCTCTTTTTAATTTATGCTGCGGTAAAATCTCTTTATTTAAATAAAAAATTGAAAGGTTTACTTAAAGATAATTAGAAATTGCTTTTGAGGTAAAATTAATCGTTTCAATTGCTACAGAGAACGAACTATTAATTTTTCCACTATATTATAATAAGACTAATTTATTATATTTTAAATATTTTTCTTTTTACTTTTGTTAGCAGGTGGCCAAATAGATTTACTTTACAAGTCACCACCACATTAACTACGAAAGCAATTGCTTAAGCAAAATCAACGGCAGTTGTCACACTTTAAATATTAAAGAAAAAAGTTTTTTTGGACTACGCATTACTAGCCGTTAGACCAATTCTTATTTTGATAAGGACAATAAGATTTTTAAAGTACAGAAACGTGTTATAAGTAATTTTGGATTTTGCGACGGCAAAATAAACCTGCCGCTAAGCAAGCCTTGCTAAGCAGTTCAGAATAATTATTCATGAGACATGATAAAGGGGCATAGTACCAAAATATTACAGTCTATTATTTAAGGTTTTCAAAAATTTACCTATATGATTTAAAGCAAATACAGTGATTTATCTGCTTCGCCTCGTAGAAATTAACCATCAGTAGTAACAACAAATAACATTTAAACATCATTTATTATATATTTTTGTTCCTATAGTTTTTTTTTATGTTTTCAAAAACAAAATCATTCAACCCGTCCATCCTCCTTTTCTTCATATTTACTAATATAAAACGATCTGTTCGGGCAGATACAACCCCAATCACTCTCATTCAATTCACAACTACTACTTACACTCATCACCAGCATTGAATTGGGCGTTGTTGTAACACAAACAGAAATGAATAAGTAGCAATCGTTTTAGTTATTGGTGTGAGCGAGTACGCGAACAAATTGACCCACAATATTGACTGTGTGTTTTGTAGTTGTGTGTTATTTTCCTCTCAACGTTTAAAATTGTGTGTGGTGTGATGTTTCAGTTGTGAGTAGCAGCCGTTGTTGTTATAAACACATACACACACCCATCTATGGTTAATAACATAACACCAACAATAAAGAAAACATGAAAAAATTAACTTTACAACTAGAAAAATGGCTGTTATTTCATGTTGTTGTAGTAGATGTTAATGTTTTTTTTTCTTTTTTTTTGTTGTTCCTCTTTCTTGGTTCCCTGGCTTCTTATGAAACAATGTTTTTTTCTATTGGGTGGTATTAAAATTACTGTTGTAGTTGTTGTTATTATAAATATGTATTTTGTGTGTTCGATTGCATTAACGATTTGTTCATGTGTTTTGGGATGTGTACATGAGTTAATGGTTTAGTTTTTATTTTGCGAGGTGTTATCCCTGCTCCCGTGTTGTTAAGCAGTATATTTGGTTGTTATTTAGATGCAGCAACAACAACTCTAAAAACAATAATAAAAATATACATATATTGCACCTACATATGGATGTATGTATATGTTGGTATGTGTTTGGGGAATGTACTTATAGGATTCATCAATTCAGTTAACAATTGTTTTGAAGGAGTGTATTATCGCAAAGTAAGTTTGTGAAAAAATTTTAAGTTCGTTGTTGGTATCTATTTTTTTTATTATTATGTTGTTGTTTGTATAATAATTTAACTGATGTTGTTGTTGTCAATATTGTTTCTCTTCAAAATTGTAAATTAACCCACTTCAAGCTACATGAAAACTTTCTCATTCGTTTGGTTTAGGACTTCAGATAAGTGAGATCATGTTTTTTTCAGTGTTGCTTGAATTTATTTTAAATTAAAAAAAACTAACCTTTTTAAACGTTTAAGGTAAAATTTAAATTTAAAACAGATGAAAAACCAAAGGGTGGAAAATACACAAATAAATTAACTAAGTCTGAAGCCGACTACATTATAATGCGGGATAGCCTTTTCAGAAATATTTTGGGACTTATTTATATACTTTCCTACTGTATAACCGTAATTAAATAAATTTTTAAAATCAATTATAAAAATCGTTTCAAGAATTCAAAAAATTACATTTTTAAACTTTCACCTATTAAGCTGTGAAATATCAATATTCTAGTCACTTAATTTAAACGAAAGAAGTTATAAAGGTATAAAAAGTTTTCTTTGACAGCTTTGTTTTTAATGGGTTATTTATATTTTTCAATTCAGCACAATACCTACTGTGCAGATATCCATACATAAATAAAAAATATGAAACAAAAACTAAAGAAAATAAAAAACGAAATTCAAACAAACAAGTTACCAGTAGAGCACATAAATAAAAATTATACGTGAAATAACGTTGGGAAAAAAGGGGTGGACCAACCAGGCAAACACACGGCAATATTTTTATAAGACTTACAAAACTGTTGCCGTTGTAACTTATACTATTGCAACAACTACAATGTATACAAAGCAAATAAGAAGATGATCATGATGAGTATGATGACTACCATGACTCTGTTTGGTGGATGTTGTTCATGAAGATAAACATAATGACGATGCTGGTGAGGATGATGGTGGCAATGATATTTAGCACTGCCCGTTGTTTATAGTTGTAAGCTTGTTTCACATTAAAACTTTAAAAATTTTACAAGAAAAAAATTTAAACAAGTAGAACAACAAGTATGTATGTATATGAAACAAAAAACATGAAAGGCAACATAACCCACAAAGCAGAGCCACATAAAACAACGACAACAACTGTTTAACGTACTACTATACTATATACAGAGGCGGTGGCAGTTGTCATTACATTACTTCATGTACTGACATATCTAAGAGATATTCCTGAAATGTATATACATATAAATACACACTTATATTTGTATGCAGCAGTATTTTCAAATTTGCTTAAAGATGTATGTGTGTGTATGTGCATTCGTTTAAATTTGACGGTAATTATAAATGTTGTAGCTATATACAAAAAAAAAAAAAAAGCACGAGTTGAACAATGATAAATAAATGGTCTGTTGTACTTAGTATTTTTATGCAACAACAACCAATTTACTGAATTAAAAATGTAGGGAGTATGTTATTTAAGTATGTAATGTTTTTTCTTTACTAAATCTGTTTATGTTATGTTCTTGTTTATAACGAAAACTAAAAATGTTTCAAAAGTCCTTTTAATTTTTTCTCTTGAAATATGTCGATTTTGTATTGCAGCATTTTTGTATTATTCTTGCACTTGTACTTGTAGGTATCTGTTATTTTTTTTTATTATTTTTTTGATAATTATACGTTAAATGTATCTACTAGATACTTATTCGTTTTTCGTATAACTAGAGGTAGGTATGAGTACATAACAGCACGCGTTAAAAATCTCATTAAAAAAACACGAATTTTTGTATTTTCTCTTAAATTTACTCATTTCTCATTATTAACGTTTAACACCCGCCTTTATGTCTTGATTGCTTTTGTTGGTTTTGTATTGCATTCAAATTCTATTTCTATCTTACTTTTCTTGTGCCTGTTTCATCGTTTGTTATTTAGTACAATTTTTATGTATTTTTATGTTCGTCATTGTTGTTGTTCTTTTGACATGTTTTAATCATGTTTTTATTTTAGCTGTTCATTGCTTGTTTTAATCCCTTTAAAACTAATAGATATTTTTAGTGTTATTTTTTAACATTTTTTATTTAAACATAGAATTTAGTAATATGAGTCTATGTTGTAAACTAACAGATTATTTATGTCTTGTTAGTTAGGTCTTAACATTTGTAAACTACATGTTAGAATTATTCACCTTGCTAATTCAAAGAAGCTGTTGGCTGAATTGTATTGTTAGACTGTAATTGGAATTACTGTCATTTAAGAAATAAATAAACAGCTGAAGTTTATGAAATAGACTGTTTTATGCAGTTCATTATATCCACGTAATTTTTTTTTTTTTATTTTTTTTTTATAAAGAGAAGTAGCACTTCAGGCAATAATGCTTATTTAATGAGTGTATAACCGTGCTACATTCTTTAGGAAAGGGATAGATGAGAGATAAGACAGGTGGTGAAAAGAGAAAGATAGATATAGCCATTTTTTTAGTTATTTTACTTCGCCGGCGAATATGCTATGAAGAAGTACCGACGAAGAAGGCTGCATGTTTAATGTTAATTCTGAATGTGTCTTTAAACCATTAAACAGAAAAAAATATTTTTTTTTTGTTGCCGCAGGGGTTGAACCCTGGCCAACCAGGTTTGTAGTAAACGTGCTTACCACCTTAACTACAGCAGCAAAACTGGTTAACTTGAATCATTTTATCAAGTTAGTTATTATTTTGAAGATTTTTTGCATTTCCGAAAATGTAAATAAAGTCAAGTAATAACTGACAGTATATTTTACACTTGTTAAGTGCTTGTAAAAATTATTACTTTATATTCAGTTCTTGGCATAAATATTAGAAAAACAATGCCGAGAGCCATCCAATAGTTCATCTGACTTAGGTTTGATGTAATACTCAAATACGAACTAATTACCTGAACCAGATCTTTGTACTAACTGAATCTGTTTATGGCACTTATTAGTAATTGAAATTACGTAATTAAGAAAATAATCAATAATGGGTATGACATGGACCCATAGATTAGATAAAAAGCCGCCATTTGGAATTTATTAAAGCGAAAGTTGGTGCGAGAAATAGTGAAGCAGCTACAGAAATCCTTCCAAAATTAATACTTTTACTTTCCTTGACCCACACTAGCAATCGATTCAATCAGTGATTTTAAAAATAATGACCCTTACTACATATAAAATACATGAACACTTATTTATAATATTGGAATGAAGGTTATTAGTAAAAAGTTCAATTTTTCATAAGCACTTATTAAAAGCTTAGAAAATCAGAACATACAATCTGTTTCTAGTCGAAAACACAACTACGTCTTAAGGCCCAACTATAATGTGCATAAGCTAGCTTGACCTTATGTCAAAAACCCAACGAAAAGCCTGTCAAATGCTTAGGTAATTCTTTAAAGAATTTTATGTGGCTACAATGTACTTACATAAATTTAAAAACTAATTTGCCACAGTTGCACATTTATGTTTAAATGGTACTTTCCTAAAAATATATATTTTTTTAAATAAATAAAATTTGTAAAGAAAAAGGCATCGAAATAATATATTATATATATTTAATAATATTGATCTAAATAAATGTAATTTCTTTTACTAGTTTTCAATAAAATTCGATAAAAAATGGCGTGTTTTTCTGTTCATGTATTTTTCGCCAAAACTACCAAAAGATGCAACGGTGTGCATGATTTAATTCGATAGCAATTAAAAAATAAATTTTATAACGAATTGTTATGATAAAACGCGTCCTTTTTTATATAAACACTTTTTTCTACATTTTCTATTATATTAAAAAAAATTCTTTTTTCACTGTTAGAGCAATTTTTCATTTATAAAGTTATGTATGTATACACCAAGCGCAATCAGCTGTTTCTGTACGGAATGTGCGATCAGTTTCGTACATTACATAAGCAAATGACATTTGACGAAACTTGACGAAAAGTTCTCTCAAGTACATTATAGTTTACCACATTTGAATAATATATATTTGCACAGTTGTATAAGTTCGCATAAGCTAGTATATGCATATTATAGTTGGGCCTTTAGTCTCAGCCATGAAACTTTTTAAACCTTTTTATGCGACAACTCAATTATAAAATCAAACGAAATGAAATATAGGCGAAAATATCTAAAATTAAAAAGAATCCTCTATGAATATCAGAAAAATTTACGTATGAGCGATATAAAACAATAATCAAAATATACTTCCACCTTAGCCCACCCATCAAACTTTGATTAAAACTCCCACAGAAACCTGATAACTAACCCTCATCTATCTCTCACTTTAGGGACAAATGGGAAGGATGTCTGACAAATACAAATGTGGAAAACAATATAAAAAATGTATAAAAACTTGACAGCAATAGGGCGGTAGGGAGCAATAAAAATTTATAACTGTATCGGTGTCTATGTTTATGTAAGTGCTTTCATGTTTTTGTATAAAGCAAAACAACAAAAAATAGCGGCGTACAGCAATACAAGCTACGACAAATACATGACACATGTTAAGAAAAAATATACTTGAACAACGAAAAAAGAAAGCACAATAACTTTTTTTTCCAAAAGTTGAGGGAGTATTAAAAACAGAAAAAAAAACATAATAAAAAATATTACACCACTAAATACTAAATACAGGGAGCAGCAAGATAACATGCAAAAATCTCAGATACACAAACAACCCTTACAAATGAAGTAAACATTAGCAACAGCAGCAGACACACGTTATCAGTGTATCTTATTTGTAAAGATTTAGCTGTATTGGTAAATGTTAATAAAACCACACTTACATAACGAAAAAACAAAAATTAATAGAAAATCCCAGCTAAAAAGAAAATCAGTTGTATTTAAAGGTAAAACTTATACTGATTTTATTTTCAAAACTTTTTCTCTTTTTTTAACACTTATATAAGACATGTTTTTATTTGTATCTATAAGACTAAAATTCATGTCAGTAATAGAACACAATAAAACACAATAAAAAAAATTGGAATAAAATTTAATATTTTTTTTTTTGACATTATAAACCCTATCTAAATAGAAAGGAAAAACTATTAGTTGCATTAAACTTTAGTTATAGGTTTTGCTATGTAAGAGTAAGTATTGTTATTGTGTGATTACAAGAACCATATTATATTGTGGGTAATGAATTATATTTCAAAAAACAATTTTAGTCACAATAAGTAAGTTTTTGTTGACATTATATGATTGTCACAAATAAAATTATTACCACACACTAAAAGGCATAAATATTTACCTCCGAAATAATTTGTTTTTTATAATTAAAATGTATAATTTATAAACTTAATATCATAAGTTCGTTTTAACGTAATCAAAGTATGTTTTAAAACGAACAGATTATGAAACGAAAACTATTTCAAAAATAATAGATTTTAATTGATCCATTTTCATAACATATCTTAATGTTTGATTAAATCGAAATTTTAGTTTCGCCATTGACTAAAGCTCTTTTTATTAGTTCAGTAGTAGTTGGCTTGTCAACTTTCGTTTGAATGGAAATAAAGAACTTAGTTTAATAATTCAAGTGCAGTAAACAAAAGTTAAAATAAATAGAATGAAAACAAAAACAATTCAAAACTAATTTACATTTTTTTAATATTACAATATGTTTAAAATTTAAACATGGTTTTGATTATATTTAACAATTTTTTGATCATTTATAATGACAATATTATACTTACCCCAACCATGTTGCTTGGATGCATATGGTTGACTTAAAGTCTTTGTTATAAAGAATTGAAGCTAACTGCTGCTAACTGATTTAAAAATCTTAAAATTTTCCTTGATTAACAGTGGTACAGCATATATACTCAAAAGGATAGATAATGTGTATAACATGAGGTTTCTTTCATTCGTAATTTGTGCTTAGTTAGGGGTAACGAAGGAATTTGAAGAGTGCTATATGACAGATTCCAGCAGGATATTTGAAAATGAAAATTAATATTAATAATACTACCAGGGAGAGCCAAAACAGCACATGGTTAACAGTTCATTGTAAGTTAAAAACTTGCAATTGACTTTACAATTCAAAAACAGTAGTAAAGGAATAGTTATTTGTTGCGAAGAAAAGAAAAAAAAAACCATGGGTGTGACAAAAATATAAGAATACTTTTTGTTCTATTCACATACTAATAAAAATCTAATTAACATTTAAACAGTAACCGTTAGTGAACTAAAGTCGCAATTTGACCTTATTTTTGGTAGACAGGAAATTCCTGTGAGACTTTTTTAAAATCAGGTATTTTTGCCAATTTCGTTCATTTTGTTGCGGTTTTCCAAACTGTTTGTTTATTTATCCACATGTACTGCATTGTGACAAATCATTTAAACTTTTAAGAAGTTAAAGCAACTAATATTTTAAATTTACAATTTCTTAATAATTTATCAACAAAAACCAAAGCTGAAGTCACAGTCAGAAAAAGCCACTGATTTTGGGAGGGAATAGTGCAAGAACGCTACATATTTTTTCAAGAGCCGTAATAGTTCAGGGTAGTATTCTAAAGATCGAAAGCTCAGGTATAAATGACTTAAGCCAGAAAAAGAAATAAAACAACTGTTTTACTTTACCTACTTTTATTTTCTAGAACTCCCAATTATATATTATCCAATAATGTTTATACTTTAAACATAGTTATTTTTTTATTTAACGATTTAAATATGTGAGAGTGTTAGTAGCATATAAACACATAATTCAATCTTAATATGCTGCTCGTAGAATATGGTTACCTTAAACATTTTTTTGAAATAGAAAAAAGTTTTTCAGAAGAAATAGAAAAAAAAGACTGAAGAAAATTATTAGATGCAATTTCACCGGGGTTTTTAAGCGGTTTTTTTTCGAAAAAAAAATTTGTTTGGAGTTTAAATTATATTCCATTTTAAATCACAACAGCTATAGTGATGTTAGGAACAGCCAAATTATAATGCTGTCGACACGTAACTCCAGTTTCCTCATCAAATTAGTAAATAGAATACAACAAATTAAAATTTTATTATTGCCTCTAGATTACACTCGCCAAAAATTAATAAAAAAAATTAATTTCCAGATATTAACTTAATACTAATAAAAATTTCTCTGGTAGCGGTGTATAAATATTTTGTTTTTAAAGCAATGTTAAAAGTAACAATTATTTAAAAGTGCTGTAGAATAATTCACAAATGTATTTCACAATTTATGAATCGGAAAAAAACAATAAAACAGCAGTTAAAAGTACTAGTCAATTTACTTCGGAAAAAATTCTACATTTAATAAATGAATCAGTATATATTTCTCTATTTATGCATTTAAGAGGTACAAAGCATTTAAGCCCTGGTCAGTTTTTAGAAAAAGTGCTAAGTTAACTTACTTCAGTTGTGCTTAATTCCTTAAGCAATACATATAATAAAACAGAAATGGGGTAATTTCTGTATATTATTTTTTTTCTAATTTTGGTATTGGTGTAGACAGTCATCGATATCGAATATAAAATACTTAGTTTTTGAATTTTTGCCTACCTGTCATTCTGTGTTTGCATTACGTAAAAACTGCTGGATGGATTTGTTTAAATTTTGTAAAGAGGTCCCTTAGAACCGCTGTTAAACTGTAAAATAATTTTTTTTTTCATAAAAAAGTTTTCATTTCGTAAAATAAGTAGAGATACAAATGTGAAAGCACCCAATTTTAACAGTTGTCAGTACATTTTATTTTTATAAGTGGAAAATTTCTAACACTGTTTACAGAACTCTGCAATAAATATTTAAAAACACATTTTTCTAAATTTAAATATTAGGAAAATCAGAAATCGCTAGCAGACGAAACCGTGGGCACTGCTAGTTTATAAATAATACTACATGAGAATATCATTATTTAAAACAAAAAACTAAAGTGCACTGCTGCAGCAAAAGCATATCCATATGGTAATTTCGCTATTTATTGTATAGCTCATCACTGCATTCAATCCAAATTTTGTATAGAAATGGAAGAGTCTTATATCTCAAACCAAATTGATTAAATGCAAACAAACATTTTTTTTGGTTTTTTGTGCAAAATAACCAAATATAACAATTGAGTAATTATATCCTCATTTTAAATAATAAATATTTTAGAGTATCATGAAATATTTATTTAAAGATTTAACAAAATTAATGAAAACTAATGTAAAAAGGATTTGAAATAATAAATTTTTATATTAAAAAATGTTTTGTGACGACAATCAACTCAAGGATAATTTATTGCACGTTTTTTAAAATAAGTTTTGGACCTGCTGCCTTTAAAGAAGTCAAATATAAATAAGATAACGTTAATTTCATATCTGGTTAAGCCGTTAAACAATTTACGTTCCGGTAAATGAATTACAACATGGACGTACGTCCATAAAATATAAATCTCGTAATTAGAACGTACAATTGTGGCCAAGGGATATAGTTTTGGTTGATCTGTAAATAAAAGCACACGCCCATACCCATACAAAGCATTTTATTAAATAAACACGCCTCCTACAAAACAGTGCCACTATAAAAGATTGATAAAGTTATTTTTTCAGAATTTAAGACATACAAAATATTATCTATATTTACTGTTGTAAATGGTAAAGAAAAACAATAAATGAGAAATGTTAATGGGAACTGTTAAGTCAACAAAAAATAAAGCTGTAAAAAGCAAATTATAGTCATTAGATAAATAATTAAGATATAGATTAGTTTTTTTTTTTATAATTTTATATCCAATTTTTAGCTATTTATTTTAATACCATCTTTGGTCCATATTTTTTCATTTGTGCTTTTTAATGATATAATGAAATATTGTAAATGAAAATTAAGGACATCAATTACGATTAAAATTATGCTTTTCTTTTCTTACATGTCTTTTCTTTTTACAGGATAAGTTCAAACTGAACAGGTCAGATATAAAGTTTTATTTCCCTTAAGAAATTCACTTTCGTTATGTTGTGTTTTTTCTATCCATAACCGAATAAAACCGTTTTGATGTTTCCAGAAGATGTGAAACTTTTTGGAAGCTACGATCGAATTACTATAAAAGCTAATCTGCAACTCAAATTGTATCAAGACTATGACTGAGCCAAAATATTTTTTGTTGGCCTTAAGTAAAACTAAAATTTTAATGACCTTAATGTAACGATGGATAAAACTTATTAAAAACTGACATTATTAAATATCATTACTTAAATTTAATACAAAAAGGAAGAGATTTTATAAAAAATGTGATGAATTTTAAAAACTATGATAAGCAACAGAGCAAAACAAAACAATTTTTTAATTTACATTTTAATAAGAATTTAATAAGAATATTCAAACATTTAAATATAATAATAATTCGCTACTTGAAAGAGTTATCAAATAAATCAGTTATATAGTTTTAATTGGTGTAAGTTGGACAAAATAATTTACATATATTTTTACCGGCCATTTACGATTGTAGTGTAAAAAGTTTCCTCTTTAAAGAAGAAAAATAATAAAATTAAGTAAAAAAACTAGCTGCTTACAAAAAAAAAATTAAATCTATAAATTCACAACCATAAGACACTCAACGTTTTAACAATACGAAAAACAATAAAAAGATCTGCAAAAACAACTACATATAATTCTGAAAAAAAAACCCAAGAATTAGTGAAAAAAGACAAAAATAAAGTTGCCGTTAAGTTGGTTAACACACTCATGTTATTAAGAGCATTAAGACTACAACGGCAGGCATATTGTAATGGCAGAAGCAGCCTTAAAAACTCAACATTATTTTCATCATGATGATATGATCATCATCATCATCTTCATCATTATCATATTCAACTTTATAGTCATCGTCATCGGCATCAGCTCACCATCATCAAGTAGCAACAACAGCTGCAAATGCTTAAGCACCAACAAACAGCATACAAAAGATACAAATGTATCTCATGTATAACGACATCAATGTAAAACGAGTATATTGACGAAGAAACAACAACAATTCGTTGAAAACAGCAAATATAACAAAATAAAAGCATACTTATACAAAAGCTTTTGTTCATTTTTTCTTTGTTATTTTTTCTTTAGTAAAACTACAATAAAAAGATGTTTTTTTGTTAACAATAAAACAAAAGAGCCAAGAGGGGGGTTTTGCGTTTTTTGCTTTTCAACAATAATAATGGAACCTCTTTAACCACAGACTCCATACAAGCAACAAAAAAATATATATATAAGAACCATTATGCCTTTTCACTCGAACTTCCATGGCTTTATGACGATAAATCAATTTTATGCTCTTTTTTACTTTTAGCTTTGCTTCAGTTTTTGCTGGTTGCAGACATCTTTTGCCAATTATACTAATATTAAGTGGCAACTCCGCCACTGTATGTTTAATTTTATTTTTTTTTTTCTCGTTAAACTACCCACCCATTATAACTTTGAATTTTTTTTTTGGCAAAATTTTTAACAGATTTTTTTTGGCGCCCTCCTTTCCAACTTCTATATTTAAAGTTTTTTTATTCTTTTGTAATTTTTACAGCGTCACGTAAATCCACAATACATGTGTTTTATATTTGAGGAGTTCATTTTTGATTACAAACACTCATGTTATGTAGCCAGAATCTATTGCTAGTGGGTGTATATGTGAGTTGAGTACTTCATAAAAATTAAATTTAATTGTTTCCTAAAATTCATCAGTGTTTTTTTTATACACACACGCCATTCCTGCAATTTAAAAGGGCATTGATTCAATAATATTCTTAAATTTTAAAAGTTGTTTATCTCGGCTTTAAGTAAAATTTTTGTAACCGTGATTTTTAAAGATGAAGAGCATACTTTTGTTTAAAAGGTGTCAGCGTAGCCATTAATAAAATTCCGAATTCACTAGAAAAACAATTATTTACATTATTATTTATAAAGATGCCACTTAAAGGCCAGTAAAACTTAAGTAGGGTTGAAAGAGACTATTAGACACGAATGCGATAGCCGTTACAGGAGAAAAAAGTTATGTGCATCTAACTACACAGCCTTGTTTTCTAAGTTTAAATATGTCAGTATTACTGGGAACTAGAGTTGCTGAACTCGAGTAATATACCAGTTTGTTATTTGGAAAAAAGCTTAATTTGGAAATTCAATATTAAAAGTTTATTCAGCAGCCCAAATTAAGCAAACATATATTAAAAATAGTAATATAATATTAAAATGAAGAAAAAGAATTTAATAAAAAATTTTTGCTCGATAACTTTTAAGCAGCAATTCTCTCTAAATATATACGACCTGGATTATGTTTTACAAACGAGCACCTTGTTTAATAATTGATAACAAATTTTTGTTTAAATGTAACATGTTTTTCTTGCTTAGTTGGACACCTCCTGTTGTTTAAAAACCCTGCCCACCACTAGATTCTTTCATTACATCTGCTATCTTCGGAGAGGATTTATTTGGTTACTCCATTGCTTTGGGTCGTAATTTATTTCTTCTTTTTATTGGTACGCCACACCTGGTTAAATTCGTCTCGACCTGACCACATACACGGGTAACAGTGGAATGCACCTTCTATAAGAAGATAATCTTAACTCTTACATATCGTAACGTAATGCGTAACGCCTTCGCCACTGTTAAAGTTCAAACTAGTACTCGAATGACTTCACAAATAAGCGAAACAGAAGCTCAGTTTAACTTTATCTTCTGTTTTAAGGTCCCGGGAAGCTTCGTGAACTTATATAACTCGCACATTACAAGCTTATTTTTAATAGCACTTGTTAAAAATAACAAAACTTGCCTCGTATGAAAGGCATATTTTGTCTTAAGTTTTTAGGTCTCCTATTAACGTAAAAACATGTGTCTAAGAAGGACTACACAAAATTTATTAGTTATTTTATTAGTTAATTTTTAACACAAAATTAAATTAGTCTTCGATGGTTTTAATATATATTTTATTTTCACACGGAGATAATAATTTGCCAATAGAATGGCTCAATGCGTAAAGAATATAGTAAACGGTTAACACAATTATAGCTAAGTTAGCTTTGATAGCACATTTGTGTTTGGATAAGTTAGACTGACTTTCAGTGATGCACTGTCGAACTTATAATTACAATACATGGGCTTCAGTTATCTAGTTATTATAGACTCTGATTTCAAATACTCCTATAAAAAGAAAATTATTTGTGTTAACTCACATAATGTCGCAATGACTAAAACAGAAAAGTGCACAAGGATCACAATTCCCATCCAGACATCGTTCGCACTTAACCTTATCAGCTTTCAATGATAATGGTTTTAGAAGTAGTTCCAAAGTTAAATTTCAGCAAGCTTTAAAGTAATTTTCAACAAATTGACTTTTATGTAATACTTTTTTCTTATTCTGTCAGCTATCGATTCGTGTTAATTATTACAAAGGTACCAACAAATTAAAAACCTGGGTGAGTTCTGTAACACTTTATATATTAAAGTTTTTATTTGGACAATAACAGAAAAACACAACGAGGTCACAGGCCTTCCGAGTTTACCTATCCTCGTCTTAATTTTGCACTGCAACTCAAACCCTGCGAGAGACTTATTGACGTTGTTATCTCGGAAACAATTTACTTAAGATTGACCAAAGAGCAATCTTATCAAACTGGAATAATGCATTTATAAATTTAAGTTCCAAAATATGTGTTTGGTACACAGTCAGTGGATTGAAAATAAATAAGATGCTCTATGTTTTAAGCATTTTGCAACTTTGGCTGAAACAATTAAAATAAAATTAACAATCAAATTACAATAAATATTTAATTTTAAAAAATCTGTTAATTTAATGCTACGATTTCTGCAATGCCATTTAGATTTTTTTTTTGTATTTCTTGAGGAATGATGGTTCTAATACTAAACATTTATTTCAAATAGTTTAATTCTCAGTCTGATATATGATATCTTAACTTCTATTTTATAAAAAAAATTTTAAAATGAGTTACATTTAAATCAAAGCAAAATAATATAATGTGCGACTTTTTCTATATTCTTATATATTAATGAACTGATAAAAATCAGTCATTTAAATTGTTTAAATAAAATCAAACATTTTTCTTAAGTTTAGCTCCTGTAAATTACTAATTTTTTTAATATTACACTGGTGAACAGAGAAACAAAATTAAAGGTTGTATTACAGTCTTTTTACATGTGTCTTGTTTAATTAGCGGATGATGATCACAAAAACAAATAATGTCATTTTTTGTTTTCATTTCGGCCGTTGTCCAAATAATGGAATATTTTGTGAAATTTTCGAAAACTATTGAGAACAATTTTTAAGAAGCCTGTTGCAAATTTTGTAAAAAAATATATATTGAATAAAAGTTGTTTTTTAGTTAATTTCCATTTCGCTGAAGGAATCCCAATGAGGGAAATATAAAATTCATTTAATTAAAATTATTAAATTCAACATTTAATTAAACAAAAATATTCATGAGAGAAATGATTTATATTTTAATTTAAAAAATTAAATATATATTTGTTTTCTAAATACAAATGATTAACAAAATTTGTAGCTAAATAATGAAAAACTTTAGTTAAAAGAAACTGAATGACTTTTTGCAATAATCAAACTTTGGTAAGAATTTATTGCTTAAATAAAATAATCAATTTCGTAAGTCATAGAACACGTTCACTTTAGAAGAAAATGTTTATTTAAGAAATATTACAACACACGCAAAATTAAACCAACCACCGTTGACGCAGCAAACTACAAACTTTACATTAATACATTAAAAGCAGTAAATAAGCATTTTGTATTTTTTGATAAACAGAAACATTTTCTTACATTATCACTCCATTTTTTTTCCAGTACAGTTAAAGTATCCATGAAATGTTGCCAGGGCAAGTATCTCAACGATACTAATTATTAAAATCAACTACAAACTAAGAGAACCCACAGCTGTTAGCGTCGAATGACACAAATACACACACACAAAAAATACACAGATACAAAACTTTTTTTAAAATTATGTAAAAGAAAGAGAACACTTTGAAAAGGCTCAAGAGTAAAAGAAATGGCCTATAAAAGTATCTAGCAGCTACAAAAATAAATATAAAAAGAGGGGCAACTAAAGTCGCCTAAGTATATGTGCGCTTGATATAAAAAAGATAAATAAAATCTAAAAGATACGTATTTGCTTAAAATACAACCCCATATTTCGTACTCTGTCTAACGTGTATTTAACAAATTTATTGGCTGTCCTCTTTTTTGTTTTATTTTTTCGTTCCTTTGGACAATTGGAAAATAAAAATAGCAATAAAAAATAAGATGAACAAATAACAAAATTTCTCTTGTTTGTAATTTTCTTTATATACAAGAGACGAACGAGTACTTTTTCCATAATTTTCTGTTGCTTTTTTCTAGCGTTATTTTTTTGTGTTATTTGTGCAATTGTACCAACAATTTATTATATTATTACAATCTTGCTGTTACCAACATGAATGTAACAAATGTCGATGGTTTTCCATTATAGTTTTGTTACAAATAGAAAACTACTTTATTGTTGTTGCACATTATTTTTTCTCTATAGAATTTAGCACATTTTGCTGTTTTTCTTTTTTCCGTAGTTGTTTTCCAATTTCGTTGTTTACTTGTATGAGTTTCAGTTTATATCCTTTTTAAGCTTCTCAACATTGTCATGTTTGGTTTTTCCCTTAACAAGGTGGAAATGAAAAAGAATCTTGGCAGAATTGGCAAATTTTAAGCGGAGCATAAACACTGCTCCCTTCCACCATATTTTTTTCATTTTAATTTCTATTATTTTTATGATGGCAAAAATTCCTTTGCATGTTTTTTCAATGTTTTAAATGTAAAAAGATTTGTTTTTCTTGTCCATAAAACCAATCGAAAAAAGTGAATGACAATTTAGTGAAACATGATTGAGGTTTTCAAAATATTAAAAATGTATACAATCGTTCAGAATAAAAGTTTTGTTGTGTCGAGCGTATTTATTTTTAATCTAGTGATTTGATACAAATAATCCAACAATGATTTCTTTTTATGGGAAATAAATGTAATGATTACAGTAATTAAAAAAAAAAAAAAACTCTAGAAAAACAAAAAATTAGTACCAACAGGAACAGCTGCTCCCTACACTGCATTAGAATTTTGTTTCTCTTATGGAAAGAATAAATTTTTTCTTGTTATAGGACATTAATCCATCCAGATGAATTATCTAGTTACACTAATGCCTTTGTGTAGAATCTTCAGGAAATAACAATTATAAATTTATATAAAAGCAACTAAATCTAATATGTTGAATTATATATCTCTTTGTAAGTTTGTTTATTGTTTGTTTGCTCGTGCGTCAATTGCGGCTAAATGACTGAACCGATTTTAACGGATTTTAAATTACGACTATATATTTGTCCTTATGGTAAAATATATTTTTATTTTCAAATAGCTGACCAGGAGAAAGAACAGCTTCTTGTTTTTCTAGAATTCTTTTGTTTTAAACCGGTTTAAAAACTAAATAGATTTTAATGAAGTTAGGACCAAGATGAGTGGAAAAGATTTTAAGCCGGGCACTTACGGCAGCACCGATGTTATTAAAATTTTATACAAAGAAAGATTTACTACTTAAAAGAATATACAGCAGCGGTAATTGAGGGAAAGGGATAACACACTGAATCATTCTTACAAAAATCGATTTTGAAGATATTTAAAATATGGATAAGCTCTGATCGGTAAGTTCAAAAGGGCAAAAGTAAATCTATTATAACTTCATTACTAATGTGCATAATCAAATAAAAAGTGCTTTAAAAGAGCCGTCGTGGTACGTTTATTTTCAGTGGATTAGCGAAGGGCACCGGGAATAAAACGGTATTTAATAATGTAAATTTAGAGAACAACTTAAGTTTTAATAATTAAATTGTTATAAAAACAAACAGATCAAATAATTATTATCATTTTATTGTTTAATGTTGGAAAGAAATGTATCCTTGAGTTTTATTTTACGAAGAAACCCAAGCACAAGCATTTTATCCATCGTCTCACGGTTGGTCTCACAATGGAAAAAAGACAATAATTTAATGTATATTCAATCCAGGAATTGCTTCATCATAAAATAACTTCCAAATTTGTATGGACAAATTATTAAAGACTTTGAGTTTTCCGTTATTTTTCCAGCACCTTCATTTTTGGCTTAAATTCAGGAAATTTTCTAACACTGCTGATATATTAGATAATAATAATTTTGAGTTTAAGCCGAACTCTCTAAAATTAAAAGGGAACAATTAGGGTCCAAATTAATCGATCCTGCATACAGAGATCAGCACACTGTGATATAAGTTATTTCTCAAACCGAGGGTGCTTAAAGTCTTATTTTATATCAAAATGAATAGTTTCACTGACAAAAATGTGTTAATAAATTTTAATGCTAAGTATCATTTAGTTATTATTATCAATCACAGTCGCAAACAATAATTTTTGTTTAAAACTCAAATGTAAAATTGCAAGGCAATTTAACATTTTATACAAACCTGATTCCCAACAGTTTATGGGCCTATAAGTTCTTGTCTTATATTAACAATGTCTTTAAAAATGTATAGTTTGGATATTTCTAACCGCGGTATTTTTATCTCACATAATACATTTGTTGTTTTTGTTTTTATTGTATAAATTCTTCTTTATTTTTCGATACACTGTTTCTTTAAAAACAGTTAAGTTTTTCAGTTGTTGTTTTAGATTTTTCTATTTGATTTTCTGCAAAACAGAAAACTCTACAACTTTTATGCCTCTTAAGAATTATAATGTAGCTAATGCCTTAAAGGAATAATCTGATCATTAACAAGTATTACACGCCAAAAGTATTAAGCAAAAGTCGGCAAAAAAAAAAAGATAACTTACAAATGTTTGCACATTTTTAGTTGACATTTTCAAGGTCAAGTTATGACATTTCCAAAAAAAAATATATGGCCTAGGAACCCAACTTTGGGAATCTACCCAGAAGCCCCCTTAACCTAGGGAGATGTTCTTTTGCAGCTCAATTCAGAAACATTTTGTGAAATTGTATTAATATCTTTAGTGGTTCAATAGATACCGAATTATTATAAAAATATATCATTTTAGGAATTTTTAACAGCTACTGGAAAATAATTTTTTTTTTATTTCTTAGAATGGTTTATTCTTAAAAATTTAAAGCAAACCTTTTGCAAACCTTCATTTTCAGTAATGTTTCCTTTAGATTACAGCAGCACAACCAATTTAATTAAAGCTTCCTATAGTAATAAAAAAAGGTCTAGAGGTGTTTGTCGCTTTACCAACAGTCATTTAAAATTTACACAGAGCATCCACAAATATGGCCTTTATAACAACAAATTTTAAAAATTGCATTAAAGGTTAGCAGGTGCCTCGATAGAGGCGTGATGTCCACGTTTATGATTCTGAACTTTTAACTATACTTTAATTTATAAATTCGTTTGTGTTTATTTCCCTTTATCGATAATTTATCAGATTAATCAGTCGTGTTAGTAAATAATCTGACAGTAATCACATTGATTTAGAAAAATTCTACATATCTCACGTAAAATGAATGTAGATATTTAAAACCAGTAAGAATTCTATAGTCGGCAATGACGAAATTTATATTGAGATGAGAGAATTAAAAAATATGAAAAAAACCAAGCCGATTTATAATTTTAAGCTTAAAAAAATTTAGTTTTCCTGTAAGATCTCTTTAAAAGCTTTTAAATTTTATCCTTATTGATATCGTAAAAAATATAGTGCACAATCGTACTTTTCTATTAGAAGTCCAGAGGCCCAAAACTCGGAAAATATGGGCGATTTTTTAAGTTTCTATCGCACCATATATTTGTTTTTTTTTTGTTGTTTCAAATTATATGAAAAATTAGAGGCAGGCGATTTGCAATATCAAAATTTATGAAACTATCTCTGACCGATTGGCATATTTCAATTTTGTCTATATCATTATGCCTCGTCAAAGTTGATTTTAACACTAACACGGACGGACAGTCGTATAGACATCGCTTCATCGACTTCGCTATGAATAAGAAGTCAGAGTATATGGGGTCAGTAATAGATATTGTAGAATTACAAACGGAATGATAAAGTTAGATATACCCTTTCTCAACTTCTTGTGGTCAAGGTCATAAAAATCTAATGAAATCTAGGAAATTATTTAGAACTTTTGGTTGTTATTTTAATACACAATTAAAAAAATAAAGACTCTAAAAGCTTGTTTCATTTCAACAAAATATTAATTATTTTAAATAACTGTGTTTAATGCTCAAGACTGGTTTTTGTTGCCGTAAAAAAAGAAAGAATTAATCAAATTAACTAAAGCGTTAAACACGTTGTGTTGTTGTTTAAACAAACGTTTATTAACCGCTAAACTGAATCAAATTTATTTAAATTAAATTTGCTTAATCATCAAACTATGAAAAAAAAAATATGAAACTTTTGTAACAAATTATACGGTTAGATGATTATATATGGAGTTTCAAATACCAACATATGTCTACATATGCATCGTATGTATGTAAATAAATGTTTTAATACCACATGTTGCAAAAACACAAAAAGAAAAAACCGAGTATTGAGAAGAAAAAATTGTCTGTTTTTATAGATATTTAAGAGTCTATGAACATACGAGTTTATTTTTTATTTGATTTTATGTTTGTTTTGCCGCAAAACTAATAAATTTTTTGCCCAAAAAAGTGCAGAATAAGCGGAAAATAATACAACATGGATAAATATAAAATAAATCTACTAGATACATACAAGAGACAATCTAATTTTTGCTGGGCTTTATTTTGTTTTTATTTTTGCAAACAACAAAAATAAACAATCATGAAATTCTATGTAAAAACCTTAAAAAAAAGTCATAAAAAGTTTATAACTGCACCTCGCACCCAAACACATTTTGTTGTTATTGTTATTGTTGTTGGTGTTTTTTTCTGTTTTGCAAAGAAACTTGTGTTACAACAAACGAGGACATTCGTGGTTGTAAAACTTGTGTCAACTTTAAGCTCAGTCAGCAGCAGCCATTGTAGGTGTGTATTTTCTTATGTAGTTGTAATATTTCTTTAAATCAGAAAATATCATTATTACTTATGGGTAAAAGTAATTTTGTCATTTCGCTGTTTTTTAACAGTAATTTTATTAAAAACTTATACTTTAAATATCTATAAAAAGTACAGACGTCTGTTTTTAAAAATTTTAAAAATAAACAAAAAAAGCTTTAGAAGCTTTTTAGAGAATTAAATGTTGTTTTTATTTTAATATAATATAATAATATAATATAATATAATATAATATAATATAATATAATAATAAAATTAATAATAATAATAATAATTAATATAATGTAATAATATTGTATGCGAAATTAATACGATCGCCTGATGCTAATTTTGAGAGAAAAATTATATTAAAATGTCAGTGTTTTGATTTCACCACATTCTTTAATTTCGAACTTTAATGCTTAGGACGAATCTGTGTTTTTGCTTTCAGTGCTTTTTTAAGTACTCTGTAGCTTTTTCCTCGGTCGCAAATTGTTTTAATAATTTTATTTTGAATAATTCCTATAATAAAAAAAAACTTAATTTAAAATGGACTGTTTTCAAAAAACCCAATTTTAGTAAAATTTTTAGTTAAATTTTGACCCTGTTGTCGACGTTTAGGCAGCACAACAAACTCATTTGCAATCAAATTTGTCTATTATTGTTTATGTTATTTTAAGAAAGTGGTATTACAGGCTTTTGGAGATTTTTAAATGTACTGAGATATATTAGAAGATTAAAGTTGTGACGAAATTTTGATATGATATCTGGCTCTATTTATTATTCGTAGTATTTATTTTAAAGTCTTAAAATTTATATTAATGCAAACATAGCTTTTAAGTCTAAGTCGTATTTTAAATGTTGCTTTTCAGCTTTAGTTAACTTTTTTTGATTTCTGACTGTGAGTATAAAGAAAAGATCATGAAATTCTCATCAGATCATTAACAGAAATAGTCGCGACTGTTCTATAAAATGTCTAAAAGAATTTTCTACAACTCGGTTGATTGGTTAGCAAAAGATTGTATAATTTTCATTTCCGTGAAAATATTACTGACTGCGCTATTGCTGTTATATCCTTTGGATATTTTTGCCTTCTGACCCATCCACCCTTTCCCTTTTTCTCCTAACTAACAACCAACCGCCAAAGAAGTATTTTATTTTTTCCTTTCATAATTATAAAAAATTAACATTATAAGATCTTATTTTTCATACATTTACATTTTTGTTTATCCTTTTCTTGTTAGCAGACGGGAATATTAAGTTTTTGCTTGCATGGAATTGTTAGAAATAAAACATAAATGTCCTTGATAATAAAATCATCCATATTTTAAAAACCAATATCAGCAAATTATTATGACATTTCCACTTATTATTATCTTGTTGTAGTTATTTTGATTATATTTTGTAATATTCTTTTTTTGGCGCTGTTGTTCTTTTCAACCAACCCTCCTGTGTAAAGCTGAAATATTTTTTGTTTTTCTCATTAAAGTCTTTTAGTTCCCGTGGTAGTGCAACAACAATTTTTTGATCCTTGTCCTTTGTATTAAATTTTCTTTTAAATTTTTTGTTGTTTTGTTTATTCCTGTTTCTTGTGTTAATTTATTATTATTCCCATTGCTGTTCATGTTCCTTAAGGAATATTTTCATATTTGATCACATCGTTAACCACGCCCTTCGCTTGTTTGTACAAAAATTTTTTGATACATTTTGTTGCAAAAACTGAACATCAAGTTGAAATAAAACTTGGTGAAGGATACAACTATAAAAGATAAAGAGATGTTTGCATTTGAAAAACAAAAGTTGTAAAAAGGCAAAATGTTTTAGTAGTTGCTGTTTTTGTATCACAAATATTTTAATTATTTTCTCTTTCTTTTCACTGTTAATTGTGCTGACCATTTCAGTTTCTTTGTTTTCATTTTTCTAATTATCCGCTTTAGGGATTGACTTAAGATAGGAACAATAAAGAGATTTTGTTTTCATTCATTACAGTTTTAATTATATTGTTTATCTTTTTTTGTAGATTTTTTCATAATTTCACCTCAAAATGTGTGTAATTACTTACTTGCATGTCTGTCGGTCTGCTTGTATTTATGGCTGTCCTTTTTAAAAATGCATGAAACTATCTCTATTGTTACACAAAATTCTGGATGGGAAAATAAATTTGGATGACAATTGCTTTGTGTAAATAAATATCATAATTTTCTAAGCAATTGTTACAAAAAAATTTTCCAATTTGTACTTGACACACGGAAATACAGAGTAAAAGGAATTATGTACAGTTTGTTCTTTTGTAGTTTCTGAAAAAATCAATTACTTGTGGAAAAGCCTCGTGTGAAACTTTACATAAATTCTAATGTGAAAGACTGTGTCGGACATACGAATAAAAAAATATCATGTTTGGTGCCAGAGGATAACACAATAAAGCGCCTCTAAAGTTTTTTTTTTAGCTTAATTTGCAACATTCGTCCGAATCAGCGTAGTTGTTGTAAAAGGAGTAAAGTCTTATTATAATGCCATGAATAAGAACAAATCCCAAGGGAAAAGTATCCGCGTCGAAGTTTACTGATTGAGCGTTACTACTCGTTTAATTCCATCGAGAAAAATAATAAAGTCATAACGATTAATTTTCTGCTGTCCTTCAATAAAAATTATATATGAAATGGCAGTCTTCAATTAACATGTTGAGATTTATATCAGCACACGAACATGCGAATAACGCAAAATGTGCGAATACATCAGTATTGCTTTCAAGCTTTCTGAATATGGTACAAGCCACTCTCCCTTTACCGCCATTGTGGTATTAAATTGAAGCTGTAGCTAAGCAATAATTGGTTTGGTCATCTATTGACCCGTATTTAGTAATTGTTATTACTGGTGTATAACACAATTTTGTTTGGCATTTTGTCTACAGCGTTAAACGAACGTAATAAAATACTTAAAATTTTTGTTAGAACTCCAGTGTTTTAGAGAGGACCTAACAAGCAGCGTTGTAAAAACTCTGCTTGACTATTTATGTTTTACGAACTATCGATTTTCGATATAAATAATGCGAATAATAATGATGATGAGCACTACATAATTACTTTTCTTTAATTAATAAATTGTATAAAATTTACAAGGATTTATATATTAACATTTAATTCACTCGTATGGGAATTTTAATTATAAAATAAATCACTGCTACAATTCTCTTAAAACTCAGCTCATTTAGCTCTGTATAATTTAAATTAAAATACCTTAGTACTATGAAAACAAAAGTTCTTCTTTTTTATTTGTTTGATTTAATACCGCTACATTACTCAAAACTGCGGTTTCTATTTAAAGGCGAGTAAAAGCGTCTATATTTTTTTATATGGAAAGATCTGAGAGAAATTGTAATGTGTTTGTTTTTGCTACGTGTGAGTTGTAGCCATTAGCTTAAGGTATTACATCCATTCTTGCAAAAATATATTGACAATAATGTCAGTGTGTAATTCAATAGCGAATTAAATGCGCCATATACAGAAACCTCTCATTTTTCGTTTATTATTTATATACCGGTGCCTTTTCTCAGCTTAGCTGAAATTATATCGTAATATTGTGCTATGGATCTGCCTTTCCAAGCCCACTGTTCTTTTCTGAAATCTAAGCTAAACAAGAGCAGGAGTTTATCATTGCAGGAAACTTTCTACTCAATTTTTACACAGTGTAGACTGGTGTTAAATTTTTTATTTAAATTTTATGGAAAAACAATTTGAGTTACATCTGCAATAAAAATAGTGTGATATATTTTTTCTTTGCTTGAAAATTATCGAGGTGATACTAATGAGGAGCACTCTTTTAAAAATATAATTGACATGTCTTTCTTGTTTCGGCAGAAAATTAAATATCGGATGAAAAAGTTTGAGTTGCACTGAATTTAGATATAATAAAAGAGGAGTAGACCTTTAATTTAAGAATTGAATTAAAAAATTTCTGTTTATTTTTAAAATCTCCTCCTAATGTTAAGTTCTTAGGTTTGTTTGTTTTGCTCTACTTTTTTCAGTTGCTGCTTTATTCTTATGTTTCTAATAAACGTTACGGTGTTAATCATCTGCTTTAACGTCAACTGGAAAAACTTTATAATTCAAAATAAGTATTTTTTTTTTATTTTATTACAGCTGTTCTCATATTTTAAAGATTTTTTATACTTTATAACGTTTTTATATTATTGTGTTTGTTGGTCGGTCTTTTTATTACCTTTGCACTCGTAAAAATGAAACAGTTAGTTGACTTTGGAACATCCCTTACAAATAAATTATAAATGGAAAAGTGTTTTCGTTATGTTAATTTAGTAGTAATTTAATTTTAAAAAGATGATGTCTGGAATGAAACAGAAAATATCAAGTAAACTTTTTGTTAGTAATCTGATTTTAGGTTAAAATATATAATGTAATTTAAAATTTTTTTTTAAATGAATCAACATGTTTATTTGTAAAAATTGCATTAAAATATTGTGCGGTGACCTGATTTTTTTTTAACAACTACTAGAAGGCTAATCCTTTAAAATCGTTACACAGTGCGTTGAAATATTTTTTTGTTGAAAAAAGGTTAAAAACTATTACATTATATTAAAAAGATTTTCGTGTAGGGTAAACCAAAAACCAAACAAGTCTGTGACGATAATCAACATTTTTAAGCATAAAAAACATGTTTATTACAATTCATGCATATTTCAGTTTTTATAAAATGTTTGCTGTTGTTGTTGCTCATCTTATTTTAAATTTAATATTTTATTACACTGCATTATATTTACGAGTACGTCACCAATTTCACACCATGAGTTTATGACGAGTACAAGCGACACTGGTAATTTTTTTTTAGTTGGGGGAAATGGGAAAACAGTCGGTGGCCGGGAAATGAAATGTAGGTACTTGTACTTATATTGCTCAGCTACACATAATAAAGTTATCGTCGTTATCGTCATTTATATTTGCAACAACGTTATTCGTAATAAACTCTCTTACACTCTACTCCACTAGCTTAAGTCCTTATGATAAATGATATTCAAGTCAACAACCCTAAAGAATTTGTCTTGTGTCTGTTGTTAAAATGCTAACAGACTACGGTATAACACAAACAACCGCACTACTATTCCAAGCGTGTATATCATTACAATACACACGTTCTTATATTTTTGTCTTCAAGCATGTATAAAATTAGAAAAGCAGAAAAAAAGAAGAAGAACAAGAAGTTAGTATGTTAAATATGTTCACTTCATAATATTATTAAGTCTTACCCCTGCAGAAAAAAAAACCCAACCAACACTACCACAGCTATTGCCACCAACATATCCTGTTGGTAGAAAAGCTTATGCATTTAGGATAATATGCTGATGATAGCATGTTTTTCTTTCTTATAATTTTATTTCAGTGTTTTTTTTATTAAAATTTTTTACTTATTGTCGCTGCAGCTCGTTTTCCCTGCTTTGGCATTTTTTTAATATTGAAGTAGAGAAGGCAACAGAGAGTAAGAAAAAATAAAAAATTAACATCAAGTTGACATGACAAAGAAGCGGAAAATATTTATGAAATTATCACAAAACTACATACACACAATTGAGATATTTATAAATACATACACATTTAAAGTATCTAAGCACACACTAATACAATTGTATATATTTGCATAAGAATGAAAGCATAAGGAAAATATTAGATAGAACTTTAAATTTTGGCCTCAGAGTAATTTTATTACAGACAGTTAAACACATAAGTTTATATTTTATTTTCATATAAAACTCCAATAATAGAAAGACAGACTGCAACAGTTAGCGTTTTGCTAAAACATTATTCCGCTGCTAAAGTATTCAAATTTTTTAGGTCATATTCCCACCTTTAACTCCAAAGGTTTTAAAAATTAGAATGTACATTTTAAATGAGATTTTTCGCAAAATACGACTTATGTCATAACTGTTAATAATAGATGAGTCTATGACAAAAGATATGGAAAATAGAATACTTTTATTACTAAGGCTTCCAAGCGACAGGTTAGTCAACAATGGTAATGTCAAAAAAATTGTAAGTGATTAGGTGTTTCCCTAAGTGTCTCTGCTTTTTTTTCTTAAATTTATTGAAAACTTCCTTTTTTTTTACAAGTAAAATCTACTGAAATATTATTTGGTGCTGACAATTGGACCATTTTTTGTCAAGGAGTAATGAGAAAAGAAAACTTCGTTCTAACAAAATAGCTCGTAAAAAAGTTTATCCAATCTAGCTTACTAGTCTTGGAGCTGTTGAAATTGCAGCTATTGGATTAGTTATTTAATTAAAGCTTTTACTTGTGCTCAAACAATGTAAGGGTGCTTAGTTCTTCTTCTTCTTAAAGAGCACTAAAAAGTATTAATAAGTGACTTGGTAGTGTAATAAGGGCTACACTACCAAGTCACTTATTAAATACTTTTTAGTGGAATTGTGATCGTGTTGAAGAACATTGATAATAGAAGTTTAGAAATCCGAGTTAAGGGTGAGATCTCCTTTATCTCTCTTTTCTCCCTAAATCAATTTATTCGGCATTTTCAACAATTAGAGTAGTTTGATCGAGCATCATCTAAAAAGACATGAGAAAAAATATGGTTACTATGGTAATAATAATAATAATAATAATAATAATAATAATAATAATAATAATAATAATAATAATAATAAATTAAAAAATAGAAGTTAAGTATAAATTTTAATATTTAATCATTTTTACCAAAAGATTGGTATCGATGTACTGAAATTAGCGTTAACGTCCAAAAATTGTACTTCCATCTAATAAAATCTACTGCTAAATAATAATCGTGGTTGTTAAATTTAAACGAATGTCATAAAAAAATAAAAAAGCAAAAGAAGTTTGGAAAAATTAGATTTTTCAATGTTTTACATAAAGCAACATAGTAAGGAACATTATAACATTACTCACTCTTTCCAGTTTTAACCCCTCAAAGCATAAGCAAAAACTTAAAACTTTTAAACGAAATAGAGCAGCCAACAAGAACGAAAAAAATTTTTTTTTCAATTTAACAAAGTAACAAAATTTTCGCATGTCA
Source organism: Cistogaster globosa (assembly GCA_937654795.1). Lineage (NCBI taxonomy): Eukaryota > Metazoa > Arthropoda > Insecta > Diptera > Tachinidae > Cistogaster > Cistogaster globosa. The sequence goes on along the minus strand of OW569405.1, from coordinate 61,601,482 downwards.
TTTATAGGTAAATCCTCTAATTTACGAGTATACGAGTGTATTACTTTCTATTATAAATGTTAATTTAACAAAAACAAAATTAAAGAACGTGAATGAAAACATTTTTGTTTTTCCCTTCTTTTTTTAAGCACATACACTCTTACCGATAAATATCTTCAAACATTAAAATTCAAAAATTTAAAAAAAATTAAAATGAATACTAAAATTATATAAAATTTCATTAACATTGTTGCTTTTTTGCTTCTTTTAGAGAACCACAAATAGTTGGCAAAGGAAAAAAAGTTAAGCCGATTAACTGTGGTTGGTCTTTATTAATTTAATAAATAAATGCAAACAAAATAAGAAATATTTTAAATTTGAATTAAAAATTATATTGAAGAATTTTTGTTGACAGGGTTCCTAAGAATAAATGATGCAAAAAACTGTTTTTAATCAAAGCCGGATTGGTCACAGATATATTTGATTTTTTATTATAACCTTCACCACAGGTGGAAGAAGGCTGTATCTAAGTTTGTCAATCCGTTTGAAGTTTCCTAAATATCAATTTCTGCCCATAAAGTATATATATTCTCAGTTCTTATGCTTAGCAAAGAAGATTGAGTGATGTTCGTCTGTTCGTCCGTGTTCGGGCTGCCAAGGCAGCGAGGAATATACCACGTCTGCCTCTATTTTTTCCATATCATTTGAAACAAATCTGGTTTGGTGAGGTAAATTCAATCACAACAAAAAAACAAATACAGGGGGAGATAGAGAATTTAAAAATAAGAAAAAAAACATCATGTGAAAAATTGGCGCTCGGCCATATTTTCCCGAGTAACGGGCCTCTGAACGTTTTATAGAAAAATTTGATAAAAAGTTTTTGAAGAAATCTTTCAGAAAATACTAAAAAATACTTCTTAAAATGTTTAAACCATCAAGGGCCGGTAAAATTTTTATGTAAAATTGTATAAGTACTTATTTTTTCTTATTTTTGAATTGGCTGTTATTCCAATATTTATTATTATTATTTTTTTGATTGGAGTTACTTCACTAAACTAGATTTACACAGATGGTGAAGGTTCGGCATGGCCGAATATAGCTCTCTTACTTGTTTTTCATTACGTTAAAAGTTCTGCTGGGTCGATGTAGATAAATGATACAAATTAATGAAGGGAGTAGAATGAAACGTTTATTTTGTGACACCAAGTTAAAAAATATATTTGCTTATGCCCCTATTTTTCTAATTATCAGGCCAAACAAATTATTCGTATTAAATTGATTTACTCTGTTTAAGAGTTTTGGCTTCGAAAACAGATTTCCATAGAACAAAATGCCTTCGATGCCCCTAATATCAGTTATCCCTTTCAGTATGATCATGCATTATTTACGCACTTGTGATTATTGCACTGGATTTGTATCCTTATTTATAAAGTGTTTTTTCCTTAAATCAATTTCTGCGAAGCAAATAAAAGCCCTTATTATGAGATCAAACTATTCTTCATATCACCAAATTATGGGCTATATGCAATGTCATTAGAATTTGATCTTCTTTTTTAAGCATGTAAAAATGGCCATTCTAAATACCTCAAAATTATACTCATGAAATATCTCTTAACGATATTTTCCGGACAAATATTGAAAGCACTGCTTATCACCTATTCCACAAGGATATACAACTAACTATTTGAATAATATCTTATTCTTTCAGACACTCAGTAATAAATTAAAACATTCTCTGGTCCCTTTATCGATAATTCCCTTTACTGCCCTTTTCATTTACAACCATTTTTGTTTGACTATTTGTTTTTCACACTGTAAAAACACTTAATTAAAAAAAATAAGTTGCTTATAAAAATGGCTAAAGAACTGCTTTTTGTTTTTTTTTTTGTTGAAATTAAAGAGGTGTTAACAAATATGATATTAAAAAATAAAATCACTTTAGAGAAATCATTGATTTATTAAGCTACAATCTGTAATCCTTAATATAACAATGGCGTATAAAATCTATTTGCCGTTTTCTTTCTCAAATCATAAGTATTTTTTATGAATTGTAATACTTCTTAAAAAGTTTTAATCAAGTTTTTAAACTTAGAAAACTTAATAAACAAAAGTTTTATAAAGCGCACATATAGAAAATAGAGAAAATACACTGTTAATAGCTTTGATATTGAAATATGAAGTAGTTTTTTAAACCTCATTTCGAAACGCTATAGTCTAGTCCAGTTTATGTCTGCCTGAAAAGTTATATATATTTATACAAAACTTCAGACTTCCAGCGATTGAAAAACATCTTAAAATGTTTTAAAAAATCTTACATTTCTTATATAATTTATAAAAAAAAATTATTAGCAAGATCCGCACTTTATGTTGCGTTGTCATAATTAAAATTGAACATTCATTACAAACTCTGCCTTAAATAAGTAAAAATTCCCGAAAACTTCAGAATCCAACGATACAGGCCATCAATTAAATAACCGAAGAAGCAAATTCTATATTTTAAAACATATTGAGAAATTTGATTAATATTTTGAATTTCCCAAAAAATTACAAATAATTTTAAATTTTTTTAAATCAGTATAAATAACAAAATGTAAAAATAGATAAAAAAAGGAAAACGACGTTTTAAGAATCTCTTTATAATTAAAGGTTTAAGTCTGAGTTTTTGACTTTAAGAAATTAAGCTGTTATAGGATAAAATTCTTGGACTGTAAATATAAAATATAATGTTAAATCATTTATTTTCGTTAGTTCTGAGTATTTCAAATTTTAATTATTATTGTCAAATAAGACTTTAAATATTAATAAAATAAAATAATTTTTTAATAAACATATTTTGCTAAATTGTGGTTTTTTCATTATCATTAAAATTAGATTAGCATTATTTGAAACGATTACATTGGAACTATTTTACTACCACTTAAGATTTAATTTTAATTTTAATTCTTGTTACCTTGTGTTCAAATTTCAAATAAAACTGTTTAATTACCAATTGCAATCGAAAAAAATCGTAAATTATTAAAAATAAATTTGTAATAGCTGAACCTTCAGAAGGACTATGCATTCAACAATTAAACCTTAACCCCGTTGTAGATTGATATAAAATAAAAATTTTAATATTTTTGATTTTAAGTGAGGTAACTATAAATTACCTTAATACCCCAGCTAGTTAATTATTTATTTAACCCATTGCTTACGCGAAATCAGAATTGTGTTCTTATAGCGTATCATTTTTCGCAAATTTTTGTGATAAAATATCCATTTAAAAATACATCTCTGCTATGGTTTCAAATGTTTTGTGAAAGTGACAAGGAGTGTCATTTATTTATAGAAATGATTTGAAACTATTTAATCATTAGTCAACAATAATGATTTTGCTTTTAAATAATTATCAATGAAAACTATTCATTACAAGGTATAGTAATTATGGTAGTGCTGAAAAATCATTAGCATTGTTTATCATTAAATGCTAATGAAGTCGTCAAATTTTTTACCATCTAATAATTCACTGCCATGAATGATGCTTTCAACCAAAAACATTTTAAAATAAAATTACAGTTTTATTTTAAAAATAAAAAATTAATTGCTTAAACGGAAGTGACCTTTTTAAATTTTATACTTAGAAGATTTAGTAAAACCGCTCAACAATTCGTTAAAATTCCTTCCTTTTTAAGAGATTATTTCTGCCTATTGCAAAAAAAAAAAAGAAAAGGATTGATTTAAAGAAACTTTAATCTGAAAATCGATAACGTTGGTACTTTATGACCATCGCTTACCTAAAAATTTTATTTGTCAGTGCCACACATTTTAAATTTAGTAAATTTTTGAAAAAATTTACAAACAAATTACAGAGCTCCTTAAGTTTTTTGAAACCGTATTTAATATCTTATGTTTTTAAGAAACATATAAACAAAGATTACGGATAATCAATACGATTTTAGTTAATAGTCCCTGACCCCAAATCGCTTAAAGTTGTAAACGTCTGTTGTTTTTATATCTCTTTAACGGTCTTTTATAAAAAAAGATTCTAAGTGATCTAGTCAAAAAAAGAAGAGGACTAAATGTCAGCCATTATATGATAAGCATTTTAAAACAGTTGGGTATTTTTATATAAATTTCAACATATACACAATCACATATGAAAAGGACATGATAAACAAATGTTGTATTTTTTATATTGCAATACAAGCGCATTCAAACAACAGAAAAATAATCAAATAAAATTAAAAACGAACGCAATAAAACTGTTAAGTTTATTGTGTTTACAGTTACAGTTGCCTGTACTTTTATTGTCGACAGTATCAGCCGTATCACAAACATCCCTCACTTTCCATCAAAATGGCCATAAATAAAATTGATAATAAACAACTAACTATTTGCCTGTGTGTATGTGGATAGATGTGTTTATGATCATTTGTTAGTTTTAAAGTAAATAATTTGTTTATGAGTGGTTCGTCACAGAGGCATTTAATGGAAAAGAGGTCATGAAAGAAGTTTGTTTAAAGCTGCATTCATGTTCATGTTTTATGGTTCTTATCGAAGGGTGTGGGGTTGATTTTTTAATTCTCATACAATATGAAAACATTAGTTATTTATTTAATATTTTGTTTTTCCACCATAATTTAAAGCTACAAATATATACATATGTAATGCAGGCAACCCTTAGTTAACACATAGATGTTAGAAATGTATTACAAAGAACTAGAAAATAGGTATGCGAGGGTCGTATATATTTTTATCATAAGAATGTTGTTTTATTTCATACTTTAATCATGTTATTAATAAACTTTTCTAACATAGTTTAAAACTTTCCTATTTCCCTTATTGGCCAAATATCAGAAAAATTTTGTTTCTTTTTTTATAGCTTTACTGCACTTAATTTATTGATAAAACTGAAAATTTTATGAATCTAACAATTTTTGTTGTTTTTTTAATGAGATTTAATGTTTGTATTCGTTGAAAGCGGATGTATGTTTATATTGTGGTTGCATATTCATAAAATAAAATTTAAATTTATCTTAATAGTTATTTGCTTTATTGTGGCAAAACTCATAAGAACCCTACAAATATTAAATTTTAACTTATTTTTTTTATCAAGTCCTGAAATATATAGGAACATTTGAAATCCCTGAAGAATACGTTTTGAACTTTTCAAAACGAGCATTTTTTAAACACTAAATTTTATATGGACTTTTAGTTATTTGGCCTTCACCGACCCACAAATTCTTATATACTCAATTGCAATCCTTAAATTAAATAATACTGTGGCCGCGGGTTTTTATATATTTTTACATATCCAGCAAAAAAAAAAAAAAAAATAATAAAGTATTTCAAGAAGCATAGCTATTTTCATTGCTCTGTTGCACTTATTTTCTGTAGTGTATTTTTTTATAAATTTCTTTATTCTTGTTAAATTATAATTTGTGAACTCATGAAAAACTTATGAAAATTCTGTCAATAAATTCTGTGTTTAACACTAAATAAGATAAAATAAGATGTATTAAGCGTCCTAATAAGAAGTCTTAAAATTAAGTTCCATTTTATTACAATAAATAAACATTAATAAAGACTATTCAAGCTTAAAATATTTACGAGTTGCTTGGATTTATTTTAAGAAATTGTAAAAAATATTAATAATAATAATAATAATAATAATAATAATAACGTATTCTAAGCTTATTTTAACTAATTACAAGCTTATATTAAAATCATGTATTTTTCCTCAAAATTTGATTGGTTTATGTTAAGTAGAACCCATGACCTATTTTTTTTTTTTGCTGGATAGAAACGTTAGTTAAAATCGAAATATATGCATTTTCTGTTATCAAGATAAATAAAACAAAACAAAAAAGTCGTAAAAAGCATGTCAGAAAATTCATCTGCAAAATACCTTGCCTACTTGGTTTTATTTAGGATGAATGAAAATAAAGTCAAAATTTACAAGATTGCTTTAACAAACAAAAAATTTATTTGAAATATCGTTAAATAATTAATCAAAAATCAAAAGCCTACTGTGCTAAAGTCGTTAATAATTTTCATAAAAATTTGCAAACTTCTACTTCTTCGGGTATGCTACAAGCTGAGATATAAACTCTTGACCGCTTGTCCACATAAGGAAAACCACTAGGCAGTGGTACAGGCCTAACACAGAAGGCTAAAACAAATAGACTAATAAATATCAAGTGTACACATTTTTTTACTCTTTTTATTGGTTTCCGACAAGGGCGATTTAAACATTAAAAATTGTGATGATACGGAAATTGGCTCAATTTATATGCATACTTAATTGGTTTCTAAAGTTTCACATAATATGAGGCTGAAGCTAAAATCTGAACCAATATTTCATAAATTTACAAAGAGCTTGAAATAATTTAACGAAAACGTTAATATTATTATGGCTTCAATCATTATTATTGAGATAATTTCCCAGTAAATTCTTCACCCAGCTATAATATTTTATAACACAAAAAAAGTAGGGTATTGCCTTGAATTTTATGATCGCTGGTCTTCTGCATCATTCCAAACTACCCAGGAAAAAGTTTCAAAAAAAGTAATCAGGAGAGGAATTAAGCATTTTTGGCGGAAGGACTACTTCCTATATTTGCGAACTAATGTAATGTGTTTTGTAAGCGAGTAACAAAATTTGGCAACCACAATAAGTCATTATATTGCAAGTTCTTTTTAAGGTAATGTCAGCTTTTTTGCTGGGTAGTTTGCATTTGACTCATTGTATTACTAATGGTCAAAGGTTTTACTAGAGATTGCATTCTTTGCTACTTTATAATAAAATGTCTACTTTACTTATCAAAACACCCTCGAATAATGAAACACTTCCTCGCGTATTCATATCAGAAAAGAGTAGTTTTATCTATTTAGAACACTAGTAATGACAACAATAACAGCATATGTGTGTGTGCGTGCGTGAGTGGAATTTTGTGTTAACAAAGTCGCGCATATCCGTATCCTGTAAAATTTCAGTCGTACTCTTTTTATATAATTTGTGCTTTACGCTTGTTTTGTTCTATATACACACACACTCATGTGCATATATCACACGCATAAGGTTATTGTTGTTGTTATTGTATGTACAACATACAACTAATGCTGGTGGTACAAACAGGCTAACAAGCATGTTGTCGGATAAGGATGGTAATAACAAGGACAATGTTACTTTCAGCTATTGGTGTTGTGATGATGGTTCTGCTATGCTGTCTACATAGTTGTAATGATATTTGTCTGTCTTTCTAAATGCATGTGTCTGCCTGTGTCTTTTTATCACAGTCCGTTTTTATTTTATTATTGTTGATAATGACAGTTTGTTTTTATTTTTCAGCTCATTCGCCTTAACATTCTATACAGATACAAGGATGTTGTTATATGCTTTTCAAAATAATTAAGTATATTAAATACATAAATCTGATTAGGCATCTAGTTATATGTAAACAATTGTTAAGAGACTTTTTCTCACTTCTTTGTATTGTTTGAAAAATAAATTTCACACATTTAGTTGCCCTGGAGAAACAAAAATTAAATGCACATCCTTTTTATACATATTTCTTTTATTGGCATAAAGAGTTTGCATTTTTGGTGCCCCTATCAGGAAAAGAGTAAAAAAAAACTAAACAAAATTTTTAATCCTATTAACGGCTTAATTCATTAAAAACAACATCAACACAAGGCATAAATCAGTCTAAGATTTTTTTGTTTTTTTTTGCCAGTAACTGATTTGAACTAAAACTGAAAAAAGAGCAACAAAATATTGTTCCGTTTTGTTTTTCTAGTTTCAAACAACTGCTTACAATCCGTGGATTTAAGGGACTTTTTTGGGTTTTTATTTGTAGTCTTGCAGAAGGATAACAATAAGGCTTCTTATGGATAAACTGCTTAACTAGATTTGGAAACGCACGCGCAAATGCGATTAACGGAACACACAGTCACAGAGGCAAACACACAAAATAATATTTATGGAATCTCCTGATTCTTATTTGTAGACGGAAGCTAATATCACCGAGACAAAAGGAAAAAATTAAACTTCTGTCTACAATTTTATCGAATCACCTGACAATATTTCAGTTATTAATGTACAGAAAAGTTCTATTAAATTTGATGTTTTTATTGTCTCGTGTTAAAAAAGAGTATAATTTGGCCAACTGATAGATTTAGTAGTTGCTACACATACAACGCCTTTATTAACGAAAATCAAAAATACAGAATTATTTTTCAGGGCCTAGGATAAGACTGAAGCGGCTAAGGAGGCATTGCTAATATAAAGCCAGCTAGAAGAACGGCTGTATACCAAACAACTAGTTCGGACTTAAAAAATATATCAATTTGGAAGAACACGTAGATTGCTTGTTATAAAACCAGTATTTTCTTGCTCATTCTTTCTCTCTCTCTCTCTCTCTCTCTCTCGTATAATAAGGGCTTTGCTATAGAACAACAGTAAGTCTTGATATTTGAACTGAGTCAAAATTACAACTTTTTGAAAGAAACTTTTCCCTTTAACCAAATCTTGCTGAATTCTTCTTTAGAATGTGATCCTAGAACCTAAAATGTATGGTGCCAGGAAATTCAGTGGCAACATTTTGCATTATGATTTCTCTATAACTCTTCAACTTTTTTTTTTTTTTGTAAGAAATAATATTTGCTTGGTTGGTTTTTAACTTGATTATCGTGCCTGTTGTCAATCTTTACAAGAATCGAATTTTCGTTAAGCGTAAAATTCAAAAATTTTTTTTGTTTTTTTTCGGTTGGTTTATTATCTTCAAGCAATTTGAACCAATTTTGAATATTCCGGCTTCGTTGTTGGTTGCATTTGCTCAATCCCAATTAACTTCCAGGAATCAAGTCGGAATTACGTATTTTAATTGGCCGTTTGCCTTAAGAAGTAAGTTATAATTAAAAACTAATTATCATTATTGAACAATAGTATATCCAAATACAGTGTAATAACTTTTAATTTTAAGGAAAAACGTCACGACATCATGTCCTTTTTTTTTGTTTTTTAGAGCGTTTCCGACGAGATCTTGATTAATTCCTTTTATTCCCTGATCAGAAAAATCTAGTCCCCAATAAAATTATTTTACTTAAGAAAATATTAACATCGTCGTTATCAGACTATACACACTTCTAGAAATTTTCTTTAGTTTATAATTATTAATAACGCTTTAGTTCTTCATTTTACGCGAGAAACATTAAACAACGGCCAAGGCATTGAATTTTGCTTCATAGAAACAAAGAAAGTAAAATATACTGGATAACGTCATGTGCCAATAAAAGGCCGGTAAAATTTGCTTCGAAGATTTTGATGTTTCTTTACGACACAAATGCAGGAAATTAAAGAAAAAACTAAATAAATAAACAAATGGAGAGCTAATCCCATTAAGCAGAATTAAAATTTAGGTTGAATGGTCCAATAGGTTATGCAGAAATTATAAAAGCAAGTATAGAATTTCCACCGTGTTTGACCAATATTTAAACGCTCCGGAGCATAGTTCTACATTTATTTACGAATTTATAGTTTGCCCTGGCATAAATGTATTCGCATTAGTTTAAAAATAGTCAGATTTAGTTTTTCATAATTTTTAGGAAAGCTGAGAGATGAAATGATAGAAAAGGATATCTTGCAGTGTAATATAAAAAACTATAGAACTAATTTAAAAGTTATGAAGTGACCTATCCGTTTTCCCTCGTATCAGTTTAAGTTATTTGTTGTTAAGTTTTTATTACACATTTCTTGTACATATTTGTTTCTATTACCTGCAAGAAAGTAATTAAATAGTTAACGTCATGAATTTTGTTAGAAATATAATAAAATTTTTTAGTTTGGTTAACGCTAGTCTATTATGAAAAAAATTAACTCTAATTAAAAAATGTTTCTATTTTTTAAAATGAAATTGACATGCGACAAAAAGACTTTGTAAAACAACCAGATGGTGTAAGTGTTATTAATTTTTTGCTAATAATGGTTAAACACGATTTTTTACATGAAAAAAACTCTGCCATTTTGTTCATTAATCTACTTATTTACTTACATTTGAATATAAATTTTTGCTCTCTATTTAAAGCTTGCTACGGTTCTATATTGATTATAATTATTAAAACATGTGTTCAAAATTAAAAAAATATACAGAAAAGCCAAAGGTTACAATGAAAAAGCTATAACCTATTAAGAATTCTAAACTTCCAAATACATCAACATAATTTTAGTGTGGTATTAAGGTTTGTTTTACTAAATTTCGCAGAAAAGTAAAAAAAAATTCCACAAAAGAAAATTCCGGTAAAATGATTTGCATAATTTTCTTCTTATATTAACAAGATTATTAAAAATCATGTACTTTTTGTTATAAATTTATTACTTTGTTTTTGAAAGCATTAAGAGAAATGTAAAATTATTGGCTTTTGTAGAAAATAGTGTTTAAAGATTCTCGATGATCTGACTCGGGCAGTTAGTGAACATGCGTTGATTTGCACTTATAATTGAGGAAATAAATTAAATTTTTACTTTGAAAAGTTTTGGGAAATTGACTTAAGGCGCGGTCAGATTAGTCAAATATTTGACCAAAAAGCGTAACCACTATTTTTACAAATGTTTATTCAACCTTTCCTGACACCTGATCGCGACGAAGGGCCATTTAGAATATAATTAATTTAATAACTTTTATATCGCGTACGTAGCATCTTATATTTCTTAATAAGTATTTGAAAAAAACAAAAAATTGTTTCCATAATTTAGTGGTTACGTCTTTTTGGTCAAATATTTGACTAATCTTTAGAATTAAAAAAAATCGTACCAATATCAGACCTCCCCAACAAGAATGGAAATAGAAAAATATTTGTTAAGATGATGCTTACAGTAAATGCTGATGACGGATGTAGCGGTCTAAAAAATGCTAAGGTCCCTCTTTTTCCTTAAAAACTAGCACATCGCTTGAAAATAATTTTTTTAATAACATTAGGGATTAAAAATTAATATACTTGAGTAAGAAATTGTTACCTGCTTATAAAAATAGTTGAATATTAAAAAACGATTACTCCTTTGGATTGTACTCAAACATAAAATCCGCTGTCCATACGTACCGTTAGTTGAGACGGGTTATTGTGTATATTTTAAGTTATATACAATACTGAAAGAAATATTTTTATAATTCCGCATCGCAGTGGCGTGAGTATTATAGTACAACTATCCAGTACCGATGAATTAAATGGAAAAATAATTTATTTTTTACTTCAAAACTTGTTGATCCCAAATTTTTTATTTTTTAAAGAAAAATAGCATAAATCTGCATGTAAATTTTTATACGTATAAAGATTACTTAAGAGGCGTGGCAAATAATAAATCAGTCACATTAATATATTTCACAATAATTCGAGAACGACTTGTGCCATTGGAATAAATTAAACACCAGAAGATGCGGGATTAATTTTCTTTATATTGTTCTGACACTTTTAAGCAGATAAAAAGTGTTTGAACAATTGAGAAATTAACCTAGTAAAATTAAAAAATCAAATATATTTAAAACTTTTAATTAAATTAAAAAAGGAAGCAAAAAAGTTATCAGTTTGAAAATGAAAAATAGAGTGATAAGTTGGTTATTGTTGTTTTGTAAAAATTTCGATTTTTACTTTTTCTTTTTTGTCTTTAATATTCTGATTTAGTTAAATTGGTTCAGACAGAAAATGTTAGTTTATGTATTAATCTGTGAGAAGTTTCCTGAAGAGCCAAGTTAGTGGTAGAGAAATGGCCATGGAGACGGAAAGAAAACGTAAAGCTGTGCAAAATAATTAAAAATAATGAATAACCAAGCATTCAGTTACCGTGCTTCCTTAAACAGGCCAATTTTGTTTATGTTTTCTTATGATTACACGATTGGTGGAAAGGTTCCAAAAATGCATAAGTCTGCATTTAAATTATTGAATGTTAATTTTGTTATTGGCCGTAATACCTTATTCTTATTTACTCATATAATATGCGCGGGATCTCCCTTTTTTCCTTGAGAGATATTTCTCAGATTGGTCATGTGCATTGTAAATTCAGTTTTTGTAACAAAATACCACCATGCAGCATTATTAGTCAGAGGCTTTCGAAGAAGTACAGACCAGCGATTGGGGAACCAACAGTCACTGCAGATGAAATGTAAATATATTTTTAATATGCGAGCTGTATATGTTAACCAGTGTCGTATTTTTGATTAACCGGAGTTGCTGGATAATGAAAGTGCGATAAAATCTCAATTTAATGAAACAAGGGGTATTGTCGAGTGGTCAGTACTCTTATGAGCTTTGGGCTGGTTAATAATAATACCCTTCACCAAATACGTTATAACTAATTTTGAAATTTCGTTCGTAATTTCTACAATGTCTATTTCCGACCACATAAAGTGTATACTCGTATATTCTCACTTCTTATAAAAAGCGAAGTCGATTGAGCAATGTCCGCCTGTCTACCCGTGTTAGTGTTGAAATCAAGTTTGCGGAGGCACTAGATCAGCTGAAAAATTAAAATTTGCCAATCGATCAGACATAGTTTCAAAAGAGGTGCTATTGGAAATCAGGAAGATCGGTCCTTGTCCTTTGACGCAGCGGGCATGCCTACCTCTAATTATTGTATATCACTTGGAACAATAAAATAAGTCCAATCAAAAACAAATATATGGGGCGATAGAGAATTAAGAAATAAAAAAAAAACATCATCAAGAGATACGGGCCTCTGAATTTTTCAAATTTTTTGAAATAATAATATGGGTATCATGTTTTCTGAAGAGATCTTTAAGGATATACTAAATTTTGTGCTTAAAATTTTTTTCTTATCTTTTAATTGTCTATCACCCTAATATTTGCATTTTTTATTGCAGCTACTTAACTTAACTAGATTTTCATAGATGGTGAAGGGTATATCAGATTCGGTATAGCAGAATATACCATTCTTACTTGTAATATATTTTAAATAGACTGTTGGAGGAATGTATGTATAATTGTAAGAACGCGAATATTTCTGACAAGTGCAAAGGAGTTGGTAGGTTAACGAAAATGCGTAAAGTGCCTCTAAATGTATCGCAAACTTGGATAATAAAATCCCACCTCTACCACATGTTTAGGGATCCTCGAAAAAATCAAAATATTCCAATTACAACGTAACTATCAGCCAAATATTGGCTTCAAAAGACAACGCATAATCTAACACGCTGGTATGTAATACTGTCATTTTTCTTTATTCGTCAACGAGCCAGGTTTGGCTCTGTAGTGACATGAACTGCTGTCATGACAAATATTGAAAGTTTTGATATTGACGTTTAAATATGCAGACCCAAATGAGCTGTTTGTGGCTCTCCCTTAAAAAAATCTCCTGTAAAAAAACAGAACATTTCCAATATTTTGAGTGTCAAAAACAATTAAGATTTATGTGGTAACACTAGTAGTGGGACAACTTTTAACCAAAAAAAACAAAAAATTTCCTCAATTTAAACATGTAAAAAATTTTTACAAGAAATAATAAAACAAAACTTAAAACAAAACGATAAAATTATGTCAAACAAAATTAACATTGTTTATTAACAAATAAAAATGTTTTGCGTTGGCATTTATTAAAGTAGTACGAAAGTACAACGTTCCACCAAAAATCATTAACGACAAGGTAAAAAAGTGGCAATAATAAAAATTAGCATACAGTCACGCCTTCACAAACAAGCGCACGCACACACGCACATGTACTTATGTGTACGTTTAAGTCTAGTAAGTGTGTATGTTTTCACGTACATTTGTTTAGCACAGGTTTCTTTTTTATTACATTTTGCACGATGATCTTAAATTTGGCAAGAAGAGTGTAATGAATGACTTTTTGCGCATACAGAAAACACCTTACATTCGTTTAACCAAAAAGTAAAAGACTTCATGTAACACATTAATTTGAGTTGTTATAGACATTTGTTGTAGTTGTTGTTGTTGTTGTCGGTGATTTTGTCACCGTAATGTGTGCAAGTAAACCGGTACAAGAATCTCCTTGAAGAAACCGTTAAAGTTGTTTCTATCTATTTATGTTGTTGCTACTTTTCATGTTATACTCCCGAAACTGTGTTAAGAAACAAAACGAAGTGTATTAACGAAAGAGAATGTTTAATAAAATCACGCCATGTATTTATTGTGTGTTATACTGTAATTTTTTAATGTTGTTGTTTTTACTCTTTGTACTTTACTTTTATGTGTTTAGTTTTTTCGGCTACAAATGTCGTGCCATATTAATTTAACATTTTGTCACAATGTTTAACTACGCATTTGCACGCTAACGCATAATACAACAGCAACAACAATTTTAACTATAGTAACACAAATAAAACAAACTAACCAACCTACCAATTTGATAGTGTCTTAAAAATCGTGTTAAAAAACATTCATTTTTAGATTTGAAAAAAAAGTCCCATTAAAAAAAAAGAACTCGAGGCATAACTTCAACATTTAAAGGCAAGGAAACAAAAGGTTTGTGCAATCACTGTGCTCGCAGGCTAGTAGACTTAAGCAAAAATTAATGTTTATGCATTTTGAGTAAAATTGTTTGCACCATCTTACTGTGCACAGTGGGACACAAAGGTGTTAAATTTAATTTAAACTATTTGTTGGCTGTTTTATATTAACTTACACAAATTAAAGGATTCTTGGAAATGCATCTTGTTAAAATTTTAGTTTTAATTTCACTTTTTGATTTGAATATCTTAGTAAAATTCGAAATAAAATATACATAAGTTTAAATTATATTTTCATAGTTGTGCTTAAGTTCGCAAATAATTGTGACTGATTTTTAAGAATAAAATGCATTTTTTTTAGTACAACCTTTGTCAGATTTTTTAACCGACTTCAAAGAAAGAAGGAGGTTATCAATTCGACTGAATTTTGCTTTTTAATGTTTGTGCTTGCAGTTATTTCTGAACGGATTTTAAATTTTTTTTGTAATTTGATAGGTTATGCTTACAGAATAGTCCCGTTTTAAAAACAGTTCAGTAATCTTAAAAAGTGAAGGGTGTTCCCATACAACATACATGATTTTAAAGTGTATTATAAAACGAAAGGCTTCTGTAAAATTTAAATAAAAATGCGTATTACTATACCTTTCAAGGGCAAAAAGTAATACAAAAATAAATCAGAAAACTAAAGGGTGTTCCCATAGGTGACGTAAACTGACTTATATGCGCCTATCTTTTAAGCCGTTGTAGACAAACGCTTGAAAATTGGTTAGGATGTCGGTTATTATGACCGTTATAATAACAAGTATAAACATTCAAAATTATAAATTAAAGGCTGTCCCAAAAGTTTAAGTAATTTTGTATATGTGGACAAGCTTTTGAACCGTTGTAGACAGGCAGCTGAAATTAACAAAGAACCTTTATTACTAAGTCCGCTGTAACAACAAGTATTAAATTTGAATAAAGAACTTAAAGGGTGTTCCCATATTAGAGGTAAATTGACCTATTGAACTTTATCGTTTAAACCGTTATATACAAACAGTTGAAAAATAAACAGAATGTCCACTACTTTGTGTATGACCAAATTGTTGAAGAGTTGCAGACAGTTGATTAAAATTTGCACAGAGCCTTTATTACTAAGTCCGATATAATAAGTAGCAAACTTGAAATGAGAAATTAAAGGATGTCCCCACAACTGATTAAATTTGACGTATATACACCAATCTTTTAAACCGTTACAGACAAACTCTTGAAAGGTAGACAGAATGTCTGTTACTATATTAAATATAATAACAAGTATTAATATTTAAACTTAGAAATTAAAGGGTGCCTTTATGGTTGTTATTTGATGTATACGGCGAACAAGGTATAGACCAACCTTTGAGTTTTAACAAATTTTGTTTTACTGTGTTAGCAATAAAAAGTGTAAAAAATAAAGGTTGACCACATAACTCCTGGATTTTCTGGTGCGTTTCGCCATCACAATACGAATCATCGCACCACGTCCACTTCTTCAATCCAGCCAGTTTTATATTCAAAAACATTTTTTAACTTTGTATTATTGTAAATGAAATGTTTGAGGAATGCATGTGTACGAACGTGAATGTTTCTGACAAGTGCAAAGGAGTTGGTAATTTAACCAAGATTGTTAAATTGCTTTTTCACGCCCACTGTCTTAAATAAGACAGTTTTTTCTCTAGCTATGTACATTAACAGCAGAGTTCTTTCTTTGCAAAATTTTAGACTAACCCTGTAATAGTTATATAGATACACGATAATAATTATTCACTTTGTATGGGGGCACCACGCCCATTATTCCAATCCATCCAGTTTTTCGCAATCTTATATTACAGTTACCAAGTAACTTCCACGTTAAATATAAAAAAACTGTACCTTATTTTACCATGCATGCGGTTGGTAACCTGATAACAAATTGTGAAAATTCCAGGAAGATCGGTCAACTAGTAAACGCAGCCATATGTGTTCGATTAACAAACAAACAAAAACATTTTGCTTTTTTATATAGAAGTTATATAAATAAGATGAAATAATAGAAATTTTATACAATTTTAATCCGCCTCACCAGACAGTAAGTCTTCCTATTGCCACCCGATTTCTTCTTTTATTTTCTTTCCTTTCCTATTCAATTTATTAAAAACACTATAGAGGCAGGTTAACTTTATTAACAGTTGTGGTAACCAACCTTTAGTTTTATTATAAGAAATTGTCAAGATTATTATATCTTATTAATATTAAGATTAAATTGATGTCAATAATTTAGTTTTGAATATTTTCAACAATATTTTAGTTATTTTTTTTGTGTGTATAAGTTTATCATTCAGGCGTCTTAAAATAGTTGTACAGTGAATATTTGTGAAGGATTCAAGAGAATGCAATTTGATGCATAACCTAACTACTTCTGAAGATATGTCCCGTATGTCATTTACTAATATCTAAAAGAGTGCTTTTCATAACTAAATGTTTTATTCAAAGTTTAGGATCGGGTCTTAATACTCAGTCTATCTCGTTTGTGGTGGTAGCTTAATCACTGTAAGAAAAAGAGGATATTTTTTAATTGAAACAAGTAAGAGGGCTAAATCTAGTTTAGCGAAATAACTCCAATGAAAAAAACAAATATAGAGGTGACATAGAATCAATAATAAAAAGTTACATAAAAACGCCATCGGCTCTGAATGGGTTAAGCATTTTTTAAAACTTTAGTATTACCTTCAAGATTTCTTAAAAAGCCCTAAAATGATACTCATATTGGTATTTAAAAAATTTTTTTAAATTTAAGACTCGGAAAATGTGGGCGAGCGCCAATTTTATTTCTTAATGTTTTTTTCTTAGTTTTTAATTCTCTATCGCTCCACAATGTTTGTTTTTTTTATTCGAGTTACTTTATTGTTGCAAATGATATAAAAAAATTAGAGGTAGGCGTGATGTTTTGCCCTTTGCGACATGGACCGATCTTGCTGATTTCCAATAGCAGCTGTTTTGACACTATATCTGCTCGATTAACGTATTTAAAATTTTCCTAAGTAATCTATTGTCTCGGTAGACTAGATTGTAACACTATCACAGACGGACGGTGGGGGGGGGGGTGGTGATGGTTGCTGGGGTGTTTGGAAATGGATGTTGTAGAAGTTACAAACGGAATGACAATATTAGTTGTACCCTTTTCCACTTTTTGTAGTGAAGGGTATAAAACTAATATTGCAATATTTATAGTTTTGTTTAATTTTGAAATCGTGTTTGCAGACAGAAGTATATCTAATTATTTGCTTTCCAGCTAAGATTCTTATTTGTACCTAAAGATTTTTAAGACGTTCCTATTAATAATTCTAATAATAATAAGGATGGAAGAGATATTGCTTTACACACCATGAGCGTTGTATTAGCGTGATATTGCTCGTTTTCAAATCTCAAAACATTAAAACTTACTTGAGAATGCTCTGAAGATACTCGTCTTAGCATGCTTTATGCTTTAAAGGTTGGGGTGCTTTTGGGACATATAATTTAATATGTATTTGGAAAATAAATCTGACTAGAGTTGACTCTCAGAGCAATGGTAATTGGTGGATTATAAATACTCCAAAACGTTTTTAAGATGGTTTGCATCTATTGTCTATTAAACTGCAGAAAGATTACCCCCATAAATTAAAAAAAACCTTTCTTAATTAAAGAAGTTCTCGTAAGTAAAAAACATTTTTATCGAATAAATAAACAACATAATTACGCTTTACCCGATAAAGCAGTAAAATAGAGGTTGTTGTTAATAAATTTCCATTGAAAATATGATAACACGAGCCAAAGAGTATTTTTTACTCCCTGTTCATAAATTACAACATCATTTTAGAAGGAAAACCAAAACAAACAGAAATATAAATAAGATCTACTGGT
Source organism: Cistogaster globosa (assembly GCA_937654795.1). Classification (NCBI taxonomy): domain Eukaryota; kingdom Metazoa; phylum Arthropoda; class Insecta; order Diptera; family Tachinidae; genus Cistogaster; species Cistogaster globosa. The sequence goes on along the minus strand of OW569405.1, from coordinate 61,583,150 downwards.
AGTCATAGTCAGCTGAAACGCCTTTCACTTGTGCACAGATAACTAATTTACAAGCGGACGAATAATTATTTGTATCTTAATCACCATAAACGAAAAGAAGCCATTAAAAACAATATCTCTTTTATTTAACAAGCTTATCAGAATGAAATAATTTATAAAAAAGTTAAACAAAAAGTTTAAAAAATGGCTGAAGTTTATGTGGGCCCTGAAAGACACTAAAAACAATCGAAAGCATATAGTTGTTTGGTAAACAAATAATCATCGATACGAGCACAGAATAAGCGTGTCAAATGGACAGATCCTAAAAAGAGAAAGAAAATTTAAAACGTAAATAAAAGGTGCAATATGTCATATCTAATTTGAAAAAACGAGTATTTTATGTATAAAGCAGTAATAATAAAATCCCACTTAGCCAAGACTACCTTAAACTGCTGCTTCAAACTAAGAATAGATTCAAATACGCCTAAATAAATTTATACGAATGAAGCAGCAACATAGTGGCATGTAAAAAATCTAAGATCCTTCACATAATAAGGTCCTCTAACTTGTCATAAATACCAACCTACTAGTTTTAAACATTCTGAAGGGCTATGGCATCACAGGCCCAAAATATAGGGATATTTTTTTCTTTGTCAAACACACGATAAATGAATCCTAAATAATATCAGCAACTATAATAATAAATCATGTAACATACCTTAAAAACCAGAAACCAATAAGGAACTTTACTCCAAGAGCGGTCTCTGTGCCACACCTAAATTTTTAATAAATGTTTTCCTGATCAGTTTAACCCGTAAAATAAGCTGCTTAGAGCATTGCATGTCATTACAGAAAACATTCTTACGAGACGACTACGAAATGGTGCATTTTGAAATAGTGGAACTGACTGGTGGTGATAGTAAATGAATGAGAGGGTATGAGCCAAACATTAAAAAACAAAGAGCAGCAATACAACTGGAGACAAAGCTGAAAGTAACGAAGTGGTTTTACTGTTGAATTGCGTTAGACTAAGCAATAAAAAGAAAATGCTGAAATTCAAAAGTGAATTAATATAGAAGTTTTCAACAATTTAGACTTATAAAAGACTCGAAGTCTAGCACTTTGACTGCTATAATTTTATAATCACAATTTCCTCGGAACAAGGAAATGGCAGTGAAAATGAATCAAAAGGTCATCTCATATAATGTCTAAATCTCCCAAATTGAACTTCAAACATAACATTACTAAATATCATTGTAGGGTGATCAGATACCAAACTCAATATCACTTACTAATAATTGATGTGCGTTTAAAGACCTTTTGTTGGAGCAACCGTATTGGAAATTTATTAAGAATGAAATTACTCAAATTCATTCTTCGAACAAAACAAAAAAAAAAAAAAAAAAAAAAACAACAAACGAAAAAATGGTTGCCAAAGCTGATAAAATTAATTGTATAATTGAATATTTAAGATACGAGTATGAATAAAAAAAGAACAAAAATAAATTAAAAGGGTGGTGTAAAATTTATTGTATTGTGTTTTATTTTCTTCATTTTATTTAATTTAAAATTTTTATAAAAAGAAGAGTTGTCTATAAAATTCGTGATGGCACGCGTTTGAATCAATTTTTGTATTTATTGTTTGCTATAGACAGACACAATTTGTGTATAAAGTGATTTTAGTCATAAATTACAATTGGTGTTGGAAAATAATTTTTTTTTATAAAGTTAATTTGCACTCATATTTTGTAATCGAAATGCGGGTTTTGATAATCTTTATTAAAAGTAAAATGAATTTTAATAATTAAATTGCAGTCATATAACTTTCAATTTCCCTAGGGAGGTTGCGTTCAAATGCATTGGAATATTTTTGTTAATAATTCCTTTTATTGTAGTGTTGAGGACAAAATTTTAGTTATATCGCTTTGTGCGTTTGCATTTATATGATTTGGTTATATATTTAGGCCAGGTTAATACTCGTGCGTAAGCTTTGATAAGTCTTTTAGCAATAAGGTCTCATTATCATGAAAATCTTTTACCGTTTTTTAGATATTTTTTTATTCGATAAGAAAAAAATGGGTAAACAATTACGGTCGCCGTTTATTCGACATTTGAAAAACTATTTCCACAAGTTAAAGTATTCAAAATTATTTAAACCAATCTTTAGCATTTAAAATTTTAGAAAATAAAATAAAATATAAAAAATAGTTTGAGTTTGCTTGCAGTTACTGCTCATCAGTGAATTCTGCCTAAATTTTTTATTGAAATAGAAATTTATTACGTCTCAAACTAAATTGCTTAAATGAGAATTATATATTCTCAACCAAGCAAAAACGGTATTAATATCAAAAATTTTATACAAAAACATTGAAGCTATTAAGACTTGCGACAATAGTTAGTTAGTTGGGAGTGGCAGCCTCTCGCGACGAAGCTCACTTGAGCACAATCGAATGGCCCGTTGTGATACCACAAAGAAGGCGGCGTGACTCCCTTTACCCAGACGAGAACCATGAGAATTCACGGATGAACTTCGCTATGTCCCCTATAGAGTGAGATGATACCTCCGTAAGAGTTCCAAAGAAAGGAGAGTCCAGAATTCATAATCTTCTTCGAGCCAGGGATGGACAGTGGCACAGGAGATGCAGTACGGTCTCTTCCTCATCCTCCGAGCCACAGCTGCGACAGAAATCATTAAAAGGCAGACCAAGCCTTTCAGCATGCCTGCCGATTAGACAGTGTCCAGTAAGTACCGAGACCGTGATACTTATGGACTTTCTGTCCAGTCTGAGCACCTGCCTGGTCCGCTTGAGGTCCAGTGTAGTCCACAGTTGTCTGGAGACACAACAGGAACTTTCCTCTACCCATAATTTGCGAGCCAAATTTAGGTAGTGGTTCTCTATGGCCATTTTCACCGTTGCCAGAGCAATACCAACGTCTGGTAGCGAGGAGACGTTAGGAAGCAATGTGCCCCGTTTAGCAAGATCATCGGCCTTACAGTTGCCCTGGATATCCCTGTGACATGGGACCCAAAACAGGTCAATCTGTGATCGCTCCGATAAAGTGTTCAGTAATGAGCGACAACTCAGAACTTGCTTAGATGTACTGCACCAGCAAGCGCCCTGATTGCCGCCTGACTTTCCGAAAATATCCGAATGGCAAGACCAGAGAGATCGTCCCTAAGCGCTATTTCGGATGTTTTCGGAATGGCCATTACCTCGGCTTGAAATACACGCAGTAGTCAGGGAGTCTAAGGGAGAGTCTTAGTCCAAGATTATTGGAGAAGATTCCGCAACCGACTCTGTCGTCCAGTTTCGAGCCATCGGTGTAGATGTCAACAGTACCACTCACAACCACTTTGTTACGGACCCATATCTCCCTATTCGGAATATGGATCTGAAACCCGTGGTCCAGAGCGGGAGTAGAAGAGATGTAGTCCACCATTAATCACAGTGGCACATCCCGATCGATAATGCGACAATAAATTTATATAGAATTCGTTTACGAATTTACTGTGTCTTAAATTTAAAAAAAATTTAATAGTACAGATTATGTGTTTAAACTTGATTAGAATGTATAAGTGGTATCTAATTATTTTGCTAAAAACAATATCTTAGAAAGGACATGCTTTCTAGAGTACATTTTTTTCTTTATTTTGACTGAAATGTACATTCGAAACACTACTTCGCACATACTTATTAGATAAAGCGAAGGAAAGCACTAAATAAAACTTCCTGCCTTTCAGTTTTCTGTAGCATTTATTTAATTGTATTAAGTTATCTTTACACATAATAAAACAATAACGGAGTTATTCTTGTGCATTAAACATTTTTTGAAAATTTTGATGTTGGTGTCTGTGTGTTTGTATGTCTGCCCGTGTTTGCATCACGTCAAAACTGTTGGATGGATTTAAATAAAACTGTTTGAGGAGGTCCCTTAGAAACATTGATCAGATATAGGATTCTTTTTCATAAAAATATGCCATTTCGTAAAGAAGCTAAAGATGCAACTGTGAAAGCACTCAATTTTATGGGTATAATGGTACCAGAACAGTTTCATTGCATATTATTTGTTGTAGATGGAAAATTTTAACACTGTTTGCAGAAATCTACATCAAATACTTAAAACATATTTTGCTAAATTTAAATTTTAAGAACATTAAAAATAATACGCGGACGAAGTCGTCGGCACTACTAGTAAAAAAACATTTGCATTACCATTTTAGGATCGTTCCATATACCACGTCCTTTAAATATTCGAACCCTAGAGCACTATTTGTAGAATATTCTTCATTACTACAGTGCATTTAAGAAAAATAGTTGAAAACAATTTTCAACAATTTTAATGAAAACTACAAACATTTTCAAATAATAGTCGGTATTAAAAAAAATAAAAAAACAATTTAATCGACATTCGAAAAACTATTAAAAAACATTAAAAAAAACCGTTTTTAAAAAGGCAGAAAATCCTGCTGTTCAAACCAGTTGAAAAACCGTGCCGATGATCCTTATAAAACTTGTGTCCAGTATTTAAAGAAACCAGACAAAAGTACTTAACATATAGAATCTTTTTTTGTCTCTCGCTTGCTATTCCCGGATGATAAGGGACTCTTAAGCAAAGCTTAATGCTCATTTAAATACTCGAATGTTAACGAAAAGTATGTCCCAAGCTACTTGCGTTCAAAATATTGACATTTAAAGTATTAATTTGAAGGAGAGTCGATTGTGCGATAAGCAAAATGACCGCCGCACGGTGGTTCAGAATTAATTTTCATTGGCCAAAACCTATATTTTTTGTTGACACAGATTCTTAAAATTTTTATGTCATCAGAAAGAAAACAGATCAAAACTAAGGTAGCCGAAAAATTGGGTCAAAATATTCGCAGTAGTGGGCGTGGCATGCTGCTAAAAGCAAAGAATTTATGTTAATTTAAAAATAAAAAAAAATTGTAATATTTGATCACATATCAATTGCGATTTCTTAAAAACTGTTATCGATATTGAGCTGCGGTTTTTTTTGTTATGTTGGGTGAACTGTTGTTTTTAAGAAATGGTATATGCGCACCCTGTATAATTTGTAAATAGGGTGTTATGTTTAAAATTGGAAACCTCCATATATTCGCAAAGTTTGAAGTTTAGTAGTATATAACTTCTTAAGGACAAAAAAGGACAAAAAACCAAAACCACCCAAAGAAAGGCAAAAGTGTTCTCTTTAAGCCTATATATACTTTTGCACCCGCCCTGATCCGCCCGTAGAACACTTTTTCTATTTTAATGAAAATACTCAGCATTTTTACAAACAAATTTCTATCAAAACTGCTAGTAAATTTACTTTAGAAGTCATTCACTGCCAAAAGTACAAATTGCAGATAGCAAAACGTAAGGGGAAAGAGAGGAATCTAACTAAAAAGTTAATTTTATTCGAAAATTGAGAGTTTTAGTACACAAAACAATTTTTGGTAAAATTTCCTTAAAATCCAGTATAAGTTGTATATGACAAATTTTCCCATAGAAAACTTGTATAAACCGAATCAACTTAGGTAGTTAAACTTAGTTTTTTTGTGTTTAGGTAATCTACTTAAGGTTTAACACTTTTATATATAGTGTAAATCACAATAATTTGGAAATAAATTTTATTTCGGTACAAGTATTCCATTTAAAAAGGCAAATTTATTGTACGTTTTCCAAATCAGCTTAGGTAGTTGAACTTGGTTTTTGTCTTAAAAAATTCCATACAAAAGAAAAATACCTGTGCTAGCCTAGGTAATAATAGCTCTAATTTTTTTTGTGTGTACGTTATCTACTTTAAGTTTGACATTTCTTTATTGAGTATATAAGGAAAAAAATTTGGAAATAAATTTTACTGTCAGACAAGAATTCGATTTGAAAAGGTTGATAAATTTTGGAAGTTATTTTTATAGAACTTCAACAAATACATTATTTTCAGCTTAATTAAAATATGGAAACTTTCAGTTATAATGAATTGACCGAAGAATATTTTAAAAACAAAAACAAAGAAGCTGTTCTAAACCATATTGAAAGAAAATTGAACATAAATGCTATCAGCAGTGAAACGCAATTGGAAATAAAAAACAAAGTATCTGATTTCGTAAAAATATTGCAAAAACGCTTCAAGGAAGTTCACTATAGTAAAAGTAAATTTTACAAGCGTTTTGAAAATTGGTTACAAGGTGAACTTAGTATCCAGGTGATTTCAGAAACCACAAATAAGAAGAGTGGTGGAAGACCAGAAAAATCGCTAGATAACTGTAGCCAAAGATCTAAGAGACGAAAACTTAAGAATATAAATGAAGAAATCGGATGTGAAAACATTAAAGATAGTTTTTTTACAAGCTGCGATCACAAAAACAATTAACGAAAGTGGATATCATTGAAAAAGTCATTTCTGCTAGTCCGGTGAGAACATAACGGATCCTTAAAAGCATTCCGACACCAAGCCAGGAAAAACAGTTCACAAATGAGGAAGCGCTTGCATTATTTCTGGATTTAAAGTTAACAAAACAGCAGTATACTCAACTCAGGCTCAAATTTATACCCGTCATATCATCACATAATTGCAGCTAAAAAGGAGTGCTATCCTCCAAAGGAATCTATCAAAATCACACCAATTTCGGCACAGGTACAACTGCAAGCTGTACTTGATCATACAGCCGAAAGGTTGCTAAAATCACTTAAAGTAAGTGAGTTGAAAAAATATGGAAACTGCAATTTAACTCTTTTTTGTAAATGGGGATGCGATGGGTCTTCTGGACAAAGACAATATAAACAATTTTTATGTGAGGATATTTCTGACACAGATATGTTCATGGTGTCATTTGTACCATTGCGATTGATAAAAAACTTAGAGGACTCGGAACCTTCGTCCAGCACAGTAAAAACAAGTTATATTTGGAAAAACCAAACTCCATCGTCTACAAAATACTGCAGACCAATAAAATTTAAATTTAAAAAGGAAACTCATGATACTATTAAGAATGAAGTAAGTGACATTAGAGCTCAAATTTCAATACTAAGGCAATTAGAGTTAGAGATAGAGGAACAGGCTATTAAATTGAATTACCAATTAATACTATCTATGATAGACGGAAAAACTGCGCAGGTTCTGACTGATACAAAAGCTTCATCCAGCTGTATTATATGTAAAGCAACATCAAATCAGTTAAACCAAGAACCGACAAAGTCGGAGGATAGTATTGATGCATTTGAATTTGGATTATCACCGCTACATACGAGGATAAGATTTATGGAACACATACTGAAAATAAGCTATGATTTGGACTTCGCAGCTTCAGGATCAGTAAGAAATAATGACACCAACAAAGAGATAAGAAAATTGAAAAAGAAACAAGTTCAAGATGCATTTCTCAAGCACGGGTTGATTATAGATCAACCAAAACAAGGATCAGGTAACACAAACGATGGCAACACCGCAAGAAGATTTTTTTTGGATCCCGAAACTACATCTGATATATCAGGTGTTGATATAGATGTCATTTCAAGATTTAAAACAATTACTGAAGTACTTGCGTGCAATGAATTAATTAATGCTAAAAAATTTGGTGATTACGCCAAGGAAACCGCTGCTATATATACATCCAAATACAAATATAGAAATATGTCAGCAACAGTGTATAAAGTTCTTTATCATGGAGAAGAGGTCATGAAGCACCATTTATTACCAATTGGAGATTTGTCAGAGGAAGCCCAGAAAAAAAGAAACAAGGATTACAGGTTTTACAGAGAACATAATACCAGAAAAATATCACGAATTTCTACAAATGAAGATTTATTTCATATATTATTGGCAACTTCAGATCCCTTCATCTCTAGCATTCGAAGTCAATGGAAATTGAATCATTCGGAACTAAATGCGGAAGCTAAGGCACTGCTTCAGGACACAGGTAATACAGAGCAGAATATAGAATATTTACAGGAAATATTCCAGCCAAATGAATAATAATTATAATTTGAATTTAGTATTTGAATAAAATAAAGTATACAGACATTAATATTAAATGTTATTTTATTTACCTAGAATCTATTTATAACTATAAATAAATATGTATATAATTAAAGAAAAATTAAATTACACTGTTTTGTTTTAAAATTGACCAAAAACTAGGAAATATTTAAGTATTGTTAGGCATAAAGTTGAAATTTGGACAATCCTAATGAAAATACGGAAAATACCTCAGTGAAAATAGGGGCCACCCTAAGGATAGCAAGATATTGTATTGTCATCCAAGATTGACCCGTGGACCAAATTTGAGCCACATTGCTTAAGGAAAAGTGGGTCAAAAATGAGTTGGCACATTTGAAACGGAATTTCAAACAAGAATTGGGAAAAGCAAATCGAAAGTTCAACTTTAGGCTTGAATTTCTCAGCAAACGCTGAACCGATTTTAATAAGGCCCAAACTCGGTAAAAGCTTAAGATGTTGTCTATTGACTAAAAAAAACTACTAAAAAATCTTTATTAGTTAAAAAGTTACAGAGTTTTGGCCAATGAAAAACGTTTCTGAACCACTGTGCGCCGTATTCAACAGAGAAAATATTTCTTTCATCTTTTTTGGTTTGTTGTGATATTTGCTAAAAATTGTTAGATAAATTAACTTGTCAACAAAACTACTTTGTAAAATAATATTTAGTTACCTTTAATAAAATTATAATATACACAATTTTTTTATTAACAAAAATTTTTCATTCTACTATTAAAACTTTGAATAAGAGTGTTGTGATTTTTGGGTTCCAATAGGTTATGGGCCCAGGCAGTGCTTAATTAAAAACCTAGAATCGGCAAATTTGTGCACTATGAAACAAAAGTATGTATTTATTGAACTCCACAAACTATTTTACGTGGAAATTCAAAATGTAAATGCATTTAATTCAATTGGATTTGTGGGATGTTTTTGAAAAGAGAGAACCGAGTCTCATAACTCCTAAATTTATAAAAACGGTCAGCCTAAGGATTCAATAAAATTAGAGTACGTACAAGAAAAGTTGTCAGATGAAGCTGAACGAAGAGGTGAGTCCGAAAATCAAGTAAATGTAACTGAAAGTGAAGCATTAAAAAGTCATCAAGCAAAATTTAAGAAAAGAAAGCAACTTAAATGTTATCATTATAACAAACTTGACCAATAAAGAAAGATTGTTATAGATTCAAGAAAGAAGAAGGATATTAAAGTCACCTAGCATCAACACAAATTAGCTTAAGAGTATGTAACAAAACTAAGGGCTGGGTAATTGATTCTGGAGCATCTATTCACCTATCAAATGATTTAAGGTTTTTGCAGAAAATGGAAAACAGGAATACCAAAGTTCGCATTGCAGATGGTAAGACTCTTGACTCTACTGGAATAAGAGAATGTGTAACATATGGTAAATATAATCAGATATTACTCCAAAATGTATTATATGTTCCGGGTCTCAATAGCTGTTTAATGTCAATAAAGAGATCACTAAAAAGGGATGCAAATTATTAGTTGAAGAAAATATGTGCCAAATTTTTAAAGAAAACAAACTTGTTGCGGTTAGAATGTTTAGAAAAAGTCTGTATATTTTCAATGAATCTAATAAATATGAAAATAATGTGACCCAATATTGTGTGTGTTCATGTATGGCATAGAAGATAAGGTCATCGTAATCTAGCAGATATTAATAAATTTGTTACATTAGCTGATGGATTTGCTAGAGAGAAAAATTGTGTGATGTTTGTGCAAAATATAAACTAACAAAAATATCATTTTTGTTCACTTAGACGTATGTGGACCATTTCAACATTTTTCTAACATTTATCGACGATTTTTCACGTTACGCTAAAGTTTACATTATTGCAAGAAAAAGTGAAGTTTTCCGTTAATTCAACGAATTTTTGGCTGAGGTTCAAAATTTTACAGGCCTGAAGTTGAGAGTTCTTCGCTGCGATAATGGGGAGATTTTGTATACTCCGAGATGAAGGATTTCTTAAAAATGAACAAAGCTTTATTGCAAAACTCAGTACCTTATTGTCCGGAACAGAATTGGGCAGAATGTGTTATTGCTGTCAACTATATTAAAAACTGATTACCTTCTAAATTTATTCGAAAAACCCCTTATGAAATTTGGTTCAACAGAAAACTAGACTTGAGTAATATAAAAGTGTTTGGTAGTAAAGCATATGTTCAAGTGCCAAAATGTAAAGATCAGTAATTGGAATTTTACTTCACTTCAGATATAGAAGCTGCTGTTTCAATACTATATAGAAGAGTTGAAAACCCAAGAAAATGTGACTAGGAAGCATCAAAGAAATTTGTAAGCTATGTCAAAGCCACAATTCCAATTACTATGGATTAAACAATTGCTTGAGGATATGTCAATTTCTGTAAGAACGCCAATTCCTATTTACGAAGATAACCAAAGCTGTACTAAAATAATTTAATCTGCAAAGTTTAGTGCAAGAACTAAACGTATTGATGTCAAATACCATCATTTAAAAAGTTTACATGAAAATGGTGTTTCAACTTATTGTATTGTTCCACAAAGCAACAACTAACAGATTTTCTTACAAAAATCATTAGCCTTGCTAAAACTTCAAATGTTAATTAAAATATATATTTTGTTAAGAGGGGATGTTAGATAAGTTAACTTATCAAAAAAACTACTTGGTAAAATAATATCTAGTTACTTTTGATAAGTTTATAAAATACACAATTTTTTTTAATAAAAATCTACTCTTAAAACTTCAAATAAGAGTGTTCTGATTCTTGGGTTCCAATAAAAATATGAAGATTTTAATATTTCGAGGTAAAGTTTGTCTAAATTAATTTTATTCGAATCTTTGTAAGAAGGACAAGTAAGTGCTTTTATTTAATTGCTCTTTAATTTCTTTAAAAACTACTACACATTTCAAAAAAAAAAACTGTGTTTTTCAGATTTAAAGAAATTAAACTGGAGGCAACAAGAAGAAATCACTATAAGCTCGTACATCCTCGCACACTCGTTAATATGTATACGTAAAACATAACTAATTATATCTTTTTAAATCTTATATTTAATAATTAATAAATATTATTGTTAATTTTTGTTTATATTCAGATACATACTTGTACGACTTAAAACAAGATATGGCTTCAAAATCATCACCAGATGTACGCATCATTAAGTAATGTTGAAAAAATAAACAACAATTCACCTTTAAAACCGCAACAACAAAAAAAAAAACGATTATACAATGGCTGCCTTTTTCATACGTATGTACATTCATAGATACAAACGTTTATTCATTTGTCATTTGTTCATACATTCATTAATACGTTCCAACCACAAAAATCTTTTGTTTAAATATTTAGTTGGTTTTAAATCCAATATTTAGATTGTTTTGCATGCATTTTGTTTATTTAACATCCTAAATACACAAACTCGCGTACACTCACACAATCAAAACTTGGGAAGCAAAAACAGAATACGCTTGTGCAAATGTATGTATGTATGCATGAGTATGAGCGCATTCATTTGAGTATGAACAATGAATCATTTACTCTTTCCTTTTGTGTACAAACAAATGTGGTTTTTCATGTTGCGCATGCTCTTTTCACATCCTTCAAAATCCTTCCATATGTTTTAGTGTTAAGTTGTCAGTTTTTCCTTTATTTTCTTTCTGTCTTTTTTATATTCGGTGTTGTGTGAAAAGTTATTGCTAAAACCATTAACAAAAATGATCCTTTGTTATTTTTGTTTTATTTTCTTTTTTGTTGTTTTATTTTTTTATGTAAATATCATAAATATCTTAAATTACTTAGGAAAATACATTAAAAGGATCAAATGTTGTAAATATAAGGATTTACCAAGTTTGTGTATTGGCTGAAGGAAATTACGGAAAGCCATTTAAGGTAAATATTTATTGAACGTTTTAACAATGCGGAAAATTCTTTCTCTTTTGTTTAATTAAGTAAACAGATTTTTAAACGGTCCTTTTATTAAGTTAAGAGATATTATATTTTTAGTATTTACAACATTAAAATTTTTTGGGTATGTATCTGAATTTTTGTTTCATTAATAACAAAACTTAGGTATCTTAGAGAGAATCAAGTTCCTAGAACCGAAAATAAATTTTCAAGAAATTAAAAATTGTTAATAAAAAAAATCTCACAACTTTAAGTTCCTCAAGTAAATCTAAACACAAAAACATGCGAACTGCTATGAATTATTATCATTATTATTATTATCATTATTATTATTATTATTATTATTATTATTATTATTATTATTATTATTATTATTATTATTATTATTATTATTATCGAGTTAGGCTTAATTTTAGTATTGATTGTAGTAACTGATAGAGGAAAAAAAAAAAAAACAGTAAAGTTGGATACCACCAGAATTTAGTTCTTTGTTTTTCTCTTTCCGCTCGATAAAACCTTTCTTAGCATTACTTGCCTTCATGTAACAGATAGTTGTCAATTCTAAATATTTGCATTGATCATAATTTTATAGTTCAAGTATGTAAACAAAAATTGTAAGAATATTCTTACTTTTGCAAATTTACAATAAATGTTTCAATTCGTCTGAATGTTGCTTTTTAGAATTCAGTTATTCTGCGCGAATTTTAAATTTTTTATTTTGCAATTTTATAGTTTATGCTTACAGAAAAACAGTTCATTAATTAAAAATTACAGGGTGTCTTCATAAAACATACATGCTTTTTACGTGTATTATGAACTGTAAAGGCCACCACTTAAAAAAACAGCGTATCACTAAAGCATCCAATAACAAGTCGTAGTACAAACATAAATCTAAAAATTAAAAGGTGTCCCCATACGTGAAGTAAATTGACCTACAACGGCATATATATTTAGGCATTGTAGACAAACGCTTGAAAAGTTAATAGAATGTCGATTACTATGATCGATATAATAACAAGTATTAATATGCAAAATTGTAAATTAAGGGGTGTCCTCATAGTGCATTAAATTTTATGTATATGAGCATACTTTTGAACAGTTGTAGAAAAACGGTTAAAATATGCCAAAAATCTGTATTCCTAAGACTGCTGCATTAGGAAGAAGAAAATTTGAATTTGAAAGTTAAAGGATGTCTCTACAGTTGACGTAATGGGATGTAGGTGGCCAAGCTTTTAAACCATTATATACAGATAAATCTCATTTGATTAACTTTTAAATGCGTTATTAGATTCAAATAAAAGTAATATTACTTAAAAAAATTCGATTGCCTTTACTGATGTATTCAGGAAACATGAAACTGTTGATTTTCTTTATTTTGAATTGTTTACAGTATGAGACAAGTATCATATCAATCTTGGTCAAAAGCTTATAATTGGGTTTTTAAAGGTTTTAAAAGTTAATCTGTTTTTATTTATTAATTTCTACTAAGTGTTTATACAAATAAGTCATAATTTGTGTAAAGATTATACAGGTTGATGTATATTTTTCTCACCAAAAACAATTTTAATTTAAGATTGTAATTTTAAATCTTTATTTTTAATTTGATGCGAACTCCTTTTTTGTAGGTTAAGAGAACAACTTTCAGCAAAAAAAAGCTTCAAATAAAAATTTCCGAAAAATTCAGTCGTATACAGTGGACAAATAAAAATAAAGTCCGTGTTGGTTATTGTTGTTTTTGCTTACATTTCGAATTTTGTCTTTACTTTATTATTTGGGCAAAAACCTTTAGTTTATCTAAATGTTAGTGAGAAGTTTTCTGAAGAACTAAGTAAGCGGTAGCGAAATGGCCTATCATTTTGGCATATGCCAAATAAAATCTAAGTAGGATCTATGAAGAGACTTTTATATCCTACCTATTGGGGGAAAGTGTAAAAAAATCCAGTTAAGCAAAAGCAGTCATAACCGATATTATTATTTAGTGGTTCATTAACTTATCTTAGTTATTTGCTTATAGATTTAATTAATAAAATTTATTAAAGTACAAAAAAATATTTCTGAAAATTATTTTATTTAACAGATTAAAATTTATTTTTTACATACAATAAAAATTGAAAAATGGAAATTTTACCATAAAGCAATTAAGGCCGTTTACATCAAATTAATTTAAATTTTATTTTGAATTATTAATTTCTTGCAGTCGTGTTTACAGATTAAGAAGCTTTAAACTGTTGATGTGATCTTTTCTTAAGAATAACGCGTTGATATGTAAACATTTTGAAGGTATTCTTATTTTAAAATAATTCTTTAGGGAAATGCCAAAAGTCTGCAGACAACAATAGAAAATACAACAAGCACATGACGCAACAATTGTAACGAGAATATAATTGCATTCAGTAACTTTAGCTCAAATGCTATGTTTTTGATTAATGATGATACATGGAAATCTTATTATAGACATCAATAGCAACTTAACTATTTTCATTGTTTACTTTTAAAAGAAGAAGTTTATTTCTACATTATGTAAAATACAAAAAGATGGATAAAATGCCCATTTCATATGTAATAAATAATACGAACAATACAGGAACTATTTACTTATTCATTGGTTTTATTTAATGATCACACATAAACAGAAGTTTTTAAGAATTCATCAAATGCTCTAAATAACAAACAAAAATAAAGTAGCAACATTTATAAAGCATTTTCTTTAGACCAAGAAAAAAAATACCGTCAAAAGGAAAATCATAATTGACCAGCCAAGTTAATTCAATATGTGGAAACAGCTTTGTAAAAAAAACAAGCACAATTTAGAAATGCTTTATTTAATTCAGATATGTTTGCTTCAGAGTACAAACAACAATTCGAAACAACTTTATATAAGCAATGATTGAAAGAAATTCTCAAAAATCTTGCAGATAACGCAAAGTTATCGCACTGTATCAATATTTTGTTGATGTTTGTTCTTAGTTCGCATCACAAGAATACCTTACATTTTTGATGATATTTTCTGTACCTTGAAGGTTAATTTAACACCAGTTTAGTTTACTTATCGTCTACAAACTAGAAATAATAATATAAAAGGCTCCTTTCATGCAGATGATATTACTTAGCTTACGATTCTTTATAAAAAAACTTTTAATAAAATTTAATGCTCCTTTTCGTTCGGCTTTGTTTCTACGGCTAAGATTATAGTCTTAAGTTATACAACCCTTTTAGTTTATAAAACTCTCACCAAATTATACTTTTTACTCAGATAGAAAATGCTTTCACGTTGTATTTTCTATGCTTTACTCAGTTTGTTACGATTTCACTTGTTTTAATCTCAGCCATCAAATCACTGTTTTGCCTATGAAACTTGTTTCACTGAAACAGTTTCTGAAAACTTTAAGTTTTATGATTAACGAATCAGAGCTGATTGTATACCTCATGACTGTAGAGTTTTGATTTTTATAAGAAACATTAAGAAGAAATAGTATTAAATCTAACTTTTTATTTAGGCTTAAATCTAATAGTGTGCAAGCGAATTCAAGTCGAGTTTTTAGTTTCACACCATTGCAATTGCACAACTACACAGTTACAGTTGAACGTTAAACCCTTTGACGACCTGGGACATATGTGTCCCAAAAAGAAAAATTTGCATCAAAAATAAACTAATGATAAAATTATTGATATTTTTAGTTTAATGCAAAGTTAAATGGTAGGTTTTTGAAATTTGTATAAAATTTTTATGAAAAAAGATTTATAAATGTTTTTTTAAGAGCTAAAAAGCAAGTATTGCACATACTGTGAACGGGATATTTAAACTGCTCTAAGTCATATACGAAATTTTCTCTTTCCTACAAATTAAAAAATTTTATTAAATTTAACAAGATTCTACAAATTGAAATTGGGTTTTGAGAAACTTCGAAGAAAAAAAGTAGCTTTATTAAAAAAAAAAAAAAAAACGAAAAGGGATACGGGTGTCCCTGTGGTCGTCAATGGTATTTTTTCATTTGATGAATTTGAATGTAATTGTCTTTTTACACTGACGATGAAATCAAGCACAACAAGAGTTCCCAACACAAATGTTGGAAAAAATGCCATTTTGAGCATTTTAGACGAAAATTTAGGAAAAATGTTGCTATTTCCAACATTTGTGTTGGGAACACGTATTTTGAAATCGAGAGTTGATATATTAAAAAAACTAAAAAGGGACTTCCCCATGACTGAATTTCTAGTATTTGTATTCTATTTACTTACTTTACGCTGTGAGCAGTAGTCGTGTTTTCTTATTTGCTAAAAAATGATGTTTGAAAGACACATTTTTGTTCTTTAATTTGCTGATTCATTTTGGTAATTTTGGTGAACGTGAATTCTATAGCACGTTGTAACAACATTTTTTTAAAAGAATCTCTTTCCAGCGTCGTACATTTTTTAATCTGAATGAAAATGCAATTTCTTACTGTGAAAAATAGCGAAGATCAAGACGATTTGTGTCTAGATGAAGAGGACTAGATTTTTCTTGAAGTTGATGTTGATACAGGTGCAGCATTTTGTGAAATCGACGATAACGCGGTTGAGAAAAAAAAAACAACTTGTTGAGATAGCGGTACAAGCGCTTCGTATTCCAGAAAATTACAAGAAAAAAATGACAGAAAAAAGTGGACCAAATTTAAGATGAAGAAATTCATACACTGCAAACGTATTCCCTAACAGTGACTATGAGTTTTGAAATGTGCAAGTCTGCGATGTTGTGAACCCCAACTGTAATCTATCACCATTCCGGACCTTTTTACTGACTACGTTTTACTATTAATTTCGGATATTGGTCAATAGAACCCGATATGTGTGTACCCTTCATTAGTAATATGATGACAAGAAAAGAAGATATCGGTTGCACTTCAGCAATAACGATGAGAAAAGAAACAGGAATGATCGGGCTTTTAAGATCAGACCTGTCATAAGTCATTTCAACAAAGCATTTTAAAATGCAATGAACAACAAATACAAACAGGCTGTCGACAAATTCAAAGGTCATAATAATATGAAACAGTAAATCAAGAAGAAACCAATAAAACGGAGATTTAAGATGTGGTCTAGATGTGACTCTGCTTCCGGATATCTTCTTGAATTTGATCTATACACTGGAAGAAAAGAATATCAAATTGAATATGGTCTTTGGGAATCAGTCTTGATTCAGTTGAAAGAAAAACTCACAGGTTTGGGCTCCGAGGTCTACAATGATAACTTTTTTAACTCGCCTTTGTTACAATATGAGTTGAAAAAACGTCAAATAAAGTCTTTTGGAACAGTCGGAAGCAAACAAAAAATATTCCAAAAATTTGCCTCTCGATAAGAATATGAAGCGAGAAGATATTTACACATGAAGGTTTGAGGGCGTTCCCTTTGTGAAGTGGATGGACAACAGCGCTGTGACTCTTCTCACAGGCAGTGGTGAGAAAATCAACGTAAAATGCCCAAAAGCTATTATGCATTACAACAAAAATATGGGTGGAGTAGATTTAATAAATCAGTGCAAGTCCTTTTATGAACAAGACCGCAAATCGAAAATAAAATAATACCTCCGATTATTTTCTGACTTCTTGATATAAGCGTAAACAATTCCTATGTTATTTACACCGAATGTAAAGCAAGAAATCTTGATGTTGGGACTTAACTTGAGTTTTGACTATTGGTGGTGGTCGCTGGCTATTCTTCTTGTCAGAAAGAATTTTCAATATTCCAGTCATCACTGTCAGCAAGAGACCAGCTTGCACTTTATGCTCAACGCCAACGTAAGTTCAATGTGCAAGAACTAATGTAGAAAATTGCAATAATAACTATAATGAATGCAATGTACATCTATGTTTTACCATTAACCGTAACTGTTTCGCAGAACATCATAATTAACCATAATTTATCGCAAAAATAAAATAAAATTTTTATTAAAAGTGTATTATAACAATTAAAGTGTTACTTTTGTTGAAAAGCTTATGTGTAATAAAAAAGACATTTTAGCTTCGTTAAGGACCACGGGGACACATGTGCCCCATAACAAAATTTATATACCAACAATTTTTTCACATTTGTGAATGGTTTAGCATTCATATATTCGTTTTTAAGTGGTGTACCAGTGACAGCAATCATTAGGCACGAATAATCCTGAATTTAACTGTCTTTGTGTTAAATTCAAAATCTGATCACACTCCTTACATTTCGGGTTTTAATATAGAAGCCCAAACGCGGGAAGGGATAAGTCTATTTCCGGCTCCGAAAAACTTTTTGATTCCATATCGAGAATCGTAGAAAGTTTTCCGAACAGTGAAATTGTTGTTCACAACTTGTCTTGTATTTGCCATTCGAACCGTACCACTGTAGAGAGCCAATATGTTGAGTTATTCGCCACCCACAAGCACCTCTCGCAATTAATTAATGAGTTGAAGGGCAGCAGTAAAATACTCTCTACGTTTTCTTTACACTGATAAGTATGAGGTAAGTATTCTTGCGCCTCTCGGTACGAAAAGGCTTGTTGGGCTGAGCTCAACAAATTTTTTCGGCATTTTAATTGGAAACTTTGTTTTTTGAACAATAAAGTCGATGCCATGGCGGAAGTAGTTGCGAACATTATTTTGCTTGGAATGAAAACGTTCATTCCATCTAAGCGAATCAGCGGTAAACTAGAGGGAATTAAGTATATGACGGTGTAACAAAAACGCCGGTACTGATCTGCAACGCAAAAAGGCAAGATCTTTGTGTCCCAAATTTCTTAGGCGCGAAAAACATTTATACGAGCAGCGCCTTCGTGCTAAAGTTCTTACTACTCCTCGGGGTAGGAAGAGCTTTAGGTCATTCCGCCTCTTTTAAAGAATGATCAAATAATTAATAACTCGATTGATAAAGCTAACCATATGGCTGAAATTTTTTCCGGGAAGCCGGGAAGCAATCAACCACTACCGCACTGGAAAGAGTATCAGTAACTATGCCAGATATATTTTTTTAAACACGTGCAGTTAAAAAGGTCTTAGCGGGTTTCAACATATACAAGTCAACCGGTCTTCATGGAATTCCAGCACGACGTTAGCTTGTCCATTAGCAAACTTTTCAACATTTTGTACCATGTTGGGTAATTCCCATCATGCTGGAAGATTGCTAATGTAACATCAATCCCCAAAAAGACAGAGGCTAGCAACCCTGAGCAACCCGGGCTTCACTCGGCTTATATCGAGCTTTTTCAAGGGTCGAACTATATAAGTTTTTATAGATGGGATCTCATCAAGGTAAATTCAGCGTTACCACAGGGTTACGTCCTTTTCCCTAACCTATTTCTTATTTTGATCTTCTATGTCAGACTTCCAACCCTCTCTAATCTTTTGCAGATGACAGTAACATATGCTATTCATTTTCGTTGTAGGAAATTGGGGCTATGAGAAATCACATGGACGATACCCTTAATCGCGACCTTTTGGTAATCTTCGTATGGGGCCTAGCGAACAGGGTTCAATTAAACGCTCATAAAACCCAGTGTGTGCTTTTGAACAGGTGTACTGCTGAACATGCTTCCTCATCTGTAATTATGGGTGACATATATATATTAAGGAATCAGAAGCTCTCGATGTTCTTGGCATGAAAATTCAATGAAAAATTTTTAAGCAACATGCATATTTTTCATGTCACAAAACAAGCATTCAATTACCGAAAATGGAAAACAACTCTCATGTATGAGCCGATGCTTCAAAGTCTATTTGGAGTTACTCGACCGAGTGCAAAAGGGAGCGACTCTTGACTCATTGAAGCATCGACGCAATGTGTGTTTCACTGTTTTATCATTACTACAATGTAGTGTGCTCTTATTGTTTCTGAAAACTGTAATTTCATACGAGCAAAGCGCTCTTTATCAAGAGTGCATTCCTTTGTGGTCGATTTGCCAGTGAATCGCACTATGCATTACAGAAAAAACCCGGTTTTTAGCCGAACAGTTCGTATATGGAATAAACTTCCTGCAGAGGTCTTTTCTGCTACTTTCAATGTGCAAAGATTTAAATCAAATCTCAAGCAGTACTCCCTCTATTCCCTTTTCCACAAACTAATTTCCTGGTTCTGACACAATGCATTGCATAAGTAGGGGTCATCCGCTGAATGCTGGTCCTAATTAAAAAAAAATTACTGCCTGTATTAACAAATCTACTTTTCAAAATTGTATCTACCATATGCTTGAATTATTCTATATGTGAATAATTTGCCGTAATATCTAAAATGCTGATAATGTGTAGCCTTACTTAAGTAGTTTACGAGAATCAATAAGAGTAAATTTCAGAGAGCTTAGTTTTTAATTTCTTCAATTAAAATGGGTAAGGTACATCAAACAGACTTTTCTTATCTATTTCTAAGGCCGTATTTATTTAATGGTTGTGTAATTTACACTGTCGCTCTAAAGTTTAATTAATTTAATGAAACATGATGTTTCTTTCAGACAAAGTTTAGCGACATAACGGAGGTAGAAATATTCATGTTATTTTGCATAGTTGAAGACGAATAATTGGTGCACCGCTTTTATCTGTAGTCTTATTTGACAATCGCATAAATGGTTAGGTACAGCAATATAATTTTTAGCATGCACTGTACTGTATCTGAATATAATTGTAATAATTTATTACATTTTAGAATTAACTATTGATTTATATTCCAAATATATTAACTATTGTTTTAATGTTGAAACTGAGGAAGTCGGCATTGTTATGTTGAACAGAAAGTCTAATAACTGCTACGAACAACTCCTTAGAGTGGAAATTCCAGCAGTAACGTGATTCTCTCCAATTTATGGACGGAAGGCTCTTAGGTAGTTTATATATCAAAGTTTGGTTTATTCGCCGATGTAAATTTGTTTCAACTTTAAACACACAAAATAAAGCTATCGAAATTTTTATAGTTTTTTCAAACGATTAAAATATAGTCAAAAATATCATCGAATACTGATGCAGTGTTGCCAGAACTTTAACGTATAAAATCTGCCAAATTTAACAATATTTTTTGTTTAAAAAATCTTCATAGTTTCATACTTTCATATGTAATTTGTATTGGATTATTTAAACTTTACATAAAAATGAAAATTTTTTTAGTTTGTTTATAAATATCAGATGACATTATTTTTTGCAAATCTGTAGATATTTGTTTGTCGAAGCATTGGACATTTTTGTTTTAAATAATCATTTGTAGGTTTGTGTTCTAGGAGACTGAAAAGTTTTTTATTATTTAAAATAACCTGACTAAATGTTCTCTCGACATTTTAACCCTCTAAACTGCGAGTCGAAGTCCTGTTTCTTATTTTCTTTAAAAAATCTAGGAACATTTTTAGGTAAGTCCCAAACTGATTTTGTTTCACCATTTATTATTGAACTAATTACGCCTAGCAATTTCACTTTTAGTTTTTGAAACTTTTTCTTACAAGCGTTATCTTTTTCTCAGCAACTTGATTGAAGTCAAAATAATAGAAGCTGATAAATCTGCACTTCTGGCAACAGTGAACTGATGTTAAACTTTGTTCTACGTCTTTTACTTTATTATACTCTTCGACAAACACAGTAAATAATGTAAACTTTTCAAAATAAAGTTACTATTTACGAAGAAGATATTAGGAATAGAAAATATGGTGGAAGAAAAATATACGACAGACTGAAACGTTAGAGCTGGCTGGTTTAAACCATAAGAAGACGCTACAACAGAGTTAACGACAAATATACAATTAAAATCCTTGGAGTAGAGCAAAACATTGTTACAGAAGACCTCGCAAAATTTTTATTGAAAATATATAGCAAAGATTTATTTGAAAATTCAAGTTGGGTCTCGGTTATAAAAATATCTTATTCTTTTGTATATTCTTTATCCATGTACTATTTTTGCATTTATATGCTATTTTTGGGGTCACAATTATTTAAATGCTCGTCCTAAGTTTGATAATTTGCGTTATCATTGCTTTTGATTGCAGCTTCTTTTGGCTTTTCTTTTGTGCCATTTGAAGATTTTTCAGCTAGAAATATTTATAATAAGTTTTTGGTAAAATGTTTTGATTATGAATTGCATTTTGTAGTCATTGTAGATTTAATTCTGTTGCCTCAATGATTTTCTTATCGTTTTTAGAAAAGAATTCTTATTTTCTTAACACATTGTTAAGGTTACATTATCGTCTGTAATGAATTATTTTAAACGGGTCTTTATCAAAGTAAAGTCTTTTTCCTAGACTTTGCACTTGTACTTTGCTTTCATTGTATTCAAATACAAATAAAGATGTTGTTGAGCTAAAATTCATCATTTTAGACATAAATTCCCTTTTACATTGTTAATTAGTTGAAATGGAAAATGTCTCAAATGAGAATATTAACTGTTTGGCTGTTCTTTTAGTAATAAAATTTCTTAATTAAAATGCAAGTAGCACTTTACTAAAAAACTTTGTTGTTGTCTACTTTTCTCAAAATGTTTGTTTTATATCGGCAGACATGAAATGCGTGCGCAGTGCTTGGCGTTTTCATTTGTTATCGCTGCTATATTGTAACTAAGTTGTTGTTACTGATAACCCGCTGTTTTAAGTCGGTAGCATGCTTTTTACAAGAAGTTAGAAATACCACAATGTAGCAGCAATTTCAACTTTAACAATAAGAAAAACTTAAAAAAATGTATCAACATCGGAAATTCATCTGCGTAAGTAATACAATGTGTTCAACTTACAAACAACAGCAACAACAATATTTGATATTTTTTATTTTTAAAATATTTTTATTATCTAATTGGGTGCCATGTTTTTTAAGTTATTGCCGTTTTCTTTGTACAATTATTTTTTTTTGTGGCATTCATGACTCAAAGATCGGCCAACTTGTTTTTTAAAGAAATTAATTTTAACCCATTATAAGTTATAAATTTGCTTTTTTAAATAAAATAACGATAAAAATCAGGTATCACCTGTTCGAAATTCCTTTAAAAAAGTTGTTACACAATCGCGAAAAATTAATGTGATATTAATAATGATTTTATGATGGGATTTTAATTTTAATAATGGAACTCTGTTGAGAGCTTTGGTTAAGTTTAGTTTCATATGTAATCACCGTTTATTTACATTATTACATTTGTCGCCTAATCTTAAAAAAAGTGCTACAGATCTTAGCCATGCTTTGTCTTGAAAAAGCTTAGCAATTAATTAATTGGGTCACTAATATTTCCAGCAAAAATCGTTTGTGCAGTACGTATAAGTTTCTGTGTTTCAGTCAACTACACATAAAATAGTATTAAAGGGTACATGAATAGAGAAAGAGCAGTTAGGAATGTTTTAAGGCTTTAGAATCAAAATACTAAACTGCCAATTAGAATTATCGGTGCATTTTTTTCTACACTGCCCATATATATATTGGCAAATTTAATATCCAAAGGTTAAATTTAAGTTCAGACTTAAAGCCAATTTGATATTCGAAAAATCTTTTTAATGTTCCTAAACGGGTCTTTTTTTTTAAGACTCTTATCGGTGATTCGCAACAAAATGAGACCTTAATTGAACGTTCTAAATAAAATATCGTAATATTTGTTGTGTTTTTTAGAAGCATTGAGTCTTTGCTCATCATGAAATACATATTGAAATTAGTTAGACGTTCAATTTCTTGGTTTTTTGAAAAAGTTTCTGATGTTCAAATGCTTAATTGGTGGCAGATTCCTATTTCCTTTCAAATGAAAATTTCAATTTGTATCGAGAATATTTAAGTTTATTTTGTAAGGCTCTAATTGATCACACAGTGTCAAATGGCCACGAAACTTTAATTGGTTTGTGTACTTTGACTTCTTTTAAAACAAAAAATTTAATTTTCAAAGAATATTTCTGAATAAAAAAAAAAAAAACAAGAAAAGCGGTTGAACGCTATAAAGCGTGGTTAATGTTTAATTTCATATTGCATCTGGGGCTTAAAAGCGTATGCAATTTAGAGAATCTATAAAGAGCCAATTTCTTATGCAGGCCAAAGTGGTATCTTTTGCAAATTAAGGCTAAAAACATGAAGCGCAGAAGGGTATTTTGCAAATCTAGACGGACGAAATGACAAAAATTAAATTTATGAAGTAAAAAAAAACTTAAACTACGCAGCTTGACAGACAGCAAAATTTTGCATCATATATGAATACTCAAAGTGTCTTAATTTGTTATTTTGGTTAAAATTTGGTTAAGTAAATTGCAAAAATTTTTTTTAATTCGTTACGATTTTGAGAGTTTTACGATACATTTCTGTGGGCTTAAATGAATAAAGATTAGGGTTTGAAATTTCCCGGAATTTTTCATAACCTTCTAAAGATTATTCATGTTCGTTGTTTGAATGGCAGTGGCTTCAAATAACTCAAATTTAAACAAATGGAAAGCTTTTGTTTTATATCTTATGTAGTAAAATACTCACGAAACGAGATATTTCAAAATTTTTAAATTTCACAAAAAAATAGTCTAAACAACAATCACTGTATTTTTTTAAAGTGTTATAATTTTGAACTTCCCATTTCCCGGGAACTTAACCGAAGTTTTCGGGGAAATTGTGGATAGCTTTTCCCGAGAATTCCTGTTTCCCAGACCCTAATTAAGATTTTGAACAGATTTTTTTTTTTGCGAAAGGCAATTATTTAACCTAGCACTACCTACGACTTCGTCTGTATATCATTTCTAATTTCCTTAAACAAAATTAGAAAAGTGTGTCTTTATCCATTTGTTGTAAATTTCTGTAAACAGTGTTAAAAATTTTCCACCTACAAAAAATAAAATGTGCTGAAAACTGTTTTAGTACCATTATACCGGTACCAAATTTGTACCACTAGTTTATCTACGAAACGACATAATAAAAAAGTAAAAGTATCCTATATTTGAACCACGGTTCTAAGGGACCTGCTCACAAAAATTTTTTTAAATCCATCCAGAAGTTTTTACGTGATGCGAACGCAAATTTCACAAATAGTTGTTTTGTATAGAAATGACCCTATTTTATTACATTACATATATAATTTTATTTTGAAAATAAAATATTTCATTTTTGAGAGTAAGAGGAGTCGCAATCCTGAGAATTTCACTATAAAATTTAAGATTTCTACTTTAGTACTGTAGAAAAACAGTTGCGCGTTTTTGGGCCATTTTTAGTTGTTGCCAATTTCACCTTTTTCTGTTTATGCTTATACTGCATAAGTAGATACGAGTAAAGTCTTTTTTGTCAGAAACAAAGGGTTTTGGTTTTCAATAATTGTAAATAGATGTTTGCTTAATTAAACTGCAAGTATATTAATAACACGTTTAAAAAATGTTGTATGTAAACAAAGTCAGATATAATGACAACTAAACTTGAAAACACTAACAATAGTAACGATAGCAGAAGATGTTTTTTCAATCCTTATTAACTGTAGAAATAAATGGAATTGATTTTATCTACCGAATCGAAGTTATTTACGATCACTTTGTATTACTTCAATATACAAAGTGATCGTAAAATCCATTTGAAGGAGTTTACAGATTATTGTTTAGATACTTCTAAAGTTTACGTTACTCTATATGAATGACTATGAAACCTACGATTCACAAAATTTTATTACATGGCGCAATTATTATGATTAAGACACTCACTTGGGCTGTTATCAGAAGAATTTAATGGAGAAGTTGTTTTACATCAGTTTTATATGAATAAATTAATTATTTTTAAATTAAATAAATCTATAAGTAATATAATGCAATTATTTATTTTAAATAATATTTTATGCAGGAAGATACTTTAACCTCGGCATATAATAAGTATTTTTACATCAAATAAATATTTATCGAACATTAAAAAAAATAATTTTTTTAATTCACAGGCTTATTTTGGTGGTGGGGTTGAAA
Organism: Cistogaster globosa; assembly: GCA_937654795.1. Lineage (NCBI taxonomy): Eukaryota > Metazoa > Arthropoda > Insecta > Diptera > Tachinidae > Cistogaster > Cistogaster globosa. The sequence goes on along the minus strand of OW569405.1, from coordinate 61,557,421 downwards.
GGATACTTTCGCCTGCCCATTAAAACTAATAAATTTATTTTAATGACATTATGACGTGTGCATTATATTTCTTTTATTACTTACAATCTTTTTAATTAATATTTTATGTCACCACCCAAAAAAGGGGGTCCTTTTCCCTTGGTCCGGTTTTCAGCCAATATAAGCAAGAATCAAAAGTCATCTCCGACTAAGTTGCCAAAATACCCCCATGTGCGATGCTTAAGTTAAGCATAATTAGTTAAAATAAATTTTGGAAGCTAAAGCGAATTACTTGAGTCCGTTAAGGGAAGAAACATAATAAAATTCATTTGTTATTTCCGACCAAAATTCAAGTTCAGAAAATGTCTCAAAGAACAATGAACTTTGAATAGTAAGAAAAAAGCAATTTTTATTAAACTATTTGAAATTTATTTTATCTCGCGTGCCGGAACAATATAGAGACCTCAATACTTAACTTCAACACAGGAATAAATTACATATTTCAATTACTGGCCTTTTGATAGGGTTACGCATTCTTTCTATTTGTAGTGGGTTAAGTATCATAATTGTTAATGCACTTTAAAGAGTAACGCTTTCAAAACACTATTGCTTTGGTGGCATGATTGTGTTGGACATGTTTTTCGCTCTATGGAATTGATAACCAAAAAACATGTTTCATTATACAAATACAAATAACATCACGAACAATAATAACAAGAAAAACAAAGTTAACAGTATCTACTGCAAATAAACATAAAATAATGTTTTTAACATGACTTGGGAAGAAAAAAACGGAGGCCCTCTTTAATAAGTCTGATAAAAATTGCATGTAACGCATATCTATTGGCATGTAATGTGTGTAAACATGACCCAAGCTTTATCGGTCAGGAAAACGAAAAACTTTCAACCAAGAAATTTAACACTACGAAATAAAAATGAACATAAACATAAAACAGTGAATAATACATGTTTGAATAAAATTAACATGTACTTTCCATGAAGTGAAGTGCAGCTTAACAAAGTAAAATTTGGTTTTCACTTAATTTAGGCCTTTGGCTTTTTTTTTTTTGGCAAATTGTTAAAACTGCAGCTGATGTAATGTTGTTTTTTCTTATTGATTTTGGTTAAATCTCAGTTAGAGTGAATTTGCCACACACACACTATGCCAGCGAGCACATAAAGGACATCATAAATTATCGATAATCACATTTTGTTTTGACACTAAAGACCCTGAGCAGCAGAAAAAAAATACTTTTATATGCAACTGTAACAACAATATCAATACTATACACACACACACACATATCCATACATACATAAATAAATATGCTGAATTGTTTGGCAATGCATAACAAATGTATAATGGAACATCATATCATCAACTCTGCCAATAGATAGAAATGTACAACATATAGGCAGCCAGGATATAAACAATTTTACAATCCCATTGTCTGTCTACATTGATAAATGCGTAATAATGATGCGACAAATATTTATGTGTTTATCTAGTTCTTAAAACTGACTGACAAGCTGGCTAGCTGGCTGCCTGTCTAGCTAATTGAAGTCCCTGACTATGTGTTTGGTTACAGACACTTCATACGAATTAAATGATGAGGTTTTAGTTTCTGGTCGTCATAATATAAACAAGGATGCTATACAATAGTTATTACAAATCTTCCCTTAAAAATTAAAATAGAATAATTAAACTGTATGCGAGGGTAGATACTATATTACACTCAAAATAACAAAAAAAACTTAAATAATAATTTGTTATGAGTTTTTAAAGTGATTATTATAACATGCTACTGGTTTGATTCCAGTAATCTGGCATATCAGACCGGGGCTAAAAATCAAATTCATAGCAACATTAAAACATTTCTTAGATCAAGGTTTTACTCTATGTTTGATTAAGTCGAAAGAGTCCTATGTTTTTTAACAGTCCTTTCAATTCTACGGTCGTGAAGCCTAACGAAAGCATAACGGCCTATTTTCGTTGATCAATGCTGAACAAGTTGAACAAATAATTTCGTCCAAAGAAATATGCTTAATTCATTTCTGGCCTAAAACATTGCGCAGCTGCTTAGGAGTAAAATACATTTAACGAAACCCATGACGAATACTTTGAACGTCATGGTAATTGAAGCCTTAATTTCCCAAAGATAAATTATCGTGTTAGATTTTGTAATAAGGTTTGGGTAAGTAAAAGCTTTAAACGAAATTTATGAGTTGTAAAAAAGTGCAGTTTAAATATATTTAAAGCTGTATTAGTAAGTTAAACTATACAAAATAATTAAACACCCACATTCTTACAAACGCACGTTTTTAAACTGTAATGTTGTGAAGATTATCGACTTAGAGTTCATTTTAAAGAAGAGATACATCAGCTTACTTTATTATATACCTTCAGTTAGAAGCCGGCAGATTTTAAAAGATTACAATTTACAGAACAGCTTTTGCAATTTTAAATCTTAATCAAATACTTTTAGTTATTTGCGTTTGTAAGAACATAATTGAAAGTATTACACAGTAAGCAACAGTATAATATGTGCTTTATGAAATTATTTATTTTGAAACAAACCTTCTTAACTAAAACATTTCAAAAGAACAAGTGAAATTAACTTGTTTTAATCAATAAAACTTTGATCTTTTACTAACACTAATAAAGTTTTATGTCTTATTTTTTCATGATCCAGGAGTAAGAAAATTCCTTCCAAAATAACATATTTTCAACCTACTGTACATTGTAAGTTTTTGCCTTACAGTCCAGATTTTATATTCAAGTTGCAACGGTATGCGTTATTTAAAAATAAACATAAGCAACATTAACATCCCGTCAAAATTTAAGCAATACCATATTGCTTACCATCTTGCTTCGATAACAAACAAAATTTTTATGCTAGTTTCATGAAAAATTGCATGGTGTAAATGCCGTAATACTCAATATCTGATTTTTAATGGATTTTTATTTAGTTTTTTTTTATTGAAAAATTCTTTGCTGTCTAAATTTAGAAAACGAACAAAAAGAACTTTTTTCGGCTTATGTTCAAATATATTTTTACATAAATAATTAAATTCACCATCAGCATTCCTGGCATATGTCTGTTTTAGATAAAATTTATTAAAGAGAAATTCCGGTTGATTTGAAAATATTAATATATTTAATAAATATGGTATCCATACAAGTTTTAATTTTTTTCATAGGATCCTCGTATAATTGTGATTCTTCCTATTTAATTGTTTCCTTTTTAATCATTTAATATTGAACAAAAATGACACACAAAAGTAAACAAAAACGTTCAGCAATAAAATTATACGAATGCAATTAAAATGTGTTCAATCTGTGAGGACAAAACAATAGGGGTCTGTTTTAGGACACCCAAGAGACTTTTAGTAAATGTGTGGCTGCCAGGATATTGCACTCATCCTCCCTGTATGATGATGCATTTTGCAAATACTGGAGCATACATTATGTCATTGAAATGTCACAGAATATGAAACTAAAAAGAAATATTTATTGATCAATACATTCGATAAATCAAACTGTTAGTTGTAATTTTGTTGCATTTTCCTTTTTTGTTTTACTTTATTTGGTAACATTTCCGTTTTCGCATAAAATACTTTAAGTGTTGTGCAAATACAGCAGATGAGTAACGTTTGATGTTTGTACAAGAATACGGACAATGTTCAAAAATATTTGGGTCTATCTTTAAGGGCGCCAAATTGATAAAGATTTATTGGATTTTTTTAATCCTTTTAAACCCAAGCAAATGAAATTAATCAATGATCAAACATGCGTTGGGGTAATAGGATTAAAAACGTTAATTTATACAGCTCCAAGTGATACGAAATTTAAACCCAAAAATGTTTCTTTCCATTTAATGTTATGTAAGCGCGGCAGACTAAAGTCTCTAAGACTTTGTACTTTTCATGAAAACTTTCTGAACTAAACCATAAAAAGTTATAAGTAGACATTTTGTACAAGTAACTTCCATGTTGGTGTATATAAAAAAATAAATAATTCTTGCGAACAAACGACTTCAAAACAAATTATAGCTGTCGGTCTTCAACGGTTTAAAATTCTGACCAAATATATCAAACGATATCAACTTTTAGAGGACCCTTTAATTTATAATTATAATTTTAAATGTTTATCTTTTTTAATATTAGTAATAGATAAAGCAGTGTACATCTGTATAATTTGCAAGTCTTTATATGTTATGGTTCGAAAGAAAGAGCCATATATATTAAATAACATCAATTATGAGAATATCCTTTAATTTTTAAATGGAATTTGAATACTTGCTCTCATAGCGGACTTGGAAATATAGCTGGCTGCCTGTCTATAACGGTTAAAGTTTGTTTACGTGCATTAAGTTACACCAACTATTGGGATAATTTTAAATTTCCAAATACAAATTGTACAAATGTTTTATTTTGGACTTAGCAATACAGATTCCTTGTGAATTTTAAACGTCTGTTTAACATTGCTCAACAGTTTGGCCATATTTAACAAATTACATCAACTATTGTAACACTCTTTATTTTATAATCTTAAACTTTTATACTTTTTGCTATATCAGATACGAGTAAACTTGTATTTATATATAACTGTTCATAAAGGTTAAAAGACATCAAATATGGGAATACTCTTTAATTTCCATATCCAAATTTTATACTTGCTACAGCGTTAACAGAAATCGTTAATAGAAACCGACATTCTTTCTAATTTTTAAGCTTTTGTCTATAACTGTTCAAAAGATATGCCAATTTTGGTCAAATTACTTCACCAATGGCTCATAATACAAGTAAAAAACTTTTAAAATTATGAACTGTTAAAATCGGACCAATCTCTAAGCATAATATTTTAAATAAAGAAAAATTTATTCAATTTGGTTAAGAAATGCCTGAGTTTTTGGGCACAAACATAAAAAAGCAACATTCGGATGAATTGATAACCTCCATCTTTTTTTGAGTTGGATAAAAACAGAATGGATTAGAGAAGTGGTAGTATAATTTCACTGGGCTAGCAAATTTACTATAAAATTCGTAGACTTCTTTCTTCCGAAACTTTTGTTTTGTGCCACAACAGATGAGTCACTACAACAATAATTTATTAGTTTTTCAAACTGTTCAGATGAAAATTTTATTAAATTCTGAATTAAGTTTCTTCGTAGTAGTAGAGGTTAATTTTATTTGTAAAGGTTTAGATGGCGGTATTAAGGGTGTAGCTGATTGGCATTTCTGTGTGCCGGATTATCTCATGTTGCAGCAACGTGTATGAGAAATTAGTAATGCTTATTTCTCAGCGGTAAGATCTAGCAATTTATACGGAAGTTTTCATGTCCCCATTTTAAGAACTCTTTCTATTGAACGAATAGTAATGATCATGAGGTTTTTAGATCAGTAATTGCTGTAGAGTCTGTGTACCTTCAACTGGTTTTCCATACTCTCGGGCAATAGCTGGCTACTATTGAAGAACCGGATAATTTCGACGCGAGGTTACACCTCCAACTTGTTTTTTTTTTCTGCTCTCTGTCAAAAGCTGACTACTGTATGAGAGACACATCAATCCCACACGAGGTTTTACCTCTAACTGATGCACCGAAAAAGTTTCGCGTATGAGAAAAATTTTTTTTTTTTTAAAGAGAAGCAGCACTTCAGGATATAATGCCTATTTAGTTATTTTAGTAACCGTGCTACATTCTTTAGGAAAGGGATAGATAAGAGTTAAGATAGGTGGTGAAAAGAGAAAGATAGATATAGCCATTTTATTAGTTATTTTACTTCGCCGGCGAATATGCTATGAAGAAGTACCGACGAAGAAGGCTGCATGTTTAATGTTAATTCTGAATATGTATTTATACCATTAAACAGAAAAAACATTTTTTATTTTTGGTTGCCGCAGGGGTTGAACCCTGGTCAACCAGGTTTGTAGCCAAAGTGTTAACCACTTCGACTACAGCAGCCTCAAATTATAAACAACAAATTAACTCAACCCGAGATATTATTCTGTCAATAAGCTAGTTGCACGTAGCTTCTATGTACAAAATTAGTTAACTGAACATGTGTGAGACAGGTTTTTTTGCTGATTTTCCAGCATTAATACCATTAAGCGCTTACCACAAAACCAAACTCTTGGCTATACCATCAGTAACTGTTAACGTAATAAAGATATACGCTTTAAAACGTTGAAAGATAATCGCCGCTGAAATCTATCCTGAGTTATTAACGACACTGGACTTCGCTGCAGCTTCCCCAGCAACCAGCGAAACCGTGTTGTCACACGCAACATGAAGGTATTTGACCTTGTTCATCATGAAGTTTTGGTTATAAAACTTCATTTTTATAGTGTAAGAGGAGCTGAGCTGAAAATTATAAAAAAAAACTATTTAACGAAAGAAAACAATATGTTGAGTTAAAAAACAAAAGAAGTTTCTTAAAAGACTTGAAGCATGGAGTTCCACAGGGCAGTATACTAGATCTTCCACAATTTTCACTTTATTTAAATGATAAAATGAACGTTGAACTCGCTGAAAAAAATTTTTTTGTGTGCGGATGATAATGCTTTGCCTTACCCATTTAAAACAGAGCAATAAGCGAGATTAAGCAAATTAATCACTTATCCTTCAAAAACTAATTTAATACGATTCACGCCATACAGCTTTTCTGATTCGAGAAACTTCAGTATTTTTGATGATGGAGAAGAAATATTTGTATCTAAATCCTTTAAGTATTTGGGTGCTTGTCTGCACAGTAATTGATGTTGAAACTCACATATTCAGGAACTAAAATTAATAATAATAATTGCAATAGATAAATTTTATAATATAAAGTCATAGAAATAGTGTTGGCTTCCAAGCCTTTCAAAGGGTTCAAAATAAAGCACTGAAATCTCTTTTCAACTTGCCACTTAGATATTATTCACAATGTTTGTACAGAAATGTTGCAAAACAAATTTTGTCTATTAATGCTCTGCATAAATTGCAATTTCTTTTATTTGTATTCAAATTAATGCATAATATTCACTGTTTAACAATAAACTTTGAAAGTAATTAAACAGTTAACACAAGAAATTTTTCAAATTTAAGAACAACAAGACGTAGAAATAAAACTACAAACAAAGAGTGGAATACGCTAGTAGTTTGCTCGTTAATAGTTTACCTCAAGATTTAAGAAACATCAATGTAATTTTCAATTCTAAAATTTATATTAAAGAATTTTTATTAAGAATCCTTGAAACAATTTTGAATTAACTCTTATATAATTTTGAATTGAATTTAGCAAATTTTTTATTTCTGAATTTTTTTTTATTATATGTAATTAGGATTTTTTATAAATACATATGTATTTAACATATGCCAACTCGTCTCAATAATGTGTATCGGAAACGCAGACACTATTTAAAGTTGTAAATTTTTATAATTTGTTAATAAATTAAAAATAAACAAGAAAAATATGTACTCTAAAATATAAAAAAAATTATAATAATCATAATTTAATAAAATATTACAGTGAGCACTTTTGGCAGAAGGACTTCGTAACTATATAGATTATCACTGAGAAATGACTACATTGATTATTGCAGGAAATATTAGTATTCTTTTTTAACTTAAAGAACTATATTAATTACTACTTTCTTTATTTGAGAATTAATGTAATGTGTTTTGTAAGTGAGTAACACAGTTTGGCAGTTATCAAAGTAAGTGATTATATCGCAAGTACTTTTGGGATCATTTCTAATTTTTTGCTGGGTACTTGTATGATAATATGAGTCTAAAAATTTGTGCTAATGTTTCTATTATTTGCTGCATAGAAATACCAACCTTAAAAAAAAACTTCATAGAATTTCTTGGAAACCATTATTTAAATATTTCCACATCACGTTCTGTTGTTGCCTCAAAATAACAAAGAAACACCTGTTAATAAACAAATTTAATCAAATAATTATTGTTATTAACAAATAAATACAATTGACCAAATTTGACTGTTAAGTGAGTCACAGCAAGACATTAACGACAGCGACAAAATCAAACGTTTTTACGATTGATTACTATTCACTGATTCAATTGATGTCTTAGAATCGTCAAGCAATTCAACACGTGCACAATAACACACATTTTTTAGAAGTTTGTGCTGCTTTCAAATTTTTATTGTTATTTCAATCATTTGTACGTGTTACCCAAATTATAACAAAAACTAAACAAAAATTACAAAAACACTTTCTAAACATTAACAAATGGCCACTTCCGGCTAAATCACTGCCAAAAGTAATAAATGTTAGCCACTGCATATTAATTTTACACAAACAGCAACAAAGTAAAAAGTTAAGAAAGAATTTAATTTAAAAATTATACTCGTAAAAAAACAATTGTTTAATTTAAATTTTATTATTTTGTTTAGATGCGTTAACGATATGAACAAAGTTTTTTTTCACTCAACGATCGTATGATCATAAATAATTTTTTATATGACAAAAATGTTTTGTTTAAATGTTAAATGTTGACCCTAAATAGCAATGAAGACGTTAAAAAACAATAAACAAAAACATCAAAAAACACGTAAGATTTGTTTGTGTTTTTTTTTTTTTTTTGGATAAAATTTTCTATTTGTTTTGTAACGAGGGCAGGCCAAAAAGTCTTAAAGTAAACTTAAATCATAAGTATTTTTTTACTGAATCTATATTTTTTAACTTAATGTTCTTTTAGCTCAATGCAGATCTTTAAGCAATTATTTTATATTCTTAAACTTTTTACTTAAGATTTTGGATGTACTATAATACGGTTTTATTTAGCAGACGAACTTTATAAATAATTCGAATCTATTTACGTAGTACAATTTTTTTGAAATTGGAAACAAACTGAAATCAATGGTGAAATCTTGCTTTTTTGGCTTTGAAACTGCAAAATATTAACATCCTACTGAAACGTTTCTTTCCTTATTTCTCTGGATAGTAAGTATACTTCTGATTACCTTTATAAATAGTCAGTGTAGTTTGTTTCATGCACTTTTAGAGAAAAGGAGTCGAAACGTTTGCTATTCATTGACATTACATTGACAGTTCTTATTGCTGGTGAAGTATGGTGAGTTTATATTTTCTTCACAGACACAAAATAAAAATCTCAGTTAGTATTACACTTTGTTTTAAAGCACAATAGAACTGAGTTAATAAAATTATATGGTTGGTCAAAACTTATGATTTGGGTGGCCAATTTTATTGACACGAAGACTGAAGAATAAGTGTTACAGTATGCTGCTGTTAAAATTTTACTCGAAAAATCATCTGCTTTAAAAAGAATTAAGAAAAATACGAGCAAGTAGTTGATATTGAGAGTTTTGAATAAGTACATCAAAAAATGAGTTATAACGTAAAATATCGATTAAGAAGTTTATCAGTATCGCTACGGAAAACCTAAAAAATCAAAATTAAACCTAATAATGTAATATGAACGGGGTCTTATCTAGTTGGAAATATTAGATCGTATGCTACGTACATGTATGGAGCATACTATAACATAACTCCCTCTACATGAAATATAGATGGAAGTATGTTCATCATATAGGTTTTAATTCAACGACAGCTTCTTCTGAAAAATTCCTAATTTTTTAAATTTTTTTAATACTTGAGGTTTTTAAAAAATCTCTCATTTTTAAAGCAGATGATATGGCAAGTATATTTTATTTTAGCAAAACGGTATATAGGTCACCAAAGAATGAATTCTTTTATATGCATTGTATAGATTTTTTGTTGTTGATTATACTATGCCAGAAATTGATTTATAATAGTGCTGTGAGATTAGAAAACTTATCCTTAAAATAATAATACAAAGTCATGTTTGGATATTGGGAATTTTTGAAGCAAAATTTTCAGATTTTTGTTATTTTTTCAGATTTATATTTTTCTCAGTTTGGCAAACTTAATTGATGATATAGAATTTGGTTCATAGTACTGTCATTTAGATTAAATGGATTCAGCTTATAATTTATGTTGTGGCTTAAAATATTCACGTGTAAAAAATTCAATAGTGATAAAGAGAGAGAGAGGATGCTGTAGTCGAAGTGGTAAACACGTTGGCTACAAACCTGGTTGACCAGGGTTCAACCCTGCGGCAACCAAAAATAAAAAATGTTTTTTTTTTCTATTTAATGGTATAAATACATATTCAGAATTAACATTAAACATGCCGCCTCCTTCGTCGGTACTTCTTAATAGCATATTCGCCGGCGAAGTAAAATAACTAATAAAATGACTATATCTATCTTTCTCTTTTCACCACCTCTCTTAACTCTCATCTATCCCTTTCCTAAAGAATGTAGCACGGTTACGAAAATAACTAAATAGGCATTATTGCCTGAAGTGCTACTTCTCTTAAAAAAAAATTAAATATTGGACCCGTTTTATTAGAATTTTCCTTGTGAGGTCATTAAATTAAGCAATCTTTTTAGTTCGGACCACTTTATTGAACTAAGATGGTATTCCAACGTATTTAGTTGCGTACTTCATTTGCTAAATAATAATTTAAAACATGTCTAAAAACAGCTTGGGTTTAATCAGTCTCTTTCTACATAATTTTTTAAAATAACTCAACTTTAAAAATGAAAAGTTTTGTTAGGCGGAAATTGTCAGCAAAAAATATAAAAAAATTTATAACTGTTGTATTTAACAAAAAATAATTCCTCATGGATGGCTTGTTTAATTTTATTTAGGAACTTAAGTTACTCTTAAAGTTTAATTTTCATGTTTAAAAAATCATCGATTAGATTTTTATTAAATTGCTTAGCTTTCATGCATGTATGCATGCAATAAAAAAATTAATACGCGTAACAATATGACTGTAATAATAACAAATGAGAGTGCTAAATTCGGCTATGCCGAATCTTAAATACCCTTAACCATATATTGAAATCTAATTTAGTAAAGTAACTTCAATAAAAAGAAAGAGTGATAAAGAAATAAAAACATTAAGAAAAAATTAGTATTACATACATATAATTTTTCAAAAAAAATGTCATCGGCAGGGATAAGCATTTTTGAAAAAATTTAGTATTTTCTTAAGGATCTCTTCAAAAGCTTTAAAATGATACCCATAAATTTTTTATGAAAAGTTCAGAGCGCAAGCGCCATTTCTTATTTGATGTCTTATTTATTTAGTTCTCTATAGCCTCATTTATTTGTTTTTATACCCTTCACCATACATTCTGACTCCTTTTGCAAAGCGTTGTCGATTGAACAATGTCCGTCTGTCCATCTGTCCTTCCGTCCGTGATAGTGATAAAATCAAGTTTGTCGAGGGACTATATCAGCTAGAGAATATTTAAATACGCCAATCGATCAGATATAGTGTGGAAAGAGCTGCATGTGGAACAGTAAAGTAACTCCAATAAAAAAAAAAAAAAAAAACAAATGCATGGAGCCATAGAGCATTAAAAAAATAGGAAAAAAACATCCAAAGAAAAAAGTGGCATTCGCAATATTTTCCGAGTTACGGCATCTGGAATTTTCAATTTGGGTATCATGTTAAAGCTTTTTTAAATTTTTTTATAAAATTATATGTATGTAATCTTATTTTTTTTCTTATTTTTTTATTCTCTGCCTCCGCAATATTTGTTTTTTTGATAGAAGCTACTTTACTAAACTAGATTTCCATATATGGTGAAGTGTATATAAGATTCGGCATAGTCGAATATAGCGATCTTACTTGTTTTTATTGAAGTTACTTTCTATGTCACAATATCAAGCATCAATACGGCTCTACAATATGAAATACAGAAGAAATAATTACTGCCGAGTTTCTTGCATAACATCTTGAGGTGATAATAAAATATCGAGTAAACAGAAACAAATAAATAATATTAATTTTAATATCTTGTGTTATTTGGGTAAGTAACGCTCAGCTAAGTAATGCTTGGCAATTATAAGCGTTACTTTATATTGAAAAAGATAAGATTAAAGAACAGGAGGATGATTGAATGTTTATGGAATTTTTTAATATGGACTGCACACAACTTATAGTTAGTGCTACACTTTCCTAGGACTAATAGACAGTATAACTTTTTTCTAAGTCTTTTTGATCCTGAGTATTGGTTGTCCATTTGAAATATAAGCCAGAATCTAAAAGTCAGTATATATTTTAGAGCCAGTGTGCTGTCAAGTTAATATATAGTAGCCTAGCCCCTGGCACAATTTATAAAATAAAAAATGTTTTGAAAAACTAGTATTAGAAACTTTATTGGATTTAATAGTTTAAAAGCTCTGCTCTGATCTTGGATCACTTATTAGGTGCGTACGTGTATGAAACAAAACACACAAAAAAATTAAAAATAATAATAAAATGTACATAGAAGAAACAAAAACTAGAAGTATTCGTGCTATTGTTTTCTTTCTTTCTTTTGGAATACTGCGTCATAGTTTCGTTAAGCGACACGACACCAAAAAGTGCGTGCATGCATTTAAACATTAAAGTTTTATTAAATGCCGCACCTGCGCTTTAGCGAGTTTATAGTTTAATTGTTTGTGTTTGTTATTTCTTCCAGCAATAACTTATGCATCTACATTTAATTTGAAACGCACTGCAATATTCACTATCTTTACTAAATGATAGCTGGATTGCAAAGTGTCTACAATCATACACTCACTCATTCATTCACTCAACCTTTCATCCAAAATATTTACGAGTGCAGGTACGTACTCACGTCCGTTTGAATGTTTGTACGTACATGTATGTAAGTAGTTTAGCATCGTAGAAGGCGACTTTTAATTGCAACGACATGTTTAGACTTCAAATCAGCTGTCATTGTTGTTTATATGCAACATTTTACACATGATCAAAATGGTCATTGCATTTCGTATGTATTTGGGTACAACGTATTGTTCTTTATCTTTAGCTTTTAACAAAAATGACAACTGTAGACAAAAAATAAAAATAGAATGAAAAGACAGAGATTTCAAAACTTATACAAATATTTTAGTTGATGCCTTTTATCTAAGCAATTTTTAGCTGTGTGTTCGTACATAATAAATGGCAATCTCTAAAAGTTAATCGTTGATAATCCCTTTTAACTTTTGATTGGTGATATTAAAAAGTGTTAACTTATCAGCCGTTTATGGTCATGAATGTTTTAAACGCTTTACAAAGGATCATTACAAATAGAGATTTGTAATCTATCGTTCATTTTGACGTTTCTAAACGTTGGCTTATGTACTTAGTGTTTTTATTTAAGTTTTAATATGGAAGATCCGCAACTAAGCGAGATCGAATCTGTTATAACTAATCAATTTGAAGTCAGCTTCAAGACATTTTAAAATTCCAAAAATGTCCTTTTCATGTGACACTTAGGTAACGTGTTCGGTTTTACCAATATAATACAGAGAATTTTATTTCTGAAAGACATGACACTTTGAGGGAGTAAAAAAAGCTGAATCGTTACAATACTTTTAAATATGTAGGTGTATTGAAATTAAAGTAATGTTTGAGTAAATAAGCAAACTTTTTTATTGTTCGTTAAAATGTTATTGTTATATCGAATCAAAAAGAATATGAGATATGGTGTATTAAAAAACATAAAATAAATATCAAATGCCTAGAAAATTGTAATGGTAGGTTGATCTGCAAAAGACAAGACAAATTTAATGGTGTTTAATCGTACGATCTAGGGCTCCAAATCAGGGAACTAAAATGAATAGAAAATATCTTAAAGATTACAAGTTTTCATTTTTAATTCATTTCATTTACGACATTTATAAGTTTGTTACAAAGTCTCATATGCTAAATGTGTCCAACACATAGAGTAGAAAAAAACATGACGGTAAGGGAAGACAATCTTTATAATGAACATTTTTAAAAACAGAAGTAGCATTTTAGGCAACAGGCCTTTATAATTATTTATAATTATTTTTGTAACCGTGCTACATTTTTAAGGAAAGGAATAGATTAGTTGTTGTGATTAGGCGGTTCGTTATGGTTATTAGCTATTTTATTAGTTATTTTACTTCGTCGACGAATGTGCTATGTAGAAGTACCGACGGAGGAGGCTGCGTTCTGTAATGTTAAAAGTGCATATATCATTTTCTGTTTTGGTTCCCGCAGTGATTGAACCCTGGCCAAATCGATTTGTAGTCAATTTGCTTACTAACTAGAATAAAGCAGCCTTAAGGTGAAGGCTGAAAATTTTTATTGACAGCGTATAATGGTCCAAATGTTTTTTTTTTAGTTTGCAAAATGTTAAACATATGTGCAACATTCTAGTAAAATTATTGACCTGCGAATCTAAATTTGAACAACAAATTCAGGTATTAATGACTCTTACAAAAAAGTTGCAAGGTGAAATGCTTCCGATTATGGTATTTCTACGCTTAAACATCGTTTTAAAAAATATCAAAATAAGTTTAAAATGTTTAGGGAGGTTTCCATAATCTGCTTTTTAAGTTAACTGTAAATTAGCGTTTTACTTTCCAGAATTTCAAAATATGCTCGTCCGGGTAATAATAGATTACTTTTCATAATTAAATATTGATTGCAGTTGTAGCCCAAAAACAGAAATTTTTTACTTTAATCATTAGTTCCATTAGTACTTCGACAACTTGGTTTATTTTTTGCTTTTTTTTCTTTGTTAATAAATAAAATAAATAAAACTTATGTAAAAAGAAAAGTGCAAGATAATTTGCTACTTAGAAAAATTAAACCTTTAGATAAAAGTGTGTCCCTAAATTAAAGTGATTTTCACTTATATGGCTATAATTTTTCCAACGCAGTAGGCAGACATTTAGAATTTGCACAGCTTATGTACAAATATATCCACTACTAAAATAAATTGTAAACGATAAATTTTGAATAAACGGATGTTTCGAAAAGGATATCAATTAAACGAATATAAGCTTATCTCTTAAGTCGCTATAGGTGTACATTTTAAATTTGTAATGAAATTAATTTAATAAAAATAAATTTAAATAAATGGTCGATAATTTTCTATATTATTATTTTTTTGTTAACGTAATACGGTGGGACATGTTACACTCTCACTTACCAGATTTATTTATATATTATTTATTTATTTATTTAATAGAAAAATTAACAAAAATTCTTACACACTGGAGAAAAAAATTTGCACAGAATTGGCTTTGCCTAATATCTTAAATATTAATGGATTCTTTAAAGAAAGTAACGTAAACATGATAGGATAATGATAAAACTTAAAGAAAACTAATAACAAAAACCTTCAAAATCAAAAAAAAAAATGTAAATATTACATTTAAGTAGTTAAAAAATAGAAGGACTATGTATGTGTGTACAATATACGAATTTATATAAGCTAGATTTAACAACAGATAAATATGTTATAAAATGAAAGTAATGAAGTATTTAGTATAGTGTACGTATGAGAGGATTGTTGGAGTAACTGCATTTTGTCTTAAAACAGGTGTTTAAGTTTTTAATGTATTTTAATACACTTTTAGTGTGACCGATTATATGCAATCTAGAGGTAGAAAAATGCCATGCTAATTTTAGAGCCATTTTAAAACTTTTATTCTGTGCTATTTGCAGGCGTTTGACATGGGCTTTGACACAGTTATCCCAAACTAAACAACCATAAAGAATTATGGCCCTAAATTGTTTTTACTATTATAATTTTATTTAAGATGCTTAGAAGAGACTTTCTAGAGAATGCAGTATTTTTTGTATTTATTAACTTTATTAATAACGTGACAAAAGTGTGCGTTAAATGTTAGTTTAGGATCAAGACATAATCCAACTTATGTCTTTGCCCTAAAGAGTAAGATTTTGATTAGGTAGGTAGCAAGGTTTTGTTTTTCTGGTAAAAAACATGGCTTCCGTCTTGTTATAGTACTCTTCCAATCGATCTAATGAGCTTTGAATTTAGGTCAGTATATTCTGACGGAATTCATGCGTAAAATAAATTGCAAGATCGTCACAATACAGGTTGTACAAAATTGGACAGAGAACAGACCTTTGCGGTACGCCTGCAAGAATTTGGGTTAAATCTGAAATGTAATTTCCAATAGAAACACAAAAGTATCTAAAAAACAAAAACATCGGGAAATTAAATTGGATAAGTTTATAAAGTAGGCCGTTATGCCACACAGAGTCAAATGCCTTTTCAACATCCAGTAATACAAGTGCTGTAGATCGGCCTAAAGACAGGCCCTTTTTGACGTCATTACAGATTCTTTTAACCTGGTGGATAGTTGAGTGTGATCTTTTAAGGCCGTATTGTTTATCGGAAAAAATATGATTATTAGAGATTGTTTAGTGAGGATTTTCACAATTTAAAAGAACTGATATTAAATAAGAAATCAATTAAAATATCGCTTCGAAAATATTATAAAATTGGGTTTTGTTCAGTTGGTGGTTGAGAAAACAGTAAACTTTATTTTTTAAAAATGAAGAATATACAAAAAAATTATTACTTTCCTACGAAAATTTCTAAAACAATAGGGAAGTTTGAATTTAAACAATTTTATTATTTTTAACAACTCGTTGCAAAATTTTTCATTTATTGAATTTAATTTTTAAGAAATATGGCCAAACAAAGATAACTACTGACACTTTGAGTTATATAATCTTCTCCCGTTTTTTTTTTCAGGCTACCCAACAGACTTATTGGTCGGTAGTTTTGTAGCTTATTAAGTAATTTGCTTGGTTTGGGGATAGCAATTATCCTTGCTGTTTTCCATGATTTTAAAAGTATTGATGACTCAAGCAGGAATTATAAATATTTGTTGGAAATTCCACACCAATTTTTGGAAGGTTTTTCAATATTTGGTTTTTTATCTCGTCTAGTCCACGAGGTTTTCTTTTTTAATCCCAACGTCATTAGCAGAAATTATGGGGGAAAGCAACCTAAGTTTTCAGAAACCTTATAATTAAGTTTAAAAATTCGTGCAAGGGCGTTTGCCATCATTTGTTACAAGAGAATGACATTTATTACTTCTATGTTTTAAAATTTTTGTTAAATAAAAAGGTAATAATCAGAGAGTCGTCTATATCTAGACCATTCTCTACGAAATTGATTTCTTAGTCTTATTAAATGCAAAATGTAATGGGGGAGTTTTATGTAATTGGACTTACATGGGTGAAGATAATGGGACTGATTCTCTTACAGCTGCTAATAAGGAACTCGTAAAAAATTGTAAGTTTTCGTCTTAAGCTTCAAAACTGCTGAGTACCTGAGTACAGTATTAGTAATAGCATTATTCAAAGAATTTTTTAGAATATATATTTTTTCCAAGTTGGAACATTCGAAGTTATAAATTAAATTTTCTGTTATTGGATTGGCTGTAGATAGGTTAAATAAAACTTGAAGAAGATCAGAACTTAAGTCATGAATAGTACAGGGTTTGGAAATAAATTAAGGTATATTGGACAGAATTAAGTCAAGAGTGGATGGATTATTGTTATGAGCAGATGGAATATAGGTACAAGAAGAAGGAAACAAAGTGGATATAGGAAAATATGAAGTAAAATCATTAAGGATTTTGCCCTATTGATTAGCGGATAAGCAGTTTCAATTTCTATGCCTTAAATTTAAGTCACCGCAAATAAGGTACTCATTGTTAGTATTTAAAAGTTTTTTAAATTTCGAATAGAGGCTAAAAACCGTAAAGATTTTTTGTTTGACTTAGAGTTTGATCCCTGTATATATAAATTTGTTTTCCTTGCTCCGACAAGAAGCACAGGTTCGTATTAAGATTCCGGTAAATAGGTTTGGTCTAAGATGATTAGGCCAGAGAATTCCATACCGGAGCTGGGGCTGCCAGTAACGCCGCCAGGCAAGCAGTTGATTGGGGATTTTAATACTGTATTCTTTCACCGCCAAATTTCAGTGGACAAATGTTACTATGTTTTCTTAAGTGAAAAAAATCAAAATTAATGTTCTCGCCCAATACGTATCAGAGACATAATCCTTTTTCAGAACATTTTATGGTCTATTTTTAGAATATTTGCAAGTAAGTAGTTAAAACAGGTTTTCTATATTGTAAACATTCCATTTCTAGGCTGATATTTTAGGATGCCACATGAACAGTCTTTAAAAAACATTAAGCGTAGTTTAAGTTAACGAGAAGTTAGAATAATTGATTTTCAGTATCCATTCGATTGTAAAACATACACTTTTTAAAGAACACATGTTTCTGATATCGGCATAAATTTTCGAAAATTTTTATCCGCATGCCTGAAGCAGTAAAATCGTTAACAACCTTCTTTACATTTTTCTAAAAATAAAATCAAATAACAAATAATGGACATTTTCAGTTATCGTAATCTCCTGCTTCCCAACATTAATTTGGATTCTTGTATTTGAGTAAATATTTAAACTTCCAAAAGCAACATTAAAGTAAATCTTTTTTTAAATGGCTAATAAGCAAATAATGACACTTTTGGCGGTAGTTAAACAGACATGTATCAGCCATGTATGTACGATTGCTTTGGTTTAACTTCTTGTTTGTAAAATGCGGTTTACTCTTAAGATCATTTGAGTTTGTTTTGGTTTTTCGTTTTCCAAAATCATAAATATTGTTTTAACACGTAATTTTCCAAGCCGACATCTGTGTTTAATTGTGCGTTTCGTAAAGTGCAGAAGAGAAGATTAACTGGCCGCGTCTGATGTTTTAAGTCAAGTTAAGTAGTTTGTTTAGTACGCGTGCTGACCAGCTTTAAATAACAGCTAAAACAAATATGTAGTTGCCATTATAAAATAAAGAGAAAAACGATACGATATTTAAACTTCGGCATGATCATACAAATTTTTGAAATTTTCAAAAACTACGAAAGCAAATTAACTCAAGTCACTTATTTATGTATTGACAGTAATTGACAATTAGTGTTTGGCATTTTTAACAAACTTTTTTCTCTCTTAAAACATTTTTTTTTTTAATTTAAAAGCGTTTCTTTATTATTTTTTTTTTTTTTTTTGTAATATGACGTGTTTAAAAATTTCCAAATATTTTACTTTATTCATTTGATGTTTCAACAAGTTTTTCATATATGGCATTGGGACATGTTTTAGCTCCTTCACCCATTTACATACAATAAAAAAAGCGCGAGTTATTTATAAAATCTTTTTATTTAAAAGAAAAACCTCCTAATGTCTTCAACTATTTTTTTTTTGTATTAAAATATTTGCATTCCTTAAATCTTTGCTTTTTTATACTATTTTTGACGTTGACAAGCTTGAACCAACTTTTAAACTTTAGAATTTGTCTTTCTGAAAAGGAAAAATCAGTTGGCATTTAAAAATTTAAAACTTGTGTTTTTATATGACATTTAAAAATACTACTGAAAGTTTTTGTGATGGAAGCTTGCGTTAATATGTAAAGTGTTTTGTGATAAATAAAAACTTTTTTTTTGTTTCTACAAACATAATTAAAAATAATTATAACAATTAAAAATTATTATAAAAATTGTTTGGTAAGGTGTTGTAATATTTCGATGACTAATTTCGCCCTACCGTTTTAAATCGTGGGCAGTAAAGTTTTTAGCATTAGAATTATATCAAAGTTCTATTGCCCTGTTTTTATATTTCGATCTGAAAACAATGATAACTAAGAAGATAATCCAACATATTATTCTTCCTTCATAGCAGGTAGTTTATATTCAATAGAAACGAGAGAGCTAAGAGATCAATATACTTCCAACATAATTTAAAAATAATCGTTAATTTGTGTCATCAAGTATCATTTATTTAAAGAATGCATATGTAAATGAAAGAAGTGAAAGAAAAACATGGTTTCTTTATAAAATATGTTTAATAGCCCATTCAGGCTGACACGAAATTAAGTCATTTCGTGATTTCGGCCGAAATCAACTTGAAATTACGTAATTTCGCATACATTTTACCATTGCCCAAATTATCTCATTTTACTTAATTTCAACGAAATTAACTTGAAATTACGATAGACAACGCTGTTTTTGTGTAAAATACTACTTTGTGTGCAACCATGAACTTATTTACAGGAATACACGTATGTACATACATTGATATATACAAACATGTATGCATAATAACCATAATGATGGATTATAAAAACTGCAAGAACTTAAACATTTTTAATTTATTTTTTGATATTTTATTAATAGCTTCCAATTTAATTAATATCAAGTGATTTCTTCTTCTTTTTTTCCATTTTGTACAAAACTTGAATGCAAAAGAATAATATAGTTCTAACATAAAAACGAACAGCTGTTTCTGAAATTAACTCAAGTGTCAAATAACCCACTATAAACACTCTAGATTTCGTTCGTAATTTCAGTTTGAAATTACATAATTTCGTGGCAGCCTGAACGGGCTATAAGATAAAATTGGTGTTGTCAACATGGCCTTTGGATTTTTTAACTCGTCTAGCATGTAAAAAGCGTATAACATATCATTGCTAAAATTATAAGACCATGTGGCTAAAAACAAGTAAGAGTACTACAGTTGCGAACATTAAAATAGCAGTACCACTACATTTTCAAATGTTTCTCAAGTTGTACATAAAAGCAAAATTTTTATTTTTAATTCTCATTAAAATAGAAAATATATATTATAATAGAAAATAAAACATATTAAAATTCGATTCCGGTTGATAAAAACAAAACTTAACAATAAAAAACGTTATTCATACTTAACATAAAAATAGCAGTGGCTACACATATGTCGTATTATTTCCAAAATACTCGGAGAAAAACAAATTTGAAATTTAGAATTAATATCTATTGCCTAGTACTTAGTCGCAAATCCCTTATTTTTAATAACTGCAACACAGCGACGGGGCATTTAGTTTACTAAATCTTGACATCGGCTTATTGGGATCTCCTTCCACGCTTTTTTAACAACTTCCCAAAGTTGCTCGCTACTGGATGGTTTTAAGTCATGTACAGCCTTTTTAATGTCTCCCCAAAGATGCTCAATTGGGTTGAGGTCGGGGGACTGCGCTGGCCACTGCATAACCTCAATGTTGTTGAGACGAAACCAATCCTTTGCTTTCCGACTAGTATGTTTTGGGTCGTTGTCCTGCTGGAAGACCCATTTTAATGGCATTTCTTCATCACTATACGGTAACATTACATTTTGCAGAATGTCTACATACGCGTGTTGATCCATAAGGCCAGTTATTTTATGTATGGGGCCCACGCCATAAAATGAAAAACAACCCCATATCATAATTTTTGATCCACCGTGTTTAACAGTTTTCACAGTGTACTGTGGTTGACATGCCGAAGATGGTGGACGGCGAACATATTGTCTACACCCAGAATTTCCATACAGAACAATTTTAGACTCATCTGTCCACAAAATGTTTCGCCACTTGCTTGCAGGCCACTCGACGTGATTTCTGCCGAACTCCAAACGGTTATCTCTATGTGTTTTCTTAAGCAGTGGCTTTTTTCTTGGACTTCGCGCAAACAAATTTGCATCTAGAAGTCGTCTTCTGACCGTCATATCGCTAACTTCTAAATTTAGTTCGCTTTTTATTTGCCTGGCTGATTTAAAGGGATTACATTTGGCAGTCCTTACGATATTTCGATCGTCCTGGGGTGAAGTTTTTCTTTTGCCGCCTCTATTTTCTACTTTATCTTTATATTTTATTGCGTTCGATATCATCTTTGCAGAGCACGAGAGAAGCCTTTGAATATCTGAATAAGATTTTTCCTCTTTCCTTAATTGTAAAATTAATTTTCTTTGCTCAATAGTGCAATGTTTAGCGCGACCCACTTAAGCCGAAAATTATTGCAGAGAAATATATTTTACATTAAATGCACAGTAATTTATTATTTTTTAACTTACTTTCACTTTATTACTCAAAAATTAATATTTTTAAATTAAAATTAAGAGAAAACTACCTCATTTGTTTAGCACTGCTATTTCAATGTTAACAAAAAAGACGCTTTACAAATATTATTTACCGTTATTTTTAGAATTACCAATCATATTTAAAATATAATTAGTTACAAACAATAAACAGACATGCCAGATTACTACTATGAATAAAATTGTATTTAAAAATATTTTTAAGAACGCTCTACACCGTTTGAAAAAAATATACTAGGGGTACTGCTATTTCAATGTTCGCAACTGTATATTCGGCTTTGCCGTATTTTATATACCCTTCACTATGTATATAAATTTAGTTTAGGATAGTATTCCAATAAAAAAAAATACTAGGATGACAGAAAATTAAAAAAAAAAAAAAAAATAAATAAAAATAAAAAATGTGAGCAAAGAATACAAGAAAAAGAAATTTTCAAAACCCCATAACTCGGAAAACATAGGCGAGCGCCAATTTTTTCACTTAATGTTTTTTTTTCCCTTATTTTTAACTCGCTCAATCGACATCGCAGTGCATAGGGACTCAGAATATATATACATTATATGATCAGAAATAGTAGAAACCAATGGGTTCTAACCAGAAAAATCATTTAAAAATTGTATAATCGTTTCAAGCCAGATGTGGCGCTGGTGATATATTACGTAGTTTAAGATAACTAAGATTTTATTATTCTACTTGTAAAATTCTTATTGTTATTTGCGATCCTTCCTTCTGTATACCATTGTAATCCTTTGGAGTCCAAAACTGAGAAAATCTTAGAATTAAGAAACATGTCTGCCCCGTGTTTTATTTAATACGAAGCCCTATTTTGAATTATTAACATTACATACAATAATTAAATACTTTCACTGTAATATTTATGAATTGGTTTTGTTAACCAACCTCCACGAATCAAGTTTGAAGAAATTTCGCGGGAAAAAAATGCTTAACGAATTTTCAATAACATTCACACGTTGTTAAACAATTATTCTTTTCTTGGTGAAATGTTGAAAAATTGAAAGTGTTTGTCACATTCAATGGATTAAGTGACTGTATGACTGACGTTTTGGAGACACCATAAAAAACACACACCAATAAAATTACAACTATGCATAATTTAAAAGAAATAAATAACAAAACAAAAAAAAAAATAATAATTGCGTGATACTAATAAGCCAACGCATATATAAACGTCAACAGACAACAACACAACTAATGTTGTTGATGATGATGACGTTGGAAGCAAAATCAAAAATTGCACGCGTGCGCAATATGAGTTTTTGTTTTTAAAACAAAATTGTTACAAACAACTGCTATTATTTACATTTAGACAAGCGATTAACAAAAAAGGAGGAACACTGTTTAAAATGCAACTCTTTTGGTTGTTTTCCCCCTCTTAGCTGAAGTCAAATCCATATTTGTTTAAAGTACGAGTTTTGTATGAATAAGAAGTCTACGTGATCATATGACTAATGCAAAGATTAAGGCCTAAAAACACATGTACTCAGCTGCTAATACTTAATGATTATTTTCTACGAGAACGAGTATAGGGAACAACAATAATATTTCCAACAACTGCAACTTAAACCCGTGTGATGCATTGCATGCGAATTGAAATTTAATTTTCTTGTAAGTGACAAACAATAAAACGTTTATCCACATTTGGGAAGAAAAACAGGGCTGTACGAAGTAAGAGGGAGACTTAAAATGATACTCAATTACGTCCAACCGGTGCTAGAATTATTATCTTTCCTTTTTTTTTTTTTTGAACGTAAGACCGGTCAGCTACGATCGTATAATCGTATATGGCCCCCTAGTTTTTTCTAAGTATGAAACTGAATCCTAATGAAGTTAAAAGTTTCTACAAAAAAAAAAACAAGTTTATTTCAACTACCCTCAACCACATTAACGCTTACTCTACTTGTGTGTGAGTGTTATAAGTAGAGCGTTTATAAATGTTTTGCTTGATCTTTGACAGTTTACCAATTTTTCGATTATCTACGTAAAGTGAATTTGAAATCGATCAAATCCTGTTCAAAGCAGGGATATCAGTCAGATATGAGGATTAATGAACTTATGTAGCGTAGCATTTTTTGATCTTGTTATATGGTGACTTTTAATTGGCGATTTCTATAGCTATTTGTACGCAAGCCTTTTTAAAAAAAATAATATTCTCTTACGAAAGGTCGATATGAAAAAAATCATACCTCAAGAACAAATTTACTGTAGTCATTTTTATGTTAGTATTATAATTTAACAACTATTTATTTTTACTTTATACCATGTTATAACAGCGATGTGGATAAATCATAAACATATGTATTTATCAGAGTTAATAAAGTTTTTGCATTCTTAAACGGAAAAGTTAAAGAGTAAATCAATGGCTCATTCGGCACAGTCTAATAATTTACTAAATATAAGAAGCTTTAATCTAAGTTCATGTACATAAAATCACATGAACTTGTGGATACACTTTAGTTTCTAATTTAATTAATTAAAGCGTGTTCTATAGCTTATATAGCAATACGCATATTGTTAAATGTTAATGGTTCAAAATACAAGTCACCTATTTCTGTTTAATACTTCTAATATATCGGGTATAGAAATATATATTCTGTGTAAATTTTAAAGGATATCTCTATATATAAAAAGCTCAAATGGCATCACCTATAGGCACACACTTACTTTTTAATTTAAAATGTTTCATTACCTATTGGGATACCTTTCTTTTATGTTGTTTTAAATTGTTATAACGGAAATAGAAATAAACATTTTAGGGGATATTAAAATGTTAAACCATAACGGTTCAAAATTCGTCATCTTTCGGAAATCGCTTTAACATTAAAGTTTTTTTATTTAAAACTTTCCGTTATTAGTAATAACCAATTTTGTTAAATTTAATGTGTATTAATGTATGTTTTTTACTTTTGCCGAAATTTAGCTATTTTGATTAAATTTATTTTCTGCTCTTTATAAAAAAAAAAACGGAAACAGAAATATGTGAAACTGGTCTTCATTATTCCAATTGTTAGTTTCATTCTACTTGCTTTAGTAAAAAACCTCCTGTAGGAATAATATATCTTTCTGATTATTACATTGTAGTACTTAATAGCCAAATATAAAGTTACACAATAAGGACATGAGGCACCACTTACAGCAGCATTTATATAGGGCAGTTGGGACCATTATGATCCCATTCATTGTTTTCTCTTCCGTCTCCTTTCCGGCCCATAATTCTAATCAATCAATTTCGACCTTATAATGAATTCTACACAGAGAAAAGAAATTCGTTGGGGGAACCGAATTCGTTGCCAATCGAATTTTGTCGGTTGTATGTATTATCTTGAATTCGGTTGTAATAACTGAATGAGTATGGCACTCACAACTATTTTTTTAAATGATTCTTGGGTGACTATAGAATATTATTGTGAATTAAATAAAACGATATAATTTTTTAATATTTATTTTTATTAAAAAAATAAATTACAGTGATAAGATTTTACATCATAAATTTCATGATTTGAATCATATATTTAAACCAACTCCTTCTTTGAAATCAAGATACCCTTTTTCTTATAGTTTCTTTAACTTGCCATCCTATACTGCAAGTCTTTCCTCTGTGAAAAGTATTAAACATTTTAAAATTTCTTTTATTTATATATGGCTTTGTGAGATAATTTTAAACTTACCACCATACAACATTGAAGAACTTTTCACCACTTTGAAAAAATCTTTTTTCTTTTAAACTGAAATATTGTTGATTTTTTGTATAACGTGTACAAATTTTATTTTTAGTACGTCAAAAATTTTTCTATTTTAGAAGATACAATTGATTTTTATAATTCTAACTACCAAAATTTGGTTTTTAGTAGTAATGTGCTGAATAAGTTTAGTTGCATCTTCCAATTAATAAAATAGATTTTAGTAAAGATACAAATCGGTCAGGTTAACTATTTTGAAAGGTATTACAATCAACATTTAGAGGCAAATATCAAATGTTAGATTTTAAAATAAAAAATAAGTCAAGATTGTAATTAATTAATAATTAAAATCAAATTATTATATTCCTAATTGAATCTTGAACATATCGATGGAATTTTTACCAGTCTTTTTTCTGTGTGTACCAATATATTCGGAACTGCACCTCAGGTACAACTGCATTTATGTACAAACAAATTGATAGCTGTCTTCGAGACCCTTTTTGTATTATTCTTGCATTATTCTCAAAAATTCTCATTATTGCCATGTATACCGATTTGGGTAAAAGATTAAAACAAGATATAAATAAAAATAAAGTTAATGACATGTTTCTAGACGCTACGTAAATTAATTGTTTATATGTTGATAAAAGTTCTTCCCCTTTTTTTAATTGTTTTTCTGATTCTTAATTTATATTAAAGGTTGGGGTTGTATACAAAAGCAAACAAGGTAGTTATCTTAAAACGATAGCGATTATATAAGAAAAAATGCGACCTGTTATTTTTGACGGATGGTCTTAGAATGCTAGCGTTGAAGCCGCTCTTTATTTGCTGGTTTAAAGATTAACCGAAATTCTCGTATACGTTAATTATTAAGAATATTTAAACCTTCCGCAACTTAAAAAACCAACGCCTCTGATGATGACACCAAGTTGTTATGTTCATTATGACGCATGTCATTTTACATATTTTAGCTTCTGTATGAAAAGAAATCAAAGTCTTTTCGATTTTAAACATTCCTTGCCATACAAACAGCGATTTGTTACGTGTTAACAATACAGCTTATAACTTTTGTATTATAAAAATATACTGTTTGTTTGTGAATGTGTGTTTTTTTCTCTTCTTTATGCCCAAAAGTAAATAAGTAGTTATTTTTCATTCCGATGATTTATGCTTTAGCACAAAGTCCACATGGAACTGCCAAATGACGAACAACATATTTAAGTACTCACGCTTTTGTGTTTAATTCACTTTTCAATTGTTTAATAGAAAATAAAGTAAAAACATTTGAAGCAAATGAAAAAAGCTAACGAGCCAATAGAAATATTAAACATCAAAGTAAAGTTGATTTGAAACTTTCATTTCCCATGATGGGTTCAGTTACGAAGAAACCAAACTATTGATCATTTGCATGCAAATATACACACAAAACTCTTACTTAAACATACATACGATTATGTATGTTTTAGAGCAAATATCAAAAACTGAAATACTTAAAATAAATGTGGGAATTTCAAATTTATGCTCTTAAACAACATTTTTCTGTCCACAGTTAAGCGGGAGTTTGTTCAAATGTATGTGTGTATAAGCAACACTTCGTTATGACAGTAAAAGCTGGCTTATTAAGCAATAGCGCTTGTTTGCCGACTTATGTATTTACTTTTGTCTTAGCCAAAACACCTTCTTCATTACACCTTGTTAGATGAATTGTTTAATGTTCATTGTTACGCCAAGATTTTATGGCTTCTTTTTTTCTTGGAACAAAATCGTACAAAATGCCGTAACATTTATGTTAAAATACACAATTTACTCATTATTCTTCCTCTCGGTCATAAAGACTACTACTTGCGCCAAATGAAGGAACACTTTATTATTATTGTACTTTATGTTTGAAGAATGTGTGTGGAAGATGCATGTTAAGTCAAACACTGGTACATATAATTGTAATTATCACTGAGGCGCAATGAAAATTCTATTAACCGTTTCTAGTTAATGTTGGCGTTAAGTGAGTTTATGGCTAACAAGCAAAAAATTCTCAAAAGTAAATAAAATAATTTAAAGAAAAAAAAAATAATAATAAAAACATTTGAGAAAATAATAAATTATTAACGTACAAAAAGAGTGCTTAACAGCTGCTTAAGACACAAACATGTGTAAAATATCAACAAAATATCCAAACAAAAACGCGTTATCTAATAAGTTATTATTATTGTGATTGTAGCTTTAGATATTTATTTAAAAGACTAATTAAATACGACGACTATTTTATACAACTGCAAAGCAGCGTTAACTGTACTCAGTGTTATAAAATTAAAAAATCTTAATTTTCGAGTTAAAAGTACATTTGTATAACATTTCCAAAAAATAATATGCCCGAGGTAGCCAACTACAGGGGCCTACAAATATGCCTCATTTTACCCTAGAAGGCCGACCGTTTGCAACACTCTAAAATTTCATTCAGATATCTTTAGTGGTTCATGAGATACCGTTTCAAAAATGAGGTTAATACTTTTTGAACTGGTATAGGCAGATACGCCAAATTTGCATAGTTTATGTACGGCCACTGAAGCAATAAGTTTCAATATTGAAAAATAAATTTTACGAAATTCTTAATGTCGTTTGGATATAAAAATATTAAGTAAAAAATAAAATTGTCAAAGCAAGAATGTGGATAACTAGTTTAAGCTTTTTCAATTATGTATTTTAATTAATATGATTGTTTTATGACTGTGACTAGTTTTTTTATTTTCTTTTAAGAGTTCATTGTTATCTATTACTTCATGTATAAATTTCATGTTAAATGGATTATTTCTAATTTATACTTCCGTGTTTTGTTACATGAAATCCTAATTATCACAATTTTAAAGCAATTTTGGCATTTTTGCACTCTTCATTTCTTTCTCTATTATTGTTTTTGATTTTATTTATTCTTAAAATTTTCACGATTTAATAAATTAATGACACGAATTTCTTCAGTTTGATTCACACATAACAAGTGCTGGCTTTTAATTCACCTTTTTCAATTTTATTCATTTCACTGGTTTTAACTATTTCTAAATTAAATGGAAACAAATAAAAAATATATAAATATATTTTTAAAACATCACATTTAACAGCCAAACAGACATGTTATTGTTTTTTTTTTAATTTTTTTATTGTTTTAAATTTTCGTTTATTTATTAAAAAAAACAACTGTTGTAGATTCAACACAAATACAACGCGATTTTTTTTTTCGCTATTTTGCATTAAAGACTCGAAATACAATAACATTTGTTTGCGTTTATCGTTAGGTACAATAATTGTGATTATATTCACTTATCATGAAATACCCCCAGTTGCTAACCAACTTGTATAAATGTATCTGCCGTAAATGTTGTGTAGGATCTTTAAATTATTTCTTTTGTGGTTTTACACGTTTTTCGTTGTAGCTGTAGACGTTATAAATAAACACAAAATTAAATCCCAGAAATCAGTAGAAGATTTTTTAAACTGATTTTTAGCTGTTTCGTGGCCGGCTAATCATGTTCGAGCTAAAAAAGACATGTATTTAACATAAAAGTTTCTCTAATAGACTTCGGATTATGAAATTTTAAAACCTGAAAGAGTATTAAGCCAAGGCCAACACCCTTAAGAAGTATATTTGCCATATTCACAAGCCCCCTAGTACGTGCTAATTGCTAACAAAATACAACGGTGCTAGCTGTGTTGTTGGTAATTTTCATGCAAACAACACTTAGTACTTTTTTTCATATATTTTTCAAACGTTGTATTACACATCGTCATTTTTTATAAGGTTGAATATATGGGCAAATTCCTCTGGCCGTAGTCGTATCATATGAAGAAATCTGTTTTCATCAAAATATCCCTAATACCCTAAAACAACGGTTATAACTTACTTGAGTCAACAATTAATATATCGAAACTATATTTTTCACACAAAAAATTTATTAATTTACCGTTTTCTGTTTTCTCCCCCATTTGGCTTATAAATAACAAATGATGAATAGCAATTTTCTTCTTCTTATTTAGTTTTTGACGTATGAAGTACAATGTACAATGGCACATTGATACAATGGTTGTTCACAAAGAAGTAAACAAAAGGTAGTATGCAATACTACCTACACCTTAACAGAGATTTTGAATACGGCAATTATTTTACTGAAACTGATTCGCCGGCATAGAAGAGTTCTTCAGTATTTTGGTTTATTAGCCTTAAGTAATTAAAATACAAGACCATTGGGCCAAAGCCTTTTCTACGTCTAAGATTATGAGTCCTGTAAGTTGTTTTAATCGTTTGTTAGTATTAATTATGTTGACAATACGATTAATTCAATGCTCGAATATATGTGGTCAGCATACCAATTTACTCTCTAAGAACTGATTTTGTGGGTCAGAATTTGGAGAAACTCGGTTTATAAGATTTTGAATTTTTAAGAACAATATCTTCGAAATTGGTGCAAAGAAAAGTTTTAAAAAATTATTTAAAAGTTAAAGACTCATCTATTAAATAAATACTATACATAAAAATAAAAATAATAATTCTTGCAAAAAAACAAAAGCCCGACCTCAAAACAGACAAACTCAAAATCATTAATTATTTTATATTATATTCGAGAAAGATTGCGTAAGGTTTTTTTAAATGTCGAAGAACAAGACATGAATGCAGATAAAACAAAAAAATTCAGCCGATATGTGTCACCCTTTATTTTTTACACTTAGGGCACCCTTTAATATCTAAGTTTAAATATTTATACTTGTTGTTATACTTGCTATAGTAATGGACATTCTGTATAATTTTCAAGAGTTTGTCTGTGACTGTTTTAAAGATAGGGCCATATAAATCAAATAACATCAATTACAGAGACACCCTTTTGTTTTTAAATTTAAACTTGAAACTTGTTATAACGGACTTAGCAATAAAGGTTCTTTGTTAAATTCAATTGCTTGTCTATAACGGTTCAAATGTTTGGCCACATACATCGTATTACATTCACTGTTGGGAACCCTTTATTTTATAATTTTGAAAGTTTATATTTGTTATTATAACGGTCATGGTAATCGACACCCTGTCAAATTTTTAAGCGATTTTCTATAACGGTTCAAAAGATAGGCCTGTATGGGTCAAGTTACGTCACTTATAGGGACACCCATTAATTTTTATATTTATTCTCGTGCGCTCTACTGTTCATAATACACTTAAAAACATGTATGTTGTAAAGGGACACCTTTTAATATTTTAGATTATGAACTGTTTTTCAAATAGGGCAAATTTGTAAGCATAATAAAAAATTTAACAACAACAAATAAAAAATTATAAAAGGAACTTTCTCTTGACATTTAGCAAATTACAGCTTTAGAAAACTTATACCACTAAGGCCTTTTACATCTTTATTTCTACTCTTCATCATTAAGTATTTCTCTCTTTTAGTTCCCCAAATAAATAAATAAGCAATAAATTTATAATTAAAGGGTGTTTCCAAAATACTGCGAATGTTAGAAATATGGCCTTACGCTTGAAATTTGCTCCGTTATGCCCGCTATATGAATAATAAAATGCAATGAAGCGTATCCATATAGTGATGTGATTTTCACACGTATGGCCTTATTTTTTTGAAGACTATGAATTTAGCCAGAGTCTGTGTTGCCCAGTCGCTATAAAACAAGCACTAAGAATTTTAGTTAAAATTGCTCCAATACTTACGTGTCTAATACAGGGCCTTATTTTTAATTTACCTAAATCAAATTTTTTTGTTTTGGCTGTTAAAAGTTAAAGAAATAAAATTCAAAATTAAATGGTAATCCATAGGTAGGGAACCCTCCGTGCTCATGTTAAACTCACACTTGGCAAATTTTTTATTTTTGATGAGAACATGATCATGTCATTGGAACTATTGTAGATATTTTAGTTTTTTGATAGTAGTTATTATAAAATCTTAAACTGATGTTTCTTAATATAATTCATATATTTTTTTTTCATTTTGAAATCTGCAAAATATATAAAAGTCAATAACACTTTAAACATCAGCAGTTGCTGCAGCGTCTATAAAAGCAACAGTCGAATCAACTCAGCACTACATTTACACCCGCTATTTACAAACATTTGGCATTGTCGGAATGTAACAATTAAATACGATTTTTAATCATGAGTTTTTTTGCACTTTTTTTTTTCAATTTAAACATGCCATGATAACAATTAACTGTTCAAAAAAATGAATTAAATAAAAATAAACAAGCCATAAACAATTAAAGCTAATAATAAAAAATAAATCTTAAATTAATAAATAAACATGTAATTGTTTGCACTTGTTGTAAATGTAAATACTTATAGAAAGTGCAGGTACAACAGATTTAATTTTGAAAATAATTATTATTATAAAATTCAATTGTAAATATTTATAAATAAAAGCATGAATTAACAAATTAATTTCATATTTGTAGTTTGCAATTCCCACAACTCCTGCAACGGATAGAACCTCATGGCGTGCCATGCAGCGGCAGCCAAATATTCGTTTAAACATACTTTGTTTTTCTTAAACAAGGGCTTTTCTTCTTATTGCTTATTTAAAGTTTATATAAAAAAATCAGATTCTCTTAATAATTAGAAAGACATGTAGAAGTAAGGAGAAGCTGGGCACTACTTAAACTATAGCTGTAAAGTAATGATTACTATTTGTCGATGTTCGAACGATTACTAATTGATAATGATTAAAATAATCCAAAACTAATTAAAATTGATAAAAATTACGAGAATGTAATCAAAAGTAATAAAAAGTAATCAAAAAGATATTCAACTTCTTTCAAAGATTACTTTTGATTGTTTTTGATTATATTTTTTTTATTTGGTAAATTTATGGCAATACTCTCACAAAAATATGTTTCTACATGAAATTCTACCATTATATGATTTCAAATATACTATTTTCTGGCTTAGGTTTATCTATTAATTTAATTTCTAATAATCTTTAGAAAGAAAAATTATTTGCAAAATAAAATGTATATACATATATAACAATATATTCAAAATTTTTAAAAAATAATCAAAAATAATTCCTGAAAGTAGTCAATTATTTGTTTGATTATTTTTGATTATTTTCTTGTAATCCTATATATTCTTGTTTACTTTTGAATTATTTGTAATCATAATTAATTAACTTGCTTTCAAGTGTAATCTAATTGATTACTAATCGTAATCCAAATTTGACAGCTGTGATTTAAACCAACACTCTTTAATTCGTTTAGAATTTTAACAGATTTGCTCAATGTGTAGTTTTTTTCAGTGTTAAAAGGAATGGATCATAATTTTATAAATTTAAGCTTATTGAAGTGATTCTGATCTGTGCTTACTTAGACAAAAAGAAATGCATTATAAAATATAATACTTTTGATATCATGTTTTACGTATTAAACCTCTGTTTCTGCGAGAGAAACTTTCGGTCTTCGACTGGGTTGTTGTAGTAGTCCAACATCCAAAACATTCTGCCAGTTCTTGCCTCTTATTTACTGTATTTATTTATTATATCGACTAATACACTTTTCAGCTATGGTAAAATCATCTAAGTACTCAATAATTTGGCATAATGAAAATTTAATGTGAGAACATTTTGGGATCTGAAAGTACTCCCAAGAGAAGTTAGCTTCGTTCATAAAATATTGAAAAAGTGCACATTTTTTAACGTAAGAAAATAATAAAATAAAAAAAAACATTATTCAAATTTCTGACAAAACTTTTGTGCAGTGGCGTGTCATAACGTTCATGGACAAACTGTCCATGGATATTATGTCGCACAAGAAAGTGGCATAATGTCCATGGACATTATGTGACACTACGATGTGACATAGTGACGATGAGACATAGTGAATGCGATGAAATCAACATGTGTATACCTGGAATTAAAGATTTTGTGTCCATTACGGAAAAAATGTATGCCTTATATCGAGAAGGATATGGGGAACTCAAAATAGGTCTATCTAAATCTTGTGAGCTCAGACCAAAGAACATTTGGTGTAATAAGCCTTATTGTAATATTAAAAATCCAACATAAAAGGTTTGTATTGTAAGAATACAAAACATACTTGGGATCATGTTCTGCCCTACAATTCTTACACCAGTCAAGTCTCCTTAAATTTTCTGAAAATGTAAAAAAAATATAATTTTTCCTTAACCTTTTCTTAAAAAACACAATATGCATACAATTTTAAAGGATGCCCTTTCACCTTTAAAACGATACTAAAGAACTAAATTATCTTCCATAATTCAAAAGTTCTTTCGCTTTTTGTAAAGAGGCTTTTGTGATATTTTAAAATTTTCCAAATTTTTTATGACGTCATATTTAGGAAGCCGAAAGAATCTGAAATTTGAAAGTTAATGGTTTGTTAAAGTCCAATAACATACAATAGTTATGGTGATTTTTATTAAAATCAGAGGTGTTCTATCCGAACGACATAATGGTTTGACATAGTTTCACATATATATTTTATGGTATTCTATATAATATAGATGTAACGTTTTTATAAACTGGCTTGTAAGAAATTTTTGGTGAACGAAGCCGGC
The DNA here is from genome assembly GCA_937654795.1 of Cistogaster globosa. NCBI lineage: Eukaryota > Metazoa > Arthropoda > Insecta > Diptera > Tachinidae > Cistogaster > Cistogaster globosa. The sequence continues at coordinate 61,523,391 of OW569405.1, read as the reverse complement.
AATGTTTATTACATCGAGGAGAAAATTTTTGCGCCCGACAAAGGCTGGCTATGCAGAGTATGCAGAGAATCTTTGGTGAGCGAAGCCCGTGTTGGTTACTGCAAAAAGAAAATCATAACGCCCGAACGAAGGCTGGTTATATAGGAAAGCCGTTGATTTAAGAGCGGATATTATGACACTTTTAGAAATGACACTATGTTCATAATAAAAACGACACAATGTCCTTGGACATTATGACGATTTTGAACACTATGACATGCCACCCTTTTGTGCAGCAAACTATGCAAGAAAAGCAGGAACAGAAATATTGCTAGAATTTTTTCAACAACCAAAATTCTCTGCAATTTTTCAATGTTATTTTTTACATTTATAACTAGGGCTTCTGGACAAAATGCTGATTCCCATCTTTTTAAAATATGTTATTGGAATGCAGTGGATATTTCTCTAAATGAGAAATTATTAATACTTTTTCCCTTCAAATCGGTATGATGACGGAAGAAAATTAATTAAAAAAATTTGATCAAGCATAACTTCCACTCATAAAAACTAAAAAAAAAACGATGCATAGTTTGTCACATCGTCACTCTCAAAACGATTTTCGTCTGTACTCAGAAGAGAAAGAATAATCTGTACTAAAACATAAAATAAATGCTTATGAGGTGAAATACCATTAGATTGGGTATTCGGGCAGTGTGCATCGGCTGCTAGTAAAATTTGTTAATGCCCTAAAATATATCTCGGTAGCATCACTGACAATCAGGTAGTTATTTAAAAAACGGCAAAACCTTCAATTCATCGTTAATCGGTACTTTGTCGCTGTTGCCAATAGAGTTATCATGATGGAGATGTGTATATGATCCGCCCCTAAACAATTCAATCTAAGGTGTTATAGGCCCTTTATTTATAACTTGCAGTGTCCTCGACTTCGTTTAAACAGTATTAAAAACTTTCCAATGTACTGACGACTGTTCTAGTATCCCTATACCGGCAAAAGTGTGTGCTTTCACATTTGTATCTCTAATTTCTCTTCTAAAAGACATAGTTTTATGAAAAAATGTATTCTGTATTCGAACCAAGGTTCTAAAGGACCTCTTCACAAAATTTTATTCAAATTAATCCAGCAGACACAGAAATACAGACAGATGGACAGACAGACAGGCAGACACACAAAAATTTCAATATTAAGTATTTTGTATTCCATATCGATTACAATCTACACCACCATTAAAATTTTCAAAAATATTTCATGTACAGAAATTACCCCGTTAGTGTTTTATTATTATTTGCATAGATTGGTTATGAGTAACAAAAAACCAAGTTTTAAACATTTTCTCTCAGCTGTTGTTAATACTTAATTAAATGTATTTATGAATTATGAAATTTATGAATTACTTTTTCGGAATTCTAAAGGTTTTAAGCACTTCTTACTTTTATATGTTCTGAGTTTCATGCAGTTGTATTAATCAGTTGCGATGTGTTTTTGGGATCTCTTGTTGACATGTGCTCCTTTAGAATTTTGTTTTTAGGGGGGAAAATGATATTTAATGATATTCACGATATTTGTATGATTTAAATCCTATGTTATGTACGTATATAAATACAGTTCAAAACAATGTTCATTCTAAGTCAAGTTTATTTGAAAATTTAAATTTAAAATAATTATATATTCATACATAAGTAGTTCTTAAGGCTTTAGTTTTACTGTGTAATATAAATTAATTGGCCCAGTAGGGCTTTTATATTACATTTTTAATAAATAAATAAATAAATAAATAAATAAAATGTATATTTAATACAAAGGTACGATTATACTCTGTTTTTTAAATAATATTAATAAATAATTTATTATTATTGTGTTTATGTAACATTCACCACTTGTGAAAGATAAAATTCCCATAAAATAACAAATTTATTAAATGCTACAAATATGAAGAAAAATTATACTTTTCGATTATTACAAAATCACTTTTTAAGTCTGCAGTACTTGAGATGAATACGTGACTACATATTTTTTAAGTTTAATTGTATAAAATTTGCAACTTTTCAAACTTTGTTTCACTTGTATGTTGAACACGCAAAAGGTCACCCACCAACTACTGTTAAACATGACAGCAACAGGCGAAGCGAAATAAAACTAACACAAGAAGAATAAAAATAATTAAAGAACACAACGACTGCTGTATCAACACGCTTAGTAACAGGCACAATATGTTCTTCTTAACTTAAGGTAACTTGATGCAGGTTATAAAGTTAATAATTTTTTTTATAAAACAAAAGATGTAAATAAAAAAGTCTTACTCTTTTATGAAACGTTAAATATAACGAATAATATATTCTAACTGCATATAAATTGGGCTGAATATTTTATTTATTTATGTCTTGTTCGTTATAGATTTTAATAGAAAAATTACAATTCTTGTTGTGTTACTTTAAATTGTTATCAAACAAATTTTGTACACCTTTAGTATAAAACTAAATTGCCTGGAACTTTTTACTTCGAACTACAAAGGAACGTTTTGTTATAGAATTTATTTGAATGGAATTTTGAATATTTTCTATATGTAGAAGTAAATCACCCCTATTCTGCGTTTTGATTCAAATTGAACTTTTCTCCGTCTGACAAATTTGGTATTCTGCGTTTGATTCCGCTCAGTTTCTTTCGACTGTATGTATTCTGCATTGTGATCGGAGCTCCGTTTTTCTCAGTTGTTTTTTGTGAATGGAGGGGCTTTCTTTATTTGTGTTTTTCAGTTAAAAAGTTAAAGATTGAAAAAATGTAAGTATAAAATGAGATAAAATGTTCAGAAACGGTTTAAAAAAACACTTAAAATTATTTTTAAATAATTTATTTAATTAAAAAAAATTTGTTGTTGTTTTAAATTCTTAATTTTTGTACCCGAATTTTTTGTTTTTTTTTGTATTACTGGTCAAAAACAACAACTGGCAGATGTAATGGTATCTAAAGCAGACATTATATGTGGATACTACCAATGATCAGAGGAAGAAGTAGCAGCGTTCTGAGAGGAAGTTGCAGGTCCTCCAACAAAAAATGTTAGCGCAAAAATAAGTCGCCATGAGCAACTAATTTTTATTTTGTTTTTATATTTTTTTTTATTTTATTTTATTTAACTTCATCAAGAAATTATTTTTAAATATGTAAACATACAACTTTTTATATTAAATTTGACATTTGTTTATGAAAATGATAACAAACTTACTTTTTTTGCTATTTCATTTCCACATTCCACAGTGATGCTATTAATTTTGTAAACGTTGTTGTCTTCTTCTTTTTCTTTCGATTTCGTTTTTCTACAGAATACCAATTTACGATCGCAATAGAACTGAATGCGAAGACTTAATCGAAACGCAGAATAGGGGTGAAATACTTTGCTACCGATATATATATATATATATATATATAAATATATAATAAATGTAATGTAAAACTATTATGATTAAGCAATATGAAAATTTATTATTCGGAATTTTCTTTATGTTAACTTACTTTAATAGTGCTTTATTCCTTCAAATATTAATATTTTATGATATTCTCATGAAATACCTATTATTTAAAAACCAAACTGAAATCTTTTACTGTGGGGAAAGATATCCATATGGCCACTGATGAATTAAAAATATTAGCAGTAGCGAAATGGCCATATGGATATGCTTTCACCGCGGTAAAATATTTCAGTTTTTATTTTCCAACAAATTCCAATTTAATTGATTTTTATAGGCATAGCATGTCGTCTCTACTGTTTAAAAAACGACATACAGGAAGATGCTTTTGAAGTATAAAACAGAGCTGTTACAACGTACAACAACAAATAAATATGTACATTGCCCATTTTGCAAGAACCTAAATCTTATTATAACAGTTAGGTTAGAATCCGAATTCACCTTCCCAGATTTGTGCCCTTCATAACAATTTTAAAAGATCCTTCTGTTTCATGTTTATCTCTTTGATTTCATCTGGTAAGGCTACTTAAAGATACTCTTTACACCGTTCCGTTCGTTTTTGCTCCATACGAGTAGTGCAAAAGAAACACAAGTGATATAAATTTCGTTAAAATAATTCTTCTAGTCAAACCTTTTATCAAGTGTCCATAACTACATTATTTTAGCTTTCATTCTTTTACTAATTATTCCCATCACATTTATAATTTTGGGTGTATAATTTTTAAACTAACAAAAAAAAACTTCCTGGTTGGCTTTTTTTCGGCAATAACTGGCCATATTCATCAATGTTTAATTACCTTTCTTCCTACTTATTTTTTTGAATTTCAGAACTGTCGCTAACAAAAGTAAACAATTTTTTGTGTTTTTTAGTAAACACACAATTTTAATTAATTAAATTTTTCGATTAATTAATGTTTTTATTTTATATATTTAACTAGAAATAACGTGAGCATGCCAGACATGTGGTTGAATTAAATGAAAAGCAAAAAACTTTAAAACATAAAAACACTTGAAAAATAGATACAAAAATATTTGGCGGTGCCTTAATTGGAATTTGTATATCACTAAATAAAACAGCTTTTTTGTTTGTATGTTCAACCAAAAAGTGCCGACGAACTTAATGAAAAAAAAATTAATAGAATAAAAAATAAAAACCAAAACACTAGCCAAACAGTTAAATAAATACACATCACTAAAGTTTGACCAATAAAATTAGTAGTCATTTTTTAGGAAACATAAACTTTAATAACTTAATAATTTCTATATTTAAAGAAACACAATTAATTCAACACTGGAATTAAACGAGTCTATTGACTTTCTACTGCCCTAAGCACTTTACTTTACACTTAAGAGTAAAAATCAAAAAATTAGATAAAGTAAGTTTACTTTTTTTAAAAAGTTTATTTCGTTTTCAGATTGAAATTTGAATCAAGTTTTAATTTATTTTACTATTTGTTTTTTCCATTTTTAAAAAATTTATAATTGATTCTGTTAATCATTTATTTAGAAATGTTGTAATTGTTTCTTATTTAAATTTAGTCAATTAAAAATTAAATTAAATATAAGTGTAAAAACAAACAAAACTATTCAGAGGTTGAACAATTTTATATTGTGTATCTCACCTAATAAGTCATTATTTACTCGTTTCCAATAAAATTTACTTAGAAGATGAAAAAAATTGTTGCTTAAATTTTTGTGTTTAGGACTTAAAGAAATGCATCAACATCGTATCACTATATTGCAAATTTTAGGCGCACAGTGGCCATTATTGGTGCTAAATATCTCGACATGCTAACAGAGTTATTTGTTTTAATTAGAAGTTTAGGCACTGTCGCATGCCACATACATAAGCAGACCATTAACGTACATTAAAGTTTTTTTCTGAACACTGATGATTTTATTATTTAAATATATTCTAAAAGCCCAAAATTGAGTTAAATTAATTTCGGCTTAAGTTCGTTTTAATTAAAACTTCCAAAAATTTAAATTCTCTACAAATATATGTATGTAAATGTTTTTAGGAAAGTAGAAAACATTATACACCAGCAGAATGTATCGCAGCAATTTCTGGATCGCCTAAGGTTGTATAAATAAGAATACAAGGAATATTTATAATTAAATAATACAAATTAGCTAAGACGGTGTCTACTCACAACCAAACGCATTCCTGCAAATCGTTATATATTTTCTGCCAACTATCGAATAGCCACGAATACCGTTTTTAATTTTATTTTTTTTTATTCTTCATTCTTCATAACATTTGTAGATGCCGTCTCAGTATCATACTGATTAAAATTTACTTATATGAAAAACAATAAAAACATTGTTTTATGTGGCTGTGCCAGAGGTAGAAGGCGGCTTATACTGTGTGTCTACAAATAGCCACAAACTGTTAACGGTTTCCATGGTGAACAAAGGTATAATCTTAGTGTCGTTCCTATATCACTATTAGGAAACTAGCCGCTGGAGAATTTCCCAAAAGAAGGTAAAACTCTTAGTTTTCATAGCTTCTTTTAGTGCTTCATTATATTAAATTTGAACAAAAAAAAAATGCATTTTAAAAATTAAATTTTTTACGTCAAAAAGTGTATGGTGAATTTAAATCCCCCATTCTGTAAATGTTTTACATTATAAAAATAGCTAAAAGCACGAAAATTTCTTCTCTGAAATACATCAGTTTCCTCATGAAGTCAACATGAAAACGAAATTATATGATGTTGATAAAACATTAGAATTACGAAACTTTTGTTCGTCCTTACAGAGACAGGCATTTACGTTTTAAATTTCCTCGAAAGCTGAATTTAAGATAAAAATTTGAAGAATGCTTACCCCAACACAAATTTATAAATTGATTCGAAAAATTTGAAAAAATTGCTTATAGAAAAGAAGCAGAAGAACTAAGTACACCTTCTTGAAATATTTTTACATTTTAAGCCTTTAGGCACGTTGGCTGCAAGAAATGCATTGGTGTCCATTTAAAAAATGCCACTCTCTGGGCTTAACATAAATATCGGTGATATTTAGTTATAAAATTATACCGAACCTTAAAGTTTGCAAAAAACAAACGAAAAAAAAAAATTATCCATCCACTTAATATTTTCGAAATAACACACGTCGATAGTTGTTGCTTTTTATTAGCCAAAAAACGATCGAAATCGGTAGTTTAATAGGTCTTTTTTATAAGTTTTTGTTCGTTTCCTTTTTTCGGCATTTTTTTACGATGACGTTTTACTGGTTTCGTCTTTTACTAATTTTGTAATTTATGATGTTTGTTTATTTGTAAGAATGTTAATATGGTTATTGTTGTCTTTGGTATTTAAATTTTGTTTGACATTAATTACGGTAGGGAATATAGTTGTGTATAACAGACCTAAACCTGTTAGCCATTTCCATTTTTGTGTTCACTACGCATGCATGTGTATTCTCTATTCCATCTATCGTTTATTCGGTTGAATTTATTTGGTGTCTTTGTTTATTTGTCAAAATAATAAAACCACTAAATTTCAACCTATAAAAAGGTAATTTTCCACACCTGCTTAATATGTAAAAACATTTGTCTTCTGTAAAACATACAACACATAAAAAACAACAACGTAGAGAGAAAATTTCTAATCAAGATTATGTTTTTTTATTAACGTAAAGAATTTCTTAGTTTTATTAAGAAATTATTAGTTTATGATAAAAATTATGCATGATTTTTTTTAATTAACAAACCTTATGTGAGGTCCTTTAAAATATGTAGAGAGAAAAACTACAACCTCACGGAAGCACCATTAAGTTTTTAGAAAAGGTAAGTGGAAAGAGGAATTAATTAACATAAAAAATTATACACATGTCAGTAGAAGGAAAACATATTGTATAATAGATATTACAATTTATTTTTTCTATTACCTTAGAGAATATGATGACAGATCATAAAATGTGTTGACATTCAATAGCAGATAACTTTAAATTAAAATTCATTGTTAGTTTTTTTAATAAAAACAATGTATAAAATTAAAGATCATGATAAATTCTAAAAATTGTTCTTGTCCCACAATGTTGCCTTAGAAAATTGAAATTATTGTAACTTTTTGTGAGTAAGTACTTCCTCATCATCGAAACAAAACTGCTCACAGCACGTTAAATATCCGAATACCTTATGATTTACCTTTGAATTATACTTTCGTCAAACTTTATTAACATTAGATATTCAATGAGCTTGTTGAAAAAGTACAAATATTTTAATTTTCGATAATTTTTTGTCATTGATCAACACTAGAACTGGTATAATACGATTCGAGCTAAGTTCTATAGTCCGATTTGTATTCAATTTAAGAACACTTTTGTAATACATTGCCCAACGAGAGCGTCGTATAACGGCTCCATTAATATCTATAAAAGACACAGCAAAACTTTATTTAAATGGACTCTTTCAACAACTGGTGCATACGGATGAACAGGTGTTACGGATAAACAGCTGTTATATTTGAAGATGGTAAATTATTTATACCAAAAGCTAAGTATGGTTTTGACAAATAACCTGACCTACAATAAGGCAATGGTGTAATGACTTCTTTTGCCTCATGGCAAGATGCAAAATCATGGATAGTTGGAGAACAATATGATTGCACCCTCGTTGCAAAATTTACGGATAATTGTTATGGAGATTTTAAAGGGTTGAACTAAGATAATGCCCCCTTGCAAAAAATTACTGCCTATACGACTGCGGTTCCCATTTGTGAACACAATCGGGTCGTAATCGGTTTTATAGGCATTAAATACAGTAAACGTATTTTCATAAGTAGTCTACGTTATTCCTCTGCAGAGGTTATTTAGTTTCCATGAGTTTTCAGAGAACTGAGCCGAATTATCCTTGCACCCTACACAAATACATATTAGCTATTTTTGAGTAACCTAATTTACTCAGATAACAGCCTCATTTCCTGTACAAAGCAAATATCGAAGCACTCTGCGGTAAAATTTTTCATACCATATTTGATGCTGCCTTGGCATTGTGTAGGTTCACCTAGAGACATTTCAAGTGTTCAAGTGTCCAATGTTTTTTGTGGTAACGGCTTTTGTGGGGATTTTTGTTATGATCTTCCTTTCCAAATGGATTGAACTTTTAACTTAGGTAGATATAAAATATTTTACCAAACTCGAAAGCTTTCCAAAATTTTTGGATGTCGGTGGATACTCTGTTTCTCTAGTTTACCTGACCAGATGATTTTGGTAGTCTTTCAAAAGCGCATATCAGGCTTGTTTCACAACAGGATGGTTTATCATTTGTCTTATGTAATGTATCCTTCTCATAAGACTTCACGTTTTAAGGTTCGTCGGTCACTGGACCTTTCTGTGTGGAAATTTGTAGGCATAATGATTTTTTAGTTTCATTTTGTTGGCCTATTTGGCGTCAATTACAAGTGTAATTTTTTACTGTATCACCCTTGCTGAAACGGTTAAAAGCCTGCCGCTTCTCTACTTCAGGCATAAAAACGTGCTCCTATTCTATGAGCCAGGTATATTTTGCAGGAGGTTTAAGGAAAAAAAGTGGGTTGAAGTTTTCTGCCTTACAAACGACCAACTCGTTTGATAATTTTGTATAAAGGTTCAGAAACAGCACATACCAAAATTTTTTAAAATTTATTCTTACTCTTGTGCTTGTTTAACTAGAAGAGGATGATTATCGGTCTATCAGTCCGTGTTATAGGATCGATGCTCTCGCTGCGGCTTATAGTATATTGATACCCAACGATTTTTACAAATGTTTCTACAATCTCGAGAACAGTCGACAAAGATTTTAGAAACCAATAAATGCGTAATTTAGAAATAATCATTTAGACAGATTTCCCAGACCGAAGTGGGCGAAAAAATTTAGGAAAGCAGTCAAGTAAATAACAAATTAATGTATTTCTCTCGACTGTAACTTATTTCCTACAGCAGTGTTCACATATTCGCAGCCAAAAATTATATTATTTACACAGAATTCAGAATTTGCAAATAATAAATAAATAAGCTGAAAAAATGTATTTGTGCATTGTAAAATTTCTACATAAATTTATAGAGGTTTGTTAGTTAAAACAATTTTTTCGGACGACAAAATATCCAGGTGTATGTAATTCTTACTGAATAGATTTGCTAAAATAATCGCGCTGATTTTCAAAAGAAATTTACTCGGTGAGCATTCTGTGCAAATGACACGCTTGAATTAGTCTTTTCATCTTTTCATCTTTACTTAAGACAAACTTAAAGCCGTTTTTTTTTTACAGAAATCGAAAAATATATAATTTTTCTGCAAGTCAATCCTTTCGTTTACAAGAGAAACCAAATGCACCAGTTTTTCTGGCCAAAATGAAGTGGTAAATTTTTGGTGCGTAAAAACAGTTCTGGCAGTAGTCAATATGAGACCATTAATAACAGTAAAGCTATGGATAACAAAATCATTCGATTTAATCACAAAAATTTTTCAGATATTTAGCTCTGTAGTATTTTTTTTAAAGGTGCAATATGGTAAGACTGATTTTCCTGAACAAAAGAAATTTTCGCTAAACGAAAATTTGTTTCTTTATAAAATTTGTCCCAGTATTAGGTTACTAACTATTGCCAATAACAATTATATATTTTGTGAATACTTTTCTAGCCCAAGAGCTATAAAAAGTAATATTTAACTGATTTCGCAAAAACTAAAAAATAGATTTTTTTCATTCGAAAATTTATTAATTAGCTTTAAGTATTAAAAAGGTTGCCATAAAACACTAAAGAATCCAACTGATCTTATCAGATATAAAATATTATGTTACTATAAACAATAATCGCATATTGAGAGCTCATAAAAAAATTTTACAACTTCATATTGTAGTAAAACTAATTTAGATAAAAATCATTTAAATGAATTTAAAATCTTAATATGAAACAAACACGAACAAAAGCAATATCAATTTTATTCAGAATTTTTATATAAAAAGAGGGAAATTCAGGTAAATTCATGTCAAATACAAAATGTCCGTTTTTTTAATAATATTTATAAGTTGTTTAGTAACTGTTATCCAGATGGTAAGACAACGGGAAATCATATACTTAAAAAATTTTTTTTTCTAATATCTTTTTCAATTAGAAAATATAAGATGCGTTAAAGGATTCAAACAGAATTCTCCCTTTTGAAAGAAACATTTTTTATTATAATCTATTATTGACACTTTCATTCTTTGTTTTAGGAGGAACAATATATAGTAACCCTTATCGATGTCGATTGGAATATAACCACTACAAATAATTTTGATATGGAGATGAAAATTACAAGAGTTTCGCGGGGAATTTACGGCCTGTCTGGATTTCTGGACTTTAAAGAAGATATAAATACAGACAATGCAAATCTAACGTTGACTGTCCACTATAGTCGTAATGGCATATCGTATATACTGTCACCCTTTCAGTATCCCCGTAGTTTAATGACGGACGGTGTAAATTTTATATACAAGGATTATGTAATGGAAGGACTTCAGCAGTGTTGTGAGAATGCGTTAGTAATTAAAGACAAATTTGAGCCACCTTTTACGAAGCGTCGATTTGAATGCGCAAATTGTTTTCTTTCGAGCAAAAACTTTCCTTCCCATATGCGACCTGGTTACTACAAATTTCAGGCGGTTTTCGAGGGTGAATTTGGTCTTGTATTTATGCTATTAGTAAACTTAGAATTGGAATAAAATAAAACTGTTTTATATACGAATTTAATCTTACAAAAAATTTAAACTATTCACCGGAAAAATTTAGTTAAATAGATTATATGTTGTTTAATATTCTTATGTATATTTAATCAACAATTTTCTGTAAACAGGTAACCATCAAATTCATAAAGGATAAAAATTTTGGCGAATATGTTTTATCAAATAAGAAATCGAAATTTGTCTCAGAAAATCTTTATTTCTTCTGTGTCGATATTCAAAGGGATAACATCATCAAGATTAAATTTAAATTTTTTCACCTAAAATAAATTAAATAAGAAATAAATTTTAAACAAATTTTTAAATTTAATATATGCTATGCTAATTACGCCTTATATTCTATATGATTAAATAAAAATTGTCTGTCCGTTTTCGTCAAAGCATTAACTATATCAACATTTAATTTTTTTTAAATAAGTACATTGATTGAAATGAAAACACTGTAAGGATTTGTATGAGTTACTAAAACAATTGCATTTGTAAATTAAACAAATATTGTATCAAATAAAATGTAAATGTTTTTTTGTCCTTTTATTATAATTAATTTTATTTTCTAATTGAGCAAGCACTAGGTCAGTTATAAAACAAAATTATTGTTTGTTAGTTTTTATTTTTTCTTGCAATATTTCGCCAAGCCGTTGGATGGCATCCTCAGGAAACAGGAAACAAAAACATTAAAAAATTAATTTTTTTTCTCAAAAACAAAGATTATTTCAATTGAAAAAAATCTCAAAATAACTCAAAAATGTTAAAAAAAACAGAAATTCGATTTATATCGAGCTGTCTCAAGTCAGAGATATCATACTTCAAGCTATTATAGATGGGATCTCATCAAATGATTTTATATAATTCAGGTAATGAAAGGTTTCGTCCTACCCTATTTTTAATTTTTCTTTAAACTTCCAACCCTATCTAATATTACGCCAAGCCTTCTAGAAATTAAGGCTCTGCGAAAGCACATGTATAATACCCCCAATTGTGACCTTTTTCAATCTGCGAATAGGGTCTAAAACCGTAAAACCTAGTAAGGCTGAATGTGCTGCCTCATCTGTAATTATGGGTAGTATAGACATTAAAGAATCAACAGCTCTCGGTATACTTAGCATGAATATTTAAGGCGATGTTCGGCGGAAAAAGCATTTATTTAAAGTCGCAAAAGGAACACTCTATTCCCATAGTTGTTTTAAACGGCAAAAGAGATGCTTCACATCATCTGATCTGCTTGGTATCTATTTTAATTTTATCAGACTAAAAATGAAATACAACAATTTTGTATGGGCCGGTGATTCAAAGATTATTTTGGAATTACCCGACAGCGTGCACGAAAAAAACAGAAAGAGAGAAGAACTCATGTGTGACAGCAGGGTATCCAGCTCTCTTGACACATTGTAACATTAACGCAATGTAGGGTGTGTTTTACTTGTTTCTGAAAACCGTAATTTCCTATGGTTTTTTTTTTTGTTACTTACAGTGTGCTAAGATTCAACTCAAATATCCACAAACATTACTCCCTCTATTCTCTTTCCGATACTTTGCGTTGCATAAGCAGGGGTAATTTCCATCCATACAAAGTATTTAAAGTTCTTTATTAAAATAATTTTTTATAACATATTTGTACACTTGAGATTAAAAAGTTACATTAAAAGCTTTTCCAAATTTTGCAATAATAAAATCCTTAAAATTTTTTTTTAATACTGAAATTTTGTTTATAGACTTTTAAGCTTATGGCAAATTGTTGAATTCAAGACAACCCACATACACAACCCAGTCGACACCAAGTTACTGTCAAATTATTATTATTCCATTTTGATTTATTATGAAATTTATTGTATGGTGCCTAATTTTATTAACACACCTAAAACCATAGAATTAGTAAATTTCAAAAATCGGATATAAGGCTTTTTCTTTATATAGTTATATGAATGATAGTTGCAGTGTTTTTAACTCAGTTCTCCTTTTGGATCTATAAAAAATAGCTAAATAGGAGAAATGACTTTTACTTAGTGCTTTGTAAATCAATATCTTTATATTTTTTCAAATTTGTTTTTGAAGTAATCTTAAATAACGAAAGCAGTTTTTGACTTTAATTGCTAAATGTGTAGCTTCCAAGTAAATATTTCTTTGCCATCAACATATACACCTAAATCATTACGTTGACCGTGAGGCGTGGATCTAAATAGTTGGGTTTTGTTCACATTAACGAAATGCTTGATGATCGTATTAAATTCAGATCTTAGTGCAGCATCAGGTTTAATATATTCTTTAGCAACTGTTTTAAGCTTATACGGGTAAATTAGGCAAATGTCATCAGCATAAATAAATAGTTTTCAAAAAAGACCAAAGACTGTTAACGTCATTTAGGTATACGGTAATTAATAAGGATCCTAACACTCTACGTTTTGATACACCAGTCTCCACTACTACAAAAGAACTTTTATGACCATTAATCTGAACAAATTGCTTTGATTAGATGATCACCTTTTCAATATATTCAATTCTAAAAATACCATGATATTGTAATTTCAGTAACAAAATAAAAAATATACCTGCTAATCTAGAATGAGATCCATTTAGCAACCTTTTTTACAACTTTTATTAAATCTATATTAATGAGAGAGTAGAGTAGAGATTTGATATATAATTGGTTCAAACATATTATCAATTACCGACAACATAGCAATTTGCCTAAACGTTTCTGGCGTAATTGCATTATTTACTTTGGAGTTGGTATTGCCGTATAGACTTTTAAAATATTTTTTTTTTTTTAAGAGAAGTAGCACTTCAGGCAACAATGCCTATTTAATAAGCGTGTAACCGTGCTACATTCTTTAGGAATGGGATAGGGGAGAGAAAAGAACAGGTGGTGAAAGTGTAGCCAATTTATTAGTTAGTTTACTTCGCCGGCGAATATGCTATAAAGAAGTACCAACGAAGGAGGCTGCATGTTTTAATGTTAATTCTGAAAATATATTTATACCATTAAATAGAAAAAACATATTTTAATTTTTTTGGTTGTCGCAGGGGTTGAACCCTGGCCAACCAGGTTTGTTGTAAACGTGCTTACCAACTTGACCACAGCAGCCACATTTGGATACAATCCCATAGTAACTATAAAAACTAAAATTAAAATCATTTTTTTGTTTTTGTTTTAAAGTATTTTAGTAAATAGATTATAATTTCTAGCACTTTAATTAGTTTGCGATTTGGATAAAACATTATGAACTTAATCATTTGTTGCATGGTTAAATTTAAGTATGCTGCTATATTAAATTAATTTCCTTAGGAAACTACATAAATCCATTCTATTTTGTACAGTTTGAAGCCTAAAATTCTTTAGCGATTGAAAATAACATTCATTTGAAACCTAAGCTGTTTGATAATCACATAAAATCAAGTTATAAGAGTTAATTAGCATCTTTGATACATTTTTTTTATTTTTATGTATATTTTTAGACTTTCTCGGCGCTCTTCTTAATGTCTTATTCAACATTTCCTTGTATCTTTTTGGATACTATTTAAGTTGTCTCTGTAGAGATTGTTCACAGATTCCCTACATGCTCTGTTAATTACACTCATGATTCTCTTCAATCCACCTTCTAATCCCACACTTCCTTGTATTTCCTTCGCTTCTTCAAAAGTTTTTTTATAAGCTATTATCTTAGCTAGGCCTTAGTATAGCTGTCAATACCATCATCAAAACATGATATAACAGCAGTCGTATCTACTGACGGATCCCCAGTAAAAGATAATAAGGGCAAATAATTTTGAATATGTGTTTTTTTTTCTAATTTATTAAGCACTAGGTCAAATCTAATATGAAACTGAATTAAATTAAATTAGAAAAAAAATTAATTATAAAGTTTAAGCAAACTTTAATATTTAAATTTTAATATTTATTTTTATCTTGTTATAATCAAAGTATAAACGAGCTTATTAAATAATATTTTAATTTTGAACTTCCAACACTACAGAATATATCGTTATGATCCGATAAGTTACACTCTACTAAATCGCTATGCAACGCATTTTGAATATAAGTAAACGATTGATTTTTCACTACTTGGGCGTGCAATTAACGTATGACTGCTTAACAGTTTTTCCACCGATTGGCCTCCCTGCAAGAACAGTGACCATCATTTGATCCCTCAAATGACAATCACTGATGATGGAAATATCCATCACTGCGTAGAAGAAAGTTTCTATCACATTCTTAAAGGGAAAATGAAAAACTTGATGTGAACACGTGTGATGTCTGTAGCAAACAGCGTTACCAGTGACTTTTTTTACAAAAAATATAATGAAAATTTTGCTTGATTTTTGAAACAGATTTAATTACAAAACTTTTTAAAAGCAATATTTTTAACTTTGCTAATAAAGTTTAAGTAAAAACTTAGTTTTAATTAACAAACAAAAAATTAATTTCAATTTAATACGAAAAGCCATACAACGGCAACGCTGTTTCAGTATAAAATTATTGCAAGTGTGTTAGTAGATAATTGTGTATGTATAAGTTTCCCTCACACATTTCTTGCTGGGCTGCTTGACAATAATTTGTTAGAAGATTTTCTAACAATAATAAAGATCTACTTGTAGTGCACTTTGGTGGGCTGCAATTTTTATGAACTTTTCATTTATTTAAGGCATACATGGGCATACCGCATTATTTAAATAATGCAGTAAAATTTTGGATTTTACTGTTTACTGAAAAAAAAAAAACAGAAACCAATAAACTTTTACTAGTTACTGGAAAAAATTACTGGTTACTGAAAAAATTTTCAATAATTAGTAAACTTTTACTGCTTACTGAGAACTTGATACTTGTTTGTGGTGACTTAAATATTGATTAACACAACGATTATTTCTTCACTGCAACTATTTACCATTACTACGTTCGTTTTTCTTTGGGAAAATTGCTTGATTAATTTTTTTTTTTTTTTTTGCTAATTTTTCAAGCGAACTTTTTGTAACTATTGCGTGAAATCCACGTAGAATTACAGATTATAATGGTTTTCCTTAATATAATATTTATTTTAGCAATTTGTCTCTTAGGTTTTTTTTTGTGTCGCTGCCAAATAAAAACTGGATGTCAAAAGTATAGGTAATTATGCATTTGAAATATACATTTTTAAATTCAACCTCAAAAAAATTCTTATGTAAGGCTTAAGTTCGCTATAAAATTCAAAATATTTTGAACAAAATAAAATTTATAAAATTAAGTTCATCACCATTAAGTTGTCATTGAAAAATAAATTTAATAAATAGATAAAAAGAATTCAAAACTAATTACGCATATAGTTGACATTTTTGAATTTAAAAATTAATTGAATTTGTTTACTAATAAGGATAAATAGACATCAAAAGATATTGTTATTTTAATTATTTAACAACAGTCACGTTCACTATATTTAGGCCTAAAATAATGTTAAGAATGATGTTCACTTTAAAAGACGTGACAGGAAAAATGACAACGAAAGCTTTTCTAATAATCAAATTCAAAAACCAAAATTTAAAAACAACAAAATACTGAAAACAGTTAAATTTATCTAAAACTGCGTTTATTCTAAGTCTGGCTGCTTATGCGTCTGCCATAAAGTCGTTTAGTAAATTCATTATTTAGTGGCCTTAAATGTCTTAGATTTTATTATTCCGCTCAGAGTTCACTAAAATTGTTAATCGTACAACAATGATTGCTAAATAATGTGTCAAAAATGATGTTTTCGTTTTGAATATTTTTGTCGTTATGTTTGTATTTAATTAAATAAGATGCGCCTAGAAATGATAAGGTTACTTTTTTCTTCTTCTTATGTTAGATTCTTATGGATCAGGTCAAATATGCCACAATAATACTTGTTGATTTTTTACCTTGATTGATGGACATCAAACTCGATCTATTCAACACGCAAAGCAAGCATCATAAGCAATGGCAATCGAAGCAATTATTCAAAGGTATAAGACTGATTGCTAATATTGGTAAACAATTGGCAATGTATACAATCGCTTTTTATTTACACATTTTTAAGCAAAACTTTCGTATTTTTTCTGAAGAACAATTTCAAAAATGCTTCATTGTTAACGTTGATTATAAAAAATATTAAGAAAAAACATATCTACTAAGGTACGAAATAAAATATTTAAATATTAAACTGCATTCAAAGAAAAAAAAATGGTTGTGATGTGGTCACAAGAACAATATATTATTCCCTGTAAAAATACATGATTCCGACGATCGAACTGCAGCTGCTTTTAACAATTCAATATTTTTGATTTCAACAAAACCGTTTGTGCAAAATTCTATTCACAACCAAACTTTTATAACCAAACAAAAACAATAAATTATAGTAACTATAATATATTATTAATAAACATAATATGTTAAGTTTCTTAGCATGATTAATAAAGATCAAATAATTTTTGGTCTGAGGATATTTTAGTTTTGCCCTCTATCAGTTTAGTGATGTGTTCTTAGGCTATCAGCTCATCGAAAACGCTTATAAATATGGACTTTTAGCTTTACGCGCAAAAAGAATGAGATTGATTTTTTTTTAAATAACGCAAAGTCTAAAGAAAATATTATATTTTATCTGTGACGAGCCTAGTACTGTACAAGTGTTTAATATGTTAAAGTCTAGGTAGCATCTCACTAATCAGAATGAGTGGCCTTTTTGGAGATAGCCGAAAAGCCGAGCTTCAATAATTTTTCATCGTTGCAGCGTTAACCATAACTATTGTCAAAATTTAATCTCCTAGCATAGGATTTAAAATGAAGAATACTAACGGTAAATTACTAACAAACCTTTTGAGAGAAAAGATGAAAAAACCTTATCACTTTAACGTACACCTTATTAGTATATGTATTTTTAGGTTTAGTCGTTATTTTCTATGTACAAAGACGATTGATTTTAAATAAAAGAAAGAAACAACTTTTTCCTATTTGAGTGTTCAAACATTTATTTGAAAGTCTTTTGGTTTTTAGGTCTGTTTCTGATTCTGGAAAAGAATTCGTTTTCGTTGTATTTATACTGCGGCTACAACAAAACCCTTTTTAATAAATCGTTGCATTGTTGTTTGTATTGTGATTCTTAAGACATGCTCTTAGGAATTTTAAATACTTTTGGAACACCACAATACAATAACGAAATAACATTTAATATTGGATTTGTATTATAAAATACAAACATTCATATGAATATTTTAATGAAATAAAATGTGTCTTGCGTCCGTCTGTCTTTTCTGTGGGCCCCCCAAATAGTTTGAGTATTTAGTTAGCAAAGAATTATTTTGTTTATAAATAGCAGCTTTAGTGGCGATATATGTATAGTGAGAGATTTTTGGTGACAGTATGGCTGATAATGTTACTTTGTTTTTCGTTATATTGTAATGTGTTGTATTTTGTATTGCGTGTCGTGCCAAAATACATGAACTTGTAAGCCAACAACTGCAAAACAATATTACAATACAAAAATCCATTCATATTTTTATGTGTTTATAAGAATGTTTTTATTCAATGTGCAACGATTCCACCAGAATTTGTAATTAATTTATTCTTGTTAAATTTGATTACAAAACAAGAACTAAAAATTCGTAATCAAAGAGTTTTAATTCAACGTAAAAATTATAGTTGTAGATAAAAAGTTATTGTCAAAAAAAAAAAAAAAAAAAAAAAACATTTTTTGTTAGAAATAAAACTAAACTGAAGGAAGTTGTCACCTCCAGAAATTTTCATTGATATTACAGGAACTTAACAAATGCTTGTAGTTACTAACAAAAAAAGTATTTTTAACTGTTTGAGAGTTATCAATTCGTATGTGAATTTTTTGTTCTTTGGAAATTTTTCATTTTATATTTAATCGCAATATACCCTAAAAAAAGCAACAAAAATAAAATCAAGAGGCATTCCTGTGGAAACGTGATTTTGACTTTTAGTATGGGTTTTATTTAATATCTGTAATCGACTTACATTTGAAATGAACGCAGAGTTTGTATTACTACGGCCACTACATCATTAGATGGATAATTATGTCAAATTATAAATTTTGTAACATGAAACGATATTGCCGAATATGCACTTGTCTTTTGACCCGTATTATACAGATAATTGAAATTTATACATCTCGTGTGTTTTTATGGCCACTACTCCGAAGAAGACTAACAAAAGAAAAAGAATTTTAAAATTCACACAAGATTTGTATTGCTGTAGCAGCTATAATCTTTTTTATTTTTAATAAAGCTCGATGACCGGCTGCCCATCTGAGGGATCAAAATTTTTTTTAAGTTTCCGTAACCAAATCATAAAAACGGTAGCTCATTGTTTTCGCTGCAATGCCTGTCTGCTATTAATAACAAGGTCTATATGCGGAACAGTAAGAAATAAAGACTTGAAATTTTCACAGAAATTCTATTATTACGGCCAATTCAAAAAGTAATACCGCAATTATACTACGAATTATTTTTTTCTATTACGTTTATGTCTTTTAAGACGTTAAAGGCAAACAATCAAAATTTATACAGAGTATGCAGTACTTAAAAAACTAAGGATGTCCCAAAGCAGTTAAGTTACATCACTGAAGCGGAGAAAATATTGTGGCGCAGATTTCTTAAAACCCACAGCAAAAAAATAGACATTTCCTTAAAGAGTACTTGCTATATAATGATTTACTTTTGTGATTGCATAATTTTGTTACTTGCTTGCTAAGAACACATAACATTAGTTTGCAAATAATGGAAGTAGTAATTGAACTAGT
The DNA here is from genome assembly GCA_937654795.1 of Cistogaster globosa. Taxonomy (NCBI): domain Eukaryota; kingdom Metazoa; phylum Arthropoda; class Insecta; order Diptera; family Tachinidae; genus Cistogaster; species Cistogaster globosa. The sequence continues at coordinate 61,503,488 of OW569405.1, read as the reverse complement.
TCTTTAAGTTAAAAAAGAATACCTTAAAATACTTAATAAAAATAATTATTATTTCCTGCAATAATAAATGTAATCATTTAATAGTAATTGATTATAAAAGTCTTAAGACTTGTTAATATCACTTGTTTGGTAACCTAGTTGGGAAGTTCTTCCGCCAAAGGTGCTTAATGCTACACTTGATTACGTTGTCTGAAATTTTTGGCTGGATTTATCAACTTTTTAAGTTGAATTTTCGCCTTGGCCACCACGAAGTTTACCTTAAATACTCTTAATTTATATACTGGCGTTAATTGATCTTAAGTGCATAAACTTAGTCTTAGTGCCTGATAAACCGATCTGTGAAAACGGTAAGAAACCTTAATACTTCTTTTAGTCGTATATGATTTCAAAATATTTTGGGTCTAAACAACATGATATATAATTTTAAACATTCATTATTTCAAAAATTAAATAATTCGATATATCTACAAACAAATATGTAGCGTGTGTTTCTGACTCCTTTCTTTTTCCCATGTGAAAATATATACAAAAATTTAAAATCAAAACGTAAGTATTTACAAATTTTTATACTACGTACTTTTAAGAACAAATAAAAAAAGAAAAAAAAAAAAAGACATTGTATGGTATTGAACACAGTTCATGAATACATTTACATATTTGTTTAACATGGTGTCACTCATTTGACTTGGTACATGAGTGTATCGCTTTATATTTTGTTAACATTGACGTAAACACATATTTTATTAGTAATTTATTATTTTAAGTAGCTGTGTTGTATACGTAATTATTGTTACGACTGTACTATTATAAATACTATAGCATATATTATTTCTTTAAAAAAAAATGGGTATTCGAATGTCATTTTCAGGGAGAATAATAATTACAAATTTCTAATGATTTTATTTATTTACCGTTATAAAGCTGGAAAGGTTTTTGTAAATTAAAAGCAATTTAAGTTATTTTTTAAGAAGGCACACATCTACTTAATACTGGTTTCAAAATATTATAAAAATTTAATAGTTTTGCAATTTATAACTTTATCATTGTGCCATATGTCTTGTTATTTATTTTCAACCAATTTATACATTTCTAGGAATATTCATTCGTTCATCTGCAGAAATACGTGTCGATGTGTTCGTATCACTTTGTCCCTTGTCTTCTTGGTTGTGTGAACAAGGTGTGAATTAATTTGCTTTGATTCTTTAACTTTTTGAATCAATAATAAAGCTACTATTTTGAGCAACAAGCGAATCAGAAATTTTTAAAGAAAAGTACACAACGAAATAAATGATTTTTAACTTTTAGGAGTCAATTCTTTGAAATAACAGAAAAACAAGCAAAAAACCCATTGACAGTGGTCTTTCTAAAACATTCGCTGATTTAGTTTTTTTCTTGCTATTAAAAGCTGGCCGTTCGTTGTTTTGTTATTCATACTTTTGGTCGATAACCAAAACATTTTTGAAGATTTATAACTTATTTTAAAGATTCAGAAGCTTGTCTCACTGCTACACATTTGATATATATTTCTTACCAACACTTTAAATTTATGTATTTATAAAAAGATAATAACTTTGTTGAGACTCTAATAATTAAAAATTGAAAGTTCTCTTTTTCTTTTTTTTTAATTTTGTTGTCACTTAATTTTTTAAATTACTTTTTATAAAACTAAATTTAAATAATGATCAAACCTTTATATTTTATATTAGAATCTCTATAGAACTTTTACTTTATTTTTTTTTGATTTTTTCGGAATAAACTTACAGTAAAAATCATTTAATAAATAAATCTTTAGTGGGAGGACATCCGATACGAAACTGTTCAGACCTAACACCTTAATAAGGCATTGTAATAAAAGAGCACTATTTTAGTACTTTGTAACAGGTCTAAGATGAAACCTTAACGAATTTATTCTATACTGAATATTTAGAATTTAAAAAAAAGTATAATATTTGTATGTCAAAATCTTCGCGCGGGCTTTAACGTATATGAATTGACATAAATTAATGCTTGAAATTTTCAATTACTTGTCTTTTTTTAATGTCTACTCATCACCGATCAAAATTCGTTGCTCTTTTCTACATGTCATGGGACAGGAACGTTAATAATAGTTGTAGCAAATTTATCATGCGGTGGTCCCAGAAAAGTTCTAAATATCAAGTGTAACTGCCATAAGACCTTCATATCATTAAATTCACAACTTTTACAGAATATGGTACCTTCAGAACGGCACTTAATACTTGGCAGCCAGTTCTCTGTGGAGATTTTAAAAGTCTAGACCGAAATTAATTTAATTCATTTGTTGTAACACCAAAACTGTATAAAAAAAATTCATAAAAGAATAAATTACACGCAAAGCACAGCGCATATCGTTACAATCAGTATGATACTAAAATCGTTGCATGTCATAACGTCAACGAATATAATGTCCATTAACGTAGCGTCATAACGTCCATGAATATTTTATGCATATTTTATGGTATTCTATGGATTCACTGGATTGCAGAAAATCTTTGACATCATGCCACTTTTGGTTACGACATAAAGTCTACGGACATAATGTCCGAGGACACTATGAGAATTCACCTGCTGAAAAAGCAGCTACAAAGTTGAAAAGAAAAAAAAAATGTGAAAGAATAAAACTAAGTTTGTGGCTCTTTTGAAGGTTGGCAGAGAGCAAGAGCAAATATACATGACGATTTACAGAGAGAACATCGTGGAATTGCGTTGGGTTGTTTGATGTTAATATTGCTCATGGTCTTAGTAACAAAATTGGTTGGTTATAGAGATCCTAAGGCAGATAGATGCTGTCGAAGGTCGCAGCGATCCAGCTACATTCTGTTTGTGTCAAATTTTTTTTTGTTTTTTTTTTTTTTTTGTGAAAAATGGGTGAAAACTTTTGTAGATAATTTTTCTTTTTAAATACTTTTGGAAACTAAAATACAAATGAACTAGTACTGAAATCAATTTAATTCATGTTTTAATATAAAGTCTTTGTGAAAAATTTTGTAAATTATTGTCAAAAAAATTAGGTTAACCAGAAATTCAAAAGAAAATGCATTTGTTTAATTATAAGCGGAACAGTTAAACTGTGCATCAACTATCCGTAGCCAAACTACAGGTGGCATCAGAAAACTTGTCACATCAAAGTAAGCAATGGCTACCATTTTGTTAAAAATACAAGATGCCATATTAATGACATTTAGTAGAAAGAATTATATCGGCCAAATGGCCATTTCGTGATACAATATATATTTGTGCTGGTGTAATAATATTTAGACTTACTTTTTAAAACATCTGGCGTCTAACCGTTGATATCTTCGGCAATGTTTGTTATTTTTTGTGATAAACCGAAACTTAAAAAAAAACCCTCAAAAAATTGTTTGCCGACTATACCTTTTATAGGTGAGGTCCTCTTTACCTTTCTGCACCATAGATGCTAAAAGGCAATTACTAAAATTGGTCGAAGCTGTTTTCAATTTAAATTCGGTGCAAGCTTTCTTAACGTTACTAAAAATCTGTAAAAGCATTGAATGCATCACTTTTTGTTCTATTTTTTTTAATTATTTCACAAAATAACTTGGAATAACTTTTTTTAGAATTACACATTTTCGAAAGCTTATAGCCGACATCCTATTTAGTTTTAAATATTAATAAAAAATACGGTCACCCTGCTCCCACCATTAACGTTTGTTTATTGCCTTTTGATATTTGCAAATATTCAAACAGACAGATATTTTAACTTGGTTAGTTTTATCATACAATCTCATTGTTAAGTTCAACTATTCAACTCAAATTTATTTGTGTTTTTTTTTTTTGTCTTGTCTTCTGGACTGTTTGATTTTAACACCTCAGCAGAGATAAACTGAGGAAAAGAAACCAGAGTTTTGTCTGTCAGTCTTTGATTTGGTGTGTTGACACTTTTTTGTTCTATGCAACTCCTCAAGGACCAGAAAAATAATAAAATGAAGGAAGAAAAAACATGAATTGAATCAATTTCATTCACAAAAATCGGTTTAAATAAGAACTTTGTGCCTTGGATCTTCATTCAACTGAATGAATTTCTAAATTGAATGTCAAACGGAAATTCGTTTTATCATGTTATTTTTTTTTGTTTTTTGTCATTGAAGATTTTTATGGTTGCGATTTTTCTTTTAATTTCTTCTTAGTCTTTTTGTGATTGTTGTGTTGTTGCATTGTTATTTTTATTTGCCAGTGACATTATCTCATCCATGCCTAAGCTCCAGCAATCAAGAACAAGTTGTTGTTGAATGTCTGCCTAAGTAAGTGACTGACGGTATTAGGTTCTCTGTATGAGTATTGGAAACATTGCTGCACGTATTTAGATTACGTTTCTTGTTTTTTGTGTTCCACTTTGTTCTGGCTTTCCTTACAGCCTTTTTCTGATTTCATTTTTTTTCGGTCAGTGTCACAAAAAAATCAAAAAGAGCAAACGAAAATCTATAATTCGACAAAGCTTAGTGAAATGTCATCAAATTCCTGTTTATATTTTCTTTGTTTAGTGAGAGAATTTTTTTACGGTTAAATTTTTTATTTCTTGTTTTTCTATGGCCTTTTAGCTATTACTGCGGTTATGAATATTGTCACAATTAATTGTAAAATTTAATATTAACTATCGAAGGCAATTATTTCGCTGTTGGGATTAACAAATTTTACCATCCTTCCAATTATTAAAAAATTATATTTTTAATTTATAAATGGCTTCTACGGTAGCAAATTAATGTAGAGAACTTGTCAGATATTAACAGGCACCCATAAAAGATAAATTTGATAATTGTAGTTTAAAATTGGAATCAGCGGCATTTCGATTTCGGCATAATAATGTGCAGCAATAGCAGCCCGATGGAGCGTTGAAATCTACCGTGTACTGGCTTTACTTCAAGAAACTGAATTTCTTAGCAAAAGTAACGTTGGTTAAAAAATTACCTCTGGTGATCGATTATCTCAGATTAAATTCTTTCATTTGTAGAACCATTGCTACGCCAAGAGCAAGCAGAATTTCGACCTACTTAATCACATCATTTGAATATAGTAGAAATCAATGATGGCAATTTCCGCGAACAATATAACGATTTTAATAATGTCTAACATAAGATTAGATTTAACTTCTACGTGAATTCTGTTCTTCTTTATGGTTGTACAACATGTAGCTTTAGAGGAAATATCCATAAGATACTTTAAACATTCGAAAATAGATGCTCTTGTCAAGTTCTAATAACTCCTTGCATTGTTTGCATTTTTTGAGATGGAAATTAAGTGCAAATAGTACAGGGATAGGACATAAATATATTATGCGCAGACCATCTAATGACACTTAAATAGAATACTCAAGTTTATCGCTGACCCCGCAACGGCGGGATAAGCATGATTAAAAGTAAACGAAACAATAAAATAAGAAAACCAAACAACATCTCTGGTTAGATATCGTGTGAAATGGAGAGAAATTTAGAAGAGATATACTAACATTCATTATTTTTATGTCTTTGCGAGAATTGTTCCCACGACATCTTGATCTATAAACATGCGCTTTAACAAACCCACATAGTGATCCACGTGTGAACACTGTGTTACTGGAACTACTCAATATATTGTTTAGACAACGATTCACGCAACGATCCAGGTCACCATAAGCTACTGAGTCTTCGGCAAAAATCGAACTCACGGCCTCCTGTTTTATCGACGTTAAACTCATAATAAAACAGTTTTTGCTTATTTTTTAATAAATTAATTAATTCACACACAATTAAGCGAGTATTTATGTTAATAAAAAAATCAAAAGCAAAAATGTTTACACCCAAAATTTTCCTGGTCCGTAGTATCCTTTATAGAAAATAGTTTTTAATTCATTGAATTAAAGAATATCACATTTTTCGCAACGAAAAAACTTTCTGCTCAAAGTTTCAAATACAAAGTTTTTTTAATGGAAATAATATGTCACCAAATCTTCAGTGTCATTTATTAACGAAAAAAATTGAAACAACAAATCGCCACCAAAGAATTAACAACGCAAAAAAGCAGTTGTTGTTATTTTGTTCTTATTATCAAAAACAAAAAATCTTTAAAAAAAAATATTTTACCTACCGCACTTTTTTAATACAAAAATGTATACAAATGCGACATTATGAACAACTTGCAATCGAATACGATTGATCTTTATTTTGCTCCAAGCATTCTGCAATACAAAGCATGAAACAACAAAACACTCGTAACAACATTCACAGGCAACAACAGTAGTTAAAAGTAGCATTGTATAGACGGACGGACACACACGCGAGCAGGCAGACAAACGTAAGGACGTTACTATTCGTACAAGTGTCAATGAATTTTTGTTTGTAGGAAGTAAGCCTTTGTGTCCTCCTTGCTATAAAAAAAATGCAACATTTATGCTGCTTGTTGGTTTTTTTCCTTGTTAAGATTATTATTAATTTTTGGCTTGAGACTTCTATGTATAACCCACCGTCAACATTTATAACGTTGTAAAAAGTAGCAATAAGTGTGAATCGAAGCTACCACCTTGCCTTGATTCACACTTGGAATAACAAAAAAAAAAAAAAAAAAAAAACAAAATAATGATAAACAATCGCGACCGGATGTACCAAATCAGATTTTGTATAAACGTACTCAGTTGAATTGTACGCTTTTGTTTAAACGCCTAAATGTGCTATTTTTTTTAATGCCTGAGATGACTAAGCTTTTTACTTTGTATTTTTTTTAGAAAGAATAAATTCATTGGAGCAAATTTTATTTTTCTTAGCAGACTATATTCGGGATTTCGAGAATTATATTGTATATGGTCATCCAAAAACACAAGACTCGTAACGACAACCAAATTTGTTGCCAATCGATTTTTGTCGGTCACTCGCAATCATTTTATAACGTGGTTCGAGAAAGACGACAGGCAAGAGAAAATGTTATTGCGAATTACAGCAGACAACTTAATTTTTTCATAATAACTTCTTCAAATTTCTTTCACTTTCTATTTATTATTTTTAGTTTGCATGTTTCAATTTTTACTAATTTTAAACTCACGTTTCAATAATATGGGGTTATAAAATCATTATAAAAACCGATTTTGTTGTCAATCGAATTTTGTCGGTTGTGCATATTATTAGTAAATCAATTGTGATAAATGAATGAATGTGGTACTCGCAATAGAATAAATAAGGTAATATATTCATATTTACATTTATTAAAAAATAACAGGAATAAGGTTTCTAAAAATAAAACTCATACAATTTAAGCCAGCTTTATCTCTCCTTCTTCCTATTGCTACCCAAGTTCATGCTTCCCTTTAATTTTCCATTCAGTTCGAAAACACACAATGTGTTGCCAAGCTTATTAAATAAAATCTATTTTCTTTTTCAAATGCCCTTTTAAAGAAATTTTGATCACACACTCTTATTAAATATTTGCGTTTGCTTTTAATACACAAGGTTTATTTTTATTATGTAAATCGTTTTTTGAAAAAGTAACACAATCGATATTTATGATTCTAAACTCCATTATCTGTGTTGAATTGGATCAGTTGCATTCCTCAATTGGCAGAATAGGTTTTAGTAGACACAAATCGGTGCGTTAAACTTGATAACAGTTATTGCGACCAGCTTTTTATTAAATATCATTTGTTAGTTGCACCTACTAAAGGTCTTTTAGGAGTAAATTTAATTAAATTTATATTTTTCTTTATTGTATATCAATAAATACAACATTTAATTAAAAAAAAAACAATTAAATAAATATTTGTATCTGTTAAAAACTTATAGAATTTCAATCTGAAAAATTTGTAAAGACTTTTTGTGTTCTTAATATAAAGAATATATTTAATCAATAATAATTATATTATTAGCAATTTAATTTTTAATATTTTAACCGATTTTTTAATCAGTTTTTTTTGATGTAAGTTGTGTCATATCAATTTTGATTCTAGAACGAAATACATACATATCTATCTAACGAATGCTTTTTATTCTTAATAGTCGTCTTTCGAATAAAGTAATAAAGAACGTTATCTTATTTTTAAATTCATATAAGAAATTCGACAAAAATGATTATGCCGTTTCACTGTGATTGACCAACAAACAACCAAATCAAAACATATAAACTTATGCATACATTTACAATAGCTTATGTTTGTTGTGGGTAATTTGCCTTGAAAAATTTCTTATATGTAAGTAAAATTTTGTTTTATATGCTTCAAAGATATAAACATATAATCGACACTTAAATTAACCCGTTGAATGTGTAGCCAGCAGTATAAGAACTTTATTTGTAATCATTCATAATTTCTGGGTGATTAGTCCACATTTTTATCCAGATTTATTTTAATATTTTATATTGAATGAAATTTATGTGTTAATAAAACTCAGTTAAAATAATACTAACTGTCCACAATCATACATAGGAAAATTTTATATTAAATTGAAATTTATATATTAAACTATAAAAGAGGAGCTTGTGAATTGAGCCAGTATTTTATAACATTTTATAAATTAGAAATAAAATATTAACACAAGTTTTACATAGCTGTCATTCGCGTAAGGCAATTTAAGCATGCAAATTTTCCGGTATTCCTCAGATTATAAAAATGTACACACAGTCAACAAAACCAAATGCAAATGGTCGGACCTTTCACTTTTAATAAGCTATAAGCATTTAACAATTCCAAATACGTGTCGTTTCTTTCAAAATTCAAGTTCTGGGCTCAGAAAATCATACTTGTCCTAAGGTCAAATGTGACTTTTAAAATTGCAAGCTGCATTTTATCTATCGAGCAACGAAACGATCTTGGGATTGTATAAGTTTGTTTTTATTAATTATTATTTTATCATCGTGATTTCTGAAATTAGATAGATGGGAAGAGTGCTGATGACGAATGTTGTGATCTAGAAAATACTGCTTTTAATTCTGCTAGTGTCTAATTTGATCTGATTTCTTTAAAAATTAAAACTAGTTAGACTGTCCAAAACGGTTCAACAGTTTGAACATCATACTTCTTATTATACCAAACAAAGTATTGGAAATTCAATCTAATTTTCAAGTGCTAGTAAAAAGATACGGTCATAAAGGTCAAATTACCTCAATTATATGAAAACCCTTTAATTTCTTAATTCAAATTGTGATCTTGTTGTTAAAGCAGACTTAACAATACATGTTCCTTGTAAATTTCAAGCGTCTGTCTACAACTGTGTAAAAGTATGACCATATACATTAAATTCATTGAACTGTTGGGGCACCCTTTAATTTATAATTTTGAATATTTATGAAAGTTACTATAACGTTCATAGCAATCGATATTCTGTCCAAATTTTTTTGCCATAACAGTTTAAAAGATATGCCCATATAGGTTAATTTACGTCACCTATGGAGACACCTTTTAAATTTTAGATTTATTTTTGTATTCCTTTTTGCCATTGGGAGCCATAGTGATACTCAGTTTTTTTTAGTTTTAAACTGGTGCCCCTTACGGAACAGAATACACGTAAAAAAATGTATGTTGTATGGGCACACCCTTTAATTTTTACGATTACTGTGTTTAAAACGGTACCAATCTGTAAGTATTATCTTCAACAAAAAGAGAAAATTTTTAGTTCGACTTAGAAATGACTGAGTTATGGAGGCACATATATAAACAAGCAACATTCTGTCTTTTTTTTAAATCTATTAAAAAAATCCCCATCACGGCTAGAAAAAATGAGGATCTGTTTAACTGTAATATGTAGTGTAGTAGAATGTTGCCTTAAAAATTAAATCGCTTCTACTAAATATTAAAAAGAAAAGAACTGTTAACGTATAAGCGGTAAAACTTAGCAATAATCATATTAGTTTTATATAATTCACACTTGTAATGTTTAATTACTTTGTAGCAATTGTTAGACAATCAAATCAAATTAAAAGTAAATTGTGACCTCAAACTCATTGGCGTATGAACGCGTTATAAGCTTGAAAAAAAAGTATACACAAAACTGAAATGAATAAATAAATACTGTGTGTAAATAAATTTTAATGCAGAAATTTTAACAAAAGCAAGAAACATATGTTAATAGTTTTAACATTAACATAAACAAGTTCCAACAAGTTAAGGGTCTCTTCCATCTGTCTGTACTGGCAGTCGTTTAAAACAATGTTTAATTTATGAGCCGCTTTACAAAATAAAATTTTAATTTGCTTCTAATATTGAATAAGAAGGCAAATAATGGGTGTCAGCGTAATAAAGCAAATTACAAAATTGCAAATAATACAATCCATGATTCTTGATATTTTGCTTGTTATTACAATTTACATTTGTTGTAATTGTTGTGTTCTATTTTTTTAATTAAGACAATACAAATATTTTAATGAGTTTGAAAGCACAAACTCGCTGTGCATTAGTGTGACATTAATTAAATGATATTTTTCTAAATAAATATTTTTAACAATTGAAATTAATTTATTTCAAAAGTATGTAGACGCAATAGATAATGTGGGTGAACTATTTAACTGTAAATACTCTTAAGTACGAGGAAGATCTTAAAAGTATATATGCTGTCATAAAGATGCGGAAATCGTCAATCTCGTCTTAAACAAAAGATCGGATTACGTCAAGTTCATTTTAAATATGTATATAAAAAACTAAATGTGTTTGCTTGTTTGCCATAGCTTTCCATAGCTGCCTGCAGCAGTGTGCCGAACTTTCTGGAATTTTCACTGTTTGTTGTTGAGATGTGCGGTTGCTAAACTAAGGAACTTATTTTCTAATTTTTCAGGTGGACGTGGCACCTGAAAAATTACTTGGTAACTGTAATACGTAGCACCATAATATTTTGTTCGAATAAATCTATTATTAGTGTAATGTACAAAAAAAAATGGCTGAATTGGAAGAGTGTTTAGAACAATCGAAATTACAGCAATCTTTCGCAGAGAAAAAACTAATTTTATATATAGACATTACGTTGATATTTTTGGATTAAATTTTAGTCTCAATGAAAATATTTTCTTGAAGTGCTGCAACTCCTATATTTTTATGTGAACAAAAAAAGATTTGAAAAAAAAAGGAAAGAAGCAAAAGCATAAATTTTTGCAAAATAATTAAACTAGACTGTTTTAGATTTATTTCTATATCTAAGGTTTTACTTCTATTTTAGAACGGTCTGATATCGTTTCTGTAACTATTTATACAATTAAGAGTTGCTTGCTAAGACTAGTTTCGTTCGGCAGTCATTCTGTGTAACACAGCATTAAGGCTAACGGAGTGTTCAAGAAATTTTTTCTCAACTTGCTTGAATTTCTCACTGTAAGCCGTATAATTCGGTCACCTCCCTCATATATATATGCAAGTCTATTTTAAATTGCATTTTTAGAGCAAAATTAATGGTAAATTCATAGAAAACACAGTCTTTACTGCAGCCGTTGCAAGCAATTTGGCAATTCTTGACAACGTTTAATGATTTATTAGAGTTACATACGCAGACAACAAAAATTAAATGAAATGTGCTTTAAGCAGATTGAAAAACATGTACCAAATTAAAAAAAAATTTTAATGCTGCTTAAATAGTAGAGTGTTGAGTCTCACGTTTAAATTACAACAGTAATTAATTTTTGATATGAGATGAAAAACTAAATACATTAATTAAGGACAAAACATAACTGGGACTTGACACAGTGTCAGGAAAAGAATGGAAAGAATTAATGCTTTGTACAGCAATTTACAAAGCTTTAGTATGGTTAGGATGCGCACGCATTGCTCCTTTTCACCAAAATCTGAACAGTGCGTTTGTGGAATGTGAGCTTGAATCATTGTTTGCAAAAAGAAAATTAAACTTGAAGTTTAACCAATAGACTTGTGCAACATTTAAAAAACATTTAATTTTGGGAAGTTTATAATAATCATTCTCCGAAATCAGTAACACTGTCTTATAAATTAAATAGAAAAGTTTAATTCTGCAACCTACTTAATGTTGGCGCTTTAAATTGAAGCTGATATTGCAACAGTAAAACGTGCAAATCACTTTAGAATGCACTTCTCTTTCAGTTACAAAATTTAACAAATACCTCTACTATGACAATTGTTGTTTATAGTTCTGTGATTTCTGTTAACATGTTCACCTTCTTTTGCTAAAATTTTTTTATTTTAATTGTTTTATTTTTTTCTATTTATAAAATTTATATTAAATAAATAATCAAATAACGGCTTTCTTTATCAGTTTACTGTTGTTAAAGTTTCTTTTTTTAATAAATGCCACCTACAGTTTGCCAGAGTAAACATTTGTTTTTTATCTACGAAAAATTTAACTAATTGTTAAACAGACATTTAAGTTCGATTTGTAATGAAGTCAAACATGCGACAAAATTAATTTCATTTCACAATCAACATAATTTGAAGAAGGAAAAAAAACTAAAACAAAGAAAAGCAAAAAAAAATGTTTTTATTTATAAATGATTTGAACAGCGCACCTTGTTCGCTTGTCTATTAAACTTAGTGAATATTTTAAGATAGTGACAAAAAAAGGGGAAAGGAAGGAGTGCATGAATTAGTTTAAATACATGATTGCTGTTATACATATTCTGATGTAGTTTAATATTGTAAAAAAAATATAGTTAAACTTTATAGAGGGTATCCAAAAAAATCAAGGTTTTTTTTTTAATTAGGACCAGCACTCAGGGGATGACCCCTACTTATGCAATGCATTGTGCCAGAACTACTTAATTAGATTGTGGGATGGGGGATAGAGGGAGTAGTACTTGTGGACATTTGATTTGAATCTTTGCACATTGAAAGTGGTAGGAAAGACCTCTGCAGGGAGTTTATTCCACATACGAACTGTTCGGCTAAAAAAAAATTTTTTTCTGTAATGCCTTGTGCGATTCACTGGCCAATCGACCACAAAGAAATGCGCTCTTGATGCAGATTGCGTTACGTGTATGAAATTGAGGTTTTCAGGAACGAGTTCCCAGATTTCATAAGAGCACATTTCGTTGTAGTAACGATAAAACAGTGAAACACTCCCCACATTGCGTCAATGCTCCAGTGAGTCAATAGAGCGGGATACCCTACTATCACCGATGAGCTTTTTTGCTCTCTCTTGTACGCGGTCGAGTAACTCCAAAATAGACTTTGAAGCACCGGCCCATACATGAGAGTTGTATTCCATTTTCGGTCTGATAAGGGTGACATAGATAGTAAGGAGATCAGATGCAGCTTTATTTTGTTGATGATGTTGTTATCATAATTAAAGCAATTCGGCAGCTGATACTTTAAATATTTTAGAAATTGTATTTTACGAGAAAAAAATATTTAATATATTTATTTAAATATATTTAAAATAATGAAAATTAACTTCAACTATTCGTTATTCTTTCCAGCTAAAGAAGATAATTTCCTATTTTATCTTCACGTACTTCATATATGTGGCGTTTGAGGTTCAGAGATAGCAGCCTGTAAAAGATAAACAGACAGTGTAGCGTTGTTAACCTTTGGGTTCGCCAACCTTAAATATATATTTTTATATATTTATTATATTTTTTTAAAATAACATTTACTTACCGGTGTGGTTATTCGTTAGTGCTATGACGCCTTCAAAATCCGATTTAATGGTTCTGAACACATTACTTCTTCTACATTTAACACATTTGGTAAAACAATAATTGGTCTATATGATTTTACCTTTGTGCAATTTTTTCTTGGCCAAGGTTTAATAACTATCAATAAAAACTTCCATCACTCAGAGAAGTATGACATTAAAAATAAAAACAATTATTTCGACTGCAAATTAAATTACGTGCTTTAACAATGCCGCAGCTTTTTTTACAATTGTGTTAGCACCTTTTAACATTTTAATTAGTAAATTCAAGCGTGAGTGGGATATCCTTGATTTCCACTGTTTCACCATTTTACATAGAAGAAATCAACAGAATAACAAAAATACAATTTGGATTTTTGTTTTCGGATAAGCTAAGACTAAACATATTCCATTAGTAGCTTCAGAAAGATCATAAGAAAAACTTTTCTTGAAAAATTTAAATTATTTAAGAAGTAATTAATAACTTTTTTTTAACAACAGAATAAGAATTCTATTATATGCTCAATGGAAATTGATACAGCATAAAGTCAATCAAAAATTTTTTTATATGTTGGTCTGTGATATAATTCTATGATATCGAAATAGTATTAATAAATTTTTTGTTTATTTAAAAGTTTCCCATTTTGGTTTCTTTAATTATTAAATTATTTTAATAAAGAATAAATGAATGTGTTGATTTGCAGAGAGAATAATGACGAAAAGCATTGGGTTGGGTGGGAAAAGCTTTTGTTTGCATGTGATGATGATGATATTTCTAATCTACACAACCCAAAGAATATATAAGAATGCAGATGGAGTATGTAGCGATTAAGAAAACGTTACATTAAATTCTGCTGGTATCTAATTTTTCTGTTGTCTTTGGTAAACGTGATTTTTTTCTTGAAAAAAATATTTGAAATAAAAATGAACTTAAGCCATCATTCTGAAGGTAATGATTTACGTCTAAGCGTGTGGCGTGTCGGTACTAGATGAAAACTAGCAGCGAAACTAATTTAAAGAAATTCTTGGTTTTAATATAATTAATACGATGTGCACATTTTTCGAGAAAGATTTGGTTTTTTTGACTATCAGGTTTTTGACTATCAGGCTTAGACTCAAAGTGAGGCTTTATAATGCTTAAAAAAACGTATGTCTGCTTAACTGTTAAAGATTTATTTTCTTCATCGTGTAAAGTGCAACAATGTGTAATTAACAATAAAATCAATTTAAACTAAATTGACGTAATTCGATAAATGAAATCAGAAGTTATAAACCAGTTTTTATTAAAAAAAAGGTTGTTTTTTCTTCGAGAACAAAAATACACTTTTTAAATCAAAGCAGCAGAAAGATCCAAAAGCAATGAGTAACAACTTTTTGTACCGTTAAATAATGTTATAACTAAAAAAAAATTATTCTTAAAAACTTACTAAAAATTAAAGGATTCCACTAAACACAATATTGTATTTATTATAAATCGTCATTCGCATCGGGAAAGACAGAATAAGCGTTTGTAAAAATGGGTTTAAGCTTTTCGGATCAAATATTTGACTAATCTGACCTGATCTTAATACCTGTAGTTTCAAGACGTAGTTAGTTATAAGTTGGCTAACTTAATAGATTAAAATTATTCAAAAAATTTTTAACTTCTCTAAGCAATACTTAAATAAAATTTTTACAAGAAATATCTAAAAAAGGAAAATATTGAATGTAAATTTCCTGTTTGATAAATTAGCCTACTGATTTGCAAGGCTTAATGGTTAAATATACTTTAGCTAAAACACACACACTCACATTATGCATTAAACATTTTCTTAGTTGTATTCTTTCTAAAAAGAATGCTCAAGCAAATATGATTGATTCTTACTAAATAAATATACACAATTTTTTTTCTTTTGATGTTTTGTATTATCTGTTTTGGCTATTCTACGTGTAGACATGAATTTAAGTGTAAGTAAGTCAACTTAGCATGACTAAATACATTTATGCTTATGTATAAAACTAAAAAACATTTTATTAAAATGAAATTTAATTAATTTTTACTATTTTCCATAAATTAAACTTTTGAATAGCCCCCATAAAACTGATTAAAATGGCGTATAATTTGTTCAAGTGTAAAAAGCCGATTACAGATAATTTTCATTGATATGCATGATTGCACCTGAAAATGACAATAATGTACCGATGCATTATTTGGTACAATTTAATGCAGTTATCAGTTCTATATTATATATAGATAACTTAGTAACTTAGGTAACTTTCTTTTATAAAATTTTAATTTCTTTATGCCAAAGTTTTTTTGTTTTAAGAAAATAGGTTTATTAGAAGGAGATGTCAGCACCTCAGCATGCAAAAATAGGTAGCGAGATACTTTTATACTTAAAACTCCTGATACTATAACAGCTCATTAAATCTAAAATCTACAAGCTACTCTAAGTAAGCTCCTAAGTTTTCTCGTAATAAATAATTTGATGTCTTCCAATTCAATACTTTCGTTAAAATTCAATTCCTTTTCAATATATTTTATCATTTATTACACACTTTTTCTTTTTGTGTACTATAATTTAAAACGAAATTACTTTATTAAAAAAATGTTTATTATTTGTTAATAATAAAAATGTAAAGTTATTCTGTCATAACAACACTTATTATGCCATTAGCAATATAACGCCTTAAATAATTGGTGTGGACTTTGACGATATAATTGCTGGTTTAGCCCAGCGATTGTCTTCATATATTTAATGATATATTTATTATTTAAATAATTGAATGTAATTGAACCAAATCGATTAATAGCAATTTTCTTGTTCTTCCGCTCATTAACTGATTTAATTATTAAAAAATGCTATACAACTTTAAATATATAAATGTTTTGACTACAGATGTAAGTGATTAAATACGGTGTTTATTTTAAATGTGATAATTTATATTAATTTAAAACAAGATTGTTTTGCAATTATTTTTTTATTTAACATATTTTCAGTAACGCTAGTTATCTTCATCATGGCTGTATTAAAAATAATTGTTTTGTTTTTAGTTTTTTTAGGAAACTAATTATAACATTTATATAGATATTTGACTAAAAGCCAAGCTGCTTTTGAAGGTAATAGTGTTTTGCTGTTTTTTATATAAAAACACTTACTGGCAAAAACGGTTTGTATTGTCAATACTTTTATTGGCTGTTATTATGATTGGTAAGGTTCACTTCTATAAAAAGAGGTTGGAAGATACAGGTTAAGAAATGTGTTACAACAGACATAAACAAGAGAAAATGTAGTGCTTTTTGAAAGCAGTTAGAAGAAGTCTTGTTTATAAAGGTGCGAATCCAAGTGAAAAGCTGTTATTTTTTCCTTCTGAAAAAATACCAAGTATAGAAAGTTATAAACCTTTCTTTAACACTTTTGCTGCTCTAATATTTTTGTATATATAAAACGATTGATGTTAAATAAATTAGTCTGATTTCATAGTTTAAACAAAAAAATAGTATTTTCAATTAAACAGAGCATTTTACAGGCAAACCTAAATAAGCGCGTAAAGTGCAAAGCAATCTAGAATAAAGTTTCCGCTCTGAAAGGTCGTTCCAAAATAAGAGCGTTTGTTTTGTATCTTAAACAGTAATGTTAACTCATTTTATCTTATAAAAAAGTAACTAAACTGCTGGCCTAAAAATAACTAAATTGTCATTACTTTCAAATAATAAAAAATACAGCAAAAAGCCAAAAATGCAGCCAATAATTCTTTGTACTTCTTCTTTTATGTTTAGGCAATTTTAGGATAAACATATTTTTTTACATCTCTTTTAAACATTTCTTTTAAAATTAAAGGGTCTAATTCCATTTGCAATTAATGCACTCTAAACTAATTAAAAACAGTACGCTCTGTATCAGATATGTAAACAAATTAAGTGATTCATTCCGAAATTTGGAAACTGGGGATCTTTTAAGAACTTTAAAATATTTAAGGAACTTTTTATTGATTTGTATTATATCTTACTCTACGCAAGTTGGTAATCATTTATATTCATTTATTTATTTGTCTAAACGTTTTAAACATGGGAACAAACAATATTGTAAATGGAATCAACGCACTAAGGCTTGAATTCAGTACTTGCCTTTAGATGCAATTGATTAGGGTTATCATCTAAAGAAAAAGAGATTTAAAATCTGTGACGTTATTTATCGATGTTAAAATATTAATTGAAACAAATGTTAAAACGTTTCCCATTACCGATTCTTTTAAAGAGAAGAAGCACTTCTGGAAACAATGCCTATTTAATTAGTGTAACCAACCGTTCTACATTCTTTAAGAAAGGTATAGAGGAGAGAAAAGACAGGTGGTGAAAATATAGCCATTTAATTAATTCTTTTACTACCGACGAGGGAGGCTGCGTGCTGTATTATTAAATTCTGAATTCTGAATATGTACTTTAGATTAGAGCGAGCAATAACCAAAATAAATCAGAGATCACTATTTTATAAAAGCTTAAATAAATATAATAAATTACCAATTTATCTTAAAGATGAAGGAAACATTAATAGTTTTAGAAGAGAAATTTTAAAATATTAAAGAATAATTTAATCTTGACAGCTAAACACATAAAACTTTTTTTGTAAGTAATCAAAAGTATGTAAAATGCTACTAAATAAATCAATCAACGTATTTATACCATAAAACAAACAAAAATGTTTTTTTTTATTTTTTGATTGCCGCAGAGTTTGAACCCTGGCCAACAAATTTTGTCGTCAACGTGCTTACTACGATGACCATAGCAGCCTACTACCGACTGGTAAATTTTTGATTCTATATCAATTTCTTAATTACAATACAAAATAAAGGCGCAGAATTTAGATGTTAATCACTGTTTAAAGTGATCCATCACCTTATTTTGCTGATGTGTTTTTAGTCAAATTAAGAGCTAAATAAGAGTTTCAGAAAAAATACGGTTTTGTGTTAAACTAAAATGTGGGTCGGTCGTAGCGCTACCATATGTCAAGTTTTCTCTTGTTGTAAAAATTTTTATGCCAAGTAATTTTAAATTTATTGGTTAAAAGAACAATTTTCTGAAAGACTACAAAGTTTTGTCAAGTTTTTTGCTTTATCCTAAGAATAACCATCCCATGTTTTGCAAGAGCGAATTGTTTTTGAAGCATGAACAAACTTACTTGTTACTTACTTGAACAAATAATAAATAAAATTATTTGCTTAAAAAAAAGCAACTACCTTTTTCATGCTTTTTAACAGGTTAACTGTCCACAGCCAATATATGGGCTACTTGCAGAAAGCACCAGCATTGCACAGTCAGTATGTGAGATGTTTGCGTATGCAATTTGAAACAGTTTTAGAATTGTAGACATGTAAAGAACATACTTTCCACATAACTATTTACTTTTATGATTGCCAAATTTTGTTACTCGCTTACAAAACACATTACATTAGTCCGCAAATAAAGGAAGTAGAAAACAAAAAAAAAAAAAAAAATACTTAAAATGCGTACTTATGATTAGTATTATTTCCTGCAATAAAAAACGTAATCAATTCTCAGTAATTGATATTAAAAGTCTCATGACTTGTTAAAATCATTAGCTCGGTAATCCAGTTGAGAAGTCCTTTCGCCAAAAATGCTTAATTCCACACTCGATATCATTTTTTGAAAGTTTTTGCTGGGTTATTTGATTTGACTTCACAAGACAGTTCATAAAGAAAAAAAATATCCTCGGATATGGGGAAACTATCGAAGTTTTGACATGAGCCAAAAATTCTTGATTGGTAAAAAGAACTAAAAAAATGATGAAAAATAAGATGTTTAATTAATAAGTAGATATTTACTGTGAAAAATGTTTATGATATTTTTGAAAACAGTATGGGCATTTGGTTAATGCAAATATTGGAGATTTGCGCTACTTTTTTTGCCTTAAATCTGTAATCCTTGTAGCAGCCTAACATGTACGTCTCTTTCCAGTTTTGCAAGGATATGTTGCTGGGAGAGATTTGGCGGAACATCTTTTTGTGAGATACTTGTGGATGAGCCACTCTGCGGCTCCAACAGTACGGGCACCTGCATGCCTAAAAAGTTTTTCACAATTTCTGTTTTTGCCTACAGAGGATTATGTTTATTTTGCTGGTTCAACTTATTATACAAATACAATGCATTCACTCCAAAAAGAATATCGACAAAAATTTTATATGCCATGTCAAACTCTTGCGTATCGGGGAATAGTAGCTTGCTAATTACTTTTTTTCGATCGTTGCATTCCAGTATCGCGATAAGCTTCTTATATGGATTTCACCCCTCAAAAAACGTTTCTTTATTTCTATGGCATGTTAATATCATAAGGACATCTCTTTTATGCTTTCATTTTTGAGCAGTGACATGATTTTTTTAAGCAGCAATATTCTGTCTTTTCCTCAGTTTCTTGCATGTTACCAATAAAGGCAAGTCTTTTCGGTTTTTTCTCAAAGTCTCTAAGAGATCTGTTTTGCGTTTAAGCAGGTAGTTCGCTAATGGTAAGCTTGTGTACCAATTATCTGCAATAATTATTCTTCTATGGTCAAAAATTCCTCACATAGGTTGACAATAACACTTCCAGGTTTATCTAAGTTTTCCATTTAAGAATCCTTGCCGCTGTAAACTTTATACATCCACACATATCCATCATCAGTTGCTGCCTTGTAAATCTTTATCCCGTATTTATGTGTTTTCTGACGAATCAGTAGACGGCCATTGAACCATTGACTCATCTTCAACTACGCAGTTTTACGCTGTAAGAAGTTTTCTACAGTTATTCATAACGACATTTATAACTGGTGAGATCTTGTACAAACGGTCATTGATATCTCTTTCAGCTGTGTTGTCAACAAAATGCAAGCAACGCAATATGGCAATAAATCAGTTATATGACATATTTATGTTATGGATCCAGTAACATTCTACATTGGAAAATTCTGTTATACCAGCAAGCAAGTAAATGTTCAAAAACTTTTCCATATCTTCCTTATTTACTGGAGTTATACAACCTGCTGGCTTCTTGCCTAAAACTTGTTCAACGTATATTTTGTTTTGTTTTATCATCAAATCTAATATATTTTCATCAACTAGAAGGCTAAGTGTAGTAAATAAATCTGCATCCCTTATGTTTTCTTATCGAAAGTCTAAGTCTCATAATCCCATCCATTTCGCTCATCATTTTTTTTTCCATTTCGCTATATGCTGTTGGGTTCTACCGGAATCGAAATTAAGTGCCAAAGCTTATAATGAATCATGAGGAAAAATTCAGAATCTGCCCCTTTGTCGTCACTATTAAAATTTAACTCATTTGATTCTTCTTCGCCCGATGAATTTGAGTCTGTAACTTCAAAATCACTCTCTTCCAGAATTCTTTTTAGTTCTTCCACCGTTGCGCCTATTTTGCACAACAGAAAAAACATTCGGTACATCTCAGTGACAATCGTGACAGTCAACCCGTTAAGATTTTGTCACTTTTGCAAAATATTTGAAAAAAAATATTTTTAATAGGATGAAGTTTTGCAGAAAATATATGGTAACACTGGTCAGTACAGAGGTGTTCAGCTTTAATTTTTTGTAGTTTGTAACAATAAAAGAAACATTATAAGAATATATTATAACAAAAATAGGTTGATTACCCTTACAGAACTTAAACAAAGATATGTTTTTTAAACAACAATAACAACACACAACACGAAAATTCTACTTTAGTTTTCTAAACTAACTGTGGCAATCAGTTTTTCTTAGTTATTTTTGCAGCAAGGGTATAAAAAACGTGCTGACATAATGTTCACATTAAAACTAGACTTTTACATCGCCTATATACCGAAATGGCAGTTAGAAACGCCATGGTAATATTAAATC
This sequence comes from Cistogaster globosa, assembly GCA_937654795.1. Taxonomy (NCBI): domain Eukaryota; kingdom Metazoa; phylum Arthropoda; class Insecta; order Diptera; family Tachinidae; genus Cistogaster; species Cistogaster globosa. The sequence goes on along the minus strand of OW569405.1, from coordinate 61,482,071 downwards.
AAACGCTTTAAAAAGAAGATGCTTTTTGGTGTAGACTTAACAATTGTTTAACAGTGCAGTCAACAGTCAACAAAATTGGACAGAGCTGGGTAAATTTAAAGACAATTAAACGTATTCTATAATTACATAAAATTTAATTTTTAAGATATCGGCCTTGAAAATAAAAATCAAAAGTGTACAAAACAAAATTATTTTAATTTCTAAACGATATAAGAGCTTTATTCCCTCTGAAATATCACACGTTTGTTTATGCGCTTATTAAATTAAAAACTTTTTAGGAATTATCTTTTAAAGAAAGCGTTTACTGACAAACTTCCTTCAATACATTTCCAGCAGCCTCAGGCCCACAAAGCTGCACAGCCAAAAACAAAACAAGTAACTTAGTGTTCAACGAAACATCAAAAAAGCTGTATGAAAACTTGAATATTTGATCGGAAATTGTGTGAGTTTAACAGAAGAGCAATTTGCTCTTTGAACACAGCTTGTGTGGTTTTTCATCTCTTATCTTTTATTGACTTTGCACATTATTTTCTTTATTTTTGGTTTATTATTTTATTTAATATAATTATAGTTTGAAAAGATTGTATACAGCACACAATAAAATACAACCTGTTGAAACTATTTGTAGAAAATTACTTTTTAAGTTATTTTAAATTAAATATTTTACAACGCAATTGATTTCATTTAATTTTTATGATGCCCCTATAAACTGAAAATAAGAAATAAGAGCTCAAAATACAAGCGAAACCCATTTAAAAACATGTAAAAAAGTGTTTCACATTTATATGGTTTTATAGCATAATTGCTATAATTAACATTTTTCTGTTTTAATCGCTTTTGCCTAACCTGACAGGAATACATCAATGCCTAAAAAAACGAACTATGGTTCCATAAAAATTGTGAAAGAAAACTTTATTTCTTAAGAAGTCAAACAATGTTAAACAATGTAAGAGCTTTAATGGAGTTAAGGGTTTAAAAAGGTTTGGAATTGTTGGGCCCTGCAAAATTTAGTTTCATATTTCAACAAAGGTAAGGAAGTGGCAAAAAGCAGTGAAAAGTCCTTTTGCAAAATTTCTTCAAGATGGAGTAAATCTGGATTTCTGGAAATAGATACCATCGCAAATTCAAATTTTCTAGCAGAATGTAAGAAATACTTTCTTCCAATTCTTGTATCTGAACTTGATCTTAGAACTTGCAGCGACTGGGGGATAAAATTAGTACTATCGATTTAGATTTGATTAGAATTAAAATAACTTTGGAAAATTAAATTCTTGCTAGTATTGAACCTTGCCACAAAAAGTCCTTTTCGTTTATTAAATCTGCTTCTTAATCTAAATTAAAAATTTATACCAATTATAGTGCCTAAGTCCATAGATGCATTAAGAAAGCTGCTAGGTTTTTCTCTTGTTCGTTTGTTATTATTACATTAGTCACTTTTATACCGCAATTTTTTTAAGAGAAAAAATACGTTTTAACTAAATCATTTTTATAAGACGGGTTATTACCTTCATGCCCTGAATTTTTTTTGTTAGCATGAAAAATTTATTTTAAAAACCCAGACCCTTTTGGGAAAAGGGAGCAAAAATGCTATTTTTTAAATTTATATTTTTATGAAATATGATACTAATACAAAACTTGTGTCTATTTTAAAAACGTTTAGCCCGATTGGTCTGAAACTAAAAAAGATGCGAAACTAATTTGAGCAAGCCTTTCCAGATGATTTTAAGGAACCTTTTGATTTAAAACTGAAACAAATCTGATGAAAAATGACTTCCTGGCCGTTTTTAAATCAAACTTATTACCAAGCTGAGTCACTTTAGGCTATTATACGATCCCTATTTCTTACACTGGAGCCGAAAACTTATAGACCAATTGGAAAACATCTGAGCACAAGGTATTTCCCATTTTCTTAAGATATCTTTTCGGAACTACATCTAAAATAAAAACAAATTTACTACCAAAACTTAAATTTTATATTTAGATTTTACACGAACCGTACATTCGTAGTGTTTTCTCTTTTATGGCCGTACAGAGGAAGCAAAGCAAACAATATTAATACACTTCCACTTTTATAGATTTCAGTTTTAAAGTCTTAGACTTTTATTCAGTCAAATTTATAAATCCTTAGGGCGTTGTACAAAACAGCTGAAAGTCTGTCATACATTTTTGTTAAAGTTTTATATCACTTAAGTTTATTTCATTGTAAATTTCATATAATTGCGTGTGGTCTGCTCCTTTTGTTTTTGCCAAAAACGAAGTAATAAACTGCAAAATATAACAAAGTCCTTTAAAAAAAAAAAGAAATGAACAACAAGAATTGTTCCATTTGGATTTAAAGTGGACTATTAATTATTAAATACATTTATGGCCACAATTACATTATAAATATTTATGAAATTGTTTTTTACAAACCGCAATATGTTAAGGCTACAGGTTAAAGATCTCACTTGAGCATATTTTCTATGGTGTCCGTCCACTCATTAAACCGTTTTTATTTCTGCATATTCTGTCATGCGAGTCGTATTGAAAACTTTAACAATTAGAATCCGTCGTTTTAAAATATTTTGTAGAAAATACATTGATTTAGTTTATATTTTAAAGTGACTTTAAATCTGGACTATTGCGCTGCAAACACCTCAGCAATTAAGTGAAGTGTGATATTGAATAATTCAAAGGTTGATCATATTTAAATAACAATTAATGGAGAAAACACATTTGAAATTTTTAAGGTGGCATGTAATACAATAAATACAATTAAAAATCATGTTAGCAGTTTTAAGAGAAAATGGTTGTACAACAACAAAATTAAACTCAAAAAATTAGATATCATACCGCACGTCCTCGCGGCGATCAGTTCATATTCTATACTCATGAAAATGATCACAGTTCACCCAACGAAAAGAGGTTTATAAAATTTAAATAACCTGAGGCCGTAGTGGCCCATCATTCCTCAGTGTATCATAATTTATCATAAATGATAAATTTCTGAAGCAGATCACATAAGATAAATCATCTAAAAAAAAGCATTTAAGTCGCTTTCGTAACACTTAAAATTAAATTATATCATTAATTTTTCTGATCAATTCAAAATGTATTCAAGTAAGGAATAATTACCCAAATCAGTGTTGTACAAAAAGTACTTGTGGATGAGTTCTTCAATTAAAAATTACCAAAACGTTCTATGTCCCTCTTCAGTATCAAAACACACGACACCAAACAAGCCCTTATTCTAGACTTGTGATTTGTGGTCATCGGCTAATCGTTCTAAACTTCTCCTTCCTTCTCATCGCAATTACTAGCAACTACTTTCGAGTCATCTTACTCATAGCACTATAAAATGCACCCACAAACGCTATTACCGCATAGCTTACGATATTTCGATTATGTCTAAAGACCCTTTTTACCTTTTTTACCATTATAGAATCCTGGCGTGCTCAAATTTTGTTTGCCTTGGTAGGTGTTCTTGAAATATTTTCTGCAAATTTGCACACTAATAACTGTTGCTCTCTGACAAAAGGGGGTTGCGGCCTTGTACTTCTTCAAAAGCTCTGTCACTTGATTCCTGTATTAATTTGAGTCCAGGCTTTTCTAACCCCAAGGTGTAGTTTTTGCAGTCAACAAAAACAACTTATTTGTAGACAATATTTTCTAAATTTTTAGTTTCTTTCTCCGTTTTTATAGAGTTTTTATTTAAGCCTTAGTTCTTGGTTTTTAACAAAAATTTTCCACCGATTAAAATTTTATTTGTTATTACATTGAAATTTGATTAAAGTTTTAGTTGACGTACTAAATAGTTTGTTGGAAAAAAAATACAAAATTTTCGAATTAAATAATTAGCTAAATCAATTATTTATTTATTATAAAAATGTCCCAGAAACAAAATAATTAATGAAATAAAAATTTTATAAATCATCCATATGAAAACAAAACAAGCAGTTCTCGCTCTGTTAAAGCTAAAATATTTCACGCCTAATCTATTTATTGATTCTGAAATTTCCATTTATACGGGAAAATATTTTAAATTTGTGCCGTTAGCCTATTTGTCTTAAGGCGTGTTGAAAAGTTTATTGAAACTCGTACAAAAGAAATTAAATTTATAAAAGTTTAACTTACATTATTCGAGCAGTGTTGCTTAGTAACAGTCAGAACTTGTAAATAGTAAAATTAATTGTTTGTATTAACATTCACTAAAAACAACAAAAACAACGATATGACCAAAATTATTTGTTGCACCTTAAACAGTTGATGGTTTCTAATAATCTTCTTAAGTAATAATTTGCCCAAAAAATCTGGAAGCTTAAAAATATTTTAAATCCAAAATAATATTACTAAATCTACATCCAATAACTAATGCTTCTAGATCTTCCAAAACTGAAAGAATTTTGAAACGTTTGCTTGAAACCTGAGTGTGCAAAGCCGTATGCAAAAAATTTTTCAATACACGCTTTTGAAACTTAATTATTTTATTATTGTACTTTTGAGGAGTTTAAATTTATTAAAAACTAAAAAAGCAAAACAAAAACGAATCCGAATCCTAATCCAAAGGTAGAACGAAAGGCAAACGAACGAACGAATTTTAAATACCAAAAAGAACGTTGCTGCAAAGAACTTTCTAATGCATTTGGCTTGCTGAGTAATGTTAAGCAGAGACGGGAAGAATTTAAAGACAGAATATTTTAGATTTTTATTACCGTTTTAAGTTCTCTATTTCTTCTGTTAGCATTTGAATTACCCTTGTAACGAATGTGAATAATACCACCTTTACGGATTTCCATCGAAAGATAACGTCAGTAACTTTACAAGACTGTGATCAAAAGAAGGTCGAAAATTATCAGCCGACAACCAAAAAATAGAAGTCTCGAATAAAAGTCGTTTGAGATTTTTTGTATTTCTGGATTATCATTTAGAATCTGAAGGCTTAGAAACGCAGTCGTCTTCTTCAGTATTCCATTAAAGCAAAAATATACTCTTTTTACTTTAGAAAAAAATATTTTAGTACATTTAAGTATTTTTTACCGTTATAAGAAATGAAATATCATAGAAAATTAGTACTTTATTTAAATTTTAACCTTTTAACCTTTTTTTAACCTAAGGAGCTATAAATTCAAAATCATAAAAATTGATCATAAGGACGATTACCATTATCGTTATAATATTAAAGCTAAATGTTCAAAATTATAAATTAAAGGGTGCACCAATATTTCATTTACTTTGACGTATATGACCATACTTTTGAACAGCTGCAGACAGACGGCTGAAATTTACAAAGAATCTGTATAGCTTAGTTCGCTATAACAACAAGTACAAAATTTGTGAATGTGATCAAACTTTTGAATCGTCTTAGACAGACAATGGAAGTTTACAAGAATCCTTTATTGCTAAGTCCACTATAATAGCAAACTTATAATTTTAATTTAGGAAATAAAGGGTGTTCCCATATAAGAAATAATTTAACCGATATGGTCGGATCTTTTGAACTTTATATACAAACACTTAAAAACTATGCAAAATGTCCACTTTTTTGCCAGCTATAATAAGTTTTTAAATTAAAGCGTGTTACAATAGTTGAAGTAATTTGATGTATGGTCAAACTGTTAATTTGATATATGTGTGTGGCCATACTTTTAAACTTTATAGACAAACGTTTGAATTTGGAAATTAAACGGTGTCATTATAGTTGGTGTAATTTTATGTATGCCCCCAAACTTTTGAACTATTATAGCCAAATTGTTGAATTTTACAATGAAACATAATGGCTTAGTCTGCTATAACAAGTAGCAACTTCAAAATTAGGAATTAACGAGTGCCCCCATAACTAATGTAATTTGACCTATATGGTTCTATATTTGAAGCCATTACAGATAAACACATGAAAATTAGATAGAACGTCCAGTACTATGTCCAATTAATAACTTATCTTTTGAACTGTTAAGCAGAGACAATGGATGTTTTAACAAAACTTCTGATATACCTCTTATACTATGCCCGCTACACAACAAGTACAATGGATAAAATTAAAGAGTGTCCCTACAGTTATTGAAATTTTTCTATGTGATATTGCTCATTTTTGTGACTAAGTCTTGAAATTCTAACGAAGCGATTATTACTGGGGGCACACAAGTACAAGAACTTTTAAAGGTGAAGTAATTTAACTTTTATGGCTTCACCCTAAGAACCGTTACAGAGAGATATTTTGTATGTATGCAGAATGCGTATTTCTATGTCTTTTATAACATGTATAATATTGAAAACGAAAGGGTGTCCCTATGCCATATAAGACTTAACGTATGCCATATCTTTTGAACCCCTATAGATTAACAAGCGAAATTTATAAAAATTTTAATATAACTTTGTCTACAATAATTACTACAAAAAATAAAGGGTGTACCTAAAGGTAATGCAATTTGATAATTGTAAAACAACGTAGTTTACACAGAATCCAAATTACAATATCTGCTATAACAAATTTAATTAATAAATAAAAAAATAAATAAAAATAAATAAATAAATAAAAATTTTAAGGATCTACCCAAAACAAATAAACGTTGTCCCCAAAGGCGAAATAATATGATGTATACGACCTTACTTTGTTGACAGTTGTAGACAAAGATTTAGAATTTGTGTAGTCATTTTTAAAGAAATAGAAGTTAAAATAGGTAGTCTCGTTCCAAAACTAGGACACAGAAGAGTGAAAAAGGAGAACTGGAGTTTAAAACACATACAACACATTTAGCACTGGGTGAAAACACATATAGGATAATATCCTGTAAATATATTTTTCCTGGCAAGAATATGTTTTCCCCTCTTCAGATTTCGATCGATTTTATCCCTAAAAAATGCAGAATCTCCACTCTTTAATTTAAATGTGGCAAACTAAACAACAAAGCAAATCTATGTTAGGATACATAATAAAAGTAACTTTAAGATATTTTTCATTTCTGTTTTACTAAAAAACCAATTACGAAATTGAATTCATTTTCGATCGGTACTGAGTTCTTTCACATGCCTGAAAATGCCAACAAAGCCACGGAAGCCCGGGCTATAATAATGGGTTATTTCAAAAATATTTTAAAGAAAAAACCATTTGTCAGTTCAACTTTTCTTCTAACAGAAGTTCTAAAACGCTTAATAAGATTATTTATGTGTATATTATGCCCGTCGCGGGCTTATATGTGCTTTTTAGGAAACAATATATTTTTAATGTATTTGTATGTTTTTTGTGCAGACCAGTGTTCTATTGTTATACCCTTCGCCACAAAAACTTGAAAAAGGGCAGTTTTGTGTTCCGTTTGTTATTTCCTCAATATCCATTTCCGACCCCATAAAGTACGTATGTTCTGACTTCTTATGCATAGATTGATTGAGCGATGTCCGTCTGTCTGTCCGTGTTAGTATTAAAATCAAGTTTGCCGACGCACTAGATCAGCTAGAAAAAATTTAAATACGCCAATCGATCAGGCAGAGTATCGAAAGATACAATGATATAACAGCAATCTAAAAAACAAATATATATGGCCATATGGAATTAAAAAATAAGAAAAAAAGATTAAGTGAAAAAATTGCCTCTCGCTTATATTTTCCGAGTTACGGTCCTCTGAAATTTTCAAAATGCTTTAAATATCAATATATGTATCATTTAAAAGCTTTTGAAGAGATCTTCAAGCAAATAATTTATTTTAATGCTTAACCCATTTTTAAGTATTTTTCTTTTAAGTTTTTAATTCTCTGTCACCTCTTTGGTTTTTTGATCGCAGGCTATTAAGTTTTGGCATAGCCGTATATAGCACTCTTAGCTGTTTTTTGGTAAGTATGTTTAAGCAAACAATAAGAAGCCACTGCAAACATATAACTGTATGTTGCATTGTTTGGATTTAATTTTATTATTCATTATTGTTTAAAAATATATTTATAACGTTTGCGTGTTTGGATGCCTTGGGATATATTATAGACGATAGCTGCATTTTTAAGCAGTTGTTGATTTTTTAAATAATTTTTAAAGAAATTTGTTTTAATTTTTGTAGCTTAAAATTTTATATTATTTTGCAATTGTTTTTCTGTTATGGTCGTATTATATTTGATATTAAGCATCTTAACATACATTTACATCAAACTTGTTTTGCATAAATTTGCATTGATATTTTTACAAGAATAAATTTTCCACGGGTTACACACAATTTTTCTTTATAGCCAAGGTTTTTCTAGATCTTTCATATATATTGATTATTTATTTTATTATATAATTAAAATTAAGGTTTGTTCAAATTTCAGCTAATCATAGAGGCTATGAATTTATCTCCGAGTCTTTTAGTCTTTTTCCGTTGTTATAAATATTTTAAGTCCATTACTGAAAATTATGAGTTGAACTATTTGATTATATAGCAAGTGAATGAATTTATTTCTGCTTAGGTTCACGTTTTAAGTCCTGAGTTTTTTAAGAAAGAATAATTATTTACAAATGTTTGAGTTAATTTTTAAGGAAAACAAGAAACCCAGTAGGAGGTTATCCATCATCGGTATTTATTTGTTAATGTTGTTGTTATTCAATGATTCGTTTTTGAAACGACATACATATGTGTATGCGGTCAGCCTCTAATCGCAGAATTTACTTCACTACATACTAGAGTCCAAAATTAAAAAGGTTACAAAAACGGAAATGCAATACAGAGAACCGCTTAATAAAAAAATCAATGTTTAATATATTTTGCTCTTTTATTAAATATTGTTATTGTTTAGTTATATTTATTTGTAATTGAACACCAAATATGTCTTTTTTATTTGTTAATTTGCTTTATTATTTATTTTATATTTAATTTTTTTTTCGTTCTGTAACGAATAAATTTTTCATGCTATGGGTTGTTTGAAATTTAAAACGATTTGCTAGAAAATCAAAAATAATCGTAACTTTTAGCAAAAACATGCAATTTTACATGTAGCAAGTATCAAATGATCATGTAATTTGGTAAATTATGATGGTAACTCAACTCAACATTAATCTGTTTAACACAATCGTTTTAAGTCTGCTCGCAAAAACACAAAAAAACAGAAATCATGATAAAAAATTATTTTAAATTGTAGAGGTTGAAAAAGAGAAAAATTGACAATTTTCGCAAACAGACAACCAAACAAAAAACAGGTAATTTGAAATTTAAGACACAGACACAAATAGTTGCTGCTAATTCGTTGCCTTTTAGCTGCAAGTGCTCAATGAAAAAAAAAAAAATATGGAAAATTATTCTTGAGAATTGAACTTGTATTATTTAACTTGATTAATTTTTTGTATTATAAAAATTATTCAATCACTATTTTATAATGAAATTAAAACAATTATGATTGCTATATTCGGCTATGTCGAATCTTATATACCCATGACAAAAAAATATATTGCGGTGACAGAGAATAAATAAAAGAGAAAAAAAAATATTTTATATAATTTTACATAAAAATGTCATCAATTTTAATGGCTTAAGTATTTTTATAAATTTTCATTACTTCCTGAAAGATCACTTCAAAGGCCCTTCAGTGGTCACTATATTGATAATTCAAAATATATAATGCACAATTGTACTTTTCTAAAAAAGTTCAGAAGAGCATAACTCGAAAAATATGGGTGAGCGCAAGTTCCTCACCTGGTTTTTTTTTCTTAATTTTTTATTCTCTATCGTCCCATACATTTGTTTTTTTTTATTATTGTAATTACTTTACTTAACTAGATTCTTTCCAAATGGTATGGAAAAATTAAAAGCAGGCGTGGTGTTTTTCCCGCTGCCTCGAAGAACATGGCCCTATTTGTCTCAATATGTCTCAATTTCAATAATACCTCGTCCGATACTATGTCTGATCGATTGGCGTGTTTAAATTTGTTCTAGCTGATCTAGTGGCTCGGCAAAGTTGATTTGAACACTAACAAGAGGGGACAGACAGAAATCGCTTAATCGACTAAGCTAGGCACAATGACTTAGAATATATACACTTTATGGGGTCTTTAATCAAGAAACATATAGGACGATAAAAAAAACATCAAGTGAAAAAATTGGTGGCCTCTGCAATTTTCATAAAAAAGTTTGAATGACAGGATGGTCTATACGGGTATCATGTAAAAGCTTTTGAAAGGGTCTTTCAGGAAATGCTAAAAATGCTTAAGCTGTTAAGAGCCGGTGATATTTTTATGTAAAATTTTATATAAAACTTAATTTTTGTTTATTTTAGTTTTTTTTTTATTTTCCGTCACCCCAATATTTGAATTTTGATTGGAGTTACTTCATTTAACTATATTTACTTACATGGTGAAGGGTATATAAGATACGGCATAGCCGAATAGCGCACCCTTATTTGCTTAAATATAAATTATTGGAAATAAAAATAAAATGATGTTTATTGAAAACCCATAAACACTACGTGCTTTATTATTGTTGTTCCAAAACAAAACTTAGCCGAAAAAACGATTTGAATCAGAAAACCAACCTAAAGCAAGATATTAAATATATTAAAAATAAGGTTCTATTTTATACCACTGCTACTTTATTTTCATTATTACGATTTGAAAAAAAGGCTGTTATAATGCAGGGAGTTGCTTTGGTTATGTTGGCTTACAACTTTAACTTAGTCTGCATAAAAATATGCAATTTTGATTAACGAACTTAGCCGGAACCATCCTACTTGGCTACTGAATTGTTTAATTGGCTCTGCAGCATTCAGCAGTGTATGAAAGCAAACCAAACGTTTCGCAAACGTTTCATGCAAAGACATAACATGTTTAGGAATTTTCAATCGTTTTATGACCAAATTAATACAAATTCAAATTTAATACAAATTCACAAAGAACTCTAAACTATGTACAATTGCGTTGTGTAGTATTCTAAGAAATAATTGTCTCCTTTTATGTGATAATGCATTTTTTGCTAAAACGGACAAATGAAGCAGCAAAAGTTTGATAAACGCTTCTCTCAAAACGTCTTAATTTGTTCTTCTGGTTTTCTTTGCGTAAGTTAATTTAATGACATCTTTGGATCATGTGAAAAACAAAACAAAACTTAAAAGCATCATCTCTTTCATTGCTTCATTTTAACTCATTTCAAAAACCGAAACAATAATTTATTTGCCAGTGTTATTAATGAAGAATTATAAACCTAAGATAGTACTTGTTTATAATATGAAAATTTATTTATTGAGGACTTCCGAAACTATCAATGTGAAACCTTATTAAAAAATTCAATTTTTCTCGATTAAACCTTTATTTCAACTAATTCTGAATGGTCAGTTTTAAACTTTGGCAACATACTAAAATCTTGGATAAATTTTGGTGTACACTCTGCAAGAACAAATTTTATCCTTTTTTGTTATTTTTTGTCGGCCTGTGGTTTAAGCTTGACACATTGATGCCTCAACTATAAATTAGTATGACAAAGTTTTTAATAGTTTTGACTTGTGTAACAAAGGACTCATGTCATGAGTCACTTAAAAACTAACCGCACACTTTTATATATATATATATATATTTTTTTTTTTAACAAATCAAATTCAAAAGCTTTTGAAACCTGAAACATTAAAATAAAGCAAAAGAAAAAATGTCCAAATTAAAAGCCACATGGTGTTTTACACTCATTAAAATTTAAAAATATTTAATTATTCAAAATACACTTTTGTAATATTCTAAAAAAAAAAAAACATCATTAGAAAATAAACTCCGCAATGGGTTACTCTTTTTGCAAATTTACAATTTTCTTGATGTAACTTTGTATTTAAAATCAAAGGCGAAGAAAATATAACTGATAAAGAGTTTATGTGTATTGAACAAGCATGATAATATGGATTAATCGTACATGTGTGTGACAGTTTTATTTAAATGGATTGCATGTTCGTGAACACAATTAGATATAATTCACGAAGGAATAGGCATCTGACTTAAGATTGTGTGACATTTTAGTACTTGTTTGAATGTTCTATAAACAACTGAAAGCTTTAACGATTTTCAAGAAGTTAATTCTAGGTGCCGCAATTTTTAACAAAACCCCAATATCATTAAAAGGGGCATGCCCGGTTTTTATTAGTAAGTGTGTGTAAGTTTCAAAGTCCTGTCTATTTTTTGTATTGAAATTAAGGTTGCCGCATTAAGTGTCATCGCATATTGATTTTTTTGAATCTATATAGAGAAGGGCTAAAATAACAGTTATGTATCATCTATAATTTGTATTATTTCTTTAATTAGCTTTCTTTAATCTAATTTTTTATCCAAAACCCGAAAGTGATATGTAAATCATTTTTATAGTTTTTACATTCAAACTGGTAAGAATAAATATCTTAAAAAAAGAATTGGTTATTCATTAGAATTTATTTTCAGATTAACATTGTCACTTTACAGAAATAGTTTTCATTGGTAAAATAGACGGTAAAATAACCACTTAAAGGCGACGATGTACCCATTTTGCAGTGTGAAAATAACTCGTTTGCTATGTGATGCATTATTTAATCTGGAAAATAGGACTAATTGCAGTCAATGAACTATGCCAATCAGACCACAACCGATCACCGAGTGAAAAACATGGTTAAAAATATTTTTGAAACATGGCCGATGTTAAATAAACACTATTTGCTGTCTGTTTGCTTAATGTTTCCTAAAAATAAGTCGATTGTTTTTATTTTCTCAACTTTTTGCAGCATGTCAAAGGGTCCAAGGACGTAATGTCCCTGTATTTTATGTCGCACTCAAAATTAATATAGAATATCACAAAATGTACTTTAATATTCATGGACGCTATGACTCTACGTTGGACTCTACGTTGGACTTAGCGTCTATAGACATTATGTCCTTGGATGTGATGACATGTTACCGATTGTAGCAATAAGGATTTTTTAACTTTGTTTTTTAATTGTAGCAACACCAACAATAAAACAGTTTTGATATTTAGATTTTTGACGTATTGGTAGTAGATGCATTGTCAATTGTTACAATGAATTTTAAATTGCTTGAAAATAGCATTCATCATTTAAATTTTTTTTTATACGATGAGTAAATTTAAAGTAACGTTAATTATAACTTTCTAGCGAACTAGCATATCTGGTTGCATAAATTTATAGTTTTATGTTCAAAAGATAAGATTATTTACATATATGAAAATCACGTTACTATCGGCACACACTTTATTAAATATTATTTTCTACAGATTTTATACCCTGTGCAGATTTTAGGCATCTGCCTGTAACGGTTTCAAAGATGTAATCCTGAAAATTTATTTTTCACAATTATATATGTATATAGTTGCACACACACTCTATATAAATTCCAAATGTCTGACTACAAAGTTTACAAAACTAAAGCCATATATATATCAAAATCACGTCATTATAGGAACACACTTTACATTTTAGTATTATTACGATTTCTTGTTCTTGTTTTAATAGCGGACATAAAAATATTAAAATGTCTGAATTTAGGGGTTCAGAAGCAAGGCCACGTTTCTTTTGAGGCCCTCTGTAATATATTACTTGGAGTACTATTTAGTGGAGTGTAGTATATTAATTAATTTAAAGTCATTTAATTAAAAGTTTAGACGTTCAGGAATGTTAAAATCCAATCGAATTAAAAAAACTATACATCCTACAGCGTTTCTTCCAAGTTTCATGTAAATTGCCAAGGAATTTTTCTAAATAATCTAATGTCTGTTTTGCTAAAGAAATAGATACGGTAATATATATTCACAGTGAAAACCCCTCTACAGAAATTCTTACGAAACTGTCATCGATAAAAAATTTTCAAATCCTTAAAAAATTGGTTTTCTGTGTGTTTCAGTATAAGAAACTTAAACGTTTTCATAAATTATATAACATCTCTAAAATAAAATGATTGCGTAGATATACCATCGCAAAAGCACTAATTTCTTTTCGCAGGTGTATGCGAACATTCCAAGCTACAATGTATTTGCTGAAAAGGTTTGAAAAACATTATTTAATATAAACTCATGTCAAGAGGCACCCACAACATAAAATAATGATATCAAATTTCGAATATTTTTATGATACGGGGTTGCAGGTTCTAAATAAAGGACGTCATAAGAACTAACCGCACTTTGAAAGACCATATACGAGTACGTAAGGTTTCTAATATCCACATGAACTCATATTTTAGAAGGTGGAGCAAAACTCAAGTTTAAGCTGATGACAATGTTAATAAAATAATGACTTGACATGACATGTGTAACATGAAGAGAAAAGAGATGGACATTGTTTAGTAGTTTTATGAAAAGTTAATGATGGATCTAGAAGGCTTAAAACCAAACTGAATTAAACCCAAAATAACATATCTATATAAAATGTTGTTAAAGTTATTTAAGTTCCTAAAATTAGATTAAAGCTTTGGACAATTTTTACTTACTTCTTCTTGAATTGAAAGCGTGTCAATAGCAGGACTTATATAAAATATAAAATATATTATTCTTGTGTCTACACATTTAGCGCCGCACTGACGCCATCACTTTAAAGTGACTAACGTTATCATGATTTGTTCAAGTATGTTTATAAGTTTTAAGCGTCGGTATCTTTGTCTTTATCTATTTATATGATTGTGATTATAAAGCGGGTGGTGTCAGACAGAAGTACTTTTTACTTTATTTAAATACTTTGTCACATACAATTCATTTTCTTACCAATTATTGACACTTTGAAATGTCTTTTAAAATAAACAATATACAAATTTATTTAATATCGCTGTTTTGATTACTCTTGTGTTTGTTTGCATTGGCATTCAAATTTGGTATCTGTATCTGTTCAAGTATCTGTGTGTCAATACTACTGTGTCTAGTCTTTATTCAGTGGCTGGCATTTGGTGTTTTTCTTTTCATTTCTTAAGTTTTCATTTAGTGTTTGTGAAAAATAAAAACTATCAATGACGATCACGGGATTTTTGTTGCCGATAAGTTATTGTGTATGTTTTAATGCGTATTCGGCTGTTTGCTGATATTTGCTGTCATAAGAATGTTTTTAAGTGGTAAGGAGTTTTTAAATAAAAGTTTTAAGATATGGACACAAATACATAATGTAATAAATAAATGTGCGCAACAGATATCTAAAATAACTCTAGCTATTAGAACACTAAAATATTATGAGTCTTAATTGCAAAAAATTAAGATTTTTGATGTTTGATGTTTGATAATTTAAAAAAGAAATGGTTCCATGGCAAAAAGGTATAAAATATCAACACCATGTTAACAATTTAAATATTCATTTTTTTCAATTATTAAGTTTAAAATAGTCTTGATTTACTTTAAGGCATAAATAAACCTGTCATTCAATGGACCGCCAAAGAAAGAGAAGCCAAGATCACTTTCTTACTGTCACTAGACAACCAGTCGGTCATGAAACGCATTCTAATGTTGATTCCATTTTCATTCTGCAATGTGTTCTTAAACCCAACAACAAGAAATAATGCAATTAAGTTGTGAAAAAGCATCGTTCTGTAATTCAGAAAATACTTGCAGACCCCTTCTAGTACTTAAAAATTAGACAGGAAGGGAAAGGAATAGTTGGCTATAATCAGATTACTTCTTAAGAAGACAAGACAAATTTATTAAAAATTCGTAGTTATCCGCGGGTGAAAACGGCAGCTGACGCTGCTTGAAATTCTACTTATAACTGGCTTTAGAAATTGAACTACATTTTTCGCAAGAAGGTAAGCAACAACGAGTTTGCATTAAACAGTCAGTGAGAAGTGCACAAACGGAAGGATAGGGAAGGATAGGAGCTTCCAAACCGTGGCCTGCTTGCTGGAAGAAGTTAAAAATTAAAATTGGTCAACTACTTGAAGCTCGGAATAGCAAATTTTACTTAGTAATATTATTCTAAATATCGGATTTATTTCATATGTCTTTTTTATTGACTACTCAGCATTATTTTGACCAAATTTTATTTGCCTTTTTAAAGACGTAGTGCAGTTGGTCTTAGTTTTTATTTTTTTACCTTGGTATAGCGTCCTTAATAATAACGTATGGTTAGTAACGCTGCTGTATGAAATTTTATTCAATCTAAAGTAATATAAACCGTTTATATTTTTATACCAATTTTTGATTCGTAGAGATAAAAATTGAACGCGGTTGCAAAAAATTTCCAGCAAAGGTGAAAGATTCATGACGGTTCTTACAATTTATAAGTTCACACGGCATCGGTTAATATTAATTAATTATTTATATAGACAAATATGTAGCTATGCAAATCGCAACTACGCAGTGCTACAAAGAGCATAATATTGTCTATTGTGACCATATCATGACCATATTTTTTCTTTAACATATCCAGAGATGCTATCTTGAGAGCAGTTTTATAATTGCTGTATGCATCAGATATGACAACAAAAATTTATTGTCACTCATCGACATGGACTGGCGCAACAGCTTTCTTCAATATTTAAGGTAGTCCCTAAGGAAGACTATATTTGCAGGATCTCAATTAGGGAAGTGGTCGAAGGAGTGTAGAGTAAAGGTAAATCATCAAAAATGTTGACAATAATATTTAATTTGCGTACCGTCTCATAATTTTTCTATTCGTACAACAACCAAATAATACCCAAACATTTGGAAGCCGAACGCCTCGCCATACATTTTTAAAGGAGCTTTTTCGCAAGGCCTTGTTAAATCGAAGTTATCACTGGTAAAATTAAAAGCTATACAAAAACTTCCTTAGTGGCTGAAATTCTAGTCTTAGTAAGGATTGTAAAACTTCCTTTTAATAATTCAAATTCTTAAACCAACATAGTGTTATGCGCTTAATTTATAAGGCATTATCTTTTTTCAAATTTAAGACATATTTAAGGTCGTCGCAGCATTATTCTTAAGGTGAATGGAGAAGTTTTTAAGTGTCTTTAAAATTCGAACATTCGCAAAAATTTAATCGTGCTATTTCTCAAATCTGAATTATAAAATGTATGGCGACGTCTTCAAAGAAGCTAAAAAATTAACCGGCTCACCATTTCAAAAATATAACATGATTGTCGTTGCAATCGACTAAAAAGGTATGACGGTGCTTTTTTTTTGCTGAACACCAGAAGTATGACTACAACGAGTAGACTTTAGTTTAAAATAAATTTGCAGTTCTTGATATCTTGAAACTGCTCACTGATTAACTTTCAATGATCATCAATTATTTTTGTGCTTGGCACGAGCGTTCATTAATTGAAGTGCCGATTGAGAACCACAATTGAAGTGTTCCGTGTGACTAACGCCATTTCTTAAGCGTTGAAAATACAAACGTCAGCAACTTTAATAAATAGTACCATGGACATATATTTCGACGACCATAACCTGCAATTCAAGTATATAAGAGCGAAAATTAAAAGCTCTCTTTGCAAAGTAACTAGTTGGAGTATAAAAAATGTGAAGTAAATTAAATATTTAATTCTTTTGCATCTCTGGAAAAACAACAGATCTTTTCATCGTCCGTTGAACGGTAGGTATTTTGTCATTTTTTTGTTTTATTTTCTTATCAGTTTTCAATTATCTGTCGATCGTTATGAATTTTTAATATTTATTATTGTTAATAATACAACTATTTTATATGTGCACAGACAGATAGACAGACCTTCAACCAAATAATATACAATTTATGTAAAAGTAACAAAAACTTAAATGATAATTTTTAATTTTTTTAATTCTTTTACTTTTTAAGCCGCCTTTATCTGCCGCTTTCTTGTTTCATTTCGGTTGGTGATTGCCTTTCAATAAAATAAACAAATAACACTTTATCAAGAGGAAAAAATAAATAAATAAATTAAAAAACAAAAAACTAACAAATAAAATTAAGTGTTAATAAACGCACATCTGAAAACGCAAAATACTCCTGCGATTTATTTGTTTGGACAACGCAGTTATGTCAACTCAATCAATACATGGCTCAATCAGTTATTTGCAATCTATGCTTTGTTGGCTGTCGTTATCAGTGTTCAGGATTTTTTTGTTTTTGCTTTTCATTGATGCAGGCATTTTCTTTGAATATATATTTTTAAAGTTTAGTAAATTGGTCACGAAGGATTGTTGCAAATATCACCAGGAATGTTTCTGTTTTAAATTAATTAAAATTGGAATTTAAAATTATAATCATAATTTAACATGTTATTTTATGCAAAAGCGATGTAGGAGCAAGAGTCCCTTATCTTTGCGTACCATTTTTTTCTGCAAAACGTTTATTTTTAACGATGTGTTATTTGGGGTGTACTTTTTGAGAACAGAATAAGAAAGATTATCAATCTCGAGAATTTTCGCTAGGTTGGTCATTTAAAAATATTACATAATCCACAGAAATGAAGTTAATTAACCTAAGTCTGCGAACAATAAAATTTAACTTTATGATTGTTATTATACTGTATATTCTGGGATACACAAATTAACTTGACAATTCGTCTTCAAAGCTTGGATCATTTGTTAGATGACTTATTTGTGGCTTCATTTAATCTTTGTAAGATTAGATTTAGATACTTCGTTCTTGGTTAACTATAAAGTTTTAGGTTGAGTAGGTTCAGGCAAAATCTGCATTCTATTCTTAGTGGTTGTAACCACACTATCTTTCACTTTTTAGCTGTATTTCAAAGATAATTGATTCTTTGTATATGTATCGTCTACAATGTGTAGCTAAAATAAGATCTCACTTCTCATTTTGTTTATATTTAAAAAAAATCTTATATTCACTTTCATATTTCTTCCTGAATGTCACACATTATTTTCTATTAAGACGCAAGTTTATTTTTACATTAAAATTTTTTTTCAGTCTCATATATCCAACGCTAGAAATTAAAAAATGAAGAGTCATTTGGTTGAAAAAATAGAGGTTTCCTAGAGTTTTGAAAATTGGCTTTTTCTACCAAACGGTGATATGGAAATTTGTATTTTTTGCCAAAACGTGTGTTGAAGTATAATTTACGGCGCTTGCGCACCGAAACTATTGATTTTAGAAAAAAAAGGCTATGACGTAAACTGCAGGGAGTCTTCACTACAATTACTGTGTATGAATATGTTTTTCTTCTAAAATGCGTCAGAAAGCAGTTACTATCGAAAAAAAAAACTGCTTTTAGGCGATATTTTTCCAATATGGTGGCTTGAGGCCCAAATAATTATTAATAATAATTATCAAGTTTTTAAAAAAGAGCATTTAATGGTCACAAAAGAACGTAGCTGACTTCCCCCATGGAAAAAATCATACTTCCGTTAAAATGAGCATACATTATGAAAGTATTGACCAAGACGAAGAAAAATTGCTAGCCACGAGAAATATCCGTCAAGGCGTTTCCGTTTTTTCGGAAACTGATTTTCATATAATTTTTACATTTTGTTAGTCTAAGTGTACACTTTTATAATGTATGGACGCTTGGGCAAAAGTGTCATAGCTTTATGATGACTAAAAATGTGTGCCGGATGTGTAAAGCGCCAAAGCATTGCATGAAGTTGAAAAAACTCAAAAAAAAACATATAACAATTGATAACAAATGCTTTCAATTCAGAGAATTAAAACATAATCATTTCATATTCCTTGTCTAATACCTCTGCCTTATTACAGTTCACAATTTTTTTTTTATATTTTCACAGCTTTCAAAAGAAAACTCAATAATAATAAAAAACGCACTTGCCGGTCTTTTGCAACTTAAATAATATTTTTTATTCAAATACGATGCATACAACATAGTATAGTAATAAATAATAAATATTGATATTATAAGGAAATATTTTTACGATCCATTTTGTGAGTCCTGCAATCTAACAGGAAAATTTCTTTATATTCGGCTTATTTATGCGAAAGGTTTTCATATCTGAAGTGCATACATTTAGGCCATCGCAGCACAGTGCTGGATGCATATAAAACAAACATAATTTGTTAAGCTTAATTCCTTTTGTAGTTAATAAATGTTCATAATTTGAAATAAATCTGTTTTATTTATGCTTAGTAGGTCTATCTACCCCACTGTGCGCTATTACTTTCAATACTCACTATAGATAATACTTGAGAACTCTTAAATATAATGTGGTTTGGTTTAAGTTAATAAATACAATAATTTAATTTTTTTATCGCTAAATTGTTAGACAATCAAAATGGAAATTGTTATAAAACTTTTAATATACATTAAAATAATTATATTTATTTAAATTAGAAAGTGAATTAAAATAAACAATAGATATTCAATATGATTCCGTAGGTGCCAGTGTATCCAAGCCAAAGAATGAAGTTGGAATACAATTTGTAGGCAATGAAACTGTACAGACTTTTGTTTGCAAATATAAATTTTGAAAGCTAACAAATAGAACAATCTCCTATCCATATGCGATGCCTTTGGTTTTGTTATATTTCTCCATAATTTATTTTGACATTTTGTTTTAAAGAAAAAAGATTTTCTTAAATTGTGCTTTCACATAAATAATTAGTGTTTACGTAGAAACTATGGTGAAAGTAAGTGAAAAATGGATTCATTGTTATTGTGTCCAGGGACATTTTAGCTGCAATTAAACAATGCGGGTCTGTCTCAGATGGTGTCTTTCAAACACAATATTGTCACATTCGCTTTACAAATTACAATATTTCATTATTATGTCAAAAATCGTATGTCTTCTGGCCTGAAATCTCTGTGCAAATAGTGCAAGTTGCGAGACACTTTTTTTAATGAATTTGAAAAAAAAAACTTTGTAGAATTAAGATATGCAATGTGAGCTCGATAATTTTTTATAAGGAATAGTTTTTTACTTATAAATTTAAATAACGTACTCCAATGATACGTGTTCAATTTTACAAAAAAATTAAGTATAACAAGCCTTTATATCTTTTCGGAAAAATTATACTTTTGCCGTTCTACCAGAACAAATTTGCTAATCTGTCCAAATCACTCTTCTTTATTCATGAGTATTTCTTTTGTTGTAAGAAGTTTTCTACTCACGAATTTAAAAATGTTTTGAAAAAATACTTATGAGATAATTTACTGTTACCAATTTGGTCTGATGTGATCAATCATCACTTTAAGCAGACTTCAACATTGCATACGTATTTTATTCTTTAAATAGTTAATAAAAATTTATATTTTATACAATTGTTATTGCCATTTGTAATACTGAATAATTTTGTCTATTAGGCTTAAAATTCATTGGAAATAAATAAATAAATTAAGAATTTAGAAAAAACAAAATAAAAAATAAAAACATCCACAATTTTTTAAGATATTTTAATAAATTATTTCTAGATTTGGGCCAGTTCAGCAACAAATAAAATGAAGAATTACATAGTTACAAATAGTTTTAAATTTGAAAGCATTAGAAAAAATTTCTTAAGGCTCCAGTTAATTGAAAGTTCGTTTTGAAGAGAATTTAGTTTGAAATCTTTACTAGTTTTATGAACTTATTTCTTAACACAATTTACCAAAAAGCAGATAAAAAAATGATATTTTTTTCTATCCGATACAAAATCACAAACTCTTCACATTACTCAACCGAGAAGTAAAATAAAACAAATTTTACCAAAATTAAGAAAAAGTGCACAAAGAGAACAAAGGCAAAGTTACACTCGAGCTTGGTTTGTTTCACTCAATTGGAAAAAAATTAAAAGAGGGGAAATTGCGCACGCACACTCTAACAATCAGATAAATTATAATAAAATAAGATAAAGAAACTTTGCTCCACAAGAAGCAAAATGTAGTTGAACTCTTTTAACACCCAGCGCCAACTAGAGATGATCGCTTTATTTCACAAATAAAACAGCAGCCATTTTTGGGGACTGACAGTTCAATCTGCTTCATTTTAAGAGGTTCTTGAAGTCGTTTTCTAAACAAATAAAAATTTCACTCAAACTATAAAATTAGTGGAAAATTTTAATAGCAACAAGTAGATAAAAAGCATAAAAGGAAAAGTTTTGTTTTTTTTTAGTTTATACGTTGGTATGAGTATATTTAACTTTAAAAAGGATAATGCTCTAAAAAGCTTTTTGAATTAAAAAAAAAAAAATTATTTGTATTAACCTAAACAAAATATTCATTCTTTCAAAAGTCTACTAACTGTTTTTATAAACGTAGTTTAAGCATTTAGTTCATCAATTTTTTTCTACTTTTCTAAGTGCTGACTGTTGTTAAAAAGCTTTTGTTTGTACGTTTAAAGTATAAATCCTTAAGCTTTAGCAAAACTGGTACCAAGAGTTCTCAGAGCATGTAAAGAAAAGGATTTTACAACTATTCAAAAAGAGCTAAATATATCATATGTTAATGGGGATTGATTCCTTCAACTACAAATATTTCATTGTATTCTCATGTTTTACAGTTCTCTCTTTGATATCAATATATCACTCATAAATACTATTATTCAGATAGAGTTCAGTAGAAACTAAAACCCTTAAGGTAAATAATATTCTTCAAGTGGCTTAAATCGTTAAATTAAAACAAAAAATGTTCATAAAACTGTCATCGGCTCTTAATCGGTTAGGCAATTTTAAACAATTTTAGTATTTTCTGAAAGATCTATTCAGAAGCTTTAAAATGATATCCATAACTCGGAAAATATAAGCGAGCGAAAAATTTGTAACGGGCTGTTTTTTATTTTTTATTTTTGAATTCCCTGTCGCTTCATATATAAATTTTTTCTTGATTGGAGATACTTCATTTTTCTAAATGATATGGAAAAATTAGATGCAGACGTGGTGTTTTACCCGCTGCCTTGATGGGCATGCAGCGATCTTGCTGATTTTCAATAGCGAAATTTTTGTCCGTATTGGTGTTGAAATTAACTTTGGTAAAAAATTTAGCTAGATAACAAGAATTTATATTTTTTTCATATATGTTGACCATATTTAAACATTTTGCCTTGAGGCAGACACAGATAATGTAGCTCAAATTTATAGACACTTGATAAATAAGAAATAATTTTGTACTTTATGTTTGTTTTTAAATTTTTTTTATATGACAAAATAATTTTTTTTATGTTAGTTTGAAAAAAATTGTTATTAATTTTTTGTTGTTGTTTTATTTTATAGTCAAATAAATATTTGTTTTTCCTGACGATGCTACACAAAAGAAATATTGAAAAAATAAAAATAAAAGATAAATACCTTGTGCTTGATAAATAAATTGAAATATAATTAACTAAAAGGTCAAATAAAAAACTATATTAGTAACACATTTTAATTATATTTCTTTAAGTTTATATAACATATATTTAAGTTAATGTTTCAACATCTGTTAAGTACCGTTTATGCACAAAATTTTTTATAGCAGATGATATACCTAAATTAATTTTGTTTTTAAGTGAACAGTTGTATAATTTTTCTACGGCAGTTACCTACTAAACATATGAACATCTAAACTAAGTATAAACTGGCACTGTATTTTAAAAGCTTTAGTGATAATAAATCAAACTGTTAAGTGAATACATGTGCTTGTATGCAGATGCACTTTTGGTTTTAGGTGACATTAAGTGAACTCTAGCACCTAAAAAGCTTTCATTTATAAAAAAACATTTGCAAAAGCTTTAGGAAATATTTTATTTTGTATTTACACTTTTTACAAACAGATGGCATTTCCTTTTCACTACAATATCGAAACGCAATTCAAACATTTTTAATGTAGAGCTAATTGTTAACAAGAAATCCAAACAGACAAAGCATGTATGTCATCCACATTAGAGCCGCATCGAATGCATTATCTTTGATCAATGTAAATAAATGTTGATGCTGCACCATAACTGATAAAGGTGGAAAATTTATAACCAAAAGGAAGTCTTAAAAACAAAAACAAAAAAGGTAGATTAATTAACCAACTGATTTTCTTCTCCTTAGTAAATCATAGATTTTAAACTTTTATTTCAACTTAAAAGACACATAAATTTATCATCATCGACAACAGCTTTATAGAAATAATATCAATAGAATTTGTGGAATCACTTTAAACACAAATAGTAAAAATTTTCCAATTTGATTTGTGTACTTAAAACAGATACTTAAAAACAAAATAAAAAAAAAAATAAAAAAATACGTTTATGTAAAAAGAGACACTTGAAACTGTTTAACAAACAAGCTACGTACCCGGAATCTTAATTATCAACAGCAAATAATTTTCGTAATACTCGTAGGTATATGCAAACTCATTCTCGGTTCCAAGTTGCCAGATGTTATTGACAATTCAAACATTTTTAAAAATCGTCAAGTAAAAAATATCAAAAGGACATAATTAAACACAATAAAGCCACTATAGATTTTTTTGATGAAGACAACAGTTATATTGAACGAGAGATCATTCGCAGTCTGGGGAGCCAACAAGGTTTTTCTGAAGAATTTCGTTCTACACCGACCTAAGGCTGGTACATGATACGCTCTGATTTTATAGATGTGATCAGCGCCTTAACTAAAGTATACTGATCGTATCTAATAACTTAATGTTCTGTAAACAATTTCGTAAATAACTTTACTCAAACAGTTACTCGTATGAGTTATACTAGGTTTTGATATATAGCGGTATCTAATCAAACGCTTAGGCTTTTGAATAAGGAAATCACTCAGATTTGATCTAGGAAACAGTTTTTTCTTGCAGTTATACTAGGAAAGAGCTATTTAAGTCTTCGCCGGCTCTAAGGGTCGACTAGACAAAGAGCCCTTTAATGGATGCGAAACAAGCGTGGCTTAAGTATTTTGCAAATACAAAGTTCATTGAAAAATATTACAGTTCATAACTATTCCGCACCGTACCTCAGCTTGATAATACGGCATTAAATACATTTTCAAGCGACTGAAAGATCGCTTCCTTTAAGATCGCTAGGTATGTACCATATGTATGGTCTATTAAAAGTTTGGAAAAAAAATGTCTGCAGATTTGCCTTCAAAATATTAAAAAACCAAAACTTGTCGGCTTGTTTCTGCCAAGTCTGGTTGCCCCAAAAGTACCCATTGTAAAAAAGTATCCTCTAAAAAGCTATAGAAACATGCAACATTAAAATAAGGATATAATTACATGAGAATACAACTATACATTTAAAGTAAAAGTCAGCTTTAAAGTCAGGAAAACACCACACATTGTTGTTTTAAATAAGTAAGAGTGCTATATTTGGCTATGCCGACTCTTATATACCCTTTACCGTATATGTATAACAACATGTACTGCAGATTTCCCATTAAATATTTTGAATAAAGTCTTTCTGTTCATAGAAAGCTTTTTTTTAAGTTCTATATTTTACATCAAAAAACGTCATCATCATTTTCTTAAAATGTTAATACTTCCTGAAAAATGTCTTCAAAAGCTTTTAAACGATCCCATATTGATGTCTTAAAAAATTTGGTTTACAATGGTATTTTTCTACGAAAAGTTCAGAGGCCTATAACTCGAAAAATATGGGCGAGCGCCAGTTTTTTCTAATTTTTTTTAACTTCTGTCACCCCATTTAATTGTTTTTTTTTTTTTTTTTTTTTTGATTTGAATTACTTCACTATACTAGATTTATTCTACAAGAAATGGAAAAATTAGTGGCCGGCGTGACATTTTGGCCGCTGCCTCGAAAGACTTGGCGAAATTTTTTAAACTATGGCTGATCGAGTGACGTATTTAAATTTTCTCTTGCTCATCTTGTGCCTTGGCAAGGCTGATTTCAACACGAACACGGACGTGCAGACGGACATCGCTATGCATAAGATTTTAGAGTATATATACTTTATCGTGTCTAATATAAATATTTTAAAAATTAAAAACGGAATTGCAAACTTAGATATACCCTTTTTCCACATGTGGTGAAGGATATAAGGTATATGAAAAGAAATAAATAAATCCATTACCTTTTTGAAAGCAAAGCACATCTGGCATCATTATAATAGTTCCCTATTCTGATTAATATTAAAACGGGTGTTTAGCAACAACAAATACTTACCTTAATCTAAACAACAAATATCGTATTAAGTATGTTTTGTTTGCTGGATTGTAGACAACAACATCATTATTATTTTTATCATCTATGAAATTGTTATATGATATAAAAAGCAAAATCGTACATCGCTAGTAACTAAACACTCTTCAGGGATGGTAAACAAAATTTTAAAAGTATTTCATTTTGTATCTTTTTAATATAAAAAAATTTAAGAGATAATATTATTTTTTTCAGAAATTACAATTTGTCTTTCAATTGTCTCATTTTTGGAAGTGCTTCATCGTGAAATCCATTTAAAGCATCTAGTATAAATACCTTATTATCCCGGATTTAGCATGTTATTATGCATGAAAAGTAAATAAAAGTGTGTTATTGTTTATACATCGCTTGACTTAGTCATTTATATTAGCTTGAGTGCAGGGTCAGACCAATAAACTTGCCAAGATGGACGCACAGTTTCAAGATTAATGGAATTTCAGCTTACAAGCAACAAAAATAGAATTCTCAATTTCTATGCCTGATTGTGCCAAATCACTAGAAAGATTCAGCTATAGCTAAATCAAGCCAAAACTTTTGTCTTTAAAATTTAAATGAAACTTATTACAGCAGAAGTTGTCAAAATGACTATTAGCGACATGAATAGATAGTTTATATCCATGAATCAGACGTATAGTTCTCTTCAGCACAATATGCCGAAACATCTTTTCGTATCTACTCTCAACTGTTTCGTATTTTTATATGTTAGTTTTTTTATGAAGAATCAAGCCCATATCTCTTTTCTCTGCGTGTCACAAAAAGCAACCGACGAAATCCCTTTCAGACGTCTTGAATAGGTATTACCTTCAAAAAAAATTGTTTGAGGCTGTATGAAATCATTTTGAGTTATAGTTGGTATATAAAACTGTAACAGGACAAGCTTTTAAATTGTATCATTTGACTTATCGGTGCGGCAGTATACTTTTTTAGTTTAAAATTGATGTAAAGAAAGTTCATGTGTAGCAACTTTGCCATCTATGTCACACTAGTATAGAACCCATATGATGGGTATGTTAGATTTGTACGCTCATATGCAAATGTTGTACTACATTTCTTGCTTTTATGTGAACAACGCGTTTATTTAACCGCCGCCTTTTATATTCCTTTGAAGACTTTGCGCTGTTTTTTTTTATGGACATCATCATCGCCGTCATCATCTTTAGCGACATCATTTTTCTATTCTATGTATTTATTTATTTTCATTATTTTTTCCTTTTTTCGCCAAAGCCAAGATATTGATTTGTTTTGGAGTTTTATTTTTTCATTAAATTTTCATTATCTTTTTAAGTCGTTTAAAGTCAATAATGTTGAAATGATTTCGTTTCTTCTTTCCTCGACTTATTGGGATGCTATTAACGTTGTGGTTGTTGTTGCTTTTCTTAATGTAAAAAGTTGTTGTGTTCTTTGATATGTAAAACATATTGCTTTATTTGTTTCTCATGTTCGTTTGCTCTCAAGTAATGTTTGAAACTATGTGTGTGTGTGTGCTTGTGAGTTGTTGTGCAGTTGTTTGTTTGAAAATGTTGTCAATGTTGTTCCTGTATTTGTTGCTTGTACAATTTTTAGTTGTCATTTGTTGTTTTAAAGTGATTAATTAATTTCAATAACATTTTGCACATCACTGCTACAATTTTGATCAGATTTCCAGATTTGAATGGACACAAACGAAACGTAAATTAAAAAAAAAGTAAACAAAATGTTAAAAAACTGAACAAATATAAGAAATCCATAATAAAGGTGAATTTATTGATACTGTTTGATATTAAGCCGCTTTTCTATAATTTGATAAATGTTTTTATGTACGAGTGCTTGTATGTATGAATGGGTGTTCCCTTAATGCAGATAACTGGATGTTTTTGGAGTTATAAGATATGGAAGTGTAAGAAAATTATTTTAAATTTAGTTTTCCTATATTATGATTATACTTTGAATATTTTAAAGGCTTATTAAAAGCAGACCCTTTTAAAAATAAAATGAGGATCACAACTTACTTCAAGAAGACTTGGATATGTCTCAGTCATGGTGTACTCTTAATATAATGAAGCTGAACTCAGAAAAGTGTAAAGTAAAGTAATTGTAATCAAATAAATAAAAACTGATTGATACATATTTATAGTTCCTTTAGTATATTATGACTTTGTTAGAAATAACAACTTTGAAAAACATGATTTCATTCATGTGACTGCCGCGACTGTTTTCGAAGTTGCTTATACTCTTAGTCCGGTTTCTCAGAACTTTGTTGGCTTGAGCGTCCGCATCACTGCTGGATGAATTGGAATAAAAATTAATGCACAGGTCCCTAAGGATCTTGGGTTTCATAAAAATAGGTTATTTCGTAGAAAAAATAGAGATAAAAATGTTAAAGCATCCAATTTTATCGGTATAATGGTACTGGACAGTTGTCAGAACATTTTATTTTAATAGATGAAAAATTTTCAACTCTGCAGTACTCTACAATAATTATTAAGAATACATTTTTCTTAATTGGAATTTTAGGAAAATTATAAATGTCAAGCGAATGAAGTCATGGACACTGCTAGTTTCAAAATAAAACTATGAGCTGATCAAGAATGCTGGCGTAATTACCGAACTTTGTATACAAAATATCTATTGATTGCTGAAATATTTGACATGTCGGGCCCTTCTGCTAAAAACATGGATAGTTCAAATTTAAATCCTTCGTTTTAGGCCATGATAGGTCGACTGTAAGAGGAAACTTTTTGTTGTGCTCCTACAGTGAAGAGTTGGTAAAAGTGCAATGGCAGAAAAGTCTCTCAAGTTACTTATCTTGTAAAAAACAGGAGCTGTCTAAACGAAAGTATCCACAGAATAATGTGTTGCTGTCGTTGATAAATTGGTTAAAAGATCTGGTTAATAAACTAATACATTTATCATCGCAAACCGTAAGTATGTTCTTCAATCAATATACATACATGTATGATGGTCTTAAACAATTTTAAAATTTATTTTATTATTTGGTTAAGAAATTTTTTTAGAATAATATCATAAAGCTGTTAATAAGATTATTAATCAGTCATTCTTTGTTGTGAACACACGCCGCTACCACTTTCCAAAATTATGTTTCTTAAACAAATTTTTTGTGCCGAATTTAAGCGATGAAGAAAGGATTCTTTTTTGTTTTTTTTTTTTTTTTTTTTTTTTTTTTTTTTGTTCAAATCGTTCAACAACAAAATAATATTTAGCTTTGTCTATATAACACAAATATGCTATTACCTCTAATACTTTTTCTTATAATTTCCTAAGTTGGTTATTTGCATACGATGCGATGTCATTTCTGCATCTTATTTGGCCCTTTCTGTAAGCAGTTGCCTGAACTATTTTTCAGACTTCCGGAATCCAAATAATGGGTGATTCCAGCTCGAAGAATTCTCTTCTCGGCTTGGTCGACCCTTGAAATGTTGCGTAGTAGTAACCGTGGTTAGCTTGCTAAAGTAATGCTTTTCTATAACTGGTTTGGAGTCCAATTCCCAAAATTTTAACCTTGCTCCCCTATGAAATATTGCCTTATGACATTGGTATCGCACTAACGACAATAATCCTTTTGTCTTAGTTTCTGGAGCTTGACTGACCTCCATCCTTCTCCTTAAGCTTAGTCACGCGTCCTTTTTTTGTGGTTAAGACTTCATTTTAAGAGGAGTTTTGGTAAGGAATTTTAATTATTGTCCAGAGTGCTCATAGTATAATTCAAACTCCGTTATACGCACCTGATTCACAGACTAGTCTAATACTTAGAATTTCCCATCTGTTTTCTGATATATTTTTACAGCATTCCCAGAAGAAAAGGAACTTATTAAGCGTCTGTTTGTTGCGGCAAATGCCAGTCGTCGGGTGATTTTTACAATAACTGACTCAACTAGAAGACCAAAACACGATACATTATTATTGGTGTTGTTTAGATATTGCGATTATGTGTCATGGCTTTCTCCTAACTCATCTCTGATAGCCTTAGGTATTGTTCATTTACAGTAGGTGTTTTTCAAAAACGCAATAGATTACCGATTTGAAATGCCGGAACTTGAAATTTTTTGGAAACCTAGTCGCTATTTTATTCTTAGCTATAGTAAAAAGATGCTATCTACCCCAAGCCACAAAAAGGTCTCAACGTAAAGCGATTAAAATGAATTTAATGCATTTATATTATCAGCTTGCGGTGTTGTTTTTTTTCAAGTTTTATTTTAGGAATACAAATGAACAAAGAACGTTAAGTGTTTTCAAATATTAAAAGTAACTTTATAATTAGGGTTAAAATTAAATAATCCATCACTATATTGCAAACAAGGGGCTTGGGATGCAAATAACAAAGCACTTTTATTAAACACGCCTTTTATTAAAATTTTAATTTAAAAGTTATTAACATGTGTTTCAAATAAAAAGAAGATGTATGCAAAATTCTTTATCTTTTTATGATTTTGTTAAAAAAAAATCATATTACCAACCCATTAGACTTTAAATCATAATTAACGCTCATCCATCAAGTGCAAAATGTCAAATGCACACGTTAAACAAATCAAAGACAGCGAACTACAAAAACAGCTTTAAAAAATTATAATGAACGAAACGACGAATACAAAAATATTACGCAAGAAGACTTTTAAAGAATTTTTTTTTTCTAAATGTGACAAAAAGATTATCATGGTTTTCAATGTTTTTTTATGTTTTTACATACACATCTGCATGTTAAACATGTAAATTAACAAAATTCAATGTTAAGTAAAATTAAAATTTAAATCCACCCCTGTTTAGTAAAAGTGAAATTACACGAATTTTACGCTTTTCAATCATTAAAATGGAAACGTTAATAAAAGAAAAACCTTAAGAAGTTGCTAATCAGATTGATAGACCTGTATTTAAATTTGACAAATTTTAATTTAACATTCAACTGAAGGCATAAATTTAGTTTGTTGGTATCGATATGTTCCTTTTAAATTAAGAATTTATGCATTTATATCCCTCTGGCAGTTCTGTTAGATGAATAATTGCTTACCCACGGAAACGGTTAATAAATTATACAAGTGTCCCTCTTTTGTTTTGACCGGTGTTTAAATTAAATACAAAAGAATAGACCATATTCTTTTGTCGTTTTTTGTTGCTGTTATATATTTGACCAAATGACCATAAAATGTCTTAAATATGTCTTGACTACAAAACTGTTGTTTTTAGCGCGAGTATTTCTCTTCCATTGTATTACCGGTGAAGCAGTAGACAAATGTTGTTCTTGCAGTTGTTGTTTCTCGATTAAGACTTGTATCAAATTTAAAATATTTGACCAGTTAGCCAGTGTATCTTTTTATGGTTTTGACATGTATGAAATGGTCTATACAAAGTGTGCAGCAGATCTTAGCAATAACAGTTTGTGTCTTGTTCAAGATGTTACTTTCACAAAAATAACTTTTTGCATAAATTATTGTTCAAAATTTGTTCAGTTTTCTACCTGTATTGTTTTGAATATGTTGTTTTTTGTTTTTGCATTTAAATTTAACTATCGTATTTGTATTACTTTACATTTATTAAATTAGTCAAGCGTAACATTTGTTTTATTGCTATAATTAGAAAATTTTTTGTTTTTGCTTTTAAACGTTTTATTAAATTTATGATGTTCTAATAAAACTATTGGAGCACTAGCGCTGCAACAAATAAAAACCTATTAAGTGAATGGCATGAGAAATGCTATAATACGAGGGCAGTGTAAGAACCGTTAAATTTTTCTTAAATGCAATTTTTATTGTGCCTCTTTTTCTTATAGCTCTATACAGGAATAACGCACATAGTACCACTTCGATTGCAATAAATATTATTTTTAATTAAATTTAATTAAATTCTCAAAATATGTATAAACATTTTTTTTAATTATTAAACAGACATATATATATAACAAAATTATAAAATATTATTTAATATTATTGTCGTTTTTTGACTTGATTGACATCTCATGTCCCTTAAATTCAGGGTTATTAGGCCTGTAAATAGGCGCCATATGATAGAACTGAATAATCAATCATACTATGCGAGGTATTCCTGAACATTAAAAAGTTTAAAAGTTTTGATTCAGGGTAAGAAAGCAACGCGGCTAGTACTTTTGTGTCTAAGTGCACCAGTTATTATTTTTTACCATTATTATTCGAATTAAGCTTTCGAGAAATATCAGGCAAGTTAAAAGTAGCTAGCTTTTTTCAACAACACTTGTATTTATGACATTGTTTAACAATAACGGTATAAAATTTGCTTTTCTTGATTAGATTAGCAAAGAAATGTTTAAAAGTCTAAAAAAAAACAAACGCTTATGGTGTTAGTTAAAGATAACCAAGAAGCTGTTTTCATAATCTGTGCATTAATATTAATTAGATAGTTAAATTAAATAATAATAATAAATAATACTGTTAAAAATAATAAGCCGAAACAAAAACAGTTACACTCTAAGTTAGATGATTAGAATTTCTAATTTGTTGGTCGACAGTTAAAATTTAACCAACATGAGAATAAAAATTTTCGTAAAACCTAACAACAGAAAATATATTTTAAAGTCTCGTTTTCAAAAAAGGCAAATAAATAAATTTTTTTTGTTTTTTAAATGATTAAAAACACTAACTAGTTTTAAGTAAAATTATTTTATAATTTAGTAATAAGAACCAACAATTGAGTATATTATTATTATATAATTAGTGGGTGTGCTAGGTCACCTGTTTAGAAAAATAAACTATATGTAAAACAAAGAATCTCATTCTGGTTATTGAATCCTTTTCGCCGAATAAGCTTTGATCCCAAACATTTTCAAATATAATTAAGTCGGAAGAATTGATTTAAAGCAAGAAAATTTCAGTTTAATTTTTTTTCTTTATAACACTAGCACTAAGTATGGGAGGGAGTCTTTTGTATTGAAGAATCCGTATTATCGTTACAAAATATCATTTACTTCATTAGGTATTGATGATTGGGAGAAAGTTTTGTAAGTTTCTGCTGACATGTTTATAATTTAAAAATCGAAATCGATTGTGCCGTAATACATTATAGCACCAAAAGATATACCCCAACCTCTTCACCTGGACTATCCAAAATAAATTTCTTTTCGTTAACACAACAATCAATAAATTTTTCGGTTTTACATTAGGCGGATGAAATCTTTTCTCTGTAATTCTTTTTTTTTTAGTTTTTAATGTCTTTTAGGTATCCAAGCACAGTTTTTGAATTCGTTCAGTTTCCCTGATAGAAATATCCTTGCAAAGAATAATAATCAGTTTTAGCTCTTTCCGTTATATTTCAAATATTTTGTTTGCCAATTTTTATTTTATTTTTTTTTAAAGAGAAGTGGCACTTCAGGCAATCATGCCTATTTAGTTATTTTCGTAACCGTGCTACTTCTTTAGGAAAGGGATAGATGAGAGATAAGACAGGTGGTGAAAAGAGAATGATAGATTTATTAGTTATTTTACTTCGCCGGCAAATATGCTATGAAGAAGTACCGACGAAGGAGGCTGCATGTTTAATGTTAATTCTGAATTTGTATTTATACCATTAAACAGAAAAAAACATTTTTATTTTTGGTTGCCGCAGGAGTTGAACACTGAACAACCAGGTTGGTAGTCAACGTGTTTACCACTTTGACTACAGCAGCTTTTTAAAAACTTTTTACCAATACTACCATGTAATTTAATTTAAGTAACACCGCTACATTGTTTTTTTTTTTTTGTATCGGTATGGGAAACATCTCAATTAATAATGTTGAATTATTTCTACCGCCAAAAACAGAGCTAAATAAGTTGTTACGAGTCCACCAGATAGTAAATGAATAGATCAAAATAAATGTTCTAAAAAGAGTCATAAGGTTTGATTGGCTGATGAGCACCTTCTTAAAATTAAAAAAGAGAGATTTCCGCAATCTCCTCCTCTAAGCAGGCCATTAAAAACTTGTAAAATAACGACATTGCACGAGTGCGGTATTTTAAAAATCTGGAAATTTTACATTCCTCTGCCCTAGTTTTACTCCAAAAGCTCTCTTATCGCAATTGACGTTCATCTTTCAAAACAAATAAATTAGTAAATGAACCACTTTCTGATGGTAAACTGTTTTCTTTCAGAAATTACGATTGCCTTCACCAATGTTGTTGTTTTATGCCGAAATTCTTTGCATTGTGTTATTTAAAACGACCCAGGAACAATCTCCTCAAAGCCTAGAGTTGAAAGAGAACTCGTCGGCTAGTTAAATTGGCTGAGCGCCTGCGCTCTTTATAGCACATTAACCCTTACCGGGAGCCTTAAGTAAACGCGGCTGCTGAAATGTGAGTTCGAAGTTTTGCAGAAGCTTCAAAGAAGAAAGTAGTAGCAACATAACAGCAAACAAAAAACCGTGAACCTCGTTTAAGCCACAAAGTATTTTAGATCTTGGATGGCTACATTAGTTAAAGTGGATTTTTCTTGAAACAAGAAATCTTGAATAAAAATGGAGTGTTCTCAGTTTCAACAAAAAATGACGTACATGGTTTCACAGATAAAATATAAATAAGAGATAGTATTTCCTAATATATTATTTTTAATGAACAATGACTTAAAACCATTCCTGTTGTATTAATAAATCTTTTTTTAAATAACTGTTAATATTGACGAAACTGTAAAAAGACTGTAGTATGTTCATAAGGAAAATCGACTTACTCTTACTACATCCTATCGAAAACTAGCTAAACGTTTGAAGTGTTAAAGAGATGATCATAAATATTCATCACGAGTATGTGTGGGGTGTTTCTCACATACTTACAAACACATAAGAAATAATTTATGACTGTACCAAAATGAATGTGGCGGGCTGCCTTTAAAATTAAAAAAAGTGCTAACAGATTTTATAGTTTTATGCTGGGCATTTAAGTTGGCGCCATCAACAATAAGAATAAAACTGTTCTTAGTCCTTCGTACAACTCTTTATCTTATCTAATGGGAAAGGATATTTTTTTGTGTTAAAAAAAAAAATAATAATGAATGAATGACATTATATTAGACAACAATTACTCAGTAGTAAAGCGACGCCAATTTTATCACTAACTTCTGCCTTTATTGTTGTCCTTAACAAAATGCGTTTGTGTATGACATTTTTAGATTTGTTAGTAAATTACATTCATTGACAAAATTTTAATGGTAATAACATTGATTTGTATGTTTTTACATGTACAAATACTTTTGAATATTTGTAGGAGAACAATAAAAATTTTATGGTTTTAAGACATCCTGCTGAGTTTTTGTAAGATGCAGGTATTGGGAAAAAATTTCTAACTTTTACTTATTTTATACCCTTCTTTTACTCATTATTACTGTGTTTCATGATTGTTGGTTTGTCATATCTAAAAGTCGTTATGCTGTTGTACGATGAAAATTTAATAGTCGTCAACACAGGCCTCTTTAAGATAAAAACCTTGTAGATCTTGCTTGTGTTTTTCAATGAACTTGTTGTGATTTTATGAGCACGAAATGCAAAATCGTTTGTGTTTTACTGCTGTAATTATTCTGATGAGTTGCCTTTTGTAATCAGAACTTGTCTTTACCTTTATTTTTTTATATTTTTAAAACTAAAAGTCCATTATTTGTGGTTTTTGTCTTTATGATCGTATAGACTGTTGAATATAAAACATAATAATTTTTTTATTTATTTTCGGTTGTTATACGCTCACAAGAAAATCTTTGTAAAAACTCTTTGAACTTTTAACTTTACATTAAGAGATTTTTTTATATTTTTTATATTGAGCAAAATATAAAAAGGCTATTCAAAAATTTTGTAAGATTAATATTAAACAGAAATCACACAGAGTTCAGAATGCCATCAAGTATCGCAATTGAGTATAGGTGGCAAGGTCCTCGAGTTCTATAAAATTAAATCCTGTATTAAGTCATAAGTTCTAAGCGCAAATTCAGATCACTGAAATATAAAAATTCACGAAGAGAAGAAAAGCATCCGTTCGACATTAATTAGGCCGCTTATTAGATTTATATGAAACTGAAGAGTTATGTTTAATAAAACTTATCTCGGTAACCTCCTAGCTTAAGCGGATAAAATTTGAGAAATTTGGGTTCAAACATAGTTTTGACTCTTGCAACCTTCTGAAATGCTATCCGATTTAAAAAATTTAAATTGCTTTGAGTAGAAATAATTTTCTCAAATTTTCTACTGTATCTTCAATTTTGATGAAGACTACAAAGGAAAAATAGGTCAGTTTCTTTACTCTACTTTTTGCACGAAAAGCGTTCCCGTACTTAAAAATTGGGTAAATGAGAGCGATTTTGAGAGAATAAAGTTCTTCTTCTTCTTGCACGAAACAACCCAAAGTTTTTCTTCGTCAAGTTATTTATATTTGATAAACAGCTGAAAAGCATTAACAAAATAAAAACAAATGAAAAAATAGTTATTCTAATATAAAAGACAATTTATAATGGCAAATGAAGGCGAGTAAAAAAATATTGTTGCAGATTTGGTAGAGAGTTCAAGTGATTCTAGTGATTGTGACGACATCCTAGACCTTATTGAACATGATTCTGACTTAGAAGAATCACTTTTTTAGATCTTTTTGAAATTTTTGATTGCCAAAAGAGGAACAGCATTCTAAATTATTTGAATGAAATTGTTCTATTATGTACGGACAAAGAATTCAAACAACACTTCTTCATACCGAGAGAATATATTTAAATTTATCCGAAAAATTTGCAGAAAATCCCACTATTGCAACCTTCGGAAATGCTATCTGGTTTAAAAACTTTAAATTGCTTTGAGTAAATACAAGTTTCTCAAATTTTCTACTGTATCTATAATTTTTATGAAGACATTTATTTGACTTCAAAGAATAAATAGTTTTTATTTGATATTTTTTTTTTTTTGATATTTTTTATTTATTTATTGATTTTATTTTTTCTTATAACGTTGTTAGTTGATTGTCCAATTTTTATTTAAAGCACCATTCGTTTATTGATAACATCTTAAATAAAACTGGAGAAAAAGGGTTTATATACTAATTTCAAATGGCACTCGAAAAACTCTAATAACGAAAAAGTCAACAATGGCATACAAATTGTCGTTAAAATTTGCGATGAAATTCGCTGCGAGAAATATTTTTTATAGTTATTGCAAGTTCTGCGACTTCCCATTTAACCCGCAGCTTTTCTTTTGGTGTGTACGTATAACAAATCTGCCTACTTTTTTTGTCATTTTTATTCAAAAACATTATAAATTGTAATTTAAAACGATTACGTGTGCCGTTGCTGCTTGTTGTTTCTTAATTTTAGAATTATTAAATTCAGTTGAAAGGATTCAGGCTCGATTTTAATGTGGCGAGGATTTTATTTGAGCACGGATTTCTTCGATGTCGTATATTTCGGTCAGCCATATCTATTGGGACATTTGTTAAGCTTGTAGCAGTGGCCGTGTTTTACCTGTTTGTTAATGGCGTTCATATTAACATGACTTTCTGTTGTTGTTTATTCACTCGTTTTAGATATGGACTGTATTCATTGTTAACCACACATTTTATCGCATGCGAGTACATGTCGCAGCGGCCTTTCTACCTTTATAACAAATTTAAATCAAACCAACAACAACAGGAACAGGCAACATCAAAAGCCGCTGCGTCTTTTTAATGGCTGAAAAAAAAAGAAAACGATTCTTAAAAGTTGAACCAAAATCAAAAATTAAGAAAAGAACAAAAGAAGAATATCTTTTAATCCAGCCAATATAGATTTTAATATCATCAACTATTTTATGGTTGTTTTTTGTAGTCTTTAACTTATAAATTTGTTATCACTTGAATAAACACAAAACATTTATTACCAATCAACGTTTCCTTAATTTTAAGAGAACTCGTACGATTAACTGGCATAAAAAACGTAGTGAATTTTTAACACGATGACATGTTCTTGCACTCAAATTTATTTGTTTTTGTGTTGTTCTTGCCAAATTAAACTTTAAAGCCAAACAGGTTTGGTTAATTATGCTCTTCATTAAAGTCTTCCTAAAGAATTTCTTATTGTGGGGGTGCTGTTGCATTTGTAAAATGCCTTAAAAGGCGATAAATATTTGCGTCTGAAATAAGTTGTACAATTTATATGTTCCGGAGGTCCTAAATGTTTCAGATATTTTCTCAAAAATATATTAAGAAGTCATCTATTGTTCCATTTAATTCAATATTCTTCGCAATTTATACTTTAAGAAGGGAAAAAATATCTTCCCGTGGTCTTGCAACAAAAAAAGGAAAAAAAGACAAATCTGTAATGTAGGGCACACGCATGGACCATAAGGCATTCATTATTGTCTTCTTCAACAGTCTTTCCATTTCCATTTCATATCGATTCGTAGCTTTTTGTCGGTGTAACCAAAAAAATTAGTCTCATCATTGTTGTCACCATCATCTTCATCAGATTGGTGTCTTAACGTTGTGATCAATTATGTATATGTTAATTGGTTGTGATGTTATTTTGTTTCTTGTGTTCGAATTTTTTATGTCCTTTATTTTTGATTTTAAAAGCGTGGAAATTTATGATGGTTTTTTTAAGAAAAAAAAGCAGACTTTGATTTGACTGGTGCAAAAAACAAGAAAATTTTTGTTTGTAGTTTTGTTTAAACTTTTATTTGATTTTATTTTTTATTGTATGTCGCTTTTATTATTATTTACGACAGATTAAATTTCTTTACTTAATGGCACAGGAAACACATATATTCTCATAAAATGCTGAAAATTTTTCTTATTTCTGATGAGTCTAATTACGTAATTTTAAATAAAATATGCACTAAGAAGATGTCAGTGGCTTAACTTTTAATTCTTAGTGTGAACTTATTGAGAGGAGATCGAAGAAATGTTGGAGTTTTTGTTAGAAATAAGTGTTAAAGGGGCCAAATTACGACATTTAATATCGATAAAAAATTTTAATTTAAATTCTTTCAAACTTTCGATCGATGAAGCTATAAAATTTAATAAACTGGAACTACTCTATTATTTTAGAATAAACATTTTTCTAATACAATCTGAGAGTTAGATAGGAAGTCGATGAAGAGATAATATTTGTGAGTACTGCTAGGAAAACAACTTTGACGAACGATAAATTTTTGGTCGCGAATATTCGCCGTCAAAAATTGAACACATTCAATTTAAATATATAAAAATACACATTATCATGAAGTCGGACAAAATTCGTCATACACGGCGAACTTTGCAATATATTTACTTTTATTTCTTATGCCGGCGAATGACGAGGATATCAGTACAGTGTAACAATATTTGGCATTTGTTGTATAATTTGTAGTGCATGGCTATTGAAGTTTATGTAATTTTTCGGTAATTAGATTTGCATTGCTGTGTGTTTCCTTAGGAAAAACTATCATGATGAATTCTAATGAATTTATCAAAATTCAAATTAAGATTTAATAGGGAGATTAAATTACAACTTATCACGTTATCGTTTCCTTCCACAGTCAAACTCATATTACATGAATTCCAGAACAGCTTGTTTTTCATTTTCATTTAAACAAAAAGGCGTCTTAAAGTCGTTTTTGTGGTGCATTTTCCTGGTAATATTGAAAGCGAAAAAAAATTCAGTTACAGGCATTACTGGAATTATATCCATATAAAACTCAAAACTAACAAGCGAATGTGTTAGGAGTTATGTAAACAGCCTCCCCGTTGTTGTCTAATTGCATTGAAATAGTAAGAAGCAAAGAAATCGGGTGCTACACCAACTAAAATTAGGATACTCTTAAATACAATTTATGATTGCGAATGTTTTTGCACCGAAGAGTTTTTGCACCAAATCGTTACAAACTCTTAGAATGAAACAATTTTAAAATTTTAGTTGTGTATCCGAGTCGTCAACTAATCACTTTGTTTAGTGGAACCACTTTTCAAGGATGAGCCCTTCAATTCATTTGAAAAACTGAAAAATAACTTCGAGTAATAGATCGGCTTAAAAGTCAACTTCTTTACTCTACACTTAATCCATATACTGCCTAAACACTCGAAATGGAAAATAGCAATCCCAAGCGACGCACAATATATTGAAAAAAATTTTAAATTTGGAAAACGGGAGGAAATTTCTGGAAATTTTTCGGCTTAACTTTAAAATATACACTGATTGTTTTTCAAATATTTGGGTTGTGACTTAAAAAAGTTTTAAAATATCTCGTTTCGCCTGAAATCTACTATATCTTCACATGATATATTTTTTAAAACTTTTGATATTGATGAAGAAAGAAAACGATATGGAGTACAAAACACATATTTTTAGAAATTTTGTCTGTCGTTTGTCTGTGTTGGCATCACGTAAAAAATGCTGAATGGACTTGAATAAAATTTTGTGGGGAGTTCACTTAGAATATTGGTTCAAATATAGCAATTATTAATTTATATTTATTGATTTTTTTGTATTGTACAAAATATAATTTTTTTTTAATGTTAAGAAATAGAATAAAATAAAAAATTGTCAGAAATTAAAAGAAGTATTTTATGGCATTTGTAGCCACTAGTGTACCAGTGTACATTAAGATCGAAATGGAAAGAAAACAGGCTCTCTTAACTGATCCATAAGAAACCATTACTACATAACTTTTAGCTTTTGTGTTAAAAAATATCAACCAATTTCTTAAAAGTTTTCTTTCTTTACTTATTCTATTTTAGTATATTTTCTTTACCCCAAAACTCCTACAATAACAAATTTAATTTCTTTAAAAAGTCTCGTACTAAATGAAATGCAATAAAAACTTTAATATTTTCCAGCAAAAAATTTTTATAAGTTCATGGATATTTTTGTTTATGTTCTAAATCTAAAAATTTTGTATTTCCCAGTTCGAAAACAAACATTTTTTACATGTTTTGAAATTGATCAAATAACCGAAATGATTAGGTAGCTTGAAAAATGTGCATGGGAAGTGTAATTGCAAAGCACTTGAATTGAGCAAAAAAGTATTTGGACAAATAAGCGTTAATAGAAACGCATTATAAAAAGTTGATAAAAATTTTAATACATATTTTTTGTAATATCTTGTATCAATAGTTTTAAAAACAATATAAATACTTCATACTATTGGTTATTACCTTTTGAATACGTAGGAAAGATAGGGCAAAAGTAAGCTTAATCGACTTCTTTTAAACATCAAAATAAATTTTGGTATAAGTTTAAATTTAGCAATACATTTTTTATAACATTTTATTTTAAATACTAGAAAAGTCTTTTGTCAATTCAAAAAAAAAAAA
Organism: Cistogaster globosa; assembly: GCA_937654795.1. Classification (NCBI taxonomy): domain Eukaryota; kingdom Metazoa; phylum Arthropoda; class Insecta; order Diptera; family Tachinidae; genus Cistogaster; species Cistogaster globosa. Next base: position 61,440,964 of record OW569405.1, on the reverse strand, counting down.
AAATATGTTCATAAAAATTAAAAGCGCTTTTGGTTCTGCTCAAAGCAAATAGTTAAACAAAGCAAATTGGTTTTTTTAGTGTTTTGCCAGAGCTATCGTCTGGCTTTTAAATTTTTAAAATCAGAGCAAGAGTTAGAATTCAACAATGGTTTTAATTTTTATATGCGCATGGCAGCGTCGTCTTATTGAGCTCAGATTTGTGAGATAACTAGTCGCTTAAAAACTATAGATTTTTTTTTCATTTGTTTTAACCAATTCCCCCACTGTGTGAGGTTTCAATAATTTAAACAAATTATACCTTTGTTTTACTATTCGTTGCATTATGTCTAAATAGTAAATCATAAAAATTTTATATGCACAAGCCGAAAAATTAATATAATTTCAAAATTATGATTTGCTTATGCAATTTTTAAATAAATTAATGAATTGAATGAATTTATATGCATGGAGGAATATGATGTCCATGGTACATAAAGTATTATGTCATGGTCAAACAATTATTGAACTAAAAATTCTTCCTCTTGGAGAACTTACAGAAAAAGCCCAAGAAGCAAGAAATCGCAAACCCAAGTATATTCAATTATTCAGTTCTAAACGACAGTCCCAACATGAAGACACTTTCTATAGCCTATTGTTATCTTCCGATCCTGTACTTTCAATAATGAGAAAACGTTGATTTAATTATGAGGCTTCTTCACTTACTAACAAGAAAGAATTAATTGCTTAAACATTGATTTTTGTCGTTACTTTATTGTTGTGACAAAAATCTTTAGGTTATTAAAAATATTTGTGAGAAGTCTTCTGAAGAACTAAGTAATCGGTAACAAAATGGCCATCGAAACGTGCTTTCACCCTCAATAATTATTATCAGAGATTTGATTATTTAATCAGGATAAAAAATATCAGGATATACATATTTTTTAAAAACATTACTACCCATTAAGGAATTGTTATAAAATAATGAAAATAACAGAATTATATATATATATATATATATACATAATATTTTTTTAAAGATATGATTATAGAATTGTTAATGCATTTATCAATTCACTAGATATTCTGTTTCTTGATTTCATTGCAAAATTTCCAGCAACAGAATAAACCCTTTTACTTTGTACTAAGGTAGGTTTTGTTGTACACAATTCGTTATAAAGATTATTCATGTTCGTTGCTCGAATGTTAGTGGCTTCGAATAACCCAATTTCCTTTTTAAACAAATAAGCAACATTTTGTTTTTTTTTTTTTTTATATCTTACTAGTAGTGCCCACGACTTCGTACGCGTATCATTTCTAATAATCTAAAAATTAGATTTTAGAAAAATGTGTTTTTAAGCTTTTTTATGTGAGCAGAAGTATACAAAAAATGGTACTTTCCACTGTGAGGAAGAATTTAGTTTTATCATATTTGTTAAAATCAGCCAATTTACACAAAATACAAAAGAGATAGAAAGGAAAGCTCAAGAGCAGTCTAGAATTTAGAGAGAATAATTTCTCAGATAATGGAAAATATTCAAAATGGCAATAAAATGGAGCCCTCTAAACATAAAATCCAATTTCGTTTTGAAGACTAGAGTTATTAGTTGTGCCGACAGTCCTCAATCGCCTTATGTAAAATTATTATTTATTGACAATTCATAATTATTTGTTGAATATAAAAAATCAATCCATAATCTATTTCTTCTTTGACTTTCAAATAAAGATGCCCTAAATGTTACTTTAACCAAAAAAAAAAAAAAAGAAAACAATAAAACAAAAGATTTTTTTAATCCAAGGCATAAAACTCAAAGCAGCTTCCGTTTATTGATATTTCATTTGCAAATTATTATTCAACCTAAAAAAGAATGAATAATAAAGCAAAAAAATATCATAACATTTCAGATAGACATTGGGCGCCACCTGTCATCCATATGCCACTGAAAAGAACTTCGGCACGATTTTACATTATAAAAATTGTGTGGCATTACTCGTATTATCTTAAAGGAAGGTTTCAAGCAGGCCATAGATTATTGGGATGCATATACGCTGCGAAGAGCACTGGCAAGTTTTGTACTTATAGAACAATAAGTAAATATGAGTGCATGATTATAACTTTTTGATAATGTTAACACAAAACGAACAAAAAGTGAAACACAAGTTAAAACACTATTTACTTACAATTGACAACCACGAAAAAAAAAAAAATAAACATTCGAATTACAGTAAAGTTACAATGCGATTTATTTAAATATGGAAAAATTAATTTTCAATTTACAACCGCCTTCAACTGTTGTACCAGTTGTATTTTCTATTCCAAAAAATTATTGTAAATTTATTGTTGACCATTTTCAACTAAAAACTGCTTAACAATCTGCATATAATTTGACACCAATGCCTATTTTTGAAAAAAGAAATTGAATTAAAAGTTTCAAGAATTTAAATTGGAAAAAATGTGAAAGGTTGATATAAAGAAATAAACGCCAATATATGACTTCATAAAACCTGTTTTGTTCTTACTCTTGTACAAAAAGCGTTATGAATTGAAAAATATATATTTTATTTTTTTGTTATATGTCTTTCAGAAGTGAGTTTGAATTTATCTTAAATGGCAGTTACTATTGACATACTTATCACTTGTCTAGCAGTTATGTTGATCTAGAGGTGGAACCGGGAGCAAATTTTCACTCACGATAAAAATATTACTAATGTACAGTCCAATTTCTTCTGCTGCATGTACGCTCACGCAAATATAATTTAAAATTAAACAAGATTACAAAAGTTCATGATCATAAGATATCACTGGAAAGAAATCAACTATTAAATTCAATTTCTCTACCAGGCCGTTTAAAAAAAGTATTTTTTTACCATGTTGTAAACTAATGTGGATCTGTCGGCCGACAAGGCCTTAGCTTGCATGTCACCTCACTAGTAAAGAGTTTCCGCGATTAGACAAAAAGAAAAAAACCAACAGCCTGAGTTCTCTTCTGTTATTTTCTGATTCAAGAACTGAGAAACTAGCTGAGCTGTAAGAAATTTTCGCCATGGAAACAAGTGTGCCCATATTCATTTTTCGCAAAGTATTTTATACGAAAATCTTGTCATTGTGCACTAGCAAACTGTTTCGTTTCAATGTGGCATGGGGGGTCTGGAAGACGCCACATTATTCTGTATTATAAGTTCGTATATGGCTGCAAATATAAAATTTGTGTAACTCTGAGAAACATGATTGTTAATGTTACAATGGAAATAAAGTCATGTTTTTCTACTCGTACCCTATTAAAGTATAATAATAAAAGACCAATTCAAAAACACAAATACCAAATAAAACACAAAACATCGAGAAAACAAAATAGTTTGCAATAAGACCTCACAGACGGCTATAGAGCGTTGCAATAAAATATGTATAATCAACAAAAACGGATTTGTTAATATTTGGATGTAATAAAATCTTTCGCAAGACGTGTCTGACATCGATATCAATGAAGTGAAATAAAAGAACAAAAAAAAAAAAACGATTTCGTTAGTCTGTCTCGACACATCTTTAAACAGTAACTAATTTTAAATGTCGCGTCTTTTTTATAGAGTTAATGATGTCGAATATCTATTCAGATTTTTGTACCATTTCACAGTTGAAATTGTTTGCGATGTCTGTATCCTAAGCAGTTCAATATAAGGAAAACCACAAAACCTTTTGTATTTTATCTCTACATCCAACAGAGCCTTTGTTTGTAGGCACAGTTTTCAGGACTCATTCATTTCTCCATCGAATTCACAACTCAGGATGAAAAGTATTAGAAAAGGAAATAGTTAATACAATTCGAAAAAGTTGTGTAATTTGTATCCGTCTGTGAATAGTTATGTTCTTTGCAAATATCCTGCTGTTAAGCATTGCGTGTATAGTCAGTCTGGTGTCTTTAATTAAGTTATCCTTAGAGTTTGGCTTTAATATTTAGTGGCAGCAATCTATGTCTGCATTTATTTTTTTACTTTCTACTTTAAACTCTCTCATTTTCTTTTTTTTACCTTTAAAGAGAATTATAGTATTTTGAGTTTGTGCGCCTGTGCACACAGCACCAATGAATGCCTGTTAATAAGTTTGTGTGTGTTCTTTGCTTTTAATGTGTTTTTAGTTCATGTTTTGACAGTTATTAATACCTGAATGTCATTTAAAATGATCGTTTTTTTATTTTCTGAAAGTATTTTTGGTTTCTTTTGTTTATCCCGTTTATTTCGTTAGTCTTTTCGTTTGTGAATAGTTTTTGCTTCTCTTATTTTTTTGTTGTTAAATTTTTGCCATGATTTATGATATCTAGATGATCTTATTGGTTTTATATTTTACCTGAACCTAAGATTCTGTTTGACAGCAGTGCCAGTTCCTTGCTATTTAATTCTCTTTATTTAATACAATTGCCTGTCGTCGTTGGCTGTATTGTCTATAGTCTGTCCGTGAGTCTGGCTATAAGAAAATTGTTGTAGCTACCTTTCTTAAGTTGCTGTTATTTTTTTTTATCACTATGAAAGAAAAAGAGGACCACATAGTGTTTCTTTGTTAGATTTTATTTTGACTTCTATTTAATTTTGCAATATCATTTTATGCAAAATAAATGAAGATCTTATTCTTTTTATATTCAGCATATGTTGGGATTTTCTCTGGCTTATATATCAAATTGCCTTATTTAATTAAGTTATTATTAATTCTTTTTACAAAATATGCAATAAGGTCTTTACGTTTTATTATACATTTAGTGCTTGGGAAAAAGTTGCGCCTTTTATTTTCATAAGAATAAAACAAATATACTTTTTTATACCCTTCACCATAAAAAGTGGAAAAAGGGTATAACTAATTTTGTCATTCCGTTTGTAATTTCTACAATATCCTTTTCCGACCCCATAAAGTATATATTCTGACTTCTTATCCATAGCGATTAAACGATGTGCGTCTGTTCGTTCGTATTAGTGTTGAAATCAAGATTGCCGAGGCACTAGATCAGCTGGAAAAAATTTAAATAAGGCAATCGATCAGGCAGAGTATTGAAAGAGGTGCTACTGGAAATCAGCAAGAGCAGTCCATGTCCTTCGACGCAGCGGTCAAAACACCACGCCTACCTCGAATTTTTTCACATCATTTGGAACAATGAAATAACTCCAATCTAACAACAATTATATGGGGCGATATAGAATTAAAAAATGAGAAAAAAAATATCAAGTAAAAAAACTGCAGCTCACCCATATTTTCCGAGTTACGGTTCTCTCTTGAAGAGATCTTTTAGTAGATACTAAATTCTTTAAAAATGCTTAACCCATTAAGAGCCGATGACACTTTTATGTTATATTTTTTGGTTGGAGTTACTTCGCTGAGCAAAAATTAGATAAAAAGTAAAGGGTATATAAGATCTAGTATAGCCAAATATAGCACTTTTAATTGCTTTTCATTCATCATAGTGGATTCATGCATCTAGTGTTTGGCCAAGACGAGAACAGTCAGAAGTTACTAAGTTGCAGTTTGATGTATTTTTTGCTCTTTTCAGGATGCATCTTCAGATGTTTGAAAGTTGCGGTGTAATTTATAAAAGAACTTGGCATGAAAAAACGTGATTATATGTACAAAGCGAATACGTTTCTAAATTTTACAACTACTTATACAGTTATTTAACGTTACGCTATTCGCCACGCTATTTCGTTAGAAATAAATTGTAATGGTTGTTCTTTGAAATATCCGAAGTTACAAGCAATATAAAATGACGTTGTAAATGCTATTTAAGGGAACTCTCACTTTAGTTGGACCTAAGCGATTTAAGAAATGCAGAGAAAAAACATAGTTCTGATATAATTACAATAACTACATTATGGCCTCTGTAACAATGTATTGTTGCAGCGAAAAGTTATAGTTGTTTTCAACAATAGTTAAGCTACGATAAAGATTTTTTGTTAATATTAAATTATTGCATTTTTACTATGAACAAAAAAAACAGAATGGATGGTTTTTAACCGAATTAAAAAAAAAAAGGTTGTTATCAATTCGACTGTTTGCGCCTACAGATCTCAGTCATTTTAATTTTTTTTTTTTTTTTTGTAATTTGATAGCTTAAGCCTACAGATTGGTCCCGTTTTAATAACAGTTCATAATATTAAAAATTAAAGGGTATCCCTATACAACATACATGTTTTTTACTGTAATTAAGTCCGCTATAACAAGTAGCAATCTTGAAATTGGAAATTATAGGGTGTCCCTATAACTGATGTAATTTGACCTACATGGATCTATCTTTGAAAGCGTTACAATCTCTTGCAAATTAGACAGAATGTCTATTACTATATCAAGTATAATAAAAAGTATAAATATTTAAAATTAGAAATTAAAGGATTCCATAATGGTTGTAATTTGATGTATATGGTAAATCTTTTTAACAGTTATTAACTAACGCTCAGAATATAAACAAATTTTGTTTTACTGTGTTAGCAATAAAAAATGTAAAAAAATATAGGGTGACCACATAATTGCTGAATTTGTTTGTATAATCTTGTATAATCGAATATAATATAATTGATGTATAATTACCGTCCTCAAGAAATATGATTTTAAGTTCTTTTTTTTTTTTTTGCAAGAATTATAATTAAAAATATTATGAACTTGACATAATGCTTTTTTATCAGTTTAGTCATTTGTTTGTTTGTTGTTATCGATTCACGTAAAATTGCTTGTTTATTTTTTATTCGAGAAAACGAAAAAATATAAATTAATATATAAAATAAATTTATAAAAATAATATAATAAAAAAATGCTTTTTTGTGAATTTATTTATTCAATTAATTTTTGTAACAAATCATTTATTTATAAATAAGATAATATATTAATAACTTAATTCAGAAAATGTTTGTTCTTATGAGAGCATGACATCTTCAACTATAATATGGTATTTTAATTTAAACATTTGATGTTTACATATTAACATAATATTATTACATTTGATTGAACCTGTTTAAATTTTAAGTATAATAACGCTGATAGCAGGCTCCTTAAGTACGTCGAACAGGCTAATTAACTTCGATCAAACTGTAGACCTACAATTTATTTTTTAGACTTAGCAGCATATGTAGAGTTCTGTGTGCGTAAACATGTTTTTTTCTATCACTTGATATATTATGCATTCTTATTTGGAACAGTGTAAACCTGACAGAGATTGGCTCAGGAGCCTTGCTCAGGTTTGGAGGAACTCAGAAGAGATGAACAAGAATACCACGCAATTGATGCACAAGTTAATCTCTAAGGGTACCCTTAAGGCAATAAGTGCAGTAAAATGCTTGGATAAAATAAAGGTTCCTTAATGTAGAAAACTACGTGAAAGACACGTCTCATCTCTCTTAAATGAAAGTCGAAGTAGATGATGGAAACAGACTATGCCTTAAAGAGGCTGAGACGACTGAGCACATAATGTGCAAGTGAATCACAGGCAGGCACTTATTTAATGTGGATGCGATATAAGAGAAGGCCGATATTTAAGTCCGTTGACAGCCCGAGACTCAACGAAACTAAGATAGACGTAAATGAACAATTGGATACGTACCAGAAATCATTGAGGAACGAAGTAAACCAAAAACGGTTAATGTTCTGCTTGTGTTCTGCTAGCATAGGTATCATGATCGAGAAAGAAAAAATAGTGGCCACAAGATTATTTGTTCCACCAATTCTGTCAGTGCCAAGTGCTTTCTTGACGCGGGTCTAGTTACTGGTGTGACTCGTAATTTTTTATTGTATTAAAAGCTGCTCTTATTTTGCAACAAATGCTGATAAAAAAATAATTAAAAAAAGTCATCCCTGACAACCTGCTCCTTGTTTGTCACAGACAATGTTTAAAAATCCCTCTAGGTAGGAATCGATAATATAACAAGATATCTAAACCACTCTATTTTAATGATAGAGGAGAGCTTATTTGATATAACTTCTGTAAACTGTGGTTAAATAAGTGAAATTATATTCAAGTAAAAAACAACAAAAATAAGTTTCACAAGCTCTATTTTTTTCCAAGGAAATTTAAACAAAAAATGTACTTAACAATATAATAAATTAAACAATAAATAAAAAATTTTTAACTACAAAATTAATTGAGCGTTTTACAAAATAAATTAAAAAGTTGAAATAAATTCTTTAATTAGAATATATAATTGAAACAATTTATAATTTTACAATCTGAAAACAAATAAAAATCAATATATATTTAAAAGATAGAGTACGAACTAAAAAAACACAAAGGAGCAACGGTAGTAAAAACAAAAGTATAGATTCTTGTGTTGACTCAAAACAAATAAATAACAAAAATTGAACAATTTAACCTAAAGTAAATAATTCTTTCAAAAGATCGACTTGAAAACAAATCTCAGCCATCTGTCTTTAACGCCTCACAAGTTTAGCCATATACATCAAATTTAACTAGAAATTGGGACAACCTCTTATTTTTAAATCCAAATTTTATACTTGAAGTTATATCGAATTTAGCAATACGGCTTTGTAAATTTTAACCGTCTGTACAACAGTTTTGCCGTTTACATTAAATTACAAAAATTATTGTAAAACCTTTTAATTTATAATTTTAAATATTTGTTCTTCTAATTTCATCAAAAAAAGTGGTTGAAATTTTGTCTAATTTTCAAGTGTTTGTTTAGACATTTCAAAATGTAGATCCATAGCGGTCAAATTACATATATTATCGGAACACCATTTTATTTATAAATTTAAGTGGTATAATTTTTGTTTAGCGGACTTAGCAATATATGTTTGTTGTAAATTGCAGCCCTCTGTCTATAACGGTTCAAAAATTTTATATTTGCTAGCAATATAACGGTTCAAGAGATAGGGCGGTACAGCTTAAATTACACCTACTATGGGAACACCCTTAAATTTCAAAATTATTAAATGTAATAGCGGTTTTTCATAAGTTTTAACCGTCTGTCTATAACTATTCAAAAGTATGACCATAAACATCAAAATTACCTATTGGGGTATCGATTAATTTAAAATTTTGAATAATGGTTTTAATAACGATCTTAGTAATCGATCTTTTGTCCAATTTTCAAGCGTTTTTTTTTTAATAGTTTAGGAGATAGGCCCTTATAGGTAAATTTACGTCACTAATGAAGACACTTTAGTTTTTAGATTTATTCTTTTTTATTTATTGTATTATTTATTTTAAAGTTGTACGCACTTTTTTAAAATTTTAAAGAAGTGCCCTATACTGTTGTTTGGGGACACCCTTTTATTTTTAAGCTTATGAGTTGGTTTTAAAACAGGACCAATCTGTAAGCATAACCTTTCATATAAAGAAAATATTTTCAATATCGGTTCAGAAACGACTGAGTTTTGCAGGCACAAACATTAGTAAAAACAACATTTAGACAAATTGATGACCTCCTTTTGTTTTGAAGTTAACTCTACGTAATTTAAGAAATACTTGTACATCGATGGCCACGATGATATAACCGAGAACATATTTTGTCGCAAGGTTGTCATAATGGATTTGCCTAAGCAACAGGATCAATGCCTTAAGGATTAGCAAGGCGTATAGTAACTTGCTGCAAATGTTCTGAATAGTGCAATTTTGTTATACTGGGAATTATGCAAAAGGTGTTAAACTTTAAAATTTTCGAACAAAGGAAAAACTATATTTTCAAAGCATTGTAACCTTGAAGGTTAAGAATAAATCATAGTAATGGTTTCTTATAAGAGCTTGAGATTTTATTTAGAATACCAATCTCTCAGATGTAATTTTTATAAGCTCATATTCTGATAAACGTACATCACTTTAAGTTAGCGATTATGCTTTAAAACCATAAAATAGGCCCGTATATGCACAATTTCTAGAAATCTGTTGGCCTCAAGCTGAAGCGAACATCTTCTTACAACTGCAATATAAGGGTAAAATTTTCAAAAATATGCTTAAATATGCTTTACATTTTTATTTTATTTTATGTTTTGTAAAAAAGTTAGTATATTAAAGAAATCCCCTTAAAGAAATTTTACAAAAAATCTCTTTTTCGCTAAAGCGTTAATTATTCCTTAAACAGATTTATAGAAATAAAAATTACGTATTAATAAGCAGTTTAACAGAAATTCAAAATTAAAAGCAAAACCTAATCTTTCCTCTAAAATGCAAAAGAGGAAATACAAAATGATGTTTTAACCAACACCTTATAAGCAACCTTATTAACAAAATTGGAAAACATTATAGCAAGAAAATAAATTTGAAGAAATAAAAAAATAAAAATAAATTGATATGCAAATACAAACTACAATAGCTTAGCTAACCACGGGCCTGAGGAAACAGAAAGTAGGCAAAATAATTCTTTGTAATATGAACTTTCAAAAATTACCATGAATTACAAAAAATTAATTGCTTACTTCACAAAATCCCTTGTATCCGTATATACTGCTTGTTGTTGGAAATTTTTATATAAAATTTCAATACACCAATACACTTTTATTTTGCATGTTTTTGAAAAGTTGTATTAGTAATCGTGTTATCAACTACATGTGAACGTTTTTTTCATACGTGTTATCAACTACATTGAATTAAGAAGAAGAATTTTGTATTGTTGATGTTAAAAATTTATTAACAAAAAAAAAAAAAAAAGAATAAATGGACAGCATATCAAAAGTGTACTTTTCGTTTAAAAAATTTAAAATTTTACTTTTTCAGTCCTATTGTCCATTTTACTTCCTGAAAATCTTCTTCTGAATACTTATTTTCTTCTTCCTTTTTTACTTTTTGACGTTTAATATACAAAATAAATTGATACACTTATACACTGCGTGTTCACAAGCATATAAACAGAAAGTGTATTCAATACAAAAAGCACCATACAACATTTTGTGAATTAAGCAAATATATTTTAACAACTCATCAAATTTCAATCTTTACTACCCCCTTTTCATAAACCAATATTATGCATAATTTCCCATTATTTTTTCCCTTTTTTTAGATTTCCATTTATAATTTTTCCAATTAGTGTTGTTATTGGATAACATTTCATGTTCATCCTTAACGTATGCAATAGAGCAGTTATAATTAAAAACGTTATACGATCTTTGTTTTCTAACCCGTAAAGTATGCTAAAGATTTTTCATTAATTTTTGATACCATTGATATTTTCTAATTTCTTAAATTTTATAAATTTATGTTTTGAGCTGTAGTAATAAAGTTTCGCCTTAAAGGTTTGAAAATAGTTTATGAAAATTAAAAAAAAAAAAAAAACTCCTCAGCATTGCTGACGACAAAAATTCGTATTTGTTCATGTTTTTCTTATGATTTAAAATACTATGGAAAATACCCAACAGACATAAGGTATAAACTTAAAGCGAAATATAAGACTTTTTAAAAAAGGATATAAAGGAACTAAAAGCAGAAAACGGGCTATACAAAGAGAAAACGCCGTGCAATAATTTTACCAAATCGAGCCTTTATGGGACATCTTTAATTGCAAACATTATTTTATTCATATTTGTAGGTCTAGCGAATATCATAATAAAATATATCCTTTAAACAATTTTTGTGTTTTGAGTCATGCTTAAGTTCATGCTTTTAGTTTTAACTTCTTCAAAAGGAAAATGAGAAGAGAAAAATGTGATAAAAAACTAAAATTTCAGATTAATTGTATTAGATCATTAGAACAGAATATATTTACTAATTTAAAGGTTAATAAATGGATGATAATCTTCACTGTGTCGAATGGCACATCGAATAGTAATTTCGAATGGGGCCTGGCGAACAGCTGAACATGCTACCTCATCTGCAATTATGGGTGATCAGAAGAATCAAAGGCTCTCGATGTTCTTGGCATGAAAATTCAATGCGATCTTCGTTAGAACAAGCATATTTTTCATGTTGCAAAGATTCGAATCAAATGTCCACAAGCACTACTACCTCTATCCCCCTTCCTACAACCTAATTTCCTAGTTCTGGCACAATGCATTGCATAAGTAGGGGTCATCCCCAAAGTGCTGGTCCTAATTAAAAATAAAAAAACAAAAAAACTTGTTCCAACTGTGGAGAGGGGTGTAATATTTTTCATTTTTAAATTAAATTCTTTTTTTTTTTATTCGCAAAAGTTTTTTTGCTTTTTCTTTTAACTAAATATATTCTTTTATTAATTTTTCAATTTTACAAATGAACATCAAATTAGGGAATTCCTAAATTTTAAAATTCTAAACGTTTTTGGCCTTATGGTAGGAAATTAATCTTTATATTTTTTATTTTTTATTTCAACTAATTTTATAATAGCTAAAAGAGCTGGTTGAAAAACTATATGCCCCAACGATCTATTTCTCTCTAGTCATCGACCAAGGCATCTCTAGTCATCGACAGGCATTGGTTAATGGGCTTGACAACAAATAGTTTAAAATCAGTAAAACCAAAGAAAATTTCAATTGACAGAAGTATTCGTTATTTACTTAAATTCTACAAGACATTGTTAAGTATTATTATAATGACGCGCCACGCTTATTATATTATCGCATAAAATTTTATTGGATAACAAAAAAGAAAATAAAAATAAAGATATGGATACTAATTAAATAAGTATAATGTTCGTTTTAAGCCAGCCCAGGAGGATTTAACGATCCAAAATTAATAAAAGCTACTGAACCATTCAAGGTGTATGAAAGTGCATAAAAGCTTTCCGATAATTACAGGAAAATATTAGGCATTGAGGCTCTACTTTGAACCATTTGCGATCTTTGACTGTGACTGATTTTATTTTAAATTGATTACTCACAATAGTCTCTTTTTTTACCATATTTTATAAAATATATACTCTTATGAGTTGTTTAAGGTAACAAGATTATTTAAAAACTTAAAGTTCAATTGAATTGATAAAAAAATAAATAAAATTAAGGGATTATTTTAACTCGTTGAAAATGTTGTTGGTAGCTATTAATATATATTATATTTAAAGATTATGTTAAACACATTATTACTGTGCTTAACAAACTGTTTATGCAGTGGCAAAATGGTAATCAATTGGTAACACTGCTTTAGAAAACGTATGCAAACACACGGGAATAGGGGATAATTGCAATCTTATTCTGTTAATTCAAATAACAATCTTAAACACGCATTATTTTCATTCAGTGAATCAGCGGTAATATATCAACTCAGGGTTTATGCGCTATTTGCAATATTTTTGTTTGCAAATAAGGAGTACGTGCAAATGTAGTAAAAAACGTCTAATTCAAGCAGTCATGTCGCGTACAAGAGCTTGACCACCTTCTAAAATCAGTAGCCAAATAATAACTTAGCGGTTGGAGAAATTACTTCTGTATAGATCTCGATAGACGCCTAACATGAAAAGGCTACATATAAGTAAAGTTCACTAAAACTAAAAATAGTTTAAATCAACTTGCTGACCGGTAGAAACTTCATTCTTGAAATTATTTATTTCTTAATATCTTAGTTATGAGATCAATATTGATGTCCAAATAAAAAATTTAAAATAATTGCAATCGACTGCTTATGTATCAAAATATTTAACATCCAAAAAGTTTCAAAGTGCCATTATTAAGAACTGGGATTGTAGAACATGTGAAAAAATTCGAGAAACTTGAATTTTAAAAAAATCCACAAATCAGAAACATCTAAGAAATAACTGGCAGCACTTGATATTTGAATACTTATAATTAATTGACCGTAAGAATATGATGTTTAGCAAATATACTTTTTTAATAAAGTAATTTTAAAATTTTAATTAATAACAATAAGAGCAAAATAAAGTTTTTTAATTTTAAATAATCGTTTGTTAAAAAATATTCCTAAGACCTTCCTTAAAGCCTACAAAAAAATATTCAGTTACGTAAATTATTGCTGGTTATTTCTTATAGTAAAAGCGTTTTAAAACACAAAATATTTTTTGGCAAGCACAAGTTCATATAATCGACTTAAATTAGAACTTTAGTTTAAGAATTTTTTTTTTTTGAAGAAAAACAAATTAGAACTTGAAAAATTAATCAATACCAGAATGTAATTTAACTATCTAACTTACGGATAAAGTCCTCTTTATAAAATACGTTCCGTTTTAAAAAAGAGAATTTTTTCATGTTTTCACGAACTTAAGTATGACAAATACTGTTTATATAATTCTATACTAAAATGATTTAATTTAAACTAATTATCTAGTAAAACAAGTAATAATCTAATAATTTGTTTGACATTTTCAATTGTTACGATTTCAATTAAAAATTACCAAATTAATACCAACAAAATTAACAAACACAAATATTTAAAGTCGTATGCACAACAAAAACTTAGAATGAGTTTGGCATCAGTGAAGAAATTAAGCAGGGTATCAGTGTGTTTTGCTGTAGAGCCAGCCACTTAAAATTAATTAAGATAGTTATCGTGATCCTTTACAACATTTTAGGACGATTTTTAGTTTCTAATTGTGTGGACGGTCCTGTATAGTTTCAACAATTCTCCCAACCTCATGCTAACTTTTTGTTGTGCCAACGTCCGTTAATTCCATATTTTTTATTAAATATCTATAGTTCTGAACACCATTCTCTGTATCTGTTTTAAATTTAATTATCTGCATTAAATGTAACTTATTAAGATGTTTCTCAGAAGTATCTGCATTAAGAGATTTCAAGGGTTTTGGGTGGGCGAAGATACTTCTTAAACTATTTTGAACAGTTTAGCACAAAGTTTATGTTTGTGGGCTAAATTTTAAGACAAGAGTTAGGACTTCTGTTTTAATTCTTGTCAACTGTGATTTAAGAGAGTTAAATTATTTATAAATATTAATTAGTTTTTATTCACTTGAAATTAAAATTTCGCTAATAATTCAAGTTTTATAAATTCCGCACGTTATGATTTCGACTAAAATACAGAACATGGACAAATGATTAATTGCAATAAAATATTTAATTTTTTTTTGGTCTTCATTTCTGCTTGAAAATTTTTTTAAGTAAATAAAAAAATTAAGGAAATTGTTTGAACTTTACAGATTTTTTTTTAATCTGCATGCCTATATTCAGTTTCGAAAGCATATTTAATTTATTTTAAATACAGTAATTAAGTTCTATAAAATATCTTGACATCTACATGCCTTTAGTAATTAATTTAGTAAAATAAAGAAAAATATAGTAAAATCTCTCAAAATGAAAATTACACAATCACTTCAACTTTTTTGAGGATGTTATTCAAGCTAATTTAATGATTGTTGTTTTTTTTTCTATTTTTTATACTGTTAAAACTATGGTTTTCCTTTTTAATTTTTTAAACTAAACGATCTTATCCAATAATATTTTTCACAAAATCGTGTCAGCTAATTTAAATAAAACGTATTTAATAAAATAAATTGTTTACATATTTGAATAAAATAAACTAGAATTAATTATTTTTATTCTTAAGGTTTAACTATTTGTTTTTTGTTTAAATTACCCATAATATTTGGTTCAGTGTACTGATTGAAAATAAAAATCTTAAATTTAAGGAAACCCGTACTTCAGTTCAAAGCAAATAAGACTGGGTTTCCAAATGGTTGTGATGTTTATAAAGTTGCTTGTGTACAATTTTCCAATGCGCTCTTGGTATATTTATTCTATTAAACACGACTGGCGGATGACCTAAGATGCACCAAAAATAAAACAGCAGCCAGCTTCCTTAGGTAACATAAATTTTTAAGCACTGAATAAAAAGTATGTACTAAAAAACAAAGTCTTGCATCTTGGAGTTGCTTAAACTTCAGTGCTATATTCGAAGAAAAACTTCAATTCTTCTATAATCTTATTTATCTGAGGCCGTTTCAAAAGAATAATATAAAACTCATCAGGCATTGCATTTGTAGTTTAAGCTTTAATGAAGCCTGGTTACAAAATTCAAGAACATTGTTATTATACTCTTTAGCATAATTGTGTGTAAGAAACATTTTAAGTTTTACTTAAAACTACTGAGCGTTAGCTTTCAATTAATGAGTATCCATTGACACCAAACGGCGGGTTCAGTTGATAAACTAGTTCCACTTTATTAAAGCTTTTCTTTGCCCTACTTTACTATCTGTCTTCTCTCCCCTATTCCTTCACAAAAAAAATCAAATAATTACTGCAACAAAAAAATTGCCTTCAAAATACAACAATTAAAGGACTTTTTTCTATGGTTTTATAAAGATTAATGGGACTTCCCTCGTATGTACATATGTATAACTGTACTATTTATATTATCTTTGAGTCTTGGCTTCATATAACAAATGATGCTTTATTTTAAAATTATTTCTCTTTATTAATATGAATTTCAATAAATTTTAACTTCAGTTTTCGCTTTTGTTTGCAACAGAAAAACTCTTAAAATTCTATTTACAATTTTACAATACATTCTTATAAATATAGTTTTTTTGTTTTGCTTTAATCTGACATTTTATTAAAACAAAAACATAACAATTTCAATCACTTTCTTTTTTATATTTGAAATATTTCATAGCTTTTATATGATTTTAGTTTTATTGTTTTATTGATGATTCTTTTGTTTTTTAAACGAATAAAAAAATTACATCGACATAAATATATAATAGAATTTTTAACTTATACATATTGTTATAGTACATGCAGTGTACGACTAAATATAATAAAAAGTGATGATTTGAATTGAAAAAGTTTAACTTTTGTTGATACGTGTACAAAGGAAACATTTTTTAATTTAATTATTATCTAAAATATCTATTTTATTTGAATAAAAATATTTAACTATGAAACATTGTTTTCCCAATTAAATAGAATAATATAATAATGGATGAAATACATAAATAGTTACTTTGAAAACTTGTACCTGTTAGAAAAGTCATTTAGTAACGAATTAATACAATACCCTACCCTTCGGTAAACATGGAATAAAAAAGGTTTTGGTAATAAAGTTCATTTGAATAACGTAATAGTGTCTATTTTTAGAAAAGCTCCTATAAGATTGGCAAGGCAATTATAAAATTGAGGTGGTTTTTCATAAGTCTTCATATTCTACATAATTAAAGTCGTTGTGAGTCTTAAATTCCAAATCAAATACTTTAAATTTTCGATAAAGTTTCAAATTTTCCATGCTTTTAAGAAAATATGAAAAGAAACTAACACTTTAACTTTATTAGAAAAGTGCAACAACTCTCTTTTGTTAACAAATTTAGATACATAATACTAGCAGTTTCAACGACTTAGCCTGTTTGTCATTTCTAATTTTCTTAACAATTAAATTTAGAAAAATTTGTTTTTAATATTTATTGTAGAGTTCTGTATAGTGTGTTATAAATTTTCCATCTACAAAAGTAAAATGTGCTGACAACTGTCCATATTTAAACCTAGGTTCTAAAAGACTTCCTGACAAAATTTTATTCAAAACCATTTAGCAGGTTTTATGTTATGCGAACACAGACAGACAGGCAGACGTAAATCAAAAAATATTGGTGTTTTGTATTCTTCATCGACTACTATCTACACCAACTAGAAATATTTTATATACAGAAATGATCTTGTTATAGTTTTATTATATGAATATTTAAAAACATTGCAAGCAACTTATAGGACAAAAAGAACTGTGTAACACTTTAGAAACGGAAACCTTGCACCTAATAATACAAATAGGCCTACCAAATGAATCTACTTTCCCTTAATAGCAATAATGTTTCTAAGAAGTTTTGGTGAAAAAGTTTTTCCTCTTTGTTGTTGATTGCAATGTGCAATCTACGGACCGAAGGAATATCACACCACAAACTAGAACTTAAAGTTAATTCCGATCTTTGGGTTTCTGAAGTCCCTATACCTGGCAGAGACTGACAGTATGGTTGCGGATAATAATATATTAACGGAACTTGGTTTATTTGGACCAGGCTCTCAGACGGGCACTTCCATCAGCAGAAATCTAACGACTTTTCAGACAAGATATATGTTATCCTAATAAAGCAGACAGGTAAAATTTGTAATTTGCAATGTGTAAAATTTCTGAATAAACTCTCAACACACAATCAATGCCTTACGTGCCTGGCTAAAAGAGTCATATTGGCAGTGATCTGAGGTCCTCGCCAATATGAGAGCCTGATACAAAGCAGTGACTTATTGATCGATTCAGTGTTTCTACGCTGTTGCAGAAATCGGCTATGGTTGAAATGGATAGAAGCTTTTTAACTTCTAAGGAACTTATCAAGAGCTACATCACACAAGTCTTTAGATGTTGTTTTTAGCCAAAAATGCATATTTAGAAATATTAAAATCACAGCGAATGTAAATTTTAATCAACAGCGAATGCCATAATTTGCCCGGTGTTACCATTTTTCTACGATTTTGGTATCTTAGTGTTTCATTCGTTATTCGTTATTCGTAATTGATTTCGAAGGTAAATTTCTAGGAAAAATTTGTAAATACTCTTCGAAGCTAAATGGCACTACGGTCAAACAGTCGTTCATGTAAATATTTATATACCCGTACGTATATTAAATGCTCATGACACTGCCATTTCATTGGTTTTGCCGAATGAAAGTTAAAATGAAGAAAAGCAAATGAAAGAATTACAAAAAGCTTACTTGTAGCCAATCTTAAAGAAGTTGTAAAACATAAAATATTATTATTGAAAATGTAGTTAAAATGAAGGGGATAGCCCTTTCAAAACAGACTTACGACAATTTCGAAAAGTTAGTATAGTGAAAACATATTAACAAATTTTACACAAGGAAAAGTTTTATATCAAAAATATCTTATTAACACAAAAAAAGCTTATGTCGGAAAAGTATTTTTCAATAGATAAGTTTAACTCATCTAAATATATAAAATTTCTCTTTATATAATTGTTAACTTTTCTTAAAATATAAATAAACGTCGTCGTATTTGGTGTAGGGTCATCGAAATGAAACCGAAAACAATGCTATTGTAACAATTACATTTTTTCCTCTTAACAAGAAACAAATAATATTAAAACAAATAATAATAATAAAAATAATACTATACACAATACAACACAATATTTGGTTATTATGATATTTCTTTCTTTTTGCACTTGTGCCCAGTTATTAATAATATTTTTTTTTTATTTTTTACGTTTACAACAATTGAGAATGTTTGTTTTTGTTTTTATTTTGATAAATACTTAGGATGATTCTTTTTTCTGAAATCGTTTATATTATAAAAACATTAAACTACAGTTGGTGCTATCGGCGTTCCACAGGGTAACCTGCTACTGACGATGCAGTTGTTGACGTCGATGATGACAATAAATGATGTTGGGAGGGCATTAAAAGAGATGTGTCATAACTGATTTGAGGTCTCATTGTTGGTGATAGTGATGTTGTTGATGATGGTGCATGCTGGTGCTGTGAATATTGCTGAGTGGCAGCTGCTGCAGCAGCAGCATTAGTGTAATAGAAATTTGTTGAATACTGCTGCAAGTTGTGAGGTAAAGCCGAATGATACGGATCTGTAAAAGAAGTAAATATGATTTATATTCATAATCACATGTAAAACGATAAAAATTTGAAACGATTTTAGCATTATACTCCACCAAAACTTCACCTTTAGATTTAGCATGAAATGAAAAAAGAAATAAATTTAATTATAGTCTTTGTTTAAATTTATTTATAATATAAATAATAAAAAATACTTAATCATTAAGACTTAGGACTTATGTGCAGACAAAGATTTTGACATATTATTGCTTGTAACCATTACTTTTGTTTGTTTACTGCACTTAAGACAGGTCTCTCCTTCTAATCGTTGTAGGCGAAACAAGTTTTATATTGGCTGTGGACTGGAATGTTTTTTATTGCAGCATTAAAAATGTCTTTAAGTAAATGTTAAGTGTCTTATTTAGCTTTAAATGGGATATAAGGTTTCACTAAATAAATTATCAAACAAATTAACAATGAAATTTATGAGGATTTGGACAAAATAAAAACATTTCAGTGAAGCTATTTAAATAGTGACGTTTTTTTTAATTTACTTGATGCAAAAAATAATAAAACCAAAGTTATGACTTTTTTATTAAGACAAAAAGTAATTTGATTTTTATAACACTTATCATATCTTTAGCGGCTCTGCTGATTGGCTCAGTATATATTCAAACAATGTAAATTTTGTTAAATTATTTTTTATTTTTAAATATTTTTTATACGAAGGCAATTCGTTGATTAAGTAAACTTTAAGCTTGTAACTTTAGACCTTAAGACTAGTTTGTTTCAAGTCATTCTTTTTTGACTGTTTTAATGGCCCTCAGAAGAGGTGTTTGTTTTAACGAAGCCATTACTAAAAATTCGGAAAAAGGAAATGGTCTTAAAGGTACTAAATTTGGATAAAATGCTGTATTGCATAATAGTTTACAGCTCAGCCTATGAAGATTTGACACAGTCTTGTATCATTATTAACTATTTCTAGTGCTACGACTTCTTTTGACCGACCTGAATGTTGGCGTCATTTATCCCGATATCACTACAAAGTAACTCGATAAACGATCTATTAACTATCGAAATTAATGGTATAGAATCCCTAGAGAATTTACCAAGCCTTTCTTTGGTTTCGCTGATATTTTTTTACTTTAAAAATAATGTTAATCAGCAAACAAATTTTCCATTTTTCCCTGTATATTAAAAAAATGAGTTTATCTGCATTGAATGACTGTTAAAACGAACTATAAAATGCAGCTACCTCAAAATCTAGCAGTAGTCTAGCAACAGATAACAGTGAAGAGTAGAATCCTAGAAATTTAAGTTTTTGTGCAGTAAATTCTACGTAATAACGGAATTATTAAACTATCGTATTTAGAATCAAAAGAAGAGGACAATTTTTATACAAATACATAAATGTAAGACATTTAAAAGCATGTTGACTTAAAAAATGAATATAAAGTAAAACAAAACAAGTAAGAGTGCTATGTTCAGCTAGGTCGAATCTTACATACCCTTTACCATGTATGTAAATCTAATTAAATGAAGTAGTTCCAATCAAAAAGGAAAATATTGCGGTTTCAAAGAATTGAAAAATAAGTACGATATATAATTTTACATAAAAACGTAATCGGCTCATAATGGGTTAAGCCTTTTTTGACAAATTTAGTATTTCCTTAAAGATCCCTTCAAAAGCTTTTAAATGACATCTTGACATTCCAACTTTCTTTATACAAATTTCAAAGGCCCATAGCTCAAAAAATATGGGCGAGCGCCAATTTTTTCAATTTTTTGATTGGAGATACTTCATTGTTCCAAATGACATGGAAAAATAAGGGCAGGCGTGGTGTATAGCCTACTACTTTGAGGAACATGGACCGATGTTTTGGTGATTTTCAATAGCAACTCTTTCGAAACTGTGTCTAATCGATTGGCGTATTTAAATTTTCTTTAGTTCATCTTGTGTCTTGGTAAACTTTATTTTATCACTGACACGGATGAACAAACGGACATCGCTTAATCGACTTCGCTGTGCATTAGGACTCAAAATATAAATATACATACAGAATGACAGAATAAGAGATATCCTTTTTCCACTTTTTGTGGCGAAGGATATAAAATCGTAGTTCATTTGTTTTTTCTTTTAGTTTTCGTTTTTACATTGTATCGAGCATCCAACAGAATTCTCATTCTGTGATGAACGATTTAATACGTAATGTTATCATATTTTTTTACAGTTATCGTGCCTAATTCCTATAGAAAATTTAATTTATAATGATAAGTAAAAGCAAAGCTCTAGTATAATCTCTGTGTCTATGTTATAAACCAACTTCTTTTTTGATCTGATTTAAAAATTTTATTTATTAATTATGTTATACATTTTTTTAATGCCAACCGTGCTATGGTTGTAATTTTAGAATAATTTTCTATTATTTAGTGCAAATATTGATAAAAAAAATATCGATTAGAAATTTAGAAAAAGAGTAACAGAAAAATCCTTAAGAGTTAGACTTTTTCTCTTTTCCATTATTGAAGGTGTTATAATTATAATTTGTCTGTTTCAATTTTATTTTTATTATTATGAAGCTCAACTTTATAAAGAAATAATAATTATACATTGACTACTGTAATCAGAAATTTTTTTACACTGTGACTACTGCTTTATTCCTCTGTGTCCTCTGGTTAATGTCTGCAGCCTTATAACAAAATAGAGATGTATGTTTCGTGAAGCCTTAGCTTTAAAGTGTGATTAGATACCAGAATTATTGGGCTTCCTAAAAGTACATCATTGTTTTTTTTCTCAAGTTTTGCTGGGACATTAGAGTTACTAAAAATGTAGATTTTGATATCTTTTCTCTTGCATCATCTTGCTGTGTAGCAACAGAGTTGAAAGAAAAAGTTTACTGAGTGCGAGGAACATGTCTTGCTAATATTAAAGGGTCATCTAAATGTGACGCCTAGACTATATAATTTTCACACGTGACATCTTTTCAAATGACATAAGCCATTTTGTTTTACTAGAAGTCAGTACAGTTTTAACCATGGACATTGTAATTTCGCTAGTTGGATTATTGAACAACGAACAACAGATCCATTGTTTTCAAGCAAAATTTTGTTTAGTGACGAAGCTCATTTCAGAATGGATGGATTCGTCAATAAGCAAAATTGTTGTATCTGGGGTGATGAAAATCCTCGTGTTATTCATGAAAAATCTCTACACCCACAAAAAGTTACTGTTTGGTGTGCATTTTGGGCAAATGGAATCATTGGGCCATTTTTCTTCGAAGATGATGCTGGAAATGCTGTTACTGTGAATGCTGAGCGAACCAATCAATGTTGAAAGGCTTTTTATGGACACAGTTGAATCATATTGATGTGTCTGACGTCTATTTCCAGCAAGACGGTGCTACATGTCACACAACTCGAGAAAACATTACGCTTTTGCGATCATAATTTCCTCAACGTGTAATTTCACGAAATGCAGATTTCAATTGGCTACCAAGGTCATGTGATCTAAAACCATTAGATTTTTTTTGTAGGGTTTCTTGAAAAGTCGTGTTATGCTGACAAGCCACAAACAATTAATGAACTAAAGAACAACATTCAAGTTGCAATTCGTGAAATAACACCAGCAACATGTCGGAATGTCATTAAAAATTTCGATATTCGGATTTATGTCTGCAGACGTAGTCTTGGTGGACATTTGAATGATATTCTATTCCACTTATAATTGTAATGGATCATACCTTTACTAAAAAAAAAAAACAGCTTGAAAAAATTGCAAATAGTTTGTGTTTTATTTCAAAGAAACATGTAGGCGCGTTTTTTGGATGACCCTTTATTTATATTAGGGTAAGCTTGATTATTGATGCGTTGTATTTCCCAAGCATAATCAAACTACAAAAATTTTAATATTAAAATTAGCTACAAGTATCATAATTTTAAGGAACTCTAACACCACCACTGTGTAGTTTGAAAGCGATTTATTTAATAATTCGGTTTCTAATGAAATATTAGATTTTCTTTAATCTTAACGATTTCATGGAGGATAAGCAGAGGTCGGCCCCCTTGGGTAAAGGGGGGTTTCTTCGGTTTTATGATTTCTTGGAAATGCCATAAAAAGTTTATGTTTAACTTAAATGTTAAGATTTTCTAAATTTAACTTAACCTTGAAAATATCTATAAAAATGTCCTTAAATAACCTACATATTTATTATTTATCTTTGAGTTTGGAGAAAATCTGCTAACAATTATTTTTTTTTTAGTTTTTGCTGGACTTAGCTTAGTATATTTTGGGTGGTGCACTTATTAATGATTGGATTATTCTGGGAAATCAATTCTCACGGAATATTTAAAATAGAGAATAACAAACCATTGAGTTTTATGATGTTCCGATAGGTTAGATTAGGTTAGGTTAGGTAAGGCAGGCAACCTGGTTGCCACAGCCCACTTGGTTCCAATAATTGGTCCCTTTTTGTTACCTGATGTCAGAAGGAAAGGAGAAAAAAAACGTAGAAAGAAACGTAAAGTAAGGCAAGACATAAAAAAAAATGAAATGAAAGCGGGCTAGTAAACCACCAACTGCAGCTTAAAAAGGAACTTATCTTGCCTGGACTCAATGATGATACATAAGACAGGCCCCTTTAATACCGCTGACCGAGATAGCTAAGCCTAATATATCCTAGCGCGGGGCAAATACAGAGAAGGTGTTCTGTAGCCTCCTCCCCCCTCGACCTGACAACTTCTAGAGAAAGTCCATTCTAGTAGCATGGGCCCCAAATAAGCAGTACCCAGTAACCACAGCCACTAAGTAGCGCAGTCGACTCCTCGGTAACTGTAGTAGGGCATCCGTCCTGACCCGGTCCAAAGGTGACCAGATTGTTCTAGCTGTCAAGCATATCGTCTCGTTAGACCATCTGACCTGAGCCAGATTGTAGAGAGCAGCGACGATACGGTATCTGCAAGTAGAGAGGGATATGCCACAGAAGGTGTCAATGGCACCTTCTTCAAGCATTGTTCCCTTCTTCGCCAGTTCGTCGGCAACATGGTTGCCCAAGTCGGTCCCATGTCCCCTCACCCATTTTAGGGCGACTGTTGAAACCTCCGCCATCCCGTTAAGGGATGTCCGGCATTCGGAGGCAAGTTTAGATGTGGTGAGCACACCTCTAAGGGACATAACTACCGCTTTGCTGTCGGTACAGAAAAAGATATCCCTATTGGATATGTTATACTCGTAGTACCTTTACCAGCACGCCGCCCTTTTAATTGCAGATATTTCCGCATGTAAAATACTGCATTCATTTGGGAGTCTAAAACACATTCTTATCCCGAATTACTCAATATATACTCCACCTCCAACTCCCGTCCCTCTTTTGGAGCCATCCATGTACATGCAAAGTGCTCGAGATGTGTGAGATTGACCTTCTTTTAAGGGAAGGTTCTGGAGTACAATAATCAACAAGATCGAGAGTTACGCCTGCGATCTGAAACTACGCTGGCATGTCATCATGATCTATGGTTCCATGCACCTATGACGTTCTACCTAACCGCCGTTCTTAGTGCCACCCTTTTGGCCAGAAGAACCACGGGCAGCAAGTTGAGCATAGCAAAGAGAACCTTTACAGATCTTAAGCCTAAATTCAATCCTTGATCGGCAGCTAACATATAAAATCAAAATAGAAATAGAGTTGACAAGCATGAGAAATGTCTTTTTTCTGCCAAGGAAGCTTCGAATAATCAAACTTGCTGCCTCTACATGAGGATGTCGAACATTCACAATTATTTCACATATGACGTCACACAGTGGCATGAAATACAAAAAAATATAATAAAAATCGGTAACTTCTAAACTATTTAACCGATTTTCGTAAAACAAACTGCAGTTTTTAGAGAAGGTCATAAGCTTTTTGCCTATAGGATTTGGATACACCCTGTTTAAGTACAGGGTAGTACCACAGGGCGTCAAAGTAGGTAACCTCGAATTTGAAAAGTGTTTCAGAGCTTAAAACTTTATCAAAATTTTTTAAAGAAAAAACGTGCTAGAAATTTGCGTGGTATCTTTTATACTTTTAGAGAAATTTGAGTTTTAATTTAAAAATACAAAATTTTTACTTTGATATTTTTTAATTTTTCATCTGTAGTTTTTTTTTTTTTTTAATACAAGATAGATCAATTTTGAAAACAAATTTAAAAAGCTAAAACTATAAGAAATAACTTATAGAAACCCCGTTTTCTTTGATTTCGTTATGTTAGTGGTAATAATTTTTTTAATTTTAAATTTCATAAAATGTTTAAAACAATTTGAAAATTTGTTTAAAAAGTACTTTCAGTTTTTTTTAATAGATTTTTAACGTTTTTTAGTAAATTTATAAAAATTTATAATTTTTCTTTAAGGTAAAGCCTTGGGTAATTCATTTGATGTGTTTTTATGGAATTCTTGCAAAGCTCCCTGCATTGTTCGAATATGGGCAATTTTTTAACAAATATCTCAATGTTCGAGACTGTAAAAAAATTGCGCGCGGGTTTTTATTCTTTTTATAACCAACTATTCTATAACGATTAGCTTTCAATAACTGGCCAAATTTTGTAGAGAATACGATTAAAGTAAAAATTACAAGTTTCTGTAAGAAAATTATTTATCTATTTAATGGGACGAAACCCTGATATATGTTAGGAGATATTCAAGATAAAATTTCATTTGCAAAATTTCGCTTTTGATCTTTTTTGGTTTTTAGCGGTATTTTTTACAGCTTTTTTATTTGAAAAACTACTGCAAAAACTTAAGCACAGCTGAATAGGTAATTAACTACTTATTGACATACAATGTGCATACCTTTTTTATTACTTTACCAGGTTAATATTTTTTATAAGAATATGCAAATAAGTATAACTACTTGTACTTTTAAACGCAGCAAGCCCATGTGTGCACACGTACCTATTCGGTTTCTTTATTAATGATAGGGAATTATTCTAAATTTTATTAAAATTTAAGTTTTAGTTTAAGTATAACAATCAATATAAATCCACTTTTGGGAATAGTAGTTTAGTTTTTTATTTTTGGGTTTGTTGATAAAATATTCGGGCACGATGAGGTGATATGCCAAGATTAAGTGCATCTTTATTAATGGCTTTATCTTAAAGAAAAAGTTCAAAATTTTACATATTTTTTAAAAACGTACTTCTTAATCAAAATTTTAATTTTTTTTAAACGTCTTATGAAATTTCAAATTAAAAAAATTATTACCACTAACATAATGAAGTCAAAGAAAACAGTTATTCTACAAGCTATTTCTTAAAGTATTAGCTTTCTAAATCTGTTTTTAAAATAGTTCTATCTTGTATTTAAAAAAACTACAAGTGAAAAACTAAAAAAATACCAAGGTAAATATTTTGTATTTTTAATTTAAAAGTCTCTAAAAGCATAAAAGATACCATGCAAATTCCTAGCACATTTTTTCTTTATCTAATTATGTAGAAAAAATTGTTGAAATCGGTTCACTTTTGATAAAGTTATAAGCTTTGAAACATTTTTCAAATTCGAGGTTACCTACTTTTGTGGTACTGCCCTGTACTGAAACAGAGTGTATCCAAATGCTATAGCCAAAAGGTTATGACCTCCTCTACAAATCGCAGTTTGTTTCATGTAAATCGGTTAAATAGTTTAAAACTTCCAGACTGTTATATCATTTTTTTTGTATTTCACGCCACTGTGCGTCAGTTAAAGCAAAAGTCCAAGCAGGAAGCATAACATCCTAAATAGTTGGAGTATCATTTGGATAAAGCTTAATTCCAAGAGGGAAATTTGAAATGATAGCAGCATCCATTTTTTGTTTTTCTAATGCTGGCTGGACAAAAACACTTATTGTACAGTTCAGTTAAATTGAAAATAAAATTTATAATTAAAGTATCGTTTTCAACTTTACCATTATTTATATTATGATAATTGTCAAATTTTTATTTTTCTTTTCCTTCACTCAGCCAAGTATTTTAAATGATTTCTAATTAATTAAACAAATTTTTTTTTAAATATGTTGAAACCTCAAGCCCTTAGGCATCCATTTAGATTTAAATATTTAAATGGCATCAACGTTCGCAGACATAAATCAATACAAATAAATCAAGAGGAAAAAATAAAAAAAATAAATAGCTGCGATTAATTATTCAGCCATTTTTTGAGTTTGTTTTTTAATTTGTAAATTGTGGTGATTGAGTGGTGAAACAATTTCTTCTTCTCTACTCTCCATCATTGAAATGATTAATTCCTAATGCTTAAATTAGCTTAAGTCTTTGAAATCAATTAAAATTTTAACAATGTTTATTGGCGAAAACCACTCAATTTATCAGTCTATTTTCATTTGTGCGTCCACCAAACAATAACACCACCAATAACAACAAGAACAATAACGATACTGCCGCCACCATTATTGCTTAAGCAATCACAACAACATGCAAAGAAACAAAGATAATTGCTTAAGAAATTACTCACTTCATTAACTTTTTGACGGACATAAGATTGTAAATAAAGTGACTACAATTAGAATTGAAGGTGGTTTTCTTGTTAAACCGAAAGATAAAGTTTTATTTATTAGGAAAGATTTCATTTCATTTCACTTCAATTTAACATTTCTTCTTTTGCGTTTGATCTCTTGGTTTTTTTTATCTCTTTTAGACAGGGGATTTTGGCAGTGGAAAGGGTTGGTTGGCTGTTGTTGTTGTTTTTAATAATGTGAAAAGGACGAATGCACAAAGTTCAAGTGAAGTCATTCGTAAAATTTAATGAATTAATTAAATCTCAATCTGAGTTTATTAAATCTTAAAAGAAATAAAGCAAAAAATAAACCAATCGTTTATTGAAGTGTAATAAAGTGAAGTTGTGTTAAATGTTTGTTTTAAGATGGAGTGTGTTGGTCGCCGAGTTTTAAAGGAATAAGTTAGTTGATTTCTTGTTACGTTTATTATTTTTATTATTATTTGTTTTTTTTTTACCAATTTGCACATTATGTAGGATGTAAAAGTTTTGGTTTGTACTAAGTTTAGTGAAATAACTCCAATAAAAAAAAAGAAAATATTAGGGTGACAGAAAAAAATGAGCACTATATATAGTTTTAAATAAAAATGTCACTGGCTCTAAATGGGTTAAGTATGTTTAAAAATTTTTAGTATTTTTTGAAAAATCTCTTCAGAAGCTATTAAGTGATGATTTATATCTTAAAAATATAGAGCGCAATCATACTTTCCATTGAAAATTTCAGAAATCTATAACTTGGAAAATATGGGCAAGCGTCAATTTTTTCTTATTATGTTTTTTTCTTGTTTTTCAATCTACTAAACTAGATTTGTTTCGCTGCTTCGAAAGACATGGACCGATCTTGCTGATTTTCAATAGCAAAATTTCCGAAACTATATCTGATCAATTGGCGTATTTAAATTATACTAACTAATCTAGTGCCGTGGCAAAGTTGATTTCAACACTAACGCTGACGGACAGGCGGTCATCGCTAAATCAACTTCAGTATGCATTAGGACTCGGAATAAATATACTTTATGGGATCGGAATTATTATTGTGTCTGTGGTGAAGGGTATAAACAAGGACTACTGATGATTTGTAAAATCGCCAAAATCACACTGATCTGAACACTGCGATGGTGAAACCCATATTTAAGTGTTAATTCAACTGTTTTTAAATAAATTTTATCAAAAATAGTGTTTTTTCAAAAGTCCATCCGCAATCTTTGGCTTTAAAAATGATCGCAATACCAAAAGACAGATATTTAGTTCCAGACAAGTGCACATGTTATGAAGTAATTAAAGGAAAAACATAAAACACGATAAAATATTGTAACGAAAGTATTTCTAATATTCTTATGCGAAAACGTAAAAAGATACTTTTTAAAACTTTACACCAACTTAAAAACTCTACTAAAAATGTAACTCTCAGACTTAAACAACCCAACTAATCTCTTCTTTTTGTTGCAGTATTCTTTTGATTATCTTATATGACTGTAAGAATAACACGAGCTGCCAGACCTTTCTATGTTAGAACTGCCCAGTCGACTTAACTCTTCCATAATTATAAATAGCAGTTACGAGCTGTTTAAAGTATTAAATTTGCGTGTGTATATTAGTAAAGTCTGTGTTGTTAAACAAACAAAACAAAATTTATACAGCTATCTAACCATAGCAATATGAAAGATGTTGGCGTTTTTTACTTTGCAAATAAAAAGTAACTGATCTTTTAGAAAGAGATAATAATAATTATAATCAATATGATCTTACACGAATTTGATGACACTATATCAATAAAATATTGAATTTGAGGAATTGTTTTAAACAATTGACAAAATGAATACGATAGAGTAAAAATTACCGTTAACACCAATAACACTGAACTGAACAATCGATTGCACGCTAAGAAGCACTTTCACATCGCCTTAAGAAACAATTTATAGCTATTTTGTGTCATTTTAAACTCATTTCATTTTATATGCCTGACTTTGATGCTGGCATAGTGGCACGCTTTAACATCGTAGCCTTAAACTTCTTATTTGATAAAATTTGTTTTCCGAAATTATAGCTTTTTCTCGCCACAAGCTTTTTCGAGTAATTGTTTCTCAAGAATTTTAAAAATACATTACGTTTACTTTTGATTATAATTTTAACTTTTTAAAACTTTGTCAATATTTGAAACCTTTAAAATTTACTTTCTAATTCCTTGGCAGCTCTGTACTGTGTGCATAATTTTTAAATGGATACGCGTGGAGGTGTTTCATTTATAACACAAATATTTAGAGAATGAGTTATTAAGTAAGGTAATGGTTAGTTTATGTACAACAACAGGAACAACCTTTTAAGGGTAAAACAAAACTCCCTGGGGTTTTCATTTTTACAAACATTCAACTTATATTGCTACTTAATGTAATGAAATATTCGAGTAGTGCTGCCCACGGAGTATTCAAGGATAACATGGGGAGGTTAGGTTTGGCTTAAGCTCAGCAAGGGGTTAATTCGTTTTAGGTTTTAAGAAATTTTAACGCTGACTTTCTACACAAATACACTTATTATGTTAAATGAAATTCAATTAAAGTTATGTTAGCCAACTATTTCAACTTAAGACTATGGCAACTGTTGTAAGGAAAAGTAGAATGCATTCTTCCTTGGACGGTTGATTGTTTGTAACAACGAATTGGGAAGAAAATAAAATAAATTTTCTGAAAATTTATTGTTAAAATCTTTCATTCATGGTGGGTCGTTTGTTTTAACTATCTGTTCGTTCATTTGCTTGCCAGCTTAAATGTGTCTCTCATTGTAGCATCATTTATCAGCTACGCAGCATCTTTCATAATCAGACCAGGCTAAAATGCAAATGATTCCATAAAGTCACCACACACTTAAAGATACAGATGTATATGTATGTATGTATGTACCTAGAAATTCACAAACAATATATTGTATGTATTTATGTATATTAACTTTTACTGTATGTTGGTGTGCGTGCATGTTTGTATAAACTGAAGGGCAGAAAGACACACGTGGTTGATTCCTTAACAGATTTATGCTTAAAAACAGCGGCAATTTTAAATTTATAACTGGTATTCACCCATTTTTCAAAGTTAAGTACATTAATGAATGGGTTCATACTCAGTTCATGTAAATTTTTAAATTGAGATGAAACAATAAATTTGGAAATCAATTTGGCGTACTGCGTGTAAATACAACAACTACCGCAAAAGATGTCAGGAAACTTTTTAGGTTAATTGTATAAGAAATCATAGTTTGAAAAATCTACACCATCCAAAAAACTACCTACGTTTTTCTATTTAATATAATGGATGTTTTTTAAGCTCGATAGAACTTTAAATTGTAAAAAATAACATAAGAAACTATATTAAAAAATATTAATGCATGCTTTTTTTGATAAAGTGGAGGTCCATTTCTGAAAATCCACTTGTTTCAACTTCAATAAGTCGATGCTTACGGTTACCGTATGGCACATGGCGCCATCATTTGGAAACTAAACGTCGTCCGGATCAAAGATACAATTTTTTCAAGCAAAAATTCATGATGCGGTAACGATCTATTTGAACCGTAAGGCGTAGTATAAACCGTATTAAGTAATAAAAAAAAAAAGTAAAGGTGAATTTGGATAATTTTAGTGTTGTTCAAGCGTAAATCCTTTTGATAGTTAACCCTTTTGTCACATCTCTTGGGCTTTGTATGACTCTAAAAGTGGAATTTAAAATCAGTTTTATAAAATTACAAGACTTTCATCTCCATTAGAATCATTCAAATTAAAGAGGAAAGTGAGTTATTTACGCAGAGCTCCTGTCTACATTTAATATTCTAATGCAACTGCTACTCGTTTTACATATTTATCTCACTAAGGTTTTAAATTATTATAAATTATTAAAAAAGAAGAATATTTTTTTATATTTAATCAATATAGCAGTTTCTCTTATCCAAAAAACTTTCACTGTTGCTTGTCATTGTACAATTTTGGAGCGGAACGTTAGATAATTTATTTCTCTTAATTTTTATTACTTCTGAAACTTTTAAGTGCATTTTAACCCATTTCAGCGATTGAGCGCTATATTCTATTCTTAAAAATAAACCTCAGGTGGAAATGGCAGTAACTTTTGTTTTTACTGTAAAAAGTATTTGTATTAATTTATAACTGAACCGAACACAAACACATATGAGGACACCATTTCTGATGCACCTTTCTTTTACTCTTCCTTATACACCCTACTTATCTGCATATCGCAATGAATACTTGAATTATTTAAATGTTTTTGTGAGATAATATTTTTCTTTTTATTTTAACTTCAGAGTGTGGAAGTGCCAGACAAAAGGTCGACATTCCACCAACGAACGTAATTAATTTATGCGATTTCGGTAAAACAAGAAAAAAAACTCAAACCAAAGTGATGTCAAGCAGGCAAAACTATGGACGGGCGGGGAAATAGACGGACAACTAAAGAGGAGAGCACATGGTCACATTGAGAAAAAACAAAAATAAATAAAAGAAATATGTCCCAACAAAAATGCATTTGTATAGACTTTGACAGGCTTGAGGTATAAGAAATACTTACGAGTGTGGTGATGATGCGAATGAAACTTTATTTGAATTTATTTTATTTGAAAACGAGCCTAATTTTAAAATTAATGAACAGTATTTTGATGAGAGATCTTAGGAAAAGATAAGCAAACCTCATTGATGTTTCCATACGAAACATATAAACGATTGTGTGTGTAAAGAAATGACCAAGTGGCCAACGACTGAAATGCCCAACACATAAAACAGCACACTCGTATATTATGCCAACTTGCAACATATTGTTGTATAAATGTATATTTTGAATTGAATGCTGGTAAAAGTATATAAAAGTAAATCACGTGTTTATAGGCCTTTATTTTGTATTTATTGTCTCTTTTTTTTGTTTGTTTTTCAATATTTAAAAACAAAAAACCTTTTTTAAGTACAGTATTCGAAAGCCAATCCTCAATGTCTTTATAAATTTAAAAGCCATTAATTAAACTCACAAGGCTAGTGGACACACTGTGTGTGAAAACAAAGTGTATCGGGGTTTATTTTTTACCGCCACAGCTTCAAAGTATATTAAGAAATCCCTTTTAGACTCTACGCAATCTTTATTTTCTATCTATCTTTTTTTAATTCAGTTCAATTTTTGGATAATCAATATGGCATATTTAAAACTTCTAACCGTAAGCCTTTTGTCGTTGGGGAAATCTGCCACTTGTTCATCTTAAGTTTTTGTCAATTTATTTTTGAAGTTTCTAAAAGTATTTAAGGAATTAGAAGTATTATTCCAAAGGAGAGAAAATTATGTGTTTTTGTTTGTTTAGTGTTAATGTATTTATTGGTAGTAGAAATATTTCATTCTTGCGTCTTTTCCATATTTATTACATTTTTTCAATTTTTATTATTGTGACCGTGGAAGACAAACAAATATTAACAGCCTTAAGTAAGTAATGAATATATAATACATAAAAATATTCAATTCACGATCTCTCATCGAAAACTTACTCTTCTTTATCTTGAAGCAGCACTAAGGGAATAACCGCTACTCAAGCAGTGTTTTGTGCCAGAACTAAAAAATTAGGTTATGGAAAGGAGAATAGATAGCATAATGCTTTCGGGCATTCAATTTGAATTTTTCTACTTTAGAAGTGACAAGAAGGACCTTTGTGAGAAAGTGACTCCAAATACGAACTGTTCGACTAAAACATGAATTATCTCTGTAATGCATAGTGCCTATCGACCAAAAAGAGAAAAGCTCTTAATTAAAAGCGTGTTCTACGCCAAAAATATGGATTAGAGCAAATTTCATTGCAGTACCAATAAAACAGCGAAACACAACCCACATTGTGTCAGTTTCAGAGAGACTCAATACAGGTGGATACTAAACTGCCACCTATGAGCGTACGACTGTGGAGCACCGGCCTATATTTTTAGGTAGTATAAATAGCACAGGAATCAGGCAGAGTTTATACCGTTTTAAAATACCGAGGCACTTTAATGCAAATATTGAGACTTACGGAATGTGTCCATCAAATATCACGCTTCAGTTCAGTAATGTTGGTATTTAAATAGACTCTTTTCGCGCGACCTTAATCAGATATTATTAGGAGATCATGTTTGACCGTAAAGTTCAATGCTTTTCCATTTACCGCGTAAAAACGAATGTCAAATGCTGCTGCCATATGTAAAAGGGTAAATAGGGCTTAAAATTTGACAAAGAAGATCATTTAGCAGAATAAGAAATAGAGTAGGAGAAAGAATAAGGGCTTTTGTTACCTCTTAATTAATATTAAATTCGTTTGATAAAATCCTATTTATAATAACTCGTACAGTGTGAACTCGATATAAGCTAAGAAAAGTTAGTACTGACACTAAAATAATAAGTTTTGCCACTCTCTTTCAAACGCCTTGGATATAGCACCTTACTTTCGCTAGAATGGTGTATGAAGTGAAACGATTTTTCGAAATGAAGCTAGCAAACCCCCGTTAGAGCGCCCCTTACAGAAATCATACTGGTGGTCGCTAATTAAATTGTTGTACTGCAGATACTTAACAAGATTAAAATTATCAAACTCTGCATCACTGTAGATAGGTTATAGCTCTCCGCAATAAGGTGGGGATTTTCGAAGATGATAGCTAACCCCTTTTTGGGGAATTTAATGATGTGATATTCCTAAAAAGCTTACGCATTCCTCCGTTTTAAAAGTGCTTAATTAGTTTGCAACTAAAAACTGAAAATATTTGTAACAAATTTATTTATTTTAAAATTAATAAAAGCGGAACCTTAAAAATAAAAAGAATTTTAATTCGCTTCTATATGGGCTTAAACAAATTAAAAAAAAATGCATTTGAGGCCGTAATGATGGTTGGTACAAAAGCAAACACAAATGTACAAGGCGAGTTCGAAAGAGAGCAACAAAGAAATACTTTGAATTATATGCTAACTTCGTCTAACCAAATTAATACCGCTTTGTTGCTTATTGGATGTTTACAATATACACAACCTAAGGTAGATAGATGCAAAGAATGCTAATGAAGAATGTAGCGATCCAGAAAATGCTGCATTTCATTCTTCTGGCGTCTAAATTTTCTTGTTTTCTTTAGAAAACGACCGCATACATTTGTAAATAGTTTTTCTTTATAACATTTTTTAGAATTAAAAAAAAACCGAAAAACAAAAATTTGAATTCATTAAACATTAATATACTTTAATACACACTTGCTTGTCAAATATATTATATTTTTTTTACTTTATTTCGACTAACCTAAAAGTAAGTACCACCGAGAGAAAAATAAAAGTAAACAGTAGAAATGCTGTTTTTTACTTTAAATTATTAAAATAGAAATATTGATGACAGTTTGTAATTAGCCGCTAAGCTCATATGTGTAATATATTAAAAAGTAAGTTCTTGTTTATTGTTATTGTAATATTATTCTCTTTATTATTATCATCTAAGTATTACTCTCATTATATACTATTATCATTATACTCTAATTATTATTACTTCCTATGTAATATTATCTAAGTAAATAAATCAGTATAAGACAAGCGTCCAACCCGTCTTGTTATTTATCGCATACATATCAATTGGCGACGAGGAAAAAGAACTTGTGGTATTAAGTATAAAAATATTGTTTTCATTAATAATAAAATTAATAAAAATAAAATATGACTGAAAGAAATGTGTTTGTCGGAAGTATAGAATTCTTCACAATTGGTGAAGATTTTGCTTTATACGTAAGAAGACTTAATCATCTATTGTCTTTAAATAAGATTACGGACAACACTTCAAAAATATCATTTTTGGTAAGCTTGGGAGGACCGGATCTATTTAAAGTGCTATCATCTTTAATAGCACCCAAGGTGGAAACAGATCCAACAATTATATACGATGAGCTGGTAAAGAATTTAATCAAACATTTTGCTCCTAAGAAAAATGTCATTGCTGAATGTTTCAAATTCTTTAAAAGAATGCAAAAACATGATGAAAATTTACAAGAATATATAATTGAGTTGAAGCAAATGGCACAGCATTGCGAATTTAGAACATTTGCAGATAAGGCATTGCTAATACAATTTGTTTGCGGTATAAAATGTACAAAAACACAAAATCACATTTTAAATGATGATAAAATACAAACATTTGATAAAGCAACGGAAGTAGCAATGACACTTGAAATTACTAATAACGATATGAATATGTTGAAAAATATTGTGGATTTTAACAGTATTAATGCCGTAACAAGTCACCGACAAAGCACATGGGGAAGAAGGGAGAATCGTGGAGTGGATGGAAGAAAAGAGCAGAATAGTTGGAAGAATAATAGAGAACGACGTAACAATCAATCAAGTCAATACCAACAAAATACACAACAAAGAGATGTAAGATGTTTTGCATGTGGAGCGTATGGACACATTAAAAGAAATTGCCAAAATCAAAGAAGACAAAATAGAAAAATTAACATGGTAGAAACAAATGAAGAGTTTACGGATAACGAGTATTCGGATAACAATTCACTCCAATGTGGGTATATTAAT
The DNA here is from genome assembly GCA_937654795.1 of Cistogaster globosa. NCBI lineage: Eukaryota > Metazoa > Arthropoda > Insecta > Diptera > Tachinidae > Cistogaster > Cistogaster globosa. The sequence continues at coordinate 61,404,517 of OW569405.1, read as the reverse complement.
AATTGTAAAAATCTTAATTATAGTTCACATAAAATTAGCTTACTTATTAATAACAAATTAATTATATTTGAAGTGGATACAGGAGCTTGCGAAACGATTATTAATAAGAATCATTACGAGATTTATTTTGAAAATTGTACAATTATTAAAGATAATAGAAAAATGAAATTGATAACGGGTGATAGCGTAGAAACGTATGGAAAAATAACAGTATCTGTCGTTGTAGATAATGTACATTATAATCTAGACTTAGCAGTTATAGAAACACAGGATAATTTTATTCCCTTACTTGGTCGAAATTGGTTAGACATTATAATACCATCCTGGCGAAAATTTTTTATGTTTAATGGTAGTGAGCCATCATGTTGTAATGTTAATATTAATCGGTTGATAGAATTTAAAAAGAAATATAATGTTGTATTTAAGAAACCCAGTAGTGGTGATGTTATCAAAAATTTTAAGGCAGAAATTGCTCTGAAAGAAGAAGCATATCCAATTTTTTGTAAACCTAACGTTGTTCCATATGGTTTAAGAACAAAAGTCGAAAACGAAATTAAAAGATTATGCACTGAGGGAGTTTTAGTACCCGTTACTCGGAGCAAATGGGCTAGTCCCTTGGTAGTTGTAAATAAACCAAATGGAACGATTAGGTTGTGTGTCAACTGTAAACGAACAATAAACAAATTTGTAGTTAGCGAACACATTCCGATTCCTAGAATGGATGATATTTTTGCCAACATGTCAGGTTGGAAAGTGTTTTGTAAAATTGACTTAATGGGTGCATACCTACAGGTAGAGGTTTCAGAAAGATCACGTGAACTATTAACAATAAATACTCAAAGTGGCTTATATCAATATACACGATTAATATTCGGACTCAAAACGGCACCACAGATATTTAATGGAATAATGTGCGAGATCTTGAAAGGTTTGAACAAAGTACATATTTATTTTGATGATATATTAGTAGGAGGCGCAGATATGGAGGAATGTGAGCAAAATTTAAGTGTTTTTGATAGATTGAAAGAATATAATGTACGGGTAAATGACGAGAAATGTATATTTTTTACAGAACAATTGGTTTTTTTAGGATTTAATATCAACAATCAGGGAATTTCGCCGAACAAAGAGAGTAAACAGGCAGTTTTGAATGCTCCAGCACCTAAGAACAAAACACAGTTAGCATCATATTTGGGCATGTTAAATTTTTATCATAAGTACATACCGAATTTATCTAGCGAGTTAGCCTCATTGTATCATCTTAATGGGAAAAATGAGAACTGGGTATGGACAACTCAACATGCTCAAGTATTTGAAAAAAGTAAAAAGTTACTTGTAGACATCAATACACTTGTTCATTATGACCCATTAAAACCAATAGTCATAGCATGTGACGCCAGCCCTTATGGAGTAGGGGCTGTAATGTCGCACATAATTAATGGCGAAGAAAAGCCAGTAATGTTTGTATCTAGTACTCTTTCGGCGGCTGAAAGAAATTACTCCCAGCTTCATAGGGAAGCGTTAGCTATAATTTTTGCAGTAAATAAATTCCACAAATATATTTATGGACTTAAGTTCACAATTCAGACTGATCATCAACCCCTACGGGCTATTTTCGGAGATAAAAAAGATGTACCAGCAGTGGCAGCAAATCGGTTGCAGCGTTGGGCAATAATTTTATCAATGTATGAGTATACAATATGCTACAGGAAATGTTCAGAAATGAAACACGCAGACGGTTTGTCGAGATTGCCTGTAAATAAACCTACCGAAGTAGAAGAAACGAGTATAAACAACATAACTCCTGATAATTTTCCGCTAAATTTAGATATTGTAAAACTTGAAATGAAAAATGATACGATATTAAATATGGTTTATAAGTACGTTACCCATGGAAAATGGCCTCAACACATTGAGGAGGAGTTAAGACCTTTCTATAACAAATGTAGTGCGTTAGGTACTGAAAATGGCTGTCTGTTTTATGCAGAAAGATTAGTGATACCTAGAAGATTGGTACACAGTATATTAGAAATATTACATGAGGGTCACACAGGCATAGTACGAATGAAAAGTATTGCACGAAGTTACGTTTGGTGGCCTGGTATTGACAAGAATATTGAAAATTTTGTCAGTAGTTGTGTTCCATGTCAAAGTTTTCAAAAAGCACCGAAACCTATTTTAACAACATGGAAACAGTCTACTTATCCCTTCGAGAGAATCCATGTAGATTTTTGTAAAATTGGAAATATAACAATTTTGGTTTTAGTGGACGTATTTTCCAAATGGATTGAGTGTATGAGTTTAAAAAAGACAGATGCTAAAACTGTATGTGAAGAGTTGAGAAAGATATTTGTAACCTTTGGGTTACCTACAACACTTGTTAGTGATAATGGTCCGCCTTTTAGTTCTGATTATTTCATAAAATTTTGTAGAATGAATGGAATTGAGGTGTTAAAATCACCGTCATATCATCCGCAATCTAACGGTAGTGCAGAACGCGCTGTACAAACTGTTAAACAGACACTTAAGAAATTTATGATAGATATTAAAATGAAGGACTTAAGCTGGGATATGAAATTAAATAACTTTTTACTCCATTACAGAAATACCCCATCGACAGTAACCAATATGACGCCTTCGCAATTACTTTTTACATATAAACCGAGAACACTATTGGACGTTTTAGTTAATAAAAAGGAAGAGAGAAATAGAGAGAATATAAGTATGGTAAGCCGATGTCAGAATATATCAGAAAATAAGGTTCCAAAGTACAGAATATTTGAGGTCAATGAACAGGTATTGTATAGGAACGTATTTTCAAATTATATTAAATGGATTCCGGGAAGAATTATAAAGAAAATTAGTAACATAAGATACATGGTACAGATAAATGGTAGTGTAAAACACGCCCATGTAAATCAGTTGAGAAAGGTTAATACGAGATATGTACAATATAGGCCTATAACTTATTGCATGGAAACTAGAAAGAGACTAAGGTCTAACGAGGAATCTAACATAGTGACTAGAAGTAAGGCCAGAAAAATGCGGGAAGGAGATGGTAGCGTTATTAAAGATGAATCAGAAAATATATACACTTAGTAATATTGCATTTAAAATTTTTTACGTAATTAAAAAAAAATATAGGTATATATATAATTTCGTAATATAGTAATTTTTATTCCTATAAAAGGGTAAGGAATTGTAATATATTAAAAAGTAAGTTCTTGTTTATTGTTATTGTAATATTATTCTCTTTATTATTATCATCTAAGTATTACTCTCATTATATACTATTATCATTATACTCTAATTATTATTACTTCCTATGTAATATTATCTAAGTAAATAAATCAGTATAAGACAAGCGTCCAACCCGTCTTGTTATTTATCGCATACATATCAATATGTTTGCTGCGTTTAGTAGCACTGAAATAATATGATAGAAAATACTTAAATTACAGTATTGAAAGAGAATTCTTATCAACCAGAATCCAAAAATCAAGTAGATTACAATCGGTACATTATAGTTTAAAACTAAGCTTGTGCCATTTAATTGACTAGTTTAAGTAGTTAAATCTTAAATTCATAAGCTCCTATTTGTTTTAAGCTTTTTTCGTTCAATGGATCTTTTAGTTGTGATATTCTTGGGAATTTTGTTTAAATCAAAATAAAAATTTAATTAGTATTGTATCTTCAGGTCTGGCAACAATCTATTTGACTAACAACAGCTGGCAGCAAAACCTTTTTGTGTGTGTTATAATTTTCCTAGCAGCGCATGGGATAAATAATAAGCATCATAAAATATAATTTAAATAAAAATAATGTTCTTATATATTCTTTTATTTATTTCAGGGATCAAGACAAGGAGCAGTAGTCTCCCTTCTAAGTCCTCAATACTTAGTTGCTTGCATAGGCTCTACCAAAGCCCATGAAGTTTATTAAATCAGGTCAAGCAAGGTACTTTTAGAGCTGCCACATATACCAGTCAAAAAAATTCTTTTGATTTTTAATGCCATTTTCCTGAATTTTTATGCACAGAAGAGTCACTGCGGTACAAAACACCCTTTAAGGAAAGAAAATATTTGATTTCAGATTAAAACTTTATTAAATATTTAGTTGATTCCATTATTTGCTTTACTAGAGAATTGTTTTCTTCTCTTCGATTTAAATATAACATTGATTGATTACTAAATTTTCTATTTATATTTAAATTAAATAATAGTAGATAGTAGATTGAAAATTCAATTAAATTTTAATCCTGGTGCAAAAGCTTGGTCCTATAAGACATTTGGTAGGATATGCCATCATGGCCTGTGGCTTAAGTTATTATAATTATTATACTTCATTATAACACTTGATTTATACATCTGATATACCTACTCCTATTCAACGCAGCATTCTTAGTAACCACAAAAATGACTTTACAGATATAATAATGTAAATACTACGTTAAATTTGGACACCCTTTAAAAGTATCTTATTGTCTAATTATAATATCACATGCAGTTTCTGTATTACATTCAAAATTTAAATTGAAAAGCTTTTAAGTAAAATATTAACTATTGTATTTTTATTTATCAAATGCTTAAATACAAAATATCTTAGATATTTTAAAATGTTTAAATAATAAATTCAGGACAGTTATCCCTGAAATGTCATTTCTAGACATAACTGTGTAATAAATGAACTAAACATTTGACACTTGGCCTCTTTTGCAAACTCTCTGTTTTTTATATTTTTTCCTTATATGTACTTGTGTTTATGTGTATGTGTATGTGTATAAGTAAGTATTGTTATGAAAGTAAAACTTTTAACAACTTTTAAATAATTAATGTCAATTAGGTTTTTTAACAAAAAAATAAAATAAAATAAAATAAATAAATAAAAAAGATTTTAAATAAAAGACACACGAAAAACCCGAAGAGACATTTTCATTATAATTGATATTTGAAGCACAGTCACTTGACTTAAATCATCTCTAAAAACTGTTAAAGCACAAAAGCACTCTTATCCGTATCATAAATATTTTATGATATCAATTACACAGCACTTAACTTTTATGAAATTTAAAATAAAACAATTCTATGCTGCCATTATAAAAGAGAAAAAATTAAGTTGAATATTTCTCGTCTTCACTAAATTCTCAATCATGGCCAAGTATGAAGTTTATTGCCAAAATTTAACGTCTATAAAAATCTCTTCTAACCCTGTTGCTATAAAACAGCACTTAAATTCTTTCTCTAAAGTAATAGAATCATTTAATTTTTTGTTTTATCGTTAGTTCATTGTCTTAAAATTTATTGCTAAAGTGCAACATTTTTTGCTATCTGGACATTTATTATTATTTGGAAAAGCGTTTGGATTGGAGTTTTTTGTTTGACCAAAGCACGTGCCAAGATAGTAGTGAATATGATTTTGTGTTAGTGAAGAGTAATATAATTTTTTTTATAATTTCTTTTTGAAATCGCCTACAGAATAAATTTTTATAGAAGTATCAACGAAAACCATATTCATCACCAATTTTATGTCTTCATCAAAAAGTTGTCATTTTTATTTTTGATAGCACTTTGATACAAAAGCGGTAATCAGTTATATGAGCGGCATTGCATATTTCCCTTCTACTTATGGTGAAGGACATTATAATAAGAAATTATGTCGATTTATATTAATACTATGAAACAAAACAAAAAACCACCTCATTCGATATCGAAACTTTTCATTTTGGTATCATGGCATCCGAAATGTATCGTAATTTGGGATGACAACATTTAATATCGGTCTTTAATACTTAAAAGGAAATATAAGAAAATGTAATTCTTTGTTTACACGGAGCCCAATATTCAAGCTTCGGTCTCATTCACATGATTTACATATCAATAACAAATGAATCTACGTGCTTCGTCATATAAATCTTGAGAATGAAGCACTCTGTTTAAATGTACCTGTGAATCATCACAAATTTGCTTCTTCCCTTATTTTAATCGAAAGTTTTTCTGAACTAATTTTATATAAATGTAAACCAAAAAGCAAAGTAAAGTTAAAAGCGGTCTGTGAATATGCGAATAATTTATTTGCAATGAAAATTTCTGTTCCTTTTTTAAATAATTTTGGTAAGTGGTCCACACAAGAAAAGCAATACTTAGGGGAAAAGCATAAAAACTTTAGACAAAGTTTTGCTAAAATTTCTTTTATGACATGGCCAATATTATTTATTGCCTAAGTAGTAGTTTTCCAAATTGTGTTCCTCTCGCGAAAATGTGACTGCTAATTGCAGCTTTGGTGGCACGGCAGTAGAAATCTGTCCAATAAATTTTAGCTAATGCTTAACATAATTTACCGCCATCTTTAAAAGTCTAAGTATAGTACTAAATCTAAAGTAAAAAATTTCTCGTCAAAAAAAAAAAAAAATAAACATGAAAAATTTATTTATTTTATATTTTTTCCAACACTGAAAAAGGAAAACTTTCGTCTTTCATTTCTTTGCTAATCCCTATGACACTATTAATTTTCTCAGAAACTGATGTGGATAAATTAAATAATAAAATGGACTTGGATTAATTCATCTTTTATTTCTTTAGATCTGTTGAAGTTTAGGTGGAAGTGCTTTAAAATTTTTTATTAAAATCGCTTTTAAACTTTTCTGGTGTTTAGACACAAAATGAGGTACGTTTTCTTAACTATATTTGCAACTAATCTGAAAAATCTGGTATTCCGTCTTTAATACATGATGGAATGTCTTCTTCCACTTGCTTCATTACCTCAAAGCTTAGAATGAAATTACAAAGAAATATGAATGATACCGATATGTCAAAATGATCAAATTTATTGGCTTCGTCTACCTTATGACGAATAAACTATTGAGTAATTTTATGTCGGCTTATAAGCTTCGAATTGGTATCTTCAAATTACATGTGACTTAATAAATAGACACAAACTTGCTTCTCCCCAAGTAAAAAAGTTGTTAGTTGTTAAATGAAATGAACTGACTTTATTTTTTATTTGTTATTTATCAACAAAAAAAAAAACGATTATGCAACTGCAACCTTGGAGTGGATTTCTCATAGCACGATACTTCAGCGCTTGGATCGTTTCTGGATTATTCGTATAGCATCGCAACAAAAACCTAAAGGCAGTTCCAAGGTGGCCAACTATAATCGCACGGGAGGCTGACACCGCAATTACCGAACTTAATGCGCGAAAGATCGAATTTCTAATGAGCTGTATAACATACATCGCCTTCCTTCACATCATAAAATCTGGCGCTGGCCATTAACAGAACTGGATTTTCTATAAGAATTTATGAAAAAATAGGCCTAAAAATATCTACAAGTACCGAAATAATAAATGATTTAAAAGGACACTTGTTTTTGTACCATCCGTTACACAAATCTAAATTGGAAAATATCATTAAATTCAGGATGTGGGGTGTGTAAACAAAATATAAACAAATGCTTTAAGCTCAAGTACACTTTTAGTTTGTGCATACATTTGTGTATGAACATATGTATACATTAATACATATGTATGTTTGTAATGTATGTAGATGTCAAATATAATTCATCATTTTTCACTTCTTTCCATCAACGTTTACGAGTACATTACCACTGTTATACCATCTGCATTGTTATCATTACCGTTCTAGCAACTACCATCATTTATTTATTTATTAAAGGAACAGAAAGAAAAAGATATCACTGTTAACAAGTCACTAGAAACACAATCATAATACAATGGGTATTGCCTAACTTTGGAGTTTATTTAGTTTTTAGGCCGTTGTTTCTTTGCTGTTTTTGTTTTTATTTTCTTTATCTTGTTTGGTTTGTTTTACGAGCAAAAACTGTCTGCAGGAGGGCAACATCATCCGTATCATCAGAATATCAAAATATTCATTAGTTAGATATTTTTTTTTATATTTTACCCTAGACTAGCGACACAAAAGCAGTCGGCAGTTGCTGTTATGTCAAATATGATACAGCTTTAGTGTGTGTTGATGAAGATGACGATGACAGGTCATCATTACAGGTTTTCTCATATATGAAGGGGAGATTCATGCAACATGTTTAGTTAATATTTGTGTATGACGACCATAAATGCATGTGTTACAGTATGAGTGTTTATTTTTAGGAAATTTTATGAGTAATTGAGATTTAAGTATTTTGACTTTGAAGTAATTTGTTATTTAATATTGTCAAATTCATAATAGGCAGCTAGACTAAGGACTTTTTAAGAATATTAAATATTTGATATTTGTTTACTAGCGGCTGTATGTTTAATGATCAAAGATCCAATTTAAATTTATTTCAAGAAATTTTTTAATTTATTGATAGAAATCTTGAGGAATAATTTTAGATTTTACAGAATTCTATCAAGAATCATTGTTGTGAAACAAGTTACGATTGCAGATAATACTAAAAATCTATTCATTCAGAACTTAAAATAAATTACCATCATTAGCTGTGACCAATATTAGTTAAATGCTTAATTAAAAGTGGCTTCACAATACAAGTAGACCTTTTTAATTAACTTTTAGAAAATATTATTTATTCCTTATTTTTAAAGTCATTTATCCATTTATTTCACAAATAAATTATTCAATATTTGTGTGTTAATAGTCATTTGTCAACCATATGACAAATTCATAATTTGATAATAAATAACCCACAGCCTTTGCAGCAAAGTGAAAAAAAAACTAATTAATAGAAGACAATACAATGAAAACACATACACACGTACATATATATGAACATTTTGTCTAATGATACTCTCATACGAATTTGAACCCTAACAAAAGATACAACAGAAAAAAATTCCCTTTTATAAAATACGTTCACTTGCTAAGCAAAAAGACACTGACATTATGCGCCAAATTAAATTCAACCTCAATTCAGGGTTAATTTTCTCAAATACTACTAACTGTCTATGGAAAAAATAATAATGTGATATGAATTCATATTGTATTTGCAAGGACACATTTGTAAAGTGAAAAGTAAATACTCGTACTTATCAACTGATACTTAAATAATTTTACCACTCAATTTACAACAATAATAAATGATGGAAACAAAACAAAAATGTTATAAGAGAATTCATTTCTTCATTTACACCCTTTCAAAAGGGTATAACAGCAAAAAAAATAAAAAGAACAACCGTCGCCTGAGTTTGTGTGTCTTAAAATTACTTTCAATTCTTAACGAGTGTCATTGAGCTTTTTATTATATTCAGTGTAAATTTTATGCGACACATCGTACCCTATTGACGCCTTTTCTGGATTTAATCTTGTTGCTGTTTATCCCGCACCACGTATTGTCAAGGCCAGCCAAATATTTTTCTTCTTTGAACGGTAGGATGAGCGTTTATTTAACTTGTTCAAAACCCGGTTTTCGAATAGTTAAAACATTTTGAATTTTAGAAATAATCCAATTTAGAAAAATCTAAGTTTATTTGTTTTTTTTTTTTTTTAATTAATAAAAATTTGTTTTATATTAAAAAATTTACACGAAATTAAGTATAAAAAACAGCTGAGATCTTAAGCTGTAATATTATAAATTAATGTAATAATTATAATAAGTAATGTATGTTGGTATGTTGGTACACATTTTAGCATTAATGATCTATTTTTTTTTTTTGGTTTTTTTTTTTTTGTTTTGTTAATATGCTGATTTGCAATGATTTGTTTTTTAATTGCTCATCATCTTCCAGCACTCCATGTAAGAGTCTTGTCTGTTTCTACACAACCTACTAAATAACTGAGATTCCAATATAAAAAAATTGATGCAAACAAGTTTTAATAATTTTGAATAAAACGCAATTTGGAAATATTTGAGTAGCCGGCTTTGTTTGATAAAATAGTTAGTTAAACAACCGAGTCTATTATCCTAGTTAAGATTTTTTGCAAAAGTAAGAGCAGGGACTTAAATGTATTTATTTGTTGGAAAATTCCTGAGATGAATTGCAGTATTTCTTCAAGTTTTTTTTTTCAGAAGACGTGCTATTGATTTTATGATAGAATAGTTTACTGGAAAGAATTGTATTGAAAGTACTGTATAAGTAATTATATAATCAACATTTGTATAAAAAAGGCTAAAACGACCTGATCACCTTTTTGCATGTGCGTTGAAGAAATCATTCATTTTTATGACTTAACTTTATGACCATTTACATTGAATCGAATTGCTTTAATGAATGTTAAAGAATCTGGTAAAGTAACACGTTTCGACTTTTAATCGGAGAATAACCCGATGTGCAATGAATTAATTTACGCAATATTAAACGTTCATTTATTTGACCTTCCTTCTTGCAGAAACATTAATCTTTCCACTTTCCTCACTTTGTTATTAGCTATTTTCACGGTACTCCAAGTCATATCAAATAGTTTTAAACTTAACAATTAAGTTTCGGTAAAAATGTAAAAGTGATTTAATTCTTTTAAAATTAAATAACAAAAACCGTTAAAAACTTATACATACATTAGCACATCAGTGCTATAAAGAAACTAAAAAGCGATGCGAAACGTTAAATAAGTCTAAATTTATTTCATATTAATGCTATTGAGTATTTTTCTTTTTTTTTTGCAACCCCTTTGATTTAACACAACGGTTAAACATTCATCTTCTCCTTACCCCACTCAAAAGTTGTCGTTGGTAGTACGTAATGCCTAAGTTGGCCAGCGACAATGAAAGTATAAAAAATTTAAATTATTCTGAATGCGTGGCAGTCGTCGTGGCATATTTCATAGAAACGTTTTATTTTTGGTTAACCATCTTATTACACATACAAAGAAATAATATACCAACACTTAAATGTCGTTTCCCATTCATACTCGTATGAAGTTAAAACGCCCTTAGTTTATGCTTTTGATTTCGATTTCATCTTGCTATTTTTTGTTGTTTTGTTTTGCTCTGTATAAAATGGTCCGGAAGTTTTTTCCTCTGTTTGCTACAGCTTCTAACGTTGATGAAAGTTTATTTGTTGAGTTTTTTGTTTTCTTCATAGGGTAGAAGCCATAAACATATGCAACTCACGTTGCCCGGCATAAATATAATGCGTTCAGCTCAACGCCTCTTTGTTGAATTCTGAATTGTTTAAGTTGCTTTATTGTTGCCGACTTTTCATGACTGAATGTAAGCGGGCACAAAAATGTTAGAGTATTAACTTGACTCAAGTAAGGGCGAGCGACTGCGTCTCGTCTAGTCATCTAAATGTGATTTTTATTTTATTTTATTAGTTTGCTGATTGTGAGGGGTTAATACTGGCTGACTTATTTACTGTCTGACGTAGTGACTGGCCTTGTATATGTTGTATTTATAAAATAAAATTTTGGTTTAAAAGGGAAAACCACTGCATTTTGTTTGGCCAAATGTTTTGTGGGTCTTTATTTTATGAGATGTACATTAAAAAGCTGGGTTGAGACGGAGTCTTTTACACGCTCCAACGCCTTATTTAATCTCTCTGGGGACATTTTAAGTTTGAAAGCTTTTTATTGTGTGCTAAAAGGACTATTTATTTTCAATTGGGGTTTTTTTTTGGCTTTTCCCAAAATTCAATTAAATTAAAGCAAAAGAAACAAACCTGACCTACCGTAAAAAGTACACACAAATAAAATGTTTTATTTAGATTTGGATGGAAATTTAATAAAAATTTTATTAATTGAATTATATATTTATGTATTTCAAGAATTAATTAAAAATTTCCTGATTAAAATAATAATTTTATAAAAAAAAAATCGAACAAATTCTAATTAAATGAGTAAAGAATTTAATTTAACGTTAAAATAACTTTAAATATGAACTTAAATAAAAATTTTTATGGGAGCAAATTTTATCCTGTGGAAGGAAAATTTAAAAAATGAATTTTAAAATAAAAAAAATATCTCCTTAAATATCAATAGGAAAATATATGTAATTTAATTTTTTAACAAATTTAAAGAAGAGATATTTGCACAAATGTGAATCAATGGTCAGTTTAAAAAAAGTCAAGTTTTTGAAGATAATGCTTAAAACCCTCTTTAAAAATATCTTGAATAAAAAGCCAGTAAATTATATATCTCATATTTTACGGGTTTCCCTACCAACTTTATCGCTAAGAACGAAAACAAAGAACTGAATTTATGTGCCAGTTTAAAACTGAATCACTTCATGCTATCAAAACTTGTATAGAGTGCAGACATATATAATACCGAACTATGGTGATGAAATTTTATTGTTACTTAAAAAGACTATACTTTTGTAATATATACTACTTGAAGAGAATAGCCAAATATTTTCAATTGGTTTAATAACACATATAAAGGGTTTTATCCGGTAAGTTTTTTTTGTCATTTAGTAGATCACCATACCCGGTTTCGTTCCCTGTAAGCATTTCATTTAATATTAAGATTAAATAAACGTTAACACACTTTTATTAAAGCGAAAATTTTTAAATTACTGGAATGGTAATAATTAATGTAAAAATAACAAGAAAAGAGAGTATATAGTCAGCATACTCTTTGTTTATTTTAAATATTTTCTTTGGCGATTTTTATTTTATAACCCAAACCAAGTTCTATGCAGTAATTATTTATTGTTAGTTTATTTTACAAGAAGTCTATGCAAATATAAAATTAAATGCACATCATAGGAAACAGTTACCTTCCACAAAGAAACCTTTAAGAAGAAGTCATAACCGACCTACGCAGTCAATCATGCGTGTGCCTTATTTTTCTTATTGACTAATTGTGCACCTATTTTTACTCGGATTTTTATTATTATTAAGTTTCTGCAATTATGCTTTGAAAACGGTGTTGACAAAACACGCCAATAAAAAAAATAAATAAATAAAAAAATTCAAAACGAAAAATTTTTTAACAAAAATTTGCTGGTAAACAAACAATTTGTTTATATTTTCTTACGTCCTGTTTTGTACGTGCAACTTATGTTTTTTCCACGATTTTTTTTTTAATTTTATTTTTAGCAAATAAATAATTTTAATGGTATGTGTACCGATACTTTGCTAAGATTTGCTTTGGTGTCAGTAAAATATTGGTACTTATGTTTTGTCGGTTAATCGCCAATGTCGATAAATGTTGTAAATTCGATGTAGGGGTGTTACAAAACTTTTAAAAATAAACACGCTAATTAGATTAGCTAACCTTTAGTTAGCAATTATAGAAATCTTAATGTATCAGTGTTTATTCCCGGGTGGAATAAGGATATATTTAATTTTAACATTCCATTTGTTATTTCAACAATATCCATTTCCGAGCCCATAAAGTGTATATATTCAGAATTCTTGTGCATAGCTTAGTAGATTGAGCGATGACTGTCTGTGCGTCCGTGTTGGGGTTGAAATCAACACACAAGATGAGCTAGAGAAAATTTAAATACGCCAGTTGGTCAGACACAGTTTCGAAAATTTTGCTATTAAAAATCAGTAAGATCAGTCCTGCCTCCAATTTTCCATACAATTTTTAATTTAAGTCTAGTTTAGTGAAGTAACTTTAATCAAACAAAAAAGAATAATAAAACAAAAAACAAATATATGGAGCAATTGAGAATTAATAAATAAGAAAAAAAAACCTTAAGCGAAAAAATTGGTGTTCTCCCATTGTTATGACCCCTTTTATAAATGTACCTACTTTCGACAAAATATGTACATTCAATATAAGTCGGGTAATTAGCAATCATCATTTTCGTTTTCATACTATCTAATTAATTGTACCCTATTAATAATTTTAATTAAAATAAAAATGAATTTACACATAAAACTACGCGTGCATATTTATTCAACCTTCAAAAGTAAAGATAGAAAAGTGGCGACGAGAAGAAAGAAAACAAATTAAATAGAAACAAATTAAAGATGGATTCTGCTCATTTCGCAAAATTACTTGAAGTATTCAGTCAAGCACAACGTGATTTAATACAGCAGTTCAATGTAAATTCTAACCTGCAAACACAACAGCAAGAGAGTACACAGTCGGTACAAGTACTAATGCCTCCTTTTGAAATCTTCGACGAAAAAAGGGAAAACTTCAAACTTCACCATCAACGATTTGAAAACTATTAAACAACGATAGGTGTTATTGCTAACAAAACACATACTTCAAGCTGTTGGTATCATTAATTTCCCCCAACACAATCAATGAAGTCAAATACGAAGATCTAATAACGAAACAGAAAACTCACTTATGCCCGAAAAAGATAATTCTGGTAAGTCAACATAGATGTTTGTCAACTAACCAAGGCGAAGAACAAACAGTAGCTAAATACGTGGCACTTTTGCGGCGAGATAAAAATGATTGTGATTTTAAGTCAACATGTAATTGCAGTGTAGACATTTCAAATATATTTCTAAGAGCACAATTCACACGTGGCATAAAGGATAATTCAATCCGAGAGAAATTACTCCAATCAGAAGAAGTAGAATTCGATAAAATTGTAGAAAGATTGTCGAGAATTAAGTACAAGACAAATTGTCGTTCAGTGCCGGAGAAGTCGTTCCAGCAATTATTCTTCAAGATCACAACATCGTTAAAAATCAAAATTAAATTTTAGCCAGTTAGGAATTTAAAATATGTGCAAGAGATGTGGCAGAGACAACCACAAAACAAAGGACTGCACATAACCTCCAATGTAAGTCGTAAAAACATTATTAAAATCATCAAATAACAATTCAATTCATAAAAGTAAGATACTTAGTCAGAATAATTATGGTATTAATAAAATTGTCGATGTATTCTCAAGCTAACACAATAAAGATGATTCTAGACTACAGATAAAGGCACGGCTACAACCGTCTAAAATTTCTTTTCGGCCATATACGAAAAATATTGTAATTCCTGATGGAAAAATCAACGTTCAAGGTAAATATAAAACATGACATCAAATGAGGATTTGTATGTAGTTCGCCATTAATACGATGCACTCCTGGGTCGAATATAAATTCGACATTTAAAAATCAGCCTCAACGAAGTAGATTAACAAGTGTTTAAAAATGTTAACGCTGTTCAAATAAATAATATGCATTTAATTTTAGATATTATAAGTAATTTTGAAGACGTTTTTACAGAAAAAATAGGATACGTCCCGAACTTTGAAGTCACTCTTTAACTGCGTAAAAATTCAATATCCAGATTTTTCAAGGAACAAGAAGTTCCATATGCTCTCTTAGATCGAGCTGAAAAAGAGCTCAATGAATTAGAAAGCGCTGGTATTATATCAAAAAGTGAAAGAAGTGACTAAGGGTCACCCTTAGTAATTATTTCGAAATCCGACGGTGGTGTTCGACTCTGCGTCGACTACAAACAAGGGGTTAATCCTCAGTTAGTTTTAGCAAATCACCCTATACGTCGAATAGATGAAATTTTAAATACTTTTAAAGGGTCAAAATATTTTTGCGTCTTGATCTGTACAAGGCATACCTACACCTGCGCGTTAGTTCAGAATCAAGACAGGTTCAGACGATGTCAACCCATAAAGGCACATATAATGTATACCCTCTATCATTTGGTATTAAAACTACCCCATTAGAATTTAATCGAATAATTAAATAAATTTTATCCGGGTTAAACAAAACTGTGTCATACTTCGACGATATTATAGTACAGGGAGCAACAGGAATAGAGTGTAAGCAAAATTTGATCGAGTATCTCAAGCGTCTAAAAGAAAATGATTTACATTTAAATAAAAGCAAGTGCTCATTTTTCCAAACACAGGTTGAATACCTGGGACATATGGTCCAGTACAACAAGATATCAAAGCCACATTCAAAAACTGATGTAATTATTTCAATGCCTCGCCCAGCTACAGTAGAGGATGTGCGTCGAATCTTAGGTATGATAACTTATTTATCGTCAACTCCTCCAAAAAAATAAAAAATTTTATTGGTCTTCCAATTCTGAAGTTGCATTTATAAAGTTCAAAAAGATTATTACGAGTGACCAAGTATTAACGCCTTTCGATCCAGATCTTCAAGCTATAGTTGTTTTTGATGCCAGTTCTACGGGTATAGCAGGGGTACTTTCACACAAAGTCAACGGGATAGAACGTCCAGTTGCATACGCATCAAGGTCATTGGCCACAGCTGAACGGAATTATAGCCAATTGGATCGAGAAGCGTTGGCAATGTATTTGCTGTCAACCACTTTTTCATATATCTCTATGGGAGGAAATTCCAACTTCTCACCGATAACTCTTTTTTAACGCGCATATTTCGCCAAAACAACAAACTACCAGCAATTACGTCCTCCAGACTACTAAGCTATGCCGAATTCCTGTCAAGTTTTGATTATGAAATCATTCACAAAAAAGAATCAGAACACTTAAACGTCGATTGCCTATCTTGTTCAACACAATTGCTTGAAAAACAATCTACAGATAAAATTATCAACGAAGAAGTAAATGAACTATGTTCTCAATTAAGTTTTGAAATTTCTAATGAGTACATAACTGTGGAAATATACGCATCAGAAACATCAAAAGTTCCGGTACTTTCCAAAATATTTTCCGATCAAGTAGAGGGAAAAGGGGAACAAAATAATATACTCTTGATAATGGGGTTATATTTAAAGGTCAACGAGTCGTTATTCCGGCTAGCCTCCAGCCTGAAATTCTTCAAGAATTACATCATACCCATCCGGGAATAACAAAAATAAAACAACTTCCGTGAAGATACTGCCATTGGAAAGGAATCGATCGTGATATCGAATGAATAGAAAGAAAAACATTCAACAACGAACAGTACACTTTGCACCAGATATTGCCGATAAAAATATCGAGTCGAATAATGCGAACAAATCCGAAAAACAACTCCAAGACTAAAGTTAATACATTCTTGAATATTCGAATCCTCAGAATCAAATATATCCAGAATTTCAGGAAGCCCAGCAGCCTAGAAGTACTGCACCAATAAACCCTTCAATTATGCAACATGAATTGCAGTAAATCGCTACAAAAGGCTCAAGCAAAATTTTTGTTTTCAGGCGATTTTATTAACAAATTGTTATTTACATTAAATACTTAAAAAAACAATATATTATTTAACATACCTCTTTAAATATAGTAAAGCAAAATACTATTAATTTTAGTTCTACTTTTTATAAATAAAAAATGTTTAATGCCAACGCTGAAGCATTTATTTGATCACTATTTTTAGCGTTGGGACAGTATTTTATTATAATCTTTCCTCTATTTTCCAAAAACAATTTTATTAATATTTTATACGCTACCTTTTGCTTGGGTGGATAATCCAGCAATACCATGATGATTTCCAGTGAGATCCGTTGCTGCACCCACGCCAGCTAATGAGCCAGTACTAAGAGCACCACTATTTGCCACATTATTGTTAAGAGCTAAAGCGCCATTACCACCTGTTGCACTCAAATGTGTTTCGTATTCCATACGCTTAAGTGTTTGTATTGTTGGCGTCTGCAAGGATGGCAATGGTGGTGCCGCTGCAGCAGATGCTGCTATACTTGCATTTGATGTCGATCGAATTCTAGCATCGTCATCATGTTCTTTTTCCTCATCTGAGCCCAGAGCATCTTCATCCTCCGTACGATTCTTTGGTTCCCATGTCATTTTGTTTTCTTTTTTCAAACGTCTGCGAGCATTGGCAAACCATGTGGAGACCTGCGTCAGAGTCATTTTAGTGATTATTGCCAGCATGATCTTCTCGCCTTTGGTTGGGTATGGATTTTTCATGTGTTCATTTAGCCAGGCCTTCAGTGTTGCCGTCGACTCTCTTGTAGCATTTTTACGACGTGCTGCTAAATCATAACTGGCGCCATAACTACAAAACAGAATCAAATCAGAAAAAAAATTTAAATCCAAAAACGTTAAATGTAGATACAGAAAAGAGAGATGAGTGATATACAAAGCAAAATTATTGTTAACTTTGTTAACAGTGAAAATAAGAGTTAAATGTTTGTACGCGAATTTATTGCCTGTTGTTGGTCTGCGCAACCCATTAACGCAGCGACAGCAGCAACAGCAGCAATAAGAACAAGAAGTAAATATTGAAAAATATACAATATATACGACTTTAAAGTCCACATGAGGTCTTCGCATTAAGAGAAAACCCCCCTTAGAGCTGGAGCTGTGTAAGGCACATTAGCACAATAGTACGTTTTCTTTCTTCTACATCTTCTCCTGGCGCTATGCAGTTGAACCCACAATTTATGCAACTTTTCGTTTTTGTTTTCATTGTTATTGCTGTTTTAGTTTTTTCTCCCTGTTGCCGTCTTACGGCTTAAATATTCATCATAAACAGTTGATTCATAACTTTATTAACTTGAAAGTGAGCAATTGATATTTGCTCTGTTTTCAAATATGCTTCATATTTTTTTTTAACTCTTTACTAAGATACACCCTACAGCAAATTATTCAGTGATACAAAACAGAAAATTTGTATAATCATTTAATCTTGGAATATTTGTTGTTGTGCTATAAAGATTGGTTTGTGTTTAAAGATTGGACTGAACTGTTTTAGCAGAAGAGGCAGAGTGAAGTTGTAAAGACTTACTTCATAGTCACAAAACAAATAAAGCTTCGCTATAATTTTCGTTTTAGGTTTCTAGGTCTTAAATAAAAATCCCTTTTTGAATAGGTTTAAATTTTTTGAGGTTTCTTATTAAATAAACTAATAAACTGCTAATATCCTATGACATTTTAAAATAAAAATGCAATTTATTTGATGGTTAGAAAAGCAGCAACAAATAAATTGTATAAACTTTATAAGTAAAAGCCAAAAATTACATTTTATGGAAATAATTTCAACAAACGAATACAGATATCAATAAAAAAAAGTCTGCAAAAACAACAAAGTTGATACTGATATGATGCATTAAACTTTCCTTCATAATAGAGCACCTTTTAATCGAGTTCCACCAACAAATCTACTAGTTATAAACTATTTTACTGCCTTAAATATTTTCTTAATAAATATTGCACTTGGTTAACCATCTAAGTTGCTAAATTAAAGAACGGTCGCTCGACCGTCTGACTGGACATTATTGTTTTTCATTTGCTCTCACATCAAAAACTGAATATTAGCCATTATTTTCAACGCAGCAGGTGTTGGCCAGTGTGATGTATTTTAGCAAATGCATTTTTGGTCAGTTTTTGTTTTTTATTGCATTTTATTTATTTATGTTGTCACAATTCGACTAATATGTTTAGTGGCATCGTAACAGCAGGATTATTTAAACAAAACTACAAACAGTGTATAAATGAAACCAAACAGAGCCCAGCAAAAATATTACCTAAAATATGGTAAAGCCGGTTATTTAAATGCGTAATTCTGTGTGTCACAAATGCAGTAAAATCGCTGGAAATTTTTTAATAAATCAATCAAAATTTGAACTGGTTTGTATTGCACATACTTACATATGTTAACTTTTAATAGCCAGATGTAATAATTTATAAGTAGATTTTAGATTGAATTTTGTTGTTATATTGATGTTTAGAAAATAAATATTAGGCGGAAATAAATAGCATTTAATTGTAAATAATATGATAATTTATTTTTTTGCTCCTTTTCAAATGATCAAAAGGCGGTCAGCTGGCATTTGCTAGGTTATGTTTCTATTAGGGGCAATGGCAAACCAACACTCTTAAATATAACACCATAATCCATGTTGGAATTAAATACGCCAGGAATACCTGACTAGAAAAAGCTTGTTCTCTATTATGAATGTGCAGGTAATGTTCTGTTTCCTTCAATGTTCTTTTGGTATAAATAAAAGGTATAATTGATATTGCAGAAAAGTCTGATGCACGGTGAGATTCCAAAATGATGCTAGAGAGATGGGTGGACCTGCGAATATGAGCGAAGAAAAGTCAGTTCATTTGAATAAGGACCAAGTACGAAAAACTGAATGCAAAAGCTTTTACTGTGCGTTCCTTATTCAAATCGAGTGTCACCAGTCGAGAAATATTAGTTTTTGTCGTTTGCAGACGGAAATAAAAAATTACCTTAAGCAGAAGCGGTTTACTTTAATATTTCTTTTACAATAAATAACTGACATAATTGAATATTTTTTAAATTTTATTTACAATTTTTATTGAATTCAAACGGTTTTTTAGTTTAACAATAAGCTACGATTGTATATGTTGTCATGCGTGTCTGGTTAATGCTGCTATGCTATCTTCTATAACAAAATTGAAGGTAGAAATACATTCACTTTCCACTCTAGAGGAAATTATTCAAGACTCATATTAGCATCTTAAATAAAAAATATATTTTTTCTGTTAAGCACGAATAAAAAGGAGATGTTCTCTTTACTTTTAATTGAGCAGTTACCGTAATTTTCTACTCTGCGCGATCACCACAAACCGTACTTGCGATTTTACAGGCTGACGTTGACAACTTGTGTTATTATTTTAACAAATGGAAATTTTAAACTAATTGCAAATTAAGCTTAGCATAACTTAAAAAATTATTATAGTAAAAAATATATTTCAAGTTTATAATTATATACTAATGTCCGGTGTGGGGTAGATATGCTAAGTCACATATAAAAAAATTATAAATAAGTCAAAACACACTTTTAAAGATGGTAATGACCTGCCATGGGATTACTCGGCAGGCTTCACAATCTTTGCAAAATATAATTTGTTATCGAGCGCATTAAAAAAATTTAAATTTTTAAAATTCTTTTTTATATTTAGATATTGAGTATGTTTCTTATCTGTTTATACAAAATTTGTGTATGTGTGTAATTATTTTCTTTCTACAAATTCTATGTTTAAGATATTATTCTAATATTTTAAATAATTATCTACTGATTAACTTTTTTTTACTTCTATTTATAATCTGATTGCTTGGTAATTATTTACTTAAGTTTTTAATTGGTATTCATTTTGCGTTACAAAAAATTTAAATGTTAATCCAAAAAAATTTAAAAACTTTATTCCAAAAATTTCTAAAAAACCTAATGAATCAATAAAATAACTGCGTTCATTTTCTATTGAGATCAGTTGCACACTTTACCTTCTTTGTCTACAATTTAAATGTATCTACCCAAATTGATATGGTGAACGTGGTCTAACTAACTTGTAGAAATTTTTTTCTTCCCAAGTGGAAAATTTTAGTGACGCCATAAGATTCGTTCGATTTTCATTTTTCAAAGTTGAGAAATTTTGAGCCAAACCACCGATAATGAAAAAAACTAAAGGAAATACCTTAAAAAATACCTGTCATTTTTATCATTTGACATTTTCATAAAATGTATTTTTCGACCCCCTTACAAATATCGTTAACTGAGGCTTAAATTATTAATAAAAAATTTGGGTTAAACGTATTTCTAGCAAATCAGAAATTTCGATGAGTGCAACAAATAATTTTTTAAAAGCTCTTAAATTCTGCTTTATTTAATTTGTCTAATATGTCACAGTTATTTTTCAAGAGAACAACATTAGGGCAAAATGTGTATGATTATTCATCATCCACTTAACATTATTTATTTCATTTCAATTTGTTAAATTTACTCCTTTTTCATGAGTTTTACTAATAAAAAGAGCAGCACTTTAGTGAAGTTGAAGAAATGAGGAAAAAAAATTACCTCTATTAAAATGTTACTAGAAGTGTGGCAGGAAAAATTTATTATCAAAATAATATAAAATTCATTATGGGAAGGAAAAACGATATGTAACACATACATACTTAAGTATATACAGACACATTTAAATGTAAAATAACATGCAATAAGCAAATATTTAAACACTCGTACAGGGTGTCAATAATATTTTTCAACATATTGAAAATTAAATTAAATGTAACGGCTGCAAGAACTTGAGTAGTATTTAAGAAAGGGCTCTAAATAATATATTTTGTTAAAAAACCAAATAGGCAACTATTTGTCTAAAATGGATTAGAGAAAAAGACAGTTAATGCAAGTTATGCTGTTAAAAAAATTCTTATTTTAGACAGTTTGCGAGAATTACTTGAGTCAAATAATTACCTTATTTCCATTCAATAAGACAAGGATATGCGATCAAATAGATGAGCGTCTTTTTAAAGTATATGTTAGTGGATTTTCATGTTGCTATCGAAGTAATATTTTGATAAAAATTACAAGTTATCGTTTAAGAGTTTTAATTTATTTATTTTTTATTTTTTATTTTATTTTATTTTTTTTTTTGAGCTGAAATATAATTTTTTATGATATTGTGTGTCTGAAATAATAAGAATCTTCAATTTTTTGCTAAGTGGGTATTGCAAATTATCATATAAATAATGTTGCATCTTTTCAAATAATCGATTTTCCTTCTTTGTTATTACAGCCATATCTTTTTGACTTTGAGGATATTCAAGAAGTGCCTAACTGTAGCAACTAAAGGTTTATGATAATTCCGTGTTGTTTCCAATGAAAATTTGCAGCAACAATCGAAAATTTGTAGGAATAACCTGGTTTTAATTTGTCAAAGACTTTTTCAATACACTGTAGTACACATACATACACATTTATATAAACGCAACCATTTGTCAACTGCTTGTCAAAGTCGTAAAGAGTGAAATAAATTTGTTATTTTCTATACCGTTATACTTACTTTTAATCATTTATACATGAATATAAAAAGGTTTCCAAGAACGAATGATAAAAAATATATGGCTCTTACTTAACCTTTTTTATGTTCAATAATTCTTATGGGTAGAGAATTAAAAGTGTATATAAACACACTGGCTGAGTGATTAAATACCCGCAGCAAAGCCTTAAGACCTATTAGACGTTTACGCTCATACACACTTACAAACTCTTGAGCAGATATTTGTGTTTTTTATAAAATTCAATAAGAAAGAAATAAAACTTGTTAACGTTAACCACATGCGCGTCTGCGTGACATTTAAGTATCAATCATTTCAAATCTAAATAAAATATAAAAAGCCGTCCAAACGTTCAATTTGATATTGAATTGATTTTTTTTAATCATCATTAATTTATTTTTTACAGTTTTCTTCATACACACGGTACATTGGATATATAAACCAGGCATTTTGACAAATTCCTTTAATTTTTCATTTGCTATTTCTTTATTCAGTTTGAAGTTTAAGTTTCGGACTCGTCTAATCCATAGACTTCAATCTACTTCTAAGCTTTAACTAGGTAAATTGGCAATGCCATTGAATTGTGTTTGCTACGTTCATATCTACCTAAAACAAAAAGCCTTAAAGTGATCGCTACCTGTTAAAAGTTGCATACGATGTTGAAGAAAGGTTAAAGATCAGTTACAGAAATCGTTCTAAGGACTATAAGAGTAAGAAAAGGCGAACTACTGCAACTATCAGTGGTGGCAACAGTTCACTGCCATCCATGCTGCTTGCACTTACAATATTAATAAAAGTAAACAAAGAATATTATAGTAGATTTTCTTTTTGAAATTATAAAAGTTAAAAAGTCCATTTCTTTTTTTGTCCTACTGAGAATTCTTCAGTTGATATTACTTAAAGAGAAAGACATGTACAAATTTAAATAAATTTTTTTAGAATCATTTTGATTTGATATTCTATCACCCCTAGAAGACGCACTTCGAAACTCAGATTTTTTTTAAGGAAAAAGCATCTGCTAGAAGTACGTTGCATGAATTAAAGCAACCTAGAAGTAACATGGAAAACTCTAATACAAATTCAAAACCTGCGATAAGATAAGCCACCTGCCAATGAATATTCATTATAAACTTTGGATTTATTTTATCATGAAAATAGAGTTATTAGAAGTTTCTTATATTTTGCTCAAAATTAGTTTTTAAAACATCTCGATGTTTTTATAACTGCCTTTGTGTATTCCAGCTATTTCACTAAAAAATTGCGTTAAAAGTGAAGCCAGTTTTGCACATACCGTAGAGGATAAAATTAATGCGCCCAGTCAAACCCGAGTAAGTGAATTTGACTTTTGACGCAATGAAATGTCTGACTATTGTATAAAATTGAGATACCTATAAAAAAAGAAATGCAATGTTACATTTATTATCTTATTTCCATGACCAATGACCTAAATGCTACATAGAATAATTAAAATATTCTTCGTGAACTAACTTAAAGCTTATGCTCATCAACTCTTTGGGTAAACGTATAATTTAATCTCTTAGTTTTAACTTAAATTTTTGAAGATTAAAAAATAGGAAGAGAATTATTTTAAGAAAATTTTTTTTAGATTTATCATTTCGATGAAAAAAAAATTGTAATATTTTCATTTATGTTGATGCAATCCGCTTAACTTAATAAATGGCATTTGTATATATATTTTATTTTTATTTTGCATATTCATATGCAAATGCTAGTATTTTGGATTAACGTAGCCAACATTCATTTATATTTTATATTCGGTTTTAAAATGAATACTTGTATGAAAGCGAAAACATTTGGAGTGGCAAATGCTTATTAAAGGGACTGGCCTATTATCTCGACCTTTTGGCATTTTAATAATTATAAATAGATTTTTTCACCGATTCTAGCGTAATCAACTTGATCACTTGAGTGCTGCGAAATTTATATCTGCCAATTGAATTTTATTTATTCAAGAGGAGGAGCAGACTCTCATGCGAAAAACTTGGATCGGATTATTGTACGGCACCTGATCACACCTGATCCACTTTTTTAAGGTCAAAATAGTATCTTATATCAATACGTTAGATTGGGTCGTCTATTTAAATCGAAAAACAACTAAAATCCTTTTATATCGTTTGGCTACATTATCATAACATTTATGCTTAAAGGGAAACATGTCGTATGTTTAATAATAATAAAAATTAAAAATGAATTTTTGATATTATGAATTGAATGTGAGTATATTATTTTAATTTTTGGGGATACGTTGCACGTTGCTTTAGCATACAACTTGGTTAAGATACGTCTGTTTATACATGTGTACGTGTTTATATTTATATATCGACTCAAACCGTTTGTTATTGTCATTTTGTTGGGATTTCGTTTCATTTCATGTGATTTATTTTATTTGTTTATATGACACCCTCAAGCGTTTCGTTGTTATTTATTTTATTTGATTGTATTGCTTTTTGTTTTTGTTGTATTTTTGCCTGTACAACTTCCACTAGTAGAACACATTAATAACATGAACCTTTTATTTCATACAGATGTTTTTGTATAGATTTTTGGGAGTTTATTTAGTGACTTGATAAATTTCATTCGCTGTGTTAATTTTTTTTTTTTTTGTTTGTAAAAATATATTGTGTAAATATTTTGAAAAATAGCGTTACATTTTGATTTGCGAAGCATATGTGTCACGGTGTGAAAATAATAAATGAATAAATTAAAGAAAATTTGTTATAAATTCGTCAAGTCAGCACAAAGATTGCAAATTAAATAGGAGTAAGGATTTATAAAGTCCTTTAATAAAATAACTCTTTTAGCAAAAAATAAGAAATGGAAAAAGAGATCTTGTTAAATGATTAATAAGCTAAAACTTTATACTAGCAATTCTAGAGTAAACACTTTTACTACTAGGAATCATTTTCTAACATAAATAATTCTACTTATTATTTTAAGGCATCTAAAATTTAGCGTGTAGCCCAAAATTGAAACATTTTGTTTTTCATATTTAAATTATCGATTTTCGTGTTAAAAGTTCTTAAAAAACCCGACTTCTAAACAGACAAACTTAGGATTATATTTCTTTAGGACAGTAATTATCCTTTAATTATTTTCAATTGTATTCGAGAAAAATTACATCAAAATTTTTTATATGTCGAAGAACAAAATATAAATCCCGATTAAAAAAGAAAATTCAGCAGTGTATGTGGACACCCTTTATTTTTTACACTTTTTATTGCTGACAAAGTAAAATAAAATTTGTTTAAACTCTAAGCGTTAGTCTTTCACTGTTCAAATGATTTCCCATATGCATGAAATAACAATTATTAGGGGCACCCTTTAATTTATAATTTTAAATATTTATACTTGATATAGTAATGAACATTGTGTCTAATTCTTAAGAGTTTGTGTGTAACGTATTGGACCATATAGATTAAATTACATCAGTTATAGGCACACCCTTTAATTTCAAGTATCAAGTCTGCTACTTGTTTTAGCAGACTTAGCAATAAAAGTTCTGTGTAATTTTCAATCAACTGCATACAACTGTTCAGCAGCTTAGAATATTAAATATTTATACCTCTTAATATGCCAGATAAACTAGTGGACATGCTGTTTAATACAACGAGTTGTATATAACAGCTTAAACGATAGGGCCGTATAGGTCAATTTACTTCAAATATGGAAACACCCTTTAATTTCTTAATTCAAATTTTATACTTTTTGTTATAGCAAACTTAGCAATACAGGCTCTTTGTAAATTTCAGCTGTCAGTCCATAAAAGTTCAAAAGTTTGAAAACATGCATCAAGTTACCTCAACTTTTAGAACATCTTTGAATTTCTAAATCGAAATGTTTAACCTCTTGTTATTGCGGAATTAGCAAAACAGGTTCTTTGTAAATTTTAACCGTCTGTCTACAGCTATTCAAAATTATGGCCATTTACATCAAATTTAGTGCACTAGTAGGGCACCCTTTAATTTATAATTTTGATATATAATGATACGCAGTTTCTTTAGTCTTAAATTGGTGCCTATACATGTAAAAAAACATGCATGTTGTTTGGGGGCACCCCATATTTTTAAGACTTTTAACTGCTTTTTTTTAATGGGACCGACCAATCTGTAAGCATCACCTTTCAAGCTTGGAAAAATTTTCAAAATCGGTTCAGAAATGACTAAATTCTGCGGGCTCAAACAATAAAAAAGCAACATTCAGACGAATTGATAGCTTCGTTCACTTTTGAAGTCGGTAAAAAAAATAATTAGCCTTTTGCTTTCAGTTGAGGAAAATTTTCCTTAAAATTAGTTCAGTCATATTGTTTTTTATGTTTAAATTTCCATTGTCGTTTCCATAATCTTACATTGACATTAAAGGTCAAAAAGATCTGCCAGATATTTTAGAGCTCCACATGCTGCCATATTAATTACTTTCTCCAGACGAAACATTTTTCCAAAATCATTTAAAGAATTTTAACTTTCCAAGATGAACTGGAAAAATTTATTTTTTTTAATGATACTAAAAATACAATTGAATTAAAAGAATAATATATCAATATGCACAAAATGTTTACCTTTAAATCTTTTGACTATTGTTTTATTTTCCCGCTTCCTATTAATTTTTTCATAAATGTTCATAATCATTTATACTAAGCGATCAAGTCAAGCTTGTACGATAGTAGTATATTTTTTCTATATTTATTATTATTATTACACAGAGAAAAGAAATTCGTTGTGGGAACCGAATTCGTTGCCAATCTAATTTTGTCGGTTGTGTGTATTATCTTGAATTCGGTTGTAATAACTGAATGAGTATGCCACTCACAACTATTTTTTAAATGGTTTTTAGGTGACTAAAGAATATTATTGCGAAATTAATAAAACAATATAAATTTTAATATTTATTTTTATTTAAAAAATAAATTACAGAAATAAGATTATACATCAAAACTTTCATGACTCAAACCATTTAATATAAACTATTCTTTCTTTTATATCATGATTCTTCTTTTCCACATAGTTTTTTAACTTGCCGTTCCATACCGCACGTTTTGCCACTATGAAGACATTTTAAAATAATTTTTATTTACATATGGCTTTGTGAGAAAATTTTGAACTTACCACTAAACAATATTGGAGAGCTTTTTACCACTTTTGAAAAATCTTTGTACTTTTCAACTGAAATATTATTGATTTTTTTGTATAATGTGTACAAATTTTATTTTTAATATGGAAAAAAATTTTCTATTTTAGAATTGATTTTTATAATTCTAGCTACCAAAATTTGCTTTTCAGTAGTCATGTGCTGAATAAGTTTAGTTGCATCTTCCATTTAATAGAATAGATTTTACTATAGATACAAATCGGTCAGGTTAACTTTTTTAAAAGGTGTTGCTACCAACACGTAGAGGCAAATATCAAATATTAGCTTTAAATATAAAACATAAGTCAAGATTATAATTTATTAACAATAAAAATCAAATTATTACATCGGTAATTGAATCTTCAACTTATTGATGGGAGTTTTACCAGTCTTTTATCTGTGTGTATTTAAAATTTTCAATTTAAATTAATATTTTATTTCGAAAATCTTGTACTAATAAAACAAAAAAAAAAAAAAAAATCATTTATATTCTGTTTCCCATTTGGTGCGAAAATATGGAAAAAAAAATTTATTACTTCTAGTGAGTCCCAAGGGTATATCAATGAACTGCTAATGAAAAGGAAACTCTTAGTTAAAGCCTGAAGAAAAATATTGACATTTGAACACGTAAACACTCCAACAAATACCAAACACTGATTGATGAGGAAAAAATGAAGATAAACGTCACAATCTATCTTGCCAACAAGTAGCAAGATGAACACACACACACAAACACAGAAGTATACTTAGAAGTGCAGAAATTTTTATGAACAATTTGTAGGGAAAAGCAAAAAAAAAATATATTACATTATTTATGCATACGTTTCTTTTGCCACATAACACATTGAATTGAAAAGAAATGAATAAAAAAATGTAGGTGTAAAACATTTAATAGTCCGTTTATATGAATGTTGTATTTCCGTTTAAATACACGAATTTATATCTGAACAAGCAAAGTTATGTGTTTGTGTGCGAATCTGTAGCAGGAAGGGAGGGCAACTGATAAATCACATATTTTCGCTGATCAAATCAATCTAATTGACATTACTCAAAATGATGGCTTAACTCTGTTGGAAAAATGTTTATATTTACGTAAATGAATGTTGGTGTATGTGCCTCTGTTGGTGGATGTGTGCTGGGGAGAAAACAAGTACGGAAATGGAAATGTGATTTAAATGAGACTACCAAACAGACGGTGAATGATTGCTAAAGTTTAAACAGAATGAGAGCTTTTTTCTGTATCTTTAAAAAAAATATCTACTTAAGCTGTGACAGGAGGGTGCGCTACAAAACTTGCACATATTTCAATATAAAATACGAGTGGTTGAAATTATTTACGCACAACCAGTATAAACAAATAGTCACAATGATTTATTTCATTGATGAGCCACCCACATTGAATGGTGGAACACGTTAAATGAAATGTTGGATTTAAACAATAGAGAGAGAAAAAAACTGAAACACAAGTGAATTTAAATTGAAATGCAAATGCCACAAATACTTGCAAAACAAAATGAAAATCACACATACGTTTCGCGCATAAACTGTAACTGAGCAGCAATACTAACAACTGAATCATGTTACAATCAAACAACACACACTTTAAAAGCACTCCAACGATACATTCATTATACAACCGTTATTTTGTATTATTTGTTTATATGTGTAGGTCTGTTGTTGTGTATGTATTTATTTATTTTGGTCTGTCTACAGTATGTTTTATTATTTGTCCATTTAACTCATTTGCAATACATTTTGAAACACATTTACCTCGTTGTTACTGATCTTATGCGAGAGATGTTTTTGAAAGAAAGATTTTTATTGTTTTGCTAACTTGGGACAACTAAAATTTTTTAAAGTATTTGAATCAATAATTTTAAGGCGCTATTTAAAATACAATTAAATGTACAATAGCTGGATTAATTTTCTAAGGCAGTCGTCACATTTACTGAATTAGCTTTCGAAAATAATTATTGTACTTTTAACAAATGTACTAACAATAAATAAATATAAACTCATTTTTATTTAAAGTATTATTAAAAAGCTCTAGCATTAAGTTAAAAATACACCACATGCAGTGGAGTCATAGCGTACATGGATATTTTACGTATATATAGCATTCTATGTAAGAAATATGTAACGTTCTTATAAACTAACTTTCAAGTTCATGATTAACAATTAAAGTATTAACATAAATCTGCAGGAAATTTTTGGCAAGCGATGTTGGTCACACATCGAAGAAAAAATCTTTGAGCCCGGGTAAGACCGCCTATGAAGAAAATTTTTGGTAAGTAAATTTTTGGCATTGGTTTTACAATAAAGAACCAAATTTCTTTGCTTGGCTCTTATTGATTTTTTTAAATTAATTAATGTTTATAGAGTAGAACTTTTAATAGCCATTTCTACGATACGTATTACCATATTACCTGCCGTTAAATATTTGAATTATGCCAATATTGTATCTACAAATTCTGGAGCAACATATTTTTTTTTTGCTACATTTAGTTCAAAATATGTATATAAGCAATAAGATGAGTCCTATAAGTGACACTATATCCGTACTGAAAACAACATTATATCCGTGGACGCTATGACATGCCAGCAAAAAATGTTGATTTGATTTCTGGCTTAAAACTCCCATCAATACTTTTCTTAGAAAAATATATTTAATTGTTAATCTTATTGTTTTTCATGAAATACATGTTAGTTGAATTTATAAATTTTACTCATGTGATTTCAGAAATCGTAACGTACTTTAAGCAATTCTTGTTCTTGCTGTCTTTTTACCTTTAGTTTAGAAATGAATGCTATAATATTTCACATAGCCAAAACTTTAACGAGAACTTATATCAAAAAGAAACATGCTGTAGGCGCTGAAAATCGACAAACTGATATTTCTGCGTCTAGATTCTTTTCTTCATGTGAAATTCAAATACTACAAAAGCAACTCTACAAAGAATTGGTTTTCCTAATTTTATTTTGGACTTCTTAGTTCAGCCAGAAAGTATATCGAAACTCATTTATTCAAAAAACCTCAAAATTGAAAAACTTTTTGGACAACCCAAGAAACAATGTTGATGCTCAGGTGGCATACAAATTCTGTAATATATGTGTATGTATGTATTTTGTGTATGCATGTGTGTGCGAATTTGGTTTTACAGGATGTACAGTTCTTATACCATTTAGCTGTTCGCTAAGGTTGGTTGGTGATGAAACCATTTTAATAGACTGCTCGTTTAAAATGTGCAGAGCACGCAGCACTAGCAGTTAACAAATGAAAATCCATCATGGCATTTGCTTATACCAAAGACATGATGATTTAAATACAACTGCTAAAAATACTTAAGTATTCCGTTTTCAAAATTTTATGCATCAGACAATGGCTGCCGGTGCGTATGAGTACGAATATTTTGCATAAACATGTCAGAGAATGCATGTGTGGATATGTGTATTTATGGGATTTCAATATGACAATGATACTGATGAAGACGATGATGATGTGTGTTATTTGGGGTTTAATTCCATTCTTACCACAAAAGAAGAATTTAAAATGTATATGAAATATTTGCCTTTTAGTTTGAGATTTAGCAAACGGCAGAATTAATTAAATTCGAAAAGTGTGATTATTGTTTTTCTGAAAAGGGATGTAATGAAAAAATATTTCAGGAATGTTAAAATCTTTCTAATGAAAACTTTAATTTATATAAGAATATTCAGATTTTAAGTTAATTTTTTTCGTTTTAAATTGTTTAGAACTGAAGTAAAACGAAGAATGATTAAATGTAAACAATGTTACTGTATTGTTATCGCTACAACAATGTCTGCCATAGTCCTTCATCTATAAACCGTAAGCGCAAGATAGAAGTTGCCTTATTATGGTCACCACACCGAACAAAATACGCAAAAAATAATGTGACAAATTGTTCCTATCTAAGACCTGATTTCGAGGTGAATAATCCCACATGTTAATAATACGGTCTTATTTATTTATAACTTATTGGCCTTATTATTTACAAGATGTTAAATGTATAAATTAACCTTTAAATATCTTATTATACTTCACAAATGACAGCAACATTTGTCAGTTGTTAAAATTGAAGTGGAATAGAAAAGAACGAATAAACTCAATTTTAATGCTCCTAAAGCTTGTTTCACACTTTAGTACTGAGTATATATATGTCAAAAGATACGAAAAGAAAACTGACGTTTCATTACAGAAATTCATTTTTAAAATTTTTCTGAACACTCTAATTTGCCCTTTTATCAGGGTTATTTTGTTGCTTATAACCATTCATTAATAAGCGCTCCGAAAAAAGGCTTTTAGAAGAACCCACCTAGGGATCTTTTATTGGGCATGGCTAAAAATTGCTCACGCCATGATAGAACTATGAATATATGAATATGATTTGTTTTTTAATAAATTGAGAACTTTTTGAGACGGAGCAGTTTGGGGAAAAAATAACTAATTTCGAAAGTTTTCAGATGGCAAATTATTGTTTCTTGTAGTTATTATGAGCGTAAAAGCTCAGAAAATGAGTTAGTAAAGTTTCCTTTCTGATCATATGGTTTGCTGGAAATTTTTGGAAATTTTCATTCCGTGTGAAAATGTGGAAACAAAATGTTATGAAAGATACAACAATTCTCATTAGAATTCTATCTTACAAAATCTAATACAAGACTTAGGACTTGTGTAATATTGTGAATGGGCCTTAAATCGAATGCAGACAAACGGAAAATCTTGCTGCGGTGTTTTTAATTATGGACGGTATTAAATTACTTCTTGTACTGTAAATTCAGTGAAGTTCTTAATGAAGTAAAATAGCATGACCACCCACCCACTCCAGAAGAAAGACAACATTATGATCACTCCCTGTAGGATTTTAAATTTATCACACAATAACGGACAGAAAAAAGTTTAGTTTTTCTTTTTTTGAATTAGCTGTAATTGTTTTTCAGATATATGTCGATTTGCATTACTATTAGAATGAATTCTATATATTGTGTATTCACTGTAGCATTCGCGTCCATGAATGTGTTAATAATAAATATTTTAAGATTTGTTAAATTTCTACTGTAAAGATGAAGAAAACCCCCTGTGGTCTATATGGACTTTTTCATAATGCTAGATGTGATTCAATGCCGAATCTTTTACAGATGAGTGGGTTCCTCAAAAATATATAAGATGAAAATTGTGCAGGTAGCACGAAAAAGTTTAAAAATTTAATAGAGACATATTTTGTTATCGTGATATTATTATAATGTGACAATCCTACAACATTACGATGATGTTGTACTAAGTTACACACGTTTTTGTCAACGAATAGCTTTTTTATTTTTTATGTTTTATACTAAATTTAATAGGAGGACAATGATTTTTTAAAATTATTTTTTAACATTTCTTAATCGCATCCATTTAGAGATGACATTTCTATACGTAATCTTTTTTAATTTTTAGTTTTATTTAATTAATTTTGCTCAAAAAATAAAATGCATTTTGTGGTTGAAACTATGGTGCAAATAGCTTTATCTTCTCTCTTCTTATCTTGGTTTGCGCATCTGAAATAAAACTACAATTCCCTTAATACCTTGTAGTCCTATAATACCACTTTACTTAACATTATCGTTTTTGTACAACAAGAAAAATAATAAAAACAAAACAAAGATGCCAACAAAAAGAACACTGACTACAAGAATAATACAAAAAAAAAAAAATCAAAAGCTTAAATAAATTATTCAAGTTATTTTGGCGCATTTCCATTTCAAGCTTTAAGTACTTTTCGTTTAACTTGTACCCGTAATATTACTCGTACACTCTGTGTGATAGTGTGTGCTATGAGTACAAATATAAGTGTTTGTACAAGCGCAAGTAAAACAACAATATAACAGTGATTTTATTCAATTTATTTTTGTGTTTCTTGTTGTCTTATGTTTTTGCTTTAAATGTTGACTATGGCGTCCTTCCTGTTTTTGTTTTTTCTCTGTTGCTTTATTTTTATACGTCATTTAATGAATTGTAATTGTGTTAGTATATGTATGTGAGTTTATTTTGTATAATATTTTATTTGGGGTTAATTTCATAAATCTATTTTATAGGTGAACAAACTGAAAATTATTTAGAAGGCAAATAAAAAATTATTTATTTCGTAAATTAACTTTTTTTGATAAGCCAAAAACAATAAATTCAACTGCAATAAAACCATCCCTGAGAGTTTTGCTGAAGCAAACAAATTAAAATTCTATCTAATAATAATATTTGCTGAACTAATTAACTTGCACTTGAACAAGTTTTTTGGATAGTCGACCCCAAACTCCAATACTAACGTTTTTCCTTGCCTATACTCCAGTCATAAACAAATCAGTTTAACATTAAAGACACAAATTCTTCAATCAGGTTAGTTTTAATTCAAACAACACATTTCATTCACATTAACAGACATTTTTTAAATATTTTTAAAGAAAATTTATTGATATGAATAATTAAAATCCTAAAAAATAGCTGTTAAATTATCAGAATCCAATTTTAAATATTTATAACACATTGCTAAAAAAATACAACACATAAGGTACATTAAGGTGGCATCCTAATGATTTAATAAGGTCATGTAGGCAAAGAAACTAAGTGGAACTTAACTAATTTATTCAAGTAAAATTCAATATGGTTTATCAAAATGAGCAGTGGCTTCCAGACTTAAAAAATCCTGTGAAGTTAAGGAATTTCCTTAAATTTAAATTAATAACTTTAGGTGAAAAAAAAATAATAATTTAATTTATTTTAATTAAATTATTTATTTAATTTTATTTACTTCAATACTTCAATCATTCATTAGAAATAGGAACATTTTCCAAACTCAGGCAGAAAATCGTTTAAAAGAAAACTTTTAATAATGAACGCAAGTGAAATTGAAAGATAACGTTTGTTTTTTTCAGGTATCTTTGAACCTTTTTATTTAAAATACATATATTTCATTTTAAAGTGTTTAATAACTTCTTAATATGAACAAAAACATACTTAACAAGGGCACTTTATCTATGAGGACCAATCTGTGACGTTGTCAGTCAACTTGATCGCTATCAACATTATGCCAACTATATGCGCACTAGTAGAAGGAAAATTTAAATGCTGAAAAGCTGCTGGATAAAGCTCCTCTAAAGTAACTGTTATTTAATAAGGAAATATACACAATAAATACATCTTTGACACCCCTTATGAAGCGAAAGTTAAAATTTTCTAATTCAACTATGTTTAGTTAACTATGATCACGTAATATGAAATACTGACTATCTAACATACTTCTGTAAGAGTCTGTTTTATGATCAAAATTTTAGCTCGACAAACACAACGGGCGTGATATTTCTAGTCAATACAGCTTTTGTAAAGACATGTTTTGGTTCCGATTATTACAGAACGTGTTGAAATGGTGTTCAAAAAAGAAGCCACATTTTATCAAAAACTATTGAAACTTATGCCTCAACCACAAAAATTACTACATTATAATATGATCTACTCTTTTTTTGATCAACATTAAATAATTAATTAACAAGCATTTACTCAAGATTTTTTGAAACTTTTAAGATTGCTTTCAAAGTTTTTATTGTCATCGTGGATATCTCGTTGTAGATTAAGTAACGCAAGATTGTATGAGTTATATGGTTTTATATCTATGATTATATCTTCGAATATGAAAAGGATGAACAAACAACTTGTTGTATATTATTTTGCATAGAAATGTTTTATGTTTTCCTTTGTTCTTGGAATGCGCTTACAGGCATACAAGTGTTAAGCATGTACAATCAGTTGTTGTCATATTATTTTTATAGGACTTTATCTTTGATGCTTAATTGACAGAGTATAAAACGAATATTAAAGGTGTGAGTTTTTCCAAAAACCACTAAATATTTAATACCAACATAAAAATTAAAAATAGTGTACTTTGGCTTTCTTTTTTTAATAAAAAAAATGCATCACTTTCTTAAAGTGCTTTAAACTAGACTTGGTGTTTCTGTTAAAGCAAATTTATTAAAACATACAACAACTTTTGTAAAATTAAAAATGGAAAAAAATATTTGTAACATCCGAAAAATATGCAAACCTTCCGTTGTAACCCTCAAAGTAACACTATTAATTTGTTTACAACATATAAAAATAATAAAATGGTTTTTTCATTCACTTCATCTACACAGATGAACTTGTTCACATGCAATGAAAACAAACAAAAAACTATAAAATTTTTTCATTTTATTGCAACAAAAACACATGTTATTTAAATCCCAAAATAAAGTGAATAAAGGAATAAGACCGATTTAATAAAAATGATAAAAGATAATAAAAATAAAAACAGGAAAAAAGGATTTTGTGTGTTATAAAGCCGTTTATATATTCTTTTAATTACAAAAGTTTTCAAAACAATAAAAAGACTGTAGAAAACTTATTTCGTATTTCACATTTTTATAAAATTGTGTATGAAGTTTTTTTTTTCAATTAATACTTTTGTAAATAAGAGCAGATTATCATAAATAAATAGATATTTTTCTCTCGAATTATTTTGTTAGAAAAACGTTTTTATCAAAGAGAATAGTTTCATTCTGTGCCATAAGTTGGGCTTATGAGTAAGTATTACAGAGCGAACAAAGAAAGTATAAGTTGCATTCTACTCTTATATAAAGTAATTGCAAAAAACAAGCGGTTGACTCTTAAGATAATTTATGATAGAGGAATAATTTTGTGTGGCATTCTTCAGTAAATTTATTCATAGCTGGAAATACAATATTTTAGTTTGCAAACCAGAAAACCGAATTTCTTCGCTTTAAATAAATAAATATTGTTATACAATATAAACTTGTACAACAATGCTGAACTACTGTAGAAATAATAAATCAAATACTTGGAATTTTTAACTTAACAAACTTGCCGGATTATCTATCTGAGTTTCTGAATAAATGTACACAAAAATTATAATTTATTTTTAATTGAAAAATGCCTATGTTAAACAGACAAAGTACATATATCTTAGAACACAGCTTAGAAACCAGCGTATGTTACCGAAAAAAAAAACGGAATGATATTCTTTTAGATTTAAGTCCATTTAGACTTTAATGTAGGCATAGTTTTGATACTGCTGATCAGTGCACGTACCCAAATTTTGTATCGAACAAAGTGAAGTGACAACTAAAAATCTTAAATACAAAAACACAGACCACATTCAAATATTAAACTGACAATATTGCCTTAGAAATAGGAAGTGAACAATTAATGTCGCTCCTTCTTTGGAACAAAACTAAAACATGTTACACGTCTGCGATCCATTTAAAAAATCAACCTCCCAAAATTTTACCACGATTTGACGAGCTAGTGGAAAGATTTGAAACCAAAAGATTATTTTTCGTAGAGAAAATAAAATGACCTAAAACTAAATCACTGTGATTAAACAATCACTAGTCAGTACAGTGATTGAGTTTATCACGTAACAGTTCTATCTAACAACGTTCTTTTATTTTTATACGCGTACAAATTAAGATTTGATTTTACTTTGTGCAGAGAAATATTAGTACTTCTGACCCTTTTATTATTTTATAAGTCGAAGCAGCGTCATTGATGTGTAGCACTTTCTTGCTTCTTCTTATTAACAACAGCTATTCTTTTTTCCAAACTTCACATGTTTATATGCAACAATAAAACAATAAGTTTTATTTCAACTTTTAATGTGTGTTAACCAATTCAAAGTATAAACGGTGATCACAGTAACTATTTAAAAGAACACTGATTTAAAAATCATGTTCACTGGCATCGACGTTCTCCGAAAACCAGGAGATCAGATATTAACCTAAGATTTCAAAGTTAAAAAATTTGTTTTTTTTTTATTTATTTTCTTTTTTTTTTGTATTGGTAGTTAACGTGTCCTATAAGGTAAAATCGATGGGGTAGCGCAGTTAAGAGAGTATAATTGAAGTTATCACTTTGAAACGAGGACATACTAGAAAAGTTAAGTTTCATTAATGTGAACGAACGTGTGGGAAACAATAAGGTTTCTCTTAGGATGCTGTACATTTGTTTGTGTTGTTAGGTGGCCAAAAAAATCAGATAACAATCCTAGGGACGTTAGGAAATGCCAAATAACCATCAAGATGGTACGCAATGGAGACGCTAATAAAATTTTTACCGTTGTATTTATTTATAGTAAAAATGGTGGCTTCACGAACAGTGCTTGCAGGAAAGTAGGCAGATTAATATAATTTTTAGGACTCGCTTCTGAAGAGTTGCTAGGAGGGAACGAAAATAAACAACACAAATTTAAAAAAAATGCTTTGATAAAATTAAACAGAAAGAAATTTTAAGAAGCTGGTGACAAAAAATTTATGTAAAATAGATATTAACATATTAGATTTCATTAATAATAAAAAGTGAGATTTTAGAACATAAATTAGACAATAAATTAAAAAAATCAAGAAAAAACCTCTTTTATCTTACACTGAGGTATCAGTGAATTTTAAATATTATCAAGATTCTTAGTTTGGATGTGACTCAATTCATAATTTATTAATACTTCCTGACTTGTATATTTTAGTATTGCAAACAAGGATTCAACATTTTGAATGAAATTTATCCGTTCTATAAATTATACATTCCTGCTCAGAAATTCCCATATTTTAAATTCTATCTATGAAGTATAAAGCTGTAGTGTCATAGAATGGAAAATATTAAAGTTGAAGAAGTGATGTTAAAGGAAAAGATCTGGAAGATAATTAAATGACAGCGCATATTTGTGTGACTATCTAATAGTATCTGCCAGATATTTGACTATGGGCAACTAGAGTAACTTAAAAATTTGATCGCAGACTTAGTTATAATATAACTCAAACTAACCGAATCAAATAAAATCAAATACCTAAAAATTTAACTTGATTCGAAATACATAATTACAATGCAAATATTTAAATTATCTAATCAGATTTGTAGAGTTACATAATTTAGGTTTATTAAAAGATAATCGGAAATTTTCACATTTTAAAGAAAAAAAATTAAATTAGTTTTAACATTTTTTGGTCTCAGTTTCAACATTTAAAAAAATTTTAAATGAAGAAAAAAGCAACTAAGAAAACAACAACAACATAAATGAAAAATTCGCTAAAAATTTATATAAAATATGTTTACTTTCTTCTTTATTTATTTATTATATTTTTTTTTTTTTTTTGTTTTGCACATTATTCTGTAGCACGAAAAAAAAATTAATTTTTATTGCAAACTCTTATAAAGTAGATAATACCGGAAAAAGTTTTCTAAAATCCCATTTGATTTGTTTTATTGCTGGTTAACAAACACTTTTACAAACTTATAGAATGTTGGAACCCACAATCCACGGTTTGTAAAACATTTTGTTAATTTTACTTTAGTTTCCTGTGCTTTCATTGCAACACTTATATGTATGTGTATGTATGTGTTTTTGTCCAATAACTAAAAGTATTCATGTATGTATATGTTGTAGAAAATATAAATTTTTATTTGCTTCTTTTTAAGAACATGAACATTAATTTACATAGTTTCTAGAGCAATGTGTCCATGGTCGTAAAATGTTGCAAGTCGGCATTAAATCCTTATTTTACATGAGCTTTTGTATGCCATTGTCTAGCATTCAGCTGATGTTTTTTTTTTTCTTTTACAGAAAAAAAAAATCAAAGAAGAACCTCAACCTTAACAACTTGCATGTAGTGGAATACCAAACAGCAACAAAAACAATAACAATAATGCAGCAATATGAAAAGAACAAAAATGAAAATAAACAACTGGTAGAAAATATTAGTGATAAAAAGGCAACAACAAACTTTCAAAACTTGTAGAAAACGTTGTAGACAGCGTGTTTTCATTTTATGCGAATTTAGCTGGCACTTCAATAAAAATGTAACAACAAAACAACAAATAAAATTCACACATATTGTTGCTACAATATCAACACACATATATGTACTTATGCATGCATGTTTATGTACCAAACACATTCATACATGTGTATTTGAATACAAGTGGACTTTACTATTCACATTCAACGGCTGCAAAGGAAGTAAAAGACGAAAAAAGCAATCACCATATTGTCCATTTACTGGAGACGAATCATTTTTTTAAGAATTTAAAAATGTTAGAATGTATTGTATAAATGAACGACAGTAACACACAGACAGCACATGGTACGAATGTGGTAGTAGTGGAAGTTGTAAGTATGGTCTCTTAAATAGGCAAAATTCTAAGATGAGGCCAACCAAATAACGAACAGCCTTATAAACACACAAACACATACATAGATATAGTTAAGGCAACCTGTCATTGTTTATGTCTCCGGGTTGAAGTTGAATATGTACATGTGTAGGCTTTAATACTACACATCTAAACACTATGTATACACTCGAAACAAGACAACAGTTAATGTGTCAATATTTTCAAAATGACACCAAGTATGTAAATTTGGATAAATTTCATTAAAATTAAACGAAAAGAATTTATAGAAACCACCAATTACTGTGCGTTAATGTGCCAGTGTGCGGACGTAGATAAGTTCAGAAGTAACGACTTAATTCAATACCAGTATTTGTTTAGTGGCATTTTATTGCCAGCAAAACAAATTTCGAAGAGCAACCTAAATGTTGAGTTTACAGCCTTAACAAGTGGAATGAATATCTATCACGTTCTTTTCAGTTTATACTACGCCATTAGGTGGAAAATTGTGAAACAGGTACAGTATTCCTAGCAAGCCATTTTCTGGTTAGTGGCGCATGGCTTGCGATATTTCAATATTCTCATACTTAGAACACATCAGCTCAAAACACCACGAAAATAAAAAACCAATAAACAATAATGATATTATATTTTAACGAAAATAAAACTTAAAAACTTCACATATTCGTAACAAAAAACCTAGCGTAGTCTATCAAAAATAATGAGTTGTTCCCTACGCCTCTAAATACTTTGCTACTTGGCGTGAGTTAACAGAATAAAAATAAGTATAAGATCACATGTTTAAACCACATATTGGGCAGCCGCGGTGACTGCATTGGTATAGCTGTCTATTTATTTGAAGGTCATATGCTCAAATCTCCATTGAGCCATGAAAAGAAAGAAAAGGCTAGATAAGTTGATGAAAGAACATCCTGTACGAAAAGCTTAAGGCGTCTGTAAAAGCATAACCATTATTTTAAAAAATTTGTATTAAATCTCTCCGTAATGCTACTACGAATGATGATTTGTAATAAAATAAATGTTATATCTAACCTACTGGTGTCTAATAAAGAATAGATCGTCTGACTACAATTATAACCACAGGCTGAAAAATAATAGAACAGATAACAAAGAACTAAAAATTTAAAATTTTATTTCTTGTTTTTACACTAAAGGAGAACAACATAACAATAAGCTTAGCGCCCCCTGAAAGAGTTTTTTTTTTTTTAGACAGAAGTTATGATACACTAGGAATGTACAAAAACATGTTTTTTCCTTCAAAATTCCTACCAAATAAAATTGACAATATACATAGAAATGCTCCAAAGTGTTATAAATACTTAAAATATCGAAAATAGTTGTCTCTTTTTTTCAGTAAATTAAGCAAGAAAACCATGATCCAAGAAAAACATATCACATTGGTTCCTCCCAAATTAATTTAATTTTGCCATAAATCGATGAACAGTGGTCATATTTATCCACTCTCAAAATCTTACATAATTTTCTTTACTCCACATGATTAAATTTTAACATCAACTTCTTTATCGTTATGTGAGTATTGTTTTAAATAAATAAAAAATAATGGTATTTTGTTACAAAAAATATAATATGTTTTTTGGGACGTTACCACAACATTAGAATTTTTTCTGTGTGTGGCCAGCTTCCAAAAAAACAATTTAATCCTGTTTTTTTTTTAATTTAATGCTTTGAGAAAATGCTTAGAAATGTTTAATTGACCTAAAAGCATATAATAAGGCTTGTGTTGAATAATTTACCAAGAAAATACCAGTTTTCAAAGAAATAAGACTTTTAAGTGACCTGCTGCAAGTCAAAGGCTAAGCCCCTATAAATATAATTTTTCTCTCTGATACCATATTTGAACCTATTAGGCAACTAAATTAAAATCTTAAGATTAAAAGCAGGCTTTTCATGTAAATATTAAGATTGCCGGATTAAGATCTTTGTTTAGAGATTATTAAATATCAGAGGTTCCAATAAGGTTTCGTTTCATACATTAAGAAAAAGTGTTTTAATATATCTAAGACTCAGCCAAAAAACCAACATTATCGATTATTGGATTATTGTCCTACTACTCTAGAAAGTATTAGATAAAATGAATAAAAATTGCAGCAGGTAGGTTGGTAAATAAAAAATTAGATTTTTAGTTTAAAAAATTTTTGCTCAGTAGCGTTTTTAAATGAATTTTTTAGAGCGCCTGAAATATTGAGCAGCACTAAAAACTGTATCGGAGCCATGAGTAAAAATAATTAAGAATTGATAATTGGTATCATGATATTTTGACTAGGAAACAAGCCAGAATTGCAGAGAAAATATAAACCTTAACGTGTTTTAATTTGCAGTCAAGAAAACTCCTATGCCTGATAATTAAAAAACGTAAAAAAATAAAGATTAAATTGTTAATGTGTTTTTATTATTTTTAAAACTAAATTCATATAATAAAGATACAGTGTGACACACAAATATTTAACCTTCAAAATAATCTTTTTTCGTTCTATAGTTTTGCAGTTGTACTTCAACCAAAAGCTCTACTAATATTAGGAATCTCATATGTTCATATAAGTCTTTATTTCATAGTTATTGATTAAAGGATAGAAAACTACATGAAGTACAATTTGTGAATCTATGCACTCTTTTAATATACCCAACTGCTTGTAATATTAAAATGTCAACTTTATGAAAAAAAGGTAGAAAAGAAGTATTAGATTTTTAGGAATTTCAAGTTTTTATTATAATTTTTTTTAATAAGAGATGCAGTAATGTAAACTGGCCATCACTTTGTTAGGTGCAAATAATAAGCTCTGCTTCACGAAAATTATGAAATTAGATTAAAATAAATATTGTATTAAGTAATTTCCCCGGAGTTTATGCACGTTTTTGCTTGGACGACAAAATCTAAAATCCTAATTTTAAGTTTTATTATCCCGACATGCATAGGGTTTATTTGATCCGATAATTGGTATTTTCGACAACCGCTAGAGAGGAAAACTCTGAGG
This sequence comes from Cistogaster globosa, assembly GCA_937654795.1. NCBI lineage: Eukaryota > Metazoa > Arthropoda > Insecta > Diptera > Tachinidae > Cistogaster > Cistogaster globosa. The sequence goes on along the minus strand of OW569405.1, from coordinate 61,361,638 downwards.
AAAGCGACGGCATATTGACAATTGACGCCATCTGTTAAAATGAAGGCAGATTCGTATTACTTTTTCGCATATTTATTCAAATATCAAGAAAATTACTAACAAATATTTTTAAAAACCCATTAAATTTTCTTCTAATAAAATATTTTTCAAAACTATTTCCAGAAGACTTTTATTATACATTAATCAGAGCAAGAGCAACCGGGTTCTTCTTAAACGAAAAAGAGCCGCGTTTAGTTAGCTTGACAAAACTTTTAGTAGTTCTTTCGATATTATTTGGTATTTTATCAACTTTATTTTCTCAAAAGATTATTCTAAAATTTGTTATTCGAGTGTAAAGGCTGGGTATTTGAAATTAGTTAAGTTTTGCAAAACTTTCAAGCACAATGTAAATGTGTGGTGTTTAGTTTATGTAAAATGAAAGAGCTTTCACCACAAAACAACAAACCTCACATAAACATTAAAACGTCTACATTCAAATATATTATATGTATTAAGGCACAGACACATGTATACACGATTTTTTTATTTACTTTACAATATGATAACTGCAAGCGTACATGGACAAAATATAAAATCAGCATTAAAACTCATTCTTAAACATGCACTTTTCTTCTGAATATAACAATCACAATACATTATTGCATTATACGGCTGTGTCCTTTATATAAAATCTTTACCATACACAAGTGTAAGTATTTGCAAACATTTGTAGGTAAATATGTATAAATGCAGTTGGCTTTGTACTCGTATGTTTAGGTTTTGAGTGGCATTTTCAAAAAGGAACATAAACTTTAATGAAATGTACGATACAAAGGCTTTTAAATTTGAAAACACATACTTTTACAAATATTTATGTATGTCTGCATATCAGTGTTTACAAGTATAACAGTAACTTGATATGGTAAAGAGAGTTTCAAAATTTAGGCTGAATTAGAATTCAAAGAAATAACAAAGAGTTCAACAAATTTTCATTGTTTCAAAACTTACAAATTTATGGATAATGATTATTTATACAAAATTATCCTTAATAAAATATAAGCATATTTAACCTTTATGGCATTTTTAATTGCAAAAATTGCCTCATCTTGTTGTAACTCAATTGATACCAAATTAAGAGAGTTTTTCTTGATAGCAAATAATTTCAATAGGACTGCACCACATTTTATAAAGAACTTAAAAAAATTAAATTTCTTTAATCGATCTGATTTGCCTTCGCCTTCTTTATTGGGATTATTGGAAATAAGATTTAAATGCTTAAATGCAGAACGATATATGTCGGCAAAACTGCCGCGATCTTTTGCTTTACACCCTTTACCAAAGATAACCCTATTCGGTGTACTTGTATATTGTTAAATAAAAAAAAACACTCAAAAGAAAAAGAGTAAATAATTTAATCAAATATTGCATAAGCTATAGGACACCCTTTAAATACCCGGGGTATATGGAATGTTTACACACACGGAATTGTATAACCAGACTTATGTATTCATATGTTAGTCTCGCTACCTTTTGAGCCCATAAGAACTTTTTTCAATACCTCTCTTTATTTGTGCCTTCGTGTTGTTTTCTCTTCCTTTTATTTTATGCTAATGATACAAATTTTGATTTTCTTTTTAAAGATCTGACAGTATATGAGAATGCCGAGTTGTTGGTTTTTTAATTTTTTTTTTTATTTTTCCTTGCATGAATGGATTTTTATTTTTTCATTCAGTTTGTATCCTCTTTGTTAAAACATCCTTTAAGCTCTTGTTGAAGAGCAAGATTTCATTTACATTTTTTTATTTAATTTATCATCAAATGTAGTCTATCACAGTATGCAATGAAGCTAGTATATGTATGATGCACCAAATTTATATGATAAACGACTTGTTTGAATATTGTATCGCAAAATTTAATATTTTATGTGCTTCGTGAGTGAAGTATTTACCACTTTACTTTAACTATGAAGAAGTGAAGTTTGAACCCTTCATCTCGCAGAGTCTTTTAAAACTAAAAAGAATTATTTTCTTGAAATCTGGGTGCTTTAAGCCTTTTTATTGAAATAGATGGGATAATAAAAATTAATTCTTAAATTTCCTCATTTAGAATGAACTTTTATAAAGTTTCTTGTATTTTAATATTTCTATATACAAAAAATTAATGAAATAAATTGATACTTGACTACAAAGAAAGAACTCAACTCCAATCGAAAGTGATTTAAATTCCGGAACTTGGTTATTCAAAACACGAGAAACACAAATTTTCTTAAGAATAAAACATTTTTTTAAATTTCAAATTCAAGTTAAGTTTCTTTGGCTTTTATTATGTCCTTGCTTTAGTGTGCGCACTATTACCACATTTATATAAAAATACAGAGATTCAGCATTCTTCTGGAATATACAAAATCGATCGGAATCTTAAGAAGGTATAACAAAATTAGATCGAACTAGTTAAACTAAAAACAAACTATGTCATCGGAATGTGTGAAATACCAGTATATAGCAATTTGTTACTAATCAAAACATTTGGGTTTAAAAAATCAAAGACATTTTATTGATATAAATATTGAGAAAGCTTGGATATTGTATTAAAACGTTTTCACTAAGTTGTAAGGCACATTTGGGAAGATTTGGTAAAAAAAACTACAAAAATTGGGTTTAAGACTGTCACTTAAACTCACTGTCAGTATCCGGAGTTTTTCTCTAAAATTTAAGGATTAGTAAGTAATGAATGAACAGGCAGAAAGGTTTCATCAAGAAATTCCATTCTTGAGATGTCAAGTCCATTGTAGTCCAGCATTGGTTAGAACCTATTACCGTAATTATCGTTACGAAAAAAAATCTACAGCACATTTAAAGTAGCTTTGCTTCTTGCATTATTTTAACATAAGTTTAAAATAATAGTAATCCGCACTTAAATGTATTAAAAATATTAATTAATTGTTAAAAAACATAAACTACAATTTTCTTTTGTTTTTTACATAGAGATTAGAATTTTTTGTCCACAATATATTCGCTAGTATGTCTAGATTTTGTACGGAACGCCTATTAGAAATTTTGTGTATCAACGTAATATTTATTGAAACAAAACTAAAAGATAACAGGGATATTTCTAACTTCCTTAGTATTAAATTCACTGACCCTGAGGGAAACTTATAAATATTAAACTCAAATGAAAGGAATCTTTCATAAGTTACGATTCTGCAATAATATTTTATAACTGCTAGTTTAAATGTATTCTATAGTTTCAGATGTAATATTTTTGCTTGTGCCATAGGTTGCATTTTTTTCTAATGACTTAAAAAAAAATATTAGAAACTGCACACTCGTGTTAAATATATTCTAGCTCTTGTTAAGCAAAACGACAAGTACCTGCCCCTACTTATGCAATGCATAATACCAGAACTATAAAATTAGGTTATGGAAAGAAGGATTCAGGGAGTAGTGCTTGTGTACATTTGAAAGTGACTAGAAAATCTACCGCAGGTAGTTTATTCTACATACAAACTGTCCGGCTAAAAATAAATTTCCTCTGTAATTCGTTGTCCGATTTACTGGTCAATCGACCACAAAGGGCTGCGCATACGAAATCACGGTTTTCGGGATAAGGTTCCTGATTTCAGAAGAGCACATTCTATGAAGTAATGAGAGGTGACATAGATAGCAAGAAGGTCAGATGGAGTGAAGTATATCTTGCACCGTAACAGAAAACCTAGGCACTTGAAAGCCTCTTTACCAAATATCGCATTGAATATACATGCAAAGATCATCGATAGCTTCTGATTCTTTAGTATCACCCATATTTACAGATGATGTAGCACATCTAGCCGTATGCCTATGCGAAAGCAGCTCGATTTTTCAAGCGTTAAATTAAACTCTATTCGCACGACCCTAATTTCCAGAAGGCTTGGGCTACTGCGAAATATATATGAATGTCTTATGCTAATTTCATCTACAAGAAGAAAGGTTTAAAACAGAATATTGAAGAAAAATAAGAAATAGTGCTGGAGAAAGAACGGAACCACTGAATATTTCATGAACTCGTTTAATGAGATCCCATGTATACCACACGAATAGTGCGATCCCTGTGAAGGCTTAAAAAAATGAAGAGAAGCTATCACCAACACCAGAAGCAATAAGTTTTGATATGGATGAATATATTGACAGCAATTTTTCGAAAGGAAGGACAGTAAGTCACCCGTCAAAATTTTCCTACGGAAACCTAAATGCCATTTACTACGTAAGCTATTAGACTCCAGATAATTTACAAGATGAGAATTTAGCATACTTTTTCTCATCTTAAAAAGTTTAAGCAACGAAATGGAAATTTTTGTTTCAAGCAAAATAATGTTTACAAACATTTCTTCCTTGAAGTTCCGAGATCGAAAAGGAAACGAAAATGGAAAGAATACTTAATTACTATAGTAAGAAAAAGATCGAGAGTGATTTGTTTTTGCATTTTCTATATTAACAAATCTGAAACAAAGACAAAAGGTCTTAATAAGATTTATTCACCTTAGAAACATCTTTCACTTACCATTTGAACATGGAATTTCTGCCTGCTACAAATTTAATTACTTTTAACAAATTTCTGTATTTTTAATTTTTGTAAGAAGTTATTAGTCGATGTTTTTTTTTTTTTTTTGCTTTAAAATTAATTTTAATTCGGCTTAATCTCACTAATATAATAAACTGTAAAGTGATTTTGACGAAAAAAGTTGATAGGAACATTCAACAGCTCAAAAAAAGTTTTTGGACCTAATAAAACATTTATAAATTTAATATATAATTAAAAGAGAAACGTGGAAACGTCTTACTAAATAAATCAATTAAACATTTTGTTAAATATGAATGTGAAACCAATTGAAGTTTTTGTTTAAAAAAAATTTTTTTCGTAGGAAAGGCGAATAAATTTCTGCAACACAGCTTAATACATAACACCATCTTTAGAAGCAGTTAATACTTTCAAGTAAATTTAGAATTTACGTTAATTATGGAACACAAAACCCTTTCCTTTATTTCATACTCAAGTTATCTTAATTTATTAAAAAGTAGAGGTCGTCCTGTGGTCAAAATTTTATCAAGTTTATTATTGGACACTTTTTATTCTTTGTTTAGTTTATGTACAGAGCTATGTTTTGAATATATGTGTATATTTGGCATGTGGAACTGATTTAAATGAGATAAAGAATGTCTACAAATTTGTGAAAATTAAAAAAACTCGGCTGACAAACAGAGGAGAAAAAGGATGCCGAAGTTTTGTGTTTGCCTATTTATAGATAGTTAAGAAACCTAAGGTTTGATCAATTTAAGTGGGCAATTCGTGCACAAAGGTATTCATTTTCAAGGTTTCCAGATTTTTTTTTTGCAGGTCATCAACTAACGGTCAAGTTTGTCGCAAACAACAAATAATACCTAAACTCAATAAATTTTATGATTCAAAATGAAAAAAAAATGGAAGAGACATTCCTAAAATGTGTTACAAATCGCTACAAGATCTATCGGACACAAAAGCTCAATTATACATACATTAAGATTAAACCTGGCATCATCTTGAATTGCATTATTAATTTAGCAGACATTTTTTTTACTACAAATTTCGTGCAATGAAATATATTTATTTATTGCACAATGACTAGAACATCTTGTGCTTAATTAAGTCTGGTACTCTGTCCGAGTTCGTGCAAAAGGTTTCACAACATTGATTAACACCTGCCAAAAATTTTATATTTAAAATGTGGTGTCTATTTTGTGATTTAAAAAATATCAAGTTTTTAATATTTTTAAGTCTACTACAATTTCTTATAAACAAAAACAAAAGAAACTAAACTTAACTTTTTCTTTTAGATTAGTTTCTCTTTTTTATTTTTGGAGCATTTTTCAATAATTTTATTTAGATAGTTTAAATTTATTGGCAGGTTGCAATTTGTTAAGACATTAAGAATGCAAAGCAGATAGTGACCAGCCGTTATTTGATAATTCCACACGAAGTAATATCAATTTGTGTTCTTTCACAGTCTTGAGAATATATTGCCAAAACATTAAACATGTAGTACTTATGCATCGTTTTTTCGTGCGAAAACATGCCTATAAAATATAATCTTTAAACCCGTAAGTTTTGCTAACAGACTTATCATTGCAACTTCTTTCGTGAAATAACAAATAAGTCCAACTATGATTTGAAGTCCACACACTTTGCACTATTTAAATTCATAGTAAGACACAATGGAAAGGGTCCTTTTTCCCTTCAAAACTCTTAAAGCTTCCTCCTTGTTTGACGGACTTAAAAATGACTTTAAAATTAAAATGCTTAAATAAAACTTCAGAACGGATATAGGCTGCAGAGAAAAGCTTAGAACTTTTTGAAAGTACTAAACCAGTATAAAATTAAATGAGATAGACGTGTACTTGTGTTAAACGGTATAATTAAACTTAAAATTTACATGATATTCCCATTAAAAAAAAAAATAGAAAAATAGAAAATCAAAACCTAAGTCTAAATGGTGCTTTTTCCAAAATTTGATATCAACGAATGCGATTTTTATAAATTTTAATGCTTTTCATACCTTTTCTTTCCAAATATTAAATATTTAAATGCTTTCGGTATAACTGAGGTAAACTAATCCGTCAAGTAAAATTCGATCGTACCTATAGTTTTTATTTTTATTTACTTCCAGTGCAAGACATTTTATTTTAAAATGCGAACAGATTTCTTAATCTTTTAAATTAACAAATTGTTAAAAAATCTAAATTAAAGTTTCGATTTAAAATCCGAAAACTACTAGCGACTTTAAGAGTTAAATTTCTAATGTCTTCTTTTAATGTTTGGAAATTTTTGTTAAGAAACGAATTCTTTTCTGGTTTTTGATTTTGTTTTATTAAATCCTTAAACTTTATTACCATAAACAATTGAGAAATCTGTCCTCATAAATGCCATTAAATACAACACTTAAAATGTACTTTTATTTTGTTGTTGCTGTTGGTTTGTATGTGCAACACAAATCTCTTAACAACGTATTTTTGTATTTGCGTTAGTTTGTAAGTGCGGACTTTTATTACTCGTTCAATATAAACAACTTCTTAAATTGTTGGCAAAATTCCGAACTTTTGAACTTGATGCAATAAAAAACCTCATACAACGACGTGAGATAATTCCAGCTGGTGAATGAATAAACGAATGAAGGAGGCAAATGCCAACAAAAGCAACACAACACTTTGTATACAATCCAACAAAAACACTTTCTTCTTTAACAAAAATAGATTTTTTTTATTTTTTTAAAAGACCATCAAACTTAGATTTGTATCGTTGTTGCTTTGTTTTATTTTCTATTTTAAGTAAAATACTAAATACACCTCCTCTCCCACAAACAATCGAGAGCAAAGAGATGAAATTTTAAGTGGTTGTAACTGCCAACATGCCTGAAAGTATAAAAGAACAAAAGTAACAAAAGCAAAACCAAAAAAAAAAACTTTGCCAGACATCACTTTCAGAGAAGTAGTAGAAAATATTGTTTGGAACAAAATCTTTTTGTTATATCTTAAGGAGTGGGTGTAAATTTTTGTGACTGTGTGTATGTGCTCTACACACATACGCTTCATTTTGTATGGAAGACAAAGTGAAAAGTCAGAAAGCAAAAGTGCCCAGTTTTAAGTATTTAAAAATGTTTTCAACAACACAACAAGGAATTTTACTATTAAGGATTTGAAGCAGTGGGCTGTGTGTGAGATGACAAAAAAAATACAAATACAGTTTGAAAGTCCTTAATAGGGAAGTCAAATGTTAGGCGGTTAAAGTAACTAGCAAATATGTCAAAATGTGTGCCAGGCGGCAAAGTTCATTAAATTTTCTTTGTTAAAGAAATTTTTTTCTTTTAACCCTACTTTTCAGAGGAGTACATATTTGGTTAAAAGCTATTCATGAGCTGTAAGTAAATAAATGGATAGCTTAACTAGATAAAAGGCTGTATATTCTGTATTAGGTACATTCTTTTGAGGGATATTCATTTGATGTTGCTTAGTAATATCTTGTTAGACTAGAATTTTCATATGCCTTTACTCAGGGACTGTAAAACATCCTTTTTTTTAAGAATATTTTGCTTTTACTCGAACACCAATAATCAATGTTGCCTAAACCGTGATATAGCTACAATAAAACAAATTGCTATTGTATTTTTTAACTACCTAAATACATCAGTAATGACTAGTTTGCGTTTCAAACATAATGGCATTTAACACCTTGTTTAGCAACAAAAGTAAAAATCACTTATCTGCAGTAATTACCAAAAAAGTGTTGTATACTTACACTACCCCAAAAATTAGGGTTTATATGCTTTACATTTTTTCGAAAGACATATTTTCATATTTTACTTTTGATTTACCCTCTCGAAATTTTTTTTAGAAAAGTAAACAAAGAAGGTGTTCAAAATGATCAACATTACAACATTTTTTTGAAAAAAGAAAACGCCATAAGCTGTTGATGGCTTATGGCGTTTTTAAGCTATAAAGGACGTAATCCATATCATTAATGACTACGACTAAAATATTCACATTTTACTTATTTACACGCAAATAAAAAGCCAGATTGAGGCAACCACAATCCAAGAATAACATATTATGAGTGTGTTATATGGTTGTGCACGAAACGTAGTATTGTTTTGTTTAATAATAATATAGTTGGTCTTGGAAACATACGCTTATAAAATATAACAATAACATGGTAAAATATAAACATAATTTTGTTGAAACCTTAAAAATGATATATTTTAAATGTACAAATGATATATATAATGAAAAGGTTATGTAATGTAATTGAATCGTAATATGGTCTACTGCTTTGTTGAAAAAATGTTATGCGGTTTTGTAAGTGCAAACATATTCTAAAATAAAAAGCTTAGTTAATAACCGACTACAAGATAGAAGCAGGATACCAATTCGACTGAATGTTGCTTTTTTATGTTTGTGCCTGCAAAACTAAGTAATTTCTGAACTGATTTTGAAATTTTTTACAATTTGATACATTATGCTTATAGATTGGTCCCGCTTAAAAAACAGTTCATAATCTTAAAAATTAAAGAGTGTTTCCATACAACATACATGTTTTTTTAAGTGTCTTATGAACCGTAAAGAGCACTTATTTACAATTTAAAAAAATAAGTGTTACTATGGCTCCCAATAGCAAAAGGTAATACAAAAAATTAATCTAAAAATTAAAGGGTGTCCCCATAATTTACGTAAATTGACTTATATATGCCTATCTTTTGAACCGTTATAGACAAAAGCTTGAAAATTGGACAGGATATAACAAGTATAAACAATCAAAATTATAAATTAAAAGGTGTCCCAATAGTTAATTAAATTTGAGGTATTTGGTCAAACTTTTCAACTGTTATAGCCAAATAGTTAAAATTTATAAGGTACCTTTATTGCTAGGTCCGCTATAACAAGTATAAAATTTATAATTGGAAATTAAAGTGTGTCCCAATAGTTGATTTAAGATGATGTATGTATGTGCCTAAACTATTGAACCGTTATAGACAGATAGCTGAAATTTACGAAGAACTTGGCAGTGCAAGTCCGCTATAACAACAAGTATAAAATTTGGATTTGCAAACTAAAAGGTGTATTAATTAATGATTTGTTACAAAAATTATTTAAAAACTTAAATTCACCAAAAAATCAATTATATATTATTTGCCTTTATTTGTTTTGATATATTTTGTATTATTTTTATTCACTTCACTTATTTTAACAATAAATAATTATTTTAAACATTCTCACATGAACTGAATGCTAACAAACAAATCATTAAATTGATAGGAACGCATTCTGCCAACTGCTTTAACAAAATATAATTCAAAGCGAATAGAAGCTGTTTACTTTAACAATACTTTGATTAAAAATAATATTTTAGCTTAAATATATACATTATTTTTTTAATAAGTTATAAAACTTTAGTTGTGGTTTGAATTTTTCAAGTGAAAATTAACCATGTTGCACTATTGTTGCAATATGATATTTAAATGTAAATAAAATAAATGAATGTAGTGACTAAAGTACTATTAAAAATAAATACCGTTTTTTTTTTTTTTTTTTTGACAAAACTATACATATAACAAAGAACATTGTATGGTTATTGTGATCATATCATAACCATGTTTCTTGTCTGCGTGCATATCAGGAACATTTCACTGTTAACCTTTTACATTTCACTGACAAGGTTCCACAGATTAAGCAATTGAACTTTTAAGTCCCAAAATTCTAAGGAAACACATTAACAGCGAGTAACTTAAGTCATATTATTCGTACATCACATTGTTAAAATATTCTCCGATATATTTAAGATTTTTTGTTTTCGGTGTGGAAGTCAGAAATAATTTCTTGATGACATAGTGCATTGCTTAATTCAATTTTTAGCAATACAAATAAATATTCCTGTTTTATTTGCGGGTGTCTACCAGGATTTTTTGTTTTCTTGTCTGTTCTTTAATGACAACATGTTTGACTTACATTTTTTAATTGTATTTTTTTTTTTTTTTTTTCTTTTAACTGCCAAATGGTGACTTTGTAAAGTTTTACTTTTTGCCAACTTTTTAAACTCATCTCATCCTTGTTTCCCTGCTAACAGCATAATGTTGTTAAATTTATTTGAATTAAGAAATTTTCTTTTCTTATTTAATTTATAAATCAAACTTTTCCTTTCTAAAGAATTCATTATGGGCAGTTATCAGATGACTGTTTTTTTTTGTTTTCTGCGAAATATTGTCTCTTTATATAAAAATCTGAAATGAGTTTATATTTAACAAATGCTGCATTGTGAGCTAAGGGTAAAGTTTATAAGCGATGTTATTGGGGTAGAGTTATTTTGTACATTCATTAAACTTTTCAGTTGTTGTCCCAATAATATGAAATAAGAAGTATGAAGTATTGAACTCTGCTTATCAACCCCAACTAAAAGGGCAACAGCAAACAATAAAGAACTTAATTTTTTTATGCATTTTACAGCAAGGTTATTGGCATTCTTATTGGTTTGTTGAATGTGTCAATAACCCAATAAACATTTTAGTATGAATTTAAGAGAAATGCTGTGACATATTTGTATTAAAATTTGGATACAGTTTTCCTAATGAGCAGACTTTAGTAAAATATCTTGTGATAAATAGCTTGCTTAAATTTTGTTTGATAAATATATGAAATTATATTTGAAACGCTATTATTAAAACTTGCATTAGCTAAAGATAGAATTTTGTCAGCTTGACAAATAGCTTTGAATTATTAAAAATTCCCTAATAATAGTATTAGGTCTCTAGCATACGGTTCATACAGTAATAAAGAACTATATAAGATGAGATTTAAGTGATATTAGACGATTAGTATGCTTGCATGCTTGTCATAAACAGCTTTCAAACTTATTCTGTTCTTGTTCTCTTGTTTACCAAAAAACTTTTTAGTTATTTAAAGAAGCTCAAAACTTAGCGTTTCCAAAATGTAGGTATTTCAGAAGTTTTTGCAATGAACCATAATTTGAATAAAAATTAGACTAGAATAAGATCTATTTAATTCTATTTTCAAGCGCAAGCTTTTTCGTATAAAAGTAAAGTTATTTTTATTTTTAATATTTCACCATCATAGAGGAGGCAAAAAAAAAACTAATAAAATTAATTATATTTCCTGTTTTCTGATGCTGCCAACCAAAGTATGTGCCGAAATATTTAATAAAATAAAAACAAATGTTTTACTTTTATTTGCAAAAGTCCTTAGTGAAACAAGGAAATTATGACCCATCGTCAGCACAGCGTAGTCTGAGAGGTAAGTGTGTGTGACGTAACTGAAGGGTCTTGTTGATAAGCTTTACATTGCGAGCCACAGCCTATTCCCGATCTGCATAGCTGCGTTGCCTAAAGGCGCATGTTTGCAAGGCATTAAATATTTCATGTCTCGTCGTGGTGATTGTTTATTGTTGCCTGGATAGCTGACTAAGTTTGCCTAAATCGTATAGTTTGTAAACAAGAAAAAATAAAAATATACTCTTGTTGATATAAAAACCTATCAGAAAAGGTGAAAGTCACGTTTTACTACTTTTAACAATTCGCCACTATGACCTTTCAAGGAAAATACCAGAAGCAATCACCTATTATTTATAGTTTATATAAAATTCCACTCTTTGCTCCTTTATTATTTGATGAGTTATCTCTTATTGCATTTTTTAATATTTAACTTGAAATTACCTTCCAACAATAAAATTACGTTACTGGGTAAATTTTACCATTAAATTCCCATTTTTTTCATTTTATAAATTTATTTATAGAACAATTTCTGTTTTTTTTTTTTGTTTAAAAACTGCTAGACTGTATTTTAATTTGTTGATCTCGATTATGTATGCTTTTTATTTGTATGCTTTTATGTGTCCACATACTCGCTTGTGTCAACTTTGAAAACGTTTGTATGGATGTGTGTCTTTGCACTTTTTGTGAAAGTGTTAAATAAATTAATTTACATAAATCGATTTTTATTATAATTATTTTTATATGAAAAAGATGCAAACAATTTTATTAAATTTGTGCATTTATTTAACTTTTATGCATGAAATATAGAAGGCATTTTTTAACAAAAAAATTTATTGTTGCAAGTGACAGTTTTAATTTTAGGTAAGAAAATAGAATTAAAGATTTATAAGCATTTATTTTCGTTCTTTAAATACCTAAAAACAATTTTAGCTTTTTTTAATTAGGATTAGCAATCAGGGGATGACCCCTACTTATGCAATGCATTGTGCCAAAACTAGGAAATTAGGTTGTGGGAAGGGGGATAGAGGGAGTAGTGCTTGTGAACATTTGATTTGAAGCTTTGCGCATTGAAAGTGGCAGAAAAGACCTCTGCAGGGAGTTTATTTCACATACGAACTGTTCGGCTAAAAAACGAATTTTCTCTGCAATGCGTAGTGCGATTCAATTGCCAATCGACCACAAAGGAATGCGCTCTTGATGCAGAGCGCGTTACACGTATGAAATTATGATTTTAAGGAACAAGTTCCCTGATTTCATAAAAGCACATTCCGTTGTTGTAGCGATAAAACAGTGATACGCTCCAGTAAGTCAATAGAGCTGGCTACCCTACTGTCACCGATGAACTTCTTCGCTCTCTCCTGTACGTGGTCAAGTAACTCCAAAATAGACTTCAAAGCACCGGTTTGATAAAGGTGACATGGATAGTAAGGAGATCAGATGGAGTGAAGTATTTCTTACACCGTGTCAGAAAACCAAGGCACTTGAATGCTTCTTTTGCAACATGAAAAATATGCTTGTTCCAACGAACATCGCATTGAATTTTCATGCCAAGAACATCGAGAGCTTCGGATTCCTTAATATATGTTCAGCACTACGCCTGTGCGAAAGCACACAGCACTGGGTTTTATGTGCGTTAAACTAAACCCTGTTCGCCAGAACCCATTCGGAGATTACCAAAAAGGTCGCCATTAAGGGTATCGTCCATCATAGTTCCAATTTTCCGAAGGCTTGTTCTATTGCTCCTCCTTTCAAACATATTTATTGAATCGCTATATCTGAGAATGAGAATGCCTGTATTCGATCTATTGAATTTAGATTTGCCATCATAACCATGTTCTTTTGACTTTTCATGTCCGCTGCATTTTATTGGCAAAATTCAATTTATATAACACAAATAATCGTTTCTTGTGGTGACAATAAATATGGTTATGGTCATGGCAACCACCCTGGGGCTATGGTATAGCATGTCTAATTGAATCTTAAATAGGCGTCCCATTAAAAACAAATCCAAAAAAGTCATTGAGAATGTTAATCGACAGGACTACAAAAAGTTAAAGCTATAATATTTGCCAACTATTATTCATTATATACACGAGTAATAATAAAAAATTTAAACGCTATCACTTTCTTAGTAACTTCGTTTTAAGGTCGTGAATAAGAGGAAGACTTTAAAAATTTTATTTCGCTTTACGGCTCAGACTGATATGTAGATTAAATGTTGTGGAAACTCTGGACGATAATAATGCGAAATATATTGTGGATTCTGCTGCCAAAGGGTGATGATTGCATCTTTATTATCTAGAGTGCTCTGTAACATCTTAAATTAGCAAACTTTTTATGAATTAAGGGTAGGATGAACTTTTATTAATGTATATGTGTAATGAACAAATGACCAAGGCAACTAAGTTGATGGCAAATAAGAAAGTATCAAGAAAAATGGCAAAAAATATTTTCTGCTAAGCTAGAAAAGTCTTGAAAAATATCCGTGGTATATCAGCTAAATTTTACAAGTATCAAATATAACAAATATTACATTTCGTCTTAAGCCGTATGATAATATTTGTACAGCCCTTTTAGGTAGCTCCATAAAAAATAACTGCTTTACTTAATGCTAAGCAAGCTTTTCTTTTTCTTTAATTTTATTTCAAATTTATTAATTAAGTCTTTTATTAAAATTTAACTAGCAATAAGTATTCAAATCTTAAGTCCAACAATATTTGTTTCAAGTTTTGGTTTTATGTGGGAGAGAGGGAGAAAGAATGATAAGCACTACAGACTTTGATGTACTCTCAATGTACATACATATATTTTTGCGCTATAAGCACCAAATGCAAAACGTCCAAAAATTAAGAACGATCGAACAGAAGGAAACAAAATTTGTTAAAGAAAACTTTCTATGACTGAACACCAAAAAAAGTTTAAAAGAAAATTAACAAAACTTTGTCAAAGTAAAATTTGCATGTATGAATACACGCTAACCAGCGGTGTGCATAAGTTAATTGTTACTATTATTTATAAATTTTTTCTAATATCTGATAAAGGAAACGGTCGTCTAAGATATTGTAAGTTAACGGGTTTGAATAATTTTTTACTTTGTTAAATAAGATATTGTACATCTCAGAATTCCTGCTGTTACCAAAAGCACGTTCAAGTCTAAGAATTTGCGAATTTTTATATATATTTGTATATGTTTGCAGTAATCATTCATAGTATTTTGTTTTCGTGCCTCGAAAAGGACAAAACTAACTTTAAAATTGTTGATGCCTAAATTCTGGACGACGCACAATGATTAAAAAACGATATACTATGAACATAGTTCAGTATCTCATAGGTCACTGAACATTTCTTAATGAAATTTCTCACAGGCAAAACAGCAGCTCCTCTTCTAAGTAGGCCACTAAAGTTTGGTATATCGAGCAGATAATTTTTTGCGAATGTCAAAAAGTTTATTGTTAATTCAAATGCTTTAATTTAATAAGACCATGATAATATTTACAAAGTATGTGGTTACATGTGGAGGTTGCCTTTTAGTTTGGGAGAAAATTGGGTTAAAATTTTTTTTATAGCTTTCTGCCGACATAAACTTAGTGTTTTTTACGTGGTTTACTTACTGATGATTGGATTATTAGTTTAAGTCATTTGCTATATTCTTATTAATAAAATTTAGAATAAATTACTTTACAGTTTTGTTCTGATAACGCTTTTCGTTAAAAAGTTATGTAATTTACAGTTACTTTGGTATTAACAACTTTTGTAAGCCATTTTAAATACAAAGGTCTTAAATTATAAAGATTCTTCCTACAGCCCTATAATAAATTTTGAAACAAAATTTATAAATTATTGTAAAATTTTCGGACTACAAAGAACCGATTAAAAAACATTATGGATTTTTAAATTCTTAATTCCTAGCTAGATGCTTCAAAAAAAGACTTATATTTCAAAAATAATAAAAATCTATTTTACTATTTGATTAAAAGCTTCTTTGTCTACAAAATTTCAATATTTTGTTAGAATATTTTTTTGATTGGAGTTACTACATTAATTTTAATTTTAATATATGGTGAAGGGTACATAAGATTCGGCATAGCCGAATATAGCTTACTTGTTGTAATCTGGAAGTGAAAGCGCACGTTTTAGTGGTTAGAATTTATTTAAAAATTTCTTTAGAGAATTGCTCAAAAAGTATTTTTGCTAAAACATATATAACAAAAAATTAAATTTTAGACAGACATGGTATCGCATGTATTAAAAAGTCCACCCAGTAATTTAGAAGTTGTAAACTTCTTCTTTCCTCTTTTGGATCCACATGATCTGATATAGACAGAGCTGTGAATTAGTCTCACCCACTCTTAGCTTTCAATAAAAACACAGAGATAACATTATAAGTTTCTATCCTTGTTGTGTTTTTTGTACAAAGGACAATAAAATTTATATACTCGTATACATATTCATACATATAAAAACAGATTTAAGTTGCGGTAGCATTTTATTTTTAATTTAAATAGAAGCAACCGTATTATGTTGCTCATCTTCTTTTAGCTATTATTCATTCAATTCGCACTAAAACTTACATTTTCACTTACCCGCACGCACCAAATGTTGGATCATAGGTATAATAACTTGAAGGCTGTAATGTTGTCGATGTCCATGCTGCTGTACTGCTTGCGGTGTCTTTTAAGGCATAAGGAGTTGTCTGCAACAAAAAAAATGTTTAAAGCGGAAACTGATTTTGCGACCAATAATTAAAAAAAATTTGCTTAAATTATAAAAGTTACAAAGCTGGTTTCTTTTAATTTGCATGAAAGCTATTTCTTTTAAAACACAAATTGACAAACCATCATGTGGCAGCAACACGAAGATCTTAATTGCACAAAATTAACCCACAATAAGCATTTATGTAAACATGAATTAAAAAAAACAACCGTAATTTGTTTTCAAAAGACTACAAGTTTTTTCTCTGCGTTTTCGTTTCTCCTCATGATATTTTCTGCTCTGGTATACAGACTATACAGTGGTAACAAAGCTATAAAAATCTGGGTGAATTTTATTTTTCGAAGACTTCTTGCAAGTTCTTTAACTTTGCGTTAAAATATTAGTCCAAATATATACCAGACTCTATTAAGGTATTAAACTTTTATTAAAGGGTTGTGCAATTTTAGTTGCTCCAAGGATGGTCTCTTATTCATTTGCGAAAGTGTAATTTATACTTCCTCGTAGTTTCTGCCGGAAACGGACTCTTAGTAGAATGTGGACCTTCAAAATAACAGCCAAATTCGTGGTGAAGTAGCATATGCTTGATAGGCTAATCCAGGAGGTAGCTTTGCCTCAAGTATGTGAAATCTGGATTTCTGTAGTTGACTGATGTGAACTCAACATTGAAAGAGCTAGAGAGGTATATTCTTAAAGTTTTGACTGATCAAGCGTGGTGTGAAAAATTTTTGATCTGCCCAATCACAGGTGAAAAAGTCTACTCCAATAGCAAAAACTAGGACTGTGCGTGAAGCGAAATAAAAAGAATATAAAGATGGCGTTCAGTCCTGAAAGATTTTCAAGTAGCACTTGCTCCACGTCTGAAAGGGTCTTAGACAACACTTCACATTCTAAAGTCAAAACTTGTAATTACGAAAAAATCTAAAGAAATAAAAGTCGATAGTCCTAAGGACTTGAGGATTACCTCAATGTTGAGGAAGTTAAAAAAGAATACTAAAAAATTAATTGAAATATTCTAGACGGGCTCTTGCGGCAACACCTTATTATATAAAAAAAGAAGAGAAAAGCGTTTCAATAAATCAATGCTCAATTCGCTGTCTAAATCATGTTCTAAAATCAAGTTATAATTTTGAATACTTCAAACTTTTCCTCAATCCTACTGTTTCTAGTCACACTAAAATAGTAAAATAATTTGTTTGATTAAAATGATTAAACAAAAAGTTTAGAGAAAAAACAAACATTCCATGTTCGCTTAACATCTGTGTTATTGACAGCAATTGCAAGAACAAATCACCAACCAACCACTCACTGCACATTTTAACAACGGCACATTTTGCATGAAAAGAAGAGCAAAAAATATATTTTAACTATTTTTATTGCATTTTAAAACGAAAACCGACTTCTAATAAAAATTAAGAAAGAAAAAATATTAAAACATTGTATAAGATTTTTTGAACACGAGTCGAAACATGTACAATTATTTAAAAAACCTGTTGTTGTTGTTTTTTATTGTTTTTTTTTTGTTTTTTGTTTTCCCAGTCGAAAATAAAAAAATTTTAAGATAAATTTGCATAAAATTGTAATTAACTGCTTTTTTATGAGCTGTTGCACATTTCATTTTTTTCTACGTTTCATTTTTGCCTTAGAAATAATATTGAGCAAACTTTAATAAATTTAATGTTACAAGAAATTTATATTTTATTGGATTTTAAGTATGGAAATAAATTTTGAAAACAATAGCATGCAATTTTTCTTTTATTTGTAACGAATGACTAACTGCTTCAATTTAATAATTGCATTCACATTAAAATTAAATTTAAAGCAAATTTAGTTTTTATTTCATAAACACTACTCATTTATGGATTTCAGTGAGATGGTAATAAGTTTTGTAACACATTTAGAGGTTAAAGCAGAATATTTCCACTTGGACAACTTTTAATATAACTGTTAACTATGAGATTTTTGCTTTAATACACATTGCAGCCATTACCTTAATTCGAGATTAGTTCTATTATATAAAGTTGTAGCAGTAAATGTACAGGGACGATCCTAGAGCAGACAACTACTCAGCTACGAGTTCTGCTGCAACTAGATAATTAGGGTACGATAAGGAGGATAGTATTGGCAGTAGTTCTAGATTTGAGCTGACGTTGAAAGAGCTCTGGCCAATTAAGTCTAAACAAATATTATCAAAGTGACAAGGCTGACATTCACAAAATCATGGAATTTTTTAAGTATATGAGGGTTCTTTACTTCTCCTCTACGCACCGGATTTGCCCGAAAATAGATCTTGAGGGATCGACCATAGAAAAGTGTTGTTGGCATCAACAAGAAGAAGGTCTGATAGGATAAAAGATGCTTATCACCGCTTCAAAACAATGTTACATGAAAAATGTTTTCCATAGATATAGACGAAAAAAAGCTCTTAATATTATGTCTTACAAGCATTTCCATTGAGGTGTCAATCATGTTCTGACTTAAGCCTTCAATCAGTATCTGACTTAACCTGATATTACCAGCCAGTCATGAACATTCATACTTAAACTGCGTTAGCGTCTCACTTCTGATCGGTATAGCCAACAAATGTCGACATGCTTATATATGAAGCTGTTACCTAAAAAGATACGATAATATCCATTATCGTTTTACTATCTATAATCAACATTCTCACCCCTCAAATCTCTTATCATTATTTTAGTTTATAAAACTTTAGTGGTAGTCAAGACTCATGACAAATTAAATGTCCTGCAAAGTTAATAAACACAACGATTTTCTCTGAAGCTTAATCGGTCCTGTAAGAAGATTAACCCATATTGTGAGCAGCTTATAAGTTATTGAACGTAAAGAAAGTATTTTGATTACAAGTTTGTTTTGTTTATATTTTTTTAACTAGCAGTGCTTACGCCTTCGTCCGTGTGTCATTTCTCATTTTCTTAAAATTCAAATTAAGGCAAAATTGTTTTAAAATACATATTTATCGAAGAGTTCTGTAAACAGTGTTAAAAATTTTCCAATTACAAATATAAAATGTGCTGATAACCGTTTTTGCACCAATATACCGGTAAAATTGAGTGCTTTCACACTTGTATCTAAATTTTATCTTATGTCTTCTTTTTACGAAAAAAAAAAATATTTTAAATTTGAGTCAAGGTTCTAAGGGGCCTCTTAATAAAATTTTATTCAAATTCATCCAGCAGATTATACGTTATGCGAAAACAGACACACAAAAATTCTAAAAATAGTTGTTTTCTATTTCATATCGATTACTAACTACCAAAATTTTCAAAAAGTATTTCATGTATAGAAATGACCCCGGTACTGTTTTAATATGTATAGGTGTAGTAGAATTCTTACGAAACGAGATATTTGAACATTTTTAGTTGTCACAGCAAAAATTTTAGAAAAACAATCAGTGTATTTCTTGAAAGTGTTATAATTTTAAACTTCCCCTTTCCCGGGAATTTAGCCATAATTTTCCAAGCAATTGTGGATAGCTTTTCCCGTTTTCTAAACCCATAAATTGAGCAACTAATTTACCGAGGCCAACTTCTTATTTTTATTATTTGGTCGATTAGACAAAAAACTGTAGTTCCCATATGGGATCCATTGTA
Organism: Cistogaster globosa; assembly: GCA_937654795.1. NCBI lineage: Eukaryota > Metazoa > Arthropoda > Insecta > Diptera > Tachinidae > Cistogaster > Cistogaster globosa. Next base: position 61,341,556 of record OW569405.1, on the reverse strand, counting down.
AAATAATAGGATGTTGTTCACAAAAAAGGAGATTATTATCCCAAATTGTACTCGGTCACAAGTCGATTCTGAAAGATTTTTGAGAAAAACTGATAAGCAATTATTTCCTTCAAACTTTAAGTAAAACAGAAACAAGTCTGTTTTTAAAATTATTTTGTTTAAAATTAAAACCTTTTTAATTTTTTCCACTTTTACATTCAAGTTTTCTTTCTTAATTGAAAAATTTTGTAAAAGTCTTATTTATTTAACGCTGTTTTTTAGTTTTTTTCTGTAATTTTTTATATAACATTCTTATTTATTTTAAATTTCGTGATTTATGAAATAAAAGTATATTTATTTATGGGCTTCAAAATAGTAAGTAGAGGAATCAACTTGTTAGTCCATACAATTTATTTTCCTTGTTTTTACAACTGCCAGTTTCCTTACGAACAAATGTACTATTGGTGTTATTAACTAAACGCAAGACATTTTTGTAATAAGACAAAATAAATGCAAGAGCAAATTCATACCATATTTACCTTTTTCCCGAAAGTAATCATCGTGATTATTTTATTTATTCGTGAGGCAGTTTGTAGGGTTAAAATTTCATGTCTACAAATTTAACATTTCAATTTAACTGCTCTGCCATTCACTCATTTATTTGCCATCTATTAAGCGCATAAAGCTAAAAGTTACGTTTTGTATAAAATAATAATTTTTACTACAGAATTAAAAAAATTATTCGTTGGCACTACCGCCAAAAGTACTTTAAAAAAATAGCACATGCTAGACACGAAAAACTACTATAAATACTGAAAATACTGCTACTCACAGTTAAATGCTAATTAAAAAATACTTAATCGCAATTATAGTTAAATTTAAAATGCAAAACAAGGCGCTTAAGTTTAAATAGTTATTGGATAAGCAAAAAAATTGTTTCCTTCTTCCTTGAAATAAAAAACAGAATAAATATGCATTCAGGTTTTTTTACGTAGAAAAATTTTATAATGGCCTGAAAACAATAGTAAAATGTTACACAATAAAATAAGAGAACGCATTGTTAAAAAGTGCAAACAGGCCCAACCGAAATAGCTTAAATCATTTTGCTTTCACATTAAAATTATAAAACTTTTGGTAAATACAAATGTCAAAATCAGATTAAACAAATTCAATTAAAGAATTCGCTTAGCATTTTTTGCATTTAGGAAATTGGTGCTTATTTAAGATTGACCGGTAGACTAAATGCGATTACTTTGACTATTTAAATAACTGCTTGAACAAAGGGGCAAAATTTTCTTTAAGTAACACTAAAAAAATTATTGCATGATCCTGTTTACTGAACGACTTGTTTGCTTTGTCTTAAGCAAATTTTTTATTTTGAGAAAAAATTGCCAAACGTACAAAAGTGGCGAAAGATTTTATCTTTGTAAAAAGATAGAGAGCACTCTTGCTTATGATATCTTTAAGGAAAAATATGCAAGATAAAAGACAATAGGAAACGCCATAAATTGAATTGCGTCAGGGAAATCTGCTCTAAGGGAAGCAAACGTCATACATTTTGCTGGAGAGCTTATGACTACATGGGCATTATCATAACTTGCTAAAGAAACCAAGAAAAAATGTCCTTTTTTTTTGCTAAATCTGTTTTTCATTTTATAGAAATTTATTGATGACAAAAGAGTCGAACTGACAACGGAAAACATGTAACTAAATGAAAGCTTTTTTTAGAATCTTACGAAAAACTTTTTATAATTTAATCGGGGATTTTAAGGAGATCCTAGAAGAGATCAATAGTTATTTGTTTCTGAATTCTTTGTATAAAAAGCTCTGTCAAGTCAATAGGAAGAATTCTGATCCCTACAATGGCAACTCGCGACATTAATTGTATAATTGACTGCACTGTATTTGCGATCTTTCTTCTATATTTTTTTCACAAAATTTATTTTAAATTAATTTGATCTTTTAAAAACAGTTGTTGAAGGGTAAAATCAAAATCTTAACTTTAAATTAAAAGATGCTGATGTAAAGCATTTTTAACCCTTTTTAGTATTTAGATTCATAACTACCGATTACATAATTAATTAATCGTTTTGTTTTTCTTTTGTTTTTTTTTTTTTTTTGTTAAATCTTATGTCAATATTAAATTACAACAACGATGACTGTTATCGTAATACTGCATTAATTCTCAAGAAACTACTTTTTCTCCGACCCAAAACCAATCGCACATAAAATAAATTGTAAACATTTGGAAAAAGGTGTAAGGAATTCACTTGTTTAACAACAATTCTTTTCAACTAAAATAAAATAAAATGAAAAGAAATAAACAAATTCCAGAAGCAAATGAAATACATGAAGCAAAAAAATTCCTTAATAATTTCTTTATTTGTGTTTCAATTTTACACCTTTTGCGGTCAAGTTGAAAGAAAATTAAGACATTCATTGCAAGTGGTCGCAGTTAGCTAGTCAGCGGACAAAGAACGCAAGCATTTGCGAACAGACCTTCTAGCTTTAAGAATAAAATTAATTTTAGAATAAATAATAAAGAAATGTTTTTAATGTTTTTTTGTAAACATTTTTAATTGTTTGAAAACATAATAATCGTTAGCTATTTGCACTGATATTTTTCATTTCCACTTTTTTGTTGCCTCTGAGTTGTAAACATTAAGCAGATAATAGTTTTCTTTGTACGATTGTGCGAAACACGTTGTTAACGAGGCAAACGATTTTCTTTTTCAATTCCCACTCTCAGCTGATTGTGAGTAATTGTTCTTTTTTTTTTTTGATTTGGTTAGTCACTTAAAGAATAAATAAATATTACGACTTTTACGTGTGCGTTTTTCTTTTGCAGTTTTGTTAAAAAGGTTTTAGTTATTTTGCAAATGATTGCTTATGATAAAAAACAATAAATTTTAATTATGGGGAGAAATGTATAATTTTGACGATTACAAATGTTTTTAAGAGAGAAGAACCAAAAAACGTTTTTTAAACATTTTAATAAATAGTTAACGTAAGTGCAATGAAACAACTGAATCTCATATGGTATTTAACGTAAACACATCAGTTAAGTACAGAAACACAAATACAAAACAGTATATAAGTAAGAGGCATTTGTAGCCATTAAATATATTAAACTATCACATTTTACTACCGCAGAAAAAATTTAAATGAACTGACTCAGCATCAGAAACTCTATCCAAAACTTGAAAACTTTATCTTTATAATGCGAACCAAAATCTAATATGCATTTACGAAATCCATTTATGGATCACTGTAAACATAAAAAATTTAGAAAACTCAAAAGGTGAAAAACAAAATATTACGAATTATCACTGTAGCCACCTGAATTAAAAAAAATGAACATTCATTAAGAACTAAGGGTGGCCTTGGTTACGACAGAAATGTAGGGAACAAATTTGACGTGTCTGTCCTTCGCAGTTAAGAAATAATAATATTTTTATAAAAATCATGTCACTATCGGAACTGTCATTAATTTTTGTATTTTTTTATATAGCGACTATAGCAATAAATCTTTCAATATCCTACCTTTTACACTTTCAGACATAGAGATCTGAGAAAGATGGAAATAAATTGCGGCGATATCTCCAGACAATTATAATGAAACGGAACGCAGAATGTCAAAGTTGACAAACGAAGAAAACAACAGTTCGGTTGGAAGTAGAGAATAGAAACAAGTACAACTATGCATTTATTAAAATCCGTGATCTCAAGTGGTAAAACATCACTATTATAGCATGTGGCATTTCTTTGGCGTCTACAATGCCTTTGAGCGTATTCGCTTTGTGTGTTATTTGCTGGGTTCTTTATGATTCAACAACAAAAAACAACATGTTAAGAACAAACTTTGTTGCGCATTTTTTTAAGCCGTGAGGTGTATTGAAAACGTAAGTTTTAGTACACGAAGCGCCTCTTAATAACCCAACATTGTTTTTTAGTTTTTTAATAAAGTGTTTCTTTTAGTTTATATGGCTGCAACTATTAAAAGCACTCGACATCACACAATCTCTTAGGCAGACATACGCATTATTTTTATTGTAATTATTTGGTTTAATTATTGAGACCGTTCTAGACATATTTTTACATGCAACAATAATAACAAAAAGAACATGGAACAAATATGAATATTTTACAGATTGTCTTACAAACTTAAAAGTATGTGGTTTGAAAATTATTACCGTTTTGAACATCTTTTTGTTGATAATTAACACAATTTTTAGAATGTGTGTACTGTATATTATTCTATTATATTATCTTTAAATTTTTTTAAAACTATTTATTCGTGCAGCAGTAGCAATATTGTTATATGTTTTTGAAACCTAATTATAGCAAAATAGGAATCAGTGAATTTAATAGAAAAGGTTAAAATTAATCTTCACGCAAGCAGACTCAGACTATTTACATATGTTACAGTTCTTTAGCAATTTACCCATAAAAATAAATGAAATGTATTGTTGTTGTTCTTTATTCTCAGCTGAAAGTTTAATAGTTTTAACACAAACATGAAAAAATCGACATCATAGTAAAAAATGTTAAGTTATAACTACAGGACCCAGCTTTTTAGAGTCTGAATTAATAAAATGTTTACCAACCATCTAAGTACAAATTAGACTGACACATATAGAAATCCGAAACATGCGTGGAACACTCTTTAATTTTTACCCTTATTTTTCAATAATTTTTATTGAAATTAAAAAAAAAAAAACATGTTTTTCCAGTCAAAAGGAAACGTCTTCTATGTTTTGATTTTATTTTTATACGTCTTGTTAAAAAAGGATACATGCTTTTTATAAATTGCGACTAAAAAGATGGAAAGTTTCAAATCTTTGGTTAAAAGTTAAAGCAAAATACCTTACAATTAAGTCTTTAAGATCACACCCTTTGATACAAAACTTAACTAGATTTTTTGTTAAACTTTTTGTTAAACTGCCGAACTATTAGGGTTCCAAATAAAGAGATCTGTGAAAAGCCCAGAGACATTGTATCGAAAATAATTAATTTGCTTTAAGCCCTTTAGATAAGGAATCTTAAAAAAAGGAAGAACGCTGTAGCTTCAGTGTTTGCTACGTTAGTTAGTCAGTATGCAGTTGATCTCCTATTAACAACACTATATGCGTGAGTTTGTCTGATTCTTACACTTAGTCTTTTGAAGCACTCTCTGGGATGATAATAGCTATACAATTAAGTAGGTGAAGTAAAGTAGGAAACAAAAAGTATATACCACCTGGTGGGCTGACATGTTATAACGTGAAATTTCGGGGTTGTTTCTCTATTCATTATTTTTGGCTGCTACTGAATGCTGGTGAATGCTCAATTTATAATTCTAAAACTATAACTTCTCTTTAGTAGAGTGAAGTCTTTTTTATTCACAAAGTTCTGTCACTAAATATATATATTTTTTCTGAAATAAGCCGCGGGAATAGTAAATTAAATTAATTAATTTTAAAAAACATAACGTAAAGACTTTTATAATCAGTTACTAAGAATTGATTACACTAATTATTGCAGAAAACTATAGTGATTTTAAGAAATTCTTTTTTTCTTTAAAGAACTAGCTCAACTGTTTTGTTAGCAAGTGTTTTATATTGTTTCAATAAATATTTGTTTTCCTGATGATGCTAAACAATGGAGTAGAAAAATATTGAAAATATATATGATAAATAAAATTAAATAAAATATACAGTACGTTCATAAATAATAGCACATTTACTAATCTGTAAATTAATAATTCATAAAATTTTAACAGGGCATGCTATAATTTTTATCTCTTTGTGTAAACTTTATTAATATGTTCTCTTTTCAAAATTGAGCTCATTTTACACAAAACTCTCAGGAATTACAAATACCGTTATCAAAATTGCTTACATTTATATATTTAGCATATTTAAGCGTTCAAATTGTATAGCAGAAATGCAAAAAATTCTTTGTATTACAAAGACTAAACAACAACTTCATTTATTTATTTAACAAAAACAATAAAAGAAAACCTTTTAATAATTTATTAAACCACCTTTCGATTTAATGCAATTAAATATTCTATTTTTCATAGAAATTGTTAATTTTTTCAGAAGAGCCTGATCCAGTGCCTCCCATTCCTTGAAAATTAAATTTTTGAGCTCATTAACACTCATGAATTGACGATTGCTAGCATAAATTCTCCTGACGAGAACTCCCCATATGTTTTCTATAGGGTTCTTATCTGGAGAGCAAGAAGGCCATTCCAAAACATCGACATTATTTGAGCTTAACCATTCTTTTGAAAATTTGCTGGCATGGCAGGCTGCATTGTCTTGCTGGAAAATATATTTCTTAGTTATATTATTATGTAAAAATGGCAATAAACTGCACTTAAGCAATTCACAATATTTTTCACTATTCATTTTGGTTGGCACGATTTGCAACTCCAAACAGCATTCTTCAGTAAATGCACCCCAAATCATAACAGAACCACCACCAAAGTTTCTTCGTGAGAAACATTGGGGTTCTTTTCGTAAGTCATGCCAGTAACTATTATTGCCGTCAGGGCCATCTAAATTAAATTTTTTTCATCTGAAAAAATTATCTTTAAAAAGAAATAAATAAGTTAACCATTTTATAACTCAAAGGTGTTAAATAACTTACATTTGACCAATTTGTATTCATATTATTTTTGCAAAACTCCAAACGTGCATTGATATGACGTTTCAAAAGGTGAGGAGCTTTTTTCATTCTCTGTCTTTGAATATGTTTGGAAGAGTTTAGAACATTCCAAATGGTCGTTTTGCACACTTTGTTGGAAACGCATGCAGCAAGTTGGTTACAGCTTTTGGTACTGTTGCTTGCTGTCCTTAGAATAAGACTGCGCTCGCGTTCATTCAACTTTTTTTCTCTACCACTGCTTTTATTTTTGCCATTATTTTAAATATTTGCCAAATAATTATAAACAACCTTTCGACTTCTGCAGATTTGAATTGCAATTTCAGCTTTCGACGCACCAATTTCTGTCAATGTTAAAATTTGACCTTTTTAATAACGGGGATCGAAAATACAAAATAAACTAGTTTTCTGAGGTTTTTGGAATTACTTTCATTTCGTTTTATAAAAATGTACTGCATTTTCATTAGAAATGTCTTTACGGAGATATTTATAGGCCTCACGAAGACAGCAACAATCTTTATACAAACTATTGTTATCTATTAGATTTGAAATTTTTAAAGTTTGAAAATTTTCCATTAACAATTCCCAAGATAAAAGAGATTTTTTCAGTTAAGAAACGACATTTTCCTGTAAAAGGAACTGTCACTAATGACAAAATTCGTTAGCCTCAGATTTACGAAGTGATAGGTGGCCAGCAGAAAGATTTTTTATTATAGCTTTTACTTTACTTTCTTTACGACTTAATAAAAGCTTATTTCTAATATCAAGCATGAATCAGGTTCCAAAGCTGAAAATGATAAATGAAATTCGTGCAAAATATTATGAACCAACTATACATTCTTCCTCCTCACTTAGAATCTCATTATTAGAAACGTCATAGGCTACAAAGTCCCATAATACTTTTCTACAATTTTGCTTACTTTTTTAAAAAATTAATTTTTTTGCAGGCCAAGAAGTAACTAAACTATCAATTGCCTGTTAAAGTGAAAGCCATCTAGTTGCAGCATGTCGTAAAAGGTTTATGTATTCACTGTTGGCAAATTCATAACGTTCCTTCAACTTCTATATGGTCAATACTAAAGAACTAAACTCTTTAAAAATTCTTCTCATGATAGTCTTAACATCTATGGATACAACATTAAGAGCTTCTTTTACGTAGTTGTTTATAACGTGGCAGTTAATATTTGCCTTAATTATTTGCTCATTATCGTTTTTTTGTTTCTGAAATTGAGAGTTACGGACACTAAAGTTAACAGCAGCGTTGTCTTCGCTATAAGCTTGATTTTTAAATTGTTATCTTTTGTTCTTTTAATAATAATTTTTTGATATATATCTACAAATGCCTTTTGATGGTCTTCATAAAATCCAAAAAATATTTAACAGATTCCTGTTACAGAATCAAAAACCGCATATAGATACAATTTAACATCACCTACATTTGAAGCGTCACTGCTTATTGAATAATATAATTTTTTTTAAAGCATTTAAAACTTTTTTTGCGAATAAGGTACCAAAATGTTTCTCGTTCAAGCAGCTGACTTTGTACGACCACAAGAAATTTTACTGTGTTACATTAGCAACCTTCCAACATGATGGGAACTCACCAACATGGTAAAATGTTTGAAAAGCGCTAACGTCAAAGAGCACTGCTTCAAGAGAAGTGCTTGAATTTCATCTGGACCACGAGACTGGTTTATGTTGAGGTCTACTAAGACCTTCTTAACTGCACGTGCTGGAAAGAATATATCTGGCATAGTTACTGATACTTTTTTCCAGTGCGGGCAGTGGTTGATTGCTTTTCGGCAAGTAAGAGTTAGTTGCAAGAATTTCATCCAAAAGGTTAGCTGTTTTTACTTCTCACATGGCTAAGTTTTTCTGAAAGCGTAGCTAGGATGGATGTAGTTAGCGTTAAAATGATGTTAACTCTCGCGGTTGCCAATCTGAACAAGTAAACAGGAACGTAGAATTAACAAATCAGTATATTTTTTTCGCTTCATTTCTTAAAATATTAAAATGAAAAAAAAAACCAGATAAAATAAATGAAAATTATTTTAAGATTAAAAAGTATTTTTCCTTAAAGTACGCTGTGCCTGCAAGTTGTACATATGAATCAAAAGGAGGTTCAGTAGTGGGTCGTAGCTGGACTGGCCTGCTTCTGTGTCCCTACCCACTACGTGGAAACGTCAATCTGGCAAACAATTACTCCTTAGGTATTGATGTCTCCCTAAAAAAAATTATTAATACCCCTTATGTTAAAGTTGTATTTTAAAGTAAATTAACCTTTTTTGCACAAAAAATATCAATTTAATTGCAAACGTTTTGATGACTAGAGTAAAACTGCTTTAGTCTTTAGAAATAATGAAAATGTTACTAGCGACTCAGTCATATGTTAAAAATGTTTCATGTTTTCAATTAAAACACTCTGATTGTAAAGCTTTTAGCGGAAAATTCTTTAATTAATTTCTCATCAAACTAGAATTGAGTTTTTCATCATTTCTAACATTTTCTTGAAATTGCATTTTACAATGAAACTGCATTGATGCACGCACATTTGTGAATTCAGGCTCTTGTTTAATTGTATGTTATTGCAATACGCTTAAACAAATAACTGAGTGTGAAAGTATGATGGTTGTTGGTGCCTTACAACTTATTATCATTCAACATTCTGGCACTATTTTAACTGCTACTGCTGTTGCCATAATTTTTTTATTTTTATTTTTTGTGTTCATTTTAAAGAGGAAAAAAATCGTGAATAATTGCAAAAACTTGCAAATTTCATTTAATTAAAATCCTTAATCAGCACAAAGTCATAAATTAAAAACACAAAAAAATAAAAACTCTTTTTTCAGTTACAAAATGTTGAAATAAAAACAGGAAAATAAAGAGGCGTATAAATTCTGTTTGTGTTTTTTTCTCATTTCATTTAAAGTACACGAAACTGGTTAAGAAATTGAAATTGTTATAAAATAATTCTATTCCATTTAAGTTCTGCCTCATTATGATAGGACGATAACAGTACGATGTGATGTAGAGGAAAAGTATGTTTTTGATGCAGTTAGTTTGGATATTTCCATAAGCAAGTTGCTACATAATTTTTTTTATTTTTTCTTGTAATATGTATTTATTTAATTATGATTGGGTTACGCACTCAACCAACTGTCAGTCTTTCCACGTCAAAAATATTGCTGCAAGATGATTATATTGCAAAAGTGAAAAACATTGTTATTTTACATTGCATGTGTGCAAAACTAAATTTAATGTATTTAACAGAAGATAAATTTATTCCCGTCCGCCCAATTTTAACAATTCGTCCCTTTCCGCACATTTCTTTTCACATTTGTATCGCGATATGTTTGGAGTATCGTTGTATTTTCTCAAAATGTTTCAACTTAATCTATTTGATATCAATTTTATTTATTTAATGCAACATATAAGAGGGGCTAATAATTAATTTAAATTAAATTTCGTCTACAACTTCTTAAAGTTGTTAATAAGAAAAAATTCCTCACCAAAATAATATTCAAGAAATAACGTGCTGCCAATAAATAAGTCTTGTAAAATAATTAATTTCATTTAAACGAATAATTTTTTTGGGATTAAGTTGAAAATTATGAGAACAAGTGTGAACAAAATCATGAATTTATTTTAATTAATTTTTTACATTTTCAATTATTTTTTTATACATCTTTTTATTTATTTTTTATACTCTTCACCACAGGTGAAAAAAGTGTATCAGTTTATCATTCCGTTTGTAATTTTTATAATATCCATTTCCGAACCCATAAGTGGATATATATTATGAGTTCTTATGCAAATCAAATTAGTTTGAGTGACTGACTGTCTATCCGTCCGTATTGGAGGTGAAATCAACTTTGCCATGGCACTAGATGAGCTAGAGAAAATTTAATACGTTAATTAAATACGAGGCAGCAGACAATAAATTACGGCTAATTTTTTCATATCATTTAAAACAAATCTAGTTTAGTGAAGTAACACCAATAAAAAAAATAAATAAATAAAAATATAGGGCGATAGAGAATAAAATATAAGAAAACACATCAAGTAAAAAATTGGCGCTGGATCATATTTTCCGAGTTTTGGACCTTTGAAATTTTCATAAAACCATACTTCCTAAGACATCAATATGGGTATCATTTAAATGCTTTAGAGCCGATGACATTTTTATGTAAAATTAAATATGTATTGCACATAAATTTTTTCCAAAATTTTAATTCTCTGCCACCGCAATGTTTGTGTTTTCTGATTGGAGTTACATCACTAAACTGGATTTACATACATTGTAAAGGATGTGAAAAGTTTGGCATAGCACTATTCGAATATAGCAGTCTTACTTGTTTAACCTCGCATTGCAAAAATAAGTAAATTAAGAAAATTCCGGGAAAATTTTTTATGACTGATCAGCATTACAGAGCTAAAATTTTGATTCATATACCGACATGAAGGGCCGTTACCTTAAAAAATAACTAATTTAAATATAATTGTCAGTTTTATTTCTTTCAACTAGTACTTATATCGTGAATGGTCACACTGTCTGTTTTGACAGATAATTAGTTTTATCCTTCCGCTTAACGAATATGGTTGTGTATACGCTTGAACAACGCTGGGAAATATTGCGACATTACTTTGAAAATCACGGTAATGTTGCAGAATGTGTGCGAAAATTGCAATGATTTTGAAAAAAGAGAAGCACTGTCAGCTCCGTATGTTCTTTATCTTGTGAAAAAAGTGAAAGAAACTGGCATCCTCAGCGATAAACCAAAACCAGTGCAGAGAATATTGTTGCTGTGGCAGAAAGTGTGCGTGAAGCGCCATCAGCATCAATTCACCGTCGTTCTCAACAAGTGAACATTTCGGAGACATCATTGAGATGAATTTTGCATAAAGACCTGGGTATGACGCCATACAAAGTCCAATTAGTTCAACTGGTCCAACTGACCATCCAAAGCGTTTTCGCTTCGCGATCGACTTACAGAAGATGCCGATTTCGCCCAAAAAATCATCTTTTCAGATGAAGCTCATTTTGATCTTGGCAGGTATGTAAAAAAGCAAAATTTTCGGTTTAGGGCACAAAAACCCGCACGCATACATTGAAAAGCCGGTGCATCCAAGACGAGTCACTGTTTTGTGCGGATTTTGGTCCAGAGGCATAATTGGCCGTAACAGTCAATGGTGATCGTCATCAGGGCATGTTAAACGAATTTTTGTTCACAAAAACTGAAAAGGAGGATATTGGCAACAATTGGTTTCAACAGGACGGCGCTACTTGCCACACAGCCGAAGCTACGCTCGATGTTTTTTAAGCTCGCATTGTCAGCAGCATAGCTAATGTCGTTTGGCCACCTCGGAGCTGCGATTTGATACCGTAGGACTATTATTTGTGGGGTGCCGATAAAGATAAGTGTTACGCCGACAAGCCAGAGACAATTGACGCTTTAAAGGAGAATATTCGTGAAGCCGTTGATGAAGTACAGCTTAAAAATTGGACCGGTCGTGTAGGCTACTGCATGGCCGGCCGAGGTAGGTATTTGAATGAAATTATTTTCCATTATTAACTGGAAGGATTGTACTTTCAAACAAAAAAAGAAGTTTGAGAAAATATTCAGTAGTTCTTTTGTATAGCCTTTAAAAAAAGTTTTTTGGCGGACCCTTTAGTAACACAATACACTAAATAAAGAAAGCTCGGTAACTTATTATAATTAACCTTTTACACTTTACAAAGGTACAAAAGTAATTCAACTAAGCCCTCTGATCAAAATTATTTTTGTACCACAAATTAAAATGTAGAATTTCGTTACATAAATTAAATTAAATTTCTTAAATTTCTTATCTAAACAAATAGCTGTTTGTTTCCTTTTATCATTTTCATATCAAATTTTCTGTTATCTATTCATGTATTCGATACTTTAGTGTTAGTTTCATAAAGAAAAAAATAGTTTTGCTTGGTTACAGTTGAATGTATCGTGATAAATCATATTTCAAGGTTATGTCTGACCGGAAATTTTAGCTCGTTGGCAACTGGTGGGGCTTCTTGTAAACAATACTACAAAATTAAATGAATACGCACGAAATTTTTGCTCGTGTAAGAAAACTAAGTTAAACCTCTTAATAGAAAACAATTTTAAGCGAAGACGTATTATTAGTTAGGCATTGCATTGGAATCATGTGAAAGTATTTGTTTTTTATGAAAATATAAAAGTGAATATTTGTTGAACTCAATTAAGTTGAAAAAAATTAGAGTTTATGTTTTACAAAAATCAATAAATTCAATATAATTTCACAATTTTTATACCCTTAACCACAAGTGAAAAAGGGTATATCTAAGTTTGTCTTTCCGTTTATGATTTCTACAATATACATTTCCGATCTCATTATGTACATATATTCTGAGTTCTTATGCATAGCGAAGTCGATTAAGCAATGTCCATCCGTGTTAGTGTTAAAATCAACCTTGCCAAGGCACTAGATGAGCTGGTGAAAATTTAATTACGCCAAACGATCAGACAAAGTTTTAAAAATTTTGCTACTGAAAATCAGCTAAGATCGGTATATTCCCTTCTAGCCAGTGGGCAAAAAACCACGACTGCCTCTAATTTTGCTAATTATTTGAAACAATGAAGTAACTCCAATAAAAAAACAAATATATGGAAGGATAAAGAATTAACAAATAAAAAAAATATCAAGTAAAAAATTGGCGCTCACCCATATTTTCCGAGTTATTAGCCTTTAAAATTTTCATAGAAAATTTCGATTGCAATTATGGTCAATATGGGTATCAACTAAAAGCATTTTCAAGATAAATTAAATTTTTTTAAAAATACTCTACCTATTAAAAGCCGATGACATTTTTATGTAAAATTATGTATCGTAATTAATTTTTTCGTTATTTTTTTTAACTCTCTGTCACCGCAATATTTGTTTTTCTTTTATAGGAGCTACCTTAATAATTTAGATTAACATACATGGTAAAGGGTATATAAGACAAGGCATAGCCGAACAAAGCACTCTTGTTTTTATTTTTTATTAATTTCAGACATTTGTTCGACTTTCTCTTTGACACTGCCTTAAAGTATGCAACAATATTTAAATTTATTGCACACAAAAGATTATTTTGTTGATAAAGATGTAGAAAATATTTATAAATTAATTATTTTAGAGATGAAGTCGAATTTATTGTCACATTTTTAGATTTTTTTTATTCGACAATCTGAAAATGTCGTCAGTCACTTAGTCACGTGGTTAAACAACGGTTACAACTTATAAAATGACATAATCTACTTTTGAGATAAGTGCTCAGACACAAAAGAAATGGAAAAAAAATTTACGTATTTAGGAAAATAAATTTTAATAATTTAACAAAATAATATACAATGAAATCCGTTAATTGATACAGTATAATATTAATTATTAATTATTAATCAAGCATTATATTTATACCTGTTTGAATAGTTATCAGAGTAAATTTGATAACTCAAGCTATTCAGATTTTTACTTGCTTAAGTATTTTTATCAATACTTTAAAAGCTTTTTTACCCAGGAGAAAAAAGTCGCTTTTGCACACTAGATTCGTTCCTGCTACATGTTCAACTAAATTTTGCTTAACCATATTATTTTGTCTTTCCATCCTTAAAGTTATTAAAGAGTGCTTGCACAGATGTTGTTCAAAGACTCACATTAAGCTTAGATTGAAACAAAATATATATAATTTGTGACAGATGTCGAAAAATCAAGTCAGATGATTACATGTAGGAAAAAAATAATAAGAAACTATTATTTATTCTTCGTTACTGCTTTTACAACCTAAGCCCTGATATTATAAAGACTCTAGATCCTTGTAGGTACCCAGCAAAATCTAGACATTACCTTAAAAGGAAGTATCAATTGAACAAAATTAATTGGCCAAAAATGATTAATTCAACACTCGATACCTTTTCTAAAATTGTTTGCTGGTTAGTTCATGCCATTTAATAATATTGACCTGTCCGTTTTCAGGAAGAGGAATGAGGTTTCTGTTGGTTTCAATATTTTGTATAAATTTTTTACATCAATCTGTCATAATCGAGTAAATATGTTCGTAATTGCTAAAAATGTAGCTAAAAAATTACAATCTTCTTCACATATTCTTGAATTAATTTTTAATTTGAGTTTAGAAGGCCGAGAACAAAAATCTACTAAAACCGAAAATTCCATAAAACACCTTTTTGTTCAAAATATCTTCAAAATATTGCAATTTAACCAAAAATATTAACATTTCCCTGAAGAAAGCTAAACTTCTACCAAAAGATAATGATTCTTTAAGTTAAAAAAAAATACTTTAAAATACTTTATTATCTCTATTATTATTTCTTGTAATAAGTTCTCAATAATTGATTATAAAAGTCTCACACCTTGTTAAAATCATTAGGTTGGTAATCTAGTTGGGAAGTACTTCCGCCAAAAATGCTTAATTCTACACTTGATTACCTTTTCTGAAATTTTTAGCTGAGGTTGTACCGATTTCAAAGAAACATGATTTTTAAAGGAAAGGTAAAATAAATAGTTGATCTATTATAAACTTGTACAGAATTTTAAACGGATCAAAAGACGGATCTCTTTTAAGACTATGGCCAAGATTAATGATTTTGATTTTACTCAACTAACAAGGGATATTATCTTTTTTTAACTAAAACCAGTAAAATAAAATACCAATGATAGCAATAACCATAAAAATAAAATTTTTGGCTAACATGCGTTAATTTATTTTTTAAATATTTAGACAAAAGACAGGACAAGGTTTATTCTGACAACAGGATGTATTAAGAAATTAAAAAATATATATAATTTTGAACAAGTATTTTTTGTTCATTTTTGGTTTGCTTTTGGTACTTTTAAGAAATTTAAAAAGTACCATTCATTTAGCTGTAATTTTGTTTTCTATTCTTTCTACCAATGTTTCTGTTCTATTACGCTCACGCATACATTTTCCCATTTTTTTCTATTTTGTTTTTTAATTTTTGTACATTTTAACATTTTGAATTCTCTGCTTAAGTTTTTCTCGAGTCAATAGTATTAAAGTATTTGCTTAAAAAGTTTTTTATTCGAGTATTTTAATAATTTATAACTCATATTTATCATTGTGTTTCACTTAAACTTTTTCGAATATTAACACTTTTATTGTTTTTTAATGTTTAGGTGATGGTATTTCAAGGCATGCAAACCGATAGTCTCTGGTCAAAAATTTATTGTTATAATTTCCGAATTCTTCTGTGATTCGTTTTGCATTTCTAGTTTGTATATGTTTGCTGGGTTATTTACGATTAGCATTGTGCTTGTTTGAATATGTCTGTTATATTTGACTTTTTAAAGGTATTTTTTGTCATATTAAGACACTATTTTTTATAGGATTAAACTTTTAGTTTTGTAGTTGTTATAATTAACGTTGTTGCTATAAATGTCATTGTTGGCGTAATGGTTATGTTGATGTCAATGGGGATGTGGTTAGTGAATTTGCATTTACTATTCACTCAAAACCATAACAAAACATCACTTGTCTGCTCTTTAGTACTTAAACAAATTAGTTGGCAGCAACTTAAAAGAATTAATTGATAAATGAAGTTGCGTTTTTATTAAAATTAAGACTTTATGCAGGAACTGCCTGTTCTCATAACTGCTTTATAAAATAACAATATGGAAAGTATACTTAGTTTATTGGGCCAAAAATAAGACGTCTTGATGTAGAGCATAAATTTTAAGTTAAGAATTTCAATTGTTTATTTGCTGCCGTTTCCTCTTACTTTCACTAAATCGAATTTTCTCGTCTCTTTCTCAATTCTCTTAAGCTTAAGAAACTTTCTAGGTTTATTTAAGTCTAATTGACTAAATGCAAAACAATTTCCATATGTGTTATGTTGTAACAATAATAATTATACAAGCGGAAGATAACATTTGTTTTTTAAACCGTCTGAAAAAGTTAACATTTTTCTTTGACCAGTGGTATATTTTTATGTACGCTCTCTAAGGTGATAAAGAGTATGGCAAATTTGCATCCTGTGAAATATCTGGGATCTAACAATTTACTAAGCGACTAGCGGTATGGTTTCCGCAGGCAACACACTACAAAGGACTTGCTTGCATTCCTTTCAGAAAAATGGTGTCACTTCATAGATAATTTCGGCGAAAGTAAGGATATGGTGGGTCTATATATCTACCAGGCATTTGATAGGTGTGACATGGTATGGTTGAAAATTTTCGATTTATATCGATCTTTTTTAGGGATAGCACTATAAGAGTTGTAATAGATGGAATTTTATCAAACAAGTTCAAAATAAGTTTAAGAGTATTAAAGGGCTCTGTTCTTTCTTATATCCTATTGATTAATTTTCTTAATTATTGATCTCATAACCATATCTGATTGGAGCCAGCCAAAAAGAATGGGTGAAATGAGAATTAAGGAATCAATTGCGGTTGACGTTCTTGGCATGAAAATTCAGTGTAATGTTCGATGACCCCATTATTCAAGTCTAAAAAGTTGCATTAAAGTGCTTCGATTTTGTAAAACAGTATAAACTCTCAATGATTTCTGTACTAAAAAATAAAATACAATTCTCATATAAGGGCCAGTGCTCCAAGGTTGGGCTCGTAGAGTGTCCAGCTGTATTGTGTTTTTTAAACGTCGACTTAACATGGGTTGCGTTTCGCTGTAATATCAGCACTGCAATTTATTTTGCTCTAATGAGATTAGGAAACTTGTTCCCGATATCCGCACAACACGCTTTTCATTAAGAGGTCATCAACTTGTGGTCGATTGGCCAGTGAATCGCACCATGCATTACAGGGAGAGTTCGTTTCTTAGTCGAACAATTTGTATGTGGAATTACCTTCTAACAGAAATCTTTCCTTTCATTTTAGATGTACAAAGATTCAAGTTGAATGTATACAAACACTACTTCCTCTATCTTCCTTTCTAAATACAAATTTATAGCGACTCTAAACTATGTTGTTTCATTTTCTTTTATTTTGATTCTACTTTACTCTAATTTTCTAACAGATTTTTTATGTTATGAAATTTAAAATTAAGAAAACGGGTTTAAGATTCTAACTGCCTTTCCAAAATCATTATATCCATTAAAGGAACTAAGAAACTTCTCTCGGTTCGAATTTAAGTTTATTAATATTAGCTTTTAAAGAGAGTTTGCTTATACCAGTTCGCAAGAAAAATTTTTTGTTTCAAAATTTTAAAAGACATGTTATATGTATAGCAAAAGTTCATACAAAAACTATCACAAACCCACAAACTTTTTTTATACAATAACATGATTTTATTCTCTTAAATTTTGAACTCAGAAGAATATCAAAAAAGAAAACACAAACTTTTAACAGTTTTAAGTTTATTTTTATTCCGTAATAAAATGTGGAAGATTAAACCAAGTTTATGCATCAGAGAGCAATTCAATTGTGGTATTAAAAGTTCAACCTGAAATACTCTTCAACCTTCTTTATGATCACCACTTCGATTTCGTTTAAAACAAATACGACGAAACACACACATTTTTTCAAAGACTCAATTATATGAACTAAATTCAATTGTTGTTGACGTTTCTACTGTTGCTGTTGCTGCTATTGCTATTGTTAATGTAGTTGTAATTGTTGTTGTTATTATTAGCTATTTAATTCAATTTGTGTTATGTTGTAGTTTTTTAATATTGTCATTTCTCATATTGTTGTTGTTGTTTGTTGTCGCCGTTGTTATTTGCCAGTGTTTGTCTGTTGTTGTTGTGAAGACTGATGTGTGCTCATGTCAAAACAACAATTATTGTAAATGTCACAAATTGCAATTGTAATTAGTCGTTATTTTGCATTGCATTTGTTAAACTAAAGTTGTTGTTGCTTCAGTTATTATCAAAGTTTGTTTTTAAATGTTGTTCTTATTCTTTTTATTAGTATTGTTACTGTTATTGTTATTTTTATGATGGTTGTGGTAAAAAAAGCAACAAAGTAAACAACTGAAGTAAAAAAATATTCCAGAAATTTAAAACCACAGTGAATCTAACAAATAATGCTCATTTTTATTTAATTATATAAAGAAAAATAGCATTTATCTGTCTCGTTTGTTGGCATAATTATTAGGACTGAATTAATTAATCATTGCAGCTGTCTGCAACGATTTAGTTTAAATATAAGTTTGATTTTAATGTTAACAAATTCACATATTAACTCTTAGACAGAAGTAGTCCCTTCTTAGGTCAGGTTCTTTAATTCCGTTGTAGAAGAGACAAGCTAGGGAAACAGCATCACCTAAGTCTTAAAAGATTTTTTTTTATTTAATATTTTATAAATAAATTCCACTTAGTAAATCTCTTACGATATTTAAATCTAAAATTTTTTTCTCAGTGCATTCTTTTCTTCTTTCATAATTTAGATATTTTTACCTTTAATGAAACGTGAATATTCTTTTAAAATACTAAATATAAAATTAAGTTTTCAATTTCTTTTATATAAGAACCACCCTAGCTTCTCCAATATAAAAGACTGGTTCCAAAAAACTAAATCCTATTTTACAAACAGGTAACTCTCTTACAAGGAGGTAGATACGTTCCTGCGAAGTGGTTGTCTTTAATGTATAAAAATTTTACTAATTTTTACTTGTATATTTCTACATGTTTTTAGTCAATTCATTTATGTAAAACATCGTGTTACTGTTATATACTTTTAATCTTATGACTTTATATTCCTTTATAACTGAAAAAGTATGGCAACTCTAAGTGATTAAATCTTTCACTTTAAGCCTAACATGCATTTAAAGTAATGTAAGGGTGTCTACCAGTCAGAAAATTTTTATATAAGTCCCAATTCGCACGATGCAAGTATTTAAGCTGAGCTGATTAGGTTGTAGGCAACGGGGTGAGGTAAAATTAAAAGAGTACAGACTTGCTTGTACTTGCAATTCGGTTTGCTTCCATATTCGTAACGTCGAAAAACACAGATGTGTGTATGTACATTCATGCAAAAATATGAACAATTTAAGCATTAAGACTTGTACTGTGCGAACGCCAATGAAAGTTCAAAGAAGAAAATGAAAATAAGTAGTCTTATTTTCTTGCATCGTGCGAATTGGGACTAACAGCAAAATTTTTAGATGCAACTCTTGAACAAGAAAATGCCATAATAATATGGAAAATTAATTGGCACAAAGATCCAATTAAAGATGTTAAATTTATTTTATTTTTAAAATAATATTCGTAAAATTCCCTAAAAATTCCTCACTGTGCACAGTTGTTGGTGGGAGTAATAAGCATTTTTTCCCATAAAGATATTAAAAAAAACTTCGTCGCCTATAAACATAAAAATTAATAATGCAATTTAAAGTAATTATAAAATTCTTATAAATTTTTTTACAAAAAAAGTAAACAAAAGTTTAACCGCAATCATTTTTGAGTTTCAATTAGTCCTGAGTTTAGGGTTCACGTCTAAAGATAATTTCTTTACGATCTTTGCAAGCTCCGTTTTCGTTATAAAATGTATAACAGCATTTATGAGTATCAATCAATTCTAAATGAATAAAAACAAGTAAGAGAACTACATTCGGCTACCCTTCACCATGTAGCCGAAAACAAAAACAAATATTGGGGTAAGAGAGAATTAAAATATAAGAAAAATAAATTGAGTGCGATACATAATTATAAATAAAAATACCATCGGCCCTCCTTGGGTTAAGCATTTTAAAATTTTAGTATTTCCAGAAAGATCCATAAAGAGAGCCATAATTTTGTTTTTTTTATATTTTTATTGGAGTTTCTTCATCGTTCCATATGATATGGCAGACGTGGTGATTAGCTAATTGCCTAGTAGGATATTGCAGAAACTACAAACCGAATGCCAAACTTAGTTAAAAAAGGATAAACTTTTTTGACCCCCTACGATTTAAATGAAAGTTTTAAGTCAACAGTGGTCGAAAGTATAAGAGGCTTAAGTTTCTTAAAAATTTCCAACTTGTAGAATCTTTGCAGTTCAAAAACTCAATATATTCACTTCTAACGAAGCTTCAGAACTCTCTCTCAAAGACTACTTTTATCAAAGCCCGTTTCAAAAAAATGCCATCCCGACTTTTTTTCACTTGGAAATCTCAAAGAGTAGGTCCTAAAGAGCATATTCTTATTCATAATTCGATAAATTATATTTTAAAAATAATCACAAATGCAGTTGTTAAAAATAAGTTAACAAAAAAGCAAATTTTTTTTACGTTTTTACCATTGAGGAAATTATAGGGATTGAAGACAACACTCTTAACGGTCTTATCTTATATTAAGATAACATTTTAGAAATATTACCATTAAACACTCTACTGCTTACAAGACTAATAACCGTCTCAAAATATTCAATTCTATTTATGGGAATATTTTCCCTAACAATAATTTCAATGATTCATATGAAAAATAAATTTAAATTTAAAAATGTTCTTTTTCAATGTGATCGCTTAATCATGATTTTCAAACAGTTAACGTGCGTGATATGAATTAATCTGTTTTTGAAATGTGCGTTTTTCATAAGCATTATTCATTTACATGTTATCAATTGTTTGAAACATTTGGTTACCCATGAGAAATTTATAATTATGTTGTCACTCTTAGTATAAACATTACATCTATTAAGCTAAAATAATTAAATCAAGAAAATTGTAAAAAAAAGCAGGACGTATCTAAGAGATTAACAAATCTCTTAAAATTAAACAAACAATAAGTAAATCGAAGACATTCAAATAAAAGCTTTTTGCAATAAAATATATTTTCTATCTTACCAAACTTGTATAGAAAGGTGTAGCACTCTCAACCGCTATACTGGGGTAAGGATTTTGGTCATTTGAAGGATACGTCGAACCGAATACACTCATACCAACACCGGGTACCGAAGTGTTTGATGTTAAACGAGGATACGAACCCAAAGCAGTCAGTCTTGTTGAATTGTTAACATCATATTCACAAGAGCATATGGATTGACCAGTTATGGGATCCGACACTAACGGTCGACCATTATCACAACAATTTGGTGAAATAGCAGTAGCGGTTATGGGATATGAATTAGCAGGATTTTCTATGGAATTACAGGCGGCCGTTGAAGCAGTTGTACTACCTAAGGCTGAGGTTTGTGAGACTGCATCTGGTGTCAGAGTACCCACCGAACTGTCACTGTTACTACTAGTTATACTATTGTCAGCTCCAGCAGCTGGTGGGGGACTTAAAGAAGTGGAGGTAAGTGTTGTGGCCGCTAGAGGTGATTGCACATTTGGATGGCCGCTTGTTAAAATATGACTTGTTGTTAAAAACTGTAAATATAACAATATATACGATCAATAATATAATTAATTAAATATATTACAACTTTTACTTTTAATTTAATTGCATTCCAAATTTATTTTTTTCAATTGAAATAAGTATTTTTTTTTTTTATTTGCTAAAATTTATTTCATATAATTTAATGCATCTTAACAATAAAATAGAAACTTTGATTTAAAAATACAACTATATTTCAGTGGGTACTTGTTTATTTACCAAAGTTCATTACGATTTGATAGCGTGCTGAGAGATCATATATTAAGTACAACTACGATCATTTGAGTTGCATACACCACAGTCTGAGTTGAGTAATTTTTGCATGATACCTTTTTGTTTCAGTTTTATTTTCTATTTTATTATTTTATGCACTTTATTTTGTAACGTTTTATGAATTAATTAATTCATAATTTATTTTTATTACAGTGCAAATTGCAAATATAACTAAAACAACTTAAACATGTAACAGTGCTAAATTCGTCTTTGACGAATCTTATATACCCTTCACCATCTATGTAAATCTAGTTTAGTGTAGTAACTCCATTAAAAAAAAAAGGAAATATTGGGGTGACAGCAGTAATACATTTCACACAATCAAAATAATTTAGTGCGATACATAATTTTACATAAAAGTCTCATCGGCTCTAAATGGTTTAAGCAGTTTTTTTTTAAATTTTAAAAGTTCAGAGGCCCGTAACTCTGAAAATTTTTTAATGCTCTATCACCTCATTTTTTTGATTGGAGTTACTTTATTGTTTTAAATGATATGAAAAATTTTAGAGGTAGGCGTGGTGATTTGCCCGCTTCCTCGAAAGTCATGGACCAATCATGCTGATTTCCACTAGCACCTCTTTCGGCATTATGAGGTCGGAAATGGATGTTGTAGAAATTACAAACGGAATGACAAACTTAGTTATACCCTTTTTCCAATTTTTGTGGTGAAGGGTGTAAAAACACATACAACATTGTTATAAGAAAATTCTTGTAAAAAACTCTTTTAATACTAATACACCTACATTCATGGAATATATTATACAACAGTCGAGTAACAGTTTTTAGTGTTACTTTTCACAATTTTTTTAAAGAATCTTCAACAAGAGAAGCTGACTGTGGTTTCATTAACAGCTTCTTTAAATAAACAATGAAATGAATATTTTATCAGCAAAGATAAGTAGTCATGCACCTTTTGCATATAACAAAACAACAACAACAAATTAAATATATTAAATATTCCCTAAAACATATTCCACCAAAATCCGAAAAACTATTTAACTTAAGAAAAAGTCCTTTTTTTAATAAAATCCACAGCCTTAAAACCCCTATCGTTAGAAAAGCTACAAAATACTTCATAGAAAATATTTATTTTTTACTACAGGAGTCAAGCTTAATTTTCGAACAAAAGCAAGGATCGCCATCCAGAGAGGATGCTATTATGAAAATGTATTGGTGAGTTGCATATTGTATTTTCATAACAGCAAACACAAAAACATTTATTTTTAGAGTCTCATAGGTCATTAAAAGACAAAAGTCGACAAAAGAGTATTCATAACTGTTCAACTATTGGTACAGCACACAACCACACAAAAATATTTTAAAAGAATCAAAAACAATACATTTTTTACTATTTATTTATTAATGCTTTTAACTTTCTAACCGATTTCAAAAACAGAATTATGTTCTCAATTCGACTGAATGTTGCTTTTTTATGTTCGTGTCTGCAGAACTCAGTCATTTCTGATCCGATTTTGATACTTTTTTGCTATTTGATAGATTATGATTACAGTTCACAATCTCAGAAATTAAAGGGTGTCCCCATACAACATACATGTTTTTTAATGTGTATTATGAACCATAAAGCGCACTTCTTTAATATAAAATAGCTCCCAATAGATAAAAATAATACAAAAATAAATATGAAAATTAAAGGGTGTCCCCGATGATGACGTAAATTGACCGATATAGATAAACGCTTGCAAATTGGACAAAATGTCGATTGCTGTGACCGTTATAGTAACAAGTTTTAATATTAAAAATTTGAATAAAAGGGTGCCCCAAGTGTTCATTTGATGTACATGGCCATACTTTTTAACAGTTGAAAACAGGCGCTTGAACTTTACAACGAACCTATATTGCTAACTCTGCTATAACAACAAGTGAAAAGTTTGGATTTGGAAATTAAAGGAACAAAACTCTGAATCCTAAAGAGGACCTGTATTGCTAAGCTTTATCAGGAAGCTATATTATTGAATTCAGAAATTAAAGGATGTTGCTATAATTGATGTAAATTGAACTATATGTGCCTTTTTTTTAAACCGTTATATATAAACGCTTGCAAATTGGAAAGAAGTCGATTGCTATGACCGTTATAGTAACAAGTACTAATATTTAAAATTATAAATTAAAGGGTGCCGCAATAGTTCATTTAGTTTGAGTTATATAGCTATACTTGAAATTTACAACGAACCTGTATTGCTAATTTAGCTATAACAAGTATAAAATTTGGATTTGGAAATTAAAAGGTGTCCCAGTATTTGATGTTATTTCATGTATGTAGCCGAACTTTTGAAACGTTATAGACAAAAAGCCTGCATTGCTAAGTCTGCTATAACACAAGTTTATAATTTAAATTTAAAAATTAAAGAGTGTTCCCAAAATTAACATAATTTGACCGTTATCGCCTTATCCCTTGATCCGTTATATAAAAATTATAATTTAAAGGGTTTTAAAATAGTTATTGGAATCTGTTGAACCGTAATAGACAGACGGTTGAAATTTACAAAAAACTAGAGTTGCTAAGTCTACTACAACAGCAAGTATAAAATTTAAATTTATAAATTAAAGGGTACCCCTGCAACTTGACAGAAAGATGAAATATGTTTTAAAGTAGGTTTTTTTGTTTGCAAGATTTATTTATTTAAGTTTGTAATAACTCATTAAATTTAAATGTTAAATATTAAATGATTATTATATGTAAATAATTATAATTTTATCGCAGTAAGTCTTTTCGGTGCAAAAGTGCAAAATCAGTAATACATTTTCATTTAAAGCACATTATATAGTTGCCAACCTTTGGTCACAGTTCTATTCTTATGTTAATTAATATTTCATATTAAGCTTAAACAATTTTATTTCATTTGCAAAATACTTGCCAGCCAATTGGAAATATTGAAAACTCAACGCAACCGGAAACAAAAGTAAAATTTATAGGAAGGCCAATCAAAATATCGAAGCAAATATTTCCAAAGAAAACCACCAACAACTTTTTCTTAAAGCTTTCAAGAATCTTAAAGTCTCGCTTAAGCTATTGTTAGAATATTGATTTAATTTTCTACAAATCTTTAATAAATTATTAAATTAATTAATTATTAAATTAATTTAATTTATTAAATTATTAAATTAATTAATTACAAATTTTATTTTTTCTTAATAAAACGAGATTATTGGAAACTTTATCGCAAGTATAACTAAAAGTGTAACTAAAACTTTTATTTTCAACCACAAACTATTCAAAACGAAATATCAATTAGAAGGTATTTGAAAGAAATGTAACCATTACTGTACATATTCTTTCAGAATGAGCAAATATAGCTTTATCCCTCCTTCTGTTACCAACAAAATTTACAACAGCACATAATTATTTGATGCACGGAATGTAGTGTAAAGTATTGATTTTTCCATTTATTTAAAGCAACTTTTTGTGTTTTTATATATTTATAATCTATCACACTTAATCATAGAATATACTGGATTCATCTAATCCTAAGAGATTGGATAATTATTGGTTTCTCAATGTAACCGGAAAATTTAAATTTAGCACCACCTGTGTTACAAAGTATTGAAAACCCAAAAAAATATCACAAAATAGCTTGAAGCTGAAAATTGAAGACCAGATAAAAATGATTAATATTTTACAAGAAGAGCTATTTGGCGACTGCAGTCATTAAGATTCCCTAAGAGATGAAGAACATTTTCAAAATAGTGAAAAAAATGTTAACATGTGACCGTTAATTAAAAATGGCATCTACAACGTGCTCGTTTGGGTTATCAAGATCGCTATACTACAGGAACCAGGAACTATAGCCGTTAAAAAGCTAAACAGATTACTACACCATATATAAATGCATATATTGCCTTTTCTCATATGTTCTTCTATATGCATAACAAAATATATACATTACAAAATTTGGTTTGGTTTAAGAACAGTCGACAAAAAAAAAAACATTTTTTATATTTTCAACTTAAATTTTACTCGCTTCTTTTAGCTTTAAAATCTGGTGACACTAGGAGCTGCAAAATATCTAAACAGTCACCTGTCACTTTGTTAAATTCGCTGCACAAACTTAATTCCTATTTGTTAAATGTCCCGTTTTTAAATGGGAAATAAATTTTTTAAAAATAATGATTATTTCATTTCACTTTAGGATTCACTTTAATATTTAAAAAACAAAACTTAAAACTACCCATCCAAATGACTGTAAAGGATGTTCGAAAGATTTCATAATTTTTTTGAATCTAAATTAAAATTTTTTTTTTTTAATTTTTATATCAGCGATGCAACTTCTGATTGTATGAAAAAAATCCTTTAAATTAAAATACTTTCAACTTAGAAAAAAATTATTCATGGCTCAGATTTGAGGTTAATTAATAAAAATAAAAAACAAAAAAAAAAAAAAACAACATTCACCAATTCAAACGATGTATTACATTGATTCAGTTTTAACAGATATTTTTTTAACTTTACGTACACGAAATTGACTTTATATCACCACTTGCTCTTCTATGTAAGCCGGCAAAAAAAATTCACTTTACACTTCTTTTCGCTTGGCTTTTAGTAAAAGTACCATGATCTCTCTCTCTCTGTAACAGAAACCGTCCAATAACTATTTAAAGCCAAAACTTTTATTAAACTTGGTCCGATAAACTTTAAATTAAGTAACTATTTAATATTTTTCTCTCTCCCTTATACTCTCTGTCACTTAAAATTCTCTTGTTGTTTATCGCCATCGTAAATTAATCACAAACTGAAATTGTGACAGGCTTTGACAAATTTTTAAAGGTCCTCAAAGAAAATTTGCCGCCTTTCATTTATTAACTTTTTCCTTTTTGGTAGTTTTTTTTTTGCCGTGCGCATTTTGCTTTCGTTGTGTTTGTTTCATTTTTTATTTTAAAATTCTTTTAAGGGTCGCCGTACTACTGGTTTTTTTATTTATGCCTTGAATTTTACATTATTTTCTTTTACTTCATTTTAGTAAAACGTGCATATTTGTACACCGTACCGTTGTCCATTAAATAGTGTGCTTGCACTTATGTTAAAGGAGAGTATTAGTTTGTTCTCCTTCGCGTTGTAAGTAGTATATTTCACAAGGAAGTCATAAATTTTCTTTTTTAAGTTTTTATTTTCTGTAATTTTTGTTTTTTTTTTTTTTTTTTTCAAAACGTATTTTCGGTGGCAAATTCATACATGTAATATATCGCATTGAATTTTATTCTGCTGGAGTTAATACTGTTAAAATCAGGAAATTAAAAAAAGAACTGTGTGTAGCGTTCCAATAACGTGACCATTTATATATTTTTTTAAAAAACGATTAAAGACTTAGGTTTTGTGCCTGTCCCAATGCAAAGTATTGTGGAGCTTAAAGTCATTATTGAAACACGAATTAAGAGTTAGTAAAGTATTAACAGACTCTTGCCTCTATTAGAAATACTTAGACGTTTTGCAATTTCATAATAATAATAAAAACTATTTATAGTTTTTACTTTTATAGAAGAAGTGTTAATTTCTTCTGAAAATTACAATAATATAAAAATGTAATATGAAGTAATATATTGACGTTTTCGTATTACATTAAATTTTCTCATTAAATTTATTGAAAAATGATTTTTAGTTATTAGTCTGAGCTTTCTGAAAACCCTTGATAGCAAAGGCAAATATTTTATTTTAAGTCTATGGACAAAGTATAAGAAAAGTAATCCATAAGAGACTTACAGGAGGCGTCTATAGAAGTTAGTCGCCTGATTTAGATACTGTTTTAGCTGCAACTTAAAGGTGTACATTGGACAGTTAAATGGACAGTAATGAAAGGACTTCGTGTTAAAGTTTAAGTATATTTTTTTTGTTATAAACATGTGTTGGCGTTTATGCACCTCACATTCAAGGAAAATATATACGGTTAAGTTGTTCCCTTTAAGACAAACGGGCGGGTTCTTTTTATTACAAATTCTATTATGACACATTATTAATTGTCTACTTCTTATTTTGTGTCTCTGGCTCTAGTTGAGTTCTATGATCGATCTATTGCGCTTTTTCTTAAACGCAGTCGTCCACGCTACAATACTGTATTTATCCGGCGCAACACGATTATTCTATGCCCCAATTCATGACCTCTTCTTTCAGGCTTTCCAAGTCAGGTCTCCCTCTTATCCAACTTTGCCACATCTGCCATACACTGTTGTTAAGTTGTTGCTTCTCTGCGCTAACACAGCAAAAGACATTTTGTTTTTCAACATCTTTAAACTGTATAAAAGAGCCGAAAAAAGTCAGCCGTATACAATCCAAAAAGAAAAATATGTAAAATCAATTTTGATTATTGTTGTTTTGCTTAAACTTTGATTTTTGTCTTTACTTTATTGTTTAGGCACTAATCTTTAGTTTATTTAAAATGTAAGTGAGAAGTTTCGTGAAGAGCTAAGTGAGCGGTAGCGAAATGGCCATCCAAACGAGCTTTTACCCTCAGTAGTCAATATCGGTGATTTTAATATTTCGGTCGGGATAATCAGCATGATATTTTAAAGTTTAAAGTTAAAGAGATATTTCTTTTTATTATATGGACGCCTTGAGGTCTTTTCCACAATTGTCTTTTCTTTTCGGAAGTTTGTACCGCTCTTTCCAATTTATTAACCTTAAACAACCAATTATCATTTTTCCTTTGCGCGAATGTTTGTGGACTCGAACTCATGAACTTCACGATCTTCTGTTTAGCAGCAAGCACACACTTCTACCAACATAGCCACCAGGGCTGCAAGCCTTGTCTTAGATAATTGTCGTTTTATTCTGTACACACACCAATGGTGGGAGTAACTTTACTCACCTCTGTTTTTAATATGAACACACGGACAACAACAATGTGGTCTTCAGATATGTAATGCTTGCCAGATCTTATTTTCGTAACAATACCAATGAATAACTAGCGAATCCGTGTCTTTTTGTTAGAAAATTTGCTACGAATGAAATTGATCAAACTCAAAATGATCGCAACTAGAACGGTCCTGTTATACAGCTTTGATCGCAACCTCAACGGTCCTGCTATACAGTTTTGTTTGAAATATCGCATAAATGTACAACTGTTAATTTAAAGCAAAATTGTTTGCGTCATCTTTAATTATTCGTTAATAATCCGTAGTGCCATGTGAGTTTCTGCGTTTTTGAATGGCCGGTTCAGCCTTCTATCCCTAAAACTTCAAATCTGATCTCTATTGATAAACTTGTAGGTAGGGACTGATTATTATCTTTTAATAATGTGTTGTAGTAATCCCATACCGAGTAACAAACGAATATTGATATTAAAACCCTTAAGAAATTCATCAAAGTTCCATTGTTGTGCCAATTAGACACAATAAAAGCTACAGTACACAAAAAATAGTAAATTAAAGTAATCAATAGTTGTGCCAAAAGGGATTTTTATAATTGTTTAATTTAATTATTCGAGCGATTTCGAAATTTAAATATTTTAAATGACCAGTACAAAAAACTAATGACAACAAATACAACAAGGCACAGTTGCAAGAGTAATGCATTAAGTTTAGCTTAAATTTTTGTTTAAAATTTGCAAGATTAGGTATGATCTAGCGAAGGAGGCATAACTTGACATTGATTCTTTTCATACATTATGTTACTACATCCAGCAAATTTGAAATCAACACTGTTTTTCCGATAAAAAAAAGGCCAACGTTAATCTGACACTCCTTCAGTTTTCAGATAAAGATAATCAAAGCAGAACCCACTTTGTGTAAATCTTCCTTAATGAAATACATTAGATTCATCAGATAAGTACTACTTCAGATTTATCATCTTTATCAAATAACTGTCTGTTATGCAAAACTTAAAAACTTCAAAAGGTTGCAGTTAATGCTACCAAATATGAAATAAGTACAATGAGCTAATCCCATTCTTATTTGGCCAGACTAAATGTTAATAGGGCTCAAGAAAAATTCGTCAACATATTTTAATTTCAAAAGTTTTATAGAAAAATATATTTTTTAAAGCTTACTCATTTTTCTTGAATTTCTATTTCTATTGCTGAATCAAATTGAAATAAGACCTTAAAATCCGTGGGTCGTCATATTTGAAAACCATCCCTAATCGATTCATAAATATAAACAGTGGCTGGTAGCTATTATATCATCTATGCGACACACAGTTGAAACAATGAGTATATTCCTATTTCCGAGAACCCTTAAGAAGGCTTTATGATCTCAGTGTCATTACGTTACGGTGTTAAATTAGATAATACTTTCTCCCTTATTCGTTGACATCAGCATTACAAAGATAAATGCTGAAACTCGGCGTCTACATGATACGTGTCGACTAAAGAGGCAAGTTAATTCAAAAGAGAAGATATTGTTTATCATCGTATTGCTCGAGCGATAAAAACACAAATATTTCAATTAAATCAATTGTTAAATATCTTAATATGAATGAATTAAATAATAGTGTCAATCTTAAAAAGAACAAATTATTTAGCAAAAAAAACCTGCAAAAACATCCTCTCTGTGTCTGAAGGTGATACGAGGAACTGGAGACAGTCAAATATAAGCCAAGTTCAAGAACTAGGCCCTAATGGAGTCTTAAACCTGAAAAATAAAGACGGCTTAAGCTTTCATTTCACATCAAATCCACCAGTCTGTCTAGAAAATCTAAAAATCTTTAATATAAAAAAAATTGAATGTAACGAATATATTTATTTTAATTCAATTTTAAGCAAACGTATTACAGAGCCCACAACAAACACATAACTACTTTTATCACCTACAAATGCATAAAAATAAAAGATAAAACGAAAAACTTTGAGGTAAATCTGTTAGGTGACACACTAACTTATATTTCATTTTGTTTCTTTTGTGCAGTTTATTCGTCTTCAAATATTTACTTAAATAAAAATTAAATAAATTAACCCATGAAGAGGACAACTTTTGAAATGAAAAAAAAAAGAAATGTCAGATTTCTACAAAAAGTATAATGCGAGAGTAAATTAATATGGTGCACTAAAAATTTAAAACTAAAGGAATTTTATGGTTCTAATCAAGCAGTAGGTTATGAAGTATTTGCAGAAGCAAACACTTCATTCAAAATAAAGCTGCATTATGAAACTGATTTGCAACACTCTTACTTCTCACAATGGGTTAAGAAGCGATTTAATAAGACTTAAAGCCGTCTATTGTCTACACTGCAGAACAGCACACGCTAACATTAACATGTGCTGTAAAAGCTTTAAAGTGAAAAGTGCAAAAAGAAACAACAACAAGAAAGAAAGAAAAACAAATTCGATATCATCCCCTGCTGTGATGATTTTGACCAATATTTGTAAAACAAGACTAAATACCTTTTGCATTCGACATAAATCTTGTACGGATGAGAACATGTTAAAGAAAACTTATTGCAGTGTAAAATAATTGCCATGAATATGCACAAAAAGACACTTGTATAGTTGTTTCCTAATGTTGATTACAAAAATAAAAAAGTATGACGGAAATTATCAAGAGAGAGTTAGACTTTTTTTCCAAATTCTTAACACTTCCTGTAAATGAAGCAATAAGATAAAAGTAAATAAACAATTGAAGCAAAATTCCGAGTCAATATTTGAGTAAAATAATATAAACTGAGATGACAAATTGAAGCTGGGAGTGTTTTTTATAAGTGTCCACTGATGTGTTTTCGAAGAGACAGTAAGAAACTGTCGAACATACTCAAATGACTTTAAAACCAATAAAAGGAATTTTCAGGTCAAAAATAATTTAAAATTTTTTTATTGCTGCTCCGTGGAGTCGATCTCAAAATAATCGGTCATTAGTTCTAATTAAAAATGTCAGGCTTTTCGAATACTTTCCTAAGAAACATTTCATTTTCCAAAATTTTGTTTTGTTAAGAAACTCAATTCGCTTCGACTTAGATATTTCAACTTGGATAATAAAAAATTTTAAAATCTTCGACTCCCCTAAATAGTTTTTGCTTTTAAGGTCATTTCAAAAATGTTAATTTAAAAATTCCATTATCTCAGAAAATACGCTATAAAAACCAAAATAACTTTTTATAGCAAAATGGTTACAAAATCCTTTAAGGCCTATTATTACAACAGCTAAATTGAGAAATAAAGTGGACTTTAACTATTCTTTGTTATTACAACTGACTTGTAAAATATAGGAGTAACGACGTAGTTTTAACGTTTTATTTGCTTGCAGCAAACTAAACTTACAAAAAAAAAAAAAATTAAAAATGATTTTTTTGTGCCTTGCTTTCCAGATAGTCCATTTTCATTTAAATTGGAAAATAAAATTAAAATTGATTTTACTCAAAATAGCTGACGTTAAACGCTACAATTACGAATATGTCTCCTTTAGCTTATCGGTCAGTTTTTTTTTACCTTCTTAAAGTTTACTCATAATAACAAAGAACCATTTATCAGTCCGATAACATCCTGACTTTAACTATTTGCTGATTATAATAATTTTGCAAAATCAAAATATCTTTTAAATATAAATGTGTATTTTCTGCAGATAAGGGAACCTGCATACAAGAAAGTTAGAAGACATAAAAGCCTTGACGTCTGCATTATGGATTTGACTTGCATTCAAAAATAACAACAAGCATCTCAGCTTGGAAGAGATATTTTTTTGGGGCATAGACGACAGCGAAGACCGCGTCTCCGTATCAGATTAAAAAGTGTTTCCGTAGTACAAGCGATCAACTTGTCTGCAAATTTTAAGAGAGCTAAGCCAAAAAGCTAAGAACGCTTTATGCAAAGTTTTTAAACAAGACCGATGTTTCAGGTCGCTATAACTCCTAAGCATTTTATGTGTGTTAAAAAATTGTGATAGTTAGGATTAAAAGAGTAATTTGCTAATCTCATAATGATTTCCTGAAATATAAGTTTAATTAGACTTGCATCTTTATTGTCACTGTGTGTCACCTCCACACATATTTTCTAATGATTTTCTTGTGAATGAATCGTAAATCACTTCACGTGCGTTCTGTTTCTTTATTCATTGGTACATAAACTTATTAAACAAAAAAATCCAACTAAATTTTGGAAAAAAGCAGATGGATTTTAGAATTTGAACCTGATAGTACTTAGTGTTACAATAATGAAGTCTTAATTTTAGCAGGTCAGTTTTTTTGTAATTATCCTTTCTGTTGTGATTTTGAAAGTTAATTTTTACAAAACCTTTTACAGAAAAAAACTATGACTGCATAAAAATTTGTGATGTAATCGGAGATTTAAAAAAAAAATTATCTCACAATATTCATTTAAAATTAGATTAGTTTATTTTGGCCCGTTTAATCCTTAAAAGAAAAATTCCATAACAAACAAAAATTTTAAATTTGTTCTCTAAGCACTATAATATCTTTCAGAAACACACCCTATAATAACTTCTTAGTAAAGTTTTGTTTTAACCTGGATTGCCGTTTATATCCTTTACCATAGATTTATTTGCTTTGTTTTAGATCCCCCATTATGGGTACTGACCGACAGGTTGGTTGAAATTCAAAATAAATTTGAAATCGAAAAAATAAAGACAATTTTAGCTGAAGTTTTTTATCGGTTTGTTTTCTTATGATATGGACAAATTTAAGTCGAAAAGACGACAAGAGAAAAGAATCCCAAATTAAATTAAAATTCCAGCTTTTTGTTGGAAAAAACCTGCTACTTTTACCAAGATGACCTATACTACCAAAAGTTAGAAACACGTTAAGTAAATGCCGACAGTTTATATTTTCAGTCTAGGAGATTCTTGACGATTAGACGTACAACAAATTAAAAAAAAGGGGAAACTAAACAAAACCTATGGATACCGAGGCCCATAAAACTTAAGAAATCTTCTCAATAAAATTAAATTTTGCCTTAAAAATCCCTAAATACGTATGCAAATGGCACAGTGTTAATTAGTGAAGACAAAAAAATGTTTTTTATGAAAAGAACGCAAGTTTTAACAGCAAAATTAAAAAACTCTAGACTTTTTACAAAAGTTAAGCGCCTTTAAATTAAAAATGCTTTAACTGTGTTTGTAAAATTGATTATATTTTTTCTGTTTTTATTTGTTTTCTAAAGGAAATTGTACTTTTTTATTTCATGGCTCATCAAAATAAACAGATTTTAAGCTCTGATTTTTCTGTCGTTTAAATTTTTTTCTTTAGATTTAAAACTAGACAAAGACAAGAAAATCGTGCTTGAAGGTAGACGAATAACAAAACCCAAAATACTTAAATTTTTTTTTTTGTTGCCAGACATTTTTAGTTTTATTTTTTTAACCAAATCATGTTAAACAAAAAAGGATGCTTTTCCTATTCAATCTCTTTTTTAGTTTTTTTTTTATCACTTTGAGCGCTGCCCTAAGGTGGCCTTAAAAATGTTAAGACTTTTTTGTAGCATTTTTTTTTATTTTGGTAGCCAAAAATATATGTAGCCATGCATAACCTAACAAGTTGGCAATATTCTACTTTCAACCATTCCACATTTAAATAACTAACGAACTTGAAAATTGCTACAACAGAAATAAAAAACAACAAAGCAAAATTATTATAACAGCAGTAATAAAAAAAGAACAGGAATACGAAACAAAACACTTTTGAAACCTAAAGCAATGAATTTTTAAGTGGCGCTTAGCAAAATGCTAAAAAAAACTATCATGTTCCTTTATTTTTATAGAGAGTTTTTAAAACTGTTTTTATTTTTTATCTTTTATACTTTATTTCTTAGTAAATATTAAAACAAATTTAAAACTACGAATATAAGCCACATATGAGGAGAAATTTACTTAATTGCTTTACATAACTTATAAACCTTCACAAGCAACTCAATGTGTTATTTTACACTTTAAAAACGAAGAATGTCTACCAAAGAAATCTTAAAGCATCACAAATTACGTTAATTTAATTATGATAAGTTTCTTTGCAAAAACCTTAGTAAGAAAAACGACATCTTAAGTCCTTACATTCTTTTTATATTTTAAAGTTAAAAGGTATCAGACACAATTAACATAAAAAAATAGATTCACAAATTTAAAATTTTCGCTTATGTCCTAAACTACAACTGATTTTTAGTATTACATTATGGTTCTTGTGTTCATTGATTTCTCTGTCCACTTCCCATTTGATCAATTAAATTTTTAAACATAAAAGTCACATTAGCAGTGCTGTGTGCTTTCGCATAGGCGTATGGCTAAACGTGCTACCTTATCTGCATAGGTGATATAGATATTAAAAAATCAGAAGCTCACGATGTTCTTGACGTCACGATTCAATGGGATGTTCGGTGTAAGAAATACTTCAGTCTATCTGATCTCCTTAATATCTATATTAAATTTTTTAGACCGACAAATCCCTTGTATAGGCCGGTACTCCAAAGTCTATTTTGTGGAGAGCGAAGAAGCTCATCGGTGACAGTAGGGTATTCAGCTCTATTGATTCACTGAAGCATCAAAGCAATTTGCGCTTATCGTTACTACAACGGAACATGCTCGTATGAAAGCAGGAAATTTGCTTCTGAAAATCTTAATTTTGTACTCGCAACACGCTTTTCATTAAGAGCAGACGCATTACAGAAAAAATTCGTTTTTTAGTCGAACGGTTAATATGTAGAATAAGCTTCCTGCGAAGGTCTTTCTCGTCACTTTAGTGTGCAAAGATTCAAATAAAATGCCCAAAAGCGCGTTTCCCTCTATCCGCCTTCCCATAACCTGATGTCTTCCCCTAAGTGCTGGTCCATATTAAAAAAAAAAAAATTAAAAAGTGTGGCAAATGGATACCTGAAAAATTGACTCAAGCAATCAACGAAATGCTCACTAAAACCAGATTTTCTACCAATAATGAATTTCAATGATTTAAAAAGTTTCATATCCGAAGGTTGAAAACGTAACCCTATTGTTTTAGCTACAAAATTTGTCCTACCGCCTATAGGCCGTATTTCTTTCAATACCAGGTATATCACTAAAGCCGCTGCAACAACAAAAACTATAAATTAAAGGGTTTCATGATGTTAAAAAAAAATTATTTTTTGAACTCTGATGGGCAGACACGTCAAGTTTGCACTGTGTGTTTAAATCAAGCAAAATATTTAAAACTAAATTAGAGAGTATCCCAAAAGTGGCGAGATTTTCTAGCCTTGTTTTTGACCGTAATAAGCAGACAGTTTAAGTATTTTATTGTCCGCTATAAAAAGAAGCACCAAAAAATTAAAAATAAAATTAAAATATAAAGAGTTTTTTTACTGTGACGTGATTTTAGCGATTATGTGTATATCTTTTATAAAATTATATGCAGGCATCTTAAAAATTTTAAAGTGGCTTTGTAAAAATGACATTGTACAGAAAGGACCCTTCGCGTCTAAGTCAAGCTCGCATTTGGCGAATTTATTTTAATAACATTTGGAATATTAACATCCTGTAACGTGAACTAATATTTATAAAACAATTATTTCCAAAAACACTTTTAAATTTGGAAATATTTGTTAGTTTTTTTTTAAATGAACTTTAAATTAGACAATCGAAAATTGAACACACAAATGAGATATACATGAACATATCTATTTACGGTTTTATTTATAAATAACAAAATCTGTGCAAAATGTTAGAAATGAATTCAATAAATTTAAACAACTGCCTAGAGTAACTTTGAAAACAAAAAAATAAAAAAAAAATAAAATAAAACAATAATAATAATAATAATAATTGATTGAAAAAAACTAAAATAGGTCAAAATTGTTAATCAAATTACATGCTCACAGTTTCCCTCTAGTGATTCATATAAAATATTAATTTGAATGCTGAGATAGAAGGCTCCTGGCAATTTATTCAAGTGTTAATTTTGCATTTAAAAACTTGTTTGGCATTTTATATTAAATAAACTTCTCGTGACAAAGACGATTGTCACCCTGTAAACTTTAACAAAAAATATTCCTTGAGTTTTATTACTTGCTTTTGACCAATTTTTTAGGAAAATAAAAATAAACTAAACGCATTGCGTGACAGACACATCAGACAAAAACCTATTCAACACTCGTTTATTTTAAGCTAAGAAAAATGGAATAGTACCTTGAAAACATACATGCAACCAACACATGCACATATATGCAAAACAATGTATGTACATTTAATAAACAGTAGTGTTTTATGGTAAGAAAGCTATTAACCGCTATCTCTTTAGCCATATCGTTCAGCTTCAACAACGACAAAATTATCATATAAATAATGATAAAAGCGACCAAAACAACAACAAAAAATAATTCATAATCGCAACATTAAAATAATTGCAGGCCTTATTTTAAGCAAATATGGAAAAAGCCCTTCACGTTATAACACTTCATTTTTATTTGTTCTCTTTTTCTTACAGTCTAAATTGCACAAGCTTCAATCCCTCAACTTATCTAATTCATCGGTTGGCAAACTACGGCCCGCAGGCCAAATCTGACCCGTTGTAGAATTTTATGCGGCCCGCAAACAAATTTTTAATAAAAAATAAATCAATCCCAGAAAGCACTGTAAGTTTTCAATATTAAATTGTTGCCAGGTTTAACAAACACATGAAAATAAGGTAACGAGTATTCTATTGATTGTATAATACTAATGCCTTTTTATACCCCTGAAAACAGGGTTCATCAAAGCTTGTCATTCCGTTTGTAATTTCTACAATATCCATTCACGACCCCATAAAGTGTATATATTCTGAGTCTTTGTGCCTAACGATGTCTGTCTGTCCGTCTGCGTTCGGGTTGAAATCAACTTTGCCATATAGGTATCATTTAAAAGCTTTTGAGTAAATCTTTCAGTAAATGCTAAAATTTTTTATGTACATTTTTTTTTTAATTTTTTTTTCTATCACCCCAATATTTGTTTTTCTGATTGAAGTTGCTTCACTTAACTAGATCAGGCATAGCCGAATATATAGCTCATACTTGTTTTGCAATTACTTTTAATGAATTTTATATTAAAATAATAATAATTAATTGTGGAAAAAGCGTTTTAAGTCTATCTAAATACAGATGTTATATTCCGGCCCGACAAATATTTGTAAAAGTTTCTTTGGCCCTCCCAAATAAAAAGTTTTTCGACCGCTGATCTAAACTTACATAGTGTAGTACTTTTATTTAAAGGCCTGTTGCTGTTCGGCCTTTCAAAATTTTAAACAACAAATTTTGAGTAAAAAAGTAGCTTTTTGAATTTAGTGGCAAGCAGGAAGATTAATGGAGAAAAACCAAACCAAAAAATATATATTTATTTAACGAATTGGAAATCTCTATTTAGTCACCAGTCAGATCTACTTTATATATTGCAATATAAACAATGAAAATTTTTGTCAGTATGAGTTCCAAAATTAAAATAATTATATTTTGTTCAACGATATCACCGAAACGAAACTTGAAAAGATATGATAAGATCCCATGTTTGATTTGATACCATGAAAAACTAATAGTGAAATCATAGATCTGAGTGCTGTTTTTTAAGTGTTTTGTATAACGATGTTTTAAAATCAAGGAAATTCCTATCTAAAACTTATGCAAGAATCGAAACACTGATAAACAAATATGCATATTTTTTACTATAAAGAGCCAATGTCTTAATATATTTCAAATCTAAATTAAAAATCTTAATTTCAATTCAGTGTCTAAGTATAAAAGACCTTTATAAATACGTTTCACACTATTCTCAAGCTGAAATTAAGGTAAATCTTTCTTGAAAAAAACTCATAAAATCATCAGGAAACATCCGCCCATTTAACTTTAATGCTTAAGAAGTTCCAAAGAAATTATCGAAGAATGTTCCAAATAAAATAAATTAATTTTTAATTTCTATTATTTAATTACTACACTTTGCTAAATCAATATTTCTAAAGGTACCTCTTAATTTTGCTCACAAGTGCCTTCTTCCTTATAGTAGGTGTTTTAGGTAGTTTTATGTAGAAACTACTTAAGAAATGCATTGATTTTCTCAGAGATCGATTAACAATAAGAAAATATATTTTAAAGAGCGTTACGTCAATTTAAATAACTTTCGAAACCAAGCTAATGAAAGGCACTGCAGGATATAGTCATAAAATATTGAATTGTTATGCAAGATTAAAAAAATAACAAGATTTTATTTTATATTCAGATTTGCATATAAAACTTATTTTTAAATAGTATTTTTAACAGTTCTCAACAGTATAGTTTTTAATTGCATAAAAAATGGGCTTTTTTACATGTTTTCATTATTGCTTTTACTTTTCTCTTTTCAGTCTTTTCACACACACACCACACTTTTTAGTGATGAGAGTAAGGACTTTATTTAGCTCTGCCTTAAATCTGAACACGAACAAAAACAATAAAATTAGCTTTTGTTATTAGAGATGTTGCAGGCAAATTGATGTCATTGGTTTCGTAAGCCAGATCATCAGCACAATTTTTAAAAAATCAAAATTATTTGATCAAATTTAACAATTGCATTTTAGCTATTGATTAATATTTCTTTGTCAATATTTGTTTATAAAAATTGAAGAACATTTTTTCATTTATCATATTTGACGAAAATAAATTTAAAACATTCTGTAGAGGTAATCAACGTTTTATTGAAGAAGAGCTAAAAAATTGGCCAATTAATTTAAGCTCAAGAAAACACTCAGAGAGAAATGTATACTCGACCTCAATTTTCTCTAAAACAGTAAAAACATATTTACTCTCATGCAATGTATTGTGATAATTAAAGCGAGTATGATAATTTCTGTTTATATTGTTGTTGTGATAAACTTGATAAACAAACAAAAAAAATTAATAAAATTTTTGTTTTGTTTTGTTTTAGCAAAAAATAAAAAAAATGCATCAAGAATTTTTAATTAGAGAATTTACATTAAACCTAAAAAGAGAGAAGTTCTCAATGTTGGTTTCACCCTTCTGCTACTAAAATGTATTTATTCATTTTTGCCAGCAATGTTGCATGTTGCTAAAAGTAAAATGCATTAACATACATTATTTTAATTGTATACTTTGCCACAAAAATTAAAGAAGCAAAAATAAACAATATAACTTTGTTTTTCTTATTAATATTTTAAAAATTATATGCAGAAGTATATGTATGTACGTTTATACCTTTGTAGGTGCGCTTGTGTGTTGTGTAAATTAATGCTGCATGTGAATATGATTGTTCGCCTGAACGTATGTAATTGATAAATGTAATCCCCAGAATTATTATGTATTCAGTTAATGTTACATACACAAACATTTTTATCACTCAAACACCATGAATGAATGACTCTTTGACAAATGGCCTTGTAAACTATTTAATGCTTAAGGACGCGAAGACACATTTCTTTGTTCTTTTATTCATTTTTATTTTATTGTTTCACAAGACCAGAGGTGACTTAAGTCACTTCGGCATTAATTCAGCTTTAGACAAATTATATAACATGAAACAAGTTACTTACGTTGCAAGGCCTTAATTCTTTTCAGTTTGAAAACTGTTGAGGAAACTTGTTACAACAAGTTGTCGGTTACAAAATTTGTATTAATCTTCATGAATAATACAGCGAAGTGTTGCTTAAAGCGAAGATTGAAATCAATCAATGAAGTGAATATTTGTTCCTTTTAAACGACGTTTTTATTGTGTGTATGTAATAATGTATACTGAGGATCAGAGCAGGCCCTTGTGGAGCTAGCCACTAGTAAACAAGCTGATCAAGAAGAAGCATCGCTAACGTAGGTCCTTGATTGTTGTTATTACAGTGAAGTTATTACAATTTTCCAGTGGCAAGGATTCTTTTTCGCTTTGCCATTTGAGCCATAAAAAATTAAAAGACAATACTTATTTATACGCTGCTCGATTTCTGAATGAGTCAACGCTAATTTCGTGTTTGGAATGGTTACGTTATAGAACTTTAAGCATTAAAAACTATAAAGTGAAAGCTAATATGGACAAACCTGCCATCTCTGCTTCATTTTTGTTTTCAAGACTACGTAACGTCTTGATCAAACGTATATAATTTTTGAGGATGTCTGCTTTCTAGAACGTAAAATTAAAGTTATGGCAGAGAATTGACAAGTAGAAATACTAATCATAGTACCAGCAGCGAAATATCTTTATAGCGGATCGTATTCGTGTTAAATTATATTTTTACAGCCAGCTCATAAACAACAGCACTTTGAAATGATAAACAATTTCTTGCGAATACATATGATAAGGCTAACCTACTAGCTGTAGCAACTTATTAAAACTTTTTTAAAAGCATTCAACTACTGACAGTGCTTTACAGAATATCAGTTACTTTTCTAGATATACTATTTAGAGCAGATCTTAATTTTGATATTTCATAATCAGTCTTAAAGTAGTATTCTGGTACAAACACATCCAATAACCATCCTTAAAATGAGCAAGGTGGTATAAAATTAAGTGTAAACGATAATGAAAATGGTTTCGATCCTTCAAGAATTAATATAAATATAGATTTATAGCATATTTTGATATTCTATAAAAAATTAATTTAATTTTTATAAACTCGTTAAAGAAAAATTAGTTGCTTTTTTAACTCAAAAAGAATTATCACCGATTCTATTTATTAGCACTGACGTTATTTAGTTTAAAAAAATATATTTACAAAACCAACTTAAATTACAATTTTAAAGAAGAAAACCCAAAACAAATAGTGCTGAATTAGACACCGTCTTTTTTTTTGCGACACGCTTGAATAAATTCACGTACCCAATTCGGCCAATTATTTCATTTCTCTTCTGCTATCTAATCTTATAAAAACAATTCAAATTGTTTACTAAAACCAAATTAAAATAACTCCGAAAAAAGAAATTTCGTAACAGCCAAAGAAAGTTTTGTTGTAACACAACCAAAGCAAATTATTAGCAGGTGGCTGCGATGCTTTTAAAAACAAATTCCCATATACTAAATTTAGTTCAGTTGTCAAACAGTTGCAATAGAAAGGTAAGAAATTTGACAACTGCATATTAAACAAGTAAGAGTGCTATATACGGCTATATCCATCTCCATATATGTATTACCACCTGTACCATACTGCAGATTTCCCAATGAATAGTTTAAATAAAAATTGACATGAAAATTTCTTTCCTTCCTTCTATAAATTTTGTCTGTTCAAGAAAAAATTTATTTTTTCGAAAGTTTTAAGTTTTTCTTAGGTTGCTTTCCCAACTTTGTAAATTTAAAGATTACTGCATCAATTCTTGGAATAATTCGGTAGTAAATACTTAGTAAGCTTTTAGCAAATTGCTTTGACAAAGTTGATTTCAACACGATCGCGGACGGACAGACGGGCATCGCTCAATCACTTTGCTATGCATAAGGACTTAGAATATATATACTTAATGAGGTCGGAAATTATATATTGTAGAAGTTAAAAACGGAATGACAAACTTAAATGGACGGGTATAAATATTTGGTGAAGGTTACACATATATGGCGGTTATAGACCTCTTACTTGTTTTTATACCCTTCACCAAAGGTGGAAAAAGGATATAACTAAGTCTGTCATTTCCTTTGTAATTTCTACAATATCCATTTCCGACTCCATAAAGCATGTATATTTTTTGTACCGTTATGCATAGTGAAGCCGATTGACCAATGTTCAGCTGTCTCTCTGTCCGTCCTTGTTAGTGCTGAAGTAAACTTTGCCAAGACATTAGATAAGTGAGAGAAAATTTAAATACTCTAATTGATCGGACATAGTTTCGAAAAATAAGCTATTTAAAATCATAAAGATTGGCCCATGTCCATCGAGATAGCGGGCAAAACACCACGCCTGCCTCTAGTTTTTTTCATATCGGGCGTTAGAGAATTAAAAAATAAGAAAAAAAAACATCAAGTGAAAAAGCTGGAAACTGGTGCTCGCTCAATTTTTCCGAGTTACTTTTTATAAACAGTACGATCGTGCGCCACATTTTTTTAAATGTCAATATGGGTATTATTTAAAAGCTTTTGAAGAGGTCTTTCAGGAAATCTTAAAATGCCGGTGACATTTTAATGTAAAAATTTATATATTTCTTAATTTTTTTTCTTATTTTTAATTCTCTGTTATCCCAAAACTTGTTTTTTTTTTTTTTAATTAGAATTCAATAAACTAAATTTACATTCTTGGTGAAGGGAACATAAGATTCGGGATAGCCAATTATAACACTCTTTTTCTAATTTTTAGTTTAATTTTATAAATAGGAACTCCCACAGCGAAACCTTTATATTACATTTTAAGGTCTTTGGCAAATTAAATTAAGTTAGATGCCATTGAAAAATGATATTTAATATGTAATTTTAAGATTAAAAAGTAAGATTCCTTAAACATAAATTTGCTAATTGTAGTAAGATAAAAAGCGAATAACATTTTATCAGGGATTTTAATAAATCCCATCTAAAGAAGTGCCACATACGAGTATGTATGGGAAAACAATTTGGTTCAAGCAAATAATAAAGAAATGTGACATATTTGTACATGCCACAATTAGTTGAACATAAAATCAAAAAAGTGTGTTTATAATTGTGAAGAGCACGTTCGCCAAATCCTTATA
Organism: Cistogaster globosa; assembly: GCA_937654795.1. NCBI lineage: Eukaryota > Metazoa > Arthropoda > Insecta > Diptera > Tachinidae > Cistogaster > Cistogaster globosa. The sequence goes on along the minus strand of OW569405.1, from coordinate 61,297,842 downwards.
TGTGTTAGGTGAACAAATATTTCTTTGAAACTCTTATCTCACACTTAAAAAATGTATAAAGGCAACATTTTATAAATTACATCATGACCAGCACGTAACGCTTGAAAATCTAAATACTACCGCCATTTAAGTATAAAAAATTTAAACAATATTTATGGTGATAGATCTCTTAAAGTTTATGTGACTTTTCTCTTTTTGCCAGGCTCGACAGCAATTAATTATCAAACTAATTATTTAAGTGTTAAAAATCTTTTCATTGTGAATATCCATCGTCCATAAACATTTCGCTCCTTTTTTGTGTAACAGTGTATCTGAAATGCAGTCAATGCAAACGAAAAACAAAAAATATATTTTATCATTTGTAGAATCATCGTTGTCATTGTTGTCATCAGGAACCACAATCATTTTCATGATTCGAATGACCAAAATATCATCATCATACTTAGAAGTTGTAACATCAGCAGCAGCATAGTCATCATCATTGAGGCAATAATAGTTTTAGGAGAATCACCGTTAAACAACATTTTTAAACTGAAAGTAATATTAGCAACAACAACAACTAAAACTAGTGTACCTATACTCAGCAAACAAAACAAACAAAAAATATCAACAATACAATCAATACTACATTGATCAACTTCAACAAAAATGTCGTCGAGTGCATCATGTCCGATGTTGCGATAACGACAATAAATAATCTTTTTCTTTCAATGCTTTTTCGATGAATGAATGTAAGAATGATTTACGATGTTTTAAAAGCGACTAAAACAAAAAAGTAAAACTGAAAACAAAAAATAGAAACAGACCAACAACAATTTTTGCCTTTAATAATTTATTGAAAAATGAAGCGTTAGTTGCTGTTGCAGCAGGAACCACAAAAGCAAGAATACTTTTTTTCATACCAATAATAATAAAAATATAAATAAATATAAAACATACACGACTTACAGCCAGCATATTAAAATAACAAGTGACAAAAAACATTTCATCATTCGTATATTAAATCACACTCAAACTTTTTTGCTACATTTGTGAGCGAACGTGTTTACTCAGTACGTGTAACCCAATAAACAATTTACAAAACTTATATTAAATTTGACACACAAAATTTAGTCGTAACATTAAAAGCATCAAATATTCCCTAGCAGCTTTTACTATGAAATCGTAAATGCCAATTTTTTAAAGGAAGAAAATCCAGGGGATTTTAAAGTTAGTTATTTGTCTCATACGGTCATTTAGTTGGTTTCCAAGCCGGCAGCTTTATTTTACAAATTAAACTTTACAAATGTATAGAAAATTGCAGCTGTAATTTTATGAGCAAATAATCTTGTCCGTGGAGAAACCACTAGCTGTAATTAGAGCCCTTCAAATACTTGAAACATTCTCGTAGTATCAACTTCTATTTTTTGAATCATCATCATCAAAATCAATCTGTTTTCTTTTGAAATTAAGAGACATTTGTATTTAAAACTGATTATTTACCTGCCCTAGACTAGTTTTCAATCCGTATTTCGTTGTATGATTGTAAGAAGTTTCTCTTACTGTTAAGATCCCTTACATAATGGGGCTTCTCAAGTATTACAGTATGTGGTAACATTTTAATAACTTAGCTCTGCATCATTTTGATAACAAAACTGTTAAATAAAAAATACTTTGCTTTTAATCACACGCAGATCGCTGTTAAAATCTTTGCTTAATACTGTTATACCGTTCGCAACCGTGATTTCTATTTTTTAAGGGAATTAGAGCGTGTAGATTATTTTAATACGAAAGTATCTGGCAATCTACTCTTGTAGATTTTTTTATACTTGTATTCTACACAACTTAGAAACGGACTGTGAATAGTAAACTTTAAACAGCGATTTTTTTACTTTTCTTACTTTTACTTTTGTTGTTGGTGTTTCATGCAAAATCGGCACCCCTACTACCTAAAGGTTTAAAATTTTAAACTAAAAGCTTTAAGGCCCAACTATAATGTGCATATACTAGCTTATGCCAACTTATACAACTGTGCAAGTACATGTAAATCAAATGTGGTAAACTATAATGTACTTGAGGGAACTTTTCGCCAAGTTTCGTCAAATGTCATTTGCTTAAGCAATGTACGAAACTGATCGCACATTCCGTATAGAAACAGCTGATTGCGCTTGCTGTATACAAACATAAATTGATAAAAAAAAAATTGCAATGGAGAGCGACAGTGAAAAAGATTTTTTTTTTTTAATTAAATAGAAAATGTAGAAAAAAATGTTTATATGAGAAAAAGGACTCGTTTTATTATAACAATTCGCTATAAAATTTATTTTTTAATTGCTTTCGAATTAAATAATGTACACCGTTGCATCTTTTGGTACTTTTGGCTGAAACTACATAGAGAAAAAAATACACATGCCATTTTTTATCAAATTTTATTGAAAACTAGTAAAAAAATGTACACTTATTTAGATCAATGTTGTTAAATATAAATTATGTATTCTTTCGATGCCTTTTTCTTTGCAAATTTTATTTATTTAAAAAAATATATTTTTTGGAAAAGTGCGATTTAAACATAAATGTGCAACTGTGGGAAATTAGTTTTTAAATTTATGTAAGTACATTGTAGCCACATAAAACTCTTTAAAGAATTACCTAAGCATTTGACAGGATTTTCGTTGGGTTTTTGACATAAGCTCAAGCTAGCTTATGCACATTATAGTTGGGCCTTTAGTTCGACTACACGTCTTGATCATTCAAACGAATTTTTATAACCTAAAAAACTTGAACTTCTGGTGCTTCTTATTAACAGAATATTTCATAGGTTCTTTCATTTTAAGGACTATCCCAGTAAAAAAAGTGAGGACAAAAAGTGTAATGAAAACACCGCATCTACTACCAACAAAGTGTCGAAAATTTGGGTAAAAAACTTATGAATTTTACATAAGCATGTCATTAAATGCTACTTTTTATCCGCTTTTTAAATACTGAAAAAACCTTAGTTTTATTCAAATATGTTGTCGTTATGCAAGGAAAAATGTAAATCTACAAAATGTATATTTGCTTTTTTGGATGTAAATAAGATGCCCTTCTCTAAGAATGACATCCATTATTTTTTACTGGGCTTAATTAACTTTTAAAATCAAACTTTCTGAAAAAAAAAATAAATTCCACAAGCCATAAAAATTAAAAAAAAATATTTTGCAGGTTTGTTTACACGAAAGTTTCAAACAGAAGATAATTTTAATTACTCAACAAAAACGCACATTTCCCTATAACTTGCAGGTGGTAAAAATCTCTAGAAAATTAATTTAGTTATTAGAATCCGCAATAAATTTCTATGAAAAATAGTTTTATAACATTTTTACTTTGAATGCTTTGTACTTCCATTATTTGCATTTCTTTTAAAGTATATTTATAGGATAATACTCACAAGTCTCTGCATTCAGTCGATACATTTTTAAAAAGCACTTCGTCGTTCATTAGATGTAGTAAACAACTAATTATAAATTATATTATGAAAACTTATGCTGAAGCATGACTTATAATAAAACAGGTTAAGACACATTGGCGTATGAAACATTGTAGAAAATTTTGCTTGTTTTGTTTACTGGGTAACGTGACAGAAATAAACGTCTGAAGACGGGTATGTTAAAAAAAAAACATAAATGAAATAGTACATCATATAGATTTAAGCTTAATCATAACCAAAACTCATTGATTTAATAAAAATGGTCATCGGTCACAAAAACTCTATTGAAATGGCAAAAGCAAATGAACGAATGGAAAAAATGATCATGAAACAAATAAAAGTTGCCTAAATTGGTAGAAAAGAGGACGCCATAAAGATAGCAACTACAAATACAACATTAAACAGCAGACGACAACAAGAGGTGGAAAAAACAGAGAACTTTATTTTATTTGTCGTTATGCATTTGAAAAATGTCAATGTAAATTCCCATCACATGCTACAAAGCAATGAGACGTGATTCCCTCCTTTTTTATTTAAACTCCACAATGCGAATGCTTATATGAGATTTTCTTTTTTTTTAATTTTTTGCTTAATGCCAAGCAATCGTGTGATATAAATCGATCGTATTCTCACTCTCATAGTTGGCATTTGTTTTAGAACATCCACCACTACCAGCTCCAATAGCTTCATTCCTGCAAACAACGTCAGTTACAAGTGTTTCACGTTATTCTCCACACACACACACGAAATTTCTTTTAATGCAACAGGAAACAGATCAACAGCACACTCTGACTTTTAAGTATATTTTGTTGTCCATTGATGTCCACTCTCAACAAACAGTCAGTCAGTTAATTGTACATACCAAACCAAAATACACATACACACGATTGCAGATACACAGGATCCTTTTGACTTTACATTTATGCTTTCAACGTTTTTACTTCAACTGCTTCAAAGTTCATTCTCTTAAGAAACTATTTGTTATTCAATTCGTGTGCCTGTCAAAATATGCATGATGGAATTATGACAGATCATCATTATAGTGATGATATATGAGTAAAAATACTACTGCAAAAAACAAACAAATCAAATCGCAACAGAGGAAGCAAAAAAGACAGTTGCAATAAGAAATTTAAAAGACAGTGACGACAATACTCTTGTCATCGTCATTTTTATGATGAGCAGTTGACAAAGAAGTTGGAAAAATATTTAATGATATGGTCACCACATTACCTGTGCTGATAGCTGTGTATTAAATATTTATTCACTTATTCATTCCGTAAAGGGTGGCAGGAAAGTCGCAGCACTTGTGTTTCTCCTCAACTGCAACATACCGATGCATTATCATTTATTTAATACCGTGCGAGAAACTTAACTCTTTAGAAGATTGCATTTGTATTCGAAAGTATTGCTACATAAAGTCACATCTGACATATTAAATTCTAACATATTTAATTGAATTAATGTTCAATTCTGTTTTTGAGTGCAACAGATGCATTATGCATTTTTATAGAAGATGTATGGAAAGCATATTTGAAAAAAGCACTTCTTTTACATGTAATTTATGGAGAAAAAAGAAAATTAAGCCGATAAAAACTTAGGAGCGTGGACCACATAAATGAGAAGTCTTTAGTAATGGGCTACTTTGTAACATGATTATATTTATGCTTTTTTAAGACGAATTTAAAGATAAGAGTTTGAAGATCCTAAAATTTAGTTAACAAATTTTTTAACATTTCCTTAAAGTTTTGCTTATAAAATAGACAGAAGCAGATAGAAGCACAAGAATTTCAATACATATATTCTTTGCTGGAAAGAACTTAACGTAATATAATTTTACAAAATTAAATAAAAGTTTGGCGATATTCATGAAAGGCTTAAATTCACCGCCTTTTGTGGAGTAAATTCTTAATAAGTAAACAAAAACGCATTTTCATTTGAATATTAACGAAGTTAAATTAAAAGATCAGAAACATTTCTATTTAAAATCTTTTTTATTTGCCAAAGTCATGTATTTTCCAGAGAATCCATATAAATTCTTCAATACGTCGTTCGAGCTTTCAGCTGAAGACATTGTTTGATTTAATTTTATTTAATTTTTTTCCCCGTTTTTGATCAGAAACTGGCGCTTGTCATTTCGACATGACAACAGAGTTCATTCTGATTAAGCCGGGGTGATACGAAATTTGGTTTGCCAAAACGATACGATACAGCTTATTAGATGTTTTCCTATGATGTATGCTCTTGTATTGGCAAGGAAAACATTGATTTAAATTATGCGATTCAACAAAATGAATTTGGTAAAATCGTTCATAGAGGAAGGATATTCAGCGATTTTTATGCGAAATCGGAGCCATTAAGGCCATTTATCCAGAGTGATATTTTAAACACAAGTAACTCTAAGTTACGTACTTTATGAGTCTAAGTGTCTTTTCAAACGAATGCATTAAACTTTTATTCTGTATTAGAGTAATCAAAGATTCCAGTTTTAAAAATCACTTTACTTCGCAAGATTGAAACAAGCTTAATGATGAAACTCCTGTAACTTCAGAACGTTACTCTTATATACCTTAATGAAAATATATTCTTGCAAGTGAAAATAAATATTAAAATATTAAATACCAAAATTGAGAATAGAACAGTATCTGAGTAGTTGCACAAGATAAAAAATAATAAATTCTTGATTTTACATATTTGTTGCGTATTTTGTATAATGTTCAAGAACTTTTATCAGATATCAGTCCACATCATGAGCCGACTGATACCAAACAAACTCGTCCGACTTTTAGCAGATTTTCGGCCGAATATAGTCGCGCACAGTTATGGTTAACAAAAGCCATAAGACTACTGACTCTTTGCTAGAAATTCAACATATCTTTACATACAATAAGACTATAACGGGATCATTCCTGTAAATGAATATAATACATACAAAATAACTATTTTTGGAATTTCTGTCTTTTTGAGTTCGCATCACTTAAAAACTGCTTGATGAATTCGAATAGAATTTTTTGAAGAGGTCCCTAAGAATTCAATTATAGAATACTTTTTATTTCATAAGAATACATCATTTCCTAGAGAAAATAGAGATACAAATGTGAAAGCACCCAATTTTTCTGGCATAATAGCACTAAAACAGTTGTCAGCACATTTTATTTTTATAAATGAAAAATTTTTAACACTATCTACAGAACTCTGCAGTAAGTATTTAAAAATATAGTTTTCTAAATTTTAGTTTTAAGAATATAATAAATAACAAGCAGACGAATTCGTGGGCACTGCTAGTAACTAGTAAAGAAAAATAGTTTCTTAAGAGAGTACCACAAGCTACATATAATGCGCTGTAAACTTCCTTTGTATGGCGTAAGCTTCATGCGAAAAAGGATAACTTAGTTAATTTATTAGTACTTTTTTAGTATAATAAAAATCACGGTAAAGATTTGCTACATTTCAGACCAATGATTCTTCGAGCAACAAATTAACAAACAAAATTTTAGGAAAAAAAATCAATAAAAAAACAAGTAAGAGTGCTATATCTTATATACCCTTCACCATATATGCAAATGAAAAAGACAAATATTGGAGTAAACAAAATTTTACATAAAAAATAGGTTCAGCATTTTTAAACAGTTTTAGCATTTCCTTAAAAATCTCTCCAAAAGCTTAAACTTATATCCATATTGATATTTTAAAAATTTGAAAAGTTCAGAGGCCCTTAACTCGGGTAATATGGCCGAGCGCCAATTTTTTTCACATGATGAATTTTTCTAATTTTTACTTTTTTCTTTCAAATGATATAGAAAAATTAGAGGTAAGCGTAGTGTTTTGCACGCTGCGTCGATGGACGTGGTCCGATTTTGCTGATTTCCAACAGCTGATCCAGTGCCTCGGTAAACTTGATTTAAAACTAACACGGACGGACAGACGTGAATCGCTAAATCAACTTCGCTATGCGTAAAAAATCAGCATATATGTACTTTGTGGCGTCGAAAATGGATATTGTAGAAATTACAAACGGAATGACAAACTAAGATATATACCCTTATTTTACTTTTTGTGGTGTAGGGTATAAAAACCAAAAAAAAAATTACAGGTTGCTAGTAGTACACTACTTGGCATTTGTTATTATAATCAACTAAAATAAGCTAATAAGAATGATCATTTTAGATTTGAGCTTTGAAATCGAATAACTTTCCACAAAAATCTTTCTTTTACAAAAATTTAAAAGACATTGACAATAATTGTTGGTTGAATCTATAAAAGCAAGGTCAATATTTTTCAAAGAATAATCTCAACAGAATTTGCCTATTATTTTTCAACTTGATAATGTATCTGTTTATGTGCACGCGTAACTGCTTCTGAGTTAAAAGCGATGTTAGTTGCCCAGACCTTTGTGGACCTGAAATAAGGACTTTCGAGGTCTGAACAATGGCGAAACTACTGGTACCACGGAAGCCGGTAGCCTTCAAGTAATATTCTCTCTGTACTAATTTTTGGTGAGGACCTTCGAAAAAAAGCATGTTGGCTGTAGTTTAAACCTAAATCTTGGGGAGGACGATTGAGTCCAATGTTCTATTATATTACATTAAAATGACGTCAAAGATGTGTTAGTAGCTTAGAAAGTCATTACCTAGAAGTAAGTGACGGTCTTACAAGGCATAAGCATAAGAGTTATAGCAAGGGCGATGTTATACATATCGAGGCCACTGATGGTCGCATTGTAATTTTCTTATGGTAGGACCCCCATAAGGTTGGGGACAACACAGCCAGAAACTGGCTTAAACTTTTTCTTTATTTTTATATTCGCCTTTTCAATAAGTAAAAAATTTTTTTCCAAAAATATTTCAAATTCTTCGAAAAATCACCGACCACTTTTTAAGAAGTATGGAACAAAGATTTCAAAAGTCCAGAGCGTATAATGACGTATAATAAACAGTGACTTTATATGAATGAAGCGTAGTCTCAATATTCTCGCACGAACTTTCACTTTAAGCCAAAAACGAGCTTTATATTTTAAAAAATATTGTGAGTTAAATTTCAACATATTTTTAGTCCAGTAAAATCTAGCGCAAGCAATAGATTTACGAGATGAATCACATAACTTGGTGGGCTGAGATTTTTACGTAAACTATTTCTTCAAATGGATGGATACAGCTCGTATATTCCAAATCGGATCAATACTACGCTCTACAACAACTATTGTATCATCGGTGAATCTTTGCGGGTGCATTTTATAGCTTCAACGATACAAAAGCGATTACGTTAATAACTTGTAAGGACATTTGGTTCACGGTAGCACTACCGAACCGAAATATATTTTTTGAAATAATTTTTCGCTATTTGCCAAAAACTGGAAATACTAAAACCTTTAAGAAGCGGTAATTGATGCGTGGAAATCGATAAAAGTTGAAATAAGAATAAATAAAATATAAATAAAATTAGGAATAATCAACCTTTTCAGATGGATTTAAAAATAATTAAAAATATTGAAAATATTCTACCAATAACATTGAAAAAGAACTATGACTATTTGAAAGAATCTATAATTTTTCGTTAACATCAAAAAAGTGAAATCAATTTTGTTTTCGGGATATTTTCTGAAATCCTGACATCATAATGAAGCAATTAGATACAGTACTCTAAATTCAATTCGGTCCAAGAAAAATTTAACTTCGAACAAAGACAATGCATTTTGTAATCAAACTTAAGCCTAAATTGTATGATGCAGTCGCGTACTTTGCCATTAAAAAAGATTCCGTTTTGAATAATTTAAAAATATTTATTTCTTTTGCCAGTTTGGCAGTAAAATAAAATATTTTTTTTAATTTTAATACGACAATGTTCCTTACGTATGCAAGTGTAACACTTCTACATATGTAACTCTTACTCTTACAGTGTTTGTTATGATTAGTCCTGTTTTATAAACTGTTAATTTATATTTTCCAGCTCTTAATTTCAAAAATTAACAAATCCTAAACGGAACTCGTTTTTAAGTTTCAACTATCGATTGTTAAAAATTTATTTTTTATCTGTTTATCATTCTCCAAATTTAAAAAACAAAAAGCTTAAATCACAAATGAGTCATTTTGCAAGTGTTACTCACCTGACTTGCCGTCGGGTATCCACAATCAATTTGATATGATGCCATATTTGTTTCGATTTCTACATCCACACACCATCAAATTATTTATACATTTTTTAAAAAGTTCATATTGTTGAATAAATTGAAATGTCAATTTAAATGTTTATCTTTAGAATATATATATTTACATATTTTGTTGCTTAAAAAAAAACTTTGTTACTCTTTCTACTGTTTTAATTTTATAATTTTTATTTAGTAGAACAAATATGTTATTTAAATTGACGTAATAATTTTTTTCCATACACAGTTGACCAGAATGCAAAATAAACATTTAGCAAAGTGGTGAGAGAAAATTTTATTTATTTTTGCATTTGATTCGAGTTGTGTAGAAGAGGAAATAAAGCTCATTAAAACGGCAAAAACGAGGAACACGAAAAAGTAAAATTTTAATAACTTGACACTTGTTTGACGTTTAAAAGGTCAATCCTAATGGTTTTTTACAATTATAAATTTATCTTAGGCATGTATGTTCGTAGGCAGCACACGTTTTACGATACTTACGTACAACACTCAATGTGAAAAGTTAACTTACGCTTAATTTTATTTTTAGCAATGACCTAACTGGACTTTTAATATATGACAAGGTCAAGGTTTTTCATTTTATTAATAAACTTTTCAATTCTTTACATGCAAATTTGACATATGTTTTTTACACAAACCAATAAGTACCGACGGCTTTTATTACCTGCCACAAAAATTTTTCACATTCAGTTTGTTAAGCTGTCGTCTTAGAGACGTTTATATTATTTTTTTAGGCCCACTTTTGCTTAACATCCGGTTTAAATAATTAAAAAATATTCTTATAAGAACTCTAGTCTTCTTTGTAAATCCAAAGTGGATTCTTTTAAACACTACTTAGTAAGTCCAATTGAAGTTTGGTTATTGCTAGTGTATGTGTGTGTTTAATTCTCGAATTTCTTGTTGTGTTGTTGAAAACTCAAACTTGTTTTCTGCGTGCCTACTATTGCTTAGATGCGCGCAATTTAACGTTCGAGCACAAACTAGTTGCAAGTGGCTGAAAAGTTGTGGGCAACATACACAGCTAAGCATACCGTGCAACAGAAGAGACTAACTATATAATTAATAAATCACACAAAAAAATAAAAAACATAAAGAAAAGCTCTTCAAAAAAAAAGAAAAATATTTTACTACAATGAACAAAGATAGAGGGAGATAAACATACATGAGTTAGGTCAATAAAATGTATATGGAGAAGGAAATTTCAACTCGTTACTTGTTTGTTTTGTTACATCAGTTTGGTTTTGTTTGTTGTTGGTAGGTTATTTATGCACACTTGTGATGAATTTGGTATCGGTTTGAAGAAACGCCTTTTAGTTTGATACGAGTAGTAACAACTGGAGCGCCCTCATAAAAAATTTACGTCAATTGTTTAAACTAAACAAATCGTTACTCGTTACTTTATGACTGCAATACAAAATGCGTTTTCTTGCTAAAACTCAAACCTCTTATGGTTGTTTCTTTTTAACACAACAAAACATTAATCCATAAAAACTATGGTATGTTCTTCCATTGTTGAAGGTTTATTGTGCAACTGGAAGAGACTTTCCCATAAAAGGGGAATCCAGAAAATTTAAGAGAAAAATAAAATGACATAACTAAATTCTGGAATTTAGGCTTATAAAAGTGTGTTGGAGCAGTTTTTAATTTCTTTTTTCTTATACTAAATCTTTATCCTCTTATTTTGGTGCACTATTTCAATTTAATTTAAAGATTGTGTGCCTTCAGAAGCTGATTTTTGTTTCTTATATTTTGTAATTGTAATGTTTTTATTATTTCACCACCTTCTTTGCGGAGCAGGCGTGGTTACCATTGCAACTGAAGGTTTTTCCAATTTTTAATATGACTTTGTTTTTTTCAACGTTGTTTGTTAAGGGAGATCATTTATTACAATGTTTATCATTGCGTTAATATGATTTTTTGTTGGTACAAAATATGAAGTAGGTATATTAATTAAACTGTTAACTGCTTTTAATAAATTAAAAAACTATGTTCATATGTAAATAATTACACAAATGATGTTTATGTAGGAATAAGTACCTGTGTACACATGAAAAAAAGTTAATCTTTAAGCCTGGAAAATTACCAGTTTATTAATTCTTGCAAAAAAGAACCAAATTCAAAACAAATTTCGCTGTCTACCTAGGATCAGTTCAAAAGTATGGCCAGACAGAGTGACTCACAGCTTATTTGATGCAACCAAAAATAAAACAAAAATTATTAGAATATCAAATAAATATAGGTATGTAGGTATTTAAAAAAAATATTTCCATTACTTCGAAAAATCTTATCTTTTTTATATAACAAAAAATGTTTCTTCATAAGAAAGATAGGTACAGCAAAATATATAATCCAGTTTTAAGTCACAACTTAAATGATGCACTAAATTAAAAGTATTCAAAAAACACCCATGAAAACAGTAATATTTCGATTTTATGACTACGGCTAATACCTAATTATTGGGGTAGGTCTCCCTTTTCCCTGGTGAGTTCATATATTTTATCCGTTTGCTATATCATTGAAACTAAGGAAATAGTATTTTGGTTTCTTATAGGTAGGTACCTAGGTATTATTTTTTAGCACTGACCACAAATTCTCAATAACGTTGAGATCTGAACTCAGAGCAGGAGTTTGTGCTACATGTGGGCAGCTCCAGATGCCAAGTTTTTACAGTACCAGACGTACGCTTCGGATCGTTGTCTTAGCTGAACCTAAACGAATCCCTTATGCCCATTTTATCCACACTTTGTACTTAATTATCTTTTAGCAGACACAGATTCATCTTTTTATTTATTATTTAAGAAATGTTTTAATTTTCCACGCCTGCATAGGACACGCAATCACGCTGCCTCCGCGATGTTTAACTGTAGAGCGAGAAAACGCAAGACTTGTCAAACCTAAAAAGGTTAAATTGGCTTTTTTTTTTTTTTTTTTTTTTTTTTTGCAAGAACAACGAATGTTCAGAACCCTATTCTTCGTTTTCTATTAGGAGTATTAATTAATGGCTTATTTTGGGCAGTACTTCCATTGCCTAAATATTTCGTTCATTAATTTCGGAGCCCTTAAATCGGGATTTTTTTAACTTTGGGAACAATCCACCTCTTATATACATCATGTGATATTTCATTTGGTGCAAATCTGCCCGCATCTTTTATCGTGTTTTCGCCGCGAAACCTTTCTACAATGTGCTGGACAGTTGACGAGCTAATAGCAATAATTTCGGCAATTTTTTGTTTGCTTTTTCCGTCTTTATAATGACGAATAAAGTCTCTCCTTATTTTCAAATTAAGTGCGTTTTTCCATTTTTCTAAGATTAATAGAGAAAAAATATTGAACCAATATTTCATTCTCCAAAAAGTATAAAATAGGTACTTACACTGGATTATTCAATCTGTGGGCATATGTATTTGGATGAGAACATTTTTCGTTTCTAATTTTTTTAGCAAGCTTTGTTTTTGTTAATTTTTTTTTTTTTTTGCAGCAGTAAACAGTACATACATATATCATGACAAGTCATAAATATTTTTTTATTTATTTAATTTAATAAATATAGAGCCACCTTTGTTTTTCTAAACAAACATTAGCTGCATCAAACATGCTGCAAGTCACGGTACATCATAAGGATACCCTTATAATCAATCTGCAAACTTTATGTTTGTTGCAACGGACTTAGCACTACAGCACCTTATTGATTTCAACCGTCTGTCTAAAACTGAACAATAGATTGTCAATATTTATCAAATTACATCAACTATGTAATTTCAAATTTTATACTTGTTGTTGTAAATTTCCAACGTTAGTCCGTCTTTAAAAAGTGAGGTGATACTCATTTTTTTAGTTTTATTCTTAAAATACGGAATTGTTTTTAAAAAGTGACCAATCTGGAAGCTGATAAATAATATGGACGTTGTTTTCCTTTCAGAGGCTACTATATTTAAAAAAATAAGATCGTTCGATACATTATGGTCCAAATATCAGGCAAAATAAGAATATCGTACGTAATATAAAAAGGAAATAATCTTGAGATGCAACTAAAGATATACTAAATTCTCCTTAAATATTATATCTTGCCCTAAACTTTAATTTTGGAACCTTTACGACCTATCAAATACAAATGATGTAGATGAATATTGTTTTTATACGACGTATGTCTCACTGGAATAACTAGAGTTTGCCTAATGGTCAAAATTCGACCAAGTTTATTATGTGTAGTGGTAGCTATTTAAGGGGTCATTTATTTTTAAAACACGTGACCGATTTGAACGTGAAAGAATATATTTATATTTTGTATTAGGACCAGCACTCAGGAGATGGTCCCTATTGCATTTTGCCGAATCTAGGAAATTAGGTTGTAGGAAGGGGGATAGAGGGAGTAGTACTTGTAAACATTTGATTTGAATTTTTGCACACTGAAAGTGACAGGAAAAACCTTTGTTCGGCTAAAAATGCGTAGTGCGATTCACTCGCCAATCGACTACAAATATACGCGCTCTTGAGGCAGAGCATGTTGTGCATACGAAATTACGTTTTTCAAGAAAAAGTTTTCTGATTTCATAAGAGCACATATATACATCCATATGTATATAAAGATATTAATAGTAAATTCAAATTACAACTTTTCTCTTTCACCATAAAATTAGATCATCGTATTATAAACACTGAAATAAAGTCGCTACATTATCAATTTCAACTATTATTTTTGCTCTTTAGTATTGTCAAATTCTGTAGATACTGCCAATTAATATGTTTTTCCTACTTAACTCATTTTGAAAAATGTTCTAGGATTTTTATTTTTTAGATGTGGTTGATATTTATTGATTTGCCCATATACATATTCTCTTTTGCTTTGAAAGATATTTACCAAGTTCACAAAATAATTTAAAATATCCGTACTAATAAAATTTAATTTTTATCACTGCTTCTTTATTCTGTACATAAGAGGTATTTTTCGAAACCACTTTTCTTTAAATGTGTAAAAAATAAGAAAAAAAAGTTTGAACGAAAATTTTTCGTATAAAAAAACCAATGCGACTGAGTAGCTCTAACCACAACTTTATCGACTGGAAATGGCTTTAACAGAGCCGCCGGAATCTAGCAGTTGTCAAAGTATCACCAGTTTTCCCGAGAAGTATAAGATCGTTTAAAATAACTATGCCAAATAGGGAGACAAGACAATTAATAATTAAAATTAACACTGGTCAAGCGATGTCCTTGTGCTTATAAAAATTAATCAATCAATTTTTTAGAGACAACAACAAGACTGAAGGGACTTTGTTCTTCCTAAAAAAATTCTTTGCTCTAATGGTGAAAATTCATATTTTTGAAACCAATTTTATGATTGACATAACCAGTTTTAAGTTTAAAAATCTGTACTAAATATGTTTAGTTTAAATTAATAACGAACAAACGTATGGGAAAACTGAAGCAAACTTCTTTGATTACATGTCGTCAGAAACTTCTAAAACAACAACAAATTTAATTTTCGTGGTTCGGATTATTTAACTTCATTAAATTATTTTATAGGTTTGCGTGTATATGTTTACACTTGCTTAGTGTTTTGCTTAGGACACTAAAACTTATTAAGGTACTTTATTCGCTTCTAGGAATTATGTAGCCTTTTGTGCATACTATTTAAACTTGACCAAAAGTAGCTGTTGTATAACAGATCTGTTCAGTAATTTAACTAGCAAAAACTAGCAACGAGAGAGAAAAACAGAAATTTTTAAAAAACTTATTCTCCGAAATGTAAAAAGTAAATGAACGCAAAAGGTAGCAAAGAAAATTTTCGTGTCCTTGAAAATGATATGTAAGACATAAAAACTGTACGGTATGTATATTCAATAGTACCATTTGTAAAGTAAATGTGCTTAAGTGCAAAAACGTATAAAAGAATAGAGCACGAAAAGCCAGCAAACTGATAACCACAAGGAAAAGTTGAAAATAATACTCTAAGTAACCAAATAGCAGAAATAAGTACATAAAACGTTTAACATTTTCTTCCAATTATTTGGTCATTTTTGAAAGCGTTTATGTTGTTTAAGCCAGACTTTGAAAAAAAGATTATACTAACATAGGGTACTATTTGAATAACACAAACTCTAACTTTGTTTTATTTGCTTATGAATCTGTACGCAATTTTGTATACATGTACATGAATAAGAGCTAATTTTTTTGCGTGCCTACTAAAGGCACATGAGCAAGTTTAACTTACTTAGGCACACTTCATGTGCCAGTATGAAAATTTAATTAAATTTTGCTTCCGTAGTTTTACAAATAAAAAAGATTTTTCTTGCGTCTTTCATCAACAAGCAGTCGTTGATTAGAAATACAGTATGCAAAATCGTTATTCGAACACCACTATATTCTTTATTTTGTTTTGCTCTTTTATTAAGATGGCCTTAATGTAACTGACAATCAGAGTAGTAAAAATTAAATTTTTTATTTATTACTGATCATTTTAAATATAATAGTACTATATATGAATGTATAATGAGTACGTAGAAGATATACCGCTAATTTACTAAATTTGTTAGTTATGCTAGAAAAATATTATTAAAAGACCAAAATAAAATAACAAATATAGTTAGTAATGGAAAAGACAAATTTATATTAAAATTCTCAGAATTTTGCAAGCTGTTCTTGGCTTTACGAAATTTTAAAAGTTAAGAATACAGCAATAGATGTAAAATTTAATTTTTTCAGCTAATTAAAAATATTAATCCCTTTAAATTGAATGAAAAGATTTTATTAGGAATTTCGCAATTTTATGGCCAATAAAATGTAAAAAATGCAATATACTTTAACAGGTATATAACCCCTGCGCTTTGAAATTTACATAAAAACCATGTTTATTATTCCACTTCAAACGTGCACTTAAGTACATATGTATATTTGTGTATATCGTGTTCACTAATACGATTTTCATGTAAGGCAAACCGTTACCTGTATATCCTTAATAAACAAGAAGAAAGTTTCTAATATTTTTTTCTTAGGACCTTTTTGCTATTACCGCCGGCATATGCTACTCATAATGTGATGGGCATTCGCAAAAATAAGTTCTTTTATTCTTTCCCAAAATGAGTTACGAAAATAAATTTTTTAGAGTTATTAAAGATATTAATAAAATTGTTTGCCTTGAATGTGAAGAAACTTTAAGTGACAGTAAAAGCTTATCCATAAAAAAGACAAATCTGAAGAACAAAACAATGAAACTGGTGATGAATGCACACCCGCTAAAAAACGAAAAACTGATAAAGTTATAAGAATTAATATTGATAAGAACCAATTTTTGAAATGTTGTGTTGGCTTAGTTGCAGTAAAAAACTTATCATTTATAATTTTTGTTGATTCTGAATTTTTTTTAAAGTATTTCGTAAAATATCAGAAAAAGTTCAACACAGGTTTAAATTCTAAAAATATTATTACTGTTCTTAAAAACTTCTGTGCAAAAATTCAAGAAAGAGTGGCAAACCGAGTGGGAAATAAAATGGCGTCCCTCCAATTCGATATTGCTAGCAGAATGGACAAAAGCATTCTTGGAATAAATATTCAATATATAAAAGATTTAAGATATATATCAATACACTTAGTAAAATACTTTATTTTTATTTCAAATCTTATTACGTGTTCACTAAATTATTTTGTTAGGAATAATACGATTACAAAAACGACATAGAGCCTCATATCTGAAAGAAGTACACTTGGGATGCCTAAAGTCTTACCAGATCGAGATTGAGCAAATTTATTCCAGTATGACCGAAAATGGAGCAAACATGCTTAAAGTGAGCCAAATACTCTAAGAAATGCAAGAAGAGCAAATCGTTTAGGAGAAAAGTAATGAGGAAAATAGCGCTTCAGAAGATATTGATGACATTATTCACAAAGTACTTAATTTGCTAACGATGTCTTAAAGAGCCTTGCACAGGAAATAAATGAATGCAGAGATGCTGTTAAGCACCTCCGCAAGCATATCAGATCAGGCGATATTCGAATGCAAATGCCAAGTTTGGATAATACCACAAGATGGAACTCAAGATATTAAATGTTTGTGTCCTTACTGGAAATTAGCCAACAAATAGAATTGCTTTACATGAAGAAAAACAGCATTCTGGATGTAAGTTGGGATTTTGTAAAAAATGTTGTTGCTGCATTTAAACTCTTATCTTTGTGTACTAAGCAGCTTCAAAAAGAGCAGTATATCATTGGTGATTTTTATAGAGTTTGGCTTTGCTGCGAAATAGAGTTAGAAGTGCTATTATGCGTCACTATTGCATAAATCCATGCAAATAAGAAAACAACTTCTTTTTTAAAATGATGCGTTTCTATCAGCTCTTTATTTACATCCTCGATTTAAAAGAACTACAGCAATAGTAAGTTTGTTTTGAAATCAAAATTTTTCGTATACGTAATTTTTTTTTTTGTAGGAACATCTGGTGAAATCTTTTGATGTCTTAATAGGGTTGCAGAATGATCAAAAGAGATGTAAGAGTGAATCCAGCTCTGACATACAATCTGAACTTCCAACCACTTTCGCTTTTGCTAAATTAGAACAACGCATCAAATATAATTACCAACGCACAAAAACATCGCACCTTTAAGCAGAAACTGATGCTTCTAATGAATCAAAAAAAATTTCCGCTCGATACTATGTCCTTAGTTATTGGAAAACCACGGACGACAGCGATATTCAGAAAATTGTAGAAGTGGCACTACCAGTACCAGCTACACAGGTATCTGTGGAAAGAGCTTTTAGTGCATTGCCTTTGATTTTGACTAAATTGAGTTCGAAGCTTTATAATAAAATGTAGCGTAATCAATTTAGTTTTACTGATTAAGTTATAATTTAAGCGCACAAAAAATTAAGCAAATGTATCGTAAATAATTTTATAAAGTACAAAAATACTTTATTAATTAAACAGTAAATTTTTAAATACATAAACAGAATACCTTCTGCCATAATCATAAAAATACGGTATGTTTGAAATGTGTTTTTTCACAAAATTTTCATACAAATTTGTCCTCATATATATTTCAAATTTATTTAAATATTTTTTAAACACGGCAGTTTGTCTTTGCACACTTAAATAAATACATATTTCAAAATTATTTAATAGTGAACGTGCCCGTACAATTTATTTTTACGACTAATAAGTCAGTAAATTTGCAGTACACATTATACCAATATTGTAACAAATAATTTATTAGTGTTGTACACATAATGATGTTGCATACTGTATCAGTTACTGCCTGTTGATGAAAGACGGGAAAAAATCTTTTTTTATTTGTAAAACTACTACGCAGTTAAAATTATTTTCATGTGGGTAAATCAGAGTTGTAAACGAATCATATTTTTATCATTTCTGCGAATCATTCCCACATTGAATGGCGATTTTTGAATGGATTCATTCCACACAAAAATGAATTGAATTAAAATTTGAATGCTTACACGAAGTCGATGAAAAAGAATTTAAATACCACCACAAGGTAGCGTTTACCATAGCCGATGTAGTAACACACACTGTTAAATTTTTAACTAAAAAAGAATTATTGTAAGTGAAATGAATTACTTCAATATTTTCTCCTCCTCCTTTCATAAGAAATCCATTCATATTCTAATGGATTTGCTTGCTGGTGAAGTAAATGCATTCACACAAATATTCTTCATAATAAGTTCATTCATATTTATTTACTTTGTGTGGCCAGGTAAATGGCATTCAAGAATTCTAATTTATTGTGAATGCATTCATGTTTTAATTCCATTCATTTTTTTGAACAGATGAATGCATTCAAACATTTTAATCACGATGAGTTAAAAGCCAAATATAAATCATTAGAGCTCTAGGGTAACTATTCAACACATACAATAACAACAAAATGCCACGATTTTTTGTTGTTATCATTGTACTTATTTGTCTTCGACATATATTAAAGTGCGAGATCATTGTGCTTTCATGTACCATTCATTTTAAGAGCGGCACTTGAAATGTGCCAATAATTTTAATAGTGGCACATGAAGTGTGCCTAAGCATGTTGAACTTGCACATGTGCCTTTAGTAGGCACGCAAAAAATTAGCTCTTATTCATGTGCATGTGCCTATTTATTTTGCACGCACATTCCTCTTTATGTATAAGTGCCGTACATGTGTGTGCAAATCCGTACCCTGGTACGCAAACAAAATACTGTACACAACGATTTTATGTTGATGATCACACATACAACGATAACGTACTGATCTTTATTTTAGCGTAATTTTTGTACTGATCTTAAAGAGTTTACGTAGTAAACTTTAGTGAACTTGTGCGTACTTTTTAGTGATACATATGTATTTAATATTTTTCTTATTGGTATTGTTTGTAAAGTTACAATTAAAAATTCAATAAATACAATGTTTTATTTTGTATTTAAAAAATAAAAAAATTTAGTATAATTTATCGATTAAATTTGTTAAAAATTTAAATATTTGTTAATAAATTAAGTTTACAAAAACTTCTATTATAAAACAAATATAGATATAAGTATAGTAAACGTTAAGTTAGTTATTTTTTCATTACAAAAAAAAAACATAAATTGGTTGGCAGGTATTCAAAAATTATTTTAGGTCATTTTCAATTTTTTGCAATAGAGAAATCAGAGATAAAATATTACTGAGTAAGAAGGTCTTGGAAAAAGTAAGACATGGAGTTTAAAATATGCAAGATGGTTTTATTACAGCATAAAAAGTGTTAAAGCCAAATAATGTTAGGAGTAGGTAAACATATATTTACATCTGCCTAAAAAAGTCACTAAGAATTATTTCTTAAACTTTATGGAGTAAAGAATGGAAGTAGAGAATAAGCGAAGTTGAAAATAATTTGTATTTTTTTATTAGTAGATTTTTATTTGGACAATACCAATATGTGTGCTATTTCATATATATAAACATTCATTTGTTCTTGTAGGGAAGGTAAACATAGTTTGACGGCTAAAAATTTTTTATATAACCTTTCCCAATTTAAAAAAAAAAAAAATTTTTCTGCCATGGGTAAATTACAAAACTTTTACCATTCAAAGAAACGAATGAGAAACTTACCTTGCGCAAATGAAATGTAAAATAAGTTGGATAAAAATTACAGAATATTTGCAGCAGTATTTTAGTTAGCCAACAACTGTGAAACTCGCTCAGAAATTTCCCATTAAATAAATAAAATTCAGTGTATATATCGGCAAATTGGACAGAGCATTTATTTAACAGTAAAAAACAATCTTGCAACTAATCTAGCAACTGCCTTAAATCTTATCCGTCTGGGTCATCTTAATTTCATTTTTGAAACTGCGAGAAGAGCCGAGTTAAAAACAAGAAAAGGATAAAAATAGTAAAATAGTCATTAAAAATATATGTATTTTTGGTGATCATGTAAAAAAAAAATATTTATTTTCCCTTGCATATTTAAAATGAAAAATATATCCTATAACACCACTTATCCAAAAGTTTTTAAAATAAACTGCATTAGTCAACGTTAACAACAATGTTTAGCCTAATGCTACTTTCATATACATACTGTTTTTGGGATACTCCATAGTCATGCTTTATATCCTGTAATTGTTGTTAACTCCAGTTCTAACAAAAGAAACGCACTGATAAAACAAGTGCATGTACAAGGGATTTGTGCTCCAAACACACATACACACACACAACCATATTAATGATAGGAGTACATGTCGATTTACAACGAAATGTGTTCGACGTGTCATCATATTTGTGCAGACAATTTTTCAATAGCTTTTTTAAACCAAAATAAAGAAAAATTAAATTTAAAATTAAAAACCCAGAATAAATCTTTGTAAATTTATGCGTTCTTGTAACTTTGCTGTCTACTTGTCTGTCTGTTCGTTTGCCTGTGATTGCATGTTCAAGTACAACATCCGTATCATCACAAAACATCAAATTGTACATGGTCGGTGCACAGCATTAGAATCAGTTTAGTTGCATTAAGCCCAAATTGTGTAAGAATATTTAGCTTTAGCAATAGCTCAACAATTATACACACGTTGTAATGCAATATACCACTACACATTAGAGATGAGTAAGACCATTCTTGCCATATTTCTTCAATTCTTTTTTAAAGTTGCAGCAACGTTCATCGTAAGTTTAAGTTTTTTTTTCGCTCCACCCTGTTGCTTTGCCACTAGTTTCAAGAAAAATATCATCATGTAAGTTGGCTCTAGTATAAGTTTTTAGCCTTATATAGGATAAGCACTTTTAACAATGAAACACTTCTATTTGAGTTCCTTAAAATAATTAATTTTTCTAAAAGCAACCAAATAATTTATTTGAAAAATGTTTCTTTGATGCAAAATATTTTGTTAAACTTTTAACATGTAAATATTAAATTTCCAGTTGTACCAAATCTTTTAGAACTGATATGTTTGAGAGTTGTTGCAGTTGTTGTAGCGCTAGTCGTTGTATGCACAACCCAAGTAAATCCATTTTGCTGAACGAGCAAACATCTTGTTGAATTAGCTAACAAATAGCTTTTGGTTTTAACTTTCATCTCCTCTATGTAATTGAATCCAGTTTTTCATTTCTCTGTTTTTCCACAAGTATGTGTTTGAGTGCGTGAGTGTTGATATTGGCCTGTTTTGTTCTTTTTTTTTCAATCATTCGTAATTTTTTTTTCCTATTTTGGGAGATTTTTGCAAGGATATTGTTTGTGTTGTGTCACTCGCTGCAACAACTAGGATTAGGATGTTCAAATATTACTTACCGTACGTTTGATAATAGAAAATACTCAACACTACACAAACACACATGCAAAGAGACGACATTATGTTGGCAGCTTTTGTTAAGTTTGTCATTGTTGTTGCTTTTGTGAAACTTGAAAAAGTGTAAGTAGCAGCACTAGAAATTGTAGATCTATTTCGATACGATTTTAATTTGTTCGTCTATCCGTTTCGTTTTGTTACTTGCACAAATTCTTTGTGTGTACGAGCAAAGCACTTGCACACTGCCACACACTCGCACTTGTAAAACTAGTCCATATTGTTGTAAGTAATCAACTTTTGTGACTCACATTAATGTACAGTCCACTCTTAAATCCCTCTTAGAGTTGAGACTGCAAAGTATTGTAATCGAAACAAAATATAATGGAAACGAAAACATAAATAAGGCTTTAGTTAACATTTTTAAGCCAACGATAACTTCTAGTCGAAATATTTTTGGCAGTGAACAAATGTCTTTTTTCCTTCCTTTTGTATTTCAAAGAAGTAATTTAAGTTAAGACCAAACAAATCCAGGAACTAATATCGAAAAAAGTTGATATTTTGGTAATTTGAAGTTTTTTTTTCCTGTTTTTATATATTTATTTTTTTAATTTAAAACAGCTTAAAAAGACTTTATGCAAATTAAACATTTCCGTGATTTGATAACATTCGTGAAAAATTTTTAAGTAGTCCAATTTTTTGGGGTCATTTAAAAAAAAGAAACTCTAGGCCATCGTTGGAATTATTTCCTCTTTGAAATTAAAATTGTTAAAGTCATGAATAACAGCTCTTAAATTAATATTTTAACAATCCATGTATAGATTTATTTTGTACTTTAAAGGAAGGGCAAAAAAGTGGTTATTGACAGTTAGCGGCGCCAATTTAAAAAAGTTTTTTCGCTTTTCCTTTTACTAAATTTCTATTTATTTATTAATATTTAAAAGGATATCGCAACAAGATTTTTCAAATTAATTTTTATTCTCAATATATTGCGGAATGTTTTAATAAATTTATGCATATTCGCAATTAAAAATTTTAACAAAAAAGAGCGTATTTCATGTACTTTGCGATTAAACAAAAAAAGTTGTTTTTGATTTAAATGATACTTTTCACAAATAAAATACTTTTTACCCATACTCTAGGTTATGATCAAAAAGAGCCAAGACTTGGTAACAGCAAGCGTATGGATAAAAAGGAAAATTTAAATGGGTTTTTGAGTGTAATTAACAAAAATTCTGTAATAAGTTTATTTTATGGTTATCCCATGCCAAATAGTTTAAACTTACTATTTTAAAACTTCAGTTTTAAAACAAATAATTCGTTAGATACTCTTTTGTTGTCCAAGACGAAAAGAATCAGTATTCTTAAGGCCCATCTATAAAGGTTGTCATCTAATTTAATTTATTA
This sequence comes from Cistogaster globosa, assembly GCA_937654795.1. Lineage (NCBI taxonomy): Eukaryota > Metazoa > Arthropoda > Insecta > Diptera > Tachinidae > Cistogaster > Cistogaster globosa. The sequence continues at coordinate 61,274,091 of OW569405.1, read as the reverse complement.
TTTAAATATTTTATTTTTCATTTTGACCAGCCAGCCAGCTTGGCGGCAAATGGCGGCTTTTGACACCTTTGTGTAAAATGATATCCCCGCGATAGAGCTTCGTTGATTTTTTAAATATAACTTTTGTTTGAACTAAACATCATCAGATGGACAGAAAACAGAAACTATCCTAAATAACACCTAAGTTTAAAATTGACCATATTTAGTGGTATATAAATATGTTTAAATGAACAAAATTAAAAACAAGAGAGTAAATAACATTTTATTCTTTAAAGGCTTTTATTTGTTCAAGAACCGCCTAAGAAGATGAAACCACAATCAACTCTTTAAACAACCTACATAAAATGTGTCAATAAAAAACCAAGATCTCATCAATATTGTATTTTAAAGAGAACCCTTTTTCTTAATGCCTTTTTCCATTTACATCTTCCCAACATCCAAACGACTTCAGGTACAAAAATAAAAACAAAAACAAAGAAAACTAAATAAAATAAAATAAAAATTATAAAGTTTTGTAAAAACAAAACAGGCTTCAATAATTAATACCATTTTAAATAAATATATTTTTCAATTTTAATTTTAAAGCGATAAAAATTGTGTGATTGGACTTCTTTTCTTCTTGATATTTTTTGTTTTTAATTTACGAACATTAAAAATTCTTAGCGGATGTTATATTTTCGTTTCTAAAACGTAGTTATTTTTGTTATTTGTTTGGTTTTTTCTGAGTTAATTATCATCAAAATGAAACAATCAGTTTGATACAAGAATTTCTTCACTTCACTAAAATGATAAAATATCCATAAACGATATCAATTAAAATGATAAAAACACATGACGATTAAATGAATGCACTGTGGGTTAGATTTATGGAAAAAGAAGAAAAAAATTTAAATATGTATATAATTTTATATATTTTTGTAAAAGAAATGCAAAAAAAGAAGAGTTTTTTACAGAACTCTTGTTTTACTTGAAATTAAAAAAAAATGCCTGTATTTCTTTAAATTTTTTGTTTTTGCATTTAATCTGTCTTTAATTTATTAATTTCGTTTGTTCCATTTCTAGCCACCACTCGTTCCCCAATGAAAACAAATAAATTTGGTTAGGAGAAAATCAACCTCACGATCCACAATATATACGCCACCCTATGCTCCTATATTCTCGATTAGTAGTGTGCGTTTTAACACAAAGTCCCGGTCGGGTTGTCAGTTTTGCAAAGACTGAGTTCACTTATCGTAAAAACATGCAAATAATACTGACGTAATCTATGATCTTCGATTTATAGAATCCAACCACTCTGTGAGCTTGGCTTGAACCAATTTCGCTTCCACATGGTGGCTTTCCGGACTTGTCACTGTAACTCTTGCTACCTGTTATTGCTGTATACCAAACTGCACGGTATTTATGAGACACCATTATAGTAAATAACTTTGAATTTCTTCACAGATAGTAGCCGTGGAGTGTCGTAGCTCATTATATTATCGACTGGGTTCAATACCCCCAGAAAAATAAGGAAAAGCTCAGAAAGCCTTAATAATAAGTTGAAATAATTATAATAAGTTGTTGTTAATGTTTTTAAGCAAAAACAAAATCTTATAAATATTGTTATTTATGATAACTAAAAATTTGGTGTAAGTAAATGTTAGCTGAGCAGCCGATTATTATTTCTTTGCCAAAGGATCTTTATATTGATTGAAACAGTATATTTTTATTTTTTTCTTCTCTGTTTCAATATGTCTTTAATTTAAGCGTATTGTTTTATTTTCTTTAAAATACTAAATATAAAATAGTTGTCACTATTTGATTAAACCAAAGGAAATAGAGTTCATTATATTTTCATTAATTTTGATGTCTTAAAATTTCATATAAAAACTTTTTTGTTTTCAAATCAAACAACAAAATATATCGTTTATTCAGACAATTGTTCGATGGGTGTTTTTTTCAAGTAACTCCCATTTTTCGCACCTTTTTGTCGGGGCGTATAATTTGTTTGAATAGTTCTATCTGATTTTATTGAACAGAATATCTGTGTGTCATCAATGAAACTTAGGAACACATCAAAAGACATTTAACATTTTAACTGTTGTTGGCAAACAAAAGTCAAACAAATTTTATTAGCCAACAAAGAGCTCGCTCTCTTAACTGGATGTAATAAGGCAAAAGGAAACTATTGTTTAAATAGTTGTGCAAACATAAATACAAATAGTAACAACCTTCTTATTTTCTGCCTGCAACGCTATTAATTTTCAACGCCACTATTAAGTTTTTGATAAGTGTGTGTGTGGCTCTTTGTCTTCTATTTACAAATTTAGTTTCTTTTTTTGGTATTTTTTTTCTGTTCCACCTCTACAAACACAAACTATTTATCTTGATGATACATTGAAAACATACACATACATACGTACAAACTTACATACAATCTTTTGCCAATAAACATTCATCGATAGTTTTGTACAGAGTTACGATTAGGAATTGATAGAAAAAAGAGATACCGATGTTTGTAGGCGTCAATGATTTTGTGTATGTAAGGCACCTGTGTCTACACACAGCAAACAAAACATATTGAACATTTTATTTCGCAACTATCAAAGTCCCTAAAATTACAAAAACAACAGCAATGATAAAATAAGTCGAAACTACGAGGGCAAAGTCAATAAGTAAAATATATATAAATTGTTTAAAATTGATTGACTTTTATTTTGTTTTTTTGTTTGCTTTTAGCACGACACACGTGATTCTAGGACGTTTTTAAATTATGTACTCTTTTCATGCCCTTCGCAAAATAGGAGTACAAGAGCTGCTCAAAAATATGCTTTGACTGAAGAAATTTTAAGATAAACAAATATTATCCTGACAACAGGAAAGCACTGACAATCAACCCGGGTAATTTCAAGAATAAAATATTTGCTGTAACCTGCCAGCTTTATTTCTTTGCTTTCGTTTGGTAGATTTATTTCTTAAAATCTCAAGCACTGATTGTTAAGTTTGTGGGTCCAGGTTATATATTGCCGAAAAAATTAATAAATATTGGAACGTAAATACGAATGTGTTTCTTTTCGATTACGAACAAAATCGGCTCATTATCATGGCAACAGATTTTTCATGCAATTTCGTGGTGTGCATGCCTTATTAATCTGTTGTCAAAGTTAAACTAATTGGTAGAGTTCTTAATATTAAAAAACCAATTGCTTTAAATGGATTCTAACTTTTTCTGAGAAAAATACGTTATTCATTTTGCAAGAAGTCCTTTAAAACAAGACATACTGATGAAACCTACCTTGTTTTAAATTCTCTTAACATTTGAATGGCTTTAATTAAATTACCCTCGTAAAAAGACAATAGTAAAATTACACTAAACAAAACCGAACCGAAACCATCGTTATCGAACATATAAAAATAACAGAAAATAAAAAAGAAATGAAAAAAGGAAAAAATAACCCAACGGGACATTACTGACAAATGATTACAATTGCATCGAATCGCTTTCTTAAAAAAGTCAATAAACACACACTTTAAGTACTTGTTGTAGCAAAGTGTGTGCGTGAACGGCTGTATTTGTATGCGGATTAAATCATTTACTTTAAAGATTAATTGTATGACAGTATTGGCACTGAAAAGAATATATTTTTCTGACTAAAATAGGGCTGCCAGATAATATTTAAGTAAGTATAGCTGTTAGATCAGGACTTAAATCAATTTCATCAATTTCCACTAATAATTCTGTACACCTCTTGCGGTTAGATAAAAATGGAACTTATTTCTTCTAATTTAATACATGGTGCTAGTACTGTCATACGTAATTTTCAAATCTGCTGTTGTCAAAAACAAACAAAAAATATCAGAAAATTATTTCTTTAACTCTTGTATTTTCCGATAATTTTCGTTAAATTTATAGCAATTTCAATTAGATTTTTACTTTATTTCTCTTAGTTAAATTCATTTATTTCTTATTTGAAACATAACTTCTTAATTTTGTTACTATTGTATTTTGTTTAAAACTGTTAGGTTTTCTTATCTTTTTACTCAATAAACTCGTTATGATTCTCACTTAATCATTTTTGATTTTGATTAAGATTAAATCAAACAGTTTTCATACACTAAATGTTTTCTTGCCAGTATTCAATTTCGCTTTTCGTTCCGATGTTGGATATTTTGTTTGTATTTTGAATGAATTAAGCACGATTATGACTCATTTGTAATTAGCTGAAACTTATTTTAATAATTGTTAAGAACTTTATTTTTTAAAAAATTGGGAGTTGGACTGTGGAAATAAATGAATTAAAATTTATTTTTGGCTTAAAATTATTTTTAATTTCTAAAACCTTTTTTTAGAAAGAAAAATCAATTTACAAATGTATGCGGTGAAATTTCAAAGAAAACAAGGAAAATTAGACACCAGCAGGATGTAATGCTGCATTTTCTGGACCGCTACATCTTTCTCCAGCATTTTTCGCATCTATCTACCTTAGGTTGTGTACAATGTACATCATCTATTTAACCAACTAATTTTGTAAATAAGAATACGAGAAATATTCATATCAATATTAACTTGGTTAGACAAAGTCGACACACAAGCTAAAGTATTTCTTTACTCTTATCTTTTAAACTTGTCTTGTACATTTGTTTAATAAATTAAAAAATGAAATTCATTTCATTTTAGTTCAATTGTTGGTAACTTTAAACCCGATTCTGAGCAAGAAGGCTTTATGAAGCTTAAATATTTATAGAAAGTATAATTCTAAGTTTTGGTTTTTATTAATTCAGTGTCGAACCATTTTTTCTTGTAGATTATTGAAAGATATTTTCAAAATCAAACTAATCAGCCTTAACTTTCCATGTCCAAGTCTCTATTTTTGGAACCGTAACAGCTAGACTCCCGACTTATTACAGAAATTATATTATTATGGCCGACAGAGCAACAAACACTTACTATTCAAATTTAAGGTGATAATGTTATTTCAGACTCTATATAATTTTGAAACCGTTTTAAAAATTGGAATATTTTTTTATTTAAATTTGGCAATTGTTGCAAGTTTCAGCTATAATTGATTGAAATTTGATAACTTCTTTTATTGTCAAAATCTTTCTTAATCTGGCATCGCCCAGTCAATCCACTTATAAAATCAACTTCAAAATAAATTTACTCAAACACGGTACTTTAGTATTAAAGGTATCATGACATAAAAGGTTTCTTTTATTTGTCTTGTCGACCGCTAGCACGTGATGTTGTTGTGTTGGTCAGTAAATCCTGTTTTTATTTCTTTTTTCTATATTCAAGTTTTTCTTCTATTGTTTTTGTTAACTCTTCTCAATTGTATTTAATCTGCTATTTTACATTTTTTTCTATTGATTACACTTTTCTAATAGAACAAATACAAACCAAAAAAAAAAAAAAAAACAATTAGAAAAAGAAAATTAAAGGAACAAGAAAGTATCATTGAAAACAAACAGAATAGGACTGCATGTTTGTATTCGCATTGCATGATTCTCTAGACATGACTATCACAAATTCGTTAATAATGCTGGTATTTATTACCTGTTACCGTTACTAAATACTCCAGCCAAGAGTAGTTTAAGGATATTTGTATGTGCGTGTAAGTGTGTGTGTGTGTTTGTATAGATTAGTTTATTTTCTTATCAATTTGAATTGTTTTAATTTTATTTTTTTCACTTATCTTAAATACGGACGTTTAAACAGTAATAAAGATTATTTAATAATGATGCAACATTGAGGATGTCTACTTGAATTGGAAATTGAACAATTTTATGAACTAAAATTCATTTGACATCCATGTTTTTGGTTGATGTCAACGATAAGAGTGAGCAGTAAAACAACATACGAGAATTTTTTTGGAACTAAAATCAAAGATTTAATTTAATATTAAATAACAATTCCTATTATTTTAAAGGAAGCTTAAAATATTTAGCCTTTTCCATTCTTTTAGAATAATAAGATAAAATAAAAATCGGATTATGAAGAATCCACAAATAACGAGTTAAATGAGTTACGATTCAATAACTCCAAAAAGTATTTATCTACTTTCTCCAAAAATTAAAGATATCAAGAAAACTTCTTCAACCTTTCTCGTATTACAGAGTAAAAGCTGATTGGACTTACTTCACTTAACTAGTTTTTTTTTCCATCGATATGGAATAATTAGAGGCAGGCGTGGTGTTTTGTCCGCTGATAGATTGGCGTATCGAAATTATCTCTAGATCATCTAGTACGAATTAAGAAACAGGCAGCAAGAAAGTAATATGTATTTAAAATTTTTTTTCTGTCTAGTTTGAATTTTGGAATATGTAAGTATCGGATTTTTCAGAACCATTTATTCATGTTCGAATGGCATTCGGCAGAGCTAAAAGGTTATAGACTTATCGCTTACCTGAAAGTTCTTAATTGTGCGGCAGCAAATAGTTTATTCTCCTTCAGATTATAACAGATTATCTTCAGATTTCATTTTAAGTATACTTCTATCGAGAAAGTTGAGACAATAATTGGAAATTTTTTACCAGGAAAAACTTGTGGCTGTGATAATATCCATCCTTAAGTATTTTTCCATTGTTACACTTTTGCTTTACCAGTTCTTGTAAGCATTTTCAATAATATGGTTGATACGTCAGTGTACCCTGATATTTCGAAAATTCATAAGGTAATTCCTATTCCCAAAGAAAGTAAAACAACATCAGTACTCTAATATCGTCCTGTTTCAATACTTCCCATTATTGACCAAACTTTTGAACGCTTATTACATAACCAAATTTTTACTTTTTTATTGCAAAACATGTTATTAAATGCATTCAATATGGCTCTCGATAGAGCTGTGGCACTGAAGAGCTACTGTAAATATGTAAAATTGCATTTGTAAGAGCTTTAGCGCTGTGAAAGGGATATTATAGGATTTGACGAAAGAGTTTGATCTTGTAGATCATAACATATTGTTAAAAAAGCTTGAATGCTATGATTTTCATGGGATTGCAATTTTTTTTTGTAAAGAGCTATTTATATAAAAGGAGACAATTTGTTAAATTTAAGGAAAAAGCAATAATTTAAGGGCTGTTGAACATATTGTACCACAGGGAAGTACTTTGGGTCCTTTTTTATTTTCTGTGTACATCAATGATTTAAGAAATCTAAACCAAACAGTAAAAATCTTTGTATATGCATATTTGTATATGTATATTTTATCACAATCATGAAACTGCATTAAAACCCTATATGCAGAAGCATGCTTCATTAATTTCAGGATATGTTCGCATAAACAAACTCTTATAAAACCCTGTTAAAACAAAACTTGTAAGGTTAGCATTTTTGTCGACGGTAAGGAAGTTCGTGTTTTCAGGGAATTCTTATATGGGATCTTCATATTAGGAATATCAACACTAAGTTTATTATACAAATTGAAAGACAAATTTTACCTAAACACAAAATTCTTTATTTTTCAGGCGTTAATCCAAAGCCACTGCAAGTATCTTACATTGATATAGGACTTCCAAAAAAAAAAAAAAAAAAAAACAAAAAAAAAAAAGAACAACAGAGCTTAAATCGCTTCAGAGACTACAAACTAAAGCATTAAAGATCGTTGCAAATTTGCCTATTATTTTCCCTCCATTACTTTATATAAACATATTTTTCTCACTATTTTATAAATCTACGGGCTCTATAAACTTCAATTAATAGTTTACGTTTTTAAATTTCTTAATAGTTTTGAACACCACACTATACAATTTTACCTAAATCAAAACACTTTTTTAGGAGAAATAGTGATAATTTAAGAATAGCATTTTGCTAAACTGAAACAACAAAACAATGAGTGGAACACTCTGATTGTTAGGAACATAACAACTTGCCTTAATATATTAAAAAGGAAAGAAGGACTATCACAGTTAAAATCTGCTTAAAAAAACTTTATATTTCAACATGTAGATGAACTTCCGATAAAACGTACGAATATGTTTTTTAAAATAACATTCTATATATTTTTAAAACTGTGTTAATTTAATATTTCATACATATATAATTTAGTTATAATATATAAATTTTTAATTTGTTTTACGTCTTTGGCAACAAGCCTCTATAATGCAAGTATGGCGCTGAGGTGAAAAATTGTATTATTGTTAAATTTTAATTATAAAATTTATTTTAAAAATTATCGGCTTAAATTCGTTTTTTTTGCAACATCTGATTTTTATTCGATCAGTAAGTCCCTGATTTGCTTTGTATGTTATAGAATTAAATCGGTTAATGGGTTTATTTCATTAAGCTGTAATGATACCGACTTGTTTTTTCGTCTTTCAATATAAAATTTTAATTAGAGCGAAGAATTTAGCAACAGTATACTCGTAGGAAATTTCCAAATAAGTATAAAATATTAAGAGCAAATACAAAATTGTTTAGCTTAAGTATGATCTTTTAAACTTAATACATTACAGTGCTGCCATTTTGTTAAATGGTTCCTTATCACTTTTTTTTGCAAAATTAATTAAGCAAATATTGAAGGAAGACAACAACAACAAAAAATACAAAAAACATGTTTCAATCTTAGATTAAGAAACACCAAAAAGGTTGTTTTATTTAAAATTTTTAGATGCTTCATGGCCCGTATGACATATTTACAGCAAGGTTGCAAAAACAATAGATATTTAAGCTAAACAAAGCCATTTTAAAGAAAATGTTGTTAGCGCTAAATATGATGTTGCTTGAAAGATCATTAAGCTGTTTTTGGTGTTATAGTAAACCTTTAGTGTTAGCTAAGATTGTTTTTTTTAATGTTGCTAACATTTTACTGCCCAGGCATTAGTAAATTAATAACTTGATTCAACTTTCGACAACCTGTTTTTACTCCTATTTTTTTTATAGAATTTTAAAATTTTTAAAAGAAATTTAGTATCAGCGGTATATATTTGCATGTGTTATAAAAAGCGAACAAATTAACTAAAAACAAAAGATATATGTATGTATGATATGATTTATGGCATTTTTTATCTACACAAAATAATGTCTTAGGTAATAATAAATGTGTTTATACTAAATTAATTTTGCAAATCTGATAATTGGCAAATAATCGAATAATAGAATAATAAACGACTTAACCCAATTACTTGGTCTACTCACGACTTTAAAAAAAACAACCAAAGTGTTTTGAACACGTTAGCAAATACTATTTTTGTTGGCCGAAAATATATTTAGATTCAACAAAAAATGCTTAATTCTTTCTGTTTTCTTCGCATAATAAATTAAATTAAGATATCAATCCAGTCGTATGAAAGCCTTGTATCTGATCTTCACTTTTAATTAAAAAAAATTGTATTCCGTTATATTTTTAATAAATTAATATTTCTCGCGTTTATTTTTCAAACAATAGATAATAAATAATATTTTGATTAAAACGTCAGCGAAAGTTGAAAAGATGTTAACAAAAAAATAGAGAAAAACTGAACTGCATAATCATTCACATAAACTCCAGGGTTAAATGAGAAATATAAATTTTATATTTTAGCCTTGACAGACGCAATAAAGTAGAATCAATTAAATGATCATTTATTACAAACTTGTTAAAATTTTTTAAAAACCGCTAAATAAAAACAAAATACCCTTTTATATGTTCTCGAGGAAAATATTCCCAAAGATATGTAGCTGCATACTTAAAAGAACAAATTACAGAAAAGACGCCTAAGGCGTGTTGAAACAGATGTGGTGAGTTTGATTTTATATATTTTGAAGAAAAATTAACTTAATGAACAAGAAGAAAATTACAGCAAATAAAATGTTGTTTATTTTCTTACGGCTTTTGCTTGATAGTAATTAAAATCACACATTTTTTCTGCACACACATATGATCTTTTTTATTAAAAGAATTAACTCACAATAAAACACACAAACACATGTGCTTATATTTGAAATCTCTTTAGCATATTAAAACCATTTGTTATAAAATTTATTAATTTTCATAATTAACATTTGCACTCATGCTTGTACTTGTACTGACACTTACTTTCACACCCATACATGCAAATCATTTTCATTATTATTATTGCGACAATGTAAGAGTGTAGTCTAAAAATTTTGTTAAGAGAAAAAATTAAAATGTATGATATTTTGATGGAAAACCGTGAGTTATGGAAATGTTTAATCTGATTTATAAATGCCGAAAAAATTAATTATAAAAATCATTTTATGCTGTCAATACGGATATGCGATTAAAATTATGATTGGTACTTTTTGATGTCTTGCGGAGTCACTTTTATTCAAACGTTAGCAAAAATATATTGTGGGGATTTGTTAATGGCTTAAGCCCTGACCGCTGAACCCCAAAAAAAGCAAAAAGTTACACATAATTATTATCCGTTTCTTTCGGCTTTTTTATCTTATCTTACTGAAACAGATATTAGACATTTTTCTCTCAATTCCAGTCACTGGATTAAAGTAAAGTAAGCTTAATCATGACCTACTGTTTCTCTAATAGTAGTAAAAAATTTCTTGTCACTATATCGCTCTTGGTTTCAAATTTTGTAAAGTTAAGATGTTCTTCTGAATGCGTTTGATTTTAAGGCACACAAAAGAAGACTAAGGACTGAAATAAGAGGCACATTTACATACATATACCCAAGTCAAGACGCCGAACATACTTAAAGGCGAAATTTGTATGATCGATATCCAGAATTGCATATTTGACCTTCACTGAGAACAGAAAGTTCAGTAAAGAATCACAGATAATCACTCTAGGCCATTATAATCTGATTTACTTTATTCTTTCTGTAATTTTTACAAAAATCATTATTTTTGACAAAATATGCTTTGATACTTATCAGTCCTTCTTCGTTATTTTGCCATACCTTTTTCCTCTATTCATACACTTGTATTAAAATGACTTTTTATGGGCATAAAGGGTATCATTAGCTGCATGTGCGTGTGTGTACTTCATATCATAAGAGACTAGATGTCATTAAAAAAAAACTTGTTTTAGAACATGGTTTCTAAACATAAAAAGAACGAAAAAAATCTTAATCAACACCACCCTCTTTTCTATTCCAGAATAAATGTAATATATGCACTTACAAGGCTGTATTTGTGTATGGAAGATGTGTGAATACATGATGCAGACCTTGGTATGAAAAACAAGTTTTAAAGTATTAAAATTTTTTATGACATAAAAGTAAATTGGGCTGGTGTAAAAAATGTAAAAATTTTAATGGTTAAATTTTGCTAATTACAATTACCCAAATGTTTAAATTATGCTGAAATTTCATAACTCCATTTTTTTCGTTTTTTTTTACACAGAAGAGTAAAAAGCAGGAAAAAAGAATTTACGGTTTTAGTTTAAAAATATTTCTTTTACTTTTGCAATTGATTTTTCAAATTTTTGTTAAAACGAACTTATGCCATAATAATGTCCCGCTTTTTAATCATTTCGTTATTAAAGCCGATTTGAAAGAACAGTAAGTTTTACAAATATGCTGCGTCTAACGAAACAAATGGTTATTGTAAGGAACAATATCTGGCTAATATGGATGGTGTGCTTAAATATTCCACATCTTGAACCTGAAGCCATGTGATATGACGCCAAATAAAAGCTATTTTCTTCAAATACAGTTATAGTCTGATCCGATCGTTAATACTGTTAGCTGTTCAATTATTTGTCTCTGTTTTTGATGTTGAAATTGGCACCTACTAACATATTGTCTTATTCATAGATTTATTATAGAATGTTCTTTTTAAAAACACATGACTTTTCAGCGTAATGTACCATTGCCATCTGTTAATATACTGGAAGGGTTACAGAACTTCATCTGATCTCGTTAGTGTTTGGTACTTCAAAGACTATTTTGAAGTAACTCGACCGCGTACAAGAGAAAGCGAAAAAGTTCATCGGTGACAGTATCTGATCTTTTGTTTCGCTAGAGCGTCGAAGCAATGTTAGATGTATTTCGATATTTTATCGTCACTACAACGTAATGTTCTCTAAAAAAAAATAAGGAATTATTGCTGAAAATGTCGATTTCTGGCGGGCATTACTTTATTTTTCCTTTGTGGTCAACTAGTCACTGAATCTCCAAATACTTCGTATGTAGAACTCCCTACAAAGCGCTTTCTTGTTGCTTAAGGATATAAATCAAATGTCCACATACACTATTCCCTCTATCCATCTTCTTTTAACCGAATACCCTTTGCCTGTCACAATGCGTTGCATGAATAGGGGTCCCATCCAGAATACTGGTCCCATAAAGAAAAAAAAGTTTTTTAATGTCATTCAAATTTAGGTTGCAATCAGTTATTCTGATCATTTATATTCATAGGCAACATTTAAATTAGAATCCTGAAATCTTATCAAAGTATTTTTTCTTCTTCTTTCGCAAACATTCTTATTAAATTATACCCATTTAAATTTATAATATTGCACTTATTTATTAAGTAAGTTTTCCCTTTTGGATGATCGCACGGGTTTTTTTTTGTTGCAAATACCACTGTTGCACATTATAAATTCTATCAGGCATGTCATATATATCGCGATCGGAATGATTTTAATTCCGATCAAGCTTGTCTTATCTTCTTCATAATAAGGTAACATTGATCATACCAAAGTAACAAGGAAAATCAAAAAAGGCCGGGGTACACAAGTATATCCATCATACGTTAAACTTTGCCGCATTCAACTGTCAAGTCAGTTAAAATACATGTTTTCTTATAAGCGATATCGCAATCAGTACGTCAACGCAGAGTATAAAAGTTGGGGAACTTTTAACTATTGAGGTACGTAAATACTTTGGCAGCTATTAATTGCTTTTCTTTTTCTTTTTTCTTTTAACTCTTGCCGTATTTAATAAAATAATGTTGAAAGAAAAAATCAAATTCAAACTAAATTAAACCAAGTCCGCAACAATTTGCGAAAACAAAACCACTTTTGCTCGGAACTCAGCTTTTTATTTATTACACTGTGGCTCCATTTGACTATACTTCGCGATCCTACGGCCTTCCTCTTTCTCGTTCACATACCTTTTGCCACAACTCATCTGCCTCACACTCTTGTATTTTCCCTGCGATAATAGCTAGACCTCTTTATCTTATTGTAAAGGCATATTGAACCCTTAACCACTTCTCTTATAATAAATAGACGGCTGCTTTCCACAAATTTATCTGCCATTGTTCCACACAATAATTGCGTTTTATTTCCGGGATTTTTTTATTGCGGCTGTTCTCTGGACACGAACTCATGAACTTTCTAGTCTTTTGAAGCAGGCGTGCACCTTTACCTACGCAGCCACCGGAATGGCTTATCTTGTGTGGGCTGATTGTCGTATTCTCTATTTTTCCCCATGCACAAACGGACAACAACAACACAGTTGCTCTTTGATATGTAGGGTTTTCCAAATCTATTTTCGTAAGAATATGATAATGCTATAAAAGTAGATATATTCAGAAACGATTTAATTTTTCTGTTTTGATAATAAATGTCAATTCGTAAAAACCGTACGTTCAGTCACATGAAATCGTATGAACTAATCTCGATTATTACAAATCGTTATATGTTTACGTATGTTATACCCCAAGAAATACATTTTTTAGTAAGCAATTGCACGTTCACGGATGTAACAATTTAACGATCACTGCTTGAACTTTTAAGCAAATAGATCAGAAATATAATGACCTAATGGCTTTAAAGCGCACTAGCAAATCATTAAAGACATGCATCTGAAATCAAATTATATACACAAATTTTCTACTTTTTATTATCTGCGAATATGTTTTATATTCAATCATTTTACTGTTATATTTTAAAGCTTATTGTTGTTTTTGTGGTAATAAAATCGTTAAAATAAAAATAAAAAATAAAAATAATGCACATACTGTGTAGTTTTTCTGTCACATGCAATGTTTTAAAATGAATTGTTAATTATACAAATTAACGTAAATTTTCATACGTTTTTTTACAAACTCTTGCACGCACACTGCCATACTACCAGATCAAAGTTGTATTGGTAAAAAAATGTCTATTGTTTTTTTTTTAATGTTTGCTATTCATGCAAAATAAATATAAATCTTTTTTTTTTTATTTTATTCTGATTAAATTTTAATTAGTTTGCCAGTAGCTGATAGAGAATTAATAATAGATTCAATTTTCACAAAACGAAATGTGACAATTTGTTTAAAATAATGTTTTAATCATGTTTTATTATTTTCCTTTTTTGATACAATATTTTTGTAAAAATAAATCATGTTTTAGTGTTAATTATACAGTGAGTGCATTTTTAATGACATATAGGTATTTTTAAGCGCACGAAAATTTTTCAATTTAATAACAGGAACAATGTGAGTCCAATTTAAATATAAAATTATTTAATATTTAATTTTAATTTTTTAATTTAAATTTTTTTTAGAAATCACGTTTTGATATCCAGCTGAGTAAGTGACATTGTGGATATTCAAGTTTTTTGCTTAAGAATAATAAAATAGTTATCGCTTTACGTATTTGTTTATACTCATCAAAAAATATGTATAAATATTTTAAAGATGTAATTCCACTACAAAAAAAATCGACACTAGAAAGACTTTCTATGAAAAAAGTGTACGGAAATAAGAATTGGTAGCCCTTTGCAAAACTGTAACAACAAAAACTAAATGTCTCGTTGTCTGAGATAATAAGTTTTTTTTATCGACTACTAACAAAGTGTAGTGTGTAAATAGAATATTAAATAGAGTTATCCTACAGCACTAGCACTGACTTGATTTCTAGAGAGATTTACTCGTTCAGAAATCAGATGATCAAAGACCTAAGCCAAGCAAAGCCTTATTTATATAGAAAAATAATTGTTGATGCAGACCAGAGATACTGTAATCAAAACTGGAGAAGAATACAATTGATATACACTTGCGATACATGTGTTAATGAAGTTGCTCAATGCTAGAAAACCAAAACGACAAGTGAAAACCAATTGTTGTTCAAACCATAACGGAATGTTAGTTAATGACATTGTGTGACTACGATGTCTAAATTGTAACAAAATGGTCTGGTTCGTTAAACAGAAGATTGTGAGTCCGTAATACGCCAGCCACAGAGCGAATACGTATTTTATTCTAGGAGGCATGTCTTGCCGGAATCACTGAATGTTTTTGTATGGATGGTTAGATGAGTTAAATTAAACGCATGATAAGTAAAGAAGAGATTGTAAAAACAAATCTAGCCAAAGTTGCAGAGAAAGAAAAAGATGAAATAAAAAAATATTCAGTTCTTTAGTATTTACGCAAGTAGAATTTTAAATTGTTGCTTGTTTTAAACACGCCAAAAAAAAAAAACAATGAAAATAAATAATCGATTACACAATTTTGTTATATATTGCATTAAATGACTTTGTAAGATTTGATAAGATAATCAATTATTGGCTTGTAGCTTTAATTATTTGAATATTTTTGATTGAAATTTGCAGGCTATTTTTCGGCAATATTTTTAGAGGTAAGTTGAGAGCAATGCAATATTTGGATAACTAAGCGTTGTGGCTTTAATTTTTTTAGGACTATAATAAAAGATTTTACTGGAGCTGCTGATAGAATTTAAAGCACGAAACAATTTCTTTAAATTTAAAAAGAGGATGAAGTAAAATCTATTGTAGTACAGTGGTTTTTTTTCAGCCATATCCATATTTATTTTAAATAATAAGCAAATCTTATGATATTTTAATAATAATAAGAATAAACAGCTGATAAAGCCCTATAACATATTTTACTGGATTAAACAATAACGATGATCTGATAAGATAAATAAGATAAGATAAGATAAGATAAGATAAGATAAGATAAGGACTATGCCTGCAGTTTTCTTTGTTTTGTTAATAAAAAAATTAATCTCACAGTCAAATAATTTTATTATTAAATAATTATTCTCCCGGGACTTACAAATTTTGTCTACTCGTTTTGCTTACAAGTTGTGTATGCAAGTTTGCAGACCTCTCTAGAATGTCTCCTTATGAATTTATGCTTTTCTTTTAATTCTACATGTTTTAAAACCTAATTAATATTTTTTTATTCAAGTGTCCACTTTGACATGATTTTCCGTATTTATTACTTTTGAACTGAATTTTTCTTCAATGTGAATTCAATATAAACAGCTTTTTAAAGATTAAAATATTTTTTAATTTTTTGTTTTTGAAAAACATACAATTTTTTAATAATATTATTTCCTGTTTCCTGAAGATGCCACCCAACGGTGTGGCGAAATATTGAAAGAAAAAAAAATTAAAAATAATAAACAAAATTTTTATTATTTTTTTTCTTTTTTTTTTTAACTGACCTAGTGCTTGTTTCATTATAAAAAAAAATAATTTTAAAAGAACCTTTTTGACATTTTTAAAATTTGAAGGTGTATAGATTTATTTACGTACCAGGTAATGACCTTTGAAATGTAGATTTCATTCTTGATATAAATAACCATCTTTAATTCCTCCGTAATATTAACTTATAAATTTTGCAACTGTATAAAAACTATAAATTTCATTTTATAAATTCAGGCAATAAAAATTAATTATACGCAAATAAACAATGGCACCAACTTTAAAGAAGATGCAGTTGATCTAAATAAAAGTTGATTTTTTTGTGTTTTTGGCAATAAATACAAGCCACACAAATTGTTAAATTGAGGGTTAAATTTACACATGCAAATACACACACAGTCATCTACATAAATACAAATATAAATTCATACAATTAAACAACAAACTCTTGATCAAATAGTTTGTTTTTCTATTCGAAACTAAAAATATATTCTGAGTATGAGTGCAAATAAATAAGCGTGCCAATTGTGGAAATAAAATGCATTTTGTAAAAAAAAACTACTAATACACATACACAAGTATATACAAACTGTCTAAAATGAAATGCAATGAACTGCAATAGCTTTTGTTTATTTGTTGGTTAAATGTATTCAGGCGTTCTATTCTTCTCGGTAAGAGGGAGGAATAATGGTCTCATGGGCAGCATATACCACCAACCAGTGCAAGAGAGGATACCTACTACTGGGGCATGGTCTAAGAGGAAATTGCGGGGAGGGTTGTTAAGTCCGGCTGGTAAAAAAGGCAAACAAATAATAAAATCGGTTGGAATTTTATTTGGATGCGTAACATGACAACAAAATGGCCAAAACAACAAACCTCTATAATTTACCATAGTTTATGACCGCGTTGTGGCAATAAAATCGCCAACAACAGCTATAATTCATTTGGCCATGTGCAGCACATGGACACACAGTCACAGTCACAATTTTAATGAATGGCATTTAGCATACTCGTACACTGCATTGCGCTATAATGGTAAAACGCGGCAACCAAAACAGCAAAAACAACAAAACAACCAAAAACCAAAACTAGCATAAACATGCATAAGAAACATACAAAAAAGGTCGTAAAATTATAAAAAAAACCAAACAATACAAAAAATCTATATGCATTCACTAGTTTAGCGGGAGTAATTTGTAACTTGATACACCAGCTACAATTATCTCTCTTAAAATATGCGCCTACCGAATTGCAATACACTGCCTTAATTTGCGGCTAAATGCTATGCTTCCATTAAAAACCATCTTTGGAAATTAAAAAGAAATTACAATAATAATATAAAACAACAAAAACTTAGAATAATGATGGTGCTACTGAACTGTAAGTTAAAGCTCATTAAACTGGAAAATGTTATACTTTGGGATCTTGAGAATTACTTAAATTGGCAAGGAAAATGGTATCATATATAATGGGTGAACTGATTAAATTTCATAAACAAACTCTAACAATAAATATTATTATTATTTTCCTTTTGCTTTAAATAAATAACCGAAAGACCCAGTTACAAAACCAGTTGTTTCAAGAAGTGGATCTTTTCTGGGTTGTTTCAGTCCATCTTTTTTAATGGAGTTGTCATTTTAAAAATTTTTAAATCTCAAGCTTGCAATATTCTCCCATTAAAAACATTAGTTTCAGAAAAAAATATAAAAGTCCTTCAGGGACATTTTTTAAAATTTTTCAATAAACATTTTGTATAAATATGACTTGGTTTTGTTTATAAAGCGTTAAAATATATTTTTTATTTTAAATTACTGGATTAATATAAATCAAATGGAATGGATTCTTTTTTCTACCGGGCCAATCTTTAAATAAGTATAATGCCTTTATTTCGAAAGCCTTGTGGACACAATTATATATCGATATATATCGTTGTTTCCACAATAAAGGAAGCTGCGTGACATATACAAACATAACTCAAAACCTGTTTAAAAAAACCAAAAATTACTTGTTATTGCTAATTAAATTCAAAAATATCGAGAAACTTGCGGCAATAAAATTTAAGAAATAAAATAAAATTTTAGTCTTTTAATAATAAAAATTTACAAAAATCCTCCTTCTCGGTGTTTAATCCTGATTTTATTCGATTCTTTTACAATTACATGAGATATTTTATTTTCAGAATAGAGAACATATCGGGATATAGCAAGCAACTAATATGTCTACCTTTTATGACTAAAATCATTATTTTAATAATATTTTCTCTTACAAATGACAGTTTATACATTTGACAGCAAGGAGCGTGGTAGATGCGGTAAATACTGTTTTCTCTTCAAGACGATATTAGCTGGATGAAGACAAGTATTTCATTTCTATTTCAGAAAGGTTTTTAAAATATACAAAGTATGAACATATTAAATATTCATATTTAAGCTTCTTAATAGACGTAATAATAATTGCAGCAAAGAAGTTTATACTCTAAAAAGCACAACTGAGGAAAAAGAAAACGAAACATTTATCTAAGGAACCATCATTTACATAAGTTATTAAAAAGAGATACACGGAAATCCTTTTCTGCGAGTTACGTCAAGATTATTTTCGAAAACTTTTCTTATTGGAGTATTTTCATCCATCCGCATGGTTCGAAAGATGTCAACATTTCCGCTAACAAAGACCCGACCATTAAAAATTATACTATGAGAAACCAAAAATACTAACAATCAGTATGAATTAAATTTTCAGTTGGTCTAGGGATCATTTTTTTTTAAGAGTTTTCGACTTCCTTGAAATTTTAGAAGAAGGCTTCTAAAAGAGCTGACTTAAGAAATGATTAAGTTTCACGAGCTTAAAACAAACGTTAAAAAAATTAAATTAAGCATTTAATTTTTTTCTAATCTTCAAAAAAAATGTTCGAATAGCGTAAAATATGTAAATAATTGAAATAAATCTTCTTAAAAAATAAAAAGAAAGACGTTTGAGATTATTAAAAAAAGTCAGGTTTCTTTAGTCTACAAATAGAAAATATTGAGAGTATTGTTATCCGTAGATTAAGTCACCTGTGTAAAATAAAATTAAATTATATACAGCCCCATATTTTGCTTTAAAGAAGAAAATCATTTCAAGTATATGTATGTACTTATGTACATATGTATGTATCGACGTGCAACAGCAGTTATTCAATATTGCGTAAGTATATCTGGTGGATTTAATTTGTTTATTATTCTTCTGGGGTTCATTCATTCAGTCAGTCATTCATTCACTTACTCATTCATTTATTGATTCTTGTCTCACTGCCAATGTAGCTGGTTGAGTTGAGTCTATAATGAACAAGCTTAATTTTGGCTTCATGCAAATTGCAGCAGCAGTTTTAACAGACAAGCTTTAATGCATTTCATATTTACATACATGATGATACATACATGTATTTTTGTTTGTACATACAAACATGCAAACAATTGATTTTATTCTGCATTATTTATTGTTGTTGCTGCTGCTGATGTAACAACAACAACTGCCTGTAGGCTGCAATGCGTGCAAAACTAATTAAATTATTTATTCAAATGTTACCACAAAATGACACAAAAGTGGTCTTATATATTGGGGAGATGGCGCGTACTTCACAACAACAAATTTATTTTTTATTTTTTGCCCATAGTGCCAGGAAGAAGAAGCAGAGAGATGTATGCTATAGAAAAAACGCAAAAAATACAATTAAAATTATGGCCTTTAATGGCCAGAATCAGTTAAATAAAATAAAATAAAACACAACAACAAAATTAAATTAAATCGATTCTGTGGCATTAACTGGGCAAGGTTCAACATCATATTAATGGTCAATGAAATGCGCTATTTTTGTTGTTGTTGGTTTTGTTATTTAATTTTAATATGTAAAGCAGGCCTTTAACCAATAAAACGAATAAAAATCATTCAATAGTTATGTAGTAGTAGTTGTCGCAAGCAAAAAATAAATTAAAAACATTAAAAACAACAGAAGAAAAAAAATACGATGACGCGTGTTTCTTTAACCACAAAATCTGTCTAGACATCAGCAAAAAATGCGAAAAATCCATGCATCTATTCATCCATGCATCGACTTTGCTGCCATCCTTCCGGAAAGCACACACGACAGCAAGTTTTAAAATTCTTTAGGAGCTAAAAGGAATTAGAACTCAACTCAAATTTAATCATAAACATTCAAGGTGGTAATTAACTGTGCTCTTTTTTATTTTATTTGTAAAATCTTTTATTTCTGCCTCTTTACATCATCGCGCATTTGAACTTTTTGCTTAAAACAGGACACCATTTGAGTCCTAGTAAATGCATGGCTCCTGTTTGGCGTTATAAGTCTTGTTTTTAACACGCAAACCTTTTTAGTCAAAAGATCGCTTATTGCCTTAATTTCCATAATCAATTCGGGTTTCAGTTTGTTTTTCTACAGAGTTTTTCTTTTTTTTTCAAATTGGTCAATTAAGTTCATGTTTTAGGTTTTTGTCCGAGTTGTTGTTTGTAGTAAGTTACGTTTGTATGTGTATTTATGTTTCTTTTGTGTAGAGTGTAACTCTTTCATTGGGCTTTATCTCGATTTTTTGATCGAGCATCGTTGTTGTCAACTTGTGAAGCTATTGTTTCTTGTTTGTTGAATGAACTTAAGCATTAAATTGAAGGAACAAACAAACTGAATCTCTAGACTGCAATTGCTTAGTTTTTTATTTATTTAATTTTCTGTCTTCTGAAGTTTAAAAAAAAGTATTCAAGTCTAAGATTTATCAACATCCGGAATTAAAAATTCTCTGATAAATTTTTAAGTTCCTTAACGGCAGGAGTGTCAATATATATATCAAAAGACCCGATTTACATAAATTACTGCTGCTCTTTTTTGCATATAATTAAATCACTCGTTAAAAAATGAAACCTTAGAGGGTCTACAGTGCGAAGCAAATATACAATTTACACAAAGCAACAAATCACTCTTAAATTTTACAGAATTTCCAACAATGTAAGAGGGGATAAAAAGGAGTTAACCACTATTATTTTAATAAGTTAATGTTTATTTCTTCTAAATTTCTTATTTGCATCATTCACTGACTAGCACTCAGGTACGACTCCTACTCAAGCGATGATTTGTGCCAACACTCCGATATTGGGTTAAAGGAAGAAGGATAAAGGAAATTTGAATTTTCTAAGATAAAATGTGCGAGGAAAGATCTCTGTCCAAAGATGATTTTGCATTCGAACTGTTCAGCTATAAACCGAATTCTTTCTGTGAAACATAGTGCAATTCACTAGCCAATCGACTACAAAAGGATGATCTCTTAATGGAAATACAGCTATAGCGCAGTCGTACTGAAACTTCGATCGGCTAATATTCCCTAAATATTATCAACAAGGCTAAGGGCCAGGAAACAAGTTACTCTCCTAATAAGAAAATATTTTGGATTAAGAAACTTTTGCTTAGTCTAAACGTTAATATGTACAGATGCCTCTTTACTCCTTAAAGGGAATTGTAATAAGGTAATATGTTGCATGTATTAAGGATCAAAGACTTCTGCATAATCAGGTGATGCATCAATTATGTTATGCTTTTTTAACTGGACAATTAGTTCTTTCGGTATCAGTCTTGTGGCTCTTACCACATGATACATTGTTTTGAGTTCGTTTGCCAGCTCAGTATTTTTTTATTTTTGTACTATAAGTCAACTAAAGGATGCTACTGAGTGGAATAACTACGTCAGCCAACGTTATTTTCTTACCAACTTTATCAAATAAGAAGGTATCTGTCCTATCTATCATCCTGTTAATATTATTTTTATTTATATTATTATTGATATTTTCAGAGTCCCAAGGGTAAACCGAGTAAATTTTAACATATTTGTATTAAACCTTTTTAAAAAATATATTCATATCAAACATTCTGTAAAAATTGATAAATAAAGAATAAAAATAAATGCTGTAATTGCTAACTAAAATATTATTTTGCTAAAATAAAGAAAAAAATTTATTGTGATAGACGAGTTTTTGGGGGTTTCTACAAATTATTCGTTTTTAACCAACAACTTTACTAAATAGAGAGGGTTGTAGATCAAAGTTCATAGCATTTAGTGTGACCAGCACAGAGAGTTGAAGGGTTCCTACATATATTCTTAAAATAGTTTAGTTGGAGAGTTTTACCAAAACATAATCAAATAAAAATACTTTTCGCGAAAATATGCATATTTCTCACACTGTTTTAGGCGAAAGTCAAAACTTTATAGTCAAAACTTTATAGTCAAAACCTTATTTAATAAAATTAAATTGTTAAGTTTATAAATTATTTACATACTTACACTGTCTTTTATCCTTCGGTTTCATAGAGTCCTGTGTAGAAGAGAATTAGTAATAATTAAAATTGTTTTGTCACATCCGCATAGAAATTAAAGTGCGATCAGCCGATCAAACATTTTTAAATTAAATATTTGTTTTTTGACTCCCTGATCTAGATCTAGAAATATCGCATTTTGCAAGCAAAATGTGAAGTGTTTTGGAAAATTTTGAGGATCATATCTTTTCTGTTTATAAAGTTATTAATATTTTGTGTATTTTAGTCTAAATAATTAAAAAGATCAATGGCCCAGTTTGGGCTAAAAAGTGTACCAGTGTGAAAAAATCAAAAATTTTAATTTTAAATGCTTTTAATTGGATAACTTAATATGCAAATTATAGCACATGACCTTTAAGACCATGTATAATATTTAAAAACCAGACAAAAATTGAAAAAAATAACAAGCATTAAAAAAATTTGCAAGTGCAAGTTTCCAACATTTGAAACTACTCTGCTACTCTCATGCCAAATTTTGTATAAATCGGAATATCCCTTAATAAATGGCTGTGTTATTTCCAAAGTATTTTGATTATACCCCACTGTGCTTTGTAATTACAATGCGGAAGCGACAGAATGATTTGAATTATTTAATTTTAAACATATCGTGCCATTTTTTATTCCGATTAAATTAATAAATCACCAATACTGATTATTGAGGGTGAAAGCACGTCTCGATGGCCATTTCGCTCACTTAGTTCCTCAGAAAACTTCTCACAAATATTTTAAATAAACTAAAGATTTTTGCCCAAACAATATAGTAAAGACAAAAATCAAAGTTTACTCAAAAAACAACAATAATCAAAAATGATTTAATATTCTTTATCTACTGTTTATAATTTGAATTATTAATATTTCTTTTCTACACAGGACTCTATGAAATCCGAAAAATAAAAGACAACCTTAAAGATGAACGCGATCTTGAAATAAGAAAAAACAGAAAAATATAACGCTTAAACTACATAGAAGTGTAAATGGCAAGGACTTTATTTTAAAAATTTATAAAATGAAAATTAAAGGGTTTCTCTTTTTGTTGCAATTGCCCTTAAATGCAAAACATGTTAACTCATATGTAGCTTTCCTAACGAAAGATGCATAAGCAACATTATGTAAATTTGTATGAAGAGATTAAAGTTGCCAATTTTACTTTATAAGACTTTAAGAAAAATTTTTACAGTAATAATATGTGCTTAAATGTTAAGCTGAGTAAGTTCACGGTTTTAAACAAATCTTTAACTGGCAGTTTTATTATTTTTTAAAATATTGTTTCTATTGGTGAACGAATAAAAAGTATTGACTGATTGACCTTGCAAACTAATTTCGCAGTTAATCTTAAAAGTGTTAAACCTGAGAACGTCATCTTAAGGTGTGGCCAAGTCTACCTACCACTGGCCATCCATTTATCTGCCAACAAAGATTCAACCAGTTAAGTAACAATTCGGCTGACGGCATTTAGGTGTTTTTTTTTTTATTGCGGGTTGCTCGCATTCATTTATTATTTGTTAATGTATCTTTGTAGCCGCATTTTAATGGCACAAAATTTGTAATGGAACTATGTTGTTAATTATTTACTAAACCTTCAGGCCACCAACTCCAATTTTTACTATTTGTCATCCAGAATTCAGTTTTTATTCATATCTTTAATTTTTAATCAACTTCTTAGGTAAAATTATCAATTGTCGACACTGGTTTGTTCCCGCCCATCGGTTACGTTCGAGTTTGGCTTAAAATTATAAATGTAAGTGACAAATGATTGACGAGATTACACACACGAATCACTGCACATATAAAAAAGTCCAGTTACAATTTACTTATCGATTACCAGGTATATTTGTATGTATTTATCATATGCATTATTCTAAGTTCCTAGTTTAAAAAATTTAAGTTAAATGTTTAACACAATCTTAGATTGCAAAGGTCGAATGAATGAAAACATTTAATAAATAAATTAAAATTAATTTTCGTTATAAACTCATTTTTAATTTTAATTTAAAAAACTTTTTAGAAAGAAAAATTAGACCCAAACAGAATTTAATGCTGCATTTTCTTCATCCTTCATCAGCAGTCTTTCCATCTATCTTTCTTAGATTGCTTACTTTGTAAACACCATCTATTTCGTCAGCTAATTTGATCAGTATTCATTAGGTTAGACGAAGTCCACACACAACCCAAAGCGTTTTTTCTTTGCTCTTTTTGTAATTCATCTTGTACATTTGTTTTTGCCTTTGTACCAACCTTCGGTATGGCCACAAAATACAATATTTAATTTAAATCATTTTTACTTGTTTCCTAAAAACATTATAGATTCTGTTTCAGTATCATTTATATAATATCCATAGTTCAAATGCTGATTTCATAAAAAATTGAATTAAAATATTTAAGAATTTTGTAAAACTGTGACATTTTGGTCTCTTTGATATCTTTCGATCTTTCGTTTAAAACAGTCGTGAAATTTAAGACATTTCATTTATCTTTTTACGTCCTCTAAAGATTCGTTTAGTCCTAATGGGCTTAATAATTACTTATGGTACGCATGCAAAGCAGAAATTAATTTGAGTTTAAATTTGGAGTCAGTTTCATTGCAATGCCAAAGTAGTCATCTTGATTAAAAAGCTTTGCTAATACTTTTAGAGGATCAAAATTATATAAAAAATTGTAGAGAGCAGTTCATACAATTACAGTCTAATTGTAAAAATCCCTTATTCACAAAACTATTAAGCCATTATTAACTATGGAAAACACATTTTTTTTCTGGCCAGTGCGAAATTGCAAGTCACTCCTTCCGTAGTGCACTTTACTCTTTTACAATGACAAAATACACATTTTTAATATTCTTTGCATTTAATACAATAAATTATTATTTTGCGTAATTCAAGCTCTTTCAAATTTATGTAAACAACACTGCTGTAAACAAGACACAAAATATAAATTAATAAATACTTGAAAGACTTGTAAAGAAGTGTGAATTTGTGTAAAATTACTTTTGTATTTTATGTATTTCTTTCCATATTAAGAACTAATAATGAATTCCAAGAAAAAAATTGACTTTTATTATTATTTATTAAACCATAAAAAGTTATAAACAAGAACAAATTTGTTTTCGTTTTATCTTAAAAACAGGAAAAAGATTAAAATATAAACGAAGAAAAACTACTTAAAGCTAAATCGTAGTAAATTTTACACTAAAGAAATCATGTTTTAAGAAGTTTTCTAGTACGAAACACACAAACATACATACGTACTTGAAAGAACACCTTAACTTTTGTCAGAACTATTTGTTTGTTTTACATCTTAGAGAAAAAGTTTAAGAAAAACATGCATATTTACTTAATGCTGGGTTATAAAACAATGTGTTCTTTCAAAGAACACAATATGATTTTTTAATTTAAAATAACTTTTGAGTACATAAATGAATATTTTCATTATTTTATTGATTAGATTCTTTTACAAACTTGCCATGTTTTCCGAAAATTACTATAACGGACATAAAATACATAAATATAATTTTAGTGGAAGTAGTTGTTGTAGAGGTAGTAGTAGTAGTAGTTAACAAACATGTTCAAATGTTCATATGAGTTCATATGTAGTGTTGTCTAATGGTTGTTATTTGTGCTAAAAAAAGTGTCCTTTTTATGAAACAAAAAAAAAAAAAAAAAAAAAAAACAAAAAAGGGAACTAAGAAGAAAATGGTCAAAGTTTTTTATTTGTTTTATTTTTTACATACAACATCATGTAAGTTGAAACACTTAATGGGTCTCTTTGCATACAAGTTTGTCTGAAACAGTGAACATATTTAAAGAGTATAGACCAAGGCGTGGTTAAACGGTAAACCATTTCAAATACATAATTTTTAAAAAATGCAAAACTTGTTTTTATTACCCTGCTATGATGGTCTACAGTATGGCAACAAATAAATCAGAACAAGTGACATAAAATTGGAAATTGTAACGTGGTAATATCCCATAGAGTTAAATGCCCTGAAGCCATAAAATAGGAAAACTAGAAGGTAAACTATACGATTTTTGTCACTATGTCATCAAGGGTTGAGGTCATACAATATTTTTGAAGGATAAATTCCTATTTCCCTTATCGTTTTATAAAAAGTTATATGCCAGTTATGACCTCATGTCGATTGACATTCAAAGCAATTACACTTTGAGAACACAGCAATTTTTGTTGATCACAAACCTGTTGAACTAAAAATTTTCTTCATTATTGAACAATATTTTCAAGAGATAAAGTTTATACTAGCATGAAGTTTTGAATTAATTGGAATTACTCGAGCTCTTATGCACATTTGGAAAATGAAAAGATGTTGGAGCATATTTTTCTATGTTTTTGGCATAAAGTTGCCTTAAAGTTTTTTTCTTATATTTTATAACGTTAGAAGAAATCTGTCAATCTAAAACTATATTTATTTCTTCAACATTTAACGCGCAAAATAATTAAACGAGCAGATTTTATTGACAATAAATTTAGCTCAGTTTAACAAATTAAGTTTAAAGACCGATGTTGAATTTGCAAACTCTAAGACTATAGTCTACCAAGTTATTCTTAGCAATACTTAATAATATGACCATACAGTGTACCTTTAATGGATGAGCCTAGAACAATTTAAAAGAATACTATTTCTTTGATAGTGTTACAGTTGGTAAACGTGAATGAGTATGAAAGTTTATAATGGACAGTGGCCTGCTTTGTAAAAAGGATCGCGTTGGAAAACATGTGTTAAATCATCATTTAACACAAACGGAAAAAACAACATGCATTAAAAAATGCATGTTCTTACATGCTTTCAACATTTATACAAAACATGGCAAAGAAAAAGAAAAAGAAGGAAAACAAAATATTTCTAAGAGCAACAAAATAAAAGAAAATAGAAAATGGAAATTTTGAAAAACTAATCTGAAAGCTATTAACGCTGATTTTCTTTTATTCACTGTTAAATTTTTCGTGTAGGTAAATGCTGCTTGATGAAAAAATTTAACATAACATTTGTTCATTTGCAAATTTTTACAATTATGCTTTAACAGCCTTTAACACTACTCGAATACACGTTTATTAAATCTTAAGATACTAAGAGAAATTTATACAGAAGTTAAGGAAATATGTTATTACGAGCGTTTTGTTTTAATTCTAATCATTTAAAAAATAGGGATCATTCCACATATTTGAAACCTTCTTTCCGCTTGGTGTCAAAGTTTACGAGTTCTCGCTGCATAATTGAAGTTGTGTTTACAGGAATACCTCGCATAGTACAGTAAATCGGTCCCATTATTTTACCGTTCTATTTAAAACCGGACTAATTGGGGCACTCGCGCCCTAAGCGCCTATTTAAAAAGTTGTTGTTGTTTTACATGTTATTTTTCTTTAACAAGCTGCATTAACTATAAATCAGATATTTAACTTATCGGATACATTAGCGCGATGAATGTTTTCATATTAACGTTGACAAAATATAAATCTACTTACGTAACTATTATAATCTGGTTAAAGATAGCAGAGTTAAATAAACAATAAAATTTTATTAATTCCTTAGCAGCTGTACATAAAACTTTGAATGCAGAGAATAGTAAAATTTGCTCAATTGTGCTAAATATTTACGAAAATCCGATAAGCAATAAAATTTTCATTACATTTAGTATTTGTACGTAGACTTTTTTGTAGCAGTTTTATCTAATATCGATTAAAGTACATATTTTTGAAATAGAAAGTCACGTTCTAAATATTCACACCACATGTAACTGATTTGTTTTCTAATGTTTCAATGAAAATAATAAATAGAAAACTGAAACAGTTTCTATAAGAATTTAAAGTGTTGTTGGTTTTTATTGTCATCACAGGCAATCGATGTGTCAATTTAATTGAGTATTCATGTGACATGAATCCATCAATGACATCAATAACAATACGGCACCGTTAAGTAGTTTAATACAATAGAAATTAGTCAAAGGAAATGTGGAATCTTGTTGCGATTAATGATTTCTTGTAAATGTTTTTGAATGAAGTAAGAGGCTGCCTTAAGGAGTTCCAGTATTCGAATTTATTTTAACTATCAGTCTTGTAATAGTCAGTTGCCTTAAAATATTTGAAAAATAAAGTAATTTAATAATGAATTTTTAATCAGGCTTAATTTAGTTAGTTAGAAATTTAATGTACATCTTATTTTATTAGGAAAGGAAAACTAATTTTAAGCGAAATGAAAATTTGTGCTATTAAAAATTAACACTATATTTGAAAATAATTAAGTTTTCTAAATAACAAAAAAAAAAAAAAAATACAAAATAAATAAACGAAAGTGTGATAAAAAATTTGTAATTTTTTTATAACGAAAAGTAGCACTTCATGCAATAAATGCCTATTTCTTTTCGTAACCGTTCTACATTCTTTAGGAAAGTAATAGATAAGAGATAAGACAGGTGGTAAACAGAGAAAGATAGATATAGCCATCTTATTAGCTATTTTACTTCATCGCCGCACACTGGCACATATTTTGAGAAAGTTGCCAAAAATCATTTTTTTTGTTTTGGTTTCTTAATGATTTTAAAGTAAACACCAGTACATCTCTAGAGAAAAAATTTAGAACTCTGTTCTAACTATAACACACTGAACAGGGTAATCCAAAATAAACTTTTCGAATATTTTTTTAAAATCGATTTTTTTAGTAAATTCTAACTTTCAAATTACTATAACTTTTTTATTTTAAAAGATATCAAATCAAAATAAATTTTCTTTAATTATGCAGTTTCTTACTTATCAGTGCTAGCAAAATAAAGTCGTTACATTTCTTAGAAGTAGTTTAATTTTTTGTTTTACAAAAGGTCAAAATTCTTCAAAAATCTCGTGCTTAATAGAGCATAACTCCCTCCTGTAAACCACGTCAAAACGATATTTCTCTGTGTTATAGCCAAAAACCTACTTTACACACCTACACCCCATCATATGTGCGCTAGGTTGCGACCTCGTGCACCAGAGCAAATGGTCTGACCAGGTCAGGTATTTTGTACAAAAATTATGAACACAAACGAAATTTAAAAAAAAAATTCTACAGAGTTATTTTTTAATTATTTTTACTTTTTAATGTAGAGTTAAAGCCATTTTTTTTCAAATCTCCTTGAAAGATGACGTTTATAACTTTTGCGATGGAATCTAGTAATATACAAACGCACTATATTGTACCTATCACGTTTGCAAAATCTTAATATTCAATTAAATTTTGGTTACCCAGTAGAGTTGGTAATGGCAAAAATATCATAAAACAATAAGATAATAAAGAATTATGAATCCAGAATAATGAAATAATTAAAAAGAAAGTCTTAAATAAAATATGTGAATGCACATGTTTATTATGGCATTCTTTCGAATGTAAGTTTTATTGTCACATAGTTAGGGAAATGTAGAATAATTCCTTGCTTAATTGTATAATACAATTTTGTAGACAAAAGATGTGCGCACACACTGCATGGGATGATCTATACCTGACTATTCTTATTACTTGTTTATTTTTGCAGAAAAACGAAAGAAAAAAAGAACAAACAAAAGAAAGATATCTACAGCTAGGCCTTACAATCGACCAATTCAAATAAGGAGAAGGAAATTCAAATTATGAAAATACATTAAGGTGGCCAAAGTTTGGTGTATTCTGGCAAGATTTAGTTTACAGAACTATTAATAATTATAACTTGTAACAATAACAACAGAACATACATATGAAAAAAATTGTAATGTCTTAACACTTGCTTTTTATACTCAATTTCAATTAATATTAGTAACGATTATTAAACCATTTGTAACACTTTTTTTTACGGTCGGCTTCTATACTTTTTATCAAAAATTAAAGGTTAAAATCCCACGTAACAAACAGAAAAAGCCGCATATCGAAATTCCGATCCAATCATAAGTAACGGATTTTTGACCGCCTTCTCGCCAAATGTGCCACTGTGCGCCGGCGAATATGCTATGAGGAAGCACCGACGAAGGAGGCTGCACATGAACAAAAAAAAAAAAAAAACATTTTTATTTTTTGGTTGCCGCAGGTGTTAACCAGGCTAACCAGGTTGTAGTCAATGTGCTTACCACTTTGACTACAGCGGCCTTTTTTATATTTTGAAGTAAATATAATAATAATAAATTCATTATAAACCTAAAAATATCTCTTAATATGTGTAACTGGATGTGGAATATGTGACCTGCCTTTGTAGTTGTTATTAGCGCAATGAAATGCTCGTGTGGAATGCATTGTTTGTAAAAGAGAATTTTCACTGAAAACCGCTTATCTATCGAATTAAGGAGAAATGAATCACTCCAAGGTCAAAGACGTAGACTCTTCAAGAAAGGAAAACGCATAAAATTGTTCTAATTAAATAATATTAATATCAAATCCTTATTTTATTTTTTCTCTTTTGCTTATTATGTCTTGATCGATTTTTTATTAGATTTTTTAGTTTTAATTAATTTCTTTTTTAAATTAACTAAATGGCAAACATCTTTAAAAATTCCACTTAAATTGAATTAAGATCCACTACAACTCATTAATTTCTTATACGACTAAAACAACTCAGCCATCATTTTATGCTTAAATTGATATCCTTGAAACGAGATATAATTTATTTTAATCGAAAACTTCTTTGACCTTTGGTGTTCTATTAAGGAAACGAAGAAAACGAGCAAAAAACAAACAATCATTCGCTAAGATATCTAGAAGATGCAAAATATTTAAATTTTACGAAAAAGCTTTTTGATATTACAGGGTCGAGCTTAGAATGCCGAACGGCACTTAAACTCTTAATAAAAATACCGAAAATTGAAATGTTCTTCAGTCTTCATGAGAACAATGTAGTCCTTAAGATGGAAGTTTCTGCAAACAATGGGAGTGTAAACTGGCTTAGTGATATTCTTAGGCTGTTTATATTCAGCGCTCAAAAATTCTTCTTTTCCTTTTATAACATTTTCTTTATTTTCTAAAAAATAATTTTTTTATTTTCAATAGCGTTTCTTTAAAATTAAATTTTAAGCAAAACAAAAAAATATTTAAACATAAACAATTATTCTAAAATAAACCGAAAAGAATTAATTGCAATTTACTAGTCTTAAGTCAAAATGACATCAAAGACAATTTGTAGTTGTGTTCAATAAGTCAACATCATCCATCTTTATGGAGCATAAATTTTAAAGACATCGTATGTTTGTAAGTGTTAGCAAATGTTCACATACTTCTACACAGGACAATGTTTATTTGTATTGCAAAACCAAATGAAATAATTGTCTATCTTTATGTCTGGCTGACTGGCCGTTTATCTTCTTTTAAAATAGCAAAAAACACTTGCACACAAAGATATTAAATCAACATCTTAAAGGAGTTGTTCTTTTTGTTGTTAAATAACAATAGCAATATTAACTCATACAAAGTAGCGGTTGTAATATAGAATGATTTAATGTCTTTGAAAATGAAAACAACCAACAAAATGTTGCAAGGATTGAAAATATCATTACAACACATTTTATAATGAGAAGACAAATAATATAAACTATAGGAACAAATAGTTCAAGTGAAGTTTCCTTTTTTAGTTGGTAATTAAACTTCCTTTAAACAGCTGAAGGGAGGTTTCGAGAGGAAAGGGGAAACATATTACCATTCAACATTATTTGTCACCGCTGCTCATTTAAGGGTGTTTAATAACAATTTAAAAATATTTATAGTACTCCGAAATTCACGTGAGTTCTACATTTTCTTTAAAAAAATTAAATAATAAAAAAAAACAATAATTAATATTTTAGGATTAGTACAACTAGGATTAAAAGCAACAAAATTTCGGCGGCAAGTTAATACTGATTTTTCAACCAAAATTATTTCTATCGATACTCTCAAGAGGTAATTTATATACATCCTGTAACAGGATCATTTCTGGTTATCTATAAATTTTTTAAAAAATTTGTTGTTGGTATATAAAGTAATCAATATATATTTCATACCTGTTTTTGGAATTTTTATCTGTCTGTCTGTGATCGCTTCACATAAAAACTGGCGGATAGATTTAAAAAAAATCTTGAAAGGTGGGTTCTAAGAACTTTATTTCAAATATAAAATACTTTTTTTTGCATAAAACTATGTTGTTTCGTAATGAAACAAGAAATAAAAATTTTAAAGCACCCAATTTTACCGATAAAATTGTACTATAACAGTTGTCATAACATTTTGTTTTTGTAGATAGAAAATTTTTAACAAAACTCTACAATAAATTTTAAGTTTTTCCAAATTTGCTTTTTTTAAAAAGTTTGAAACTGGATAAAATAAATATAACTATTAAAATAAATACACAAAATCAAAAAAAGCTCTCGATCACACGGTTACAACTACTTAAATTTAAATTTTTCGTAGGTGCATCTTTGCTTATTTTTTTAAACTCCCAGTGTGTGTTCGGTACCGCTTACTTAGCTCTTCAGTAAACTTCTCACTAACATTTTAAAAATTTCTGTCCAAAGAATAAAGTAAAGACAAAAGTCAAAGTTTAAGCAAAAACAACCATAATCTATGAATGATTTTCTTTTTTTATCCGCTGTATGCGGTTGAATTTTTTTTTAAATGATGAAAAATAAAAACAATAAAAATATATCGCAAAACACTGCAATATTTTTTACGGGCACTCGCAAATTAACTTAATAAATTTAATTTATTGAGTTGGAGTCTTTAATAGCTTTATTTATTGATTCCTCATCGCGGAAAAACCAAATCCAAACCAAATCAAGTTCGTAAGGAGAATTAATAAAGAACAAGAAAATTCCAGTTTGAAATAAATTCCCTTATAGCTCTTGCACTATGTGCAATAATTGGTCAAAAATTAACAATCAATTTAAGGGAAGCTGATTGTAATAGAGTATTAATTTTCGAATCATTTTTACACTTTCGAATTATCACCGATGTTGTCTCTCTCTCTCTCTCTCTCTGCTGTATTTCAAATACTTTTCCTGTCCATTGTTAACTAAGTTTTTGGAAAGTAACATTTTACTAAGAGCTCAATAAACTATTAAACACCTCTCATTGTAAAACGTTTATTGGTTCTAATCGTGATCTTTAAAAAGTGCACAAGAATTTTTTCCTCTATGGTATGACCAACACCGGCTTCGCTTACTAAAGAATTTCTGCATAGCAAGCCTTCGGCTTAAATTAGAGACTGAAGTGATTCTAATCATCTGATAAAAAAAACTCAAAAAATAACTTTTAATTGCTTTAGTAAAGGTGCGGTTAGATTAGTCAAATATAAACATTTAATAAATGTTTGTTTAATCTTCTCTGACACGTGTCATTACGAGAGGCGATAATATGTTTTTATGTTTTCAGTAAGCAGAAAAAGAGCTTTAAAGGTACAAAAATACGTTTTTAAACTGAATTGGTAACCTTTATTTTACAAAAATATTTTATTATTTCATAACTAGTAAAGTTCAAAGTAGAGATTGGCGATATTTAGAACCTGTGACTAAATCACTGGTCACTACAGTGACTGTGTTTATCAACTAACAGTTCCATTTAAGAAAGTTCTTTTATTGTACATACGTACAACCTTAAGCTTGATTTTACT
The DNA here is from genome assembly GCA_937654795.1 of Cistogaster globosa. Lineage (NCBI taxonomy): Eukaryota > Metazoa > Arthropoda > Insecta > Diptera > Tachinidae > Cistogaster > Cistogaster globosa. The sequence goes on along the minus strand of OW569405.1, from coordinate 61,239,903 downwards.
TTGTACAAAGAAATATTGGTACTTTTGACTTCTTCATTTAAGTCAAAGCCCTTTATTGCTGTGTAGCCTCTGTTGGTTCCACTTATTAACAACAGTTATTTTTTTCCAAGCCTTATGCATACATATGTAAAAAAATTAGATTTATTTATTTAAATTACAGCTGCGTTGAATGCAGAGATCAAAATACCATTTGCGTGATGATAATATATTTACTACACATATATTTCTCATGTAAACAAGTATGATTGAATAAAAAACTTCAAATAGTGATTAATGTAACTATTTTAAAGAATAGTGATTTGGAAATCACTTTCACTGGTAACGACGGTCCTTAAAAATCAGCTGCATATATATTGTTTGCCTTAATAAGATGATCTATATGTGGACGACAAACATTCCATAAAGCTCGTGAAAAATATTAATTACACTGTGATAGTTTTTGACCCGAAAAGCTGAACTTCGATGAATCCTTTTCGAACTATTAGGGGGGAGGGTCGTCTGAGTGCAAATGTACATTTTGAAGTGTCAGATTGGCTCCAGTTTTTGAGAAATCGGTATATATAAACTTTTTATGGATATAGGTATGCCAACGCTATTTAAAAAAATTTTACTTGACTGCATTACTATTTTCGCCTTCTTAACTTCCTTTAAAAAAATAAGAAAAAGCGTCAAGCGAAAGGATTGGCGCTCTAAAAATTTTTTACAATATCAAAATAGATACCATTTTAAAGCTTTTGAAGAGATCTTTAAGAAAATACTAAAATTTTTAAAAAAATGCTTAACTCATTAAGAGCCAATGGCATTTTTACTTAATATGTTTTTTTTAATTTTTAAATTCTCTGTCACTGACACAAGTGGTTTAAATTACGTGAAATTTTGGGAAAAAAAAGTCAAAACATTACGTAAAAGAAAGCTAAGAAGGCAAAAAAACTAACACAGTCGAATTAATTTTTTTAACAGTGCAGATTTAGCTACAACCATTAAAAATTGATATATACCGATTTCTCAAAAACTGGAGCCAATCTGACACTTCCAAATGTACTATCGCATTCATTCTCTCCCTAATAGTTCGAAAAGGATTCAACGAAGCTTAAATTTTTAACTATCACAATGTTATTAACGGGTACTATTGATCGAATCACAGAACTGAATGATATGTGATTTCGCTCCATAGTGCACCGTTAAATTTTATAAAAACTTGTCATTGTTCACACTGGTTTATTTCAGTTGCATTACGGTTTATTTTAAACTGTATTTTTTTCTTATCAAAAGAATTTATAAAGAATTTTTACAAGAAACCAGAAAGTGCATTTTTTTACATTTATAAACAGCTTTTTTCAAAATTTGCACAAAGCTTTGCTATTGCTCATTATTAATAATTATTCATAATTATATATAAATAAACAATTGAAATTGTTTTTTAATTTAATGTAGTAAAATCACTTTATTTAACTCTTTCAGATGCAAAATGAGATTGTTTTTTAATTGAATCCAAAAAATCTTCATATTTTTTTATAAGTTTTGAATATTTACGCTAGGATTCCATTTACAGAGTACTATGTTTTCGAAGGAGATGAATATGAACTAGAAAACTAATTAAATGAAAGATTTAGTTCAAGACTACTGTGCAATACTGTGCTAAAATGTTCATGAGCAATTATTGCAAAAGAATGTTTCCTAAATATTCCTTTCGCCGCTTACTTTTTAATTCTCAATACGAAAACTGTGATTCCTCTGTAATATATTTTATTTGTAGACAGTTTTTTCCATTTAATAGAATTATTTTTATTAATCGCTATAAATTCCGAGGATACTTATCTTAGATCATCTTGTGGTTTTAATCTTTAACATTTTCTCCGATAATTTATCATTTTAAGCCACGAAATAATTTTGAATAAAATGCAAATGTATTGTTCTTTGACATTTTTTTTGAATCATAGAGATCATTTATTTTGTTTTTGTACGATAAATATTTAATTAAAAAAAAGAGAATTTTATTCCATCGAAATCTATCAAGATGTCGAAAATATTTGTGACTGAAATCGTTAACTGTTTGACTGATTATTTGTTTGTCTAAAAACGTGGCATAGCTAATTTCGACTGACGTTTTTTGTAATTGTTGCGTGTTTTGGTGCGACTGTGCGCATTTAATACCTTTTTAACTATAAATGCCAAGAAATATTTTCAAGTTTTCTAAATACATTAAATCGTGACTTAAGACGCATGCTTAGCATACAGCTCCGATCTGTTCAAATTATTTTTAAATAAAACACATTTAAATCACGCTGACATGTCAGTGTACGTTAGAGTGTGAAGATTTATGTGAAATTTTAAAAATGTGACATGGGATTCTATTTATTTTATTGTTTATTTTGTTTCTTAATGTTCTTGTTTTTTTTTATTATTATTTCTATTTTTTTATTTGGGTAAAAGATTGATTGAACGCCTTAAAACAAAAGGTGGCACCTAAACTAATTTGAACAGACAGTAGTGAAAATAATATTAAAATAAAAATATACAACAGTAACAACAAGAACAAAGAGAATAAAGATTTTATTTTATTAATCTTACACATGTGGACAGAAAGAAACTTCTGTAAAATTATTTATCGTTATTTAGTTAATTTTTTTTCCGTTTTATTGCGACTCATTTTTGCGCTAATAATTATATTGCGTACAAAGGGAGTTTTAGTTATTTAAACTTAGTTATTTTAAACTTCTTATTGAAATTTTTCAAGTGCGAGAGCGCCTTGCTACCAAATACTTATAATTTAAAATTACTTTCAAGCGGTCGCTTATTTCAAAACACAAACTCTATGCAGTGAAATACCTGTCGCCCCATCCTACCTCGAAAACTTTTACTCGAAGCTAACGCTATTTTTAGAAAAGCTTGCCAAATGTAGAGAGTCCCAAGATTGTTGGTCTCAAGAAACCCGCAAAGAATGGGGGCACTCCATTCGAAAAACAAATTACCACACTAAGATTTTTTAGTTCTTGGATGTATTTTTCACCGGGATTTTTAGTAACTGATAGCCAGTTCAGAGACTCTAACTAACAACTAGTGCTCCGACTTCTTGCCATTGGAAACTAAGTCAAAAAACACACTTTCTGGGAATAATGACTTATAATTTGGGAAGGTCATATATTATTGGGAGTTATTGCTAATGTGTTTTTTATAAGGACTGGTGCAATGCATTTTGCAAGAACTAGGTAATTAGGTTGTAGGAAGGGAGATAGAGGGAGTAGTGCTTGTGAATATTTGATTTAAATTTTTGCACATTGAAAGTGACAAGAAATACATCTTTACGGGTTTTGTCCCATATACAACTCTTCGGCTTAAAAACAAACTTTTTCTGTAATTCGCAGTGTTATTCATTGTGTCACTGACCAATCGATCACAAAGTGGTGCGCGCTTGATGCAGTATGCTTTGCGCTTAATAAATTACATTTTATGGGCTTCCATCTATGACAACTCGCATAGTGCGATCTCTGAGAAAGATCGATATAAGTTAAAAAAAGCTATTACCGACACCAAAAGCAATAAGTTTTGATATGAGTGCAATATGCCACACTTTATAAACGCCTTGGAAATATCTAAAAGTAACAACTTACTTTCCCTGTAGTGGTGAATGGCTTGACACCATTTTTCCCAAAGGAAGTCCAGTAAATCACCCGAAGAGCGTTTCCTATGAAAGCCTTACTGACGGTCACTAAGTAAGCTGTTGGACTCCAAATAAAATTAAGAACACTTTCCATTACTTTAGAATGTGCAAACCAAATTGCTATTGGACATTACACTAGCAACCTTCTAAGATGTTGGGAACTAACCAACATGGTACAAAACGTTATAAAGTTTTACCAATGGACGCGATAACGACGAATAGCACTGCTTGAAGACCAGTGCTGAAATTCCATCCGGAACTGGTTTTGTTGAGACCAGCTAAAAACCTTTTAACTGCATGAGCTCGAAAGAATATATCTGACGTAGTTACTGGTACTCTTTCTAGTGTGGGCAATGGTCATTTGTTTTAACTATAAGCATCCCTTAACACTAACTGGGGTATTAGCGCTGTAAGCGTTTTGTACAAATGGGTTAATATACTCACTGAAGAGAAAATTCTTCGCTGGTCATTTCCTTGCATGTGGGAAAAAAGGAAACTCACAAAGGAAATTTATTCACAATATATGAGGCAAATGAAAATAGCGCATTATTGACATTTAGCAGTTGGTAAATCCGGTTTTAACAGCGTGTTAGTAAGGTAAGAAGGCTGGCTTCTTGTTTTTACAATTTCTTTTAGTACTCTTAAAATATAATAAGAATTTAGTTTCTTTCAAGACGACATAGCGATTTCTTCGTTATTTGTTAAATGAATTTTATTAAATAGGATTATGCCACTTTACTATTCAAGGCGCAACATTAATGTATATATTCAGGTATGACATTTCAACCTTACATTTAAGTGCTCGCTTGACAATATTGAGTTTAGGTGCTGATTAAGGTTTTTATGTAAAGAAAAAAGTAAAAAAAAATATTTGGATATCAACATATTGCACAGGCAATTGTTGTTGATTGTTGAAAGTATTCTCTTCTTAAAACTTTTCTGAATGTTTAATAGTTCAGACCGGAATGGGAAATTACTTTAATTTTAATTGCACATGCACCAAAATCCAATTGGTAGAGTGATTTAGCCTCTTAAGGCTTATATTAGAGCTATTTAGAAAGTTTTAAAGGGATTTACTTTTCAGAAATCAACGCATATATTTACATCTTGCGTTGCAGGTATAGTCGACCACCTGACATAGACATTGCTAATTTCACTTAAGTTTGGTAAAAATGTGATATTTTCGTGATTTTTTTAATTTAGTTTTTAGTAATTCGACTTGTAGATTTTTGTTGGAATATTGAAGAAAATGTGACGCTTGGAGATTTTTTAATTTCCGATTCGTTGGTAATTTTGATAGAATTTTATATTTTTGGTGAAAAAATACTTGATAATATCGGAATATTCCAATGTTTCATTTGTTGGTGCTTTTTGAATATCCTATGCAATTTTTGGATCTCAGTGAAATAAGAATTGTTAAGTGGAATCTGTAAAATTTCAATTTTTTTGTAAAATTAAATTAAATTTTTATAATTTTGATGAAGCAAACTTTTGCATAAAAAGCGATACCTTTAAAGAATGAAATTTCGAAAGCCTTAGTTTTATAGATGTGTACGTGGCTTTAGCAGTACAGCTTAGATGACCGTGAGTATCATTTCAGAATGAAATTACATGAAGTGGTTATAGTAACGTTTACGTTTCCAGCTGGTAGTAATTTGATTGTCTAGAAATAAAAAATCTAAATCTTAAAAGAAAGGGCACTAATATATAATAATTATCACATTATAGACAGTTTTTTTTTTTTTTTGGAAGAAGTAGGTAAAAGTTGGATTTATATTTCACGAAATGCATGCACGAGTCCTTTTTTCCTTTTGCAATACAAAAAAAAGAAAACTTTACATACTTTATTTGCCATCTGTTGAACCTTTGTTTTTTGTTGTGAATAAGAAAACTCTGTTGAAAAAACAATAATTTTTTCTGTTTCTGTTATACCTATTTTATACAAAAAAATTATATTTAAATCATTCGTGTTTCGGAAATAAATTAAAATAAACACAAATTTTGTGTCAAGTCATACAAGTCATAAAACACAAAGTGCAACTTTATTAATCTTTCTAAAAGCATAAATATATACAAACACATATACGAGTACATACAATATATTTTCTCTAATTTAAATTTAGTATGGTTTCTTTTAAAACAAATCATAATATTTTAAGTTTGTTATAAAAAATAGCTTCTGTTTTTTTTTTTTCTCTAAATTCAAACAAAAAATCAACAACTTCTTAAAAATTCTTTTTTGTGTATTTTAAACAATTTTAACGCGATTTTTATCTGATGTTCGTGGAAGATTATTAAGAATATTCTTGTTTTTCTGTTTTTGTTTCTTGTGTTTTTTTATTGAGATATTTTTTTTCTTTTGTTTCTGTTGTGATAAATTTATGACTAATTTTCACAATAAAAGCTGTTTTATTACATAATTATTTATTTTGGTTAATTGTTAGTTTTTTTGGGCATCGCCCTTTTTTTATTTATTTTGGTTCACTTTATCATAATTTTAAAAATTGTGTAGTGTTCACCTCTAAATGTGCCATTTATCGTGGAATTTATGAGGCTTGTTAAACTAAATGGAAATGTTTGTGTCATATTTGATAACAGCGAAATTTTCAGTAGAGGGGTTGATATGAATTAAAATTTTTATTTGAAAAAGAAAGAGAGAAATTTATTATTTCTTAATAATTAAATGGTGTGCTGCTTTTTGATTGATTATTTCATTTTTCTTAGGAAAATTTAAAAACCGGTTGTTTAAATTTGGATTGATTTATTTTGTTTTATCCTAACCTAATTTATTTGTATTTAAATACAATTCTTTAATCATACAAGCAACGAATAAGGCAGTTTTTATTTTAATAAACTTCCAAAATAGAGCTGACTTAATTAAGATTTTTTTTAAACTCTATAGAAAATTTCTTTACAGTTCTAAAGAGTGCTATATTCGGTTATGCCGAATCATACAAATATTAGAAAATATCATCGGCTCTTAATGGGTTAAGAATTCAAAAAAAGTTTTGTATTTCCCATATTGATATCTAAAAAATACGATGCACAACCGTACTTTTCTATAAAAAAAAGTATTTCTCTGTTAGCTTTTTTTTCATTGGGTAGTAAGATTCGGCATAGCCGAACATAGAAATCTACTTGTTTTTTATCCTATTGTATTTAATTTTTTTAAACAGTATATATGTGCCAGATGTATAGAAATCACGAAAAAAACTCAAGACCTTTTCATATGAGACCAACGATATGTTCTTTAAGGCCGAGATTTACAGTCATAAATAATCTTTAGCCATTCATTTTTAAGATACTCTTATCGCATTTTATCCTTCCTAGAAAAATGGTAAGAAATGTTTTAAGCTGCCACACTGACACATATTTTGTTTATGTGATCATCTGAACTTAGAAAAGTTCTTACTTTTTGGAATTTTTTAAAATATTAATAAAAATACAGGTGCCACTTCATAAGTCCCATAATTGAAAAAATTTTAATAAATTTTTTGACTTTTAACAAGTAAATATCTAATTCACAAAAAATTCACGAAACTGAAAAATAGCTTTTTCTGAACGCTTGCAGCAAAATAACTTGAAGCGATAAGCAGCATATGCTAGAATATTTTTTATAGAGTCTAACAATGGCTTAATTTTTTGAATTTTATGATATTTTGGATGTTCAAGATGACCTTAATTGCGATCTTAAAGGTCTGAAGATCGTACATCTTAACTTCAAAGCGGCGGAATAGCCGCTTTGCCCCATACAAATTAAATTTTTGTTATAATAAAGTAGAGTTTTCCATTTTTATGATAATTGCTCAAAATCAAACTAAAATTGTCGTAATATCAATCGTTTGTGATATATTTTGTGCAATATTACTATCGAGAAAGTTTAAAGCACTATGCGCTCCAGTAAAGTAAAAAAATATTCCATCTTTTCTCTAGAGAATAAAAATAGTTGATGCATGCAAGTTTTGTGACAGCAACTCTGCCACTAATGTGTTTAGTCGCGCCAAAACTTGGCTGAACTGAATCAATAGCAGTTGGATCTTTCGTACAAAAATTTGATATTGATATTGTGAGAGTTCGTAATTGATGCGCACAGTAAAATGCCTCAAATGATAAATGCTTATTTACTAATATATATTTTTAGGGACTGCATAACTTAACCTTTTTGTGTAGGAAATTTTGACTGCAGGGTAAAACAAAAATCTCAGACTTTGTATTTGCTAAAATCGAAATCTAAATATATAATCATTTGAATAATGTGATGGCCATGAAGCTTTATATTAGCTAAGCCTATCTCTTTCTCCCGGCAGCTGTTATTTCTTTACTACTACGAACTGAACGAAATGCTGTACCTTGAATTTTAAAATACCAAAAGCTTTTTTCTAGAAGTAAGATAGTGTAGCTACGACTTCGCTATTTGTTAAGGACACAATGTAAATATTTTTCAGTTTATTGAACTCTTCAGTTAATTAGTATTTATTAAAGTTGTAATAAAGTTAAATCTTATAACGTCAAATATAATATTAAAACACACGCCTTCTAGTACATTATGTGAGACATTGCTTGAGATGTTTGTAGGCTCGAGATTTGCAATATTTTGAGCGAAAGACTGCTGCGTTACTAAATGGGAAGAAAGTATAAAATTGCGGTATAGTAAAGTATTCTACGCTTGTATAAGTTTTTCGTAAGCATTGGTCTTGTTTTATAAAGAATTCATAATAATTTTTTTTTAAACAGAGTTTACTTTTAAATTAGTTTTTTCATTGGTGAAAGAAGCCTACATCAGCCCCATCCCAAGGCACAATTTTTACGTTAAAAAGCTGTAGTACACTCTGTTAAAAATCTCTAATGCCGCTAAAGTTATTTTAAAATATTCAAAAGAATTATTGTATATATATATATATAACTATTATAACTGGTAAGAATTTTTTATTAAAAACATTTTCAAGAAAAATAAAATAAGGACAAACAAATTCCTATTTAACACTAGCAGTGCCCAAGAGTTGGCCTGTGTGTCATTTGTATTTTCTTAAAATCAAGTTTATAAAAATGTATTTTTAAAAGTCTATTGTAGAGATCTGTAAATAGTATTAATAATTTTTCATCTATTAAAATAAAATTGGATTGTAACACTGTTTTGTATCTATATTTTCTCTACGAAACAACTCATTTTTATAAAACAAAAATTATTCTATATTTGAACCAAAGTTCTAAATCCTTTTAGCAGTTTTAACGTGGTGCAAACACAGACAAATAGACGGATAGATTTTCAAAAAATATTTCATGTACATAAATGACCCGAAACTAACGAAACCTTTTTCTCAAACATCTGGTAATAAAACTTAAAATCCATCAATGCATAAATACTTAGGCTAAATATAGATTTATTTCCCCCTTTTCAAGCAACATGCTTGCAACGAGATGTTAATTTTTTATGAGACAATTTACAAGAAAAGACACTTGAAAGAACATGTAAATATGTTTTTATATGTGACTCAGATGTGCATATTATGATGAGTTGAATGTTAATTGTTTGACATATTGCTGTCAATTTTTGATAGATTTTTCAATGAGTTTTAGCAGTTGTTGTCAAAGATCAACAGTGATCGCACTCGTCTTACAAAGTGATGATACCAACACATGATTGATAATTTCAATTTGAATTTATGGTGATATGAGTATTTAATTTTCACAAAAAGTATACTGAATCATTTTAAGCGTGAGATTTTCTATTATTTTGGATTTTCTTTAAAAAGCATGTACGTATGTGGATAAAAGTGCATTTAAATTTGATTGACAGTTAAGTGCTTGAAATTTTGTTTCAGTTCTTATAGATTTATAGCTGAACAAATTTGTTCGGATTAGAAAGCTAACAATGGTTTAAAATTATCGTTAAAATTTTATTTCTATGTTTCGATTTATTATTATTATTTTTTCTGTTTTATGTATTTTTTTGTGGAAAATGTTCATATAGACATACGAGTATAAGTTTAAATGTAGTTTAGTGCATTTAATATAAAAAATCATAAATCATGTTCGCTGTCTTAATTTTAAAAATAGTAAAATTAAAATACAAAACTCATACTTCAGGTGGGCGTAAATACATACACCAGACTTCAATCCAATAAAACAAAATCTAAAGAGCTAAAAAGATTTTGAATTCGAACAAGTAAGGTAAGAAATAATAAAATTATTAAAAATATTCAACTTAACTCCTTTGTTTCCTTTGGTTGCGGATAGTTGTGGATTTTGTTTTTTTCTGGTCATAATTAAAATTTTTAATCAATTGAAGTTGTCGTCTGTGGCATTCAGTCGCAGCAGCAGTTACCTTCTAAGCATCAGCAACAATAATAACATACAGCAACATCAATAGAGGCCCCCTTCTGTTTTCGTTAAGCAACTGAAATAAATCCATTCATTTATACAAACATGCTCAATGTTCTTTGTTTTTTCTTAAATTGTTGTTTTTTTTTTTTTTTGTCTTTAGAGAAACAACCAATAACTAAAATAACTAACATAGTAGAACATACTGGTCTATGTTTTAATCGCGATCTCAGCTTGTGATTTGCATGCACTTGATGAGACAAGTTGCTCCAAGTATAACCACTGTAAATGAACGAGTGTACGAGTATTCCAGAGCCATACTTACTGCAGAAGTAATTTTATACCTTTCTAACAAACATTTTTCTGTAGACACTTATTTACAGAGTTTTAAAATATCATTTTCACTATCAATTTATTATGAAAATAAGTATGATTTACAAGTTTTGCTTAACAAATGTGATGACTATTACAATTTTGGCGGTAACGTACATTTTTTTTTTTTTTTTGGGCGAGTCATAAAGGCTTTGATATTTATAGATACATTTTAACTAATACTGACTTTAATAATATATAAATATTTTTTATAATTTCACAGAAAATAATTATGAAATCTTGAGATGATAGAGATTAGTATATCGTCACAATAAAAAGATCCGAAAAAGTTATCTATAGACAGAGAAAAAGAAAGATAAAATAATTCATTCATAATTATTGTTTTGCTAAAAGTTTTATTTTTATCTTTGCTCTTGATTTAATTTGTCGTATTTAGTCAATGTGTTTGCACAACAAGCTTTAGATTTTTTAAACTCCGTGGCAAGTTTTTTGAAGAACTACTCGAGCGATAGCGACATAACGATCGAAACATGCTTTTACTTATCAAATCAATATCAAATCAAATTTAGGACGCTGAAGTTTAATTATTGCAAATTAAAAATTCCCATGTTTTAACTCTAATTACAGTTAAATTTGGTTACAGAGTGAAAGCTTGATTGGAAGTATAGCGCAGGTATTTGTATATAGCCCATTCCTAAAATCTTAATTACAAAAAAAAAATTGTATGGGCAAAAGAATCCCATCCTAGTAGAGTTTTGGACAATATAACCATCTGCAGAATTTTCAGGATGTTCTTAGGGAAGTATCTGCCATCGTAGTATTGAAAGAGTAAAAAATGAATAGTACCTCTTAGTCCTTTAAACTTTAATATGGTCGAGGGTACATAAAATATTTTTCGAAGTACCTAGCAGTGTATGTGATCTTAGATTTGAGATCACATAAATTATATAAAATTACAAAAAAAAAAAATTAGAAGTAGCAAGCGTTTGCATGTCGGAAGTACCCCACAACGTTCTGTTAAAAGAGTGTGCTCTTTGGCAAAACTAAAACTTAGCTTGGCTTGCTTAGCCATGTAAATTTTCGGCCTATAGAGCCAAGGGTTTCGCAACGAATTTTTTATTTCTCTTTATTTTTATAGTGTTACGAAGTGGCAATTTGATATAAAAGATCTTGATTCCAAACAGTATATATATAATCTGCTGTTACTTTTCGTAGGTAGGACAAAACTATCTAGATTTTAGTTAGATCGATGTACTGACGACTAACAGACTTCTAAATAAAATATATTGCTAGCGGGTAGTAAAATTTGGGATCTAAATAAATTTATCCCATGATATACATTTACAAAAAAAAAAAAAAACAAATTAGGAACTAGAGAAAGTACAATTTATACAATAGATGCCGCCAAAGACTATCAACAAAAGAAGTTCTTCAACAAATATTACATTTCTTGTTTAATATTTTTTATTTTTTTTATTATAAAAAATATTTGTGTATTTATTTCAAAAATAAACAAGTAAGAGTGCTATATTCTGCTATGACAAATCTTGTATACCCTTCACCATTTATCTAAATCTAGTATAGTAAAGTAACCCCAATCAAAAAAACAAATATTGGGGTGTCAGATAAATAAAAAAAAGTACTCTATACTATATTCAAAGGCTTATAGGTCGAAAAATATGTTCGAACGTTTTTTGTTAAAAAGGTAACAGAGAATGATTCATTTCCTTTATAATCTGCTTAAGTGCACACTCATTTACTATTCTTCGCAAAATCATTTCAGTGGTTTTTTCATACGGGTAAATAAAGGAACAGGTAACTCTTTTAAAATCATGTTGTGTAGACTGTTGTCTTAAACTTTACCTTCTCGTGATGTTAGGTCCTATTTCCATCACTACCAAAAACCTTACCACCACGCATCTCCATAAACATCTTCAGGTTCTGTTTTCTTCAACTACTTTTTTTCAAGAAATCTTTTAGTTTTGTTTTTGTTCAATATCCCGCTATGAATATGACTGAGCATAAGTCAGGTTAATTTTAAGTTGATTTATTTTGATGTCCGATCAGATCAAAAAACGAAACCAACGTTATAAACGACAAAAACACTAAACACAGATTGGAGAGACAACAAAGCCTAAGACAGAGTTAAAGCCAAAGGTTATATGTTGTTCGAAGCCCTTATCATGGTATGGGGTATTAAAGACAAAACAACACATTTTGCAGGACAACTCTAGTTATGAGTTATATGTTTAAAATATGGCAGTTGCAAAGAAGCGATGAATCTTTCTAAACAGTTGCAGCACATAAAGTTCAACTGTGTGCTGTTTGCTTGCTGCTGCTGTTGTTGATTATTTTTGGTGTGTCAGAGGTGTTGACGTCTGCTTAACACATTATTTTGTCATATATATTCATTCGATTATCTGTTGTTGTTTCTTTTCTCTCTCTCAATATTATAAATTATAGTTAAATCTGATTGAATTAGATTTATGTCCGGTAATCATGTTATATTCAGAAATGCTTGAATACAAATGGCGCCAAATTAAACAAGACTCTTTTAATGGCTCAAGATTTGAAAAAACATGAAATGAAAATATATTTTTCACAAATAAAAGCTTTAAGCTTTGGCATTTGGATTTAAGATTCTTACACTTTTTAAACAAAAAAAGGTTTTTGCACCTACTAAAGGTTTTAATCGTTTTCAAATTGATATTTAATTCAATTTTTAATTGTTTCAGTTATGAATTTCTAATTAAATAATATATTGAAGCAGTTTGGAATTTAATAAAACTTTAATCCGAAATAAAAAACTTTTTGCTGTGTCGGTTAAAAAATTTTAGTTAAAAATTATAAAAATAATTATATATTATATAATTTATAAGCAATTGGTCTTTTATTTATCGTATATATTTTTAATATTTCGCTACTCCATTAAGTAGCATCATAGCTTTTCCAAAATTCTCTCATTTATACGTTCACATCTCGTAGAATATTATATATATTTCAATTTTTAAATCATATCTTAACTATATTAAATTCATATAAATATTCAGCCGTTTTGGGAATACAAACTTTAAGAATCTTAAGATGAAATCAAGTGTCGAGTCGACACTACTTCTCAATTATTTTCATTACTCCATAAAATAACAAGAATGCTATATTCGGCTTTACCGACTCTTATATACCCTTCACCATATATGTAAACCACATGTACCATATTGGAGATTTTCTATTAAATAGTTTAAATAAAAATCGGCAAAAAAAAAATCTTTCTTACCGGAAGGTTTATCTGTTCAAAAAATCTTTTTTCGAAAATTGCAAATTTTGTTTATGATTGGCTAAAATATAGTTAAGTAAAGTTACTGCAATACAAAAAAAAAAAAACAAATATTTAGGGTTACAGGGTTATCAAAAAATAAGAAAAAAAAAATAATAATTTCACCTAAAAATTTAATTTCTTAAAAATTTTAACATTTTCTGAAGGACCTCTTCAAAAGCTTTGTAATGTATTGATATCTTAAAAAATATGGGCCAAAAAATGGGCGAGCACCAATGTTTTTACTAAGTCTTTATTGCTCCTTATATTTGCTTTTTTAATGGAGTTACTTCATTAAACTAGATTTGTTTATAAAGATATGAAATTACTAGTGGCAGGCGTAATGTTTTGCCGGCTGCTTCTAATGATATGAACCGATCTTTCTGATTTTCCACAGAAAAGTTTACGAAACTATGCCTAGTCGATTGGCGTACTTAAATATTTTATAGTTAATCTAGTGCTTTGGCAAAGTTTATTTCAACACGGACGGACATCGCTCCTTCGATATGCATTAGAACGCAGAATATGAATATTTTATGGGGTCGGGAATGAATACTGTAGAAATTACAAGCGGAATTAAAGAAGTTTCAAAATAAATGTTTAAAATATGTTAAAATAAGCCTGGCTTAGAATTTATTGATTTATTGAACAAATGTTTTGGGTATTCAACGGCCAAAAATTAAAAACATTCTTCAAATATCCAATTACTTTTCCAAATAATAATCATACTATTGTATGCGTTAGAAGGTTTCAAACAGAGTCAAGTTAAAGAAAACTTTTTTTCCTCTCTACTATAATTAAAGTGAATTTAGAATCGGCCATTTTGGTGAGGAATACATTATTTTTTTTAATAAAGATCTTGAAAATTTTATGGTTCGTTTTGGTCTTATTTTAATTATAGCGTCTATAATGACAATTATGAAAAACCATGGAAAAAAATATGATTTGTTGTATTCGTTTTGTTTACCTTCTATTTCAATAAGAAATGTTAATAAAACTAAATTTATCACCTGATTTTGCATTTAAACGTATGAACAGAATGAAAGCATTCAAAAATATAGACTTTTAATTGAGTTTCTTGTTTTATTAATATCTTTGTGCAGTAGGCAATAATGTTCAATTGACAGCCGAGACAACATTACATGATGCTAGAATTTAAAGCTTAACTAGGAAATGCAATAATAACTAAATCATAAAGATTTGTTGCAAATGCCCGGCCAAGACAAAATTTGCGCTAAACTGAGGCAGGAAAATAGAGTCATTGCTTAGACAGAGAATCTAAGCCAAAAGAGGGACTAACCGTGGCCACTCGCAGTTAAAAATGTTAGACTGACGAGTCCGAAAACGACAAGTACAATATGGCGAAAGTTTTTTTACTCAACAGAAACATTATTGTACCGACGGGATATTGTCAGGATATTTTAAACTATAACTTTGTGAGGTAGGTACAATAATAGCATTGGTCGAAACAAAACTTGCCTTGGTCTTGTCTTTGTCTGGGTACTAACAATTCTGTTTAGTAAACCTAACAACTTTCTTATTAGGCAGATAGAAGTATACAAAGAAAAAACATCTAGATAGACTTTTCAATGCAATCCTTCTCCTGCAGAAATATTTTAAGCCTCAACCAGAGTAACTTACGATATATAATGGGCATAATGAAGCTAAAGAATTAACTTCATTGTCCGTTTTGCCTTAAGTAAGACAAATAACACATTCTTTGTGAGTATGTGGGTTTTTTAATTAGGAAAACATTTGCCTGTTATGATATGAATCCCGTGGAAATCAAAAATAGTGCATTGATAAATAATTGAAAAAAGTTTACATTTTTCACAGCTGTATAGATTAAATAAAAATTTTTCTTTCATTATGCAACAATGCCATCGACAGAAATCAAAATGCCGAAAAAAAGAACAAAATTTAATTAAATCGTTTTGATATTAATACTGAAAGCTGTATATAAAAAACTGTCATAAAATACTGAAAACTTTTTGCCGCATTGAAATAAATGACTTGTGATTCATTAATGGCTGGTTCCGTTTTATAACTGCATTGCATCCTAGGCTTCAAATATTACCAACGTGTTATCTTTGGTAATTTCGTGCTATTGCAAGTTACACTGCTGTACTAAATACCTCCAAATTCATTCATTTAATTTCAGGTTCCAATTTAGTCATTCAAAGAGGATTAAATCATTCATAATGAACTCATACTGCTGCACTCCAGAGCCTGTTTAATTTATATAAAGTTGACTAAAAACAGAGCAACAACGAACATAAAAATAATAACGTTTACATTTTTGCCGAAAATAAAAATTAAAAAACACAACAACATAACAACATAACAACATAACAAAGCAACAACAAGAATAATAACCACATGCAGCTTACATCAGTAGTTGTTGTTTGAGTGATAGAACGTTTATGTTGTTGCAACATTATATACGTACACAAAGCTACACATTTACAGAGATACAAATGAAGAAAACAAAAAACTAATGAGTGACTGAATAACTGAATGAAATAAATGGTTGACAAGTTTTATTTTATTTTTTTAAAGCTGTTGTTGCTGCAAATGATGCTGCTCGAATTTTTGTTCTTGTTGTTAATAAACATCTGTATGCATGAGTGTTAAACAAATGAACACATGTATAATTTAATTGCCAAAAATGTTGACAAAATGTTATGTTTCATAAACTTTTGTTAACACAATCATAACTTTTACGACGAATACGAGTACGGATGGAAGAATTAATGCGTTGAGTTATGAAAAGATACGAAAGCAGTAGCAAAGAAAAAGACAAATTACAATTAAGATTGCTACAAAAAAGTAAAAAATACGCTTTAAACAATTTCATTCATTAATTCAAGGAAACACTTCCGGCTATGATCCAAGACAACTTGCTTAGAATCTTCTAGATTTATCTTATAGAAACAGTTAAGTTTACCATTTGCATAACTAGTTAAAAGAGAGATATTTATTATGAGAACCGAATAAGTTGCAAATCGAGTCTTGTCGATTGTATGAAATTACTAATGAAATTGTTGTTCGCAAATATTTAAAATAAATTCACCACATGTGACTTTGACTCAAACAAAACGGATTCCGTAAAGTGCAACTTTTAGATTTTAACTATCTTTTTTAACTTGTTACAGCGAATAAAGTAAAATATACTTTGGGTATAGTTAAAATTAGGCCCTGTGAAAATTACGTTAGTTTAATTTTTTATACTTGTTTTAATAGCGACTTTAAAATGTGCATAAATCCTATTACATTTCGAAAAAATAAGGCCATTCATGTAAAAATCACTTTACTATCAGGATGCCCTTCATTTTAACTTTTTGTATTTATTGTTTATGCTGTAGACTTAGCAGTACGAAACATTATTTTGGAAACAACCTTTAACTTTTAAATTTACTGTTTACAATTTATTTTTCCAACGGACATATCTGTAAATACTCTGGGTATATTCAAAGTGTCTGCCTACTAGGCTTGAAAAACTAAAGCCATATAAGCGAAGATACCGTCAATATTGGGACGCTCTTTTAATTAAAGTTTTATTTTTTCCACTTGTTTCTTTAGTGCTTAATATTTTTAGTTAAGCTCTGTTAAAAAGTAAATTCATATTGCTGGAATAAGTTTAAAATTAACTACAAGATTCCAACCACTAGTCCAGTTTTGCATTACAGCTGCCTATTTTCTCAAGTTTCTATTTTTCTTCTATTTATTTTTAGTTTTTTGTCACTACCACCAATTTAATAACAAAAACAATAACAAACTGCAGAAATACTAACAAAAGTTGGAAAAACGTAGGCTTAAATTTAGCTTAGTTCCGTAATTGCAATTAAAAAATTAATTGAAATTAAAAAATAAAACATTACATAAGCTTAAGCTTTTTTTTAAATTTTAGTATTTCGTAAAAGATCTCTTCCAAAACTTTTAAGGGATACATATATCGTTATCTTAAAAAATATGGTGCACAATCGTACTTTTCTATGAGTTAAGAGGTCCATAACTCGCAAAACATGTGCAAGTGCTATTTTCTTACGTGAAATTTATTTCTTAATTCTTTAATCTATCGCCACATATAAATTTTTTTTATTATTGAAGTTACTTCACTCAGTTTGATTTGTTCCAAATGATATACCAAAATTAGAGGCAGACGTGTTCTGCCTGCTGCCTCGAAGGACAAGGACTCGTTCTACTAAGTTTCAATAGCAAAATTTTAAAAACTATGTCCGATCGATTAGCGTATTCTAATTAAGTTAATGTCAATACGAACACGGACGGACATCGCTCAATCGACTTCGCTATGCATAAAAACTCAGAATATATATACTTTAAAGCGTCGGATATTGTAAAAATGACAAACGGAATGACAATCTTAGATAGACTCGTTTATAGTAAGCGATTTTGACATTTGATAATTGTTAGGTCGCATGAACTGACGTATTTACCTGCCATAGGTTCGCTTTGAATACGATCAACATACAAACTTTGCAGTTAGAAACACTCGTGACTTATTTTCTTAAAAACATTAATACGTGTTTCGTGAAAGAGAAAAAAATGGTTTAATTTTCTAAACGTAATGTAAAAATACCACAGTATTTGTAGTGCTCTTTAGAAAACAATGACAGATGCAGCTTAAATTCCTTTAGAATACTATGAATTGTAGATATGCTTCTGCTGTTGCTAAATGCGTGTAATTCTTCAGTTCGAATTCAAGTATGAATTTTCTAAAATAAACAAACACAAATTGGATGTTAGATTTTAAAATGAATGTATTTTGTATGTATTTTACTTTTTAGCTAAATGGAATTATTATTTTTTACTCTTCTTTGGATAATTAATATTCGTAGAAATTTATAATATGCAGATTTTTGCATTCAACTTGTACTTTTATTTTTAATACAGATTGCCCTTTTTGACACCGTTTCCTGTGCAAAAATTTTAATAAAAGCAAAATTTTAACATTTTAGCTACAAACGCGATTTGTAGTTACGAAATCATGTTTTTTATTGCCAAATTTATGTTTTACTTTCAATAAAAAGCTTCTCTCATACAAAAAGTTTTAACTAGTTGTTAATTATAGTCGTACATAATTTTACTTTGTTTTAACTTTTGATTTTTTAATGTCGCAAACAGTCATAATGATTATGAATGAAAACTTGAACATGAATGGATGCAGTTTTTGGAAAAATTATGAAACAGATTTACACTATAATCTACGTTGTAGGATTAAAATTATGTTTGTGATATTTGTACTTTAGTATAAATTTGTTTATATATCTGTAATAAAGTACCGCGGAAATAAATTAGATCTCAAATGATGTATAAGCAAAATATTCAAAAATAATTTGAATGACATGGCCAACTTTTTCCACCTGATTGAGTCGGTCAAATCCTTTTTTAACACAAATATTCCATGAAGTCTATTAATCTAAGGCTTACTGTGTAATCTTCCTTTTACTGATACACGATTTTTATAGCTTTAAGTACCCCGCAAAAAGTTTTTTTCATTTTTGTTAACTTTTTGCCATGTACGAAAATCGCATTTGTTTATTTATTTTTTTATCGCAAAAACATACGCTCATGTCCATACGTAATTACATTCTCACATGTGCAAAATTAAATTAAAGTACCCAGCACCCAGCACTTTTCAGCTTTTCGACGTAACTTTGTTGATCACAATGCAACCTATTATTTTGAACAACCCTAGATTTGCAATTGATTTGCTTTTTGGGTAATTTGCACAGAATACTTAGAGACTTCATTCCATGGAATCAAATTAAATTTTACTGCTAACACATAACTGATTAGTAAACCTCTGGGGACACTTGCTGAAACTGTAGGGATTACGGGCGTAGAGATTTTGCTGGTAATTGTTCACTAGCGTCAATGTGCACATTAGCTAAACATAAATCTTTAGCAACTTATGTTTTGTACTTAAGTAAATTTTTCTTGAGATATTACAACGAATTTTTGGGGTTATATTTTTTAAATTCAATAAATACGAAAACCTTCACTAAATCAAATTGATCACGTGTCCTTTCCTATCTTAAAGTAAGAGTTTTTTTAATTTTTATAATATAACTTTAGTATAAACTGCATGACAATAATACGGCATCAGTTCTAGTATTTTCATTTTTTTAAATTTTTTAACAAATATTGCCTTTTAGGAAACCAGACAATAGTAAAATGTATGCAGAGAGTGTGAACTTCGTTTAACCAACATAAAAACGTGGTTTATGAGATTAAGCAAAAAGCTTCCACAATCGAGGATCCCAAATCCTGTCGACAAAAAGTCGCCGTCAGAGTAACGATCGCTAATATAAACTTCGACCAAATAATAATTGTTGCCAAACTTGTGTCAGTATGGGGCAACAAATGTATGCGTAATTTTTAAATACCTACCCCCTGACTTTGGGTGTCAGAAACGTAGGGAGAGAATATTTAACAGCTCTAATCAAAAACTGGTACAATGGAAGAGTTACTACACGTGCACTGAATTAATCTGCAATTAAAATGCCAATTTGCAAAAACTTCCTGGCGGATAAATTATAGGCTAAGATAACGATAAATTCATCATTTAAAGCTGCTAATGGGTGATGCAATGTTTCTTAAATTAGTAGGGCTACAGCCTCCTCCATAAAAATTTTTAGAAACGTTCAAGTCGGTATGCGACGGTAGAGATAATCGTACAACATAAAGTCTGATCAATAATTACATCAGTCCCTGCCCCCATGGCCTATCCTGATGGTAGACTTATCACTGAGTGATATACAAAGCGTCGACTAGCACCCTCTACTTGTGTAGCCAGCAGAGTTGCAAATCTAAGAACATGGATGTCAAGATTATGAATTACCTCTTGTTTGAAGAATTGGAGACCATCCAACACACACCCTGTCGTTACCTTATCTTCCCTGAAAACATCGACCTAAACCACAGCCACCACGTGTTCCGTGAAGGGACCTTAGAAATAACCGGATTCAAAGATTGGTGGCTCTTTGTATGGGCTACTTGTTCCCTTGGCACCAGTAAATGAAAATATTAGTCAGGCCTTCGACAAGTATTTCACTGCCTATTCAGACTGTGGTGCGTGTATCCCGGGTTAAGGAAAATCTTCACTGTGATCTGTATTCCAGTAGTAATCTGCTACACTTGTGTAAGTTTTACAATAACATGGGATTGTCAGGCTACTAGAAACTAATAGAAATCAGCCGAAGCCTTAATTTTTGTATAAGCAATTAATTCGGCTTAGAGTTTGTTGGATAAAGTTTGCTTTTAATTATTTTAATATTTAATCATCCCAAATACTAATGTTTTTTTTCTATTTTTTCAAGCAATAAGTATTTTGATAATAAACAACTCCTTATTTTTCAAATCAATCTAAATATATAATTCATTATGATCTAATGGAAATTTTATTGTTGAATAATGTTAACCAAAAACCTTCACTTTTCTACTATTTCCATTGAAAATGATTTTTATCTTAAAATTAAAATCGCAGCAGTAGCAGGCTCTTAATGATCTCCATTATAAAGTAATTAATAAACCATGACATCTTTTATTTATAAAAGTTTTAATTCTCTGAAAGCGAATCGTCTCTCTAAACTAATAGCCGTAATATGAAATTTACATTTTCACAGCAGGTTTTTTTTTTTGTTATTAGAAAAGAAGATAAACTGTTTGAGAAGCTGTACAAAAATAAACACAGGCAATTTATTTATCGAAATTCTAAAGAAATCATAACATTATTAGACCATTTAATAGATATCATAACTATTCAGGCCAAAGAAAAAGTCTGCGTGTGTGTGAGTGTGATAACAAGGCTGGGAAATTAAAAAGTTTACCCTTTATTTTGGACAACACAGGTTCAAGTATATGTACGTATGAATTACTGTGTGATAAAATAATAATTAACCTTTTTTTAAGAATTGATAAGAAATAAAAAAAAAACAAAAAGGAAAACTATAACCAAAAAAAAAAAAAAAAAAAAAAAATGCCACACATAATAAACCTTCTAACCTAAAGTTGACTTAATTTCAGTTGTTACGTGTGCTCTTGCTTTTGTTGTAGTTTTTGCTTTACTAAGAAATAATAATTTAAGATAAAAAATCCAAAAACCCTTAAAAAAACTCATACAATAAACCAGATCACAAGAAAAAAAATATGAAAAACTACACACGTTCTGTTTTTGTTGAACACAAAAAAGGAGGAGTGTTTGTTGGTTCTCGTATTATTGTTTTAGGAAAATTGTATTCGTACGAAAGCAAAGCAACACTGAAGAAAACTGAACGCGTTAAAAGTACATAGACAGACTTGAAAAAACCAGTAGCCAACACATATGACAGTTAAAATATGACAACTTATAATCTTTTTGTCTTTTAAGGAAGCCGTGATAGAAACAGTAACAGTCGGCTCACTCAATATTAAGTACTCAAAATTAAATGTTTGTTCCAAACGTTTTTTACAGTAGTGTAATTGAAAATTACATTAAATTTATAATATTCTTTAAACTTAATTCTTCGTTAAAAATTAAAATTTATGTAACATCAACATAAAACCCAAAAAAAAAGAAATTTTTAAAAATTATTTTTGTATTTTAAGGAAACACAAAAAATCCCCGAAAAAAAGTTACACAAAATTTATTTGGATATATTACGGCTAATGCATTATTTATACAATGCGCCAACATTCATGTGATTACCGCTGAAGAAAATGTAAACTAGTTCTTAGTCTGTCAGTCTAATTTTGCAAAACTTTGATAACAGTTACTGGTTCTGTTTTACGAATGTGGATTATGGGTTATTCGCACAGCAAATGATTATTAACGAGACCAATAAGAAAAAATACCAAGTGGTGGTCAGTTTCTAAAGATACCTTTTCTTTTAGACAATAACGTGTGGGTCTACCAATCCCTCTGTGACAGTTTTATTATAAAAATAGCCACCTTGAGAAAGTGCGTTCCGTTGGAAAAAATTAGTTTTGCGCTAAACTCGATTTCCAATTGAAGCTTATGTGAGGCAAAATGAGAAGCCGGAATAAGAAAGATAATCGTTAAAGTGAATGATCCAAAATCTTTGTACAAATTCACATATCAATCCAATGGGTGAGTGATTGGGATTTTAGGATTGAATTGCAAACTTACGGCCACAGCAGCTACATTATCCTAAGAACGGACAATGAGTGTTGTGTTTTCTAGAAAGCCAGTGTCATGAACTTTTTGTACAAACTTGCATACAGCCACCCAGTGGGTGCATCATTTCAGCACAGTCGCTCAGTTTGGGCAACACAGCACTAATTTCGGTAGTAAGTTTGCAGTACTTGACATTTTTGTTCGATGATGTATGACACTGACTGATTGTCAATATTTTGTATAGTGTCCAAAGTAAATAAGTGTTGTCTAAAACAAGTAATTTTTTCACTAAACGTTTACGTGGAAGCTATAGCTACTACGCCAACAAATTTGATATTCATCTTCTCTTCTTCTCGTTTGACACAACGGTATATTCTTACAGAATCGGGACCACAGTGCAACTATGCGTGTGAGTTTTTAAGGAATCCACTGCAAAAATAAAATATCAACTCTTTGATGTAAACCTTGGGATGGATGCATTAATGGAACATATTTCAAAAAGAGGCTGATGGAGACATAACTCTTACTAAATTGGCTTACATTGACATTGGGGACAAAGTTTTCGTGAGTCGTAGCAAAACCGTTGAGACAGTATGTAACCCCATTTATGAACCTATAAGCTCAATAAATAAAAGCTAAAACCTTTTTTCTTGTTATATCAAATTTCGTTTAAATTTTTAAACAGTTCTTATTTTCGGGACTCATTGTTTTAGATTAGTAAGTCAGTGGTGAAAGGTATTGAGTAGTGGGTAACGAGTACCGAAAATCTAAAATCTTTTCCTCATACTCGAGTGTCAAAAAAAAAAATTACTTAAAATTTATAAAGTAGTTTTTGATCTTAATTGACTTAACGGCTTATATGCACCTCAGTTGGAACTCCATCTTTAGTTTTCTATTAAAATAAATTAAGTTACAATTAACAATACCTTGTAAGTATAAATAGTAATCAATAAGCCACAAATTAGAAAAATTTAAATACAAAAATCGATCAGACATAATTTTGAAAATTTTGCGATTGAAAGTCAGCAAGATCGGTCCATGTCCTTCGAGGCAATTTGGAACAAAAAAGTATCTCCAACCAAAAAAACAAATTTACGGTGTGATAAAGAATTAAAATATAAGAAAATAACATCAAGTGAAAAAATTGGTGCTCGCCAATATTTTCCGAGTTATGGGCTTCTAAAATTTGAATAAAAAAGTTCGGGAAATTTTATTATTTTTTTTTTAAATTATATATCGTACATGCATGGTAAACGGTAAATAAAATTCGGCATAGCCAAATATAGCACTCCTGGTTTTTTATTTTAAACTAGGACTACGCATACACATGCAAGTTTGAAAATAAAGGCGTATTTTAAATTTTTAGTACGCGTTAAAAATATCGAGTAGTCAAATGGAATATATTGAGTAGTAGAAAGTAATTAAAACAATCTAAGCTTTAGTTAGACCTGTAGCAAGTTCAAATTAATATGACAATTCTTTTTATCTTAAACACATTTGTCTAGTTTAAATAGAGTAATCTAAAAAATATTATCATGAAAACATTTCAATCTCTACTAACTTTTAAATTTATATTCGCTTTTTAAAAATTTACTTCCCAGGAACACAGTGACAGAAACAGTATTTATGTTCATATCATTGAAAATAATAAAAGAAAAAACTAACAGGATGTTATCACATGGTCGGAATCTCTTAAAACAACACATACGACAAAATCTGATTCTACATTTATAAATTATAAATAAACTGAAATCTTAAATGTGTAAGATCACATAATATATCCTTAACAGAGCTTCATCATTGTAAAGCAAACTCTAAAGGAAATCTTTAAAGAAGTAAAAAAAGGTCTTCTTTGGTCGATCTTACATAATTTTTCTTAAAGGCTTAAGAACTACAAAAAATAAAATAAAATAAAACCAATTTTACAAAGTATCATTTTTTATGTTCTTTCCTTCTTTCTTTCTTTCTTTCTTTTTTGATTTGATTTCAAATCCACCTGATGATCATTGAAAAAATTACTATCATTAATAATTCAGGCAGGCATTCAATGAACCAGCGAGTTGAGCCAGATATCCTACCGTGGTCTTAAGCCACTCATGTAAGTTTTTTACGTTTATTTCGTTTATTCCTTAAACGTGTGTCTGTGTTTTTAGTGTTTTTATATTTCACTACACATCACCCCCTTTTTATATTTAATGTTTTTTTTTCTCTTTCTTATTGCCTTCGTCTTTATTCAAGAGCATATTAATGATTTTCAATTAATTTAAACTCTAAAGATGAAGAGAAAAAAAAAACTGTCACAAAATGTTTTAAAACTGTCCGTATCATGATTCATTGAAAATGTCAACATTGTACCTCACAATACGTTGTGACATAAGAGGCAAAAAAAAGGATTATCGTTAATATTATAGAAAAGAATTGAAAATTTGTTAAATTACTGCTTCGAATTCTTAGAAACTATTAAATGTAATTTATCCTTAAATAGGCACTTGAAAAAATATCTTTAATAGATTAACTTCTTTTGACTTTACTATATTTACTTTTTTTTAAGAGTTTTAAAATAATAATAAATGTTCCTCGAGGTTTGCTAACAGCCTTACAATGTGAGTTTTTTAACTTTAAACACGATCCTAAGTTTCTATTTTTGGAATCGTTTGCTATTACACAACCTAACATACCGTATGTAAGACCTTATTACGGGTTTTTAAGTTATTCTATATGTTAAAGACAATGATTTGAATATTGCGCCACTTTTGAAATTGAAGATTTACCACGAGGAAAGTCGCCGTGTTTAATTACATCTGACGTATGTTCGATATTATGAGTTGTTTAAATGTGAACAGGAAATAAAATTAAATATGTACAGAGTTTGCTATATGAAAATGATAGTCATTATCTTGATATTAAGCGGATTACTTTATTTTTAAGAACATTAAATAGGAAGTTATATCTTACCGGTTCAGTAGTACTGCACCATAAACTGGCTAAAAATCTTTTTAAACGAATATATCATAAATTTGTCTAATTTTTTCTTATATCCATCCTCTTATTAGCAAAAGAATCGGTCAAGCGTTGGAAGACTTGGTATAACATTTATTGCATTTTTTATCAATATTTTAGTTGTAGAATACATAATAATTGCACTTAGGAAAAATTGTCGGGACGAGGTTCACTCTGTAAATTATATGGCAGAATTCCCACTAAATTTATATTTTATTAAATATAGAAAAAGAAATTGCTGTTTTAAATTCTCACCTTTTTATTTTTAGCGCCACTTTGGTCACTAATTACTATTCTTTAAAATGTCCAAACTATCCCTGAAGCTGTTTTCAAATAAGAGGAACATTTTGCTAAAAGAAAGAGATCTGTTTTTGTTCAATGATGCTAATCTGTGCTGGATTACCTCAATTCCATGATTCAGAAAGACACATGAACTGATGGAGAGAGTTACTACCAGAGTTATTTCTCAAAAAGTTTTTTATCTGTCTCTACAGTATATTCCTTAAACTTTTCAGCATCAAGCTCAAATCCAAATATATATTATGGATAATTGTGCCACATCTAATCAATATATCCTTACCGATTCCTTTTATTTTTGATTAAAAATTAACATTTTGAAAAAATCTTGAAATAAGAACAAAATGTGTTTCATTATTATTTTTTGTTTTTTAATTTAAAGAGATGTAAAAAATCTACAATTGGATGTAAAAAAGGTTTTGGGTAGAGGAGGGCCTAATAACTAAAGTTCTACGTGAAAAAATAGTTTTTGATAAAAACAAAACCTTATTTTTTGCTAACAATTTTGCTGCTTTTATTGTTTCATTTGGAAAAAAATACATTAAAATTATACGTTTGAACTATTTTTGGAGGCTTCTGCTTTAATATTGCGACAACTTTTTAAATAAGCTTATGTTCTCTTTTATGATAATGAAATCTATGCATATAATAACACTGTAATGGGATAATTTCTGTACATGAGCACAAACTTTTTATAGTTTTTTTAAGACGCCATTCAACGGTGTGGTGAAATATTGACAAAATAAATATAAAAACATAATATTTTTATTTTATAAAACTTACCTTGTGCTTATTAAATTAGAAAGAACATACTTTTTTTGTAAAAAAAAGTCATTTCGGTGAAATAATAGAGATACAGTCCTCAGAACATTATATTTTTATAGATGGAAAAAACAACTGTACGATAAATATTTAAGAACATGAATTTCCAATTTGATTTTTAAGAAAATGTGAACTGGCACACTGACTAAGTCGTGAGCACTGCCAATATGCAATATAAACATACCTCCACTTTCAATGGACAGAAACCTTTATTAGGTTAATAACAAATTAAGTGAAATAAAGCTTCGAAAAAACATTCATATTTTAATTTTTGGTCTATGGGCGAAACCACTGTGCGTTGGCTAAAACTCTACACCTCAGCGATAGCAAAGTTGATACAATAAGCCTTTTTTGGTATAATTGGACGATGTAAAGTACAATGGTACACACAATTGAAAAAAATAATAATATTTCGTGTAAAAAAGCTTGCTAATGATCATTCCCATTGTTTATGACATGAATGTTCGAACTTTCAAAAGAGAAATCTTATATCACATGTTAAAGTTGTCAGGAAGACTTAAAATTCAAGAAGTACATTTTAAGTAAATTCCCCTTATAAAAATTTTTATCTAACAAAAATTATTTCTAAAATCATCTACCTAACCAGCTGCATTTTTATATTTTTTATTGGACTACGAAAATAATTCCCATTGAGTCCTTGCAGTTTCTTCACTTAATAAAATATTTCTTTCTTTATATTAGAATAAAGATTTATTTATTATCTGACTTGAGAGGCCAACTTATCCACCAAAATCAAAATGAATTTTTATAACAAAATTTGGTAAACATGTTTTGATTTACTGCCCCTAAATATGTTTTTTTTTTATAAATTACGAAATTTTTTTTTTATTAAGTATGGCTTTTAAAGGGCTCGACATTTTAACGTGTATCTGTTAGAAACTTATTTAAGCAAAATTTTCAGATCGACATAAAATTAAGCATTTTTTACATAGGATTTGACACCACCACACAATTTTGCAAGAGTTATTCCCAACAAAACCATTAACGGATAGTAATAAAAAACAATTATTTATTATGCATTTGTGCTCTCGAAACTTGTTAGGCCACAATAATTAAAATGATCGATATTATAAACGATTGAAAAATAGAGTTATTCTTAGTCTTATTCAGACACCAGATAAGCTAATTAAATATGGGCTTGATCGCTTTTTGGAGATTTTTGTCACTTCATACATTTGGACTCAACTAAAAAACCCAAAAAAATTCTATATAATTTATTCTTATCTTGCTTGAAAACTGAGCTAACTTTAGGACCCCTAATCCTTTAAAATATCTAATTTATTTTAATCATAAACATAAATATAGGGTTTTTTGGAAGATGGTATAGCCTGTTAATGAAAGGAAAAATTATGTCACACGTCAAAAATTCCACGAAAAGGTAAATTCTCTGTGGGTGGCATAGCACTCCCCAGATAGGTCTATCCCTGCCAATGTTTACAAATAAAACTCATAGAATTTTTAAATACATATTTTGTTGTTTTAGTTTTATATACAATTTTATTTAAATGTTGTCTTTTTTTGTTGTTGTTGTGTAAAATATTTATGATTAATAATTCTTTACATATTGCATACAGGTTATTAACTAAATGATTTATACAAGTATTCAATCTTTTTATTTCTTTATTAATTTTTGTTGTTGTTTATGTAATGATTAATGAAAAACTAACAATAAAAATTACATATGAGTGCGTACATAAATATTATTAAATTTAATCTATAGATATACTCATACATTTAAATATATATAAAAAAGTATAAGTTTATTTTATTATCACAGTTTTTGTTTATAATTTTTAATGGGGATTTTAACTTGTAATTTTAATCTTAAATTAAGTAATATAATGCAAAAAAGGAAGAAAAATTTACGTGTTTAAAATGACTAAATGTTTTTTATCTTTAAATTAGTTAAATACTTTTATTAAATTTAAATTTATTATTTGCTGAGTGCATCATTTTTTATTTAAATTTTTATGTGAACTTTTTTTGTAAGAAATTGAGTGAACAAGTTGAACAATCTTATTATTGTATGAAAAAAAATTAATGGGTTTTAAGTTAATTTTTTTATATTCGCAAGTATAATTATACAAAGTGATATATTAGTCAACAGTTATGTTTATGTGAGTACACTTTTAAAAAGTAATTAAGGTTTGGTGTTTTCAAGTGTTTAGGTTTTAGGGATACCTGCATCTGTTCCGTATATGGTTTGGGAATTCCCGGGAGAAGCTATCCACAATTTCCCGGGAATCAAGCCAATTTCCCGGAAAGTTTAAAATCATAAAACTTTCAAAATATACACTGATTATTTTTTTAATACTTTTGTTTTGACATTTAAAAATTTCAAATATCCCGTTTCGTGAGAAGATATAAACCAAAAGCTTGCTAATTTGTTTGCTTACTGTTTAACCAACTTGTTTTCTTTAAGCATTGCTATTTTCCCGAGAATGCTGGAAAATCCCGGCAATGCAATAATTTTTCCCCGTTTCCCGGGAGATAAAAAATTCACGGAAACTCCACACCCTAGTTTCGCGATACAACTTAGCTTAAAAGTGTTTTTTTTTTTTTTTTTTTTGTTAAAAATGTTTATACCTGCTTCATTTTATTTATGAAACAATGTTTTTGCATAAGCAGCTTCATAATTTAAAATAGGTTTAGTTTCGTCTCTTCGTGCCTAGGACATGCCTCATCTATTATTACGCAACTTTTGAAACCGATTTTCACAGCAGTCTCACACAATCTCAATTATTAATTTTATCATATTTTAAACTCATTAGATTAATGGATCAAAGCGTGTCAGTAATACAATTTTTAAACTTAAAAAGGATTGCATTAAAACAGCATCCACCTAAAGGATTTTTTGGAAACATGTTTTTGCTGTAGTGTGAATAAAAAATTCTCTCGTCACGTGACTTTAGGACTCTGAATAAATAATAAAATTAAGTCATTAAAATATTTTTAACTATTTTCTTAATATTACTTAGCTGCAGTTTTATTGTAGATATAAAGTTTTTGTCAGTTGGCGTAAAGTAATTAATTAAATATTCATTGCTGAAATATGAAATAAAACAAACTGAAATAAAAAACTAACAAAAAAAGCACATGTTTAAGCATGTGCTGGCATGAGTGCTATTTTTCTTCTCATTTGTAATTGTTCCACTTCTTCAAAACGGAATATTTAAACGCATTTTGTTTTTTTTTTTTTTCTTTCTTTGCTTTTGTTGGTTTTTACTTAGTATTAAAAATTATTAATAGTCATAAACTTAAAGTTTATTAACAATGAAAAATGGTTTTTGCCACAACATGTTACAGGTATTTATATGGGAATTTTTATTTTTTCTTCATTAAACTCGCACTAATCCGTCTTAACAGGGGCATTAAAAAATAATAATCAGAAGTTTATGTAGTTAAGATTGTTTTAATAGAGCTTTGGTTTATGGTGTTTTAATAGAGCTGGCATTTTATGTAAATTAAATTGAAGTACAACAGACTTTAGATATTAAATAATAAGTCATTTCGTTTTGATATGATTTGTATGTAAACGTAAAAAGTGCTGCTAATTGAAATAAAAGAAAAATTTATTTATAAAGTTGAATGTTAACAAAATGGATATTTTGCTATTTGTAGAATTGAATTTTACAGTGCATCTAGGAAATTGCAAATGTTTTGACAGAATTATTATATACCTCTAGAAACCTTAGTTGGTGCGATTTTGCACGCAGTGCTGCCTGACTTGGAGTTTGGAAGCGAAACTTCCAAACACAGCAATGTGGGATACGGCAGACCTAAAAAAATTCCAAGTTAGAAAATTATCCGCTATTTTATTTATAAGATATTTAATGAAATGGATTTCGACCTACTAAATGAAGCGTTAAACATTGTATTGCATATGATTTTTGAGTTATCTTTTATTTGAACTATTTTTTATAGATAAATTATTATCTGTTTAAGCTTGTGGTTGTTATTATTGTCAAAAATTCTAAAGAGAACAGTAGAATTTAAATACTAGGAGGTTGAAATGCGTTTTCTGGTTCGCTGTATCCTTCGTCAACACTCTACTTGTCTACCTACAAGGTAGTTAACAATTATAAATTTCTTTATTTTAAAATATTAAGAGGATATTGAATACTTAAAATTGTCCTCTATTGACAAAACTTGTTTATTTTTCTATTAGCACTAGAGTGATACTTTAGCAAAACCATGAAAAGGCCTGACAGATATTATTATTAGGAAAGAATAGAGAAAATAAAAAATAGAGAAAAGAGAAGAGTAGTTTAAGTTTTAGTTTAAGGTACAAAAAGCCGCTTTGCCGTTTTTTTTTTTTCATTTTATATCGACTTAATCCCGTAAAAAAGTTACGTAAACTTTCACTAGAATAGTTTTTTAATTTATAAAAACATAACTCTCGACTAAATGAATTTCTTTCTCTTATCAAATTTAAAAAAATTTATTATTTTACAACTCTGCTTTTATCTTTCTGAAAAGTTTTTGTATAGAAATTATCCTAAAATAATAAAGATTTAATTATAATTAGTTTTATTGTTGCACTAAACCCTCTAGGAATTTTGTTGTGTAAGTGAAAACCTTATTAGATTTTTTAATTATTGCATTTCCAAACCTGAGCGACTGGTGTGTGATGAGCCATCACTGCCATAGGAGGTGTTTAAACCATTTGAATTTCCCGCATAAGCCAGTGCATTGGATGAGGACGTATTGGCCATTAAACTGTGTATAGCATTCGCATGTTTCATATTTGGTGGGGTTTGGGGTGGTGTATCAGGTTGGATTTCAAGAAACCCCAAGCGACCTTGCTGCTGTTGCTGCAATTGCTGTTGTTGTGTTTGTAAATTTTGTGTAACATATTGCTGGCTCATATGCATCATATTTACTGAAGCATTTGTACTATTATTCATTTGTCCCGCCGTGGCTGAAAAATTGCCGGCAGAAGCATAACCCGTAGTCAGACGTGAATATGGAGAGGCCCCATTAACATAACTGCTCATCATGGACAGGGGTGAATTGTTAGCCAAATGATTATTTATTTGCAAGTTATTGGCATAATATGATTGGGCAGCCAACTGTTGTTGTTGGCTATTACTCATATAGGCCGCTTGGCTAGGAGGTGGTGTTTTGTTGGCCACTGTATCGGCCACACTCCAAATTTTTGGTTTTGTGGCTGGTATAGGTATGCCACACTCATTTCTGATATTTGGAGTAGCGTTGGCCAAATAACCTTGCTGCTGCTGTTGCTGTTGATAATAAAGACTTTGTGTATGATGCTGCTGGTGTTGTTGTTGTTGTTGTTGCTGTAGGGACTGCTGTTGACTTTGATATGGATGATAGGAATTAGTATTATGGCCGTTTGATGTGCCATATAATGCGGCTGTATTGTAATTTTCCAGTTGTCTGTTGGCTGTTAAATTTTCTGGTTTACGATCTTCGTCGTCATCCCTTAAATCGTGTTTAACATTGTGGTGATTATTTTTAAGTTGGTCATGTTCTAAAAATGTCACAGTAAATTAAAAAGTTAAAAAAATTACAATTCAAGTTTTTGATTTATTTTAATTGAAACATTAAATCTTTTATTTCTTAAATTATAAAAGCCCAGCCTCCCCTTACTTTGATAGAATTTAATGGATTTATTTTCAACGAAGCATTTATTTCTCTTTTGTTATTTCTTATCCTCAAGTTAAGTCAAGTGCTGTCAACTTCCGGTTTATATATTTGAACGTGGCATTAAGTATTCTTGTAAAGCACTTAAACAATGTTCATTAAGATGGTGGGTTGGCAATGACAAAATAACTTATTTTCTCTTAAAAAAAAGCTTAAAAAAATTATGCTTTGGATAGTTAAAAGAAAATGTCTTTTAAAACTTTAAAAAATTGAAAACTTTTTAAAAGTACCTAATTTAAATTGAAGCTTATTTTAAAACCTTTAATCTTATTTATTATTAATAATTTTTGTCATGATCTTACAAGGCGTTTCTTACCTTTATGAATTTGCTGGCCATAAGTATTGCCTGTTACTGCCTGCCCACAGCCTTGCAGCTTTTGCATATCATTTTTGTCCACTGCCTTTTCATCATCCGACAACATGGCATCATCGTCATCATCTTCGGTACGGTTCTTGGGTTCCCAGGTCATTTTGTTCTCCTTCTTTAAACGTCGCCGGGCATTGGCAAACCATGTTGATACCTGAGTTAAAGTCATTTTAGTTATAATTGCCAACATGATTTTTTCACCT
Source organism: Cistogaster globosa (assembly GCA_937654795.1). Lineage (NCBI taxonomy): Eukaryota > Metazoa > Arthropoda > Insecta > Diptera > Tachinidae > Cistogaster > Cistogaster globosa. The sequence goes on along the minus strand of OW569405.1, from coordinate 61,206,759 downwards.
TTGGTGGGATAAGGATTCTTTTTGTGCTCATTTAGCCAGGCTTTTAAGGTGGCAGTAGATTCTCGTGTTGCATTTTTGCGTCTGGCTGATAAGTCGTATGAAGTTCCATAACTGAAATGGTAAGAAAAAGAAAAAAATCTTAAATATTTATTCGTGCATTTTCTTGTTTCACAAAAATAGAAAGTTAAATTGAAAATGCTTTTAACGTTAAGTGGATTAAATATTTTATATTTGTGTTAAGGAAACTTATAGAATTTTTTCTGTTTGTGAAAACCTCAGCATATGCTAAACTTTAGTCATGAGTTTTTTATTGTTTTTCTTTATCTAAGATTTTTCTGAGGCACTTGTTGAATAAAAAACAAATTTAAAAAGAAATACAGGAGGCGGTCAACAAAATGTAGACATTTAAGAGAACTGATTTAATTTCAAATACTTTTCTTTACCTCTTTCTTAACTTAAAAGCTGCTAAATTGAATGCAGTAAAATCTGATGGCCAGATGAATTTTTCTACAATTAGGTTAAGGTTCGGTTTTAAATCAATAGAACGCCTTTACTGTCGATTTGCAGGGAGAAATATTAAATTTGTTCAGATACTCTTATGCAATGCGTTAATACTTTTTCTGGCTGCTCAACAAAATCAGTCAACAAATATTTTGTTATTGGCAACGAAGCAACAGACTCCCGGAGCTTAAAGTCTAGCAGGTCTTTTCTCGTAGCTGAACTGAGATCTATTCAATAATAACGGAAAATAACCTGAATGCTTAAAATTATGCATTGCTTTTTTAAGGAATACGAGTATTTGTTAGTGATAAGCCTTCAAACATAAATATGATCATATTTATGAGTGTGAGTTTTTTATGTGGAGAACTATAAATCGATTAATTGTCGACAGCCGATTTTTCTTTTCATTACTGTCAGTTGACATATTGCCGTTTTTTAGCATGACACAGTAGGCAAAACTGATTGTGTAAAACTTTAATCACGGACACTTTTTTATTTAGACGTTATTTTTTTAACTGATAAGAATTGACAGGCTCTACTATTGATATGCTATTAAATCCAAAAAAATTGTTATACGGAACTCCTTGTTAACTATGAATTCATTTGTTTAAGCGTCCTTAAAAATTATGATAATCAGAACCTGCACAAAAGCGTGAATTTTGTAAGCAGAACTTTAATAATAAAATTTATGTGTTTAAAAGAATCTCCAAAATACGTACTTCAGGTTCGATATGAAAATAATTATAGTTTTTATAAATAATAAACCAAAAGTGGATGAACTGACTTGGCTGGCTGATACATAAGATAGCTATAAATTAAAAAGGTCCACAATTATATGACCAACTTCTTTTAAACCAAGTACACAGTGTTACTACGTTACAGCAGACCACCTCAATTTATATTTTTTATTTTACAAAGGAGAGAGGAGAGAAAGAAATATAAATTTTACAGCTAGAATGAAGAAAAAAGTTATTTTCCTAAACACGTTTCAAGGGCTTGTGCTTAAGCAGATATTTCAACATACAAACAGACATGAGCCCGAGAGAACCAGAACAATTTTATTCAATAATCTTTAATCTACAGATATTTCCTTGGGATGATTGTATAAAAAAAATACTTTAATAAAATAGAACAAAAATTTCTTCAAACGATTTTTTTCAATTAAAATTTATATATTTTTTTCTCAACTGCAACATGTTTCGGTTTCTCTGCATGTGAGCTGCCGCAACTGATAATATAAGAGAAAAACATATTCATTAATATTTAATTTTTTTATAATTTATTAAGTGTTAAAAGATTTGTCGAATTTTTTATTTATTATGATAAGATTTTACTTAAATGTTGCCTTTTTGTATATTATTTTTGTTTATGTTTAAATAAAGATAATTCAAATGTGCTTTATACAGTGTTATAAATCACTGCAATTGCTTTGTATGTTTGTCTAATTACTTTGTGACTGGAATATAAAATAAATCTAGAAATAAATTAAACTGCATGTGTTTAATAAAAACTTACCCGTAAGCGAACGTTGGATCGTATGAATAATAACCAGTGGTTGGCTGTAAACCGGCTGTTGACCAAGCAGACATATCAGTTCCGGTTGTAGAATCTTTGAGGCCATAGGGATTACTCTGAAAAGATAAAAAATAAAACAAATAATTTTTTAAAGCAAAATTAATTACGAAGATTTTCTGTGTAAGTTGAAAATCTATAAAAAAATTTATAGCAGTGTAACTGTGATTTGACAACGATTTAACATTCCTAAATACGAAAAAGTTCTCTGCTTTTGCGTGCGGTACGATTGAAGATACAATTTTTAATTAATTCAATTATTTATTTAATTTAAATTGCTTAACTAATTAAAATCTTAATTGACTAAGTTAGTTACAAAATTATTTTCTAATCAAATATTTAATTGGATCAAAAAAAAAAATTTCATGAAATTTCAACTCGAGTTTAAATTTTATAATACATAAAATACAATGATGTAGTTTTTAGCATGCTGTTGTAAGTTTATGCTACTCAACTTCTACGAAAGTCAAGTTAATAAAATAAAATAAAAAATCGAATAAAAACGAACAAAACTGTTTAGCAAGACTGCAATATCCTTGTTTATCTTTTTTGACATTTAGTTACAGTCTGACAAAATTCGTGGATTTCTTGTAAGAGCTGCCGACTCAACAGCTTTTTCCGTAAGTGAGGGGCAAATATTGTGTTTGTTTGACGACAGTAACGAATAACAATTTAAATGATTAAAAAGTAGAGAGATCATTAAAAGGTAGGATTTTATTAAAAGCCCATTAGTTCTAAGGCTAAAGAAAATGGCGTAGATAGATAGTGTTTAGAAATGACTAAAATACACATTAAACAAATTTAGATGCCCTCTCGAAATTTTCGTTTACTTACGGAGTGTTAAGTCACTGCAAAAATTACTGAAAAACCCTTATTTTAGAAATATTTTCCTTTTAAGGAAGCCAGACCATGATAACCTACAATAGTAAAATGTACTGCCAACTGTTCTAGATCCATTCAAGAGGTAAATTTTATTAAAATTTATCCAGCAGTTTTCACGCGATGCGAACACCGATAGACGAAAAGACTAAAATTCGAAAAATAAGTGTTTTGTATTCCATATCTTTTACTATCTACACCAACATCAACATTTAAAAAAATATTTCATGTAGAGAAATGAACCCACGACAGTTGAGGTTGAGTGCCATAACAGACGGACAGACTTTGTAAGATTACACTCTGTGTACAGAACCCTATAAAATTTATAAATACAATTTCTTTTAAATTTTTTGACAACACGGGTAAGATTCATCATTGACAAAACAATATATTATTAATAATAGAAGACCTAACGATTGTAATTGAAAATTGCTGTTTTTTTTTCAATTCTTTCCCTATTGTTTCTCTTTATTAAAGCGCAGAAAACAAAAAGTTTTTATTAAATAACAAAAAGAATTTTTATAGCCTTTTTTGCCAAGAACACCTACAACACTAGTTTTTTTTAGTTTTTTATACATTTATAAATAAATTTATGTCTGTTGTAGTCTGAGCATTTAGGGGCTGGGCCTTTTTTCAAACAAGAAAAATTTTTATTAAAAATTAAGAAAAATAACACGATTGTGTACTTGTGTTTAATAAAAATACCGTAGTATATGTTCACATAGTAACACTAATTCTACTATCCCTCTAAACATTTTCAATGATTGTTGTTTTAGAACATCGCGTGTATGGACAATAGTTGGAAAATAGTTCGTTACCTTATTTGAGAAAAAACTACTTTTTGATAGCTATTAAATTTATAGCTCCAAAGATGCACATATTTTTGTGTCATATAGGAGTGAGGGTGTGAGCCATTATAAGGCATGCTCAGAAATAGCTTCCTAGTAGGGTTCTTCTAAGAGTCTTTTTTTTCAAAGTTCTCATTTAATGGTATTTATGAGCAGCAAAACAACTCTGATAATATTTAAAAATCATAGTCTTTAGAAAAAAGTATTTGTAATATGGGATGTTAAATTCCTTTCCGTAGAATTTGACGTATACATTATATTTGCTTTCACACCATCACACTTTTTCCTTATACTTAGGTAATTGACAAATTTTAATACTCAGTATTATAGTGTGAAACGGGCTTTAATAAGTTTACGCGTTCATCTATATCGTAAAACATTCTTAAATGAGTGGGTTACCAATTCCACAAACGAGTAGCTATTACCAAAAATTATTTTTCAAAAATAAAGTTCAACATACGGTGAAATGTGTTGTAATTCTATCGGTTGGGATTAAATAGTCTTTGTCCAAATACAAAGCATATAATCTTGCAATATTTAAAAAGTTGTACACAAAATTATTTCAATAAGAAACTTGTAACTCTACATCTAATATGAAGTATATTTTTCAGCTATAGAATAGCTTAATATAAGTTAATTATGTAGCATAAAAATTAAGTTTATTATCTGGTGTTATACTTAGTATTTTCAGTTTATCGATCACGTCGAATTTTCATTCACAAATCGGCACATTAAAATCTAATTTTGTAAAGTCGGTTTTATTAGCTTTTGAATTCATACATGAATCAACTTGATCACCTGTTTAATTTTTTATTGCATTTTAACTATGAAATTACTATTACTCAGTGGATGCCATATCTCAATAGAAAAATGTTTGCTGGTATAATATACACGACGTATGTATGTGAGTGGCAATATGTCGTCCGATTTTATACACGTATGTGTTTACTTAAGGCAAATTTTTAGCGGCAACCCAAGCAATGAAATAAATGTTTTTAAAATAAAAATTAAAATAAACTATTTATAAAATATACTTGTTCTTAGAACAATCAAGAAAACTTTAACAAAAACTAATAATTGCTTTTAAAATAATAAAATTATTTATATGGATATTTTGTTCGTGTGGGGGCGGGCAGTGGGTAAATTAGGTTTTTTATTGTAATTTGTTGTTAAAGGAGTATTATTAGTTTAAGGGTTGTGTGTGGGTGTGTGTGTGTGTATTTGTAACTCTATATGTATTAAGGGTTGCTGTCTACTGTGTTTTCATTGATAATATTGATGATAATATTGCTCTTGTTGTTATTGTTATAGTTATTTTTTATGTTTAAATAATTCCTAATGACAATATTTTACTTATTGTTATTGTGCTTGCATATGTGTTTGTATGTTTTTCTCTTGTTTTTATTAAAAATAAAGATGGTATTATTACTTTTTATTAACATGTTTCTACATGTGTTTAACATTGACAATATTATTAAGAGGACTTAACGAAGTTATAAAAAAATGTATGGCGCCCAGTAGATGAAATCGTGTAAATGATATCAATGAACATGGTCCTTAATCTCTTAATTGACAGTAGAAAAATATTGAATTTGGACGATAGAGACGACGACGGCCTTGGCTTGTAGAAAGTTTTAATAAATTGATTTTTTATTTCGGAAGAAAGATTGTTCAAGAAATTTTTCTTCAAATGCCAGTAGATTTCAAAAGTTTTTTTTTTTCTTTTAAAACAGTGTAGCGCCAAATTTTTCATTACGAGTATTCATTTATCAATCTTTTTTTATTCTAAAGATTTGTTAAGCTGGTTTCGATTAATGTAGGAAAGTCAAGACTTCGAAAAACACTTTTTAACGGACCAATATATATACTTTATTATTTATCTACACTGGCTACTACTAATTTTGGAACTTGAGTTATTTCTGTATCACCGTTTTAACTAAAAAGGTAAATCGGCTCTATTTTACTGAGCGATTCCGATGTTAACAAAGTTCTTTATTTCTTAAATTCAAACAAATCATTAAATGAATGGTTTTTGAATGATAATATCCCAGCAAAATATATCAGAAGGGTAATTGATTGTGGAATTAAGCATTTTTGGCGGAAGGACTTTACAACTAGAATACCAACCTAATAATTTTAACAATGCATAAGACTTTTATAATCAATTACTGATAATAGATTACAATGATTATTGCAGGAAATAATAATAATATTTATTTAGTACGTACTTAAATGATACATTAAAGAACTAGTTTTAAAACTTCTTCCTTTATTTGGGAATATTCTCAAAGTTTGGTCTTATGCAAAATAAAAACAATTAAATATTCGGTATCAAAACTATATGTTGCTATTTACAATATATTTGATTCCATTTTTCTTCCAATTTTCTCTAATTACTTTTACAAATAGACTCGTGCCGTTTAAAATATATAAAATAATTTGCGACTCTATTGGAATAATTGGATTTTCTTTAAAACATGATTTTATATCTAAGCAAGCTGTCAATATAAATTTATTAAAAGGCTTTAAAAGAAAATACATATTTTTTTTAAAGAAAAAGCAACGAGGCTAAAATTAATGTTGAATAACAAAAGCTCACCAGCAGCATCCAAATCAATAATAGCAACAATATAAGCAGGAGTCGTGTTGTATTGTAATGCCACAATAGATGTGAATGCGTATGTGGCACAGACTTAAGCAAAACTAATCCAATTAACAATTTGACATTTACATGGTAATTAAATTTCGATATGTGCGTAGAGGTAAAATAAAATTAACATAAATAAAAAACAAAACAAAAGCATCATTTCAACTGTTCTATTATAAAATATTTGTGCTAATTTAACATGTTTTTAGTTACAACTTACCAAAGGCGTATAAAATGCTGAACTATCCACACCAATACTAGGATAAGGATTCTGTTCTGTTGAGGGATACGCTGTACCATAAACACCTACACCTCCGGTCGGCATACGTGAATAATTAGATAAAGCTAAACGTGCTGAATCGTATTGGCAAGAGCATACAGTTTGACCAGACACAGGATCTGTCATAATGGGACGACCATTTTCACAACAACCACCTCCCGAACCGCCAGACGAATGATTTGAAGTGGCACCACCAGCTGCTGCAGCCACCACTGAAGATGCAGTTGATGTTGTGCCTTCTGGGCCATTTGCTAATGAATTGGCAAGCGTTGCATTAACTGCATTTGGTGGTACACTACCAGCATTGTTTGTCGATGTTTGTGACATTGCACCTGGACTTAAAGGACCATTTGTTGTGCCGCCACCGCTTGATGAGACGGATGATGTTGATGACGCCGATGAGTTGCCAGTTGGACTGAGAGAATTTTCATTTGTACCCGATAAGGGAGAACGAGCATTATGCGACGACAGCAGAGCAGATGATGGTTGAATAACATTACCGCCAAGTAACTAAAAACGAAAAAGTAAAATTAATGTGGATCAGCATTGAGGATAAGTAATAAGAAGCAAACAAAAATAAAATACAATATATATTAAATAATAAAGTAGGTAGAATATGTGTTTACAAAAGCAAAAACAAAAACAAACGATATTGAATATAAGTCGGAATTTTTCAAACAGGTATCTTTTTGCCTGAATGTTTTGTTGTTGTTGTTGCTTTTTACATTTTTTATGAATTAACTTGGTCAAAGGCGAGTTTGTTTTTGTATTTGTGTATATCTTTTTCATGACGTATATATTTTTGTATATGGATCATTTAGGCCAAGTACTACACCATTTTCGATCAGTAAATTTAATATGAGACAAACAATGTTATTTTAAAACAAATAACGATGCAGCAAATACATTCACAGTTACACCAATCAACAAATTAAGAGTTTAAAAAAAATATCATTTACAGTTCCTGTGTGGGAGGATAAAAAATTTGGTGTGTTAATTTTTGTATGCATTAAAAACTTTAGAAAATCAGTGGGCTCCTTGAAAAAAGGTGTCATCAGTTTTCGTCCAATAATTTTTTTTAATAAAAAGGAAAATTAAGAAATTTTTTGCCATTTACTTCACTGAGTGCAGCAAAACATTATTTTATCAATAAAAATTATTCAACGGAGTCTAAGACACATTATTACTGATAATATTTAGGCAAAATCCCCAAGTCTAACGACAACATATTTCGAGGCGAATAAATAAAATTAGTCACCAAATCCGCCAAACCGAGTACAGGGTTATATAGGTGTAGAATCAAACTTGTTATATAAAGTCCGTATAACATAGAATTTCATATGTAAATAAACAGTTACTTACTATACTTTTACGAAGGCTTTCTGTATTATTTCTTTGGCATAAATCACCACTCCATGTAGAGGCAGCAATTTACAATCCATTTTTTATCCGTTTAACACAAACTAAAATGGATTCTTTTAGTTCAGTCTAATTTGCATTATTGAATACTTTACGCAAAAGGTTGAAATTATCTTAATTGGAAACAGTGTCGAATAAAAAACCTTTTTATAACAAAATTAATTTTGATCATTCTGTTGTCTAAACCAACCAGCCCTCTTTTTTTTATTAGGTGATTGTGTGTATGTATTTGTATCTATGTGCGTTCGTATATATTTTCAAAAAGTCATTGAAGCAGATTAAGACGATAACTCCAAATGTCAAAATATTTTATTGGCTTGGCGCAATTTGCGATCCGTTCCATCTATTTTCACTTCATTAATTTTCAATTTATCACTCGTACAGATTTCAGATTGTGAAGTTCTTGTCTGTCGATTTCTTCGTTCTTCTTTTTTTTAACTAACTTAAAGACAAAATATACTTACGAGTATGAAAACAGTTTATATGAAATCTACAGTTTTAAACTGTTAAAGGTTTTCTGCTTTGTTGCTGTTGTTGTCTTCATATTTGTCTACCGCTTTGTGTACCAGTATGTTTAAGTTTAAATATCTGATATTTTTACTTGGAAAAAGGGTATAGTTTTTAAGAAATAACAAAAAATAACTCAAAGAGCCAAAGACCACAGAAAAAAGGTCAAGTTGTGTATATAAGGTACGCATGCGCTTGTAAACCGACAACCGCAACGAATCTTTTTATGTTTTGTTTCTTTATTTGGAACAGCATAGAAAAGTAAATTTTTAAAGCTTTAACAAACTAAACAAACTATGGCTTTTTTGTAAATTTATTTGAACGGAAATATGGTGGTACAAATTTATATAAGGAATTTGTGTCAACGAAATGAATATTTCTTTGCACTTATTTTAATGGATTGGACTTTGGTATTTTTGCACAAAGTATTTACTACTTGACCTACTTTATTTGCTCCAGTCACTCAATGTAAAATTATTTCAGAAATTTGTAAAAGCTAATAAATAGACTATTGTAATAAATAGAATTTTATAGTCCAATCCATAAGAAATTATTTTATATTAAATGTTAAAAATTTTGCGTAAATTTTGAAACAAATTCGAATTGCATGTAGAGACAAAAACCATATTTTCCAATGTGGGCAGCTTATTTTGCTACATAACACACCGGTAACCAATTAAGGTGCAGTCATATTAATCAAACATTTGACCAAGAAAGCGTAACCAGTATTTTTACAAATGTTTGTTCAATCTTCAATCGAATAAGGAATTTAATTAAAACAAATGAGAATCATATATTTCCTATTATATATTTAAGAAGCACAATTTTTGTTAATAACGTAGTGGTTACATATGTTTGGTCATATACTTGACTAATGTGACCGCAGTTTTAACAGTAAGATAAAAAAGTTATAATTTGTTAAAGAGGATCAAGCAGTTTAATAAGTCTGGTCTAGTTTTACTTTATGAAACTGTAATTTTAAAAGAAGAAAAAGATAATAAAAAAACTTTTAAGGAATAAAGCGAGATCTGCAATAAAATTTCGACTCTTACGAGTTTTAATTAATTATTAGGAAATGGGGATTTTTAAAAATTTTTTGCAGATAATTTAACAAGAAATTATTATCATTATTAGTACAACTACAATATATGTTAAGAAAAAAAAAAAATATTTTAAAAGTTGGTAATTAAACACAATTTTTATTTAGGCTTTAGTTTCCGGGAACGGTTAGATACTATAATAGAAAAATTGCAAAGGCTTTGCATACAAACTTTATATGTATTAATAATGATTCAAGATGTAAGGTTTCTGTTTGAAAAACCAAAAAAAAATAATTTTTTTAATTTATTTTGTTAATTTTTCGATAAGTTTGGTCATTATGAAGAATAAAAAGCTGGATAGGCATTTAATGGAACTCTAATAGTGAGTGTATCTGATATATTTTTGAAGGCAAGTGAAAATACGTAAAGTGAAGTGAGGGGCTTGTTAAAAAAAATGATCATCGAGGAAGCAATCTACGATTTTTATAATAATGACAAACTTGATGTAATTACGGAAGGTATTTTAAAAATATAAGTTATCATTAAAAAAAACATTTTAGATTCTTAAATAACAATTATATACAAATTGTGAATTATTACCTCTCCAAAGTATTTTTTTTTTGAGTGAGTGCATAATGAACCACGTTTTAAATGTGAATAGTGCTACAAAAATCGATTTTAATTTATATCTGCAGTTTATGCTACCTAAATGTTTTTTTTTTTATAAATTTTAGCATAAAATACTTTTAAAATAATATGTTTTCCCCGAGAGAGGGAAATACCATTTTAATTTAAAAAAGGGATCTCCATTGTAATCGGAGTTATGGAAAACTAAATCTCACGTACTTAGCGGTTGTCCTTTACCTTATTTAAATTTTATAATGTTTATTATGTAAAATATAAGAGCAAAAAATTTTAGAAAAAGTAATCGGGTGTGGAATTAATTATTTTTGGCAGAATGACTTCCCGACTGGACTACCAACCTAATGATTTTAAGAAGGCATGAAACTTTTATTTATTACTGAGAATTGATTACATTGACTATTGCAGGAAATCATAATAATCATTAGCAAGTATTTTAAGGTATTCCTTTTTAACTTAAAGAACTAACTTGTTGAATTACTACTTCCATTACTTGCTAATGTAATGTGTTTTGTAAGCGAGTAACAAAATTTGGCTGGGTTAGTATGAAATTAAATTTGTAAAACATACTTTCCTAAAATTTAGTTGTCTATCTTTAATGGCCAAATACTTGAAATAACTTCATTAAGAAGTTCACTTGTTAATAAAGCTTGCATAACATTACATGTTCTGTCTAAATTTTATTCATCATTATCACCTATAGGAACACCTATAGGAAAACCCTTAAATTTCTTAATGCTAACACATAGTTGTTGTAATAACGGGCATAGTTATACACGTTCTAGGCAAATTTTAAGTGAATGACAGTAAAATATACGGTCAAAGTACATTGTCTATGGAGTAGGGATAGACACAGTAAAAAAAAACATCGATGTTTTTTCATACGATGTATTGCAAGCATACATCGACGTTGCATTGATATTTCATAAAATACATCGATGTTTTTTATACATTGATTGTTTTTATTTAAATTATTTTTTATTGAAGTTTTTTTTATTTATTATTATTATATTTTCAAAAAATCTTAAGTTTATTTTATATCTCTTAATACCATTGTCAATACTGTTTAGAAACAAAAGCTTATCAAGTCTTTCATCTCTCAATCCGTTTCTTTTTTGAGTCATCACCTGCGCCGTCTTTCAGACGGAACCGATGTTCCCACCATTGTAAGATATTTAAAAGCGATCTTGTAAAGCTAAAAAACCGCGATTTAAAATCCTTCCAAATATCAAACGGATTCTCGTTCAGACTTTCAACAGGAGTTCCAAATAAACTGATAGTTCATTAGACAATATACATATCTGTTTATATATCAATCTACACGTTCTGTAAACAATTTGTCATTTTGCTGCATCGAAAGAAAACATCGATATTTTCTGATTGTTGCGCAGCAAAAAAAAAAAAACACTGGATTATATCCATGTTTCGACAAAATACATCGAGTGTTCTTAAAACATCTATGTTTTTTGTCCATTCCTACTATGGAGACAACTTTTAATGCTTAAATTTTTTTTATGGCCTTCGATTACTGAGTACTATAGTGATACCAGAGAGCACCATTTAATTTTAAAAATGATGAGCTTTTTTTAAAATTGAATCAATCCTAAGCATCGACTTTTGAATAAAAAATTGCCATATGCGGTCACATATATGAAAGAACCCCTTTACGAAGTCGGTTAGAAATTATTCATTCTGTTTAAACTTGTTGTATGCAAAAGCCTCTCTTCAATTTGTCAAGTTAAAAAGTTTATTATTACAGGCTTCACAATATTTTTAGAGGGTATACATAGGTTTTTTATTTAGCATGTAATTTTTACAATATTAATTTATAACCACCTGACGCAGTTTTGAAACTATTGAAATTAAGCATCATCGAGCTGTAAGTTCAAAAACAGCAAGCACCTTTAAAAAACTTTACTGGCCCAAACCAAAAATTTTTTTATACAAAAAAGAAACAAAATTCACATTTCTTTTATTAAAGGTTATATATATAATATTCGGCACAGCCTAATATTGTCCTCTTACTTTTGTTGCAATCAATTGTATGTCTTTTTGCATCAATGTCTTAGTCCAGACTTACACTATTCAAATTTTTGAGCATTTTTTTCTTCAATTTTTTATCTAAGATGCGATATACTTTATTTAAAAAACAAACATAAGCAACAATAACATCTCCCTGAAACACAAACTACAGCATATTGCTAACCCCTCTTGCTTCACCAAAAAATAAAAATTTCATGCTAGTTTCAGAAATAACATTTACAAGGATTTATTACGTCATTTTGTGAAAATAATATTAAATCTGAAATTTCTTAATTTTTGTTTAAACTTAACTCTGTTTTCTTCACTTACACTAATTATGTCTAAAAGTTGCGTCGTTTTAGCACAAAATTTTTAAACACAATTACTGATATTATTAATTCGACCTGTTTGTTTTTTAATTTTAAAATTATATTTAATTACAGAAAGTGTACCAAACGTCGTCAAGGATTGAATATTTTGTTATTTTATGTTTTTATTTACACTTGGTTTACAACCGCCCATCAATATGTGGTATCGGCTTTAATATGGTTACGCTTTTTAATATAATAAATATTTTAACATTTTACCTTTTATAGCTCTCTATGTTAATGATTATAATTTTTCACTATCTGTGGAAAGTGCTGCGCCTACGGTTCTATTTTAGTCTGTAATTTGCCAGACTATAAAAACTAATAACTCAATTACTTGTGCAAAATTTTAAGACTCTACCTTTTCAGTTTTCTAGATACACTATAATAATTTTCACTTTGTATGGGAGTTACCATACCCATCATTCCTACACACCCAGCTTTTTGCCACATTATTAAGAATTATTTGAAAAATATTGCAGTAATCAAGTAATACGATGGTAAACATATACTTTGTATGGAAACTGCCACGCCATCGTTAAATACCAATCAAATATTTTATCAACCGCGTATCTGATAAAAAAAAACTGTAAAGATTACATGAAAATCGGTCCACTGATTTAGGTAGCTATAGCTTTCCGACAAGCAAATATACAAAATTTCAAACAAATACATTTTGTGAATGATATATACTCGTATACATAGCAAATCTTGACATTAATCTATTAATTTTAATTGAAATTGATTGAGTGTATTCGTTATCTATTAAAGCTATTGCACTTTTAATAATCTTCTCCTTTAATTGCCTCGTAACTCTTAAACATCAATCTTATATTTCCACAAGCAACAGATTAAGAAATTAATCTTAGTGTGTGTTTTTCCTTAGAAAATTAAGGGGATTAAATTCAGTCTAAATGCCTTTTTGGGCGGCTTTTTTATTTAAATAAAAGTTCATTGTCTTTTGTATTCTCTTGTGCACATCCTTAATTATTTCTTTACAATAGGCTTTTGGCACAGCTACGGAAACAGTTCGTTCTAGAACAAAGGTTCTTGTGGTTTTCACCAAAGCTTATCTGGTTCCTTCTACTTTTTTAAGAGAAATAAAACCCACTAATTAACTTTGGTTCTTTCTTTTGAGGGAGATTAAGAAAGGAGATAAGTTGTAAAGAATAGTAATAAATAGAAAGCTTCATTTTTCACATCGCTCCAGTTGGGCGTCTTATGAAAAGGGCGCATTATGTTTTTGAAATTGGTTCAGCTGTTGTAATTTCTACTTATCCGAAGATTGAATACCTTAGAGCAATACAAGAAGAGGAGCGTGCTATATCGCAGCGCCTTAATATATATATATTAAACACGGTTTTAAAATATAAAATGGGTTAGATTTGAACCCTCGCCTCTAAGCCCATTAAGAGAGTTAAGTTAACTAGACCCATTATCATACAAAAGGTTATGACATGTTATAAACCAAAACATAATTTATGGATAAGAAATATTTGTTAAAAATCCTTATCATTAATATTTTGTTATTATATTTTAAGTAGGGAAGTAAGGATACCAATACCTATACTCAATAATAAATGTTGTCGATACCGATTCCGATACCGATAAGCATATTGAAATTGAGCTTAAGTAAAAATTAACAAAAAAAAGACTAATTCTTCTATTATACAAAATAATAGTGTTTATTAATGAGCCATTCACATCATCAAAACTTTTAATACATTTCAGTTTCTAAAATTCAAGTTTTTAAATTACAAAACGTCTGCAATATTTATGATATTACAAAATGAACGATGGCATTGAGCTTAGATTGGCTCAAGATTTAAACCTGATATTAATAATATTTAAAAAATAACGAATTGAATTTGATATTATGTTAAAATTAAATAAGAATTATAAAAACAACATTGCAAAGATTAATATTTAAAATTGATATTAATAAGATTTTTGTTAAAAAACAAAGTGTTCTCTAGTTTTGCGGAAATAGACGATTTCTCAAATTCGTTTGAAACCGACCTGCAGTGGAAAATAGTCTCTCAGATGCGACAGTACTCATTTGAAAACTAAAGTATTTTTGCGCCATTTTCTTTAAGTTTGCGTAGGATATGTCATTGCGCCAGTAAACAAGAGGGTCTGCGTCTCTAGGAATATTAGGAGATCTAAGGTATCTCTCGACTTCTTCGTTTGCAGAACCAAAGATTAGGATGGATACAGGCTCATGTTCCTCGGATTCTCTTATAATTTTTTCACAAACGTTCCAAAGGCGAGTACTTCTCGTAGACTTATCAGAACTTTTGAGAGGTGTAGGAAGAACTGCGTCTTCAACAATTTCGGAATGCAGAGTCATGTTAAGCAGCTAAATAAGACGTTTTTTCGAATCGATTGGAGTCGATTTTCTTTTAAATATTCGAGCTTTGTATCTAGGGTCTAGAATTGTAGATAAGTAATAGGTTTAATGATTTTCTAAGCCCTCAAATCTTTTATTCAGAGCTGATGCTAAGTTAGTCGCAAGTTTTTGGGACTCCGAGCTACTCTATATCTCTGTTGATTCATGTATAATGTTTTCCATTAATGTTCGAAGACTGTTAACTAGCGATATAGCGTCAGACAATGTAGCAGTGGCTTTGCTTATGGATTTTGTAGCCTCTTCAAAGTAAGCCAAAATGTTCACCACCACTTCCATGATTATCCATTCGTTGGTTGTAAGTTCACATACAAGATTTAGCATTAATAGCCTATTTCACAATAGCGAACGCATGCGTTCTTTCGCATTCTAAGCGAAAGAAAACTGATTTGAATTTCACAAACTTACTTTTATACGAACGATGACTAGAACGACAACTCGAAAGAAAACGTAAGCATTTTCATACAAAATTTGATTTCAGTATAACGAATATGTTGTCAGCACTGCGAACGAAAATGTCAAAAACAGCCACTTGCTGTTTTATATTCGTATCAATAAGAACGTTAAAAAAAAAATTAAAAACGATAAATTAAAAATGGAAAACAAAAGGTAAGTGTTAAAAATAATATTAATTCACTTCATTTAAAATTATAATTGTTTTATTGCAGTGTAAAGAAATCAACAGTGCAGCAACTGCGAACACTGGTGCTGTATATGGAGGAAAATCCTGAATTAGCGAGAGGGGCTCCAGTGTTTGGTTCCACAAAAGTTTTAGCAGAAGAAAAGTGGAAGAAGTTGTGCAACATCTTAAATTCACATGGGCCTCCTTCACGCTCCATTGGCGAATGGAAAAAGGTAGTGTATTTGCTTGCAATTAATTAGTGTTCTTGACCAATTAGTTCGATTAGCTCGCGTTAAAGGAATACAGAAAACATAAATATGTTTAATAAATTTTACTTACAGTCTTGGGCAGATTTAAAGTCGCGGACAAAAAAAAAGCTAGCTGACAACCAAAAAAGTCTACGAGAAACAGGTGGTGGACTTTATCGATACTCCAATTTGACAGAATTGGAATTAATTATAGACAGGACGCTATTAATGTCGTCAGCTGCAGCACCTAGTGGTCCAGTATTTGGTTGCGAGACTCAGTCAATTGACGACTGTTTTGTGTCACTGGTGGAGTCACCACCAAGGTGCAGCAAAACAATAGCTGTGGTTACACCAAATAGAATTGAAAGTTCTATTGAAAAATCGGGACCATCAATAAGTGCCCAACCACTGCAAAAAGAAAAGGAACAGCCCGCCAGTGCCAAAAAAAATCACAAAAGTTTTCTGAGTGATAGCGAAAGCGAACATCCACTTAGTCACTCAGCAAAAAAGAGAAAAACTACTGACGAACAGCTATCATTAATTCGTCGTCAGTTAAGGATAGCTCAGCGAAATGCTGTAACGGCAGAGGAACAAGCAAATGCCTTGAAAAGGATGGCTCTTGCCGCTGAAGTGCAAGCTGAAGCAGCTAAAATAAGTGCGGAAGCTGCTAAGATTCAAGCCGAGGCAGCAAAGAGAAGTGCTGATGCTGCTGCGGTGCAAGCCGAAGCGGCAAAAAGAAGTGCCACTGCTAATGAATCAACAGCAGCAATAATAAAAGAAGCCTTTAGTAATAGTAATATAAAATTTTTTTTAGAAAATCACTTAAATAAAAATTAAACCTTTTAATTTTTATAATCCGCTGAAATGAAGAAATGTATATAAATAATAAAACGTGCTATTTCATTTTTATAATTTTATTTTTTTAAGTTCATATTATAATAAGTTAATATTTTAATACTTTAATTTATATTTCTTCACTTAAATATTTTTTAAAACATTTTGGAATCATTTAATTTTTCTTACATTCTATTAAATCTTTATCTTGTTTTCTTCTTATTTAAATTAATTTTTTTTATATTTACATACTTTCTTATATTTATATATTTTTATGAAACTTGTATTTTATATCATTAAATTTAAAAATAGATACAAGCTAAGTTGGACATACTTAAATTAAAATTTTTTATACCTTCAAATATTTAGCATTTGGCTTATTTTTACTTACCAATATTTTAATACTTACACTAGTTAAACTTTCAGTTAATTTTGTTTTTATAAATGTAATACTTTCCTTTTTATACTTCTTGAATTCACCTAATGTTAATCATAAAAAAATAACTTGTAAATCTATAATTTTCCAATTGTTACCTATTTGTAGAATGAAAGTTATTGGAAAATATCGGAGATTTTACAATGAATCAATGTAAGCAACTTTACAAGTTTTTTTCTTATGATTAACATTAGGTAAATTCAGGAAGTATAAAAAGGTAAGTATTTCATTTATAAAAACAAAATTAACTGAAAGTTTAACTAGTGTAAGTATTAAAATATTGGTAAATAAAAATAAGCCAAATGCTAAATATTTGAAGGTATAAAAAATTTTAATTTAAGTATGTCCAACTTAGCTTGTATCTATTTTTAAATTTAATGATATAAAATACAAGTTTCATAAAAATATATTTATGTACATAGAAATGTATATACATTGATGACTATGAACTATTTTAATTTAAGTAAGTCTGAATCAGCTTGGACAAAGATATTAAAATTAATATAATAAAAAATGAGTTTTTTTCTTAATAATAAAATTTTTATAAATTCAAAGCAATATTTCTTCTTATACCTTTTGCGCCCATTTCTTCTTCTTCTAATATCTCAAATTCTTCACTGGGGTCCTCTTCTTCCACTTCAATTGTTGGTTCTGGACATTTATAAAAAATACATATGTTGTGAAGTGCACAGCATGCGTTTATTACTTGCGTTGCCTTCTTGGTATTGTAGTGAAGTCCTCGAGACCCTATGATCGAGCGGAACCTATTTTTCAGGACTCCAAAGCAACGCTCAACAACATTGCGTGCACTTGCATGTGTTTTGTTGTATTTCCTTTCTTCTGCGTTGCTTGGACTCCTAAATGGCGTCATTAGGTAAGGTTTTAATTTGTAGCCAGCATCACCTACATATAAAAAAAGGAAATATTTAAGGGAGTCTGCGTAAATTTATAATATGACATTGTAATATATCTTACCAAGAATCCATGTATTTCTTTGCCCGTGTTCAAACTTTGTTTGAAGGTTTTGGTCAACAACGCTTTGCTCCCATATAAAAGCGTCATGGTTTGCACCAGGATGCCTAGCGTCGACATACATTATGTACGTTTTGTAATCGCATATCTGAAAATACGCAAACAATTTAATTTGATTTCATTTAAGTATACACAATACTTATATATTTTTATGTAACTTACCACCATAACATTTATACTATAATACCCTTTTCTGTTGTAGTATAGGTGTTTAATATTATCTCCCGGCGACTTAATTTTCACGTGCGTTCCATCGACGCAACCAATTACTCCAGGAAAGCCCGTCGATTCAAAAAATAACTGTTTATTCCTACTTTCATCTTCAGGGCGAACCATTTTTATCCACTCCCCACATATGTGATTTTCAAAAAAATCAAGGCATTCGGACACGATTCGACATACCGATGCGGTAGATGCGGAAGAGAGGATTTCATTTCCCACTGTCTGCTGGTAGCTCCCAGTGGCTAGAAATCGTAAAAAGGTTGCCATTTTAACATCTGGACGTATAGCGGTAGTTTTAAAAGACGGAGCAGTGTTTTTTTGAAATTTTTCCAAAAGGAATCGAAAATTTTCTTTCGACACGCGGAAATTTGCTGTAAATCTTAAAATAAAAACTCAGTTTTTAAATACCTTGATAATTGTATCATACTTACTGGTTTGTGGGCAGCTCAAGAACGTTGTACTTATCCCTTAATTCCCTACGATTAAGTGGTACAATTACTTCATCCTCTGAAGTGTCCAAAAAATGAATAGCAACTGATATATCCATCTATGCTGACAAAGAAAATGTTAATACAAACACTTGCTTTTATGAAATAAGATAATACTCACGATTATAATTTCTAAATTGGAGTTGGTTAAACAATAGAATAAAACTTTTAGATTTCTTGTTTTTTTTTTTGTTTGTTTATTTTTTTAAATGTTTAATACAAATAATTAATACCACAAAACTATTAGTGTATCTTTTATTTTTATTTGTAAGCAGCTGATCGCTGCTACGCACGGTTGTGTTTGCTTTCAAATAATTACGTAGTATTTTTTATACTTTTTAATAAAATCGCTAATATGTACAGATACTTACGATCTGGTACCACCTTGGTTTCTTAAGACGTTAGAAAGAAAAATTTATAAACGTAAGTGTAGGCGAACGAAAGTGAGTGACACACAGAAAGCCAAAAAGACCCGAAAGTGAGTGACTGACTTTCTTTCGCTTAAGTTTTCTTTCGTTATTGTGAAATTGGCTATAAGAGAATATTTCATTACTATGGTGCAAAGCAAAATAGAAGAAAAAATTTCATTATGTATTCTGTTTTGATTTTACGTTCTTTATGTTCTTTTAATATGTTATTTCTCATAGTTGTCACGAAACAAAAAAAATTTTATTCAAAAAACTCTAAAGAAAAATATAAGAAGTATCGGCGTATCGACAGTAAAATATCGCCGATATAGATATATTGGAATACCAGAAGTATCGCCGATATATCGGTATCGGTTGCATCCTCAATATAATGAACCAAAGCCGAAAAAGTAAAATTTTAATTAATTTATGAAAATCCACGGTTGAACCCCCGGCTGGGAAAAATTTACGAATAAATTAAAACTGCTGTTGAAAACTTCCAAAACAGGAGTTAAGCTGTTATGGCTTGTGACCACAGATATAGTATTACGTTTACTATTACTACTGACGAGAAGTAAAGAATTATAAAGAATTATTCATAACAAAAACAAAAGCCTTTAATTTGAGTCAAGTATCTACGTTAGCTTACATAACTTTTCAATAAAGAGAAACATTTTGTGGTTTCGCTGTGTTCTATTTTCCCTGGATACACTCCTTATCTTAAATAGCGGGAATTTTTTCTTCTTTCTAGGATTTGTGATTTTTTCGCCTGAGGATAATTTTCACTAAATCTCCTTTAGTTTTGTTCTCACGATAATAATATTAATTAAAAACAATATTCCTTCACAACGAAAACGTTTCAGTATCTTAAACATGTTTTTTTTTATTGTTTTTTAGATACAAAATTTT
The DNA here is from genome assembly GCA_937654795.1 of Cistogaster globosa. Lineage (NCBI taxonomy): Eukaryota > Metazoa > Arthropoda > Insecta > Diptera > Tachinidae > Cistogaster > Cistogaster globosa. The sequence goes on along the minus strand of OW569405.1, from coordinate 61,186,429 downwards.
CTTTAATTGACAACTTGTAGTTAAATTTTAATAAGAGATAAGTGAAGACACTAATCTGTGTGGCCCTCTTTTTTGACTTTGTGACTGAAGGTTGCCTGCTAAAATTAAAATTAAAATTTTAAAATATTTAACAATATACACTCTGTTTTCTTTTTTATACCGTTCACCCCATAAAGTATATAAATTCTCAGTTTTTATACATAGCGCAGTCGATTGAGCGATGTGCGTTTATATGGCTGCGTTCGGGTAGAAGTTAACTTTGTCAAGGCACTAGATGAGATAGGAAAGTTTTAATACACCAATTAAAATTTTGCTATTGAAAATCAGCTACATCGGTCCATGTCCTTTGATTGTGCACAATTTTTTTAAGATATAAATAAGGGTATCATTTGAAAGCTTCTGAAGAAATCTCTTGGGAAATACTAAAATTTTTAATTAATGCTCAACCCATTAATAGCCGATGACATTTTTATGTGAAATAATAGATAGTACTTAACATTTTTATTCTTATTTTTTAATTCTGTCACCCCAATATTTGTTTTTTTTTTATGTAGTAACGGTTTTATAAAATTTATAGCCGAATATGGCATTGTTACTTGGCTGTTTTCTGCTTTGTATTAATTCGAAAAATTTAATAATTTTTTAAAACTTTTAAATCTGGTTCTTAGTAACTGCAGTTACAGAAAAAACAATAATAAAATGAAAACTAATTTTTAATTAAAAACTTATTAAAAGTATATGGTGGCCATTTAAACATAAAAAACTTAAAGGAACTTAAAGTATTTTTCGTTTGTATTTTTTTTTTTTTTTGAGCTGCAATAAAAATAAACTTCAATGACAAACTTTCCTTTAAAATCATTAAGCAGAGTGCAGAAATAAATAGGTATATCTGTCTCTCTTTTCTTCTTGTGTTGTTAAATAAACCAACAAAGTCGTGCCATTTAAAGAAGATCCTAAAGCCACGATTAAAACGTATAAATAAAAAAAGAAAAAAACAGGCAGTGAGAAGGAAATACGCAAATATGCAAATAATACGGTGATGACATTTAAAAACCATGAGTTCGTTTTTTTTCTGTGCATTTCAAAATGTGCAGACGTACAGACGAAAGCAACAGCAACTATAATAATACACATATCAAATTACACACTCTTAAATGATGGCTTAAACAGATTTAGCCAACAAAAAACAAGCAACAAGCTACAAAATAAAAAATAAAAATCAAAAACAAAAACAAACAACTAAAGTTTATGACCAGCCATGGTCAATATCTTCTGCTTAAGAGTTTTACCCAAGACAGGAAGTCAATGTTACTCGTTGTTGGTGCTGTTGTTTGTTTGGTTTTATTTGTATTTTAACTCATATTTTACCTATTAAACAGTCTTATGTTTGTCTTGTTCTCAGCTTTCGGGCAAATTGTTAAGATTTATATGAATCTAATCTTTAATTACTTTTGTATGGCAATAAAAAGCTTAATGATTCTCAGCATAAAATTATCTTAAATAACAAACAATTTGGGACAGTTTTCGTTGATTTTTCTTAGTCAATTCAATTCAGTTTGCCAGTTAGTCAAGCAGGCCATAACTATAACTTTTCATATCATTATTGAGTGCACAAACAGCGTATAAAACTGAGATTTTAAAGAAATCCAACAAACTCCACCTTTCCAACGTTCAAAAAATGTTGTAGATGTTTCAAAATGTGGACGGTGTTTCTTCAAGATTTTTTGTTTGCCTTCTAATCGCAACTGCCATAATTCTTATTAAAGACAATATTGCTGAGCGTATTTTTAAAAATAAAACACAACAAGAAACAAAAACAACAGCATTAAAAGGCACGAGTCACCATACAAGGACTAAAAAAAAAATAAAAATAAAAAAAATTTAAAGGCACATATGGATATGCTTTTTATAACAAAACCATTAAAAACCGCCAAGAAGTATATTTTATTTTTAATTTGCAAATGTATATGAAAGTGTTATGGACGTTAAAAAGTGAAATACTTTAATTCAAGTTGCGTGCTGATAATAACCAGCAGTAGTTGTTTTCCGACTACAATGAGTAGTGGTAGATAGAGACCTTTATGCCATTAACAAAAAGCAGCTTTTTGGACGATTTTATACAGCTGTTAAACTGTTTTTAAATAATAAGTGCTAAGTTTAGTTTCGCTCTTACACTAGATCCAAAAAAAAAAGTTTAAAAACTTTACAAATTTTTTTTTACGATCAAAGTAAGTAACCAGATTTGAAAAATTTTTATTTACTGGAGAACATAAAAGGCTACATTTAGAAGGTAATGCCAGCATAAGTTCACAATTATCAAACGTTTGAGAATATTAAAAGATAACTGCCTGAAAATATTTTCAAAGAAATGCTTTTATGCTCCAAATGATGTCATCAAGTCTGTATTTAAAGGAGTAACAGCAAACTTCGAGTTGGAACAAAGTTCAGTTAAGTCTTTTGCTGTAGATCAAAAAACTACTATTTTCTTTCTTAAAATCTAACTAGTTAAATTCGATATAACGCTGCTTTAAGACAACCAATTAAAATTGACAAATGCGCTTGAGCACTCTCCGAAAAAAACCCACGATTATTTGTAAAACTAATTTCAATTTTTAATGAAAGCTAAATTTAATATGAAATGCAGATGTTTTTGTCTGCTTTCAAGTTTTAACCAAAATTTCGTGGTCTTTTTAGAAATTACGTTTTCTTTTCTGAAATCTTATTTAGAAAACTTTGCCTTTTTTCATCGCTATAGTTATGAAACATTCACATCTACTGAGGTAACACGTTTCAACTTTTGGTTGAAATTTCGTTTTAAATAGCAAAAGATTATTTCTTTTGGTTTTCTTTTATTCCCTAAATTTGATTCTGATCTGTAACCTTAAAAGCAAAAAAAAACTACGCTGATATTTAGTAAACTTTCAAACTATGAGATATACTGTTATGAAAACCCTTACACATCTAAGAATATTTGATGTCATTGAAATCGGCAAAGTCTGAGATGGGAACCCAGGCCCAGGCTACGCCTACTGCATGATGTCTTATCTCCTGTATATGTCAATGTACAGATTCCTCATAACATTACACACAGAATTCAAGACATCTTAAAAGTTATTAACCAAAAACTCAAAAATAAATAAATACATAATTAATCACTTCTTTAGGAAATGGTGTATAAATTCAAACAAATTTTTTTCTTTGTGTTTGGTAATTTGCATTTGTGTGAATATAATTTGGAACATACACACACATATACTTTTATTCTTCTTGTTATATTTAAAGCCATTCTATCTAAATTGCTGTTGTCTTGTTGCTGCAATAAAAATAAAATATTTATTATGCCACTTGTTGATTATTCGCATTTATTTATTCACTGATTCCATTTACCAATATTTATTGATTGTGTCGCCCTTTCATTTCATTATTTTCGTTATTATTTTTATTTTATCATTTATACGTTTTGAGGGATTTCAACTTGAAGATATAAATCATAAATATTGTTTTTTTATTGTCTTTATTTGCTTTTGTTACTGCTACTTTTTTCTGTTGCCAGATTATTTTATAATTCCTGTTATTTAGAGGTGTTGATTCTGCCACTCCTTTATCAAGACACTACCAATGTTATATAAAGTATTTAATTTTGATTATATGTTTATAAAGTTGATAAATGTTAAATGCTGTTGTTGGTATTGTTAGTGGATTTTTATATTATTTGTTGCATGATATTTTAATAAATTTATTTAGATGTTGTTTAAATTGCTACAGTTGTCAATAACAAGCCTACCAAATAATAATAATAATAATAATAATAATAATAACATAATAAAAGATATTGAATATAAAAAATAGTTTAGATAAAAACATATTGGCTTTAAGGTGTGGGGATAGCTTAATATAAAGATTTGTTTTAAGGGTTCTTGAACACAACACTTGCTCTGAACACTGTACATTTAGATATTAAATTTAAAATAATTATTCAACAAATTAATATATAAAGAATGTAATAAGGGATATATTTACATTATCTTATTGTAGAGATCCATATGAATTTACTTAACTAAAATTAGAAGTCCTTATTTTGCTTGCTAAAATTAAAAAGAAATTAAATTTTTTAAGAAGTTATTTTGCTATAACAAATACGAAACTGGGCCAATTCTAAAACTTTTCAATCATTTATACTCACTCATCGTTCAGCTGTTACTGTGCAAATTATTAATAATAAGTATTTGTGCAAATTCAATAAACACCCAAGCAACTGTGGCGCATACCAACTTTCAATGGAAATTTGTAAAAGAAAAAGTAAAGCTTTTAAAAATAAGCATATTTCAACATCCCCAGCGTATATTTCACGCATTGCATAGTAAGCGAAATATTTAACATTCTCGCATAAAACTTCAAATTGCAAGAGATTCCCAACCGTCAACAGTAACATGAACATACTCTCACACTTACTTACAAACACATTCAAGTCAAATAAAAAATTCACAACAATGAAATTCTTGTAAAAAGTTCTTGAAAATGTAGCAGCATTAAAAAAGTACCAAAACAATACTATTTCAAGAAAGTTAGGATTTCGGTCAAGAAATATTTTTTTATAACAAGAAATGGATACAAGAAACAGATACAAATAAAAATAAATTTTGAAATTATTGAAAGTACAAGTACAGTACTTTTTATAGTAAAGTTCTTGCGATAGAAACTGTTAAAATTTGCTAAGCAAAGCTGTAAATAATATTAATTACATTTAGTAATATAAAGAAATATAGTAAGAAGATTTGGTTAAGAAAACTTGAATCATAAATAAAATAATTGTTAAATTATTAAAGTGGAAAATTTACGTAATAAAGTAAAAGAAGGTTATCCATGTTTAAAGAAGAAATATATTTTATGAAAAAGTTCAAGAAAGGTTCCATTTAACACGCTCCGAATTTTTCATGCCTAATAAGAGCCACAAAACAGACATGCGAAAAATAAAGCTGTTGTACATTTTTCATTTTAAACAAGGCCAGACGCCAGAGCCACCAATAAATGATGCAAGTTTGTTAAATTTTTTGTTTTTGTTCTTGCAAAATTTTCCTTATTAAAAATCCTTTTGCACAATGAAATGACGCCAACTCTACACAAATAAAAACACACGCATTCACATAAAAAAAGCAAAACCAAATACAATTTAGCTAAGACAAGCCTAAGAACACACACTGTTCATATAAACTATTAAAAAAGTGCTCATTGCCATATAAGACCATATAAAAGGACAGACAAACTGGCTAAAAGTAAAGAAGCCAAGAAAAAACAACAATCGAAACATACCAAACAAAACTAATAATATTTTCATGCACACATTCCATAATTGATTTATGAATTTTTAATGCAAAACTTTGTAATTTTTTCCACCAACATTATTGAATAAGTTGGCTGGTTGAATGTCTGGCAGGCTTAAGGAAAAAGTCTGGCTGCACCAGAATGCATCATACAAATGTATAAACGTGCAGTACAATTTTCAACAAAAAAAAAATAAAACAATGTTCACAACAACAATACAACAATTATAAACAATGACATGTATGGCACAATAACAAAAAAACTAGCAACTTCTGTTGCTGCTGCCTAAAATATTGATGATAATAATGTTCCTGTTTGTGCAGCACCAGCTTCTCCAGACTTGGCGAATTTGATGTGCAACATCCACACGAACCAGTTGAGTTCTGTTATCATTAAATACAATGTGAGAATATGTGTGTTATTCATAATAATACTGCCACTTTCATACTACTGTGTTTTTTTCCTCTGATTTCGGCAAGAATTTTTACGCATGCAAAAACAACTGAAAGAAATTTGACTTTTTTGGTGGGCAAGTTACCTATTCAGCAAAAAATTTGGTAGATTTTTATTGAATTTTTATTATGATTGGAGTACTTTTTGTCTTTTATTATTTTAATTTTTTTCTTTAGCAAACTCCCTTAAAGTCTTTTAATATTTATGCCATTAAATTTTTAATTCAATAAAAGAAACGTCAGCCGCTATAGCAGCAGCAGAAGAATAAGAAGCAAAAAGAAGAAGATCTACCAGCACACACTTTTGTACCGGTGTATGCCCAATCACTGGCTAACGACACATTAAAGGCTTCTGCTGTTCTTTTAACGATTTAAGAGTGACCAGTTTTAAACAAAAAATTCAACAAAATTTACTCTAGTCAAAATATTGAAAAAGAGAATAAAGTGCTAAAGCTAGTGGTATTGAAAACACTAGCAAAGATGCTGCAGTAATAATAATTAGTTTTAATTTTAAATGCCGGCCTGCCACTTGAGTGCTGCTCAATCAAAATAAATAATATAACAGGGCTACTCATCAAATTCCTGCTCACGGACCCCTAGTAAACTAATTTTTTTTCGCGGACCCCTCTGAAACCCAAGTTCAAAATAAAACTTTAATTATTGTTGAAAACACTGTTTTTTCGATTTTTATGCGGACCCCTTGGATGGTTGCTACGGACCCCCAGGGGTCCACGGACCCCCATTTGAGAACCGTTGTAATATAATAATAAATTATTTCTTATGTTATGGCGAATCGGATCCAGGAAAATATCACACAAAGGTAGGGTAATATAGACCTATAAGCATCTTATCAGTGTTTAAAAACTATTTGAGAAAATATTAATTAGTTAGCCAAACCCTACTATGAGCACAGCAGAGGACGGTGGAAGAAACACACAGATTATTAAATGAGTTAAAAAAGTTTTTTGTGTTAGAAATATTATTCATTTGAAACAATACTTTCCCCAAAACTACTTTCAGCTGTTAGACAACTAACTAACTGGTCGGAAGCTCATACTCAAAGTATGAGATTTTTAAGTTCTCCTCATATGGATATGGAAACTATTATTCTCGTATATTTTATATCGCAATAATAAAAGTGTTTGTGAAGGTGGATAGCAAAGATAAGTGAGCTAAAACGAATAACAGAGATCTGATTCTTAATGATCGAAGCCGCAATGATAATTAAGGTTTAAGGTGAAATGGTTAGATTTAACATGTGAAAACTTATTTATAGTTGCACTAAATAAACTGAAAAAAATCTGGTCACTTTTTTGCACATTTCTCAAGATCTTTCTTTGTTGTTGCCAAAACCATGAAAAATATAAAAAGTACTAAAGAGCCAAAGAACAATGCTTTTTATTTTTGCGGCGCGCGATTTCGTGCTCTGCAATATAAATCATAAAATTAATAACCGTAAAGTGACAGCTTTGGGAGTGATTTTTTTTTTTTTTGATTATGCGTTCGTGTTGTTGGTTTATTGCTGCAGCAGTTGTTGAAAGTTACAAGCCATACTACTGATGCAATTATTATGCATGTAAAAAAAATCTTCACAATTGCAATTCTATAGAGAGCGGGCGAGCTAAAGTCATAATGTTTCGATAACCCGATAAAAGAAAATAAAAACTTCAGTAAAGATTTTACAGCAAAACAAAACAACTACAGAAATCACTGATGATCATCAGCTATGATAATTTCTTTAGAGCAGTTTGATAAACATCTTAAGAATTGTTGAACAATAATTGGTTTTCATAACCTGGTAACAAGTACAAAATAACCCAGCTGGAAATTTCGCTACAAGGACAAGTGGTTTGCAAGTGGCAAATTGTAAAGTTATAACGCTAATATTTTGAAACAATTTTGCTTCTTTTGTCTTTGTAGATGATGGAAAATGTAAATGTTTGAAGAAGAGACTCACTCAACCAGCCAGTCACCTTTAACATCGCTTGAGTTTCTATCAAGTGAAAGAGTTTTTGCTTGGACGGAAAATATTTGAATAATTTGGATGAAGATATTGCAAAAGGAATATATGGTTTGTATTTTAACGGTTATTTAAGTAGATTTTCTAAGTTTGAGCGTTATTTCTACAAGTTTCTAGTCTTATAATATTAAGACTTAAAATAGAAAAAATATTGAAGTTAAAAAATTAGAAACGCATTTTATTTGCTGTACAAAAAGCGATAAATTATATCCCGTCAAATATTGTTGTTATATAACAATATTTTACGGCTTCTAATTACTACTCATCTTTATTTACAAATTTCCAACTGGGTAAGCATATACTTCCTATGTAACGAAAATTAACGCAGTGTTTTATTTGTATAAATATCATTTTAGTTAAGAATTTCGTTTCTTGTTGTAGTTTATTGCTTAATAAATTTAATAAATTTAGTAATAGTGTTTTTGTAGTTTTACTTAATATTGTTTTCCCATTAAATTTAGTTTTGCTTCATAAATATTTACTCATAGTGGAGCAATTTCCTTAAATGTTATAATTTGCAAAGTGTTTTGTACTAATTGGCCTTTGATCTTTTAGCGCTTAAGTAAATCCGTAAGAAAAATACATGCCAAGTCAAGTAAAATGCGTTTCTTAACGCCAACATTTACACACTGATTAAGCGAAAAGATTCCTAGAATTTTATTTATTTGTTTTAAGTTTTGCTTTAGATACAGTGAGAATTGTACAAAAAAGAAAAAACAAAAACTGGAGAGAAAAACACACATTTCAAAAATTAGGTGAAATAAAATTGAATAAAATTTGTTCCAAAATACAGGGAATTTGTTTAGTTGAAACAATTAAAAATTTGAAGTTGGGATTTAAAGGTACCACAAACTTTTATGTTTTAAACATAAATAATATGTAAAAGTGCTGACATCTGTTTGATTTTTTAATTCTTAAGTTTAAAGTCATCCTTGCAAGATCAGAAAAACGGTTGACAATGGCGAAATGCTCTACTTGTTAAGTGGCAGGTAAAAAAAGTTCTAACAGGTTAAAATTAATTTAAAGACTTTTTTTATAATTTCAAAGTACATTTTCAGTTAAACCTTTAAAATTAATTTCCCTGAGGCTTGAATATTCAATACTTTATACTGAAAATCTACCATAATCATCCATTTTAATCTATAATTTATGTATATAAAGGAAATGTTTCTTAATTTAGGTTATTAAGTATAAGAAATACTTATACTGTAATTATACCATTGTGTGAATATGCAGTAGAAGCCTGCTATACTAAACGTTTTCTTTTTTCTTATTATAATATGGTCTCAGTTTGTATTCATAGCAATTTAAAATGTGTATAAGAAGTTCTTGTATGTGTGAGTGTGTAGTTATTCTAACAATATCCTTTGGTGACCATGTTTTGTAAAATGTCTGCGATTTAAACTGATTTTAAATATAATTACACTTGGGTATAACAAATCTAAAACTTATGGTAGAGCTAAGCAGAGTATTTAAAGAATGCAATCGCCTATTGCCTACATCTTTTGTTTTAAAAGAATAATAAAATTAAAATTCTTTTTTAATGATTAGGTTTGAAAATAAGCAAAAAATTTAACTAACATTTTAACATTTGTCTAAGAAAAACTTTATTTTCTCATATTAAAATTTAAGAAATACGTAAATAATTAAATCAAGGGTAATAAATACAGCCAGTGTTAGACCGAAATAAGGCAATAAAATTTGACGCCTAAAATCTTTATTTATGGCACTAATTATTAAATAATAAAATACAAATAATCAAAAACGTTTTCTAAAAAAGATCCTTACTATTTGCTGGTTGAATTAGTTGGCAAATAATTGTACGTATTTCGTTGGTTGCTTAAGCGCACTTATCAGCAAACCATTATTCATATTTTTATAAAAGCTAACAAAATTTTTCTTTAAGTACAGAAACTTGACAGTTGTTTTAGAGGCCCAAATAAAAATGTTTTAACAACTGTAGTAAAAGCTAAGTTTTGAATGAAGTTATTTTTTCACCTCCAATCTTTTGATATCTCTGAAACTGTTCAGCATATTAAGATACAATGCGACTGGACTTTCGAATCCTTTAGTTTTCAAACAGGACGAACTGTTTTTTTCCTCAATTTTTATACAACGGAGTACCTTGTCTCAAATTTTTATGAAATTAATTATTATTACTCTATTTTGAAATCGGACATGCATGTGTGTCATATTGGTCAATATTCAACGCAATATTCAAAACAGAAGAAGATTAATTCTATCCGTGCTCTTTTTCAGACTGAAAAAATTGTTTCCCAATTTAAGTGTGAAAATAAAAAATTAATTCCTATTTAATTCTGAAATGAAATGTTTGGAAATAGTTTTATATCTAAAAGAATAACTCAAAGAGCGCAATTCCTTAAAACACTTCTTCTTCAAACATCATGTTCCTTTAATACTTTCAGGCAAAAAATTATATAATTCAAATACGTATGTTTTAGTGTGGGTTCCAAATTTTTTATCCATGTCCTTTAGAACTTATTTTCGTTTAATATTAAACAAAACTTTATTTGGCCCTTTATTACAACTGCCCTTTTCAGTTTTTGGTAATAAAAGCACACTTTAGCTGAAGTGAGAAATCAACTGACTTTTAACTATTATTTTTCACTACTACTTGTTTGTAAAATATAATTAAACATTTTAAAAACATGGCAGTGCCATAACGAAATCCGACTTTTTTGGAAAAACTAAGTTGGTTTTTAAAAACATATAATGACAACTATACACTTTTATTTATTTGCTTATGTGCAAAAATTAATTCACAGAAACAAGCCAAAAAAGTGAAGTTTTTAACAAACAAATAGGGAAATTGTTTGAATGTTTTACATACCGAACGGTCTGCTTTCTATTTTCATATTAGTTGTAAGATTAAATTAAAGCCAATTTTTTTAACAAGTTAAAGTTAAAATATCTTCCCTCTAGCTTAACGACAAGCAAATTATTTATCTAATAATATCCTACTCCCAACTATTAGGCAGTTTAATAATGAACCTTACTCATATAAAATAAAAAAACCTAGAAGGATAAAAAATAACTTGTGTGCCATTTATTTGAGAAAAATCATTTCATTCTTTAAACTCCATGTTTTCGTTACGTATTCATAAACATTTAAAATCACTTTATACGGTTGGGCAAATGTTAAAAACTATAACTCAAGCAACAAAAGACGCTTAAAACAGTGTAACATATAAATAAATTCGCACATATCTACACAGACTATATTTTGTACGTTACAACAAAGGAGTATATTATATTCTTGTATATGCTACACATACATATCGCCACGTCAAATGTCAAGACGAAAATAATAAAAAAACAAAAAAAAATTAGTTAAATAATAAAACTAATATAAAGTTTTGCAGAACGTAATTAATTATATTTTCTTGAAGAACAGTTCCAAACGTTTTAAAACTCTTTTTTTTTAAAGTGGCGATATACGCGTATACACACACAGTCTCACAAACGGTACATACAGTTTGAGTTTGTTTAAGTGTATTTGTAAAGAAAACATTTATCAAATTTCTAAGCAGCCTTTTTGTTAAATTATAATTTAGATGTTAAGTAGGCTCCCCATATGAAAGACGCAAAATTTAATGCCTTAAATTGCAATTTATGTGTAATTTAATCACAAGAACACATGTGCATTTTCTGCTAAAGTATAGGCAGAAAACAAACTACAGTAAAATCTTGATTAAAAGTTTTTTTTACAAATAATTTAACTTCGGCCTTTTGTAGCTGTGGAAAAACTCTTTAATATAAATATAGAAATAAAGTAAATGGTGTTAAGAAAATTCTAGACCAATGCTTTTTTATGCTTTTCCACTGTTTATATTTTATTATTTATTCTAGTTTATTTTAAAGTGAGGAGGAAATATAGTTTTACCTAAAGGCCTGCATTACGTTTTTATTGCTAATATTTATTTTTTAAGGTGTTTAAAGTTCAAAGCTGGTCAGAGTTAGTTGGTGTTTTAAATTTAAAACATTTTGTGAATTTAAGCTAAATTTAAAACGTCTAATGGATGATTTTAATAGTTCCTTAAAACATTACTGTTGATGCTTTCAATCATACTACGCAAGGAAAAAGGCTTGTAAATCGTATTCCTTTCTTTTATAGTGAAAATTTAATAATCTAATTTTTATTTATTTGTGCTCCTGCAAAAATTTAAATAATGTATTAAAAACTACATATTTTAATAATAAATATTATACTGAGACCGATTATGACCTAATTTTTTCGTAATTTTTACACAATCGGCGTGTAAATAACAGTGCTATAAAAAGCTGCAATCAATTGGCATTAAAACCAAAGTAATTTCAACTAAACTAATTTCAATCTTTGTTTCAAAAATGATATCAGTGAAATCCTGAAAAAATTGCAAAATTTTGTAGCTGCAATCGTTTTGAAATCATTTTTTTGACGTCGAATGTAATTAATTTAATCGCAAATAATTCGATTGGAATCACATTTTTGTTTAAATTATGCGATTATTTTTAAGACACAACTAAAGAGAAGTCGATTTAAAACTGATTACAACTAGAAATCAATCAAATTGAGAAATTTTTTTAAACGCATTTGACATCGCTCACTATTCAAGTCAGATTAGTCAGATTTATTTATTTTATGAGGAAGGCCATTTAAATTTACTTTGTTTGCAACTAAATTTAGTAGTCAATTAATTTACAAATTGACTCCAACAAATTGATTCAATTTTATTTTTTTTTGTAAAGTAAAATTTTGTAGTTATTCGAAAAAATAATTTAAAGTACCCTACAACTTTATTCTACGCTATCTACAGTTACTAGAAAATCGTTATTTTTCAAGGCTGTATGAATTTCGAGGAGATGATACCTTGTTGTCGAAACTAACTTGACTAGTCCTACCTACATATTTTCTTACGTCACTTTCCCTTCTTCTTCTTTCTTGAATGCTACATATCGCCACCGTAGAAAGGCCCTAACTAACGTTTTCCCTTCTTTTCAGGGAAGTAGTTGGAAATATTTTATTACGCATTGTGTTATTAAATTCTCTAAGCAATTTAATACTGTTCCATCTTTTAAATTTTTTAGTGGTGCATTAAATGATTCTCGCTTTATCGAAATAAATATAAATTTTGAATAAAAAAAACGGGTTAGGGCCTTTCTATATTAAGGTAACGATATGTGAATATAATAACAAAACATCATCATTTAAGAGTGGTTAAAGGGATTTGTCATTTTATTTTTCAAATATCCGCTATTGTAAAGCTTTACTCCTAAGGGTAAGAGATGGGGGGAAAATGTGCGCGAGGCGTTTTCAATAAGAAAATATGTTTTTAATACGAAAAAAAAATCGTGTCTTCCTAGCCCTTGCCAGACAGGCAACTCTACCCCAATGCCAACGACATTCAATATTTGCAACTATTTGTTTATTACAAATATATAATGACATTTTTTTCTCAGTTTTTGTTTATAAAATATGCACTTGTAGTTAAAGCCAGACTAAATAGAGAAAAAAGGCATTTGTCTTACAAACTGTTTTATTGCCAATACAACCAATCTAAAAATTAATAATGTGATTTAAAATAAAAAGAGCCAGCAATACGGATCGTGTTGTTTTAGTTTTAAAATAAAATCACACGAGTTTTCAGTCTTACTAGTGAAATGTAATCTTCATTTTCGCTAGCCCTTAAAACTATCTCTTCACAATAAAAATTTGCTTAATAAAGGAAATTGCTTAATAATGGAAAACGTCCGATTACATTTGTAAATTAATTTTCTTTCTAAAAGTTTTTAGAAATTAAAAAATGAACTTAAGCCAGAAATAAATTTTAATTCAGAAATTACTTGTTTTACAAAAAATATGTTTTTTAAACTTCAAGAACTACTCGTACAAAATTAAAAGAATTTTAAAATTTCTAAAAACTCAAAATGTCTTTTTAAGTTTGTTTTGATTTACGTATGCAGTCAACATAATATACAACAATTAATCATAATTAGCAACTACAACAACTTACCTGGTTAGCCGACGGATAAGAGCCGTATCCAAATTGAGTATAAGCCGCCATATTTGATTAATTTGTTCAAAACAACAGTTTCCAAAAAGAAACTGCTTTCATAAGTATGCAGACAAAATAAAAAATCTTTCCGTATTCACCACTACATATAAAAACACATAATTGTGTAACTACAAAAGCGATGTGCGATAATTGTCAACAAAAGCTTTTAGGATTTGTGATTTTATTATTTATTTTTTTGTTTTTGTTTTTTTGTCTTTCCTTTTTTGATGTTTGTGGCGTTTTGTTTTATTTTATTTATTTGTACACTCACAACTTAGTCAGACACACACCAAGCAAACGTGAAAAAAAAAGAATCCTTTTAGATTATCTTTCCTACTGCTTGTTGGAAGCTCCTTGCCATTAATTTTTTTCTTTTGTCAATTGCTCTTTTGGTAACGGAAATTTAACACAGTAGCATATTTACAAATGTTGTATGTATGTAGCTTAGCAATAATAACATCAACAACACTAGAGTTATAAAAAGGAACAATGATTACAGCAAAACAAAAAAAAAAGGAAAAAAAGAATCGAAAAAAGGAAACTTATAGAAAAAATTCAGTCAACGACAATTGTTTACGTTTCCGTATTTTGTAGCGATTTGTTGGCTTTGGAGAGTGTTCGTACGAATGTATGTCTTCTGTTGACAACAATGACAATGATGACACTCTTATAATGTGAACGTTATTTGTTGGTTTTGGAAAACAAGCAATTTGTTGAAAAGAAAACAAATTTTAACAGTTTTTTTTGTTTTTAAGAAAAGCAACTGGGTTAAGACAATAGTTTAAGTAAAATAGTTTTATAACAAAACCAGGGTAAAATTGGAAATTTTATCAATTTGTTTTTCAATTATATTTTAATTACACTAAAAGTATCTTGTAATTTTAATTTCCCAACTTTTATTTAAATATTTGTAAGTGTTTCAAAACCGGCTTTTTATTTTTCTTTTAAAATACGTATTTTTAAACCCGTTTTCTTAAATAAACTTCACACATTTAAAAAGGAGAATCTGAATTGAACATCACACCGACGCGTACTTATTCACGTTCGAGCACAAACTAGTTGCAGACCGCCGAATTAACCAAAAATTTCTTGTTTGATTATATTTTGTGTTTGTTCTTTTTTTAATTTAATGTTTCTGGGTTCAGACAATTTGACAACAAGCATACACAAGCAGCAGAAAAATGCTTAAAGAATATTCCTGCTTTCAACGCCGTATGTAAGAGTGAAATAATAAATGTTAAGGCCAGTTAATAAAAAGAAATGAGTAAATTCAAGCAAAAGAAATAAATAAAAGAGAGTAAGTAATAAGAGAGAATACAACCTTAAACTTATTTATTTGTTATAAATGGTGGTTGTTTTTTCTAAATAAATAACACCGCCCATAGTGTTACAAATGTGAGAAATTTACTCGTTAGTTGATGTTTCCCAATGCACTTGAATTTCCCCTTAAAAAATCGACTGCATGGTATAATATGAATTATTTGAGGCTAAAACTATTCCATTGGAAATCTCTTAATGGCTTTAATTTTTTTCTAGTTGCCTTAGCAGAATTTGTTGTTGTTTCTTTCATTACCATCCCTTTACAATATACTAAGTTGTGTTAAATTTCTGTTTTTTTATATTTTCTCCTTTCTTTAGTGTTTTGATTTTTATTTAACAGCAACACCTCGATTTTTGTTCATTTTTTATTTTGTTTTTCCTGACCAAAACAACAAAAAAAAAAACAAATAAATACCTACTCTGACTGATTTCAGGTGTGGTTTCATTTTGTTATCATATTTGGTATAAACACGCCTTCCTACGTTTTCTTGATATTATTTTCTTTTATTCACGTATTTCAAAGAAGTTTTGCTTAAATCTTTTCAAATATTTTTTTCTACCATATATTTTTTTTTTTTTTCATTAACAAAAAATCATTTTGATGATCTTGCATTTTTAATTCGAATTTTTATTTAATTCTTCTTTTTTAATTGGATTTTTGGTAGTATAACAAGGCCTGTGTTTGTATTTATGTTGTTAAAATGAGTTTGAGATTTCGAAATTACTTAGTTTCAAATTTAAAATAATAATAAAAATAATAATAATAATAATAATAGAAATGACAATATGTTTTTTTATTCGAATACTTTGGTTTCAGGCCTCATAGTATCTTTGTTTCAAAATACCTCCAATTATGTAGGTACCTATATACGAAAACATTTAATATAGATAGGTACCTAAATTCCAAAATTAAGTCTGATAGGTTCCCAGTTGCTTTGCTGTAATCAGTTTTATTTCTTATTATAGCAAATATTGGTCAGTAGTATTGTATACCTATATTGATATGTTAGGTAATAATAAGCGTAATAATAAAACTTAAATCCTTATAAGAAAGGCTTTTCAATGAGAACATGTAGGTATCTACCTACAAGTATTGCGAAACTTATAATCCTCATCAACGATTTTCAACCATTTGAGTTTAATTAACCTGTTTCTATGCCATAAAAAAAGCTTTAAGCTGAATTAAATTAACTACGAGAATACATATTTATGTGTATGTAAGTAATTAATTTTACTATTGTAATCGTTTAGAAAATAACAATACTGATTTTGATTTTTTTTTTCAAAAAAAAAAAAAAACAAAAAACAGGGAAAATAAATAACTTTTTGGGACAATTAAGTTTACACCTATTTTATGGTATAACATTTTTTATTTTTAATATTATGTAGGTATTATGTAATAAAATTTTGTAGTTTTATAGAAATTTATTCACTACTAAATAAGAAAAAAATACCAAGGTATAACGATTGCAATGCTAATGGAACAATTCTTAGCAAAGTTTTAAAATGTCCAAAAAGTCGTTTTTTGGATGACTTTGCTGTGTAAACTAAAAAACCAGGATAGATATTATAACTGCAAGGTAAGAACACCCACATATTGGAGCATTTTAAAGAGGTTTTAGTCTTATCATTCCATTGAAAAAAAGATCGGGCAAAGAATTTATTTTTACAAAAAAAAAAAAAAAAAACCCCATATGGGGAGTAAGAGAGTTTTTTTATATAATATAAGGCATAAAACTAGCTTCAACAGCAGTACAAACATTTTATGGTTTTGGTTGTTACTGATAAATAACTAAAAAAGAATACCTAGGTGCATTTTTTTTTTGCTAAAAAAAATAACAAAAACTTAATTTTTAAAATTTATTTTCCTATAACTTTTAACCTTTCAATAAAAAAAAAAAACTTGGTATCAAGAAAATTGTAAGGTTTATGCCTTGGCTAAAATAAAAAACAAGAGGTAGGAAGAGAAACAATTTTAGCTATCACGCTAAATATCTCCTAAACTGGAAAAGATACAGTACATGATAAGGTTTCTTAGAAAGCTTGACAAGAGCTATCGCCTAAAATAAAAACTTTTAAAACCCGTTCAAAAGAAGACGTGGTAACGGTTTTAATTTTTCATACTTCAAAGGTAGGTATACTATTTTAAACGGCACTACAAGAAAATGGGATTAGGAACCTTATTTTATGTGTCCCTTAATAGAATCGACTATGCTTCATTTGATACACTTAAACATTTTTGGGTCTTTTAAAAATATGTACCGTTTACTAAATTTCTTTTCTGTCACAGTTAAACCAATTTTGTGTGACTTTGTTCAACTTAATAACACATTTCTTTTTGATTTTTTTTTTTTGAGCATTATAGAATTTTTGAGAATAATCCTACGATGGTGTACGATAGTCGGTCATGGCCTGAATTAAAATTTATAAAAATTGATTGCTGAAGGCACGTTGCAAGAACACTACAATTCTCACGGACATTATTTAAGTCTCTTTATTACTTCAAGTTTTTAAAGTAGTGATTTTACTACAATTTATACAATTTATATTGGTAATCAGGTGGAATCTTTGCAAAAATACCTCAGAAAACTTATTGTGATTAAAAAAAATAGGTCATATTTAGCACCCGGTTTTTCCAGTAGCTTGAAAAAGTTGTTTTGACATTTTAAAGACTTTTTTTCCTAAATTTTGCACCTTAAATCTGTTACGTAAGGCAACTTTGATTTAATAATTTTAGGGAAGTTAAAAATATATGTACGTACATGTTAATGTATAAATGAATAAATGTATCAATGTATGTATCAATGTATGATTGTATGCTTGCATGTATATATGTATGTATAAATGTAGGCAAAAATTGAAAAAGTAGCAATAAAGTAAGATTTTGTTTTCTTTCTTTTATTAACTAGGCCGGTAGATTATAAAGTGTAATAAAAATAAAAAAATAGTTTAATTTTACCAAAAATATAGAAGTTGCAAACTTTTATTTTTGCTTTTTTTTGCCACATGCACTTTCAAATTAGGGAATATAAATTTCTTAAATTTTAATTAAAATAATAATAATGAATCGCCCTGTTATTTTTTTAAATAAAACCATAAGAGCAAAATTTACTTCAATTAAAACTTAAATAAATCAGGACCCTATCGGTATCATTTAATAATGTTGAATTTACATGATTTTAAAGAACACATGTTTTTGCTGTATCCAATGTACAACAAACATTCTTATCTACAATAGTGCTAATTGCAAATGATGAGAGCATGTGCTTGAGACGTACATGATCAAGATCGCATTACTATTCCATGCACCTTACCACTTTGTATGGATACTTCAACTATAAACCATCCTTCATCAGCTTAGTGATTTATTGTAATTCAATACCAGTTGTATTTGTTATGAAATAAATGAATTTCTAGAAAAATTCCCTGGAATTTAAGAAAAGTGAGATTTTTTAGAATAAATCTTATACATTTTATACAAGTGGGTGTTAACCTTAAATACATTTACAATTATTCTTGTTAGTTTTTAACATTTTAAAGGACACTTTTTTAAATGACAGACATTTCGTGGAGCGGAGGATTATCACGCTACAAAACACTTGTTGGCGCCTTTCCAAAATTTAAATTGAATTAAATTTTCCAAGCACACAATTTGGTTTTTGTAACTAAAAAACCAAAAACCCTTCAAATTCATTTTCAAATAAACATTTTCATTTCAACTATATTTGTCAAGAGTTTTTTATGAAAAAAATGTCTCACTGCACAGATGGAGAATTTAAATTTGAATATTAAATTGCGTACAAGTGCAAACGCATTTAACGTTCTGTAAAGTAACTCGGTAAGTAAATGAGTGTATGATATATTTGTTGTATGTACATATGTTCATATTTAATTTTAGGCTGTGTGTAAGTAAGTGTTGGGAATTGTTGCACATGTTGTCAAGTGTCTTAATAATACTATTGCTATTAACAAACTACTACGTACTTACGTTTAGCTCTTCAAAAATACTCCTGCATATATACACATGTATGTATATATACATATGTATGTATAAGCTCGTATGTATGTATTTATATATCAACAAAAACAATCAAAGGAAACAAGGTGTTTCAATATCAGCAATCATAAGAATACTGATGATGTTCAAGTAAATGAATGTTCTATTTTAAATAAGAAATCATGTAGTTTTCTTCATCATCTTGTATTATATTTGTATATTTGTATGTGATGTAGTCCTTTAAGGGTTTTATAAATGCATCCTGGAAAAAGATTTTAAAAGGGTATGTGTGTGTACTGCTTAAAGGGGTTTCTTTTGTTAAGTGTTTGTTGAAGAATGAGCAAATGACAGTGACAGGTTTACAAACATGGATTCTATCTGTCATATGACAACAATTGTTTCAATTAAATCTAAAATTTTTTATGCTGAAACATTGTTTTATTTTGAAATAGTATTTTATCATATTGCAAACCTTTTTGTTAATTTTCCTGTAAATATAAATTTAAGTTGTAAATAAATTTCAGTATCTATTGCGTATGTAAATGTGTATGAAAAATTATATATGTACAAACACACTATATATTAAAGAAATATTATATCTATGCACGTACAAATCTTTATGTTTGAAAATCAGTTTAAGTAACATTCTGTTATATAAAATATATGCTAATGCACTGTAGGTCATTGCTCTTAAGAAAGAAACTTTAAAAACAAATTTTTGCTCAAATTTTGAAAGCTAATTAGGATACATGATTAATGATTAAAAAAACTTATTACATTTAAATTGAAATAAAATCTTAATAATTTTTAAACTTCTTAAATTAAAAGATAATTTGTGATCAGAGCTGCGTTTGTAGGTGCATATTGCTTGGTAGTGTGACATCTATGCACGGTTTTTAACATAAGTGTTCAAATAGTGTCAATGATATTAAAGCGTTGTGGAGTGAAAATAATAAGATATTCTCTTACTTGATAGATGTTGATTTACTTATTTATGAATAATTTCGGAGCAAACCTTAAGTATTTTATCTAAAGTCTACACTGATATTCAGATTCAATATACATAAGTACGTCCAACATCCAGCTTAATTTGTTCTTTTTCCTGCTTAGTTTTCAGGGGCCTTACGTTGTGTGTTAGTAACTTATTCGATGTTCTATCTAATGCACTTGGAATAATACTGAAATCTTCTCAAGTCTAGTTTTTAAAATCTCTTCTTATTATTGCACTGACGAAAAATATAAGCTCTCTGCTGCATTTGTTTTACATTATATTTTATAAAGAAAAGAGAAGAAACTGTTGTTCATTTGTGTTGTTTCGATGGCAGAAATACATTTACTTTAAATCCCCATCTTGATTACCATACTATTCCTGCCTTTTCTTAAATTTTAGTCTTTAAGTTAGTAATTACCGGCAATGTACCTATTACCCGAGCTTAAGTAACCAAATCCTAGAAGCTCGTAGTAAAAAAACTTCCTTTTGACTCCAGCATATCCAACATTATTTTAGAACCATACAGTAATGATTGGACAAACCGTAGCATTTTTTGTTTTTAATTTTTTTTTTAGTTTATTAATTATCACCCACTTTTCATCTGCAGTCACAATTTCTTGTTTCTTATCGGGTGACTGCTCACAAGTGAAAAATCGCTTGTTAGTGTCTCTTAGTTTCGAACATAAAGAACTGCCAACGATTGTAGAAATGCTTCTGGGTTTGACTCAGTTCCTCTTGTAGAAGTTTTTTCAAATCTTCTTGGTCATTATAAAATTTACAAACAATCTTTGCACGTTAGGAGCACCATTTTGCAATTAGAAAAGAAAAACTAAACCTTTTCAACTTAAAAAAACTCATAATATTGAGAACCACCTTTCTCATGAACAAGTAATTGGTTAATGGTGTAGATTCAGTTTGAACGATTAAATTAAAAGCAAAATTAAAAAATAGTGAATTTAATGTTGAGGCCTTGCAATGTTAAAAAAAAGTTTTAAATTTATTGCAACAAAAAAACATACAACTCTATTATAACTTGCAGTTAGATAAAAAGGAAGTCCTTTTGAATTTAAAAATTTTTTTTTTAATTTTTTGGTTTTTATATTTCACCTCACAATGCATTTCTTTAAAACACACTAGCTAACGTTTGTTTAATTTAAGGTTTGTTTTCATAAGTGTCTTTCGACTACAACAAGCACTTTATGAACAGCTTAAGTGTTGTTTCATGTCACCTGGAAAGCATTTTGGACTCAGCATTATCTAATATAATTTTTTTCATTTGCTTTAAATTTTTTTGTGATTTACTTATCCATCTCTGCAAATTTTAAGTATTTTCGTATATTGACATCTTTCTTTAAAGTGTTCAAATAGTAAAAGTAACATCATGTGTGCACGATGTTCGTTTAATGCTTTTCCTAACTATAACAATGAACTGCTTACTTTTTTCAAAGTGTTTGTGTTGCAACAACCAACACACAAACTTGTTCACTTGTTATGTAGATTTTACCTTTTAAAAGCAAATTTTCTTAAAATTAAAAACTTTTCTTTGGTATAAATTTTAAGCATCAATTCATTGGAATATAATAAAAATCAATTGAAGCGTAACTTTCTCTTTAACTAAAACTGGTATCAAAAGGATAAAGAATTTAGTGCAAATTATAATAAAGAGAAATTTGTATTTATTAAAAACATTATTGTTGTTTAGGGTATATAATTTTTTTTTTTTAGTATTTCAAATCTCTTATTAAACCTTTTCATTTATAAAGCTATTGAAACTTGTTTAGCACAATAAGAAGGGAGCTAAACATTTTCTAAATATTTGCATAAAATTTTAATTGGTTTTCTAAGGATGAAGAATTTGTAGCATATGTATGAGTGTAAACACTACACGACATAATATTCAATCAAGCGCCATAAATGATTAATACCTTATAGATAAATATTAAATGTTGGTTTATAAAATTTAATTTCCATCTGTTTCAAAATGATTATTTTATATGAAATTGTAAATATTGTAGCTATTTCATTTTATATGGAAAATAGTTGTAAACTGATTAATGGCAAATTATCTATCATTTAAGTCTTAAAATAAGAGAAATCTACGAGTGAAAGAAGCCTTAACTGAATTGCCTGCTTGTTTATTTAAGGTCATGAGCTCTAATCCGACGACTTAAGTAGACAGAATTATAATTTAAAGTGACCAGCCGCAGTGGATACATTTTTTGAAAGGCTAATAAATGAAAAATAGCAATCCTAATGCCTTGTAGTTTCGACTAAAAATTGAAAACAATTATTGCGTAGATGTGTCGCTGAAGGCTTTGGTTCCATCGAAATATTGAGCTGTTTAAAAGACTCGTAAAAAGAACCTGCTTGGTAGCAAAGGATATCATGAGTTCAGGTTATAGAGTATTATAAGTGGAGAGCTGTGTAAGCTTATTGAAGCGACTGCTTAGTAAGCAAGTGATCTTAAGTATCAATTTAGACAAAAATGCAGAGCATGAAAATCAAACGGAAAATAGAAGAATAGCAATAAGAATCAACTTTATGGAAAATAGAAAAAACGTAACAATTCATCTTCATAAACTTGACGCATACAAATAGCTCTTATTTTTTTCGACTTAAGGTACATTACCCTTCGCAGTTGTTAAATATGTAAGGAACGAGTTGGGCAAATGGCTTACACCCCTACGCTGGCACATACATAATATTTTTAATTTAAGAAATTTCTATAACTTTAGTAACAATATTTTATATTAAACAACGGGAATTTTCTATTAAATTAATTAACTTTAAAAAATGTTTTTTTTTTTTTGCTATTTAATATATTATTTCGATTTTAGAATTAAATCACCGAAATTAATTAGAAGAATTTATTTAAAGTATAATGAAATTCCTGAATTTAGTAGCAAACAAGGCTTAAGTAATAATAAAATTAAGTGCCTTTACAAGTTCGTTCTTGAGTTTAGAGTTTTTACTCGAGTTCAAAGAAACCCTGCTTACAGTACTTTAGACACTGATTAGGATAAATTAAAGAACATAATCTAATTTTTTTCGAGTGTACCAATCAAGGTTAACATTTTGGCTCATATAAGCAATTTTTTTAGCAGCAACCACTAGGAGAGAAAAAGTTTATTCATCTATACATATACAAACACACTAAAGGCCATTTCTGTACATGAAATATTTTTTTTTAATTCTGTTTTTGGTGTAGATGGTAACCGAAATGGAATACAAAACACCTACTCTTTGAATTTTTGTCTGCTTGTCTGTCCGTCCGTCTGTCAGTGTTCCCATCACTGGTGGTTTTGAATGAAATTTTGGATGGAGGCCCTATAGAACCTTGGTTCAAATATATATATAATACTTTTTGTTGCGTAAAAATATATCGTTTTGTAGAAATGCAAATGTGAAGTCGCCCAATTTTGTCAGCATAATATTTTTATAGATGAAAAATTTGTAACACTGTTTACAGAACTCTGCAACAAATATTTAAAAACACATTTTTCTAAATTTCAATTTTAAGAAAATTAGAAATGATACGCGAACGAAGTCGTAAATTTCTTAAGTGTAAAAGTTCTAATTCTTTTTAATAGAGTTTTTGCATAAATTCGTTACTCTGATTTTACTTCCTTGAAAATAAATTTATAAAACAGAACGCGTATGATGGCATGCGTTTTGTTCGCTTAAACTTTTTAATTCAAACGTTGCTCATGCTTAGAAAATGTAATTATCTTAATGTGTTGTTTGATGTTCACCTAGCACCAAGTAAATATATTTAATTAAAGAAAAATAGATCTACTACGGGCATAAATAACCTTTGAAGACGCCCCACAATTTAAGTAGCAGTGCACGAATTAAAAGAACTGTGTAATACAGGGTGTACTAGAAGTTGTTTGAAATTTGTAATTGAAGTGAACTATAGAACTAATCAGTTTTCGTAAGTTTCATAGAGAATATAAGTTAAACAATAAGTCTCAAATTTCAATCTAAATTTTAAGAACCCAAGAAAACTTTTGCAGTTCTAAAAACGAATTGCAAGTGCTCTAGTTTTTTGTTTTTCCTTAGGGCTAAGAAAAAGATCTCTACTCTTAAAAATTTATAACATGTGTGGCGTAGTGTTTTTCCTTATGAGTCAGCATATATCTGCAGTTTTTAACAAGTCTTTTTTTTAAAAAGCTTTTGAGGCCAATCGCCCATCAAGAAGAAAGGCAAGAGAACCAGTTTAGAACCAGTGTAAAAAAAATTTCAACTTACCTTTCAACTCCAATGTCCTTAAATTAGTTTGACGAGATTTTAAGAATAAAATATAAATTATTCCTTTATTGAACTAGCCTTTACTAAGAAATTAAACAAAACTAGTGTAGACCAAATAAAGTTTAGAACATTATTTATGTGTAATTGTTTTCAAATAAATATAATTAAAAAGGCAGTGGAAATAAATAAAATGAAAATGGTTTAAATATTTATATGGTTTTCTAACGAATGTTTGTAATGAAACAATTAATTTTCAATACACGATCACTTGCTGTGCCGACAACGAAATGTGATAGAAAACATAAGTGCAATAGCAACAACAAAACTAAAACTAAAGAAAAAAGTCCGTGCCGCACGCACTTAAATGGCAGCAAAAAAAAAAAACTATACGATCCGCCGCATACAAAGTACTTGTTAATCATGTAACTCTCTAAGTGGTATTTGTTTTCATATTCTTTATTTATTATTTGTTTTATTGTTTGTGGCTTTTCTTCAAAGAAAATAATAACAATTATAATTATGAAAGGATGAGGAAAAAAAACAAAATTTCAAAATAAATACAACTTTCCATTTAAACATAATTATTCTGATTTAATTTTCTTTCATTTAATAAACGCGTTGTTGTCATGTTAACTGATTGTTGATTTATAATTATAAAATTGGAATTGTTACCTTTGCGCCTTTGATTCTTATCTTATTAGAATTTAAATTTTTGCTTTTTAATATAACTTTTTGTTGAATTTCAAGTGGTTTCTGATAACAATGATTGATTTTTTTGTATAAAAAAAAAATGTTTTCAGATACTTTAGATACCCGAAAGTTTATCAATTTGAATTGTATGTTTGGTATTTTTACGACGATGTATTAAGTTCTTAAAGTGTAAAAATGACGTACAGTAGAAGTGTTGAAATAAAATAGGAAATCTCGATATCAAGACCGGCTGATACGAGACTTTACATGAATATTGCAAAGAAATAGCCTAAGCTTGACTTGAACTCGGACCTTATATTGCTTATGGTGATGTTTTCTTTGAAGTTTATTATTGCGGAAGTAGCGTTTAAGCTGTGTTTAAATCGTGTAAAAAGTCCAGTGGCAACAAGCGCACATGAGAATTTAAAAGTCGAATTATATGAATACAAATCCATTTTTAATATTTACTTCCAAATGATTAAATAAAATATAAAATTGTCTTCTTTTCTTTTATTACATTCAGTTCTTCTGTTACAAAAATATTCTATCATTAGTCAAAGAATATCAAAAATAGTGAGGCTTCAACAAAATAACATCAACTATGCAAATAAATAAAAATTTGCGTTAAACAGCATTTCCATAAAAAGAAAAGGTAATTTTCATGCCAAAAAGCAAAGAAAATATTTCATTCAAAAATATCTTGAATTTTTACTTGAACTTAAACACTTACTAATAAAAAATCTATATTTCCTTTAAATATTAGTTTTTTAAGTTGTTACCTCGTCTTACATGTTAATAATATTAATTGGATTTAAGTTTGTGTATTTTTGTTTTTTGTCTTCTTTGCAACATGTCAGACTTCATCTAATAAACCCTTGTATTGTGCAAGTTTTAACAAATGTTTTTTATACCCTTCAACTTCGTACAGAAAAACTTTTATGAAAAAAAAATGTTATGTAGAGTAAACTTTTCTATTCTCGATGGTTTTATTATATATTTTTGCTACTTTTTTGTTTGTTTTCCAAAGTTCTGTTATTCGGAGAATATAATTGAGCATAAGTCTACCTGTTGTTGAATTTCTGTTCCAGTACGTTTAAATGTAACATTTTACATTAAAAACTGTTGAGTTTTATCAACCTTTTGCTGCGGGCGATTTATGTTGGAAAAATATAAAATTTTGTTATTTCAATGTTTTTCTCTAATAAGTTTCAAAAGTACATTCATAACCTTTATGTTTATTAGCGTACAAAATAACAAAAGCCCCAGAGATAAATTTGAAGGGTTACCAAATGCGCTTGATTTTTTGTAAACAAAAAACTTAAAAAATAATATAAAGGTGGAGGTGTTTTTTAGTTTCTTTTTTTTCAATTAAAATTTAAATATTTAAGAAATTATTTTAAGGAACATTAAAATTGAAAAGTTAAAGAAAAGTTAATAGATTTTTCAAAAACATACTTTATTTAGCTGATTCGTTTCATCGGAAGATGCATAAAATAAAATTTAAAGCGCTTCTTGCAAGTTAAGAGTTACCATACAATCGAAGCTACGCTCGAGCATTTTCTTTACGTAAATTTATTTTCATTTTCTTGTAATTAATAAAAAGAACTTTTAATTTGATTCCTAACTTAGCGGAATATTAGTTTAAGAATACATCTCCTTTTTCTTCTTTTTAAAAAGCCATCTTTTTTTCATCCTGAAAAATCATTTTTCAGACAAATCTTATAGATGTCCTTGATGTAGTTTTTAATTTACTCATAATTTCTGAATGCACGATTTAAAAAGATGTGGTTTCAGCAAGACGCTGAAGAATTTCATGCAGCTATTGAAGCAATCATATTTTTTCATGGGACATATTTTAATCTCATAATCCCTCCATGAGGAAAACAGGACACCTTTAAGAACATTTCGTTTTTATTTTACGACAATGAAATATTCATAAATGACTTTATCCAATTAAGAATAAAATGCAAATACTCATATTCATTCAGCATCATATGTGCCTGTACATTAATATCATTTTGGTATTCAGAAAATTATCTAATTAAAAGGTGATAAATTACTCTGTTTTGAAAGAAGGGTGGTTTATTTGCCATAAAATTAAAGTGTCCTTGTAATTAAGACTTCAAATATAATTATTTGGTTTATGTGGTGTTTAAAGCGGTGTTGTAAAAATGCTGCACTTATGTTTTGTATGTTTGTTTTTCTGCAGTTAACTTTTTTACAAGTAAATATACTCAAATGAAATTATAAAAAAACTGATGGTTCTTCAATCACAACTAAAACCCATAAAAGTAGAAAAAATGTGCAATGAGCTCATTAACGCTATACGAATCTACATCACATCTGTTAAAATTGCACACACATTTCAACAATTCTAGGGATGTCAAAGGGATGCATTTGCTGGGTACTTTATGATGACAGGGAAATATTCAAGACTTTCTCTTTCTAAAGGAATTAATTGACGGTTAATAATTTACTGTTTAAAGTAGTTCTTTAAATGTAGCAGATCTCTTCACTATGAGCAATATAATTATTTCGTGAGATTTTTAATGGCTAAGCCAAAGGCGAAGCCGACTATGAACATGTTGTAAAGGTAAAATATTGTATCTGGTCAAATGCTGATAGTACAAGTAAGATAGCTTATGAAAAATACATTTTGCACATGCCGTAAAAAAAGAAATCTGTGCGCTCGGTAGAAGACTTTAAATATAAGAAAATCTTAAAAGAATAAAGCAAATTTTGGAAATACTGTAGCTTCTTGTCTTGTCAGATGAAGCTCGACAACATGTATTTTGACGTACCAAAAAAAAACGCCCAAAAAATCGTCTGCAGTGCATATATAGGGAATAAGCGAAGCCAAAAATAAAAAATACTTACCCCAAGCTGAAGTCCAGGTTTTGGAAATACCTTGAAGGAAAACAATTTTCATTTCTGCTGGGCCTTTCTTAAGTGAATCCATAATTTAGGAATCTTTTCATTTTACTGTTTGGGCGTTATTTTTCTTATTTTTGACTTAAGTTGTTTTTGCATATTTTAATTTTTTATTTTAGATGTATTTCTCAATGGTTGTGGTACCGATTTGATTTAAGTACCACCTTCATAAATATTATTTGTGCTCTTCTTGGTGGTAAATCTGAATTTATTAAAGGTCACTCAACTTTTTTCTGGTGCATAATTTCGCAAAAATTTCCAGAAGCAACCAATTGAAGTGAGTTTACAAATATTGTTTTTCTAAAAAAGTAAATTTTCTAGGCCTTAACTTAATGTGTAATAATTTCTTAAAAAACATATTACATCGATCGACAAATAGGCCTCCTTAATTTGTCAACTATGGTTATATTGTGTAGTTCGTAAGAATTTATAAAACCAAAGTAAGTCAATTCATGTGTTAGTTCAAAATATAAATAAAAATATAAATTAAAAAATACCTAAGCAATTGTTGTTCAGAAAGCATATCGCGTGGGAAACCAGAAGATTTGGATTTTTCTTTTCTGGTTTTTTAATAAAATTTTAAAATTTCTGTCCAAAAAAAAGATTTAGTCGAACATTTCTGAAGTAAAAAGCTGGGGAGGTTTAAAGAGAGTGGCTACTGCTAGTCTTTAGGAGTGCACAAAACTGTATAGAGAACAACTGCAGTCTAAAAAAACGCTATCTATAAGAAATACCTAGAAGACCTCTAGGAAACTCCAAAAATAGATTATTCCCTATGGCGAGCAAGCAGACATTTTACAATAGCTGTCGCATGAAAGTATATCCTGCGAACTACGGATGGATGATGGATAAGAAATGGCACTGAAAAATATATTTTACGTGATGAACATTTAAAAATAGTTTGCTTCCCGAATACATCGACTAATATATCTTAGTGACCACTTAAATTTGTTGAAGCAGCAGTCTCAATTAGGTTAAGTCTTTGAGATATTGAAAATGCCATTGCTGCTTTGAGATCTAAAGGTGCCTTTAGACGAAATGTTTTTTACATATGACTTGTCAATTTGCAAGTTCACATGTAATTCCTTATGTATGACTTTAAATTTCGCGTTTAAACGTACATGCAAATTACTTCTGACATAACCTACAAAGTAAATCATTGTTTACAACAGTTGTTTGCTGAGCGGCTCTGTTAATGCTAATAAAGATGTCAACTCTATTCTGCTTCCAAAGATTTTAGTGCTTTTTGTACTTTTTGATAATTTAAAAACGGTATAAGTGAAGAAAGAAAAAGTTGCACCACTGGAAGTCATATGCTTTGTCATTTAAAAATAGAACATGCTCTGAATGAAAATTTACATATTTATTTAACATAAGAAATGTTTTAAAACGTTTACACGATACATATGTATTTTGTTATGGAAAATCTGACAAGTCATATATAGAAAACATTTCGTCTAAAGGCACCTTAAGAAAGCTCATGGTGTTGACAGCATAAAATTTTAATCATATATATAGACTTACAAACCTTAACAAACATGTTAATATATGTTATCATATCGTTTTAAACTTTAAAGTGTTACTAGGAAATTTGTAAAATGATATGATAAATGACGTAATGGAAAGGACATAATAACCCTGGCTGTGCTATTTCACCAAAATTTGTTTAAAAAATATGGTGGAGAAATTGCATATTCGCCGAAATTGTTAGTAAAATGTTGGCAAGCTCGGAGTACCCTGACGCCAAGTGAGGGAAAATGTGTGGTTTTCAAACGGCCAGTCCGGATGTATTGAAACTTCACACGGCTATAGTAGAGGAGCAGTCGAATTCTAAATTTGGCATTACACTGCTTACCTAAAAGGTTCCGTGATGTTTTAAAATAGCGCCCATGTTGTATAAAATCCGTTACAGATTATTATTTTTCCATGGAAATGGCTCATGTCATACTCTAGAAGATACTCAGCTTTTAAAAATTAATTTTTTGTCCTACCTCTCTTCAGGTTTTTGCTTCTAGAGAAGCCAAAAAAAAATTTTTTTTTGATAATTCAAAAGTTATAAGAAATTAATTTAAAAATTAAAAAAATTCGTTTCCGTAATTTTTGTTACATCTGCTCTTTAGTAACTATTTAAGAAGTTATTAGCAAAATATTTGTACTGCTTTTAAAAATATTTTTATTGGTTCTCGACACAAAGTCTTCCCAAAGAGACCAATTTTTTGTGAAAAATCTATTTAAAATCAGATTATCTCTCATAGATAAATGCACCAATATGTCCCTTCTTAATTTGCAATTGGAATTTCTCCCCTGGCTTGTTTTGTAGTAAATACAGAAGAAAACTTCAAAATCTAATATTTGGGAATTTTTAAAACGTTTCTGGAAATTGTGGGATTTTTTTTATTTAAGATATCAAAAATTAACTCATACAAAAAACATGAACTGAAAAATGTTTGTACTTTCAAAAACTCTCATACCATCTCTGATCCTGATATTTTGAAGTCATTTAAAAATGTGTGTATTTTTAAGGTGATAATTCAATTTTGACATTGCGTTTCATAAAATATGTCACTGTATACTTCGTACTCATAAAAAACACAGAACTAAAAAAACAACAACAAAATTTAAATGTGTGTGAGTATAGTAGTTCTTCAATAAATTAAAGTGTAGTGGCGGAAATTCTCGTTAATATTCATGTGTGTATGAGTATTGTTGGTTGATTTAAAAGAAAATGTTTTATATCCGTATCATTTGCCACTATGGGTGGTCGTTGTTGGTTTTAGTGATTTTTATTTTTTTATGGTGACTATTTAGATTTTTTTTAGTTCATTTATATTTTTATGGTTTAATTTTTTATGATTATGTTGGAAGCATTTTGATTTACTAACAAGTGTTGCTGTAAACTTTATCAAGATTATAAAATATGAAATACACAATTATTGGCTTTTTGCTGTTTCACCAAGAATGTGTGTGTACGCTTGTAAAGCACTTTCCGCTTTATTACACATAAATATAAATATATATATATTTATGAAATAAGTAAGTTTGTTTATGTTTATTACTTTTTTATAATGTTTGCCGCTCTCATTTCTTTCTTAGAAAAAGTAGTAAAAAAACTTCTAATTTTTACGATTTTCGGAAGGTGACAACAGGAAAGGATAAATTTTCCGGCTAAGTTAAGTAGTAAGATAAAGTTTTTTATTCATTTAAGGCCATGTACACGAAATATTTTTTGAAAATTTTGATGTTGGTGTAGACAGTAATCGATATGATATATAAAAAACCCATTTTTGTAATTTTTTTCTGTCTGTCTATCTGTCTGTCCGTTTATCTGACCGTCTGTCTGTCTGTGCTCGCAACAAAAAAAAAAAAATGCTGAATGGATTTGAATAAACTTTGTGAGGAGATCCCTTTGAACCTTGATTCAAATATAGAATCCTTTTTTAAAAATAAATCATTTTTAAGAGAAAATAAAGTTACAAATATGTAAGCACCCAATTTTTTTGGTATAATGGTACTAGAACACCCGTCAGCACAATTAATTTTTGTAGATGTAAAATTTTTAACACTGTTTACAAAACTCTACAATAAATGTTTAAAAACAAATTTTTCTAAATTTTAATTTTAAGAAGAACAAAAGGAAATTGATTTTTTTTTCAATAATAGAAGAATAGTTATTTTAAACGATTTTTTCAAATAATGAAAAATGTTGCAGATCTGTAAAATTTTGTGAATTTTCTCCGCCATTCATTCTTTTGAGAATGGGAGTGCATAAGGAAATATTAAAAATTGCAAAGGTTAAATCATTTGACGCGAAATTCTACGTTCACCAAAGAAAAAATGGTTTAATTACGTAGTAGATTTAATTAAGTAGGGTACGGTCAGATTAGTCAAATATTTGACCCAAAAAAGGTAACCACTATTTTTTGCTAAAGTTTATTCAATCTTTCCGGGCAGATATCATCACGAATAATGATTTATAATATAATACATGAGATATCTTACCTTTTGTATTAAGTAGGATCTTATATTTCCTAAAAAGTATTTGTTAAGAACAAAGTTTTTTTCCAATAATTTAGTGGTTACATCTTTTTGGTCAAATATTTCGCTAATCTGACCGTACCTTTAGTAAATTGTCATTACAATTAGAAAAACAAACAACTCGCGGTTAAAGTGGTATTTTTCAATCGCTAGGCGTTGGTGCCGTGCTGTTTGGGTCTGCTTTGTACACTTGGTATAATCATGAAAATGTTTGACAGATAGACCAGGCTTATTGCGCTGGTTAAGTTTTGCCTGTTATAGAAATTGTATCAAAGAGCAGAAAATATGTTTTTATCGAGAACATTTATTAATGTTTTAAATTAGAATGGTTGAGCGTAGTCATATTCCAACTTTGTTGTTTGACGGTGTTTGCAAAATCTCTATAGCAAGCTAAACGGAAGAATAACGTGATTCGCTATAATATATAGTCGTTAGATCTGTCAGGTATGTAGAAGAAATGTGGCAGTAAAAGGCAACAACTGCAAATAAAAGGGTTTTTTTTTATTTATTTACAAGAAAAAGAACCAATACTTTAATTTCGTATTTTATTTAATTTTGTATTATTCGAATAAAACTCTCCAAGGTGAGTATACTCCCCAATTTAAATACTTACTTTAAAAATAACAAAATTTTTTAAATTGAAATAATCGTATTGCTGTATTTTTGCTTACATATACTATATATGTGGGTACATAAACATTAAATAGCCAATGGAAATCGATATCGTACAGACCCAGGCTAAGTAGCAACCTTAAAAATTTAAAAATCGAGTTTATTTGCTAAATCATTCTATAATATGACTTTATGGAACGCATTAAGCGGCTTGTTGATCTTTGTACCAAATATAACTTTTAATGAAATAAAATATGGTTCTCATGTGAATCATTACTCTGGCTTAATAAGTAAAGACAGTTGTTAAAAATACTAAAATAGACAAGTGTTATAACAGGCATTTTAAAATTAAATGTTGATATTGAGGAACTAGAAAATTATTCTGTTAAATAAATAACTTGGACTTTGCATACCACAAAATTTGAGCACTTACTTTTAAATAAATATCAGAAGATACACTATACACATTTTAAAAGATTTCTTAACACAAAAATTCAAAGATCATCGTAACATAAAAACATAAGTGTGATAACACTACAATAATAAACAACCGAATAGTCCAATATTAGCTTACTATGATTAAATCTAATTATGATATGATTAAATTAGATCACCGTAATGTGGCGTGTGGTTTTAAAAAATAAATTTAATTATTTAAGTTTTATATAAAGGCATTTTAAATTAAGATTTTATCTGTTTAGAGGCGCGAACAAAGAATTCCTTAATAACATGATTCAAACTTGAAGTATAAGTTTATTAATTAAACAAAAAAACATAAATAACTAAAATACTACATAAATAAGATTCTATGTAGCCATATTATAATTAAATATTAAAAATAACTTTGATTTGATTTTTGACGAATTTTGTAGTTCAACTTTTCCTATTAAGAGATTATATTCTGTCCATTTGCGTTATTATAGTCAGTTTGTTTGTTGTCAAATTTAAATAAAAGTTAACTCATTCGCATATATTTTTCCAATCGTTTCTTTTGTGTGATGCAAACTTCTTGAGGGAAAAATTTTTTTTTGCGATCTTGCAAAATATGAACAAATGTTTTAAATTTAGATTGAAGCAACAACATATTTTCATAGATTTTATTTACAATTACTTTGGTTACATTGTAAAAATATTTTTTCGTACTTTACTTGTGTAATTAAAAACTAGACTGCCACAATACAGTAAATAATATGTAATAAATAAATAAATGAAATAATTAAAAATCTTCGTACGACGCATACACAAAAATTACAAGTTAATCTTAAGGTTGATATCACAGAATTTATATTAATTTTTTAGCCGACTTCAAAAATAAATTCGACTGAATGTTGCCTTTTTCATGTTTGTGCCTGCAGAACTCAGCCATTTCTGAAACGATGCTTATAGATTAGTCCCGTTTCAAAATCATTTCATAATTTTAAAAATTAAAGGGTTTCCCTATACAAGAAAGAACAAACAATCATAAAGGGCGCCACTTCAAAATTAAGCAAAACTGCTTATCACCATAGCATCCAGTAGTACAAAGAAATAAACTAAAGAAATTAAATTTACCTGTATTGGACTATTTTTTGAACTGTTTTAGACAAACGCTTGAAAATTGGACAGAATATCAGATACTTCGATCGTAATAATAACAATTATAAGTATTCAAAGTTATAAATTAAGGGGTGCCTTAATAGTTCATTTAATTTGATGTGGTCATACTTTTGAGTAGTTGTAGACCAAAAATTTACATGAAACCTGTGAAGCTTAGTCCGCTATAACAATAAGAAATTAAAGATGTTCCCATAATTGATAAAACTTGACCAATATGGCCCTATTTTTAAGCCATTATATACAAACACTTGAAAATTAGACAGAATGTCCAGAACTTTGTCTGCTAAAATAAAAATTACATGTATTAAAACTATAAATGATGTTACAATAGTTGATATAGTCTGAAGTATATGGCCAAACTGTTGAGCACTGCCCCTATGTTTGATGCAATTTTATGTATGTAACTAGACATCTTAACCTTTATATACAGATAGCTGAAATTATTTTGTTTTAAATAATTGGTACATATTTTAATTTCTTATTATTAACGATATTTTATTAAAAAACTTTAATAATTTTTCTATGTGTAAACAAGTCAAATGACATTTTACTTCTTTTATATAATTTTCAATTAAACCCGAATTAATTTAACTTATTATGTTTATTGATAATATTAAATTGGTTACAACTGCTATAAAACGGTAAATTTTAAGTAGAATTTGGTTTTGTATTGGATCTTTGCAAAAATTATATTGTCAAAAACAATCATAACGCAGTTTCTATGCGTGGTCACCAATTGTAAATTTTATCCATAAATTCTTTTTTGTGAAAAAAGCTGTTATGATTTAAACAAATAAAAGTTGTATGATACAAAAATATATTGCGTCAGAAAGCTTAGTGTTATTTCCGGGACCATAGTACCATCATATCTTTGCTTGTTTCCTTAAAATTTATCCTGCTATGCTCACTTTATTTGGTGAATATTTGAGTCGTGCAAAATTTTTGGGAAATTAAAATCAAATTTTTATAAACAAATGAATGTAAAGGGAACTGTCCCATTCTAATTATATGCGAGTCACTTTAAAAGTTATTTTCCTTTCTTAGAGAGTCTCAGCTTTAGATCAGGTCTCTAAGGATAATGTGAAATACTCTAAATTATTCCAGTTGGATAACTAGTGATTTCACTTTTGCTTGTTTTAATCACTCTCCATCTTGTAGGTGCTAGAGTCTAGGACTGATAAATTCTATGTAATTTTTTATCTTTTATTTTTAAGTTCTTTTCTCCTTTTCTTTTTAAAATTTAAGTTTAAAAAATGTTCATGACCTGTTTTGCCTTATTTGTTTCTTTTTTTTTTTTAAGCAAAGGATGTTGCATTTGAATTAAGGATGTAGAACGTTTGGTTACATGAAATCTATAAAAAAGTTTCACTCCCCATAAAACATGTATTGAAATTTGCTTAAGATTTGCATTAAATTATAAAAATTGCTATGATTATGTTGTTCCATACGTGTTTAAACAAATTTCTTAGAAATTTTCAATGGTAGAATTGAACACAACAACAAGCAAAGACAAAATTAATTAGATAATTGTGGTGCAAACTACACATGTTGATACACCAGGGTGTGTAAGCAGCGAAAAGTTATGTTGTACACTAATTACTTTGCATCCTTGTTTAGATAAAATTAAAAAAAATTGCTACTAAATATAAAAAACTAAAGCAAATACTCGTCATACAAGCGAAAATATTTTTATTTATTTTTTTTTTTTTTGTTTTAATTAATATTATACCACAAAAATGTGCAAACTAATCTGCAATTTATAATGCATTTTTTGTTGGTTTTTTTAACTGTGTGTTTTTGCATACTTGTGTAAAGTTGTCAGGTAGATTTGTGGGCATACATGGTCTGAAATTGTAGTTTTAATAAAAATAAATAAAATAAAATTGATTTACACTTGTAAAAATACGTGGCGTAGGTGGCCATTTCAATTAAAGCGTAGTGAATTCATAATTAAATTCAATAAAGTTAAGAGGCCCAGAAGAAAATAATTTCAATAATCAGTTTTTAATAAATTTTTTTTTAATACTTTATTACGGTTACATATAAGAATTTATAAATTAACCAGCAAGGAATATTATGTTATCGGAATATTTTGTAAACGTTCTTATTACCTTTCCTCTTGTTTTTAGCGAAATATATAATTTAGTATAGCACTAACAGATGTCTTGCCAATGTGTTAATGGATCATATTTTTATGCTTTACACTATCCAAACGTAATTGATCCAATTATTTTCGAAGAAAAGGCACCAATATTTTATTTTTGATTTCCTAAGTGGCTCCAGTATTTCAAAACGCACAACATCTTGTTTATTAAACGTTTGCCTCAATCAACCCAATTCACAATTTTTTGCGGCGAGATTTGAATTTGTAATGGTATTTCTGTTTGTAAAAAAGACTTCTTTCCAATTCAGCCCCACGGCATTTATAATCTAAAGCTGCAGCTAAATTTCACTCACTACCTTTGTTTACCGAACAAATGCATACAATTGTTTTTTATACAATATTTTAGACTTCTAACAAACGTATCCACGACGGCTATTCCAATCTATTTATTCAAGTCACAATTCATATTTGTTTTTAATACTATCGTGAGGCTTCCTTATCAATCCTTGTCAGATTTTACCGGTTGATTTTATTTCAATAGGAATTTATTAAATCCCCCGTAATAGAGAAGAAAATTGTTTTCCCAAACAGAGCCTTATAAGCTTCTTACTAGCAGCCTTTTTTAGACCACCGTCACACGGAC
This sequence comes from Cistogaster globosa, assembly GCA_937654795.1. Classification (NCBI taxonomy): domain Eukaryota; kingdom Metazoa; phylum Arthropoda; class Insecta; order Diptera; family Tachinidae; genus Cistogaster; species Cistogaster globosa. The sequence continues at coordinate 61,149,409 of OW569405.1, read as the reverse complement.
GTATAAGTCGAACTTCTATCAGCTGACGAGCAGTTAATAAGTAAACATAAACCTTGAAAAAGTTTTATTGTTCGGTTGGCTTATTAACCTGGAGCTACTCTATCGTAATTTAATAATTTTTTTTTTGCCAATAATCTATTGCTACTGCTGATTATTGCCTCAAGAGGGCGCTTTTCTAAATGCTTTGTATTTGTAATTAATGAAAATAAAAGAGAATATCATATACCTATTAATAATTTTCTTTAAAGTGGAAAAGTAAATTCTACAATTATAAAAATTTATTTAAGAACCATCTTATTCTGCCTACTTGATCAACTGATAGTGTGTTTCATCCGATGTTTATGTTTTTCAATGTAGTAGTTGTATTACGTATGTAGAATGACATATTTTTGAGCCAAGCAAGCCATCATGCATTCAAGCAACTTAGTTGTCTGTCTGTATGTCATTAGCACTTAGCCACGTAAATAATTGTGCACTCCAAGGAAAGATGTCAACCAAGTTAAGTTTCACCGAGATGAAAATAAACAGAATAAATAGAGGAGAATACCAGAAAAGCATTGCCAACTCATCAAAATGATTTATATTTGATAAATCGTTTTGCTATGCTGCATTTGCTCTGCAAATGTTTGTGAAATAGACATGCGACACGTAATTTTCATTTAATGAAATGACGTAAAAAAGAGCCAAAAACAAAAAAAAAAAAAAAATAAAAAAAAAACCTTAAATTAAATCGATGCTAAAAATGTAAAAAGTGAATTAAAATGAAAAATCTTGTTCACTTTGGGTGGTAAAACATGAAAATTGCACTTACAACACTATAAAATACAACTGTAGCAACAACACCAAATTTATAAGAGTATTTACACTCTATTCTCACAACATCATAAATATAATTTGCAAGAAATTCACACAAGTCAAAATATAAATGGGAGTGCTCGTACTCACATTTCATTTTGATTGCCATAATCTACTGTTCACATTACTTTTGGACCTCGAAGGGAGGAAGACGAAGTAATCTTATCCATCTAGAAGAATTTTTTATAATATTTTCCTTTTTCTTTTTTTTTTTGGTTTAACAAAAATAAGAATGAAACTGTTTGTGTCACTGTATGACATTTAGCAATGTTGCATTTTGCATGCAAGTATTTTGTATAAATAAATTGTATTTATGTTTGCGTCTTACTGTGTTCTGCCGTGATCTGGGGGCTGTGCTTGCTCTGCTTTTGCCACATCCAACATTTCTTGTCACAATCATCTCATATGTAAAAGCATGTGTACGTGTGTGTCTGTGTGTGTTTGTGTGCATTTGTAAGGAAATTATTAATTATGGTGGCACATCTTATCCGGAGCATTAAGCATGTGTTAAACTTGTAAATGGAAATGTTTAAATGCGCTGAAGAACTTGTCACATTAATTTTATTATGTGAATTATTGTTATTTTGTATTTGTATACTATTTTTGTTGTTGGTATATTTTGGTTTTCTTTTAAGGAACAATAAATAGTGCAATTTAAAAAGTATATTGCAGAACGCACAACAACATATTTATCGGTTTAACTGCAGGTCATCAATCTTAAGTTGGCTGCATAAATATCTGAACATGGAGAAAGTAATTATTGCACGTTTGATATATTTATATTCTTGTACGAATAGAACAAGTTTTAAGTTAAAAAAATAATTTTATCTTAATATAGTCTGTTTTAAAGACCTTTGAAATTAAACTTTATATTGCAGCGGACCTGTTTTTATTTAGGAGCTGCATGCATATGAAAAACTAAGCATGGTTTGATACGAAAATCATTGTAAAAAATGGTTGTATCTGAACAAAATTCTATGGATATTTTTGGTGTCAAATTGTGTGGAGGGGCTAAAATTTTGTAAATGTTTAACAAAGTAAAGTTTACTAAAATAAAAAATTAATTTTAATGAAATATTTCGTTAAACATTAACAAAATTCCAGAGAAAAATGGTATGGCTTAGATAAATTAAAGTCGCATTTTTAATTGCAGCAATTGTGTTCCCTAATATTTTTAAATGGCTCTGACTTACTTTTTGAATTTGAGGTTATGTTGAATAAGAAAAAGTAGTCAAAGGAATGTGACTAAACCTACGATTAATTAATTTTTTTAGCTTCATAAGCATTACTTGTTGGTGAACAGTCGTTTAAATTGATACATCGAATCATCTTGTATATTATCATAGATTGCGGCATTTGTATGACATGAAAAACAATAATAAAATGTCTGAGAGCAGTCATCATCTAAAAAGTTGCTGTAACCTGACGCGCTAGTTTTTCTTTTTTAAACTAAAGACAAGATGTATATAGAAATAATATTCAGTCATACGAGATTAAGTTCCAAGTATAATTTTGAATGCCGATAAATGATAATAGAAATAAAAAAATGTATTAAGATAAGATTGTTTTGGTATCAACACGAGTTAATATTTGGACACATAATTTTATCCTATTAAGACAAAAATATTGTAATACAAACAATAGAGTGATTTTTTAAAGAAGGTTTAGTAGATAAAAATTTCTGCTTTATTTAATATTTTACTTAATGAAATTAAAAAAAAACTTTTTTATTTACCAAATATGTAATGAACTGAGAAAACTTTTTAAAATAATTTCATTGACTTCCTGCAATTTCATTTACATCGAGATGCTAAAAATAAAAAAGCAAACGTTTTGTAACAACTTCGTTTTATTGACCAAAATGTTATTTATGTTTATTTCTTGTTGCATTTTTAGTGCACTCTGCAATTGTAAGTTTAAAAGTCTATGACCACTTGACCCTTTTTTTAAACTCCTATTTTCAATTTGGCTATAAATTTCTTTTTATTCAAAATGCCAATTGCACAATTTTAAATTTAATTGTAGAAAAAACCAAATTGCATCACATGTGTGTAAAATTGCGTAAATGAGTAGAAAAAAAGGGATGTGCAATGAATTCACTTCATATTGAAACATTCTCAATGCAGTTTTTGTTAAAACAGAAAAAAACAACTCAAACGAATTGAATTTAATTATACCAATACTACAGACTTATAAATGATATTGCAACTACTAAAATACTGCATAAGAGTGTGCACGGTATAACTGTGCATGTAGGAGAGTGTGTGTGTTGCTGCAATAAATGAACGAATTGAAAAATTGATGATACTTCCGAATACTTAAACAAAAATTGCAAACAATACAAATGACCAAAGTAAGATAAACTAAAAATCTGATGTAAAACAAGGCAAGCAAACAAATGCGTCCATGCATTTATATTTATTTTTGTCCATTGTAACTCACAATTCTTTGTTGTTGTTTTTTTGCGCTGCTTAAAACAAGAGCTTTGCAGTTGTTATTTTTTGCTTTCAAAACCAAACGCTTTTGAAGGTGATAATGCATTCAAATGCAATTTATATCGATTGCACAAAAGCCAAAAAAGGTAAGATGATGCGCTACATGCACAATATCTATGAAGCGAAATTGAACATCAATATGGCTGTAAGTAAAAAACAAATTCACTCTATAACAATCAGACTGATAGGTCCTAAAGAGAATACGGGACTTGCCTAGTTTTCCTTTTTCATATTTGAATCTAAAAGAAATGATGGGAACATTATTTTTAAATGTTAACCTCACTTTAAGTCCAAAGGTATTTTTAAAAGGGTTTGGTAAAAGATTTGACTTTAAAATCAAATACATAACATTTTCACAAAAGAGAGAAGTAAATAAAATTTATATGGCTCTCACATGAAATAACCGCCAAGGAATTATTAACATGTGACAGTGTCAGATAAAAATTATAGTTAATATTAAAAATCGATCATATTTAATTATAAAAAAGAAGATTTTACTGCTACTAAAAAAGAGCTGAATGAAAAATTTGAATATCTTACAAAATTATGAGCAGCATAAAAAGCTATATATTTGAATTTATGGATAATAATTCAAAATTACAATAAATTAAATTAATTATATTAAATTAAAGGGCAGTAAACATGAAAACCTGTTGAAGTATTTTCATTTCTGATCTAAGGTAAGCAGAAAAATAACTGTATAAGAAGTCAGATACTGTCGATAATATTGTGAATTTGGCATACAGTAATCAGGCTACGTTACAATCAAAATAAAACAATTATTTATTTTTCATATCGTTATTAAATGTAATATCGATTTTAGCTGTTTAGATTGTAAGGTAAAAATTATTTATTTGTTAAGGTACAAAGATGAAATTTGACTTGCATTGCAGATTCGAGTGTTAGAAGTATAATATTTGCAGTAACTCAATTTGTCCTTAACTCTACTTTAGCTGTTATTGCTTGTGGACACAGATATAAATCATATCTGACAAACTATAATGTACTCAACAAACGTTTTCGTTAAATTTCGTCAAATGTCATTTGCTTAAGCAAAGTATGAAACTGCTCGCACATTCCATACGAAAAGAAATGTTTCTGCATAATAAATAAGAAAATATATATTGCAAACGGAAAACGAAATAGAGAGAACTATTTTTAATTTAATAGAAATATGGAAAAGCAAAGGTGTTTTTATGACAAAAATTAATTTTTAATTATTTTAACATTTTAATTTAAGATCAGACCGATCTACCCACAATCCTGTTCACGTTACAAAACCAAAATAATAACAAGGCTTAGAATTGGACACAGTAAAATTTCACACGCCTACCTATTAGAAAAAAAACCTGCCCCCACATTGTATAAATTGCAACACACCGCTTAACATTTTACATCTTAAAGATGAATGCACCACTTACAAGGAGTCCGGAAAAAATATCTTCAGATCGAAACCTCCCTCTAAATTTTTAGTAAATACATGTAGTAGAAATATTAATTTGCTATGAAAATTTATATCAGAAAATAGTTTAAAAATCTAATTTAATCTTAAAGTCGGAGTTGAAAGCCTAAGTTGCTATTACTCCGTTTCTCTTTTTAGTTGCAATAATTTCATTTTGTAATTAAATTTTAAATAAATAAATAAAATTTCTTTTTTTATTTGTATGCATAAAATTTTTTTTCTTGTTTCATATTTAAATATTTGTTTCATTTTTAAGTAGTTTTTCCTATAAATTATAAAAGTAAAAGAAAAGAGTGGTTTTGATTTTAAATCTTTCGTTAAATTAAGAAAGTAATTATACTTTACTAGATTTATAGCTTCAAGTATATAGTTTATGATCATTCAATAATATTTTGTGAACACATATAATTTATTTGGAAACATTATGAAAAATTTCCAATTGCAGCTAAATTGTTTGTAAGTTGACAGTAGCTTAAGTCTATTTATGCGCATTATTGTAGTGCCCTTAGACACCAAGAAAATGAATTGCAGTTTTTGGATCGCTACAACCTTTGTCAGCATTCTTTGTGTAAAGATAACTACATATTTAACAACTTAATATGAAAATTTATTATTCGGAATCTTTTTTATGTTAATTTGATTCAAGCACGATTAAATCAAATTAATATTTATTAACTAATAGAATTTTAATTTTCAAAAATCACAATAATAGGATACGAGAAATTTTATGTTGTATTTTTATTTCATAACGATTTGTGTACACGCTACAACAAAAAATGTATATTGAAAACTTAAGATTTTAAGCCAAATCATAAAATAATAAGTTCAAAAATACATAGGGTTTCAATATGAATATTTTTGTCATCCAGAATCAGAGTAAAAAAAATTGATAAATTTATTAAATTATTTTTGATTAATAATAATTTTTTCTAGAATGTTTTCAAAAATAGTCTCGCTTAGGTTGATAATTTATCTAAATTTTTTGGTGCCCCTTTAAAATAAGATATCCGAATTATCTTTAGAAGTGCTCTTGGTTCAATCAGTTGAATTCTTAAAGCTAATGTACCAAGCTAATGTAGGAAGCTAAGTCCACAGGATAAGTTGGATGCGTTATACTTAAAACCCACTATATATTTTCTTTTAGCAATTTATGAAACCATGCTGTATATTTAATCAAGTGCAAGTTTTTATTTTTTCTAATTGGACCAGTAACTGTAGAGTCTTCCGTTTTCTATGTTCCTTCTACAAAGTATTTAGAGTCGATAATTCTCCTCATTAACTATCAACTACTTCAAGGGTTATATCGATAATATACGAAGTATCCTTGAGCTAGCTTCACATAAAGATTTAATTTAATTTAGTCTGGGTTATATATTCCATAAACACTTTGTATCTGGTTTTTGGATTTGAATAAAGTTCCTTAACTTCCAAGTAGAAGTATTTCATGAAGGAAAAAAATTAAAATTTTCAAAATTCTGCAATAGCTGTTTTTTACAATGGATTGTGATGAAAATGGTTTTCTTTCCTTAAACTTGCTGTTTATCTTTGATTTTGTTTTACGTTTCTTAGAAATTCTTATCGCATTTTCTGGGGAATAATTCGTTCAGGTACTTTCTGTAATTGCTAGTGAATTATTTCCACGTTTTTAATGGTTTCTACATTCACACGATTTTTCATTAAAAAACACGTTACCAGAGCAACTGTAAAATTTGGAATTATTTAATTTTCAATTGAATATGGAACCAGAACCATTAGTGATTAAAAAAAAGTATTTTTTGTTGTCGACTAGAGCTTCAGATTCATATAAATTATGATTCAAGCACACTAAGTTTAAGATCTGTAATTGGTAAGATTTCAACGTTTTTTAAAAAAATATTCAAAAAGGTATACAAAAACTCTTAAAATTATATAAATAAGTATTAAGTTTTCCAACTTACTAAATAAAATGTTTAGATTTTTATATTTTTCCCAACCAGGATTTGAACCGTGGATATTATAAATAAATTAAAATTTACTTTTATTAACAAATATATGCGGACGTTTTTCAAAGAAAACAAGAAAAATTAGACACCAGCAGAATGTAATGTTGCTTGTCTGGATAGCTACATCCTTCATCAGCATTCTTCACGTCTAAGATTGTGTACATTTTAAATATCATATATTTAAGCAACTAGTTTAATCTATAATAATTTGGTTAGACAAAGTCCACACACAATTCAAAGCATTTCTTCGTTGTTTTCTCTCTGCAACTCGTGTTGTACGTTTGTTTTTTCCTCGTACCAAGGTTTGGTATGACTACGATAACAATTTTTGTTTCTTACTGCCATTCCTAAATTATTTGTCAAAATTTCTCATGTACATACAAAATGTATGAAGCATCCCGAAATAGCACGGCGTCAACGCTTAGCAATTGGAATATCCAATTTTGACAGCGCGTAAAGTAATACAGTTGCCTGATAGCTATTGTTGTTTACATATTTTTTTTTTGTAGTATTTAGAAAACGTTGCAAAACAGTAATGACATTTTTGCTTTTTTTCGGGTTTATCTAGCGTTTTTATCACTGTTTTGTGTTTCATTTTATAGGGTTTTATTAAAAGTGATAGGTTAACATTACTGTTTACAACAAAACGTTGCGCTTTTATTTAGGTATGTCATTCCAGCGTAAAAGCCATACGGATTTTTGCGTCACGTCTTACGTGCTAATTTAGGTATGGCTATTAATCATTCATTGTTGTTTCATCACAACATTATAGATGCTGTTCCAATATCATATTAACTGTTGTTGAGTTAAGTATGAATATACATGAGCTCTGCCTTGCGTATTTTTTAATTTTTTCTCTTTTTGGTTTTCAATCAGGATTTGAACATTAAAAAAAAATTCTTTATAAAAATTTTTAGAAAATTAATAAAAAAAACAATTAATTCAATTTAAATTTTTTAAGTTGGTCTTCTAAATTTTCTAATTTTCATCAAGAGTAGCAAACATATCAAAAGACTTAAAATATTTATGAAAATTTTAGCGCGAAAAGGAAAACCGACAATGGCATATCAACTACATCTGCATACAAAAAAAAAAAAAAACAAAAACTCACAACCTTCATTTAAGCCACTTAACAATAAACAGTGCGTAAAAAAAATAAAAAAACAATGGAGAAAAAAAATTTTTACCAAATCGTAATATTGCGAATTTTCACCACAATAATTAGTGGACTTTATTTAAAAGCATTTTTTAATTTGCATAAAATTAAATAAAAGTTTTTTTATAGGAGAAATTTTCATAAAAACAGCTTCAAGGCCACATACGTCCGAATTTGAATGAACTTTAAACAAAAAACAACAAAAATTTATAATTTGTAGTTCAGTTTTCTAAATCTTTTACCAGAATAAAAAGTCTTTTCTTTACCACGATTTATACTTATTAAAGTACTAATCTCATGTAATTAAAATCAAAGTTAATTTTCTCCTCCAGAATATACTGCAGACAGTCCGACATAAATTGCAAAAAAAAAACTCAGTTTTTGTTCGTTTATTTTGCCACCAATAAATACAAATAATTATTTATTGAATTTATGGTCATTTTGTTTTTGTACTGTCGTTGTTGTGTCATGTGTTGTTGTTAAGTATCCAGGACAATCCAAATAAGATGGTGTGAGTGTTTGCGTATTCAAAGTGCATGCACAATTTTGTCTGTGCCACTTCAGTCTACGCATTCGAAAATGTTGTTTAACACCAGATATAGTTCGTTTTTGTTAAAACTTTTTCCTGTTGACCAGAGAGATCCATTTAAATAAATGTGTGTTTTATTTTTAAGTGCGTTTGTCTGCGTGTAAGTTTACATGTGTGTTCAGTACACAATAAAAGTGGGCATGCGTTTAATTGTCATTTAGCTGACATTTGAAATGGCAAATTGGTGTGAAGTATTTACATTAAATTACGGCTTAAAAAGAATTGTATTGTTATCGGCAACGGCACTACTACTTCATTTTCAACTCATTTAAATAATGAGTAAAAATACAATTGTTTATCTCTCGTCCTTTTGTATTTCTGTTTTCATATAAATGCTTTTGTGCTTGTGTGTAAAAGTCGATTTTTTTAATATTCATAAACTTAAAAAAAATATATACATATTTGTTTATTGAAAATAGCGATTAAATAAACAGTTTACGGCCCAATTAATATTTTGTTGAAGCCAGCGGATGCTCTTATTAAAGTACCATCTGCATATAAATTGCTAGCGTTCATATGCAGGAGTAAACTAAAGGATACCCAAATTATACTTGCCAGCCATTAAAATGATATTTTATTTAATTTATTTTGTTTTATTAGAGTTAAATTTGTAGTCAAGTGTTTAATGAAGACCATTCAAAGATATTTCTTTTTCAATATGTAAATAATTATGAATTTAGTTGTTTAATACAAGAAGGACACTTTAATATTCTACGAAAAATTCGTGAATTTACTATTCAATAGTAATACATTTTGAAATAATGTTGTGTTTTTTAATGGTAACTTCTTTCTATGGCTAAATACAATCTAGAATTGGCTTTTCTAAAAGAAAAAGGAAGTGGTTTAAAAAAGCAATTTTTAACTTGAAAAGATTATGCAGAATATCAAATATACAAGAACAATGTGAACAAAAAGAAAAAGAAGCTAAGTCAAAAATTTTTGGTCTACTTTAGTCGCAAGAAATCGGAATTTGCCAAAGGCTGGTAAACGAGATATTTCAAATTACCCAAAATAACAACACTAATTCAAAAGGTGAAAGCAGATAAAGTAACATTTTATCTACTTACTTAAACCAGTCGTCAATGTTCGTGGGAGAATATTTCAATTTTCGAATTATCAACAAGAAATTTTAACGAAATGGAAGAAGTTTTTGTAGAAGAAATCCCACTGGAAATCCAGACTATATTTAGCTTGCTAAAAAACTAAGACCAAGTAGATCAAATATGACCGACATACACTAAATAGTGCTAGTTATATGCCATAAAATCCTCATTTATGATGCAGCGACAATAAAAAATATTTTTCAAAGACTCAAAATTAACCTCTTAACAGACTATTCCTAAAGAAAACTTTTGTTGTGGTTTTCTCAGTTTATTTTAGTAGACTTTTTCAGAGTTCTGAAAAACGAAAACTGAATTTCTTTTAATCGTAACTCATTTCATTCACTTTGCCTGTGAAGATAAATCATATTGAATAACATTCTTATACTTGAAAATAATTATTTAAAATTTCTTTATGCGGCTTTTTTTGCAAGAAACTGTACATTAAAATTTTATTAAGTAACTTAGATAACCTTAGTTTTCTAGAAAGGAAATTAAACTCAAAAAAAAAATATAAAATTTACTTTTTGAACTCTAAACTTAGAGCCTTTAGAAATATGTTTTACTTACGCATATTTTCCGACAGACAATATATGTTGCCCTGAGTACAAAAACATTTTCTAAAATACCTTGAAGTTGGCGTTTAAAATATTTTTGATGGTGAATGATCGGAGTTTTTCACATGTGTTATGTAAACGAAAGAGATTTTTTTATATAAGAAAATAATTTGATAAAAAAAAAATGTATTTTTTAAAGGCAGGTACAAAAAAAGGCCGCTAACTGATAACCTCTCGTCGATAACTTTCTCTAATATTTTTGAAAAAATATACTAAATCGTTTGTAATCCAAAAGTTGCCTGCTCTTTAGTCAAAATAAATAAACCGTTTTTTTAACAGTTGCATATTTAAAATAATGTTGAAAATTAGTTTCTAATGTTGACAGTTTCAAAAATGAGTCATACCGTTTGAGGACTCTCTGATGTAAGATGAATATTTGATGTTATCATGCTCTAACATTAGTACATAGTTTCATTTTATTTTGCACTGACTCACATGAATAATCTGTAGGCATCCAAACTGGTCCAACATTTTGAAATGAATTTTTTTTGTAATTGTTTAAAACATTTAAATTAATGTTTAATATGAAGACAATCTATAAAGTGCTTTTGTGATTACTATGTTATTTCTAAATTTGAAGATAATTAATTAAAAATTATGGTTTCATTTTACAAAATACACAATTCACAATATTTTGCGAAATGAAAAAATAAAGTACACTTTTCAAGCTCATACAGTGTACAGTAAATTTTATTTTTTTAATTGTCTTAAATTGACCTGAAATTAAATCAGACATGGGAACTTTAAACTGATAATAATACGAATTATATATAGGAGTATTATTACACAACATAAAGTCTAACTTAAGAGTAGGTGAGTGGTGAGTACTTAAAATAATCCCGTGGTAAATAATATTTACATAATTATAAAATAAAGGAAAATTCTTATATTGGTGTCCACGCATTCAACGGGTTTTAAAATGTTAAGCTTTTAGTTAAATACATAAATAATTCTCTGCTTTTAATAGTTAAAGGAAGGTTTGAGAACTAATCAACACTCGATGATGTTTGTCTTAGTACAAGCCATTTACAGCTTACCCTCGTATCTGCAGTCAGCTATTACCAGCATTGCACATTCATCCTAAACTTTCGAACATTCATATAGATCAACATTTAAACATTTGTATTAAATGTTTTATTAATGATTGCTTTTAAATTGCGTTGACAAGCGACACTTAGTTTATTTTTTTTTTTACTGTGTCGTGTTTTTTTTTTTGTTTCAGTACATTATTTCGTCAATATGTGTATGTTTGTTTGTATTTTTTTCTGAGTGTATTATGAACTAATTTTTCAGACATGTTTACAGTTGTTCGCAATTTGTTTCACATGCTTTACATTACTACACAAATACATTCACACATAAATTTTTATTTATATTAACACAATTCACAACTACATTGAGACATACTAATTTATATAAAAGTATACAAGAATACAACAACACAAATAAGTACGTGTATGTTTAACAACATTTTTAACAAAAATCTCAAATATTATATGTTTAAAATATGTTTTAATTTGTTATCTGCCGGTTTGTTTTACTTGTCTTCTTTAATGCCTCCTTAATTTTTATGCTTCTTTTGTTTATTTTGGTATCCAATTTTTCAAATTTGGATTTGTTTATATCTCTTAATTTTAATGTTTGATTTTAGTTTCGCCGTGTAATTAATAATTTGACATGAGAGTTTTTCTTGTAATCAAATAAAAACAAATGAAAGCAAGTATTCTTCAAATAGGAAGGTAAGTGTTAAAAGAAAAATTCAATGGAAATAAGACTGTAAAAAATTAAAAAACGTTTAATTTTTCTATGAAATACAACTCTTATGTCGGCCAGTGTTTCAAAGACTGTGTTGGAGTTATTCGACCGGGTAGAAGAGGCTTAAAGGTGTGCTCGACGCAATGTGGACTACAGTGGAATGCATTTAACAAGCTCTTTATTAAGAGCTTACCTATTTGTAGTCGATTGGGCAACGAGCCGTACAATGCATTACAGATAGAATTCATTTTTTAGCCGAACAGTTCGTATGTGGAATCATCTTCCCGCAGAGGTCTTGCCTGTCACTTTCAATATTGGAAAGCTTAAATCGAATGTCCACAAACACTATTTCCTGTATCCTCCTTTTCTTAACCTAATTTCCTAGTTCTGAAACAAAGCATTGATTAAGTAGGGGTCATCGCCTGAGTGCTGGTCCAACATAAAAAAATATTTTTTTTTTGTAAAATTAATAATTGAACTATTGTAGATTATAACAAATGAATCATAACAAAATTTAAATCGATTTGAGTTTAAGTATAATTAAGTGTCGAAACCTATTAAGAAATAAAAGTTATTTTAAATTTTTGTGGTAATTCTTAAAGGAAAACACGAAAAATTAGATACCATCAGAATATTCTGCATTATTTTCTAGACCGCCATATAACTCGAAGGGTATACTTTGAATAACGAGCTTCTTTAGAATAGGTATGATTTCTCTCGAGACACGTTTAACATAAATATAATTCTTGAATATAACTTTTTATGTTGTCGAAATAAATATAATTCTTGAAAATAACTTTTTATGTTGTCGAAATTAAGCAAATAATTTCGTTTTAGATAAAGAAGCTAAATTCTCCAGTCGGTTTGGCTTTCACTGAATATATACAACGGGCAAGTCATTCTATTATTTATGAATAAGCTCAAAGGTAGAGAAGTTCATCTAAGATAGTTTAGAAATGAAACATACTATATCAATTTACTTTAATCGTGCTTAATTCTTTCATGAAATATTTTTTTTAAAAGTACACTATGAAATTTATGACTGCGGGGAAAGCATATCCATTAGGCCCTCTCGCTACTGCTCATATAGATCATCAGTAGACTCTTCCCAAGTTTTAAATTCGAAAGTAGAAAGTCTTATATCTAATACCAAGTTGAAAAAAGGCAATAAAACATTCACTAACTATTTTTATGTTTTCTTCCATTTTTCTGCATAAGGGTTCGCTTTGGGAACCATTCATATGTATTTGAAAGATTTAACAAAAAAAAATAAATCTATATATATAAATTTATTATTCGGAATCTTTTTTGTATTAATTTACGTTAATCGTGCTTAATTCCTTTAAATATAAATACTTTACGGCTTTCTTAGCGTTGAAATGAAGTCATTGCTGTCACCGCTTCAGCATGGTTTCAGAAAAGGTTGCTCAACAGTCACAAACATTTTACAACTTACAACTTTAATAAATCGTGGATTTAATGATGGTCAAACAACAGATGTTTTTTATACAGACTTAACAGAATGCAAAGAGTTGATTTCAATAATACATTTTGAAAAAAATCATTGTAAACTCTGGAGTCCCTCAAGGATCAAATGTTATTTTCCCTTTTCATTAATGATTTACCGTGTATAATCAAGTTTTGCAAGGTTTTAATGTACGTAAATGATGTCAAATATTTTTTTAAGTTACAAATTGACAGCATTTGGTTTCTTCTGGCAAAATCACTTAAACAAGTTTTGTGATTGGTGCAAAATTTACTTAATGGACTTAAACTCATGGAATTTAATTTATACGCTACAATGTACATTTGATGGATGTTTATTGAAATCAGTTACTGAATTTTTAAATCTTGGTAGCATTCTCGATTGCAAGTTAGATTTTCGGATGCATATTATTATGATGGTAATTAAAATTCTTAGTGTATTTGTCTTTATTAAAAGGTGGACAAAAGAGTTCGCTGACACAAATAACATGAAACAATTATATATTTCTCTTGAGAAACCTATTTTAGAGTATGGATCTGTTGTATCGGCCCCAAACTATAACGTTCACATTGACTGAATTCAGTCGAAAAACAATTTCTTTTGTTGTGTTTGAGAACTTTATTCCGTGGTTATGAATTTAATCTTTCCTCATATACAGCAAAGCTGGCTATTATTAGATTTCCTACTTTAAAAAGACGAAGGGCAACACTTAATGTGATGTTTTATGTTTAAATAATAAATTGTGAGGTTGTATCAGAATTTGTTTTTAGAAATATAAATCTCTTATGTTCCTCGACGATCTACCCGCTACTGGACATCGTTATATCTTAAAGTGTTCGATACAAATTACGCAGAAGCTGATTCGTATACAATAATGTGCAAACAATTTAATGAACTTTTCAATCTTATTGATTTTTCTGTAAATTTTAATGTTTTAAAACATAATATTGTTTTACTCTTAAATACTCATGCTCAAATTATAATATTATAATTGTAAATAAATATATTATTTTCTTTGTCGGTCTGTAAGGATGTATATCCATAGACTTTAATTAAATAAATAAATATATATACATATCCCCAAATTATGGTTGAAATCGATTTGAAACATTCTATCTTAACAACCCAAAGGGTAATAAGGGAATAATAATAAGTTGCGATTTGAAGGGTTATGATTTATCGCGCTATTTCCCTGTATAGTTTAAAAATTAAGTACATGTCAATGTATGCGCTGCTATCAGAGGGCAATGCTTCATTACTAGTGATGTAATTTTTTTCTCCCCAAAGATTTATTAGTTTTGTAGTTTGCCTACAACTCTTTCATTGAACTTGTTTAAAGGAGCAACTTTGGGATACTCTCTTAAGCTCAGGCTCTCTTAAGCCCAGAATATTTGGAATATGTCCAGCTAGTAGAATAGCCTTATCAACTGTTAAAGTAAATATTCGGTCTTCCTATAAAAAACCTGGGGTCTAATTACCGCTTTCGATATCGAGCTAATAAGATCGAAAATTTTTACTTTGGGATTATGGCTTTCGATTTTGAACAAAAATAAATAAAATTTGAAATTATGGCTTTCGATAGCGACTCATCGATCGAGTGTTATATTTGAAAACATTGCTCGATACCAAATTGTCAATCGTAAATAAAATAAATGTTTTTCTTAATTTTAATTGCAAGCCTGGGCATAGAGTCTGTTTATGTTTACGTTGTTTTTAACAGCCACAAGTACAATTTAAATGAAAAACAAGGTTGTGTTTATTTTTATTTATTTTTAATGAACAATTAAATTTATATTAAAATTTTTGATTTCTGTTTGGTGTGTTAGATGATACATATATATTATTTAATGATGAAAGTTTTATGTGGTCTCTAATTTTACTGCCAACTTTCGTAACATTAGTTTCAGCTCCTACATCAACATCAATTTAGACAGATTCAGTGACAGTAATTTTAGTGTACTTATCCACTTTGAATAGGGATTCCTGTATGGTGTTATACACCATGGTTTTAAAGGGTAGCCTAAGTCCCCTAAAGTAAGCAAAAAAAAATTTAATGGTGTAATAGACACGTAAATAAATTACCCTTTTTTTAAATTACTCACAAGCCAAGCTTTTTTATATTTTTTTATTATTGAAAAGGTCTTCCAAGAAATCTCTTTTATCCGAATGTTTCCATACGAAAGAGTCGTGTGCCGCACCACCATACTTAGAATTAATAGCTAGAAGATTGTATTTATGATTACAAATCTAATAAATATGCACATTTTTATTGCAATCAATTAAGCAGCACAATTTTTAAGAAACTTATTACCATAGAGCTTAGGCTGTGGAAACCTTTCCTATTAAAAAACATGTGTTCGTTTTTTTAAGATTTTTGAAGCCCTATGTGGGTATTATCTATGCAGCCTATAACTGAAAAAAATGAAAAGTTAAAGAATAAAATATAATAAATGCGAAGCACAAAACTCCAGGAATCATAGAAGTTTCCATACATTCATTGGATTCTTCTAGCTGAAAGCTTATATGGTTTTGACATAGCTTTACCTCCATTTCCTTGGCCACCTTTCGTTACCAACTGCATGCTGAAAGGAGCCAGTAGCCAGAATGAAAGTGTTTCGGCTGATTGTAACGTTTGTGACACTGCCGCTGACGTGAGCCCAGAAAAATTTAATTGCCATAAGACATAATTAAATGCCTTCTTCGATAATCTGAACCGCTGTTTAAATCTAAAAAATTCAGTCAGTAATTTATTTCATCGCAAATATTAAATTTTTTACTTACACTGTTGTTGGCAAGAATAGAACATCGCTCTTATCCCGCATTTGTTTTCTAATGCGCACCAAACGGTTTTCATCTTCTGACTCCGACGAAAATAAAAATGATAACATCAACAATTGTTAATCCATTTTCTATAAAATACAATCTTTTAATTAATTAAAATAACAAAAATGTGTTGTCAATCTGTTACAAATTTAAAAAATCTTTTACAATTATTATGAAAATTCGATTCGATAGAAATCGAGTTTTATTTTTGCTCGATAGTTCATTCGATATTGAAAGCGGTAATTAGATCCCTGTTTTTGCGAAAGTAACATTTTTTAACTTATTTAACAAACAGCAGTGCCAACGACTTCTGCATGTAATCTCTAATTTTCTTAAAATTAAAATTTATAAAATTATGGGTTTAAATACTTATTTTAAAGTTCTATAGACAATGTTGAAAATTTTCCATTAACAAATATAAGATGTGCTAAAAGCCTTTTGGTACCATTATATAACTGTATCTCTTTTTTTCTACGAAAGGACATATCTTTGCGAAAATAAAGTATTTTATATTTGAACCAAGATTCTAAGGGACCTCCTTCCGAAATTTTTTTCAAACCCATTCAGTATTTTTGACGTGATGCGAACACAGACACACAGACAGAAAGACAAAAATTCCAAAAATAGGTGTTTTGTTTTCATTATCAATTACGATATAAACCTTGATACTGGTTTGTCAAAAAATATTTCATGTTTAGAAATGATAGGGCTTCTGTGTTAACATTTTTCTCTTCTCTCAAACAAACAAACAAAAAACAAGGTTTCCAAGTTACATATCAATATTTCTTTAAGCTTAGTCCAACAAGCATTATCTTGAATACTTATTCCTGTAGCTGTAGAAAATTTTAAAAATGAAGAGAAGGCGGTGGTGGTGCAGTTAATATTCACTTTGTGCTTATGATGATACGAGGTAGGAAAAATTAACCTTTCAATACAAAGTACATGCGTTGACTCTTTTATAAACTGCGCTATTCTACTCGGGCAACTACGAAAATTCCGTGAGTTGAAAATCGAAATAAAAGGTCTGTAAATATATCATATTGTGATAGTCTAACTCTGTGTAAGATATCGATACGCGTCACACAGCCTTTGAGACCTTAAAGTCAACCTCCACCTTCACGTGGCGCAACCTGATTGCTCAGAGGAGTATATGGCGCCCGAAAACAGAGCGGAAAACCCGTATGGAACATCCTCCTGTAAGAAAAACTTGTAGTAAAGTTGGGTACATGGCAAGTTTGGAGGCGATGAATGAGCAGCGATCTTTAAAGAAGGCAGTATCTGCGCCACTAAATTAAGGTTGATGCCTTTAAGTTTCTGAAACATATATTATCAACATTTTAACAAGGGATATAAATCGGACTCCTTTACCAACAATTCTTTCACTGCTGGTTTCTCTACATGCGAACAAACATTTCCTTCGTATATTTATATTGAAACAAAATCAATTTTTTTATATTTTGTTCTTGTTTTCAATACAAGTATTTGAAAAAAGTAGATGTAGATAAATCGGCAGTCAATGTTTTCACTGCTCTTTTGGTTTAAATTTAAGAAACCATGTTATACAAGCAGTATAGCCAATATCTCCTTAATTTATTGGCCAAACATAGTATCTATGCATTTCTAGTTTATACTATACACCCCTTGTATAAGTTCAAAAAATCTGCCTCTCACGCCTATAAAACATTCGTGTAAATTTCAAGAATATGCCTGTTCTTAGGGCTCCAGAAATATGCTTATATAAATATCGACCGTTATTGGGACTCTTTTAATTATATTTTTAAAACTTAAGTGCTTGCTAATGTAGCGGCTATAGGTATAGTGTCTGCCTATTATAACCCATAAGTTTTATAATCACGTTTGGATTAAAAAACGCTTCATTTTAATTTTTTATTTATTACAGCAAATATAGTTATATACATTCTGTTCGAAAGGTGAACGCAAAAACTCTAATAACTCATTTTTGTATGCGACACCCTAAAAATTTCATTATTTTTCACATTCTGCTAAAATTTGAAGAATCTGTCTGCACATCCTGAAATTTAAAATAAATCGTTTCTAATAATTTTGTTACTATAAAATCTCGCGTTTAACAAATTCGATTCAAACGAAGAGTAATTCACACTTTAATTTCTAAAGCTATTTTTTTATATGAATCGGTAAACAAACCTTTGCAATATAGAAAAATTGTTCAAAATGGGTTTTAAATATCACACCAATGTCTGTAAAACTAAAATTATTTTACAAATGTAATTTTTTTTAATTATTTTGTTAAATACACCTTAATATTTTTGCAGTAGCCTTTATTCGCTATCCAAGCGGTGCAATGATCTGGCATTGAGTCAACCTAATCATCTGTATCTTTCCACGGGAATATTTCGCCAAGCCGACTTTACGAACGCATACAACTCAATGGGGTTCAGGCCTGGAGATTGAACCAGTTTTTTTAATCGCAAAAACTATTCCTTACAATTTTGCTCGTGTGTTTGTTTTTTATGCCCAGCGTATTGTAACATTAAGATATTCACATTCATTGAGGCGTCAATGTAATCTTTTATGCAAAATATGAGTCCTGTGCTGTTGTACGAAAAGCATTCTTTAAAAATAATTGCGGCAACACCCTGCTTAAAAGCTTTTAAGATATATTTTGTATCATATTCCTTGCATTTTGGTGTTCTTACGCGGAATTGGACCACTTTGGATTCATCTGTCTAAAAAATGTTGCGCCATTAACATTAAGCCAAATCAGATTGATGTCTGACGAAATAAGGTCGTTTGCGCTCTTGTTTGGTGTTAGGTAACGGAAGTTTTCTTAGATTTTTACCACAAAGGCTTGTTTAAATTATTGTATTGCAATGAAAAGAGTTAAATTCGATGTGGCAGCGCTATTATTGTATCGCACAATGCTTTATATACCTCGAATATCTTTTTTGATTTCTTCCACATAAATGCTGAAGATGCAATTACGCATTTAAAAACTAGAAAGCATTATGCATTGAAAAAACCAATAATAACATGCGCCTAGAACTGCCGCAGGTAGCAATTATGATACTTCTTTTTATTTTAGTGCAGTCCTTCGCCTTGAAAACTACTCTACAAAATTAAAAGTTTAACTGTTATCATAATGCTAAAGGCAAGAAAAACATATTTATACAAAACTTTTACTCTTTCGTCAAACGTGTTAAATATTAATAAATAATTTTCAGATTACCAAATTTGATTCGGAAGAACGATTCAATAAGACGTAAGAAAGCTACTTAACTGATCATAAGTTTTTAATAAAAAAAAAAACGGGAATTCGAAGCTTGCCCTAGTCAATTGAAACCGGAGTCCCCCAAGGAAGTATCTTTAGACCTGCTGCTAGAGTTCGCATCGGTAAATTGATTTTTTCTAAAGACACAGCATACTTAAGAGTTCGCAAAACCGCTCAATTAGCATCGCGATATTTATACCAAGTCAAGGGGTGGCTAGAGAAATGAAGAATTTAAGCTAATGGGATAAAGTGTATGGACATAAGATTTACCTTGCGCAAAGACTTTTTTCTCCTTAAGAAATAAACAACTAAATAATACCCCAACTCACGGAAGTCAAATACCTTAGTGTGTATACTGTTATGCGTTTAGTTTAGCGAAAAAGAAAACCTATAGAAGCAAATATAATACAAATTAACTGGCTAATTGGCTAAGACTACACTACATGGGGCATGGATTCGTATCAAATATAAAAAAATTTAAGGCTCCAAAACAAAATACTACGAGTGATTGATGCAGCACCCTGGTTTATAAAAATTCAGATTTGACCGTTAGACCGTTAAGGCAAGAAAGGCGATATATACAATAACTCACTTTGAATAGTTAAAAAAAATTAAAACAGCTTATCCCGCAATACCTCAAACAACCGTGGTTACATGAAATATCGTTTCTTTGATCAAACACTAAAAATAATAACATATTTTAGTTTCTGCAAAACTAGTTGGATTAAAAAGTTGTTAGATGATGCAATTATGTTGAAGATTTGATAAATTAAAAAAATATAGACTCAAACAATTTTATCTCTTATCTCTTATGTGAAGTTTTTGGAACGGTCTGGAACCGTTTTTTTAGTTATGCGCACTAAACGAGAAATGGTTTTTTGATTCCAAAGATTTTAAAGCTCTTAACCAGCAGTCTTTTGAATTTATTTGTTGTCTGAGAAGATATATTAGAACTTTTTCATTTCCTAATTCGGAATTCTGTGTTTTTTTTTCTTCATGCATCTCTCGCTTACCACATTCTTGCTTATTTTATTATGTAAAATGTTGTTTTTATAAACAGATTTAAAAAAAAAGATCTCTACTTGGTTTCTCTTAATTCTTTTTATCTTGTAACCGATTTTTTATTCATTCTACAGAGATTATGCATTTTGTCAGTTGATTGAAGTTATCTTTACTGCGTTATTGTCGTTTATTATTTTTTTTTTATTGCTTTTGAATACCTTTGCACAAGATGCTATTAGTTTTTACCTTTAGTGGGTTCGGTTTTGAACTTTTATTTTTTTAAGCGCATAAAAATGTGAGTCGAAAGTATTTTTTTGTTTTTGGTTTATGGTGGCCATTTAATGTGGAGACACCATGTCTACCCAGGTTCAAGACTATTTCTCATGCTTAATGGAATTTTCATGTTTTTTGATTTTTTATATAAAAATTATGTATTTTTAGTCTTAAAAAAAGGTTAAGTCACATCTTACATTCAGTTTATGCTGTTGCACTCAGTTGTTTATTTTTTTTGTGTTACTTCTTAGTTGTACGTTATTTTTTAGGAGATTTTGGTTCTTTTGTTTTTATTGGTTTGCGATGATGGTGATGATTTTAAAATTGTAAGCATATGTTTGATCATGATAAAACATGCATTGGAATGATAATCAAATGTGTTAAATGATCAAATTTGTTGTAATACTTGTTGTAATGTTTTTCTCATTTATTTAGTTTTTGATTAGAACATCGTTGTTTTCTGTAAGAGCAACATTTAGTTTTTATTTTATTTATTTATTTATTTTTTTTTTTTTGTATACGTGAAATAAGTCATTTTTATGTTCAGAACATGAAACAATTAGTGTTCAATTAAAACAGAATCACTTGGAGAGTTTAAGATAAAGTTAACTGGGCAATACATATCTCTATCATGAAATAACATTTTTTGTAGCAGACCTTGTAAAGACACCTTGATTTCTTAGGAAACAAATTATTAATCTAGAAAGCTTTTCTTTATCTTTTAATTTTTATGAGATAATTTGTTTTACGTGATGGAGTATAATTGTTGCGACAAGCAATATCGTAAGGTCCACTGAATTGTAAAACTTTTATAACTTTTTCTAAAATCTTTAACCAAAGTGTTTATCAAGAAAGTTCTTTTAAATTGTGATAAAATATTTTACAAAGAAGAAATATTTTAGTTGAAATAAAATTTATTAATTTATTTTAATTTTAACTTATTTCATGATATTCCCATGAAATATTTTATATAAAAAAATACAATATGAAATGTAATATTGCGAGGAAAGAATGTATTCATATGGCTATTTCCCTACTGTTCCTAAAGTTCATCAGTCGATGCCACTTAAGTCTTGTAAAAAAACCTTAAGAGTCTTATATCAAAATTCAAATTGATTAAATGAAAACTCAATTGAATCAAATATTTTGATTCAAAGAAAAAGTTAAAAAAAGATCAATTTTGACCTAAAAAACTTATTTTTACATTGAAAACTTTAAAACGTTATTATCTAGATAACTATGCGCCCTAGAGCTTAAATAAGCAAAATTTGTGATCATCTATAAAAAATATAAATAAAATATATACAAAAGAGCTTTTCTCGTAAATATAAAAGAGATTTCAAATAATACATTCTTATATAGATGAAATAAGATATTTTATAGTAGTTTATTTTGCATACTCAATAAAATGCAGAGGATTCCACGAACTCCGTTGAGGTAGCACTAGTAAAAAACTAACATGGAAGAATATGCCATGCAAAAAGACTGTCTTCAATTTAACCACTCAAACGTTATCTGGCTTATGAAGGCTGGACTTAAGCCACTGTAATAAAAAAATATGGAATTTAAATTGCTACAAAGTCAAAACGCATCGAGATATCCTTATATAAATTAGAAATTATATTTTAAACAAATGGTGAGACAAAGCTTAAATTTTTTTATTTTAACATATAAATTTCCAGAAATGCGAAAGATATATAACTTTAGGAGTCTACCCAAATGCCAGTATTTATGCTAGAAGACCGACCGTGCTCAGCTCTTCTCAAAAACATCTCTTAATTGCCTCTGTGAAATTTTATTAAGATATTTGTAGTGGTTCATGATATACTAAATTTTGTCCAAAATATATCGATTTCAAACCACTGTGTATTTTTGTAAGAGAAAAGAAATCTGCTAAGCAATTATTTCGGCGAAATTTAGGGAATACGTATCCTGATTTAATTTAACATTAAAACAGTTTATTTTTTGGGTTTAAAATATTAGATATGCAATAAACTAGATATACAATAAATAAATAAATATATATATTGTATTTATATAAGTAATTGATATTGGTGGCAAGTTTTTCAGCAAAATATGTTCGAGCTTCATTTCTTAATATCGTTTAAAACAAAGTTTTTAAATTCCTGAATCAAATTTTATTTAAAGAAACAAAATAAATACAGGCCGCATTAAACGACACTATGATTTACAATCACGAACCGATTTAAAATCACGCCAAAAATTAAAGCTGTTAAAAAAGGGCGATTTAAATTTTTTTAATGGTTTTAACTTTTCGAAAAGCCGAGAAAACATGTGATTTTTTAGTTGTGTTTTATTTGTTTATTTTTAAAAAATTTTAATTAAAATATTGATGAGAATTAAAGAAGTTTTAAATGTCTGATCTAAAATAATTTTGTAGATTTTTATTTGTTTATAATAAATATGTGTTTTCATTTTCTTATTGCAGCTGATTGATACGCTTAAAACTTGGCGTCAAATAAAAATTCATTATATATGAAAAAATGAAAATTAAGATCAATACAACAAAATTAGAAAGTTACTACTGTTATCAATAATGGAATTTGAACACATTTGGCACTGGCTTTTTATAAATTTGCTCGAAAATGACTCAACTATTGACTATTTAAATTGTTTAAAAACAGTAATTGATTTTGTCTTAAAATAGGAATATAAGCATAAATAAGATAAATTATCCGATTGATCCAAAATTTGACATAAGATACCAGTAGAATATCTGATCTTAAGTTTTAAAAATCGATTCCATTTTAATCTTAAAGATTTAGTTAATATCTACATAATTATTCTTTTCTCTACAAATTATGTTTTAAAATGATCGCCTGCCTCTAATTTTTCCATATCATTTGAACAAATCTAGTTTATTGAAGTTACTTCATTCAAAAACAGGTATATATGAGGCGATGGGGATTCACAAAATAAGAAGGTAACCTTAAAAAATTGGCGCTCGACAATATATTCCAAGTTGTGGGTCTCTAAACTTTTCATAGAAAAGTATGAATGTGTAAATTATTTTCTAAGATATCAATATAGGTATCATTTAAAAGCTTTTAAAGAGATTTTTCTTTTTTCTTCTAATGCTTAAATTTTACCAATATTTTCAGCTATGAATTTTTTAAGGGTGAATTTTTTGTTTAAAATTAGCCGAACGTTATGATTGATTTAAACAAAACTCTTTGTATATATTAAAGCTTTTGGTCTAAAATAAATGTACTATTACTGACAAAGTTTTGTCAAATGTAACTCCCACATAAATGTGTAACGCTTTTTCTTGAATTAAGTGGAAAATATAAGACAAAAAATCCAGTAACAAAATTAAAAAAAGAGTACGAAAACAAGATAAGAAAAATTGCTTTGCACAAAATGAATTGTTTAAAGTTTATTTTGTTTTATAAAAAAATTATAATAAATATATAAACCCTTTTAGACATATGCAGACAAATATGTTAATATATGAACATGAAAAACATGCGGGTTAATGATCTACCGCATCTTGAAGATCTCTAAATTCTCGATAGGTAAGTTATCAACGAGAAATATCGACTAGATTTTTAAAATAACAAATCTTTATGGTGGACAATTTACAGAATTCTTTGTGATGTCAAATATATATTTTAGTTTTTATTTTAGGTCTCTTTCATTCGTTGCTTATAAATGTCAATAAAATAATAAAATTAGCTGCCTTTAATGATGATCGCAAGATCTAATCAAGTTAAATTTCATTTGTTTGTTCAATACTATTTGAAAATGATTAAAGTTCTCTAAATAAAAAAAAATTCCCAATCTATTTTATCTGTATCATGGATTTATTTTTGTTTGTTTGTCTGTCTGACCATTCTGTTTTCTGTCTGTCCGTTCTTTGATCAACAAGTTAAACCATGTAAATGGGTACAAAAAAATGTTGTAAATATTGCTGGTCGTTTAGTTTACTTTAGTAGGTTCAAATGGTTGGCTGAACGTGTTGATTGGAGAGCTCTTTCTTCTTTAATATTCATTTCATTCTTCTTTACTTTTTTGTAGTAATTTTCAGTTTTTATTCTCATTCATGGTGGACATTGGTGTTTTAAATAAATTTTCAATTTGACATTTCTTTGTTATGTTAATTACGCCGCTTTTAGGATTTTTGTTGGTTTATTTTTGGTTGACATTTGTTTATTTTATTTGTTTGTTTTTCTCCTTTTTTATATTTTATTTATTTGATTTCATTGTCACATTCTTCTTTACGGGTTAAACGAAATTTGATCATACTTCTAATAAATGTTTTCGGCGATTTCCGACATTGACTTCTTTTTGGTCATTATAAAATATCGATTGAGTGTGTGTGTGTGTGTGTGTTTGTTTGTTAGTATGTCTTGAAAATCAAGGGTTTTTTAATGGCCTAAAACCATTAAATTTCAGTTTAATTAGATGACCGTTGGGTTTTCTTAGTTAAAGTGTTTCTTATGTTGATTTTAGTTTGTTCTGAATTTGGTTCGTTGTTTTAGGTAGACTGCTTGGAGACTGTGCATTTGTTGAAGGCATTGAAATCTTTAATTTAATAAATTTTTTTTCATTTGTTGTTAATTAGGAAAGTTTTTTATATTTATTTTAAACAGGGCTTAATTTCATTTAAATTTTTAATTATATAAAGGAATTTTTCCGCTGGAGGTTCTTCTTATGAGGCTTGTTTTACTTATTTCACATATAATTTAATTTAATTTTTTATTTTGTATTTTTTTATATTTATTCCTTTTTAGTGAAAAGGCGAACAAATAAAAAAAATACAATTGACTGAAAAACACAGAATAATGTCTTAAAAAAAACTCTGGATTCAGATTTTAGATAAAAATATATTTAAAAATGATTTTTTAATTTGTCTCAAATTAAAAAATTTTAAACTTGTTTCTACTTTTGTTTGAGTAAAACTATTTTTAAATTTTAACTCAGATTGTCTCCGGCAACAGTATAATTTGTACGCATATCACCTGAGTAAATGCACTATGTTGTAGTTTGGTAAAATAGAATCATTTTATAAATGACGCGCTTGCTTGCTTATTCCTCCATTATGAAGTTGATAAAGTGAATTAAAAAACGAAATTTTGAAGTTTTAAACAGAACATTTCACCTGACTATTAAATAATAAAAGACCAGAAATGCCATTGGAGCAAAGTTTAAAATTTGTCTCTTAACTAAATGCATTAAAGCTTATATCGTATTGGGTAACACTATTAAGTGTTTGAAAAGGCAACTAATGACTGTTATGACAAAATAAAAATATAACTTTAATAAGTATGTTAAATATAAAATTGCCATACTTATTTATTAATTAAAGTCTATGATGTAAATCGTTACATGTACAAGCCGACAAACAAAATAATAATAAAATTATTTACATTTATAATTTAATAATTTAAACATGAGTATTTAAAAATAAAACAACAAACAAAAAAATCAATACGATTAAAAAGTTCATTAACTTATTTGCACATTCTTCTAAACGCAAAAGCATCTTCCTAATTTGTATTGAAAACTTGAAGATATAACGGTGGCCAGTAGCGGGTAGATCGTCAAGAGACATTAAAATTAATACTGCTAAAAATAAATTCTGATACAACATCACCATTTATTAATTTAAACAAAAGAATCACATTAAGCGTTGCCCTTCTACTTTTTAAAGTAGGCAATCTAATAATAGCCAGCCTTGCTGTATGCATATGACGGAAGGTTAAATTAGTCACCACGGAATAGAGTTCTCAAACAGAATAAAAGAAATTGTTTTTGGACTAATTCTATACATTCAATGTGAACGTTATAGGGTCCCATATAACAGATCCATACTTTAAAATAGGTTTTTCAAGAGAAGTATATAATTGTTTCGTGATATTTGTGTCAGTGAACTCTTTTCCCACCTTTTAATAAAGGCCAATACACCACGAGCTTTGTTTGCCATCATGGTAATATGCATCCAAAAATCTAACTTACGATCAAGAAGGATACCAAGATCTAAAAATTCAGTATCTGATTCCAATATATATCCATCAAGTGTTGTATATTGTAGCGTAGAAATTCAATTCCGTGAGAAACGCATATGTTTACACTTCTTTACATCATCTGCATTAAAACATTGCAAAACTAAATTGCATACGGTAAATCATTTATGAAAAGGGAAAATAACGTAGGGCCAAGGGGACTCCAGAGTTCACAACAGTTTTTAAGAGAATGTATTATTGAAATCAACTCTTTGAGTTCTGCTAATTCAAAAAGATTTTATCCAGCTTAAAGTATTTTGAGTAAAGACCATTAAGTATAATTTCTTAAGAAGAAGGTTATGGTTAAGTTTATTGAAAGCTTTGCTAAGGTCTGTTTAAATAACATCTGTTGTTTGACTGTCATTAAGCCCACGATTTATTAAAGATGTAAGTTGTGAAATGTTTGTGACTGTTAAGCAACCTTTCCTCAAACCATGCTGAAGCGGTGACAGCAATGACTGCATTCTAAAGCTAAGAAAGTCGGACAGACACTTTAAAAAAGCTTTGGTATTGAACTTAACTTTACAATGCCTCTATAGTTCATAACGTTTGTCTTGTTTCCTGATTTAAATAATGCAATATTATAGAAACATTTCCAAAATCGAGGAAAGTAACCATATTTTAGCGAAGTATAGAACATGATTGATAATGGTGTGGATAACGCAAAGGCGCAATTGGTTAGGACGCAAGCTGGAATCCCATCAGGTCCGCTATATACGGATGGACTTATGGTTTTTTTCCAGTCAACAATCTGATAAGTGAAAACAGGTGGAAATAATATTGGTTGACATTCAGCTATATGAAATGGATATCCGCACATTGGGTCAAATTGTCCATCAGAATATGTCGTCGCAAAAAAGTTAGCAAACATGTTAGTTAAAATAGAATTATCATCGGATTCATCATTTAATTACTTCATAGCCTAAGGATAACCAGCAAATTTTCCTTTAGAATTAACGAATTTGTAAAATGATTTCGGATCTCGTTTTAAGTTCAGTTTCATGTTATTAAAATAATTTATGTAAAGATTTTTATTAATAATATTGTTTTTTGTACGAAAAACAGCATATAAATAATATTGTTGCGCTTATTTTTAGCATTTTTCAATATCGATAATTGATTAGAATTCCATAGGGGGCCAGTAGTTTTACGAATGAAAGCTTTTGGAACACATTCACTAAAATAATTTGTCATTACATTGTGAAAACTATTAACCATTACATCTATTGAATTTGGGTGACCATTTGGAATAGACAGTAATTCCAGCCAATTTTTACTTGTTAAAAAATTATTTAAATCATCAAAATTTATTTGTTTAAAACAGAACATTTTTTCAGTTCTTCTTCTTAAATGATCATAATCCGCTGCTAAAGTGTAAGAGCTGACTTCTAATATGGGATGGTAGCGATCCTCAGGTCTAGTTATTGGATGACATCGAACAAGCGAGCAGTTATTTGGATCATTTACAAAACCCAAATCTAGCATCTTTCCAATTTCATTAAAGACGACATTTATTTGAAAAAGACATAAATCAAATATACCATTTAAAAATGCTGCAGTCCAGCTGTCAGTTTTAATAGGAGTGTAATAAAATAAGTCTGGTAGGAACTTTCAAGAAATTGTCGGGAAATTGAAGTCACCAAAAATAAAACTTGAATCACTAAGCTAAGTTTAAAAAAAAAGGTTTTAATAGCTTTATCATGCTTGTGATAAGTTAACTGAGCAGGTTTTGGTGTAATATACGAGCATGATATAAATACTAGCGAATTATTTAGTTTTATTTGAACTCTAAGAAATTTAATATGAGTATGAGTTTCAGATTCTGTTATTTCAGATGAAAATATTTTAGAATTAGCAATTAAAACGCCACAACCAGTAGTTTTGGTTTCTCTATCACGTCTATGAATATTCAAATCCTTGCAAAGTATTTCAGCATCCGAAGTGTTCTGATTTAAGCATGTTTCAGTTAGTTATAGCTGGATTTTTTTATACATAGAATAACCTTTTTATTAATTTAATTGTCCAAAGGGTTCTATAGTAATTTTTACTAATCTATTGCAACAGAAGATAGAAAATTGAAAAGCTGGTATTACCATAGAGACATTCATTACTTAACATGCCCCAACGTTGAATTTTGTTTTTTGTCAAAACTTCATGAAGAAAAAAGTAATTCTTCTTGCCATCCTGATACAATTTTTCTATATACAAAAATCAGATTCAAAAAGTAAATACGGATAATTAATTTAAAGGTTCTTTTTAATCAATCAAGATATTGAAACATATGCTTTCCCCGTTGGAGTTGAGAAGTTATGCTACTAAATTTTTTAGTTCCTTACAGAACTCCAAAAGCAGATATAGACAAAACATCCGCCTTTATTTTTAGATCATACATCAATGATCGTTGATAGATTATTTTAAGAACTGTAATAATAACACATGTGAAAGCTTTAATGGCAAAGTAAGAAACAGGTAATAATATCATCTAGTCGAGTTGCCATAAAAATGTGCTTTTAGGTTATAATATTTGAAGACAGTATATTTTACGGAGCTTTAAAAATGACAATCATTTGTGTAATAAATATTCCAGAACTTGTTGTTTTTATTGCAGATTCCGGCATACGTGCCGTTTTCGGTGTACACCATGGCATATTCGGATCTCCTATTAATACTTAACGCGGCTTGCTCCGCGAGCTTATCCCGCCTAAACTAAGGCAGCTTTATGATAATATCGCTAAAGCCCACACAAAGCGACAATCACTAGCATTTGCGAAAGAAATGTTTCCTAGACCCGTCATCTATTTACGTGTTGACATAAGCTGGCCACAGCTTTCGCAGTACCTAACGTCTTCGGATGTTTTTCTCTAGGGCTTTTTAAAAGTCCGGGCTTGCGGACATCGTGCTCACCCTTTATAGCCCTAAGAAATATGATGACACACGAAATTGTAGCCATTTAACCTGACATGACTCGTAATAAGTAATGGACACTTCAAAGACCGATTCAACCAGTGTGTCAACAGTATGGGAAACCATTTTCACATATTCTTTAACAACAAGATCTGTACTTGAAGTTAATAAAAAAAATCCTAATTAATTTTAGTTTGTTGTCATATCTTTCGTTGAAGACCGTTGTCAGGTTGTTTCTATTAGCTTCCCTAAGTGGGAATTTTTTTCTGCCGGACCCTGTTTAGGTTTTATTTTTATTTAAAGAATTCTCATTTGATGCCAATAAACTAAATAACCTCCGGTTATTATATTTTGTCATAGTTCTTGATTGTGATCGATTTCACTGCTTGCTTTTCACTAAACGTTTTATGAAAAATTTACTGAACCAGCACTTGATCTTCGATTAATGCAACGTTATAAATGTATTTTTAATTTTAATAAAGTTTTACTATATCCGCTGTAGTCCAAAAAAATAATGTACACGTTATTTATTTTCCAATGAGAGCAATTACAAAAATGGAAGATGGAAGAAGTTCACCACTAAACATTAATCTTTAATGCCTGTGTATAAAGCAAATTAATTTTTGTATAATAAATTTGTACGAAAAAGATATAAAGAAGCTAAAAAGCACATTTTATATGAGAAAAAATTTTTATATATAAAAAAAGTCATCTATCCTTAAAAAAGTAAACTATTAACTCTTATTATGAAAATAATATTTTTACCGTGTGTTAATAAAGATCCTACCTTTCTACACGATTAAACCGAAATTGTAACTCTGTCCTGAATTCTGACTTTTGGTTCAAACCAATTTAATTATTCATTGGTACTTTATTTTTAATAAAACTTATTAATGATCATTTGAAAAATCTTGAATCATTAAAAAGCTAATTGTTCAATCAATCATTCAACCAAAACAAAAAAAAATATATAAAACATTGATTTAATATATTATTTGATTAAACAATACAACAAACAAGGAACACAATGTCCAAAAAAGAAACAAAATTAATTAGACAGAGTTAAGAAAAAAAAAGTAAAACAAAACCATTAAACAAATAACGGTGACAAACGCCTACCGATTCCATTAGGCCACCATGAGAGAAATTCATAGAAAACCACAAAATAATAATTCGTTTATTAAACAACAACAAAAAACGAAAACCTAACGAAAATACCACACACTGGTTAATAAACCTTAAAAATGTGTGTATTCAACATTAAGCAATTTCCATTCACTATTAGACATTAAACATTTTAAAGGTAAATTTTTTTGACGTGCAACGTTTGATAACATTGAATAAAAATAATTGCAGCCATTAGTTTTGAAAAAGTTAAGCAGGAAGGTTACCCAAACGCCTTACACACATACACTCTTAAGAATACAAATATTCTAATGCATGCGAAGCTAGTCTGAACCGTTTCTTTTGAAGCAAAACTATACTGTGGTTGTTATAGTTTTATGTCTTCTTATTTTTGTGAGATATATGTATGCACTCAGAAAATATATTCTTTAGTAACAAATGAAAATATCGTTTTACTTGTGTATGGGTTTTTGCACTGCATATTTTATATATGTACATAATTTACATATCGCCAAATTTTCTTAACTCGTGGATTTGATTTAAAATCTGAACTCTTCAATGGCTGCGAGAAAGTTAACGTAGTATTTTAATCTGGTATCTGTTTTTTTATAGACTAGAGGATATATACTTTATGGAATCTCTATAGTTGGAAAGCTTCTGAAGAGCACAAAACGCATCCCTAAAGAAACAAAATGAACAAAAAGGAGTGCATATTAGCTTTCTTAGTACATCCTTACGGGACGCAATAGAGTATACGGGAAATTTATAAAGTGTAAGCTATAAAACGTAGTCAGCGTATGTTTACCAATAGGAAGGTACACTGAAGGATGAACACATATACCCAGAGAAGCGAATGTGGTCGAATATCAAGATGGCGTTTTGATCCTTATTCGGAAAACTTTCCATTTACGCTTAGAGAACTTCTGGTATCGACTTTAAACCAATTACTTGCTCGAGATAAATGGAAAGATCTTGAAGTAAGTACTGAGAAGTTAAAATTAGTTCTCAGTAACAGAACTTTAAAATTTTGGAGTTCAGGATATCAATTATGGGGAGCACTACTTTGGAGTTATGGGAAGAAATTTTGTGGGACATCAAAGCCTCCCTAGACGTCAGGATTAAAGTGCGTGTGTGATAAGTGACAGCCACTTGCAAAACTAGCGTTCGGGTGGATATCTATATCGCTTATCGTGGGAGTCATAAATGAAACACAGAGTAGTTTAAGAGCATTTGTTTTTTCGTTACGTCTTTGCGAAAACATAACAAGCAACCATATTCAGAAAAAAAATGCAATATATCCCTTTAGTTCAAAAACTTATATGCACGTTAACATTGGTATTCCCTAAAATATTAAATTCTATTTTATTTTCGAAATAAGAATCAGAAGTTTTCTTTAAGCTGTGAGTTATAAAATTTCCTAAAACAGTATTAGCTGCCATGTTAGGTGTTTTTATATTTTATTTTTTTTTTTTTTTTGAGTAATTAGCAACAAACATTTTCCAATTAATAAACTCTAAAATGATTTTTGAGTTTACCCTCTTAGCTGCACCACACAAGTACAAATTTTAACTTCCTTAAACTGTGAATTTGAATTTGTATTTACGTATGTGTGTCTGTATGTATGTATGTGTATGTATGGGCAAGTACTTAATTTAAATGTGCTTGAATCAGCACAATAACTCAACAGGCCTTTAACAAACAAAAAAGGTCAGTAGCTAAATGGCGTGGGGAAATTGAAATGAATGAAAAGATTCAAAAGACACTTTACACAAAATGTTCAAGTCATTTTTCATAATGACCACAACAGTATAAACAGCATAACAATAACAACAACAATAACTAAACAAAATCAAATACATACTAATATTCATATACTTAAAATTATAAATGAAGTAGACGTTGTAGAAGATGAACAAGAAAATGTGGTCATATTAAACGATATGAAACGATAATTTGTGGTAAATGGAAAATGACAAATCAAACACCGAAGGTGGTATTTTTGGCTTTTAAAAGAAAATAAAATAAAAGTTAAGGGAATTAAATTCACATACTTTGACAAATGAAAAATTGAGATACCGTTTTCTAATTGAAGGCCTATGAGGTTTTTAAAAATAAAATTTCCTGAAGTTTGAAATACTATTTGTATGTATTCAGTGCTTTAAGCAATTATTTCTTATATTGGAAATATGAAGACAAGAGAACGAATCAAAAATTTTTAGATTTTTGCTTTTGACCAGAGATGCCAAACGAAAAATCAAGTATCCGAAATCCTTGGATTTATAAATCACGATTTTTTTCAAGACTTAATTTTAATTTTATTTTAAAGTAAATAAAAAAATATCTAGTTCAATTTGCGTAATTGTTCGTATTCAAAATTATAACTATTTTCGATTTTAATAAATTTTCCCAATTTATGGGATCTTTCTATCTTTTTTACTTTGTGTACTTCCGTTAATTACATATAATCCAAAATAAATGTTTAACATTTTTAAGAGATAAAAAGCGCAATTTTGTAAAATCTACTAAAATACAGTTTTCAAATGTTCTACTTATTTCGTGTAATATTTCAAAAACACATTATGCAGTTTAACACATCAGTGTCAAAAATTAAAAATCAATAAAAAAAAATTTACACAATATCGGCAAAAAAAAGGCTGGTGATCTAAAGTAGGTATCCTGTAGTAGATTGCGGATGGTACTTACAAAATTGAACAATTTTCACTTCTTTTAGTATTAAATAAATTTCTATTGTATTAAATCAAAGTAATTTGATAAACACCAAATAGTCTATTATTTATTGGCCTTTAATTTCCAGCAGCCAATAGATTGTACATTAAAAAAATACAAAAATTTAGAAATTTCTTAAAAATTCTCGGATGAGTCCGAGACTTCCGTAGCACGAAAATTCCCGAAAAAGGAACTTTTAGAACTAACAATAAAATTTATTTTGAATAAAAAGATTAGAATAAAAAATTTTGGCCAGAAAGAAGATACAACTAGTGGAAGCTTATTAAATTCAATAAATGACGCAAAACATCTGAACAGACGTAAAACAGAAAAGAATAGAAAAAGGAAATCAATTATTGTTGTTACAAAATCAGCTGAGACAGCTAGTGTTCCTGTGCAGTTAACCAAAGTGAATTTTAGTTCAAATTGTAACGGAGAAAACCATCGAATAAATCGAACCTCGCTGAAGTCACAGGTTACAAAAAAAATATTTTAACCAGGGCCAACATGATAGAACTAGAAAAAAATAAAAAAGGCCATACTGGTACAAATAGTTGTAGGATAGATTCTGCATTCCTGAAGAAACCCATTTTAAAACACTAAAGTGACAGGAAACTTTAAAAAAGAAAACATACTTTTCATCGCCTGCTTTTAAAAGAACTTAATCTTAAACATCTTTGTAGTATTTAGTTAAGATGTGCAATATTTGTTTTTACAAATTTCCATAATTAAATTATATTTAAGTCTCAATAGAATATTTTACAAATTTTCATGAACATAAAACAAAAACTTTATATTATCATATGAATACGTACACACACACATAAGTGTGCACATATTAAGCCATATGTGTCTTAAAGAAGAATTTTTGGAAATTTATAGAACTTAGAAAAAATTAAATAAATATTCACACTCAATTATAAAATTCCAAAGGAATAAATGGCAAATTTGTTGAAAATAATTAAAAAGGAAATTCATTAAGATGCATAAAACAAAAACTTAAGCTCCTTCATTTAATAGTTTTAAGTTTACCAAGACAAACAACTTGCAAAAAAAAATTAAAACACAATGACAGGAAAAGAAAGGCATTTAGCAAAACACAAAAGGAAACTCAATTATTCTCCAAAATAAAGGATTCTTTTGAAATTTAACGATGCAAAATATTTTATATCAAATATTTGGTTGTGAAATTATGTTCTTCTTAAACTTTAAAAGAAATTTCATTAAATTTAAATCATTTGTTAAATTCTTTCAATTATGAGTCTAATTTAAGATTTGTGCAACAATACTAAAAGGGAAATTTGGAAACTAAATGCTCTATAAGATTTTCTTAAAGCTTTAAGTTTAAAAAGCATTAAAATTCTTTCTATTGATTCATTTTGTAAGGGCGGCAAGCAATAATTCACTTGTAATTGTCTAGATCTACAGATCAGCAAGAAGATGGGACATTAACAAATTTTGTAATATATTAATAAAGGCAAAAGTTCATGGTTACTTATAGAACACCAAGGAAATAAAGCTGTGGTTTTTGAAAAGTCATTACGCTCATAATCTCCTTAAAACTTCTTAAGTCCGTTGAAGGGGTCTACAAAAATATATTAAACTGGATGAAGTTTTTTGTTTTAAAATCTGTTAAAAGCTTACTATCTTAAGTTTCACAAAAACTTGTATGATCTTCGTCTAAACAAATTAATATTGATTTAATATAAAAATTCCTCGTACTGCTATTTACAAAAATTCATGGATAAATAAACAATGTTTACAATATATACAATTTAAAGTAGATAGATATGAAAAATACTACTGACGGGTCCAGCAATCTGGAGAATGATGCATTACATTTTATCGGTATCTATATATTTCAGCTTTCCTAGAGAGTGAACCTTTGAATTTTTAAATAAATTTTCTTTATAAATTTAGAAATTAAAATTTATGCGATCGTATGCCGAACTTAAGCCATGCATCTGTTATAAAAAAAAAGAATTGAATCCATCAAATCTAAATTCTTATTTGTTGTTAAATTTTTATATTTAAAACCGGTTAAAATATTGAAAATTTGCAAATTCTTAACTTTTGGAATTAAAAAGATACAAAAAGAAAAAAATTGGTTATAAGAACGGTTTTTTAATTACAATTCTTGAACAATGTAGCCAGATAAGGGGATTTCTCCCTAATTTGGGACTTTAACATGAGTTTGGGGCAGAATTTCGTGTGGAAGAATTTGTGGATTTCCTTTATTATCGCTTTTATTATTATAGCATTTGTCTGATTATTCGCATTTATTTTATGTATTGCATATTTTTCTACCTGTTCTACTGTCAAGTAGAGATCTGCATGAGTGCATTCAAAACGACTTTTGAATCATTCCTTTTTTTCAAACAAATGAAACAAATCAAGCATTAAAAAATGAGTTACGAATCAAATCAAAACATACTTTTTGGAACTTCTGTTGTAAAAACTTTATTTTTATAATAAAACATTTGTAAATAATTTTTTTTTAATTTTTATAAATTAAATTAAAAATGAACCTTAAGCCTAAAAAGTAAAACTATATTTCATTTATAATATCCATGGTTAAAAAAAAAAAATAAAAATAAAAATTAAAAATAAAAAAAAATAACTTAAATATATAAAAAAGTTCTTTCAAAACTTTCTTTCGAAACAAATGAAACAAATCAAGCATTAAAAAATGAGTTACGAATCAAATCAAAACATACTTTTTGGAACTTCTGTTGTAAAAACATTATTTTTATAATAAAACATTTGTAAATAATTTTTTTTTTTAATTTTTATAAATTAAATTTAAAATGAACCTTAAGCCTAAAAAGTAAAATTATATTATAAAAAAATTAAAATTATTAAAAATTATATTATAAAAATTAAAAATAAAAAAATAACTTAAATATACAAAAAAGTTCTTTCAAAACTTAATATTAAGTTTTTATTTATACTTGTTTTTATTAAATTTCGGCTTTTTAGTGGAGAACCTTAAAAACCAAAATTTAATAAAAACAACTAATTAATACATCAAGATATACAGTTTTTATTTATATTTACTTCTAAAACCGTATTTTGCTATTCAAAATGCATAAAAACAGGCATATATTTGTTTTAAAATTCAAATAGTTTTTATATTTCCCTCATTACAATGACTAATGTTTCACAACTGTGATTCGTGTGTTTTTGGCTGAAATAATTACAATGTTCACAATTAGCCGTTATTTGTTTTGTTTTGATTTGGTTTCAAAAAAAAAACAAATCAAGTAATGTTATGTTTCTCTCTCAAACAGGCAGTGTCTTGATTCATTTAACATGTTTAAATTTCTCATTCGATTCTCTTTGTTTGACATTTCCTTGCAGCAGTTTTCGCTGTAATGGTATATTTTTGCGATATAGGCAAAATTCAATTGTTTAAAATTATACGATTATGTTGAATTCAATAGTGTATTTATTTTTAGCGGAATCTTCCTATGTTAAGATAAAAAGATGGAGAATATTAAGAAAAACAAATTGTAGATGTGGAGATCATCATAAAATTGCAGGTCTTCTTCTTCTTCTTCTTCTCGAAAAATGAATAGGTTTTATATATTTATTTATTTTCAGTGGTAAATTTTCCACTCTTCGGTTAAGCGAAATTTATACTTTATTTCACAATTTGGTGTATTTTTAATTGCACGAATATCCGTTACCTTCTGATTTCCTTTACCTCGTCCAGGCCGAATGCTTTCACAAAATTGCAAGGTGTTGATTTTTTTAAAAAACCAAAATTCCAAATACATATGTATGTAATGGTTCAGGCTTTTCTGGATATGTAATTTTTTTCATCAGGAAGACAAATATTTCTATTTTTATTGCACGTTCAATGGTGGAGTGTACACTATCAGCTTCCATTTGTATGTGGACAATTTCCAAGATTTTTTGTTCAATCGTTATGTTATGTTGAACTGCTGAATTCAGCAAGAAAATGCTGAAAATGGTGTTTTTATTTTGGTAGAGCCGTCACTCTTAAAAAACTTTTTTTAGGCTTCTTCTTTTTACAAACGACCTTTTGTTTGATAAAGTGCATCCAAATGCTAAGAAGTTCTTCAGCAACTAATCCACCTTCACATTATTCTAAATAAAGCAACAAGCGCTTTAAGGTTGAAAAAAAAACCAAGTTGTGGACTTGCAGTTTCGTGCGGTAGTACATGCCGCTTACCTGCGATACGGCTTGAAGGTCAACAGCGAAAACATGTGTTTTTTCATGAAAGCCTTTATTTTTTGTTATACTCGTATTTCTGTCTTCTTTCTTTCTTTTGATGATTGTATTCTTCTTGTGATATATGTCCGACTGAAAATCGTTTACATACATATTTTGCACACGTCCTTTTGAGGGACGAAGGAGTTCGAAAATTTCTTCCAGCACACTTATCACTAACATAAATTTCATTCAGCTTCTTTTTCGAATTCTATTCCGCTAGTAAATTCCGTAAATATGTATTTTTCAACCTTCATCATCTGTGATCTCTACGTACCTTATGGTAACATTTTCTTTAAATTTTCATCTATTTCAACGCCGAAAATGAATAAATTCGCCACAGCTACCTGATTAATAATTTCGCCATAGCAGAAAAGGTCCATTAATTTCCGTCGTTGTTAAAAATGTCAAACGAATTTGTCACTGCTATCACCTGCTGCATAATTTCGTAATGGGCATTAGCTTTAAATCAAATTACATTTTGCGAGATTCAGGTCAGCTATCCCACAGTTACAGTACAAAGGTAAGCAACTTTTATAACTGCAAAATCAAAAAGCAATCATCTGTGGGCCGAAAAAGCTTATTTAGTCACCCTGTTATCTTGGGCAAGGCTTATATACAATGCTGTGGCCAAGACAAATTGATAACAGATGAATGCATTGGCTGATGCGGCCTACAGATGATTGTTTTCTCAAATGTTAAAAAAAACTTATTTTGGTATAACAACTGTTTGACAATATATTTAAATTTTCGCCGTTAGCACGAATGTCACACTACAATTAAAAACCAGTATATACTTTTTTTATATATGGAATTTGACAGTTACACTACTGGCGAAAACCAATGAATGCGCCATCGCTACCACCAAGGCGAATCAATACTAGGTGGTCGCAAAGGCGAATTCAATAATTTTCGTCAAAATCTGAAATGTCAAACTCTATATATAAAAAATATGTATAAATTTTTTTATATGGCGTCAAACACAAAATCAATGAATTCGCTATCGAGACTACCTAGTATTATTTCGCTACCACCTTTTATGTTCTTTAAAAAATTACATCTAAAGATATGTGGTATGTTAGATAAGATAAGATAGCAGCTGTGTTGCCACAGCCCACTTGGGTCCAGTTACTGGTCCCTTTGTAATATCTGCTTAAAAAAAAGAAACAGATAAAGAAAAAATAATAAGAATCCAGAAAACAGATTAGAAGGAGAAAGGAAACATGGAGTAGAGAAAGAGCAGAGGAAGAAACAGCCATTACTAAATTAGCGCGTAAGACGCAATCTATCTGTCGAAAATTCTCATGTACATACAAAATGTATGAAGCAAACTATAATTGCGCTGAGCAATCAGATCCAATTGTGACAGCGCGTAAGGTACTAAAGTTGGCTGCAAGCTACTGTTGTTTACATATTTATTCTTGTTTACTTCAGAATCGCAATTGGCATTGTAAAATAGTAATGACATTTTAACTTTTTTCGGCTTTATCTAGTTTTTTATCACTGTTTTGCACACCGTTTTATAGGGTTTTATTAAACATGACAAGTTAACATTATTGTTCATAACAGAACGCTGCGCTTTTGTTTAGGTATGTCATTTCAGCGTAGAAGTCATGCGTTAAATTGCGTTGCGTGTTAAGCGCTAATTTAGGATTGTCAGAAAGAGCCGTGGGCGTAAGCTTAGACAATTCGTGGGCGTAAATAATGTTGAAAAAACCCCGCACGTTGGCCAAAGAATGTGCGCAACCCATTGAACCACCAACCACACCGTTAAAAGGAACTGATCCTACCTGGTCCCAGTAGCGATGTGTCAGATAGGCCACTGTATTACCGATTCTCTTAACGTGTACACGGAAAACCCACTTTCAGTTAATGAAATTTTTTTTACATACATATGTACCTCATCCTCTATATCAGAAACAGGATTTTGCCAAAGCAACAAGAAATCTAATGTTTTAATTTTTTTTGGAAAAACTACTCAAAACGTTGTTGTCTCCAACGATACGAGGTACAGTTATGACATATTCGTGAATAGCACATAAAATTTTTTGGCATTAACAATTAAATTTCAGTTACTAAAATAAAGATATCTCATTTGTAAGCATGAAAAATCGAACTTTGATTTAATATTTGTATCAAATCATATCTGTGTCCACAAGCAATAACAGCTAAGTGCGTGTTAGGAACTAATTGAGTTATTGTTAATATTATACTTCTAACACTCGAATCTGTAAAGCAAGTGAAATTTCACCTTTTAAGCTTAAGAACTGAGTATTTTTTACCTTAAAATCTAAACAGCTAAAGTCGATATTCCCTGATTAAACGCAATATAGGCTCTGCGATGTAAGCACTGCCAGCAAAGTTCTTTCAAAACAATTCGAAATTATTGAATTGCTCTATATAGCTGCCGGTGGGGAATAAGCTACTCATCGTACACCCATATTTATATCTGTTGATAGAGCTGGGACCATGATGGGAGAAACAGGGGGAATACGGGCATTTACGTCTGTACAGATTTCAATATTTTCTGAATGGTTATATATTTATGTAATAGTTAGAATATTTTATAAATAGACGTAATGGGAGAGGGAAAATACGCGCAATTTTATTAAAGCTTTCATTATTTCAGTTGATGTTTATTAAGTTCTTAGATAAGAGGTATCAATTGCCAAAAGAAAACTAACCTGCTATTAATTTAAACCAATGGGGAAAACACATAATAATTTTATTCATAAAAAAAATGTTTAAGGATACTTAAATATTTTTTTAGAAATGATTTTTTTATTTTTTAAATTTTTTGTTTAAAACATTTTAATTTTTTTAATGTTAACAAAAAGAAGCATTTTATAAAAATATATTTAAATCGTATAATAAAACATCTTTTAAGACATTTGTTTGAATCTTTTTAAAAAAGATGTGTATATGTGGGTTTGTGTAAGTCTGTGCGTTTGAGTATGTTTACTTGTGTTAGAGCTTAAAACAAAAGGCGTTAGCAATAAATTATTGCCTGTGCTTGTCATGTTTTATAGAATGTCTACGAAAATCCTAATGTCATTGTTACCAGTCTTAATTTACATCCAATACATACAAACACGTATCGGAAGGCCTACAGAAAGTTGCAACACTAAAGTTCTAAATGATATCTGACATTTCTGGAAATGGCAGTGTGCTACAATTTCAACAGGATTCTCAAGATGCTTTATTAGCAACATCAACTTGAAAACTGCTGCACTGCAAGTAATACAA
Source organism: Cistogaster globosa (assembly GCA_937654795.1). Taxonomy (NCBI): domain Eukaryota; kingdom Metazoa; phylum Arthropoda; class Insecta; order Diptera; family Tachinidae; genus Cistogaster; species Cistogaster globosa. Next base: position 61,108,299 of record OW569405.1, on the reverse strand, counting down.
AACAAATAAAACAACAACTACTTTTACTGTTAAGACGAACATTTCCATCAACTTGCTTTACAATATTTTGAGAAATGGCTTAAGGAGGAGAATTTCAAGATGAAAACGTGCAATCGTCTATTCCTAAAGGATGTAGTTAAACATACAAGTGTTTATTAATTTGAATGTGTGCGTACGTGTAAGTTTCTATGTGCGCATAAGAACTTCAAATGTCTTGAAGACAATTCAAGCATAATGAACTGATACACGCGCATACAACTTCTTCAATAAACAGAACACAACAAAACTTTTGCAACTTTATCAATTGAAATATATACACACATACACACGTGCATACAGGCGTACATACATATATTTCTTTATATGTATTTATATGTTTAAAATTTTTACACAAACATAAAAACATAAACAGAAAATACTATATAACTATTTGTAAAAAAACGTATATTTCGGCAATAAATTCATTTCATACGTCAAGCTTTATTATAGTTTAAATATTTTATGGGTGAAATTTTCCACTAAGATTATATTGTCTACTTTTCTACATTTTTAATGCAAATTTTCATTTTAATTTCCGGTGATTGGCAATGGTTTCATTGTAAGTTTAATACCTGTAAGAAAGTTTTTATATTTAACAAGATTATATTGTTACAATTTTTAACAAATTATAACTTAATTTACAAACACAAACGTAAAGTTTTAGTTGAATTTCTTTTACAAAAACATGAATGACGTTGGCATTAGGAGAAAACTTGACACTTAGTATAGCCGTAGAACATAGTAATGGGTCACGACCAATTCTACATCCTACCAAATCCCTTAACTCACACCAATCTTATGTTTAGTTTTTGTTACGAATACGCTCGAGTTTTCTTTAAGCTGACTTTTTTCTATTATATTTTTAACACAGAAATTAAGAAGATTTGCTATTAAATATTAATTCAATTATTTAAAAGATTTAATTAAAAAAATGAAACGGATATCTAAACAAATAAATAATTGAATCAATTAAAAAGTTAATAAAAACTCATTCTGAAAAAATACTTTTTTCTGTAAATCTATTTAGACTTGTATTTTAACGTACCAAGCAATAATAATTTACTACTTTTTTCACATGCGTCTATAAGTTATAAGAGTTATTTCCACATAAAATGTAATAGACAGTGATAGTGATTTGTAAAATTTAACTGAAATTCTGCGGCAGAATCCATAAAATTGCTTACAATGTCCGTTGTAAGTTTTATATTATTTAGTGTCCTCTTAATAACTTGTTTGCAAAGTAAGGTTTATCTGTTTCTCGTCTTTACAACCTTACTGCAAATGAATGCTACGATTTTTGTCCACTTTATTACAATACTTTTCAAAAACATTTTTTTTTAAACAAAGAATATTAAAAATAGACTCCATAAACTAGCAAAAACAAAATCGTATTTTTTTATTTATTTTAAATATTAAACTTTTCTTTCCTCTGTAACGGTGATAATGCTGCAGCTCCAATTAAACAAACCTAAGCTTAGAAGTTAAAGGAAATATTATCTTTCTCCTATAGCTTACCTACGTTTATCTGTCTAATAAAAATCTATCTATATCTATTGGTAAGGTGAAAAACGACCCTTCTTAGCAAGAAATGAGTGAGGGAAACTTATACATACACATTTGTAATAATTTTATACCGAAACGGCGTTGCCGTTGTGCGGCTTTTCGTATCAAATTTAAATGATTTTTTTTTTTTGTTAATTAAATCTAATCTTTAACTTTTGCTTTTAAAAACTTGATTAGCAAAGTTAAAATGCAGCTTATAAAAAGTTTTGCAATTAAATATGTTCCAAAGATCAGGTAATTTTCATTAAACTTTTTGAAAAAAAGTCACTGGCAACGCTGTTTGCTACAGACATCACACCTATACAAATATTTATATCATTTTTTCCATTTTTCCATTACGAATGAGATAAAAACTTTGTTCTATTCAGTGATGGATATTTTCATCATAAGTGATTGCCATTTGAGGGATCAAATGATGGTCACTGTTCTTGTAGAATTAATTGGAAATTCTAGTAATTTTGAGTATTATTTAGAATATGAATGTGCGTAGTATATTTTTTCTACAAAAAACCAAAAACGATTAGGTTTTTTTTTGGTCAGTACAGTACAGTAGTATAGTATACGAGATCTATGCAAGTAATGAAATCGATAATCCTTTTTTTGACATATAATGCATTCTCTTGGTTCTTTTATTTCAGACAACTGTCGCAGAAGGGTATAACTACAATTTTATCCTGCCACCTGACATCGCCAATGAATATCGGATTGATAAAGATTTGGGAAGAGAAGATGAAATAAAGTCAACATACATAATTTAAAAATTAAAACCAAAAACAATATAAAAAAAGAGTGTATAAAAGATGTCAACAAATAATTTTATAAAGTTATACTTAAGAGAAAGGTGATTTCTATGATGATCGTGTAGCGAATGCTATTATAAGAACAGTACGATAAAAGTGATGCATGCCTTTGAATACCCACAGTAAAAGCAGATTCTAGATATGACGGAAAATAGTACCATAGACCAGGCAGCAAAAACGAACCACATCTGGTGTACAACAAAGTCTTTTAAGTGTAGTGTTGGTGTCTACCTTGCATATTCTCTTAAGTATCATACTAAAAATACATAGAAATTCCATTTGGGAAATTTATATTTTTTTAATGTCAGTACGGTTCCCATGTAGCCCCACCTCAAAATTATTAGAATATTTTTCACCGAAAGTTAAGTGTCCGTAATTATTATTAAAAAACATTTTTATCAAAAGGGTTAAAAAACTTTTTATACAAATATTCATACACATTCCTTTTTAAACTTGAATATAGAAAAGGTGCAAAATGTCTAAAAGTACTAAGGTCACTGCTGATAAGATTTTTATCATTAGAGCACCGCGTATTGTAGCTTAATTATGCGATTCGTAATTTATAAAAAAAAAATTGGGGAACGGGGTCAGATCGAAGCTTATTTTGAACAGTAAATGAGAATGTCAGAAAATGTAAACAAAAAAATCATAAGAATAATAGTTTCCTTTGAAAATAAAATTTTTGAAATAATATTAACATGAGGTTGGGTTTAAAAGTGCGTTAAAGCACATCCAATATTATTATCATTTATTATATTTAAAGAATAAAAAGGTGTTTGCAATTTGCAACAAAATCGCATGCACAACTGGAAAAATAATTTTGTCATTCCGTTTGTAATTTCTACAAAATCCATTTCCGACCCCATAAAGTATATATATGCTGACTTCTTATGCATAGCGAAGTTATTGAGCGATGTCCGTCTGCCGTCCGTGGGAGTGTTGAAATCAAGTTTGTTGAGGCACTAAATGAGCTAGAAAAATTTAAATAAGTCAATTTATAGATATACTGGCGAAAGAGGTGAAGTGAAGTATCTCTAATCAAAAAAATAAATATATTGTGCGAAAGAGAATTAAGAAATAAGAAAAAAAAACATCAAGTGAAAAAATTGGCGCTCGTCAATATTTTCCGAGTTACGGGCCTCTGAAATTTTCAAAATTTTTATAATATCAAAATGGATATCATTTAAAAGCTTTTGAAGAAATCTTTAATCAGTTAGTTAGTTAGGAGTGGCAGCCTCTCACTACGAGGCTCACTTGAGCACAACTGTATGGCACGTTGTGATACCACAAGGAAGGCGTCGCGACACCCCCTACTCAATTAAGAACCATGAAGCTTCCCGAATGAATTTCGCTATGTACCCTATAGAGTAGGATGATAACTCCGTTAGAGTCTTGTAGAAAGGAGAGCCCAGAACTCTAAATCTTCTTCGAGCTAGGGATGGACAATGGCATAGGAGGTGCAGAACGGTCTCTTCCTCATCCTCCGAGCAACAGCTGCTTTTGAAATCATTATAGGGCAAACCCAGTTTTTCAGCATGCGTGCCTATTAGATAGTGACCAGTTAGAACCGAGACCGTAATACTTGTGGATTTCCTGTCCAGTCCGAGCAGTTGCCTGGTTCGCCTCAGGTCCAGTGTAGTCTACAGTTGTCTGGAGGATACAGAAGGAATTTCCCTCCACCCACAATTTTCTAGCCAAATTGAGGTAGTGGTTCTTTATGCCTAGTTTTACCGTTACCAAAGGAAAACCAACGTCGAGTAATGAGGAGATGCTAGGAAGCAATGTGCCCCGTTTTGCGAAATCATCGGCCTCATAGTTTCCCAGGATATCACTGTGACCGGGGACCCAAATCAGGTAAATCTGTGATCGCTCCGATAGTGTGTTTAGTGAGGAGCGACATCTCAGGACCAGCTTAGATGTACAAAATGCACCAGCAAGCGCCCTGATTGTCCGAAAAGATCCGAATAGCAAGGCGGAAGTGTTCGCCCCAAGCACTATTTCAGATGTTTTCAGAATAGCCATTACTTCGGTTTGGAAGACGCTGCAGTAGTCGGGAAGTCTAAAGCAGAGTCTCAGACGAAGGTTATTTTATTAGTTATTTTACTTCGCCGACGAATATGCTATGAAGAAGTACCGACGAAGGAGGCTACATGTTTAAATGTTAATTCTGAATATTGATTTATACCATTAAACAGAAAAAAATAAAATTCTTATTTTTTGGTTGCCGCAGGGGTTGAACCATAGCCAACCAGGTTTGTAGTCAACGTGCTTACCACCTTGACTACAGCAGCTTCACAACCACTTTGTTACAGACCCATTCCTCTCTACTGGGAATCTGGACCTGAAACCTGTTGTACAGAGCAGGTGTAGAAGAGATATAGTCCACCATTGATGGTATGGACACATCCCGGATGATAATTTCGGAGTGACACATATCCGGCCTAAGCCAGCGTGGAGGGCAATAAGTCTGGCTGCACAGCACTTGTTGCAACACCAGGAGTTTGGTAGGTAACCAGTGGAAAAGGGATACAAAGCCTTTGTCGAGGTAGTTCGGAGAGCCCCAGAAATCAAATGGCGGCTGTTCTCCTGACTTTAGCAAGAGGCTTTTGGTTTAACTATTTCTCGAAAGCGGGCTATCAAAAAACAACACCATAGCGTATGTTTAGCTCGGTGACTGTCTTATAGAGCCAGGAAGTGATTTGAGGCTGAAGTCCCCATCTAGGTCCTAAAGCTCATTGGCAGAAACAGAGCGCGCAGTTCGCCTTCCGAGCTCTGTTGGCAATGTTCGCCTTCCATTGAAGTTTGGAGTCCAATATCACCCCAAGGTATTTCACACTTTTATTTACACTGAACACAGTGTTGTTCAGCTTAGGTGCAGTAAAAATTGGAACTTTGTATTTCCGTGTGAAGAGCATAACCTCTGTTTTGCTAGGATTTACATCCAGGTCAAATTCACGGCACCATTGTGACAGAACCTTGAGTGAATAGTTCACCCATTCTGTAAGTGTAGTTAGGTATTTTCCCGAGACCGCATCATCATTAGCATAAGCTATCACCCTATTACCCATTTGGTCTAGTCGCCGTAGCAGCTTATTGACCGCCAGATTCCAGACGAGGGGAGACAACACCTTGTGGAGTGCCTCTTTTCACTACCCTTTCGACGTGATTATTTTTCAGGGTGGACGTAATGATATGTGTCCTTAGCAGTAGCTCAATGAATCGCACTAGATTTCCATCAAGATTGAGATCAAGAGAGCCTCTATAACTGCATTGGGACAGACGTTATTGAAAGCTCTTTCTATGTCAAGAAACACTGCAAGCGTAAATTCCTTATTTGAAAAGGACTCTTCAACATCGGGTATTAACACGTGCAGCGTCGTTTCCACAGATTTTCCTTTCATATAAGCGTGCTGCGAGCTGGAGATAAGCGCGGTATAAATGGAGTTTCTGATCTGAAGATCGAGAATCCTTTCCAGTGTTTGAAGTAAGAAAGACGACAGGCTTATTGGCCTAAAGTCCTTAGGTTCAATATGAGAAATCTTTTGCGCTTTTGGGATGAAAACAACTCGAGCCACACGCCAACTTTTCGGCATGTAGGTATATTCCATGCAAGCAGTTTTTTTAAGTCCATGCCATGTTGTAAGTCCGCTGGAATGATATTGTCAATTCCAGGCATCAAACGACATGAATTTATAGTCGTTGTCACTTCGTCAATATCTGCAAATGAGTATCGAGCAACGTTTCCAAGGTACCGATTACAGAGTCCGTCTATTGATCTTTAAGGAAATACTAAAATTTTTAAAATTCTTAACCCATTTAGAGCCGATGGCATTTTTATGTAAAATTATATATAGTACTTAATTTTTTTCTTGTTTTTTAATTCTCTATCACCGCAATACTTGTTGTTTTGATTTGAGCTACTTTGCATAGATGGTGAAGAGTATCTAAGATTCGGCATATCCGAATATAGCACTCTTACTTGTTTTTTATGTTACATATTTTATATATATAGAAATATTTTCTTTGAGATTTTGGTGCCACGAAGTAAAGTTTTTTGTCCGGCTTTTATTAACTGACTTTAAAAAGAAAGACGGAGGTGAATAACTCTTCTGAATGTTGCTTTTTTTAATATTTGTGCCTGTATTACTCAGTCATTTCTGAACCTATTTTGAAATATTTTCCTTATTGAAAAGGCCACTTTTAAAAACAGCTTATAATTCTTAAAATTAAAGGGTGTCACCATAAAATATGTTGGTTTTATGAGCCGTAACTGGCTGTGGCTCCCAGTACCAAAAACTGATACCAAAATAAGTAAAGAAATTCAAAGGCGTCTCCACAGGTGACGTAAATTGACCTATATTGGCCTTAATTTTCGAATCGTTATAGGCAAGCAACTATGATCGTTATATTAACAAGTATAAATATTCAAAAAAAAGTTGATGTAATTTTATGTATATGGCTAACATGAAAAGTCGCAATAGACAGACGGTTGAAATTTACATAGAACGTTTACTATAGGAAGCATAAAATTCGAATTTGAAAATTAAAGACAGCTCTTACAGTTAACTTATGTAACTTGATGTATGCGGCCAAACTTTTGAACCGTTATAGGCAGACAGCTGAATTTTACAAGAAACCTACGTCTGCTAAAACAGCAAGCATATAATTTGGGTTAGAAATAAAAGCGTGTTTCCATAATTATTGTAACTAAAACTTTTTGACTTGTCGACTACTTTTTCCGGTATAATGCGAACAAAATATTATTAAAAGTATAAAGTGAAAGGTGTTACAAATATAGGCCGTTGCAATCCACAAAGAGCTGAATTTGCTAACTATAAGAATTAACTTTAAGAATTAAAGTTGGCTTTATAAGTTAAAGAGTGTTCCAATTGTTAATGAAATTTGATGTATGGGGTTTAACTTGTAAACTGTTGTAGATAGATAGCTGAAATGTGTTTTGAAGTTTTTTTTTTGCAAGAATTATTATCTTTAATTTTTAATTTTATAAAGTAAAAAAACTTATTTTCAAGTTATGTGTTGAATTGGAAAGAAAACCTAGAGTAGGCAATGAAGTATTTTCTGAATCACTATATCTGTAATCAGCATTATTTACATCTATATATTTGTAGTGGTATTGGGCGTTGTAAATACTATTTATTTAACAAACCAATTTATTTAAGTAAAATATAAGAAAGATATCGTTATCAAGCGTTATTAAGCTAATTAGACGAAATTCACATACCACCTAAAGCATCCCTTCTATGCTCTCCTTCGACATAATTTTGTTGCTTTGTTTCCTTTAAATTATTATGTCTGGACGGTCAAAATGGTGTTAAAGACTATTAGCAAAATTTGAAAATGTTTTTAATGCATATTCCACAGAAAAACTTTTGACGGCAGCAACATTGGGTTCAACAAAGTGTGTTAGGCCGAACTAGAACATTGGTTTTATGATTTCTTAAACTAGTGTTTGAAGTCAGATTTGTTTACTTTAAGAAACAAACAATGTTTTTTTTCTAGATTTTACGGTATAAATTTTAGATAATTTGGTTTTTGAACCAGAGTTAAAAATGTATTTGATACAACATTTTAGTAAAAAGTTTTTAATAAAATCGTGTGATACATAGCATCATTAGATTAAGCATTTCCCACCGAAACATTTTTATTAATTTTTTAATACGAAAAAATCATTGGTATCCATGCGTGAGAATGCGTTTACACTTTATGCCCGACCAAATCAGGTAGTTTTTGCCTTTGTAAGATTTTGATAAAAAAAATTACATTTCCGTTTTTTGATAATTTTTAGTTTTTAAATAATATTTGAGAGGCAATCCCCCATGATTTCCTCATTAGACATTAATAATATTCAAGTAAAATTTTCCTATCTCCCAATTACTCAGCACATTGGCGGAAAATTTTATTGCTTTTTTTACTTTAAATTGTTTATTAATTTATTTTTCATGACTTTTGCCTAAATTTATGACACTAACATTAGTAACTGTGGTCTAATCGCAAGTCTTAAATTTCAACAATTTGTTAAGCAACACTTGTTTCTTATTTCGATTTTAATGAAAAATATGTAAATAAATATTTCGCTCGCTGCAAGTGCGAGCAGAAACGATAAATAATAACAAAATAAAAGCGCGTGCATTTTATAGTCTAAAATTTTAATACTTTAAACTCATATTTCATAAATGCTAAATGAGGAGGTCTGCCTGCCTTTATTACAAACAGACGAATGCAACTTTAAACTTGTTTTATGCCACTTATTTCGTTTTTGTTTTCTGTTTATTATTTTAATGAGAAGAAATGCAATTGTGACAATTGCACCCAAGTGGAAATGCATGTTTTACACGTTTAAATACAAACATCTACACAAATGTTTATAACTACACATACATTCGTGTATTTATACAGCCAAATATACATGTGTCCAACAACCATGGTCATTTAATAATAACACGCAAACTAGGACAACATTTAACCCGAAGAAAAAATACTAAGAACATAAGTACAACAACAACAGCAACAATTAAATACCAAAACAGAAACAAAAACTAAAAATGCTGCAGACAACATTGCAACAATATTAAAATTAAAAACACCAACAACAAAAAATTAAATATGGGCAACTTATTATAGGGGTAACATACAGAATAATTTCGCTATAAAGCGTCCGAATGTCCGTCTGCCCATTCATTTATCCATCTGCCTATCTGTCGTTTTCTTGTTGCAAACGAAGAGTGCATTTTATGTAAGTTTATGCAGCACATTTCGGTCAGTTTATTATTTTACATTTTTCTTTTTGCTAAAAAAAACCTACTCGAAATTTTTTGCTAATAGAAAGAACTGGCTGCAGGATCCCTTAATGTTTTAAGATAATCATATCGTAAAACGTTGTAGATATTTGCCATTTACATCAACAAATTTTGTCAATCAAAGACATTACAAATTTGTTATTTTCTTATTAAATTTATTGTAGATTTCTCACTTGGTTTATGCGGATAACAAAAAATCTTGCAATCATTTATTTAATCTTTTTTGTTTAATCTTTTTAGTCTTTTTTGTTTCGCTTGTATTCTGGGAACCACAGAACCACTTGCGACTATTTTTAGTTTAGAAGTTTGAAGTTGATGTTTCGATATTGATAACCTTTAACAACTGTACAGAAATGGTACGACAACAACAAACAATATTACCCTCTGTATTTCTCATATTTTCCCATAAGTCGAAGTTACAACAAAACGCTTCTTTCTGTCACAAGAGATAAAAATCACAGTTTTGACAAAAAAAAAAATAAATTAAAATTCTGCCAAAACCGATTATTTTAAAGAAAATTTATAACATTCCTTACCAATAGTGAGTAACTTCCTTAAATTCAGTCCCAGCTCCTAAATAAACGAATGGTGAATGATTTTTATTTTTACTCAGTTTTCTGTATTGACGGTAGTTTCTTACATTTAGGTTTCCGAGCCCTTTTTAAGAACCACTTCAGTCTAATTCCTTATAACTGATTTATTCCTTTGGAACTCCTCTCATCCATACGCATATCGCTTTAAGTTGATTCGAGTATAATCTTTATAAGATCCAAGACAAACCTTTTGAATAAAACCTTTTGCTTAGAGAAATTCTAACATTAAAACAGAAACTTCAAAATCATAACGTAATTTTTCAGGAAAAGAAAATTAATCGTTTAATAGATGCTCGAAAATGTCGCCTCTATGGCAACATCCTTTAAATTTTTATAATTTTCGTACTTTGTGCAGAGGATATAGAGACTTGAAATCTATATATAGTATGCAGTACCATGGTCACCTTAAGGACAGGAATAAAAATATATGCAAAAAAATAAATAAATAATAAATAAAAAACCTCCTTGTGGAGACGTAATTTTCACAATTATTCGTACCTCTCTGAAATATTTAAAGGCAGACAATTAAAAATTTGAGAGAGTATGAATGCATGATATTAAAAACTGACATAAGACAGACAGTTAAAAGTTACACAGGGTATTCAGAGTTACGTCCACTATAACAGTATTCAATACACAAAGTATAAAAATGTGAACCTGTCGTTTTCGCTAAAATTTCTGGCCGCTCTTACAACCTCCTATCTCTGGAACCGTAATAGGTAGACTATTAAAATTTAAAAAAAAAAAGTTCTAAAAAGATGTTCTAAAAACAAAGGGTGTTCTGAAAATTACGTAATACTCATTAAAATATTATTTTATTATTTTTGAAATGTTCATAGCAGGCACATTAAATCAGCACAGTTTTACCAAATTATATAAAGGATGGCTCATTTATGGTGCGAAAGCTTTCATGGGTGAGTCCAGCTCACACTTGGCAAGTTTATAGTGTACAACGTACTATCTTTTGGACCATAAAATGTGGACAATTTTAAATTTCAACAAAAAATAACAACAAAGGCTAAAGCACCCTTTGTGTGTTCGCCACTTCGCAATTTTCCGAGTTCTCTTTTTTTACTTTAAAATAATTTAGATGAATTGAAATTTCAGCAAATATATAAATTAGTAATATTAAATTTATTTTTTAAATATTTTCGCTTTAAGGTTTTGGGAGCAATAACATCAGAATCACATTAAAACCACCAACAACAGCAACAACAACAAAAAAACAAAAAAGCAAATAACGAAAAAAAATAATAATAATTAAAACATGCTAAACAGCATTTTCGAGTGACTGACTGGCTGTTTGGCAGTCCTGTTGGTCAATACTGCACTCACAATTATATCTGTTTTCCTAACAACTATTTCCAATTATATTCCGCTTGCCAGAGTGAGAGTATTTAATTATGTAGATCACGTTGGTAGGTGCCCGGCAACATTTTTTTTACTTCAGGGTTTTTTCGTTTTTTTTTTCCTTTTACTGTTTTCTTTTATGCTGATGTGTTGTTCCCTTTTAATCCTGCAGTTGTTTATTTCATTAATTTTTCTATCTGTTGCAGTGTGTGGCTCTTAATAAGAGTATGTAGCCCTTGAGTGCAACCAAATGAGTTTTCGTGGAAACCACACTTGGAAAGCAGTTTTATATTAAACATGTGTTGGTGTTTTTTTGTTTTTAGTTTTCAGCTCCTTTTTTCACTTGAAGCTTGAACGTTCGTCCAATGATTCTTGGTTTTCTTGCTTTTTTACGTTCCATTTTTATCAGATTCTTTAAAACAAAGTGACCAAACATTAACATTTTTATGGCAAGAATTTAATTTTTAAAGTTGTATTAACAAATTGCAAGTTATTTTTGTATATTAATTACCAAAAGTTGTTGCTCTTGTTGCTGTCTTGCTGTTTAAGAAGTTGGCCCTTTTTTGTTTAATTTATTAATTACCCGATTGTTGTTTCATAACTTATCTCAAACTGCGTTGATAAAATGTTTGTTATTTCTTTTCTTTTTTTGTGCTGTTGTTTGTTGTGAAGAGTGAGGAAATAAATTATTGATTTTAGTGCGAATTTGTTGAAACTAATAATATTGGGATTAAAAGTAAAATTGCTGCAGGTGGCACATACAAATTAAATTCTTTAATGCAAAATTAATATTATTTGTTTTAATTTTACAAATAAGAATTAATAAATATTTTCATATCATGAATTAAGAATTAAATATATTATAAACAAAAATTAAATATATTATAAACTGAGAAATATTTCAAAAAATATTTTAATTTTCAGCTAATCAAAGCTCTATATTTCAAAGAACAACTTTAAAATGACTGGTTTATTAAGGCAGATACCTACGAGTGTGCTTCAAAACATCCATATCTAAATATATTATTGTAAAATCTGGTGTTCCTCAAGGTAGCCATTTCGGTCCAATTTTATTTACACTTTTCATTAGTGATTTACCTACTGCTATCAAATTTTCAAATGTTCTAATATACGCTGATGACGTAAAATTTTTTCATAATTACAACAACTTTGACAACCACAATTCTCTCCAACAGGATCTAGACAGCTTTTTTGTTTGGTGCACGATGAACTTGATGGAGATAAATTTAAAGAAGTGCAAACATATGCACTTTTCCAGAAGAGTTGATACACACAATCCGTTCTTTTTTGATGGTTATCAGTTGGAAATTGTTGATTCGATCCTTGATTTGGGTATTTTATTAGATGCTAAATTAAACTTTAGTCAACATATTGCTATGATATCAAATAAGGCCCGTGGGGTACTTGCTTTCATCAAACGTTGGGCCAAGGAATTCACTGATATTCATATCACCAAGCAGCTTTATACATCTTTAGTAAGGCCAATTTTAGAATATGGATCCGTTGTTTGGGACCCACAGTATATCGTGCATAGTAATAAAATTGAGTCTGTTCAAAAACAATTTCTGTTATTTTGCTTACGAAATATGTACCGAAATAATTTTTCCAATTAACCGTCATATAAAACCAGACTTGCTGAAATTAGGCTACCGTCTCTACAAAGCCGAAGAACTATGCTTAATGTTACTTTTTTGTTTAATTTGATTACTGGAGATGTTTGTTCGGAGTTCCTTATGGGAAATTATACTTCAACATTCCTGTACGTCCACCCAGAAATTTTAAACCAATTTACATTCAATTTGATCGCCATAATTATGCCAATGATGAGCCCCTTAGAAGAATTTGTTGCGATTTTAACAATCTTTATAGTTTTATTGATTTTTCTCTAAATGTAAACACTATTAAACGCAACATAATATTGTTTTTAAATACTTAATTTAAATGGAATTTTTGGTAATGTTTTAAATTGTAAAAAACTATATGTATGTATACCAGTCTGTAAGGATTTTTTCCATAGACTAAGATAATAAAAAAAAAAGGCGTATTCCTCCTAAGAATTTACTGCTTCCTTAAGTAAATTAGTAACTACTAAATATTTTGAAATTTTTTTATACTAGAGTAACGTTTTCTGCTATATTAGTTTTAGCTAATTTTTACTACAAATTTAATTCTGATTCACAAATCATAAAAAATTATTGTTCAGGCAATGTTGGGTATACGTATCAAGGCGCTTAACAGTGAGCTTAAAAAACAGTAAAATAAACAAGGCATAGTACTTTATGAGTGAGCTAAAAAATTATATAAGAAATAAATGAACAAAAGTTAAACGATATAAAATTGAGTTCGAACGTTTTGCTTTGCTTTACTTCTTTCACCACAACTAGATGCGTGAGTAGTCATACAGACACTCGGTGTGGTGGGGTCAGAAGCTCTTAAAGCATCTGTTTATCCTGCGTTGACTTTAACCGGGTGAGAACTACGAACTTCTTGTAGAGTTACATTGATGCCAGTTGCCGTATTCCTTAGCTTGGTAAGAGCTTGAGTAAGGGTCGGCGTTAGATAGGGGACATTGGGATAATTATCGAATCTAATCAAATCAAAAGGCTTTACCCATACTTTTTTTTCTCAAAAGTCCTTCCTTTCGTGACGTTTCTGTTTCTATAATATATGGAAGCATCAGACTGTCAGGTATTTTTGGTGTAAGAAAATGAAATACAAAGACACTCTACAATTTAAAACCGGAAAATTACATTCGTTAAGTAACATTATCGCTATATTTCAGATCCAGATTTGATACAGGATGTATTCACCCAATATGCTGATAAATGGGAATATAATCTGCCGAGAGCGTGAAATATTTTTCAAAAAAGTGAATTAACACTGTGCGGTTAGTTGCGGTTTTAAGAATGGTTTCATTCGAAGCCAGCAGTTAGTCGGGCATATGAAGAATTTAGTCATTACCAGCCAGTGATAGGATAATCATCTTGATAGAGGAACTCGTTATTACATTTTTATCCACAACATTACACTACAAGCCAACCTGGTGCTACATTTATATTAAGAACACTTTGTGTGGTACATAGGTAATAAAATCGTGACATTTAGGAAAAATCGATCATAGTATTTTCGTCTAAACCTGCCATGAACTGTCGTTCGCAATTTTTTTTAGCAACAATTGAGTTTAAATCACAATCTTTTTTTCTTTAATATTTCAGTATAGAAGATTTCAAAATAGATTACTTGCAATAATTTAAATAAATTCTATAAAAGCTGGTGTTGTGTGGGGGCAGTGCTAGGTTCTCCACTTCTCGAATTGACGCTGAGTGGCAAAAATGATTTTAATTTGCGGATTCTTATGAAGTCTTTTTTGTGTTGCTAAACTTATTATTATATTTTAAGTTAAATAAAGCTTCTGATTTCCGAAAAGAGATTTAGTGATTGAAAAATTAAAAAAAAAAAAACAAAAAACGAATATCGGGAATTCCACTGTTAAATTTTGATGGGAACGTCCTCTAATTCACTAAAGCTTAAATCATAAAAAATAATAAAAAAAAGCAAATAATTAAGTCATAATTTGTAAATTGGTTAAGATATATTAAAAACTAATAAAAAGAAAATCTTGATGACAAGAAATGTAAAATGTAAATTTGAAATTGAAATTGAAAAGTCTGCTGCTACCAGGGTTCAACCACCAAAAAATAAAAAATGTTTTCTTTTCTGTTTAATGGTATAAATACATATTCGGAATTAACATTTAACATGCAGCCTCCTTCGTCGGTACTTCTTCATAGCATATTTCCCGGCGAAGTAAAATAACCAATAAAACGGCTATATCTATCTTTCTTCTGTCACCACCTGTCTTATCTCTCATCTATCCCTTTCCTAAAGAATGTAGCACGGTTACGAAAATAACTAAATAGGCATTATTGTATGAAGCCCTACTTCTCTTAAAAAAAAGTCAATTTAATATTGATCCTTCTTTAAAAATTAAAAAAATATTCCACTACTAATTAATGATCAATAACTGCAATAAAAATACTTTTTTACATAACTTTATTTGAATTCCTTTACGTGTTGTCTTTTTACGCTTCGCATATTTCATTGGCTTTTAAAACTATTTATTTTCCTTTTTTATCCACTTAAAAAAACAATATGAGAAAAAATATTAAAGTAAAATCTTAAAAATGTGACAAGTGTTTAGAGACTTTTGAGTGTGCCTTCTTGTAAGTGTTTTTAGATTTATTTGAAGATCATCAAAATGATTAATTTGTTATTTCTGTCTTTTATGGTTGAACATTTTGCTTCCCGAAAAGAAAATTAAGAAAAAAAATTAACAATTGAATTGATTTATGGCAACGAGACGCTAAGTGGACATAAGATTATGTAGTTAATGCTTAAGAGGATATTGTGTGATCGCAAATGCACTCAACACATATTACATTCATTCTTGTTTAAACCCATTCAAACTCACAATATGGCCACGAAAATACTCATTCAGCCAACGGAAAAAAAATTCTTTGTTTGTGCTTTTTATTACGAAGGTATTAATGTTGTTGCTTATGATCGTACAAAAGGTGGTTTGTGTGATCTGTAATTTAACATTTATAAAAAAAATATTTTTACTGCTTACCTTTCACAGCAGTATTGCAGAATAATGCACAACTGTGATGTATTGAGTGCTGCATGCAGCATGTGACCTTTTTCAGTCGCTGTTCATAAGAAAGTCTTATGAAAATATACGTAAGATTAAATGAAGAAACCGTTAAATAAAACACATTGCAAAGTAGTCATAATTTATATGTGAATTTTTACATTAGATTTAATATTAAGTTAGTTTTATTCTTTCAACATTGACTTCGAAAATGTATAGAAAGAAGTAGTATCGTTTGCTTGTTTATTAGAGCTATGTTTTGTTCTAAATTCGAAATAATGGTTCGGGTCCAGCTTACTTATCAAAAGTTTTGATATGTTTATAAAAGTTCATAGTTTAATTTAATCTTATCATTAAGTGATATCTTCCTGTTGTTAGGTAGAACGGTTAACAATTAAGACCTTTAATATGGAGTCTAGTATAAATCTCGAAATTTAAATCTTCTTCTCCTTAAGGCTCTAAGACTTATAGTTTACGAGATAATTGAGTTTTAAAGTTTTCAATAAAAAAATCTGTTCTTGGAGTCAAAAAAAAAATGTTTTTTATTTACAAAAACCCCGACTGTAAAGTTTCCGTGAAGTATTGTAAATATTTTTTCAGACATGCAATTTGTCTTTTCTCTTGAACTTCCCTAAACAAATTTCATGCTAATTTTTGTCTTTTTTTAGTTTTAGCAAATCTGGGCATTTACAGACAAAAGAAGAAATTTCGCCATACCCAACAGTTTACTCTGTTGGGGAATCATATTAAGATTTTTATCAAAATCAATAGTGAAAAAAAATTTTCTTGATTTTTACCAGTTTTAAATTACTTGTCACTTTTTTGAATTTTCGAATTTTTTAAATAGCTTTTTCACAAAATATTTTTATTATATAACAATAAACAAATAACAATAAACTAAAGTTTGTAAAAACAAAAAAAAATTTTAAAATATAGCAATAAAAACTGTATATCTTAATACGCCTATATTACACTTTTCTGAAGTGGAAACGAGTGAAAAATATGATTATTTCTCTGAAAATTCCTATTTTGGGATTTTTTATTTATTATTTGCGAATTTTGGGACTCGCCTTTTGTTAAATCTTTAATCTTTAATCTTTATTATTTATTAAATTTTCATAACCCAACCAACTATTTAATAAGTATTCTTAAATAAGGCTCAGAAAAGAAACCGACTACGACATTCGATTTGAATCTTTGCACATTGAAAGTGGAAGGAAAGACCTGTACAGAGAGCTTATACCACATACGAACTGTTCGGCTAAAAAACGAATTTTCTCTGTAATGCTTCGTGCGGTTCACTGTCCGTATGAAATTACAATTTTCAGGAACGAGTTCCCTGATTTCATAAGAGCTCATTCCGTTGTAGTAACGATAAAATAATGAAACAAACCCCACATTGCGTCGATGCTCCAGTGAGTCTCTCCTGTACGCGGTCGAGTAACTCCAAAATAGACTTTGAAGCACCGGCCCATACATGAGAGTTGTATTTCATCTTCGGTCTGATAAAGGTGACATAGATAGTAAGGAGATCAGATGGAGTGAAGTATTTTTTACACCGTTTCAGAAAACCTAGGCACTTGAATGCTTCTTTTGCAAGAACATCGAGAGCTTCCGATTCCTTAATACATATATCACCCATAATTACAGATGAGGTAGCACGTTCAGCAGTACGCCTGTGCGAAGGCACACAGCACTGGGTTTTATGAGCGTTAAACTGAACAGTGTTCGTCAGGCCTCATTCGGAAATTACCAAAAGGTCTCGATTAAGGGTGTCGTCCATGTGCTTTCTCATAGTTATTATTTAAGGTAAAGAAATATAAAAATAGTTGTTTTTTTCTAAATTACAAAAATTTATTCTGCCATGTTAATAGGACAACGGGAGTAAGAGGTAGCAACTATTTTTTAACTAAAATCAAAATATCTTTTATAATTTGAAAGCATTTATTTTATTATCTCAATACAAGAAGCATTATTTTCTATTGTGAGGAATAAAACAGTCCTTGTAGAAAGTCATATCACATTTCGCGCAAAACGAAATTGGTTTTTGATGCAGGGTTTTGTTCACGACACCGGAAGATGTTTTCATTTAGGAGACGGCAACACTTCGTCTGTATTCTAATAAGCTCATATTTTACTATTGTTAGCTATTTTATCATTAAGCCATGCGTCATATTTAATACGGAATAATTGCCCACCAACCAGTAATATTGACCCAGTGCGCCCAAGCGTTATATTGTATCACCAACAAGGGTAGTATTACAAATCTTCTTATCGAATCTCTTATCATAAAATTTATATTCTTTTCCTAGACTTTTAAGATCTTTAGGAGGACATAAAGATAGTCTTTTTCCTTTTAAAGTGCAAATTGCCCTTCATAATATCTATTCGAAATGAACTAGTAATTCTCTACTAATCATTATGTGATCCAAATATCTGGTGGCTTGTGGATTCTTTTATGCTACCCTTAATTCTAATGTCAAACCTCCAAGATCCTTTCTAGCTTTCGATTTTAGCGTATTTAAATCAAAATAATGGCAGTATTCAATAACGCCATAATAGTCATAATACTTGACAATTATTTCGTCAATTGCTAATTATTTTTCAAATATCTAGAATTTGTAATGTATTCATCGATTATATTCAACAAAGTTTCTACATTAAGACCTAATCGGTATAAATACTTTGATAACATTAAGTACCAGTAGTATATAACTATGGAAATAGTTTCGGTGAATACTTTTTTATTTAAATAATAAAATAAAATTATAAATTTATAAAATTTAGATCTCCTTCTTACCTCGTCAAAAGACTTAACTTTAGCCAGTCAAGAAGAACGCATGCCTTAAATTCGCCGAGATACTCTTCTCTGGTCATGAATAAATCGTTCGTGGTTCGAGCAACAAGATTATGAAATCAAGTTGTCCCTCATGAGGAAAGAAAGCTTTCGAGATCGATATTAAGTTTTAAACATATCCTAATATCCTGGGTATTAAGAAAAAAATTACAATTCTGCTGATTTGCTGCCACTTTTTTTTACTTTTAAAGTTAATAATTTTCAGTATTTGTGCATGGGGGTGGGCAGGATCATTTCATATTGGTATATAAGTAATATGAATTTAGTTTTGAGCAAATAAATAAATGAATAATTAATAAGTGAATTATACGCAATAACGATATTTAATGCCGAACGTATATTCCTGATTAATCAGGCCCTATGGGTTTGTGATCTATTATAAATAAATAAATAAATAAAAAATAAAATACAAGTTCCTTAGCGTTTAAAATATAAACGTTATGATTTGTAAATAAGTATGTGATGCCAAACAAGCTTGGTAAAATTGCGGCAAGTGCGTATTTTTTAATTTCCAAGTTGTTATAATATGACAAAGCAAACATGTGCAAATTGCTTGGCGCTATAAATAACTTTTTTGAAAAAAATAAAGACTGCTATATTCGGATATGCCAAATCTTATATACCCTTCTTCTAGTTTAGTGAAGTAACTCTAATCAAAAAATAAATAAGATATAGAGGTGACAGAGATTTAAAAAAAAAATCCCTATAAATGCTATCGGCTCTTAATGGGTTAAGCATTTTAAAAAATTTTACTGTTTCCATTAAGATCTCTTCAAAAGCTTTAAAATGATACCCATATTAATATTTTAAAAATTTTAAAAATTTCAGGGGCCAGTAACTAGAAAATATATGCGATCGCCAATTTTTTTTCTTGTTGTTTTTTATTTTATTTTTGAATTCTCTATCGCTTTATATATTTGGTTTTGATTGGAGTTACTTAATAACTTCCACTGATATAGAAAAATTAGAGGTAGGCGTGGTGTTTTGCCCGCTGCGTCGAACGACATGGACCGATCTAGCTGATTTCCAATAGCACCACTTTTGACACTATGTCTGCCTCGGCAAGCTTGATTTTAACACTTACACGGAAGGACAGATGGACATCGCTCTATCGACTTCGCTGTGCATAAGACGTCAGAATATATACACGACCAAATTAGTTCTACCCTTTTTCTACTTTTTGTGGTGAGGGATCTAACAAGGACCAAAAATTTTATTTGAAGTGTTCTACTGGTCTGTAATAAATTTATAGAAGTTTTCGGATCGCAAAGAATCAGTTTTTGTACTCAAGCTGCAAAAAATGATTCAATAAAATATTGTTTTTTAATCATATCATTTGTTGGGAAGCGTATTCTTTTTTCTAGAATTTATTCTACGTTTTGTTGCACGTTTAATGTCTAAAGTTCCTTCAAAAGTTAGAGTTTTAAGTAAAGTTTAGATTATGCCACACATCACATTTCAATTTCTGCTGGTTTACGAAACGACAAATTTATCTAGGTCGAGGTATTCTGCGATAATATCGTGACGAAATTGGTAACTTTCATTTCCAAAATTTTTTTTAGTATACGGATTTTACAACCTTAAATTGTAAATATTTTATTTATCGTTTTAAACAAAAAAAAAAAAAAAAAAAAAAAAAAAACACTTACATCGTCCAAATAAATTAAGTTTGACAAAAAACTTTTCCGTAAATTGCAAGTTTTAATATAGAATCATTAAGTATTCTATAAACATGAATATAAAGTCTTACAAACCCACTTACATACTCAATTATGCAAATCAAATGCAATTAAAGTCGTCATCGTCAATATCTCCGGCGTAATTCAACAATTAATTATTAATAATAATTTAACCTCCAAAATCAACATTATGTCAGATAATAATTGCTTTACAATTTATTTCCTAAAAATTTTTTAATTAGCTTATACGTTGTCGACTATTTGCCCTCTTCAAACCATTCATCGATAAAGGCATCCAACGCATTTGCATGGCTGGTTGCACGTTTTAATAGTTTACCAACATGTCTGAGGACGTTATCGACAATTGTCTGCATAATTGTAATTTATCAAAGTTTTAGTTACAATTGAATTGTGTTTTGTATTGAACAATTTGTTAGAATTGAACATTTGGACATGACAACCATTTGTTCTTTCTAACACTTTTGCCATTTTGCCAATCGAATGAAATTGGATAACAAATAATGTAAAACAAAAAAAAAAAAAAAAAAAAAAACTATGAAATTGGAGAAGTAAGTAGTATTTGCCCGGGTTATTTGTTTTATTTCGATGCTTTTTGTATTGGATGCAGTGTAGCCAGATTAAGAAAAATATTTTTTTAAGTGGCTTTTATATATATAGAAGTGAAATTGCGTTGATGTTAGTAAAATTGTTTCTCTGTTGGTTGGGATATTCAAAAAATCATTTTTACAAATAAATCACATCTAAAAAAGTAAAATTGTTGGATTTTGAATATTTATTTATTTAAACTTTAATTATTATCCAGTGCATGCTTAGATCATATGTTATATTTTGCATGCAGCTTATAAAATCTGTCACACAATATACGATGGCCGAGGTTGACGGATAAAAAATCATTAAACTACAGCAGTAGCGAAAACAAAAAAAGAAAAAGAAGCAAAGAATTCAAAGCATTCAACGTACATCAGAAATTAATATTTGCCGAAATTTAGTACTTTTAGTTAAGGGAGACGTACTGATTGTGAACACACTCATAAGGAAGCATGTATTTTAATTTACTTGTCAGTTAAAAAAGGCAAAGTATAATGTATGACGAAATCTATGAGCCCTAGACTTTAATGTGAATGTGTTTTAAACCAAGGTGAATAGTCATGAGAAATACGTGGAATTGAAAATGAAATCTGCTAAAGTAATTAACTGCATATTATAAATCTCTTTGTAAGTTTGTTTGTATGTGCATCATCATGCCTAAACGGCTGACCGGATTTTAAGGAAATTTAAAAACCTCTAGATGTTACTCTAGAAGGTGCAATTGGAGTTTTTTCAAACACTGGACCAAGAGATGAAAAGGAACAGAAGTAAACATTTTTCTTCGTCTGAATCGATTCTAACAAAACCTTGGTGCTTATCTGTTAGGTTTAATACTTATACCTTTACAGAGCTAGAAGAGAAAATAAAAGCGGAAAAACGAAAATCTACGGCCGTACCTATTTTAGGAAAACTTGAAATATAAATAATTATGAACAAGATAATGTACTGCATTTATTTCGAAAGGGAAAGACTTCTGAACCGACTTAAGAAAATCAGACCTTAAAATTGTTTGAATTGTAAATATGTATATCTTGATCTATAGGCAGAATTAAATCTGTTATTAAACAAATGCATTTTATCACTAAAAATCAGAAGTCTTAGATTTTTTTGATCGCTCACTTCTAAAGCTGTATTTGGAAATCGATATTTGCAGAGCAAAAGTAATTGTAACGCCTCTAGAAGGAAGGAAGCCACGTTAATGTTTTATCACACAGACGACAATTTCAATATTAATTTTTTTGACTAACGTCAATACTTTGCGAAATATATAAAATATTGTTTCTCATGCGTTTGAAGTAAAGCCACATAGAAATCAGACCAAAACATATTACAGAGAGCTAGTAAAAATCCCTTTAAAGTCATTATATTTCCATATCTTTAAATATTTTTTGTAACTTTCAGTTTTAGCTAAACCTCAGAAAAGGCACATCTGGCAACGTAAGCCGCAACGAAGTAAAAACAGAAACAAAGAAAATTTTTAACCCATATGAAGAATAGATATGCAACTAAAAGAACATAAAATGAAACAAATGATGGCGATAAAAAGCGTAAAAGGGATCGCTCGTTTGTTCATTCATTACTTAATTTATCTAAATGTTTGTTCTTTTCCTTTGGTTAGTTGATGTGTCATGGGTTTAATATAACTATTTATTCGTAAAGTACCCACGCAATGCAATAAATTGGCTAAGGTGCCAAATAGCTAGATAAGTAGCAAATTGACCGTCCGTCTGGTACTAGAAAAAATTGTATGCAAAATAATTAAATGGCACAATAGTTTAAAGTTGAGTTTGGCAACAAAATTCGTTGGAGACAAGTTAACTAATATAAATAAAGCCACACCAAAGCGCAAACGTAACAAATGAACGAATTCTAGGTATTAATATCTAAGGGTTTCTAGAAGATTTTGTAAATCTAAACAAAACTAGAGCTCTGTTTGCATTATTTTATCTTTTTGTGAAATGGAAACTATCCTATTTGCCGCGCTGAAAATAATAAAGTTTACTTATCACCGTACAATAATTATTTAAACAGAAAAAAAAATTTTAAACGCAACCCCAAATCTTTTTACCAGTTTTAAGTTCCAAACAAAAAACGAATGAATTTTATTCAGTTACTATGTTTGCAAATTTTGAATCGAAATATAATGTTGCGATTAGTAACTTACAAACTGGGTATTTATACCCACATTACTCGTAATAATTTTTTGTCACCAAATTTGTTTGATGATGTTATGTGTGGTTTAAACAATGTTAAATTTTCCATTAATCGTGGGTCTGATGCTTTTTCTAGCTGTGTATTAATTAATACTGCTAAAAGTTTATCATCTTCATAAACAGCATTGAACAAAGTTTCTTTAAATCATGAATATTTTTCCAAAATTTTGGAAATATCATATACAATTCCAGATTCTTAAGCAGGTAGCAAATCTTACATTTCAAAACACAAAGAAATTACAAGGCTGGGCATAACGACAAAGCTTTTGGAAAAACTCACACATTCTTAGTTTTATTGCCTCATCTACATGGTTTCCGTAAAAGCTGCAGAAATACTCTTAAATGGATTTCATTAAACCTATATGATCAGAAGCAATATTTATTAATGATTTTCCAGATGTGATATAATTCCAAAACATTTTAATGCACGCAGATGATGTTAAAATTTAATTCAGTCACTCTTATCTATTGAAACAATCATCGTGCCAATCTGACCCGAAAAGCTCTTGAAGATGGTGCAGTAAAAACTTCATAAAATTAAACCTACTGAAACTAATTTTTGGGAAGCCATTAGTCGTAAGTCTTAGATAGTTTTTGTATTTGGAAATTTTGTTGAACATCAAGTTAACTTTCAAAAGACATATTTATAGGAATAGAGTTCACTGATATGTACAAAATTAAATAGCTATATACATCACTCGTCAGAGCAATTCGAGAATATGGCTTAATAGTTTATGATCCACGTACACAGTTATCAGCTTAAATTGGCTTAGAAACAATTTCTAATTTTTTCAACGCCAAAAAGCCGCATAACTAATGCAAACTATTGCAGAAGAAATCCTGATATCTAATATCTACAGTAAGGGACAAAATTGTTCACGATATTGTTAAATAAATATATACGAATTGCAATTTTTTTTTTAATTTCAAGTTACCAACACCCCTAAGTTATTATTTGGCAACATAACTGATTTTCTTTTAAAATAAGTCGAATAATTATTTAAACAATAAATTTAAAAAACATATGAAAAAATAGTCAGGTCGCCAGCAGATTCTCACGTAGCTAGACGATTAATCGTTATTGGGGCAGCCAATACCGCAGTTGAAGTCCAAAAATGTTGCATTGTTTACATGTTAGCACCAAAACTATCCCAAGAAGCTTAAAACTCATTATATTCACATTTAGAGCAAGGGAAAATAACCACAAAAAACGTTTTAAGTTTGCAACACAACACGAAAAATTCTCGTTTGAAGATTGGATGCGAGTAACATGGCCAGACGAGACAAAAAATGATAGAATCGGGTCAGACTGCAGGCAATAGACATGGGTCAATAAAAGTGTTGGCATTGAAAAAAATGTTAGTCAGAAGATAAAATTCCATGTGGGTTCATTGATGGCTTGAGGTTGTTATCGCAGAAGCAAGCTTGGAATTCTGCGCTGAATCAAAGGAAAAATGGGTTGCAAAGACTACCTCACCATTCCCGAGAACTCTTACATTCCTAGCTTAGACTTAGATTCGGCTCAGATCCAGTATAGGATGAGAGCTTTATGCAAGACAACGATCCCACGCATACAGTAAAAATATCAAAAAATGGCTTGAAGAAAATGGGATCGAGCTTTTAGATTGGCCTCCTCAGTTGCCGTTCTTGAACCTTTTGAGCAGTTTTGGTCCGTTTTACAAAGAAAGACCTTTGCTGCAAGAACCCAACCTCTAGGAGCGTGCCTTCGAAGCCTAGAATAAAATTGATTCGGAAATTCTAACAAACTTGTTAAAAATATATTCCAAGAGTAATAAAGGCAGTAAAAATAGCAAAGGGAGAACACACAAAATATTATGAATAAAAAATATAATTTTTTTAACTGGGGTCATAATTGTTCATATCTGGAATTCTACATCAATATATGTATATTTAAATATAATTTACATAAAAATTAAAATAAAAATATTTGGCATTATCTGTTAGAAGTAATAATTTCGTGAACAAAATTGTCCCCTACCGTGTTTTAATGTTCCACTTCGTTGAGATTTGTATTCTTAAATTTCTTTCACAATAACTTTTCAACACAGATTGCAAGAATTTATAAAAATTTTAATAACGTAAACTATTTTATTGATTATTCACTATCCTTTAAAGTTTTTGAGCCAAATATAATTATTTATTTTAATAACTATGTAATTCGAATACTTTAAAAACGTTTTAAGATAGCAATTTGAAAATAATGTTATTGTGGGAAAAGCATATCCATATGGCCACATTAATATCGCTTGAATAACTCTTAAATGGTTTTTACACAAATTTTGTTTAAAAAGCATTGATTATAGAAGATTAAAATAAAGCTAAAATAGTGTCCCAAGTAACGATTTATTTTTTTAGGCATATGAGCTTATTTCCTAAGCCGTTGCATATAGATACTTCAAATGTGCACTTCTATATCCGTTTCAAAGAAGACATGAAAAGTATATATAAAAACATAACAGGTGTCCTCACCGGGGTGTGATTTTTGCAAATGTAGCTTTATCTTTAAATTATTATAGGTAAACACTTTAACTGTATACAAGGATAAACAAGAAGGTTGTTAGCATAGAGATGAAATCTTCACGTAAATTTACATATTCAAACGAAAAAAAAAAAATAACAGCGAAATACATTATACATTCTTCCGGTTAGCCAGTGAGCCGATAAAGCTGAATACCTCTTTATCACTAATCCGATTGCATCCAAGACATAGTTATAAACAGCAGCAGTTGTACTACATTTTGGGTTGGTTCAAGTTTTTGGTAATTTAAAGGAGATATGATTGATCCCTTTTTGCTCGGCTTAGCAGGAATTAAAAAAATCTTTACCATCAAAAACGAGTTAATTTTATTCAAATTCTAATTAATAATTGATAAGTAATAATTGGAATTTTATTTATTATTGTTTAAACTAAATCCCTTAGAGTATTGTTATTATTTTGAGTTATTGCAAATTAAAATATTTGCTCTTGGATAAATTGGTGAATAATAAATTAAATTGAAGTAAAAGTTTTTTCTTTTTGTAAATTTATATTGACATAAATTTGTATTTTCTGTTGCTGTAATTAATTAAGCTTTGTTTTGGGGAAAACGTTTGTTTATTTGTTGTTGTATGTTTTATTTCTTGTTGCAAGTTTTCCTGATGTTTTTCTTTTTACTTCAATTTGCTGTAGGCTGTCTCTTCTTTCATGTTTTACAATTTTCAAACAAATACTATTTTCTATTTATTTGTCGTTTGTTGCATACAACCAACCAACCAACAACTACAAACAAGTATAGCAGCAGCAGCAGCTACAGCCACCATCATGTCGACTGCTTAAGTTTTGTTAATTACCAACCAAATAAGAAGCTTTTCCTCGTTTGACACCGAAAGATGTTTTCTGAAATCTTTCTTTGAGTATTTTGAGTTTTGTGTCTTTTTTATTATTCTTTTTTCGCATTTTAATTTTTTGTAATTTATTTATTGCTTGTCGGTATTAAAAAAGACAAGACAAGACAAGAACGTACCAGTAAGTATTTCGAGAAGATTGTTTTCTTACTCCTTAGAAATTAAAACAAAACCCAAAATGATAATAAATAAAATGTTAATCTTCTTAGTTGGGAAATAGAAGCAGCAGCAGAGGACATGACATTTGTACTTGTAGCAAAGCATCAGGTTTAATTTATTCACGATTGCAGCTGAGGCAAATTTATAGACACATCGTCAGTCTTTATATCTTATTAAAAAAAAAATTTTTTTACAAACTTTAACAATATTTTTGTCAATTAGGACATTACAATAGGACATTTGTACAGAAAATTTAATTGTTATTTTAAATGATTTCTTTTTATGAAGAAACAACTTTGCTTAAGAGTCGTCCACTTTTATATTTCTGTGGCTACAAGAAGACGATACTATTCACTCTACATCGTGGGTTGTTGCTTTTTCCTTCGAATAATCATGATCGATTTCTTTAAACTAAGTATTTTATGAAATTCTTATGAGATATTTATTGTCAAAACCTAACAAATATGAAATCTCTTACTTTGAGGTCATCTTGCTACTGTTCAGAAAGCTCATGAGTGGATCCTACCCTAATCAGACACAATTATTTTAAAAAACTAAAACAATAATATAGCGATTCAGAAATTAGATCATTATATTCTGATAATTTTTCTGTTTTCTTAAAAAATTAATTAATAAAAATATAAGCGAACTTAAGCCGAATTTATTACTGATTTGGTTATAATATTAAAATTGTTTGTCTAGCGATTTCAAAAATTAAATATATATATCTTCTCTTTAAACAAATTTATTTATTGAATTTATTACAAAGTTAAAACTCACAGGAACTGAAAACATGATTACGATTATGGGATATATAAATTTAATGACTTGCTAATTTCCTCTGCATGATTGTGCTTGTCTGATAATATAGTTTTCGAACAGATAATTTGCGTGTTGTAACCGCATAACATTATTTTATTGAACTGATAAAAAATTAATTACACTTTTCTGTCCACTATTTGTTTGTATGTCTGCCATTTTCAGATTAATAGGGAAAATAATATTTGGCATTAAAGATGAATGTAACATTTGTGTTTGATAAATCAATTTATTATGACGGCAATTCATTGCTAACAAAAATCTATTTAAAATATAAAATCAATTTATAATTAAAGTTTACTTTCATTATATACTTCCATATAAACATACATATGTATGTGTAATATCCATATGATGTGTTTGTATAAATAAATATCCAGTTACGTTTACACACAGACTCAATAAACTTGCGCTCATACCATATATTTGTATGTATGTATGTACGTGCATTAATGACATTTTACATTTATAAATAAATAAACTAACTGTTCATTTGCTAATTATCCATCAGAGAATTAAAATGAAAAGCGAAAAAAAACTGTGAAAATGGGTAAAACGTGTAAACATCAGAATATAATTACCGACATGTTTGTCCTCTGAAAATTGGTCTCACTGTGTTCAATTGTCGTGTAAATACTTAGTTAGTGTTTGTATGACAAAAATGAACAGAAATTTTACAAACGCAAACGCTTACACATTCATACATCTGTCTATACAGAGTCAGTCAAATGCATGTTTATATGTTTTAAAAAAAATCAAAAATTATATGAAGACCGACGAATAAAACAATCAACCAAGCGAGCGATCAAATAAATAAACAGTTGGCCAGAGTCAGCAATTCTATCGGCTTAACATAAATAGAAGGAGGTTAATGAATTTCCATAAGCTTCTCTATTATAAATGCTTTAATTTTATACTGCTCGCCGTGTACGTTGTAAATATAAAGTGGTTCTTTACCAGTGTAGAGAATATTACTTAAGTTGGTTTTCATTATACTAAAAGTCCGTTCGCTAACTTTACATAAAAAAATATCTAATTTTAAGATAGTCTTACATCACAATCGCTTACTGAACAAGCAATTTAAGCGGTAGTAATATAAATGAGCATAGACATTCGAGAGATCAAAATAAACAAGAAATATACTGAATAGTACTGCACATAACTAGAAGCTCTTATTTTTAATAGCTCCACATGATTCGCAATCAACAAAAAGGATTAATTTTAATAGATTCAAGTGTCAGTTTCTTATAGCCGAGTAACACTTTATCAGGTGGCACATTGGCCTTGAAGTACAAAAATGCTTTTCTTTCAGAATTGAAGTCTTACAAACTAATACTGTGATTAATAGAACTCAGAAAACCAACGGCTAAGAGTTGGTGCAATGTTACGTAAAATGAAAATAATTCTGTAGCTTCTGAACGGGATCTCCAATTAGTTTAAAATTTTTACTTGTACCTTATAGGATTTATAAAGTCGACACTGCGCAGCTTAAAAGTAGTACACCTCGAGGATAAGAATTGCTTCAAAATTTATATTTCACAAAAAACTATTTAAACCTAAACTTTTCTTTACATTTTCGCTAAAAAAATGTTAAAACATCCACATTTTGCATTAATTTTGATAATTTATATGAAAAATTATTATTTAAAATCTTTTTTATGATAATTTACTTTTACTTTATTCCTTCATGTTTAAGTGTTTCATGATATTCTCTTGAAATATTTGCATTAAAAACAACAAAATTAAAGTATTAAAACGGGGAAAGCATATATATATGGCCACTTCCCTACTGCTCACATAGCTTATCAGCGGATTCTACCCAAATTTTGTACTCAAAACTAAAGGAACATATCAAATGCCAAATTGAATTAACAAAGCAGAAAGACAATGAAAACTCATGAAATTTTAATACAAAAACACAGTAACCACTGATTAACTATTTTCATTTTTTTCTTTCATTTTTCTTTAAATAAATATTTCGTGATACTCTCATCAATTTATTTTTATACAATCTTTGACCTAAAAATGCTTAGCAACAACAGAAAGTTCATTATATTACAAAAAAAATTTAATTACGTCAAAGACGTCTTGCACCTGCTAAAAAAAGTTTAGCCGAAGTAGGCCAAAAATAAAATATTTTATTTTAAAAGTCAAATATATGTATCCTTAACTAAAAAAAAAAAACCTTCAGTAATGTTTCCAAGAGCAATTTTCAGTGCTATTGACGGAGTTTACAATTTTTAGAATCAGAATAAAAATAAGAATTCGCAACTGTTTTAGTTTTTGATACACCCCAGGTGTATGTAAGTACTACAAAGTTTAACTTTAAAGCATAAACTCCACCAAATATTTACTTTAATCGCGTTTCATTACAAACAGCCTACCCGCTTAGAAAATTAGGTCCGAATTTTGACCTAATCTTCTATTCTGCGGAGCGATACTTTATTCCTTTACAGAGGAGGACTTAGCATAAGAAAATCGAAATATCCCGAAATTTGATTAGAGCCGAAGGACGCGTTGAAGATGTCTTTTTTTAACGTCTTAAGGAGATTATCAAAAAATTGACAATAGAGATTTTTGTTATTAAAAAATTTAAGCTTTTGCTCCGCGATGTACACAAACATATTTTTTTCATCTGCAGTAATTTAATATATATATGAATCGCGGAGCAAAAGCTCAAATTTTTTAATCACAATAATCTCTATTGTCAATTTTTTGTTAATCTCCTTAAGCTGTTAAGAAAAGACAACATCAACTCATAAAATAACGCTACTCAAAGTATATGGCTAATTCAATTAAATAGAGGGAGGAAGCTAACAGGGAGTCCTATAAGCTCCCTTAAGGAAATGTTTAAAACGTAAAGCTTCTTTGACTGTACTTGTACTGTACTATAATTTTTTGTGTATTTGTGTAATACCCGGTTCTTTGTTGTTTAATCCAGCAAATATTAAAATGGTGAATGTATAAGTGTAGGAACACAACACACGACGGCAACAATATATCCTTCTAAATTTGACATAAGTTGTGGTTCAACGGCAATTACTCTGAGATAAAATGTATTTTATTCGCTTGTCAGTTCTTACTATTCTCACATTTTGTCTCTCACTCTCCTAACAATGTTGCCGAATATTTCCACAAATAATTGTATTTTGCAAGAATGTAAATTCACAAAAAAGCAAAGACGTATCATATAAATAAAAAAAATTAATTCTGCAATCTGTATGCAGATTTTAAAAAATGTTATTGGGTCCCTTGCAAGATCCAATTTTCATGCCATTTTTATTTTTTAAATTTTTTACTATACTGCGTTAAGTATTAATCAGCTGGCACTAGCCAGACAAATAAAATACTTATCAAGTAGTAAAGACATTTTACCTAAGTTAACCAAAGTCTCGAAAAATTTAGAATTTCTAATTTTCAAGCGCTCATACCTCGTTATCTGCTGTAGATAAACTAGCAATTTGTACTTCATTTTTAAACCTGCATTAAGGGCTTTTTCATGATGTTAAAGTTTTTAAATCCGACGAAAAAAAAACCTATTACAGAAATTATAAAGGACTAACCCTTCTTTGCGTCCGCAATATACCTCTTTTAAATTGTCTGGAAAACTACGGCTTAAAATTTAAGCCACTACTACAAGCGTATATTGTAAGTTTAAAATTTTTTTATTGCAAAATATGAGAAATTCCCAATTTAACTACTGAGTGTAATCTATATCCATGATGTTATTATACATGCACACATAAACACCCCCTGTGTTTTCCCCTAATCACTCATTTGGTCACTTTTATTTTTTTTATCATTATTTTGCATCAACAATAACAGCTACAAAAAAACAAGGCCTTCTAGTAATTAATATCATTTAATTTTCTTTTGTTTTAGTATTTTATTTATTTAAATGAATTATTAAAAAAGATAAAAACAGAAACAACAACCTGTGTTTACAAATTTTTCATGTTTTTGTTTTTTTATCTTGCCTTTT
The DNA here is from genome assembly GCA_937654795.1 of Cistogaster globosa. NCBI lineage: Eukaryota > Metazoa > Arthropoda > Insecta > Diptera > Tachinidae > Cistogaster > Cistogaster globosa. The sequence goes on along the minus strand of OW569405.1, from coordinate 61,076,741 downwards.
TATTTAAGTAATTTAATTTTAATTATCGTCCTTTTTGTTGTTATTACTTATGAATGTTATGTACTTTTGTTTTTAGTTGTTACTATTTACAGATATAAATGTTGTTGTAATTGCTGGTTGAAACCAATTTGATTTTTATTAAATTAGTCAGTGTTTCTTAATGTTTGTCAGTTTTGTTTAAAAATTAATTAATTTGAAAAAAATATATGTTTAATTTGCACAGTCATGGTTAATAGTAAGAAGTTTGTTAGATGTAGCAGTAATATTTGTAGACTAAAATCTATCCCTGTGATGTATTTAATGCGACTACAGTTCTGATTTAAAAATAAACACAAACTTTACAACCAACAATAACAACATAAACAGATTTGTAAATTATAAGGCGACAGCAACAACAAAAAATGAGATGTGTAGCCTTTTATTAGGTATCATTCAGCATCTACGTGAACAAAAACAATGAGTTTTTTTTTTGTGGGCATGCAACTGATTGTTTTACTTATAAAAATATTTTATTTATTTTAAATATAAAATACATAAATTGGCAGTCAAGATTAGTAAAACAGTGCAAAAAAAAAACAAATGTTTGGGTAACGAATCGTTTTAAAAGTTTTCATTAAAAAGTTATTTATCCATGAACATCTGGTCAGTAAGTTTTAGGCGAATAATCAAAAATTTTAAATTAATAATTTAATTAAAAAATTGAGAAATTAAATTAAAAAATAAAAATTAATTATAAAAGGTTTAATCAAATGATCAGAAAAAAAATTAAATTTAATTAATAAACAAATTAATTAATATTCAAATTAATTAATTAAAATATATTAATTTGCCCAAAAGCCGATCAAGGTTATCAACAAATTTTGATTTGTAAATTTCAATACAAAAACACGATCGACAAGCGTTCAAATGCAAAGCAAACAAACAATTATGTAAACTGATTTTCTAGTCACGGTTATATTATTAATGAGAAATAGCATATAAGACCTAGAGCTTGGCCAACCATTTCAACCACAATAAAGCTTAGGAATCGATTACCGTTTAGGGAGTTTTGCACAAATCCAAAATTTAGAAATAAGTATTTCATTGAAAGCAAAAGAGCCGTTGTAGACTAAGTCCTGTTTGAAAAATTTTTAAAATGCTTTTTCTAAATGGCAAAGTAGACAAGCACACTGATATTTTAATAGCATTTTGGATTTATTTAGTAGTTCCTTCGATAACCCCAACTATTTTTACACATGCAATTATAGTTTTACAGGAACAATTTTTCCTGCGTTCTCCCCCCTTTAAATTCTCAAGAAGACAAAAATTGTGCCTTCTTCCGCTAAAGTAAGCAAAACATAAATCTGATCAAAGAAATTACGAGCATCCAGAATATTCCAATCTTAACTTTTTAATAAAAATCGAAGCCAGCCAGTATTGGAAATTTTTAATTTTCTGGATACTACATCATTATCAGACACTTGCGATGAGTAAACTCTTATGATGACAGCTTCTCCTTTTTTTGCATCTTGAGTTAATGCAAACGAAACAATGCCATTGTATTTGACATAATGTTTATTTGGGATATTAATTTAAAGAAAAAAAACTGCATGACGACGAGCTCCATCCACCTCATCCAGTCGACTAATCTTTCAATTCAATGACTGCAGTAATTTAACCATCGATTTAAGATCCGTAGGTTTTGTCGGGATTCTGGGCTGATATGAGTTTATTACCGTCCTCTTTTTCCTCTATTTTCATATAAAAACTGACATTAGCAGTGGACCTTGAAGTTATGTTTTCACTATGGCTGATAAAAGGTTAAACAAACCTAATGCGAGGGGTAGAAGCGCTCTTTTCAACCAGAGATGAAATGAACCCATACCAGCAATGCTTTCTGCGTAGAAGTCACAAATTTAGGAACGTCTATATTTGGTAAGAGTCGCCTCTTCGACGAATGAGATTAGCAAATTTTCGTAAAATTCCAAAATTCTAATGGCAATTAATTCACTTTGAAAAGGGCTGCTTTACACACACGCTTATTGTCCGGCTAAAATCTAAATTTTCCCTTGTGTTTTTAGAAAAAAAAAATATCAAGATGTGACACAAACATTTTCCAAATGATGCACTTTAACACCGATTTCTATAATCTATATAATTTTTGATCTCTTCATCTTAAATATTTTGATGTGGTATAAGAGACGCAGAGTTATGTTAATGTTTTCTGTTACAAAACAAAACATCGTCAATTATCTTTAAAAAATATAGGGTCTACTAGAAAGCACTTTTCATATCTACCATTTTATGCCTGTTGACTAAAATAATTGAACTCCGCCAACCGAAAACACTATAATTTATAATAACGCAGCTTTGCGAAGTTTTACATTTTTTCGAGTCCTCTATATATATAAATTTTTTTGTGATGTTTATACTATTAAGTGGCACAGAGTTAGAAATTTAGCTGACTAGATGGTATTGTAATTTGTGAAATTGATGTTTAACATTGCGGGGCTAAAAGAAACGAAATATATTTTAACGATTTTCCAATTACTTGCTTTTAAAAAGTCCTTAAAAGTTACTGTAATTTAAGGAAATTTTAAAAAAGATTGCGAAAGATTTGTGTAAATCACACAGGTTCTAAAGTACTTCAAAATATGAAAGATTTTAACTCAGACAATCTAAAAGCTTACTTAAGGAGGCGGTAATTCATTAGGAATTTTCTGGGGCAATAACTAAACCAAGCGTTACATTAATATCATCGATTTGAGGCGAAAAGGCTACTATGCTTGTTCATCCATTTTTGTTTAAGCTTAACACCAATTAGGAAACCAATGAGAAAACTACTATAGTATAACACACATACTACAGTTCCCAAAATCTTAAGACTACTTAGTGACTTTTTTTGCACTAACAACACCATCTGAGGAGCGTATTTTTGTTTATGGAAATTAATTTTCAAATCACTAAGTTTGTTTTTAAGAATTGTCTACACAAATCAAGAGAAATCCACAAGTCTGTTGATTTCACTATATTTAATTAGTGAAATCAATTTCAAACACAAAGGAACATTATTTATTATAAATAGATCCTTTGAAATATTTTTGATCTCTTTAAATAATTTTAAAACTGAAAGATCTGTATTCATAAAAAATTGATTTTTATTAACGCGATGGCACTCAAGTTATTTCTTTCATAAATATTAAACAGTGATTTGTCGACCCAAGAAAAATTTCTTTGAAAGTTTGCCTGTGTTGACTAAGATTTCTTAAAATATCATTTAATAAATAAGAATTTAAAATAAAAATGACTTCATCTTTAATGAAAATACTTACGAAATAAATCTTCAGCAACAATTGTCTTGCAGTCAAACAATAATTTATTTGTTAAATATTTTTTAATTTATTTTTTATTGATTCATTAACTAAATTAAGTTATTACAATAATTAAATTAGTTCTTCCCTCCAGTTATTTTAAATCGTTTCAGCTTTTTAATTAATTTCTTAATAAGTAAACTATTTAATTGGTATGATGATGATGATGGTGATTTTGACAGACTTAAACAGTCACAATCATTTTTAAATATTTTCATATAAAGAAAGGAATCTTATTTATATAGTTTTTCTGTTATAAACTACGTTGCACAAGTGTGTTACGTTACAAATAATTTATAATTATAAAATTTTAATTATTGCATTACTGTACAAAAAGTAAAATAATTAAACCCTTTAAATTTTAACTTATTTTCTTAATTGTTTTTTAAGATCAATATAAGAATAAAACATATTAGAAATTTATCACAGTAATAAATTTACTTAATGCTAATTTACACTTGCACTGACACATACTTCTGTTTACTTGTATGTACGTATTTATGTATGCACTTGTGTGTATTGCTTTGATACCTTCAAATTTGTTTGCTAAAGTTTTTCATGTGCAAAATATTTTTCTGGTTATAAAAGACTTTCAATTTTATAAAACTATTTTTATATATTTTTATTATTTAATCTGGGATTAAAGTTAAAACATTTAGCAAGACCTTAAATTCAAATAAACTTAAATTAGTTGATTAAAATAACATAAATAAAGTACTTAACAAGATTTATACATATTTGCACTTAACCCCTTACTATTTTCTGTCTGAAAATATTCGAAAATCTTATAAGTTTTTGGAAACGGCTGAAAAGAGAAGAAAAATATAAATAAATTAAATAAAGAAATTTTTATCACATAATTTATTAACAAAATGAAATATTAAAGCTTTCATAGTATAAATAGCCATAAGAATTTTATGTTATAAGACATTGTTAGTGGATGGCATTTTATTATTATTATTATTTATTTACATATTACTAGACCGTGATGTCCCTAATTGCCGTAAATGATTTGGGATAGTTCTGCTGGCTTTACTATCACTGTTATGACTTTAGGCTTATCAGTAAGATAATTAAAAAATTTATCCCAGGCAATAGTGTTATAATAAAAAATAAAAAAATAAAAATATGACCTCAAGCTTGATTAATATATGCATTCAAACTAAAATTCACTTTGATGTAATCTTTTATTTGAATAAATAATAAAGCATTTGTAAAATTAAAATTTTTATTTTTACTAAAATTTTAAAGTTCATGTAGAGATAAAAAATCTTATTTAATGTTTTTATAGCCACATGCAACCGCGGTTACAGGTTTTGCTAAAACTCTTTAGCAGTAATAACTTAATGTCAAACTTTTGTGAATTAGATTTAATAAACATAAATTATAATTAAAATACAAAATTACTTACCTCTTTCAAAGATCTCATCGAATATCTGTTCGCAGCTTCGAAAACATTTTTGCTCAATTCTTAAACTGGTGGTACAAATCCAGCTCCTGACAGCTGTTGGCTGTAAAACGTAAAACATAATTATATTTGTTATTCGTTTGAAATATTTTAAAAATACTCTTATTTATTAACTAAAAAATTTAAACTATTTTAAGTTAAATCAAAATTTTCTAGAAAATTTAGATCGCACAACGAACACACGATAATAAAATTTGGAATGACTAAGAAAAAACTTTTTATAGAATATTGTAAAGACAAGCATTTTAATTGATTTTCTTTTTAGCCGGAGTAGTTGGTTGAATATGAAGCATGGAAATGGATCGTATGGAACTAACAAAAATAATAAATAAATAAAAAGAAATTCTTACCTTTTAAACATTTGCTTATACGGTTGCTCTTGGTCGTGTGAGGAACCGGAACTACAACTGCTGCCACTTGAATTTTCATCTCTTGGTGAGTAGTCATAGGAACGTGAGTAGGCCAAATTGTAAGGAATATTATTGCCGTGGCTATTGATGTGGTGGCTGTTGTTGTTGTTGTTGTTGTTGTTGATGTTGTGGCAGGTAGCGGTCATATGGGCTTGCGTAGCGGTAAGTAATAGATTCGTGGCCAGTTGTACGTTCGGCATTTTCATATTCGGTGGAGTTTGGGGTGGAGTATCGGGTTGGGCTTCGGGAAACCCCATCCCCCGTTGCAGAGTCGACGATTGCTGATGCTGAGAATGCTGTTGCTGCTGATGTAGAGTAAGATGAGAGTTTGGAGTTGGTGTTGTTAATGAGGTTGCCGTCGCTGCCGTAATAGGTGGAGTGGTGGGGGTATGATGTTGAGAATTGTTGCTGGTAGGATGGTGGTTGTGACTGCTGCTGTTGTTGTTGCTGTAGGCTGTGATATTGTTGGTAGCCATAACTCCTAGAAAATTCTCGTAAGCTGTAGAGGGCCCCCGTGTATAATGATTTATGTTGTAATTTCCACCCATCATATTGCTGTTGTTGTTGCTGCTGTTGGTTGGTATTAAACTGCTCATTTGTTGCAGCTGCTGCATGGGGTGCTGATGCTGCTGTTGCTGCTGCTGCTGTTGGTGATGTTGTTGCCGCTGCTGCTGTTGGGCCATAAAAACTGCCGAGTGTGGTGGTGGTGTTTTGCTGGCGACTGTGTCGGCTAAACTCCAGATTTTCGGCTTGCTGGCTGGAATTGGTACGCCACAGTCCCGGCTCATGGGGTTTTTTGGATCATTACTTTCATGTTTATTGCCAACTAAGCTCTCAGCTGCAGCATGAGCATAACCCGAGGATAACATCGATTGCTGATGTTGATAATAAGCCGGATGTTGATGATGGTATGGATGATAACCATGCGGATGACTAGATCCATGATAACCTGAACCAGGAAAATTTAAACTCATTCTTAGATCACCTGCATGACTGGCATTCTTCAGATGATCATCTTCATCAGCTTTATCTAAGTCTGTATTAATATGATATAAAAAATAAAATTAAATAAAGGAATCCTTTTAACTATATTACCTTTTCTGCCCGTTAAGCTCATTTGGCTTATTTGTGTATTCCCGCCATGCATTTGGCTTGTTTTGCCATCGTCTATATCTTTCTCCTCTTTATCATCATCAGAATTCATGCCATCATCGTCATCATCGGTGCGATTCTTTGGCTCCCAAGTCATTTTGTTTTCTTTCTTCAACCGTCTTCGTGCATTGGCAAACCACGTTGATACTTGCGTCAAAGTCATTTTTGTAATAATGGCCAACATAATCTTTTCTCCCTTGGTGGGATAGGGATTTTTCTTATGCTCATTTAACCAGGCTTTCAAGGTGGCAGTTGATTCCCGTGTAGCATTCTTGCGTCTGGCGGCCAAATCATAAGAGGCACCATAACTAAAAGAAAAGATTAGAAAATCTGTTTTAAATTTACGAATGCTTTAAGTCTTCAAGAAAAACGTATACGAATTTTAATAACATCCTTTAAATCCCAGTTGTTGGTTTTTTATCTTGCTTCTGTGTTGCGTTAGCACTATAGTTTTTTTCAACAAACCTCATTTTGGTTTTTATTGTTTCAAAAATTCTTGTGGTTTCCTTTTATTGTTGGTTTTTTTCTGTGGTTTTTTAAATTAATCGTTGTTATTTTTTTGTGAGATTTTTATAGCCGCTGGTTACGAGTACTTGTAACACCGCAGTATGTGCACTGAATTTAACATTCTTGTTAAAAGATGTTATTTGCTGTAGCTGTTTTATTCTCTATTGTTTTTTTTTTCCAAAGTTTTTTATGGCTTTTTATGTGGTAACGTTAGCAAGGACGTTGGCCAGTGCTGGCTAGTTATTATGCGTTTTGGGTTTTAATAATATTTCCCTTTTGAAATTTTTTTTTTTCAAAATGTATTTAAAATGAAAGTGTTGTTTTTAAGTCTTTATCTTTATAATAAAAAAGCACTGTAGCAAGAGTATTAATATTATTTTAGTAAACAAAAAACGTGGGATATTCGTTAAAGTGGAAGAAGGATTTTTTATTTAAACTGAAATGAATTTCAAGTTTTTAAATGTGGCGTATCATCAATAAATGTTTAAATTTGAACAAATAATAATTATACGCCCCAATAATAGGTAAATTATTTGAAGCGTTTAATAAAAAAGAAAGCTTCTTTTATACAATTTTTAAATAGAAACAATTAACTAGAAACTTGTGAAATTTAAAGAAAATTGTAGGAATACCTTTCCTTATGTTTGTTTGCAAAATTCTGTGTTATCATTTTTTATTTCAAATGTGATGCTTACTGATTGGTGCCATTTAAAAAGTCAATTATTTTAAAAATTAAAAGGTTTCCCCATAAAGTTCAAAGAGCAGCAACCACTGCCTGTTTTAATGTCGGTTTGTTTTTTCAAATTTTTTTTGTTTCTTTTACTTGTTTTTATTTTTTTTTAGCAATCCACGCCAGTATTGCTTTATATAAAACAATAGTTGAAGACAGTTCCAAAAATTTCTGGTGAAATCGCCAATCTGTGTTACTTTGACCACAATTTGAAGTGAAATAACTTAATTGAGCTGATAGTGGAAGCGTAAAGTATTTAATGTTACATTTTATCTCCTCTGCAAGTCTTCAAAAAAATGTTCATACACTGACATATAACCTTTCCATTAATTATTTTAGCATGTCTTTTTTCGAGAGAACGTTCATTTTTTATCCTCTCAAACTACCTTACATATTTTATTCAACATCAAATAAAATTGTCCCATTTAATAATTTAATTGGGTATCTATAAAAAAAATATTTTTTAAAAATTTTTATGTCAGATCGTTTTTGTTGATTGCTAAAAAAAACACTTGTCTTTATGTGTGACGATGGTGGATATAAATTGTTGAATTGACTAAAGAAATATATATGCTTTTCCTTAAACTAAGCCCTATAAGATAATACCTGTCACTTAAACAGTGAAATTTACATCTCTCGAGCAAAAAAAAAAAATCAAAATTCACTACATATGATTAAAAAAAAAAAAAAAAAAAAACACTAAATTAAGTTGTAGAGAAAGGCACCACTACGTATATCCGCACTCTATAAAACCCCCAAAAAAAATTATTGTTTTATCAAAACCTTATTTTTTTATTTTGCACAGTGGAGCGGATTAAAGGTATCTGGAAATAACTCAGCCGTTTGTAGAGGACTATGCCGATTAATTCAAAATTTGACATGAGTATAACAGGGTACCTCGTATCTCAAAATTTTCTCATGATTAAACTAGATAATACAACATGTTGATTATGCCTTGATATATAATAAGATCATATGATATATAACAAGACTTAAAAACAATGCAGCTTTTTGATAAGTTTCGGGTGATAATGTTTACTCGCTAGATTTTTAATAATAAAAATAATAATGCATATAATCGCAATAGGAAATAAGCGCAGTATTACGAGTACTTAGCATCGGGCTTAAAGAATTTTTCTTTCTTTTTTTTCAAAGTACACTGATGCTAATATCTTATATATAAAAATTTATCAATAGGAAATATTATTCATCATATACATAATTAAAAAACCAAGGTTTGTTGGTAACATCATGAATGAGGACCACCATTGGGTTGATCTTTCATATACTAACTTCCTTAAAAAAATTTGTGAAAGTGGCTTTTTTCATAAAAAAACATACTATTTATTTCGAAAAAATATGACAACTGCGGTCATCAATTTTGTAACAAATAATTCGTTATAAATTAGAACAGAGAATGTGCAAAAGGGCGTGTCACCTCCCAAATATGGCAGATACCACTTTTGGACAAACTAAGGACTGACGTTTTCCAGGGCTTTCAAACAATATATACGATTCTTACATACAAAGTAGTAGTGTCCATTAAAAAACCTAGAGTCTGAGCAAATGGTTGTGGCTCATCGCATGCGAAGTAAATGTAACTTAAGGTTTATATAAAGGCCAACAAAACCTAAGGGTTCCAACTATTTAAAAGCTTATTTAATGCAAAAATTTGTAGTCTGTATAAAAATTGGTCACAGAAATTATAAAGTGGGTCCGATATATGAATCTCTTATATTTCTTATTATATGTTGTGATTCAAGTGGAGCCAAAGGTTTGGGCGCAGAACGTTAATTGATAATCATTCCACTAAGTCCTGGAAATAATGTAAAAGAAGATTCAAGCAACGCGGGTACAATATGCAAATTATGAATAAAAATAAAAGAAAAAATGCATGTCGGAATCTCATAATGAGAAGAAAAAAAATTTTGAAAAATTTATATAAAACTTGTACTAATCTAATAGCAAATTAGTTACATATATTCCGATATGAACTAGTATTCAGTCTAAAACAAAATATTTCTTCTGTTGTATTTCTGATTTCAAGTCTTCGAAATTGTAAATTACATTATTACACTACAGATTTCATGTCGGTGAAAAACCTCTGGAAATCATAGTTTTTGTCTATGCGACCATGAATTAAACAGATACAAAAATGATTTCATTTTCTTAATTTTTTTTCTTCAACAAAAATAATTACAATCACTTAAGAAAAAAAAGAGAAAATAATTATAGCGCGATACATACATTTTTGTTCTTTTAAAAGCTAACAAAATTTTATGTCTTCATCTTTAGTGTTATTAACTGCAAATATTTAAAAAACAGATACATAACAAAAAAAGTTAATATACATGCTATACATATAAGGGGCATTTAGACTTTAACTAAAATACTGAAAAAAACACATCGCATGTGTGACAAACATTTGTAAGAAATGAATGCGAATCAGTTGACTGATTGAATGAACGAGTTAATAGACGTTTTTTGCACGAATCTATAAGTTTTTTTTCATATTATTACAATTTTATTTTACTCTATAATTTGCTTATGAAGCAGACTGAAAACAACAACAATAAAATACTGACTGCACAATATGGCAACAAGACCTAAAGTGGGTGGTAATTACGTAAAATCATTAAAACAAAAAACAACAATAAAATTCTGAAAAAAAACAACAACAAAAATGTTTTTTTTTTTTTTAATTGAAGGAGTCTAAAGTTTTAAACTGTGTAATCTTGTTAACAAATCAAATGCTTGTTCACACACAACTAACAACACAACAAAACAAAACAGAGCAAAGGCTTCTACGTTCTAGCGAATGGAAAAAAATCAACACATTAATAAAACATAAATAGAAAATAGAAATAAACACACAAGAAAAATTACCACCTTAATAGTGAGTACAGTAGGGGTAAAATTATAACAATAATAGTAGGCTTGATGTTTATTAAAAAAAAAAAAACAAAATCTGCAAAAAGCAAAGCGAAATTCTCGAACGAGTAACGGACACAGAAGCAATATTTTTTAAATAAAGAAAAACCTATAATTATTTTGAATTTTATACAGATTTACCAAATGTTAGCGTGTGCATAGTTGTATGGGTTAGCGGTTAGCAAACCGCTGTATATAGTTTAATATCGTACAAAAGATACGCATTAGTTTTGTTAACATTCAGAAAGATGTAATTAAATTAAACAACAGCCATGACAAAACCAACATACACTTGTTTGAGTAAAATAACAATCATGACTTAGTGTGGTCATTTTTTATGGCTGCTTGCTCGAAAATACTCAAAAATAAGAATTAATATAATTTGCAAAATTATTAGAAATCATTTTAAGAAGAAAAAGTTCTCTGTCTCATAGGGTAGCGAAAAATTTTATTTGAAAATAATAATAACAAGTACGAGTGGCATATACGGCTGTGCCAATTTTTTTTAACCCTTCACCATATTTGTATAACTACATTTACATACTGCAGATTTCCCAATGAATAGTTTAAATACAAATCGGCGTAATGAATCTTTTCTACCATTAAGTTAATATAAATTAATAATTTGCAAAGTGCCTGTGCATAGAAATAAATTTCGAAGTGTTTTTGATATTTTATTTTTCATTATCTTTTAACTGTATAAAAAAGCCGAAAAGAGCCGGACGTATACAGTGAAGAAAGAAAAATAGAATCATTGTTGGTTATTGTTGTTTTTGCTTAAATTTTGATTTTTGTCTTTATTGTTTGGATGAAAATCTTTAATTTATTTAAAATGTTTGAGAGAAGTTTCCTGAAGATAACCAATAACCAATGTCGGTGATTTAATTATAAAATCGGGATAATATAAAATAGCACAAAAATGATTTTTTAAAGTTAATTAATTTAATAAAAAATTACCGTTGTTTAATATAAATAAAGTTTTTCTGTTCTTGAACTGCATTTTTTTTTAATTCTAAGTTTTGCTTAGGGTTGTTATAAAAGAAACAGTCACCGTGTATACTTATCATCTTCCAGTATGTTGATATTATAAGCAACAACCATTTGAAAGAATACAAACAAAAGTAGAAAAAATACATAGAAAAATTAAAGGCAGGCATGGCATTTTGCCCGCTGCCTCGGAGGACATAGACATACCGCAGTTTTAGTGTCATATTATTTTTAATGGACATTAGTTATGCGAGTTTTTAATTGTTTTGTAAAAACTACTACACACTATATTTTGTCAGGTTTATTTAATTGATAATTTCTTGTGAAATGACTTTAATTAAAAAATGTGTATAATTTTTGGATCAACATATTCTGCTTAAGCTGGGCATTACAATCGTACACAATTTATTTAAGATCGGCATGATGCGAATAAAGTCACGGCAATGTTATTTTTCAACAATAAGTGCTTGACGAAATGTTGCACAACTAATCCAAGTATGCTTGAAAAACATGCTATATCGTTTTTATTATCCTGAAAACGTAGTCAAATAAAAGCTGATTTCTAGATCTTCTCAAAACTCAATCATTTTTTAAGCAAGAAAAATGGCTAGCGATATACAATGACAAGGAACGACAATGAATCACACACATTTGTGTAGCTGAAGGCTTGGGTCACAATTTGAAAATATTAACATTTAGACTATAAAAAAACGTGCCGCATATGAATTAAGGTATTTTAATAGACTTCTTTTTTAGACCATTCACCACAGCTGGAAAAGGGTATATCTTTGTTTGTCATCCCGTTTGTAATTTCTACAATATCCATTTTCGATCCCATAAAGTGTATACATCCTGACTTCTTATGCATAGCGAAATCGATTGAGTCATGTCCGTCTGACGGCGGTGAGAGTGTTGAAATCAACTCTGCCAAGGCACTAGATGAGCTAAAAAAAATTTAAATACGTCAATCGATCAGTTTCGAAAATGTTGCTATTTAAAGTCGACAAGATCGAGGCAGCGGGCAAAACACCACGGCAGCCCATAATTTTTTCATGTCAATTAAAACAAATCTAAGTTTAGTGAAATAACTTCAATCAAAAAAAAAAAAAAAAAAAAAAAAAAAAAAAAAAAAACATATACATGAGGTGATAGAGAATTAAAACTTAAGAATAAATTATGGTAAAAAATTGGCGCTCGCTCATATTTTCAGAGTTATGGTCCTCTTAACTTTTTACAGAAAATTATCATGTTACTCCATATCTTGTAACGTATCAATACGATATAAGTGATACCCACTTAAAAGCTTTTGAAGGTGTTTGTGAAGAAATACTAACATTTAAAAGAAATTTTAATTCATTAAGAGCCGATACAATTTTTATGTAACATTTTTTATTTCATTCAAATTTTCGTTTCGTTTTTTTAAACTTTTTGTCACCCCTATATTTATTTTCTTGATTGGAGTTTCTTCACCAAACCCGATTTACATATATGGTGAAAGGTATATAAAATTCGGCATAACCTATTAATGCACTCTTTCTTTTTTTCATATAAAAATTAAAATATTATTTTCTTTTTTAATATCCATAGTGGTTTTACAGTTCACTATAAATTCTCCTAGACTCTGTTTATAAAACACATCATAAATTTTTGTTAAGAAGAGTTTATCTAAAAACTTACGTTCAGGGCTTTTCTAGAGCATACGCTCTCCTTTATCGAAATTTTATTGGTTTACGTGGAGTTTTGTTTCGTGTTGTGGTTGAATATTAACTTTAAAAGTATATATATCGCACAGTGACTAAATCGATTTTAATAGCAACACGGAAATTTCTTGAGTGTTGCTTATTTCTAGGGTTTTATTACCTCATGGCTATAATGTTGAAGCATCTGTCACAAGTCCCTATCTCTGAAATCAAAATGAGTATACAGTTCTTCTCTCTTTCTCTCTTTATTTGTATATTCTTGTTCTGAGTTTTAGCGACCAATAAAATTATATAAGTTTTTCTCACTTCCTATGAAAGGCCAACTCGCACTTGCTGGTTTATTAAAGCCTCAAATCTTTTATTTAGTTATACCCATGCATTATTGTAAAAGGCAGCATGATTATTAAAACGATATTTGACTGCCTGATTTTATTAGATTATTATAAGGAGCTCTTCAACAATATTTTTCCTTTGCTTACTGAACAATAAATTTCCGGAGTGAAAAGCAAACCTAAGGTAGCCCCGGCGGTTGGATGTAGGTCTAATACTAAGAAATATAAGAAACCCTAAATCAAATCCCAACGAATACTTGTAAACGTAAAGAAATTTTCAAAAACTTCTCCTTTATTCCGACCCGATTAGATGTCATGACTACATGGCCAAAGTATCACAGAAAAATAAAACAATAACTTAAAGTTGTTTAAAAAAACCGAACAATACTCATTTTTTAACTGCTATGATTTTGGCAGTAAGAATTAGGGTCAAAATATTGTTAATGGCCTCTAGTAAAAAAAATTGTTAATCGAAATTTAAAAAAAAATCATCGAAGCCGAAAATTCTTATTATTTTAATTTCCTAAAATGGAATTTTAATTTCTTTAAAAAAATATGGGACAAAAGTTAAAAAAATTGTTAAACTTACCCATAAGCAGACATGGGATCATATGAATAATAACCCGTAGTAGGCTGCAAACCTGCAGAAGTCCAGGCGGTCATATCAGAACCTGTAGTTGAATCCTTTAAGCCATAAGGGTTGCTCTGCAAAGAAGAAACCAAAAAAAGAATTTATTTTAAATTAATAATTATTGTAGACAATATCAATTTAATAATTAACCACAAGATCATCTCAACAACCATTAAGTAATCAAATATAAATCAAGTTGCCTAAATTCAACACACAATTTACTAAAAATTAATAACAAAAACAAAAAACATGTGTTTATTTTGAATGCCATAAAAAACTGAAAATTTCCCACAGTATTTAAATGGGCAAATGGCAAAAGCAGCGCCATTAAAATAAGACAAAACAACAACAGCAGCTATCTAATGCATATTTATTAATATGTTTTAACAACAACATTCAATAGTTATTTATTTGTCACAAAAATTTTGTAAAACATGTTGTTTAACTCGTAGATATAAAATTCAACAAATTATAAAACATTCAATTCAATTTTTTTTTACTATTTCCAGCCTAAACGTGCATGGAGGTATGTCAGTCTGTCTGTCAGTCTATGTCCAAATAAACTGGAATTCCTAGACGGACGTATAGGCAAACAGACAGACGTACATCACAATAAATAAACAGCTTAAATAACTTAACTATATAAAGCTTGACAAGAATAATTAATTAACAAACAAAAATGCTTGTATGACTCGTACGACTGTATTCTTCTTTAATTTTTGCTCGCGACATCTTAAGAAATACAACAACAAAAATGATTAAAAATTGTTAAACATTAATGGTAAAAATCAAAAGCAAAAAGAAAACAAAACAACAAAAACACCAACACCAACAACAGTCACAATTTTAGCAGCAATAATAAAAAGATGGTATAAGTGATGGTGTTTGCAATTTATGAATATACATGTGTCTGTTAAATAAAAACAACAATAAAATTAACTAACTTTTCAACAACAAATGTATTTATAATTGTTTGATGTAAAAAATTTTATTTCGAATTCAAAAACTCAGACTCAATAATCATGTTACGCTCTGAATATAAGTCACTCACTCACACACTCACTGCATGCAATGCAGAGCCTTTAACAAATAATTTCATTGCAACAATTTGTATTAATAGTAAAGTAAATGAACATTACATTACAATATCGTATAATTAGGAATTGGAATTGACAAAAATTAGCTAAATTGCAAATTTTGTAGAAGACATTTATTCTGAAAAATATACAAGAACTTTCAGAAAATAAAACAAGTAAATCAAAATCCTACATCGTCACACATCTAAAACTCAACCAGAAATTGATCTCTGGACATTTACTCGAGATAATAATTTTTTTTTATGCATTTATTTTTTTAATTGGCAATAAGTATTACAATCTAAAATCTAGACAAGAAAATCATTTTTCATAGTTGCTGCAATCATTAAGAGTTCATCTTCCTAATGTTCGACTAATAAAACTATTTGTTACTTTGAAAGCCATCGTTTAAATCTATTAAACAGATGATCGAGAGAGGGTGAAGTATTAGTTAAGGTCTGACGCCTTTAATCCTATTTGAGGGTCTCAAGTAGTCGGGTAAAAAAATGAGTTTATAAAGCAAATAGCAAGAAAAATTTCATTCCTAATCAAAACAGGGATTTTTCATTTATATAGAAAGGTTCTGATAATATTTTTTGCTGATAAATATGTGGACTCACGTCTTTATACCAAAAATAAAAGAAAGGATTTAACCTGAAGAAACAAAAACCAGAAAATCATGTGCTACGCTTTGGACTTAACATTCGTCTTATGATTTAGTAAATAGTGATCTTCCATCATAGTTATATCCTGACGAATTATTTCCCCTGCTTTAATGGAGTGACTATTCGAAAAAATATTTAAAAAGGTCAACACTATATCAAAAGATATTTTAAATATCTTTTGAAAATAGTTTAAAAAAATAGAAATAAAGAGCATCAGAATAAAACTAATAAAATTTTTCTTTTGAACCGTTATAGACAAATTGAATTGAAATTGGCCCTACCGTTTAAACCGCTCTTAGACTTTGCTTGGTGTAAAAGGAAGTATAAATATTTCAGACTAAAAATTAATAGGTGCTATAACAGTTGGTGTAATTTAATGTATATGGCGAAACAGTTGACCCTTATAGACATACAGTTAAAACTTTCAATGAACCTGATTGCTTAGTCTACTACAACAAGTAAAAAAAAGTATAAAATTTTAATTAAGAAACAAAAGGCTGTATATTGCCGAATTTTTAATAAACAGCTGTAGACAGACGGTTAAAATTAACACGGAGCTGTAGTGCTAAGCCCGCTATAACAAGTATACAATTTAGAGATGAAATATAAGGGTGTTCTAATAGTTAACGTAATTTGATGTATGTGGCCATACTTTTTAACTGTTATAGACAGACAGGTGAAATATTTTTTTGAAGTCATTTTCTTTTTCGCAAGATTTTTTTATTGTGGTTTCCTTTCATTTATTTATACTAAACTGACAACAGACTGGTTAAAAACTACAAATTTATTTACATAATAAATATATAAATTAGAAGAATTCAGTCAATTGTATTTTTGGTATTAAATTGCTTGAGCAAACCGTGCATTTAGGAAAACAGAGCTACATTTCAAAGAAACACTGTTTAGATAGGTCGTTTTATGACCTGCTCTATGATTTAATTTTAAACAAAAATATGAATATCCTTTAGTTTTTTAAGTTTATTTTGAATAACCTAAATAAATTTTAGTTGCTTCAAATGCTGTTCAGGCTCAACCCTTATTAGTTCATCGAGAGCTTGTTATTGTCACCCAAGAACCTGGAGCTTGACTGTTACTTGCTAAAATTTTCTTTTCAAACTATTTTGAATTGCTTAAAAAAATATGTACTAGGGGTTAAAAATAATTTGAAGTGACAACCATTTTAGTTACCAACTAATAATAAACGACTTATCGGGTTTTTGGCAACGTAAATTTCAACAAAAATGATCTTCGACAACAATGATAACAATGCGAAATCAGCGATAAGGTTTTAAAAACATTTGCATTTTACATATAACAATTTTTAAATGACAGTCTTCTTGGGTTTTTACCTCCTCCTGTTCAGTTACAATTGTAAGAGTAAGGGCCTTTCTACATGACACCAACGAAAATCGGAAAATTCTAAATCTATTTTGGAAAGGTTCTCAAACTGTCATGTTCAGTTCAAGATTTAGATTTGGTTTATCAGAATTCTATTCTGTATATTTAGTTTTTAGGAAGGATCAATTCCATATTTATATTAATTATTTTTTGTTCATTAAATGTTTTGATCACAAATTGGTGTGAGTATAACTTTTGCAGATATATTTTCATCAACTCAACTCTTTCTGCAGAATTATATTTTGCTATACAAAATAGTCAGAGATAAATAATTCTACGACGCTCCGGGGGACTCTTCCATTGCCTTAAGTTTTTCCTTATTTATTTCTTTATTTTACAATAAAAATTATACAGGCAACATCAATTGTGTTGATATCCTTTTCACACAGTATTCTGACCATTCTAAAGACTAGATCAGATATTGGAATATTTCTAACGGCCATTACATTTAAACTGCAGAAAAAATCAGTAAACGTTTTTAACAAAACAGAACTACTGATATAATTTTTAATTTTTTTTTTTTTTTGTATTTTTGAAATTGGTTAAAACTTTCGATTACTAAAATAGACATAGATTAAGTATAACTTAAATAGAAATTTTGTTCTCTTTGCCGTATTTTTAATCAAGCCATAAATTACTTCTTTACTTACCATGCATTCATCCATCTCAAGCTGTTTATTAATAAATAAATATTTATAAACAATAAGTTTGTATAGTTTTGTCTACATAATGCTGTCCGTCTATTTATTTCACTTTTTGCTGCTCTTTTGTTTTCGTTTGCTTTTACGATTGGCCAACATTTGTTTCGTGTGGGTTGTTCTTCACAGCACATTTTTTAACGCCAGCAATAAAATCGTTTTGTCAGATTTACGTTTTTCTAGATTTGCTTTTGGAATATTTATTTATTCACCATTATTGTATTTTATCAGACCCATTTTGGTAATATGCTAATTAAATTTGTATCTTTTTTTATTTTATTGCTGTTACCAAGATTGTTATTTAGTTCATTTTTTTCAAACTTGTTTTCTTATTAACTGCGAAAAGTGATTTTAACTTGAATGTTTTTAATATGCCGTGAAGTTTATGAAAAATCTGCACACATTTAGCGGCTTTGTAAATTATATTTGAGAAATGTATATTTCCTGCTTCTTTTCTAAGCTTCTTTTACACGACATGTCTTTTGTAGTTGTCAAATTTCAAACTTGGTAATAATTTTTTATTGAAATACAAAAGTAGCAGTAAATGGCAAAATTCTAAATTTTCACTGGCTGTACTCAGCCGTTTTGGGCATGAATAAACTGTTTTTAAAGAAAATAACAGATTGTTGTAGATATTTTTTTTTTGAAATATAATGTTAACCTATAATTCCGAATGAGTCAGCAGATTGCACAGATTATTGAAATTAATAAAAAAAATGTGATATCATTTTTGAAACAATCACAATTGGATAAGATTTGAATAAGAGACATGTAGTACACAAAACGTACAAGTATTTAGAAAAATTACCTTATGGCGTGCAATAGAACGCCTTCAGTGCACTAATAAAGAAAATCAAAATGAATATTCTGTTTTTCGCCTTGAACCACTTATAAGAAAAATATTCCACTTTTGTGCCGATGTATCTGCATATATGCTAGAAACGGCATGTTCATACATGTTATCAGCAAAAAAACACATCGTGTAAAGTAGTAGAAGCGATACAAATTATAATACTTATTTCCCTTTTCATCAGTCTGTTATTATCAGTCTTTGATTTATTCTGCATAATTAACATTTTTAATTATTTTAACATCATGTTTCAAATAAATGTTTTATTAATTTTTCGAATCACCTCATTTTTTTTTCCTTATTAGAACGCAACAATAATCAAAGCAAGATTGAAATAATGTTCATGTTTGAAAACAACGTATGTATGTCCATAAATTTTCTTTAATGTACGATTCATATTATTTGTTCTCACGTTAACAGTTGTTGTTTTCATTAAAAAAAATTTTTTTTGGAATAAAAATATTTTTCGTTTTTTTAATTTATTTAAATAACTTCTTAATAAATTTTTTTGTCAATAAGTGTCAACCGCGCATAAAAAATATATTTTATTTCCGCCGTTTCTTTTTGATCTAAATTCAGCACAATTGCATATCTTTAATAAATAAAGTTTTTATTTCGGACAAAAGTAAACGATCGCAAAAGCATGTGCATTAATTTTTTTTCTGTAATTTCAGTTATCTACGTTTCAAACTTTTACATTATTTTGTTTAATAAGACAAATTTTCTTAAGTCCAACTATAATCTTGCGGCAGAGCGAAAAACTTCAGCCGAAAAATTACTTTGTAAATATTTCTGACCGAATAGAGATCCATCTTATGGCCAAAAAGAAGATTATAATTGTTTTTATTTGAAAGAATATAGCACCAGCATCTCTAAAAACTGCTACGATTTCATGGCATTCACTCTGTAGATCCCATTTATATAATTTTGTATATTGCATACATAGCTTTCATTCCATAGATCTTACCGCTCACATGTTCCCATCTCTTATTTAATAATTGTCCTTAGGAAGTAAAAATTAAAACTTGTTTGCTCGTGAAGAGATTTTTATACGACTTTCACAAATCTATAGTTTTTTAAGAATCAAAACAAATCATTCAGTTTTCATAAAACTTGGCAAGTTTTAATAATGTTTTTTTAATTGCAATATGAAACAAAAAAGCTATAATACTACGTACAAGCAGCGTTTGTATTCGGTGATTTCTAAATACTGTCACTAGCATATACGATTTATATTTATTGGCGATTTTAAGCTTCAGCATTACTCCACTGTGGAAAGATCTGGCAGCTTTCTTAGGATTTTCTAACATATTTGTATTTATTTACAAAGATCAATTCAAATCTCTTTATGTAACATTTATTCATCACTTTTCGACAGGAATAAGATAGAGACGCGATAGAAAAAATAATATTTTAAGATAATATTTGCAATTATTGAGCATATTACTTGCAGGTATGCGAAAATCTTTTGATTTCAATAGGAAAAAAGGTACTCTTAAGAGACCGACTAGAAGATTTTTAAGAAAAAATATACCATCAGGATTTCAGATTACTGTCTTACTACACCAGTGTCTCAAAAAAAATTCTGACTGACCTTATACTGATCCTCAATTGTGATCAAGATTTAAGTAAGTACTTGCCACGATGGCCTGCAGGATTATGTTGTTCCCTTTGCTTGAGAGTTAGAGACTATTTGTCTGATGAATACAACAGCATATTCGAAACGGCATATTCCTTGCGGACACCGACTTTTACCAACAGCCACCACGTGCACCCCAAAGAGACCTTACCAATAACCGGCTATAGAGATGGGCGGCTCTGTATATGGGCTACCGGTTCCCGTGGCTCCAGTATCTTTAAGGAGACTGGTCAGTCCTTCGATCTATCTAGATTTGGTGCCTGCACCCCGGGGGACTGCTTCCCCCTACATCTCGAGAGCACTTATGTCTGAACCTAGGTTAGCTCGGCCAGACTTGTAGCACCCCCGGGGGGACTGATCCTTAAGTAAAAAACTTAGCCCTCAATCAAAATTCGAGTCGATGTAAACTAACTGAGACCCTGAAGATCTTTTTCGCCGTGTTGAGAAAAATTGGAGAAATTTTGGTTAGCGCATTTCGAGCTTATCTGTTCTCGTATACAATTTTTCTATAGAGTTTTTTTTTAGCATACAGATTTTCTATTTATTTGCTAGAAACATTTTTTCAAATTACTTTACCTGATGCAAAAGCTAAACTAATAAAAATCAGACAACATTTCATTAAGGAAGTGTTTATAACGATATGAACACACACTTGTTTGGAACAATATTTTCAGGCCATTTTTGTTCCATGCCAATTTTTAATTGTTAATGCTATTTTTTTATTTCTCTTTTCAGGTTGAACCAATATGCCAAAAAAAAAAAAAAAAAAAAAAAAAAACAAACCAACATCCTCTTAAAATTTAAGTTGTGCCATATTGCTTACCCTCTTGCCTCATGGAAAATTTGGAGTGTAAATAAGCTCTAGCCTAAACCGCACTCATAACCATGAAGCCGATATAAAAGCCAATATGAGAAAATATCTATTTTGATTTTAAAACAAAATCAATTTATTTTAGACATCATTCTCTCTTTTTAATTTTACAAATTACTGTGCATGCATTTTAGGTTCATTTTGTGTTGGTCATTTCAAGTTATCGCTTACTTTTATGTTTTTTTTTTTGTTGTCTTTGTATAATTAAATTAGTAGCTTGTGTGCTCATTTATTTCAATTAATACTTTAAAGACATTTTTTTTTCAGAAGCTTTTGCAATAAATTGCTACAGTCGGCATGATTTTAAGTGAGTTTCGAAAAATATTTAAACACAATATTAAAGAAAAGTATAATCATTTTCAAAACTACGTACAATAATTTAATTAGCTCTTAGTGATTTAATTTTATATTAAGTCTTTAACTCTTAAAAATGTTGACAACTTAAAGTCAGCCATAGTAAATTGTGGTACAACTATGATTTATTTTAATAATTAATCCCATCATCATAGGGCTTGTACTTAAGAATACCCTAACGAAGAGTAATTTTTTTAGAATTCATTAGTGCTAAGAAGAGCCTAAATTCCAACTCCAATAAAATAAAAAAAATACAAAAATTTTAATTTTATTTTTCAAAACTTTGTTGATTTAAAATTAAAATTTAAAAGTGAATATAATTTTAAATTTTTTTGTAGCAACCCGTTAATTTGTTTTTTTTTCATTTTACATAAACTTTATTTTAATTAAACGTACTCGTGGTATTTGAACATTTTCCTTAATTTTATTTTTTTATCTGTGTCTTAAAACAATAAAAAAACTTTTATGAATGCTCACAGCAATTTGTTTCTTTATGCGTCTTAAAATTGCTAAAGTTTTTCTTGAGCAAACTTGCCTTCCGAAGACAAAGTTTTTATTTAAACTTTTGGCAAAATGTTAGTGTTTGTCATTAGCAGTCATTAAGGTAAATCTTAATTAAGGGGATTTCTTAAGGAAATTTAAGAAGAAATAAAAGCGAAGGTAAATTTGTCGTTTTGCTTTAGACAATGCTTAAGCACGAGGAAGGTTCATAAATAACGGGCAATCGTGTGACTTAAAGCTGTGCTTTAATTGCGAATGTTTAACGTAATTTTTTTCTTGTAATTTCTTTTCTGTTTTTGATTACACCGACACAAAAATGTATTGATGTTTTGAAATTGAAAATGTATATCGTTATTACTCCGTTGCTTAACCGTGAGGGAAATTAATAAAAATAAAAACTAAATTAGTAGCAGATATTCATTGTGGGATGATGTAAAGAAAACAAAGGTATTGAATGTATTCTTTATTAAAAAAAATTAAAATTATTAAAAACCAGATTCGATTTTTTTGAGAGTTAAGAAGTTTCAACCTATGACAGACAATGTACTTTTAGAAAAGGAGTTTTTCATAGGAACTTGCTCTCAATGTAGCATTTAGTTATCTTCTGGTCAATTACTTTGCACAAATATAAAACATGGTTGGGGCAACAACAATCTAACAGCAACATGTTAACAAATTAAATTTTATATTTGTTTCAAATAATTTTATTGTTACAAGTAATAGTCATATTAGTGTAATTAAAACCAGATTGTTGTCTAATATAATAATAACGATGTAAGCTCTAAAGTATTAACAAATTAAGAATATTATACAATCACAATATAATAAAAAAAATATAATATTGTAATTAAAATAAAAAAGAAATTCCTAAAAACAATTTATCAAAAAATTACCCTTAATTCTCCTAATAAATAAATTTATTTAAACTTTCCTGTTCTCTTACATATTAATACAACAGATTGTATGTAATGTTCCTTCCCTAATCACTAAAATTACTTACAAGACACAAAGCATTCACGATTGAAATATTCTGTGATTAAAAGAAAATAGTATCATAAAATAGATAAAAATTGCATTCGTTGCAAAACGACGCTAAGCAGTAAGTAAGAAAATATTTATATGAAAACTGGTAAAGAGAACAACAGAAAAAGCTTTTCGTTGTGTGTCGACTTAGTCTACCAATCTCAATAGTGATAGATTATGAGTTGCACCTCATGTTATGATTTTTTCGAAATTGGCATCATTTTTTGAACTTACTTCATTACCAAGTTTAAGAGAAAATTAAAAAAAAATTAAAGATATAAATGGCGGCTTCAGAATTCCAATGCTTTGAAATTTGGTTATTTTTTAATGTCTTCGTTCAAATGGGCCCGACTAAATTTTATGAAATATGAGCTCGAAATTTATTGGAGTTATTTTGATATCTAATATACACAAAAATATTTGGGCCGAAGTCAAAGAAAAGAGTCAATTAAACAAAAATACTTAAAGTATAAAAGTTTTGCAATAAATTTGTGTTCAAAAGTTTTGCAGTTTGATGCGTTAATAAAAGAACACGATTATTTCTAATTCAGGTGCCTTAGGTGCGCTGTATGTTTTTTCATACAGCTGTATAAAAAATAAAAAAATGTTTAATAGCAGAGTAAGTAAAAAATAACAAATACAGTATTTTCTCTATTTTTCAATTCCATTTAGCTAAAAAAAATAAAATGCATAATTTTGAATATGTGACATTAAGGTCAATTAAATTTACCGTTTGCTGCACCGCGCTGTAGTGGAGTTTTTCGTTCTAATATTATACTGCAAACAGACCTCACAAATTCACCTAAACGAAAAGACGATTGAACAACGCACATTTTATATGTCTCTAATTTGTTTTATATCGTTTGTTCTAATTAAAGACCAGTTACAATGTTACGTTTATCCGCACCAAAATGTAAACACTTTTTACCGTCAATTAAGGTAAAACTTATATTTTTTCGTGATTAAAGATTTAACTTTTTATTTAAAAATGATTTTTCTTAAAGTTTTGTTTATTTATGTGAACTCGCGATTTTTGGGTAATTTTTGATCATTGGAAGAACTCTTTATTGTTTACTTACTTGGTGACATTTTTTTTTGCAAAATTTATATTTTTCAATAGTGAAATTTTATGTGTTAGATTTTTTATTTAAAAACAATTTCAAAATTTTTAGTAAAAAAAATTTTGTTTAAGGTATTTGTATTTTTTGTGTGATTAAATTATTTGTGAACTTTCGATATCTTATTAAAATATTGATTATAATTAAATCTAAATCTGAAAGTACTGAGTAAAATTGCTAAATTTTTTAATTTTCACACTTATCTGCTTTAATTTTATATTTGTATTATAATAATTTATTTTTATCTTCGGGCTCAAGGTCACTGTTTTTTTTTTCTTTTTTATTTCAAATAAACATATCAAACTCTTAAAGTGATTGATGTCTTTACTCAAATTCCTGAAGAAGGGCACTGAAGGTGTCCGAAATATTGAATAAATAAATAAAAGCAATATTTTTAATTGTTATTTAATAAAACATAAAAAGAGTTTTATTTAAATAAAAAAACAGTGACCTTGAGCCCGAAGATAAAAATAAATTGTTATATAATAAAAGGTCGAATAAAATATACAAATATAATATTTGTATTATAATAAATACTTTGTAAAATCTAACGGTCACGTAATCGGCAGAAGTTCACTTATTTTTATTTATTAGATATAACTTGAAGTTTTCTAAATTCTTAATTTTTTTCTACAAATATTGTTTTACTTGGGGAAAGTTAGCCTATTAATGATACACTCATATTTATTTTTTTATTTACAAAACTACATTTAACTTTAATATCTTGATTTATTAATAGTCATAGATATTAAATAAATATTACCAATTTCTTCACCAACTTCCTTAAATAAGAAAATATTTAAGATTTGAAAGGTTCCTGAACATCTAACTTACAAATCATTTCTTGAAAAAGGACCATTTAAAATACTTAAAAGCTGTAAGCTTGCATTTACCTCATTGCGGTTAAGTTTAAAAGCGAATGCCAAGTAGGTCATGACTTAGCTCTGGGTGTCTTAACATTTTTTTAATAATTTCTAAGCCAACATATAATGATAGGAAGAAAAGATATATATAAAGATTAGTGTCCCTAAATTTTACTATACAATTTTTTTTGTTCAACCTCAAATCCCATGATTCATATATTTAATTGGTACCATGCACAAAATTTCAGTTGCGATTAACGGAGCTCTCATTTTAACTAAAGCTTGATCGCGATCAATTTCAAATTTTGTCTTTAATTATAAATTTCTTTATAACGACGATAAGAATAACCGTCATAGGAATTACTGTATACCTTTTTGATCTAATATTAGTCATATAATATATAGTGTAAATAAGGACAACCATTATTATTATACATTTTTTTTGTATTAACTTAAAAAATAACAAAAATAAAACCAAATGACAAAAATATCAAATTTCATTTGATGATGAAAACAAGACAGCCATCGGCATTAGCAGACATTTAGAAAGACAGTAAGACAGACTAAATGATAAACAAACTTCAGCACATATACAATCACACAAATGTATTGTTATGTATGCAAGTGTGCTTGTATTGTACTTTGATATAATCGTCTACAAAAGAAACAAGCAGACGGACAAACAAACATATTTGTATGCGTGAGTTTTGAGTGAGCTGTAACCAGCCATAATAATGATTCGATTTGCTAAAATAATGTTGATATGCAAATTAATGGTTGCCAGTTATAAAATGACGAAAATTGAAACAAGAGCAAAAGTAATTAAATTAAAGAAAACTTTTAAATAAAATAAAGTAAATACAAATAAGCCTATTCGAAATGCTTTGAAATTTAAACTTTAAACATTTTTTTTACCTTTATTTTTCTTCTACATTATTTTTCATTAACCTTCGATTTCCGTACCTCTTGTTGTTGATATTTTTCTTTTGCTTATTTTTAGCATTTTTTTTTTTTTTTTTGATTCTGTTGAAAGTGTATTAATTCGTTTCCTTTTAGGCCTTGGCTACCAGCCAACTAACCAAAAAAGCAACAAAGACAAAAAAAAAGCGACTGAAACTAACCAACTAACAACAACACTAACAAGACGACAGTCATTTTTTACAAAATTTATATTACAAATAATAGAATGACCACAGTAATGGTGCTAGCTATAAGTACAGTATTGCTTCAAGTGATTCTTAAGACCCTTCTAATAGAAACAACAAGACTAACTTGGAAACGCTGAGAAAAATAAAGTCATCCATAACATACAAACCTTTATGCTGGTTAGTTCCCGATTAAGATCCTGCATATCACACAACTACGTTGTATCAATAAATATGAGATTTTTATTAGGAAATGAACTCATGATCTTCTTTTTAGTAAAGAAGCAGAAACCTCTGCAAATTCGCCTGCTTAAACTGCGCTAGCTAACGTTGCTTTTTATTCCGTTCACACACACGATACCTTGCTAGTGCTAAAAGACACATACGGACGACAAAAACAGTAGCTTTTATTGTTGCAACGGATCTTAGTTCCGTAGCAATAACACTTTTGACTCTTACTTTATTATAATTTTATTTAGGTTTTGCCTCAAGGTTTGTTAATCACACATTGTGAATCAAGTATGAAATCTTGCTGAATTTTCAAAAAACACAATGAAAGCTTAGCAGCAGTAATGGACTTTTTGCTCGAAAGAAAAACTCGTAGATTAAAAAGAAACTTATAAAGGTGGACTTTTCTCGCATGTAACTGACTAAACCCACGTAGTGCTTCGAGAGGTTAAAGTCTGATTAACTCTAATGGAGAACTGCTAACTAATACGATAAAAACTTCAACTAGCAAAAGGTGAGGATATCACACGGAATGTATGAGTATCAGAAAGATTCCTTTTATTAGAGACAAAACAACAGTAACAACTTTCTTATGCAGTGCACAATGTTACGATAGAAACTTAGTTCCTGAAATTTCTAGGCATTATAAACTACTTAGCAAGCACTTTAGGGGTATTCTGAATGGTTCTTAGACCGGCAAGTCAAAACCGTTCTTTAATATAGTCAATTTGTGATAATGACAGTTTGTAGCAACTTAAAAGAAGTTGGACGAAGAAGTTGTTAGCCATTTATCCCTAGAAAATGTAATTTATAGAAAATTTCAAGCTTCTGATGACATAATACTGAAATACTGAAATTTTTCTAAACTCAATTTTATAAAATTATATTTTATATTCCCAACTTTTATTCTAATAGCACGTGCCGATACTGTATGTCGTTGACGAAAAAACGCTAGTAGATTTACTTTGTTGTTTTTAATATTTATTGTCGCAGTTTTAGTTGTTAAACACATGCATAAACAAGTTTGCATGTTGTCGGCCATTTGCTGAACAACGTCTATAGGAGGAGAATAAAAGCCTAATGGCAAACTAACGACGACCTTTTTGCAAAGTATTTTTTGTTTTCATTATTTTACATTAGAACAAACTATAGAAAGAATAACGATGATAAACAAAACCTAGACACCACAATTACCAACCATATAACTTACCACGCCACTCAAATACCGTACAAAAACATTTATAGAAAAAACACGGATGCATTTATATTGAATAAGAAATTAAATTTTCTTTTTTTGTCCCCTTATTTTATTCAGTTTTTATTTACTTGAAATGATCATCGCAAATAATTTAATTTTTATTTTTTGAAAGAACTCAATAAAAGTCCTTTTCGATCAGAGAACTAAAGGCATTTATATATTTATTTTAACGAATATTGTAATTTTAGTATAATTCATATTTTTTTTCTTGGTGTCACTTACCAAAGGCGAATAGAATGCTGAACTGTCGACACCAATACTTTGATAAGGATTTTGCTCGGTCGATGGGTAGGGGGTTCCGTAGACGCCAACACTGGCTGCGGGTAATCGAGAATAACTTGATAAAGCCAAACGAGCTGAATCATATTGACATGAACACACTGTTTGACCCGATACAGGATCTGTCATTATTGGCCGCCCATTTTCACAACAGGAACCGGAACCTCCAGCGGAACCGCCACTGTTAGAGCCAAGAGGCGTGTTCTCCATGTTTGTATTAATGGAGGGATTATTAGATGCTGTGACATTATTTGAATGCTGTGATATAGCATCGGGACTAAGAGCACCCGTTGAAACCTCAGCACCCGAATTTGTAGGATTTCCATTGCTCGCATTTCCAGAACCAGGAACAGAGGCTGTAGTTGTACGACATTCTTTGCTTGGACTATGGGCAGCAGCATTTGGACTTGTCATTGAAGACTGTCCAGTAGGAGTGTCACCTGTTTGTGGCGATTGTGTGGGATTCGTTGAGAGCAACTACAAGAATAAAATAAATATTCTTAATATCAAATATATCTCAAATTTTATTTTGTATTTATTTTATTTTATTTTTATTTTAAGTTTTATAATAAATTTTACGTTAAGATATAAGCAGCTATTATTTTTAATATAATTTATCTAATTTTTTGAATCTCTTTTTCAGTGACATTTAACAACACGGTACAAAAATAAAAAACCTTTGCATAAATTTACGATTATAAATGAATTTATCACTTCTTTTACACTGAAAATATTTAACTAATCTAATGATAATAAATAAAACCAAATAAAATATTTACTTAAAGATTAATGGTAAAGAACTATCAATCCCAAACCAGTATGTAAATTTTAAGATATTTTGTAAAGATTCAAGAGAAACTAAAATTTTTCACACAAAATTAAGCTACCGAATATTAATACTCGCAAGCCGTGGCTAAAACTGAATGATAAAGCTGATTAATTAAAAACATTTCAAAAATCAAACTGGCTTTAATGATTATAAATAAATTATTTTAAAAAAATTATACTCTAAATTCTAATAAATTTAAGATAATTAATTTAAATACTGTTATCGAAGCTGACAATAACAATTTAGCAAATAAACTAAGACTTGTTTTGAATTGTTTTATCTTTTCTTTCAAATCAAATTTCCAGTTTTTAAGTTTTAGCAATCAAGATATAAATAAATTATCAAATGTTAATACTGTGACTGACAGAACTTTGCACAAGACTTAACAGAAAGAAATTTTTATTGAGCTCCGTTATATGCAAAATAAAAAAAAATCAAGGTAACTAATCCAGCCACTTTCAAAGAATGCATTTTTAATACTTACTTCACACTTTGAAACTTTTTCTGCAGCAATTCTGATTTTTGTGGAAAACCAACAATTGCAGTCTTATTAAATTAATCGGATTTATTCGATGTGAGAACATCATTTTCAAGCCGCGTTTAGATTAATAACAATCTCATATCGAAAGCGCAAGCCAAACGTACAGCCAGTTACGACGTTCTTAAACAAAAGGAATGACAAAAGTACAGTCTAAATTAACTTTTCTTTTTCTCTTTACACTGCAAGAACAATTGCAAACTGCGAACTGAGCCCATACTTAAATTAAGCTATGATGGGCGTTTTGCCCCTCAACATTACAGAACAGTAAGCAAAAAAAAAAAAAAGAATATCCGCCGAAGCAGGTAAAAGAAACACAAATTATGGTAGAACATATTTTCTGATCGAACAGAAATCGCGGTTCAGGTAGAAAAAAAGTGGTTAAAATTTATACAGTATGCAACGAATCAGCAGAACTTTAGAGTAAAACTCTTTCTTAGAAGAATATGCCAACTACAGCAAAAAAAATATTATATCGCGGAGAGGAAGCTGAAGCACAATACAAGGAAAAAATCAAGAATAGTAGAAATTTTAACTAAAATAGTCTAATGAAAAAAAAATGAACTAACATATAAACATATAAAAAACGTTTTTAAATAAATTAAAATTAAAAGCAAAATTCTGACTTTTTCAGTTTTATACGTTTGCAGCTATAAACTGTATACATATATAAAGCTGCTTGTGTTGAATTTTGTTAACTAGCGGATGAAGAGTTTACATTAAAATATTCGAAATAATATGGATATTAATTTTTCCTAATTTTAACTTTATGCTAATTATTGTTAATGATTAAAACATATTTTGTTTAATCAAACTTTTTGTTTAGATAATTTTTGAACTTGGAAGCCCTATTTTTGAAGGAATATTGTATCGCCACAAAGTTTATAAGTTAATTGAGTATCAGCAATTTTAACAATTACAGCTCTTAATAAAACAAAACGCTTTGATCAAAATTCTAATTAGTGTTAATAAATGTTTTAAATTAAAAAACTCATTTTCAAACCCTGAAAACTATTTTTTCTTAAGATCTATTTCGTAAAAATTTCGACTTCAAAGAAAACGTCTTAAAAATATACCCTAAATTTTCATCTATACGATAAAAAAAAAGGAGTCATAATAATGCCAATTTTATCAAATGTTCTGACCGTCTTTTTCGAAATTGTCCCACTGTGCGTGGAAAGAACTATTATACTGTAGTTTGACGACTCTTATTTTTTTTTAATAGATATAAGATAAATAAATAAATAATAAATTTCCCAGCTTGTAATGATCCTGTTGCATTGTTTTAAATTTACAACTATTTATTTGTCAAATTTAGCTTTCTTTATTAGAAAAAGCATATCGATTACCCGCCACGTCAAAGAAATAGAATATATTTGTTATCAGCTGGTAAGTACCGTAATAAATGTGACTCATACACTTTGCATATTTCCTTCAATAAGTCAACAGATGAGAAACTTTAAGATTAAGATTTCATGTTGTACATATATCGTACGAAGCCCTTAGCCCACTTTAATGAGTTAATCCGAACAAGACAAATAATAGAGCATCGATTGAAAGTAAAAGATCGACTATTGTGGTGAAAGATCTCAAAATTCCCATTTAGTGCTGAAAGTAGTAGCTTTGATAACCGCCGAGCAGAAACGTATTACAAAATACCAGATCTTACTTTACTTAGGCTCTAAAAATCTTGAAAAGTTGTATAGTTGTATATAAAGAAGTCATTCTATTAATGGGTGAGACGATAGTGCAGTATGTTAAAGTCCAACAATAACTGCTTTGAGACACAATACTTCAATCAGCCATAATTAGAATGTGAAAACCATACGAAATATAAACATTAAGAAACCGCACTAACAAATGAAAAAGTAGGTTAATAAAATCAAAAATAGTTTAAGCTGAAAGTTAACCGGAGCGCGTGGTGACTGAGATGAAACTATTAGTTGGCCTCCTTGTTTATTGCTAAGGAAAATATAGGCCCAAAAGAGCTGAGGTCTGCATCAGTGTCCTTCTTCGCAATTATCCAGTCTGCGATTTCATATTGACAACGCAATTGCAACTTCTAGTTACTTTTGAATTTCATTTGAGTTTATCCCATAGACTCCTCTAAGAGACTGCGCATGACACGACCATTTTGAAATCGGATGGGAACACATGGAATAATTTTAATTTCAGGATGTGTCGAAAACGATTTAAACTGGTTGCAAGCCAATAATTTCTATTCTGGGGCGAACTCTTAGACCCTTGCATTTTAATTTATGTAAAAATTTACAAGTATTCTATTTTTTGGCCTGCATTCGTTTTTACCTACACAAAATTTTGAAAATTGATTTTTTTTTTTTCATTAATGTAGGCCAAACTGAAATGTTTGATTTGTATCATTAATTTAATTGTGGTAACATTAACAAATGTAGAAGTGTTCCGCTTTTTATAAATTTAATTTCCATAATCGGTATGCAAAACAAACCCAAAAACAGAGCAGACGTTAACGCCTTTAGTTCAATAAGCATTTAGAATATCTGAAAAATAAAGATAACATTCGAGAGATTGTGCCAACCTTAAAATTTAGGGCAACAATACCACTACAAAACAATCATGTATACAATCTACTGAAAAGCTTCTGAAAACATATGACTGCAAGGTCTGATGGCATCATCGCACATTAAACAACAAAATAAAGAAGCTCTTTGCCACAATGTTGTTGCATAAAATTAATAAGAAAAAGAAATGCTACAAAAATATTATGATGAAGCCAACAAAAACAAAATGTGAAACATTTCCCAAAAAGCTAAAAGAAGCAACTTCTTAAGGTTTTCCTTTTATAAATATATAAAACCTATAATTAAGATAATTTCTTTCATTTATGCACATTTTTGCAAAAATAACAAAGAAAGATTGAAAGCTGTCGATTTGAGTTGTGGTCGGAAAACGTAACGACCAATAAAAGAAAAAAAAACAAAGAAGTTTGCAAAAAAAAAAGGAGCAAAGGCGTTTACGTGCCCCTTTACTCTTTTCGCTTTAAACCAATTGCTTTGCAAAAAGTTTTAGCTTTTATTTTAAAATTATTTCAAGTGATGTATTTTAATATGATGTGAAGTGATGATGTGATGTCGTGTCTTCAAATATACAACAATATTTTATAAAGAGCTGCCGGTTTCTATATTTTTTTTTTTTTTTTTTATAAATTTAAAACTGTATAGAAATGTTTTATACTTAATTAGTGGTTTGTTTAAGTTGAACTAAAAATTCTTTTTAAAAGCGTTTTTGTTTTAATTTTGTTCTATGCTTGAGGCTTAATTAGTCTGCAGTGCTAAATAAAATGCTCAAAGAAAATCATCTAAACGTTTTAGTTAAAACCCTGTCTGGCCAAATTGTATCTGCTTTAGAATTTCTTAAGTATATTTTTATTTCTTTAAACCAAAAGTGTTTACTTGTATTTAAAATTATGATGGATAACTTCAACTGTTGCAAAAAGTATTTTTTAATAATTGTAATTAAATGAAAAGAAAATATTATTGTAATTTATGGAATTTTTTTAAGCCTTGAGCTTATTTTAGCCATCACCTATGTCTACTTTTAAATATATTTATTAAAAGTATTTCAACACTTTTACACTTTTTTTATGCCAATAGCTTTTTTACTCCTTTAAAGAAAACTTTTGTACGTACTAAGAGTGTTATTTTATGAGAGTGTCAATTGTATTTGCGTCCTAAATTTTACAAGATGTGAACTTCCATTTCACATTTTGCGTACAGTGATTATCTTTAACTTAATTATAGAATTTAAATGGAATGATAGTCACCTTACGTAGTATTGCATAAAATAGATCCTAGAATTAAAAAACCCCTTAATTTACTATTCTTCAATATGGCCAATGATTTTTTAGTTTTTAGCCATAAGTTACAATCACCATTTAAGCTTTAAACAGTGCGACTCAGATTCTCTTTTCCTATTATGAGAATAAATTATAATGAATTAAAATTTACTTTTTCGGCATGGGTTTATTTATCTGCGCAAGGCTTTCTGCATACAATTAGCGAGATGACATTAAGTTCTAAACAACGTTACAATAATTTCCATATACAGACAATTCAAGAAGAACTTCGCTATAGATTCGAAAAAAGTAACTGACTTTGATTTAGCTTCAAAGATAGTTAAACTAATGGTTGCTGGCAGTGGTACATACCTTCACTGCAAATCTAATGTTGTTATAGAAAAAAATTTATTTTTGGAATCTAAGCTACTGCCAATGAACAATGAAATATTTGTGTCCTATTCCTTGTTCTAAGGGAACCAATTATTCTTACATTTTATTATAATTTGCGTCGATAAATTTTAAATATTGTCATGAAAAGTCGCATAAAAGAAAGCAGGAAGAAATCAGATTGGTTTGTCTTCTAAGAATTTTAAAAAAATAAAATACAATTTTCATATAGCACTGAAAAGCAATAATGGATTAATTGTTTTCAGAGATCGAAGCCAATCGGCTTACAGTCTACTAACAGCTGCCGATAATTCCGCTAAAAAATTTTAGCCGACTTCATCAGCTAAGCTTAAGTTGGAGTTTCGAGTTTTCTACATCTGAAAAATTATGTATCAACACTTAATTTTGATCTAAGATAGTTGCTATACCAAAAAAAATTTTTTGTTTTAAATTTTTTCCTAAGCCTCTGTTAGCCACCACAGGAAATATTTCATCTATATTCGACTATTAAACGGCGTGGATTTTTTAGGGTTCCGTGCAAAAAGTGTTAAAACGTATCACCATTGTTGTCGTCACAATGTGTTCTTCAATGTTTCGAAAAACCCTTAAATTTTACCAGTATGGCCTCATATTTAAAATCAGCTGAAATTTCTACAGAGGTTGTATTGATATAAGAATATGTAAAAAAATTAAATTGAAATGAAGGGTATCCCGATATTAACGTGATTTTCACATGTTTGGGGTTATTTATTTACATGATACGGAACCCTTTATGTGTGAGTTAAACAACAATTAGTGGATTTATTTGCTTAGCCACTGGTTGTTATTTAATATCGGCTTTAATGTCAGTTATAAAGATGTTAGCCACGCCTCCTATTTAATCCTCAGCTAAAAATTGCTAAGCCAAAAATTTATTGAACCTTTATTTCTTTTTCCTGATATCACTTCTTGAGTTCATATCTCATTATATAACACATTTTATCATTAACATTTTTATTTTAAAATATAATCAAATTTGCATATTTTCAATATTTGTAAAACAATAGAACATTTATTTTTAATATGACATCTTTAAATTGCTTTATGTATTTAATGCAACAACAAAAAGTCTTACCCCGCAAAAACTTTCCTTTTGAAACTCTAACGGTTAAAGGTTAACGTTTTGTTTTTTAAAGAAATATACAAATTACAAAGTCAACTTCTACAAATGAAAAATCCTCATTAAAAAAAATGTACGTTTGCGCAATAGCATGCCTTTGATGTCTATTATACACATTCATTTTTCCAGGGCTTGGTGGCTTATTTCTAGTAATTTAATTTGTTAAATGGCCGTGAGTTGTCCGAACAAAAGATCGGTGCAAAACATTCTCTTTACCGTCAAAGTCTGTAGGATAACCTAAAGATTTCAATTATTCAATTTAAGAACTTGCGATTGTATATACTGCTGACACAGCGGAAATTCTTACCATCTTCCTATCCCTTTTGAAACCCCCTTTTATTTAAAGACACTGATTGGTTAAATATAAATTTGTATCGCAATTAATAAAAACGATTTTTAAAAAAAATTACTTTTTGAAATCTTCCTCATATATACATTTTCTTTTCAAATACAATGGCGTCTAATTGCAGGTTTGAAAGACTTGTTTTTTAAATTAAAATAATGGTAAACATGTATTTTCTTATGTTTTTTATTAAAATAACAACGCACTTTACAAAGCAAAAAAAAACCAAGTGTGGAAACAAAAGATACAGAAAAACCTTCAGGCATTTTAAGCTTCTGCGTTTAACTGGCCTTAAACTTATAATTCATAAAGCTACTGGTTGTCTGTGTACAAAATGAAAACAATCATCAGATTTTTATAATTTTATAATACACTCAATGTAATTTGAATAAGTGATTTTTTTTTAACAAAAAAGCGGTTTAATGCCAAGAGCTGACATAATAATGGAATAAAAAAATAAAAATTTTTTCTTAAATAAAACGAAAAGAAATTTAGATGCTAAAATTTTTTAATTAATACTAAAATATTTAAAGCAGATTATTCTTAACATAAATCCCGCTAGAACAAGTCAAACTTTTAAGAAAAATAAATAAAAATGTTAAAAAAAAAACAGCTCCACACCTTATAATATTATTGTAAGCAGCTTCACAGAGCTCTGCATAGCGTTACAACGTAAGACAGAAAAACTACCCGACGTTCAGACCATTAGAATAATATATTAGATATTACTAACTCACGACTAGTGGCTGTGGGTTTGGGTCATGAAGAAATTGGTCTTTTACTGCCGTGCGCACAACAGAAAAAAAATAGCTCGCAAGATGACAAACACACTAGGGTCCAATTAACACTAAGCTGTTATACAGCAACACTAATGGATTTTTTATTTTTGCTGCAATGGCACAACTTTTGTGCCAGACGATCTCAATAAATAAATTCTTCCAGATAGAAGTCAAGAACAATGGAAGACAACAGGGGTGTGGGATAAAAGCGGATATTTAAAAAAGTATTATGGTTCACAAATATAAACCATGCTTTTCATGATAAGCATTTTGGCTGGGCTTGGTCATCACAGTCCCTGAGACTGCTTAGAAAAACCCGTCTGTTTTAAATCATTATTATTATTATTGTTCGTTTTGTAGCGGATATAAATACTTTGTGACATTTTCAATATTATGAGTAAAAGTTAGGTCTTGTATGCTTAATAGCTGTAAGCCCTGTAAACTTTAATGTAGCATTTTGCGACTTAAATTTACTGAAGTATAATAGCACTTGAGTAAATTTAGTAGTCTGCTTGAAACGGTTTAAAACATTATGCCATGTGCTTAAAAAGTCTGTATCTAATCAGTACTACGAATTCTGTAAAAACTACAAGATTTCAATGCTGGGGGATAAAAAGATAAGTTCATATTCTTTAAAAAAATCTTAATGGGGATCCTGAGTTTAAGTTTTATATTTTTATGTCTTGTCGCTGCAGCAGAAGGATTAATACACACCCTGTTAAAATTTTTAATAACGTATTTTTAAGTTTCAAAAGATGGGGCACATATGATAAAATCACATCTCTATCGGATACCCTTTAAATATAATGTTTATATGCTATGGCTTGTTGTTATTAGGTTCCATCGCGATACACACTCTATGAAAAGTTTGAAATACCTGTCAATTATGTGTCTTGTATGGAGGCACCCTTTCTAATTCAAAGATTATATAATTTGGACAAAACAAACATAAAAAGACAATAAAAGAACTATTTCTTTTTGCGTTTAAGTATTCAAGCGTCAGCTGTATACAATGGCCACAAAATTTTTTATAGTTTTACAACAATGACAATTTATTTAATGAATCATGTACGTATGCTCAAATAAGCTACACAGTTAATGTACAATACATGTTAATACATGTAGAAACTTTATTAAGTTTTTTAAACTACTACTTATTCATATGTTTAATACTTAATTTATAACAAACAAAAGCTTAATTTCTATTATCGCAGTGATTAATATAACCATTACTAGCGTTTGTGAAGTTCCCCCTCTCTCTTATCATTCCGGTAACAGCAGTAAAGCTCTGCTCAGCCATTTTTAAAGTAACGCATATTGTTCTACCATGGACCATAACTTCTTTTTTATTTGGTCAGCAATTTAGGCTTAGGATGACTCTATTTTAAGCTCAAAGAGCTATAACCCATTAATAAATACATCAGAAGTAAATCATTTTTTTAAATAGTCCAGTAAATACATGTTATTTAAATTTTACAACTGAATGAATTTTTTAGTTTTTACAGTAAGCTGGAAAATGTTCTCAAAATTATTTTAAATTCTTCATAAAAACGGATTAAGCCGATTAAAACAAAAGTTCTAATATTGTATGAATTGATGTTAATGATTGGTGTCACTTATTTGCCTCTAATAAAATATTATGTGGTGTGAACATTAAATCAATCTTAAACATAATCAAACAAAAAATATTAGACATGCTCATCAATCACTCTTTAAAAATTAACACCAAATGTCCATATCATTTGATAATGGAAATGTATTTTGTTTCTTAAAGTCACATATTTTACTCGTTGCTCAAACCAGAGGCCATTTTAAAAAAGAAGCACACAAATATTCGTAAAGAGATTATAAAAATAAAACCAATAAATCTGCTTATATTTTGCTTTCGCAATAGAGTTAAAAATTAGGCGGGTGTTGCCAACAGTTTGCACGGTAACATTTATATATTTTTATATTTTTTACCGATATAACTACTTGTGGAATTGAAAAGCATTTAAACATTTATTATTACAAATACTTATTTATTTTATTTTTTACCTGAACCCACCACCATCTATGCACTAAACACCTTACACTATCTAACCAGTACTAATCAAAACGCGGCTTGAAAATGATGTCTTTACATCGAAAACACTCGCCAATCGTACCAAATAAACAGCCAGTGACGACGGTCTTCACCGAAAGATATGACAACAGTATTTTATTTTTATTTATTTCTAACTTGGGATCAGAATCTATTTAATGCTGAATATAAAACTTTTTTAATAAAAACAATTAGTGAATATATTTTGGCGTTCACATTTAAGTGTGACATGAAATTATTTACTAGTAACTGGGTTATTAAAAACTTTCATTTTATTCAATACGCAAAACTATAATTTCTTACACTAAATTTAATTTTTCATATGGTTCAAGATACATTGTCATTCTACCAAAATCTACAAACACATTTTAAAAAGAAACAGGTAATTACCGTATTGTCGAAGTTGCTAATTATCAGCAGACAACATACCTATGTATATCAGCACGTAAAGCGCCACGCTACTTAGCGCAGTGGTTTTATTCTAAAAGCCTTAACTAAATAAGAGCATCCACTTTGTGTCTTGAACAGTAATGTTAATATAAGATTTCTGAAATCGGTTAATTTCTGATAAAGTTATAAGCTCTGAAACATTTTTCAAATTCGAGGTTACCTACTTAACGCCCTCTGGTACTACCTTGTACTGAAACAGAGTGTATCCAAATGCAATATGCAAAAGCATAGTAGTTTTATTCAATTTTTTTGCATTTCACGGCAGTGCGATTTTATAATAGGATCTTTCTTGTTAGATATTGTGGCACCTAAACACACTTTTACATGCGATTAGTCTATATTGGATAGAATTCCACCAGATTTTCTGGTGAATAAATCGAATAATTGTGCGGAATAGATAGTCGCGCTTGTTTTATCTTGCTAAGCACATGTAAAAATCTTATTGAATTTGGTCCTCGGAATCTAGAAAACAATTAGGTTATCTCTTTTTGTTTTACCCAATACTTTACATACAAAACTAATTTTTATAAAGCTTTTCTACACAATTTAGATTAAAAATTATTTAAATATAATTCCAGCAAATTAGTTAATATCTTTTTGCGAGCCAGCCTAATGTTGCCTTACACATCTCTAAACACAAGTGCATATGAGAATGTTGCAAATAGAATCTTACATTCCTAAACATTTTTTTCTTCTCGTTGAAATTATAAGGTTTCTTAAGATGTTTTTCTTGACTTAAAGAATAATACTCGTATTTATTAGTTTCTAGCTGTTGTATATTTTTACCATTTTAATTTTTTATTTAAATTAATTTTGTTTTATTTTTTAACATTTTTTATTTTTGTTTTGTATTCTTCATATTATTTAATTATTTTGTTAAATAAAAGTATAAATGTTAATAATGTTTAGCTAGTAATTTTTTTCAGTCATAGAAACATTTCTACTTCAAAACTGCTAATGTTGTATTAAGTAGTTTTTATGGTTTTTAGTATGTTTGGGTATGTTTGTATGTATGTCTGCTTTACAGTAAGTCTAACCGTCGTCTGGTTGTCAGTTAGACGATTCGTTGATTATTGTTGCTCTAATAAAGATGCTGTTTGCAAGTATTTTAACTATTGTCTTGCAAAACATGTAGTGTTGAGGTTTTTAAGGCCATAAAATTATGTAAAAAAATGTTAAAACATTTTAAATTGTTATTTTTACGCCAATTAGTTTAGCTTAATGAACACTTAAACAATATGTATGAAAATAAATTTTTTTATGAAAAACATTTTAAATTAAAAAAAAAATACTTGCGCTCATCAAACCACTAGTAATTTGTTATTGAGAGTTTGGAATTAGATTTTGTATGAAATCAGTTTTATGCACGTAGGTAAACATAACAAGTTTAATATTTGATAAAGACAATAGATCAGTTATAGACTAATATTTTGCCATCTAAAGCAGCCTAGGGTTTTTGCAAAATCTTAGTAATCCAACTGAGCTTATCACTTGGAGGAGGAAAAGTTGCTTTTTAATTTCACATATGAATTTTTTTTTTGCTTGCTCTAAATTGAATCAATAAAACAAAAATAACTTACCCAAAAACCTAAATGTGACCTGTTAAATCGTCGTCACATTGAAATTAATCAAAAAATAGATGTTTTAAACATTAACAGATTTCACCTTTTATCTTTCATTTGCAAATTTTTATTGTTTGTTATCAAAATGAATAAAATGTTTTAGTACTTTTTTATTTAGATTCATCAATCCACAGTTAATTTAAAAAAAAAAATGACTAGATTGGACCATTAAAATAATTAACTTGTTGTTTAAAATAGCAATTAAAAAAAAAAATAGTAAAGCAATAAAAAACAATGGCATTTATAAAAGCAATAACAACAAGGCCAAAAATGAACAAACAGAAAAGAAAAGAAATCAAAATAATTTCAAGGAACTCAATGTTTGATTTCATAACGACAGTAGTTAACTCCCCTAAAAGCACAACAACAAAAATAATGAACACAAAACAAAAGTTATAAATAAATAGGAACGTACACTTTATGAATGCGCCACATGCGAGTTCGACTAATATACGAGAGGATGCCTATCACGTAATTTTTATTATTTTACATCATTATTATTATTTGTGGCTGAAAACTTAAAGACTGTTCCGGTTACAGAATACAAAATAAGACGATAAACCTGAAATTCAGATCTCTATGGCGCCATTCAATTAGTGCACTTTAAGATTAATTATGATAATTTCAGAGTTAACGGAAGATTCCGACCTTTCTTCTACATTCTTCTTAACGATCTTCTATGTCAAACTGCAAACCCTATCAATATTTTCGCAGTTGACAGTAGCATATGTCATTCGCATTTATTTTGCAATAGTTCAAGCCTTTAAAAAAAAGGGGAAAAGCTAACAACCCTGAAAGTTACCGGCTAATATAAATTTAATCTGCATTTTCCGAAGTGACGAAGTACAGCTCTTTGATTTACTGGCCGTCCTTTCGAAATAATAGTATCAATCAATTTACTATTTCGACGAAAGCTAAGCCTTTTGGAAGGAGCTATGCGAAGGCACATGGATGACGATGGTCACGGTGCTATATGCTTTAGCATATGATCTGAAGTTCTGGGCGAAACAGATAAAAAGGAATCAGAAGCTCTTGATGTTTTTGACAAGAAAATTTAACGCAATGCTTTGTAGAACAAGGATATTCTTCAAGTCGCAAAAGAGGCGTTGATGTGCCTTGGTTTTCTAAAGTGGAACAAAAGGTACATTAATTCCACCTTTATCAGACTAAGAAATGGAATACAACCCTCATATATGGGAATGTGCTGTTAAACCCACTTAAATGTAAAAAGACCGCATACAGGAGAGAACGAAGAAGTTCATCGGCGACAGTAGGGAATCTAGCTCTGTTAACTCACTTGATCAACGACGCAATGTTAAATGTGATTCACTATTTTATAGTTTCTACAATGGAAGGTGATCTGTTGAATCAGGATCTTTGTTGTTGAAAACGTTAACATATTACACGCAACACGTTCCTTACAAAAAGCGCTTCCCTTTGTGGCCGATTGGCTACTCCCTCTAACATCCTTCGCACAACCTAATTTTATAGTTTAAAAAAATATGAGCATTTGTTCAATAACAGGGATGTTTCACAATAAAACTTATTTCTCTTTTGTTAAAGTTTTTTATAAATGTGGCTGAAATTCGTTTACGTAGCATTTCAAAAGCAAGCAAAAGTTGTTCAATCACAATATAAATGAACCTAAGTTCGGTCACCGAGTGAAAGAAATAGAAGGTAGAAGGTGACGTCATGTTCTTGCAACAAGTAATTTTCAGCTCTGTATAAATATCTTTACTTATAAGTCGGTGTATAGAGCACTAGTAATTTGTTTTAATTTCAAACAAGTAGGGTGTTTTTGTTTCAACACAATCAGCATCTACTTTTTAAATATTTTCAACTTTGTCTAAAAATACAATTTTTAATTATTAAATTGCCAGTTAAATAAGTCACCAACAAAAAAACAAGAAGATCATAAAAGATAAAAATAACCCACAAAAATTTTATAACGGTAACGTTGAAAGCGCCGACGCAACTACACACAAGAACAAATACGCTGCATATGTTTTTAACATATTTCGTTTACTGCTGTTTTATAGCTTGCACTCAGATATGAAGTAAAAAATATTTAAACGATTATTACATTTTTATTTGTACTACTGTTTGTTTTACTTATTTTCATATTATAATTTAATTACATTTTAATTGGTTCAATTATAAAATTAATTAAAAAATAAATACAAAATATTCTATATAAATAAATAGTTTTATTAACTTAAATCTTAATTGAAATTTAATTTAATTAAAAATTAATTTAATTAAAATAGAAAAATACAGTCACAAACAAAAACATATTTTGTGTGTTACAGTCCGTTATAGTAACGTTCGAATTTAACTGTACATTCGATTGGAATAAACTATTTTTCATTTAGTATTCTTATTAAAATTCTAGCAATTGTTTTTTATAAAATCCCGTCAGTGCTAGACAAACTCATGAAAAAACTTTTCTTGTAACTCGAATATTGCCACCATTAATTAACATGTTGCGCGATACCGTTGCCGCGTATTTTAAA
The DNA here is from genome assembly GCA_937654795.1 of Cistogaster globosa. NCBI lineage: Eukaryota > Metazoa > Arthropoda > Insecta > Diptera > Tachinidae > Cistogaster > Cistogaster globosa. The sequence goes on along the minus strand of OW569405.1, from coordinate 61,034,057 downwards.
TAATTCATCGCGATTTCTAGATCTATACAAAAACAAAAAAACTTAAGGTTGTTTGCAAGCTTCCTCTATTTAAAAATCCTTAATTGATTATTTTACTACATGATGTTTATAGGGTACACAACCTGAAAGAGAAGCGATGCGAAGAATGCTAATGACCAGAATGCTGCCATTTTTACATGCTTCTTTAAATTCTTAAATTTTAACATAAAATTTTGTAAATTAATACTCTTTTCAAATAATTTTAGAAATGGTAACACGCGAGAACTTTAGCCGGATTAAGAATTATTAATTTGGTCTGTATATATGTTTGGTTTTCTTTGTGTACCAGTAGATTTCTTTGCGATTTTAAATTTTTTCTCTGCATGAAACAGGGCCATATTACTTATAGAATAGAAGCAATAGAAGTTTGCAATCCAAGCTAAGACTAGAGTTTCAGCCAATGAATGAATTTGTCTGCACATGTGTCTCCACTTCCCTTTGCTATTCATTTTCACAATTACATTTATGCACCCACTTTTCTAAATTTTATTTACGACCCTGTAGATATCAAGAAGCCATTCAAAAGTTTTTTTGAGTTCTTAGAATAGGTATATCTATCGTCAGCAAATGCCAATGTGTGTTGCTAGTTGGCATGTCCAAGATATACAACAAATATAAGATGGATCTCAAAAAACTAGTTTCGAAAACTCCAACCATCATTAGCTAATGCGAACTTAAAAGTTCTCGTTTTTTAAGTACAAGTTGTGCAGCTTTCCAACAGCTTATAGAAGTAATAAACCTCGATGCAATATCGAATCTTTAAATGCTCGATATATTTTGTATCGGATATCTCAAACAATTTCGAAATGATTTATTTAATTCTTGTCGATATGCCAAGAAGCATCGGTACTATGACAACCAAATGTATCTTCCATTCTTGAAGAAAGTAATAAAAATGCAAATGCATAAAAAACTCATGACTCATTTATTTAAAATAAGTTCGAAATTTATATATAATTCTTAACCATTGGCTTGGACTTGTGATCATCTTTTTTTTTTTAACTCAACTTTTCAAAGTAACGCAGTCTATGGCATACTTTTTTATATCAATGCATATTATTCAATTAACAAACAGAAAAGGATAATTAATTTTAATAACCAATTTTGCTAACTTTACTGTCCTCCGAAAAGAATTAGAGTCCAAATCCAACCGCGTTCCGTTTCATTTGAATTATTAGAAAAAAAGTTTTTTAAGGAGTTCATTAGCTTTTTGGGGAATTTAGAAAAAAATGGTGAATAAATGAGCCTGGGAATTTTTTTATTTTGGAGTCAAGTAAAATAAAATTATCATACTTACATAAGCAAACAAAAACTGTTTAGAATTTAGCAAAAACAAATATGAGGAATATGACAGGCCAGAACGAAAAAAAAACTATAAGAGACAACCTGAATGAAAAAATAAATCCTTTTAAGGCAGCACTTGTTTTGCAAGTAAGTTTTATAGCTGCAAATTAATAATTCATGATTAAAAAAAATCATCGGTGGAAAGCAACAACAAACCATAAAGAACACGCACATTACAACCAACTGAAAATGTAAAGTTTATGGCAGTACAGAATGCAAAAACTTAAGAAATTAAAACGAGAAAACCTACATCAAAATTGCTATAAAAACAAATATTCAGTAACTAACCAGGGCTCTTCTCACATTAACCTACTCCTTTTTTAAAAGCAGAGATTTAAAAGAGTGGTAACATTTTTTTTATTAAGAGGTAACCAGTTAAGAATTAAAATAAATTGTTGGCTGACTGTAAAGCCACGTGCAACAAAGTAATAAGGTTTTTATAGAAATTTTTAGACCATTTCAAAAAAAAAAAAAAATAGCGGAATTAGCAGGCGTTTTCGAGGAATGTCTAAGAGTATATAATTATTTGGAATTTGTAAGGCTTCAAAATTTAAACGAAATTCTAAAAATAAATTATAACAAGTTCGTAACTTCGAATAGCAACAGCTATATTTCCTGATCAAGTGTAGATGCTATCAGGGAACCGTAAGCCAAGGTTCCCATAGTGCAACGCAAGAGAAATTGAAAAAGGGCAGAAGCATAGAAAGTAAAAATTCGTTTTCATATTTTTCTTGTTGTGAACCCAACCTCTGGTACGATCACTGAAACAGTTTCTTAACTGTATCTCCGCTCGATTCCACACGCGGGTCCATTTAAGCCTGTGTATAGGACAATTTTTTTAAATTGAAGACTTAGCTGATGAGTTCAAAAATTCATTGTTACTTAGGCAACGAATACAACAGCTTTTGCACCAGTTTCTTGAGAGTTTTGCAGAGTTCATTTTTAAAACTTTATTACGATCAAACATCTGATACGCCTATTGTATGGCCATTAATGACATTTGCTTCTTCCCACTAACGATTTTTCTTATTTATGTTCGCTAACTATTTAATTTTCCAATCCCCCACTTCTCTTAAGGGAAAAAGAAAATTTTTATTTTGATCGCTAAATTTTTTCAGCCATTTTTAATATTTATCTTTAAGACAAAAAAAAAAATTATTTCGTTATAATCTTAAAGATTATCAATAAATAATAAAATTAAAAATTTAAAAATTAAGAATTAGTTTACTTTATTCTTAGTTTTTAAATAAATCAAGGCATACACATATTTGAAAGAATTCATTCCTTTGCCTAACAAAAAAAAAAAAAACAAAAAACAAAAGAATAAAAAAATTTTACTAAGAGATCAAAAAGAAAATGAGATGGCAAAAAAAATTAAATAAAGTAAGAAAACGATATGTTGTTAAAAGCTTATCAAGTTTTGCCATCACAAATTAGATGCGTAGCGTTTTGAAAGCTTATTTGTAAAAGATTTCTTTTTACGTATTTGCTTTTATTCTCAGGGTTTTATTCTGAAATCATCATCATGAATTTCAGACAAAATTTTAAATAAAAACTAAAAACTGCAAAAAAATGTAACTTAAACTTTAATCGAACGAAAGAACATTTAAAATAAGGCAAAAGATATTCAAAGAATAAATATTGCAAGGAAAAAAAAACGCAAGAATGAATAAAAAGGAGAAAATTGTGATGCCATTTAAAGAAAGAAAAAATGCTTAAAAGATGACGACAAAAGTTTACATGATAATTGTAATGATCATCAAGATTTTTATATGCAGCATAATATCAGCAGCATTAAGCCATCGCTATCGCCACCACCAGCAATTTTATCGTTATCCACATCTGATGATTTCTGTTTTTATTATGATTTTGTTTTATTTTTTTTTTTTTTATTTCTTTACTCTTTAAGATATTATCTTATTCAATGCTACTGTTGTCACAAAGTTTAGAATTTCCAACATTCGTTTTTGTTTTACTACTTTTTAAGATTTACAAGGTAAAACTTTAATATGGCAGATAAGTTTTTTTGTTTGTTGTTGTTTGTTTGAGCCCAGATATATATTGACCATATTTCTCAAAAATACTACGAGTACATTCATTTATTTACAATGCGCGTACATACATACTTGTATTCACTTGTATTTATGAAATTAAACAAGCGCCATCATATTTATGATTTTTTTTTTTTCATTTTGTTATTTGATTTCGTACGTTATACTTACAAAGTTGTTATTTTCTCCCATCTTTTTTCCCTTGTTGTCTTTTCACAAAAAGATCATGATGATCCAATACTTTTTGTGTTTTTATTTTTATTTATTTATTTACTTTTTTTTTTTTTGCTGCAACATCTTTTTCTTTTTGTTTATAATTTACTTACATCATCATATTTTCCAGTCAAATAAATCTTTCTTATATTTATGATTATTAAATTTACGATCCTATTAGATTTTGTGATAATTTAAAAGCTGCTTGCTTAAAATGACGAACATTTCGTTTCTCGTTAAACCTACAAAATGTTTTAAATTTTCATGCAATTTTCTGAATTTAATATTAAACACCTTAATTTTTTAATAATAATTAAATTAACAGTTCGTACCAGTCTCTTAATATTTCACAGAAAGAAAAAATAATTTTTATTTAAGCAGCATCTTTCCATATTCCTACTCGTTTGGCTGCAAAAATCATCTGTTGAGCCAACTTATTTAGGAAAAGGAACACGGAGAAATTTATAAATAATTTTTGTTAAACAGTCATTTGTTTTTAATTAACTTATGTTGTCATTGGTTTATAAAAACGTTCAATTTCTTTTTTGTTTTTTATAAGAATTATGATTTTCCGAAGTTAAATTTAGGAGAACACATGTTTAGTTTTACTAATTATTTAAAACCTCGTATTTCAATAAAAAAAACTAGGTTATAAATTTACTAATTAAATACGAATTATAATTAATTCTTGGAATACGAGAATTTATTAAATTAATAAAAAAAATTTAAACAAAGTGTAATTTGGTAACGAAGTCCGACACCACTTGATTGTTTTTATTTTACGTTACACCCGGTCTTAATTTTCACAATTAATAAAATAATTCTCTCTTAAAAATAAGTGCACAAATATAAACTGTAAAATCTATTAAACATTTTTCAAGGCTTTTTTTAATTATTCTCAATAACTGTTAAAATGTTTTTTATGTTTAAAAATAATCAAAAATCTTAAAACATAAATTTAATAAAAAGTCTTTTTAGATACGCCCAAAATTTAAATTTAAATAAAAATCATATTTCGCGGCTTTACAGGGACTCACGCACTGTTATGTTAATTTATGTAACGTTCGAAATTACTCTAGAAAACAAATAGTCTAGAAAATTAGTTTTGAGAAATATACGACCTGGAAATGTCTCACAAAGTTATTAAAAAAATTTTGTGTCACTTTGCCAAAACGGACCCAAGTAATAGGAAATAGCCTCTTTGTAAAAAATCATAGTCGTAATGATATCACATCGCTTGATATGAATTTTAAGCCTGATAAAACTTTAATCTGAAACAATTTAAATTTCGTTAGCATTTACTTATAAAAATGATTTCGAGCAATTGACCGCTGCGGTTGTTCTCCAAGAAAGAGCATTTTAGACAACTAATTTTGGTCCACTATTTTAAGCATTGTTTGTTCATTAATAACGCGAACAATGTAGGCCTCTAGGGCTCAACTGACGCTGGTCCATACCAGTGACTTTAAGTAGCCCTGAAAATATTAATCGAGAGAGATCAACCTACACAGACTCAGAGGCCCATTTCAATTTTTGATGTTACCAAACTCTTGAAACCACATCTTGCACGAATCAATGTCAGCCCATTTTCATAAAATTCATAATCGTTGTGAGGTAACGATCTTCGTTCTTGAAGAAGTAAAGTCTAATAATGCTATTAGCGTGTAAGTCACACAAAGCGGTTAATTTTTCTAGGTGTAATGAATTGTTGAAGAACTGTTCTGTTACTGCGGCAAATAGGGTAAAGAACAACTTTGCCAAATTATTGATGGTATCGTAGATCTTACGCTTTGCAACAAAATGTTTGTATTATCGAACTTAATTTTTCGATAGGTTTCATATAGCGGCAACATTGAAAATTTCTTTTAAATAAAGACATTAAGATTTATTTTATATAAAAAATCGAGTAAATTAACAAAAAGTTTATTTTCCGAAAATTATTTTTACCCATTTTTTCAAAATGATGCCTCAGTCAATTTGACGAGAAACAGAAAGAAATAAAATCTTCTTTCAAAAATTAATTGTGATGGCTTATATTCTTTTTACATTTTATTTATTTTTTATTTTTTTTTTATCAAAAGATCTTTTTAGGTTTTTTATTTTTCAATATAATAAAAAATATTACATTTATTTGTTGTTTTATTTTATGTGAAAATAATCGTTTAATTTTCCTGATGATGCTACACAAGGGGGTAGTGAAATATTGAAAAATAAAAAATATATTTAAAATACTCATTGCTAAGAAAAATTGAATAAAAAATCATTAATTAAAAGGTCAAATAAAAACTATATTACTAATTTTTTTTTTGATTTAAAATAACGTCATTTATATACAAAATGTCATCAATAACTTAAGGAGTTTTACTACGTTTATTGATACAAATAAACTTTTTATATTTAAATAAGTTTTTTATTATTTCTTATTTTTATGCTCTTAACTCATGAAGGATATTATAAGAATGATTTTGCTTGACATTGGTATTTTTTAAATATTTTAGTTTAATTTTAAAGAAACCAAAATATGTCAAATAATTAATTAAAACATGATCAATGATTTCACACACAATTCATTTTTAAAATTTATTTTGATTATTTTTCTCTTTTTTCCCCTCTTGTTTTTAAAGACGATAAGTAAATTGTCAAAAATGCGTCATACATGACTGTTTAACAACATTGAAAAAAATCAAAGATTTGAACATATTTTTATAAAGAAATACATGTTTATAGGCAGCAAAAGGATTAATTTAACCCGAAATTTTATATGAATAAAAAATTAGTAAATTTTATTTCTTTTTTTTTGTACTCGTAAATTTATGAATTTATTATGAGAACCATTTAGTATATAATTGGCCTTGAGTTTAAAATTAAATATGAACATTTTATATTCTCTTTATTTACTTATTCGTTTTTATTATTTAAAATAATTCTATTGTTGCAAATAAAAACTCATGCATATATTCAACAAATTAAAAACGTTTTTTTAATAAATAAGTTCTTGTCTTTAGTAGGACTTGAGAAAATATTTATTATTTTAACTTAATTCTTAATCATTTTTGAAAAAAAGTATTAAAATCAAAAACTTAAGCCGTATTGAACAGTTTATTTTGTTTAAATTTATATATGAGCGGAAGGATGCATTATATGATCTTAGATCTTTTGCTCTACTCCGTTATAAAATCGTATTCTTTCTAAATGAAAATAACTAAAAAAAATTCAATGAAAGAAAATCCATAACACACGTTTTCTCAATTTATTTATGAAATTTTGAATTTAATGCAGTTAAAAATAAATTCTTATTATTTTTTTAATTTCGGGCTACCGGGTTAACATGTATTTCAAACCTCTTTAGCTTTATTCCTATACGTTTCACGATTGCACACAATCAGGGGCACCGGAAAATCTTTGTGATTGTCTGAACTTCTATCACTCTAGAGTCAGTTGTTCTAGATTAATTAGAAACATTGGTCCAGCTATAGTGGCTTGAGAGTCGCATTATACAATAAAAGTTTTGAGTTAATTGTAGAGCTTCTGCCAATGAGCCAGTTCTGTACTGCTTTTAATTTCTTTCGCCTGGATCGAAACAGACCGCTTCATTAATTGGTCTCTTCGTATCCTTCGGTCTTTATCGATTATAAGCAACCTATTTGTAATTTACGGCGACCCTACCCTACGACCAGACGATAGAGTTGTAACTGTCGACCTTATTCCTCTTTACGAAGTTCCTAGCAATTGCTAGCATTTGTCTATGGCTTAGATCCACCATGGCATCCACATTAAGCAAGCTTCAATCTGTGGTCCTGAGTGTTATGCAAGCAAGTGCTGGATAGTCACATACAATATGTGCAACCATCGCAACCTATATCAAGCACAGTCTATTTAGTTTGAGATACTTCAATCATATCCGACCATCTTACTGGCCTTCCTGCCAAAGGTCTCCTTGAGCACTATTCGAGCCTGCATACATGTAGTAGCCTTCCTGCATATTTTCAGATTAAATTAGTTCAGCCACCGGCATTAGGCCATTTTCTGGACTATTCTGGGTTCTGCTTCACAGAAATTCACAGCAGTTACCTTTTTGCCTCTAACCCACATCAAAGTTACTTCATTAACTGAGGTACATCTGTAGCGCGGGTAAGTGGTGTGCAGAAGAGAATGTAGAAAATTTTAAAATGCACTTTGTTTTCGTTTTTTGGAATAAATTGCATTTTTATAAAAAAGAATTGTAGATTATTTGAACAATATTATATTCATTTTGGTTTAGCGTGGTACACAACAATCAAAATTTTTCCTGATTTTTCAAAAAGTGCTTACCAAATTTAAGAAAAAAAAAATATCATGACACATTTTAAAAAAGTGTGATATCGGAATATAATTTACACATTTGAAGTTAGTGGGAAACAAAGAAATAATAACAAAACCAAAGTTGAATACATAGATGTGTTTCCTTCTGCAAGTGTGTGATTAATGGACTACTGCTATATGGGAGATAATGCCCGAAACATTAAGGCGTAACCTAAGGCTATGTAATAAATCAGTGAGGGTTATAGAGGTACCTTGATTATATGCAAGTGAAGCCCGACATAATGCAACAGAAAAGTTGCACAAATTATGCAGAAATTTTATGTTTACAAAATCCGAACCTAAAGTTTTAAAAACAAACAAAAATAGTTAAGCCGAATATTAAAATGTATTTTAATATGACGGCAGGCAATTTATGCCCAGTAATTTAAACCAACTGGCGAAATAAAAAAAAAGAATTTTCACTCGATAATTGCAGAGTGGAAAACCTAGAAGAGAGAAACCATAAGAAAACAGTTTACATTTAGTTAAATAGTTTTCATTAAAAAACCAGGGTTCTAATTACCGCTATCCATATCAAGTTGCTGTATATGAAAAAATCTCGACGGGTGTTGAAAGACCTAAAACAAGCTTTCGATGGCTATCGAATCGAGTGTTTTTTTGATATTGCGAATTCTTATAATTTACTGCTTATGTAATTAAAACATACGCTGATTCCATAAAATAAAAACATAACAAATAAAAACAACAACAACGGAAACAAGCTAATTTTATTAAAATCTCTATTTTTTAGCAGAATATGAATCAACAATTGATAATGCTGACATAATGATCATCTTCTGACTTATAAATGATTGAGACACAATGGATTTAAAAATACAGAAACGAAATAAAAGGCACCCACCCACTATCCTTGTTCTTGTCTTCTTGAGATTGTGTGCGAAAACTTTTCCTTGTGCACAATTTTTTAAGATTTTTATCTTGTCGCTAGTTCGAAGGGCTTGTATATAAATTCAGCCAGGATTGCTTTTCGCTTAACGATTACACGTGGCTTAAAAATTTTAACTAATGTTTTATTACAGGATATATTTTTTATTTAAAAATAGTTAAATAAAAGTAACATTTCGCACACTTTTTTGTAGACTGCCCCATTTCCATATTTGATAATGAAACTTTGATGTTGATGAAAACTTCTCATTTTGTTTGCGATAGATGGCGTGGTACCGAGTATTGAATTTAAAGGCTGCAATTATTACTAGCATTTCGATTCCTGTTTGCTTTTGAAAGATATCAAATGTGGTAATTCCAAAGCAAAATAATTTGATATCGATAGTCGAGAATTAGACGCCAGGGGGTTACTCTCTATTTCGATTCGAAAAGAAAATTGTTCGAAAGTGTTTTCTTTCGAATCGAAATACAGGTTCAAATTTATATTTGCTAACGCAATGAAAATAAATTCCTTAAAACGCGAGGGTTTGAAATTCGGTCACTTTCTGTTACTTAATCTTTCAAAGAAGTTGATCAAAGCGTAATATAAAATTTTTGTATATTTTTTACAAAGTAAATTGAATAATTTTGCCTTAACATAAACAAACAAAATGAGAAATTTATTCAAGAAGGAAGTAACAAAATAACAAAATATTAAGTTTCAAAAGTTAAACCGTTAAAAATTATTTTTAAATTTTTCTTTAGATCTTAGAGCTGTTTTTGCTTTTTTGTTTTCTTAATCAATAAAATGAACAAAAATATTGACAGGGCCAAGAACTTTATACTTAATTTTATAATTTAAAGATAAAATGAAAATTACATTCAAGTAACGAATGTAAGTGGATACACCCAAAATAATATGTTTGACAATTTCATTGTAGTTGGTAGAATGCAGAAATCATTTAAAATAATCCATATTTTAACATAACTGGCAGAGTATCTCGGGTAGCTATCATGTCGAAAATATAAATTGTCTCTAAGATCAACCTTCTAATCGCTTTGCATTAAGTTTTTTTTTAATTCATTCAAATTCCTTCATTCAAAATATATAAAATATATTAGGTATCCACTTGATGGCTGTAAAATTCTCATTTAATCAATAATGCTTTAAATCTTATTATTTGACGATATATATTTTTAACGAATATGACAAAATATTTATTGGTAAAAGGAACTCTTTTGGTAGAAATCCAACACAATACGCGTAAATAAAACTTAAAATAGATTAAAATTTTTTGCTTGCTTTATCTTTTGTCACTGAATTATTAATACTGCTTTAATATTTGTAAAATTTATTAGAAGGCAAAAGGTTTTTATTTATTTATTTATTTTATTTTTACAATTTGTACTACGAAAGAAATTTCTAGTTCTGATAATTGTTTAATTATCTTTAAAAAAATTTTATTTAAGAGATTCGAACAAGGGAAAATACTAACAAATGACTCATATTTTCATTATATAGGTATAATTTTTTAATTATCAAACTCTTATTTCTTTATATTATTTGAAATTGGTCCTGAGTTAAAACCAAAGTTGCAATATAACAAATTTTAACATAATACATACATTCACTGTTAAACTGTTAAAAAAAATTTAAAAACTAAAAAATGTGGTATTGTGCAAGCTTTTGGTTTTCGCAATGTAAGTTTTAAGGCCTAATAAAATAACTTCACTATACATAATAGCAATATTTTTTTTAAGAGAAGTAACACTTCAGACAATAATGGCCATTTAGTTATTTTGGTAATTGTGCTACATTCTTTAGGAAAGGGATAGATGAGTGATAAGACAGGTGGTGAAAGGTAGAGATAGGAAGTTAGTTATTTCACTTCGCCGGCGGATATGCTATGAAGAAGTACCGACGAAGGAGCCTGCAAGTTTTCTTTTTTAATTCTGAATATGTATTTATACCATTAAACAGAAAAATCATATTTTTTACTGCCGCAGGGGTTGAACCCTGGGCCAACAGAATTGTAGTCAACGTGCTTACCACTTCTACTACAGCAGCCAAAATTATATAGGTAAGTACCTACAAAACTTATTTTTTGCGAATTGAGAAAAATTATTTTTTAAGGAAACAAGCTGCAAATCTAAAACCTATAACTTTGGCATTGCTGGCTTTAACTTCAGAAAATTAGTATATTTTAAGATTCCTTTTTTCATAATTTGTTGAGTTGTTAACACCAATATTTCATCTGTACTAATAAGCAGAATATTAATAAATAAACTGTTGACAAAAAATTAAGTACCAACCTGTGAAGCCGACGGATAGCCACCATATCCAAACTGTGTATAAGCAGCCATTTTTTTTTTTTTATTATTATTATATTTTTTTATCTGAATGTTAGTTTAATATTGCACTTATAACAATAGTTTCCTTAAAAGGATACTTGTTTTTTATTTTTAAAACAGATAGGTATTGAGTTGTTTTTGTTTTTAATATTTAATTTTATTTGCACTTACTGTCTATTGTTATTATTATATGTTTTTAATATAATCCTTCATTTTGTTGATTGTTTTATTTTTAAAACAGCATCTTTCTTTTACTGTTGGAATATTTTCTTTATTTCACCAACGAAATCCAATTGAAGTAACACTTCTTTATAAATTTAAAAAAAAAACTGTTTACACGTTTGTTGGTAAGTTTGAATATTTGAACTCCAACCAACATAACAACAACATAAATATCTAATGTACATCGGTATATAAAATAACAAAAATATATCAATTTACGTTCAGAACACTATGACACTATGGGACACTGTGTATTCACTATGTCAAAGAAAATTTGATAACCATCCGTCCAATGATAGAATTACAGTGTTCACCGCTTACAGGTCAAACACAAACTCCTCTTACGAACAACGTTACAACACACACATAGTTTGAAGACATCAAATTTTTTGTTTTGTATGTTTGATAATTTTTAAAAGGACCATTTTTACGTTAAGTTTATCCTTAGATTTTAACCAACTTACAATTGTGTGAGCGAGAAATTACCGTTGAGAACTGTGTCGAAAAATTCCTTTAGACGCACGTTTCAATATTAAAAGCAGTTTACGTACAACCATTTATTGTGGCTTCTGCGCACAAACGACGTTAATCTAATGACCGTCCAACATGAACTGGTTGCATTGTATTAACCAACATTATCAAAATTCCATTAAAGTAGAAAATCAAAAATATACAGAGAACCAAGCTAAAAATAAGAAAAAAGTTTTCTCTTTCTTTTAAGTTATAATAGAAGCAGTAATAAAAAGAGACAAATCTATAATAAATCCAACAAGAATAAAAATTCTAATGAGACTAATTTAAAATTAAAATTATAAGAAACTAGTTTCTTTGCCTCTCTTGATAAACAAGACAATTAACCCCACCCTTTTTAAAAGCTTAACAAGAGATTTTGTGTAAAAATTCATACTCGTTACTTTTATAACGAGTAATAAAGTTAGCTCAACACTGGAACTCCTTCTCTACTCCTCTTTCTCATTATTGCATTTTTATAATTTTTTTGTTTCTTAAAAATCTTCTCATGTACTCACTCACACGCACACAGTACTCAATTGAAAATAAAAAATGGTATAAAACACAATAAGTAACCCCTTTAAATTGTTGTAGGTTTTATGATTTATTTCTTTTGTTGCTGTGTAACATTCGTTTGAACCAATGAAATTGTGTTATTTTACGGTATTTACAAGCAGGTGTAATCTGAGCTTGTAGTTGTTGCTATTAAAGTATTATTTTGTTGTTTTTCATTCGCTTGAATGCAGGTTTGTGGTCTTACAACCATTAATTTATTTCTGCAACTCACACTAACTGCTTTGTAATTTTTTTTGCCTTCCGATATTTTCTATCTTCCTTTTTTATTTTAATAAAAGGGTTACTATTTCATTTTTTAAGTTGAGTTGCTTTTTCTCTTCGATTAGACACGCCTTTTTGTTGGTTTATGCTATTTTTTCTACATTAAACTTGTCTGCAATGCTCTACGCCATTTAATAAGCTAAAAGAGTTTTATTAAATTCATCAATTCATTGTGTTAATGCGGTTTTAATGAATGTTTGTTTTTCTGGTTGTTGTTATTGCCCCAACTGTATTCCATTCAATATAATAAATTTTTAATTCCATTTCTCCTCTTCTCTTTTTAATATATTTTATTTTGTGTTACAAGAAATTATTTGTATGGCCTAACAATTTGACCACTTTGTTGTTTATTTTTATGGTTAAAACTAACAAAAAATTCAGCAAAACCACCAACAACTAACCTTTAAAAGAAACGAAAAAAGTTCTAAAATGAATTGTAACAGATGAAAATGTTTAATTAATTACTGGTGTTTTGTTACATTTGATTTTAACTCTTTTTATGCAACATCGTTGTAAGCAATAGATTAGTTGTTGGAACATGTGTTTGTTTTGCCGGTATCAACGTGTGGTTTTATAACAATTAATTATATGTTTATTTGTAACAAAAAAAATTGTTGAAGCATTTTACCAATCAAAAGATTTAAGACACATACCTTATTTAAATATCCTTAAAGAGTTTTTTCTTTTTGAGAGTTTCATGAATAATATGAGGCTAATTGTGATTTAGATATGCAATACTCTTATTTATGCTATTTTATGATTTATTTATTAAAGGAAAAAGTTTCAATCTTCTCTTTGTTTTTGATTTTTAACAATTCTCTGCTTGATAAGAAAACTTTTACCTTTAAAGTTTTACTTGGAACATATTTTTTGTTATAGTTATCTCACTACAAATGTAGAAATAACAAACCCATGAGGATAAAAATGCAGCTTTAATCTCTATTCCTTTTTTATTTTTTAAGCACTAGGTCAGCTTTTAAAACAAATATATTGTTTTTTTTTTTTTTTTCTTTAATATTTCGCCACGCCGTTGGGTGGAATCTTCAGGAAATAAGATTAGTCTCTATTTTTATTGTCAATTATAGATACCTATTCCAATCTCTGTATTTGAATGCTTAAATTAGTACCTTTAGTTTTTCAACATAAATTGGTGCACAAGTTAAAAAAATAAGACCAGTTTTGGAGAAAAAAATTTCTTGCTTTAGGTACACACACCCGTTATCTTAGAAGAATAGTCGTATAGGTATTTTTACTTTAATAGTAAAGGCGTTTTTGCCTAATTGATTGCCAAAGGACTTGAATTTTTTCGAAAATTCCATTTTAATAATTAAAGTCATTAAATCAAACAATTACCCTACAGTGGATTTAAAGGAAGAGCTTAACAAAAGACTATTGGAATAACGCGAAATACATTGGCTAGTTAATGATCTTAATTGAAAAACGTAGCCGATGAAACTTTCTTCAACAAATCTATCTAGATAGTAATCGAAGTGAGCATAGTAGAGGTCCAGGCAGGCTTTCATAATTTAAGCGCCGATATTCCAAAAGGTGTGTGGTGAAAATTTTTATACCGACACGACAATGCTTCCGAAGATTCAAAAATTTTTCTTACAGTTATGCAATATGCACCCTGAATACACTGATCAAATACTTAGAATGAACACAAACTAGAACTACGTTAAGACCTCGTAAATTCGCATTCGATTAAAAGGCTCACAGTTAGGATACTAATTACTTTACCGTAACAAATATGGTATAAGCATATTTTTTGTGTGGAAATTTTTTCAAACGGTAAATTTTAAGGACATAAAGTAGTTCCAAAGTTACAGTTAACACTCTTGCTATCAGTCCAACGCTACACTCATAAGCTTGGCTTTTGGTTGACATCCTCATAGACAGCATCAAGTGCAGCACAGCTTATTGTATTGAAAACTCTTGTATATACCTTTGCGTTCCTTAGACTTTATTAATAATGTAATAAAAACAAAAATCATTTTTAATATATTTTGCAAATCTCTTTTGTTTGTTTGTTTATTTGTTTGTTGGTGCGTCAATCACAGCTAAACAACTGAACCGACTTTGATAAAATTTCAAACGCAGGTAGGTTGATATTTGTGTCGGTTTAAGTCAAAACATACATAAATTCTTGGTGAGAGAAAAGTATGAAAACGGACGTTTTGCAATACACCGATTTTAATAAAATTTAAACATCGTTAGGTATTCATACAGAAATCAAATATTCTATGTGTATTAAAAAAAGATATGGGGTAGAGGACGAAAGCGCAATCTTATGCATTTGTACCGATTTTAACAAAATCCTATTTTATTGATGTTTGTAATATAGATGTGTCCTGATCTACAAGGTTGGAAAAATCTGTATTCTTACTAAACAAACTCAATGGTTACTGTGTACAAAAAATTTTGGAGTTTTGATTGTCTTTAATCAATTTGGCTTTTTATATAAGACACTTAGGTTTTCTTTAAAATTTTTATATTGTAGTTTTTAATAATAAATATTTCATGATATTTTCATATTTGAAAGAATCAAGCACAATTAAAGTAAACTAATATAAAATAGATTACAAATAATAAATTTTTATATAGATCTGCTTTTTCTATATTTTCTAAGAATCGTAATTAGCAATTATTGAACAAATTTGACCCTAAAAATCATAATGAAAGAGAAATACTCCTGTTATCTAAATTATAAAGAATTCTTTTTGCTGATAAGCTTGAGTTTTTCACTTTCACTTGATTGCAGCACGTCCATTTTGATCTTTCTACTCTATTTCTCTTCATGTATTTAAACTCACGCGATCTCTTGTTCACTAAACATGGCTCTATAACAACCTCATATTGGCAGCCAGCACTGTCAGTTACTTTTAGTGCATATGTATATTGGTAATATCATCTATAAGCTTAGGATTCGTTAAGGCATGGGTGCCGATTTCATAGCTTTACGAAACGCACCTTCACTGACCAATCTGTCGTGGCTACACAGTCACAGCTAGTCTAAAACATTTACTTTTGCAGTTTATTCAACTCCAACCAAAGCAACCATTGCAGCTGCTCAACCTAACTCAGGTTTTGTTTTGAAAAGATTTAAGAATTGTTGTGGTTAGATTCAGTTGTAAAGTATTAAAATTTTATCCAAGATAGAAATTGAACATCCTGGTCACAAAACAAAAAGAAAAAGTATGATGGTGAACTGATGGAACTTAAATTCAGAAGAAAAAACATTCATATTTTTATTTTAAGTAAATTTGTTTACCTACTGGCAGAAGATGTATATAAATGCCTTTTTAGGGAAGATTAACATCAAAAACTATACTTCCACTCAAACAATTTTATTAGCAAAAAAATAAAGCAATTAGCAAAGACAAACATATATAAACTAAATAATTATTTCGGCATTAACCAAACCGATTAATATTGAAAATTGCTAAATTTAGAGACCCATCTTGATGTGTAGTGTGGTGGCATGTCAGAGTGTCGCACCCAAAAGTGACATGATGGCAATGGACATCAACAGCTTCGCTAACCAAAGATTTTCTGCAAACCAGTTTATAAAAACGTAACATCTTTCTTACATAGAATACCATTAATATACTTTTAAATCCCATGGACGTTATGACTCTACGCTGGGATGTGTTTATTGCTTTGCGGCTTTAAGAATATGAAGAACAGGCTGTATCAACAGTGAACTACATTTACACTGATTGAAAAGTAATACGTAAATAAAAATATGTATCTTTCTAACGACTATTTGACTTTTCTTCCCATATTTGCATTAAAATTTTTTTTTTATTTTATGGACTATTTTTTGAATCAGACTTTGATTCAATTTATAAAAGTTTATCATTAAATCAATAAACTTTTAAATCAAACCGTTGACTCTTAAATTTAATATATTATTTTTAAGACAAAAGACTGCTTGAACTTAATAATTTGTCAGGTTCGAACTGTAAATTTTTGTTCCTGTTTTTTTTTTCATTAGATAGTTTGGTTAATTAGACGATAGCAGCATTCTAAAATTTGGAATGTAGGATAAATTAGTTACAAAATTCTTTCAAGTTTTTGTGCAAAATTCAACATGAATGTGTTGTGTAAACAGTGTATTTTAGAAAAATGGTATATAAATATAACAACATTAATGTATTATTTAAAATATTATGATTTTAAATAAATAATTAAATATGTAGATTTTTTATAATACCAAAATGTATATTGAAGAAAAAACATTCACTCTATTTGTATACCTTTCACCACAGGTGGAAAAAAGGTATAAAAGGGTAATATCCATTTCCGACTCCATAAAGTATACAAATTCTGAGTCCTTATGTATAGCGAAGTGGATTGAACAATGTCCGTCTCTCTGTCCGTAATAGTGTTCAAATCAACATTGCTAAAGCACTAGATTAAATACGCCAATCGCTTAGACATAGTGTCAAAAAAGGTGCTATTGCAAATCGACAAGATCGATTGAACAATGAAGTAACTCCAATCAAAACAAAAAAAAAAAAAAACAAAAAAAAACACGGAGCGATAGAGAATAAAAATAAGGAAAAAATTTCTATGAGATTCTGCATAGCCGAATATACCACTCTTACTTGTTTAAAACAAAGCTTGTAGGGAATTATAATTTCCTAAACTGTAATAGAGAAATTTTTTTTTTTGGAGACTTGAAGCATTACTTGTTTATTTGTTCGAAAAACAACTTCTGACAAAGTTTTATTCATGTTGCAAGACAAAAAATTTTTTTGCTATTAGCAAGATTTTTAAAAGCCTTATCCCACCCCTTTTTCCAAAAAATTAAGAAAACAAAAAAAAAAAAGTTGATTATAAAAAATATTTTGACATTCAAACAAACAAATCATATTAAATAATTTTCTTTTATTTATTAGTCAATCTCCGTCCAGACTGAATATTTTTATTACACACCACTCAACAAAACCCAGGCATATAAAAAGAGCAACCAGATTTAAGGCTGAAAATGAATTGATGATGAAGGTAATTTTCATAAAAACCACAATGACAGATGTTGCAATTAAAACTGTATAAAAATGACTCAATTTCAAATGCTACTCTACGTACATACGATTCAATTAAAGCGACTAGAAAAAATAGGGAAAAATATCCAGTTCTTGAATTCACAACAGAAATGCAAACGAACAAAGAACACAATGAGGGTTTGTGAGATTGTGGAAAACTCTACAACAATTTTAAATGGATGTGTGACAGTTTTTATTTCATACTATTATTATTATTATTACTGTTGATATTGTTGTTGTTGCTGTTTTCATATCCCTTTTATTAAAGACATACAATATGTATGTGTAAAAATTTAATAAATACAACATGTTTGAGTTTGTTTAAATATCATGTTTAGGGTAACCCGAAAGAATGAAACGCCATTTTCTATTTTATTGTAAATTATTTATAAAAATATTTTAGAGGTTTTTTTTCGTTCTATCAAACGTTGAGGCGCGGTCATCTGCGCCACCTGGACTACGGTTCCTTTTTTGAAAAAGCCTCAACAATTTATTAAACTTCGTCTGCCGAAGTGAATAAAACTTGTAACATAATTGTTCTTTTTTCTCATTGAGTGGTACTATTTTATGAATCGCATTGCAACAAGAGTGAAAAGAGGATCTGTTGCAATGGTCTGAAAAAAATCGTTAGGCAAGCGCGACCATGTAAGTAAATCAATAGAATCAATAGGGTATTGTGCACTATGGGTTAATGAAGTCAAATAAAAGGACCAATATGTACAATTGCCAATATGTTAAAGGCGCAGCTTGTATTAAATTTAATTAACTATAAGCTTAAACTGTATAATGTCAAGTGCAGTTCCCAGCGATGCACACAAATGACTTGGCCCTTCTTAATTTATAAAAGTTACCACCGATAGTCTCAGTAAGTAACAACTTTCTAATCAAAATATTTTAAACAAATCATTTAAAGTTTTCGGCTAGAAAAACAACAAACACAAAAAATATAATTCCGTTTCTGTTAGGAATCAGTGCCATTTTATGTATTTTTAACTCTGGATTAAATTTTATTATTTACCATGCTACATAATAAATAATTAGTGTCTCGGAAACCTTAATTATTCCTGCTGAAAATTACAAACCATTTTCCACTGTCAATCAACACATAATTTAAACGAATTAACTAAACGTCAAATATGTAATTTTTTTCTTTCTCTTTCTTTTTTTAAACATTCGCTGTTAAGTGGTACAACTACAATGTATTAGCATTGTAGAGATCTACTCTCAGAATCTAAGATACCCTGCACCACCTACGTAAATCTAGTTTAGTGAAGAAAATCCAATCGAAAGAGCTGCTACGATTTTATGTTGACTAAAGTTTTTATTGGGGAATAAGTATCCTACGATAGAAGCGAAAGTAAGTCTTCTCGAAATTAAGTTTCAATACTTCAAAAATCTTTGAAACACAATTCTCTTAATATGTATATCAGCTTAAAAGCAACGTGACTTATGTCCCCTTCAAAATTAACGGATCAAATATATATAATTTGTAATAAAAATGCCCTCGGCTCTTAATCGGTTAAACATATTAAAAAAATATTAAAATTTCCTTAAAATGATGTTTTAAAAAATGTTAAAGGCCCGTAACTCGGTAAATAAGGCGAGCGCCAATTTTTTCACTTGTTGTTTTTTTAATTTTCTATTGCCCCATATATTTTTTTGTTTTTTAGTTGGTTTTACTTCATTGTTCTAAATGATATAACAAAAATTAGAGGCAGGCGTGGTGTTTTGTCCGTTGCGCCGAAAGACATGAACCGATCTTGCTGATTTCCAATAGGGTATACAAATTACCTTTCCAATATTAAACGTGGATTCACAGAACATACAAAGCCTATAAGTGGCATTTCATCACATCTTTAATTATTACGAACTTAGTAGAATTAGGGAACGTTGTTTGAAAGTAATGGATAATAAAAAAGTCCGAAGAAAAAAGATCCAAATCAGTGAAAAACCGTTTAGTAACCATAAAGGTTGATTTAAGTTAAAAATAAGCTTAAATTTAAATAAATGAATTGAGTACAACAGAAAAGCTACACAATCACGATGTAAAAAATAGCACAATTATTACAAAAAGATTCCTTAATATCAGGTGTTAAGACGACTAACAAAAAAAAAAACCAAAAGCCTCTAAAATAATGCTGCTGATCTTTTTTTGATTAGAAAGTTCTCCAGCTGTAGATTATTTATCTAAAGATCACTGAAAATTTAACTTGGAATGCCCCTAGTAATTTTCAACTTTAGATTTTTTTACTAATTTTTTTTTATGCTTTTTCGCTATTTTGCGGTTTTGTTACAAAAAAAAGGAAAAAATATTTTACTATTTATTTATTTTGTAAAACATGTTTTCTCATTTGTGTCGTATAATATACACTTTTTTAAAAGACTTTTTTTCGTAACATTGCTTGCCACCCCATGCCCCAATCAACATTTTTCATTTTTTGTGGTCGTATTTCGTTTTTGGTTTTTTCTTTTTTTTGGTTTCATCTAATGGCCCGCCCGCATAGACCTTGTGGTTTGGTATACTTATAATGACTTTTATTTTTTGTAACTATGTGTATATTTTTTTAATACTCACGTTAATTTTACGCACATTTTTACACTTTTTATAGGTTAATTCGTTTTTATGCCAAATAAATGGTTGTCATAAAAAAAATAACATGAATAAGTGTGACACTATTGTCGATTTTTTTTTATGAATGGGTGTTAAAAATGAAGTGGAATAAGAAAAAAAGTGGCTTGTTATATACTCGTATGAGCTTAGAGCATATTTTTACCTTTACTATCACCACTCAATTTCTTTAAAATGGATATTCATTTGGTTCTGGAAATAAGCGACGCTGTTTTGTATCAAAGGCATATCTTCCGTACCTTTCAACGAGAAGCACATTCTTATGTAATTTTACATACTTCTGGGGGATTAATTTATTTTATTTTGTACTTTTAAACACATGTGATGAGTTTTGTAGCAAAGCTTTTCCAACATAAAAATTTAAATAAATTAGAAGATATAGAGTTTAATAAAAGTGTTAATGCACAAGAATTAGGAAGGAAAAATCACAACACATTTTAAATTAACTTTTTAACAAAACTTAACAACAAAACAATGAAGTATGTATGTTAATGTGGGTAAAATGCGAATACCACAACGATTTTGTATACTTTTTAGAAGTCAAAAAAAGTTAAACATCATTAGGCCTCCAAACACATAGTGTAAAAGCGTAACTGTAATTGACAGGCTCTTGAAATTTTCACAGAAGATGTTTTTCTGTAACCGCTACAAAAAAATTCAAAAGTGTTCTTACGTATTTTATACCAAAATATTTTTAACATTTCAATCAAACTCGGTATTTTTTCATCACCTTTGAAATTTCATTGGCATTGTTTGAAATAATGAAAATTAAAGAAATTTAACCAATGACTATATTTTAATTATAATTATTTTTACTAATGGTAATGAAATTTTAATTAAATTGTTTAATTACTAACTACAATTGAATCTAAAATAATTGTTTTTATAGAACGCAAGTTTTTGATCGCAAAAATTTTCAAGAACTATGCAAAAAATAAATAAATCTTAACATTCTTGTAGATAGCTCTATACAAGAAAATTTTAATAATTTATCAACTTTAAGTAAGGCAGGTGTAAAACTTGATGTCTGAGATCTTTAGTCACCTAACAACCCAGCTAGCTGATCTTATTAATTACACGAAGGTAATAATATGTTCCCATAGTGTCTTATTTTTCCTGAAGGAATAAGAAAAACACACATATATATTTGAAGAAATTTTTGTGACCAAAATGCCATTTTCAAATAATGCTTTACTATACTTTAAGTTGTGTATTTAGTGTACAAAGACAATAAATACATTTAATAATGATAATCATATGAAACCCTTTATTCATTAGTCATTAGTAATGATTTTCGTTTTTAACTAATTATTACATTTTAATTAAAAGAATTACCATTACTGAAAATATTGATAATTCTAAAAAGTATCATTAGCATTATTTATCATTCAATGCTAATGAAATCATCAATTAATTAGTCCATCTAATAGTAATAGATTTACACAGTATCAATAAAAAAATAAAATAATAAAAATGATTCTTTAAAATGAAGGGTATCCAAATATTGAGATTTTTTTCTATTAATTGGCTTTTGTTTTTCAACCTTAGTTGGCAGACATTTATAATTCTCACAAAGTATTTACAAATTTGGTCCCTTTAGAAATAAATTTTAAGCAATAGACTTGGAAACTAAACAGTGTTTCCAAAAGGTATTGAATTTGACGAATGTGGCCTTATCTTTAAACCGTTTTAGGTAGATGCTTAAAAACTTTAAAGATGATGTACTGCTATAGAAAATGAAGAGAATTTCGATAGTAACGCGATTATCACATGTATGGCCTAAGCCGTAATTGGCTGAGACTATAAACTTACGCCGGGTATATATTGCTAAGTCGCTACAGGAACAAGCATAAAAATTATAATTAAAAGTTTTTCCAATATTTACGTGAGTTTCTCAGAACCTCATTTTAAATTTATCAAAATTATGTTCACTTAAAAAATAAAATTTAAGATTAAAGGATTTTTCTTTTTATGTTGACTTTTTCTATTAAATTATAAATTTTTAACTCTGATGCTTTTCGCTACATATTTTTTGCTGCGTTTCATTTATATAAAATAAGTAAAAATTTAAAAATAAGATTGTAAAAGTTTCTATGCTTAAAAATTAATTATATTTCTTATTTTGGATCACAGGTAAAATTTAAATTTAAATTTAACTGGAAATTACCCTAAATGATCCTGTTGTCTTAAATGAAAGCTTTGTTTTATGCTAGGAACACAACTGAGATGAACGACGAATTTTTGGTAGCGAATATTCGTCGCCAAAAATAAAACATATTTGTATATATGAAAATACACACAATCATGACATCGGACGAAATTTGTCACATGTGCGAACCTTGCAGTAGCTTTATTTTTATTTCTTACGCCGTCGACCGACAAATAAATCAATACAATGTGACCATGTTTGGTTTTAGTTTCGAAGTAATTCAGTAAAGTAATTTTATTTGAATAATTGAAGTATTTGTATCTTCTAGCATTAAATATAAATGCACAAATTAGCAGTTAAATATAAAATTAG
The DNA here is from genome assembly GCA_937654795.1 of Cistogaster globosa. Taxonomy (NCBI): domain Eukaryota; kingdom Metazoa; phylum Arthropoda; class Insecta; order Diptera; family Tachinidae; genus Cistogaster; species Cistogaster globosa. Next base: position 61,011,062 of record OW569405.1, on the reverse strand, counting down.
TTTTTAGTTATGTTTTTTTAATGTTTCATTTTTTAAATATTACTTTATTATATGGTCACCCTATCAACTCATAAAAAGTTAACAAAAGAAAAAGATGTGCTGTTAGTTTTAACAAAATGAAGCCCTAATTAGCGTTGCCATTGTAGTTGCTTTTAATTAAAACTGGTTATTTTATTTTTTCCTAATGTGTAAAAACATGATATTTGTTTGAGATATTTGCAATCTCAGTGCTTTGGCTTCATTCCAAGCAAAGCAGAAATTTATTTTGAGGCCGAAAAGGTAATTTTTGTAGGTAAAATCATTAAGTTCTTCGAAACAGTAACACCTATCGCGTTCAAGGTTAGCAAATTCTTAATTGACAAAATTGCTAGATTAGTATTTTAAAATGACTCAATCTCTAATCTTCTAATATTTTGAGTTATTTAGCAACATAATTTAAATTTTTTCAGTTAAACCAGAGTCTGTCGGTTCAATTAAAAAAAATTTGGGTGTAAACATATATTATATGTCTGAAATTTATCTGCATCTTATTAATTAGTTAGAAAATATTTTTCATTTTAACTTTCATGACCCAAATGGCTACATATTAAATATATATAATTATAAATATCATTTGTCGTTAACGACATAGACTAAGAACGGCTGGATTCATATGGTTAGAAAACGAAATAAAAAATAATTACAAAAAATCGTGGCAGTAGCAACTTCCGTATAAAAATGTTTTAAAACTTGCGAAGACATCTTAAACAAAGATGTGCAGATCATACAAAAATTGATCAAATGACTGGTCGATAATCAGCTTTCCTGAAAATTTTATAAAGAAAAAACTCAAAAGTTGATCGCTTGTAATAAAGGAACGCAATAATTAATGTATTGAGTTTTTTAACTCAATTTAACATATTTACATATAGTTCTAAGAATTACCTGTGTATTAAATTTTGTCTTATTTTTAAAATAGAATTAAAGCGAGTAAGGGCACTATATTCGGCTATGCCGAAGCTTATATACACTTCACCATGTATGTAAATCTAGTTTAGTGAAGTAGCTCCTATCAAAAAACCAAGTATTGAGGTGTCACAGAATTAAAAGTTAAAAAAAATTAAATACGATATATAATTTTACGTAAAAATATAATCGGCTCTTAATGTGTTAAGCATTTTTAAGAAATTTTAGTATTTCCTGAAAGATCTCTTCAAAAAAATCAAACTTTTTTATGAAAATTTCAGAGGCCCATTACTAGGCAAATATGAGCGAGCGCCAATTTTTTCACTTGATGTTTTTTTCTTATATTTTAATTTTGTTATCGCTCCATTTTTTTGTTTTTTTTTAATAGGAGTTATATCATTGTTCCAAATGATATGGAAAATTTAGAGGCTTGCTTGGTGTTAAACCCACTGTCTAGAGGAACATCGACCGATCTTACTGATTTTCAATAGCACCTTTTTCGACACTATGTCTGATTGATTGGCGTATTTAAATTTTCTCTTGCTCATGCAGCGCCCTAGCAAAGTTGATTTCATTGCTCAATTGACTTAGCTATGCATAAGAATTCCGAATACATCTATTTTATGGGGTCGGAAATGGACATTGTAGAAATTACAAATGGAATGTCGAACTTAGTTATGCACTTTTTCCACTTTTTGTGGTGAAGGGTATAAAAATTACACTTCACGTTTATTTCTCAATAGCTTATGGCTCCGTGAAATTAAAAGAGTAATTTCGGAGATCAGATGCTCAAATTCCAATAAGATGAGTCAACTATCAGCTCCAAGTTTGTGACATTGAATCTACATGTTTTAATTCATATTTTTTTCTAAGCTCTGATATTAACTCACTAATTTTTTTTCTTCAAAAAATTTGCCCCATTTAGAATGACCATTGTATTTGTTGATCGCAGATAGTAAAGACTTCGTTAAAAAAATATTTTATTATGTGAAACAATGATGGCAGTAAATAACGCCATATTTTAGTTGCCGTCTAAGTTGTATAACATGAATGGGACTTTTTCCTTCTGGTTGCATTACAGTTTCCTTATATGTGTCGCTACTTTATTAAATAAAAATATCCTGATTTAGATACCAAATCAACATTTTGACTTGTCAAATTTTTAGCATTTTCCGAGGAAAAATTCTGCAACAAATTATACATAAATCAGTTATCTTTGCAATTGTATATCTTTAAAATAGTAAATATATTTTTTTAAATAGTAACCTTTCTGTGGCTATTAAATAAAATAGTAAAAAGTGAGAAATTATTCTATATTTTTTAGTATGCAATCTGACTGTTCCTTTGTCTCTGCGGACTTATACCTGACTGACTCTATTTTATTTTTTGTATTCTTTAAGGTGATATTTTGTGAGCTATTTTACTATCAAGAATTTCAGATTGCTTTCAGATTCGTTAGTTTTTTTCTACATTTAAGGATCTACATCTGTATTTAATTAAGATCTTTTTTTCTAAATAAATATAGAATTTTCTGCTTCTGCATAAATATCTAACGATGTTTAAAATTTTATTAAAATCGGTATAGCCAAAAGCGCCTGCTTTCCCCCTTTTTTCTCACCTAGGATCTATGTATGTTTTGAATTTCATAGATAGACGCAGAGTTTTCTTGTTTTTAAAAATATAAATAGTTTATTGCAGCTTTCGGACAAATATTTAACCGTGTTCCAAATTGTATTAAAATAAGTTCAGCTGTTTAGATATGATTGACGCACTAACAACAAAATAACCAAACAAACTTACAGAGGGATTTATAATATATATTAGATAATTCAAAATAAATATTATTTTGGTTATTTTTGTCTCATTTGTCAAATTTTTAAAATATTTTCGTTCTATGAATTTCTTGGTACTGGCAACACTGTACAATGTTCTTTAAAAAAATTTTAGTATAAAAGAATTGTAGATTTAAAAATTTAATTCAGTAATAGTTTTTAAATATTACTAAAAACATTTAATTTATTTAACATTTTTAAACAGGTGGTTTTATGCCAACATTCAAGTTCAAAAATCATTTGAATGTACCCACATTATATGCAGCATTATTAAAAAAAAAAAACATCAAATGTGATTCAAAAGTAATCGCAAACATAAATGCAAATGTCAAATGAAAGTGACATAATCCCACTTGGGAAGTAAACTAATCTCAGCTAAGCTGCCAAATTTCAAAACATTCAAAAAACAAAATACAAAAGACAAAGAGTGTGAAGTAAATTCCTTTGAGAATTTAAAACTATGACCGCATAAGGGAAAAATGAGATGAAAAAATAAATACCATAAGGTTACCAAATAATCGCTCAAGCAAACCAAACAACAACAAAAAAAAATAAATAAAAGAGGGTAAAACAAAAAAATCAAATCTTTTCAGAAGGGAAAGTCTTTATTAACTTTAGCTTCCGTTTGCCAAATTTTTAGACATAACAAAGGGCAGCAGAGTAAATTGCATTAAACGGCTCTGGTTGTGCCATATTTTGATTATTTATTTATGACGGTTCATTGACACCATGCAGCCAACAGCCAACGTTATTGAATGTGTTGTTAAATGTGTTGATAATGATGTTTAAATGTTTCTTCCAGGATTTTGGGTAATTGATTAAACAGGAAAGCAAAAAACATGTGCACTCACATTTATACACACTCTTCTATTTAATGCATTTAAATAAATTTTCGACATCATGTATGTGTGTGTGTGTGTGTGTATGTGTTTTAAAAGAGAAGGGGAGAAGTAGGTAGTAAAAGATAAAGATTACGCTAAAGAGCTGTAAATTAAGTGTGGAAAATGTAACACCTGAGTCCAAAGATTTTATTGTTTTTCACTTCAAATTCCCCCCTGCCTATCTACTGCTATTAAAGCATTATGAGTAGAAAACAAATACAACAAGTGTTTCATATACTTGTTAAGGATAACAGATTATTGAATTAAATTAGAAAATCTACTTGTGTCAAAGACATCATAAACAAATTAACAACGAAACAGTTTTATTCTTAAAGTGTAAATATGTTTAAGTTCAATGTAAATAATGAAAAAAAAAATAGTGTAAATGAATAAGGAAATGTCTTTGTTGTTATAAATATTTAATTTGATAATTTTTTTTAAGTGTTTAAAATCCTTGTATTAATGAGTGTGTGAATGAATGTATTTTATTGCCGTTTATAAAGATGCTGATAAAATTTAACAAACAGTTGCTGCTGTTTTACAGCTGACATTTTAAATTATTTAAATAGTCACACTTTTCTAAAGTATTTTGTGTAAAGAAGTAGTTCTTAAAGATTTAAACAGGTGATTTAAATTTTTCGCTTTATTCTTCTTCTACTGACACAGCCAATTGCCAATTATGCAGTCAAGAACAAGCATTTAGAGGCAGACATTTTTCAAGTTTTTGCATTTGTTGATCACATGACTTTGATCATTTAATACGAGTAGTCTTTTGACTAGTTAATAGCAGAGAAGAACAAACAATGAGTTTAGGTGTCACTGCAGTTCTATTATTGAATAATTTGCTATATAATTTTTAGAGAACTCTTAACTATTAAAAGTTTTAGCCGGTGTTTAGCTTTGTCAACAATTTACTTACTTGAGTGTAAGAAAAAACGAGAAAAAATTAATTAATTGTTGTTAAAAATTAAATTAATATTATGAAATCTTTCTTCAAGTCTTAAAGTAAACCACTTTTTTATTTCCAATATTTTCGTTGAAATAGCTGTAAATTAAAATTAGCTTAGAAAAGCTTCCTTAAATGTTAAGTATTTTTTAGAAAAAAGCTAATATTTTCTATATTTTCTAAATTATGATCTTCTGAAAAATTTATACATAAAATGCGGTTGTATTTAAATTTTGAATATTTCAATAATACTCGTAGTCAAATTTCAAATATTTATTCTGATATATTTTCGAGAGTTATTAGCTTTTGATAATTTTCTTTCCATTGAGTAAAATATCCTTAAGTCTGGATAAAGACCATCTGGGGTTAAATCAAATCGAATGTATAATTCCCATCACAGAATAATATGATCACTTAGAGCCCGTTCCTTGTTTGTAGCTCTTTAATTATTTTGAAACTTTTAATTTTTTTAGTTTTTTGTGCTTTAAATTTTTGGGTTTATTTTATAAAAGTATTTTTACACTCTTCACCACAAAAAGTGGAAAAAGGGTAAAATTAAGTTCGTCATTCCGTTTTTAATTTCTAAAGTATCCATTTCTGACCCCATAACGTATATACATTCTGAAGTCTTATGCATAGCGAAGTCAATTGAGTAATGTTCGTCTGTTCGTCCGTCTTAGTGCTGAGATCAACTTTGCCAAGGCACTAGATGAGCTAGAGAAAATTTAAATACGCAAATCGACCAGACATTGTGTCGAAAGAGGTGGTGTTAAAAATCAGCAAAATCGGTCAATGTCCTTCTAGGCAGTATGCTTAACACTACGCATGCCTCTAATTTAAATTAAATTTAAAAATATAAAGCTTGGCACAATGGGGGATTTTATTAAGGAAGAATTAAAATAAATCTATAGCAGAAATATATTTGAGCTTAGTTTTTATAATTTTATTTTTATCTTCCTAATTTGCTAATTAAGAATAAAACATGAATTCTTGATTGATCATTTTAAGATAACAAATATTTTTATAATGATTTTAATTTTCTAAAATAAAATTTTAACATTCTAAAAATATAAATTGTGAACCATAATTTTTTTACCACAAAGTCAAGGTTTAAAACCTTTTTAATTTAGCTAAATTTTTTGTTCAATAAACAAACATAATCAAACATAAGTAATTAATTTTGTTTCAATTCACTCCTGTGATACTGAATACCTGAATAATTTAAATACGAGACTATATTTTTAAGTACTTTTGTTTAGTTTAATTTGTCTTTACTTTAAAAAAGTTTTAAGTTTAAAGAAAAATTCTGCCGTTTTCTCCCACCGATTTCTTGTTACAAAAAAAAAAAAAAGTTAAAAAAATCCATTACAAAAAAAAAAAAAGATGATGATAAAAATATGTTCTCGTGATACTTATTTCTAGGTGCTACATGGACAATTGCCACTTCTCACCATTGATCATTTTTCTGTCCATTAGTTTGTTTACGTTGTTATTGTTGCTGAAGTTTTTTTTTGTTTCTGTCGTTATTAAACTTCTTATTGGCCAAACATGAAATTCAAACGTTAAGTTAAATAAAAAAATAAATCAAATATCAAAAGAGCGCCATTTTAAGAGCAGTCGCTTAAACTTGTTGTTTTTAAAATTTTTTCGTTTTAACTAGAGTTGTTGTTTTTACTTGATATCTGCACTTAATTTGATTTGTTTCGTTACAATCGGGCGCCAGACCATGTTGAGGTCTTTTTTCGTTTATTTTTCTTTCAAAACCTCTTGCTTGTTGCTTTATTTAGCCATATCAGACCAGCAGAGTCTTTATATATTTTTTTTCATAAGACTTAAAGTTTTTTCTAAGCTGCCGTTGTAACATGTCATAGAAATAATGAAGTATACCCGCTACAACTTTTCCTTAAAATAATTTAATATCTATTTTTCGAAGTACTTTGCTACAATAGACGAAAAAATGCAAGAAAAAAATATTTTCTAACCAATTAAAATTAAAACATTTAAATTTGCTTTTTCAGTCCGTTTGTACCATATCGTTTTATTATACTTTTTTTTTTTTTAAATAAATATTCATATGAAGAAGTATTTTACTATAATCAAATGAATTGTTTAAATCACAGTCTCCGTATATTGATTTTCATATCGTTGTTGTTAATGTTCATTATTATATATATAATGAACATTAACAACAACGATATGAAAATCAATATACGGAGACTGTGATTTAAACAATTCATTTGATTATAGTAAAATACTTCTTCTTATATATATTATATCATTATTATATTATACAATTTCGTCTTATACGTTTTTTGGAAATACTGTACATCTGGGACTAATTCATTCATTTTGTTAATTTAAAAGCCTAATTATGAAATCTAATAAACATGAGAATTTTACTTAATTTGAACTTTACCGCTTCATCACAATAAGTTATGAAGGGAAGAAAGAAAGTAGGTGGATCAAGCAGTCTCATCCCATGGTCCTTAGGAATTGAAAGCATGGGAATTTAGGATTATCAATATTTCCTTGCACAGCTCCGTTGTCCGTCATGTTCGAAAATTATTTCTGTATTGTGTTGCACTCTCTACTGCTGTCGCTGCCTTGTTCTTTGACAGACAATTTTCTTCCAGCTAAAGACCACTGCCTCTTTCTGGCTCTTCGAAACTTTTTAAACTTTAATGTTAAGCTCACGATTTTGGGTATCAAGACTTTCTTGAGACCCGATAAAATCTTAGGCAGCACATCTTGACAGAAACACAGTGATAACATAGCTCTTGGAGATGTATACTTTCACATCCTCTAGCAACTTCACAGTTTATGATACACGCAGCTTCGGCGCGGTTTATCGAATCCGTTCACTGCAACATTTGACTTGGTTGTTGACAGACCTCCTATGATGTAACCACGCAGCTCAGCAATTGTGTATTAAGCAGAGGTGCTCTTTGACACTTTCTTCCCACCGTCCTTACTGAGCTCGACTTCTATGCGATGACCATGAGGACTACTTCGTTAGTTTTCTCATTTGCTTACAAACTTACATGCTCAATCTATGGTTTTGGGCGGAGGGGTTCTAGAGACCTTTTAAAGTTTTATCCAACACGGTCTTCCTTCTGGTTATCAAAAATGTTCTTTCCCACTATGTGAAGTCATGGGCTATAGCCTTTTAAGTTAGGTAAACCAAAGAGACATGTTGAAGGAACTTCATCCTTATTGCATCGACAGTGGTGCAACTTCTGTCTTTCCGGCTGACCCGTTTCTCTTAGCGAAGTTTTCTTAAGGTGTTATAGCTACAAAATCCCTCCTTTCTGCTTGCTCCCTTGGAGTCTTCCTCTTCACTAGAGTTTCCTTTGTTGCTTATTACCTTGACAAAAGGAGCAGGTACATACAATCGTATCTCGGCAATAAAACCTTTTATATCACTAGTCAAAATCTGATACAAAACACGTCTTTTCATAGCGTTGAAGCATTCGTTTAAAGTCGGTGATCGACGTCGTTTAGGGTTAGTGCGTGTGCTATCTATTTTTTCTGCTTTCGAACTAATTAAATTGCTATGTAATTATTGTTTTCGACGCGGATTTATTATGCGTAACGATTCAATTCCTTCAATTTTAATTATTTTCAAATTATTAATTTATATTATTTTTTAATAAAATTTTTGTTTTCGTCAGTTAAAAATAATTTGTGAATATTTATTTAACAAAAACTAATAAATAAAAACAGAAAATGCATTTGTTGTATAACTATTGAATTTATTTTACTTAAATGCAATAATTCATTTGCATATTTAACTACCATTCATCCACTGGATGCCTTGACAGAAAACAGGATAAGAAGATTTGTCTCTCTGATTTTGTTGGTATGAATATACGTTTGTTTATTACAAGAATATCTGTTTAGTTAGTAAAAGTTGCTACTGTTGTTGTTGCAATTGGGCATAAAGTGTTTGTGTAGTGGCTTACATAGAGATGACGACAACAACACATGACATTTTGCAACAACTTGAAATGCAACTGAAAGATACAATGGCAATCAATAAATACAGAAACCATAAAAGATGCATACACACACACACACATCTAAAGTTATTATTCTTGTCTAGAAAATTAAAAGATATTTTATACCAACTACAAACATCATTTTACAGGGTGTTTTTTATTTTTTTTTTTAGGCAGAGAATTAAAAATTGGCAACACTATTTTGTTTGACACTTCATCGTGGTTGTACAACGTATATTAAGCAATTTTCAACCTGCCTAGGTAGCCACATGTGTAATAATTTTATCTTGTAACTAACGTTCCCTTGGGCACATGTGTCATGATTTAAAATTATCTGTTTAAAAAAGAGTTACTATCTTAAGTGCAAGTTTCAAAGTTTTTGAGATATCTACGTGTAGCAATTAAATTTAAGCAAATTTCGATTTATTTATGATCTTGAGTATCTGGAAAATCATCATCTATTATCAATAGTTATGAGCATGCTGAATTCCAGCGATTTAAAGGCACATCACGCCATTATAGAGACCAAAATTGTGGAGATAAATAAATTTAAGTAAAATAAGAATTTTACAGTCCTAAATTAAAAGTAAATAAAATTTATAAAAGCTATGGCCTAAAAACGTTGCTTAAGACTGTTTGGTTATAAATGCTTGAAAACAGATTTAAAATTAATAGGATAGAAATTAAATTCGTAGCAGCAACGAAGGAAACTGTTATACCGCAGTGAAGTAATTCCGCTTAATTTTTTTTTTATTTTTTTTTATAAAATTTAAAGATTTAAAAAAAAATTAAAATTAAAACTCCATGGTCATTTCGCTACAGCTTACCTCTTCAGAAAATTTCTTAAAAATATTTTAAATAATCTAGAGATTTTTATCCAAACTACAAAGTAAAGATAAAAACCAAAGTTTAAGAAAAAAAAAAAACAACAACAATCACACTGCCTTTATTTTTCTTTATTTATTGTATACGGCTGAATTTTTAATAATTTTAGACCGGCTTAGTTTAAGAAGGGCTACGCCTATAAAAACAATCCTTTCTAGTCTCAAACGACTGATTATATTTTTTCACTAATCAATCAACTAGAAGCCTGTAGATGTGACCAATTGGTAGCTTTACCGATTCTACTATCAAGATTTTCAAGATCGCAAATTATTCTGCCTAAGATACACTGAATCACTGGGGGCCTATACGACCGACGTAAAATATGAGCTACTATATCGGTGCATGCATTAATTTTAGATCCATTTAAAAAAACATAGCAAATATCTTTTACAGTTTACCAGATTCCTATTCGCCACCTCTGTTCGAAATTACCGCCGAAGTCAAAATCAGAGGCCATAAAATCCGTTACCCCAGAGGTTTATGAAAACGATTCTTCACTGAGCCCGACATTGTGCAAGATTTTCCTGTTTCCTCGGCCTATATACACTATATCTCTGATTGCTTCTGTTAATCTTCAGAAAAATTTGAAACTTACCATTTTGTAGTATTTCAATTAATAAATATATGCAATTAATTTACCCAACAACTCCTTAAAATTCAAGATCACTTAAAATATCTCTTAAAATTGTTCCTTTCAAGTTTACTTCCTTTTACTGTTTTCTAATAATTATCATAATCATACAGATTAAACAGCAAAGAACATGTAAATTTTCTTGTAAATTACTTAATTTTTCAATGTAAATACATATATTCGTTATTAATGCTGTCGCAGATAAAGACCAGCAACCAGCCCGAGACATTATGGTTCCACTGGCGTATAAAAATAACATCAATTTTTACCACACACATTTTCAATTGCAGCAACAACAATACCATTTCTATAATTGGCCCGACATCTTTTGCCATTAAAATTGTCAGATAAAAATATCATTTAAGAAAATTGCACTGCAAATCATGCATTCCTACGTGTTAAATTATTGCAGCGATATTAATTTTCAGTTTTATAAAACAAAATTCATACAAATTAATCACTTTTGTGACAAATTAAAGCAATTCTTGGTAAACATTGCAAATGGGGGGATATTTTTCTGAATTATAATGCACGTGTTTGCGGAATGCTGAAGATAAAAAAGGTGCCCAAACTAAAAGTTCTGCTCAAAATGAGAAAGTTTTAAATATTTAGTTGTTATGATGGCAGTGACGCATTACAAAATCTTGTAGTTTGTATCAGAACAGACTAAATACGATTAAATTTGCATTTATATAATATTCTTTTTAAAAGGATTTACACTTGCAGTATCTTAAATTATAATGGAATGTGAAATTCGACTGTTTGCTTCCATACTTATTCCTAAAGCTACGAATTAAATTTAAAAGTTTAACAGAAAGGGAAATATATATTTGGCTGGGACATGCAACAAACACCCAAGCAAGTCAAAATTGTTTTTTTTTTACTTCAGGAAAATATATTTTCATTTGAAGCCAGATTTATATTATTTATAAAATAAATCATGACGAAAGGTTGGTTTACACTGTAACCTTTATTGTCGAAGCCATTTGATTCTACTGATCACCAACCTTACACTTATCGAGGTCCAGTGTCTCTTATATTTAAAAAAAACATAACAGTGGAAACGTTTTAGTACAAATATTAAGCAAAATGAAGCTTAAAATGTAAAAACATTAACTAAAGATTAATTCCCAGTGACGGGGCACCCCTTGATCTGTATTAGCTGCCCTCCTTAACTTTGTTTCTGTGAGGTTAACCGAATCGCCTTTATTGCATTGAATTCTCAAATGGTACGTTTCCGGATTCTCACGAATTTTGGGATTTGTTGGGTCATTCGAACGTCCAAAGCGCTCCCTAAAGTTTCCTTAGCCATTCCATAAAACGAACATTCATTTTCCCTTCCGGCATAAAACCGTGGCCACTAAAGTCACTAAAGTCCTTTGATAGTGCCACGCATTGCTTTAATAACCATAGATCATAGCAAAAAAAGTGTAGGAAACTTACAAAACGAGGCTTTTTCCTCAGTTCCTTTTCTCGTTTATAAATTAAAAAAAAAAACTGCTCGATAGTGAAAATATTACCGTTATCTGGAGGCATTTTATTAAATGAAAACTTAATTTTCGAATGAAAAAATAATGAAAATCATCTTTAAAAAAAATTTCTTGACGTTCAGTGTCCTTCTTTAGGTATAATATTTCTAACCCGGACAGAATTAAAAAAATCGCTTTAAAGGTTGCCCATATTAAATTCATCATTCGTATTAGTACTTGGTGAAAATGGAATCACCTTCCGGACAAAAGAAGTTGTTTTTTTTTAATCGGGTGAAGAAATACTTTCTAAATTGAGAATTGAATTAGAGAACATACAAAAATAAATTCAAGTGTGAGATGTTTGTACACGCGAAGGTTTCCTATGCAGGATTATTTAATGTTGAAAATATGAAATGTATGAATGTTGCGGATATCACACATGTCAAAGGGGAAACAAACCCTTTTATAGCGACTTTCACACCGAGTGTAAATATTAATAGTCTGACTGTTACGGGTCAAAAGATAAGTCTAATGACACCTTCAAATCATGAATCTTTAGGGACACCTTTTTTCTATAATTTCTTTTTAACACTTGCTGCTGAGAAAAGTTCAAGTGCCTACACATTACAATTCTAGAAGCCGTGGGATACCAGGCACTATAAAAAAATATAAAAAGAGTACAGAAATTACTTTTAAGCCAGTTCTAAAGACTTATTGAACTCCTTTCGTAGATTTATTTAATATTAAAAATAACAAATAAAAAGGTTTAATTTATTTTGTTTGAACAACATAAAATGTCTTGCCAAAATATTGATTTTGATTTTCAATTACTTTTGCAACATGAATAAACAAACAACAGCTCGTCTATAAAACGAATTAAAAAGTATTCATATATCTCTTCATTTACGTTTGAATTTAATTCGGTTTTTCCACTTGACAAACATTTACAAATTGCAAACATTTTAATCACAATCAAATTTTCGAATTCATTTTTCTTTTACTTTTTGTATCTGTTCGATTCAATAACATGTTGCAAACTAAACTTGTTTTAGATGAAATGAAAGCATAAAATAATAATAAACTAACGAAATCTTGCACAAAGATGCAAAATAAATTTAAAAAAAAAATAAAAATATTTTATACATTTTAAACACACAAGCGTTTAAGTATTTAAATGTAAAATATTGTTGCAAATGTCGTGTCTACTGTCACCATCTCCATCACCATCCTCAGCAGTAGCAGTCCCAATATTTTACTAGAACTTCAAGTCAGTTGCAGATACATTAGGAATTCTGTTGTTTATCTTTTAAAGATTTTTTCTTATGGTTTTGAAATCATCTTCTGCAAACTTGTGTTAATTTCATTTTCGGTTTGCCATTTGCCACATGTGTATGATTGGTTTGTTTTCACTGTGAATGTGAAAATTGTTAAGATGTCGCCATTTATCATTTGCAGAAATATCTACAACCAAATAACAAATATTTTAGCATAGAAAATTGTTAGTCAAGAGTACAAGTGTTTACTTACAGAAACAAAGATACTTTAACTAAAATTCAATTGCAATCTTTTTGGATGCAAGCAGTGGTATCTCATTTCATTTGGTTAAAAAAATTGACAAAACAATCATTTTTTTTTTAATATTGTTACTTAAACGTACTTTTCTTTATTTACATAAACACGAATATCTGGAATTTGCAAACCCTTAATTCAAAGCTACGGATACAACCAGTAATAAGGCAGAACAATTGTAAAAGAAAAAAATCTTTAAAAGAATCGCTGGTCTTTAAAACATTTTAGTATAAAAAAGTAGAAAGTGACGACTTTACTAAAAAGTCAGAATACATTTTTTTTTTTTGTTTTTGCCAAAAAAAAAAATTATTACGTTTTAATCGAAATAATTTCTTCTTTTGCAAGAGTCTATTAAAATAATTTAATTTTAAAACTGGATATTGGAAAAGCAGAAGCTTAAGTCACCAAGTAAAATGTCAATATTATTGAGACATTTTTTATATATTCTTAAGTGTAAACATTTTTATTTTCAATTGACTTTTAAATATCTTTTTGTTTTATTTTCCTATTTATTTTGAAAATGTAGGACAAGGTTCGTATTACATTTTAAATTTTATTTTGTCACTTTACTAGGGTGTCAGACGATCAAGTTTTCATTTTATTTTCATTCAAGTTTTAAAATTTCTCTCATTTTTTAACCAATACACTCACACTTTAAAAACTTGCTGAGAATTTGCTTTCAAGTTTTCGTTCAACGAGTCTCAAATTACATTTAAGAAAATGATTAACGTTTTTCCCTCCAAATTTGTATTTAAAATTCTGCTGTCAGTGTTTTCTTGACATCTTGCTCAAAAATTTGCTTTGAAATTGCGTGCAGCCTTGCACCTTGCAATTTTTGTGAATTTTGATAAGCAGTATGTGTAAATCTCTTGAAAGAGAATTGAACAAAAACTTGACCGTGTGACTGCACTGTTAAAAACAAAATTGTACAACATTTAAAATTGGTTATTTTCGATTTAAAAAAGAACATCTTCTTTAAGGTTCAATTAGATGTGCCAAAACCATAACCATATAAAACAGATGTTCAAACCAACCTTAGGGGAAACACTGTATTTTATTATTGGTGACATGTCATAATCCCATAGCCATAACCGTAACAATAAATAAAAAATAAATTTAGATTTTTACCATAACCATATACAGTTAATTATTAAATTTAGATATTAACTGTTTGTGTTTTTTTTTTTATTTTGTTCTTATTTTTCACCTGCGCTGGTTTGTATCGGTGAGTTTATTTTACATTTTTCGTTGCTCTTTTTTAACCAGTGGCAACACAAATAAGAAATGCTTTACTTCAAGAGTTGAAAACTTATCTGTTTTAAATTTATATAAGTTTTCAAGTTTTAAAAAAACCAAAATTTTAAAAAGAGGCTGCTGTAGTCAAAGTGGTAAACACGTTGACTAAAAACCTGGTTGTCCAGGGTTCGACCCCTGTGCCAACCAAAAAAGAAAAATGTTTTTTTTTTTGTTTATTGGTATAAATACATATTCAGAATTAACATTAAAATCTGCAGCCTTCTTCGTCGGTACTTCTTTATAGCAAATTCGCCGGCCAAGTAAAATAACAAATAAAACGGATATATCTATCTTTCTCTTTTCCCCACCTAACTTATCTCTTATCTATCCCTTTCCTAAAAGAATGTAACACGGTTACAAAAATAACTAAATAGGCATTATTGCCTGAAGTGTTACTTCTCTTTAAAAAAAATTAAAAAAGTTGATTTAAATTTTTCCATTGTTTAAGGATATAACCTTTTGGTTTTATTAATCACAATGTTCTGAATTCCACACGAAATTTTCACTTTGTTTTTTTCAAGGAATTGTTTTTGTAAAAAATAATTTTATAGCAACAATGCTCTGAAAAATATAAAAGGAAAATTTATTGTGGAATTTAGAACATGCTTGAATAATTATTTGCTTTAATTTGTATGCTTAAACTACATAACCGTTCAAAACTTCATTTATAAAATTATCCCATTGTGACTGCAACATCGCACTGGCTTTTAGGCGTTCGTTATTGTTAAATGTGGAGTATCTAATGGAATTCCACACGAGCTGCTTGAGCATTCTTAGATCTGCAGCATTTGGTGCCAAACTCATTATAGCATAATAAAAATCGTAACTTAAGCCCTTGGCATTCCAAAAACCGGGATCATCATTGCAAATCACAATTGGTATATCCTGTGAAATAAAAACTGATGCTGGATGATTGCGTAGATCCCACAGCAGATTTAGTATTTGATTTGATATCGGGCAAACTTCTACTGCTACGTCGCGATTCTTGACATCATTCAAAAGCATTGGATGTTTCGTGAGAGCGTAACCATGACCAATGCGGCTTGTATTTAAAAGAAGAGCATCTATAAGATTTAAGTCAGCCGCCGCACCATACCAATCTATGAAAGTAAATTGTCAGAAGTGTTGAGTTGATTTAAAAATATAAAAACAAAAATTACTGGTCTCTCCGGCGTGAAAGAAATACTTTGCGGTTTGTGGTTTATCCTTAAGAACACTAACCAAATTATACAACGGTGTTCCAATGTCTTCCTGACCCACCAAATCGAAACCAATTACATAATTAGGATTTGCGAAACTAAAACGATAGTTATTTTTAATAATACTTCGATACAACCAGCAGTCGTACATAGATTAATTATGCAATTAGTCAAGTAACTTATTATAGATCACAAAATTAAAAAAGTCCTTAAATATTAAAAGTTCCGCTTGAATATAAAAAAATAGAAGTACAAAAATGTTTGCAACTATAGAAACTTAAAGGCATAAATTAAACAAAAAAAGATTTTGGCTAAGATGACAAATAAAAAGGAGGAGTTTAGTTAAGTAACTCCAAGGTACATTTATTTTACTAGGTAATAGCGGTTCTACAACAAATACAACATTTGTAAAAACAACATGGCGTTTTATTGTTGCTTTGTGAGTGGAAATGTCAAAAATAGAAAGACAAATTAAAAGATAAAAACAAACGCTCTCTTTGTTCTGCATATGCTTGTTGTTAGTGTTTTTTGAAATTCGTAAACAAAAAAGTAAAATATAAACAACTTTTGACATGTCCAACTACAAACCAGCTGGGCGGTCGACACTACCTAGTAAAATAAATGTACCTTGAGCAACTCCAATAAAAACAAAAAAAAAAAACATTGAGGTGACAGAGAATGAATGAATTTAAAAAAATACCCAAAAATATCATCGGCCCTTAACAGGTTAGGTATTTTTAAACAGTTTTACTTTTTCATGAAAGATCTTTTCAAAAGCTTTTAAATGATACCCATATTGACAATCGAACTTTTTATAAAAATTTCAGACACCCATAACTCGGAAAATGTAGGCGAACGCCAATTTTTTCACTCAATATTTTTTCCTTATATTTCGTTCTTTCATTGGAGTTACTTCATTGTTCGAAATGGCTTGGAAAAATTAGAGGCAGGCGTGATGTTTGGCCCGCTGCCTCGAAGGACATGGACCGACAAGCACTTATCAGATAGTGAGACATAAGTACATTCGAAGGAAAAAAACAAAAACCTTCGGGAAAAACCTAACTATGGGTGACAAATGCAGTTACATAGATATGGATCACAAACAGAGATGTAGGTCATATAACATATACATACCATGTAAAACAACCTGAACTGTTCTGTAGACTTTTTAACGATTCGCGTTTTTATGAGTATTATTTCGTTTTTGATAAATTACAAATAAATTTTTGTATGCCGGAACGGATTATACCTTTTTCAACATTTTTGGGAGCATAAGTCAACTGCTAAGATAACTACGTATTAGTCAAATATATTCTTAGTATAACTGATAAGCAGAAATACAGAAAAGTTGATATCGAAAGAAAGCGAACAGAAAGGATGCGAAACATTCCGGGATAGAAATAAAGTGTTTAACGTTTTTAGTGTGAAGTGTATGAAATAGAATCTTTGAATTTTGGAATTCATCGGGTGCTCCATATACAAGTTTCTTTTTTCAATATGTTTTTAATGCGAAAAGAATTTTCTCTTTGCGGATTACAATACGTCGTTTAATATTTGAACAACGATAGAAAATATTGCAAACTTGTTTCCGAAGTGAGTGCTTTATTGCCTGAACGTTGCATCTTTTAAAGGTAGTTTTGTGCCAAAAGTTCGATCATGGAACTGGCTTGCTAATAAGAATTACTAATGGCCTTACCGTTGTGTGGTGCGAACCGACAAGAACTTGACTACTGCTATGGGAAATGTGAAACTCCATCGCCTCCCCATTTATAGCAACAACTTGCCACTTCATACACCGACACAGAAGATCCTAAATTATTAACAAGATCCAAATGGCTTCCACTTTATTACAGCTTCTCAGTTTGTGCATTAAAAAAGTAAATTTCTCTGACAAGGCGTATTCTCATCTCTACAGGTTTTTTAAAAAACAAATTTGCCGAATTTGAAGATCGAAAGGCCAACCAATTACAAAGATTAAGAGTTTGGTGTGAATTTTGTAGTAATGAAATGAAAACTATTGCCAAAAGCACTCTTTCGGTTTATGATAAGCTCTACGAGGCAATAAATATGGACATTTTATGAAACGAAATTAATGAGTTGAGTTTGGTTAATTTGAGGCTGGAGAACGATGCTACACAGATCATCAAACAATCGATATTTAATATAGTGTTATTAGCCGTCTTTACCGCTTTGGAGCTACCATTTGACCCCTGTATACTTTTGCTTGTGCAATGCCCTAAACTACCGATGATATTCTAGTGAACTACAGATGATCAACACCGATATCTTGAATGAAATCGTGATCCATAATAATGAAGATCTTGCTTCAAAATATTCAAATTGTCAAATTTAAAATATAAATAACCGGGAATCAAACATAAACTAACTAATCAGATATTTTCCCCTTATATTATAATGAAAATTAGATCTGGTAACTCGTGCATATTTGAAAACAACCATAGTGACATCCATGTGTGTGTATTAATCACCAAGTTTTTGAGTCATTTGTAGTGGTATAAGGCAGGCAAATAAAAATGATAAAAGCAAAGACAATCATTTTGTGAAGCCAAGACAGATAATTTAGTGAAGACCTCTATTTAATATTAAAGTAGCAGATAATTGTCGAGCTCAGGGAAGTACTAGCATAAGAACAATGTACGACAGATGTGTCTTTTGGCTATTGGATATAAGGGGATGACTGGCTTTGATGTACAGCGAGGAAGTGGTGAATAATTATTTGACTAAAACAAGGCACCGAGCAGTTCATATCTCGCCAAGGTAGCACAGTAGTGTAGCGTGGATGGCTGCGATTAGAATAATGAATAATTAGTAAGCAAGAAACTTGATCCTAAGTAAAACTGGAGCCACAGTGTAAGAATTAATAAAGAATTTTATAATGTGCAACCGTTGTATTTGAAATCAAAAGAACCCGAATGTTTGTACAAAAGGAAAAACGTAACAATATTGTAGAAGGTTACTCATTTGTGAATTAGAATGATTCAAGAGATCTCATATAAATATTAAAAAACAACTCACTGTAATTTTTTAAACTTTTCAAAATTTTGACGAAACACATAACTATCGGCATTACGATCTACCGTACAGATTATTTTAAGGCCTAAGAATTTTGGGCGCTGCTGTTTGAACTTTTCAACCAAACTTATTAATTCGCCTAAAGTTCGTTCCGGAGGATAAGTGCGACCATTTGCGTCATATAACTGTAAATAAGAATCAGCAAGAAAATTTAACAACCAAAATTAACGAAAAAGGAAAAAGAATTACCTCATTAAAATTCATACGAACTTCAGCATACATAATGTTGTCCCTGTATAGCTCCTCCAACATTTGCCAGTGATAAGCACGATAAGCCGGCAAGTAAAGTAAAGCGTCTGATAATGTATCGAACATATTTTGGAATTTGGTCCAAACCGTCTTTTCCGAATTTAAGGTACCTTAATTATAGAGAAATGTTGTTTAGGTTATAATTAAAATTTTTATTGAAACTTACGTTCTGGTCGGGACGTATAAAGATTTATAATAGTTTCTATAGATCGATCGTATTCATCCCTTGTAGTTGTTTCCTTTTGACGCTCATCAGCTAATCGTACATACGCTGTAACACAACCATGTTTTTTTGGCTGTCTTCGAAATGTTAAAATATTAAAACCGTCTTTGTTGATGCATCTTAATATGCCAGGCATATAGAAAATATTCTTCACCACCCATTGCGATGATACTGAAGCTTTATGATGCATATGTAAAGAAGCTCCTTTAGGCATTTTCTGCAAAAATTTAAAAACTTTACTCCTTTCGATAAGCTGTTTTGCACGAAAGAAATGCATGCCAGCAGCATTATAATCGGGATTTCGTAGAGCTTCTCTAAGCTCATCGTTTTTATGCTTCATTAATATATCATTTGCTTTTAGTTCTCGATCATTCAGGTATAATTGCCCTCCAGTGGTAAAAAACTCTTCGGTTTTCACAACAGCATTTCGAGCATCATCGTAGGCTTACAAAGTTAAGAGAAATAAAAATATTTTGTTTATAGGTTTCATTCATTTTTACTTACCCCTATAATATTCATCATTGACGCTTGCAGTTGTTATCACCGCTATTAAGCAGCTGGTGATAAAAATTCGAATAATCATTGGAAAATTTGCCGGCTCTACAAAATTTTAAGGAGGACTTATTTAAAATATACTTTTTATTATTAAGTTATTTTATTTATTTGTATTTTACTTTAAAAACTAAAATAATATTTCAATGTTAGATATTTGTTCAAAACGAAATCTTCTTTTTATGTCTGTTTCACTGCACGGTAAACACTAAATGGAACATAGTTTAAACGCCATTATCTATTTTTTAGTACAAACAAAGCAACGTCACAAGGCACATTTAAAGAATTATAGCCTTTTTACACTTGCTCACATCTTTATTCAATTTAATGAGATATGACATCTTCCCCATAAAAAGTAGACAAGGCTAAAAATTCTATCTCTTTTTTTTCCACTCAACATCTTTCGATAATTTTAGGGTGATCACTAGAAGTGAATTAAAATAAACAGAATCTAAATACCAAAAAAATTAAATTGCGGATTAGACGAATAACCTTTAAAAAACAAAAATTATTATTTATTTTGAATATAGCAAGCGTGTTGTAAGTTCATTTGAATATTGTAGCTCTTACTCTTCAATTTCTTCGTCCTCCAGCATAAATACAACATAATGCAATAATAATTGATCTTGGTCTTCAATAACAAAACTTAACGCAATTATTGTAGACCTTTCTTGTTTCATTAAATTGATTAATATCTTGGTATGCGCGTAACAAAATGTTTTTCAAAATGAAACAACTTATTTTCATCTCCAACATTTTCCAGGCATTCCTCATGAATGTATGCAAGCGTAAAAAGCCTATAACCATATTATATTTCGCTTACTGTTTTTATTAGAGCTGCAAAACTATCAATACTCGGCTTAAATTTTGCTTTAAAACAATTGAAGTGCTAATACTGACAACAATACCAGAATTTAACTTGCCGATAGTATTGCTAGTGGAAAAAAATTATTGATAGTCAGCCAAAAATAAAACTATCGAAATTATTGATAGCGCTATCGATTGTTTTGCTATCGGAAAAAAATTATTGATAGTCAGCCAAAAATAAAACTATCGAAATTATCGATAGTGCTATCGATTGTTTTGCTATCGGAAAAAAATTATTGATAGTCAGCCAAAAATAAAACTATCGAAATTATCGATAGCGCTATCGATTGTTTTGCTATCGGAATAAAATTATTGATAGTCAGCCAAAAATAAAACTATCGAAATTATCGATAGTACTATCGATTGTTATACAGCTCTTATTTCTACAGTCAGGGCGTGGTATTTGACTTTAAACATAAATTGCAAAAGTCAATTATAATTTTTAACATAATAGTTTCGTTTAGGAACTTATGCAACTGAAATAATATACTTAATACACACACATACAAAAGCATTTAAGCAGAAAAGTACAAAAGAAACAACGAGAACATGGTGAAATATTTTTCCAAATTCTCAAAATCTAGACGTTTTATTTCGCCCAGATATAGAAATAGCAGATGCGAACAGTATGACAGTACTAAGCAAATTGTTGAACAGAATAGTCTCTATATATTTATGTATATTGCTGAGTAAGTAAAGTAACATCTAAGAAGCTAATAATTGGCGTATTATATTTTGCAGTTAACAGAACCCAATAAGTAAACAAAACGTGACATTTTCTTTTTCAGTGAGAAGTTATTTATAAAAATGTAAAATTTTTCAAAAACCAACAAAAGAGCTACTTATGTCCGGTTATGTCTTATATACCCTTCACCATTTATCTAAATCTAGTTTAGTGAAGTAACTCCGATAAAAAAACAAAACTAGAGAATTAAAAAATTAAAAAAAAATTACATAAGAATCCCATCGGCTCTTAATGGCTTAAGCAATTTAAAAAAATTTTAATATTTCCTTAGAGACCTCTTCAAAAGCTTAAAACTGATATTTTAAAAATTTCCAAAATTTTAGAAGCCCGTCACTCGGAAAATATGGGCGAGCACCAATTTTTTTGCTGTTTTTTTTTTTTTTCTTATATATTTCACCTCTATCGCCCCATATATTTGTTCTTTTGATTGGAGTTACTTCATTGTTCCAAATGATGCAGAAAAATTAGAGGTAGGCATGATGTTTTGCCAGCTGCGTCAAAGGACATGGACCGATCTTGCTGATTTCCGATAGCACCGCTTTCGACACTATGTCTGATCGGTTGGCTTATTTAATTTTTTTCTAGATGATCTAACACAGATGCACAGACTGACATCACTCAATCGATTTCGCTAGGCATAAGAATAAACAAATAAATTTCACAATTATAATATAAAAACAATGAGTATAAGCTTGAGCCTACACTTTTCTGTTAAAAAAAACCGTTAGGCCGCAGCCAGGAATCGAACCAGGTCTAAAAAATGTTCTTCTTTGAAAATCCTTAAAACTTTATCTGACAGTTTGGCTTGCTTGCTCTTCTGGTACCTTGGAAAATTTATGGGTTGGGAAATGGATATTGTAATAATTACAAACGGACTGACATACTTATGTAAATACCCTTTCAACGTGTAGTGAAGGATATTAAAAGGAATTAAAAGAAGAAAATCTTAAAATTAATTGTTGGAAAGTTATTTTTACTTACCGTGCCTTTCTAATGTTAACTTAACGTTTAATACAACTGAACTAAGTGAGTGTTGACGGCAGTGTTGGCGGTTAAATAATAAATAGTTTGTGGTGAAAATTTAAAATTTCATTATCGAATATTTATCTTTCTTATCATAATAATATTTTTATTTGCCAATTTTATACGCGAAATAAAAATTATATATTTGTTCGTGCATTTTATATCGTATTGAAGTTTCTAGCCATAATTTAAAAACATTTTAAAGATATTTCTTTAACCTCATTTACCCATTTTTAAAAGTTAATAGCATAAGCGTACATTGAATACATTTATTGCCATTGTTAGATTAGTGAAGTTTTTTAGATATTATTAAAATGTTTATATTTTAATTATATTGAATTTAAACCTTTCGACTTTTGATAAGAATTTGCAATTAGTACATTTTGCTGCTACAATAATAATGTTACAGATTATAGTTTGTTTTTTTGAGAAAAAGGTTGGCGGGCCAGATACTACTAGTTTGGGTAACTTTCATGTACATCAAAAACATAAACAGCTGTTAATACCGCAATACTCAAATAATTAAGAGTGGCACAAACTTACAAAGTCAGTTTTAGCAAACATGTGTTTTAGACCAGTGCAGCTATACAGAACTAAATAATATATCTCTGGGGCGAGATTTGAACTCACGACCTTTCATTTTCACTTAAAAATTAAAAAAAAAAAAAAATAATAATAGAAAAACATTACTACTATTTGGGCCTTTGTAAATTATGTAGTTAGTTTTTAATTACTTTAAGACAAAAAAATTCCCTAAACATTAGCAATTGAGTCATTTTCTGAAGTAGAAGCCGGTTATTCATATTTACGGTAGATATGTAGTTTATATCGTCACCATAGTGGAAAAAGTGTTAAGTCCATTATTCAGGAGAGACAAATACCTGTTCAAGTTTTTTAGTAGAGTTTTTGAGTTTTTTAGTTGTCGTGATATTTTAAAATAAATCATTTGCGGACTTATAGGCTTTTTGGACTTAGCACGTTTGCTCATTGAAATTTTATTATTTTTATTTTTTTCCTTAAATATGTTTTCTTTTAATCCTGGATTTATAAAGCATAATTTGTTGCAGCAGTATTCGCTGTAGTGTTATATTTTTGCGATATAGGGAAAATCCAATTGCTTAAAATTATACGATTATGTTGAATTCAATAGTGTATTCATTTTTAGCGGAAGCTTCCTATGTTAAAATAAAAAAGGTGGAGAATATATAGAAAAACAAATTGTAGATGTGGTACATCATCATAAAAACATTGATGGTCTTTGGGTGAAGTCAGTTTTAAAAATTACAGGTCTTCATATTTTCTTGCAGTTATTTTCCTTCTTTCGTTAAAGATTAGTACCCAACTCGGAAAATTAATAGGTTTTATATATTTATTTATTTTCTGTGGTAAATTTTCCACTCTTCGGTTAAACGAAGTTTATACTTTATTTCACAATTTGGTGTATTTTTAATTGCACAAATATTCGTTACCTTCTGATTTCCTTTACCTCGTCCAGGCCGAATGCTTTTACAAAATTGCAGGGTGTTGGCTTTTTTAAAAAACCATAATTCCAAATACACATGTATGTAACGGTTCAGGCTTCTCTGCATATGTTAATTTATTCAGCAGGACCAGCAATATTTCTATTTTAAATTGCACATTCAATGATGTGTGGCCATTTTCTAAGATTTTTTGTTCAATGGTTATGTTATGTTGAACTGCTCAATTCAGCAAGGAATAACTCATTATAGCGTTTCGATTTTGGTAGGTACAGCCCTCACTACCAAAAAATATTTTTTTTTCAGCTTCTCAATTTTACAAAGACCTTTTGCTTGATAAAGTCCGTCCAAATGCTCAAAAATTCTTCGGCACCCAATCCATCTTCCACTTCATTCCATATAAAGTGATAAGCTTTATGTTGACTTGCAGCTTCGTGCAGTAGTACATGCTGTTATATGAGATTTTGAATCCATCAATACGGCTTGAGGGTTTACTGCGAAAATATGTGTTTCTTTTTTACGGTCTTTAATTTTTTCATTTCTGGCTTCTTCCTTTTTTTCTGGTGAAGATTGTATTCTTCTTGTTATATATATCCGACTGAAAATCGTACACATAAATATTTCGCACAGGTCTTTTTGAGAGGAAAACAAAGCCTGATTTTTGGAATAGAATCTTTGATAAAAGACCGCAGCACACTGGCACATATTATGAGAAGGCGGGCAAAAATCATTTTTTTTTCGTGGTTACCAATCTTAGTGTTTTCTTGATCATTTGAAAGTAAATACCAGTGAACCTCGAGAGGCAAAAATTTAGATCTCTGTTCCAACTATAACATACTGAATAGGGTTATCCAAAATAGACTTTTCGAATATTTTGTTAAAATGATTTTTTTTTAGTAAATTTTAATTTTCAAATTACTATAGCTTTTTTGTTTTAAAAGATATCAAATCAAAATAAATGTTCTTTAATTATGAGTTTTGTTAGTTATCAGTGCTATCAAAATAAAGTCGTTACGATTTTTTGAAGTTGTTCACTTTTTTGTTTTAAAAAAGGTTAAAATTCTTCAAAAACCTCGTGCTTAATAGAGCATCAGAACATCAGAAAGATATTTCTCTGTTTTATAGCCTCCACTACACACCTATACCTCATTATATGTGCGCCAGGTTGCTACGTGTGCGTGCAACAGAGTAATTTTTCTGACCAAAACTCAGATATTTTGTACAAAAATTATGAATACATACGAAATTTAAAAAAAAAATTTTTTCTACAAAGTTATTTTGGAATTATTTTAACTTTTTAATACAGAGTTAAAGAAAAAAAAAAAAAATAGAAATTACGCCAGAAAAACAGCTTCACCTTAAAATGAAAAATACTCTTGGAGATATACATATGTCTTCAATGGTTCGTAAAGTTTTGCATACTGGGGAACAAATCATTCAACATTCAAGAGAGCGAAGGAAAAACGGAACAAAGACTACATATTCTTTTGCGAGCATAGAACAAGACAGATGTCTGGATGTTGTACTAATGAAGACCTTATCACCATTTCGTTGTGTACTTTAGATACATAAATGTCCAACATTCGATAAAAATGGAAAACAACTCCAGTCGAATTAGAAGAGGAAATCAATGCTGTTAGAATAAATTTTTACTAAAATTGCTTAATGTATAGTGGCTCTTTGATTTGAAAGTATACGTACTTATGTAAATTAATTAATATTTATTTATTATTTAGTATTTATTAATTAATATTTAATTTATAAACTGTTATAGAAATATTTAAAAATAAAATAAAACTTTAACTAAAATAGGATTTCAATAAAACTTTCCGTTATTACGAAAGTTTTAACTTTTTAAAAATATTAAATTTTTTATTTCAAAGGGATGTTTAAAAAGAGCCAACCTTTGGCCCTTGTTCCTTTTAAGGTTCATTAATTTTCGTCGTTGTTAAAAATGTCAAACGAATTTATCACTGCTATCACAGGCTTCATCAAGGCGAATCAATTACTAGGTGGCAGCGTAGGCGAATTCAGTATTTTTTGCTGGCGTACACCGCTGTCAAACTCCATATATAAAAAATTTGTGTATATTTTTTATATATGGAGTTTGACAGTCGTGTACACTAGCAAAAAATGCTAAATTCGCCTACGCTGCCACCTGGTAATTTATTCGCCTTGGGCTTCATGATATCGTAACGGGCAAGGCGAATCATTATCAACAAGCATATGCAGAACAAAGGGAGCGTTTGTTTTTAGACCGATTCTCTTTTATTTTCTTTTTCTATTTTTGACATTTCCACTCACAAAGCAACAATAAAATGTCATGTTGTTTTTACAAATGTTGTATTTGTTGTAGAACCCCTATTACCTAGTAAAATAAATGCACCTTGATCTGTATAATGGCGATATAATATATGGTGAAAGCGATGGCGAATTCGTTAAATTTGGCCGTTCGCCTGAATGTCAAACTATATATAAAATAATAGTAAACAGATTTTTTACGTATGGAGCTTGACAGTTACGTTACTGGCGAAAATCGAAATTCGCCATCGCACCCACCGTATATTTATTCGCCCTGATCTGTATCAAGTCAGATATAATAAGGGGTATATGCAAGGTGAATTCGTAGTTTCTTATTGGAATGTACCCAAACAAAGCTGACTAAAAACAAAAAAAAAAAAAAAAAATAAAATAATAATTTTAAAAAATATAAGTAACTAAAGGCCGTGTCAGATAAAACTTTTGCTTTGCGTTGCGTTGCAAATTCGCTTTGACATTTAAGATAAAATGTATGAACTTATATGAAACATGTCACAGAAAGCACTTTTAACGCAAAGCAAAGCGCAAAGTTGGTCAACACTCATCTTTTGGCGCGCTTTGACAATTAGCTGCTATACATTTGTATATTATTTTTTGCAAAATCTAAAGTAAAAGAGGTAAGTATTTTAAAATGTAATTTTTTTATTAAATATTATTCCTTTATTATTTTTGAAAAAGGCTTCTAGTATTAATTTGTAACAAATTATTTTAACTATAGGAAATAGTTTATTTTAATATTCTTATGAATACATGTAGTTATATAAAAATGCTTCATTCATTAAGATTAGGATTAGAACCAATTCCAATATGTCCTCCAATAACATTTTTTAATATTATTTTAATGAAAATATAAAAACTACTATGCACTTTTAACGTAAACAAACAATAATTAAGCGCTGTCAAAGTTTTTATTGTGACATACCTCTTGCGTTTTACACTTTTTTTTCAAAGTTTGAAATGTCACGCAAAGCGAAAAAGTTCTATCTGACACGGCCTTAAAGGAAAGAAGTTTTGGAATATGTTTACATATGAATTAAAAACGGTTCATTCCACTTGTTTTTTTACCCTAAAAAATTTTTTGCGCATATATTAAATAAACATTGTTCGCCGTGATTTTTATTTTTAAAAATTCTGTCGTTTTGTTGTATTATAAAAGGTCGTTGCTTATAATTTAAGTTTTTTTACAATTTAAATAATAATTTCAAAGTTTTTGTAATTTCAATAACTAAATATAAAATAAGAAGCAAAATTACTTAAACTAACTAAACAATTTAAAACAATTTGTACTATATCCACTTCGTTGACACTTAGCATTCGTCCCTGTTTGTTTTTTCTCGTTGTTTTGCCATTTGCTGATTTTACTCGTTACTTGTTTGATTCTCTCACTTCGTTGCTACAGTTTGACATTTTACACAGCTGTTTAAATTTTGTTTGGTTTTGTGGTGCTAAAAAAGCAAATTTGTAAAGTTCTGTGTTTTGTTTGTGAATAAGTTTAGTAAATAAAATAAAACAAATATAAATTAAATAATTTTGTAATGGAAGGTCCAAAAGAATTATCATTGAGTGAAATACGTAAATATATGTTGAACAATGGTTGCAAAGTAACAAATCATGCATTGGTGAAGCATTTTAAACGTTTTCTCACACATCCCGAGACACAAAGTGAGTCATGTTTGTGTGGTTGTATTTTGTGTTTTCGTTAAAATATAAACAAAATAACTTGTTGAATGTTAATGACAAAAAATATATTGGAAATTAAAATTTTGTTTATTCATTTGTATTTCCAGATGAAGCCCGAAAAGAATTTAAAACTTATGTGAATATTTTGGCCACTATTAAAAATGAAAACAATCAAAAGTATTTGATTTTGCGCAAAAAATATATTAATGAATGTCCGTCTGAGGCTGTTCTACAACGCGCAATTGCACAATCTAGTGGCTCCGATTCATTGCCTACTAGCCCTGGAGGTATTTCACTAACTTCCGAAATGGCTATTAGTTCTCCTTATCGTCAGCCACCCCCATATAAACCACCTCCAGAGGTATCTTCTCCTCCGGCTAAAGTTTCTCACACTCCGCTTGCCACTGGCGTCACAATTGAAACAGAAAATCATGACAACTACCGTGAATGTGTCAATGAATTTGCTGATGCCATGGCACGAATGGCTCCAAAACGTCTTGAACGTCAAAACTCGAGCAATGAGTCTCAGGCGCCAACACTTCGGGAAGACGACAATAAAAGTAAAGAGTTGCAATCAAAAGGAAACAACAATTATAACGTTACTAAAGTTAATTCTGTTGAGGAGACAACTGCCAATAAAGAAAATATACCATGTTTTTCCATTTCGTCCGGTACTTTAGCTACGTCGACTGACGGAAATGGTGAAAAATCCTCTGATCCAGATGTGGATACTGAAAATCCCATTAGTGTTAAAGAAGCAACGCGAAAATTCAATCGAATGGCTTCAGAAGAAGAGGCAAAGATTATTTCACCCCCTTCGAAAATGAAATTGGACCAGGTAAGTACCAAAAATAGTCTGAGGAACATTTAATTCCCTTATGAAATATTTTGTGAAAGAGCAGAGGAAAAACTTTGAGTGTTATTGCTTTTTATAATTTTTTTGTTGTTGCTGTGACGTAGAATTTATCATTAATTTAGTAAGAAAAAATCTTGATCTGGAGTACTTCTGCTTCAAAGTACATTTTATCGCAATACGTTAAACGTGCCCTTTAAGATTATTTTAATTTCTTATCGCAAATTTTGTTGTGTTGGATGTAACACTTGAATGAGAAGCCATTTTATAGTTTTTAAGTTCATGTTTTTGTGCCACATTGTATCGGAATATAAAGTAATTGTATATAATTTTGTAACATTAAATATGGACTTTGGCCCAATATTGGAATTAGTCATCATAGAATTTATTTTGGAAAATTTTGATTCTAAGTCAAGCATGTCGCTCTAACCATCTTTAAGTGTTTTAGTTTCAGTTAACTGAAGTAATAGCGATGAGTATTACACAAATGAACTGGAAAGTATAATCAACGACAATAGATTATTCCAATTAATGAATAAATTTATTACAATTACCAAACACTCCAAAACTTTGATAGACTATGTCATAACAAATAATTAGATAATCTTTGCAAAAACTAATATAATTAACAAAATATGTTATCATGAATCAATTGAAATGTTTATTGAAGTGGAAAACCAGGACATATAAAATAAACAAATAGAAACTTTTAAGGATTATAAAAATATGTAGATATAAATATGAACTAAATTCAATATAAAAAATGTTCATAACCTTGACAGTTATCACAAAAATACAAAATTTACTGTAAAAAAAAAAAAACAAATAAATAAAAAAAAGTGATAATAAATGGTTCAATAATCAACTCCGATCAATAAAAAGTAAAAAAATTATTTAATACAAAAATGCAATTGCTGAAAACACAGGCGATGCTAAGAAAAGAAATAAATAAATATAAAGTTTAAATTAAATATGATAAAAGTTAAAAAAATAGTTATAAATTTACTTAAAAATTTTATTTAGAACTAAAATAAATAAATAAATACATTAATAATAATGCAGCTAAACAAAAGGAAATGCGGAGTAAAATTAAAGAACTAGTCCTAAGAAAACCCAAAAATGTGAATAAATATGTTATACGAGTATGTTACCAAATATAATATAAGGACAGTTTCCAAAAAAACTATAAACTTCAACAATTATTTCGTAACTAATATTAAAGAAATTAGAAGTTCCATTGAAGATGTGCAATATAAAGATCAAGTATATATTATAGACGTAAGATTTAATTTCCGTGCAATAAATTTACAAGAACTAAAAATTATCTGTAAAAATATAAAAAAAAAAACCTGTTTATAAAAAATATCAAGTAACATAATTTTAGATAACTGAAACATAACATGAAAAATTATACTAAAAATAATAAATAAATCATTCAAGAATGGTGTGTTTTCGGATAATTGGAAGGAATCGATAAAATTTCTAATTGAAAAGGTGAAAAATACAATTTTGTAAAAAGAATTTCGACTTATGAACACTTTGAAAACCTTTAAAAAATCATTGAAAGAATAGTAAAAAATTAATGTCACAACTACATGGAACAACAATTGTTATTTTCGTTTTTATTTCGGATGAAATATTCATATAAAACAGAAATCAACTACGTTATAAATAGATGGAAATGTAAAAAGTAAAAAAAAAAAAAACAAAATATTAGCAGTTTTCTTTGATTTTAAGAGAGCATTTAAATTAATCGATCGTAATATCTTATTGCAAAAATTATCAAAATACGGTGTTCAAGGCACAGAACCGAAATGGTTTCAGTCATACTTAACTCATCAAAGGCAGTTAATAAATGTAAATAATGTTATCTAAAATACAAACTTTGGCGTACCACAGGGTTCAATTTTAGGAGCGCATCTTTTTTTTTATTATATATGTATATATAAACGATATTGAAAATATTTGTGAGAAGTGTGAAATAGTGCTAAATGCAGATGGCACCTTGGTTCTTTTGTGGAAGAAATAATTCTTAACATATTATATAGATATCATATTGATATTTATTAAAGTGGAATCGGAAGATTCATTTTTAGATTATCATAACATGATAATCTAAAAAATGATATGAACAATGTAAACAAATGGCTAAAAATTTATAAATTTAAACTGAACGAAAAAAACTGATGGAAATTAATATAAACTCTTCTACAATATTGAAAATAAATAATAAATAAAAAAAAATAGAGTAATACCTGGGTTTTCTTATAGACAAAAATTTAAACTTTAAAGAGCATTAGCATGCTGTTCAGACCATCAATTAGAAAGACAGCAGAATCTACAAAATAAAGCAACAAGATCAATTTTAAAATGTAATCGCTTCACTTCAATAATATAAATGTTAGATGCACTGAAAATATGAAATATACGACAAAGGCTGCAGCCTAGCACAAATCACATTATTCAGAAAACGAAAAATGCAATAAATTGAAATCTTTTTAGATAAAAACTGTACTACTTTATCAAAAATATTCAATTTTCAATCAGAGTGTTTATAGTATATTTCATTAAAAGTAAATGTAATTAAAAAAGTATTCTAAAAATACAATACTACTAATAATATAAATATTGATATATTATAATATTGAATTTCTCGAAAACTATGATATAAAATCGAACAAGTTATTGTACCTGTTAATGAGACATCGAAAATTTCCCGGTTAAAAAACATTGAATGTTTTCTATAAAACGCTAAAGTATGGGCTCAAATCAATGACTTTATTTCCTCAATTTACAATACACTTTCAATTAAAGACAAACCTTTTTGGGAGACAAAACCTAACCTACAAAATTAAAATTTTTAAATAATTGCATGTGAAAATAACACAATAATCATAACCTGATAAATTAAAAAGAAACGAAGATAAAAACGTCAATTAAATAAGAATAAAAAAATACGTTGCTCTCTTTAAATAAAATGTACTTAAAATATAATTTTAAGTACCAATTTTACTCTGTGAAGTTACGACAGAGCAAAATTTTAATCAACCATAACAAGAACGACATAGAAAAAATTTCGCACTAGCGCGTAAAGGGAAATCTATCTATAGAAAATTTTAATGTACATACAAAATGTATGAAACAAACAAAAGTAGCGCGGCGTAAACGCTTAAAACTGTCTGTTTCACGCCAATCCATTTTTTTGCTTCAAAACTATTAATGCAAAAGTCAATCAAAAAAACGTTTTTTCTGCACAACAAGCCAAAATTATTTGATTTGAAAAAATTATGTTGCAAATAATGCATTAAAATATATTAAATATTAATAAAGTATTAAGAATAAATAAAAATTTTCGACCGCGTTTTTTATTTGCTAGTAAATTTTTAATGAGTTTCCATCTAACTGTAATAAAAACTGCCTCTGTTATTTTGAATTTTAATAACAGCCAAAACTAAAAAAGCGCATTCTATCTCTAACGTTTTGTTAGGTTTACCTGTAAGCATTATTTTTGCTAAAATGGATGCTCATGTCAACTAGTGCAAAATTTGGCTTTTTCGCATTTCTTTTGTGGATGAACTTGAGTTGCTTAATTTTCACTTTAAGTCTGCTCTGCACTTTTCTTCATTAAAGCCTTATTTTAAACATAAGAGGGAAAAGCAAGGCCATAGCAAGTCGAGCTCTTCATAAAAAATAATATTCTGATGGTGTGAAATATTTGGTTTAAAGCTTAACTTGTACAACTTTAACATAAACAAGTAAGGGTGCTATATTCGGCTATGCCGAATCCTATGTACCCTTCACCATGAATGTAAATCTAGTGTAGTAAAGTAGCTCCAATCGAAATAGCAAACATTGGAATGACAGAATCAAAAATAAGAAAGAAAACTCAGTACTAAATAAAATTTACTTAAAAATGTCACATAAAATTTTACATAAAAATGTCCAAAAAATGTAAACATTTCCTGAAAGATCTTTTTTAAAGCTTTAAAATGATACCCATATTGATATTTTAAAATAACATATGGTGCACAATCGTACTTTTCTATGAAAAGTTCAGAGGCCCATAACTCGGAAAATATGGGCCAACGGCAATTTTTTCACTTGAAGTATTTTCTTATTTTTTAATTCTCTATTACTCCTTATATTTGTTTTGTGATTGGAGTTGCTTCACTAAACTAGATTTGTTGTCTTTTGACCGCTGCCTCAACGGTCATGGAACGATCTTGCTGATTTTTAATAGTAAAATTTCTGATCGATTGGCGTATTAAAATTTTCTCTTGTCTTGGCAAAGTTGATATTAACCCCAAAACGGATGGACAGACGGACATCGCTCAATCGACTTCGCAATGCATAGGTGTTTCTTATGAACTAAATATCTATAATTTTGGGCACAATTCTCTGTATCAACTACAAATAGTTTTTTTAATACCTTCTGTTCATTTTCGGGTTTGAATGAAATTTTAAATGTACAATGAAATTAATTTCAAGTACAATGTTTCAGAGAAATTAAAAATTTCATGAAATTTATATTTTGTTAAATTTTTAACTGTTTCGTGAAATCCCAATTTTTTGTAAACTAAATTTTTTCCTAATTTTTTGGGTTCTAATAAAATTTGCAAAAAAATATATTTTTTACCTAAATATGTTTCGTAAAAATCCAATATTTTGGTAAAATTTTTATAATTTGGTGATATAAAAATTACCAGATAATTTATAGTATTTTCTGAAATTTCGGTTTTTGAAACACCAAAGCATAAAAAATAACTAACAAAAAATTAACAATTAAATCGAAATAAAGTCTGTAAAAAGGCGCTCACCTTTTTTGTGAACTGCTGAATTTCAATAGCATATTTTTCGAAACTACATATGTCTGAGAAATCGGCGATCATAAATTTTCTGCAGCTCGTCTGGTGGCGTGGCAAAACTGATTTCAGCTCGATTACGGACAAACAGTCGGACATCATTAAACCAACTCCTATGTATGCGAATCAAAAATAAATACTTTATGGCGTCAATAATAAATATTATAGAAACTACAAACGGAATGACAAACTTATAAAATACCCTTTCCATCTGTGATGAAAGGTATAAAAAAACTTTAAATACTGTTAAAAAATATTTAAAAATCAGAAATTTCTGACTATTCCAGTGCTTGTCGGTCTGCAATGAGCAATGCTTTTTTTTCGCAATATATATTTGCGACAAGCGTTATTCTCGTCCAACCAGACAGAAAAATTTGAGTTAGTAATACACTCTACGCATTGCTCAGTAAAATACATATTTTTTGTGTTCTGAATTTATCTGTTTTTGAGAAATAGTTTTTAGAAGACTTTTATGTGAATTTTAATTACTTTGAAAAAAAGTCAGTTCTTATAATTGACATATATGTGCATTTCTGATTGTTATATCAGAGTTTGCATCATATCTATTCTGCATTTATGGAAAGATATTCGTAGCGCTTTGTAACCAATAAAATATCGACTTGAAGCAAGTTCATTTCAGTCGGCACTTTCGTAAAAAAATTCTTTTTGTTGTTGGTATATATCCGCTATATCTATCAAAGGGTCAGAAGCCGCTAGCTGGTATAGTGACATTTTCTTCTAAAATGAGTTGAAACTCCAGTGGCAAAAAAAAAAAGAAATATTACATCGTCTGTTGCACAATTTGTTAAGGGGTATAATTAATCCATTTTCAAAGAGAAGAGCTAAGCCATTGCGATGTTTAATTTATAAACAAAAGTTTACATACATTTCCTGATAGATCCTGATCAGCTTTTTTTCTGTAGCATTTATTTAGCTTAGCATAATATTCCCCTGGTTGTTTGTCGAAGACTGCTGATTCAAAATATTTTATCACCGATAAATTCATTTTTATTCATAATACACTTTAGTGATTTGCATTGAATAAATATTTACGAGCTACATCCATAAACGTGCGGCTATATAAAATTTCGTGTTAATTTTTTCGAAAACAGCAATCTATACAAATAATAAAATAGTAACGAAAGTAATTTCTGAACATGAAATATTTTGGAATACAAACCATCTATTTTTAGCATTTTTGTCTGTTGGCCTGTCCGTCTGTACGTCTGTGTTCGCTTTACGTAAAAGCTGCTGGATAGATTTGAATAAAATTTTGTGTGGAAGTCCCTATGCATCCAAAAATGTTTCCACCTATATAAAATTTTTTTCTTTATAAATTATCTGCATACTAGTTCCTCGGTAATAAAGGCATTTTAAATGCGATCAGAATTAATGCAATTTCATTTGAACAATAATAAAATGTGCATAATTTCGCAATTCTAATCGCTACTCGATCAATTTAATTTGAACATAAAATGTGTTCACATTATTAAACGAAAAACCCAGCAAAAACAATACATAGTCACTTAAGTATTTTCGTGTTTTAATAAAAAACAAGATATTTAACAAACGTTTGTTTGCACACAGAGGCTGAAATTTAAAAATGACCATTTTTTGCTGAGGTAGAAGTTCCAGACAAACAATATTCCAAAGCGAGCCATCCTTCCTCTAGTCATCTGGGAGAGAGCTTCTTTTCATATTATCATTGTAATTAATCTGAATTTACACCTGCGTTTACTGTGAAGTATATTTGGCAATGCATAAATACGCTGATCCAATGAGTTGAATCTTCTCATTTGTAAAATACAAGTGGATTTAAGAGAAATCAACACCAAAATTTATCATAGACACATCAATGTATGGAAATGCATCATCTTTATAAATTTATTAACTTTGCTATAACTTAATTAAAATAAATATCAATTAAAAAAAATCAGACTTAAAATCGGCGTTTCAATTGAGTTTTGCGACTGAATCAAAACCAATATTCGGAATTAAAAAAACAAGTAAATAAATTTTTCCGAAAAACTGAAATTTTATACAAAGCAAAAACAAAACTTAGTTATGACTTAATAATAAACATTTTTCCTAAAAACAAAGATGGTAAAATTATTCAAAAAAAAAAAAAAAAAAAAAAAAAAAAACGACAAACTTATTTAAAACTAAATAATTGTAATTACAACGATTCTATTAAAAAGTAAAAACTCGGTAAACCGGAATATTACAAAACACCAAAAATCAACAAAATTTCTTCATAAACTTAAAATTTATCCAGAAGCTAAAATTTTCCAAATAAATTGACATTGTAAACTAAATCTTTAAATATTTCAAAAAAATATTAGAAAATTCTACTCCAATAAAAATGAAGAGAAACAAAAAAACGAAAACAATAAGTTAAACATTCTATTTTTCTCTACGTCATTAATATTATTAAAAAAAAATTCTCCAGACTAAAAAAATTTATTTTGTATTGAAAGGTATACAAGATTTGACACGGCCGAATCTAACAATCGTAATGGTATCACGAGCTAAGGTTACGTTAAAAACTACAAATTTTTTAGCTTAAAAAACTACACCAGCATTTCAGTTGAAAACTGTAAATTATTTTTTCAATTTAAAGTTTTACTTTCCACAAAACCAGTCAAAAATTCTGCTGGTCTAAAAGTCCCAAGTTGATGTAATTCTTGACCATATATTTCCTTCTACAATGTCGTTTTAGCTGTGTTTTTTTTTTGCTTATTCGTTGTTGTTATTGTTGTTTTTTGTCTGATTTAACTATGAGTACTTGTTAACTGTCACTTGATGTCACGTAACAATTTGAAATTGCTTGGCTTTTATTATTACCACACATTTTCATCTTTCAAATATTGCCCTCTTCTTCAAATGCCATCTTTTTGTCTTTAGTTTGTTGTACTACCAACACAAGAAAAGAAAAACCAGCAGTTTTTCTTTCTTTTGGTGCTAAGTGTCACCATTTATTATTACTCAGTTGTTTTTGCTGTTGTAATTTAAACGTGAATGTATTAAATAAATCCATTTATTTTATTAGCAGACAATAAAAATAATGTTCTTACATTAACATAAACATACACATTTACGATACTGATATTCTCATCATTTGGCAAATACCAATGCACTCACAAATACGGCTGAATGGATATATTCATCATTTGGCTTTAGTTTGCATGCGTGCGTGTGTGTGTGTGTGTCGCTGTTTATCTTTGTATGGATTTGTAGAAATTGTAATTTACAAGTGCAATCATTTAACGTCCTACTATGAGCTTAATGATAGAAACATTTTACACTCTCGATCAGATGATTAGAACCACTTTAATTTCTGCTTTAAGCTTAAGTTTAGTTTCCATTGAAAAGAAAATAAATAATAAAAATAATTCAGGTTCCTTTACAGATAACAAAAACCTCAAATTAAATTTTTTCGGTTTATATAATTAGAACCACTTTATATTTCGAAATGTGTTCATGTCGCGCTGAGTACATTTAACTTTTAGTAAAAAAAAAACATTAGTGAAAGACGTGCAAGAAAAATATTTTAAACATAGCGGAAAGAGTCACAATCTATGTTCAACGTCTCCTTATTCGAAAGGCAGTCCTTAAACTGTGCTCGGATACTTAAAAGATATTTTAACTAAAACGGGAACATTCTTGAACGTTTCTCCCTCATAGAAGTGTCTCAACGGTAGAAAGAACCATTGCGGTTAAATTACGTTCTCAAAAAAAAAAAAAACGATTACAATTTATTAAAAGGTATGCGACAAGGGACATTAGTGACCAAAAAAACTTTAATTATGTTGTAACATATTTCAGACCAAAATGTCTGTCTTCTTAATTGGCCACCATATTCTTCCGACCTAAACATAATTAATAATGTTTGCTGTTGGCTTTCTCCCGAGGTTTTCGAACAGGAAATACAATTCGATGATAATGAATCACTACGCTAAGCCATTATGGACTTCTGAAATGAGATTTCTTTAGATTATTTAAAATCACTTTATGATTTAATGTCATCAGCTTCTACAATTAGTTAACTTAGCATTAATGGTTCTTAATATTAAATAAAACAAATAAAAGTGCTATATTCGGCTATGCCGAATCTTATATTCTCTTCACTATCTATGTAAATATAGTTTATTGAAGTAACTCCAATCAAAAAAGCAGGGAATTAAAAACTAAAAAAAAATGTTGGTACTGAATATACATAATTTTACATAAAAGTGACATGAGTTTACGTAAGAGCCGACAATAGGCTATGATTTTTTTTTAATTTCAGTATTTTCTTAAAGATCTCTCCAAGAGCTTTAAAATGATACCCATATTGATAATTTAAAAAATGTGAAAATATCAGAGCCCCTTAACTCGAAAATATGGGCGAGCGCGAATTTTTTCACTTGATGTTCCTTTCTTATTTTTTATAGTTCTCTATCGCCCCAATTATTTATTTTTTTTGATTGGAGTTACTTTATTGTTCCAAATGACATGAAACAATTAGAGATAGGCGTGGTGACTTGCCAGCAGCCTTGAAGGACATGCATCGATAATGCTGATTTCCAATACCACCTCTTTCGACACTATGTCTAATCGATTGACGTTTTTTTGTTTTTTTTTTTTTTGTTAAATAGTCAATTGTTGTAAAATTTTAACTGTCGACATAAACTATAACAAGATATGGCCTATTTACCTTGTTATAATCACCTGATCGAGAGATGTGCATGCATATCGAAATAATATGGGTTAATCCACTGACAAAAAAGCTCATCAACTGTATACGTTTTATGTGTCAAACCGAATTTGGCTTATTTGCAAAAATTGTCCAAAAAAATCGAAAAAATAAAAAAAACAATGTGTGCTGATGGCCAATAAAAAACAAAATGGAATATTTCAATTCTCAAAAAACTAAGTACAACTGTATTAGCAGTTTCTAATGTGTACAACCAAAGAATCCATAATCGCAGAAACTGCTAACAATGAACTCTTTGTGGTAGACAACAAATAATGAAGAACTTTACTATTCATCTTCAAATGGTGAAGGTTTTGGAAAAGTGTTAAAATAAAATCTGCTTGTGGCGTGATTGGGTGATTTTTGTAACACTATAACTGATACAGTATGGTTTTAGAAAACTTTGTTTACAATTGTATAGATAGGGCCATATTCATAGTCATCAATAAAGTGTACTTAATCTTTGTTATCTCTTGTTATGAAATTTACTTATGTACATACAGAGCCGGAAAAAAATACTCACACAGTAACTTATTCTGTTTTCAACCTTCTATATTATTGAAATAAATAGATGTAATAATCTGGTTTCCTACAAAATTATTTATTCACTTGTTAGTTAACTAAGTGTATATACTAGGACTAAATTCAACAAAAAGTGTAAATAAAAAACATAAGTATTTCATACTAAGGCACTAATAGAGGCGGACAAAAGTATTCACACATTATGTGAAGCTTGCATAAATATTCAAATTGAAATTAATTTAATGCTTTGTAGAGTATCCCTTATTTATGATAACTTCTTTTAAGCGTTTTGGCATGGAATGCACAAGTTTTTTCGTGACGTCGCTACCAATATTACTCCATTCTTCCATTAGGATATCCTTAAGTTGGCTTTTGCTCGTTATGTTGCGCTTTTCTACCCGTCTGCACAATTCATCCCAAAGATGCTCAATAGGATTCATGTCCGGAGATTGCGGTGGAGTGGCTAGGATATGGGGAACATTATAAGCAATCCACATACGAACATAAGACGCAGTATGTTTCGGATCATTGTCCTGTTGAAAATAGAAATTTTCCCTTATGCCAAGCTTTTCGGCGCTTTGCAGCAAATTTTCTTTTAATATATTTAAATAAACGGTCTTGTCCATTGTACCGTCGATAAAAACTAGGTTTTCGATCCCATTTGCAGACATACAACCCCACACCATAACCCCTCCACCGCCGTATTTTACAGTAGAAACAAGGTTGTTTTTTTCCAATTCGGTATTCGGCTTCCTCCAAACTCGTGTTCTTCCGTCGAATTGAAAAATGTTAAATTTGCTTTCGTCAGAAAACACCACGCTATCCCTGAAGCTTTCATTTTTGTGTTCGTACTCCTTCGCGAAGTTTAACCGTTTTCTTTTATTCACTGTACTAATCGCTGGTTTTTTTCTGGCGACTCTAGAGCTGTAACCGGCACGGTGCAGGGTTCGTCGCACAGTTTTTGAATGAATTTGTTTTCCTGTTTCTTCTAAACATTCCGCAGCCAATTCAGTTGATGTAATTTTAGGATTTTTTTTAATTTTTCTAACCATTTTCATTTCTTCTCTTGCTGTAAGCTTCCGTGGCCGGCCAATACGATGCATATTCTTGAAGTTAGTAGATTCCTTAAACCTTTTAACTATGCTGGCTACAGTAAATCGGCTTCTTTTTACTATTTGGCCGATTTTTGCATACGATTTGTTATCCCTATGTAGCTCTAATATATTTTTCCTTTCAGATTCTGTTGTTTCCTTTTGCTTACGGGCCATTGTAGACAAAAAATTCTTAAATAAAAACCAACAAGCAAATATTTTAACAGCAAATATTTTGTAACGGCACTTTTACATATTCCATTGCAAAAAGTATTGCCAGCACAAAAAAAATTTGCTATGTTAATAGATTAAACACCAAGATACGCAACTGTGTTAATACTTTTGTCCACCTAAAAAAACACTTTAAATTAAAAATTAATTTTTTTTTTAATTTACATGGTAAGCCACCCCTTTTTTTTCTACGTATAAATAGGGAAGAAATAAACAAATAGGTTGTTGAAAACTATACCATTTTACTCCTTTATTAAAAAAATATAGAAGATTAAAAAGAAAGTTGACTGCTGTGTGAATATTTTTGTCCGGCTCTGTATGTATGTATGTTTTGTCTTATAATTAGTTATTTAGCAATTATTTTTTTAATAAAACTATGAATTTTTTAATATTATTTCATTAAATAAACTTTTGTCTTTTTGTGATAATTTTTTCCCCGTTTCTTGAGAAATAAGAAATTCCGGGAAATCCAAGATCTTAAATATAACATATTATCATTCTTCCCGAATTTATTGAATTTTTTTTTTTATGTTTCAGCAAACATTCTTGAAAAAAAATTTTGAAGAAAGAACTGTTTCTTTTGTTAAAAAAAAAGTTTTTCAAAACTTAAAAAGGCTAAGAACTTCACCGACGAGAACAGTAATATGTGGCCTAATAAATTATTCAATTCCAACTGAAAATGAAAAGCAGATCGTATTGAAACTATTTTATGCAATTTTTTAATGGTTATTAACAGACCTTTTAAATAATCTATAGCACATTTTATTTTAATACACTAAACTAAACTAAACCTCATAACACCATATTGGCTTTAACTTTCACTTCAGTTGTTCGTTTCTTCCGAAATATTTTGTTGCGAAAAGTCGGCTTTATATCTTATTCTTAATTCAAATAAGACGGCATAACATACGCCCTTTTATGTTGCCTTGCTTGTATAGCGGTGCTACCTTTGCAACAAATAGTTCGGAAACACCCACCGGCTTAAATTGAATTTTGCAAACATTTTATTTCGTCATACTAAGTACGATGATACTATGTATTTGCAAGCTTGCAAGCATTTTTAGCAATAGATTAACTTTTCTAGTTGGAAAAATTCTACAAGCATTTCGCCGAACAAAACGATGCAAAACAATTTAGTTTAATCAGAAGACAGAAAACCAGCCAAAAAGCACACTAAGCCGACAGAAGTTTTGAATCTCTATTGTTGGGTTTGATAAAAATCTAAAACTTGCTGCCAAACAATCAACCCAAAAAAAAAACAGTGCAACGATTCTCAAAGAGTTACTTTGAGTGCAGAATAAACGTTGTCATTGGTAAGAGTGATATGGAAGCAAATATAAGACAGTATAAATTTAGAACCAGCTAGACTTATATAACTTTTAACAAACATGTCAAAACTATTGTTTCAGAAGGAAGGACAGGGCCTTATTGGTCGAACAGAAGAGGAATGATAAATAATAATACGATAGATAATATGTTTTTCTAGCACTGGCTGAACTTAGTTAATTACAATTGTTAGATTCAAGTTCGTTGATGACAAAAAAAATAATTTGAAAAAAGTTGCTTTAAATCTTTCCAATGTGTTAGTAAAAAACTTCAAGTTTTATTAATTACAATTCTCCTTAAGAAAAAAACAATTATTATTTGATTTATTTGTATGCTTAAACTACATAACCATTCAAAACCTCATTAATAAAAGTATCCCATTGTGACTGCAACATCTGGCCAGCTCTTAGGTGTTCGTTACTATTAAATGTGGAGTATCTAATGGAGTTCCATACGAGCTGCTTAAGCAATCTTAGATCTGCAGTATTTGGTGCTAAACTCATTATAGCATAATAGAAATCGTAACTTAAGCCCGCGGCATTCCAAAAACCGGGATTGTCATTACCAATCACAATTGGTATATCCTGTGAAATAAAAACTGATGCTGGATGATTGCGTAGATCCGACAGCAGATGTAGTATTTGATTTGATATCGGGCAGACTTCTATTGCTACGTCACGATTCTTGACATCATTTAAAAGCATGGGATGTTTCGTGAGAGCATAACCATGGCCAATGCGGGTTGTATTCAAAAGAAGAGCATCTATAAGATTTAAGTCAGCCGCCGCACCATACCAATCTATGAAAGTAAATTGTCGTAAGTGTTAAATTGATTCAAAAGCAGAAAAAACAAAAATTACTTGTCTCTCCGGCGTGAAAGAAAAACTTTGCAGTTTGTGGTTTTTCTTTAAGAACATTAGCTAAAGTATACAACGGTCTTCCAGTGTCTTCCTGACCCACCAAATCAAAACCAATTACGTAATAAGGGTTTGTGGAACTAAAACGATATTAATTGTTAATAAATTTTTAAATAAATTTATTATTCAATCAAAATTCTGCTTGAATCTTAAGATATAGAAGTATAAAAATGAAAAGAAAAGAGATTTTTGGCAAGACGACAAACAAAGTAGAGGCTAAAGATGAAGCTAAGGCTGAATACAGTAGACAGCGCAAAGGTGAATTAAATATTTGTGTAGTTTAACACACTCATTTCGG
The DNA here is from genome assembly GCA_937654795.1 of Cistogaster globosa. Lineage (NCBI taxonomy): Eukaryota > Metazoa > Arthropoda > Insecta > Diptera > Tachinidae > Cistogaster > Cistogaster globosa. The sequence continues at coordinate 60,968,347 of OW569405.1, read as the reverse complement.
TCTGCGAGCGGAGGCAATTACATATTATTAAAAAAGAATTTGTATTTGGAGCACCCGGTAAATTTTAAAGTTTTAAGATCCTATTTCTTACATTTTGTTATATAAACGTTACGCATTTTATAAATTTTTCTTATCTAGTTTTAGCATATTTTCTGTTAGAATCATCTTTTCTGTATATCTTCCAAAAGCTGAAGCGATCAGTGAAAAAGGTTTTGAGTTATACCTATAATATATTTGACTAATATGTAGTTATCTTATCAGTTGACTAACACTTTAAAAAATATAGAGAAATATTTTCAAAGTATTATACTACCTGTAAGCTTGCTTTCCCTCTAAAGTTACTGCGCACACAATTTGTTTCAATTTATAGTGAAAAAAAAAATCGAAAAAAAGTCTACAGGACCGCTAAGGTTGTTTTACAAGGTATGTATTTGTCATAAGACTTGCCTCGTTTGTGATCCATATGTATGCAATTTCATTTGTATTTGTCTGCCATAGTTAGCTTTTAACATAACGTTTTTAATTTTTGCTTTCAAACGTACATATGTATTACTATCTGACAAGTGCTTGTCAAACGGTGTGTCACACCAATGAAAAATAAATGATTGAGAAATTGTAATATGCATTGTACACATAAAAAATACACATCTATGGGAATGCGAAAAAACTTAAGACAGATAGACGCTTTATGTTGGAACAGCATTGAGAAATATTGCCGACTTATTTCCAACGTGAGTTCTGTGCACACGGTGCATTTGCTTTTTAATGAGTAAAAAAATTGCCTCGCTATTGATCTCAACAACTTGTCATTTTACATACCAAAACTATGAAAATTTTACAAAAAGATCCCAAATTGTTAGCTTACAAGATCGAAATGGCTTCTTCTCTATTACAGCCTCTTAATACGTGCCTTGGAGAAATTTCAATCAGACATCGACTTTCGTTAAAAAGTCAATTTCTCAGACAAGGCGTAATTTCATCTCGGCAGCTTTGCCTAAAAACAAATTTGCCAAATTTCAAGATCGGAAAGCACACACGTTCGCAGAGAGTGACAGTTATTTGTGTATTTTGAAATAGTGACATAGAAACCGTTGCTAAAACTAATCTTTCGGTGCATGGCGAACGCTACAGGGTCATGATTATGGACATTTTATGGATAACTTAAAACTTCAGTAAGCTGATAATCGAACAATCGTCTTTTCCGCCTCGTAGCAGCGATTTGACCCTTTTATACTTAGGCTTGAGGACTGTCGTAAGCCTCCGATGCTATAAAAGTAATCCAAAAATGATCCACACCACTATCCTCAAAGTCAGGCTAAACTACTGCAAAGCTAGTCGCGACAACCACATGAATTAAACACAACACCTTAACGAATCTTTGATGCTGTCATCTAATATCAATTTGTCGCATTGAAAATATAAATAACTGCCTTCTGAAGGGAATATAAACAATAACAAACAAAAACTAACTAACAAATAGATTTGTGTTTCCTTTATATGGTAGAAGGTTACTCATTCGTTAGTTAGAAAATAATTTAAGAGATCTCATATAAATATTAAAAAAGAACTCACTGTAGTTTCTTAAACTTTTCAAAATTTTGACGAAATACATAAAAATCGGCATCACGATCTACCGTATAGATTACTTTAAGCCCAAAGAAATTTGGACGCTGTTGTTTGAACTTTTCAACCAAACTAATTAGTTCGGCTAAGGCTCGTTCTGGAGGATACGTGCGGCCATTTGCATCATATAACTGTAAATAAGAATCAACAACAAAACTCAACAACCAACAACCAAAATAAACGAAAAAGGAAAAATAATTACCTCATTAAAATTCATACGAACTTCAGCATACATAATACTATCGCTGTATAATTCCTCCAACATTTGCCAGATATATGCACGATACGCAGGCAAGTAAAGTAAAGCGTCTGATAACGAATCGAATATATTTAGGAATTTTGTCAAAACCTTCTTTCCCGAGTTATAGTCAACTATATTATGATAAAGTGTTATTTAAATTTTAATTCAAACTTTAATTGAAACTTACGTTCTGGTCGGGACGTATAAAGATTTATAATGGTTTCTATAGATCGATCATAAGCATCTTTTGAAATTGCTGTTCGACGGTCATCGCTTAATCGTTCATACGCTGTGACACAACCATGTTTTTCTGGCTGTTGTCGAAATGTAAAAATATTCAAACCTTCTTTGTTGATGCATCTTAATATGCCAGGCATATAGAAAATATTCTTTACCACCCATTGCGATGATACTGAGGCTAAGTCGTGCATATGTAGAACAGCACCTTTAGGCATTTTTTGTACAAATTTAAAAACTTTACTCCTTTCGATAAGCTGTTTTGCATGAAAGAAATGCATGCCGGCAGCATTATATTCGGGATATCGTTGAGCTTCTCTCAACTCACGGTCTTTGTGCTTCATAAAGATATCATTTGCTCTTAGTTCTCGATCATTCAGGTATAAATGCCCTCCGGTAGTGAAAAACTCTTCATGTTTCACAATCGAATTTCGAGCATCATCGTAGGCTTACAAAGTTAAGAGAAGTAAAAATATATTTTTAAAGGTTTGATTTATCTTTACTTACCCGCATAATAATCCTTGACGGTTGCAGTTGTTATCACTGCTATTAAGAAGTTGATGATAAAAAATCGGAAAATCATTGGAAAATTTGCCGGCTCTACAAAGTTTAAAAGAACAATTAGTCAATTTATATTTGCTGAATAAACGCGAAGTACTTGTTTTAAATACACTTTGTATTAATAAGTGGTTTAATGGATTTGTATTTTACTTTTAAAATAAAAATAATATTTCAATAAAAGATTTTCTTTGAAAATGAAATTATTGTTTTATTTTTTATTTAAAAAATATTTCAATAATATTTTAATGAACACACGAAGCAACATTATTTCTTTTTTTTTAATACAGACGAGGCAAACAGACAAGATTTACGAGTTTTGTGTGCATCACTTACGTAAAAGACAAAAAACAAATATTCGAAATATTATGTAAAGAAAAGAAATTAAAAATAAAGAGACGAAAAGCTATTAAAATTAGATGAGGATAAACGAAAAACATCTAAAAAGTTGTTAGATATGATAAAACACAAAATTATAAAAAATCAATTACCCCTAAATCATTAAACAAACCTCACACCACAACTGCTTGCAATCAAATAAAACAGGAATAACCTTAAGCAATCATGCACACGAGGGAATATTATAATGAAAATAGGGATATTTTAATGTGAAATACATTAAAATATTTTAACAAAATGAATAAAACAAACAACCTGCATTCTTTAGCTTAAATAATTAAAAAAAATGCATATTAAATATTTTCCTTGTGGCACCAAATGGTGTTAGAAATTGTCGTACTCTGCTATGCTTCCCAATTTCACAGCTCACATCTTCGGCTTTTACTCTTATGGTTTTTCACATCAATTTTGCAATTATAATAAAAAAAAATGGAGGATATAGATATGCGCAGCTAGGGAATGAATCAAGACTAAAAAAACTTTTGTTTGAAAATTCTCAAAACTATATCTGACATGTGGACTTAATTTCTATAGCTCTTCAGGTACTTTGATAATTGATTTCAACACGAACGCGGGAATATATATTGTAAAAGTCATTAACGGACTGACAAACTCAATAATATCCTTTCCATAAGTGGTGAAGGATAAAAAAAGGAATTAAAAAATTTAAAAGCACTTAAAATTAAATGTTTGCAAATTATTATTTACTCACAGTGCTTTTTTATGTTATCTTAATGGTTAAAGAAATGGAACTAAGTGAGTGTTGACGGCGGTGCTGGTGGTTAAATAGTGAATAATTTGTGGTGATATACATTCATATACATATGTATATCTTGTTATTATTTTATATATTTTTTTATTATCAGATTTTATAACCAAAAAATAATTATATATGTCTTCATTTAATATCGTATAAGAGATTTTCGCCAACTGATTTACTATTTCTTTTATAACTTTTTATAAGTTAATAGCATAAGCGTTTATTTCCATTGTTTTTTAGATAAGTAAAACTTTAAAAAAATCATAAAAATGTTTATCTTTTTAAAAACTTTAAACACCTTAGAATTTTGATAATAACTTGAAATTAGTACACTTGTGTTCCTGCAATAATAATAATGTTATAGATAAGAGTCGCAAAGCTTGTTTTTTTATTTTAGGAAAAGAGTTGTCGGGTCATATAAGTCAAAGCAGACCTCTATTGGTTTGTGGAACCTTCATGTACTTCAAAAAGCATACGCAGCCATATACTTTAGCAAACCAGTGCAGCAATGCAGAACTAAGTCTTATGGCTGACTTCCAAAACGTCAGTTGCTTTGTATTCGAACAATGTATTGTATTTCATAATGCCGTAGTACTAAATATTTACAATGCATACTATCCTAAAATGTTGCAGATAAGTATTATAAACGTTGCAACCGATACTTTATTTCGCAACTTTGTATATTTACAAGATCTAAATACCGCAGCTAAACAGTATACGAACTTTGTATTAGAAAATTTTGGTATCCAGCCTATATCTCTGCGGCTAGATTCGGACTTACGATTTCTCATTTAGAACAGACAGTTTAAAAAAAGAAACTGAAATCCATAAACAATGCAGTTTTGCTAAAGAAAAAAATATTATATTCACTTGAAAATTGCAAAAAAAAAACAAATAATAAACAAAACATCATTACTATTTGGGCCCTCAAAAGCAGGTTACATTTTTATCCTAAATTATTTAATACGTTTTTACTTCCTTTTTAGCTTTATTTTTAAAACAAAAACTTCAAAAATCACTAAACATTGACAGTTAAGCCTTTTCCTTTAGTCATAAAATGAAGCTGAAAGCTGTAAGAGTAAAGCTGGCAAGTCATAAATATGGTAAATAATTAATATAAGCCAGGCTTGATTAATTTGCCAAGTTTTCGCCTTAAAATTATCATTATCGATTTGCCTATTTTTTTTCCAAAAATGCCGATTTTTTTTATAAACTCTTAAAACACGGTATCTTTGCTTCTTTTAGTTTAAAATATTAGTTTTTAGCAGCACTAAAATACGTGTTACATTAAAAATATCATTAATAATTGTAATATCGTTGTTTCCTGGAAAATTGTATCCTTAATAATGAAAGTGATGTAAGACAATATAAAAAACTATATGAACAATTCCTTAACCACACTTCTTTATACTAAATTTGTTTAATGTGTATTTTATTATATTATCAAGAGGAATAATTAAAGGTATTTAAGCTAAAGGTACGATCAGATTAGTAAAATGTTTGACTAAAAAGATGTAACCACTAAATTATAGAAAAAACTTTTAGTCGTTTTTAAGTCTTATTAAGAAATATAAGATCCTACTCAATATAAAAGGTATGATATTAGATTTATTATATTAGAAAAAAGTAATTGGTAATGATACGTGTCAGAAAAGATTAAATAAACATTATTAAAAATAGTGGTTACGTTTTTTTTTTTTTTTTTTTTTTTTTTTTTTTTTTTTTTGTCAAATATTTGACTAATCTGACCACACTCTAAACAAATTGAAAGAATGAGTTTATAAGTTTTTAAAAACCATTAAATAATATTGTAATTATAAATCACAAAATTTTTGTATCTGGTTATTACTTTCTACGTAATGACCGTAATTTTGAATTGATAAAAATGAAAACTGTAAAATTACTTATGACCATTATAATGAATTGATTAAACAGTACAACGAAGGTCACAGCATAATTTTATTTCAATCCAATAAAAGAGATTTCAGAAAAATGAACTTTATGAGATGTTTTATGAACCTGCTTTAAGTGACTCTAAGGACCAAAATAAATGTACCACCAATTGACCAATAACGGAGGCAATTTAATTGTAAATCGGTTACTTTTGTTTATTTTGTATTATTTAATATGTTTTAAACATTTTTAAATACTGGATTCTTCTATTTTGATAATAAAAAACATTTTTATTTGCATTTAAAAGGGGTATTTTTAATATGCCGTTTTTTTATCTTTCGATAAAGCCGATTTTTGCTTGCAAATATGCCGAAATTTTATAAAAAAGATTTGGTACCGCTTATATAAGCTTCTGTTACTGATGGTCAGTGATTTTATTTTTAAAATGGGGATGAAAATTTCAGTTTGGGGATTGAGAAATTCTTTAAGAATATATTTTACGTTTTAGGGATTTTTGATTTACTGCTATGAAATAAATTTTACTTTTTTGCTACTAACAATTTCTGCAAGAAATGCCTGAGCAATGGAAAAAGGCTTTATTTACGTTTCATGTCTCCAATATTAAATGAGACTTAATGCCGGTAGTAGAAGCAGAAATTTTGAATCCTACCATAGGTGCAAGTTTAAAAGATGAAGAGGACTTAAACAAAATAATGGATGCAGTAGAACTGGATTCATCTGACTTACCTTAAGATGCGATGGATATTGGATACGATTTTGGAGAAGTATCTGCTGATCCAGTACTATCATTATAAGTAAAAGAAACATGCGTTTTGTATCTAAAAGATTTATTGCTAAAAATGGTTAAGCGTTTTCCGTAAAAACTGGGTTTGATCCATCGGGACAAACTAAGTTTGGTTTGATTATAAACATTTTACAGCCAGTAAAAATAGATGTGAGAAATTTATACCAAAGAGAAGAATAAAATGAGTGAAAGGATTTATTTAATAAACAAATAACAGGAAACTTGAACGAATTTTGGACAAAAGTTTATATAATTTAAGATGCCGCTGAATTAACCCGTTTCAAAACCTGGCTGGGATGGTATTAAATCATTTTTGCGCACCAATGACCAACCAAACCAAAGCAAAATAAAAAATAAAATGCAATACGCATTGCTCGAATTTTTTTTGTTCTTCAGAACTGCGTCAAAACTTTAGCTCCAAAAATACATATTAACAACTTGCTTTAGGCATCGATTTTGAAGATTTTGATTTAAAACTCTTCGATTTTGTTAATCAACTTAACTAATGAATATATATTTAAAAATACATATTATGTATATTATATATTTATATATGTATAATGTACATGGTTTGTGCAAATACAATGTTTAACAACGTATGTTAATACTTGAATTGAATTTAAAAATAAATAGTATTATTTTTAGTGGGGATTTTTGGGATACTTAAATTATTCCTTTAGGAATTTATAACGATGAAATTTATCTAATTGGGGATATGATTCGAAGAAATCTGGGAACACTGCTAATTTTTTCTAGAACACAGTATTGCCAGTTATTTTCGAGCTTGCTCGCCAAATGGTTTGTCAAATATCGCCAAGTATAGCATTAGTTATAAAAGCATTTTTTTTAATTTACTTCTTTTATCATAAAACATAAAATTGCATTGCTTTTAACAATATAAAAAAATTTTTAATAAAAAAAAACAGGAATTCGTTCGTAAAAGTTACATTGGTTTTATTAAAGTTCAAAGAAGTATAAAAAAATTTTAACTTAAACTTAATAAACATATAAAGAAAAAACAACTTTGTTTAAATAGAAGTAAGGTCAATCCAATCAATGTGTAGGATCTAAGTTATTTTTATACCCTTCACCACAAAAAGTGGAAAAAGGGTATAACTAGTTTGTCATTCCGTTTGTAATTTCTTCAATATCCATTTCTGACCCCATAAAGTATATATATTCTGACTTCTTATGCATAGCGAAGTCGATTGACCGATGTCTCTCTGTCCGTCCGTGTTTGCCGAGGCACTAGATCAGCCAAAAAAATTTTTAATACACCAATCGATCAGACATGGTGTCAAAAAGGTGCTATTGGAAATCAGCAAGATCGGTCCATGTCCTTCACCGCAGCGGGCAAAGCACCACGCCTACCTCTAACTTCTTCACATTATTTGAAACAACGAAGTAACCCCAATCAATTATTTTGTTGCCAATGATTTTTCTTTAAGTTAGCTAGAGCAGTATGCAACAAAGAAGTTTTAAAAAACAGCCTATGATAAAACATTCTATGCAACGTACTTTTTTTCGTTATAAATTTAATAAGAACTGTACAATTTTAATGTACAATTATAAACTTTATTGATAAACAGTGAAGTTTAGAATTACAAGGAGTAGATTATTGTTGATGTAAAGATTTGCCATTTAAATCACAACAAGAATGTCTACTAAAACAAAATGCAAACGATTTTGAAAATGACCAAGTTATAAGAAAAACTACTAAATATTTTTTATACATATTTTTGCTATTTGTTTACTTAGAGTGGTATTTAAAATTGTTCCTTGTGGTTATCAGTTTACTGGCTTTTTGTGGTTTATTGTTTTATATATTTTTGCACTCAAATACATTTACTTTAAAAATTATACTATTGATTGTATATACCTTATAGTTTTCAAGTCGTGACGCAAGGCTATAACAACTTTCTTTGCTAGTTTTTGCTAGTAAAACATTTATTTACTTTTTTATGTTTGGAAGAATTATTCTGAAAATTTCTGTTCTACTCTCTCGTTGCTAGTTTTTGCTACTGAAGTTATTGAACAGACCTATTGTCTGATAAAAGAAATTTTTATAACATCGAAGAAAACAAAAGTGTCTGGCAATAAAAAGAATATAAAAAATATTATTTTGTTGTTTTGTTATTATTCTTTAATTTAGCTAGAAGAGTATACAACAAAGAAGTTTGAAACAACAGAAATTTGATTTAGAATCTTCTAGCTTTGAAGGTGTTTTTGTTGTTTTAAGAATTTATAGTAAACAAACCAGGGATAAAATATTTAATTCAATGTACTAATTTTGTTACAAATTTAAAAATAAGAATAGAACAACTGTTATGTTATGGTTTGTTATGTTCTGGTTTATATGTTTTGCCGCGAATTTTCATTCTACTTGAGAGTATAAATACAACCTCATGGTTGCGAATGCGGTTGTTTTTTATATAAAGTTTTGACAATATAAAACGTTTAAACAATCCGTGTGAAATTATAATCTATTTTAATTTCATTGCCACTTCTTTCAAGCCACAGTTTTTTTTTTACAAAAATTCTTGTGTGTTAATATTTTTCGTTAATGACTAGAAAAGTATGTAAATTTCAGTGAGAAAATCATTGGCATAAATTTTTTTAAATATTTTTCAATAAACACAAACAAGAAATTAGCAAACAAATAATAATTGATTTCAATATAAATTGCATCCGTCGCTGAGCCTTATTTTATTTCATTTTATTTGTTTTTTCTCTGAGAGGCTATATCTGGCTCTGCAACCGTATTTGCGCATCAGTCCCAGTCCCATAACAATTTACTTGCTTTAAATCAGGACTCAATACTAATGTTGCGTGATTGGAAAGTATATGTGCTCACTATTCAATGAAATTAGTTGAAGTAGAAATTTTCTTATAAGTCCGTTTGACCTCTTTCTTTGAAAGACTGAGCTTGGATAGAATTTACTATTTGAATAACTTTCAAAATACCGTTACTTTGCATTTTCAAATAAAATGCATTCCTAGAAATTAATTAGACGTCTTTCAATAAGAGGCCATTAATAAGCAAGAAAAATTAATTATCAATTTATCTCTTTTTATGTTTAAGCGTTCGAAATTGAAAGCAAATGATAATTTCTTGGACACCATCTTCTCCCGACCGAGGATTTTGAACAGGAAAGACAATTGGATGATAAGGAATCAATACCTTAAAACATTAAAGACTTCTGGAATGAGATTTCTTTAGATTATTTGTATGGTTCTTAATATTAAATAATAAACTTGTAGTTAGAATTAGTCAATGGTTGTAAAACTTTGGCTGTGGATAAAAAACTAAAACAAGGTTTTTCTTAATGACGTGAGACTTCCAACTCTATCTATTCTTTCGCAGATGACAGTAGCACATTCCATTCATTTTCGTTTCGTAATAGACCAAACCTTCGGAAAATTGGAGCTATGCGAAAGCACATGGACGATACCCTTAATTGCAATCTTTTGGTAATCTCCGAATGGGGCCTTGCAAACAGGGTTCAATTTAACGCTGATAAAACACAGTGCTGTGTGCTTTCGCACAGGCGTACGGCTGAATACGCTACCTCATCCGTAATTATGGGTAATACAGATTTCGGGGAATCAGAAGCTCCCGATGTTCTCGGCATAAAATTCAATACGCTGTTCGGCGGAAAAAGCTTATTTTTCAAGTCGCAAAAGAAGCATTTAAGTGCCTAGGTTTTTTGAAACGTTGAAAGAAATACTTCACTCCATCTGTTCTCTCCGCTCACCTTTATCTGACCAATAATGAAATACAACTCTCATGTATGGGCCGGTGCTTCAAGTCTATTTTGCAGTTACTCGACCGCGTGCAGGAGAGGGCGAGGGCGTTACTACAACAGAGTTTGCTCTTATGAAATCAGGGAAGTTGTTCCTGAAACCGTAGATTCTGGTCGATTTGCTAGTAAATTTCACTACGCATTACAGAGAAAATTCGTTTTTTAGCCGAACAGTTCGTATGTGGAATCAGCTCCCTGCAGAGGTCTTTCCTGCCACTTTCAATGTGCAAAGATTCAAATCAAATGTTCACAAGCACTACTCTCTCTATCCCCCTTCCCACAACCTAATTTCCTAGTTCTGGCACAATGCATTGCATAAGTAGGGATCCTAATAAAAAAATTGACTTTTTTTTATTACTTGATCAGGAAATGTGTGTAGCATGGAAAAATAATAGAGGTCAAATCGAATTGTGCTTGTTTACGAAAATTTCAAAAATAAATTAAATTTGAAAAAATTAAAAAAACTTAATGTGTGTTGATTGCCAACAAAAAACAAAATAGAATATTTCAATTCTTAAAAAACTTAGTACAACATGGAGCCATATTTGCAGTTCCTGATCCTGATGTGTATAATGCTTTTTAATCGTGTTTAGATGTGTTTCAGGCTTTATTGGCAACGTATTCCAATGTTTTACGATTTGACAATCTTTGCTTTAACTAATGGCAATTCATTGTGAATGTTTGAAATTATTATATTAATTCGTTGAATTTTTCATAGCTTTAAGTAGTGACAGGCCCACACTGTTGCAACTAAAATTGCAATTCAGATCAGATGAAAACAATTATGAATTTTTATAAGACTATCAAGTCGGACAAACCTTTCAAAAAACCTGTTATACATTTTATTTTAAAAAATTACAAAATATGTTGGCTTTGTAATTGCATTAAAGTTATAGATAAATCTTTGGAAAGTCTGGATTAAAATATAATTAATGTTTGTGGATTATTTTGAAAAAAAAAATCTGTCCGACGCTAAAATACTATATATGGCATCATTAAGAAAAAAGTGACATTCAAAATTTTGTTTGATTTAAACGAGCTTTATTACACTGAAAAAAATGTTGAGATTTTCTAAATTTTCTGCTTTGATTACATTACCCCATATGACGTCCCTCCTAATGCTGTTGTTGCAGAAAGTCTTTATCTAAGGTCCATTAAAAATTGCCTACAAATTTTCCTATTCAAGTCTGCTAATTACGAATACTTTATTTTGAACCATTATTTCACACTTCGCAAATAGTGTTCTACATCGTTTTCAGCAAATGGAAACAGATTGTTCTGTAGTGCATTTAATTGTTTTTTTTTTCTCTGTATCCAGGCAATTGCACCAATGCCAGATGCACAAAAACTACGCAAATCATAAGTGATCAACCATCGTGTTTGAGAGTATTTTTTGTGTTCTGTTGTGTCAGGCAAGTGGCAATATAATTTTTGCTAAATCGCTTCAACAAGGTAACAATGATGTAGGTTTAAGAACATATTGGCTTTACAGGAAACGAAGCAGCAGCGAAAAGAGCACCAGCTGCCACGTTTTGTAAAACAGAATCAAGAATAGCTATGGGAAATGGTATGGCGCGTTCATGGGGCTCACAGTGGCTTGCTGACATGCAAGCAAAGCTCGAAAGGATCTGAGGGAGGAAGACGAAGAAGTTGATACAATCGAAGTACTTTTAGCTAGATAACTGTCTTCATGACAGCATATGAAATGCTTTGAGATGTCATTTAAGATTATGAGATGAAATATGAAGAATGTCTAAAATTGAAACAAAATCTGAAGTTTATGGTTTTTAGTCGACCACCAGAAGCCACTGGTTTAATGGCGCGGGCCGTGATGACGAGGACGAATAGCAAATTTTTGCTCATCATTTAATAACGAAGGACACCTTCAAAAGCGGACTGCTTAAGTCTGCCTCATACACATAGCTTGCTGTGTAACTTTAAAAGTTTTTTTTTCTACAAAATATAAGACAATTTTTAATTATTTTTAAAACGGGGATGGTTGGTACTGTTTTTTGTAGCACAAAAGCTTTAACTTAATAGAACGGGACAAATATAATTAATCTACTAAGAAGAATAAGAATGGGTAGGAATAAGTTTAGTTTGAATAAGTTTCTTGATCATCTAATATTTACAAGATATTAATAATATTTGTATTTATTTTAGTTCTTTTCTCATAGAAGTGGTCTATAACAACAACATTGTAGGCTTTTACATTAATACTAAATAGTGTTGTTGTTATTTCTTTTTTATTATTATTCTAACTTTTTTGTTTATTGCTGTTGTCAGTATTGTATATTTTAATGTTTCAAATGTTGTATTAGTTGTTCATGTACAACAACATGTTGAAAATCAACAACAACAAAAAAACATTTAATCACTCGTTATTCTACAGTCACTTAAATAAGAAAAGTTTACCCGGATGGAGGATATGGTTGGTTACAGAAAAAATATCTTATTTGCTTGGCTGATTCACGTACTCTATTTAAATGACTTAAAAGTAGAAACTGTTGTTAGTTTGTATATTTTATTTTTATTTAGTTTTTTTTTTATTTATTTTATTTTACTGATGGTGGTCTCACCAATATGCCAACATTAGTTACTGCAGCAGCCTTGAGTGTCAACTAACAAACAGTAAACAAAAACATTAAAAAAACAAAAACATTAACAAATAGCAGCAACTACAACAACATTAATGTTATGTTAAGTATATTATTTTCGCACTTTTAACATTTTGTGAAATTTCCCCAGTCTTTCTAATTTTATTGGATGAATGTATTTTTTGTTGTTTGTACTCCTATTTGTTGTAAATTGCTAATTTGTGTTTTTTAGCTGTTTTACATGATGTACGTGTAGTTTGTCTACTATTTTCTATTCAACTTTTTTTTTCACATTTTTGTGATTGTAGTCGTTTTTGTTGTTATTGCTGTCGTTATTCATTTCATATGTTAGTTTCAATGTTTAGGTTGTAGTTAAACATGCTGTAGTTGGTTGCTTTTTGTTGTATAAAATTTTGTGTTTTTGTTGTTGTCAACGTTAATTTGTCTCTGCAATATAATTGGTGCAATTACATGATATCAGGTTGATATATAGTTCAGAGTTTTTAAATAATATTCAAATAAAATTTTATGGCTTAAAAGCTACATAAATCAACTAAAGTTTTCGGAGACAGCAGTGTATTCGTAAAAATACTGTGAACGAATTTAAAAAAGCTACTGCTAAAGCTTTGAAAATAATTTTTAATTTTTAAAGTGTTTTTAATTCTTACATCATTTAGTTTTTTGGAAAAACTCGTTATTTATATCTACGGGTCGGAACACAAGAAACTTCGCCAAAAAAATTTTATCAACAAATTGAAAAATAAATAAAAGCTCATGAAAATATTTAAATCATTTTAAGGAGAAAGGATTCACTCATAATTTTAAGACGCACCATAATCCATTAAAAACTTAAATAAAAAATTCCTGATAAATCTACAATGAAAAAAGTAATTTTTACAATAAATTGCATTTTCAAAAACTGATAACAAAAAAAAAAAAAAAAAAAAAAAAATTCAATAAAAACCAAAAATTCAAAAACTCCAATTTAAACGAAGCTTTACGAAAAAATCGTAAACTCACAAAAAAATTTTAATGGCTTCAAAAATTCAGGTTTTTACTTTTATTTTCTAAAAATAAAAATTAGATTTTCACAGTGACATTAAACACATCTTCTCTTTAGGAAGCAATATACCAGTTTAAGATTATCTTAAATTAAATAATTGTCCAGTCGAAAGTCTTTGACAAAATTCATCGAATATCTAGTTTTGAGTGACAGCGAATAAAGTGCATGAAATTCAAATCATTACTAACAGTCGTGGATAAGTGCAAACTCCTGACTTATTCGAGGCTTTTCGGTCTCTACTCTTACAAATATTTTGAGAAAAAATAGATTCGCCAAAAATTAAACGGAAATTTATGTCATGGATTTTACCAGGTTTTGTTGTGCAAAAAAAAAAAAAAATGAAACTCTAAAAAATCGGTCAATAGGGCTTTGTTAGGATATTAAGGAAAATAAATAGATGGAAAAAGGAAAATCAACAAATGCTTCCAGCTTTAGGTAAATTAGGCACAAAAACCTGTTTTTTTTCACATTAAAAGCAAATGAAGTGTCTTTAAGAGCATTATGAAGAGCTAGGCTTTAACACGAAATCACACATTGTGGACTACCCGAAGGGTGTTTAATTAATCTGGTTTCCAGTTTTGCCGCTTCAACGACGTTTTAAATTTTTATTTGATTTATTCAAACAAATGAATTATTATTTTCCAGTTAGGCTTAAGTTCGTTATTAATTGAGTGTAATTATGAAGCTGAAAAATAACAATTTATTATCCGAATAATGAAAAAATAAAACTATCAGCGAGTTCAAGTGACTTAATAATTTTTAAAATATAATTTTTCGCCAAAATATATTTCTGATATAATGATTGCATTTTAAGTGAACATCAGTCGTTCATTCGTCAGTTGTGGTCTGCTCTGGAATCTTTATTAAAGCACAAGAGCAAAAATCAAGGCCCTTTGAAAGCCGAGCTTTTGCTGAAAGGAATATCCTAAAGATGTCAAATATTTGGTTTTCAACTTCATTTGTACAATAATAATATAAATAAGTAAGAGTGCTGCATGCGACTATGACGAATCTTATGTAACCTTCACCATGTTACATACATACGTCTAGTTTCGCCAAGTAACTCAAAAAAAAAAAAAAAACAAATATCGGGGCGACAGGCAGTTGAAAAATATGAAACAAAATTTATATAAAAATGTCATTAGCTTTTAATGGGTTAATTATTTTTAAACAAATTTTGGTACACAATCGTACTTTTCTTATATGGGAGGGCGCCAATTTTTTCACTTTATGTTTTTTCTTATTTTTTAAACCTCTTTCGACTCCTACATTTGTTTTTTATTGGATTTACCTTACTAAGCTAGATTTGTTTCAAACGAAATGGAAAAACTAGAGGCAGGAGTGGTGAAGTCCCCTCTGCCTCGATAGGCATGGTCCGATCTTGCTGATTTTCAATTGCAAAATTTTTGAAACTACGTCTGATCGATTGGCGTTTTTAAATTTTCTTTAGCTCATGTAGTGCCTTGGCAAAGCTGATTTCAACCCCAACACGGAACAACCGACGCAAATCGCTCAATCGACTTCGCTATTCAAAAGAATTAAAAACATATGTACTTTGTGGGATCGGAAATGGATATTGTAAAAATTACAAACGGAATGACGTAAACATACCCTTTGAACCTGTAGTAGACATAAAAGGACAAAAAATTCAAAAGTTTTAATAAAATAATTAAAGATGTTAATTTTGAACAGGTTAATTGGCAGTTAAATAGTTTAAAAACAATTTTTTCAAAATAATACAATCTTTGCAAAGAAAATATTGATTCATATGTACAGTGAATCAATAAAGTTTAAGCACATCATGATTTTCAAGAGTAATTGCTCAATTATCTTGGATCTGCCCAACTTGATAAAATAATAATGATTCCGTATTAAAAAAAAGATGTGTTTATTGACTACTCAGCACAAAAAATAACTCTTATTTTATTATATCTTATATACAAGGCTTTAAAACCTAAAAAACACAGTAAGTCTAAGTAAAAAAATTTTAGAGATACTAAATTTATGCACTTTGATCGCTAGTATAACGTTAAATTTACACGTGTTTATTTAAATTCATGTTTCTGAACATGGTAAATTCTCAGTAGGCGAGCTTTAAATGTAAAAATGTTTTTATTCGTATTTAATTCGTGGCGAAAACAGCAAAATGAGCAATCGTTCAGAAATTTCCATAGATGTTCGTAAAATGATCATAAATCTTCATGCGCAAAGAAAATCCTATCGCGAAATTGGTGTTATTGAACAGAGGCCCTATACTAGTGTAAGAAACATCATAAAACATTGTGAAAAAACTAGCAATTTAGAGCGTGAGAGTAAAAGTGGACGCCCAAAAAAAATTTACACCACGCCAGGAGCGGATGATTGTTGCTGCAGTGGCTCAAAATCCAAAGATTTCGGCTGTAAAGTTGTGCCACGAAATGAAGCAAAGTTTCAATGAAAACTTTAATCCACAAACAATAAGAAATACGCTGCACAGAGCTGGATATCACGGAAGAGTTCCCCGTTGTAAACCGTGTCTTTCCGATATCAACAAGAAAAAGAGGTTAGTGTTCGCAAAACTCCACATTAATCAGCCTCAAACCTTCTAGAACAGCGTGATATTTAGCGATGAGTCAAAATTTAACAAATTTGGCTCAGATGGTCCACAAAAAAATTGGCGAAAAGCAAACAAAGAGCTTCAAGAAAATAATCTTATTAAGACTGTTAAGCACGGTGGCGGCAATGTTATGGTCTGGGGGTGCATGGCGGCATCTGGAGTGGGAAATCTTGTCTTTATAGATGATAAAATGGACAAGCACTCTTATTTAAATATTTTGAAAGAAAATTTATTTCCAAGTGCTGTGAAGCTAGGCTTAGATGGGAAATTCTTGTTTCAACAAGATAATGACCCAAAACATTCTTCATATCTTGTGCAGGAATGGCTTATATACCACTGCACAGTTGAAAACCCCTCCGCAATCGCCCGACACGAATCCTATAGAGCATATTTGGCATCTACATGAAAAAAAGATGCGGAAACATAACATTACATCCAAAGAATCGCTTAAAGGAGCGCTTCGCTAAGAGTGGGAAAACATTACTCCTGATGAAACGTCTAACCTAGTAAAAAGTATGAGTCGACGATTAGAAGCAATTATTTAAACTAAAGGAGGTTCAACCAAGTACTAGACGCGCAAAAACCAAGAATAAACAGAAAATTTTCATATGTGTGCCTAAACTTTTTTTACATAGACTTACTTTGTTTTTTAGTTTTATAGCGTTGTATAGTAAAAATAATAAGATATGAATTATGTTTTATGTTAAATCGTAAATAATCACATCTCTTTTTAATACGGAATCATTATTATTTTATCAAGTTAAGCAGATCCAAGATAATTGAGCAATTACTCTTGGAATATTGGATAAAATTCTGGTTTGACAAACCAACTTTTATTATTATTATTTTTGTTTTTGTATTGTTTTTTTTTTTTTTTTTTTTTTGGTTTGTTTTCTGTCAACTTTTGTTCTGTTACCTTTTTTTCTCTGACAGTGGCAAAATTCAAAAATTTGATTTCGTAAAATGAAATGTCTTCCCTGGTCCTTGAAACCATTAATTCAACATAAAGCTCGGTTTTTCTCTTATTGTTCTATTTTTCCAGGTTGGCCACGAATTCTAATTAAATCAGCTATTTTTTAAGTAGAAAAACTTTTGTTTTTCATTAACCTTCTTCTAAAAGAGATAATAAGAAATGAAAATATGCAACCACATGAAAAGTTATTTATGTAGCAGAAATGCAAATATCAGCGTTGTGAAAATTTTCTTAAATAAATTTCAAGTATTTTCACTAATTAATCAACATGTTTTGAAGAAAGGTTTTTTTATTCTTGTGTATTTTTCTATTGTCTTTGTCTTCTTCAGAAAGAAATGATATAAAACTGCAATGATGTTTATGATTTACTCAACAAATGGCAACTACATAAAACAGAAACAATTTAAACAAAACTACTTTGCATTTTTAAACATCTACAAATCAACAGTGAATGGAACAACAGACAACATTTAAAAAAGAAAAGAAACTCTCCCACACATTTATGTTTTATTTCTATTCCTTCATGTGGCTCTTGTTAAGAAATGAAAAATAATGATTGTGTGTGTCAATATAAAAGCGATTTAGTTAAATGACACAAAAAAATTACCTTTCTGCTGTGACTGACTGACTGTTGGTAAATGTTGCAATTAATTATAAAAAGATATTTTCTTTTTATTAAAGACAAACAGAATAAATATTAGAAACTTTGATTTTCCCCTGTCTTAAATGTAATTTTCTGTTGTGTATGTTTTTTCTTTTTAGTTTTAAAAACTGACCTAAATAACGTTTAAATATGGGTATAATAAACAAGTCTGGGAAGAAAGTTATGTTTCTTATATCAGTGTTAGTTTTCTTTAAATAAAAAGTTTAAGTCAACATATGCAGGTTGAGTTACTTAGTTTTTGTCTTGGAAACAACAACTGTTTATGACTTTACCTATTGACCTTTTTAACTAAACTTCGCTAAATTGTTTGTTTCAACTTTCAAGTCGAGCGAAGAAAAAACAAATTTAATCCAACTACATTTGCAACATGGAAAAAACATTCAATGTCTCAGAATGTAAATAAGTGCCAACATATTTTTTAGTTCATTAAAGAGTGGCACAATTGTAATCCTCTTTAGTATTTTACTTTATTATTGCTCATCTGTGCAATAAAAAATAAAAATAAAAACTAAAAAAATCTAAAGCTGTATTCTGTTGTTTTTAAAAGTAGAACATGTTTCCAAAAATTTGTCAAGCGTTACGAGAAAATCGTTTCAGATCAGCGTTAAATGAAAATACACGAAAACACACATGCACGCAAAAAAGAAAAGAAGGAAATAAAAATGCATACAGAGTTTAAATTGTTGTTCATTATGTTTGTGTTTGTTTGTCTGTCAGTCTGTTTGCCCATTATCCAATGTTGTGAATTGTCAAACAATTGTCAACCACTTTGAGCTGTCAATCAAACGAATACAAAATAGAAAAAAAAAATAAAATACATTAACAGAAATTTTACAACCAAATAGAAGATGATACAACATGCGACAACTAAAATCGAAATGTACTTGTAAGTCTAAGTTTAGTGCGTAAAATAAAAATGAAAGGAAGAAGTGTAATAAATGAGAAATAAATCACAATTCTACAACATAAAAGTGTTACAATGTCCACAAGACAGACATTTAAAAGCTGAAATATTTTTAGATATTTAGAAGAAAACAAAAAACGAAGAGGAAAAAAACAGATAGTTAATGTCGTAAGTAATTTAGATTATAGTACACTGAGAAAATATTTTCTTTAGAACAACAGATGCTAGTTTTGATCGATTTTAAGCGTTTCTAAGAATGATCGCAGAGGATGATTGAAGTTACCGATCATATTGATTAAGCAATGATTCATTTAATAAATTCGAAAACAAAAGAAACATCTACAAAATAACTGGATGACAAATTTAAAGATCAAGCACGCAGCTTCATCATGACAACTTTTGCATCCTAATGAAAGAACACACCCACTTAACTCGGGCTGATGTATTTGCTTAATTTCTGTAATTGATAATGAATTATGTCCTTCATAGTAAAGTGAGTCTATGTTTTTTCAGCAGTTGTGTACAGTTAGAAAAATTTATCAGGATCGGTAAGATAAAAAATGTTCTCGATTGTGATCCACAATCGTTGTATGTCAAATTTACTTGCTAAATTTAAAATTATCAAATCAATTCACAAAACAGGAGTTAGAAAAATGTTGTGGACATGTCAGGAAGAAGTTTCATAGATCTACATTCTTAAAAATTAACTTAAATTATTTATTGTAGAAACTTTGGGTGACTTAGCAGCTTAAAGAGATCCTTCATTTAATAATTCGTAATGTAGCTTACACTCCTTTGATCCTCTGCGGCATTTTAAAGAAGGAATTATTAAAAATGTATTCTGATTTTATCCACTATTTCATTAGTCTCTTCCTTACAGAGTCAAAAACAAATCATCATGTATTTTCATATAAAAAGGGGCATAAAATGTAGGAATCTGTCAAAGTCAACTTGTCATCTAAATGTCAAATTGTTGAAAAATCAAAAAACAACAACAACAAAAACTATAGAATTGAAATTAACACTAGTGTTTAATATAGCAACGCGTATAAATAGTATGATTTGGTATTTATCGAATTTCCCCTACAATAACAACAATACATACATAATTGCGATAGCATAAACACTGAAAGTCGAATATTGAATAAATGCCGACAAAAGGACTTTAAACAAAACAAAACACTCATTTAGTTAAATAAAAATAAATGTATAGAGATACTTTACGCTCCCATACATATATTACCATTCATATATACATCAGAAGTATTAACATACATCAAACAGACACAGACACACACACACACACACACATACACATATGGCAATATATTCATTAAACTTGAAGCCAAATTGATAATTCTCACGTTTTTCATGTTTTGTGATTTGTTGTGGATTTATTATTATTTTATTTTTTTCTTCTTTTTGTTTGATAAAATAACAACAACAAAAACATTGAAGTGTGATTAAATTAGTCCACAAAATGTCAATGTGCTTAACATAAAATAACGCGTGCCATTTCCTGTCATAACATTTTAAAAGCCGCTGTGAAAATTTGTGTCTAAACAAGGTTGAGTGACAGTTGAGTGGCTGGACCAAACGAAATTCATTCATTAAAAATGAAGAAAACTTGATTGCACTCTGTACTAAGTTCTTGCTCCCTGGCGGTCAGACATTTTTTTAAACTAGTAAATTAGACCATAACTCCTTTTGTGGGCCAACTACTCAACAAAATTGACTGGCATTCTTTTCCATTCTTCTGTAATTATCAGCGATTGTTTTAAAATGACGTTACTGAAGGCACATCCAAAACAATACTGTGCGTGATGCAGTTTTAGGCAATTCAATACGATATACGCTGCCTCACAGTCCCCTTCCTTTCTAGCATACAACCATTTTACGACCTTAGCAAGCAAAAAGTGGAAGTTGACCCTTTAACTTGCGGCGATGTATTCTTGATCTTTAAGAAACAATTTACCCTCTATGTATACGCATGCTCGCTGAGAATATTTTTTCGTTGATACAAAGCTACCTGTGGCTCTCTAAATTACCTTACGTTCTAGATCTCTATCAGGCTGTATGGTAGTTAAACGACTAAACTGCCTCTTTCGTAACTCAAGCAATGGGTTTATAAAAAACTGAATGACGGATTTGTCTAAAAATTAACCTCGCGCCTGCTAAGTGATTTTGTTATAGCCAGAAGCTTAATTTAAGACAAATTGTACTTAATTATTTAAGGTGGGTGACACAATGTATAAAAATTATCATCCATTTAATTTTCATTAGCAGTCAAATATATAATAAATTTATTTCAGCTAATTAGCGCTTTTATTATTATATTTTATATCGAAAAATGTGTCAATGTGTCCACAAATAACACTGACCAACCACATAAGTACATGTCATGTCAAACATGCGATAAAGATAAATTTCAATAAAAAAAATTTTTCAAATTATAAAAACACAACTAAAATAAATTCAACACATAAAACTCATTACCAGTATCTACGGATGTATTTCAGTATGTGTATGGATGTTTGTTTACAGCATGTTCCCTCTACCTCCCTTCTTTACTTATCTAGTTGGTCTAAATGTGTCTGTTTGTATGTGTGTGTCTGTTTAAAGGTTAGAGTTAAATAATTATAAAAAAATCACATAGAAAATCTATGGCAATATTTTAGTAAAATAATATTTGTTGTAGTTGTTAATGTTGTTTGTCGCATTATGTTGTTGCGCTATTGACCAATAAACCAAACCCAAACTAACCAAAAACAACCAACCGACCGCCACCTCGCGTCATGTAACCAATTTGTACGACATTAATTTGCTGTTGTCAATTCATATAAAATAGCAACAACAAGAACAGCAGCAACTATTATAATATCGACATCAACATCTGAAATATCAGAAGCAGAATCAGCAGCAGCAGCAGCAGTAACAATGTCAACAATTACAACAATGAGAACAACAACCAAATCTACTATTGCTACAACTTACGTGTAAATAAATTTATAGACAATAATTGTTCTTAATATTGTTGTTGCTTTACTATTCAAACAGGTTGTTGCGATAATTTTGCAACAAATAATTAAAGAAATCTAATTATATTGACTTTGTTTGCATGAATATTAAATGGATGTTTTTTAAACTCTGCCTGGTGCAAATTGTTATTTAACTTGACTACTTGCGAACAAACAATTCGGAAATTTTAATTTCCAAAAGATGATCTTAGGAAAATAATGGTGATGCAAAATATAAAAGTCACGAACTTATTATCTTTGGATTTTTAATCGAATAAAAGTTATTTGATTATTCTGTAAGAACATTAATTTCCAATGATTAAATTAAATAATTCAAATAATAAATATTCAAATGCTGTTCAAAAATATTCTAAAATTTTCGAAAAAAATTTAATGTTACAAAAAAGTCATCCCGTTATTCACTGTTTTGTTCTGCTGATTCAATTAATCGAATTAGATTATTATAATATTATTATTAATTGTTGGAGCTATTCATTTTATCCGTACTCTATGGACTGCTCTAGGAAGACGGTAATTGTTTTACATACAGGGTTGTTCTAGTAAATCGATTAAAAACCCATCATTTATATACCCTTCAGCAAAGGTGAAAAATGATATATTCAAATTAGTCATTCCGTTTTTAATTTCTTCAATATCCAATGCATGGCAAAGTCGGTTGAGCGATGTTCGTCCGTGTTGGGGTTAAAATCAATTTTGCTAAGGCACTGGATGAGCTAGAGAAAATGTAAATGCGCCAATGGATCAGATATAGTTTCGAAAATTTTGTTATTGAAAATTAACAAGATTGTTCCATGTCCTTCGAGGCAGCGGGAAAAACACCAACACTGCCTCTAATTTTTCCATCTCATATGAAACAAATGTAGTTTAGTAAAGAAACTCAAAAAAAAAACAAAGACGGTGCGATAGAAAATTAAAAAATAAGCAAAAAACGCCAAGTAAAATAATAGGCGCTCGCCCACTTTCCCAGTTATGGCTCTGAACTTCTTATAGAAAAGTACGATATCAATATAAATGCTAAACCTATTAGGAGCCGGTGACATTTTTATGTAAAATTATATAAAGAACTTATTTAGTTTATAATTATTTTTTGTTTATTTCATGACAACTTTTCAAATCTGAATATCTGAAGCTAGATTTCAATAATAAAGATCTTAGTAAAAAAAAACTTTGGAACGTAAAAAACAGTTTTATATTAAAACTTGAAAACAATTTTCATCGTGATTTAGATCGAAGCGCAACATAAGCAAAAAAAAAAAAAAACAATGATAGTGGCATTATAACGGTTTATAAAATCAAAGAACTAAATAAATAACTAAAACATTGAATTTATGAATTTATTAATCGGTAAAATGTTTTGAAATGGAAAATTTTACGAAAGATAATAATAATGCAAATATCAGCACCAACAATAATAATTTTATTATAATTTTATATAACTTTGTTTTAAGCTATAAACAGTAGACAGTTAAACAAACATCAGACGAATAAATCAAACTCAAGCAACAGTTAGTTTAATCCATCTATGCAGATGATGTTTCTATAATTTTTAAACCTCTTTTAAATTTAATAAAATATTCTTATGTATGAAATTGTAATGAAATGTTAAAAATCATGCAATGATCATTACCACGATTTTCTTCAAAGAAAATGATTAAAAATTAAAAAAAAAAATTACCATCATTCATAAAAAAAGATAAACAAGAAAAAAAATATGTTCAATATTTTAATTTTGTAATGCTCCTGTCTGAGAAAATCGTTGTTTGAATATGTGGATCTTTTTAGCTGTTTTTTGGCGCCATCACAACGAAAGTCAATCAATTAAATTCGTTACGATCGTTTGTAATTAATTCGATGATTTGCAATTTTTTGGTTTTTAGCTGCTTTTCATTTTGTAACATTATTTTTGGTAAGTTTTTTTTTTAATTAAGGCAATGGAATTTAATTTAAAAAAAAAAAAACTTTATAATGTGTTGTCTGTATGTTAACATATTTTACAATGATTGATTATTTTATTGAATGAAGTAAGATGAAATGAAATAAAATGTATTACTTGAATTAAAGTAAACAAATGCATTGAACATTTTTTTAATAATAAAATGCTACAGCATTTGACACGATTTAGTTTTGCAATTAAGGACATGCAAATGTCCAAACACTAAATTATTTTCAAATGATGTGCAAACTCCGTGTGTTAAGTATTTTTGATAACTATGCAAAAGCTGTTACTATTAAAAATTATATTTTTGTATAACTGCTGATATAAATCATTTCAGTACAAATTAAGAGCATTGTCTTCGCACAAGATTTATAGACTGAGCTAATTTAGTTATTTAAAATCAGGCATATCAAACAATTAACGTTAGACTTATACAATCTAGTGTTAACAACGCTAAAAAAATAATTTTTAAACAAAGTGTTGTACGAGTGACCAGCTAGTAGTCACTGGATGCTAGAATATCACGTTCGATGTGAATTCTTTGTCCAAACTTATTAAATAAATTTCACTTTAACGGCTTTAAAATCTTCACAATTGGAGTTTAGAAAATTTAGCCCGAACTTGGGCTAAAGGCATTTATGGACCAGATTTCTTGACTGTGTGGCGGGACAAAAATTAACTGTTACTTGTACTCTCTATCTCGACGTTGCAAGAGTTTTTTTTTTCTGCTTTTGCGCTCAACTCAAACACTGCTTCGTTACATTGATCAGAATTTGCATCCTGTGATTTCTCCTCATTCGTTAGCTTAAAGCTAAAGTTCAATGTCATCGTGATGAAGGATGGGCCTACAAATATTCGGAAAAATAACACATATAAACGAACATGGTATCGATGGGCTTCGGATGGGAGCCTAACGTCCTTATGCGCTTTTTGGCATTAAAATTAACAAAACCAAGCTTGTAACACTTGCTCTTTTCATTACAACATCACTTATAGCAGCGCATTAAGTGAATGTTCTTGCTTTCATATACATCGTTTTCGGAAACGATCTCTAAGACTAACATGCGAATTGAGTATGTAAGTGTAAATTAATTTTGTTTTTGAATACTTTGTTGCTAATTGCTTGAAGTGCTTGTTTGTCAAAAAATTCTACGACACAGTAAAATACTTATTTCATGTTGAAGGACAAAAACTTAATATTAAAAATAATTTTTACAGAATCAGAAACCTCTCAAAACAAAAATATTTTTGTTAAGAGGCTTAATTATAGACCTTATGTGTATTTTGCAGCATTTATCGTTAACATCGCAATGTCCATTCCTTCACCCGAATGATTTAATCCGTATATCTTATGTATGCAAACGAAATGCGAACGAAGCGTTTAAAGCGAGAATAAACTACTTCATTTGAAATGATTTTGCTCAAAAATACAGCGCTCACATTTCTATTTACAGTTGCTCATTATTGCTTAAAAAACACAAAAAAATATATCAGAAAAATTAATTTTGTTTTTAAAACTTGTGAAGATTAACTTTCTTTTTACAAAACAATCATAATTTGCAAAATTTAACTTCAAACACAAGAACCTTCTTCTATTAAATTTTGAAATTTATGTCCTTAATTATTTACCGTAATAAGAATTTCAACTCTCTGCCTAGTTGTCTTGATGTATAATAATGCAAAATTTCAAGACTCTACTTCTTGTTATTTGCTATACGTATACGGTAATAATTTTTCACTTTGTGTGGGAGGTACCACGCCTAATATTTCAATTCATCCAGTTTTTCGCTTTATTATGCATTTTAGTATGGAAGTTAACTAAACAATATTTTTACTTACAGTTACGAAATAACACAATAGTAAACATTTACTTTGTATGGGTAGTGCCACGCCTACATAAAATAATCAAATAAATACGTACCCTATTTTATCAACCCTTTATCAAACAACAAACTGCGAAAAATCCAGAGAGATTGATCCATTGGTTTAAGCAATTATAGCTTTCCGAAAAACGAATAAACAAACATATGTTGTGCTTTATATGCTTAGATATATAGAAAAATGTTTTTCACCTGTGAAATGTTTTATTCATTTTAGATTTATATGTAAATAAATCTTCTTTCCTTCTTAAATACGTAATTACTTTAATCAAATATTTAATAAAAAATTGAGTGGCGCAGATTATACGATGACTGTCAAAATATACAGATTTCTAAATATATATTTGCATTTGTTTCTTGATAGTTTTGTTTTTTTTAAGCTTAATTTCGTGAAGACTTTGGTGGTCTTAGATTGCTGGTATTAAAATTCGATGTTAAACATTTTTGAAAACACCCAAGACAACATTTATTCGATTAACTTTTTAACTAATCTGTTTTTTAATTCTAAAACTAAATATTTAAATAAAAATCCATATAAACTCTATAAATCAACATCATTTTTAGAGAAATGTCTAAAAAAAATGTTGTTGCTACGGTCAGTCATATTAAGGCCTCCAAAACCTTGATAATTTTTTTTTTTTGTTTATGTATCTTTGTTACGTTTGATTTATTTTCCATTTCAAATTATAGATTTTTTCTTTGTTTTAATAGTTTGTTTTTGGTTGGTTGTTGAAACTAATATAAAAAGTTATGGTGAGATAACAAGATTTTGACATTTTTGTTCAATAAAAAAAAAAAATAAATGATGGATTGTTGTTAAACACCTTGGTGAAATAGTTGCCAGTCTACTAATAATAATTACTCAATCATTTATTTTATTAAATAAAATATTTAAGATTTAAAGAGAAGCAAATGTATATTGAGTTTCTAGCATATTTTGCGTGTTTAGAGATTTATTTTAAATACTTTTAAATTCAGAGTATCAGCTAGGAAGATCGATTGACTTTTTCTCACAACTGGTTTTCGGCTCTTTTTACTTTTTACAAATACTTTTCTACTTGTCTAAGTTATGAGCTATTAGTATTATTCATATATTTTGGTATTATATCTATAATAGTGATATGATTGCCCAGTATGTTGTTTGTTAAGTGACAATATTCTTGAAGACACTTTTAACATTCATTCATTTATTCATTTGGTTGCGAACCGTTAAAATTTTTTATCAATCGTATAGTTATAATTAAATCACGAAGTTTAATGAAAATTAATAATTAAAAATTAATGAATTAATAAATTAATAAATTTTAATACAATAATAAAAAATAACAATAAAAAAGGGTTATAAATTAAACACTTTTTTAATCCATTTATTTGAAAAAGTGCGGCATCATGAAACTGATCCAATTTTATTTAAGTTTATTTAAAGTCCATGTATTAAACTTCTTTTTCTTTCTTTCTTTAACTGCTTACAATCACATATTACATAAGTTTTACTGTCCATGCTTATCCATCTTTAAAGCTCTTTTTATTTTAGCAATAGATTCCTATTACTGCAGGCGGTTTAGAAGTTTTATTGCTTGACAGCACTTTATACTTCGCTTGGCCATATGTGCGTTGGACCAAAAATTCTGTCTGTATTGAATTTTATAGCTCGACCTTCGTCATAGTTAAAATTAGTAAGATTTTCTAAAATTTTGGTTCAGAACCCTATAAAGAAAAAATATCATTTAAAATTTTTGCAAAATCTTATCTTAAAATTTCAACACTAATCACATTCAAGTCATCTTAAAGCAAGCAGACATGAGGTTTGCTCCAAAAATTAATCCAAGAAGTAATTAAAAGTAGAAAGACAAAAATTCAGAAATCAGAGCTCGACGAGTTCGTTTTTGAATTAAGAGTTTTGTACTTGTTTTAAGATCATCCGCCACATCAATAGTTTTGACACCGGTCCGATTACTAGAATTTTCATTTGAACTTAGTCGTTTTTACTTGCTCTGCTCTTTGTCTTATAGTGGCTACGATTTTACAGCGTTTTCTAAATATTTATGACTTAAGTAAAGAGCAACAATATATGACTTGTGAGTCACAGCTGCTTCACATTTTGCAGAGTCATAAATAAAAAAGATAAATTTCTTATAGGTCTTTGTATTTAAAGTTTTACTAGAAACCTCAAATGGCGAAAAGAAAGAGGTGTGGGTGCCTTCTTTTATAACTTGCACAGAGAAAAGAAATTCGTTGGGGGAACCGAATTCGTTGCCAATCGAATTTTGTCGGTTGTGTGTATTATCTTGAATTCGGTTGTAATAACTGAATGAGTATGGCACTCACAACTATTTTTTTAATGATTCTTGAGTGACTATAAAATATTATTGTGAATTAAATAAAACGATATAATTTTTTAATATTTACTTTAATTAAAAAAATAAATTACAGTGATAAGATTTTACATCATAAATTTCATGATTTGAATCATTTATTTGAACCAACTCCTTCTTTGAAATCAAGATACCCTTTTTCATATAGTTTCTTTAACTTGCCATCCTATACCGCAAGTCTTGCCTCTGTGAAATGTATTACACATTTTTTAATTTCTTTTGTGAGATAATGTTAAACTTACCACCATACAACATTGAAGAACTTTTCACCACTTTGAAGAAATTTTTGTTCTTTTAAACTGAAATATTGTTAATTTTTTGTATAATGTGTACAAATTTTATTTTTAGTACGTCAAAAATTTTTCTATTTTAGAAGATACAATTGATTTTTATAATTCTAACTACCAAAATTCGGTTTTCAGTAGTAATGTGCTGAATAAGTTTAGTTGCGTCTTCCAATTAATAGAATAGATTTTAGTAAAGATACAAATCGGTCAGGTTAACTATTTTAAAAGGTGTTACAACCAACATTTGGAGGCAAATATCAAATGTTAGCTTTTAATATAAAAAATAAGTCAAGATTGTAATTTATTAATAATTAAAATCAAATTATTATATTTCTAATTGAATCTTGAACATATCGATGGAATTTTTACCAAATTTTTTTTCTGTGTGTGTGTAAGCCTTAACTTTAAAACTTGCATCTGGTTTGCTGTGAATATAAATATGCAGTTTAAGTAAAAAAAATCATACCATTCCAAATATTGCTCATCTTCAATTGCCTGTTTTTAGAATATCATTATAATTAGCATTTTTCCATTCGATTCGTTTTTTTACGCGGGGCCAGTGCATTTGATTCACTCTCAGGCATTTACTATAAAATATGGAGTCCCTGTTCCTCACCTTCAAAACGCAGCATTCGTCTCGAAAACCTTCACTAACATGAATATATTGTTTTCAATTAAATACTTTTTTCCCTTGCCTGGAAAATTCAAATCGGAAAAGAGTTGTTGCTCATAAATAGGCTATTTACTTTTTTCCTTTTGCTCACAGCTGAAAAATTTATTCCCAAAAATGCTGAGTTATGTGCTCACAATTTTTAAGGCTTCCCGTCAAATTTTAAGGCACGAGAGTTAAAATCAGAGCAGAATGATCACTTAAAAGCATTTCCATTAGGCAATGAATTTCATTTTTTAAAGTCAAATGTGTAAACTCTAGAATATTTGTGCAGTGGGCAGCAAAAAAACAAAAAGAGTGTAAACGCGACTTACGAATATTTACCTTAACTATTTTATTGACAGGTTGACACAAATTTTATGGCATTCTAAGAGAGTCCGATGCTCCATTCTTCTTAAGCAAGTTCTAATTAAGCCTTCTGTTAAAATCTCAGAAATTAACTGCCATTCGACACCATTTTCAGAAGCTATTTTACCTTCGAATCAAAATTCTGCATCATCTAGTTTTGACCATTCGTATGTTTTGTTACAATTTTTTTTTTTTTTTGTTCCCGTCGTTCCAATATCAAAGTGTTTAAAATAGCCTTTTCTCGTTGTCATGTCTTTTCATGTTATATCTCCTCTACGTATTGGAAGAAAGCTTAAATTATTATTCCCTAAACTCTTATGACTGTAACAGCAATAACTTTAAAGTCATAAAAAAAACTAACAAACCTTTAAACAAAATCTTACGTTGTGTCCCTTTTATGTTTTTTGAGTACTTTTTTACAGTGTTTTTTTTATTATTTATGTTTAACAACCACAAAGGACCCAATTAGAAATGTTCAAGTTAACAAAACCAGTAGCAAAAACGAAATAAACATTTTGTTGAAAAACCTTTCACTTGTTGTTGCTATTGTTAAAAAGGCAAAATATCCTTAATGTCTGTTGATGATGGTCTATGTCAAGTAACTGTGACCCGAAGCGGTTAATTCTTACAACTTAAATTTATTTTCAACAATACGAATAATAAACAACAACCAACAATAACAATATGACCAAGGAGAAAACATTTATTCATTTATTTATTTGTAAGGGCCAATACGACAACATTATTTTACCCAAAATTTTTAAGGGATTTTTCATTTATTTGTTGCTAAAAGAAAATGAATGTAATTGTTGTGAAATATTTCAACCACAAAATGGCTTAATTTGAAAGAAAGAAATTATTTATTCGGTTCGTTTTAGTAGAAGAGAATTTTCTTAAACTCTACTTTTGAAGAGCTTGTAGATAATTAAAATCTTTATACGAAACTTTGTATTTTGATATTGATTGCTCCACCAGAAAGTTTGTTAACTCAGCTAAAAGGCCCATCAATGGCACTATGCTTCGAATACAAAATGTTTTAAGCTTGTGGGGTCAATAGGTCAGCTGAAGTTTTTGTTTTGCTTCTTAGTAGCATAAACATGCTACTCAGATAAAATCATATACAATAGTCTTTCTAGATCAAATTCGTAAGTCTTATTTGCAATTACAAATAAATGGCAAGTTATTTTTTAAATCGAAAGTAAATAACTCACAAAAATAATACATGATTAAGACCTTAAGACCCTACCAGAAAAAAAAAATTATCAATTTATCATCTTCTAAGACATTTTTATTCTTTTGATAAATCAGGCTCCTCTATTTACATATGTTATTTTTATAATATTATACTATAATATTTTGCTATCTGGTACCACTTAAATGGAAAACATTTTTGCTATTATTGAATAAAGATTATTTGAGTAAGTTAGCCCTGACCTCAAGTCGCTTGCGCAGAATAACCCATATGACATCAACTGTGCAGGAATCAATTTTACCTGAACACAATTGGTAATTAGTGTTAGCTTATGGAGACAATAAAGTTATAATTGTAATTTTTTATGATACGAACGACTGATCAAAAAAACTACTCGTACTCGTCCCTGAAAATCATATTTCGATTTATTAAAATTGCTCTTGAACCCGATTAGCAAATGAATAACGTTGTCTTTGATGGCCTGAGCAAGTGTAAGCCAAATTTCCTAATTTATGTCAGTCACAGGCTTATTTTTTCTGCTCGGCGCCATGGTTTCCCTTTGTACGTACATAAGCCTTGTGTTGGCCAGAATCCTCGTCAAGAGGAGTTAAGCGCTCAGCTGTGAAGATTGTGTGCAAAATATTTACATTAAATTATATTTAAATTAAACAAAAAAAAAAAAAAAAGATAAAGCTGTATAATCACTGTTACACAGAATCTATTCGACCCTATCGAAACATGCATTATGAGTTAATTTCTGGGATGGAGTACAGTTAATGCTTTTGCATTTTATAAACTCAATTTATTTCGAAGAGTGAAAACAATGAGTACTTGATGTATAAAAGTAATCTTCCGAGATATGAATTTGCTAATGTTAGTTAAAAAAAACTAAGAACCGTGGCTTGTTGCTTTTGAGACTGGCTTGCTAGTGGACCACACTCATGTCCACATCGGATATCAAATTTGACAAATAAATCCGCAGCTTTTTGTATTCAATAAAATCACGCGTCATTATTGAAAAGCCAATGCATTCAGAGAGTGTAGTAGTTTGTAAGGATTTCGGAATCGCGCTCGCCATTTCAGTTAACGTCGAGTGCTAAGGAGCAATGGTTGCGGACCACCATTTACAGCCTGAAATAGATATGTGAATATGAATAATCTTATCAGACAACCCACCTTTTGCGCACTTAGACCGGTAATCATACTATCAGCCATTTGTGCCTCTTCGGAGCTGCGATCCGACCCCATTTTTTGTGGGATTTTGATCGGAATGCCCAAGTTCTTTTTTTTTAAACCTTACTTGCATTTGGATCGAGCTCCCTTTTTTAAAACTTTTTATTGTTTATGATAATCGAAAACATTCTTAAGATAGAAGTTAGAAGATTAAAAAACTTATTTTTTAATGATAACGGATTGGCCTAAATAATTTTTTTTTACAATTTTCTGACTCTGTATCTATTCCATCGGAAATACTTTTTGAATAGCAGGCTCGAATCAGAAACGTGTATGTAGCCAACTGTATGCTTTCAACAGTCAAACTATAATATTCTTCCAGATTCTATATTTCTAAGGTTTACAAAAGTTGGACAGTAACGAAAGCTCTTACAAGAGACCGCACCACTATGACCAGCTTGTCGCTATTCATTAGAAGAGAGAAATTTAAAATGTTTGTCAAGTCTGTCATTGAAACTTAATTGTTTAAAATTAGAATACAACTTATCGTATAGAAAGCAATTTTGTAATCGCGTGTCCTGCTTTTCTTCCTTACAAATATGCTGACATGTCAGCTTCACCTTTATGTGTTAATAAATACTAGAAATAACAAAACCTTTATTTTTCTTAGTAAGTTATTCAAACTTCAACAGCAATAGACAAATAAAAAAAAATTATAAAATTAAACAAAAAAAAGATTCTTAGGAATTTGTTAAAAACATCATCGACAACCACTCTACAGCAACCCAGAATTGTCCAGAAGTTTTTACTTTTTTTCTTATTTTCTTTGGTTTGTAAAAGGCTTAATGAAATTTACATTTGGTTTGTTATTGTTTTTACTTTTTATTTTGCTGGCCAAATGTTGCTGGATGGTTAAACGCTTCTGCTGTTTGTTGCTGTTTTCTCTGGTTGTTGTTAAAAATGTTGCTTGTTATTGTTTCTTAAATGAATGCTACCTAGAATATTTTTAATATCCTACAACAACTACTAAAAATACAGCAACAGCAGCAGGAGTACCAGTAGCGACTTTGAATGGTTTGTTTCATTTTTCTTTTGTGTTAGAAGGACAACCACGTAAAATGTTGTAGTTACACTGGCTTTTGTTCACCATTAACATGGCCATTTTGCCAAAAGGGTTTGTTTTAAAACACACACATATATATATACGCACATATTAATAAAAATTTACATAGAATTTTAACATGGTGTTCACTTTTATTTGAATTTTTTAATTTCTATTTTACCTTCTCCATGCTGTACTTTTCACATAAAATAATTATACAGAAATGAAATTGTTTTTAATTTAACAAACAGTTTGATATTAATATATCCATTTTATTGTAGACTGTTTTGTATTTTGGTTGGTATTTGGATTTTTAAACAGTGTGGCCATACAAATGTTTTACAAAAGTTTTTATAGATTAGCAACCGATGCAATTAACAGTTAAGATATCGTTTTTGTTATTTTACTTATTTTTAAACAGTTTTATAAAACATTAGTTGATTTATTGTCATGATCTGAATAAAGAAGATAGGTTTGAAAATGCAATTTCCGTAGAAAAATGTTCAATATCTGAGAGTTTGTATTGCGACTCTGAAGATCACTAAGACACCGTTTTTTAGTACTGGTGACTAACTGAAGTAACACTTCAGGCAATAATACCTATTTAGTTATTTTGTCGTAACCGTGCTACATTTTTTAGAAAAGGGATAGATTAGATAAGGATGGATAGACAGGTGGTGAAGGAGAAAGATAGATTATTAGTTATTTTACTTCGCCCGCGAATATGCTATGAAGAACTACCGACAAAGGAAGCTGCATGTTTAATCTTAATTTTGAATATACATATTTTCCATTTAACAGAAAAATTCAGTTTTATTTTTGATTGTTCCAGGAGCTGAACCTTGGGAAACCAGGCTTGTAGTCAAAGTGCTTACCACCTTGACTACAGCAGAAACTGCTCCACTGTGCATTTGTACTAAGAGTTATTATTTTAAATAAATCAGTAATATTATTAAGTTGAAGTCAAATATTCAGGCATGTCACAGAACTCAATTCTGATCGAAAGTGGTTTCAATTCCGTAAATTGCTTCTTCAGAAAACTAAAACCGAAAAATTTTTTCGGAATGAAACCATTTTCAAATTTCAAGGTTGAATTTAGTTTCTTTGAAATGTTGTTATTTGCGTTTTTTAAATTAAATTTTAAGATGTGTCTTACTTAGATTAGCCTTGTTGTTTACTTTGATGTGCAAAATATTGCCAGATTTAAATTAAATAGCGGAGATTCAATGCTTTTCAGGAACAGAAAAAAATCGATCGGAATCTGAAGAAGGTAAAACAAAATCGATCGGAATTGGTAAAACGGAATTAAAACCATTCCGATCGGAATGTGTGACATGCCTGATTATTTGAAATACTATAGTATTAAATAGTTTTCAATGGCTATAAAGCAATCTGACGTATGATACGATTCTTGCCACACTTTGTATTTGTCAAATTATAACAATGCTGAGGTTGCTGTAGTCGAAGTGGTTAACACGTTGACTACAAACTTGGTTGTCCAGGGTTCGACCCCTGCGGCAATCAAAAAATAAGAATGTTTTTTTTCTTTTTAATGGTATAAATACATATTCAGAATTTACATTAAAACATGCAGCCTCCTTCGTCAGTACTTCTTCATATCATACATACCGGCGAGGTAAAATAACTAACTCTATATCTCTCTCTTTCACCACCTGTCTTATCTCTTATCTATCCCTTTCCTAAAGAATGTAGCACGGTTACCAAAATACCTTAATAGGTATTAATGCCTGAAGTGCTACTTCTCTTTGTAAAAAAAAAAAAAAAAAAAAAAAAATGCAATCGTGTTGTGAAGGCTCTATGTTTCAAGATTCTTGATAAAATTTTCATTAAAAATCCTATAATGAAAGCAGTTCTTTCTATCAAATCTAATTACAACATGAAGTCTGTATTAGATTTGAATACACATTTTAAAATTTGTTATTGGTATTAATTAAGTTGATTTGTTAGAATTTATAGAATCAAATAGAACGCTGAAAGTTTGAAAAATGTTAAATTTTAAAATAAGACACTTATTGCTCACATGATATTTTTGAAAAGACAAATTTAAATCAAGTTATCGAAAAAAAATTACTCGAACTAAATTCCATTAAAAAAATCTGTTATAGCCAATTTTTTTAAGGTAAAAGTTGCTTGAGCTTTAGTTGCCAAGATTTAACTTGTCCGACCTTATATAAGGTATTAATAATTAAGAAGAATAAAATAATAGAATAAAATAATTTAGGTCCCGTTAAAAATTAAACAGTTTTATAATTTTGTAATGATGATCTGAATCTCATATAATTTTGAAATATTAGTGACGATGAAGTTTATGTGAAATTTATGAAAGATGTTTTGTATAATTAGATGTGTTATTTATTTTAGATTTTTTGTAACATTATTATTATTTTTTTTCTTCTAATCAAAGTAAAATATTTTCTGAATGTAAGATATCATTTGGATTTTTTCCTTTTTGTGAAATTTACGCTTTTGGTGAATTATTATCATTAATTTTTTTATTTGCTAATAAATTGTCAAATTTGGAGTTGACTAAACTATCGTTTCCTTGTGAAATTTAGATTTTAGTGAAATTAGTAGCAAAATCGCGATCTTTTAAAACTTTAAAAACCTTTGGTTCTTACTATTTTTTTTATAATCAAACTAATGTGGGGTTTCGGCGTTCAGATTTACATTCAGAAAGTTTTATATGTAAAGAAATTTTTAGGTAAAATATTTTTTTCTGTAAATATTTGGGAAAATCGCGAATTTTTAAGAGTTTTTTGCGAAAATGTTTTTATTTAAATTGCGTTATTTGTAATATTTTTTACTTTGCAGACATAGTAAATGTTACAATTTTATAGCGGTATTAAAACGCTTTTGTTGGAAAGTTTCGGATATAAATTAACTTTCAGTTTTAAGGAAATTTAGGTCTGCCGTTTCGACTTTGTGAATTTTAATTTTTTTTTATAAAAATTCGTTTTTATTATAATTAAGTTTCTATGCTAAATTATGATTAATGTTCGTTTGATAAAAGCGTCACTTTTTCGAATTTGAATTTTTCATTTCAAACTTTTGTAAATGTTTGAATTTGAATGAAATATAGTTTTTTTTGTGAAATTAAAGATATTTTTGATTTCTTAAAATTTCAGATTACTTTTTTTTGTGAAATTTCATGTTCGTTTTTTTATATTTATTGTTTTTTAAAAAAAAAATTTTGTTTTTTAATGAAAATGCAATTTTTTATGATTTTAGATTTTCTGATGATCTCGCTTTAGCAACCAATAATATATTTACCAACTATTTTCTCAACAAATTAATTATTATTATTAAGCCTCAAAGGAAATCAAACACCTAACGTTCTATAAAATTTATAAGATTTTTATATTGACTTATTTTTTAATTATCGACAAAACAAAGAGCTAAAACGCTAGAAAATATAAGGATTATTCGTGTTCATTCTATTGACACTTCTATTTATAATGATTCAAAATTACTGTATACTTTTTATCTGCGAACAAGGGTTTTGCCAAGTGCTTGCGTTACATTGGACGTATTGCGCTCATATGTAATTAACACTAGTTCTCTCTCTCTCTCTTTCTCTGTGGTAAACCATGCCTCTTTAACTTACGTGGGAAATTAATAAATCTCAATAAAATTGTTCTTCTTTTTACCTAAAAACTCCCTAGATCTTTGAAAGTCTTTTATTTTCTGATAAAAATTCGCATGAATCTTAAAAAAAGCAGACCCTCTGGAAAGGTAAAGGGTCTTTTAAAAAATAGCCGACAAGAAAGCTGTCCAAATTTTTTAAAAGTATGATAAAGTAATCTCAAATGTTAAGATTCATTAGCCAGAAGTTACTGGATGCTTTGCAAAATATGTTAAATTTTTACTGTCTGCTCATGATATAAAATTCCTGTTCAAGAAAGCCGACCTTCTTTGTTAAATTTAAAAAAAAACTGTCTTACACATTTCCAATAGACTAATACACAAACCAAGGTTATCTAAGGTTATCTGGTGAGATTTTTTCTACTGCCTAAACTGTTTGAACAGTTTACGGATTACGATGTCTTTTGTTACCTAAAAAAAAATTCTCACATTCTAAATTTCTGTTTATTTTTCTGCATTAAAATAATAAATAACAACTAATTAAATTTTAGAAATTTATAAATTTTTATTTTATTAATTTTAGCCGGAAGCCACTACTGCAAAAGTCAAGTGGCGTAAATATCCGCACGTGCTTAATGAAGTGCAATGGAAGAAAAGCGTTTGTTTAAACAACATTGTTAGACATTTGTTTTCTTTTTGTATCTTTTTTCCCTAATTATTTGCTGTCGACAGTTGCTACATAATTTTCGTTGTAAAAAGTAGTAAAGCAAAGTAGTAAACAACACGTGTAACAACATCTTACTATTTTGTACTGCATTGTATTTTATTTAACTCTTAAGTATAATAATTATAATGTCCTGTATAATGCATGCGGTTCTCAAATTGTGTTCCGCGATTAATATTTTTGATACTTGATATCATATAGAAGGAGAAAAATTAGGGACTCAAAACTTTACAAATCCGCTTTCGACAAAACTGAGTGTTTTTTTGTTGTTGTCGTTGTTGTTTAGCAACTGAAAATTAAAACTATTCCAAAACTCCATAACTACACCCAAAAAAAAAACAAACAAAAGTAGATTATTTTTTTTAAAGCACATTTTGTTAAGCTTGGGGAAAACACAAAAATGGAATAGTCAAGTTTTAAGAAGTCCCTTCTCAGTACTTTTAAAATAACTTATTTTCCTGAATATTGTGCTTATAAGACTTAGGTTGTTGTGCCTTAGATTATCTAGGTAAGCATTTAAAAATTTACTATTATTTACACGTTGAAACGTGTACGGTAAAACGAAGTGAATAGGAAAAAAAACTATTTACAAAATCAATAAATTCTTAAATAGTAATAAAGAAATCGCTTTATAGGAATCGCTCGAAAACAGTATTCGCACTCATAGCCCATTGATGAGTACTCGTTTTTCGCCGAAAGTATTTAAATTTTATTGTGCAAATGATATCAGAGACTCCGGCGGAACATTTTTAACCATAGCCAGTTCTGGTAAATCTGGTAAATATCTAAAACCTTCAATATAATTTTTGCAAAAGCCTCAAACGTGGCAATTTTGATACCCTTCACCACAACAAGTGGAAAGAGGGTATAACTTAGTTTGTCATTCCGTTTGTAATTTCTTCAATATCCATTTTCGATCCCATAAAGTATATAAAATCTGACTTCTTATGCATAACGAAGTCGTTGTTGGTGTTGAAATCTAGTATGCCGAAGTACTAGATCAGGTAGAAACAATTTAAATGTGCTAATTGATCACACATAGTGTCGAAAAAGGTGCTATTGGAAATCACCAAGATTGATTCATATCTTTCAACGCAGCGTGCAAAGCACCACGCCTACCTCTAATTTCGCTCTATCATTTGAAACAATAATGTATGTAACTTCAATCTAAAAAAATATATAAAATATAAAATTAAAAAATAAGAAAAAATCTAATGAAAAAGTTGTCGCTCGTCCATATTTCCTGAGCCACGGGTATCTGAACTTAAAAAAAAATTTAAACATCAATGTGGGTATTATTTAAAAGCTTTTGAAGAGATTTTTAATAAAATACTATTTTTTAAATTAAGAGCCGATGACATTTTTATTAAACAAATGTTTTTTTTTAATCTCTTTCACCTCAATATAAGTTTTTCTTTTTTTTTTTTTTGGTTGGAGTTACTTCACTAAACTAGATTTACATACATGGCGAATGGTATATAAGATTTGGCATAGCCGAATGCAGCGTTCATAGTTGTTAATTCCACAACAGTTTAAAAGATAAGAAATACCTATTCAGAAGTGAAAAAGTTTTAGCCTCAAATATTTAGAAAAGAGTGGTTAGAGTATTCACTCTTTTAAATATATATATATATATATATATATATATATATATATATATATATATATATATATATATATATATATATATATATACTCGTATATAATAAAATAAAATAAAATGATAATTAAGCTACGAAAAGGGGGTATGCAAGCCAATGCTATTGAGAACCCCTGGCATTAATGTATTTGTATTGTATTGTAAGTTGTATGTATAAAATACAAAAAGTTACATGTTTAAATTTCATATAAATATTATTTATTAGAGCGCTAATTGTTGTAGTTTAAGAAGAAAAAATCAGAGAGGCACATTGTGTTATTAACAATAGCGAAATATGAAAACAGCACACATACACACAGCCAGTCAAACATCCTTAAGAACCGTGTGTTAGTAGCGGCAATAGGTGTTACAATTATTTACAACTACTGCAACAAACACAACCGTGTAGGCATGCGAGTTACCCAATTAATGAGTGCTTTTATATAAAAGAGGGTTAATATTTGTATCTTGTTTTCCATTGTTTCCTTTTTTTAAACATATTCTAACATTATGCTGGCATAATTAGTTGCCCCTTGATAAAAGAAAAAATATATAAAATAATTTTTATCATAAATAAAAAGCACACATGTTAAAAAAAAAAACATTTTAAGAAGGAAACAAAGTCGAAAATTAACAAGATTTTTGTCGTAATAAGGAAGTTGGGGAAATTCTGCCTCATTAAGCTTGAGTATTTTATTCTCTATGTGGTTTTAATTAAATAAAACAATTAAAAAAAAAATTTAAACAGGTTGCCACATCTTTCCATAGTAAATCAATGTAGACGATTTAACTCGCCTATAAAAATGTTTCGCAGTTGTTACCGGTACGGCAGTTAAAAAAATAACGTTAAACAGTGTTGGTAACATAATTATAATTATTATTGTAAAATGTGAAATGTTTTAAAATGCGTTCCTGAAAGTTTTTTTGTTCCTTTTTTTGTATTTTTTAATGTTCCGTTTTAGTGTATAGTCAATAAAAACGTTTTAAAATACACTATCAATATGTTTTTTATTAAAAGTTTCTACATTTATAAACATCAAAAATTTGCTAAACTTCAACATCCGCGGTTTTAATTAGTTCACGTTTTCCCAAATCCACTGTATATATTTTTATTACTAATATTATACAATTCGCTTTCCTATCAAACATCGTTTGCTAACTAAGATAAGCTAATGTGTTGTTAAACTTAAGTATTGTGTGTACTAAACACTTAATAAACAATGATATCTTTGTTACTAAAACTAACTACATCAACTTTTTTTTTAACTTGAACCAAAAAAGTATTATTTTTT
This sequence comes from Cistogaster globosa, assembly GCA_937654795.1. NCBI lineage: Eukaryota > Metazoa > Arthropoda > Insecta > Diptera > Tachinidae > Cistogaster > Cistogaster globosa. Next base: position 60,927,972 of record OW569405.1, on the reverse strand, counting down.
TGTGTTTGAATAAATTTTTCTTCATTTGCGCGAATAAGTAATTTTGGTATTTAAAAAAACCGTGCCTTTTCATTTGGGAAAAACATTAAAACATTTTCTTTAAAGGGTTATTATTTACATCCTTTTAATGCAAATATTCATATGTGTCGTTTCACACCTCCCTTTATCATGTTGTGGGGTGAATGTTATTCAGGCTCTTGTTGTTTTCCATAAAAGCCCTATAAATCAACAATTTTTAAAATTAAATTAAAAAACCATGTTTTTTAAGACTCTTGTCTTTCGAATTACGTTTATGATTTATAAAATTTTTTTTATTTTTTGCAGCATTTCATTGAAGATAAGCAGTTGCCCGAAGTAGCTTTGGCCCATCCAAAAGCTAAAGAATGGATTGTTTCTATGGCTAAGGCTAATTACCAAGAATTGGCTAAATTGGCTAATGAACATCCTCAATTGGTGAAATTGCATGTAAGTTTTCTAACCGTTTTTTTTTTAATAAATATTATTACAACAAATAATATTAAAATCTTAAATTAGATTTCAAATTGTTGTCTGGTGATTTTTCTAGTGAATCAACAAAGGTCATTCCTGATATTCAAGTTTCCTTAGACTTGTTGTTTTATGTTAAGTGATTTCTTTTTAACCAATTGCAAGTTTAAACTTTCAATTTAAAGAAGTTTGTGTCCATGTTTTGCATTTTCGATGTAATCCTTGATAATCCTTAGTTTGTCAAATGTTTAGAGAAACGTTGAAGAAAGCGTGTCCTACTTAGTACATTTTTTAACATCTGTATCTGACTTACATATGTTATGTCGTACAAGTATTCTGAATCTATTACAATGATTCGGAGAATAATAATTCTGCATCAGAATTGAATTTAGCTTATTTGTTAATAGTTTTCCATGTTTAATAACAGTATACTTTTGCATGATGTTCACCTCGCTTAGTTTTTGTGGTAGCAAGAGCAAGAGGACGTTCAAAGTAAAAAAGAATTATTCTCTAAGAACATCTAATAATAAGATTAATTTATAGCAAATAGCAGAAGCTTTTACAAAATTAATTTTGTTGCTGTTGAATTTTTTAATAGTAACATGTGAAATTATGTTCCCTTAAATGCAACAGCTATTTAAAATAAACTCTGCTATTAATGCTATTGAAAAATAGTATTACAACCAAATAAATAAAAGAAAGAAAGAAAAATTATTAACTTTTTATATGTTAATTTATGAAACAGAAAAAAAAATAGAAAAACAATATCAGAATCTGAACAAGAGAAGGAAACTAAACAACATTTTCTAAATAACCTTTTCTGATAGATCTACTCTTTCTTTTTAAAAGTGTTTAAATTTTTCGCGCCAAATTCAAAGCAGATTATTGTAGTGTCGGATTCCCAGGGAATTGTTTACCTTCTGCCGACTCTTTTGTTTCCATTAGTAAAGTACGATATTAAAATTTATATACGTTTTGCCAGTTAGCGTCTTTTTCATTAGAGAGTCGGCAATTTTTAACTCTTTTGTAAGGTAACTAAAAAATTCTTTAGCTACAACTTTAGAAACTTTTACAAACCTTCATGCAATGGAACGATTACATTGCATCCTCTTGAGTAGAAAATCTCTTTTTGCTCGTTACTTACTGATGTTAATATATTTTTATAAATAATAAAAAAAAGTTTATCGCCAATATGTACGTTACTAAAATCAGTAAACATTTTGGAAAATAAATTAAAATATCTTTTGCACAGATAAAAAATTTTCTTCTTAAAATTTAATTTTCTCTTCCCCCGCTTATGCCCAGAATGTCTACAAAATTTGGCCAACTAATAAAAATTAATCATTCGAGAATAGTTTGTTCTAAAAAGAATGAATATCCGCCTGCAATCTTTGTTACAGTCTCGAATATTTAGATTTTTGTTAAAAAATTTCCCATATTCGAACAATGCTGACTGTAGGGAACTTCTTCAGAATTCCACAAAAAAACATTATATGGATAACTCAAGGCTTTATCTTGAAGAAAAAGTTAAAAAATTTATGAATTTACAAAAAAGAAACACAAAAACGTTAAAAATCTAAATAAAAAACTGAAAGTACTTTTTGACCAAACTTTCGCATTCTTTTTTAACTGTTTATGAAGTTTCAAATTAAAAAAATTATTACCATTAGCCTAACAAAGTCAAAGAAAAAATTTCTGCAAGTTACTTCCTATCGTAGTAGCTTTCTGAATCTGATATATTTTAAAATAGTTCTATTTTGTATCAAAAAAATAAACTGCAGGTGAAAAACTAAAAAAAGTCAAGTTAAAATTATTGTACTTTATATTTAAAAGTCGAATTTCTTTAAGAGTATAAAAGATACCATGCAAAATCCAAGCATATTTTCCCTTTATCTATGTAGATTACTAGAAAAAAAAATTTTTTTAAATTGTTTCACTTTTGATGAAGTTGTAAGTTTTGAAACATTTTAAAATTCGAGGCTGCCTACTGTGCGCTGTGCTGAAACAGGGTGTATCTAAATACATTAAACGAAAAGCTTATTGCTACCTCTAAATATCGCAGTTTGTTTCTTAAAAATTGGGTAAATAGTTAAGAAGTTCCAGACTTTTATTCCATTTTTTCATTTCACGCCACTGTGCAACGAGAGCGCATTGGAGCCACTAACTTTGAGCTGAACTATTTAAAACTTTTTGTTTTACGTTACAAATACAAAAAAAGTGAACTTTTTATGAATGAATAAATTATTGGCTGAATGCATTAATTTGGTAATAAGAGTAAAAAACATTAATTAATAGTTACAAATGGTAATTATATGGTGGATTTTAAATATTTACAGTGTACCTATCAGTGTTATCAGATTAAGGTATTCATCCCAAGAGTGTTTTTTTTTAACAAATTGGGGATAATAAATTCTTCTTGGGGATTGAAGATTTCTATGGGGAAATTTTAAACTTAATACATTGCTTTTAATTTTATTTCAATGCTTTTATAATTTTAATGATAACTCTTGCAAGCATGATTGAATAAAGTTTCAGTCAGGGTACTTAAGAATCAATATATTTAGGCTATTAATCTGCAGTTTCGGCTTTGTCAATAACAGTGAAGAAGATGTAATTTTTTTAGCCTTAAAAAGTTCATTGAAAAATAATAAAAGCATTCCCCTAAAATTTAATTACTACAGGCATTGAAAGTTTCAAGATAATTTTGTAGTAATAGAACTGTTTTATTATTTTTAAATAAAAAAATCTTGTGACCCTGGAACCTATTTCTTTGTTGAGAGCTAGATGCTCCTGATTGAAATTTTCGTGTGTTTTGCTTCCTTTGTTGATACTTTTGTTTTTGTGGTTGTCTTGTATACATGAGCTTAATACCATTTATTTTGCTGTGCAACGAAATCTTATAACGGAAAGTGTATCGTATGTGGTAAAAGCTATGTCTGAAAATTTTAACAATTTGATCATTTAGATTTGAAGTATCTTTTACGTGCCAAAGTTCATGCTTTTTGATTTTTCGAAAAGTATGAATTATAAGTTCTAAGTCGGAGTTTATTTGATATTGAAATTTAAATCAAATATTTGCTCAAATGTCGCGACATTAATACAGTTTTTATTTAAATCTTCAAGTTTTAAATGTTCAAAAATGTTTTGAATTTTCCAAAAATATGAAAAGCTTTTTATATTTTATTAAGTAGCTGCTTTTGTACAAATATAAAATAAAACAAAAGAATAAAACAAAAACATTACAAAAATTTATCATAACTCAAAATGTTGTTCTAACGCCTTTTTCCTGATAGTTTTTGTGTTATATCGTGACGCCTTATTATAATTGATTGGCAATAAATAATAAAATTTATTTAAAAAAATTACATTAAAGCATCGAATTTATTTACTTTTTTTGTTGCTTTCAGTGTATTTTATTTAATTAGTAAATAATTCTTAATGACTTTATTTGAAATATGTATTTTAATATTTCCATTAAAAACACCACCTTTTTCTTAATGATTTCTTTATTAGACAACACAAAATCTTAATATTATTTTTTTAATTTTTTGTAAATATCTTAAATATCTATAAATCTTTTTACACATACACAAAGTGTCATAATAATGTAACCTCGCCTCTTGAATTTAATAAATGAAATCAAAACTAAAAACTAAAAAAATCTTGATATAAATTTACACACTCCATCGCCTTCGTTCCTTGCATCACACACGATCCCAAGCACTCAACCACACATTTGAAGATTTTGTCTCTCAATTATAACTTTAAGATTTAAAACTGTTTGCTTTAACAAGCGCATAATTCATTTTTTATGACCACATTTCAATCGTCATCATTTTTATTTATTTAATTTTTTATTATCTTTTTTTTTGTGGTGGTCGCCCTTAAACTATCGCTCTTTTTTTCTGTTTATGCCCCAAATCGTTTTGTTGGTATTTTTCGTTCCCTTTTTTTATTGTTGCTGTTGTTGGCATTTATCATGATTTATAGCTCTTTAGTTCTGATCTTTAAGGAATTCCTTGCTGACTTTTTCTTGCTTGTTATGGTTTTTCTTGCAATTTATATTTGTGCTGGAGACTGCTCTTGCTGCTGTTCTTATGTGGGAAATTAGTTAATCACATGAACTAATTGGGGATCGTATCATTATTTTGCCAGCTCGTTCATCGTTGTTTTATTCCCGGAAATATTTAGTTAAGTCTAAAAGGCACATGCAACATAAATGTGTTACGTTATTGTGGTGTAATTAATTCGTATTCCAAATAATTTCTCTCTTTCACTCGCAGCAAAACTTCAAATAAAAAAAAGTGATAAAAAGACATGATGCACCCACTTATTTGGCGCTTGCAAATTCATCGTATCATTTGAATTTGCAATGAAACGGAAATGTAAATAAATCAAATCACGTAATAACATACGTCGTGGCATGCCGTTGAAATTGTGTAGTAAGCAGAGTTATGGGCAAATCTTTGCTTTATTTTCGTCGCTCATTAATGCCTTTAATTCTTTGGAGTTGCCAACATAAATTCCTGTCACATAGTTTCTTTTTTTTTTCTTCATCTTAATCATTACAATTTGCACTGCTGAGTTGGTTTAAGATTATTACTAAAATTTGTTATATGTCATGAACTGTTAAACAGATTGATATATATTCATGTTCAGGGAAAATTCTTACATAAATATTAATGATGACAAAATTGTAAGAAGTCATAATGTGTTTCAAATATTTAAATTCCTGGAAAGAAGAAATTAATCCAAAAATCTCTTTCTGTGTTTCTTTTTAACAGAATTAAAATAGAAGTTATTGTGGCTGCTGCAGTCAAGGTGGTAAGCGCGTTGACTACAAACCTGGAGGCAAATTACGGCATTCGATATCGTTCGAATTTTCTATAGTATTTAAATGTAAATTTCGATCGATATCGAGTGCCGTAATTTGCACCCTGGTGGGCCAGAGTTCAACCCCTGCAGCAACCAAAAAATAGAAATGTTTTTTCTGTTTAATGGTATAAGCACATATTCAGCAGCCTTCTTCGTCGGTACTTCTTCATAGCATATTCGCCAGCAAAGTACAATAACTAATAAAACGGATATATCTATCTTTCGCCTTCCACCACCTATCTTAGCTCTCATCTTTCCCTTTCCTAAAGAGTGTAGCACGGTTACGAAAATAACTAAATAGGCATTATTGCCTGCAGTGCAACTTCTCTTAAAAACAAAAGTTATTGTTATCGATAAAGCTTCTGTACCAAATTATTTATTGTTTCCTTTTCACTTAATAAAATTGTGCATTTAGAAACGCAAATAACACGACCTTTCTGGCTTTAGTCACGATATAAAACGCAAGATAAAACGACACATTCAAATCATTAGTGTAAACTATTCGTTCTAGGTGGATCATTCGTCTGAACTCGCTAATTGTAATGACAGTATTGCTGGAGCACCTTTAGTTCAGTCAAACTGCTTTATAAGGCAGATGGCATTTGCAAAACTTTTCCAGAAGTAGATGACTTATTGTAGTCTTCCTTTTTCACGATTTTTACTTGCTTCGTATTATAAGTTACTCGACTATTGAAAATATTTAAATCGTATAAACATATATGATTGTTAAGGACGACAGATTCCACTAGTTGAATCTCCCGAAGCATTCAAGGAACTCACACTCCTTTTACATACATTACTTTACATCATATTTTTAAATAGAAAACCCTTTTATGGAGTAATTTCGAAAAGAGTTCCATATTCTTAACAGAAAAATCCAATTAATTTAAAATTTTACCTTAATTCAAGTAAAGCTACTTTTCTAAAGGATCAATTGTTTTGTGATCAAAATTACACAAAGTAAAATATAACGACTAGTAATCAGCGGACTCAATAACTAGTTTTAAAAAATAGTCGAAAAGTTGAAGATTTAATGTATAAATTTTTTTTTTACTTTTATCATGATTTTTTTAATTATCATGCTTTTAGCTGTATCAGAAATCAAGAAACACTTTAGACCTTTAAATAAAATATTTTTCCTAAATACTCATATAATTAATTTCATGTCACATTAAAAAATAATCATGTTTTCAATAGTGTAAAACATTTTACAAAATTGTGTTCTAAATAGAATTAACAAAAGAATAACAAGAGAATAAACTTCTAATAGAAATAACATAAATAATAACGACATTAAATAATAAATAAACTTCAATGTATTCAGAAATACCCTACATACAGCGAGTCTGATTATATAATATAGGATTTTTTAATAATAACAACAACAAAAAACAAACATGGAAGTGGCAGCCGTTTCAAGAGAAACAGAATTAACTAAATTTTTAATTGATGCAATTCATTTTTTAATTTAAAAACTTAATATTTAAATTTTAATTAAATATTTAATTGAGACAATTAAAAATTAAATTAAATTTCTATCTGAAATTATATAAAATTTTTTTTGCGCAAAAATTTCTTTAACCAATTTACACAGTCTAGTAATGTAGAAAGTCTTAAACTTCTATTCGAGACAAGATAGGAGGCGTGTACGGCCTGAGGTATGGCTATATAAGTTATCGGCAATCTTAAATTTAAATATTTTTTGCTAAACCTACTTCAAAACGGATATTAGCTGCCTGTCTAAAACGTTTCAAAAGTTTCACCATAAACATAAAATAACATTAACTATTGGAACGCCCCTTAGTTTCCATATCTAAAATATATACTTGTTGTAGCAGACTCAGCAATACAGGTTCCATGTTAATTTCAGCCATCTGTCTAAAACAGTTTGGCAACATACATCAAATTACATCAACTATTGTGATTATTTGTTTTTAATTTATTGTATACTTTTTCTCATAGCGGACTTAGCAATAAATTTCAACCGTTTTTCTACGACTGTTCAAAAGTATGGTTAAGTACATCAAATTTAATGCACGCCCTTTAATTTAAAAATTTGAATATTAATACTTGCTACTACTACTCAATTCAGCCATAGGGGCACCCTTTAATTTTAAGATTTATTTTTGTTTTAGTGGTGCCCCTTACTGCTTATAATACACGTAAAAAGCATGTATGTTGTATGGAGACATACAACTTTTAATTTGTAAGATTATTAACTGTTTGAAAACGGGACCAATCAGTAAGCATAATATATCAAATTAAAAATCGGTTCAGAAATATCTAAGTTCTGCAGGCACAAACATTAAGGAAAAAGCAACATTTAGACAAACTATCGCAAGTGTAAGTATTTAATTTAGCAGTTCTTCGTTGATAAAATCTACAGGTAAAACGTAAATTAAAAATGTTGTTTTCCTTCTTTAATTATACTTGGCGAAATTAAGTTTAGTTTACTTTGTTACACTTTTATTAAACAAAATCTTTGCAAATGCTTCTTATATTCTAAAATATTACTTATTGTGTTTAGGGCGTGACTCTTGAATTTCATAAGATTGTGAAAGTTTATTCCAAGAAGTTTTTAATTACCAGTAAAGGGAATTAAAGGGTCAATTAAAAGTTATAGTCTTTTACTCTCAGGTATAACAAAAGAATTGAATTTTTCAGAAGCATTACAATGTCAGAAGTATTTCTTTTTATTATTTTTTTATTTATTTTTTGTTTCCAAAATCGTAAAAATGTTTTACCACCCTGAAATGATTAGAGACTTATTATAAGGCTTCAGTAAGAAAAAAGAAGAGAATCATCTGCGAACAACAAAGCAGTAGAGATTAGTAGGCATGAAGAAAAATATCCAAAAAGTAGTTATTTGTATATATAAAGCCAGTTCATTCTCTAAACGCAGCTTTCTACTTCGTTTTTAAAATAGTGAAAGTAGAGATTTCTTTTTTATTTTCGTAAAGCAAAAAAAAAAATCAAAAATGAAATACGCGACTAAATTTGATTACTCATGGGGCCAATTTATTGATATTTTTCTTAGCGCTTTGTCAGAAAAACATTTTGTCTCCAAAATGTCCATAAATTAAATTAATTAAAAATCTTTTTTTTTAGTTGTCTCTACAACACAGGGATATACGGTGACAATTAAAACTGTTTATATGCATTCGCTTACAAACTGTAGCTGATGGTGATTCAGTCAGTCTCTGACTGTTAGAACATGTGTCTACTATTTGTTGCAATAAAAATTCAACATGCAATACAAATGTTTTCAGTTCTTACTGATCCTCACATTTCATTTTACAAGTTGCTTGTTTTTTTATTTCTTCTTTTTGCTCTGTTTGTTTTTATACTGTTACAGGTATGAACAGTAATTGTAAGTGGATCTTTTCATTTGTTTAGGATTCAAATATTGAGGGGACGTAAAAGCAGTAATTTTTGTTGCTTTAAATAAAAATGCAAAAAAAAAGACACGTGTCTTTGGTACTTTTTTTCGGTTCACTCAGACATATTCTCTCATGTTTAACATTTTGTTTTACATTTTGTCTCCCACAATTTTATTTAAAAAAAAAAAAAAAAAAAAAACATAAACGCCAACCAAAATCAACCTATAAAATTTCACTTTTAAATAAAAAAAAAAAACAATTAACAACAACAACAAAAAGACTGAAAATATTTACAATTGAACAAAATGAAAAACACATGTTTTACATTTTTATTGTATTGTATTTGTTTCATGTGTTTGTGTGTGTGTTTTCTCTTTGTTCAAAGGAAGCAAAAAAAATACATGGATTTGAATTTTTTTTAAATGAAACGAAAAAAAAACTCTAAAATTAAAGTAAACAAATAAATTTTTATATGAGTAAACGTTTGTACATATCTGGAAGCACTTGAAAATAAGTTGAAATCTATTTAAATTGTATTAAAGGGATCGTTTTAAATTAGCATCGCGAGCATGAGTTTGTGTTTCTTTTGGTTTCTCATTCTTAAAAACAAAATTATTTTTACAAAGTGGGCGTTTTCTTCTCATTTTTGTAGAAATTGATGATACCGCCAAGTAACGCCCCTTTGACATGTAAAATGAAAATTGTAAATAAAAGTTTTATAATGTATTTCAAGAATGTTAAGTCTGTTTTAATTTTTTTTAACTAATTTAAAAGAATATTATAATTTGAAGTTTTTATATTAGTTTTTATAATTAAAAAAAACAAAAATTTTTTAAAGAAACAAAGTTTAACGTATAGAAGTAAATGTTATTTATTCTCTACAAAATTATTTAAGAATTATTTAGAATTAAAAGACGACTAACGAATTTGTGTGATTAGTCGTTTAAAATAATCGATTTACGAATTTTTAGCAAAATGGCGAAATAAAATTTTCATCAAGTAACTTGGCAGGCAAATTAGGTAGAAGGAAGTTCATGGAACATGAATTAATTGAATACAATTGAAGAGGCGACAAGATTTAAAAGTCCATATTTAGAAATTTAAGAATTTATTCAGAAATTTTAAAGTTTAATTAGTAAAGGCTTATTTTTTAAAACAATTGGCAATATGTTTCTAGAATCTTAAATTCCAGGTGAATCCATCAGACCGAACATTAAAAAATGCTCACATTCGATTTAAAAGGAGGAATACTGCTGATCTTAGCTGACCGTGAAAATGGTTAATGCGATGAGCAACTACGATGCTGTTTCTTGCTTTCGCTATTGTAAGTATGCGTTATAGTAAAAAAATACCTTAAAATAAATTTAATGCAAATAATGTGGGTGTAAATTCACAAAAACTCTACATCGTTCAATATGTATGGGAAGTTACTTCGAAAAGCATGGATGATATCCATAATATCTTTGGTATGAAAAATGAGGTGATACAAATTCATCGGAAGTCAGAATCATGTGAATATCTGAATGGCTTGTTTATAGCTTTCCTTAGGAAATTAAAGATAAAATCAGTTCTGTCAAGCGACTCCTCCCCGAAAAAATCAAACACAGTTAAAATGGACTGGGTCATGGCCATGGTTTTTCTGAAAATCGCTTTGTTAAGGAAGGACAAACTTAGGAAGTCAAATAGCGCTATTATATCGTATTAGGTCTATTCGCTACTTTATTTATTAAAGCCATTATCTTAAAGCGAATCCCATGACTCGGCTCACTAAAGAATATCTATGTTTGCTCTGCATATTGATTTGAGCCGTGTTTCATTGGATGGCCAGGCCAGCATTAGCATAAGAAGATAATTTTTTTCCAGGGCTTAAGCCCCTAATCTAATGTTTTAGAGATTCTATAAGTACAAAATATGATCGGGTGCCTCAGAGGGAAGATTAGCCTTTCCTAGATAGGTCTGCCTACGTTAATGAAGGCCAGTTTGTTTAGCGTTATAAAGGATTCACTTTTATCAATATTCTAAAATAAGCGTTATGTAGCCGACTAAATTTTCATATTTTTAAAAAATTATTCAACAATAAAAAAGATTTATTCTTTCCCACATGATTTTAACAAAGTTCAAGTATCAGCGTCTGAAACTCTTCCTCACTAACTGAGGCGAATTTAAATCTTGCACTAACTCCATAACAATCTTAAGAATTGGGTTGTTAATACAGTTGTTTAACCGGTTGCAGTATTTCAAGCTGTTTTCTACGAAACTTGAAAACTGAATGAGGTCGATATGTGCCCTCGAGAGTTTTTCGTTACGTAATAAAATATTTTAGTTTTTTTAATATTTTATTTTTTTATTTATTTATTATTTATTTATTTTTGTTTTTGTTAACAAAGTAATGAAACTTATTTTAGATCTAATAATTCTCATTCTGTCAAACGTAATGTAAAAGATTTTTCTTTGTAATTTTTCTTGTAAAACATAATTCCGTTGCTTAAATTAATATTTAAAAATTTGATATTTTAACACAATCAAAATGCTGCGTTAACAAGAAAATATGTATTTTTGTTTCTTAAATGTGTAAATAGCATTTGTCTTTTTTAAGACAAATGTAAAAATTAAAAATGAATTTAAAACAATGAAAGAAGTCAACAACTGCAAATGCAGACAAGACAGCAAATTTCTTGACAACTTTTCTATTTTGTTTTACTGAAATCAAACTTAAAATTAGACACAATGATGGAGTAGCAGTTGTAGATTTTGGTTGTGATGTTTTGTTGTTCGGTAACACTTTCAAAAGTGATTAATTTAATAATTCCAAAAACAAAATACACACATAGCAAACTGTGACACTTTTTTAATTTGAATTAATTTGATTTTAAGTGTCTAAGACAAGAGATGATTGACAAATGAAAATCTAATGCCAAATGAAAAATTCGGGGAAAATATTTAAAATTTTGTATTTAAAGATTTCCTATTGTTAAAAGGATTTTGTAAATGTTCTTGCTAACACTGAAATATTAATAATTTATTTTTGGGCGCAATGTTTAATGAACAGACACTTTTAGTTTTTAATATCACTTAATAAAAAAATAAAGGGTGGCCCATACATGTAATAAAAATTATAGCGTGTAAGTCAAATACGCACTCGGCTGATTTGTTTATTCTTACTTTATGCGGGATCTCAGATCAAGGGAAAGACACCTTTAAATCAAAAATTATATTTGTTAGAATATTTATGAACGAGTCGCATCTGTTTCGATTCGTAATGAAAATCTAGACTTTAGATTTTTTTTCAGTAGATAAAAAAAAAATAGATTAAAATTACAGAAATCGGAATAAGTTTTAGGTTTTACATCGGTTTGATTTTTTTCACCTATACTTGAAGTGGATTACATTAAGCAATAAACCTCTGCCACCTAAGGGCTATAAGTTTAAGTCTAACCAGACTAGATATGTTTCTATGGTCATTTGAAGCTTAAATCAAATTAAAAAAAATTACTTTTTACATTTTGTCAAATGCCCCAGTGTGTCTTTTTTTACATACGATTTTTTTCCAATTTTCTTTTTTTAATTAAGATTAAAACAATACAGAATTTTTATATTATTAACAAATTTCTTAATTAAAATAGCAATTTCATTGTTTAAATAAAGTTTTGTTCTTGATGGAAAATATTTCTTTTAGTATAAAAAATTTAAAACTTTTTAATCTTAAATTTTTTTTAACGTTTTTTAATTTGTGTTATTACATTTGTACTTTAAAATTCATTTTGTCTGCAAATATTTAAATATTTTTACTCTCTCATCATCATCATCATCACATTCAATTTACATAAAAACAGCAGTAACAACATAAAACTCTAGTATTAATTAAAACTTTTAACAATTTTCATGTTTTATATTTGTTTACAATTCTCATATATTCCCATTTTCTCTATTTGTTTCAAAAAAAAAAAAAATTGTATACCAAAATTGTATCCATCGTTTCATTTAGATGTAAAATATCAATTTAACATTGAGTTTTGTTTTTAGAGAATGTGTGTGGTATTCGTATTCATACGTGTGTCTTGTTTTTACTTTTTAACATTTAATATTGTTTTAAGGTTGTGTCCATTTATTTTATTTTATGTGAATTTTTTATAATTCTTTTATATTTTTTATTTTAAATTCATCTATTCATCACGTTATAAAACCATCTCCAGCCAACCATCCATCAGTGTTGTATGTTATTTTCATATTTAAAAATTATTTTGTATTTTAATTTTCTTGGATTAGGCGTCGTAGACATGTTTAACATGCAACTAAATTGAATTTTTTGTTTTCATTACAATATTTATTTTTGTTTTTAATTTATATTTGCTGAAGAGAACCATTTGATGTACATTTTTACTTAAAAATTATTAATTGTTTAATAAGTTTAACATGACTTGACAGAATTTTTTTGATAAACAAGAGTGCTACAAGATGTTTTTACAGCAATAACCGGCGCTCATAGTAAACCGAATGTAATGGATTTTTTAACACAAGACATACTAGAATTAAACAGAACTTCGAAACGATATAAATTTTGTTCAATTTTAACAACAAGAAATTGTCGAAAAAATTAATGACATGTTGAGAACAAATTAATCTCTGTACATTTTAATCTTGTTCTCTTCGTGCCTGCCAATGCTTTTGTAGCTTTAGGAATAGACAACAAATATATTGTTTTATTGTTAGCAAATAGACGAATGTTTTAAAAAATTCTTAAATAAAAATATAGCAGAAAAAGGAGTAATTTTATTTTATATTTACCATCTAATTTTCTATGCTTCTCAACTAATAAAAAATAAAAAACTAATGCGAAAATGCAAAGGAGCCATAATTTTTTTTTTTTGTTTTTTTTTGTATTGATTCATCGCTATCTGAAGTCAAAGTGGCTGAAAACCATAAGCCAGCTAAATATATTTACAACGAATTGTGTAAAGAAAAATATAGATTTTGTGAATGGAGTTATAAATTAAATAAACAGTTTAAATATCGATTGCCAATCTGACTATATGGATAAACGAATTATGCATCAAAAACCTTATACCACACTTCTCAAGTTTGCAAAAAAAATTTAAGTCTAATATTTTAGGTAATACAGAAACAGCGATGAATTAATAAAAAAAAATAAAAGAGCCAGCGCATTTACAAAATTCGTTTTTGAATATGGATAATATTCATTTTGGCACAGAATTGGACACAAATGTCTTAAATGTAACTGATACGCTGATATAACAAGAGAGTTGTTTTTTATATGTAAAAAGTTGCTAACAAAATGCCTGATCGGCTTTTGAAAAACGCATTTATTTTTCAACTTCAAAATATTGTAACTGTATTTCAAATTAATCTTTACGCAGGTCAAAAAATTTTTTAAAAATTTTAGAGACCCTAAGGAAGCACTTGGTATTTGTGAAATAAAGTGGGAAAAACTTCCTTTCATAAATTGTACTCAATATTTTGATTATAAAGTACCAAAATACCTACATGAATTCTGGTTCAAAGTTTACAATTACCAGGATGCTACTGCACTTTAAAGAGTTGTCGATGCCCGCCTTTAATATGTTGATTGTTCCCACAAGTAACGCTTGTGTCGAAACAACTTTTTCTGGAAGTAATATCATTAATGAATGTTAATAATGTATGAATGATATAATACATTAATTCCTACAAAAAGTATGTTAAGTAGACTTAATACAAATCAAATGTACCGCAGCATGAATACGAAAGTCAATAGTGACATCGACCAAAATGAGTATGAAAGATTTGATTCAAAAATAAATTCATGCTCTTAAATTAATTTTTATTTTTAATATTACTAAAATATTTTATAATACCATTATAATTTCGAGGCTTAATCTTTAGTTATAAAAATTACTTCAATGCTATTTATTGATTGTCCCTATTATTCTCATTTCTCAAAAGTTATTTTGGCTTTATACCTTTCACAAATGATTTCCATTTTGTATTTGTTATATGAAAACTTTTTTAGATTGTTAAAGCAATGCAATCTTTGTGTTTAATGATAATTTATTTTTTAAAATTAAACAAAAATATTTTTATAATTCTCGCTATTTGGCGAGAAAGCTTGAAAAACACTGACCATGGCGCAATAATACCAGGTGGATGCATTACCTTTTACGTGTATTTTGTTTTTGTAAAAACTAATTCGAGCTGTCAAAAACGGGTGTATGTGTGTGTATGTAGTCCAATATGTTTTAAGTGGCTTTCTTATTTTTCACAAATACATACACACATTACTAGACTTTTTTGACAGCTCGAATTAGTTTATACAAAATCAAAATACACGCAAAAGCTAAAACATATGATGAACACATGATCTGATGCAGTCACCTGCTTGATGCGCCTTGACACTGACTATTATACAAATGTTTTTTTGTTTTGGTGCTTTTTTTAAGATGGCAACACGATTAAAGTGACGTTGAACATGTTTTTTGCAATGTTTTGCACAGATTCTACTCACTCGATTATAGGTAGTGAGAAATGCAAAAGCAAAATTAAATTCTATATGTTGTTATTTCTGAATAAAGTTTTACACTTTCGCAGTTGGTGACGTGAATACCCTTAATATATGATACTTGTTTAACCAAAAAAGACGTCATAAGCAAATAATAATAAAACTTAGAAAAAACATCAATAATCACGATTTTACTTCTATCTTCTGCTAAGCCTAAGGCAATTCAAAATCAGATTTACTTCAAATACCAATAAAATATTCTTGTTTTGTAAAAAAAATCCTAAACATGTTGTAAGAGTTTCTCTCGTCCACCTGAAAATGAATAACAGTTTCCTACTTAGAAAATTTGGGAATTTAGTTTGTTATCTTGCTCTTTGTCCGATTTATTGACGTACTAAACACACAAAACGAACTATTCTCCTTTAAACTAAAACAGGGTCATGCAGTTTCTTTAGCAAAAGTGTACAATTTAAGCTGTGAGTCATTGACACATCCACCGCGAATCTTGACTGATCTCAATTAAAAATTTAAAGCTTGCCTAAGAAAAACAATATAAATATGTTTGATTGTATTAAAACCTTAAGACTAATTAAAAAAAATTCTCTTGTTACGCTGTCAGCGGCTGGGATGCTAATCCCACAAAACCAACTACACGTGCTAACCATCTAACTTACAGAACCCTCATCATAGCTTCATCTCAAATGACTAAACACAGTGACAGCACTGTTAGTGGAAGCTCTCCAAAATTCTTTGACCGACAAACAATGACTACAAATCCTCAAGATGAATAGCTTCTTTCTTAACGCCTTAGTTCTGGAATTAAATATGGTACCGTCCAGTGCGAGCGCAGTCGCTATGAAAAAAGAATATATTGACTTCTGAATGCTTAACAAAGCTTCTTAATGTGAAATTCATATTAAACAAACAACAAACTAAAATGTATTTTGAATTTTGCGCTGTATTTCTTATGATAAAAAATTTTTTACCTTTATCTGTCCAATAATCAGTCATTAACTTTCAAATGTGTAAAGTAATCCAATCATTGTCTGAGACGAACATTAGCCGTGAAATATTGAGGGGGAAAAAACGTTTCATGGAAGCAGTTATCAAACAAGTTTTTATCAAACACTAACGCGTAAAGTACATCGGTACAGAGTTGTGCCAATGATACTGCAAGTGCTCTGAAATATCAATGTACTATGGCCTTAAACCTGCCCTAAACATTTTATGATAAACATGACAAATATGAAAAATAATTAAACCAGTGTGATTCTCATTTTCGATGACCATTAAAAAGGCGTTAAAAGAATAAAAAGTTAACTCGCCTTTATACATTACACTACAAAGTGGTACAGGGATGGATTCAGAGCACGGGAAGGATCTAGATTGGGAGTAGCAGGACCGCGAATAATTTATGATTCAACGAAAAAAATCTAGTATTTTCCATCAAAAATTCATGCCATTTAGTGGTGTGTTCAATTAAACAGCGAAAGTCGTATCTTCTCGCATAGGGCACTTATTAGAGATTAACTCCAGCCTGACTTGAGTATATCGTATTAGACTAAACTAGTTAAACAGACCGGTTACGCAGCACCAGTTCGGTTACTCTCTTTTGGATTCCCGGACAGGTTAAACTGAGAGGCAACAAAAAGGCAGATGGTCTGGCCAGAAGTGAAGCAAGTTAACCAATGATAGCCCCAGCACCTCTGTGTAGAATTGAGGCTAAAAAAATCCGACAATTAAACTGGATAAAAAAAAGAGCACCAGGTAGTGTCACAGACTAATTTTCCCAGACTGACTGTGGAACATATTAACAAGGTCATTTAAGAGTTCACATTTCTGTTAGTAATACTGGTTTCACAATGCTCCATTGTAGGTTGAGGAAGCTGGTCAGCAGCTGGTGCAGATTTGTGAATGCTATATGACTTTAAAACATATCCTGATAGAGTGTGACGCTTATGCCACAGTGTATATAATCAACCAAAAAAGCTTCTGCTGGAAGAAAAGTATCTGCCAAATTTAAAAATGCCATTTTAAGCTTTCGGAGAGCAGAGTAATCATTTGTCTGATTCATTTTTATAAACTCTTTTAATCGAATTAAGGGATACAAGCGATTGTGGTTGAATGAAAATTATTCTCGTGACTCTCGTGACTTAGTTCGTTAGCTGTCAAGTAATTTATGTTTAGTTTGGCATTTGCATAGACTGAAGCCTGAGCAACACTTCCAAATTGCTTAACTCTATTTTGAAAATCATTGTTCTGTTCAAAATAGGTATTTCGATCAATATAATCGTTCATCAGAGCAATTATTTCGATTAACTATGCAACGTGTTTTCAATACGTTTACTTGACGTGGTACAGTGCTGTTGTAAAGCGTAACATAGAGGCCCGAATCAGTCTATCCGCCATAGTGCTCAAGAATTGGATATGTATCCATCAACTTTATGGAAGATTTTGCGGAAAGATTTTGGTTTCCGTGCTTACAAAATCCAATTCATGCAACAATTGAAGCCACAAAACAAAATTATTATTATTAGTTTGGCGGTGAAGATAAAGTGTATTCAGGAACACCATTACATTCCGAAAAAGATATTAGTTTGCTGTGCCAATAGATGGAATCAATGTTTCAATCCAACCGCTGCGGTCATATGCCAAATGTGCTATTAAAATTATTTTGCCAGAAGATTATCTTTTGAATAAAGTAAATTTCCTGTCAATTTAAAAAATTCATCTTTGTTTTATACCCTTTCAACCAACAACGAAATAATAATTATTATACTCCTGTAAAAAAGTTAGACTTTTCTTAAATATTTTCGGTTTTTTTTACTTCTTAGTTGAACCACCACAAACTTTTTCCCCAAATGATCATAAAAATACCATACATTTTGATCTAATTGTGTCGAAAATAATTTAGTATCATAAACTTCATTTTTTATTTAATTCTCAGATTCCCTTAACACAACCAATAATCGTTTAAGTGATTTATTCACATGTCCAATTGAATTGTTTTGCGCGTGCTTGATCACCCAAAAATCGTTTAATGGAAACAATTATCTTCTCGTACTCCATTTAAACTCGACTTGCTACTTTGTTTGTTATTGATTAAAAATCAATAACGAATAAAATAAATAAAATAATCAACCAAATAAATGCAAAAAATATTTATTTTTCTCGTTTTGCCAAAGCAGAAACACAAAATACTTAAGAAGATCAATTCACAATCATGTGCGGAAATCATTCAGATTTAAAAAGACAATTGATGTGCACATGATTGACATGCCATGCTCTGAAAATTGACATTTTTTGCGGCCTACCAAAATCAACTCAACCTCGAAAACAATGCCTTAAAGCATCAGACCTTTTATGCATTTCGTATGCGAATGCTCAAGAACTAAAAGTCAAGCCAAGTAACAAATGCAACAAACAAAAAACACTTGACAAAAAAGTTTTGGTGACAATTCCCTAAACGACACACAAAGGCGCCATGTTAAACAGTAGATTACCTGCCTTCTTGACTTTGTCCGTAAACATTTATACATCCGTCTATCCATCCATCCATCAGGCAGTCAGTCCACTCCTAAGATGTTGAGGCAGTTAAGACTGACGAGAAGATGAATTTTGTGGCGTCTGATTGCCAATTGTTTCTTTTATTTATTTATTTTATTTGCTCGGCTTCTGTGTCTTTCTTTTGAATGATTGTTTTGCGCTTCAAGTGCTTTTTTCTTTGTTCAATTGAATGGAGTGCAAAACGATGGCGCTAAATTGAGTTCAAATCGTTAAATAAAAACAAAAAACAAAAAAAAAAACGAAAAATAAAACAAAACGTCCTTCTCCTTCTTCTTATGGTGATTTTTTTTGTGAGAATATTATAATTTCACTTGGCGAATTTTTGCATTTTATTATTGTGATCAAAAAGGATAGAGGATGGCCGATGATCTACTTGTGGCTTTTTTATGTCCACATAAACTTATTGAAGTTATTGCCTTTTATGTGGGATATTCAAAGCGAGAATTTGCGCATAATTTTTGCTTCAATTTAATCGACAGATGATAATTATGTAAACAACTCATGATCAGGCAAAAAGTTAAATAAATTAGTATTTTGATTTGTTGTTTGTTTTTTCTTCGATGGATTAATTATCGTATAAATTTTTTAATCTATTATTATTCGTTGTCAGGGACTGTTTCTAAGATAAATTTTTCTTTATACAATTAAAAAGTTTAATTATTAAGAAATGAAGCTAAAGATTGTTTCCTAGTTTGCAGCTCGATCTAAAAATCAGTTAATTATGAACTTTCTTAGCATTGAATAATTTTCATTAACGTAATTATTTTTAATGAAAATTTTCGTCGATAACTAGTTGAAAACCAAAACCATTATTATAGACTAATGATTAAATTGTTTCAAAGCCTTTTCATTAAAAAAAAACATTATTTCTTGTCTTTTTATAGCAAATAAAAGCATATTTGGCATAGCAAATAATAGCATAATTGGGTGAAAAAATATATTTTTGTTTTCCTAAAAGCAATAAGAACTGCAGGGCAGTTAGGCGACTTTAGATTTCAGGCATCAAGTTTTACACAAATCTCACTTTCAATTGGTATTAATTTATCAAAACTCTCAAATATTGACCCATCTTACTTATTTAATGCCTAGTTTATTATTTAACTTCGGTTATTATTAAGGAAAATTTTAGATTTATACTACCAAATTTTCTTGAATCAAATTAAATTAAAAAATTAGTTAACGTTAATAAGTTGTGTTAATCGTTTCCTGAGAAACATTAAAACTAAATCTGCCAAGTTTAAATCACACACGAAGGGTTCCGTCCTATGCATAGGTCACCCTTTAATTTTTAATAACATTTATAAACTTGTTACAGCGGACTTACATTGGGTAAATTTTAAAAAGTCCCTGAAGAAATCACTTTTTAATTAAAATTTTTTATAGTTTTTTTTTAACAAACAAACATACAAATCTGGCGTAAGTCCACACTATCAACGGTTTAAAAAGTCACGTTAAAATCGGAATACCCTTTATTTTATTTAAATTTCTTCGACTGTTATAAGAAGTCATAGCAGTACATCTTCTGTATAAATTCGAACATGCCTATGACAATTTAAAAAAAAACAGCCATAATCGTCAAATTCGCTTGCTTTTCGATACACTCTTTTATTTCTAAATCCATTTTCACATTTTAGTTTCTTTATAGCTGATATTTTTGTACCAATTGTGTGTGAATTCTAAGCCTATATAAATTATAATCTCATCCTTATTGGAACACTCTTTAATTTAAAGATTTTTTCTACTTGTTGCTGTAGGGCACATAAGTTTACTGTGCAAATTTGACATGTCTACCTTTCATAATTATGTAAATAAAAACAATATTTGTATAAATATCACGTCACTTTTGGATAAACCTTTTAATTTTTAGTATTTGTTCTTATAGCGGCTATTATAACACATCTTCTGTGAAAATTTCAAGAGTACCTATGACGGCTTCACGGGTAGAGGACAAATATTGTGACGAAAACAATAGGGTACGTTTTTACACCTTGGGTACGAAACCCTGACAATTAAACTCTACTGCATAGTCGTCAATAAAGGTGCAACTGAAGGACATCGCAAACAAATTAAGCAAATACCGAGTTAAATATAAGGAACAGCGCTTCAAGCCAACAGCCTCCTTATCCTTGTAGGCTTTTATTGTAACGGAATTATTTCAAAGGCTGTATAATATGTGACAGCGTCCTTATGAAACTACATGTGACCGACAACATCTTAAACCAACCATCTTCAAAAATATGTCTTCCAATATTTCGGGTTATTGAGCACTCATCACAATGAGATGAAGCAGTGACATGTAGACTTAATTGTTATTAGAAAATCACATGGCTGATCTGTAATTTCTAGTGAGATTGTACTCAAGATCAATTAAGGAAGTTTTGCTCCTAAAATCTGTAGTCTGCGTAAATAATATTCAGTAACAGAACCCGTGGGACTCTCGTGTAAAAGATAGAGGATCGCCAGAAACCTACTATTGTTAACAGTTCTTATGGTTGATAATGCTGAGTGTTACCTTTCCACTTAAAGCAATTCAAAGTGATATTGTTTTTGAGTTCTTGGTTTGTAAAATGAACTTTTCCGTTTCAACCATAATTATTGTACAGAGTTTTTGTCATAGATTTTTAAAAGTGAGTAATATTTTTCTTCACACATGTGACGGTGCATGAACGTGAGGCAGTAAAAATAAAGTCGTAAATGAGCATTCTTAGCGTAATTTTTTTTTTGTGATAATCGTTAGTTAAAAGTCATGATCCTATCTATAATTGAATTTTATGCTTGTCTACAACAAAACAAACAGTACCGATGATTCTCCACAGCTGAGTAAATTAAGGATTTACTTCTCCTGAAAGGTCATTGAAAAAAACTAGCGACAAATACAAGGTCGATATTTTACATTGTTTCTGCTTATAAGATCAATAAAGCCTTACATTTACTGCCACTTGCATGGGTTTGGTAACGAGCATTATTTGCGAAAGCTTCTGGGTGGAGGATGATATGCTTCGCCTTAAGCGATCCATCGACGATTCTATACAATGCGCAGAGAAACAAGTCGTAATAAAAACTCAGCGGCGGCGACTGAGCAAAAAATTGTCGGCGGCGGCTTTAAGTCGGCTAAAGCCGACTATCAAGGCGTTCTTGTGTATTGTGTTAGGAGAAGAAGAACAACAAAAATAAACAAACTTTAGATGAAGTTAATGTTACAAATAAAAAACGCAAGATTTTAAAAATGAATTAAATTATTTTATTTTAAACAACTGTTTTCTATAGAAATGTATTTTTATTAACAATCTATTTAAAATAACAGCTTCATATTTTAATTTATGCCGTCAAACTTTTTGGAGCCGTGACAAGCCGCACCACTCGGCGACGGCTCGACTATTAAGAAAAAATCGGCAGCTCGACTATTAAGAAAAAATAGGCGGCGGCTTTCAGCTGGCTGTGAGCCGCACGATTTGTTTCTCTGACGATGCATTAACTTTAAACTGAATAAACATCTCCTCTCAATATTTGGGATTAATGTCTTCTATATAATCATTTGCGTTCGATAACTTATCGGACGTCTATAACGATAATGTAGGGCTTGTACAGAGTTTGTGGTTTGGAGGATTCCGTTTAAATCAAGAAAAGGTAATTTCAGAAAAACCTGTGGGCTCCTGTAGCCTCCTCTTGTTTTTCAGGAATTTGTTTCACTCGATTTCGTTAATAGGATATCTTGGAACGGATGTGACGCATACTAAAGACTTCGTTTGTCCATAATGAGAAAAATCATTACATTTGAAAGTACTCCTCCTTTTTACTCATTATCATGCCAGCCAGTTGAATAGCAATATCCGCAGGGTACATTCTTTGCCGTTATTCTTGTAGCAAGAAACTTGTATGTGCTGTTTCTGTATTTTAACCAAATTTATTCGTGATACAGAAACAGCACAATTATTTAATAAGAGAGTCTTTAAAATGAATTGGGATCCAAAATTGCACAATTTTATCGCTATATACGTATCAACCAAAATTGCGAAACAAATGTTAAAGTTTTACATTCTTCGGTTTTATACGCCACCTGGACAAATCACTAAGACTGTCGATTTTCCTTTATCGACTTACTGTGATTTTTTGTTCCTCTGTTCTATTCTCGTTGTAGTTCTAATGCCTTTTCCTCAATCGCAAATTCCTATAGCTTCTTGTTCGTATTTTTTTTTTTTTTTTCAAATCATTATTTCTTAACTACGAAAGCGTCTGAGAGCTTAAGACTTAGCAAAACAGTTATCAGGAAGCACAAAATAAATTTTTCTATCTTCTTCTTAAAAATAACATTTAGTAAGAAATAAATAAAGTTTTGCAGGATTTTACCTATCTTTTTGCCAAACCAAATGTACATTAAACCAAAATGTACATAAATACAAAGTAAATATAAGTAGATAATCAGTTTTAAATATTTGTTGCAATACTTTTTAAGTAATACCTCAAACTCTGTAAATAATAAAAGATTATTTTTCTAAGTGTAATGATGATAGAATAAATGAAACAAAAATAAAAAAGTTCGTGTTTTTTTTCTTTGCTCTAAAACACTATTCACTTGTACAAAATTGAGTTACTAGACTCTTCAGACAAACAATTCTTTTTGTCACAAAAAGTGCAAGTTAAAATTTTTCCCTAATCCTTGTTAGGATTGCGTGATTAACTTTTTGTTTTTGGTCTTTGGGCCATTTATTTTTAAGTTTAAAAATGAATTGGCTGACAATTTCACACAAAAACCAACCAATTTCTTAAATGACATTATCGCCAAATTTTGTTTTGTTTCGTTGAGCATTTAAACTCCAGCATTGTTTTTGTTTAAATTGTTTTGCCTGCAATGCTGGTGGGCATGAAATCCAAATACCATTGATGATACTTAAGAGCCAGTCACGGTATTAAAAGGTTGCTTATGCTTTAATTTTTTGTTTAAGAATGAAATATTTCTTTTTTTCTCTCTCTCTCACTAGACAAATAAAAAAAAAAAAAAACTACTGTTGTTGTATTCACTTGTGACGATGATCATGATGAGGATGATGACGGCGTCCAGATCTGCAAACGCTGAGAAAATCAAAAACAACAAGTAAGAAAGACAACACAAATTGTAGTCAGGTTCACGGTGTAAAGAAAAATTCCCTATTTTTTATTTTGATTTTGGAAAGGAGGTTTTGTTTTAATGATTGTTTAGTGGCTGCTTCCACATTCGTTTTGGCTTCGATGTCAACTGAAATAACAATGATTGCGTTTAACTTACATGATCGTTGGAACGTGCAATCGTTGGCGCCAATAACGCCACCCAATAAACGCTATTGACATAATAAAAAAATACCTAAATTTAAGATTATCTCTCCAGTTTTGAAAGTTTTTAAAAATCCAAACTGAAACAGCAAACATTCAGCATTTTTTTAAACATACAATTTATTTGTATTCTTTTGTTAAAATTTTTTCCTCATTTTAGTGATCACAAACAAAATGTATTCGATGCCATTAAATATTTAATACACTTTTTCACATTCCCAAGGTATTGGAAATGAATGTCTGATATCGTTTTTGATTGCCGTTTGGCCGTTTGTAGGCCAGCAACCACCCAGTGTTTAATAACATTCGATTTAATTCATGTTCACTGTCATCTTGGCAATTTTTCATAATTAAAGTAGAAAAACTCCACTAAATCCGATCATTCAGGCTCCAAATTCTTCCTTTCCTAACGAAAAAAAACACAAACAAATAAAAAATAAGAAATAAGAAGTAAAAACGGAAGGCGTTTCCTTAACCGAACATGTTGTTGCAACCAACCCAATCTTATATTTCGAAAGCAAATAGTATTTCTTGCATGTCAGCAACATGAAGTTGCAATGATCTCTTCAATGATCATCATATGTTGCCTGTTTACAGACCATTTTGTTTCTGATTAAAAATCAATTTAAACTAGACGGATATGGTAGTTGAACAATTACAACAAAGATGTTTGTTTTCTTCATAAAAATTCTTTTTACCTCCCTCATGACTAAGTTTTTTTTTTTCTTAGTTTTTCGTGTGCTTTTTAATTTCTAGCAGGATGTCGTAACATCACTGTAAAATATTCTTTCTTTATTAATGGGAAAGATCATAGCAGAAAAAATCATAAATCATCTCATTTGCTGAGCTTTTTTAAGAAAACTTTAAAGCAGCTCTCTTAGAACTAAGATTTCATTGTTTTTCTGTATTTTTTCCAAGCGGCTGAAGAGTTTATTTAAATGATTTACTTACCTCTTAGATTTTGAAATAAGAATCAAAACCAATCTAACTTAACAAGACTTCCCACATTTTACATTAAAAGAAAAAAACAAATATTTACTATAAGCCACTAGCTGCAAGTTTAACTGCTTCTAATGAACGAAGTATAAAATGTGTGTGCACGGTGGGACTAAAACAAAATATTTTGGAAATTAATCAGCATTTTTCAAAAGGCAAAGGGGCATTTGAGCCTGGGTTTGGGTCCAACCTTTTCATACCTGAAAATGCGAAATATAACTTTTTTCTCAGAAGATAAACATTCGTTTTATTCGTTGGTCTCTATCGTACTTATTACAGTTTTTTAAGAAAATTGATTTTAATTTGTCTCCTTCCTTTGAATTAAAACTAGAAATTTTTAATCTTGATATTAGTTAATCATGCGTCACTCAATTTGAATCTTCAAAAATGTAAAAAGTTTTTTGGAAATACATAAGTTTCATTCAAAATTTTTAATATTGTAATTACAAAAGTATTCATCTGCTTTTTCTATTCTTAACTCCTTTTTGTATGTTTTTATATTTATGACACACGTAAAATAATTTTATTTTACTTTAATTATGCACTAAAGAGTCGTAGATTTAAATTACCATCAAAACTCTTTCTGGGTAGAAATAAATAAACAAACTCACACTATTCTTCAGACAATAATTTCGTACAGTACAGGTAAATTAAAAATTGTTAGAAAAAAACTTAAAAAAAGTGATAATAACAAAGAATCTAATAGCATTGACTCACACAAGTAATCAGCAACAAACATGTTATTTATCCAAACAAGAAAAAACGTTAGAAAAAGTATCGTAAATATTTTTGCTGCAAATAACATGTCCTTTTTTAATCCCCAGAGAGCAATTTTTAAAAAGAACAAACAACTCGACATGTTAAAAAGACAGCAACGATTCCCAAATGTAGTTTTGAAAAATATGAATTTTAATTGATATTTATGAATGAATGTGGGAAAATATTATATTTTGTTACGGTGTAGAGAAATCAAAATATAAATTCGAAGGGATATAAAAAAGAGTGAGTTTTTTTTTTTAATTTTAAGTTAAAGTAAAACAAAGCAAAGTATTTAAATATTAATGAATTAGAACAAAAGTTTAATGCCAATAACATGTTAAGTCTGATTTTGGCCATGTGGCCGTTGTGACAGGAGCATAAGTGACACAATACAGATGTCCAACTTTCACGCACTCTTCTTGTCACTAAAGCAGCACAATCTGTTATTTAGTTCAAAGATTGTAACTTGATAAAGTTGTGGCCTTTCTGCCTAAGACCTCACCGGTTTTGTTTGCCTGCATTAGAGTCTGAACACAATGTAACGATAATTTCTTGCGGTGCGATTTTTCATACGATTTTAAATTAAAATCTATTTTATTTTCATTGCGGACTTTTTTATTCTGTCAATTTTTTACACTCTTTCTCTTTCTGATGTTGCCATATTTTTTGAATAATTGGCGATGTTCACAACATTATTGTAAATAAACAAAAAACAAAGAAAAGATATTTTGAAGTTTATAAGTTTTTTGTCATAAAATATGTGTCGTGTGTATGTGTCGTGGTTCCTAATTCCACACATAAATCAAACGTGGCTTCTACCAAATTAAAAACTTTTTAATAGTCTCAATTTTTTTTATTTACTGCCATTTCAAAATGTTTAACACAAACAAAATTAAATTGTTTAAAAAGTTTTACAAAAATTTATGCACAAATAAATTAATAAAAATGTAAACAAAAAAAGAGAAGTATTGCCGTCGCCGTCTTTCGTTGTATTATGTTTATTTTTCTCTCCCGCAAGCGAAATCTCACCGCAGCGTAATCATGGTGTTCAGACTCTTAGTATACCTTCCATCTTAAAGTGCCTTTCACGCATCCAACTTCTTACAGCAGACACGTATTTTACATCTTTGTTTCTTTTAGGTCTCTTCAGCCCAGTGTCTGTGATTCCTCAATAGAAATCTCTATTCGCTTTTCCAACAAACAAAAAAAAAAAATTGCCGCAGGAAATGCCACATTTTCTTAATATTCTCACAACAAGTAAAATTGCATTCGCCATGTCCTACAAGTCGGTATGTCAGTAAGTTTGGGTACCCCGTCGGAACATCATGCTGCTCTTGCTTAGTTTAAGCAAAGCTCGACTTCTTCTCCCGCTGAATCCTACGGGTTTGTTTAGACAAGACTTCAGTAAATGAGTTCCTAAAAGACTACGCGTTAACCAAGTTTACTTTCTGAACCTTTTTGCCTTTGGTTGCCAGACTATTCGCACTTTTTCATTGCAAATTATCCTGAGTCCTGGCATCCTGATGATTCGTAGTCTTCTATGGCTCAAAAAAATAGTTTACCGAGATCTTAATAAAAATGATCCTAACAGCCATTTGGCTGTCAATAAGATGTTAATATCTCATTGTTTAAGAGTCTCACTTACCCGTTACATGTACACCGTGGTGAAGCGAACTTTAAGCTGAAAGACAGTATTGTGGTTGGGAAGAGAAGCTCGGTTTTCAGCTCTTCCATTAAGAATTACAGTCCCGTTTAGCCTCCTAGCTGTGATCTGTCTGTGTAGCAACAAGTCCCTACACGAATCTGCACCAAGGTTCCATTTAGCAAGGAGAGGCTATCAGGCATTACTGTAACGAAATAAAGTAATTTCCCAGGCATTCGATCACATTATTCTGTTGTCTATGTGGAGCCTTCCAAAGAATTCATTGACATTCTAATAGTATGATTTGAGATCCTCTTATCATCTGTTGGGTCCTCACTTTCAGAATTGTCTGGCTACCTCGAACTTTATTCGAATTTTTATTGGTTGGACATTACAAATTTTCTCTAATGCTCTAGTCGCCGTGGTCCTGATTGCAGTTACGGTAAATAATCGCCAAAGTTTTGACAAACGCATATCGCTTGAAATTGGTGTCTGAAAATCGCAAGTTCTGGAAATCTAGCGGCTTTAAAACACAAATATATACTAAAGTGGACTGATGCAGCTTTTTACAATTCAACATTAAGGAGAAAAACTTGTCCTTAAAGTTAAAAAAATATTTATAATTTTTTTATGTGAAAACACGCGTGAACATGAGCGATAATTTGCATTATGTCGTGCGATTTTTTTTAATATATCTTGTTTTGCAAAATGCTCTTACAAAGGCACATGTTTAATTTAAATGTTAGGTTATTAGCCTTGACAAATTTTTCGAAACTGGTTCGTTTTATAATTAGAAGAAATAGTGCCACAGTAATGGGGCCACAGAAATTCTGAATTTTTAACACAACTCAAATGGCTAAAGAAGCTTTCCTTCTTAACTTAAATGTTATGAGTTAATTAATCAATTAGTATCAAGAAGGCAGTCTTCCAAATGAATTTGAGTGAAATCTAAATATTTGCATTTTAATGTTCGCCTACTTTTATAAAGAAATCCATTCTATAATTAAGATGTACGCGCAATAGGTGTACGGCTCCATGTAGTCGAGATGCCCTTCACTTAAATCACTTTCCTCTGTTATAATTTATTTATTTTATCCGAACCCAGTTCCGTTACTGCTTTTTGTTTCTGAAAATTTTTCAAAAAATAAACTAATTATAAAATAATCATTTTTTTGGAAATTAACGTGTAAACTTTTTCGAAGAAAAATAAAATGATATTTCAATCAGTGCCGCTATAACAATTCATTTATACCTACAACGTTGACATTTACAAAGAAATACGATACGAGCATAATCTCATAAAAAAACCGAAAGGTGTGATATGATATTTGACAAATTTATCCTTTCGTTGTCGTCGTTACATAAAACTATAAAATTTCGTTTATTTATTTATTTATTTGACATTTTTATATTCGTCTTTTAATGTTTTGCTACCAATTTTATTGTTGGTGTCATTGTGTCATCGTACCCTGTCGTTTTTGTCGTTTTTTGTTGTAACTTTTATAATATCACGCCATTAAATTTAATTAGTGTATTTCACATCATCAAAAATAATAGTTGTGCGATTGTGCGGCTATAATTTTACCGCCGAGCGTACACAAACAAACTGACACCCAATCTTAAGAGTTCTTTTTGTAGGGCAATATAGAACGTACGTACAGTACGTATATACAACAATAACAATAATTATATCTTTCGCAATTGCTTTGATGTCATATTAAAGTCGAAAGTAACAATTAAACCCCTTCATTTTCTTGGGAAAACTTTATTTTGTCCATGTGATGTGTGTGTATGTGTGTTTGACGGTGTGCATCTCTATTTTACGATTTTATTACAAAAGTGCTGTTGGTGGCAGCCAACAGTAAAAGATATTGCACAAGTAGTGGCGATGATGGCGTCAGTAAATGTCAACACTTAAAAATACTTAAAATTATTTGTGGCTTGACATCCATCTGTTGATGGAAACATAGGGGTAGTAAAAATTTTAGTCCACAAAATGCACGGCTTTTGTATAAAAATATTTTATATAGAAGAACAAATAAAAGCAGGAATATAAAAGAATGAAATGCCCTCATTATTACATTCTACGTAATTAAGCGGCTTTTGAAGAATTTCGTAACCTGTTACTAGCATTTATGCTTCCGTAAATAAAATATTGTTGGCATATATTTCGATTTTAAAGACCGTCATCTTTGGTTATTTGTTGGATACAATTGGCAAAGTACAATTGGCAAAATTAAAGACCCGAATTTTAATTCAAGTCGACTTAGTCCTATAGGAAGTCCATTTTAAAAAAGGTTAAAAAAGTAAAAAAAGAACTCATTTAATTGCCTGCATTCTCGAATTATAAATAGTTGAGGTGTTTGTTTTGTCTAGTGTAAGATAAATGTTAAATTTAAATATTTATTTGGCTATAAAAATATTTTTTTGCAGTTTTTATCGCTTTTAATACTCATTTAAATACTTTTAACAGCGCAAATTTTGGTTTACTTTCTGTCTTAGTGGAAGGCATTTTGTGAATAGAAAAACTTCTTTAAGTTCGAGTATAAATGGCTTCCTTCACTTGTTTTACAGTGAAATTTTTCTATAAGAAAATTAAGACATCAATAAAAAGTATTATATACAGCAACGTTTTTGTGGCAAAATTAATTTTATTTGCATTAAAAATAAAAATATTTGAAACAAAAGTGCGTTTTGCGGTTAATTTCGACTTGAAGAAAAAAAGTAAAAATTGCTGCAGAAAATCACAGCTTTACAACTAATATGATTTTTCTAAACGCATTTGTTGAGATTAGTGTCTGGGCTTCACTTAATTAACTGCATTCGAAATTAGTAAACTATCGATGAACGTTTTATTCATTGGAAGTTATTGCACAGTACCTCTGTGGAACATGTTTTAAATATTTTGAGTTTTTTTTTTTGCGTAAAACGCCGAAATACTAAAACAAAAAATATTAATTAACAATATAACGTAACGTTAAGGGTTTATAATAATAGAAATAAAAAATATTTACTGGCCATAGTTCGAAATGCAATATCTAATTGTTTTAAAATCATTGAGTTTGATTTTAAGTGTAAATTTTAGGCAGACGAGATCAATAGATAAATCATACTTCGCCGAAAACAATGAAATATGAATAATATGTTGCCTAAACAACATCTGTCACATCGCGTATAACCTCACTCATTTTGTTGTTTATAGTTATTGATCTTTCTGAGAGAGAGAGAGAGAGAGAGATATAGAGGAAAAAAAGGAATTAACAACACACCGATTTATAAGAAAAGTTAAACAATCTAAGATTGTCTATATTCTGGGACACCTCTTACCATAAAAATCATATCGCGCCGAACTTTCTTAAACTTTTCAGTACAAAAATTCCAGTTATAATGATTTCTAATTAATTAATAAATCGGTATTTATTGGTCATAAAAATTACTTTCTCTTTATTTAATTATTCGCAATAACCGCGATTTGTTGTGTTTTATTGTTTAATTTAAAATTGAATTTATTTGAAAACGTAATGTCTGCGACACGCCCCTTCTGATTTAAGTTTCAATTGCCACTCATTGAGTTGAGCATCTTTTGGCTCAGTGTTTTACCTTTTAAGGCGCAACGAATTGTTTTTGTTAATATTTATGAATGTTTAACAAAACAAACAGAGGAGGTCTGACAGGCGTTAAAAAGCAAATTGAACTTTTTTAAATGCAATTTTCATAACTAACTGCCTTTAATTTTTTTTCGCTGTTTTTTCAACATTCAATAAATAAATAAAGTTAAACTGCAGTAAGAAATCGATTAAAAACTAATAAATGCATGAATGTAAAATTGTAAGCCAGAACTATTTTTGTTGTTTTAATGATTTGCACGACCGTACAAGTGATTTAAAAACTCATAACACGTTGGCAACACCTTCTTTATGTCTTTGTAAGAAACCATGTTTGGTTCTCGGCATACAAAATAAAGAAAACGTGTGTGGCATTGTAATCCTTATAGTAAAATCTTCATGAAGATAATGCTGCCGTTGATTTGTGCTTTAGGCTTAAAAAAATCCCATATAAAATATCTTTTAACCCACTCTTATTCAGAACAGAACAGTTTGAGTATGAATATTATTTATTTTAGTTATTTATGATTCAATATTAGCACAGAGCACTCAACTCTGGCTGGTAAGAAAAAATTATTGATATTTCATTTTTCAAAACGAAATTTGACAAATTGTAAAACATGCCTTAAAGAACACAAACGATCGATTTAGTTTTCACAGTCGCACAAAAAAAAAAATAATTTAAAAAAAATGTTTCAAGATGGTTAAAGTAGTTGGATTTTTTATTTATTTATTTAAATGCATCTGTTGTTAGATTATTCAATGTTGCATTTCGGTAGCTGTTTAAGCTACAAGGAACAGTGGCAACCAAAACGACAGTTAACATGCGTTCTTCTGCAAACAAAACATACAAGAGACTAAATATCAAGAAACAAATAAACTTCAAGAAAAAAATCATCTTGAAATGCACAAAAATTAAGGCCGGCGGCAAATTATCTGCAATTTATTTGCCAGCATTTGCCACACATTGATAAATGTATGAAAATCAATTATTTAAGAAGAAGAAAACAACAAAACAAAACCTCAATCACAGAATGGCTTCTTATCAGTTTTTACACCCTTCACCACAGTTTAAAAAGGATATCTTTAAATTTGCCATTCCGTTTGTAATATTGAAAATATCCATTTCTGTCCCTCATAAAATGTATATATTCTGAGTTCTTCTTATGCATAGCGAAGTCGATTGAGCGATGTCCGCCTATCCGTCCGTGTTGGCTTTGAAATGAACTTTGCCAAGGTACTAGATGAGCGGGAGAAAATTTAAGTACGCCAATCGATCGTACAAAGTTTCGGAAATTTTGCTATTGGAAATCAGCTAGATCGGTCCGTGTCCTTCGAGGCAGCGGGCAAAGCAACACGCCTGCCTCTAATTTTTCTACATCTTTTTCAACTTTCGTTTGCAGGTGGTTTTCTTTACAATTTATTATTAGTTGCGACAACAAATCTAAGCTTAAAATTTTCGCTGCTTGTTTTTAACAGCAAATTTTAATGGTAGGAAAAAAATGTTTATGCCGATTTTTTAACATTTTTTTTACACATTCGTAGTAGATGCATTGGCATTTACAATGATTTTTATTTCGCTCAAAAATCGCGTTAAAATAATTAGATTTTTTTTTAAATCGTTTTTGCAGACGAAGCCCATTTTAACTTGTCAGGGTATGTTGCATTTGGGCTTCTGAAAGTCCTTGTGCGATTATTGGGAAACCTTTGCTTGCTCAACGTGACACCGTACGGTGCGCTATGTAGTCTAGAGGCGTACTTAGCCTGTTTTTTCATCGAATATAAAGCTCGAAATGCGGCGATAAAAACTTTGAAAAAACAATCGAAATCTATCAGCGTGGTAGAAGTAGACATTTGTCAGATATAATTTTAAATTCATAGTTTTTTGTTCTCAATACAATAAAAATTAAGTTAGAATCATCTTCATCTAAAGTTTTTGCTTTAGAAAACAAAATTATTTTTGAAAACCCGAACACCTGTAGTTATACATATATGGTTGAGGGTAAGTAAAAAAAATGTTTTTTTCTGTTTAATGGTATAAATACATATTCAGAATGAACAAAAAACGTGCAGTCTCCTTCGTCGGTACTTTCTCATAGCAGATTCGCCGGCGAAGTAAAATAACTAATAAAATGGCTATATCTATCTTCCTCCTTTCACCACCTGTCTTATCTCTTATCTATCCCTTTCCTAAAGAATGTAGCACGGTTACGAAAAATAACTAAACAGGTTTTAATGCCTGAAGTGCTACTTCTCTTTTGAAAAAAAAAAATCGTGGGTAATGAATTAATAAGAATTCCAGGTATGAAAAATGAAAACGAAAGGAAACGGATTCCGCCTCAATATAAGACACTAACATAGATTTTAAATATTCTTTGTTTAAAGTTTAATAATTTAATGAAATTATTATTGTTGATTTTAAAATTATTTATCTCTACTAACGATCTGTTCGCAGAATTCCCACTGATTCTTCTTAGCATTATCAATTGTGAGTTGATGACATTTAGGAACACAATGTCCTGTACGCGATTCAGTGAGCAACCGAAGGTCATTCTCGTTAAGGTGCAAAAGCTTTTAAGACTTGCCTGAAAATAACACAACGAAACAAATACCTGTTTGAGACTAAAATGGAGCTGTGTAATGACGAGAAAACTACAACTTGACACAGAAAGCAACTCTCCCTTTAGCTGTTGCGCGATCAAAAAATTAGCTTTTGCCCTCTTAACCCGCGCTTGTATCCTCAGCTTGTCACGTAATCAGCCTTGTTGACTTATTTGGGCCCAGTACAACGTCAAAGTAGCAAGTGAATTAAGAGAGTACAGTCGCTGATTCTACTCCGGAACATTTAATGCAGAAATAACATGAATTCTTATTTCCGCCAAACAGGTTTTTTAAAAGGTAGAGTGTTAAACGCGCTTTATAGCAAGTTTTTTTATTTTTTTAGGAAACAAATGTCGCTTATGTTTAGCTGATTAAGCTTTGGGAAGGACAAAGGCCAACAAGTTGAGAATTACAACGAATCGATATTTTGACGTCTTTTTTAATACATCGCACTACAACAGCAGTATGCTTTTTGTTAAGCACATTTCTTTGTTTTGTTGATGGTTTTGAATCTGTCATATACTTTTAAATGAAATAAAATTCCTTATAATGTAACATTTTTCTTAAAACACTATTATTTATTAAAATTAAATTGCTCTAGAACACGCACACACACACGTATTTTATACGAACATCATCCTTTTCTGCTACACTTTTCTCTTAAAATCGTTTTTATTTGAACAAAACGTACGAAATTTATGTTGTGGGTGACAAACCTCTTCATCGAGCAGTAAGTGAAAACCCTCTTCATTTCCAGCTGCAAATCTAAACTGATTGGTTTTTAATTTAGATTCTTGGTGACATTTTGTTGTATAAAGTTTTGTTTTTACTAACTGACAGATGCCGATAAAGCAAAAGCTATTTGTCCGTATCTCCTACTTCAATGGACTGAAAACAGATCTCTTAGGCTGTTATTTATATAGTAGATACTTAAATTAATTTCATAATTTAAAGTTAATTGAACCCAGAATAGTTTGTACAAAAATCCTTAAAGCTTAAAAGGGGTGTTTTTAATTTTTTATTACTGCTGCCACTTATCCTTCACAAGTCGTAAACAAGATGCATGTAAAAAACCAATTTCTAATTTGCTGGCCAAAAAAGCTTTGTTTTAAAGTTGCTTTTGCTCATTGGCCTGGCCGTGTTTCGAATATATTAATTTTTTCTCGCAATGTCGTAATAGATTAATTTTTAATCTCAAGCTACAAACTGAAGCATAATTAATGCCATGTGAATAGGCTACCGACGTCCACAAATTCCCATGGAAAAAACTTTTGAAAATACCTTCCTTATTTCGAGCAGATGTGATTTTATTTTACTGTGATATTCTATTAATAACCTTAATATCTGTAGAGTAAAATTGGCCAACGTAACCGCATTAAGTGTCGGCAACGCAAAAAAATAAATATAATGGCCGTGAAAGCTTCAAAACTAGAGGCGACGCAACAGAGTTTTAAAAATATTTCTCTATCACGTCCGAAAATAGGCAGCACAATTAGTTTTTTTTATAAAATATAACTTTTTGACAGCCAGCATTACATTTTGTACTTTAAGGAAATACCTTCAGTATCTTGATTGGCATCTAAATTAATTAATTAATCCTAAAGCAATTCCTGTTTATATGTATTGTTCGTTGTAACCACTGTACAAGCAGCAGTGACAAACGCTATTTGTTTTCGACTGCAGCAATATGTTTGTAGCTATAGCATTGTATGTAATTGCGATTCTTATGACGCACTTGTTGTGCAATTAGTAAACTAGGAATTTCCAACAATAAATACTTATGAATTTTAACAACTATAACGGGTCAACTCGATAATGAAGTTATTAAATCTGTAATGAAGTCTTTTTATGGTTTTTGTTTTCAATCTTTATGTATAAAATATTTTTAAATTTTGTCATTCTAATTAAAGCAATCAAAAAAAGTAGTTGATTTTTTGTATTAAACAATTTAGAGTTTCGTTTCTATTTTTGCAAGTAATAGACTGTAAAAAAGCTTACAGGCTCAAACATGTATCCTTCAACTCAAATGATCCAGTTAAGTTTTCAATAATATTTAAATCAAGTTATTGACTTGGGTGCTCTGCCTAAGTTTTTTTTATTGAAAAGCAACCGCTTCTTCTTCGTTTTTGATCAGAGGATCCTTGTGACGTACAAATAATTCATTTTGCGAGAGGTCAAGCAATTCGCCAGCAAGAATGTCATTTCAATTTTGCGTACGATCTGCTGTAATTTTTAATAATTGCGAAGTGGGAAATAAATTATGGAAAGGTGAAGGTCTCTCAAAAGGTTCTACTTCGAAAATACAAAAAACTTCTACATCTGGATTTATATTCAAAAACCGCAATGCAAATGCCTTTCTTTAATGAGGCATCTGACAACGATTAAAATGGAGACGATTCAAACGCATTTGAAAATTATTTTATCGAAAAAGCATTGAAAATTATTTGATTTAGAATTTTCTATGCCGCCAGTTATTATATATTTTTATTTGTCATACTCATGTTTGCACTTTTTGCCTCAAAATCCCAAGATTATGCAGCAATAATTACAGACAATTCGCGTGAAAAAAAGCTGTTGATGTTAAATGATTAAAAATTTACAAAAATTAAAAAGCAGGCCTTAATACAGCTCGAAGAAAATCCATCAATCCGACCAAAAAGCAGTCGTTGACTACAAATAAAAATGCAAGAAAACGAAACGTGATATTCCTCGATTGGCCGTCATTCTCTTTAGATTTGATTGCAAAGGAAAATGTTAAGGAACTGCCAACATAAAAGTTGTATAAATACTACAAATACGGGAAACAATGACAAATATCAAAATTGATTGAAGCCTGTACGGACATATGTACTTCCCTCAAACTTAATCTGGTAAATTAAATGCTTTAATTTAAAGGACGTTTGAATAGAGCAAATAAAAAAAATAAACTAAAATATTAAAATTTCCAACTGGGTTTAGAATTTCATGCGTAAGAGTATATGCGTATTTTGACAGTTGAGATTAGATTGAAAACTTGTTCTTAGATTTGTTTTTATGCATAATTAATGCGAGAATCGAAGCAGGTGTCGCCTTTTTTGTGCCTTGTCAGTTGTCAATTTTTATTTTAGATTTTGTTGGATGTTTGTTTCGTTCATGTATCCGTGTGGTAACAGTTGTTGCTTTGAAAATAATATGAATATGCTGTTACTAACAACAAGAAGACAATATGCAAAACATTAAAGTTTAAGTTTTTGTTTCTGTAGTTTGTTTGTTGTATTTTTAGGTGAAACTATTTTTTTTTTTTTTTTAAATAATTTTTTGAAAATTGCTTTTTAGAGGAAATATTTCAAAATGTGTTTTTGAAACCCAAAAAAAGTACACAAAAAGTGTGAAATTCTTTTGTTAAAAAAAACAAAAAAGGAAAATTTACATAAAAGCTTAGAATTCACATGCCACAAAACAAGATTTGTGAACTTTTAAAGGGTTTAGTTTTTTGCTTAAGTACCTACTAAACAGAAATGTAGGCATGAAAAGCCTTGTTTGTTTGTTGAGTGTGCCCCCGCAGTAATGGAACACAAACTCATAAATTACCTTTTGAAACTCAAAAAAAAAAAAAACGAAAAATTTACTAAAAATAAGTAAATAAAGAAGAGCTGGAGCAGCCAAACAAAATGAGTGTTTTTCTTTTTTTGGAGTCTCGTATTTTAGGTCACACTTTCATATACGTACGCGGATGAATCGAAATATTTTTTAAGTTGAGTGCATTTGCTTGTCGATGAAAAAATTACACAGCAACAAAATTAATAAACAGAAAAACACATAAATTCAACAAACTAATGCTTAAAACTAAAGTCAAACCAAACCAAAGGAAACTAATAAATACCTTTGTGATTTCAAAAAAACCATTGCTTGTCCGCAACCGAATGCGTTTTCAAACGAAATAAAACTCACAGGGAAGACTAAAACAGCTTAAAAATTTTAATATATTTTTTTCTTAGGAAACTGTAGAACGAAACTGAAGAAATTGCACTTTAATCATGTTTATTTTTTCATGTGTTTGTTTGAAGATAGAGCCCACAAAGTTTCACCTGAAAATCGTTTTTTTTTTACATTCTTTGCAAGCCGTATCAATACTTGGTGGCATCGATAGCGAATTCATTGAATTTTGCCGGAATGCTTAATGTCAACCACCATGTAAAAAACTTATACATCTTATACATATTTTTTATATATGTATGAAGTTTGACATTTAGCGTTTCGGCGAAAATTTATGAATTTGCCGTCGAGACAACCTGGTATTATTTCGCCATGATTCTGCGTAACAAATTTTCGTTAGTTTCTAACACATTTATTTAAACGAGTTCTAAAATGAAGTTAGAACTTTCAAAATGTTAAAAAACTTTTGTCTCTTCTTTTATATGTACAAAAAGATAAAATTATTTCCTCCCAAAATTGAATTTTCAACCATTATTTCATAGCTTTAATTTTGCATTTCATTTAAACTCATGTTATAAATTTATAATTGTTAATACGTTTGAATATAGATTTAAAATTAAAAAAAGAGTACTTCAGTAAAAAATTAATTCGCTTAAATGTGATTAATTGTAAAGAGCAAACTAAATGTAAGATACCAACAGATGTAAGTACTATTTCAAATAAATAGAATATTTTGACTGTTTTAATCATATTTGACAACAATTCTAAGCAAAACATCGACCGCGACTTTCCTAGCATCCTGCGCACAACTTAATAAGAGTGGCCATGAGCAGTTGTCTCCTGCAATCTCTTCGTGTTTAAGGAGCGTCATTTATTTCCCTTCCATGTTTTGATCGGGTCTGATTTTTAAGGTTGTCACTACAAATCCAAACATCGCAATTTAGTTTTCTCTACTCCTTATCAGGCTGAGTGGTTCGTCTCATTCAGCTTCCCCAACTGAGCTTAGGTCAGCTTATTCAGTATACATTTCAGTATCCACTTGTGTCTTGCTTACCCTGTCTTTTATTACAAACATATCCTATTTTGCTTTCATAGAATAACTAAACATTTTCCTACAAAAAAGACAAAGCCATTTAAAATCTGCTGAGCAACCTGTTCATAGAGCATACTAGAAACCAACCTGTATGTAGACATGGTGACGGCGAATGATACTTTACCATGAATAAGAGTTGCTTCAAAATGTTCACCCCCTCTAAAAAGACACAAAAACTATTTTTCTCTTTAGCAATTATGTTTCTTAACGGCTCGTCCCACAAGCTTACACTGAATGTAAGTTAAACGAACAAGTCAAAGACAAATTGTATGTTCAAAGTTAATTTCAGTTTTAAGATGCAAAGAAGCTCCAAATCTCTTACATTATGAATGTTTTCTTGCAATTAAAAATCTATATTATAATTATAATCGCCCCACTGTAGATTAAAAAATTGATAAACAAAGGATATCTTAAAATTCACGCAAGATGTGATCTTACCGCTAGCAATAAAAATACTAATTTAAGCATGAATTTGCATTGTTGAATAACTTGTAATCAAGATTTAAAACTCAGCGCTAATTGGACGAGCAAATTCGAGATGGCTTTTTCCTTGATGTGCTCTTCTACAAATATGTTACTTTTGTCTTACTTAATGATTTTCAGATTGAGATTAATTTTGGAAATGTTACGTGCAGTACACCCAATACAGTCAGCGGTGAGGCTGATTTTTAGCTCAACGTGCATGTTGGTGGGCCAAACTATTTTATTTGTAATTAAAACAATCCGTAAAAGATTATCCAGGCACCGCTTCATATATAAAAAAAACATTTACAAAGGCAGTGGAAAACAAAAAGCTGGCGAGGAAGCCAGAAAACGAGAGGTATAAAGGTACGACTACCCTCAATAAGCTGGGATGATAACTGATAATATGGTTTAGCAATACCACATGGACATGCAACAAATCCAGTAACTCTAGGCGAATTAGAAAACAACGTTTCTTAAAAAAGTTGTCGAAACTTAAGCTTTCAAGAAGACCTATTTTCAGGACATTAAAATTATGTAACATAAGTCTTTTCACACTCTTAAAAACACCCTGTATAACCCCATAGTATTTATTTTATGATGCAAAAAAAAAAAATTTAAATTTTGAATAAATTTAAGAACACCCTTTAGTTTGAAAGAAAAAATCGCGTTGCTAAAATTGTGTCTACTGTTGACTCAATGTGTCGTTGTGAAAACATTTGTTTTAAAATCTGAGTCAGTGAAAAAGAAAAAACAAAATAATTTCGCTTTTAATGTTCTACAGCAACGCTGTTTATAAAACATTAACTCGAAACCAACAACTCAACACCAGTCACAGGTTCACAATTGTCGTTTTTAACTTCTGCTGCTGTTGTTGTTTGTTTTTTTTTTAAGTTTAGAAGG
Source organism: Cistogaster globosa (assembly GCA_937654795.1). Lineage (NCBI taxonomy): Eukaryota > Metazoa > Arthropoda > Insecta > Diptera > Tachinidae > Cistogaster > Cistogaster globosa. Next base: position 60,887,888 of record OW569405.1, on the reverse strand, counting down.
GCTACTCTCAGCTGCTGTCTGAAACGTATAGAGAATCCTAGACAGCAATTGATATTTATGTATTGCCGAGCTTTTAGTAAAAGCTTCACATCGTTCACTTCGTTCTGTTTTAAAATGAAATTTAATATATTATTTATTTGTAACCTCTTGATCTGGAAGATGCAACCGACCAATTGGAGTTAAATTTCTTAAGTTTAAGAATGTGAATTGCGAAACAAAATATTGTAATTGTTTTCGCCAGAAAATAATAAAAACGAGGTCTCTTGTTTATTGACAGCTGTAAATTTAACTGCTTATTTTACTGTTTTATCGTTCCTTAAAGCAGTGTGATCTAAAAGTAAAATACAAATCTGGTTTTAAAAACTTAATAAGTCATGCATTTGAACTTTAGTTTTCCAAAGAAAAAATAACATATTAAATACTCACAGACTACGCTGCACACTACTGTTTCATCATCATTTGAATAAATATGGATTTTTTCCGGTTATGAGAAATGACCCACTGGTTTTAAGGAACGAAATAAGAAAATATCGAAAACATATCCAATTTCAAAAGAACGACTTCGTTATTGTTGTTGTTTGTTATGTTGTTGTAAACTTAATTATATTTAAATTTTAAGGATGATATAATAAAATGTTATCACAATATGTTCAAATATGAACATGAAATGGTTAAATTGAAACACCATAATGTGGTTGAAATTGTTATGTAATTTCAATTAGGTTACAACTTAATATAGTGCAAACAATTTCTGAAACAGAAGACTTAGTTATTTATTGGTTTATTTGAAGCAAAAATTATTCAAAAAGATAAATCCATAAAAATTCAATTATTTGTTTATTATGTTATTTTTGATTATTTAGTTGTATTTTAATTTTATTTCTTTAATTTTTTCATATGAACATATACATAGCAAACAAACAAATCACTAAGTTGATCGAAAGTAGTCTTTTTTTTTGTATGATAACCCTGTAATTTTTAAGTTTAACAACAACATCCTTATCTTGAATGAAGTAGTGTTAAAAATAACTACAATTTTTTGCCGCAACTACACATCATTATAGAGAACATAATATAGTCATTGTAACCATATCGCAACCATAATTTTTCAGTAAATGTAGAGAACATCATTCATCCTTGTCGGGTTATGTGATATAAAAAATTCCACCATCCATCTCGTGTAGCTTCGATGACAATATTCAAAATTATTTTTAAAACTATTTACGACTTTCTTAAATTGGCTCCCAAATTCTGTTGCCTGCTTCATCTGCATTTGAAGATTGTGCCCTACCCATTCAATTCATTGTGCCAATACAAGGAAATTTCATTACAGAAAAGGGAATAGAGAGATTTATGTATGTACACATAAATTCAACTGTTTGTAAAAAGAGAGCGCATATTTATAGTTTAAAATATCGATAAAATAGCGAAACACATTTCAATTTCGACAGTGTTGCGGAAAGCCGGTAGAATGGATACTGCAAAATGTAGCACGTTTTTAATTATATAACGCCGGTCCATATATCAGAACAAATTAAGTCAGCGCTTCAACATATAGTATATTTCTATTCACCCTGTACAATGATAAAGTTGTATTACGAACAGTAAGATTATCATTTTTTTAAACCCACTGGGGAGAATTTATGCAAAAGCCAGGCAAAATGTGTATTTTAAGAATCCGTAGAGGTCGTGAATATTATTCGCCCAATAAAAGACTTTAATTAATATTTTATGATTTAATGCTTGACCATTAGTGTTCCTGGTAAAAACAATTGTAGACTTAAACGGTCTGTAATAAACTGATTGACATCTGTGACATTCGTAAAAAAAAACCAATTATTAAGCTTTTTTAAATTTAACTACCACTGCACCGCAAAACACAAACACTGTTACTTTTAATTTATCCAGTGTCTGACTCTCCGTGACGAATTATCAAAAAAGAATGAAAAAATCGTACAGGTTTCCTTACGAAATGTTCTCAATAAATTTGATAGAACTTTTATTTTCTGGCTGTGAAAACCCAATTAACTGTTAGCATCTCGCAATCTAAAGCAGTGTTTGATGATATTTTGCTTTAGCGTTTGTTTTTATTTTTAGCATCGTTTCATATACCTTATTTTTACCTTTAGATATTTTTAATAGATCCAAACTTCTTTACCGTTTGCAATCCCATAAAAAAAAACAAGATCGGTATTCTTTATCTCCGTTCTTTTTTTTTTTTTTTTTGCTTTTGAGTAACTCTTAATGGTTTCTTCCAATAACTGGAAATAATATTTTTTTTACAAGCTTTTCATCATCAAAATAACCATTTTTTCAGGCATGTCATAGAACTCAATACCGTTCGAAAGTGGTTTCAATTCCGCAAATTGCTTCTTCAGAAAACGAAAACATATTTCGGAATGAAGCCACTTTCAAATTTCAAAGTGGAATTTAGTTTCTTTGCAATTTTGTTATTTACGTTTCTTAAGTTTACTTTTATGATGTGTCCTACATAGATTAGCCTTGCTGTTTACTTTGGTGTGCAAAATAATGCCACATTAAAATTAAATAGTGGAGATTCAATACTTTTTAGGAATAAACAAAATCGATCGAAATCTGACGAAGGTAAAACAAAATCGATGGGAATTGTTAATACGGAATTAAAACCATTCCGATCGGAATGTGTGACATACCTGATAATCTTTAGAAGTAAAAATAGGCATTACTGGCATAAACTTCCATAAGAATGATACACATATTTACACAAAAAATAAAAATAAGGCACAACCCTACCAAAACATTTTTCATTTTTAAAGAATGATTTGCTGTAAACAGTAATTTCTGAAACGTTTTTATATTATGCTTACAGATTAACCCCGTTTTAAAAACAGTTCATAATCTTAAAAATTAAAGGGTGTCCCCATACAACATACACGTTTTTGAGGTGTATTATGAACTTGTTTTTTTTTTAATACAAATGTTATTAATAATGTATGACAGTTGAAGCCTAGTTAAAGGTGTCTTTTTATGGCCAGTACTTATTTAAGTACTTTTCTTAAACATTGTTTTTAAGTAGATAACTTTTCGAAGCAGGTAAAATTAAGGATGCGTACTTCCCGTAATAATAACGTAAAGTGTGCTATTTGATATTCCCTATATGGTTAGCTATTTAAACACTATTTATGTGATTGGTTTAAAAGCCTGGGTTCGTATTCCATCCGCTTGCTTTGGATATACATAGGTTAGTTTCTTTCCAAGCTGGTAGATATTACAGTGTGCCCCTTCGCTGGTGTTGTCATAAAATATGATCAAACCTCTTTTCTTGTGATTGTAAACACTTTTTATTGATTCCTTAAAACATGTAAGTTGTATGACTTATGAAGTTTTTTTCAATTATTATTTTTTTTACTCTTTTTAAGGTTTTATTATTATCATTATTATTTTTGTTGTTGTTGTAATTAATCAACTAATTTTAAATTAAAATTAAAGTAAATAAAACTTATAAATCCGTCTGCATGACAGTTAAGAGCCACTGTTATAGAAACCTGTGTAAATTCAATCGAAATATTTCTGTTAAAGATTTACGACCAACGATAATATCGATTACCCTGACAGTAAGTCGTTTTAAATAACAACAATAACAATAGCAACAACAGTACCAATAACAATAACAAGAAACAGCAGATATATTTGTGCCACAAAAACGCAAAAACAATGTAAAAAGTAAAGACAATGTTAAGTCCTGCAACGACTACAACATCGTTGATGCAAATCATGACGACAACCTTAAACTTTTGTATCAACAAAGAAATAAAATAAAAATCTGGTCGTCATTATCAACATAAACCTCGTCGCCGTTGTCGCTGTCTAAGTCATAGTCATCATTGTCCACTACATAAAGCACATTAAATCTTAAAAGTTAAGCAGCCAGAAAGCTTTAGAGATAAATTTTTTAATTTAGACAGTTACGAAACTGAAGACATATTTGCTGTTGTAAATGCTACAACAAAAATATATGCTTTTCTTGAATAAAGTGACAATTTATGTTGTTTTCTATTGCTTGTCGATCACAGTAAACTTTTCTCAGAAAATGTTTCTCTAATTTAAGTCTATGAATATTTCGTCATAATCAATTCTTAAATTTGGCAACAGGAAAAAGTCACTGGAAACCAATTCTGGAAGGCGAGATTAATTAGGCATCAATTCGTAGCGCCACTTATCTATGTTTAATACCAAACAATCTCAATTCTATTATACTGTAATCTCTTTATGGAAAGCCAGTAGGTGCGTGCTTTTCGTAAAGTTTTTGCTTAATTGAGAAAACAGTAATGAACAGTTTAATTTTTGTAATTTATATCCATAATTTTTTGTCCTTAATTTTTTTACGTATAAAAAACCCTTTCCTTTTTATGCAGAAATATTTCAATAACAGTATTTTTTAATTACGCCGCAGGATTTATAAGCAAGATAACTCAAACCATTACCAATATTGAGTTATGTGGACAACCTTGTTAAACTTCTTGTTGATAAATTTCCTCTTCACAAAGGTGAAATCTTGGAAGCACGTGACACACCCATGGCTCGTAGGGTACTCGAAAGTATAACGTAGATTTTACCGATGTTTCCGCTACTTCTTGATTTCTCTAGGCGTCTTGATGGGACTCCATTAAAAAGTGGAAACTTATAAATTGTTTTGCCAGAAATCTGTTGTCATCAGAAGTTTTTCCTGCACTTAGCAGAGTTTGAAGCATCAAAAAACAAACAGAAAAAAACTTATAAAAAATCTAAAAAGTCGACTCAGTCTTAGCAAAAAGTTATTCTCTTTTGGTTTTTTTAGCTTTTGTAAGGAAGGTAAACCTGCTGACTACGGCGACTGCGGTATATTTACTATATTGGACTTAACAAACGAAACTCGGACATGCAATTAAACATAAAAACTATTCTTATAGTTTATTTCTGTTTCTATTTTAATTTAAGTCTAAGAAATAAAAACAACACTAAGTAGTAGTTAAGATTAAAATATAATTCTTTTTGACTAATTAAATAAACGAAGCAGGAATTAACTGATTATTAGCTAATATTTACACAAAAAAAAAAGGCTAGCGATGTTCAAACAAGTGAATTCACTTCACAAATAAAAAAGCTGAAATTTTAAATTCGCGTCGTAGTAGCGTTCGTATAATAAACCATATTATTAGTCATTTCACAACCTATTGTTAATTGTATTTTGCATAAATACAGCCAGATATTTGTGAACTCGATTTTTGAAAATGAATTCAATAAAAAATAAAAATGAAAATAAATTAGAAACAAGAAAAATGTTTTGTCACATAAATATATTCATTTCTATCCTGCAACATTTAAGAAACATATGAAATATGAAACATGTTCTACATGTTGTAGCAAATGATTAAAAACAAATTTTACCAAATTAAATGTTTATAACTTATATAAAATCTAACTGACGACTTAGCATGCATACACTAGATTGTGAATGAAACCAACATTCTTCGTGTACACTCTCTTAACTTGTTTTATAAAAATGTGCAATGGTGGGTGTTTTTGTGAGAGTCGTTTAAACTGATAGCCAAGGATCATAAACAAAATCGCTTACATGAGCATTAATGTATGGCTTTGTTTCTTGTTTTTTTTTTTTTGTAGCTAAGTATGTCGATTCATTGCATTTGCCATTCTTAAATCTGCAAACATTAAACGCAGTTACATATATTTAGTGCTGCAAAATACAATCATACTAAATGTTCTGTGCAGTCCATGCCAACACTTTAACTGAATCAGCTGTAAATTGTTAAATCAAGTTTTTGGTAGAGCAAGCCGTTTAAATTTCACCCTATAAAAATACAAAATACTGACTTTAAATTTAAAACGGTTTCGTACATAAGAAAATAAACTGTCTTGACCGACAAGTTGATCTGTCTTCTTCAAGTGCACTGAAAAATAAGTTAAATTAAATAATTTTAGAAATTACACTACTAATAAAATAAAAAGTTCTGTAGGGCTCTCTGAGAGCACTTTAAATGAACATTTTTTCCATTGAAAATGTCTTTCTGTCCTTTCATTTTTGCATGCGTGACTTGAAGAATTTTGTAATTTTATGTTTCATGTTAAAATCATTCACCGCGTAACATTTAACTTGTATTTACAAAAAACAAACTAAACTTATTTTCGTTACTATTTTCGGTCGTCTTCTTGAATCCTTTTACCTTTTACTTTTAACGTACAGTTTTAGACTCCTTAATGTATGTGCTGCTGTGCATGTGCCTTTGTGTTTGTTTTATTGGCCAAAAGTACGGTTCTCGTGCTTATCTCGTTTCCTTGTGAAATTTTCTTAAGTTATCATTTGTAAATTTCAACTAATTAATTATTATGTTTAAGTACAGTAAAAGATAAGCATAATCTTAAGTGAATAATTACGTGGTTTTGTGAAAAATCTCATAAGATTTTTTTTAAATTTTGTTTACATTTAAAAATATTTATCAACAGAAGCAATCTCGTTCCCAATATGCTAAATTAGTTTCTTATATCTTAATAGTTTTTTATCTCAATAGTTTTATTTTAATGTAACAAATTGATAATTTGAAAATTAAAAGATACTTCCAGCAAAGTAACAAAGAAATACCAACTTCAGTATCGTTTTGTTAAAGTTCATATCATGCACAATATGAGTTTAACTAATTAAATGTTTTTTAAAAAAGTCTTTATTAACAATTTTAAAAATTTACCAAAATGATTTTGGAATAGTTTCCTGTTTTGCCGTATTTGGTACCTCCTTTTTTGTCTGGAAGAAATTGACGTTTTCCCAAGAGCATTAATGTTACGAGTAGTTGATTATTTTTTATAAATAATATGGAAAAGGTACAAAAAAAGCCTATATATTGTTACGAAAAGAAGATCTGACAACCTCTATATATCTGAGGGTAGGCTTGGAAAATAAAAGCAAAAGTGGGCCAAGAGTTGGAGTTTTGCCGTAGTCACAGCGTAAAATGGTCTGAATGGCTCTGCGGGCTAGACAGAGGCTCGCATGTTCACTAAACAAGGCATCAAATATTTTGTGTCCTGCCGTAGCAACACTAGTGGATGGCTGCGCGTGTTCATAAGCAAAATACCAGAACGCATGGTAACGTTAAGCCAGAGCTACAGATAAAGAATAAAATAATTTGTGCTTTATAAGTATAATTGCATAAAAAGTACCAAATGATTCACCGCTAATTAAGACTTAGATTTAGATGTATTTTAAATTTTACTTGTACCTGTATTCGTTCTAATTTTTTTTTTTTTAATTCTCTACTAAGTAACTCCGTACATCAGAAAAAAATCTGAGCACAGAATATCAAATATTCACATTCAAGTGTTCAAGACTTTTAAATGTGAACGTCAAGTTATTCTTTTACATTTTTATACTGATAGGAGAAGGTGTTCTGACCACTTGTAATTTAACCCTTAATACTGGCAAAAAAAATTATGTTAAATTATTGCTATCGGAGAGTACCAAAAAACCAAATTTGAATTTCATTATTTTAAGAATTAGGCATTTTCTCTGTTTTATAGCGTGTCACGGACTAAATCAAATTTAACATCAAATGGATTCTCTGTTTTAAAAAAAATATCTTTAATGTCACTCCTATTTTGAGCGTATTTTATCTCCAGTGTATAGTCTTCTCAGTGATTCTAAATCTAATATTTTATTCTACTTCACCTTTCAGAGTGCTGATAACTCAAGTGTTATTTTAAATTGAATCACTGAAATCGATTATTGGCTGCCAGCTTTTCGGCTGATTTGAACTAAAAATTTTACCGAAATTTATCCGCTAAAAAAAATTAGCTGTTTCTGTTTAAATGTATAACTTCTAAAAGAGAGATTATTTTAAAATCAAATTTTGAAGGCGAAGTTTCTAGTTTTACTCAATTACAAATGTATTAGCATAAATATGTCTTTGAATATTAGACTATGGTAACGCATGTATTCGCCAAACTGCCTCAAATAATTTTTTAATTATCTTCGACTTTTACCTGCTCCAAGCACTTTTTGTTTAGCCGCCGAGTGCTCTGCTCTCTCTCTCTCTAAATTAAATATTTCGACCGGTCAAACTTATAAAAACATATGCCTTTCCTTTTTTTCTTGCTGAGGTATAAAGGAGCTGTCTTACCACGTTCTTACCACATTACGACATGGATATAAAAAAACTTTTGGAATAACTTATACTTGAAAGACGAATGTAAGATCGTTTGAAAAGATCCTATATAGAATCACCTTAACAAATGGAGAACATTTAGTTTGGTGATGGTGTATGTGGATACTTTCATTCAATTGAAGCAATATCCCAATATCGACATAAAAAAGATCCTGGTATATACGAGACAATTTCATAAGATCTTGTATTTTTATTTTCTGCAAAGGAAACAGCAATCGATAAATGTTTACAATTGCAGCAGAAGTGGTCTCCTTGCATCTGAGAGTCAAATCACATTGTTCGCAAGTCATCTACCCTGGCACCACCTGAAATCTTAACAAGATTCTTAGCATCAACTATATGAGAATTATAATAAACAGATAAAAATGCTGTTTGTTACTTCCAGCATCATTGCCACAACGGGTCGGCATAACATTTCCACGCTTTCATATCGAATATCGTAAGGGTATACTTAAATCTTATTTCCTAAACTTTGAGCCTTTAACCTCATTGCCTTTTTTAGATAATTTTTAGTTGCGTCTTCTGGTTACAGAAGATTAAGGGAATTTCTGCAGATGTTGAACTATTTTCTACTCACTAAACATTAGAAAGTTTTCTGCCTTAATGAAGAACATTTAAAAATTCATTATCATTTATTATTTTTCTTTTGGTTAAGTTGATTTTATTGTGACTTGAAAAATTAATTTTATAGACTTAAAACTATGTGTATAATTCTAATCATGTAAACAGAAAACTGCGTCATGCTATAAGAAAAAGCTTGGATACAAAAAAAAAACTGTCAAGATAATGAAGAGAAATGTGCTTGCTCCTTACACTACAGTTACAGGAACTAAAAAAACAAAAATTTAATTATAATAACATTAATAATAAGAGAAACAATGATATGGAAAACAAAAGTTAAATAGGAATTACTTAATATATGAAATTATAAGCGTTTATAATTATGCATGCTAAGGATCACAGGCAAAATTAAAACTATTCCAACAACTTATCACATATAATCTTAATCTACTTATTACTAAAAAAAATACAATATTAACAAGGAGTGAATTTTAAATTCATAAAAAATTATAATTTCAATGTTGATTCTTAAAAATACAGTAATACCGTTGAACACCAAACACTTAAAGAGACATAAAAGTAGTCCTAAAAAAATCTTTTAAATTTGAATTATAATTAGCCACGTTGGTAACTATGGTTGATATATCTATAAATTTCAGGTAAAAGTAAAAGATTCAACATATTAATATCCTCATTATGAACACCAATTTGTGAAACATATAAACAATCTAACCAGCCCAAACAAATTTCCCGATCGAAAATACTAGAAACCAAAGAATTATAGGGATGCTGAAGTTTTCAAGAAAAGTTTTGCAATAGATTCAGGGTATAAAAACATAAGGAAGTGACATTGGACTCCTTATAATTAAATTTACTAGAAAATTGTGTATTAAATGACTAAAAACACTACGTTCAACAACCTCAAGTTTCTTAGCTACCGTAGGAGAAATAGTGACCATTACTTAGTACAGGTGATTGTTAGTCAATATTATCGTGCACGTAAAATAAATTATAAGAGTTTACTAAAAGAACACCAAATATTTAATCTTGTCTTTAAAGGGAATCAATTTTAACAGTTTACTTTGCGGAACAACATAATAGAGAAGGATTCTTCAAACAAATAGCCTCAGATTTACTGGGGTTAATTTTTATCCCCCAACTTTTATAGAATCCATTAATAACTACAAGATGAGCAGAAACTCGTTCCAGAGCAGAATTTGTAGAACTGTCGTGAACATATATCAGAGGTCATCAGCATAAAGAATGCTTTAAGAGTCAGCCAAAAAATGAGGAAAGTCAGAAACTAAAATACTGTAAAGTAGCGGAAGAAGGAAGAGAATAAGTAGATAGAGCCTTGAGGAACCCCATTAAATACTGGTTTCTGCTGGGAAAAAATTTTTTATTAATTTTTACAAAAAAGGAACCTATCTTAAAAAAGAAAGCAATTTAACTATGAACGGATCAACCTAAACCGAATAAGCTCAAGTATTATTCCATATTGGTGCCCATAATCAAAAGCCTTCTCTATGTCCAATGAAACTGCCACAGTACAACGTTCAGACCTTAAATTCTGAATTACATTATCATAAAATTTAAATGAGGTATGAAAAGAACAGTGACCTCTTTTTAAAGCCAAATTAATTTCGGGAAATGTAATCGAAGCCTACATCTACCTCCATCTTAAATTTCAAAACCCTTTAAAATAACTTACCTAAATTTTATAACATAGATATTGGTCCCGAATTGTTCACTTCAAAGATGTGTGGCTTCTTCTGAAGTGGGTATATCCTTGCAATCTTCTAGCAGTTCGGAAAAAACCATATGTATAAATATACAGTTATTGAATATTATATCCAAACAATCCAGCGCAGCCACAGAAAGCTTTTTTAAATGAAAATTAGATTTATTGTCTACACCCGCAAATTTCTTTGCGTTTAAAGTTCTAATTAACGAGTTTAATTTCGAAGGGTTGGTAAAACGTGTAGCATCAAGATTATTCAAGGACCTAAAATTTCCTTTAAAACAATACAAACTTGCTGGAACACGCGCAAAGTATGAATTTACCTGAGATATGATATTTGGTTCTTGCGAAATTTTTGGTTATGGAAGCCAAATATAAATAAACGAATACATGACCCTTGAATCAATAAAAATCCTTTAATAAAAGTATGTGCATAAAAACATTACAGAACCTTAAGAAAAAATCTATTGGCATTTTTATATAAATTAGGAAAAGATAAAATGCGTTTAATTATTTAAATCAAGCAGATGTATTTAACGAAATTAATTGACCACTTAGAAGAGCATTTATGTGGCGGCGATGGTCGTGACGGTGGTGACCCATCTTTTTCAATAATCAACAACAAATTTTTAAAAGATTTTTTCAATTAATTGACGCTAAAAAACATCTCAATGGTAAAATCTGGCTGGCCATGGGAAGACTTGAAATAAAGCCTTAATTAAACGCAGAACAGTCACTTGTATTTATGGGGTTTGAAAATAAACGATAATATAAATTTTTAAAAGCGCATAACTCACACGTATGTAAACTTAGTTATAACATGGAATTAATGTTAACTCGGCTAAACTTCTGTCTGTCTGTCTGCTTTTCTGTCCCTTTGCTTGTCTGTCTGCGTCAGTTTCCTGCCTTAATTTAACTGGTAGAATCGTGTTTTCGTAGTCGAAGTAGTTGATACAATTAAATTAAGTTAGTTATTCATTATCAGATGAGCTTCTGGAAATACGGTTGGTATTGTGAATAAAGTCATGTCATTTTAAATGGCCAAAAACCCAAAGACAGACAAACACTTACATTCTGGTGTTTGTAGGCACTAAAGATTCAAGCTTATGCTAAAGCCAAGGGAAAATGTGAAATAAAAATGCGACCACACAAGTTGTAGGATTTATTTTTGTTAATGTTTTCTTAAAATTTTTGGAAGAGCTTCTGTTTCTAGAGCAGATTACCAACGGCAGCAGCAAAACCAACAACAATGATATTATCATAAATAATGTAGATCAACGTGACACTACTTCTCAAAAAACATTTAGTTTTTGGTTTAAGTAGATAAAGACCATGAAAGAAAAAAACAACAACAACAAAAAATCTTTAGAATTATAACGTGCTGCATTATGATTTTTTCAGCTTTTTACTTGTTGCATCAATAACGCCTTCCTGGAAGGGTTAACCATGCTAAGACAAGCCAGCAAAGTCAGTCATACAGTTAAAAAAAAATTATGAGAACCTTTATATGGCTACACAAAGAGAATCAACAACAAGGCATGCTCAAACACATACAAACGCACACACACGCACGCACCCAACAAAGGTCAAATCTTAAGCAAAACCCCTCAAACAGGTAGTTAAAGTATTTTCTTAACCAATAATAAAAACTCGAAAAAAAAGAAACATTTATTTTTCTTGAAATTTCAAAACAAAAAGTAGTACTTCCACTACGCATTCTTATGTTGTTTCTTTACGTTTATCTTGCAAAGTTCATCATCGTTTCTTGTATCTGTATGCATGACGCTCCTATTTAGCTCTCCTCTAGACCAGTTCATTCCGTGGAAATGTATATTTGTCTGTATTTAAATAGATTATTAGCGATGCCGACGACTGTCTTCTTAATAACATCTAATTTGTCATCGTTGAAAAACTAATTTTTCTTAAACGATAACGTCGAAACCGGCTGGCTACCAGTTTTGAACACGCTTTGTGTGAGGCCATCATTCTTGGCCACAAATTGTAGTTGGCATATGTATGAAAGGATGGTGCGATATATTTGTCTGTTAATTGCGTTAACATAATAAAATAATTTTGAAAATAAAAATTATTTAAGGCCATTCAATGACTATTTTAAAGATATTTTAAGCCCAGCCCAAGCTAATTCCAAGAATAAAAATACTTCTATTTATATAATAGTTACAAAAAATTGTTTTTCAAATCATAGATAATTTACTGATTGTGTGTTTTAATTAAGAAACAAATGAAAAGTGAAAGAGTTTTAAGAAAATTAAATATTTAAATATGATTTAAGATGAATGATCAAATTATAATTTTGTTATGATGATCAACAAAGTGTAAATTATTCATAAAAAAATTTCAAAATATGTTTTTTATGCAAAACAGCCTTATTGAAAAGAAAATACGCAGTATTTCAATGAAGCCAATTCATAAGTTTTGCTTTTATTTGAAATCAGCTTAAGGTGATTCATTTTAACGAAAATTGGAATCAGTCAGAAATTCGCATTTAGGGGTATGGATTTCGTTAAAACCAAATAATAAATAGTTACGAATTTATACTCTGTAGTTGGAAGAACACTTACGCAAAGTAGTCGTTTAAATAGTACAGGGAGTTTATTTATATTTATTTCGACATGCGAATAGAACAATTGTGCAAGAAATATTCACTACGATGTAATATATTGTCCCTGAGCGAAGAGTTAACTGCAGGAATCAAAAATGTATCTGAAGGACCTTTGTTTCTTTACATTAAACAAGGCCCAATGAAAAAGTTTGTAAAAGCTATGAATAATGATGGTGAAAGCTTTTAATACCTTAATACTTTCCGCCGTGCTAGCAATGCAAACTAATACGGTTTGGCAGAATATGCAACCTCATCTGTAATTATGAGTGATATATATACATATTTATTAAGGAATCAGAAGCTCTCGATGTTTTTGACATGAAAATTCAATGCGATGATCGGTGGAACAAGCATATTTTTATGTAGCAAAAGAAGCATTCAAACGCCTAGGTCTTCTGAAACGTTGTAAGAAACGGAATGTGCTCCTATGAAATCAGGGAACTTTTTTCTGAGAACCTAATTTCGTATGCGCAACGCGCTCTGCATCAAGAACGCATTCCTTTGTGGTCGATTGGTCGGTGAATCGCACTATACCTTACAGAGACAATTCGTTTTTAAGCCGAACAGGTCATATGTGGAATAAACTCCCTGCAGAGGTCTTTCCTGTCACTTTTAATCTGCAAACATTCAAATCAAATGTCCACTACTTCCTCTATTCCCCTTCCTACAACCTAATGTCCTAATTCTGGCATAATCCATTGCATAAGTAGGGATCATCCCCTGAGTACTAATCCCAATAAAATCTTTGAAGCATGTGTCTTTTAAACTGAAGTTAATTGAATGAAGTAAAAGAAAGAGCATAATCGGTAATTTATTGGAAAATAAAAAAATCAAAGAACCTCTTTCTGCAGAAAAGGGTCTTCAATCACATATTTCCTAAAATTCTTCTTTAGACACACAATTGGTTTATTCTCTGTGAACCGTGTCGTAGTATCACACAAACAATAAAGATGTTACCCTCAGACATATTGAATATAGAAAGGCGATACAATGAAAATATTGGGTAGGAATATTGGTAGTGAAAACGTTTAATTTTAACCTTTTTGGGGCTCTCTACACAAAATGTAAAAATAAATTACAAACAATGATTTTAAAAATTTAAGGTTGTTTCCAGAATCCCGTGAGTTTGATGAGTATGAACTTATCTCTTAAACCGTTATAGGCTGAAGCTTGAATTAATTTGTTTAGAGGAAGTACTGCTATGTTTGCTATAAAAAGAAGTTAAAAAATTAAACTGAAATAAAAAGTATTCCGTTAGTAACGTGATTTTTACATGTACAGCGCACAGTGGCACATTTGGCGAGCAGACGGTCAAAAATCCGTAACTTTTGATTGGATCGGAATTTTTAGATGCGGTTTTTTCTGTTTGGTAGGAAAGGTTTTAAACTATAATTTCTGATAAAAAGCATAAAAGTCGACCGAAAAAAAAAGTTACAAATTGTTTAATATTCGTTACCATTATTAACTGAAGTTGACTATAAAAGACAAGTGTTAAAACATTGAAAACTTTTTTTTGCATATGTATGTCCTATTCTTATTGTCACAAATTATAATTATTAATAGTTTTTTAAGCTAAATCTTGTCAGGGAACGTCAAATTTTGGCCCCCGTAGTATTTTTAAGCTTAGAAACAACAGGGGCCAAAGGTTTGTTTTTTAAACATCCTTTTGAAATAAAAAATTTTAAATTTTTTAAAAGTTCAAACTTTCTTAACAACGAAAAGTTTTAATGAAAAAATCCTATTTTAGTTAAAGTTTTATTTTTTTTTAATATTTCTATAACAATTTATAAAATAAATATTAATTAATTTGCATAAATACGTATACTTTCAAATCAAAGAGCCACTATACATTAAGCAATTTTAGTAAAATTTTATTTTAAATAGCATTGATTTTCATCTTCTAATAGTTTTTTTTAGCCTCCTCTTATAATTCGACTACAATTGTTTTCCATTTTTGTCGAATGTCGGACATATATGGATCTGAAGTACACAACAAAATGGTGATAAGGTCTTCATTAGTACAACATCCAGACATTTGTCTTGTTCTATGTTCGCAAAAGAATATGTAGTCTTTGCTCCTTTTTTCTTTCGCTCTCTTAAATGTTGAATGATTTGTTCCCCAGTATGCAAAACTTTATGAACCATTGAAGACATATATCTCCAAGAGTATTTTTCATTGTAAAGTGCAGCTGTTTTATTGATGCAATCAACGAATTTGCATTTATCTTTCTGCTGCATGCTAAGACTTGTAATATGATTTTAAATCGTCTTATTAACTCATAATCTACACCTGTGATAAATGCTGCAGTTTTTGGATCAGAAAAAATCTTCTTACAGTATTTTCATCATTCGAATATCCTTCTCCTTATTTAGGTTGGTCGATTATGAGACCTAGCTGAAGATATCTTTCTTGAATTTGTTCTTTTTTCTTTCGTTTTTCTGCAAAAATAAACAGGTACTAAGAATAATCAGGTACAGATCATCCCATGCAGTGTGTGCGCACATCTTTTGTGTACAAAACTGTTATTCAATTAAGCAAGGAATTAGCTTACATTTCCCTAACTATGTGACAACTAAACTTACATTCGGAAGAATGAGATATTAAACATGTGCATTCACGTATTTTATTTAAGACTTCCTTTTTAATTATTTAATTTTTCTGGATTCGCAATTCTTATGATCTTAATGTTTTATGATATTTTTGCCATTACCAACTCTAATGGGTAACCAAAATTTAATTGAATATTTAAATTTTGCAAATGTGATAGGTACATTACAGTGCGTTTGTATATTACTAGATTCCATCACAAGAAGAGATTTGAAAAAATATGGCTTTAGCTTTGTGTTAAAAAGTTAAAATAATTCAAAAATAAGTCTAGAAAAGATTTTTTTTTTTTAATTTCGTATGTATTCATAATTATTGTACAAAATACCTGACCCTTGGTCAGAAAAATTTCCCTGGTGCATAAGGTCGGAACCGGGCGCACATATAATGCGATATCGTTGTGTAGGGGAGGTTTTGGGCTATGAGCCCTAACCACTGTTAATTCGTACACCAATCATTTTTGGACAAGTCATCTTTCAAAGCTAGATGTTTCCAAAAATAATATTGACTGCGACTCAAAGGTTTAATTTTCTGGACAATCGTCTTAATATCTTTTTAACAAAATATTCGGAAAGTCTATTGTGGATCACTCTGTTCAGTGTGTTATAGTTGGAATAGAGTTCTAAATTTATGCATCTCGATGCTTACTAGTATTTACGTTCAGATGATTAAGAAAACACTAAGATCGGTGACCGCCTTCTCAAAATATGTGCCACTGTGCGGCGTAAGTTTTTTAAACCGCTAAAGTCTGAGTCTATAAATTTCCGCAGGGTATGTCGCTATAAAAACAAGTATTAAAATTAAAAGGTGTTTCAATGTTGACGTGATTTCCTTATTTTAAACTTATACAAGATATGTTTTACTATGTCCGCTGTAGCAAGTTAAAAATTTTAAATTAAAAATTAAAGGGTGACCTATACATGATACAGAGCCCACCATGTGTGAGTCAAACACACACCTAACGAAATATTGTTTCGCAACTATGTTGTGTGTTTATCCAACTCGGGTAAACGAGTTATGTTTGTTAAAATATTTTGATGTGCCATGGCCTTTTGAAAAGCCTGTAAGTACTATTTTTCTTTCTAAAATAATGTTAAGAGAGGATTGGTAAATTTTGAAAAAAAAAATATGTTATAGTATTTCTTACTTTTGTTAAACGTTCTGAATACTTTCAAATTTAACAGAACAGAATATTTAATAGAATTGTATTTTTATTTTTTTTATTACTTTCCACTAAAAAATGTGTAAATAATTTATTACGAGCAAGAAATTATAAAATCTAAATATAATAATACTGATGCATAAAATTAATTAAATTAGAATACCATTTTACCTTCGACGTAAAATAATATTAAAAATTTTCGATAGATACTCGTTGAGTAATTATTTATGAATTGATTTGTAGGAAAGTTTATTATTCCATAAGAAATTTAATATATTAAACTACGACCTTTAAAATTTTTTATCGACCTGTTAATACTAACACACACCCATTCAAAATAAATTAATATTCTCTCACATATAGAATAGCCTACAAATTATTCACGTCTTTCATAACATAGTCTGGTTGAAAATTAACGGAAAAGAAACGAACAGAGGACTTGGACCTCTCGCTGGACTGGTTCTTTACGAGGGCTGCTATATATATTTCTGGCCTGGCAACACTGAGTGCTGCCAAGTGTAATCTGACATTTCCATTGGAAAGTTTGTCATTTTTAAGCATAATCGTACTCAAAACGTTTTGACGTACGACCATTATTTGTGTTGTTTACAGTGACTTGAAAAAATTAATATAGAAAAAAATGGAATTAACTCGTGAACATTTTCGTGCCATCATTTTTCACAACTTTCGACGTGGATTATCACGACAAGAGTGCATTTATGAACTTAAATCTTTATATGGCGATGAAGCACCACCCTATAGCACTGTGAAAAATTGGTATAATGAATTTAATCGTGGCCGAAGCTCGCTCAAAGACGAATTCCGTGAAGGTCGTCCAAAAACGGCTGTTGTGCCAGAGAACATTGATGCCGTGCGTGAACTCATAATGCAAGATCGACATGCGACATACCGAGAGATAGAGACATCCTTGGACATTTCTTCCACCAGCATACATTCGATACTGCATGAACACCTGGCCATAAAAAAGGTTTGTTCTCGTTGGATCCCGCACAATTTGAAAGTCGCTCAAAAAAAGGCTCGTGTCGATTGGTGCAAAGAAATGTTGCAAAAATACGATTGCGGTGCTTCAAGAGACGTTTATAAGATCGTCACAGGTGACGAATTATGGATCTATGCGTATGAGCCCGAAACGAAACAACAATCGACCGTGTGGGTCTTCAAAGACGCGCAAAATCCAACGAAAGTTGTTCGTGGAAGAAGCACTTCGAAGCAAATGGTCGCCTGTTTCTTAGGCAAAACTGGTCATGTGGCGACTGTTCCGCTTGAGCAACGTAGGACGGTCACTTCTGAGTGGTACACTACAATTTGTTTGCCTGAAGTCATCAGAGAAGTTCGAAAAACCAACAAGAGAAGACGAATCATTGTTCACCATGACAATGCGAGCTCCCACACATCCAGAGCGTTTTTGACCGGCCAAAACGTCGAATTAATGGGTCATCCGCCGTACAGCCCTCACTTGGCACGTAATGACTTCTTCTTGTTTCCGCACATCAAGAAAAAAATGCGTGGTCAACGATTTTCGTCGCCAGAAGAAGCTGTTGAAGTGTTCAAAAACCATGTTTTAGAGGTGTCTCAATCGGAGTGGAAAAAGTGCTTCGACAACTGGTTGGAGCGCATGCAAAAG
Source organism: Cistogaster globosa (assembly GCA_937654795.1). Taxonomy (NCBI): domain Eukaryota; kingdom Metazoa; phylum Arthropoda; class Insecta; order Diptera; family Tachinidae; genus Cistogaster; species Cistogaster globosa. Next base: position 60,869,362 of record OW569405.1, on the reverse strand, counting down.
TGTATAAATCATGCTGGAGAATACTTTGAAAAACAATAAAACCATTTTTTATTATAAATATTCGCATTTTCATATTGAGAAAATGCTTTCGTTCGTCTAGTAATCTTTCAGTTAAGATTGTTATAAACTGATGCTGGTTAAAAATAGACGAAAGTAGACAAAGAGAGAGACAGGGAGAGAGAGAGATAGGATATTGTCTGTACATATAAACTTCGAATTTTCGCAATTTTATTTCCGAAAGTAAATTTAATACCTTTACACAACTAAAAGAAAAATGCTCTCTTGTAAAGACAAATGATATTCCATACAAACATGTCCAAATGAATCAATTATCTCATGAAAGAACATTTTTTAAGACATAATTTTCTCAAATCCTAAAACTATTTTAGAAATCGGACCAATAGGGCTTTCATAAGGATAACTTTTAGACTATCAAGTATATAAGTTGTAATACAATTGACCGACTTCAAAAAAAAGATGCATGTTTTAAACTCGTCTGCTTTTTTTTAGCCGATTTTGAAAGTTTTTCTTTTTTAGTAAAGTGTTGCTTTCAGAGTAGTCCCGTTTTAAAATAAGTTTTTAATTTTAAAAATTAAACGGAATACACATAATGTTTTTACGTTTATTATAAAAAAAGTAACACAAAAACAAATCTAAAAATTTAATGGTGTCGCCATAGGTGATTTACTATATGGGCCTAACTTTTGAAAGTTATAGACAAACGCTTGAAAATTGTACAGGATGTCGATTACTGACCGTTATAATAACAGGTATAAATATTCAAAATTATAAATTAAAGGGTGACCCAATAGTTCATTTAGTTGTATGTGACCATACTTTTAAACCGTTTTAAATAGACCGCCGGTATAAAATTTGAATTTAAAAATTAAAGAGTGACCCTATGGTTGATGTAATTTGATGTATGTGGGCAAGCTTTTGAACCGTTATAAATAGACAGCTGAAATTTACAGGAGTAACAACCAGTATACAATTTGAATACGGAAATTAAACAATGTCCCTATATTTCATGTAATATGATGTACATGGCCAAACTGTTGAACAGTTAAAGAAAGATGGTTGAAATTTACAAATAAACAATATTGCTAAGTCCGCTATAACAAGTAAAAAATTTGGATTTGAAAATTAAAGAGTGTTCCAATAGTTCATGCAATTAGATGTTTGTGCTAAAATGTTAAACCGCTTAAGGCAGACAGCTGAAATTAACAGGCACAATTTGAATTTAGCGATTTAAGGCTGTGTTGAAAATAAGATAAAATACCGCTACTTTTCCACCACTACTTTGTTTGGTATAATAAAAAGTAAAATTACCTCAAATTTAAAATTCAAGGGTGTTACCATAGTTGATTTAATTTAATGTATGTGGCCAAAATGTTGAATCATTATAGACTGACGGTTAAAATTTACAAAGAACCTGATTGCTAAGTCTACTAAAATAGCAAGTATAAATAAAATTTAAATTTGGAAATTAAACAGACGGTTGAAATTAAAAGAAGCTGTAGTGCTAAGTCCGCTAAAACAAGTATAAGATCTGAATATGGAAACTTAAGGGCGTTCCATATTTTTTTTTTTTTTAATTAGGACCAGAACTCAGGGGATGACACCTACTTATGCAATGCATTGTGCCAGAACTAGGAAATTAGGTTGTTGGATGGGGGTCTTTCCTCACCTGTCTCTAGGTTGTTCACAGCCCTTGATTGTGGAGCAAATTTCTAAATCGAAAACAAACAAAACTATACAAACCTGCGTCGTCTAAAAAAATTACTTGCGAAATAAAAATTACTATAAGGGCGTTCCATAGTTAATATAATCTGATGTATGTAGCCATATTTTTGAACCATTATAGGAAGACAAATGAAATCTATTTTGAAGTCTGCTTTTTTTCACAAATAATTATTAAAAATTATCACTAATTTTTTCAAGAGATTTCCCAAAAATATTTCTGAAATTACTCTAGAAGAGTCTTATGGGGAAGCCCTTAGACTTGGTCTTCCATATTTATAGGACGTAGTATTTGTGCTCTTCCATATTTTCCCAACACTTATTACTTATCCTCTCAATAAAATTATGCATTACAATTGTTTTTAAGCTCAATTTACTGTTTTTCTTAAAGTTCAGTTGGATATTGCACTATTATAGTTCCATAAAATATATACCTTATAACTTTTTTTCCTTGGAGATTTTTATTTGGACTTGTGCATTTTAAATTAATTTTTTTTTTTTTTTGTAATTTTTGAGTGAAAATGTGTTTTTGGCGAAACTTTGATTTTTTTCACTTACTGCTTTATACTTGTTTTTTTTTTATTTTTTTTTTTTTTTACTTTTTGGAATTTTCCGGTTTTCATTTAAATTAATTTTTTGCAGCCGTTCTTTTGTGTAAATTTTTTTTTAAGATTTTTTTCGTTATCTAGAATTTTTTCAAAAATTTACATACAATACAAACAAGCACAAAAATAAGAAATAACAACGTATAAAAAACATAAAAACGTATCAGAAAAATTGTCACTGATATTTTTTGACCCTATCTTCGCTACTTATTAAACGATCTTGCTTATATTTCGAAAATTCCTATCGTTTGCGCAACATGTGGACACGCATTTGGTGAAGCTTGAAACAAGTCAAAACCTGCTAACCCGAAACATTAGAAACGATAGTACTTGCATTCATCTGAGAAGGGGGATAATGTTTGCTTTGGGGAGCACCATTTCTATTAAAAATATGTTTTATTTTCCCAATTGTCTGACTGAGATTCCTCAAAAAAATTGTTGAAGATTTATTATTGTTAGCAAACATGAGCATTCAAAAATCCTGATAAAAAGCGTCAAGCATTAACAAGGAAAAATATTAAAAACCTGGGAAAAAAGAGCCGTTTTTAATAGTCAAATTCCAAACGCTATATGCCTTGGGTTTTAAAGTGACATTCGCATTATTCATTGACATAAAGCCATCCCCAATAAGAAATTGCGTTGAGCAGAGGCTTAAATCTAGCAAACGCCGTACTGGAATTTTGTTTTGTGTAGTTTAAAATAGAAAAATCTTAAATCTTGTTAAACTCTTTTAAAATGCAAATAATGTAGTAATAATTTCAACTTTTCCACATAAAAGTTAAATGTAATAGAAATAATTAAAATTGTAAAACATGAACGTTTAATTGAAAAACATTTTATTTCTAAACTAAAACCTATTAAAGTTTTTTAATGTGAATATTGCAGTCAGTATTTATAAATTCATATTTATGTACTTGTTGTTGTTTGTGGTATGTAAAATTTATAAGTATCTCTCCACAGCTTATGCTAATAACAATTTTTTAAAAGTTGTTAACGTCTTAACCTAACATATCCGGCGCCTAATGTTCATGTACTCGATGTATTTTATTGCTGCGTACACATGCAACAACTACAACTCTCATGTCTTTTAGAGGTTCATTTGATTTTTTGGTGCGTTTAACCAGCCTGCCAAGCTAAGGCCTTAGTGCGTCAGTTTTGTGTGCTTGCGTGGCATTTGTTTTGCCAACATGTACCCCGCAGAAGCATTAAACATCAATAATAATAATAATCATTCTCAACCTCATCGATGTTTTATTGATTTTAAATATTTATTCTTTTTTTCTTAAACAAAAAATTCAAAATCACATTATGGCTGCTACAGAAACAAATGAAACGAGGGAAAACGTTTTTTTGTTTTTTTTTTTTTGCTGCGCATTTAAAAGCGTGAACGGGCCCATTAATAATTTCGCTTGTGATTTAATTGTGCATAAATTTTGTTAAGTTGTTTTTTTTTTTTATTTCTCAGTTATTGTGGCACAGCATTTGATAATTTATAATTTTGTTGATTTTCTCAAGAGGGTGCATGTTGCGATTGCTTAGGGATTTTTACTTATTTTTCTTTTTTCTTCTTTTTTACTGTTTCAGTTGCAGCCTCTCCGCTTTAGAATGATGTTTGTTTTTTATGATGTTTAGGCACGCTGGCGCATTGGCGCATGTTGTGTCAATATGTTAAGGAGTATGAATGTATGTGAGAGTGTTGGTGTTTTTAAAATGTTTAACTTATTTTGGTACCTTTTTACTGGTACATAACTGATTTCTTTCTTTATTTGTCTGCATATTGCAATTGCTGCTGCTGTTGTTGTCCTCCTACGTTTTATTGTAGAGAAATCACAGAACGGTTGAGATTTTCTTTTGCTGGTGTTTTATTTTTATATATATTTTATTTCTTTTTGCAGATGGATTTGAAGGCATAAATTATTTCCCATAGTTTTTATTCAGTTGTGATTTAAAATTTTTATTTTATATTTTCTTTTTAATCTCCCTACACATAATTAAAGCGGCATTTTAAATATGTTTATCATTGTGTATGGACTACCATGTCCATACAATTTTTTTAGACACTTAACATTTTTGTAAATAAACTCACGTAATTTCAACCCATTTCACTATATTTTGATTCTTGGATCCGGTACCATATTTCATGCATGCGATCTGACTTAGAATGTTATCTTTGACTTGTCTATCGGTTGTGAAGTTGCATCTTTCAAGCGGATGTATGGACATGATAAAATTCATTGACTAAGCGAATATGCCAATAACTTCGTTTGACGGCTACTTCTATATTTTTTCCTTTAAACTAGACTTATTTAAACACATCAGGAAAATTACTTTTTCCATTTCTTAAACACGGGAAACTTATCTCAACTTATCATTTGTAAAAGTAACTTTTCTTGAAAAATTTGGAAAAATTTTTGATCCCAAAGATCTTTTTACATTGATCCTCGTAGTGTTAAATAGAGACAATTAAAATTTTTTATTTTATATAAGCTGAATGCAAAGTTTCTTTTTTTATTTTAATAAAATTTTTAGTTTTCTGAAATTTGAGAATTTCATCTCTTGAGGCGAGAAGTGAATCACTATCAGTGAATCGGTATCACAGAAAAATTAAAAAAAATCATTAAAATTAGAAAAAAAAAAGAAATATCATCCAAAGTACGAAAAAAAAACTCTTAAAAATAAAAAAAAATAATTGATCAAATTTAAAAATAATTTAATGCATAAAACAAAACATTAAAAATATCACTAATTTATAATTTTAACCAAATATCACTAATTTATAAATTTAATCAAACAAACCTTATTTGCATAAAACGAAATATCAAAAAACGCCAATTTGAAACTGGGAAGAAAGTGCATATTTTTTATTATGATGCGTGCCAACCAATGAAAGAGTGAAATATTCCCTGAAGTTAATTCGCATTTCTTTAAGCAAATGTTGCATGTCGTAGAGTTTTCAGAATTCCCCTAACACAATATAACATTTAATTGCCTCAAAATACACATTTGTAGAAACTTTCAAGTAGGTTTATAATATTTTCTTTATTTTTATACCTACTGATTGTGTTTTTGTAAAAGGTGAGGGTTTACGCAAATATTAATATTTATTTTTATTTTTTGGTTACTTATTTTAAACTTTGGCTGTAGTTTAAATGTTAAGCTTCACTAAGAATGCTGGTCCTTTTTTCCATACATATTTATGAACAAAAAAATAAATAAATAAAAATAAAACTTAAAATGCAGATGCTAAATTTCTGATTGCGCCTGTCCAGCATGTATGGAATCAACGACAAAAAAAGCTGCTCGCACTGTATTATTCACTGTACACTTTTGTACTGCTCAGTTAATTATGAAAACTTGGACATTTTTTATTTATTTAGCAGTAGTTTTTTATATTTCTTGCGATGCAGATTACATTATGATTTATGCAAAATAGTAAAACCATACGAAGGCAACATGTGCCTGCTTTAACTAACAACAACAAACATTACACTCGCACATTTATTCAGATAGACTTTTGGACAAATAAAATAAAAATTAAAACAAAATAAATACATTGCTTTGCTGTGAATGTTTTCTGGACAGCCATTTTTTATTTATTTATTTTTAATTTTTCATTTTAGTTTTTTTCTTTAATTTTGTTATTTTATTATCTTACGAACCAACCAATAACTTCACAATGCTGATGTTATTTTTTTTTTTCTTAAATAATTTGAAGTACATAGAAAATAATAAGCAAGAGTTTTAAACGGAAAATCCCTAAATCGATTTATTTAAGTTGACGACCATTTTTTCTGTAGGGAACCGTTTTTTATTGGTTTAATGAAAAATCCACTGAATCTATTTTTATCCTGAATTAAATTTAACAAAAGTTCGGCTAAACAAACGCTAAAAGTACAAACATGATCATTTATTTATACATTTAGATAAAAACAAAAGTTCAAATAAGTACTTAGGACTTTAAAATGGGCGCTACACTTCTAATCTCTGCAGATAAATAAACAAGAACTGTTCAGCTAGATCCAAAGTCCTCCCGATCGACCTCTCGAACTAACAGAATAAAAATTAAAATTCAAGGTGCATCTTTACAAAAAACTACCGAAAAATGGTATCTTCTGATACTAGCGATTTAAAAAGCGAAAACGTATAAAATTCGGTAGTGTTTTCTGTAATTCTGCAAATTATAAACACAGAAATTTTCGGGCATGTTTAAAACTTTTTCTGTACAGTAACATTTTCAAAACACCAACCCCTAACGTTATATAATAAATAAAAAAAATTTGTAGGTTGGAAAATCTTTAAGTATTTTGTTATGAGGTTAATTTAGAAAACATTTTGTTTCTCTGCTATGAGAAAAAAGTACCATAAAGGGCTTAGCAATGAGACTCGCGTTTTGTACAAATTTTCAGGCAAAGTTTTTTAAAAATGTTAATTCCCCATACTTGTTAAGTATCAAGAAAATACACTAATATTCTTTTAAATATGAAATGAGAAAAAGGGTAATACAGCCGGGTATTCAAATAAATTTTAGTACATTTTAAAAAATAATACTTTTTAAGTCAATAAAGTAGATCTGATCAGATTAATACATATTTGTCTAAAACAACGTGAGTATTTAAACAATAAGTAATAAAGAGCAAAGAGACATATTTTTGGTATTTTTTCTGCATTGTAATGTTACTTTAAGCTAATTTTCGACAAGAAAACTGATTCTTTTAAAATATGTATTCCTGATAGACATGGCCAATTATTAGGAGAATGATATTAACGACTTACGTAAAAAATATATGAGTGTGAAGTTAAATATGTTTGACGTAACATCATACTGAGAAAAACACGAATTGTTTTACATTTTTAAATATATTTAACAATAATTTTGTAAAAAAAATTATACAATTTATGACATTTCAACACCTTCTGAATTGTATCTACATAAATTAAAATTGCTTTTGATTACTTTAAATTTTGGTCTCTAAGAAAAAAATGATGAAAATTAAATTTGGGTCATCAGAGTAATTTCTATAAAGGATTTTGGCCAATGTGGCCAAATGGAGAGGTGGCATGCAATATCACCTTATGGATAGTGTTCACTAAGGTCAATACTATTGCTCCACATAAACACTTTTTCTAAATTGAGTTTGTGAGTAGGTAAAAAAATTAAAACAATTGAAAACAATCCATAAGGTGGTATTGCATGCCACCTCTTAATTTGACCACATTGGCTAAAATCCTTTACAGAAATTACTCTGATGACCCAAATTTAATTTTCATCATTTTTTCACTACTTACAAACTCAATTTGGAAAAAGGGGCATAGTATTGATCTTAGTTAACACTATCCATACGTATGATGTTACATCAAACATATTTAACTTCACACTCATATATTTCTTACGTAAGTCGTTACGTCAAAAACATATATAACTCGACATATTTATCTTCACACACATACCTTTTTTTTACTAAGAAAGCAAATAGTATAATAACGAACGAAAATGATATTGATTTTTTTAATAAATAAAACAAGAAGTAAAATGAGCCTAAATAATTATGAAATAAATGGTAAATCATAAATGACACAAAGGGTACTTTTATTCTAAATTTACTGGTCCTTTTTTGATTACAAGTTTGAAGTTTTGAAGACGAAGCCTCGCTAACATCTAGCTAACAGCTAAAGTTGTTCTTAGTTTTGTTTTAGCTCATTTATATTTTTTATTAAAAATTTGCGAAATCCTATACCAAATAACTTTTATAAAGTTATACTTTGAAAACTTGAATTCTTTATATTTATTTTTAAGTCACAACGAAATTGGTAGAAATAAACTTTAAATACCTTTTTCTTTCAGTGTACAGTGTTAATATTTTACAATAGTGTTCATATTCAATTTATAAACTGAAACACTCTTCTCCGCTCTTGTAAACATTTCTTTAAGTTTCTGTCAATATTTCAATCGATATCATCGCCTGGCTGTGTACGTCTGTCGAAGAATTCAACATGTATGCATTTCATAGTCTTAAAGAGTTCTCGTCGTATATGTGAAAGTATGATTGTCCATGTCCACTACTATTTATCTATTTAATGTAATCGGATTCTTTTACTATTGGTCGCTGTCGCTTATGGTACTTATGAACTCCACCTTTTTATAATGGTCGTTTGCCATTTTCGTTCAATGACCAGACAAGACCAGATATTTAATTTTATTATTTTTTTTTTTCTTAATTCTGATTTTGCTTGTTTATCTTTAATTTTTTGTATGTTTTTTTTTTCGTTAAGCGTTTGGTTCTTTTCTTTATCTTTTTTGTTATTTATTTTTGTAAATACCAAATGATTGGTATTTGGTTTAAATTTCAATATTGCGTGACTTAAACAGCTTCTGTTTAATTTATATGTTGTAGAATATTTTGCAAAGTTAATATTTATGTAGCAGTAGCTAATTCGGCATAACACGGTACTGTACCGGCTTAAAATCTATAATTTTAACTCAACATCAACTTTTTTGCACTAAAATGTATCAATTTGAATAATTTAAAAGCGCCTTTGTCTATACGGAGGTAAATTAATATGTCTTTTTACAAATTTTCATGCAAGGAACACTAACCAATTTAAACAAGGTGAATTTCTGTAAAAATTACGAGTTCCAAAAGACAACTGGCATAATTTTAGGATAATCAGATTGGCGGATATGACTTTTGCTATTAAAAAAAGGATAAGTAATCGTGCTGCCATCGAAAACTCTTATCTGTAATGAAAAAGATCGTGAGTGTATTTACAAATGACACAAAACATTCAGAAAGTACAGCTGAGCAATTTACTTCACAAATCATCCAAATCATTTGTAATTTAAAGCTAAGCTTACATAAAGTAAGTCCAAGTATTATGAACTATTCAAAACCAATTTTGATATCAAATACTGCTTTGACTTAAATTTTTGCTTAAAAAAATTAGGAACGGAATCAAACTGATTCCCACCGTGTTTACTTACGCTCCAGCATAAATACAAGCAAGTGAACTTCGTTGACTTTATACTGGTAAACAGCGTTTCAATGGCGATATTGTATATTTAACATATTAGATTCACTGCAAACACGAGAATAATTAAATGGGCTGTAAAGATTATGGCAGAAAGTCTTAGGATGCAAAAAAATTTGTTTGCATCTATTAAAGGTTTAATTTGGTTTTAGATAAAAATTTTATTATTTTTTATTGATTCAATTACAAATTTGATATAAAAAGCGGTAACTGCTATAATTCGAATAGTAACATGAATTTCACTGCTCTTATCGGCATCCTCGAAAACTTCTATATCCAATATGACGATGTTATTTTTACCCACTTTCACTCTACTTCTAATTCTATTTGATACGTGCGCCAAGATAGCGTCGATTTTGAGAATTAAAAAACCGGGGAAAAACGGGAAGTACAAATTCCCCGGAATTGGTTTTTTTTTTTTTTTAATAAAAAATCAAATAAGCATAAATTTTAGAATCTAGAAGAAGGAAAATTTATGTAAATTATAAATAAATAAGCAAAACATTTGTGAATTAAATATTATAATGCGTTTTTACTGATCACAAAAAAATATGATTTTTCCATGGAAACTATAATACTTCCGCCCAAAATGGGCATACTTTATGAAAGTAGACATCTAGAAGAACAAAATTTGTCAACCGTGCAACAATTCCGCCAAGCCGTTTTCAGGGAAAGTGGATTCATACTAAGTGGGCGCAAAAAAGCGTTGCTGATGATTCCCATGGAAACTGCAATACTCTCGCCCAAAATGGCCATACATTATGAAAGTAGGCAACTACAGTCGGCTTGGCGGAATTGGCAAATTTTTTTCTTTTAGATCTCATAATGTATGGCCATTTTGGGCGAGAGTATTTTAAATATAATTAACTTTCTGCTTCAGTGTTTTCCAAGCACAATATGCTCTTCTTAACTTACGATTTGTCTGTTCATGATGTTGACACAAAGATTTTATATGATTCTATTAGTAATATATATTGGGATCAGATTTATATTCTTGGCAATGTTAATGACCAATTGTTATTTTTAACCAACAACCTTGGTTTAGGCATTCGCAAATCTGATCAAAAAGAAGATACAAAACGTTTTCAAGTTCAGGTGGTTTTTTGAAAAATTGACTTTGGAATTAAAATTGCCACAAAATCAAAACGAATTTTTATATAATTTGAAAATTTTAATCGCTTGGCTGTCAAATCCTTTTTGGACTACATAGCCAACAATTGGGAGCTTGAAAGTACATTTATTTTGTTTTTAAATTGATGCTTTGCGCTCAGAGAAATTTTATAATAATTTTTAAATTTGTTTCAAAATCGGCTAATTTTTCTTTTATTCCCGTTTGCTATAGGTTGTCATTTAAATGGTTTAAAAAAATTTGATAGTACCGCTGTAAATTTAAATTACATAAGCAAAAAAAAAAGTACCACCTTTTTGGAAAAAATCCTTAAAAAACACGGTAGTTTTACATTTTCTAATTTTAGAGGGTTGCAACTTTCTAACAAAATGTGCTATCAGAACAAAACTTTAAATTAGTTTATTCTTAATTTTATTAGGAATATAGCAAACTTTTTAAAGTAAAAACCCAATAACTAATAGGCGCGCGACGCCCAAAGTACTATGTTAGGTTTGGCCAAAATTCACAACAAAAATAATTGTAAGCCAGTCTTCCGTTAATTATAAAAAGAGATAACCTTTACATCTAAGCACTTTTTTTTCGAAAATAAATCGTTTTCAAACCGCTGTGCCGCTGCATAATAGGGTATTTTAGCAGTCTAACCGGACATTACTTTTGTTATTTGTTTATATTGGAACTGAAAAATGAAAATTAAACTCGGCAGAAATATGTCTTATTGTCATAGACTATTAAAGTTTGAAAATAAAAGAAATCTGACCAAGGAGAAAAAGTTCCCTTTAAAAAATAAATGAAAGTATTAAAAGGAATTGAATACACACGTTATAATACAACTTAAGATATTCCTCCAATTCTGCCTACGAAATACCCGTATGATTTTTTTTATATCAAATATTCTATGCGAACATTAAGGTATCCTCCTTATGCCAACTATTAATAAAAAGAAAATTTTTTATTTAAAACTTAATTCATGATAACTGATTTATAATCGTTACAATGAATTCTATTTTAAATAACTTCTCTTTTGCACTATGTGATGATAAATTGCATGTTTCTTCTTCGTCTGTTTCTTCAAAGACCTCTTTCAAATCTGATTTCTCTTTAGAGTCAAGTACAGTTAAAAGCGTCAAAGAAATTGCTCCTTTTATAAAATGTAAGAGTTAGTCTTATATAAGTCAGAACTTGGCAACAGCCACTAAACTCTTGAAAGCTTTCTAGCAAAACGCGTCCATTATAACAGTTGCCTCGTGTATTAAAATCTTGTGCATTGTAAGTGTCAGAGGATGTCACTCATAAAACATAACGAAAAATTTTGAAGTGTCTAAGCAATAATCTTGATAATACTTTAATATCGGTAGATAAAATCAATTCCACTTATCGGATTGGGAAAATTCTTTTGCCATCTGTAACATTATCGTTGGTGTTTCCAAATCCAGTTTTCGGTTCATCATTCTTCATGTTCTTTTTTACTTCATTTTTGTAATGAACTGATAGCATCTTGTACATAGTCTTTTCTTTTTTGAATACATTCAAAACTACTTTTGCAAGTCACTCTTGCCTGCTGTAAGTACAACGATCAGTTATTTTCTTGACTTTTTTAATTCTCCTGGACAGTTAATAATCAGACCTAAACAACAACTTCATTAAGCTAAGATTTTGACCATTCAGTTCGATATTGAAATAAATATGCAAAAAACAGGAAGCAGATTAAAAAGCGTAATCAAAATGTTCAAGAAACTGCTCACAAGCATTTTGCTAATTTTTCTTACAGGCTGTAATATGAAATAACTGCTTTTAAAATAGCAGTTGATCTATTTCAAAATGTCTTTCCCACAACTTTTTTTTTTTTTTGTTTAACATTCAATGTCACATAAATTAATTTCTAGTGGTATTTGAAATACATTCTTTTCTATTATTTTTTATTTAAATTTATAAAATGCTTTTATATTTAAAACCAACAAAATCAAGATATTGGACTCACGACACTGTTATTGACAACAATTTGTCAAATAAGGTAGATACAGGCCACAAGAAAATAAAAACAAAAAAAATGTCATTCATTGAGAGAGTCCCCAAACTATCACCAGCAAGTTTTATATTAAGACGCCACGTTTTTCTTTTTTCTTAAACATTGACTGGATATTGTAATTTTTTTTACTTTTAATTTTTCTTTAAAAAAAAGTTCCTTTTTTTATTTTTAAACTCACGTTTAATTGCTAGACTCTACATAGATATATACAGACACACACGAAGCAAACAGAAAGAACAACAAATCGTGATTTTTTTCGAACAAAAACGTTTCAATTGTGCTCCGTTCGGTAGACTCGAACGTATATGAAATGCAGAAGTAGAGGAACGAAAAGTGAAAAAAGTAATTATTTCCATTAATTTTGGTCGTGATTTAATTGAAAATGAATGACAAAACGACCAGTCAACAACGGACAGACTCTGATACAAACATTTTTTTTTTTTTGTTGAAAATATCATGAAACACGATTGCATTCGGAAACGAATTCAGACAAGCAAGAAGAATATAACACGAAATCGTAAAAAATCGCTGCATTTGCTTCACTCTTTAGTTTGACTATTGGACTGTTTTTTGTTCTTTTTTCTTGTTGTTTTGAATTTAAAAATAAACAATATACCGCCCGATAATGCATAATTTAACAAATTGGCAATTATTTGATATTATGGTCATGACAAAATTCCTTATCGCTGTATACGAGATACTGGGTCATGTTCTTCTTGTTGTTGTGTCTTTTTGGTGATTATGTTTAACTTCTTTTACTGGCTAAAACTGCAGCTTGGTGGCTCTAAAAATATTTCCTCTCCTCCTTCACTTATTTCTCTACCGACAATTGTCTTTACATCAAGCTTATGGCCTGTTTCCTTTGTTTTTTAGTTTTTGTACTTGATCTTTTACCAATGAGGCCTTCTCTCATATGCAGTAATATGTTGCAGGGACATTTACTGTTTAACGTTGGCGTCAATTAGTGCGTTGCTTGTCATGAAAGGGTAAATGACTGCTTGGCCTAGCCAGCACTAGTGAGGCTATCTTAAGTACTGTTATCTTAAAGAGACACATTATAAACCACCCAAAACGTTCTTATGGAAAACGAACGATGTAAGCATCACAAACGTTTCATTTAATCCTCGCATTAAACAAATGATTTTTGAATTTTTAAGCTTAAAATAGAAATTTTCTTAAAAATGAACGTTTAATGCTGTAAGTCTTCCATAATTAATGCATCTCTATGTGGTCCATTGGCCAGTAAATCGTACTACACAATACAAAGAAAATTATTTTTGAGGCCGAAAAGTTCATATGTTTTTCCTGTGCAAGAATTTAAACCGAATGTCCACAAGCATTACAACTTCTATCCACCTTTCATTAACATAATTTTCTAGTTCTGACACAATGCTTTTCATAGGTAGGGCTCACCCGCTAAGTGCTGGTCCTTTAGCAGATAATTTTATAATTCGTGAGAGAATTCTCGTAGATTAAGTCGTTTGAAAGAAAATTACGTGGCCGTGAAAAGCCTCTCTATTTATTTACTCCAGAGATCTATCTAGATTTTACTCACGGGAGACTAAAACCACTCGATATGTTGTTTAATGGCTTAAGCCCGCTTATTCATCCGACCTCAATGAGCTAAGTTCAGGCGTCACTAGAACTCCTCTTTGACCAAGTCTGGCGTGACTGTCACACACTGTGGTCACACTGCGGCTACAGAACAATAGTTTTTCTTTTAAAGACTGCCAAAGATTTGAAGTGACTTTTTCCTTTAGTTCACTTTACCAAGCGACTCATCCACTACGTTTACACAATTACTTTTCTTCATGCTCAAATCGCTGCTAGGACTTAAAGTCATGACTCGTGATCTCCTGTATAACAAACAAAAAGAACAAGTCAATTAACGAGTCTATCGCACGGCGGTTTCGAAAAATGTATGTAGTGGAAGAAATAACTTGTTCATCTCTGTTTTCTTTAAAAGCAAAATAAGCTTTTGTGTCACTCCTTTAACTTGATACAATTCACTCAATAACTATCCATCATCTCGCAGGTATAAATTCCAGTATTTTATTTGAGAAACACAAATTTTTGTTATTATTCGCGATAATAATGAAGGCTAAAATTTATTTATTTACTTCAAAGCATATCATAGAAAAAGTGCCATAATTTTGCAAGTCTTTTTTATTTCTTTGAACTTGTTCCAAAATCCTTCTGAAAGCTCTGAATTTTTACCTTTAAATCTCTTCTTAACTTTAAAACAATCCTCCAACCCCAAACTTTAAGTACTGGCTCATAATGTTCAGGAAAAAAATTAATTTAGCTTAAAGCAAATTACTTGATTTTGTGCTATAACTTCATAAGACTCCTTCTATCAGTTCTGTCCGTCCTTAACAGCATCGATAACAACAAAAATAAAAATAAATAAAAACAATGATAACGATAATAAATCAACGCAGCAATGAAAAGGCATCATAAAATCGCTTAAATTAATCATTTAAAATGTTTATTTGTTTTTTATTTAAGTCCGTTTATGATGGCAATCGTCCAGGGCATTCTGTTTGCCAGTCCACTGGCCAGTCAGCTAAAGTTAGTAACAAATGGAAAATATTCAAATGAACATGAATGCGCAAACCAGCCAGCCAGCCAAACAGTCTTTTAGACCAGCTAACAAACATCACTACTACCTCATGCTTCCACTCGTACTCCACATGCCACTGCAGCACGACATTGGCAACAGGTTGTTACTAACTATTGGCTTTTATGCGAACTGGTGTTCTATTACTACGTTACGTTTGTGTGCTTGTTTGCTTATTTTTAGCTGCTTAATTTTAAGCGCCACCAGCTAAAAAAAGACAATTCCCAAGATCTTATTTTTATTATTGTTTGTTTTTTTGTTCTTGTAGTTTATTATTTTGTCTTCTTCATTGTTGTATTTAAGTAACAAGCATCCTAGCTTGAGAGGAATATTTACCATCATTTTCTTAAGTTTATTTTGGCCATTTATGAGTGGGGTCATCATAAAAAGTTTTGTCGTAAAGTTTATAGCACAAAAAACGAAAAACGTAGGAATGGGTAAAATAAAAAGCTTTAAAGCCAAAGTATGCCTAAATGGCAAATTGCCCATAAACTCCTAAACCTCATGAATCGATTGTGAAATTTTGCAAATAGTAAACAGAACTCATCCATAAAACAATAACTTTTAGCATCATATTTTCTTGCACATGGTAAAGTTTTATTCTTTTTTTCGTTTCTTTTGTTTACTTATCTTGAAGTTCAATAAATAATTTTTTTTTTCTAATTTTGGCCCCGCAGGAGAAGTTCTTATGCATTCCTAATAAAACCTAATTAGTATTTTCATATTGAATGAAATTACGCTTTGGGAAACAATTATCTTTTAATTAGTAAGAAAAACGTTCTCTTCGCAATATAAAAACGTTATGATAATTGTTGCTGTTGATTATATAAAATTTCGAAGCAAAACAAGCGCGATTTAAAAGATATAAAAATTAGAATGTTGACGTTTTTATTGCTTTATTGTTTCGCTACAATTAAAATTTTAATTCAACTCAACCTATTTGGAGTAGTAGGAAAGAAATCAACTAACTTTTTACTTCAAGACACATTCATTACTACACTAGATTTTTTTCTTCTTCATTCTGGTAAAATGAGGAATGTAATCTTTAAAGAGCGAGTTGTCTAATTAGAAGGAAAAGGGTATTAGGAATATCAAGATAGAACTACCCGCATTATTATAACACCATATGTTTTAAGCGATTGTGCAATGTGAAGCTGTCAGTTATAGTTTTAAAGAATAACTGTTCTGTGAATGTGCATAAATTGTCGATATATTAAAAAGTTTAAAAGCCACATATTATTTTTCGTTCTAATAGCTGGTGCCACGTCAAAAAATTATTATTCATTAACCTGTTTTAAACATCAGTTCAACCATGTTTTCAAACATCGGTATGCTAGGTTAGGTTTGAAGGGTTGTTGCCCATTAATCGACACCATCTGGCTGGAAAGCGGTAAGTTAAACGTTAAGTATCCTGCCACAAAGCGTACTCAATGGTGTCCAATTTTCCTTGTCCCTAAACATTCTACAAAAATTTTATTAACTGTTTAGTGATCGCGCCTACAACCGCTCTTTGAACTGTTCTGTTCAAATCTGAGAATAACTTGGTCAATGACGTGCAGATTATGTACGCACTAAACGAAACAATTCTTCTTAGCTTGAATCGACACTTGGAAAATATCCAGTGCTTATACAAGAGGCCTCAAGGAAAGTTCGGCTTCTACTGACTTCAATTTAACCAAAAGCCCTAATGCCATATCTTGTCAAATGTTTTAATTCATTCAATTTCATTTCCATTTTTCAAAAGTCAAACTGACAATAAATTGCTGCCTGTTTGCTATATCAATTCTCTCTCAATTTTTGCAAGTTCGTAAGGTTGTTTTTACAAGTTACAACGAATTCTTCCCTTGAGGCCTTTCACGTAATCCGTTTCGTGCATTTATTCATTGCAGAGAGTTACGTATCATCCTTTTGAAATTCTTTATTCTTTAGTCGCTTAAGACCTCTTCCTATTGGGTTCTATAATGTCACAAAATACTTCTAATGAAGCTTCACCAACAATCTTGTTTCAACGGAATTAATTGCATCAATAAAACATTAACTAGCATTTCTGAAATAACACTCTAACCAAGACAGAAAATTCCTTTGTGTTTTGATGTACTTGACAGCTACTACGAAACGAGGGCTTCAAAAATTTGCGTCCTGTGGACATTCAAAAGACCCTCCATGAAAGACCAGCTTTCCGGAATTGTCATTCCTTAAGTTATATAAGAGACGTTTTATAAGATGTTGCATGGTTCACTTCTGTGGAACTTTCTCGCCAAATAAATGAAATGAGTATTTCTTATACCTTAAACCATAGGCCAAAGAAAGGGAGACGTCCGAAAAAATTGGTAAAAGAAAATAACATCAAACAGAAGGGCGTTTAACACTTTTCTTCACTACCTGAAGCCCTCCTTGTAATGAGAAATGTGTTTTGTATCGTTACAAAAACAGAATGTTTTCTATTACAATCAGAAAACTTGCTTCCGACATTGAAACTTTTTTGTTGACATTTTCTTCATTGAAGGTTAATGTATTTTTTAAAATTTGTGGAAAGCAAACAGATCCCAAACGTTGCCAAATTATGCATGATGTCGGTATAGTAAAGCAGGAAGCAACAATTTTTTTTCGTCAAAGTAATCATGTTTCCAAAGTATACAAGAACTTTTATTTCGTATTTTTTATCCACTTCATATTTTTATCCACCTTTTTAATTTTTTGTTTTAAATCCCTGTTATCTTCTTTAAGAAAGCCTTTGCTATCGGCAATTTAGTGGAAATAATCATCTTAAAATCAAAATTGTTTCGATGCCCATCCATTGATAAGAGTGTAGGCAATCTTGCGCAACATACTCAGCCCATATGCATTACTTTTGAGTATCTAAGCCTTTTTTCCCAAATCGAGTTTAAAGTGAAATATTTAAAGGTTTCCGTTAGTTTTTTTCATGAAGCAATTCTTAAACTTTTTAAGTTCTACAGATTTTAAAAATGTAAAATTATACATTGTTCCAAATGGCACAGAAGTTGTTTTTTTTTCTTTTTGTAATTTTCTTATGAATAATGAATGTGCTTTTGGATGATGCTAATATGATGTTTTATTATTTGAATTACTGCCAACTACAATTGATTAACACACTGGCCCGATTTATAACATATTTCGTCACTTTTCACAGAACTACTGGCGACAGGTTTTCGCTTATTCATAAGTATTCTTTTTGAGAACCTTAAGAATCTATGTTTTTTGCTCCACAAAAATTATTGTACAAAACGCGTAATCTCAAGTGACACTGTGATTCGCCAAAACCTTAAAGAAGGCCACCCTGAAGTAAAAGTTTGTGAATTTCGGTTATAGCTCGTGCAGTCAACCATTCTGTTGGAACCACATGTTTTAAGCAATTGATCCATAATAACTTGGCATGTCGTTTGATCAATTATCCGTAGTCTTATGTGAAGTTAGTAGGTCCAGCTGCTTCAGTTATTCGATGACGAATTTTTCCTCATCTATTACAGGGTAGCGGATATCAGCTGCCTTTTTCTTAATTGACTCTCAACTCGTGAAATACCCGAAACCTTTTAAAGAAAATGAGTTTGTATTTAATTAATGTTGATTTCAATGCTGAATGCGGAACATAGCAACTATTTCTATTTTATTTGCTTCGACACAAGGTTTAACAACAGTCTAAAGAAATAAAAGTACGGCGTTATCGCATCATATTTGTAGTCGACATTAGAACTTTTTACGATGATTCGGTCCGAAAATCTTTGCATCAATACATTAATTGCTTCAAGAGCGTTGTAGCAGGTAGCGCCGTTCTGCTAAAATATAAAAGTATATAACCAATGAATATTGAATGAATGAATATTAAAAAGGTAAGAGAAATCAAGCCGTCTGTCTAAAATCCGGACCAAAAACATGGTTGTTTTGAATGTTCTTTTCTCTATCCTATGAATCCTTTTGTTCCCTGTGCGGTTTCGTTGATGAAAATACACGACTTGTTTGTGGTGTTTACTGCATTGATTTTCGTCACTACTTAAAAATAATTAGTGATAGCTCGAATCGACTGAGAAGGTTAAATATAGAGCAGGAGCTTATTTTTAAAAAGGACTTACCGCAATACTGTAAAAATAGTTAAAAGGGTTTGCTGAAAATTAAGAGAACAAACGATTTGACTCTTCCGAATGAATAATGGGACTGATTTGAATATTCCAATTTTTTCTTAATTGCAGATATCACAAACTTCCAGAAATAACTTGTTAAACCTCCACACCCTATAGAAGTTTATAGCTGCAGCGACACGTAATACATGCAAACACTATACTCATCAATTGAACTAATTCTACAACCAAATTGTCCAGGCGTCTAAACGCAATACAAACTGATCATAAAGCGAATCTGTCTTATCGACTAAATGGCCAGTAAACAATTTACTCTGTGTAAAATGTTAAAGAACAAGAACCATTTAGTTGCAGGAAGCTAAATTGTTGTTATTATTGCTTGTATTATGTGGTTCACAAATTAAATTCCACATAAAAGCAATTTCGAAAATGTTTTTTAATGAAAATGTTCCAAGCATCATTTTTTTATGTTTTTCAGATGATTTTTCTGCTGTCCCTTTTATGAGATTTGAAATACATGCAAACATACATTCACACATATTAGAAAGAGGGAGAGAGATTGAAAAAATCTATTAACTTCCGGGCATTGGACTATAATAAAGACACGCACACTGACTGACTCACATTTTCATATGCAGGCAGTTATGAAGTACGTGACAACGATGAGTAAAATGAATTGAAGAAGAGCAACCAACCAAAAACAAAAACGGATTATTTTCATTTATTTTAAAATTGCAAAATCGCAATAGGACGGAAAATATTATTTAACAACATTATGGACATGAATATTGACAGCATCATAAAACACAATTTATCTTGTTTTATTTCTTTTTGTTTTATGTTGTGCAAGTTTTCAAAAAGTGCGCATTAAGCAAGTAATACACATGTTTTCTTTGGAACATCTCAAATTATTGACAACGATATTACCGCTGGCGGTACATTTTATTCGAAATACAAAGCGAAAGAAAAAAGAAGAATGTAGGAGCCACTCAGTAAAGTCCTACTAGTAGTGCAAGTTAATTGTATTTATTTTCTTTTGTTCTTAATTGTGAAACAAGTGCATTCGATGCACACTTGCATTAATTATACCCTACACCATATATGCGTTCAAAACGCACAATAAAAATTGAGAACCTGTAATTTTGTCAGCACATAGAAGGAAGGTACAATCTTGGCTGTAATGCAAAAAGAGAGGTGTGTACTTTTTCAAGGATTGCACAAAGTCTCATTACTTTGTAGCTTTCAGCGAGGACATTTCTAAAAAGGGTTTTTAAGCCTGCCAGAAATTGTAAAAAAAAACGAAATTTAATAAAAAGAAATAGAAAAAAATTACTTAAAAAACTAAAATTAAAAAAAATATTCTAAAGATGGATAAATGGCAATAATATTTGAAAAATATTTCGGGCGGATGTAAAGTAGTCTCTTGGGTCTGTTGTGGATTGGCTTCACTCCAAATGCGATGCAATGTTGGTGGAAATTTATAATTTAAATTTATTACTGATTTTTAAAGTAAATTTGGTAGCGCTGTTTAAGCGTCAATCCATTGATAAATGTCAAAAAGTGATTGCAGTATGACAGTTCATTCTTTTTATGCTGTCTAAAGTCACGTAACTCCTGTTTGAAACTTTCAGCATTAAAATTCACACAACCCAATGCTTTTGTGAGCGATGAGCCTTTTAAAAACATACGGACATTACGATTTGAATTGACTTCATTATTGCGGGCATCAAATTATAAATTTTTATAAGTTTTATTTTTGTCTCAAGATGCTTCTACTGCGACATCTTTTTATATATAAAAATTTAGTCAAACTAAATCCGTGCGTTAAAATATCTTCTCTTTGCGTACATTATTACGAGGTTTTTAAGAGCTTCTAAAGGTCTTTCTACTATTAGTGCTGCAAGAGCTCGTCTCTTAGACACAATTCTCAGAGATTGTTCAATTTTCGATTGGAATTAAAGAGGTTGAAATCTTCCTTTATTTTTCTTTTTTTGTTTTGATATCTTTTCAATACCGGGGTGCAGTTTTTTATTTCAAAATTTTTACTCAATGGCCCAATAGGAATATGCTTGCAGAATACACAGCTTATAGATCATTTTTTCTTAAATTAATTAAATGAAAATTCATTTTTGATATTTATTTATTTATTTTTTGTGCGATTTGAGGATGAAATTTTATATAAAATGATGGTATCAAACAGATTTTAGTCCTAGTTTTGCATTGTAGCGAACACAGACAGCTCTTCGTCTTCGTTCCCTTAACTAATCAATATATTTGTTGTCAGTAGTTTAAATTGTTTTGTCCTCTTAACTGTAAATGATTAAAAGTTCATCAGGTGTAGCAAATTTTCAATCGTTTTTAAATTAGTTTAATGGTACTTAAATTTAGCAAAAGATATAAAAGGCAATCAGAAAAATAAACGCAAAGAACCAACTGCCTTTATGGGAGCTAAAACATGTCTGCTGCTACAATGAAACAACAAAATTACTAACACGTGATCAATATGTTTTACACTGGATTATAATAATTGACCAAGACGTATAATGTTTGATTATTAATCGTGCAAAATAATTACATGATTCTTCTGATACGCGCTTTAAAAGCAATAAATTCTTTTTGTTTCTTGTTTTTATTTCCGCTTTAAAAATAAATGCATAAACTGATGGTTAAATCCATTTAACAATTACTTTGTTTCTTTTTCTTTTATTTGTAAATTTCTGAGCCTCTTTGCTTAGGATGTTGTTGTGTTCTTAAAGGGAGTTTAACTAAATTGTCTTTTAATTTCAAATTAAGTTGTGTGCTTCAGTTCTAAAGTGAATTCCCACTGTTGTTGTTTACAAAATTTTTGCATAAATCTTGTCATCAAATTCTATTGGCGCCACTATTGTAGATGATAGTCCAAATAGACTATGTAACTATGATCAGTTAGTATCTTTGCTATTAATACAAAAGCAATATGTATAAGAGAAAGAGAGAGAGTTAGTGAGATTGCAGAAGGAAAAAAAAAACAAAAAAACTAGAAACCTTATGACCTGTCTTGCAACGATCCCGCGCTTGTCTTATAAACAAACTATTGCACAGTGGCTACACTTTCTTCACAGAGAATTTTCACAACTCTGAATAAAAATTTGAAATTTATAGAAACTACGCTACACCCTAAAGTTGTTAAAAAATACCTTTTAAGAACAGTTGCACAAAAATATGTTAAATTGTTTTCACAGCTTTTTAGAATGATTATACCGTATTAACGCAAGATAATGCATTAGAAACTGATCTCTAAAGTGTTCTCTCTATTGACAAAAAATACGGTTTCTTTATTTTATCAAAAGATATTGGGACTGGCTATTGAGCAAATATAAGTTCTGTTGGCCATACCTGCTGACAATTTATAATAGAAATTGTAATCTTAAATGACCAACTTGAAGGGAATCACAAAGCTTTGTCCTCTCGATTTTCGTTCATACGTTTACAAGGTTCAGCTGGCATAATAATAAAAAAAAGATACCATATATTTAAAATGAAGGTTAGGTTAGGTAGGCAGCAGTTTACTGACTGGACGTTTCACCGCCACCTTGGGTCAATTAATCATCTTTTGTATTTATTAAGAAAAAAGCAGTCAACTAGGCTCTCCATTGGTTTCAATGATGCATTTGCTTTACTATTTTAATAGGCTCAAATTGCCGGATTTTCTGCTCAGTTATAAATGGACCAATTGTGATGAATTTCAGAAAATGGGATTAAAGTATCTGAAAATCGTTTGTGATCATTGCATAGCCAATGGTTAAATGGACTTCACTATAAAGAAGGATCCAATATATATATTTATAGAAGTGGAAAAGTATAGACGTAAGCAAGTTCAACTTGCTTATAATTAGCGATTATTTTCTTGCAGTGAAACGTTTTAGAATTTAAGGAAAAATAAAGTTCAATCTATTAACAAAATGAAGCTAAAATTCAGTAGAATTAAAAAAAAAAATACTAAAACACAGAAAATTCGTTCAGTTAATATTTGCTAATTAAAACACTGTAACACGTTTATTCAATGAAATTCCAAAGTAACTTAATTTTATTTTTGGCAAACTTAAAGAAGAGCCAAAACCCAGTACGAAAAAAACGCCAAAAAAACTAAACCATGATCAAACTTACAGCTGCCACCACACATGCTAGTCATACAATCATACTTTTATTGGAGGAAAAAAAAACTACATGATTATAAGCTTCTGTGTGTCCTCGTCGTGTCTAACAAGACATCAACAAAAGACGACTCTAGTTTTTCTCAATACTTAAAATAAGTAAAACAAAAAACTTAATAAAAACCCTGCTCAACAATGACAAAAATTAAAGTCTCGACAACTTGTGAGGTTGCGCCTCCACCAGCCAGTTAATTAATTCTAAATACAACATACACTTATATAATCGTACATACGGTCGTACAAACATACATCATGCAACAAGATCATGATGGTGATCAATATTTGTGGTACTCATTGTCGCCGTTATGCCGCCATGTAATTTTGCTTGCATTCAACTTTTATTTTGGCGACAACGCTTCTTCTTTGTTTAGTTTAACTTTATATTTTTACGTAGTACTGCTGCACTTGCTTGCCAATGCCACAATGCGTCCTTCTTTCTACAACCCCCAACTACAATACTGCAATTTTTTTTTAATTTTATTTGAGTGGTTGAATACGAAATCAAGTCATTACGTTTGTCACTCTCAACCTGAAACAACAACAATCACAAGTACAAAAATAATATCATCAGCGTCGTCATCATCATCAGTGCCATGGATGACTGCATACATCATCAATAAGTGGAAATAGTTTTTGTATTCTAAAATAAAAAAAATACAAATCAATACACGTATTCACATTAAAAGAAAAAATTGAAAATCTCTCAATTAGTCAAACAATTAAATCAGTAATCGAAACGTATTGGATTGCATGTTTTGAAATGAGATTTCATTGAAGTTATACTGAAATGAACTTGCAATAAGTAGAATTTTGCTTGGATTGGCATTTCAGTGAAATAATGAACGAATTCCTATCAGGTTTCCTAAATTAATGCCATTGCCTTTTTAAGATTATACTGCTGCAGCAGCTGCTGCTGGCTGTTTTTCATTGCAACGACTTGATCATCTTATCTACTGTTAGTTGAAGCATGTTTGGTATGGACTCGTCGTACGTACTTTGGTGGTGGCAAGTTTAACAAAACCACCCGCAGGTTTTCTACTTAACATTCATTTCACAAATTGCCACCGATTTTTTCTTTCGATTTAAGTTCTCAGAATGTTTCAGCTTTTTCCTTTAACTGATTTGTTTTAGTTTTTGTGTTATACTTTTTGCTATCCAGGGCATCCATCAATGTTTCACTTGAAAAGAGACTCATTTTTGTTTTTTCTTGTTGCATTTTGTATATAAACATATATTTTTTTTAATTCATTATGTCCATTTATCCAGGTGGTGAAAATGACTTCTTGTTCTTAAACAGCTTTATAAATTAATGTGAAATAATTTTATGTGTAGATATTTTAGACTGTTTTTCAAATGTGATTGAAATACGGAACTGTAATGTGACCAACTAAAATAATTTCTAGCGAATTTTACTTTTATTACAAGACAGTTTTTAACTAAATACTGACTGTTTAAAACTTACAACATAATTTAGAAAATAAATCACTTTTTACTTTTCAGAATAGAATGGAATATAATATATCTGACGTATACCTTGCATGACCGATTTTTATTGATTGAAGGCTACGGACTTAATAATTTATAGATTTAGCTTAAAATAACTCCATCAAAAATAAATAAAGTTGCTAATTTACTTTAATCCTGCTTGATTCCTTTAAATATAAATATTTCATGATATTCTCATGACTTTTTAGTTTTGAATACAAAATTTGGACAGAATCCACTGATAAGCTATATGAGCAGTAGCGAAATGGCGATACCGATATGCTTTCCCTGCAGTAATACATTTCATTTTGTGGTTTATAATAAATATTTCATGAGAATATTTAAAGGAATCAAGCACGATTAAAGTAAATTAATGTAAAAAAGATTCCGAAATTTTCATATTAAATAAAGGTATATTTAATTATTGTCTTTTCCTACATTTAATTATTGTTGTTAGACGTCTGTTATTATATCACTCTACACTTTGTGCATGTGTTTGTTTTTAGACATTTTTTAAGTTTTTCAAATTAAAGTCACTTTTTTCGCTTCGAAGTACATTCAATGTCCTTGGGAAGTATAATCATTAAGCTTTTAATTATGTGTCAGTTTAACTTTGTATACGTATACGAGAGAGTTTTTCGGAAACTATATGACTTTAATATTTACAGCTTTCCAAATTCTATAACTACCTTTTATCTGTAACAACAAAGGTTACATTGTTGTTGACCCTTAAAGATGGTTACTAGAAAGTGTGGCGTGTTTAAATAGAATAAAAAATCTCAATTAACACATTTTAAAGCACCGCGATAGTAGATCACGATTATAAGTTCAAGTCCCAACAGCACATTGGTATATAATTAATTTCTGAAAAAAAACCATGAATTCAAAACAGTTTTCAGCTATCTGTCTATAACGAGTAAAGGCTTGGCCACATACAGAAAATTGCATCAACTGTAGGGGCACTCTTTAGTTTGAAAATTTAATTTAATTTTATACTTGCTGTTCTAGCGGACTTAGCAATACAAGTTCTTTTTAAATTGTAACTGTCTGTCTAGAACTATATAACAGTTTTGCCATATACATCTAATTACATGAGCTATTGCAACACAGTTTAATTAATAATTTTTAATATTTATACTTCTTATATCAGACAAAGTAGTGGACATTTTGTTTAATTTCAAGTGCTTGTACGGTTCAAAAGATAGAGCCATATAGGTCAAAGTTCATCAGTTATGGGAACACCCTTTAATTTCTTAAATCAAATTGTATAGCTGTTGTTATAGCGTATATAGCGAAATGCCCATCGAGATGTGCTGTCACCCTCATTAACGAATATCGGTGATTTGATAATTTATCGGGATAAAAAATATCACGATATTTTTTAAAAATTAGTTAATTTAATTCAATATTTCCGTAGCCTATTTATTTTTTTTTTAATTTCAGAAAATATCTTTACTACATTAAAAAGCTTTCGATTTTCGACTTATAGATTTATTATAGATTTTTAAATATTTTTGGAAGCTTGTCCATTAAACTACACAATTTCCTTATGTACACAATTGTGATAATATTTGCTACATAAAATATGTTTAAGCGCGATTCATTTTATTTTTTTTTAATTTTAATTTATAAGCTATAATCGTAAAAATTAAATGGCAGTAAAAATTTAAGTTGGTTACATTTTCCAACCGAAGTAATTATTTTGTTGATAGGAACTTAATATGAGCATGTGATTATTTAGTTGTTTAGCAAGAAATCTCATGAGAACATGTTGAATGGACACATTTTGTTTGATTAATTTGTATTCAACATTTTATTCGCAGAAATAAAAAATTGCTTTATTTAAAGAAAATTTCTATGGCTGTTATAAATAACTAGCTGGTACCCGGTGTTATTCGCTACCCTGTCATAATAAAAGTTAATAAAAAGTCTTAAGGTAATAATTTTATTTTTTCCTAACAAAGTGTATATAATAAAGCATCTCGATGTTTAAGTTTTTAAATGCACGATGATAACGTTTTAGTTCATTTTCTTCGCACAGCAATTAAAAAACACTTTCAGAACTCGGACAGGCACTCAGGTGTTGTCTATATTTTTCGCAATTTTTCACATGTTACTAGAAAATTTATTTTTACAAAATTGCAGGGCTTTGTCCATTATGATTCTCTTACTATAATAAATATGCACTTAGTATGAGAAGTGCTATACGCAACGGGAATTTTTGTTCGACGTTGCATCTTTGAAATTAAGTTAAATGCTTTCAAACAAACACACATTAATTTTCAGGTTGATTTTAAATTTGATTGCTGGTTTGTTTGACAGTAGATTGCATGGTGAAATCATGTACCAGGTGGTTGTATTGGCGAATTCACTCATTTTCGTCGTTGCAGGAAATGTCAAACTTCGTACATGAATTCGCCACTGCCACCACTAATTACATGATTTCGTCATGGTAGATTGATATATTTAAAATGGAAATAAAACAAATTAAACTTTTTGACCATCCAACTTTGCAAGGATATTACTTTTATTAATTTTGGTTAAACTAAAAAAATCAGTCGGTTTAGGATCGTTTGGATGATTTTATTATAAACTTATGGTGCCTTCGCATGTTAGGTAAACACATAGTAGATAAGATTGGAACAGGAGACATGACGACTTCCATAAATAGAATATTTATATCGTATATCTAAAGAATTGTAGAATCTTAAAGAACTGTAAGAGTATTTTTATTACTAATCTCGATGTAGTGGACTACGAAAAGGTAAAATAAACTAAATAGGGTTTGTGTAGAGACATAAAGTATAAATTTTTTGTCTGAGTAAGTATCAGCAATTTATTCAGTTATAAAACACAAAAAATGGACAAATTTGGATAGTGGTGAGGCACCTCCCAGACAAAGTTTCAAAAACCAACAAATAAAATGGCACCTGCAAGATTTTTTACTTACTTCTTCCGCTGCTGTAGAGAACTATCAAGGCGACAAGCTCCTTTTAGGTATTTTTTTTTGTTAGTCATTTAAATAATTATTAAAAAAATACTAACAAAAATACATCTTTAAAAAATAAATTATTTAAAGTCTAAGGACTTTTTTGTTAAACATACAAACAAAGAGAAAAACGAAAACGTATTGATTTTTTTTACATGCAACTAGCAATTCACCAACTTTTATATTAAAAAACATAATATAGTAAAACCATAAATAAAACAAAAATACTAATACAAAATTTCTTTTTATACTTTCAGGATCCATCTACGGTAAGTAATTAAAATACGTTATTAAAATTTTAAATATTAATTAATATTTTGAGGTGAAAATATTCCAAACTTAATTTGAACATAACTGAAACAATGAGACGTTTATATGAGCAAAATAATTATTGTGGTTTTTGATAAACTCTAATGCCATAATTTTATAAATTCACAAAAAAAAATTTAAACCTTTACACAAAAGTTAAAAAGCTGTGCCGGTAGGGACAAATTATTTTGATAAATAACCGCATATATGAAAGGTTTTAAAATCTCTCGGGGTTTTCAAACAAATTATGTCGAGAATTTAAATATTTTAAAGGTTATAAATCGTCAGAATAAATGCAAAAACGGCTATCATTAATTTTGTAGCTTTACAAGAGAAGCAAAAAACGTCGTAAAACGAACAATTTTTTTAGATAGAAAAGCATTTTTTTTTTTATGTTACAAACTCAATTTCGCATCTATTAATATGAAAAAATAAAAAATTTTAAAGTATTCTTTAAGTGTTGCGAGATATTTGGTTTTGAATTTCGAATTTACATCATCAATATGGGAATGAAAAATCGCGCTAAAATAAAAACTCTTTGCAGACATGTGTTTTTAAAATAATACAAAAACTTATATTAAATAAAATTAAGACATTCATTTAATAAAATTCAATAAATAGTTGTATACATGTTGATATTTTTTCTTACAAATTTTGATTCTTTCAAAATGCATTTGTTTAGCATCAACTACTTTAAGCTCTTAGGGAGGCTGAGTAGTTGATATTTATCCATTATATTGGTTTTGAAATAATTTATTCCCGACAAGTAATACGCCAAGGCACGTATCTTGTTTATTGTTTGGTTGCCATGTTTTTTTTTTTTTGCAAATACAAGAAATATTAAAAAAATACCGAAAGTATTAAGTGAACGTATAATATTCATACTTACCAGGTCGAATGGACGGGTATAGCTTTGGAAGGTCTTCATAATTAAGAAAATAATGTTGTTGTAGATGATGAACTTTTAAGGGTTTTGTTTGAGAATCTCTTATTAAATCGACTAGTTGCGATGGCAGATGTATTTTTTTTGTTTTTTATTATCCGCTAAATTAGAGAATGTATTGAATTGCATTCTATTTGCGTATGCCCAACGATTAAATATTTGTGTTCGATCGTAACCTTCTCTTTCATGCAGAATGAAATTGAAGCGTTTGATAAAACCACATTGCGATTTTAATAAAAGCAGTCATCGGAATAAATTATAAAATGGTGAATGTTTGGCTTTCGAATTAAAATATTACTTAAATATTTTATCATAATTGTGGCAAAAGTAGATGCTACCCGACTGCCTTCTGTTGCGTCCCACATGTAGTTGTCGTTATAGTGAGTTATAACGTTGTAAATTGTAAAATTGTGTACCTGCAATTTCATTTTATAATACGAAGAATTTGTATTAGATTGCGTTAGCACTTTCGACATCGTTCATCTTTTCTTTTCTCATGTTACCTATGTATTTCCTTTCTGTGCTCATCATTCGTAACCTTTAAAATATTTTAGGACTCATATGACAAGCGAGTATTAGACATATCGTTCCTGGGTCTAAAAATGGAATAAAGATTTTTTTTTCGAAAACGCTTTTTAAATTTGGGAAAAGATACACGAGATATTTCATTTTTTAAGTGACTTGCTTTTTTTTGAGTATTCCTCACTTGTTTGTAGGATGCAAATTCAGATTAAAATTATATTTTGTTGGTGTATTGACGTCGATAACCGGACTCAAATTTTGGAATCGTACCGAACCATTTATTTAAATAATTAATCTTTCTTTAAACATATTTGCTTTCTTTTTTTAAGTTTAAGATTTTTCCTGATTGAGTTCCATGCAATTCGCTGCAATTTGTCCAACTACACACCATGTGTCCAGATATGGCTAAGGTTGACATAAACATTTTACGACGTACCTGCAAACGAGTACTATTGTTAGTTAAAAAGTTAGATCTTGTAATATTACGCAGAGAATCTGTTACGTAAATCATACTCTTGTCCTACTTCCCACATAAATTCTCTTTTGTTTCCAGGACATTTGCCAGAAACTTTGAAATATTTTAGTTCTTACTTCTTGTGAGAAATGCGAACAATACCATTTTGTACTTTTTTGGCAATATTCTGAAATACACACTGCTCCCATTTCTTTGCGCATTTTTCCACAAAACTGTCCGTCTAAAAAACCTTCATGTTTCTTCCCGTACATTCTGTTTATTTAATATATTTTACAAATTAAAATATTTTACAAATTAAAATATTTTTCAAATTAAAATAAAAAATCACCGCGAACATTGATGATATCTATTTTTGGTTTATGAAAATTTTCACATGATGATATACGCTTTTTAATTTTTGGTATAAAAGTGTTATTTTTTGACGCAGATGCATAAAATTTTTGTTCAAACATGTAGAATGATCTACCAAATCATAATCAATATCCGTTTTTGCATTCTCTCTGACAATAAACAATTAGTAAAATAAGTCTTACTTTTTTTTTCAGAATAATCTTTTCGAAAACAATTTTAAGTATGAAACTTTTTTTTAATAAAAATTTTTTTTCTAAAAAAAGAAGAATTGAATATTAATATTTTATCCGTTGTTTAGTAAACTTAAATGTAACAACGTCAACGTCGTTCTCGACTGTCTTGAGGCCATAAATTAACTTGTTTTAGACAAATAATTTTGAAAGGTGCCACCAAAAACAAACCTGAGAGAAACATCAGATGGGTAAGAAAGTTTGTGACATAATTTACTCAACTAAAACTACTACACAGTGTGTCAGATTTAAAATAAATGGGAAATAAGGTATCAGACGCCTTATTTCCCATTTATTTTAAATCTGACACACTGTGTAGTATGAACATATAACGAATACCTAAATCGTGTTTTCGAGTCTTGAACTAGAATTAAACCCTCCATTTGCGTGTGTGTTACTATCCTTTAACAGTGATGAACACGTTTGATTTAAAAACAACAGTAAATAAACGGGTATTCAGGAGATTTTTAACACTGAAGGATATTTGTTTTTTTTTACAAAAAATAAGTTCTCTGACTAAGTGACAAATAAATGGAGTCTTAGTTAAGAACGTTTTTTAACCAACATTTGTGGGAGTATATTCTGGTCGCAACCAGGGTTGGCAACTGAAATTTAATTCAACGATTATTTAAATATTCGCAAATTTATGAAAAATAAAAGCTTCCAATAATTTTGTAACATTTAAATATATCTTAACTTACTGTTAAGAAGATTTAGCAACCCTTTATATACAGCTATGGACAGAGAAATAGCGCACTAATCTTGAGCTTTATACAATGTATTATTGCTTCAAAAGTAGAAAACTTTAAACAAGAAATGTGATGCTCTTAGTTTGCTTTACTGCATTTCTCTTAATTTTTTATGGAATTGTACCGTTAAATAATGTACATGTTTGTTTTTGGTGTGTTTTGGTTAAATAATTGTTTTATTGCTTGGACAATGAAATAGCGCATTAACTTTCGATTGTTGGCAGAAGAAGTTGTTTAGAATTCCGTTTCTTCGTTTTGGTTGAAAATTAATTAAAATATTAATTTTAATACATTTTTTTATTTTGTAATTAAAAATGGGTAGAGGACCACACTGTTCAGTTGAAAAAAAATATTATATCAGAGAGGTAAAAAACAAGTGAAAATAGCTGAAATTATTGGTTGTTCCAGAAAAATGATTTACAACGTAGTCAAATGCATTAGTGCTGATCATAGTTTGCTAAAAAAAAAGAAAGATCGAAAGAATCCCCCTCGAAAAACAACCTTGCATCAGGACAGAGCAATTGTTCGGAAGAGTAAGCTTGATCCTTTCAAGTCCTCAAGAACAATAATGGCCGAAATAAATGAGGCTTAAATGTGTCGGCTAGACTTGTGCGAAGGCGGCTGAATGAAAATAACTTGTTTGGACGTGTTAGTAGAAAAAAACCTCTTCTGTCAAAAAAGAATGTTAAGGCGCGATTATCTTTTGCAAATACTTACGGTAGCAAAGACATAAATTTTTGGAAAAGAATTTTATTTACGGGCGAAACTTAAATTAATTTGATTGGTCCTGATGGAAAAACGTTCGTTCATCGTGAAAAGAACCAAGAATACAATCCTCGCTACACTTTAAAAACCGTAAAGCATGGTGGAGGAAATTTAAAGGTTTGGGGATCATTTTCGTGGCATGGCGTCGGAGCACTTGAAAGAATAAATGGCAATATGGATAAATTCGCATATCTTAACATATTAAAAAACACAATGGAGCCATATTGCTTCGAAAATATGCCTCTGAATTGGATCTTTAT
Source organism: Cistogaster globosa (assembly GCA_937654795.1). Classification (NCBI taxonomy): domain Eukaryota; kingdom Metazoa; phylum Arthropoda; class Insecta; order Diptera; family Tachinidae; genus Cistogaster; species Cistogaster globosa. The sequence continues at coordinate 60,836,851 of OW569405.1, read as the reverse complement.
GCACGACAATGACCCCAAACATACGGCAAAAGTAGTAAAAAATTGGCTTTCTGATGAAAAAATTCCAGTTCTGGATTGGCCTGCACAGAGTCCTGACCTTAACCCTATAGAAAATTTGTGGAACGACGTAAAGGTTAAGGTAGGACAACTGAAATGTAAAAATTCTGATGATCTTTGGAAAGCCATAAAAGAAGCATGGGACTCTATTCCTTTAGATAAATGTTGAAAATTAATAAAAAGTTTGCCCCGCAGATGCGAAGCTGTAAAAAGAAATAAAGGCTACAGCACAAAGTACTAACATGGCAAGTATATTCGTAAAAATAAACCAAGTTTATAATTAATTTACTTCTTTTTTTTGCAGATCGAGAAAAATGCGCTATTTTGTTGTCCACTTAAAATATAGACAAAGTCAAACTTTATAGATTTTATGTTGATTAAAATATCAGTTAGCATTGTTTTTAAGTTCTCCTTTTTACTAACAAGTTAAGTGAATTAATTTATGTAAAAATATTTAATGAATATATATATTTTTTTGAATTTGTTGAACCATTTCTCAAACGACTATGAAGTGCGCTATTTCTCTGTCCATAGCTGTATATGTAACAAAGTTTATATTGTTGTTTGTGTGTGTGTGTGTGTATGTATAGTAACTAAACTGAATAGCTCCAACCATAAATAAATGAGTTGTGTTTATATAAACTAAAAGATCAGGAGTTCAAATACCAACAAATCCTTGAGAATAAGAAGAATATAATTGTTATTAAGTAGCAGCAATGAACGAGTTAAGGCGAATTAACAAAAACCAGTAAAATATTTGCTGTAATCACCTGTGTATTAGAACATCAGATAACATTGGCTGTAAAGAAAAAAGAGAAAACCGTAATCTAAGTCTCTACAGAGCCTTTGTTTTTAAGGAAAGTAAAAACATAACAAGATTCTAAGGCGTTCGTGGCTCAGTTCATTAAAGAGGGCTGGATTTGAAAAACTAAAATTGTAATATTATTAAGATTTTTTAGTTTAAGTTGAAAAATTTCTCAAATGCTAAAAAATTACTGTATCCAAATTCAAATAAATATTTTTTTGTTTGCCTACCTCAAACTATTCCTAATTAATTATTTCCTTGTAGTTATGAAAATATACCAGGTGAAAACATTTGGCTACAATGTTAAACATAACAATTACATTAAGAACAAGATATTAACGGAATATAAATCCATTTACAAGGATACTTAATTTGAGTATTCATTTTGGTATGAATTTCAACTGAACTAAATAATTATTAAACTAAAATAAATAGAAAATTATATTGTAATCTTAACTAAATCTACATGGACATTAACAAGCTGTTCGTATTCCCAAAGCCAAATGAGTTACACTCAAACTGGAAAACAAACAAAAATAACTTTTCTTTACTGGGCTGGTATTTTCTTACTTTTGTGTTCTAAATTAATAATAGAATCAAAAAAAATAATTCCAAGTTGAAAGTTCCAAAGAGCCAGTAATTAGAACCTCTTTACATGTATTAAAGCCATAATTTAACGATCAAATTTAATTGATTAGAAAATTTATTTCCGGCTCAAATAAAACTAACATGACACAAAGGAAAGTGCTGCTTAAAATTTTAGTTTAATAATTCCCTTAATAAATGTCAAATTGTTAAAAAAAAAAGAATCTGCCTTAAGAAATCGTGTCCTTTACTTGGGACACGTACAAGTATTTGTGTTGAAATGCTCGAACATGTTTAAAATTGAAATTTTTGTTTATTTCATTTTTAACAAAACAACACACACACATACATATGGATGTGTTTCTGGTAGCCCTTAAAACAATGACATTAATAATGATTGTAATGATGATAATGATAATGTTAAATACACGTTTGCCAGTCAGTCATTTACTCGTATCTGTGGCAAACCATCTAAATGACATATTAAGCGCTTGACAACTGCAAACAAACTGCCACCAAAATGACAACCAACGATTATTTTAATAATAATATACTCGCACTAAGACAACTATTTACTCCTACGACTACAGACATTTAATCAGTCATTCAGTTGTCAAGTTTATCGTAAGACATTAAAAATAATAAACCGAGAAAGTTTTAAAACCTCAAGTAATGCTTTTTATTAGTTTAAGTGGCATTTTATTAGAAACCTTCTCTTTAGTTTAAATGAGTCAAGAAACAAATATACGCTTTTTATTCTGAGATTTTAGTGAACTGAAAGGGATCCCAAATTTCACGCAAAATATAAATATGGCATTATTTTGGCGATGAACATTTTCCAATCCACCACAATCTTTGAGTCCAAGTAGAATCGAAACACTCGAGATCTTTCTTTGTAAACTTGCCCATTTAACTTGTGCAGCCGTTTGGATCATTTATGAACTGTGACAGATCTTCTATTTTACTCATTATGTTTCAGCCTACTTTTATTTATGTTCTAGTCACACACACCATATTTGCTGGTAGTAAATCACACACACACATGGACAATAAATTTAGAAATACTCAACCGTGTTCCAAATACATCTTCAAATTAAACTTAGATCAGGTAACACAGTTCTTATGAAAATATATTCTCAAGAGTGTCTCAAAACTTAAGCATGATATTCAATAAAAAACCTTTTTGTCCATTGTATTTCTAATCAAAATTCTAATTTCTAATCTGTCAATTTCAATAAAACACAAAACCTAAAATAAAAATAAAAAATTAGGCCGTTTCAAACCAGTCCTAAAAGCGCACATGATGAGTAACGTGAAATTCTATTATTATGAAGTTAACAAAACGCATGTGATTAATAAACTAAAGTTTTTTTTTTTTTTTTTTTTACAATTTAATCAGACATCACCAAAGAAAACAAAGTTCAAAGTGTTCTATTAAAGGTGGATCATCAAAAATAATTCTGGCTTTTAGTTCATTTATTTTAATTTCTAAAAACCTTTTTTTTTAGAAAGAAAAAATTATTTTCTTTGGGAAAACGTCCACATACATTTGTAAAACTATTTTTTCTTTCTAAAAAAAAGGTTTTTAGAAATTAAAATAAATGAACTAAAAGCCACAATTAATTTTCAATTCATTTAGAAATTATTAATTTTATCTGCGTCTTTATTAACAAAAGAAAACCCCTATTTTGTAAAACAACAATAAGACAAAATTGTTCTTATAAAGAGAACATATTGAAATAGACTCCAGATATGAATGCAGCAACAAAAATAACTACTTCGCGACATAGAAATGACTTTGTCTTGAGAGTTTAGAACGTCACATAATACAACGAAAGATCTTGTTTTTACTCGTTTTTTTTTATTTTTTATTTTTGGAATGACAGGTGCAAGTTGGTTTGTTTCTCTTTTTTGCAAACTATAAAACTTCACCTAGCTTGAGATAACAGTTCGATATGTTTCTTATTGTTTTTTATAAAATATTGTAAAACGAGTATTAATTTCATTTGAGTTTTCCTTCTTTTTTCAATTTTGAAACATTTGATATTTAGAGCGCATAAAATAAAGACAATATTTGACTTTAACACTTTTAGAAATTCGCTTAGTTGATTTCTCCTCTCTGTTCATTATTTGCGCACATAAATGACTTTTGCTATGATTTATGAGTTTTTTAAACTTTTAAATAAAAAGTGGATGTTTCGTTTGTGTGCTCCCCTCCTTTTTTTACGTTGAGAAAAGTAAGCAGCTTTTTCGTATAAAAATGCGGCGTTATTGCTGCGTTTTATTCAACGCAGTCTTTACAATAATCGACATCATTGTGCAAATATGTCAGTTTAATATTTTCGCGTTATTTGATATCTTTAATTGGTTTCATGATCAAAAGCCGAACAAAGCACTACGTAAAATATTTACACAAAATCCGACTAATTTGTCAGTTCATAAAATGAAGATCGTTTATTTTGCTGTGTTTACTGGGTTGCCAAGGTTAAATTTATTTCATAAAAAAATGATTATCTTCTTTTTTAACTTCTTTTTATGTAACTTCTAAACCAACTCAAAATGTTAAATATCCTTATAGGGGATGAATATTCAACATTCACCTTCTTTCGTGTGCGTATTTTTAGTAATTTCATTGCTGATTCGGGGCCGGTAAAGGAGGGGCGATACTGCAGTGTGTGCATATTGGCGCTTTATGTGACCTTTTTCTCTCTGCCAGCTTAAGCGTATTCACCATCACCTATTTAAACATTTGGGAACTCGCGGGGTCGTCTTGCTAAAAGAAAAAGATTATATGGATAAATCGGCTTAGAGAAATTAGGTTGCTAGGACACTCAAAGGCACAAGTACGTAATCCAGTAGTAATGGCTATATGACACTGCGAATTTTTTAATTATTACGGATGGATTGAGCTCCCTGACGAGGCAGTGGAGAAGATGGCGCTTTGTTTTGAGCTCGCCAGTGTCTTTGATCTTGAGAAGCTGCTTTTCACTTACCTGTCGAAAATTTCAAAAATTTTAGACACTTTTAACTCTTTTTGTGCAACAGTTCAGTAAAACACTAGCTATTCTTGCAGCTTGCGTAAGCATGAGAGAGAGGTGGAAATGACCTTCTTTTCTTTTGTTCTGTGCTGGATAGATAGCGACTTCAACTTCTGAATAACTGAAATTTCATAAAGGGATGACATAAGTACAATTACATTGAGCAGCCTGGCTGTGATATCTTATCTTCTCTACTTCCCTTCTTCCCCTCTCTTTTTCATATTCTACCGGTAAATCAAAGTGATCACTGACCGAGCTAAAGCAAACTAAACCAATCTAAACTATCCTAGAGTCAATATATTTTTAAGGTTATAAATGTGCATTGTAATTAAATGAAAAAATAATAATCGCCTTTTAAATCAGAAACATCAATTTATTTGTCTTACAACTTCCCCTTAAATTAAAATTTTTAAAATATATCGAAAACTCTTGAACAACTCATAAATAACTGAAATGAAACAATTTTTAATAAAATAAAATAAAATAAAATAAAAGAAGATGAAACTTCTTTTGATAAACTTACATAGCATTTGAAAGATCAATCGATAAATATTCAAACAGGTGGAAAAGCATAATTGCAACTGACTTATTTAACCATTTTAAAAATCGAATGACGATGGTACCGACTTACTAAACAACTTGCGAGACATTCTATACGCCAAACTCATATCATGTTTAAAAAAAAAATGACTGATGACGATATTTAAGTATTTTTACGACTTGTTTTCTGTGCAAAAAGTGTTCAATTTAAATGTGGCACGTTCGCATAAGTTGATTCATGACTGTTTTGTAGCACCTTCAACAGATGCATTTGTCTCGATAGCAGATCATATTCTACATAAATGAATTTTTTTTGTTTTGTTTATTTCTGTTTTTCTTCCTGTGTTATTAAGTTGTTTAAATATTTTGACTTTTTAGCAAGTCAAAAAGAATATCAATAATAACGAGTCGATGCCATTCAATTTGATTCATATGTTAAGTGTAATGTAAGAAAATACTGAAATACTGGTATTCTTCTTCCATTAAAACAAAATTTTATTTTAAACAGAAAGGGGTCACTTGTTTTTTGAATATCCTTCGGCATCATTTAACAGTTCATAGTGACTATAATGTTCATAATAAACTGACAATGTTGTTTCCCTGTATGTGACCTATTAAGTAAATGTTGGTCGTAATTAGTTGTAATAACAAGCAACAATAAAACCATCAAGCAACAATTTATGAACCTTAATCGCCGACAGGAAAAATAAGTGTTTGTTGCTTTAACGTCTTTGTTATCAACGTAGTTTTTGAAATGTCAACATTAGCACATCAGCAGGATATACAAATATTAACTTTAAAATTGCTTAACATTGACGAAAGTTAGTGGCAATTACTTGTTGGTGCAAAATTCTTTAAATAAATTACAAATTTGTTTATCTTAGACCTCTCTCTATGCCTTTCAATATTTGCCTTCAGATGTCTTCTTATAAGAAACAAAGTTTTTCAGTAAACATTGGCTTTTTTTGTCTTAATAATAACTATCGTGAATTTTAAACGATCTTTTGATTATGTGATCCTTTACATAAGTTTTGCGAGAGTATTCAAATTTATAATTCCTTTCCAGAGTAATTGGTGCAAGGGTAGCATAGATGTTTCGAGGAAAATTTGCAATGTTGCATCTGGTATTGTTTCCGATAATCTGGTATTCAGAATTTCTTACCGCATCATTAAAAATAGCGCATTTTAAGCGGAGATAGTGATAGGTGGGGATTGCTTAGGCATGTAATGGAATTTATGGCGACAGTCGGACGGATCTCCTGTTACTCCAGTCATACACCACTTTATGTTTTTTTAGTTATTCAATGTAAAAGTATCATCTCTTTACGGTGATGTTTTTCTTGTATTAGCTTTTGCTCATTGTAAGAACTGCATTGCTGAATGGGCTAATAAACTTGCTTGCGAAGGTTTAGTCTTGAATATTTGCTATGCGGCAGTAGTCATATCTCCCGTAAATAAAGAGTAAAGAGTGTAAACTTTAGAAAATTATATCTAAAATGATGAAAGTTACACACTTGGAGCAACGTAAAAAAAATATGGACTAATCGCATGATACGTGAAACGTATGGAAGAACGCAGAACCACTTTTGATTACATGTTGTCAGATACCAATTGATCGATGTATATTTTATAAAACAGGAGTTTTAACTGAAAAGAGCTCACAAAAAAATTTAGTGTATTTTCTGTAGTTTGGCTTAAATGTTGCAGGCATACGGGCCTGTAAGCTTCAAATATTCAAATAATGTACCAGTGGGTTGCAGTCATTATTAGGATTCTATTTTGAAGCAGAGGCAGTGTTTCGCAAATGAACTCCACAGCACCGTATTGGTTTTAGGAAAGTAATTGAGTATGAATAAAATTCTTTAAGTCCGAAATTATTACTTAAAAACGATATAAAAATATATTTTCTTAATATGTATTTTTATAAAAAAAAGGTTTCTTATACACAGCTATTATGTTATTATAATAACAAACATATATATGTATATACGATTAATGATTCTCGTGTACTACATTTAACAAACAAAACTTATTATTTCAAAATAACCCGATCTTTCTTGTATTATGTTATGGGACTCTTTAGAAGACCTACAAATTTAAGCTGATTCCCTTTACTCATTTCTATCTACCTCTTAAATTTGGCTTAACTTTTTGTTTAGGTATCTGAGTATTTAGGGTAAAATTTTTAATACCTCTAGAAAGTGTACTTTATCTCTTAGCCACAAACGATTTCACAACGCATAAGAAAATTTGTAAAGTCTACAAAAGCGTTTATTTTTACAGAGCCCGGCTGGGTTAAAAACCTAGTCCTCTCAAAATAGCCTGAACATTTCCAACTCTTGTTTAACTTAAAGCCCGACATATGTGCAAGGCCCGGGCAGTCTACTATACTCGCATGTTCTTCGGTTCGTATAATCGCATGATCCATTTCGATACAAATAAATCATTCCCTTTAAAGTTCTTCTGCCATTTTTTGACATTTTCATTTATGGCCTATTTTTAACGATTTGATGTTTTCTAAACTTGCGGTGATCCCATTCTGAATAGCTCAGGGCTACACTATTCCAAGATTATCATAATTAAAACAAGTTTGTATATCTTTCTTTCATTTCAAAATGTTATACAGTAAAATAATTTTATACGCCTGACAATCCCTAAAAATTACAGCTGTAATTATATATGTTATCAATCAATAATCTTTAACTCTTTAACAATTTCTATGTATTCTGCTATTTTTAATCAGTCACTTATATTTTAAACGCCTGTGTTCGTAGATAGATTGTTAAGTTGTTAATTCTTCATTCTTGCGATTTACCACGCGCTTTTTTTATAAATGTGATCCCAAGCGTAAATATAGCGAAAATTAGTTTAGTTTTAAGTCACAATTAAACTTTCCTAAATTCTTTTAATAATTTATCTCAATAAAAATTTATATTTCTTTCTTTTATTTTTTGGAATAAAAATCACTTCTAAATGGCAACTGCTCCATCATTTTCATCCTGATAATCTTAATAATTGTTATGATAAAAATGGCAATGATGATGATAATAAAAACACTAAAACGACACCACACCACCAATCTTAACTGAACTGCACCTTGTGGCTCTTCATCTTCTATCATGTGTTGCATTCAATGCTTCTCGCATCAACTTGAAACTAAAATCTAAAAAAAAAAACATCCAAATATTTTCCTGCCTGCTGGTAATGTGATAACGTGCGAAACGCTTCTGTCTGTGAACATGGAATCTTTTCTACAACAATGTTATTGGAATGATGACGATGATGATGATTATGATTATGATGGCACCGCCAAACAAACTTTACAACACATTAATTGCCAAAATGACAAATGCATTGCTTTTGTGGCATTCACAAACCATCGGTCCAAACCCGTACGTTCGTTCATTCATTCATCCATCGACCCACTGATGATGATTATTTGGTTTGATGATGCTGTTGCTGTCTTCACATGCATTTTTATGCTGCATGCATTTGTCTGCGTGAACATGCATTGCAACAACAAAATGTGACACAATGACGGATGATCATCTTCATACTTTTCGACTAAATACTCTTAATGACTGCGGGATATAATGATTTCAATTGTTGTTGGCAAAACACAAACTCAAATGGATGAATGTTTGTTTACTTTCAAAACTTTTCCAATGTAATAACGTATTTGTGATAAAATCTTCTATTGGAAATAACATCCAAACAACCACAACAAAAACAAACAGGGTGTAAGTATTTTATTTACTAATTTTTCTATTATATTTCTTATGTTATCTATTATGATTTGAACAGTTTTTATCTATGAATACAATATAATCTTTTGAAAATTTTATTATTTTTGCTAAAAATAGCTTATATTTGAATCAAATAACCAGGTTATACATTGGTATTTCAACGCTAGTTTTGTTTATTTTTATTCTCATATCAGGATCCTTTTCTTTTTAAAAATTAGTGCCTTAAGCTCAATCTATCTATCAGAAATTCTCATGTACTTACAATCTGTACGAAGCTAACCTAAATAGCACAACGTCAGCGCTTAACAAGTGAAAAATCAAATTTTAACAGTGTGTTAAGTGCTGAAGTTGGCTGGTTCTTCTCTTGTTAATTTCTTTTGTTATTGTTGCAAAGTAATGACAATTCAGCGGTTATTTTAATTTCTATACGCAAATATAACAATTCTGCGTAAAAGTTAGGCGCTAGGAAGCTTCAAAGTTGAGTTTGGAAAAAAAACTAGAAGAAACTATAAATATATTTTCAGCATAGAATTAAGCTCCGAGCCTTAATTCTGTGCAGCTTCATTCAAGGCTGGCCAAGATCAGCTGATATCTAAACATGTACGGCCAGTAAAGCGGTGATAAATTCATTATGGGGTAGTTGCTCGATATTAAAGTTAGTTTACGAATGCCGAATGGCTTGAGCAAAATGACGAAACATTCCAACATCCAATTGGAAAATTGCAGACGATAGAGCTAAATCATGATCACAACCATAGTTTCGGATAATCGACCGTAGTCGAGCTGTAGTTCAACATATATACTGCAGGTACGATTTTCAGCTGTAGCTACTAATGACCGCGCACATCAGATAGTCTTACGAGGTTACCTCCCCTATTTTGTCCCCCCACCAACAATATGACCACTGTACTATTAACACACCTTTTAAAAACTGAACTAAACTGCCAATGACTTTTCTAGAAATTTCCTCCAAATCATATTCTACGTCTGTGCTCCATACTTTCTGAAAAGCATACGATCTTTTTGGGAAGTTTGAGTCTTCGGAATCTTGCAAATCATTTGGACTATGGCAGAAAAGAATGAACACGTTAATACGATCCTTAGGGTGATCTGGTTCGGATACAGGACTATAGGTGCTGCCTTCCATGCTGCAGCCGTTAACTCGAGATTTTCAAAGGGACATAAGGAGCCCATTAAAGCGACTTTGTCAATCGGATTGCCTAGCGACCTAACCTATAATCATAGTTAAAATTTAAAATATCGTATCCAAAAAAATAAAAATTTATTCTTTGGCCCTTCTGACGTCTAAGATTGTATAAAAATATAACTGCGAATAAATTTTCTGTCGTGTTCAATTTTGAAAAATTGAATTTTAACAATTTCTCAATAGCTTGGATAATCTATCCAGAAAAATTCATTTTTTCTGTGTTCAACAAAGTTGCAAAAGTTTTATTCAACAGAAACGAAGAGAATGTTGCTTAATAACTGAATACAAAATAAATATGCTTATCACAAGACTATCGCTGGATGCAAAGATCACAAAAAAAATTCGATAAAATGTTTCCCATGAGAGGTGTTTGACAGCGAATTGCTTAATTTCTTTTTACTGATAGATGAACTGAACTGTGTGTAAATTACAAAAAATGGAAATAGAAAATGGAATTCACTGCCGTTTATTAAAAAAAGGAAAATATTCTAAAGAATGGTTAGAAAATTTGTCTTTATAGTTCTGGCCAGTTTTTTTATTTGCATGAAGTATATTTATTGCTTCTAAAAAAAATTTAAATCAAAAAAACTGATTAAATGTAAGTGATCTTCCCCTCGTATATATCATATAACATCTCTATATAAACACCGCCCAAATTTTCTTAACTTGTATTTAAAATATAAGATTCTAGCTAATTAAGAACTCATTAGTTTTGTTGGTTTTTCAAAAAATCTATAATTAAATTGACTTCCTCCTAAATTCATTCACATTTACAGTCGTAAATATTCTGCGCTATAAACGTAAACCCAAAGCACCGAAAGAATACTAAATGTAGAATAGTTGGGCGTGCCCGTCAGTCATTTATTCAGTGAATTTTTGTAAACTAAACATTTGTTTTTGTTGCAGTGGTGCGAATCGTTGGCAAAATACTCAAACTCGTTTAACATAAAACAATTCAAAACCAACAATTTATCATTTGTTTCTTTTTAAGTTCAACAAAGCAAACAAAAGTAAAGTGGAATTAAAATAAAATGAGAAATTATTAAATAGAATGGGCGTAAAACTGTTGACAGTTAAAAACACATTTTACTTTTACACTTTAAACTTCCTAACGAGACACAATTTCCACATAAAAACAAATAAACATTTAAAGATGCATTAATAAATATTTCACTCACTCTCTCTGCTTCCATTCTCGGTCTTCGGTTCACCGGTGTGCACACATATCATATCGTATATTCATGTCCCACTTGACTGAATACTGTGGTCGAAACGACGAAAGACACTTTAAGGATCAGCTGCGATACAATGATTAATGGATTGCAATTATTTTGGGTGGGGAATTTACGTGCGTACGTTGCGTATGGATACGTATTTGTTTTTAACTAAAAAGTAAAAAAAGAAGATCGTTTGAAAATTACGCAGATAATTTGCGCGAATGCAACAATAAAGTTAAGATTAAAAGGTGATTAGCTTACAATTTTTCCAACTTCGGTCAAACAAAATTCGAAATGATAAACGACTTTAGCACACTGGGCGGAAAAATGATAGTGACATATTGTAAATAAAACTGTAATTAAGTTTTAAACTAAGAATACATTCTATTTAAGCTCTAATTTAATAATAAATTAATCATTTAATTGCTTATAATCACCGCTTAGAGCGTTCCCTTAAAGGTTTCTGCGACATCCTACATCAGTGCTTAACAAAGAATACTAGATCTTTAATTTCTGGAGGATAATTTTCCTTTCAATTTTACAATGGGTATTCTAAAATTCACGCGATATATAAATGCGTTTAAGTCTTGTGAGCCCTTAAAATATTTTTACAGCTGCGATGTCAAAGAAAACTCGAATATTTCAAAAATACAAGCTTTTAAAAAAATCATTTTAAGTCAGTGAGTACATTTTTACTTTGAAAAAATTGTAAATCTTTATCTAGAGTTTAAAGACATTTTTCAAATGCAGAAACATTGGGCCATGTTGTTCGCAACCAGTAGGCCGTTAAGTCACACCCTCAGAATTTTTTGTATGGAAAAATTGTACATATGGAAAAATGTGTAATTTCACTTTTTTCCTAAAACTATAACCCAAAACCTACACAAATTCTCGTGGCCTTCGACCCCAGTAAGCCGTAAAGCCGTACTTTTTTAATTTTTACCCATTTTTATACGCTTCACTACAAAGATTGGAAAAAGGATATATCTTAATTTGTCATTCCGTTTGTAATTTCTGCAATATCCATTTCCGACCCCATAAAGTATATATATTCTGACGTCTTATAAACAGCGAAGTCGTCAGTCTGTTTGTTCGCATTAGTGTTAAAATCAACTTTGCCAGGGTACTGAACTAAATTTAAATACGCCAGTGTCAAAAGAGGTGCTATTGAAACTCAGCAAAATCGGTCCATGTCCCTCCAGGCACTGACTGGGCTTAACACCACGCCTGCCTCTAATTTTCCATATAATTTGGAACAAGTAGTAACTTAAATATAATAAACGAAAATATTGATCGACAGAGAAATACAAAATAAGAAAAAAAAACATCAAGTGAAAAAAATGGCGCTCGTCCATATTCACCGAAATTTCCATAAAAAAGTTAAATGGTCAATGTGAGTATCATTTAAAAGCTTTTAAAGAGATTTTTTAGGAAATACTAAATTTTTTAATAATGCTTAACCCATTAAGAGCCGATGACATTTTTAGCAGCAATTTAAAATTTGCGAAATCAAATTTTTTCATAGCTGCTCTAAATACTAGCCAACGATTTTTAAGTTATTTTAGGGCCTCACTAAAGGGCTACCTTCATCTAAAAACCAGAGCAAAATGTCGTAGATAACTACAAAAATCCAAAAAAATTACAATTATTGAAATACCTGGAATGTCCATAATCGATTTATTGACTAAAGCATGCAAGTAGAAATGTAGGTCATAGCTACGAACTGAGAATGAAAACCAGAGAAACAAGTCGTGATAAAAATTCGGCGGCGGCGGCTGAGCAAAAAATTGTCGGCGGCGGCTGTAAGCCGGCTAAAGTCGACTATCAAGGAACTCTTGAGTATTGTGTTAGGAGAAGAAGAACAACATAAATAAACAAGCTTTAGATGAAGTGTTACAAATAAAGATGCATAATTTTAGAAATTAATTAAATTATTTTGTTTACATGCATTTATTAAGTAATGCATTGTTGTCTATGGAAATATATTTCTATTTCAATCAATTTAAAATTACTGCTTCAAATTTTAATTTATATTTCTTTACTGAAAGTAATTTAAATATACAAAATTTAAAGTATGAAAATTGCCGGCTAACATTTTTGAGTCGTGACAAGCCACACCACTCGGCGGCGGCTCGACTATTAAAAAAATCGGCGGCGGCTTTCAGACAGCTCTGAGCCGCACGACTTGTTTCTATAATAAAAACCATGAAACCTTGAGCAAGAAAATATCACACAAGTATAAAATCATATTCTTTTTTAATCCTTTTTTTAAATGCGTCAAAAGTTTTTGAGTTAATGTTTTCAAACGTACTGAAACCTATTCTCTGCGTTAGAGAAAGTATTTAACAACCTCAATGAGGATTTAGAAGAAAACACAGTACTAACGCACAAACACACAGACAGGTAAAAAAAAATGTAAAATTTTCAAGCTGTTTGTTATTATAACACGGCTGATTGCCCGATTTCAGAAACCTGTTTAAATTCTAAGTGCTAATTAATGATTTTTTAAAAAGTTCCTGACTTCTCTTCGCAGCTGTGCTAAAACCTTTAATTCAAAAAAGATTTTTATTTTAAATGCATTTAAATCATTCTTGTTATTAGCCATATTATAGCAATAAATATAAAGTCATGCCGAGTACATTTATGTGTGCTATAAAAGATCTTACTTTCGACAATGACCAATCAATCGGTTCAGTAAGACATTCTTCGAAGACAAACATATTTGCTGAATTTAATTTTATAAAAACCTGCGGCCGTATGCATAACAAAAAGTTAGCATGAGGTTGGCATAATTGCTGAAACTAAGCAGGCTCTCTGTAGGGCTCTTACACAATTGAAAACTAAAAATAGTTCTAGAATGTAGTCAGGAATCACGATAATTATCTACTATAATTTTAAGTGCCTGGTCGTACGGCAAAACACACTGTGACCCTTCTTAAATCGTTTACTCATTCTAAATTTTTGTTATGCATACAGCTACCAATGTAAAAAAACTTACAAAACAGATATTAGAGTCCACAGTTCACAGTTGTATTGCTTAAGTTCAGAATTGTCCCACAAATAACTTTAGGTCACTCTTTTTAACTTTCATTGAAATTTTCGTATAGTGAACAGAATAAAATACTTCGCTGGACTGCCTAACCGTTTCACAATTCAGAGAAAGCCCCGAATCGATCCATGAACCTTAGCATAATACATTATAACGCCCATAAATGAATCTGATGCTAATAATTTGCATGAGGGCTTTATATTGACTAGAAGGAAAGCTTGCTGATTTACGATAAGGAACACAAGACAATCTTAGCCTCCAAGGTGATTTGGAGATATTACACAGTCCCTAGAACTTTTCTATACTTCGTTGGGAAGTTTTTGTCAAACATAACGAATGCTACCATTTTCTAGGAAGCTTAATTAAATTAAATTTACACGTCTGCTTTGTACCACTCAGGGCTACCTTTACCCAGATGACCCGATCTATTCCAAGCTTTGCAATTCCTTTAAGTAAGTTTGTTTTTAGGTACGGTAAATTTTATTCCAATAACTGCTTTCTCCATTTCCCCATCTTGACTAGTGTCTTAAAAATCTAGTTTGTTAATGGGTGAGAAATAACGTTGTTCTTCGCTAATAAGCCAAATGTAATGTTAGATTAAATATTCAAAATTTAAAATCCATTATATATTCATTGAACGGAAAGCAAAAATTATTGTTTTACATGAAACGTAACATGTTCACCACATCGATCAAATACAAGAAAAAAAAGTATAAAGCGACTTGTGCAACACTTTCGCATAAAGGTGGCAAAACAATCTACACCAGACAACAAAACATTCACTCATCATGCATCTGCACTTGCATACAACTTCAAATAAGAGCTAAAACTGAATAAAAGAGTGCTATTGTCTGCAAGTACTCGTACGCAAAACACAAAAGAAACAAAAATGAATATAACTGATGCGTGTTTGCTATCGGAAAAATATCAAATTTCGATCAAAAGCAGCAAAAAACGCCTCCAAAGGAAAACTGGCTTTTTATTCGACAGACTGAATAAACGTAAGTGGCCAACAACAAAATGATTGTGTTGCATTTCATTAAAAGACTTAAAACTTCTTTTCTGCACTTACTGGCGATAAAGAAATTTTTAAATTGAAAACGATGCAGTTATTAAATTTTTCCAACCCGAACACTAAAGATATCACACAACCCTAATTATCATATTTAGCACTCTAAATGCAACATATTTCCTTTGTCCCTTCTCCATTGAGTAATATGTTTTATTTTTAAATTAATAAGGCAAGGACATTTCCACTGATATTTGTACATTTGTACATCCATACGAACAGACAGACAGGACAGAAGTTTCTCAACTGCCAACGATAAACAACTTTTTAAGAAGACCAGCAGCTGCTGCTGCTGCAACTACAGTGGCAATTTATAAATATAAAACGCCCTGGCTGTCCGCATATTTACGCTGTTGCATTAACTAGATAATGTTGGCTGCATTAGCAGCTAATTACAAAGTGATCGCAATTGCAGAATTTCAATAATAAAAGATAACAAGTACTTAAGACTTGTTGCTTATTAATAATTACATGTTTATGTACGTACAACTTATGTATTTATGAATATTTGGTACATTAAGCACTCACCTGCAGCTTAATGGTGTTTTTTGAACCGCTTTTATACACGTTTTTGATTTTAAATTTTTTAAAAATAGTCATTTATTTGTTGCTCTTAAGAAAATAGAAATTGTAATTTAATAAGTACTTTTCACAATTGTGTTCTATTGAAATTATTAAAATAAAACCGCGATCGTAACTGTAGAATAGTTCACATGACAAAGAAAAAAACGGTAGATCTACTTGGTTATCCCGTTTGTAATATCTTCGATATCCATTTTCGACCCCATAAGGTATATATATGCGGAGACCTAATTAGGGCTTGGGAATTCCGGGAAAAGCTATTTACAACCTCCTGCGAAAATGTTTGCTAAATTCCTGGGAAACGGGTCATGCGGTCATTTCTGTACATGAAATAGTTTTTAAAAATGTTGGTGTTGGTATAGATAGTAATCAAAATGGAATACAAAACACCAGTTTTTGGAATTTTTTGTCTCTCTGTCTGTCTGTGTTCGCATCACATTAAAACTGCTAGATGGAATTGAATAAAATTTTTTGTGGAGGTCCCTTAAAGAATACCCAATATTATAGGCATAATGGTACTAAAACAGTTGTCAGCATATTTTATTTTTATATATTGAAAATTTTTAACACTTTTTACAGATCCTCTACAATAAATATTTATAAATTTGAATTTAGAACTTGTTTTCTTCAAGAATTGCATTTTTTCCGGGAATACCAGGAAATCCGGCAATGCAATAGTTTTTCCCGCTCCCCAGGAAATTAATAATTCCGGTAAATCCCAAACCCTAGTCCTTATGCATAGCAAAATCTATTAAGAGATTTCGTTCGTCCGTCCGTTTTCGGGTTGAAAACAAATTTACCAAGACACTAGATGAGCTAGAAAAAACTTTAATATGATCAGATAGAGGTTTGAAAATTTTGCTATAGAAAATCAGCAAGATCGGTTTATTTTCTTCGAGGCAGTAGACAAAACTATAGATAGAGAGTTCAAAAATTAGAAAAAAAAACATCAAGTGAAAAAATTAGCTCTCGCCCATATTTTTCGAGTTATGGACCTCTGAACTTTTCATAGAATGTTCAATTGTACACCATATATGGGTATAATTTAAAAGCTTTTGAAGAGATCTTTCGGGAAGTACTAAATTTTTTTAAAAATTCTTAACCCATTAGAAGCCGATGACATTTTTATGACAAATTATATTTATTATTATTTTTTTTTTAATTTGTTCTTATTTTTAAGTTTTCTGTTTTTGATTGGAGTTACTTCATTAATCTTGATTTGCACATATGGTGAAGTTTATATAAGATTCCATAAAACCAAATATGACACTCTTACTTGTTTTGTATTTTAATTATAAATACGAAATGAAGAAAAATAAGGGGATTTCTACAAATTGGGAACAATTTTGTTCTGTTCCCAGGAATCCCGAAAAATTGCAAAATGGCAATTTTTATTATAAATATAGAATATATTTTTCTAAAAAACAAACTATTGTTTTGCAAAAAAAAAAAAAAAACTAAATAAATAATAACAAAATAAAATCAAGTAATTTTAGTATCAGAAAAATATTTGTTTGTTCACAAAAAGCAATAACATTAATTTTTTCTGTTTTCAAGAAAGTAATATTTAAAAACCCTCAATGCATTTGCATTATATTAATATGACAAGCGGTTAGTATTTTTTTTAGGTTTTAGAAATGATAAATGTCGTTTGTTTTGAATTGACGTTGGTGTTATTGTCAACAGTACATGTATTAAAAGAGTTGTTTACTTTGCATTGCAGCTACTAACTAACTGCGTGGTAGCATTATTAAGTACTTTTAACCTCGGCATTTCCGACAAAATTTTCCGGTAACTGGGATGTTAAATTAGCTTCATTTCCTAGGAAGTTTTTACCAGCGCCATTCTATAACAAAACTCTTATTGTGTTTTTATGGATTGTTTTATCAATATCATTTTTATGATATTGAGTCCAATAATAATGTTATGGGTATCTAAATATTAACATCTTGCAAAAAGACCTTTAACAAACAAAATATTAACTCACAAACACTCTGTATAATCCACATTTGATAAAACTTTGCACCTTAAAATGAACTTTGTATTCAATTTTAAATTTTGTAACCAGTTAATGCAGACAAATTGTGGTTAATCTTATATTTATTATGTTAAAGGGGTAGATTTAATTTTGCACTCCAACGTTATTTTTTTTTTTATTTTTTTGTGTAATATTATTTTTAATTCTGTATTTTTTCTTTCTTTTCATGCAATAAACATCTGCTGCTCGTGATGCATAACTTGGAACAAAATAAAATGTTTAAAAAACCATAATCAGTATGTAAGTAGAAAATGTAATTTTAAGCTTTTCAAATTCAAGTGATTAATTTTAAGTAATTGATTTAAAACACCATAACGTTGGTTAGTGTTATTGTGCAACTTGGTTTGTTATTGTTTACTGAAATTAACCTTTTTTATAACACGATCAGCGTAACTAGATAATTTTTCTGGAGGGTACTACAGCTCTTTAACGAAGAGGAAAATATTTTATGTCTTCCCGAAAAGCACCTGATCTTAGAAACTCACTTTTTTCTTAAATCTTTCAAGGCGACTTTCCTAACTACACGTCTTTTCTTGACAATATTATAGAACACAATATCAAACACAAACATTTTGTTTTATAAATTTCAGTCAATATGTTGTCAATAACTTTAAACCATCAATTAGTTAAAAAGTTACCACTATAGTGGCTTTAGAAAAGGTCGTCAAAAATTGTATATAAAAGGTTAATTTCAAGTGCCTGAGTAAAATCATATCAGGTGCGCTAAGGCAACTTAATGCTGCAAACTGTCAAAGTCATCCAATTTTTTTTTTTACGGAGATAATCGTCTTTTGGACCAATTTTATTTTTGTAAATGAACAATACACTTCAGCGATTAAAGAAAATATTTTTCTTGATTGAATTAGAAGCTTTGGTAGAGGTTTTCTGGCGCAATCCCACTAAAGGGGTTTTCTTAATACCTAATTCATATTGAAAGTTGGATTTATTTTTAACCGACTTTAAAAAGAAGGATGTTATCAATTCGACTGAATGTTGCTTTTTTATGTTTGTGCCTTTAGAACTCAGTCATTTTTGTACCGTTTTTGAAAATTTCTTGTAATTTGATCTAGTTTTATAAACAGTTCATAATTTTAAAAATTACAAAGTGTCCCCATACCACATACATGTTTTTAAGTGTATTATGAACCGTAAAGCGCACTTCTCTAAAATTAAAAAAATTCATATTACTGCAGCTCCTAATAGCAAAAATTAATACAAAAATAAATCTAAATATTTAATCTTTTAATCGCCAATCTTTTGAACCGTTATAGACAATCGCTTGAAAATTGGACAGGATGTCGATTACTATGGCCATTATAATAAAAGGAATAACCATACAAAATTTTAAATAATATGGTATCCCTATAGTTTATGTAAATTGCTGTATGTGAACAAACTTTTAACAGACAGACAGCTGAAATTTTACAAAAAACCTGTATTGCTAAGTCCGCTATAACAGCAAGTATAAAATTTGAATTTAGCTATAAAAAGTTACAAACTTGAAATAAAAAATTAAAGGGTGTCTCTATAACTGATGTAATTTGATCAATATGGCCCTATCTTTAAAGCCGTTACAGACAATTTCTTGACAATAAGATAGAATGTCCATTACTATATCATATATAATAACAAGTATAAATATTAAAAATTAAATTTTAAAGGGTGCCCTAATGCTAAAGGCTGCTGTAGTCAGAATTAACATTAAACATGCAGCCTCCTTCGTCGGTACTTCTTCATAGCATAGTCGCCGGCGAAGTAAAATAACTAATAAAATGGCTATATCTATCTTTTTTTTTCACCAACTCTCTTATCTCTCATCTATCCCTTTCCTAAAGAATGTAGCACGGTTACGAAAATAACTAATTATTATTTAGCACTTCAGGCATTATTGCCTGAAGTGCTACTTCTCTTAAAAAAAAAAATTGATGTATATGGCCAATCTTTTGAATAGTTATAGATGATACCTGTGCTAATAATAAAGAGTCTTTTGATAGTGAAAATCGATTATATCTGTTGAAGTTTAATTTTGACATTTGTCAGTAGATTCATAATCACGAAAAAACTGGAAAATTATTTCTTTAAGTTTTAATAGTTTAAAACAAACATGTTGTTCTTTTAGCAAACATTTTAATAGCAGATGGAAAAAATAAGTGTTTTCAAAAAATAGAAATTAATTTTTAAAAATCTCGCAACACTGTCTAAAATAGACAAATCTTAGCAGTGGCTCAGATTTTAAAAGTAAAAAGCAAACTAAAAACATTCTTGCAAAACATGAATACAAGTTTGTATAAAATAAATGCGGCGAAATTTGCAGCAGTTTGTCAATCTGGCTTCCTGCTACTCCCTGGCTGCAGTAACTTTTTTATGTGAACATCGATTTTATGAGCGAACATGACAATTAAAATATCAACAACAAAATAATAAATGTGACAAGAACAGAAATATAGTAACTTCCAAGCAAAACAAAAAATAATAATATTAATAAAATTATAATTTTGTATTGTGCCAAAAATAAAATATATAAAGCAGAGCAGAGCAGAGAAGAGCAGAGCGTCTTTTACTACTTTGGCAAATTTAAATCAAAATTGAAAATGAAATCGTACTCTTAAGGGACGTAAGGCAGGATAAATTTATTGTTTATTGCAAAAAGAACAATGGAGTTTTACTTGAGAAGAACTAAACAACATAAATCACTTTGCTGTTGCTATTGATGCGGTTGTTCAAACAACTGTCGGTCGATCGGTACCATTATCACATAAATACATCAACACTATCAATATTTTATATTCAAGAATTTTTTGCTGGGATTTGTTTCTTATTTGTTTAATATGCCTGCCTGCCCTCGACATTAACTTTTTTTGCTTTGCTTCTTTATTTTAGCATCATTTCTTTCGCGGCAACAAACAAAATGTTGCTATAAAAACAAAAAGAAAAACATCTAAAAAACAATTTAAGAAGAAAATAAATTCGCACATGATCATGTCATGTTAAACAATTGCAATTATGATCGAATCGTCTGACGCCGATGTATACGTAGAAGATGTTTTGACTTAAAACGCCTGGTGTTGAAATGATTTACTTGTAACATTCATTTTAATGGCATTGAAAGGCGCCTGCCACAACATCATTATAATGGCATGACTTTTAAGTTTTTAAAACAAACACTGCTAACTTTAAATAATTTCAAGATTTTCAAAACTCACCTCGTATTGAAAGACATGAATGTCTTGTATTTTGAATATTTTGAAATTTCAAATTGAGTTGCCTGCGCTTCATGTTTTTTAACAGAAGTGAGTGAAGTGAGATTCCAACAAATCTATGATGCATTAAACTACAAGTTTAACATGTTAAATGCACAAGCATAAACTGCAAAACATAATTATATTAACATGGTCAATATCTTGAACATCAGAATGGTTTGTTGGCTTGAAATTATTTCCTCTTCCGGTGATTTTGATTTTACTCAAATTTTTACTCACAATAGATAATGATTTAGTAACTAAATTGTTAAGTCGTCGTTTAAAGACAAAATCATAACTGTAGAAACATCTGAAAACTTTGTATATTATTTTTTTATTTTGTTAAGATTTTAAGTTTTTGAAAAAATTAAAAACTTAAAGTTTTTTTTTGGAAATAACGCGTGTTAAATCCGTTCAAAGCCAATAAAATCTCTGGTTTCTCTTCATATCGAAGCGAAGTATATAGCCTTGTGAATATAGGACCCAAAGTTGGTGTCACTTCAAGGCAAAACAAATAAAACTTATTTAAAGTGACGTATGGACACATCCATCGTTACAGTTAAATAATTTTTGGGTAGTAACAAAAACAAAAAGATTTAGTACTAATAGAGCGAACTCTTGAAATCACATTGAAAGGGCCAAATTAAAAAAAAAACAAACAAACAAAACTGGTACTGACATTTTAAAAATTTCCTCATTTTAAAATATGTAATTTTGATTTTTTATCTTTAAGAAGGCAGTGATGCCGTCTTTTTGCAAAAGATAAGATAGATGATAAAAAAATTAATAGATAAAGAACAAGCATCATTTCTTCACAAAGCATTGCCTCTGATATTAAGATGTTGACTTTCTTTAAGCTAAAACAGTGCGTAGAGTCTTGTGCTTGTCACAATTGGAGTTGACGTCTCCCTTCCCTTCAGCATTTGTTTTGTACACATCAGGTAATATATACACCGTTGGATCCATTATATTCGCCGTAAGTCATTTTCTCAGCCACATCATATGCATCATATGAAATGTTGACAAACATTTGAAGCCGAAAGAGGAGAGGCCGTATTAGGAAAACTATTTTATGCATTCAAATCTTGCAAGATACACTTCAGACCCAAAATTATTTAATTAAATAAACTAAACTAAATTAAAACCCAGGCAGCTGACAGCATAAAATGATATTTTTTTAAGTCTTTATATCCAAATTTTTTTAATTTATCATCGGTATGTTTTAAACTTTTTCTCCAGCAGAAAATTTCTTTTATTAAGCATTAAAAAGCTTGAAATTTAATGAATTTTGTTATATTATTTTAATTATATATTTAATTGAAAAATATGTAAAAAATGTTATAATTAAATAATTAGTTAAATCATTTATGTATTTCATGAAAAATGAAGAATGTAAGAATTTTTTATAAATGCATCGATTGAATTCTTAATTAATTTTCAATATGAAAACAATTAAAATCTGTAATGTATGCAAATACTTTTTCTGTGTATTCTTTGGGAAACAGGTCTCTAGATTCTAAAATAATATTACATATTAACGTTTGACGAATGATTTTTGGAATGAGCTTTTGGAAATTATTTCGATTATCCATGCGTTCTGGATGATGTTCTGGCATATTCTAAGTTTAGATTTATTTTCTTTTATTCATCTTCAGTTTAAGCTTGTTTTTACTAATTGTATTGCAGCAAGCAATTACGTCCTGGTGCAGATGTCAAGCAAATTTATTACTCATTTTTGCGTCTAAGAACTTTAATAAAGAGTTGAACTTCGGACTGATAATTAAAGGGTTTAAAACCAGATATTTTTATACGCGTTGTAATTTCAGCATTTCATTTATAAATTGGAACACAAAACTGATGAGGTTCGGCTATGTTTAGTAACAGCTCGAAACGTATTCAAAGTCGCTAATCCCCAGCATATTCAATGACAGTGGTGATCAGACTAAGAAGGAGAGATATTTAATGTTTTTCATTAATCTTAAGGCCCGACTGTTACACACGAAACAAAATCTAGTTTTTTTAATATTTCGTATAAAAAAAATCCTTTTTATTTTATGAAATATAAAGTTTTTTTATTTATAATAATTATTTACACTATTTGTAAAAGTATAAAACAAAAAAAAGCAATTTTTACAAAAACATAAAAAAAATTTAAAACAAAAACCAACACTACTCCATTTTTTTGATGTCAAGCAACTCTTTACGCAACTGTTGACATTTTTGTTGAAACTAAATAATTTAAAAAAATACATTATAAAATTTTAGTATTTTGTATGGCCCTCGTTTGCATCTGTTACACATTGCAATCTCTTTTTCATAAAACTGATTAACTTCTTTAAGCCGTAGTTGGATGGCATATTTTGCCACTCTTTTAAAATTATTTTTTTAAAGCAGTCATATTAGATGGCTGGCGTTTAGCAACCATTTTTTAAAATAAACTTAAAAATTTTCGATAAGATTTAAAAGTGGACTTTGAGCAGGTGTATCAATGACTTTGCCGCAATTGCAAAGCAACCACATCCGTACTATATGTGATTTATGTTTGGGAATGCTATCTTGATAAAATTTAAATACAGACTTATTCTCTCTTATAAATCCAAATTTCTTAGCACTATTAACTAAATGGGTCTGCCAAATACTAAAATATTGTCGCGTATCTAATGTTGTTTCTATGAAAGCCAAATCACCCACTCCTTTGCTGAATATGCATCCCAAATCATCACAGACATTTTTCCATATTTGACTGTAGAAATGATGTTTCGGTTTTTTAGCGATGTTAGGGGCTTTCGCCATACTCTATTGGACCCATCGTTGTAATACAACATAATATTTGTCTCGTCGCAAAATATGACAGCGTCCCAATAGTCTGCCGGATGCGAGATATTTGTAACGGCGAAGGAAAGACGCTTCTCTATAATTTTTAAAGAGAGTAATGGGTTTTTACGTGCAACTCTTGAAGAGTATTTGTTCTTAATTATAGCCTGTCGAACTGTTTCATGGCAAACAACTATTCCGCATTCTTCTTCAAGGTCCTTTGCAAGTGATCTTGTAAAAATTTGAGGGTTCTGTACAAGTTTTCTAATAATTAGGCGCTTAGGTGGTTGAGTAAATCAGTTGAATCACGTCATACGATAATCTTTTGCCTGGCATTATTTACTCACAATATAATTAAAAATGACACGAGCACTGAAAGTTTTTATCGTCAACTGACATCAAATGTTACAGAAATATAACAACGTACGTGATAGATAACGGTTAATTAAGTTAATCGTAAAGTAAGTGCAAAAAAGAAAGCAAATGTGTTTTGTGTAAAGATTTTCTTGACATCAAAGAAATGGAGTAGTGTTTCTTTTTGTTTTAAATTTTTGTTATTTTTTGTAAAAATTGCGTTTTTTGTTTTATACTTTTACAAATAGTGTAAATATTTGTAATAAATAAAAAAACTTTATATTTCATAAAATAAAAAGAGTTTTTTTCATACGAAATATGAAAAAACTAAAATTTTTACGTGTATAAAAACATTATTGACATACTGTATATACACAATTTTTTAAAGCTAACTGAGAATAGTGCCCAGTACTTAAAAAACACTGATCTAAGGTTTTGAAAAATTCGCAAATTCAAATGTAAATAACTCGTTTACTATGTATCATAAAAATTTACGGCTCATTATTGGTTTTGAAAGCTTTATCACAGGCTCTACTCGTGTGAAAAATTATTTGAAATCTTATGAAAAATACAAAAATGTCCAGCCTTTATAAAAACTGTACCCTGGTCGCCAAGAAAATATTTTCTCGGCTTTTAATCTAAACAATCATACTTTTCGAAAATTCATGTTTCCTTTTTCTTCGGACAAAAGTCCGATGTTTTTTTAATATAAAAACGAGATAAATAAGAAGCTTTAACAATAAATATGTATGACAATACGAAATTTTCATAGAAAATTTTAGGCTGCAGAAGAAGGGAGAATGTGTTGCGTCGTAAAATTTCCCTTAACAATAGGCAAGGGCAATCAAGTTGAGGAAAAACTTATTCTTAGTCGCAATTTTATCGAATTTTTTCCCAAAAACTAGTTTAGGAAACAGCTAAACTAGAAAAGTCTGTTATTCTAGTTACAGATAGCAATACGCAAAAACGGTAACACGATTGTGAAATGTTGACCCATCGCCCCTATTCCTTAACTTTTATTCAAAGGGCATTTTTCCTATTACATAATAAAAAAACGTGTGGAGAAAAGTTATTTAAATACCATACTTGGAATATTATTGAAATTTTATTAGCGCTGTTAGAAATAATGATAAAGAATAAAGAAATTAAGTACTATTTTTTATTTTGCTAGTGGTAAAGAAATTCAATGAAATCGTTTATTTACGAATTACAATGGGATAAAAAATAATTGTTTTTATTAAACACAAATTTATGATCACAAAATCTTAAAAAGAACTATGCATAAAACAAATAAACTTTCGGCAAATCTTCTCAAGAAATGTTAAAAAATGACTATGTTAGAAAACTCAAATTTGTTTTAGTTTCAAAGATTATTTCAGATATCCCACTAATATGGTTCGATAGAGTAGTCCTTGGACCTTCATTTGTATGGGGTGTGATATACCAGCCATTCTCCATTTTTCCATAATGGCCACAAATCTTCTCAAGAAATGTTAAAAAATGACTATGTTAAAAAACTCAAATTTGTTTTAGTTTCTAAGATTATTTCAGATATCCCACTAATATGGTTCGATAGAGTAGTCCTTGGACCTTCATTTGTATGGGGTGTGATATACCAGCCATTCTCCATTTTTCCATAATGGCCACAAATCTTCTCAAGAAATTTTAAAAAATGACTATGTTAAAAAACTCTGTATTTATTATTCTTTGAAAATTATTTTGCACATTTAACTTTTATAATCTCATTAATTGCACTCTAGCAAAATTTTTCCATATCGAACAAAACATGAACCAAGCCCCAAGTTTCCGGGATATGCATTTTAATTATTAAAGGTCAAAATTCTAACGACTGTTAAGTGATTAACAGTGGTCTGTTAACTGCAAAATCAGCTATGTTAAAAAATTTGGTTTAGGTCTCTAATAGTTAAATTCGAATTTATCTTCACACACATTAATTAATTACTCTCATGATGTCAAACACACCATTGAGTAGAGTTGCAAAAAGTCGGATAATCACAATGAAAGTTTTCGGTCTCAAAAGTTACGATTACGACTTGAAATAGCAACATAAGTTTTCGAAAGTTGCAGTTGCTGGAAATTTTTCAGCTTCAAACTGCAAACTTAAACTAAGACAAACTGAACTTAAATCCTCAGGAACAGGTTCAATTAAGTTTAGCGTTTTGTATTTTAAAAAACAATTGTATGCCAGATCAAGAACGTACATTAGAATAAGAAAAATTAGAATGAAGTCAATATGAAATTGTTTTGTAATGATTTTACAGAGACTTATTGATTTTCCTTCGTATGTTTAAAACAAAAAAATTATCTCGTTTGTATCGTTTTTATCTGGCAAAATTTTTATCCCACGAATTTTGTTTTCATCGTAGCTTTAGTGATCATATTTATGCAAATTTGCTGCTGCTGATGATGATGATGCTGCTGCCGTTTTTATGTACCTTAGGAATATTTGTTCAAAAAGATTTCTTATCAAATGTTTACAATCTTTGCAATCAGCTGGATAAAACTTTATTCTTGAATTTTGTTCGCAAACGCATTCTTTCTCTGAAATACCTTCCCAAAGATTTTTAAGGCAAAACGAAGGTACAATGAAGAATATAGAAGAAAAAAAATACTTTAAAAACAGAAAAAGATTTATAACGATTTCTTTTAAAACGAAATTTAAACAATTCAATATTATCTGCAGTAAAAACCATCATGAACCATAAAGATTTTTTTTATTTCATTTTTAACAAAAATATTTAAAGAGTGTTTTTGCAGAAAAGAGTTATTTTAAGGCTAATGTTAATGGGTGTGTAGAAAAAATTAAAAGTCTTTTTTAATTATTAAGTGCAGGATGTTTGTTTGTTGATTAATAAAACCACTAAGAAATTTTCTTAATTGAAATTTTTTGTTACAAAATTGATATTAATCGGTGAACTCAATAAGATTTTAGTAAAGTCGATTCTATTTTAAAGTTCAAGGCTCTTCTAGTTTTCGTCAAAACTTTAATAATTTTTTTATTTCAGTTTATGTTTTGTTTTTTTTTTCAATATTTTTTTTTTTTTTTTTGTAAATTATCTACAGAGACGTGTCTCAAATTTCGTAATACTTTCTGGCGAAAGACCCTGTAAGAGCAAACGTTCTTCAGTAGTATTAATATATTTAAATAATACATTTATTATTTTTTTCCTCTTTTACTTATTCCTCTGAAAAAAATCAATTTTTCGCTTTTAATAAAATAATAAAGGTGAAATTGTTTTATGTCAAAATATTTTTAAATTTTTCACTTTCCAAAGGAAAGAGTACCTTTTATTGCAGATGCTAGCACATCTGTCCTGATACTTTATTTATTCTCTATTTGTACTATCTCTTACTTTGTGGTTTTGGGTTGATTAGTTCCCACAATCTTTTGTTTATTACACGCGTGACTTTTACAAACAGTCGTCTACGCAATAACACTGTTCTACCCCAGCGAGACTCAAACTACTCGATGTCTTTTTTGATTTACTGTAAAGGCTTCGTTACTGTCTCAGCTGCTGATCTTAATTATATATTCCATTTACCATCTCATCATCTGGTCCAATATACTGACGCCTTTCCTTTCCTTTTTCCATTCGAGCCTCAGGGATATTTGAACTCATGTTTTTCATTCATTCGCCTTCTGAGGTAACTGCTAAACATATCTGATGAGATTTAAACTTATGATTCAAAAAAAAATGGATGCGACTATCAGTGTAGCCATCAAGCCGCAGTGGTGGAAGTTACAACTTTCTCAGCTCTGTTTTTCTTATCAAACACAGAACGCAATATTTTTCTTGACCAACATTAACTTTTGTCGTTACTGATATGTTTGTCAGATTGGACAAATCTTATATTAGTAAAAAGAAATACTGTTGTATCAAATGCTTACATAGAAATGGGTAACATTTGTACAACTATTGTTGGAGCGACTTGACGACTTGCTACAATACATATAGCAGGTTGGGAATTGAGCAAATGATTTTTATTACTAGAGAATAACATTCTAAGAAGACGTTTTTCAACTTAAAATTTTGATTTCTATACAGCCTACAATATACGACAGGTTGTAAAGTCGTAAATCTCTTGCTTATATTTTTTTTTTTCGATTTCTGCTTTCAGCGATCTCTCTAAAAATTTTAGTAATTATTTAATTAAAATATTAAGTGGAGAAAATATATATTGCTGTTGATTATCTTAAACGTATAAGATTTAGAAGAAACACGAAAAATCAAAAACGTAACCATCAGATGCACACTTTTAGCAAACTATTTGTCTCAATATCATGGCCTGCTCTGTGCCAGAGAGAGAGAGAGAGAGTGAAACAATTACTGCCCCAAATACTTTCAATAAATGTTTGCTTTGTTCTTAGTTATTTGTTATTATTATTATTGTTGTTGTATTGTATAAGAAAACTTGACTAAAATCCTATGAACCAGCAATATATTCGTACTGCAATATGTTCTCAATAAAAAGTTAAGTGTTTTGTTGCGTGTAGCAGTAACAATAAAACACACACAAATCTTTGAAAAAAATTACACGAAGTAAAACAAATCGTTGGACAAAATAGGGCGACGCTAAACGGCCACAACACAACATATACAACGATCATATCCATTCAGACGTATATTGATGTGGACGATTAGTGTCTGTACGCTTGCATACAATATTTTACTTACGAAATTCAAGAAAAACAAAAAGCTAGACGTAAAAAATTTTCTTAGCAAATGCCAAAACCAAGTTGGTCTTAAATAAATTGACATTTAATGGAGACACTTTGTTTAAAAGCGGCAAAAGCTAAAGGCAAAAATAAGAAGAAAAAAGTAAACATAAATAAAAAAGAAAACAAAACAAACATATGGATGCATAAATGTTCGTACAAGCATTTAAGCATCCTGAACTCTGGTTACTGACACGACACTCGTTGTTTGTGGTAGTGGTAGCAGTTTAGCTATCGGTATATAAAATCTAAGTGCATATTTGTAGGAAGTAACATAAGCAATCTGCTTGTACTTCTAAACACATTTGTTCAGCCATCAATTGCCGGCTATTGTTATGTTTTTCTCTTTAGCAGCCTGCATTTGCTCAAGCATCCTACAAACTATAATGTAAGAGGTTCACAAGAATACAACAGAAGCACTGCCGATTGTTCTTCATTCGATGCTAATGCCAAAATGTTTGAGTTAAATAAATAAATTGCCTGATATAAGTAAATTCTTGTTTCAATTATATCCATGTTAACATAATAATTTAGTAAAAACGGAGGAGTTTGCCTGTGTTGTTGCTGTTGCTGTTTACTGTTGTTGGTGCATCGGTTTCATACGCAGTTAATGCAACAACCGAGGACATAAACACGAGTATTTTCACTAGTTCTCATGGCTTAAAATGAATTACGTCGATTGATATGCCTAAAGACATTTTAAAACGGCTTAATTTTCGAAATACTCCTACACTGTAATTAAATCAAACTTATTTATAAATTTAAGGATTTTATTTATTTATTTGCTTTTTTATTACTTTATTCTTTTTAACAATCAATATTCGTTTTCACAATAATAATGTGAAATAAGAGAAACACTACTATCAACAACATCAAATTAGACTTTTAAAATACTACAACATTTCGGATTAAATAATTCAAAAAGTAACAATATTTAAAGGATGTAGGACTTTTGTTGGAAAGATTAACACATTGGCATGGATTCAAAAAATTCTTCACACCTTTTTTTTTGAGAATTATTTTCCACGACTCCTAAGCGACTGCCGAAAGTTACTTGGTGTTAAAAGGTTTTGGTTAGACCAGACTTGGGTCAGATCGTTCAACAATGCTATTATTAATGTGTATAATTCACTGATGAGCATTTTTTGCTGTTTGAAAATATTTCTGCTTCTACAGAAAGTGGCACCACATTTTTTAATATTAAATATTTCAACTTAAAATAAATTGTTCCCACTCCAGCAATTTCAGCAGTAATTGCTGGACGTAACTCTTGGACCAAATTCTGCACTCTCAGATTCTCTAAGATTTGACATATCTAAAAGCAACAATGTTGTTGTTGTCCGTTTGTGCTTGATAAAAAATAGAGGTAAATAAGTTACTTCCATTAGTGGTGTATGAATAGCAACCTTAAGGGCTCTGTTGGTAGCGGTGTGTATTTGCTATCAAAGCAAAAGTTAATCAAGCTCATGAGTTCGAGCTCCACCATCAGACATGTGTGAGTGCAAAGAAAAAATAATAATTGTAATAGAAAAGAGTTCTCTAGCTGTTAACGCAGTAAAGTAACTGAATAACAACAGTGTATGGCAGATGCGTTGTTGCTATTAGATAAAAAGGGGACGACATTGTTTTGGATTTACATCGAAAGTGCTTTGCGGATGGTTTTGTTTACTACACAAGTTGATTGTGTCTCACCGAGGTAGCACAGTAATGTAGCGGGAATGCTGCGTTTAGAGTAAACAAAATAAGCAAAAGGCCATAGGATCAAGAAAAGCTTTAGCCACAAAGTAAGAAATAGAGAATCTTATAATGCGTCACAGTGATATTTGTAATTTGTAATAAAAAGAACCTGTACGTTTGTCCAAAAGGAAAAAATATGAACAAGCAGCTTTAGCACAGAACAAAACGGTAAAGAAATATCGTAAATAACAGTGCTATTGTTTTTGCCAGCACTGCATATGCATACATGTTTTAGTGGAAAGAAAGAATCATCTTAATATGTAATGAAAAATTTAACCTTGATGTGCAGCTTATTAAAAAAAATGGGAATCTTTTTGAGGATATGGGAAGTGGGTAGAAAGCTCTGTAAGACTTCTAATAGGGTAAAAAAAATCTAAGAACTAAAACTAAATCTAAAATTCTTACAAAGTGTACCCACGAGATTCAATAACTTGTCATTAAAATTCTTTATTTTACCCTTGTTGTCATACGACACGAGTGATCCAAAGACATAAATGATATTTACTTTAGAAGATCAATGTAGTGTTTAGTAAATGCTCGCCGTTTTGATTTCTTTTTCATCAGTGAAATAAGACAATACTTAATAAGATACTTTGTATTTATCAAGTGGTGGTTATAATGAAATTTTGCAGTAATAAAAACATGAACTTAATTATTAACTTAATGTCATGTTTGATAGTTACTTCCTTTTTTTATGATTCAAAAATTGTTTCTTTTTCTTTTAGATTTGTCTTGCACTATTCCTCAACGGCCTTAATAGTTTGGTTTTACTATTTAGTCCAATCCGAAAGTTGTTAGAGAGGCTATTCTGTGCGTTAGAATGACACAAGATGTTATGGGCTCGAATCTAGCCGGAGCCACAGAGTGAAACTTTGGTAAACAAGAGATAATGAATACAAGAGACTAGGAATACGAGGACCTAAATGTTATCGAAATAAGTTAAAAAAAATGGAACGAATATTTGAAACATGCGCGAAACCTTCATAAAAAAGTTTTTCACAAGAACTTTTCATAATTTCAAAAAAGTAAAGACGTACTTTTAACGAATTCATTTGACCTTTTCACTATTAGAAAACCAAAAAAGAGCAGTAATTAAAAACATGAGTACGGCCGCCTTTCTTTTAAGTGCATCATTTTACTCCAGTTCCTAAAATCTGTTTTAGTTTCTGCAAGTGTAAATGTACGTATGTTAACGCTTAAATAAATTTTCTTGAGAAATTCTGTTTATTGTATTTGTACATAAGAAAGCTTCTCACAATTTCCAACTCTTTTGTTTTGCAAAAGCTAATGCACAGTAAAACCAAACAAATAAACATGTTGTATTACATACCACACGTGCATTGTAATATACAAACACACATACAGAACAAAATAACATTGCAGCAGGACCAAAAAAAAAAACACAGATACTAAAATCAATAGTTGTATCAGCACCTGAAATTGTTTACAGTTTTTCTTTTATTTGTTATTTTTAAGATATCAATACAATCGCTTGTTGTCGGCATTTAATCTTCATTGAATTGTCCTCTACATCTGGTGTGTTGCAAGCACACCACTAACTATTTGCTACCACTGTCCGTATCTAAGTATCTGCATTTAGTAGATGCAAAAGCTTTTTTAGGCAGGGTTTTTAACAAAATGCTGATAAAGAAACAATGAAAAAACAACTTTTAGGCCGAATTATGCAGAAGAAAATTTTTGGAATTTTTTCCCTTAAAAAACCGCCTTAAAAAAATAAAAAAGAGAAAAAGAGAGAGATGACCATTTTAAGTAACTTTCAGTTTTGTCATTAAACTAATATTTTGAATTTGTTGATGCCATTTATTCATCATATATATTAATATTTCTTGAGTTGTTCTTTTTTTGTGTTTTTTTTTTCTAAATTCTAGGCGACAATCGATTTCGCTTAATTTTATGTCTTGTCATATTTTTATTGCTGTTTTAAGTTTTTAACAAGCAAATGCTCGTCATGTTATTATTTTAATAATACTTTTGCAATCTATTAATTGCTACTTTACTTTAACACACAATAATAAACAACTACAAAAAAGTCATAAAAGTATAATATTCACCGGTTACTTATCATTAAAATAAATTGCCTGCACGCAATACAGAATGTGGCAAATGAAAAGAGTCAGCCACATTCGACAAGTTGGCAAAAATATTAACACATTTATTATCATCTGCCAATAATCTGCTGCGTGCAAAAATGTCCCCAAATTAAGTAAAATTAAAATTATATTTTTAATACGAGGGCACGTTAACAGGTTTGGTTAAAATGAAGCAACAATCATGTTGCCTCAAGTCCATAATCACGATAAAATTTGTTGTAATAAATAAATCAGTTTGCTTACCATCAAAATATCTTTAATCATCATGTTTGTTACTGAAAAATACTTTATTGCAAGTTTGTAGCTTTTATTTATTTTTATTCCCTATTTCTTGTTGCTTGGCTTTGGCTATACTTGTTCCAATGATCTCTTGTATGCTAAACATGAGCTTGTGTCGAGCAGTCACATACGCTATAACACTGTGTTACTTGGGTAAGACTCGAACTGCTGCATGCCCTGTTAAGCAAACATGCGCTTTTTTTACAGCTATCCAGACCACAATGCGCAGCAGCTTCCGTGACCTATTTTACTGAACAGACCCTTGTAACCATCGTGGACACGGCTGTCACACTTGAATACTAATCGTTCATTAAGGTTTACTACACAGGCGTCTTAACCATCTCAGCTACCTTTTTAATATATAGGCGCTTTGGACAAATCATCTGCCTTGGCTTTACAACAATTGTTTTTTTTTTTTTTTTTGATTTGTAGAATACGGGAGACTTTAAGTACTGTTTTCCATTAATTCATTTTTAAAACCAACTACCCATCACACTTTGTAAAACTCTTGGAATTAACTTTTGTTCCATTGCTGTCATATAAAGGTGGTACACAGGCTGTCTTAATCAATCTTTTGTTTTAAAAATGCCTTCTTTCTAAATGTTAATTGTACTATTAACATAACTACCCTCGTACATAAGACTTACTCTGAGCATGTATTAAATTTATTTAAAAAAATATTGTTAATTTCGCGCCATTAGTTGATATTAAAAATATGTTTAAAAAAATAACTGTTGCTCATCCACTGTTGGCAACCGCTCCCATGCTTTGAGGGGTATGTGTGGTACCTTGACTAGCATTATAATTTATGTCATTTGGAATCACATAAACTAACTTTTTGTAATGGCTCATCTGGTAGTTCCGATCTCACATATCATACAAAACATAATTTTTTAGAAAAGAAGAGTATTTGTATGACTTTTTTGATGCTGATAAAAACCTTAAAATAATTGATTTCACAAAAAAGAATTTAACAGTCGTTTTTCTGTACTTTTATATTCTTAGAGTATGATGATGTAATATAATCACCCCTATCGTATTTGGCGTAGGCGTATTTCGACTACAACAATTTTGTTAGGGATTAATGATAACTGTTATGACCTATCTTTAATCTATTACAAAACTTTTTAAAAACGTCTAACTTTTTATTTAGATAGTCTGTAGCCAAATCGGAGATAAAGTACCTCCAATAACGAATAAATAAGGTACCTTATCACAACCTTTTTATACCCTTCATCACAGATGGAAAAAGAACATATCTAAGATTGTCATCCTGTTTGTAATTTCTACAATATCCATTTCCGACCCCATGAAGTATATATATTTTGAATCATTATGAATAGCGAAGTCGATTGGAAGATGTCCGTCTCCTCGTCCGTGTTGAAATCAACTTTGCCAAGGCTCTAGATAAATAATAATAAAATTTTCAATACCCCAATCGATTATAATTTCGAAAATTTTGCTATTAAAAATCAGCAAGATCGGTCCATGTCCTTCGAGGCAGCGGGCAAAACACCACGCCTGCCTCTAGTTAAGTGAAGTTACTCCAATCAAAAAAACAAGTATATGGGACAATAATGAATTAAAAAATATAATAAAACAAACATCGGATAAAAAAAATTGGCGCTCTCTCATATTTTCCGAGTTGTGGGCCTCTGAACTTTTCATAGAAAAGTGCGATTGTGGACTGTGTTTTTTACGATATCAATATGGGTATCATTTAAAAGCTTTTGAAGAGATCTTTCAAGAAATGCTAAAATTAAAAAAATGCCTAACCCATTTTTTAATTCTCTGTCACCCCTATGTTTATTTTTTTAGATTTACAATATGGTGAAGGAAGAAGATTCGGCATAGCCGTATATAGCATTCTTACTTGTTCAACTTTCGGTTGTATTCCTACAGGTGGTTATTTTTCATGAAAAATGGTAAGAAAACTTGAAAGCACTCACTTAAATGGTTTTAACTTTCGTTTTTATGGCTGCAGGTTATTGCTTATGATAAAAAATTAATAAAATTAAGTTGGGACAACAACTCTAAGCAAAACCAACAACTTTTGGAAAAATCCCTTTTTGAACAAAAAAACTTAATTGTAAGAAATAATTTCTTACGCCGATTTTTATTTAAACTATTAAATCAGAAATCTGCAGAATGGTACATGGAGCCATATATGTATAGTAAAGGATATATAAGATTCGGAATATCCGAGTTTAGCACTCTTACTTGTTAAAAATCACTTTTGTCATACTATTCGAATAAAAAGGTAGCAGTATGTAACACTGTTGGGTTTTGATTGATCGCTAACTGATGTTAATTTAGAAATCTAAGAAGCATACATTTTGATCGCAATTTTGCCTACAAACAGCGTACAGATATTCACCCTTATTACAAGTGTCAACAGTAGTCTCGTTGTCGCTTTTGAGTCGCTTTCACTTTCAGTCAACATCGACACTAATTTGGTATTATGTAAATGAGTTGTGTTTATACGAATGATTATCAATACTGATAACCACATCTTTAATGTAAATAAGCACATCTCTAATATACGAAGTATTTTATTTATTAAATTAATTTTTTGGAGTTGAAATTTTAGGGAAAATATGTTGTTTATGACGGATTCAAGTGATTCCTCCAGCGATGAAGAAAATAAAGAAAT
Source organism: Cistogaster globosa (assembly GCA_937654795.1). Lineage (NCBI taxonomy): Eukaryota > Metazoa > Arthropoda > Insecta > Diptera > Tachinidae > Cistogaster > Cistogaster globosa. Next base: position 60,800,993 of record OW569405.1, on the reverse strand, counting down.
CCTTAAGCTTCAAAAGAAAATTATGAGGCAAGTTTCAGATATTTTTAATTTGCCAGAAAATAAGTAAGTGAATGCAAAAACTTGCCAAATACGATTTAAAAAACAAGAAAATAAATGTCTTCTAGATATATTAAATATTTTCCTAAATGTTTCGTAAACATTTCAGTAAATGATTCTTTTTACATTTGATGGTAATTTTTAAAAAAATCGTATTTTTTTAAAGTCTTTCAGGAATTTTTTCTCTTTCTTGCACTAGAAACTGGTCGTTCTTTTGTATAAATAACATGTGGAGAAGTTGGCTGCAAGTTTCCATCATCCCCCTAAGCTTCACCTTCCAAATTTAATGCAATTTGTTAAAGAATTTCCTTAGGCGAAGACCGGACACCCTGTGCAACTCCTTCAGTTTTTGAAATTGCATTAAATGAGCAGCAGCCTCTTCTAATTTTGAAAGTGCCAATTGCTTATAAGACCCACCGCCAGTTGCGTTCACTTCACTCTTGTTGTGGACAAACTTTTTTTTTACCTTGCATTTAAAATCTTTTCCATACCTTTAAATACAGATATTTAATTAAAAGGAATGATGAATCCAAAATATTTGTTACTTACCTTTTGCCAGCCTTCGCTATCTCTGATTGGAGGTCCTATGGAATTTAATTTGGAAGTTATTATTTCCCAATCCTCCTTAAAATTACTTGGTGCTGTTCCTCTATGAAATCCTTTTGCTAAAACTAGTTTTTTTTTCTAGTTCAGCAATTAATAACTCAAATTGTTTACTGTTTGTTATTTTCATATTTTTTGATTTATTAACGAAAGTACAAGTGCGTCTTATAACGGCAACTAAAACAAATTTTGTTCATGTCAACCATAAAAATGGCGTCGACAAAGTTAAAGTCACTTTAAGTCAACGGCGTCTTAATGTCGCCTTTCATAATACCAAATTACTGTCAATAGTTATCGATACTAATCACTATTGACATAGATAATACCGTGTTTGCACTGTCGATGTGATAGGTGTCGTCATCGACATTCATAATAGGGGTGATTATTATTTTTGTTTTAACCTTCATAACATTTATTTCGAGTTTTTTTACGATAATAATAATACAATATCATATTTATATCAGAATGAGATACTACAAATTTGTTAAAATTATACCATTTATTCGAAACAATTTTAAAATTTCCAAATCACGACATTAATAAGTAAAACCCATAAACTTTGTAACTCCGCTTTTTCTTTCGAGGCCTTCAGTTATTATGCTTCAAAATAAAATAAATTATTTATGAAGGTCGAGAACAACATTTCACAAAACGGCTTTAAAATTAATTCTATGTCCGGCATAGGAAAAATTGGTTGTACTTTTTTACACTTAAAAAATTTTTGTTTAAAGTTATTTGGGCTTCTCAAATTAAAATAAAGAACCATTTATTTATTATACGAGGGCTGCTCTATATATTTCTGGTCTAATAGTGAAAATGCGAATATTTATAAGCAAAAATGGTTTTATTGTTTTTCAAAGTATTCTCCAGCATGATTTATACACTTTTGCATGCGCTCAAACCAGTTGTCGAAGCACTTTTTCCACTCCGTTTTTAACACCTCTAAAACATGGTTTTTGAACACTTCAACAGCTTCTTCTGGCGACGAAAATCGTTGACCACGCATTTTTTTCTTGATGTGCGGAAACAAGAAGAAGTCATTAGGTGCCAAGTCAGGGCTGTACGGCGGATGACCCATTAATTCGACGTTTTGGCCGGTCAAAAACGCTCTGGTTTGAGCCGATGTGTGAGAGCTCGCATTGTCATGGTGAACAATGATTAATCTTCTCTTGTTGGTTTTTCGAATATCTCCGATGACTTCAGACAAAAAAATTGTAGTGTACCACTCAGAAGTGACCGTCCTACGTTGCTCAAGCGGAACAGTCGCCACATGACCAATTTTGCCGAAGAAACAGGCGACCATTTGCTTCGAAGTGCTTCTTCCAAGAACAACTTTCGTTGGATTTTGCTTGTCTTTGAAGACCCACACGGTCGATTGTTGTTTCGTTTCGGGCTCGTACGCATAGATCCATGATTCGTCACCTGTGAAGATCTTATAAACGTCTTTTGAAGCACCGCAATCGTATTTTTGCAACATTTCTTTGCACCAATCGACGCTAGTCTTTTTTTGAGCGACTTTCAAATTGTGCGGGATCCAACGAGAACAAACCTTTTTTACGGCCAGGTCTTCATGCAGTACCGAATGTATGCTGGTGGAAGAATATCCAAGGATGTCTCTATCTCTCGGTATGTCGCATGTCGATCTTGCATTATGAGTTCACGCACGGCATCAATGTTCTCTGGCACAACAGCCGTTTTTGGACGACCTTCACGGAATTCGTCTTTGAGCGAGCTTCCGCCACGATTAAATTCATTATACCAATTTTATACAGTGCTATAGGATGGTTCTTCATCGCCATACAAAGATTTAAGTTCATCAATGCACTCTTGTCGTGATAATCCACGTCGAATGTTGTGAAAAATAATGGCACGAAAATGTTCTCGAGTTAATTTCATTTTTTTCTATATTAATTTTTTCAAGTCACTGTAAACAACACAAATAATGGTCGTACGTCAAAACGTTTTGAGTACGATTATGCTTAAAAATGACAAACTTTCCAATGGAAATGTCAGATTGCACTTGGCAGCACTCAGTGTTGCCAGACCAGAAATATATATAGCAGCCCTCGTAATAATTATTTAATGAGAATGTAATAATTAACTGGAACAAGGCAGTATCTTTACATAGTAAACTGGTTGCTCAAACCACATCATCATGTAAACTATTCAAATTTTTAGAACAGCCAAAACCATTTCTACAAGTACCAAAATTGTAAAAGGAGAGGGTACTGTGGGCTTAAAAGTAGAGCAATTTTTAGCATTAACGGGACATTTTTAATCACGTTTATTAATAATGTTTTAAACTATTATACAGAATTAAATTAAACTTTTGCATGAAGATTTTTTAATTTGAGTTTAATAAATTTTGTTTTGGACATGTAAATGTACCAAAGTTTTTTTTTCCATTTTGGCTGTATCCTCCCTTTCTTTTTCATATATTGTACATTTGTTAACATTAACAAAACAAAGAACAAAGACGTCACCATCGATTGGGTGCCATTTTTTTAGATTAATATTTTTTTCTTTGGATTTTCTTTCTAAATCTTGCAAACTTTTTTTTCGCATTACGACACATCATTAAAAAGTACTATTTTCGAAAAAAACTGGAATAAAATATGATGTCATTTATCTACAAATTGCATTCGTGTCCGATCGATGATTGGAACAAAGCACAAACAAATGTACAAGATGAAATTCAAAGAGAATGGTGAAGAAATATTTTAGTTTGTGTGTAAATTTCGTCCAACCAAATTAATATTGATGTGAATACTACTCGTATTATTATTTACAAAGTTAGTTGGTTAAATAGGTGATGTTTAAAATTACATAACTAAAAGTAGATAGATGCGAAGAATGCTGATGAAGGACGTACCGGTCCAGAAAGTGCAGCATTTCATTCTGCTAGCGTTTAATGTTTCTTGTTTTCTTTGGAAAACGTCCGCATACATTTGTAAAATAATTTTTCTTTCTAAAAAGGTTTTTAGAAATTAAAAAAAATGAAAGCCAGAATTAATTTCAGTTCATTTATTAACAATGTGATAAAAAATAATAAATATAAATATTTTTTCTAATTTTTAATATTTTTCAGACCGCTTTGCATTGGGCTGCCAAACATGGCAATGAAGATGTTGTAAAACTAATTGCAGGCACTTACAGGGCCAACGTAAACGAACGAACGGTAAATTTTTTATTACATTTTATTATTATTAAACAACTATTAACAAATTTGTTTTAATTTCATGTCCCATCTTATAATGTCTTGAATTGGCCTGCTTTCACAGAATGGGGTAAGTTTACAAACGTATTAATGTTTAGTTAAAAATACAAATTTTAACGTCAAACTTGCTTTGCTTCTTACTTTGTAAAAAAAATTAAAATTAGCAATGAAACGACGTTTCAAAAAGGTTTGGATACAGATCGCAGCAATTTTTATTTTTACGTCTCTAATCGAGTAAAACATCGTCGACTGCTCAGGGGTACTTTTGCTATTTGTTTATAAGCTTTAATCTATATACTTACGTAAATATGAATGTCGATGAGTAATCGTATTTGTTGTAACGTGGGTATTAAAAGACGACCATTTTTTGTTTGGTTTGACATTTGACATAAGTAAAACATCTCTCCCCTACTTATACCAAAAGATTATTATTATACAAATGTAAATAGTACATAAAATTCACATTAGTTTTTAAAAATATTCATTTTTTTCTTCTTTACTTTGAGTACTGAAGCCTCTTCGGAGCTTTTCTTTCACGAACAGATCTACGCACTGGGTTTTCTCCAGAATTTGAGCTGGCTTCAGTTGACGGAGCTGTTTCGGGTTATAGTACTGTTGGTTACGACATTTTTTCTCTCGAGGGATGATGAATTGCAATTGATGATGAAAACGTCTCGAACGCTATAACAGTGCTTTTGTATGTTTTAACTAACGGTTCCCGCTGTGGGAGTTTCTGCATGCCTTGTCCACATGCGGTTATTATCCAATTCGACTTGGTAGTGTAACTCGCCTTTGCTATCTAATACTCGACCAAAACGCCATTTATCATTCGATATATAGTCTTTTACCGCAGCTATCTCCCTTGGCTTGAATATTTTTTTAGGCTTTTGTCTTTATTTCATTGCACAGTAGTAGCGATTCCAATCGGCTTTTGATTTATCTGCCAAACATACTCATGGCTGGTGACTTTTTTGTAGCTGGGTGAAAAGCTCGTCGATCGTCTAGTAAAAAGGTTTCTTATTTATTTTCCAAAGTTGATGAACTTACTCTTTTAGATTTCATTTTATTCTTTACCGTTTGTATGAATCTTTTGGCTTGTCGATTTGTCAATGGATGGTAAGGTGGGCCTTGTTTATGTATTATTCTATTTAATTTTTAAAAATTTTTAAATTCTGCATAATTTAACTGTGGACCGTGATCTAAAACATTAGGGATACCAAATATAGAAAAAATTTGTTTACATTTTTGAATTGTGGTTTTAGATGTCATATTTGGCACAATGTGCACCTCCGACCATTTACTAAAAGCAACAACCAACACTAAAAAATATTAACCAAAAATGGACCGCATGCTCTCTTTCAAATACTTTCTTTGAAGGTATCCAACAGTATACCGGTTCTGTTTTTGGGTTTAGTTTATAAACCTGACATAGAGTGCAATTTAAGACCATTTCGTCAATACCTAAGTCCATTTTATACCACCAGCAGTACGCTCTGGCCAGAGATTTCATTTTGGATGTACCAAAATGCCCGTTGTGTAGTTCCTGCAAGACTTTTATGCAACGTCTTTGGTATGAACACTTGAATTCCACTAAAAATACAACTTCTTTGTAACGCAAACTCTGTTTGTTCTATACAAAATCTGTCTTTTGAATTGCACAATCGACCATATTTTAGTGACTCGACTAAAACTTTGACTTCGTCCTCTTTTTCGGTTTCTGCGCGTAGATCATCAACCGTCACCGGGAGGTTTTCAATGGCTTTTACTTCAATCATATCGATTTCTTCAACGGCGTCATATACTACATTTTGTGGTAGCCTTGACAGAGCATCAGCGTTAGCATTTTCTCGATATTTTTTCAAACGAATATCATAATTAAATGTTTGTAAAAAGATAGCATAGTGTTTCATTCTGGTTTCTGGAAATGTAGGCAAGGCCTTTGTTGGTGAAAATATCTGCGATATTGCTTTGTTTTTCCGAGAAGCTATTGACAACAATTTTTTACGTCTAAAATTGTAGCGAATGCTTCTTTTTCTACTTGACTCTACTTTTGTTGAAGTAAACTGTATTGGTCTTTCTAGGCTATTGCTATTTACGTGGCTCAACACCGCACCTACTCACACTTGACTAGCGTCTACTGCTAGCATTAAGTGTAAATCGGAGTGATAATGCATTAAAACCAAATTTGATTGCATTTTTTCTTTTGCTTTTTCAAAAGCATGCTCGCAGTCAGCATCAAAATTAAACTTTACGTCGTTGTGTAAAAGCTTGTTTAATAGGTAAACCAATGTACTTAGATTTTCAATAAATCGGCCGTAGTAATTTATAAGATCTAAAAAAGATCTTACTTCGTCTTTTGTTTGCGCTTTCTTCATGTTTTGAATTGCATCGATTTTGTTTTTATCTTTCGACATGCCATTACTGTCAATGACGTATCCGCAGTATTCAATTTGTTCATTCAAAAACTCAGATTTGTTCAAATTTACTCGCGTTATACTTATGTAATCTGCGAAGTACCTCATTTCATCGTTTGGAGCTGTGACCCTAAAAAAAATCTAAAAAAAATGTTTACGCCTGGAATGTCACTAAGTAATTGCTCCATTAAACGCTGTCACTTGGCAAGAGCGCACGATATGCCAAACATAAGTTGCGTCGGCTGGAATAGACCTTTGTGGACGCTAATTGTTAATAAATGTTTATCGGTTGGATGTGCTTCTAATTGAAGGTACGCTTTGCTTAAATCGATTTTTGAAAATTTTATACCACCAGCCGTACAACAAAAAAGTAAATCAATCGGTTTAGCGTGCCCTTGTAGTCCCCACACAAACGTACGGTCCCATCACTTTTTGGTACGGCTACCGGCGGAGTTGCCCATTCGCTTTTGTCTACCTTCACTTCCTTCATAAACTTGGCGTTCAATTTCGCTATCAACCGCTGGCAAAAGAGACAAAGGTACCCGCCTTGCTTTTACCGCCTTTGGAACTGTATTTGGTTTTAAATATAATCTTACTTGAAAACCCGTTATTTTGCCCGCAGAAGTAGAAAACAATCTAAGATATTTTTGTATGCAGTTATTAATTGAAAAGTCACGTACCTGTACGAGGTTTACTGGCTCTTTATTTTTGTTTCCTAAAATTGGATGATGCTTAATAATTCTATATCTGACGGCTTTATTTTATGTTTTGCAAAATATTTTATGCATCACTCTTGCTAATAACTGTAACAGGAATGCCGAAATCAATTTCAAATATAATTTCATTGCCTTCGATTTGTACATTTAAAAAAATTTTCTGTGTCTACTCCTTTGTTTGTAATTAGCAAAAGTTCTTCAAAAGTTTTTCTTTTAAACAAACTTTACCCAGATGCCGTTTATTCGTACAAAAATGACAAATTTCATTTTTGTATTTACACTCATTTGCCAAGTGGTCAGTGTTACCACATCGATAACAAGATTTCTTATTTTTATTTTCTTTATGTGTATATCGTTCTCTTTGAGTGTTAAATGCTGTTTGAGTGGTTTTATTTTGTAACTGTTTTTTATTATTTTTATGTATTTTATTGACTTCTTTAATATTTGCACTTGTTTGTTGGTGTTATTCAATTCCACCTTATTCGGCCGTCTCATAAGCACATGCTGTATTAATCGCATCTGTCAACGTTAAATTTACTTTTTCCAGAAATCTGCTTTGTATTCTATGGTTTTTTAAACCAAGCACAAATTGATTTCTTATAGCTGTGTCAATATACGTACTAAAATTGCAATTCGTGGACAACTTCTTTAAAGCTGTTAGGAATTCTGAAATCTATAGTTCTCAAGTATTCCATTTGGTTTTGGATTAAAATAATCTTTCAATATGGCTTCTACTTCTTGGTACGACAAAATTTCTGGTTCTTTTGGCATTATTTTGTCACGAAGGATATTACATGTAGAATCTCCCATGTAGTGCAATAGCAATTCACGTTTGTTCACGGTGTCCTTAGTAAATACCTTGATTGCATTTTCGAATCGTTTTACCCATCTGCTCCAAGTGATAATTTGTGAGTTGATGGAGTCAAAATTAAATGTGGTCGGTTTGTCCGTAATTTTCACTGTAGCGACTTTTAGCTCAGTACTTACCACTGACTTTTGTAATTTTTCTTTTTATTCCTCGTCGCCAGAAACTATTGTAACGTGGGTATTAAAAGACGACAATTTTTTGAATAAAAACTAAAACGTGTTTATTTAATACATATATACACATATGTTTGAAATTTGGTTTGGCATTTGACATAAGTAAAACAGGGACGTTAGATAATCTCAACAGCATCAGTTGAGTACTGCTGCATCGTTTTGACTGTTTTAAAATGTTCGTCATAACCCAACTTACCACGCAAATTTTTTAAAATTTTCGATTTGGCCAAAGTGTTTGTAACAGTCTATAAACTTGCAAATCTAACCTCAAACCTATTCAAATGATCGTTCAAAACTACATTCTTTTAATATATGTAACTATTTTTGGACATTTAAATAAACAAAAATTTGAAGGCAAAAGAACGTAGGAAGGTATCTTAACAAATATCGAATGGAAAATTTATCGAACATTTTGTAATAGTCATTTTTATGTCCGTATTATAATCTGGCATCTTTTCACCTTAATTTTATATTATTACAGCAAAGTAAGTATCAGGGTCCTTATGCAAAGCAAAGTCGATAAATACGCCAATTAATCAGACATAGTTTCAAAAATTTTACTATTGAAAATCAGCAAGATCGGTCTATTTCCTTCGTGGTAGTGAGCAAAATACATGAAGAAGATTGTAAAAGACTCGGCATGGCCGAATAAAGAACTCTTACTTGTTTTTTAACATTCTGAAACTGCAAATATAATTGCTCATTTGTTACAGTTAAATTAATTTCCTAGTCTTACATTGCAAGTGTTTTTTATGCTCACTGATTTATTAAATCTGAAAAGTGCTAGATTCGTCACATTTCATAACACTGACATTTTGAAATTATATATTAAATATAATTACAAAACAATTTCAAAGCATCATATTATTATAAGGTTGCAAGTTGTCCAGACTTTAGAAGTAGTGAATGAAACGAAACCCTGAAACATTCAGATAATATGGACGCTGGCAGTGGAATTCAAAGATTGAATCCGGATTTTTTATTGTTTTCCTCAAAAATTCAAAGCCGTCAATTTTAAACTAAACAAATGGCAGCGAACATTGCTCTTGCTTACTGCCAATTAAAGCTGAAGTAAAGGGAGCTTTTCAAGAAATTAATAAATACATTTCCTATAAGTAAATATCAATGTGCATATTTAGAGTTTACGAACAATGTTTCATTTTTAAACGTTGCAACTCACTATCACTAACAAAATTCGTTGTTGTCAAAGACTGGCTAAGAATTTTTATGAATCCTAATTTACCTTTGGAAAGATTATTTTAATGATGAGATGCTTTTTAATTTACAATTTACAATTTTAGTTAAAAACTTAAAAATTATAGGAATGCTGCAAGTTATCATTTATAAGTTTATATGCTGGAAATTCCAGCTACTAATGCCCGTGTTGAAAGAGTATTTTCAATAATGAATTTAACCGAGATTTGTCCTCGAAATTAAGCCAGTTTAAAATTCTTGACACTATATTGTGTGTTGTTATTTATATGAGTATAAATAGAATATCTTGCACTTTATCGTACGTTATCAAGAAATATTGAACAAACTACATAAAATTTATTTTAAAGAAGGCTCTGACCAAAGCATTGAGAAATACGTGTACAGCGTAGTAGAAGTGTACAAGAATGTCACAAACTCCGTTCGAAATTAAAATGAATTCGTAAAAAAGTAAAAAGTTTTATTGAAGTAAGTAATTGAAAGAAAAATATTAAATAAGTAAACAATCTATGTTAACTAGATTAAAAATTGGAAAAACTATAAATAATATTGTTAACAAAACACAACACTAAATATTAACTTCAACAACTATTCCGATCGCAATAGTTTCAGTTTCTATAGATTCTGCTCGGCTTCATTAAACTGAATAAAATACAAAAACACTTGTTATGTATCAAATATGGTAACACTATAAAGAATGTAGTAAAACAAAAAACTTTTAGCAAGATTCATTTATTTTACTAGGTACAAGGCGCATTGAACAGGTGACTGCAAAAGATCATGTGTTCATCATATGTTTTAACTTTTACGTGTGTTTTGTTTTTGTAAAATCTTATTGAGCTGTCAAAAACGTCTGGCAATATGTATGTATGTAGTGGTGAAAAATAAGAAAGCCCCTAAGAATATGTTGAATACATACACACATATTGCCAGACGTTTTTGACAGCTCAAAGTTTTTACAAAAACAAAATGCACGTAAAAGCTATTGCATTCACCTGGTATTATTGCGCCATGACTAGGTAATAGCGGCTCTACAACAAATACTACATTTGTAAAAACAACATGGCATTTTATTGTTGCTGTGTGAGTGGAAATGTCAAAAATAGAAAAAGAAAATAAAAGAAAACGGTCTAAAAACAAACGCTCTCTTTTTTCTGCATATACTTGTTGTTAGTGTTTTTTGAAATTCGTAAACAAAAGTTGAAAAATATATACAACTTTTGACATGTCCAACTACAAACCAGCTGGGCGGACGACACTACCTAGTAAAATAAATGTACCTTGACTTTTAGTTTAAAAACAAAAAACTTAGAATTGTATAATTGTATTTTAGGGAATTGTTCCTTTAGAAGTAAACAAACTTTAAAAAGTACAAAAAAATATTAAAATATTTGTTTATCTGATGAACTTTTGTTATATTATTAATATATTTTTTTATTATTTTATTCTTCTGCCATATAAGATATTTTTGAGAGAATTTACAAGAACTAAATTAGAGCAATATTAGATAATTTTTTCCCGTTTAATTTCTTTATTTATTTATTTATTTTTTTAATTATTAACGAAAATTTTAATTTTGTTCTTATTAAAATTATATCAAAATACATAATTTTAACGTTTTACTCAATTTTACATGTAATCGAAAATCAATATCCTTCACTAATATACAGATATTCTGAATAATTTATACGATCAGATCAATGTTTATACGCTGGCTATTTGCAAATAGTGTCATTAATCAGGAATTGTTTTCGCGAGTAAAGTATTTGCAAATAAAATTTTAATTCACCGTTTGAGTAAGCAATAACCAGTTTATAGTATGTTTTTAATTTGCCGATTTTTATTCTATATTTGACATATTTTAGCCATTTCTTTTTTAAATTTATTTCTTTGTGTTTGAAAAAATTATAATTTTATTTTTTATTTATGACAAAAAATAATAAAAGTAATTTTGCCGATTTAATCGAGCTTAGAAATTGATTTTGACAAATTAAATGAATGAAAGTCTGAGAACTCCGCTTATATATACAGACATTTTTTTTTAGAAAACGGCTTGCTTTTTAAATTCTGCAGAATGTCGTTGTTCTTTGTATAGTCTCTGCCAATAATTGTTTAAAGCTTCTGGAACATTCAGTAAAAATTTTGTTGCAAATATAGTTTTCTCCACTTGCCTTGACGATTTTGGCAATCCAAGTATAAATCCAGGTGAATAGTTTTAGATCCACCCTGTCGAACTGCGACAGTTAATGCGGTCCCCTTGACTGGTCCCTGTTAACTCAGATAGATTGTTAATCAAGTTCGCTTCGAGACAGTATAAAGTGCCTGGATATTCACACATAAGGTAGAAACCCGTTTTCTTCTTGCCATGCAGCCACGAAAAGAAGTGCCTTTTTCCTTTTTTTTATCAACAATAGAGGGCGCTAAGGGCAAGAAAGCTTAAGGAATTAAAATTGATTTTAAATGTTTTAGAAAATATACTTTTAATATGTGTACTCCAATAGGCAATAAGCTGAAATAGTTTTAAGTAAATTATACTTATTGAACAATTATTAATTGCATCGAAAACATTTATTAGTTTTTCATTGAAAACTCCCAAATTACTTAAGAATCAAAAAATTAAACAAAAAATCTATGAACTTATTAAATTCTGAAACAAAATTATGGGGTTTTGCAGAAAATCTGAAAATTATTAAAAAAGCTAAAAAGAACATAGAACTAAGCTAACAAAAATGAAAATGGTAATGTTAGAAAAAAGAAGATTGTTACGTTTAACTAAAATATGACGTAAGTATTTTTAACGAAATACTAGAAGAAGTAACGTGAGTGGCGGAAATTTGAGATTTTACTTTTTGTAACATTACAGCGTTATGTATGCGTGACATTGCATGTCAAATGTTGTCCATCAGGTTTTAGATCATGGGCTTGCTACTTTGAAATAATTCAAATTGCCATCAGGTTTTAAAATATTGATAATTTATAAGAGTAAGTTCTGGTATTTTAGTGCTGATGGGTAATGTGATACAGCAAAAAGGAAGGGTGACCAAGCTACATTTTTCAGCATTGCTATAAAACTAAAAAATCAGAAATCTTTAAAAAAATCTGTGTAGCGTCGTAGTTAACTTTTTTGTCCATTGTAAAAATGTTTCGGTTTTGCTAAAATGTATTAAACATTGTAAGATTTATTTTAATCAAATCAAAATTGTGTTTATCACCATTTTGGTTACGCTTAAAAATTAACATGCCTGAGAAAAGTGAAGTTGTTAAATTAGTGCCAGAGGATATAAAGTCTGTTCAAACCATTAAAAAAGGTATTATTTGAAAACTTAAGTGTTTAGTGTGTCCTTAGAATTTAGAAGATAATTACAGTTGATCGGACTTTCTCCACAGCAATTATAAATGACAAATTTTAATATTAAAAAAAATAATAAATTAATTTTTTTTAACTGGAAAAAAATATGTTAAACACAATTTTCCACCAACACGAAGCTGAAAACAAGGCAGGTCACAACGATGACTAAATCTGAGCGTGGACCGCTACGGTCCGTAGCGATCATGAAAAAACTACAAACTGCTGTTCACGAAGGATGCTCGGCCTGACACAATCTTTGCATGTCATATGTCAGATTTCGTTTAGCTTTCAATATTTGGACGTGACAAGATCTACTGAATATGAACATATTTTGGAAAGCTAAGATTATTTTTACGAGGGCTGCTCTATATATTTCTGGCCTAATAGTAAAAATGCGAATATTTATAATCAAAAATGGTTTTATTGTTTTTCAAAGTTATCTCCAGCATGATTTATATACTTTTGCATACGCTCAAACCACTTGTCGAAGTACTTTTTCCACTCCGATTGAGACACCTCTAAAACATGGTTTTAGAACACTTCAACAGCTTCTTCTGGCGACGAAAATCGTTGACCATGCATTTTTTTTCTTGAAGTGCGGAAACAAGAAGAAGTCATTAGGTGCCAAGTCAGTGCTGTACGGCGGATGACCCATTAATTCGACGTTTTGTGGTCAAAAACGCTCTGGTTTGAGCCGATGTGTGAGAGCTCGCATTGTCATGGTGAACAATGGTTCGTCTTCTCTTGTTGGTTTTTCGAATTTCTCCGATGACTTCAGGCAAACAAATTGAAGTGTACCACTCAGAAGTGACCGTCCTACGTTGCTCAAACGGAACAGTCGCCACATGACCAGTTTTGCCGTAGAAACAGGCGACCATTTGCTTCGAAGTGCTTCTTCCACGAACAACTTCCGTTGGATTTTGCTCGTCCTTAAAGACCTACACGGTCGATTGTTGTTTCGTTTCGGGCTCATACGCATAGATCCATGATTCGTCACCTGTGACGATCTTATAAACGTCTTTTGAAGCACCGCAATCGTATTTTTTCAACATTTCTTTGCACCAATCGACACGAGCCTTTTTTGAGCGACTTTCAAATTGTGCGAGATCCAACAAGAACAAACCTTTTTTACGGCCAGGTGTTCATGCAGTATCGAATGTATGCTGGCGGAAGAAATGACCAAGGATGTCTCTATCTCTCGGTGTGTCACATGTCGATCTTGCATTATGAGTTCACGCACGGCATTAATGTTCTCTGGCACAACAGCCGTTTTTGGACGACCTTCACGGAATTCGTCTTTGAGCGAGCTTCGGCCACGATTAAATACATTATACCAATTTTTCACAGTGCTATAGGATGGTTCTTCATCGCCATACAAAGATTTAAGTTCATCAATGCACTCTTGTCATGATAATCCACGTCGAAAGTTGTGAAAAATGATGGCACGAAAATGTTCACGAGTTAATTCTTTTTTTTCTATATTAATTTTTTCAAGTCACTGTAAACAACACAAATAATGGTCGTACGTCAAAACGTTTTGAGTACGATTATGCTTAAAAATGACAAACTTTCCAATGGAAATGTCAGATTGCACTTGGCAACGCTCAGTGTTGCCAGGCCAGAAATATATATAGCAGCCCTCGTATATACATTTTTAATATAGTTGATAGGAATTACTCTTGGTTAAGTTTTTTTCTTGCTCTCTGAAGTCTGCTTTTTTATTTTTGATAATAAGAAGTTTAGTTTTTATTTCCTTTTAAAGCACTACAAAAAAACCCTTATAGTCCTCCATTTTTGAACACAAATTTCTGGTTTTTATATATTTATAAATATCTCCGAAATTATGGGTTCAAACTCAAACTTAACACTTTTATTGTATTTCAGTATCAAATTTATATCAATTCGAAAAAACTATAAACGCTGCAGTGACTCTTTAACGAGAACATCTTTAATCATGTGATTATTCACAATTGGACTTATTTTTGTATATTTTATGTTTGATTCAAATCTTTTGGAAATGTTGAGGCACGCCTTAAAACTTATTTTAGAATCTTACAACTTATAATTTTAATGTGCTAAACGTCTGCTGTGTATAATTATAATTTCAGTAAATAAGATTTGTTATACTTTTTTATCTAAGTTTATCAAAATTTAAATTTATTTTCTTCTCATTAAAATTATAAATTTAACTATTTCGTCTCATCCATGTGCTTAAACAGTACAAATTTACAATCAACCTTACAGGTTTCAAACTTTAAAATTCAATAGAACAAAACATCACTTTTATTAAACCAAAACGAATCTTTAGCATAAAGAGGCTACAAAAAGGGTTGGGCCAATGGATTCTTATACTCTCGTTGCATTGACAATAAAGTAAGAAACATTTCACAATTTCAATTTTGTTTCATGTCAAAAGTGAAATTTTAAATCTTAAATATTTACAAATCTTTGTTTATACCTCATACCCAAATATAAATGTATGTGTGTTTGTAAGTATTCGTATGGGAAGCATTTGTATTCTGTAAAATTGAAAATGGCAACACATTTGTCGCGACGTATTAAATGTGTTTTTTTTTTTTTTTTTTTTTTTTTTTGAGAAACGTAACTTTAGAGTGTTAAAATAATACATTCTTCAAAAGCGACCTATTCGAAAAATAGTTAGTTTTTCTATTTCTTGCATTTTTTATCTGCATAAATTTAAGAGAAATCCTATTCACGAGTCTACCTATTGAGGGCTGTAGGTTAGGCAGACAGCTGTGTTGCCATAGCTCACCTGGGTTTATTGATTGCTCCGTTTGTGTTAGGAAACTGTAACCGATGAATAGAAATTGTGAAATTCGAAAACGTTCGCTTTCAGATGCTGCTTTTTAAGAATGACCAGTGTCGTTTAATAAATAATAAAAAACAAACATTTTATTTTGTTAACGTTTTTCTTTATTAAGTTATTTTAACAGAATAGAATTTTAGGTTTTGGCGTTCAGTCGTTTATTATTTGTTATATACATACTTCTCTTTTATTCTCTTTTTTTCTTAAATGTTAAACTGTTAAATGTATAAAACATTCTCTAATGTCAAACGATCAATAGTTTTTTTTTTTAATCTCTCTGATGTTTTTCTATATTAAATGAAAATTTTCTGCTTAGGTTTGCACGATTAGTAAAGAATTCATTATTTTATAATACTGCAGATGGATTTAATACTTAAATTTGTACAATTTTACTCTTTCGACGACATCAATTTAATCAGTTTCATGTAGAAATCAAATCAACATGAAATGATTGACACTTTGGTGTGTTACATGTTCATGAGTGTGTATACGAACGTATGTAATCATGCGAACGTACGTACGTACCCCTTTACAGAAGCGTAAGTAATATCATTTTAAAATTGTTACGCTTTTCAAAATTTTAAAATCTGTCATGTTTTTTAATTTTTCTTTTTTTAGTTACAAAAACAAGTATGAAATATATTTAAATTTATTTTGCATTAAAAAGTTTAATAATTTAATCCTTTTAAGTGTTACGCACAAATTATATTCTTTATTAATCTATTTTTTATATTTAATTTTTTTTTCAGGGTTATACTCCTTTACATATTGCCATGCAATTTGGAAGATCTAATATATTTGCTTTGCTCTGCAATACATACAGTAAGTAACACCTTTCAACTAATATTATTTTTTAAAATTTTTTTGGCTGACTTTCAAAATGTATAAATACAAAGTTTTGTATTGAGTTGTGCTATCGCGTATGAATCATGTACGTAAGGAAAGATGCGAAACAAAGCATTAAGTTTAAAGCTGATGCTCTGAATACTTTTTGCAGCGTTTTGACATGGTATACCTTGGCAATGTTTTGTCCGAGGCGTTATGAAACACAATACTTTGTTAAAATACACAGCAATTGCCGTTTAGGAAGACAAATATAAATTAGCGCGTAAGTAACACGGCAATTTTGCCCACAGCTTTTGCGATGAAAAAATGACGTATCTTATTATTAGCGTCAATTTTGTGTTATGTTCACTCATTTCATTTTATAAAACCGTTTTATAGAAATAAAAAACAAATAAAACTGCTAGCTTGTCCTAAAAATAACTAAATTGTCATTACTTATCAACAATAAAAAAAAACAAAAACAAAACAAATAAAGAAGCAGCCAACAGTTAATATCGGATTTTCCAATTGCCAAGCTTTAACTCGCGCTATTATGGTTTGTTTCATACATTTTGTATGAACATGGGAATTTTTGACAGATAGATTGCGCTTTACGGGTTCATTTAGTTTTTTCTGTAAGGCTTTATAACTACTCAGTGTTGCTAGAAACTAAAAAAATAGGAAAATTTTGCTTCTGCTTTTTAAAACTGCAACAAAAAATGTATTTTAAGAAAAAGTTAAAAAAAGGTAAATACTTTACTTTAATTAATAAGTTAATTTTTTTAATAGAGCAAAGCGAGTTTCATATTACCACTTTTAGTAAAAATTGATCTATATAGAATAGTGATGTAAAAAACAATATTTCTGCTTTTAAAAATTAAATAAATTATTTTAATAAATTTAGAGACGTGACCTCTTTCATTTCGATGATCATTATTAACCCGCTAGGTTTTGTGTTTTAACATGATTAGATTTTCTTTAATGAAAATATTTAAAAAGTTTTAAAGAAAACACACAAAATATAGTTAAAACAAAAAAAAAATAGAAAGAGGCCAAGGACCAAGTGTTATCCATTACAAGTGACTCACTATGCTGTAGATTATACCCATGTTTCTTCTGTATCATTCATTCGGTATCGCTTGCTTTTTCTTATGCAGCTTCAACTTAAGCTTTTTGTTAAATCTATATTTAGGCTATTGATAGCAACTTAATCCGCTCCATAATGTTTCATGAGTAGGCTCCTTAGATCGTTTGATTTTACCAATTTTACAAAAACTCTCACCTCTTCTATAATATTGCCAAATTTTTTATTTGATTTTTTTATATTTACAAAAATACGATCAAAGGGCAAAAAGAAAGCCTTTGCTTAAGAATGAACTCTAAAGCAATTTAGACAGTTTTGCAGGAGTAACTCACAGAGGTTTGAACAAGACTAATTGGGGCCTAGGGAGTCTTTTTAAAACACTAATGAAATGGTGGCTTATACAGCCTTTTTTAACTTGGTGGAGTTTACAAATATTATTATTGAAGAAATATATATAAATTAAACCTTTTGGAATCTTTATTATTAAAAACGGAAAAGAGTTACTTTTTAAGCTAACGAAAGTGAAGAAATAAATACATTCAGCCTGGTAACACTGTTTCTAGTTAATTTTTGAAAGGAAAACTCTTCTAACAATAACACCTCTTTCTAGTTATCACTACCTGTCAATCAAAATTTGGTTTCTTATCTTCATTGCTTACGAGAACAAACAAACAAACCTAAACCTCAAAGTTAAACTCTTAGATTGAATATTTTCTAATCGCTGTGTATCGAACTAATTGACGAATTCAATATTGACTATTTGAAGTATTTGTTTTATTTTTCTTCTATAATTTTTGTTTTGTTCTTATCAAAGGAGGTAAGTCTTTGATGTCAATGTTCAATACTAGCGTCAATTAAAAAGGGCGGCTTGTCTATTAACTATTTAGTAACGTTGTTTTACTAGACCTAATGGAACCAATTTTGTTATCACTCGTCAAATGAAGACAAATATATTTTGATTTATATTTGATTTGAGGATTCCCTCACTATCGCTCATAATTACTTTTCAACATTTTTCATATTTTGCTTTTTTAGGTTTGTAAATACCCATCATCGTCATATCTTTAATTTTCAGCATTGTACGAGGGTTTGTCAATATGTCTTTAAAAATTTATAAACTGAGAAGCACAAAGTAGTTTTTGACAATCTTTTCAGTTTTTTAACGCAAAACACTCAAAGAAACCAAGAATAAGCCAATTGAAGTTCAAGGCACATCCATTAACCATTCAAGAACCTCTAGCATTAACAAATTAGACTTACAGAGAGCAAAGACAATAAAGATAGATAATAGCATTCACAGTACTTGACATATTGATCAAGGTTATCAAGTGTGGATTATGATTAGATAACACATGCGTAATTTTTTGGGCAAAAACAAACAAATTAAGATGCAATTTGCTGTCGTTTAAATATTTTCTTTATATTTTGAACCTAATTTAGCTCGTGAAGCAGTAATTTTATAAAAAGTGTATTTGGACTCAGAAACTTAAGGAATATACAAAAAATTATTTTATAATATTCGGAATGGCATTTTGTAAACAATTTTTTTTATTTAAAATAGAATGACTTCCTTTCAAACACATTTGTAGCGTGAGTAATTAAAAAAACGTCGAAATTTTTAAAACAACATGTTTAATATTAATTTCCCATACCTCGTTTAAACCGTGGACGCTTTTTTAGTTTGAAGCTAGAAAAAAGTTCTTTTCAAAAAGACCTAACAGACTAACTTAAATTAGCGCGTTTGACGAAACGCAAAAGAAAAGCATCATCAAATTACTTTTTTTTATAAAATTCGTTGAGTAGAAACAAAGAAGTTTATTAAATCGTTATTACTTCTCAACAACAAACAGGAAATTTTAGAAAAACAAAAAAGCATTTAACTTCACTAATAAAATGACAGTAAAACTTGATTTTCTTTAATTACTAAGCGGTGACGTCGCACTATTTCGTTTTGCATCATAAATTTTCTTCTTTTTCTTAAATTTAAACAAAGTTTTATTAAAATTTTTGATATAGTTATATAGAAAGTTTAAAAAAAAATTATATAAGCAAAAAGTTTGTTAAAAAAAAATTTAAATCAATATGAAGTTTTTTTTTTTAATTCTGATTCCGCCATAGTCGTCTTACTCTAAAATTGTTGTAGTGTTCTTTCTAAGTCACATAAAAAACATATATAAAATAAAAAAAGTTTTTGTATAAATTTTAATAAAACATTTTTTTTTTTAATTTAAGAAAATAATAAAAAAATTATGATTAACATCAAATTAGAGCGTATGAAATCGCCTTCAAAATCAACTCTTACTTAACTATTTATATTTCAGTGATATTTTAAAATTATGTTTGGATTCAGGAATTAATAAATATAAATAAAAAACGGTTTCAATGAAATGTGAAGGAGTCATTTTGAATCCCATGTTGATTTAACATAAAATTACCCAAGAATTAGAAAAGTTTCCCACAGTAGTTCTTTTTACTCCTGGGACTTTACTATTCCAAGCAATTAAACTAGTTATTTTACGAGCAGAAACCACTTACCAAATTTTATGATAAAAGATATACATAAATATAATAATTATAATAAAATAAAAAAGTAACTGAGTCATTACTGTACATGAAATATTTTTTGAAAATTTTGGTGTTGGTGTAGATAGCAATCGATATAGAAAACAAAACACCTATTTTAGAATTTTTTCCTGCCTGTTTGTGCTCGCAGCACGTAATAACTGCCGGATGGATTTAAATAAAGTTTTGTTAGGAGGTCATTTAGTATTTTGGTTCATTTATAGAATATTTAGAGATACAAACACGAAAGCTCCCAATTTTACCAGTAAATGGTACTAAAACAGTTGTAAGCGCATTTAGTTTTTGTAAATCGAAAATTAGTAACACTGTTTATTAAACTCCGCAATAAATATTTAAAAACACGTTTTGCTAAATTTAAATTTTAAGAAAATTAGAAATGACACGCAGACGAAGTTATGGGCACCGCAAGTATATAATATAATAATATACTATATTTGTAAATAAATTTTCAGTGGTTACCAGATTTTTATTTTGCTGTCCTTTATCTTTCTTAACTAAATATAATTCTCACTTAATCAATTATTTTGAGTATAATCCAATTAAGAGATAAGAATGTGTATATAGAAGCAGTAGCTAAATAGACAATGAATATGCTTTCTTCTCAGTAACACATTTCAATTTTATTGATTGTTGACAACGACTTAAACCTAAAATAGTTTGTTTAAAAAAATAATTTTTATTTAAAGGACTCAAGCACCATTAATATTAAATAACGATTTCAAATAATAAATTGTATATTGTATGAGTGTGTATAAAACAAATGAAAAATTAACCACTTGCTCATCTATTGTTTTTAATATTATATGAGTTTTTTTTTTTGTGTTTCTTTTGCGCCATCTTACAGCTGCAGCGTTGCCACTATTTGCATTTTTAAACATGCTGCGTAACAGTTCTTTATTATCGAATGTGATCAAAAGCGCATCACATATTTTACTGATAAGTTTTTTGATACTAAATTCTTAATACCTTTTTGTAATCTCTAAGCTGTCAAAAATACTGGCGTGAGTCACCAAAATCAACATATTTAATATTTTTGGCAATTTAACTTGAAAATTTTTACAACCAAAAATGTGCTAAGCAACGAAAAATTTATGAAAAGGAATAGGATAATTTTAAATTACCTTTTTGATAAGAAGTTATTTAAATATGAATTGGTGCCAAATCGTCAAGTGATGATTAATATCGAAAATTTTTCTTCTAAGATTTTTTTCTAACGGAGTTAAGCTCCTCCTAATAAATACAGGGCATGATATTGAAGACTCGAATACTCAGATTTACTGTTAATATGCAATCATTGCTTTACCCCCTTATGGATCGATCTAAAGTGGTTTTCATTAGTTTCATTCTTATTTTCAATTCATCAATTATTTAGTAAATTGATAAATAACGACCTAAAACTATTAAACTGTTTTTGTTTATATTTTAGAGGCAAATCGTGATCTTTTGGACTGGGCTGGCAACAAACCTTTGGAATACAGCAAACAACAGACAAGTGTTTCAGCTTCCACCTACAGCAGTGAGTATTGCTCAAAGTTTCTACTCAGCGAAATTAACAACAACTATCACTTTCAACAACCACCTAATAAGAGGAACGCTATTGGAGGTGGTACAGTAGGTAGTGTTTTGGTGCGCGGTAAAAAACGGTCTCAATTAACAACTCCTTTAACACGCACCCAATCCTTACTAATGCAAACTTCCTCCATGAGACGCTTTAAAAAATCGGCCATACAATCAACGAAATATGATGACGATGAAGTGAATTTGATTCCCTGTGAAATGTTTATGTCTCCGGAAAAATCACCTGAAACAACTTCACGTAGTCTTTTACCCAAAGAAATACGTCAGGGCACTGTGGCTCGCCGTAAGGAAAGCTTTTTGCGCAAGACACTACGCGCTGCCACCGCCTCCATAAGCAACAATTACACAGACAAAGTTACTAACCCAACAATAATGGAATGATAATTTCTTAACACTTTAAAACTTAATATTACACGTATATGCAATCAAAATTATTAATTATTATTTTTCTTTAAAAACTTTCTAAATTTTGTAAATGTATTTTTTATTTTTTTATTTTAATAATTATTTATTTTTTTTTCCTAAATTTTTTTATAACTTTTTTTGGTTTTTAATTTTAAAATTATTGTTTTTTATTATTTACGCATGCTTTTTTACTTTTAATTTTGTATAATTTTTTTAAACTTATTTTCTCTAGTTAAATACAAATTTTAAAATGGCTTATTAATTTTAACACATAATACGCAATAATTACAAAATGTTTTCTTATAAATTTTTAATAACGCAATTTTTGATTCTATTTTTTTAAGGTGTCTGAATATTATTGTTTTTGTTCTTATAATTAACATTTTAACTTTTGGTGGGTTATTTTTTACTTTTTACTCTATATTATGTAAAGTTATAATATTTAGAAAAAGGCGGAGAAGAAAAAAAGAAAAGTTATTACTGCTGGGTTTTGGTATCAATATCAATATCTATTGGTTGCGGTTTAAATGGTTCCGAAACTGCAAGGGTTTAATTTTATAATTTCCAACACTAAAAAACTGAAAACTTTTCTAAACGAAAATATTAAACTTCTTAATTTCTTTTTGTATTTCTAACGAAAGGTGTAAATTACATTTTTAGAATTTAGTTAATTGAACGTTATTTTGAATTGTGGAAGTGTAAACTTTTGTAGGAATATGTAAATAATAAGGGCGCGAATTTTTTCTAAATTTGTCTTTACCCAAAATGATTCTAAATATATTTAAGGATCGTATCTGTAGAAGTGTTGTTACTGACTGATTGACCAATTTGCAGTCTATTCTTTAAACGCAGCGTAAATTTTGTCGTTTTTTCTTATATCTTATGAAACATATGCGCAAACAATTAAGATTTTGGCTTAGTGCATCGTGTAAACAAGATCGACTAAGATTTGAGGAACCCAAAAACATTGACAAGACAACAATGCATACAAATAAGCAACTGAAAAAGTCCGTTGCAAAGAATTTTAGTAAAAGACTTAAAGATTTTCTGCTCAAAGTGCAAAACTTCTATGGTTTGCTGACCGTCAAATGAGCTTAAACTTGGTAAAGAGGGAGGATGTCGTCCATTTCCAAATCCATATGAAAAAAGCCAATCTTAAAAAACCGAAGCCAATTTCAACTTTTGCTTTTCTGGAGCACACAGAACCCAAGAAAAATTTAAGAAGTGCCATTCGATTTACTCAAAATGCCATAAGCACTAAAAAAGTGATTGATCTAAATTTGTTAAGGATGCTGATGGAACCATCGTAACTTTTACTGTTAAGCTAAGTAGGCCGATGCTAACCAAGTTTGTTTTTGCACACACAGCTCGGGCATCAATATAAACTTCGGTGACACCAACTTTTAGGCGGAGTGATCTCCACTTCTGGTACTTTTTGAAATCAAACTTTTATCACTAAAAACCACATATTTATATAGCAAGCGATCAACAACTCAAAATGTCGTAAAATAGGCTCAAAAGAAGATCAAATGTTTAACATCTTCAAAAAAAACTTTTCGTAAAAGCAGAGCTCATTTTATCACTTCTAGCAAAATTACTTTTGTCCCAACTCGTAACATGAACCTGTGAGATACGTATTTCTTCCAACGAAAAGCAAAGTTTAAAGAATCGTAGAAAGTAACGCAGCAGGTTATTTACTTTCATTTACCACCATTGTTTACCAAAGTAATTCTGTATATTTGGTAAAATCGGAAGGATATTTTGTGTTGTAAACTGCTGAAACAGCACTCGACAAAAAACGTACCAGGCAGGCAGAATAATCATAATCAGGGTTACCGCTAGGAATTTTCCAAAAGCTGCTTTGACTGTTCGTCTTGCTTAAGCCATTTGTACATAAATTCAAATTCTCTTGAATAATAACAAGAAATATTACGTTGTAGCTTAATTGCAAATTTTCCTCCTCAAATAATTAACAATAACTTACAACTTTACTTTTACTTTATTTCCGAAGAAATAGCGTTTAAAGCTTTCTAGTATTTTTTTAGATCAATGTTGCAAGAAAAAATATAAAGAAGTTGAAAAACAAAACATAAATCTTGGTTGCGTTTTATGACAACCATGTTCGACTTTACAATGTTTTTTTTAACAAAAAAATAATATGCGAGAATTACAGTTAAATAATATAAGTATGTATTTTTCCTTGTTCAATTTACAAAAATGCAATTTAGTCGACAAACGGTAACACTTACCTTAATACGCACCAATGCAAGGCTCGTCGCATGTTGTCTTACTAGTAAAAAGTTATTTGAAAATAGCGGATCTGATGTTTTATCTATTGCGCCCATATTTTTTTTTTTTTTTTTTTTTTTGTATACCTTTGACTATTATAATAAAGAGAGACTCAACCATTCATTCACTTTCGATAAACTTTTTAAATTAACTTTTGATAAAATTAAAATTTTATGGCATGGCTGTTCTTTTTTTATTAGGACCAGCACTCAGGGGATGACCCCTACTTATGAATGTATTGTTTCAGAACTATGGAATTATGTTTTAAAGAGGGGAATAGAGGGAGTAGTGTTTGCGGACATTTGATTTGAGTCTTTTCACATTGAAAGTGATAGGAAAGATCTATGCAAGGAGTTTATTCCACATACGCACTGTTCAGATAAAAAACGAATTTTCATTGACCAATCCACCGCAAAAAAATGCGTTCTTCATGCAGAGCGTGTTGCGCGTACGAAAGTACGGTTTTACGGTTCTCTAATAAAAACCTGTTAAAAAAAGTTATGCAAAAGAATACGCAAATGCTTCGAATTATGATTTATTTTTAGTCTTTAGTAGGACATAGCTTAAAGGTATAAAATTGCAAATCCTTTGATCCATCGTTTAATGTTCTGCAAATAGCAAAAGAAGGACTTGGCCCACACATACCCTTAATATTATACTCAAAGAAATAACATTTAATAATATTCTTCAACAGTTTAATATTATCCTGTTTTGGATTTAGTTATTCAAAATTTTAAGAAAATTGAAAATTTGCTTTGCTAATTATATCTGAATTATGCACACATAACCAAAAAAAAAAAAAAAAGAAAGCTCAAAGCAAATAAATTATTTTGTAATACACGTTTTTCCTCAAAATGTCATTTATAAAGAAAAAAAATTATTGAAACGAAAAAAAAAAACATTTTATTTCCTTTATCGAATGTTAGACAGGCAGCTAGAAAACAGTGATTAGACACTGAAGATCTCTAAGAAAGTCCAAACCATTGTGATATGACATTCCAGAGGCATATTTTTCATTAGACTGTTTAAACGTAGCAAGATTTTACAAAACATCACCAATTAGTCGCTCGCAGCTGATATTAAATCCCTGAAAGCATTCCTAGACCACCTTTAATAAATCATTTGAAAACAACAAAGTCCAAAATTTATTTTTTGATCCCTTAAGATGTACCTTGTCAAAATATGAGTTCCTACAAAAGTTAAACCGCAACCAAAAATTTTTATTATATTTAAAAAATTCAAAAACCCTAAATGTGAGAGAAATAACCTTTTAATTTAAAGACGTTACTTCTGCCTCTCGAGAAAAAATAAAAACCAAATGCAGAAGAAAGCATTGTCCATTGCATTGAAACCATTTTTTTAACGAAAATCAAAAAGGATTACTTAGTTTTCCCTAATGAAGTTTCAACCTGCTTCGTTACATATTTAGAGATTCGTTACATAATGGAGATCGCAGGTCCTTCGCACCAAAAGTCAACATTTTTTGTTATGAACTTTTTTATCGTTTTCACACTTTAATGTCAAGTTATTTTTCTTTCTTTCAAGTCACTTAAATTAAATCATAATTTTATCGAAGATCCTTACATTATGGCAGAGCTTAATAAAATAAAAAAAGATCCAACAAATTTTTTAAGTAATTTAATTTACTGCCAGGCCCACGATGTCGCAATCGTTCGTTCGTTCGCACAAATACATTCAAAACAAAAACAAATTCTAAAATATTGTTTTTGTTTAAAATGTAATTATGCGAACGAACGAACGATTGCGACATCGTGGGCCTGGCAGTTAATATCGATTTAATCTCTTAACATAAAAGAAGCTAAAATAAATACAATATTAAAATAATAATTAACAGCAGAGGTGCCAGACGAGTTTAAAACAAAATCGGCATATTTGCATAAACAAATCAGCATAATCGGCAGTTTAATTTAAAAAAATCCCATTAAATACAATTAAAAATATTTTTCAACAAAAAAAAAAAAAAAGAAAAACCGAAAAATTCAGTACTAGATAATGTTCACAACGTATAAAAAAATCGTTTTATATATATATTGCTTCCGTTATTCTATTGGTCGTACATAGTGGAAATAATCCCATATTTCCATTTATTTTGGTCCTTACGATCACTTGAGTTGAATGAGTTGAATTTTTTGTTGTAATAAAATTCTGCTGCGATGTCCATTGTAAGAAAAAACATTTCTCTGGTTGCACTGGTCAGGATTACATAAGTAATTCTACTTTTTTATTTTTATTTCCATCAATCCAAAATTAGGGTCATTAGGTAGAAAGATACGACTAGATACCAAAAAAATTGTGATCTTTTATTTCAATATTATTTAGCGATTATAAACTCAATTTTTTATTTTCTAAGCTTAAAGCATTTTCATAAATAGTTCAATTTTCATATCATGAAAATTACATAAAATTTATTTTGGTTAAAGCAATACAACGTGAAGTAATCGAGCAGCTCACTTTTTTATTTTGACTTTCATTATTAATATATACAATTTATACAATATTTATACAATTTTCCTGGGAACAACAAACTTATTAACAATATTTTTTATGAAACAAATATTCTTGCTATGCCGAATAGTAATATTTTTTACTAAAAATGGAAATTGCCGTGTTTTAAGACTAATTCCAAAAACTTGGCAAATCGGCACTTTCATAATATTGAGGCAAAAAATCGGCAAAATGTCAATAAATTGGCATATATGGCAAGCCTGATCAATAGGCTTTTAATCTATTGAAAATTGGTAACCTGTAAAGCTTTAAACACAAAAAATTAAAAAAATATTTGTCTAATATAAAAGTAAATGATATTAAATAAATCGTTATGACCTTTTGTGTAATGGTACCTGTTTACCTTTTGACTTCAATATTTCCCTAGAATTTGATATATTCTAACTTTAAACTTACTTTACTTTCTAGTTGGAAAAACTTTTGAATCAAAAATCCGTTAATCATTAATCTTAGGAGTCTCAGTGCACAAATATTTTTTTTTTTTTTTTTTTTTTTGTAGGATAAATTGAAGTTGTTATTTTATAAAGAAAAGTCAAGAAATCAAATATTCATGAAAGTCAGCATTGATTCCAAAACTTAAATTTCTACTTAGTTAAATTAGAAATTGCTGTTAATTATTTATTTATTTTATTAAATTAATAACCCAAGTTTGCTAAAAAAAAAATTAACTTTGGCTGTAAAAGATACATTTTTGTTAACGAAACAAATGCCACCGTGTTAAAAACGCGGTTGGTATTAAGTAGAGAAGAAAGTTATTTTTTATATCTGTCACTCACATTAGTCCTACTCTTTTTAATCATAATCAATAATTACATTTTAAACATGCATGACGCACAACTCTTAAGATCGGATAAACGGCAAACTTTTCTTGCCTTAACGAAATTTTAATGTATTTTATTTTTTAACAATTAACTGTGTATTTAATGTGACTATAAATGAAATTTCTTGCTGAGAATTATAATAACATATAATTTAAGCCCTTTTAATGACAGGTGATATTAACGTTCATGTTGCTTGGATAATCAATCATTTTGTTTTTAAGTTCATTTTAAATGAAACGGAGAATGCTGGATAAATAAAAACTTCAACACATATGCACACATTTTTTAAATTTAAAAAAAAAAATTGATATTGATTATTTACCTTTTTAATGTGCAACAAAACATTCTCCTCTTATTATTCTTTTCTTTCCCTATCTGCTCAACATTCGTTTACTCTACAATACATCCGCAGAAATTCAAGCAATGCGTCAGCAACTGATCAACAGTGGATATGGTACCTGGAGGCAAGTGGATAATCATAAACATGACATAAACGAACGCTGTGCCGTTGAAAGCTTAGTGGCACAAAGCATAACAGTTGATATTTGATTTGTTTTTTTAATAAATGCAGTTTTCTTTTTTTATGTATTTGTTATAACAAAAAGGAAATTTTATTTTTATATATGTTTTATAATTGCTCTCAATTAATTTTTTTTATCCTTTAATATGCTTTTTGATGCGAATGCTTAATTTAATATTTTCAATAAACAAAGTTTAATTTATGAATTGCCAAAAAGAAAAATTTTTCCATTAACTAATCCCATGTCTGAAATAAATAGGTATTCATTCCTGCATTTACGCACACAGTTGCCAGATTTGACGATTATAAAATGCGAATTTATAACTTCTGTCATTATTTTAACCAGAATATGAAAATAAACAAATTAAAATCTTTGATTTCGTTTTGTTTTGTTCTTTGAAATGAGTAAAACAAAAACTATAAAAACGATGGCCCCATTAGATTTTGTATTGTTTTCCAAGGCACATTAAAATACTAGGTAGTGTTAGTAGATCAGCTGGTTTTTTGTTTATGTTTTCGGGTGTCTAAATTTGTTTACACTTATTATTTATAGAATTTTTTTTGTTATATCATGTGTCGTGAAATATATTTTAAGCTTCTATAGAACAAAAAAATGTGTAAACATTTATTATGAAGCTGCATTTTATCCCTTTACCGCACCTCATCCGCGTAATCACACCCATAACGGCTTCTATACGTATATTTCTTCATCGCATGTTAGTTCTGTGAAATGATTAAAAATAATAAAAAAAAATTTTTCTCTACAGTGCACATTGGGACAAATAACCGAATAACGACGACAAAAATGGAATTTTGTTAAATGTAATTTTGTAAAATATTCTATGCTAGTGCGCAAGCAACCTATAAGTATTTATTTTTTTATTTTATCACATTAGTCTATACGTGCGTGCAAAGTGTTATCATCTGTTACACGCGGTTAAGTTACTAAGATCCATCATCATACATGGGATAAATATTATAATAAATATATATATATATATATATATATATATATTGTAACAGACTTCGGCTAACCAAACAACAGGTAATATGATACTGGAAAAGCATCTATAATGTTGTAAGAAAACAAATATGAATGTTTTACCTTTTTGTAAACAAATTAATACTGATTAATTAGCTTAAAAGATGATGTTTACAATATGCACAACCTAAGTAGATAGATGCGAGGAACCTGATGAGGGATGTAGCGATCCAAAAAAAGATGCATTTCGTTCTGCTAGTGCAATGGTTCTCAAATGGGGGTCCGTGGCAACCATCCAAGGGGTCCGCATGAAGAACCGAAGAAACAGTGTTTTCAAAAATAATTAAAGTTTTATCTTGAACTTGGGCTTCAGAGGGGTCCGCGAACAAAAAATGGTTTACTAGGGGTCCGTGAGCAGGATTTTGATGAGAACCCATGTGCTAGTGTCTAATATTTATTATTTTCTTTGGAAAACGTCCGCATACATTTGTAAACCATTTTTCTTTCTGAAAATTTTTAGAAGTTAAATTATTAATTCATTTACCTAAGCCGAAAAAAGTAAAAATGTTAATTCATCTATAATATTCACGACTCCAAACCTGATTGGAAAAAAATTAAAAAATAAAAATATATATTTACCAGAACAAAAGGTTATGACTAGTTTTAATCCCAAACATTATTTTAGGAAAGGATATATTTGTTTTGTCCTAAGGATAATATTTTGTAAACATATTTTAAGATAAGAAATATGATTATTACTAATAACATAAACAGTTTTGAGATAAAGTTTTTTGAAGAAAATTAAGTAAAAGGATGTTCCCTTAAAAAAAATACAGTCATGTAAAAACATACATATATAATGTTAAGTGTACTAATAATACTCAAGACAGAAAAATACTAAAGTAATGCTTAAAGCATTATAAAGAAACATTGTTTTTTCATTACAAGAAACAAGTCTTTTAATTCGCTTATATCTCAGCAGCATTATAGCTTGCAAGTTCAGACTAATATAACTTTACTGTGTACTAGTATATAGAACATATAAAATGCAAATACAAAATTCCATTTTTGTCGTCGTAATTCGGTAATTAGTCCCTATGTGCAGCGTTAGTTGATTTTGACATCTGAAAACATATTTTATTATTATTGTTGTAGTTGTTTTAGAACTGCTATTACCTGTTAAATTAATATGCCTTGTTGTTTTCATTATGGCTTAACATTTTTATAATCGAATGGACTACGCAATTGAATTATAAAACTATGGATTTTTCATTATTTATTTAAATATTTGAGCTTCATTAAAAGTTTAATAAAATTTTATCCACTATAACCCATAACTCGAACTATTCGAAGCGTCATTTGCCTTTAATTTTTATTTACGAACCAAATGAAACTATCAAAAAAATACGTTTCTTCTTTTGTTCTGTTCGCAATTTGATCAATGCAAGCACATGAGCGAGAAGCTAATTATTTTGTTTACGCTTTTTCTCATTTAAAATGTATTTGTTTTGGTTTTGCTCCTGTACAAAACGATTTAAAAAATTGAAAAGTTTATGAGTTTGTAGAAACGTTTGCGAATATTTTTGTTTGTTTTCACACTCTGATTTTAACAGTTTTCTTTAAATGGCAATAAAAAACTTATTTCTACATATGTGCGAATTCGGCACTAGTTATTATTAAGAGTAGCCATATCGCTTAAGTTAGCTTAACGAAAACAGTGGCTGTTTCTTAGTTTTCACATATATTAAGAATTAGTACCGCTTTAAAATCTTAAGAATCTGTCATCTAATTTCTTAAATTATTAATATAGCACATATATAGTGTATATAAAATAACACAAAAAATTAGCTTGCAAATTAAAATTAACAAACTAAATTTTAAATAGCATAGCTTTTCCTCGGCATTTGTTTTGCTGGTTCTAATCGTTTTATTTATAAATCTGAAGTATTTAATATGATAAGCATTTTAAGCTTGCGGTCAATGAAATTGCAAACTTCTTTAACGTTTCTCAAAGCTTAAAATCTTGCAGTGGCAACTTTTTCAAGTGCTTTGAATAATTTTGTCTGGCAACTATGTGGATGCACCTCGATGCTGAATGCTGAAACTTGTGCAAGGAGACGTTTAAAAAAACTTTGTCGTTTATTTTTCAACTTATGTATTTAATTAATTAATTTCTTTAATTATTATTTCTTTGGGTTGTATTAAATATAAAAAAAACCTTCTTTAGGGGTAAGTAATTTTGTTGTTAAATTTTTTTAATATATTACAAGCATGAACATTTTTTTTAAATAAACTTTTTCCATTACATATTTCTAACTTTTTATTTCGCTTATAATGAAAACACATTTAAAATATTTTGTTTATATTGTATTTAAATTTTGTTATTAATATTTACAGAAATCAAAGCAAGGAGAAAACCTACGGGTAAGAATTACACACATGCATGTGTACCTATAAAAAAATATGTTAATACAGTGCAAGTTAAGCGGCTATTAGACGGTCAAACATTGCATGTGATAGCGGTTTGATGAGAAAGGATTTCAATATCAATATTTTTTTTAACCATCCAATCAAGTTGACAATATTACACGAGTGTGATGATATGCCATTACACCATGTTCACATACTAAGTTTGACCATCTAATAGCCGGTTTAGTTTATACTCCATTTATTAAAAAATATTAGTTAAAAAAAACTGTTTTTCATAGTTGCTTATTTGATAGTAATTTAAAATATATATTTTCTAAAAGAAAAATTTTACTTATTTATCATCAGAACTTGATTCCAAACTCGCACTTATTATATTCAAGTAATGAGCAGAGAAGTTTGTACTATGTTCGAGTAATATTGCAAGTATTAAAACCATTTTGATGTATTTTGCAGGCAACATAATTTAGTTTCACTTTTCTGTGAAAAAGCAAGCTATGACACGATTTTCATAATGGATTGTTATAGTATTATAAAATTCCGATGCTATCGAAACTTTTTTTAAATTTTATTATTGTAAAAATGTTAACCTTTAATTCTAAAACGATTTCGCTTACATGCAAACAAAAGTAATTTACATATTTATTTTTATGAAATCTTAGAAAATAATTGATCGATACCCTGTAGTTTTCCAGCTTGAATTGCACTTGCACTGTAAAGAAGCAAAAAATTTTAAGTAAAAGTTATGTTATGCACTTATATATATTTTTGGTTTTTTTTTATTAAAATTAAATTTTAGTCGAAAAAGATTCGGGATTCCTACGGATTGGCTCTTTGAATGTGCGAGTGAAGAAAACGACCGAAGCATTCAGCAACTTCTTGGGAGTGGGCAATGGCACTGGGAACACGATACACTCACAACACCATCACCATCCACACTCAGCTTTAACAGCAAAACATCCTCACCAGCGCCATCACCATCATTATCCTCATCATCTTCGTGCTCCAAGTGGTATGATGCGGAATCAGCATCATCTTCATCCGATGATGATGACGAAATCAACAACGAAGACAATGAGGAACCCACCGTCATCAATGAAACTTCAAAACTCGGGTTCACGGGCCAGTGTTCCAATTAATACAACAAAATACGATATGTTGCACAAATCTTGGGGTTCCGTCGATAATATAACACAAAATGGCACTAACACCGCTAAAAGCTTACAAAACTACAATAACAACGTCGATGACGATGATGACGAAGATGCTTTAATGCCACCTCCTAAAGGCTTAGACAGTGTTAGGAAACGTCAAAAGAATCCCAAACGTTCATCCATATCGTCTAATGCCACCGATTCGCCCAGAGATTCGATTTCATCAACATCAAGTTCAAATTTTAATTCCGGTTACAGCAGCATGCCAACAACTCCCAATCAGTTAAGATCACCCCTTGGTTTAGGTGCACCAAATAACCTAACAGCTGATTCAGATTCTGATTCGGCATGTGGTTTTGGCTCGAATTGGTCCATTAATGGTCGCAGTTCTTTAAGTAGTGGCAATTTAAAATCCTCGAAATATTAACACTTTAAAATACAAAGTAGAATTTGTATTCAAAATTTATTAATAACAATACTTCTCACTTACATATACTTACAAACAAATATATGTTTGCAATTAGATTCCATCTTAAAAATTTCCTATTTGATTACATTAAGCATAAAAAATAAAAATAATATTAATATTATTCACTACTGATTTCACAAATAAAATTCAACTTGATTAAAAAAAGTGTTTTTAACTGATTTGATCGTACTATTACGTAGTTTATATGGATAAGGGCCTGTTCGTAAACTGTCACTGCTCAGATGTTGCGTATGCTTTGTTTCGATCATTTTAGTGTGGATTTAAGAACTAAGAAATACTGTGAAAATGGAAAAATTAACAATTAACTCGATTTATGAACCACATGATACGCAAATAATGAAAAAAATAGGTAAAAATAATAAGAAAAATTAAACAAAAAGAAATAAATAATAAAAACTAAACAAAATTTATACTCACACGTTCACGGCATCAGCCATTTGCATGATTAGTTTTTTTTTTCTTTTATTTGCGCATAATATACTTCAGTGATGCATTTGCGAATAGATGACGTTTGCAGTGCTGACACTTTTTTGCATTTACGAACGTACTGCGCATCATATGCAGTGCAGTGATGCATTTACGAACATGCCCTAAATATCGTTATTTGTTGTGACTTGTTTATGATTTCATAAATTCGTTAAACGTACGTTGCTAAGTTGCCACTGGTCAATAATTTAATTTATAAAAAAACCTAGTAGCTCAGAGCGGATTTTCTTACAAAATGTCTATATATGTGAAAAAGGAAAGAGTATTTATTTTGTTTCGATTTTAATGAAAAAATATTGTTTGAGGTTCTAGTTGTTTCTGAGGGCTATTGTCCTCTGTGATACGTTGCTGCCGTTTGACTTTTTATTGGCCGAACTGTACGGTCCATTGATAGTCTATATATGTCCTGTGGACTTCATTCACTTGAAAGATACAAAATTAGTACGTTACAACTTGAAAACAACATAACATTGAGTCTCATTGCAACGCTCTAATACTTATTTGCCACTGATGTCCTTTACTTTCTCTAATGGTCTTACATACATAGAAAAGTCCTTAAGTCCCTTTGGGATCCTATAATTTGCATTTACTACCTGTGGAATTAATTAAACATCGGTAAAAATTAGTGGCAGCCCTATGCGATACAGTGACCTCCTCTTTTGTTCGCCGGATACGTCTATTATTAAATGGGTGGTGGTTTCTTGCCCATCCCTCAGCAATTTAGAGAACGATTACAAATGCGTACGTTGCATCAAATAAATAAACGTAAATTTATAACACTAATTCAAATCTAGAACTTATATTTTATTACAGAAACCTTTTTTACATTGCGTTTCATTAAAGAAAGTTTTTATTTGCAGTGATCTTGTATCCTGATAACTCTGAATTTAACACAAGTTTCACACAAACAAGCCTTTCACTTTTATTCATAACAGTGTTTATGTAATTCATTTCTTGTTTAAGTTTCCTTTTTAAATGGACATAAAGATACATTGCATTTTTCTTTAGTATCTCACACATATCTTTAAACGGACTCAAGTGGACAATAGGAGCTGCAAATCCATGAAAAATTTTTTTATTTAGGATATTTGCCTTTTTTACTTAACATTTTGTTATACAGTAGTTTTCCGGTTTAACGAACCAATACTTTGTCAGGCCTGTTCGTTAAACTGAAAAGTTCGTTATATGCCATACTTATGTCTAGTACAAATGTTATGAAAAAATAAATAAATAGAACTGTATTATTTGTCGTTTATTTTGAAATACGTTTTTAGATCTGTATAATTTATTAAAAAGAAAATTAAAAAAGGTACAATTCATTACACTGGTAACATAAAACCTGATATAATTTTAATGAAAAATATGTAGATTCAAATTCATTTTCAATTTCCTTGAAAATATTTCATAAAAAATTTGTCGAGTAATATTTGTTTTTTTGGAACCAAAAAATTTTGTTTTGTAGCTTCTTCCTGAAGTTCTCTTAAAAGCAATAAAGTTGACAAATAAACATTATTTTGTTGACCCCATTGAATACAAATTTCGAAGCTTTTGATAGCGTCTATGTGTTTTATTTGTTGCTCCAAATGTTCTTCATGGTCGATTTTTTCTATATCATGGTTATCATCTTCATCTTCCTCTTGTCTTGGCGGATTGCTTCCTACCCATTCGTTTAAATCATTGGTTGATAATTCTATCTGAAAATTGTTGTAAAGTGTGAAATTTGATAACGGTTTAAACATTAAGAATGTAGCTTACATTTGGAAAAATTGAATTCAGCATGCGAACTCCATTTTGAATTGCCATGATATCTTCGTCTTGACGTAATAACATTGCTAAGGGAATATCATCTTCCCCTTCAAGTGATAATTTTTCTTTAAAAGATTGTTCCAACACTTTGCCAAAGACGATTCGGAAATAGGTTTCCACGCTAATTCTAATGTTGTAACAGCTTCATACAAATTAAATTGCTTTAGAAAGATGGCTACATTTTGATCCGGTGTTGAAAAAAGTCTTGATAAGAACCTGTTTTTATAATGAAGCTTAAGCAAACGAATAGCATTCTGATCCATTGTTGAATCAGGGGAGTAACATTTGGGGGCATATAAAGCACCCAAATTTTGCCACTGTGTGTTTTTTCTGCCATTTCTTCTGCCGGAGGATGAGACGGCGCATTATCCAGAAGTAAAACAGCATTTAATGGCAAATTATTTTCGGCAAAAAATTCTTTAACCTGAAATAAAAGTTTTAATTAAAATTTTTATAATCAAAAATTTTAGACGACATGCCTGCGGAACGAGTTTCATCCATGCATTTTTTGAATTTGTGTAGTCAACAGGCAGAATTTTATTTCGAAAGCAACGTGGGTTTTGTGACTTTCCGATCACCAATGGCTAAATTTTTTTCGAACTACTGGCATTACAGCACACAAGGGTCGTTAGTCTTTCTTTGGAAACTTTTCTGCCTGGTGCAGATGTCTCTCCCGCATGAACGTAAGTTTTTTCAGGCAATGCTTTCCAAAAAATACCAGTTTCATCGGCATTAAAAATAGCATCTAATGGTAAGTTATGTTCTAAGATAACTTGCTGCAGTTTCCTCTTAAAAGGTTCAACATCTTCCATATTATATGAAAGCTTTTCTCCACTTTGTTTTAAAAGACATATGCCAAAACGTTTTTTGAATCTGGACAACCAACCGTGACTTGAAATCTTCACTGTAAAGTTTTCTGTGAAATTCTTTGGCTTTAAATTGAATGACTGCACCAGAAACAGGCATGTATGAATGTCGTTGTCGTTGAAACCAGGAAAAAAGTTATTTCTCCATTCTTGGAAATTCACCTTGTCTCATGGCTTTCCTATTTTTAAATCCAAAGTTTGTACTTTCCGCATTTTCTATAAGACGTTGTTTTGATTTTAAAATTGTACACACTGTCGATTTTCTTAAGCTATACTTTTTGCATAAATCTACAACTCGCAATCCGTTTTGGTAATCATCCACAATTTTTAGTTTTTCTTTTAAAAGAAGTCTCTTTCTTGCACTCATTTTTATGTTTACACTACGAAAGAATATGATCATAACTGACCATTGCAGCATAATCAAACAAAATTGCTACATAAACAAAACCTAAAATAGCGGTACTTTTTGCCACTCACTTTGTTTTTAGTTAGAAATTATTTCACAATATACTTTTTTAAACTAAAATTATGAATCTTATTTGTTCCCTAAATTGAGCACAAAAATATTTTTTGTTCGCTATATAAGGTACTCAATGGAGCAAACTTGTGTGTTCGTTAAATGCGATGTTCGCAGAATCGAAGGTTCGTTAAACAGGAAAACTACTGTAGTTAAAGCTGAGCAATGTGTCATCAACTTTCTTAAAAGGACCAATGATATTTTTTATAAGCCTAATCATACCTACCTCAATGTTTAGAGTTTATTTTAAGATTATTTTGTGCGCTTCGTGTGCCAGACCGACCACCGACTGTTCTCAGGCGGCTTTTTTTTTTATCAAGTTTATCGTTACCAAAACGCACGTTTTTTCTTTTTAGTCTTGTATACTATAGAAAGATCTTGTACGATTTATTATTCAAATAAATACTGCAGTATTACATTTTCATAGGATAAAATGTATTACGATCAAGCCATGGCGAAATCATGTATCACGTAGTGGCAGTGGCAAAATCATTAATTTTTGCCGTTGCAGGAAATGCCAAACTCCATTTGTAAAAAATCAACGTCAATTTTGTTATACGATGTGTTACATTTTCTGCAACTGCGAAAATTAATTAATTCGCTACTGCCACCAAGTGGTCATGATTTCGCCATGGCTTGAATGGGTTCTCGAATCAGCTTACATTAAATAAATTAACTAAATACAGGTGGCAGCACCTTAGAGAATATCGAATGTATGTATAATAATCGATTATATTACCCATCGGTAACAGATAAATAGTAACCAGCAGAGACAAACACCTTTGTAGCGAACACCGCTAGAAAGAAAGTCATTGGTAATTCTTAGGAGATAGAATATTAGCAAATATACCACCTCCTGAGTCAATATTAGTGTTTCTCAGTAAGACCGAAACGTTATGTCTGTGCCGAAACATTGCTTAATGTTTCTTATAGCAATGTTACCATTTAATTATTATGTTGCCATCCGGTACCACTAAAAATAAAAAAATTCAATTTGCCGTAGTCGATTGGATAATTCCAAGTAAATTTGTGAGTAGCGTTCTAGAATCGAAGTTAATAACTGCCAGTCCCACGATGTCGCAATCGTTCGTTCGTTCGCACAATTACATTCAAAACAAAAACAAATTCTTAAAAATTGTTTTTGTTTTAAATGTAATTATGCGAACGAACGATTGATTGCGATATCGTAGGACTGGCAGTTAGAATGAAGAACCAGAGGACGTTTGACAAGTTTGTAGTTGTTACGAAATATTTTCATTAAAACATAAAGTTAATTTGAATTAAGAAGGGTGAGCTATGTTATGCTATTAACTCTATTAAATCTAATGCGTTAGGTTCCGATCAATTGCCCCATAAATTTATAAAAATGATTTTTCCTCGTATTGAAAACTATATTCTCCACATTTTTAACACTATCATTTTAACGTCACAATATCCGTTACAATGGAAGACTTCTAGAATTATACCTATACCAAAAAATAAAGATAAGAATTTTTATTTACACAATTATCGACCTATCTGCATACAATGCAGCTTATGTAAGACCTTGGAACTTATATAGAAAAAACAAATGTTAGAGTACATTAACTCGAAAAATCTGTTAAGTGATTCTCATTTTGGATTCAGAAAAATTAAAGTACGTCTTTTCTATTATTGAGTTTAACTGATGACATACGCCAGAATATAAATATTGGTAAAAATCTCCACCATGGTTTCATTGGACCTAAGTAAAGCTTTCGACACGGTTAACTATTGCATTTTAATTGATAAATTAGCGAATGAAGTAAGCTTGTAAGTTATTGTATTCACACATAAGTGGTCAGAAACAATTCGTTCGGAATAATATAGTTAGTTCAACAACCTTAAATTGTGTTAGCGGGATATCACAGGGAACGATTTTGGGCCCATTACTATTTTTAGTATATGTCAATGATTTCGAGGAAATGGTTGGTTCACCTTTCTATCAATGTTTTCATTTCGCAGATGACATAAATTTGTTTTCTAGTGAATACCAGTTCCTGAATGCTCGTGAAGCAACTACTAATTACACGTTACAACTAGCTTGTGATTGAGCTGCACAGAATAAACTAGGTTTTAACTCTGGTAAATCTAAAGCAATTACATTTAAGTCAGGGAATCATTTGGATAGTATTGTCAGTGTTATACTAGGAGGCGTACACATACCGTTTGTTGATATGCTTAAATGTCTAGGTGTTATAGTTGACAAAAACCTGTTTTTGAGAATCACATTATAAAAATTAGCTCTAAAATAAATTTCATTCTAAAAACTCTATACATATAGCTTCAGCTGTTATTTATCAAAAAATATCAAACATTTCCTTGCACATGCCCATGGCGCAATAATACCAGGTAAATGTGTAAGCTGTTACATATATTTTGTTTTTGTAGAATCTTGTTAAGCTGTCAAAAACGTCTGGCAATATGTGTGTATGTTTTTCAATATATTTATAGTGGCTTTCTTATTTTTCACAAATCCATACACACATATTGCCAGACGTTTTTGATAGCTTAACAAGATTTTACAAAAACAAAATACAGGTAAAAACTAAAACATGTGTTGACGGCATGATCGAATGCAGTCGCCTGTTCAATGCGCCTTGCACATGCCCATCTCATGCCTCATATTCGCTGCTGTTAGGTTGCTTACGTTGGTACTACTATACTCGGTGACTCGGTGGTACTACAGCAAAGAATCTTAAGCGGGTGAATCTTGTCGTTAACCGTATTGCCAGATTAATCTTCAATATTAACATAAATATGCACGTATATCGCCACGTTAAAATGTTCATAAATTGCTCATTCCTCGTTTTTTGAATATAGAGGTGCTGCTTACTTTACAACAGATCATTTCAACACAATCTCCTATAAACTTATCAAATTTGTTTGGCTTCTCTAGTTCAACTAGGAATCAGAACCTGATTTTTGTTAGAATAGTTAACTCAACGATTGAAAGGTCCTTTTGGGTGAGAGCTTGTAGGCTATGGAATGCTTTGTCATTAAATTTAAAAAGATTTAATATCTCAAAGACAACTTTTAAACTGAAATTAAATTACCTATTTAAAAATTATTAAAGTGGAAAAGAAAGAAAATTAAATAGATAAACAAACAAGCAGCAAAACTTATTACCTTTAATAAATTTCAAAATTGTTACATACATATACATTACCTTTAATTACATATATATAATGTCAGCTCATATGCGTTAAGTTTACTGAATGGTATTATAATTTTACTTTTATACATTCATATGTTAATTAAATACTTATGTACATTTTAAATTTTATTCTTTTCATTATTCTTGATCTACATTATTCATATATGGCTCTCAAGGGCTCGAATAAATGGTTAAATAAATAAGTGTATATTTATAATTTCAAAAATATATTACGTACTGAGTATTAAATGTTTAGCTTCAGACTTTATCCTTAGGTATTATTCTTTTACATAGATCTTATTTAGTTTGGATCGATATGTCTTCGATTAAAGGTGTGTAATTATATAGCACTAGCAATAAAAAAAATAAATATATTTGATTCTGTGTCCCTTAGAACTAGTGTTCTAAATTCCCTACATGATCTATATACCCACGTTCACTTCGGATATGGCACAAATATTTTTGACTCTTTTACGAGAAAAAAACTATTGAAAGTGTTCAATTGTAAACTAAGAACTTTTACGTTAGACTTTTCAATTAGGAGATAGTGGTACCCAGTGTTCGAAAAAAAACTGTACACAAACCATAGCGTACGGCACTGATAAAATACTTTAAAATTCCATTTTAAAGTTTGTGAACTTGTATGTGTACCCATTACGTACACAACGTCTACAAAAAGAAGAACGCAAACTCTAACAAAACGTACTGAACAAAGTTCACTAACACTATTTTTTAGTGTTTGTGTACAAAGTACGCTAAAATGATCAGTACAAAACGAAAAAATTGGGTTTTAGTGAACTTTTTTGCGTACACTAACATTTTTTAGTGTACGCGAGATTTTTAATTTGTTGTTGTTTGTAATAATAGAAATATTTCGCCTATTATGAATAATAATAACAAATGTCGTTTAGTGAAATGCAAATAAATGTTCACAACAAATTCACAACATTTTCTTTCAAGTGTTGAAATTTTACATTTATTCTCAGGTAGTTTTTTTTAAAAACATGCAAAAGTCTAGCTGAGTCATTTTGAAGACTTTAAGTAGGTATGATAAAATTTTTCAAAAATACTACAAATAGAAAAATAATAATTTTTAGAATATATAGGACATTTATTTGCATTTCACGAAACGACATTTGTTATTATTATTCATAATAGGCGAAATATTTCTATTATTACAAACAATAAATAAAAACCCTCGCGTACACTAAAAAAATGTTAGTGTACGAAAAAAAGTTCACTAAAACGCAATTTTTTCGTTTTGTACTGATCATTTTAGCGTACTTTGTACACAAACACTAAGAAATAGTGTTTGTGAACTTTGTTCAGTACGTTTTGTTAGAGTTTGTGTACATGTTCGTAAACACTTTAAGAGAAACGAAGTGTTTTGTTCTTGTTGTAGTGAATGTGTTTGCGTTCTTTGTATATGACGATCAGTACAGTATATAAACGTTGCGTACTTTACAGTTTTTTTTCGAACACTGGTGGTACCTCTAAAGTCGCTCTTTCACAGTGAGCTGTCGAATACAAAAGAAAAGCGGGGCTTAGTACATTTAAAATATCAACAATCAGGTGCAGAGTTTGAGCAGAGCTTCCACTTCCAATGTTGTAGACTTTAATAAGAAATGCCTGATACCTAAGAAGCAGCAGATACAATATCAATAAAGATGAACTTTATTAAATAGATAAGTTGCACCTCTTGATATTGCAAAACAAAAAAAATTAATATATATATAATATACTTCGAAATTTGTCAGATCGACTGGCGTATTTAAATGATGTAGAAATTCTTAGCGCGACGACTAACTTATATACCCATCTGTAGTAAAGGGTATAAAAACACGTAAGCGTTGACTCTTAGAATCGTCGAATCTGGCAACCTGCCTTACACGTGAAGTCAGGATGACATTTATTTAAGACATATTTTTAAACTCAAGTTTTATTTTAACAATAAAGAAAAACTAAAATGGTTAAGAAAGATAAAAATAAGAAAAAGGGCAAGGGCGCCGAAAAAACTGCCATGAAAACTGATAAAAAATTGGCAGCTAAGCATAAGAAAATGCTAGAGAAGTTAGGAGAAGTAAGCATATACATACATATATATATTTTTTCCTAGTGCTATAACATAACCTTTTGTAGGCAGATATTGCTGAAGTTGTGGCAAACTTAGAGGCTGAAGAAGTTAGACAAAAAACTACAACGGAAGATATATGTGTCTCACCTCCTACCCCGCGATCCAATTTCACTCTAATAGCCCATCCGGAAAAAGAAGAGTTAATACTTTTTGGAGGCGAATTTTTCAATGGTCAACGAATTTGCGTGTACAACGATCTTTTCTTTTATAACATAAACAAAAATCAATGGAAACAGTTAAAGTCACCTGGCGGTCCAACAGCCAGAAGCGGCCACCAAATGGTTGCAGTTGCTACGGATGGGGGACAGCTGTGGGTAAGGTTTTAGCTATTTGGTTAAAAGAAAATCAGACAGAATAAAGATAATTCCAGTTGTTTGGTGGCGAACATGCAAGTCCTTCTCAAATGCAATTTTATCACTACAAAGATTTATGGATGATGAGCTTGAAAACGCGTAAATGGGAAAAAATAAATGCACCGAATGGTCCTAGTGCGCGGAGTGGACATCGCATGGTAGTTTCGAAAAAGAGATTATTTGTATTTGGAGGTTTTCATGATAACAATCAATCATATCGGTATTTCAATGATATGCATGTATTTTCGCTGGAATCTTATACCTGGTTACAAATCGACATCAGTGGACCAGTGTTACCAACTCCACGATCAGGTTGCTGTATAGCCGCTACCTCTGATGGCAAAATTCTCGTGTGGGGAGGTTATTCAAAGTCTCAACTTAAAAAAGATGTAGACCGTGGTATAACTCATACAGATATGTATTCCTTTACACCAGACAGTAAGAAGACCCAATTTTTTTAATGACTGCTCTGAAGAATATTTAAAATTTTTTAGAAAACACTCCAGACTTGTTGAAATACAAATGGACTGCACTTAAACCCGGAGGGTATAAACCTTTACCACGTAGTAGTGTTGGATTTTGTTCTGCACCCAATGGCAAGGCATATTGTTTTGGTGGTGTCATGGACATTGATGAAGATGAGGAGGATATTAAGGGACAATTCGGTGACGAGTTATTAGCACTTGACTTATCTGCATTATCTTGGCGTCTTATAGAAATCAACAAAAAAATTAAAGAGAAAAAGGAATGCAATGCGGCAGTCATGGATGTTGAAATGACCAGTGACATTTCAAAGCCAGAAACCACTGTAAAGACAGATGGAATTTTTACTATTAGTGTGGCAGGCCCCAGTAAAACTACATTGCCGAAAGTGCCTAGTTTATTTCCTGATAAAGGACCTAAAAATGCGCCATCGCCCAGAATGAACCCTGGTCTTTGTGTTTGTAAAGGAATCTTATACATTTATGGCGGTTTATGCGAAGAGGATAACAAACAGTTTACGTTTAACGATTTGTATTCTCTTGATTTACATAAACTAGAAGAATGGAAGGTTATTGCATCGAAGGATATGAATGCTCATGACTGGGTTGATAGTGATAGCAGTAATTCAGATGAAAGCGAAAATGATGATGAGTCTGAAGATGATGAAAGTGAGTCTGAAATGGAGACAGATTAAGTTAATTTTTTTTTCAATTATTTTGTTTAAGAATATTTAGTTTTGTATAACAATAAATTGATAAATGGAATTAACTAAGTTTTAATAATTCAGATAAAATCCTTCTAGTGTCATCAGGTGACTCCACTTTGTGCGATATAGTACGAGGGTCGATAAAAATCTCGTAGTCGTTACCACCAGGTTCGGTTTTATCACCAAAAAAATGTATTTCTTTAAATTTATAGTTTGCTTCAATGTGACGTAAAGAGTAGGTTTTATCCCAACCATGAGGAAAGACATCAAAACTTATCTGGCCACCGATGCTATAAGTTAAATCAACTTCGAAGAATTCCTTTTTCAGCACTTCAATCATTTTGCTACGCACTTTATGATCTTTGTCATATGCGGCAAAAATTTTCCGTTCGTCGGAGGAACACTGGCGTCCTACTGGACACACGTTCATCATGCCGTTACGAAACTCCAAAAATGTTCCTCTCTTAAATGGCAATCTTAAATCAGATAAATAACGTAAAACAAAATTTATAAAACGTTGTATAGTGTCTTCTCCTAAATGCTGAACAATATTTTGTTTTCCCATTTCTTTTCCCCTTTCAATTTGAACCAAACCATTCTCA
The DNA here is from genome assembly GCA_937654795.1 of Cistogaster globosa. Classification (NCBI taxonomy): domain Eukaryota; kingdom Metazoa; phylum Arthropoda; class Insecta; order Diptera; family Tachinidae; genus Cistogaster; species Cistogaster globosa. Next base: position 60,756,745 of record OW569405.1, on the reverse strand, counting down.
GGAAAGATAAAATCAAAATGTTCCAAAATTTTATGTCCATTTAATTGTTCAAACATTTTTTCCAAATCCGATCCACCAACAATTGCAATAGTAGCTAGAGGCTTTACTTGATTATATAGAAATTCTTCGAATCCTGGATCCACCAAACAACGCGGTGCAGTCAGTGTTCCATCAACATCAAAAAGTAATAATATTTCATCTCTTTTAAAGTTACACATAGTTCTCAACCAAATTTACTTTGTGAAAAAAAATATTTGGTAATTTGTGACTATCACCGGCTAATCACCACGTAAACCACAGGCATAACACGTAAACTACACAAGCATTTAAGAGATAAAGGAAAACAAAACCAAAAGCAGGTGGTTTAAGGGCTGCCAAGTCTTTACTATGTGTCTGTTAAATCGACTAGTAGGAGAAGAGTTTAACAAACTGTTATATGGCGTTCACATTGATATGTTTAAGCAAGTTTTAAGTGTTTAAGTGCAAAACAAGTTGTTTTTGAGATTTTTTCCTATACATTTACTTGTCTTGCAAAACACTGAAATTGACGTGTTTTTGATTCAAACTCGTCGCAAAACACTTCAATTTCAGGGTTCAGATATACTCGTGAAGTGTGTTCAGTTGTATTTTGTATATTGGCGTTGCACTGAACAGGATTTTTAATGGCGGCAAATCAAAAATTAAGCGTAGTGTCAAAAAGCGTAAGCAACGAAAGTACGTTCAAACATATTTTTGAAGACATTAATTTGCAATTAGGAAAAAATAAATTTAATTATTATATTTTATTTTTGCTTAATGCAAATGATTTAAATATTATAGGCTTAATAACTTCCAAACTGCTTTGCAAAATTCTAGCAAACGTGCACAAACAGGGTGTATTCTTTAGGATCCTCTGTGGAGAAGGATACCAACTCTTTTGCTAGTATTATTGTCGTTAGAAATTGCTTTTGGTTTTTTTTTTTTTTTTTTGCAAACATCTCAACTTGTTGAAAATTACGTGAAATGTTGGTCGATGTACCCAAAAACAGTTTTTAGTCCGTTCTTCATTTAGCATTTGGTAATTGAATTCCCAAAATGAGTTTGAGCGGTCCTAATATTAATAAAATTAATTTTTCTGACAATAGTAACTATCATAGATATTACCAATTTCAATTGCTCTATTCTCTAATCCGTTACAATTTTATTAAAGACACAACGTTTACAATTATAATTTTTTTTTTCTTTCTTTCCCAATATAAGGCTTTTATCACTTATCTGAAAATTAGATTCTTTAATTTAATATGTACTATCTGTTTAAACAGCTGACCAAATGCCAAACTAAAACACTATAATTACAGTGTGAACACTTGTGTTTAGTTTGTTAAGCATCTCACTTAAGCACGTTGTAAACACGTAAGTGTGAAAACAGTTGCACAAAAAGGAGCTTTTACAATAAAAATGTAAATAACCAACATGCAACTACAAAAAAATTTAAGCAAACTGCGCGTGCTTGCTGAAAGCTAAAACAAAAATTTTGGTACTTTACACTATGTCCACACGAGACGAATTTTCATCATAATGCCTAATATAACGCTGGCAGAACAATTGTCAAATTTATATTAATATCAGTTCAAAGGGGTAGACGTTGATGATTTAATATTATGATGAATAATTCTTTATTGGTCATTCTGAAGGCAATAGGTCCACACAATTCTGTCTAAATGTTATTTTTTGAACTTTCGGCTGGTTTTGATAATAATAATATAAAAAAAACAATGCCTAAGCTATAATAATTAAAAATTTTATTAAAAAAATTATACGTCAAAAATATAATTACATATAAAATGACTTTTCATATCATGATGAATTTATTAGTCTATGAGCTCTGATGATTATATCATAACGATGATATAATACTAATAAATGAAGTCTACACAGGATGAATTTTCATCATGATATAAATTTGACTCTCATCAAGATATAAATTCATCAGGTGTAGACTCCCTATTAAGAACTATTCCGCATGCACACATCTGGTATAATTGTAGCTAGAAAAACTCTACGAAAAATGTTATAAAGCAGAAAACTTTTCAAATATTAGAAAATCGCAAAACTTCAAGAGCTTGGTTTTTTGCTAATATCTCGAAAACTATTTCGCGTGCGTATATCCTGCTATATACGATCGTTAGTTGCTTCGTAAATTTATTATTAGAAAAATTTATTGAATATCAACTTAAAATATATAAGGTAAAACAGTATGAGAATTTACGTAAAAGTATTACAAAAATTTCAAACTGCTGAATTAAATACAAGAAATTTTTAAAAATACGGTGTTAAGGAAATTTTTATTTAAAACCAACTTAGATTCTTTCTTTGAAAAAAATCTAAGTAAAGTAAATTTCTTATAGTTTCAAATTAGTTTCATCAAATGACAACGTTAAGTCTCTTAAAAATGAACTAATTATTTTATGTTCAAAATTTGAATGTAGTAAGTCAGTGTGGAATCTACGGGGAAGGTTGTGTATTATTTTTATGTTTTTGTTGTGGATGATTTGAAGCTTTTTACAAGACTTTGCAATCATAAGACTAGATCAGTCTGACACACATTCTGTATAACAATATTTTGTTTTATAGGTTAAGATTTAATCTCCTGTTTAGTAAGGATGCAGTGCACAACCACACCTTATTGACTTGTCACATATGTATTTAACATGTTTAAGCATAAGTTTTTTATCTAAGATTATACCTTAGTATTTAATATTTTTGCTAATAGAAATGATATTTCCTTGGGAGTACTTTAACTTTCCATTCGTTGAAGAATTTTTGGATTAAATTGATATATAAAATTCTTTGTCACAGTTTGTTGCATGGAAAAAGTACTTTTCTTAATTTATAAGGAAATTGACAATCGTCCATTACTTAAGACATTTATTTTTAACCGACTTCCAAAAAATAAAGATGTTATCAATTCGTCTGAATGTTGATTTGTGCAGTCATTTCTAAGCCGATTTAATTTTTTTCCTTATTTAATAGTTATGCTTACAGATTGATCCCGTTTTAATTTGAAAAAAATCAAAATGTGTCCTGGTAAACCATACATGATTTTACGTGTATTATGAACAGTAAAATGAGCCACTTTAAAATTTAAAAAGAAGCGCGTATCACTATAGCTTCAATAGCAAAAAATAATACGAAAATAATTCTAAATATTAAATTATTTGTTCTATGGGCCTATCTTAACCGTTATACTATGATTGTTATAAAAACTAGTACAAGTATTCAAAACTATAAATTAAAAAGTACCCCTATATTTAACAGATTTATCTCTTGATTTGAATATGATGTTTTTTGAAAAAAAAATCCCAGATCTCATTTCATGTGTATTTTGCATGTTAAATGCAACTTAAACTAAAATAGAAATTAGGTAGAAGCTTATTTAATTAAGTCAAAACCCCTTAAATATAGATAACATAACAAAAAAAAACATATCTGTTTTTGTTTGGAATAACACTGAAAATGTGGCATCGCTAGGCTTTGCTGTCAAGGCGAATAACCATGAATTCGCTTTTTTTCTGTTTTGTTTTCGGTTGTGTTTTTGTTCGTTTTTTTTGCTGTCTGTGAGTTTTTTAAGATTTCATTCATTCATAAATTGGGCGTGCCTTGAATTTATTTTTTAATGATTAAGAATTAAAAAATAGGTGAAAATGAATACAAGTCTAATAATTACTATATTATTAACAGTTTTTACTTTAAAAATTAAAGGTAAATATATAGAAACAACATTTTTAATGAAATCGCTGCAAGAGGTTTAACAGGGCGTTGTTAAGAACTCGAAAATATTGAGACAGAGGCGCCCGTACAGCCTCTTAAAGGCATAGCTAACTAAATTGTAACATGGGTTTCTTTATAAATAAAACATTTTAACAACTTCATTTAGACAGTATAACATCTTTATTTTGATTTACTCAGTATTTTACTCCAATGAAGTCCTGATAGAAAAATGAAATAGGTAATAAATCGTCACAAAAAACTTAAGGGAAAAATAAATCTAGTTTGCGAAGCTACTCCAATTACAAAAGAAGTATCCAAGGTGAAAAATAAAAAATACAAGTAAAGTAACTTTTCAGAGTTATGGGTCTGTAATTTTCATAAAAATTGTGGTTGTGCGCTACTATTTTTTAACGTTAAAGGCTTTTGAAGATATATCTTGACATTTCATATACATATGTTTATTATGTAAAGTGAAATTTAAACCTGAGATCCATATTTTAGTTACATGTATAAAACATTTTGTAACTACTTTTATATGAAGAAAAAAAATTTAACTAGGCTTCTTGTAACATCTACAGGTATAGATTCCCAGATGTCTCTTAGAGCGTTTTTAAGGGTTTCTTTGTTGGTTATATGGTATTCATTTAGTTTTTTTTTTCATATAAGACCACAAATGCCCTATAGGATTCAAGTCTTGGCTTTGGCGAGGGTAAGGTAAATCCTTTTTTGTATTATAAAGCTGCCATTTTATGACTACAAGGGCAGAGTGCTTTGGGTCGTTGTCTTGAGCAAGCAAAATAGTATCCGCCAAGCCCATTTTTTATCAGATTGAATTAAATTATTTTTTAAAATATTTAAGTACACAATCTTATTCATAGCCCCTCTATAAAAACAAGGCTACCTAAGCCGGTTGCGTCCATGGCACCCTATACCATGACACTTCCACAATGTTCCGTGATTTTAGGGTTTCGCCTTGCTTCCTCCATACGAGTTCCAACCATCACTGCTAAATATGATAAATTTCGACTCGTCTGAAAAAAATACTGTGTTCCAGAAAGCATTGAATTTGTGTATATATTCGCTTTACATAAGCTAAGCGTTTTTAACGTTTGATTTTTAAAGAAGAGGTTTCATACGAACAGAGTATCCTTTTAAATCTTGCGAGTGGAGAAAGTTTTTAATAGTCTGTGGTGTTACATGAACTATTTCGCCAATTTTAATTTCATTAGCTATTTTTACAGCGGAAATTTTTATATCTTTTTACACGTATTTACAGATTTGTCGTTTTATTTGGACAGTATTTTGTTTTTTGACGATCATATCCGCTAGGTCCTTCGGAAAATCCACTTTATTTTATTTTCCGATTTCACGCGTTGATTTTTCTTTTTTCCGGTCTTCTAATTGTTTTCTTAAAATCTTTCGACATTTGCTTATTCTATTCTTCTATTTCACAGTAATTTATGCACAGATTAATTAGAATAATTAATTTGAAGTATTATTAACACAAATTTATTAGTATTTGTAAAAAAAAATTGTAACGGAACCTTCAGTAACACAAAACAACAAGTGTACAATTTTTTTTGCCTTGCGGTGCTGTCAACTTTTTTATTTTTAGAGATCAAATTATTACGTTTAGTTTTAAAGATAAAAATAAACATGCATTTAAAAATAAACAAAATATCCTATAGTTTGCGTTTTTATACTTTAAAATTAATTAAAGTAATCCCTTATTAAAAGCCAGTAGTTTTTAAATGAAAGGGTGTACAAATTTTTTTTTCTTTTTTTTTTTTTTTTTGCTAACTGTAGGTACTTAAGGTGAGAAAGTAACGGAGCAGATATTATAGTATTCTTGTAAATGAAAGGCATAAAAAAGACAATTAAATATTTTTCGCATTTTTCTGATTGCGCAAAGCTAAGCAAATGAGGCGCACCAGCGAGATAATGCTTTTTTTTACTATACAAAGCACATAATATTAAGTTATTTACTACCTTACAGTTATGTACTAAAGGATTTTTTATAATTTTATATAATTTATGATTTCAATTTGAAAAAAAATTTGCTGCTTAGCCGACTTATTTTAAGGGTTTCTGCTTGATATTTTAATTTTTGTTTTTTAAAATTTTGATTTTAAGTAATCTTTTGAACATGATATGCTTTATATAATCCTATTTCTTTACAGCCAAATATGATTTCAACGAACAAAAAATCACTGATATTGTGTGGTGTACAAAATGTCAAGAAGAACAATATAAATGCTTGAATTTAACAGCAGCTATTGCAAGAGATGTGGCATTATTTGATGACGCAATATTAAATCTTAATTGTTTAAGAGCGTATAGTGCTGATGAATGCATTCATCATATCGATAGGGAACATGCGCACATAACCAGTCTTGATGCTGGTGATGTTTTTACAGCCGGTCGTTATAACTCCTTAGTACCGTTGTTACAAGAAAAGTTTGAGGGTGGTTTTACAAACTATCACGCAGTAGCAGTGGTTAAAGCAGGAACACTGCCGGATGTTACAAGTATCCGTGACCTTCGACACAAAAAGGCTTGCTTTCCATGGGTGGGAAGTTTAGCTGGTTGGATTGTACCTATTTATACGGTATTATATATATCAAAATATATAGATTTTGACATATTTAATACGCTGTTGGGATTTTTTTTACAGCTGCAGCGCGAAGGAGGAATGGAAGTTGTTGACTGTAATAATCAAGTAAAAACTGCTGCAAATTATTTTAATAATTCCTGTGCTGTATACTCTTTGATTGATAAATATAATCCAATTGGCGATAACTCTGACAAGTAAGTGTCTATTGCAGACTTGAATTGTACTATTGATACCTGAAAATTTTTTATTTTCTTCACCGCTGGAGGAAATGAAGTTGTCAATTCCTTCTTTAGTATTTATATAACATAACATAAAATGAAATAAATAATAAATTGTTATTTATTATATTTTATTATTGCTCGCCTGTCCGCTATTGAAATGAATTTTACCCTCAAGTATTTCAATTAGGTATAAAGATATTCGATCTGGCAATATCCGTCTGTCTGTAATTGGACTAAAATCAGTTATGTCGCTAAGGTTCCAGTAGAGCTACTAAATATCGCATTTTCACTAAAATTTTATAAAAAGCTTAAATTTTACCAAAAAAAAATGAAAAAAAAATATCAATCACAACAAAAATCTAATTCAGAGATTCGCAGAAAAACATTTTAACGAAGAATTAGTAAAAACAATAAACTTTACTTCAATATTGCTTGATTTCTTAAAATATAAATATTTCATGATATTTTAATGAAATTTTTATTATTTAAACCTACAAAATAAAGTGTATTACTGCGGGAAAGCATATCCATATGGCCATTTCGCTACTGATCATAAAGCTCATCAGTGGATTCTACCCAAATTTTGTATTAAAAACTAGAAAGTTTTATATCTAATGCCGAGTTGATTAAATGAGAACTACACTGAATCAACAAAGGAAGAAGACGATAAAAACTCAACAAGCTTTTTTTTTATAAAAAAACAGCAAACATTCAGTAACCTTTTGTAAATAACGAATTCAACTGAAAATATATATAAGTCGAAATCTTCAAGTTTTTGTAAAAACTATAGTTAAAATGTTATAAATAATTGTAATAAGTTTAAAAATCCTTAGTATTATTATTGTTTTTTTTATTAACTAATTCTTTTGTATTATTTTTTGTTTAAATTTTAGATTATGTACTTTATGTACCGGTAAAATACCTGGTGGACGTTGTTCGGCTTCAGATCCATATTATGGTTATGATGGTGCTTTTCGCTGCTTGCTCGAGGCAGGTGACGTTGCATTTTTGCGTGATTCAACAGTATTTGAAATGCTGCAAATTCCAGAATTTAGTATGTTTATTGGTTATGAACAATTAGGTCGTTATTTAACTTTAAACTTTTTATTAATAGAAAATATTTCTCCTGAACGTTTTGAACTTTTGTGTGCGGATGGTCGCCGTGTTCCCATTAAGGAATATCGTCAATGTAATTGGGGTTTGATACCATCAGATGCAATTGTAACATCTTCTGCTCGAAATGTAATGGAACGCAAAAAATATCAAAAGTTCTTGAAGAAAATTGTTGAGTTGTATTCGGATGGCTTAAAAGACGATCCTCAAGCTCAATCTTTAAACGGAAATGATAACAGATATAAGAGCAACAACAATTACTATAATAATAACCGTAATAATCCCTATGATAACAATCCGTACAGTAGTTATAACCAAGATCGCTTTGATAACAGTGGTTATCGTAATGATCGTTTAGACAGCAGCTTTACAACAGAACGTTCTTACAACGAAAATGGTTTAAATGAATCAATACAATACGAGAAATTCCGTATATTTGAATCAAAGCGTTATGGCAAAGCTAATTTACTATTTCAGGTAAGAAATTTTTTTAACTGAAAGACATATCGAAAGTTATTATTAAGTTAATCACCAATCTTGGTAATCGTTTATAAATTTCTATAAATTATATTCTCTGCAAATATATCTACATTAAATATTTGATATCATTTTCCCAGGACGCTGCAAAATCACTTGCTGTTATAAACGAAGATGACCAATCATTCAGCAAATATTTACATGACACTATAAACATAATTTATGGCTTACGTGAGTGTCCAGTACCGAGCATGACCTTATGTGTAACTTCAGATCCCGAACTAGAAAAGTGTATTAAAATGCGGGTAACAGTAATTAAATTAAAAAAAAAATCACAAATAATATATTTCTTTTTAGATCGCATTAAAAGCACAAATTTTAAAACCGGAGCTTATTTGTAAGAAAATGCATTCTCATATTAATTGTATGCAATGGATTCAGTCAGGTAAAGCTGATATAGCAGTTTTTGATGCCGGAGACGTTTATACCGGAGGCTTAAATTACGATCTGGTGCCTTTTATGTCTGAAGTTTATAATCTGGGTGAACCGGAATATTATGTTGTGGCAGTCGCTAAGGAAGAGGATCCTGATACCGAATTAACCTATTTAAAAGGCAAATATACATGTCATACTGGTATAAATACTGCAGCAGGGTGGACTTATCCAATGGCACATCTTATATCGAATGGATGGATACGGTCATATGGTTGCGATTCGGTAAGAGCAGCTGCAGAATACTTTACGAAATCATGCATACCCGGTGCTATAAGTAATGAATACAATACTGGAGTTCCTTACGATAGCATGTGTGATCTCTGTCATGGCACTAGCTATCGTTATTGCCGTCGAGACGCTTCAGAAGACTACTATGGTCATACTGGCGCTTTCCGTTGTCTAGTAGAAGGTGGTGGCCATGTTGCTTTTATGAAGCATACAACAGTTATGGAAAATACTGGTGGCAAGAGAAAAGAATGGTGGGCTCGCAATGCCCTTAACGATGATTTTGAATTGCTATGTACAGATGGAAAGCGAGCTGAGTTGCATGACTACAAAAAGTGTAATCTAGGCAAAGTTAAAGCCAATGCTATTGTTACACGTGGTGGTGTGAATTATAATGAAACACAAATAAATGCATATATCAATTTATTAATGTATGCTCAACAACTTTACGGCCGCAAAAATTTAGATGCTTTTAGTTTTAGCATGTTTTCTTCTCCTACTGGCTTTTATGATCTAATATTCCAGGATGCTACACGGCAGTTAAAAGTAATACCACCCAACAGCCGGCGTTATGATATTTATTTAGGCAGCAACTTTATGCGCGCAAGACGCATTACAGACTGTTATGCAGGCTCTGATCATCAGACAATATCATTTTTAACATTTTTGCTCTCGATTATAATCGCAAGAATTTTTTATTGAAATACTAATGTAACAAACTCGAAACTACACATTCCAAAAGTTTTTAAATTACATATAAGTTTTATTTTATAGAAGATAAACATACATAAATGCATATGTATAAACATATCTCGATTAATTAGGTACAAAGTCATAGATAGAACAATATTTTTTGAAGCACAAATTTTTACATATATTCTCTAACGTTTTAAAAAAATATATTTATATTTAAATAGGGTATAACTTGTATTAAAATTTATTGTTTTCTTTTATGTACTTTTTAAGAGTTGCAGTATATTTAATCAATGTGCCTTATGTAAAAAATAAAATCCGTCCATTAAAATTGTGTATACATATTTTTTTTACAATAAATAAATTTACAAATATTCAAATTTTTTATTTTTATTTTAACGAAATATATAAATGTTAATGATCAATTGATAATAAAAATATTGTACTTTAAATCAACTTACTTTATACATTTTAAACATACCCTGCAGGAAATGTCAATAGTGAAATATTACTGTCTTACTATTGACAGTCCACAGTACTAGTGACTTATAATACCCCATACAATGTTATTTACTATGACATTTAACATGTGCGTATCATTGAAAATCCACTACTGACATTGGTACTATCGACTAGGTAGTTCTTTTGGGTCCATATGTAGATATTGGAACTAGTGATTCAATAGTTCATTTTAGAAGTTTTAGTCTACACTTTTTGTACTTTTCTGAAAAGAATGTAGATAATGAAAATGCATGTATCGTAGTTCTGTAGTTATATTAAAAAGAATTATATGACTAAAGCACTAGTTTTATATTTTTTTTTTACATTTGCATAATCACACAATATTTTTTCCAAAAGAACCATCTATATTAAAATTCATAACAATTTTTTGTCCAAATACTAGATGAATGTTACGTTCCACATTGCCAGCAGGGAGTGACTTGATTTGCCGTACCTATTTGATATATGTAAGTAAAAGATTCAATGCTATTAGTTAAATACATTTCAAAACAGATTAAGATACTTCACTGGTAATTAGATTTGTTTTGTTTAACAATGCTGTCTAGCAAAACCTTACGCTCCGTCAGAATGTCCAGCAAAGTGTTATGCCAATTTTCGGTTGCGTCTTCAAAAAATTATTTAAAAATAAAAAAAATAAAAATAGCTTTTTGCTTTATTTTATGTGATTCAATTATGTTGTATTTTAAAACAGACCTTTATACAAAAGAAAATGATTTAAAGTTCTTTACAGCAAGAGAATTTAGAATTAACTGGAAAGAAATAGTTATTAAATGAAACACACATTGCAACAGATCGAAAGTGATAAGTTAGCTGATTGAGAAAAAAATATGTACTTTAGTATTCCTTTAGATCAGGGGTTCCCATCAAATTCCTGCTCACGGACCCCTAGTAAACTGATTTTTTTTAACGGACTCCTCTGAAGCCCAAGTTCAAAATAAAACTTTTATTATTCTTGAAAACACTGTTTTTTCGGTTCTTTATGCGGATGCCTTGGATGGTTGCTACGGACCCCCATTTGAGAACCGTTGCTTTAGATTGTTGTGGATGGTCGTTCGATATTTTCGTATTTTTAAATTGAATATTTGATTGGTTTTTAAAATCTGACGTATATTTTATGTAAATAACAACAATTTACAATTTAAAAGAAAATTACTATGCTTCTTTTTAATTTTCTTTTAAATTGTAAATTGTTTTCTTACAGAGCTCCAATTATTCTGGCTTAGAATAGTCTGAGGTAGCCGCCGTCCAAGATACATTTATTTTACTAGGTAATAGCGGCTCTGCAACAAATACAATATTTGCAAGGTACATTTATTTTACTAGGTAAAAGCGGTTCTACAACAAATACAACATTTGTAAAAACAACATGGCATTTTATTGTTGCTTTGTGAGTGGAAATGTCAAAAATAGAAACAGAAAATAAAACAGAATTGGTCTAAAAACAAAAGCTCTCTTTGTTCTACATATGCTTGTTGTTAGTGTTTTTTGAAATTCGTAAACAAAAGTAGGAAAATATAAACAACTTTTGACATGTCCAACTACAAACCAGCTGGGCGGACGATACTACTTACTAAAATAAATGTACCTTGGCTCTCTTTGTTCTTCATATAATTGTTGTTGGAGCTGTAAAATATAAACAACTTTTGACATTTCCAACTGCAAACCAGCTGGGCGGACGACACTACCTAGTAAAATAAATGTACCTTGCCGCCCACCTACTATTTGAATAAGCTGCCGTATTCATAAAATATTTTAATAGATATATAATGGAAATATTTTAATAGATACATATTTTAGGATTTTTTTAATTTTATCATAAAACACAGTAAATCGTTAAATTGAGTTTTAAAGTTCCTTCTCAAATTGAAAGTATAAATATACTGAAAAATCTTTTAAGCACAATTAAGAAAATAAACAAATTTAAAAAACCATTGATCCGACGGAACATTATCAGTCATTTGCCGTCGCCGCACATTTTTTCCATCAAAGGCAAATATACAAATGTAGACAAAGAGTCACCAATATAGTAGACAAAAGTGGTCACTTGGAGACACTTGTCCCCATGTTTCCTTCAGGGTAGAAACCAATTTGTTATGTGTTTGTAGAGTGGCATACATACATATGTAAGTATGTATGTACATATCAATAAACAAAAACGAAGAAAGTTGGATGATGTTGCCGTCAAATCCAGTTTGTTTGGCTATAGTGAAGAGCCGAACCAGTTTAGAATAACAGATTTAAACACTTGCAATATTGTCATTAGTAGAGGCGTTGAATTTGTAGAGTCAAATAAACCTTGCAAAAATGTTTATCATACAATATGTAAGTTTGAAAACGAAGCTCCCCAAAACCACAGTGTGAAAAATCCTCAAAATTTGATGAATGCAATGTTTTTGAATTGGCAAAAGAAAAGGTTTTCATCTTTGTTATGCGTAAATCAACCTTTACAAATGAAATATAAAACGAGCAAAATACACAATCAGTTGAAAGAAGACATTCTTCAAGAAATAATAAAGGCATTCCTCCAAAACGGTTTGGTTTTAAACTCAGGCCAAATGAAGGTCCCATAACCAATAAGGAAGCTTTATTAAGGCAAGATAGTGAAAATTGGTTGTCAGCTATAAAAGATGAAATTAAGTATTTGCATGACAACAAAACGTGGAAACTTCTGAAAGACACTGAAGGTCACTAGTTGTTGGCTGTAAATGGGTTTTAAAAATTTGGAACTATAGATTAATACGGTACAAAAATAACAAGATAGAGTGGTCGCAAAATGGTTTTCCCAGAAATATGGAGAAGATTATGATCAAGTTTTTGCACTGGCGCACAGTGGCACATTTGGTGAGAAGACGGTAAAAAATCCATAACTTTTGATTGGACCGGAATTTTGATATGCGGGTTCTACTGTTTGGTAGGTGGAATTTCAAACTTTGATTTTTGATATAAAACATAAAAGTTGACCGACAAAAAAGTTACGATGGTTTAATATTCGTCACCATTAATAATTGATGTTGAGTAAAAAAGACAAGTGTTAAAATATTAAAAAAATTTTTTGTTAATATGTATGTCCTATTCTTATTGTTACGAATTATAATTATTAATAGTTTTATAAACTAAATCTTGTCAGGAAACTCCAAATTTTTGCAACCGTAATATTTTAAAGTTTAAAAGCAACAAGGGCCAAAGGTTGGTCTTTTTTAAACATCCTTTTCAAATAAAGAATTTAAAATTTTTAAAAAGTTAAACTTTCTTAATAACGAAAAGTTTTAATAAAAAAATCCTATTTTATTTAGTTTTATTTTTAAATATTCCTATAGCAATTTATAAAATTAATATTTATTAATTTACATAAATAAGGATACTTTCAAATCAAAGAGCCTCTATACATTAAGCAATTTTCTCCTATTGGTAGCAAATTATGTTGAATGATTTGTTCCCCAAAATTTTATTAACCATTGAAGACGTATATCTCCAAGAGTATTTTTTCGTGTAAAGTGTAGCTGTTTTATTGGCGTAATCACCAAATTTTTGAAATTTATCTTTCTGCCGCATGCTAAGACTTGTAATATAATTTTGAATCGTTTTATTAACAGATAATCTACACCTCTCATAGATGCTGCAGTTTTTGGATCGGAAAAAAATCTTCTTGCAGTATTTTCATCATTCGAAAATCCTTCCCTTTGTTTAGGTTGGTCGATTAAAAGGCCTAGCTGAAGATACATTTCCTGAATTTGTTTTTTTTTTTCTCTCGTTTTTATGCAAAAATAAACAGGTGCTAGGAATAATCAGGTACAGATCATCCCATGCAGTGTGTGCGCATATCTTCTGTGTACAAAATTGTGTTATTTAAATAAGCCAGGAATTAGCGTACATTTTCTTAACTATAAGATAATTAAACTTACATTCGAAAGAATGGCATAATAAACATATGCGTTTACGTATTTTATTCAAGACTTCCTTTTTAATTATTTCAATATTCTGGATTCATAATTTTTTATGATCTTATTGTTTTATGATATATTTGCAAATACCAAATCTAATGGATAACAAAAATTTCATTGAATATTTAGATTTTGCAAATGTCATGCATTTGTATATTACTAGATTCTATCGCAGAAGTTATAAACGCCATCTTTCAAGGAGATTTGAAAAAAATTGGGTTTAACTCTGTGTTAACAAGTTAATATAATTCAAAAATAACTTTGTAGAATTTTTTTTTAATTTCGTTTGTATTAATAATTTTTGTACAAAATACCTGACCATTGGTCAGAAAAATTTCTCTGGTGCACAAGGTTGCAACTTGGCGCACATATAATGGGTTATAGGTGTGTAGGGGAGGTTTTTGAAACAAAGAGAAATATCTTTTTGACGTGGTTTGATGGGAGGGAGTTATGCTTTATTAGGACGAGATTTTTAAAGAATTTTGACCTTTTTTAAAACAAAAATTTAACAGCTTCTAAAAGACGTAACGACTTTATTTTGCTAGCACTGATAACTAACAAACTGCATAATTAAAGAAAATTGATATCTTTTAAAACTAAAAAGTTATAGTAATTTGAAAATTAGAATTCACTAAAAAAATTCATTTTAACAAAATATTCGGAAAGTCTATTTTGGATCACCATCTTCAGTGTTTTATAGTTGAAGCAGAGTTCTAAATTTTTACCTTTCGAGGTTTACTGGTATTTACTTTCAAATTATTAAGAAAACACTAAGATCAGTAACTAAAAAAATTCATTTTAACAAAATATTCGGAAAGTCTATTTTGGATCACCATCTTCAGTGTTTTATAGTTGAAGCAGAGTTCTAAATTTTTACCTTTCGAGGTTTACTGGTATTTACTTTCAAATTATTAAGAAAACACTAAGATCAGTAACCACAAAAAATGATTTTTGGCCGCCTTCTCAAAATATGAGCCACTGTGCGGCGATTAAGCAACAAATTTAAATGCATTATTAGCAATAGTGAATTTGGAAGATATAAGTACAACATATTGATGTAAAAACAGCATTTCTTAACGGTGAGTTAGATACTGAAACTTACATAACTTACATACGTCAAGCAGAGAGGTTTTTTAAACCTGATGCAGAGAATTTTTTTTGTTAACTGAAATGTGGCATCTACAGTATAAAAGTCGGATCGTAATTAATTAATTTTGGATTCAAAGGGGAAGAGTCGAATCGTGCCTTTGTGTCAAAACAATTAAAAGTCTACTTGTTAATTTATGTAGATGACATTATAATTGCAAGCAAAGGACTTTAATAAATAATGGCTCTTTATTAGAAAATAATAATATAGGAAATCAACTGGATCTTTGTTATATCTGTCTAATAATACACGTCCAGATACATCTGTTGTCTCGCAAAGTAAACAACCCAAATCAACACGATTGGTCCGAAATAAAAAGAATTATTAAATATATATTAGATGCAGATGCAGACTGGACTGGGGATGTAAGCAATCGGTAATCTACTAGGGATGGAACAATTAGCATGCAAGCCGAAAGCAACAAAATGTTACATTATCTTAAACTGAAGCTGAACTAGTTGCCTTAGCAGAAGCTTCTCAAAAGATGTTATGGAGAGTACAAGTCATTGAAGAATTTGAAATAATAATATCGAAACCAACAATTTTTGAGGATAATCAAAGTTGTCTCAAGATTATTCAAGAAAAGAAGATTAATTAAAGAACCTTTTAATAGAAAATATAATTTATTACGAATATTGTCCAACCGAAAAAATGTTAGCACAAAAAGCAAAAATCTTAAGTTAAGAGAATTAGTTGCATTAACTTAATTTTGAATATTATTTTTACTATAATCTTATTTTAAATATTTTTTAAAGGGGCGTTAAAGATCAATTGATAACATAAATATGGTATTTTAACATAACTTACTATAGTTTTTAAACATAGAATCCATTTTGTAATGTGTTTGTTTAATAAAATATATCTTTCAATAAATTCGATTTTTATACACTGCCTGTTTTATTTTTTTAAATAAATATATAACTAATAATATATACATACTCATATATAAATAAATTTCCATAAACTGCCAATAGTAATATATGTACATAAAACGTAAACAAGTACAAAAGGCAAAACTTAACGTAAGCAAATATCTTATCTGATCAAAACGCATATGTAAAGGTTTTAAATAAACGATACAAAATATTATTGGGACCATTTATCATTATTCTTATTAATCGATTATTTGAAAATATGTATTTTGTAACTTTCAGTCCGAAACAAAGATTACTGATATTGTTCTTACCAGAGCAGAGAAAGTATAGGAAACCTTTAATAAAAAGTCGTTGGTTATACTTTTTATTTATGCAATGTTTTAGTTATGTGCTTATATTGAATGGATTACTAAATGTAAAAAATCCATCTCTTAAAAGATATTTAAAAAAAATTAACGATACCAATATTGACAAGATACGTTCGAGAAATATCACTCGGAAAATATAGATTTTTTCATTTTTTGTTTAATTTAATTTATTCCATCTTTTAATTCAGTTCTTATTTACAGTTATCACTGTAAGCTTAATTTTGAAACCTACACCAGTTACTGTTTTACATTTTAATTGGTGATAATTGTTGGTATTTTTAAACTGCAATATTTAAACTTTTATAACGGTTTTAAAAATAAACTTTGTGTATAATATGGCAACATTATGTTTTTATTTTTTTGTTGTGTTCTTTCACTTTGTGTAGCAATCGAAATCATTCCGTTTTCTGTCAGTTGGCCATAAAGCACTTTGTGATTCTTCGGTGTAGAAAAGTTGCACTTTGTGGAAAAGTGATATGTGTTAGAAGTGGACGCGGCTGTAAATTAAACTTCAAAGAACTTTATTCTTAAAATCTTTAATAAACGCAACATTAGAAATATACATAGGTTTTTAATAATTTTTAAAATGTCTATTAACTTGCGAACTGTTTATGCCTTTGCCCGGGAGATGTATCCTAAGAAATTGAAAGAAAATATACAATACGGTACAGCTGGATTTCGTGGCAAGTAAGTATGCATTAAGTTTTTACACCAGATTTCCATTTCTTTGAAACAAGTTTATAAGTTTACCTATTTAATGCTTTCAGTTTAATTAAAGTATTATCAGAGAAACCGGAGGCCGACAGATTAAAAGAACCTATTAATAGACCACTACATCTCTTTGTTCTGTTGAGATAAATTGAAACATTTTTTTCATTTTACAGCATTTATTAACTTTCCCTTAAGTACTATGTATGAGTAATCATTTCAAGAGCAAAAATCATGTCTAACGTGCACGAGTTGTTGCTTAAAACGAAAGATATTAACAGTGCATTACTAAATTGAATTGTTGGAATTGCTAATAATACTTTTACTTTTAACAAAAGTAAACCAAGCTGTTTGCCACCACATCAAAGAAACGGCAGTGCCAATTAAGAAAACAAAATTCTGCTCGTAGTAGTACTGCATACGAATGTACATTTATGATTATTTATGTATATCTATCTACCTATAGACAGGTCAAACCAGAAATGGTGTTGATATTAACCTCGTTTTGTGTGGAAAAAGAAAAATTTAATAGGTATGCATGGATGTATGTACATCAAAATATATACTATATGTAAATATATACATACATACATACATATTTAAATATGTTTATTGTTGATATCTATTAAAAAACTAGTTCATGAAGAGTTCATAAGAAATGTTAGGTTCATTTCTTTAGGTCGTATATTTCTGTATTGTCTATAACAATATTTAATCCCACGTACATTAATTTGTACATCCATGCATCGCTTGATGTATAAATAGTTTTAGATTTTTATATAATAAAAACAGCCCTTTTGAAGTTTATCTTGCTGCATATGGATTGCATTTTTTATTTTAATTGAGCTTGGAATATGAATTTCTATCTTAACTGACACATCATTACAAATATCAAACAACAAACTTTAAATATACTGACAAATATTGAAATAAAATTAATTTAGAAAGAAATAATGTTCGAGTGAAATATACGGAGAATTAGTTGCAAGAGAGCAAAACAGACAAAATACTTTTGACGTTGTAAGAGGTAAAAGAACTCATTGGAGGACAGAAATATGTTTTTTTATGAGGAAAAGGTATATTATTGTAGAAAATTTGCGCTTGCCCAGCTCAGAGTATTAAAGATTTGAGTCCATCCAGAACACAATTGTTCAAAATGGGGAAACATATTTTTTTGTTTTAAATTGTTAGGGGAATTTTTTTGGATTTGTATATTACATTATTTTTTTAACCTTATTGCTTGGTTATTATTCCAATGTTTTAATTATTTTATCTACAAATCTATCAGCAAGGCAACAAAAACATTGCTCAAGATAAAAATGTAAAAATGCTACGTTTTGCAAACATAATAAGAACAATAAAGTTTCAATAATCGAGCTTAAGATCTAAAAGGCTAAGGTTAGATAATATGAATTTTTGCTTTAAAAGTTTATTACAAGAAATGTTAAATCGATTTCCATTTAATTATTTTTCAACGCATAAAAACAAATTATTCAAAAAAAAAAAAATTTTTCGTCCAAAAAAACAAATATTTTAAAAAAGTTTGTATATACAAGGTATTAAGATGTTGCTGGATCAAGACCATTTAAGGGCCAGGAAGAATTGGTGTTATGTCTACTTTGAATTTATTATCTACGAGAAATGCTTCTGTACAATGCCATTTTTTCGATAATGAATGCAAATAGGAACTAAACCATGCGTTTTATTTGACGTTTTACAAATATACATAAATATGGCACACTTACAAATAAAATTATTTACAGTACAAATAAGGTACAAATATTAACAATTAAATAGATATAAAAAATAAACTGGTTGCTGGGGATGTTTTGAGATAAAAGCTGTTAGTTATGCGATTCGACTTCAGGAATCAGTTTGAGTGAATTTGTTTAAGGTGTACTGAAAAAAATTTAAATATATACGCAACGTGCCTCTTATATTACAAAGAATTATGTAAACAAATAAGTGTGCTATATTTGGCTATGCCGAATTTTATATACCCTTCACCATTTATGTTAATCTAGTTCAGTGAAGTAACTGCTATCACAAAAAAAAAAAAAAACAAATTGCGGTGACAGAGAATAAGTACGATACATAATTTTACATAAAAATGTCATAAGCTCTTAATAGGTTAAGCATTTTTTAAAAACTTTAGTATTTTATGAAAGTTCTCTTCAAAAGCTTTTTAATTAAAATCCATATTGACAATCAAATTTTTTTATGAAAATTTCAGAGGCCCATAACTCTGAAGCGAGCGCCAATTTTTTAATTTTCTATAGATTGAGTGGAGTTACTTCATTGCTCCAGATGATATGAAAAAATTAGAGGCAGGCATGGTGTTTAGTACACTGCCTTGAGCGACCTGGACTGATCTTGCAACTCTTTCTAAACTGTGTTTGATCGATTGGCGTAAATAAATTTTCTCTAGCTCATTGTAAAGTGGTTTTCAACACTAACGCGGACAACCAGGCTGACATCGCTCAATCGACTTCGCTATGCATAAGAACTCAGAATATATGTATGTACTTTATGGGGTTGGAATGAATATTGTAGAAATTACAAACGGAATGAAAAAATTAGTTATATCCTTTTTTCCACTTTTTTTTGTAAAGGGTATAAAAAACAAACGTATCTTTGAAACAACACGAAAAAAGTTATAATCAAACGGAAACTTTTCTTACACTTCAATTCTAAAATATTTTTGTTTTTTCAAGATCACTTTTTTTCACTTTTTAAAAAATTGTCGACTTTATGTTAGGAACATAACTGGAACGAAGGCAAATTCGTAGTCAAAAATTCGTTGGTAAATTTGTCGTATAAACCATAATAACGACGAAAAAACACAGTTGTTATAATTTTTGAAGTTGTTTACTTTTTGTGAGCTGATAGAGTGGCTATAAGTAATTAAAAATTAACCAAAACATAACTAAAACTATTTTATATATATTTTTTTACAATATATTCTGTAAATAAATTTACAAAATATACTCAAGGCGCCGGGTGACTAGACCATGTGCGCTCATTTTTTAATTTTGTAATACAAAAGGTTTATACAAGTACGTAGATTCTATGATGTAAGGAACATTAAAATTATAAATTTAATGAAATCCAGAGTATAAAAAAAATAATAAGGCTATACTAAGGTTAATGTAAAGTCATTATAAAAGGAAAGAGAACATATGTCAATCACACAACTTGAATATTGTGCTTCTGTAGGCTAGTCTTGATAGATAATAAGAAACTGGTGGTAGTGCAATCAATGATTTTGTCCAAGGATTCGTCTATATTGGAATTTTCGCATTCGGTCAGTTAATGTGTAATGAAAAGGGTGAATTAAAGAATGTACATTTCGCCTGGTCAGTGCCATCATAGTAATGCTGAGTATTAAACCTGGTTTTGTTTACTCGAAGTCTGCTTAGTAGTATGCAATCGCTTCTTGTCATGTTGATGTAAAATCTCGGTCTAAATGAACCGGGATGAAGTCTTCTTTGTGATGATCGATATTGATTATAAATAATTCTTGCTGACAAGGAACTTCAGTGATGTTAGGTAAATTTTGGGCCTCTTTGGTTGCTGCATCAGCATGTTCGTTACCCTCTATGCCTATGTGGGAGGGTATTTTATATTTAACTACACTTATTATAAATGCTGTAAAGTAAAAATAAATTTCTTAAGTAAAATTTTTTTAATCTAATTTTAAATAATATGAAAATTTATTATTCGGAATCTTTTTTATAATAATTTGCTTTAATCGTGCTTGATTCCTTCAAATATAAATATTTCATGATATTTTCATACTACAAAATGAAATGTATTACTGCGGGGAAAGCATATCCATATGGCCATTTCACTACTGCTCATGTAGCTCATCAGTAGATTTTACCCAAATTTTATATTCAAAACTAGAAAGTATTATATCTATTGCCAAGTTGATTAAATGAGAACTACATTGAAACAAAAAAAAAAAAAAAAACAATACGTTTTTTATAAAAAAACAGCAAATATTCAGTAACTATATTTTTCTTTGAAGAACGCAAACATGAAATAAAAGTTCTTTATATTATTCTTAATTTTAAATTATTATATTTTATCCAACAGAGCTGAAAATCTGGATAGTGTGATGTTTCGGATGGGTGTTTTAGCGACGTTAAGATCGCGCATATTAGGTGGTTCTGTTATAGGTGTTATGATAACGGCTTCTCACAATCCAGAACCAGATAACGGTGTTAAGTTAATTGATCCCAAAGGTGACATGTTAGATTCCGGTTGGGAAGTAATAGCAACGGAGCTCGCTAATGTACCTGATCAGGATCTTGAAGAACAAGTTGCGAAGATAATACGAGAAAACAATATTGATATTGGAACATCATCAAATGTATTTGTAGGAATGGATAATCGTTACCATAGTCCAAGACTGTTAAAGGCCGTTGCCGATGGCGTTATAGCACTGAAAGGAAACGTCAAAGAGTATGGAATTGTTACCACCCCAATGATGCATTATTTCGTAGTTGCAGCTAACACTAGAGGTGCCTATGGTCAACCCACCGAAGAAGGTTATTATACTAAGTTAATAAAAGCATTTGAAACATTGCGCGGTGAAAAACTGGAAAATGGCAATTATAAGAATCGTGTGCTTTTCGACGGAGCAAATGGAGTAGGTGCCCGAAAAATGTTGCAATTTATCAAAAGAATGAATAAATCATTGAACGTTGAAGTGTTCAACCAAGGCGAAGGTAAAATAAATCTCGAATGTGGGGCTGATCATGTTAAAATTAAACAAAAGGTACCAGTTGCTATGCCCATAGCAGTGCCTAACACGAGGTGTGTCAGCGTAGATGGAGATGCTGACAGAATAATTTATTTTTTTACAGATGAAAATGGCGTGTTTCATTTATTAGACGGTGATCGAATTGCAACTCTAGTAGCTGATTTTCTTATGGAATTAATAAAATGTTGCCAGTTAGAAATAAGATTGGGTATAGTTCAAACTGCATACGCTAATGGTGCTTCCACTGACTATATTTTAAATAAACTAAAAATTCCAGTAGCATGTGTTCCAACTGGAGTTAAGCATTTACACCATAAAGCCTTAGAATTTGACATTGGTGTTTATTTTGAAGCTAATGGCCATGGCACCACAATTTTTAGTGATTCGACAAAGAAATTGATTGAAAAAACCGCAGAAGAAGGAAATGAAAATGCGAAACGGTTTTTGCAAGTTATAGATTTAATAAATGAAACTGTGGGTGACGCCATATCTGACATGTTGCTGGTGGAAACAATTCTTAATTACAAAGGCTGGGATGTTAAGGATTGGTTGGGATGTTATGAAGATTTACCAAATATGCAATTGAAAATTAAAGTTCAAGATCGCAACATTATAACAACTACAGATGCAGAAAGAACCTGTATTACTCCCGTTGGTTTGCAAGACGCCATAAATGAAACCGTTGCAAGCTATAAAAGAGGTCGGGCCTTTGTCCGACCCTCGGGAACTGAAGAAATAGTGAGAGTATACGCAGAAGCGTCAACAGAAGAGGTACATAAATAATTATTAAATTAAAATGTTGAGATAAAAATGCAAATAATAACATTTTCTTTTTCTAGGAATGTCAGAATCTTGCGTATAGTGTTGGTATTTTAGTGCAGAAAATGGCCGGTGGAATAGGACCTGATCTTGTTCATCCAAATAATTCCGTTAAAGCTCACTTCTAAATGTGTTCTTAATTTGTATTTATAACGTTTTATAAGATTTATTTAAAAAATTGTACGGTTTTCAGAAATTAAGTAAATATAGCCCACTTTCAAAGAAGTATAACAGTCAATAGTAATTTTTACATGCCTCACCACAGGTGAAAAGTTAATAAATTCGTTTCTAAATTCAATTTCGACCCAATAAAGTACACACATATATTCTGGTTCCTTTTTTTTTTTTTTTTTTTTTAATGTTTATTTCTTTATTTAAATAATTAAGTTTAAACTATTATAAACACTAGTTAACAATAACAAATTCATTTATACAATGTCTCTAAATCGAGCGCTCTAGTATTATAAACTAACATACATAATAATTTGCTTTTAACAAAACATATTCTGGTTCCTTATAAAAACGGATATCAATTTAGCGTTGCCTGTCCGTATTTGTTTTATAATAGTGTTTTGAAAAGGCCTACAAAATTTGGCCTTTTTGATTTATTTATAGATGGAGTTTTACATTCCTAGCATGGATTCACCACTGCCACCACCTACTACATGATTTCGTCATACATCTCTCTTCAAACATGGAATTATTTTGCTAGTTGTAATTAATTTTTTTTATTTACTTGTATATTCTAGAAATCATAATTTCTGCAAATGACTTAAAACTTAGAAGAGATGTTCTGCCACCCAAAATTAAAAAAAATGTGTTATTAGAACGGTCGGTAAAAGCTCTCTTTTACAGTTTTGTAAAAACTTTGTATGAAATTTATTAAAATAAATTTATTGATTTTGATTAATTGTATTCGAAACAGAAATCATACGTGTGATTCAAAAACACAATGTGATTTTAAATCACTTAATTTTCAGAACAGGCCTATTAATTTTAAGGTTTTCTCAAACAAAATTAAAAATTCACAAAAAAAAACCTTATACCCTTTCTGGATCCTCATACATAGGAAAGTCGATTTAGCGATGTCTATCTGCTCATGTCCGTATTGAAATCAGAGAAGACCATTTAAGCCCACCAGTCTTTCAGAAATCATGCTCTAAAAAGGCGAACCCCTTATTTTTTGAAGTTTTTTTATTGTAATAGAGATCGAATATTCAGAAACAAAACTCTAAGACTATCAAGAATCGAAATTCACCATAATATAAAATTTTTACTAAATTTTCACTGAAAACTTAAATTTTACCAAAAAGTATAATATTCATTAAAAAACGAGATTTCCGTCTTGGACAAGTCTTACCGTTTTTTATGAGTTTTAAATCGACCATTTAAAAATATTTTTCTATTAGAAATTTTTTTGTATGTATTAAAATAAATTTCAATCCATTTTATTTTGTTTAAACTTACACATTAAAATTTATTTATAAATATAACAAATGAGGTTGTTGTATTCGGCCATGCCGAGTCTTATATACCCTTCACCAGATATGTATAATCCCATGTTAAATACTCCAGACTTCCAACTAAAAGGAAATTCTTTCCTGCCATAAAGCTTCCTATAAAAAAAAATTAAAACTGTAAGTTTTGCTTGTGGTTGTTGTCTCAACTATGTAAATGAAAACAAAACCACCTGTAGGAATACAATTAAATCTAATTTAGCTGCCTTTTTGTTTTCTCTTTTGAAGTATCTCCGTAAGTCGTCATGCGTTTACATTATGAATCTTTTGTAGCAAGTAAGAGAATATTTTCATCTTAAAAAGTAATGCCATAAACTAAATGTATAATGAACAATATAAAAAAATAGCAATTTTTGCAACACTGCTCAAGCATATAACTACAAAACTACGAAAGAGAGAAACAGGAATGAGAGAAGAAACTAAAAAGAGTAAGAATTTTATTTCGTGCTACTTTTGCTACCCCGTAAACTTCTTTACACCTCTTGCCTAGAAACTTCTGTGTCATGACTTTTGTAGCTGATACAATGCCCTTAATGTAAACTAGCTCTATTCAATTGGAAACCTGTATTATAGTACATGTGGTTAAACATATACAAAAGCAAAATGACTGCATCATTTTGTTTAGTTCTGTGATTTGTACAATTATATCCATTCATTCTGCTCTATTTAAGGCCAGGATTCACTATCATACACAATCGTACGATTTAATCACACAAAAATCTGACAGAATTCTGTCCTACTTTAAAAATCCTTTCAAAATGTCGTCGTACGTGCCACTAGACCTGTGTAGTTCATAAATGAACGATTTTACTTAAACGATTACGTGTAGAAACACAACAGACGGCGGTAACGGAACGATTTATCGTTGCTGAGAGTTTGTAAAAAAAATAACGACGATTCTCTGACGGCATTCATAATATTTATTTTCATTTCAGCTTTGTGTTTGTTTTCAAAAATATTGTGTTAAAATATTTTATTACATTTAAATGAATTAGATAAACTCTATTAAAAACTCGATGAAACGTAAAGAATATTAAGTACATTTAACATATCAATGGCATTAGAGTCTATTGGACTGGTTAACCTTGTAAGAGATTAAATAGGTCTTTTCAAAACCTTCACACAAATTGAAGAGCGGGACGAAGAGTAAATGATGACTGACTTAAGATGAGACATGGGCTCATATTTTTCACCTTTTCAGTTATTTTTTCAATCAATTTTATTTTCAAATTTTTAACCTTTTCAATTATGTTTTTCATTTACGTACATACATGTATCAGTTTTTTTAAAAATATTTTTATTCCTGTAATTTTGTTCTATTTTTATATAAATAATGTGCCTTTGCTATTATTGTGAATTCAAATGCTTATAAAATACTTATATTTAAATTTTATCTCAGCGGCATTGTCGTTGAACGATAACTTATGTCAAATTTGTATGAAAATATCGTTACCGTCGTGTGTTGTGTTCCTACACTACATCGATTGAACTAAGTGAACTAGGTCAAACTTTTAAGTACACCGAGTCCTTTTTTAAACTGAACTTTGTATTTGAACTACCAAGATAAACTAGAATCCATGTCTGTGCTTCTTTCAGACATGAAATTAGTGCTGCCACGCATTTTATTTAACATTCGTTATGGGAATGCTACGGTGTTGTTGCCATCATATTTTGAAAAGAATTTTTGAACTCAAAAAGCTTTTGAACTAAAGAAAGCGTTTGAACTAAAAGTTGAAAGTACCAACAATACGTAAGCAGAACGTTTGAACTAAGAGAGATTACGAACTATAGAGAGATTTTGAACTTACTAGGGTGTCAGACGATCAAGTTTTCATTCAAGTTTTAAAATTTCTCTCATTTTTTAACCAATACACTCACACTTTAAAAACTTGTTGAGAATTTGCTTTCAAGTTTTCGTTCAATTGAGTCTTTCAAATTATATTCAAGAAAACAGTTGATTGACGTTTTCCCTTCAAATCTGTATTAAAAGTTCTGCTATCAGTGTTTTCTTGACATCTTGCTTAAAAACTTGCTTTGAAATTGCATGCAGCCTACGTCACAGCTTTCAATTTTTCTGAATTTTGACAAGCAGTATGTGTAAATTTCTTGAAAGAGAATTGAACAAAAAATTGACCGTGTGACTGCACCGTTAAGAGAGCCTTTGAACTAAATTCTGAACTAGTTCATTTTCAAACTTTGAAAAAAAAAACGATCACTAAATTAAACTATATAGCGCAAGTCTACGTGCCCCACTATTATACAAAAAAGATGCAAAAAACAGATGCTCTTAATATTTTGTTGTTGTTTTCTCCTCAACTTCGAAAAAAATCAACTCTGATCGCATAGAAAAAATCATTTAAGGCGCTTTCACGCTATAATACTGAGTCGTATGATTTTCATTTAAATTTCTCGTATGAGAATGATTTAGATTTCGAAAAATCTAACGTATCATTACAAAAAGCTTTCACACTATTACACTTAAAACAGTTTATAATTTCTTTGTAGTAAGCAAACAGCTGTTCTAAAGAAAAACATATGTATTAGAGAAGTACGATGCCTGTATGAAAAACTTTAAGCTGCCGGCGGATACTAGCCGATTGGGAACAAGTGTAGAAAAGCTGTAACTCAGCGATTTTTATAAAATTTTTTTGTACAAAATTATTATGTTGAAAGCTTGAAGGCAAATTTTTATTATAAACTAACAAAAAGTTCAATAACAATACACATGATGATTAATTAATTTTATTTAGTACACAAGTACAATTTTTAGTGTTTTTGGCAATACCGACAGTTGAAAGTAAATTGTAGAGACCGTAGAAAGATTTAAACACTACATATTTAAAGCTTTCACTTAGCAAAAAACTCATATGTTTTCCTAAACCGAGCGAAATTGTTAGGTTACTTATAAGAAAATTTGTAATTAATCGATGGATATGCTTGAAATTGTTTTTGTTTAACATACATATCTGCACTGAATGTTTCGTATTAGCACATCGTAAAAATTAGTTTGAAAATAAGAAAAACATTTACAGTTCTTAATTACCTCTAAAAATCTGGTTGGTATTTTTAAGTCGGCGCAAGACAAAAATCAACCGCGGATAAGCTATGATTATGCAGCAATTGGCTTCGGTCTCTAAAAAGCAGCTGTTTGCTTAAAAAAACTACCCTGATAATATGAAATTTCTTAGCTTTTAGAAAAATTTCAAAAAATAGAGAGAGCCATCGGTGTGTCAAATTTTACTTCTCAATCTATGAGATTTTACTTAAGATCGCTTTCACACTATAAGATTTTTCATATTATTTCGAATTTTTGACAAATCTTAATACTCAGTCTTATAGTGTGAAAGCGCCTTTATTGAATTATTTCAAATGATTATAAAATCGTACACATGTATCTGTCAAAAATTCTGTCACAAAATCGTACAGATCTGTCAAAAATTCTGTCACACACATACTCTCTGAATCCGCACTATCATACTTTTTGAGCACACATGCAATTTTTGTCAGATCGTACGACTGAGTATGATAGTCAATCCTGGCCTTTAGTGGTACTGTTGCCAATGTTTATAAATTTATAAAGATGTTGCACTCTGAACATTAAAATAATCAGAAATTATGAGCTGCTTCCTGAAAGCGGGGATAACTAGGGTGTCAGACGATCAAGTTTTCATTCAAGTTTCATTCAAGTTTTAAAATTTCTCTCATTTTTTAACCAATACACTCACACTTTAAAAACTTGTTGAGAATTTGCTTTCAAGTTTTCGTTCAATTGAGTCTTTCAAATTATATTCAAGAAAACAGTTGATTGACGTTTTCCCTTCAAATCTGTATTAAAAGTTCTGCTATCAGTGTTTTCTTGACATCTTGCTTAAAAACTTGCTTTGAAATTGCATGCAGCCTACGTCACAGCTTTCAATTTTTGTGAATTTTGACAAGCAGTATGTGTAAATTTCTTGAAAGAGAATTGAACAAAAAATTGACCGTGTGACTGCACCGTTAAGAGAGCCTTTGAACTAAATTCTGAACTAGTTCATTTTCAAACTTTGAAAAAAAAACGATCACTAAATTAAACTATATAGCGCAAGTCTACGTGCCCCACTATTATACAAAAAAGATGCAAAAAACAGATGCTCTTAATATTTTGTTGTTGTTTTCTCCTCAACTTCGAAAAAAAATCAACTCTGATCGCATAGAAAAAATCATTTAAGGCGCTTTCACGCTATAATACTGAGTCGTATGATTTTCATTTAAATTTCTCGTATGAGAATGATTTAGATTTCGAAAAATCTAACGTATCATTACAAAAAGCTTTCACACTATTACACTTAAAACAGTTTATAATTTCTTTGTAGTAAGCAAACAGCTGTTCTAAAGAAAAACATATGTATTAGAGAAGTACGATGCCTGTATGAAAAACTTTAAGCTGCCGGCGGATACTAGCCGATTGGGAACAAGTGTAGAAAAGCTGTAACTCAGCGATTTTTATAAAATTTTTTTGTACAAAATTATTATGTTGAAAGCTTGAAGGCAAATTTTTATTATAAACTAACAAAAAGTTCAATAACAATACACATGATGATTAATTAATTTTATTTAGTACACAAGTACAATTTTTAGTGTTTTTGGCAATACCGACAGTTGAAAGTAAATTGTAGAGACCGTAGAAAGATTTAAACACTACATATTTAAAGCTTTCACTTAGCAAAAAACTCATATGTTTTCCTAAACCGAGCGAAATTGTTAGGTTACTTATAAGAAAATTTGTAATTAATCGATGGATATGCTTGAAATTGTTTTTGTTTAACATACATATCTGCACTGAATGTTTCGTATTAGCACATCGTAAAAATTAGTTTGAAAATAAGAAAAACATTTACAGTTCTTAATTACCTCTAAAAATCTGGTTGGTATTTTTAAGTCGGCGCAAGACAAAAATCAACCGCGGATAAGCTATGATTATGCAGCAATTGGCTTCGGTCTCTAAAAAGCAGCTGTTTGCTTAAAAAAACTACCCTGATAATATGAAATTTCTTAGCTTTTAGAAAAATTTCAAAAAATAGAGAGAGCCATCGGTGTGTCAAATTTTACTTCTCAATCTATGAGATTTTACTTAAGATCGCTTTTACACTATAAGATTTTTCATATTATTTCGAATTTTTGACAAATCTTAATACTCAGTCTTATAGTGTGAAAGCGCCTTTATTGAATTATTTCAAATGATTATAAAATCGTACACATGTATCTGTCAAAAATTCTGTCACAAAATCGTACAGATCTGTCAAAAATTCTGTCACACACATACTCTCTGAATCCGCACTATCATACTTTTTGAGCACACA
The DNA here is from genome assembly GCA_937654795.1 of Cistogaster globosa. Classification (NCBI taxonomy): domain Eukaryota; kingdom Metazoa; phylum Arthropoda; class Insecta; order Diptera; family Tachinidae; genus Cistogaster; species Cistogaster globosa. The sequence goes on along the minus strand of OW569405.1, from coordinate 60,727,153 downwards.
TGCAATTTTTGTCAGATCGTACGACTGAGTATGATAGTCAATCCTGGCCTTTAAGGCGCTTTCACACTATAATACTAAGTCGTATGATTTTCATTTAAATTTCTCGTATGAGAATGATTTACATTTCGAAAAATCTAACGTATCATTACAAAATGCTTTCACACTATCACACTTAAAACAGTTTATAATTTCTCTGTAGTAAGCAAACAGCTGTTTCTGGCAATTCCTTTTTATACTCTTCCTTTTAATATTGTTGACATATGAATTAGAGAAGTACGATGCCTGTATGAAAAACTTTAAGCTGCCGGCGGATACTAGCCGATTGGGAACAAGTGTAGAAAAGCTGTAACTCAGCGATTTTTATGAAATTTTTTTGCACAAAATTATGATGTATAGAAAATAATCAAAAATACTATTTCTTTCAGCTGTTTTTGCAAATATTGATTTTTTTGCTGTTGAAAGCTTTAAGGTAAATTTTTATTATAAACTAACAAAAAGTTGAATAACAATACACATGCTGATTAATTAATTTTATTTAGTATACAAGTACAATTTTTAGTGTGTTTTTGGCAATTCCGACAGTTGAAAGTAAATTGTAGAGACCGTAGAAATATTTAAACACTACATATTTAAAGCTTTCACTTAGCAAAAAACTCATTTGTTTTCCTAAACTGAGCGAAATTGTTAGGTTACTTATAAGACAATTTGTAATTAATCGATGGATATGCTTGAAATTGTTTTTGTTTAACATACATATCTGCACTGAATGTTTCGTATTAGCACATCGTTAAAATTAGTTTGAAAATAAGAAAAACATTTACAGTTCTTAATTACCTCTAAAAATCTGGTTGGTATTTTTAAGTCGGCACAAGACAAAAATCAACCGCGGATAAGCTATGATTATGCAGCAATTGGCTTCGGTCTCTGAAAAGCAGCTGTTTGTTTAATTGGCTTCATTTTTCGTTGCAAAAAACAACCCTGATAATATGAAATGTCTTAGCTTTTAGAAAAATTTCAAAAAATAGAGAGAGCCATCGGTGTGTCAAATTTTACTTCTCAATCTATGAGATTTTACTTAAGATCGCTTTCACACTATAAGATTTTTCATATTATTTCGAATTTTTGACAAATCTTAATACTCAGTCTTATAGTGTGAAAGCCGCATTAGTGGTACTGTTGCCAATGTTTATAAATTTATAAAGATGTTGCACTCTGAACATTAAAATAATCAGATATTATGAGCTGCTTCCTGAAAGCGGGGATAACTAGGGTGTCAGACGATCAAGTTTTCATTCAAGTTTCATTCAAGTTTTAAAATTTCTCTCATTTTTTAACCAATACACTCACACTTTAAAAACTTGCTGAGAATTTGCTTTCAAGTTTTCGTTCAATTGAGTTTTTCAAATTACATTCAATAAAACAGCTGATTGATATTTTTCCTTCCAAATTTGTATTAAAAATTCTGCTGTCAGTGTTTTCTTGACATCTTGCTTAAAAACTTGGTTTGAAATTGCGTGCAGCCTACGTCACAGCTTTCAATTTTTGTGAATTTTGACAAACAGTATGTGTAAATTTCTTGAAAGAGAATTGAACAAAAACTTGACCGTCTGACTGCACTGTAAGAGACAAGAAGGAATATTTTCTGTGAGCGTAGCCAAAACTCAAGAGAGCACAATGCATATTTGTAAATATGAACAGATTTAAGGCGAATCAATTACCAGGTGGCAGCGTAGGCGGATCCAGTATTTTTTTTAGTACACACGACTGTCAAACTCCATATATATAAAATTTCCCGTTACTTGTGTGCGCTCTCGCATTCATCGCTTACAGTCCACCCTAAATACGAGCGTAAGACGTTATTTAACTGTCAAAAGTTCTCATGCCCATACAAAATGTATGAGACCAACCCAAATAGCGCGACGCTAACGTTGAACAATTGAAAAATCCAATTTTGACGCGCGTAAAAAGTGAAGTTGTCTGCAAAAGAAGTGTTGTTATTGTTTTTTGTTTTTGTGGTATATACAAAAGTATTTCCAACAGTAATGACATTACAGCTACTTTAAGGTCAATTTCGCGATTTTATCTCTCTTAATTATTTCAATTTTGTGGTTTTTAGCAAATAAGATAAGTAAACAATACTGTTCGTTTCACAACGTTGGCGCTCGTATTTAAGTTACTCATTACAGCGTAAAAGCTAGACGCTAAATTACGTCGTGCCTAACGCCCGTATTTAAGGTGGACTGTTAGTTGTAAGGCATAGGCGACGGTTAGCGATTCGTATTCCCTGAGAATAATCGCGTAATCATCGCCAAGCAAGCCATCGCCAAAAAATCTCAAAAATGTTTTCAGGGGTTGATGGAAAATATTGAGAGAAGAAACAGACATGTTACATATAAAAACGCATATACATATGTTCATACATGTGAAGATGAAAGTGCTTGTTAAAATTATATTTCTGAATTCTATTTTTCTACTTATTTAAAAATTGCCTGTAAGATTCATCTGAAAAAAGAATAAATAAAATGAACAGTTGGCCTTTTGAAACATTAAACATTATTTTCTTTTTTTATGAATCTACTTACACTGCATTTGAAGTCTTATTGATTGCATTCATGAAAACTTCCTGTAATTGCCTAATAAAAGGTAAAGTATTAAGCTAGAGAGATACTCTGTTTCCAACACGTACAAGGTTTGTTGGAGCAAAGTGGTCAGAGCACACCAAAGAATTTGGTTTAAATCTTATACCACAAATTACACTCCACTTTAATCTGCTGCTTTTATCTTTGGGAACGGTAAATAAATTTCCTTCTCCCTTTAAATATCCTTTATGACACACAGAATACCAACGCATTTTCTTTTAAAGTTTTTTGTTTATTTTTTTTAAGTTAAAGTTTTTGTAAAACTTCTTTGTTTTAAAGTTTTTTAGTGTTTAGCTCCAAAAATAAATATACTTTTTTAAAAGAATACACTTTAATTTTGTTTAAAGTATTTTTTCTCTTGTTTTTTCAAGTTTTTTTACACAGGTTTTTATTTTCTCCAACACAAACTTTTTCTCAGAAGTTTTTGACCGTTTTGTTTTGTTTTTGTTTTTTTTTTGCGCAACCACCACATACAATAAGAAAAAAGCAACAATTTTGACAACTCGACTAGAAAAACAGCAAACATATGTTGACCATATGATCGGATGCAGTCACCTGTTCAATTCGCCTTGCGTACGTCCATTAACAAATTATGCAATGGCTGTACAATGTAGGGCAGTGCAACATCTTTATATATTTATAGTCCTTGCTCTTACATTCGACCTTTTATATAGCATACCTGAACTAGCCGGTCCCTTTCTTCGCATTTCAGCAACTTACAAAAGGGATATTCACTATATTTGCCTTTTTACAGCTAATATAGTCCTGTAAAATCATACTTTATAGTTTGTTCGCATTCCGGTAGTCAGGATGAGCGTGTAACGGTTAAAATTGGGACGTCTAATAAACAACCAAATTATACAAGATCCAATTTAAATTCGGCAAACTATCCTCAGTTATCAAGTTATGAACATCGCCAGCTTTCGCAACAAAAGACTATAATTTGAAGTTTCTAAAAGAAAACCCCTAATTAAAAACTACGATGATATTTCCACGAAAGGTTACTGGAAATATTCTTTGAGGCTGTTGTTACTCTTGAAAAATGTCAAAACAAGTTTAATTGCGTATGAGGTTAAAACATGCTATACAGTTAGCAAAAAAAAAAAACTTGTACACCCTTTCATTTAAAATCTACTAGGTTTTAATTAGGGATTAGTTTAATCAATTTTAAAGTATAAAAACGAAAATTATAGGATATCTTTAAATGCATGTTTATTTTTATTCTAAAACTAACCGTAATAATTTGATCTCTAAAAATAAAAAAGTTAACAACACCGCAACGCAAAAAATAACTTGTACACTTATTGGGGGTTTTCACACAAGACTAATTGTGCTGGCATAAAATCTTTGTTGTAGGCTTTTTCGGTGAAGAGAGTGGTTTTTAGTTGGCACAATTTTTCAACCAGCTTCAACCCCGCACAAGCAGAACAAAACTAACACATACACACTTATGAAAACACAGGTTCTGCGTTTTTTTGCAGAGCAATTTTTAGTGTTTAGTCGTCCATCGACGCGTAAAGATGAATACATGAATGATGAATTTTATTATGATTGAATTCAATTTTTATATAATATTTTATCAAGGGAAATTGAGTTTAAAGTTAATTTAAATTGATTTTTATATGTATTTTACGGGGAAAAAATTGAAAACGGACTTTTTGTCAAATATGAATAAAATATTAATTGAAATCTTCAGCTTCTAGGAGTAATGATGCAGCTTGCAAGTTACAGCCACTAGAAATTCCTCCTAAAATTATTGCCAATCATCATCAATTATTTCAGCAATATTTTCGCAAGTATGTTCCGCAATTTATGTATTTGTTTGACGAACGAAAGGCAAACGTGAAATGAACAAAGAAATTACTAACACACACAAAGCTGTGTTACGTGCACAGTTTTATGCCAGCATAATTAGTCTAGTGTGAATACAAAAAAACAAAAGTTGTGCGGATTAAAAATTAGTCTTGTGTGAAAACCCCCATTGTTTTGTGCCCCTGAAGGTTCCGCTACAAATTTTTTTTATAAATACTAATAAATTTCTGTTAATAATACTTAAAACTATTTTAATTAACCTGTGCATTAATTACTGTGAAGTAGAAGCAAATATGCCGAATAAGCAAATGTCAAAAGATTTTAAGGAAACAATTATAAAGCTGTGAAAAAGTAAAAAATCAAGGCGTGAAATCGGAAAATACTAAATAAAACTAATAACACAATCCATTATCATTAAAAATTAAAAAAAGTGGATCTCTGCGAAGTTCCTAGTGGATCTGGTCGACAAAAAAAAAAATACGACAAATCTGTAAATATGTGAAAAAGGATCAAAAAATTTCCGCTGTAAAAATAGCTAATGAATTTAAAATTGGCGAAATAGTTAATATAACACCACAAGATAGACGCAATAATACCAGGTAAATGCATAGGCTTTACGTGTATTTTGTTTTTGTAAAAACTTTTAAGCTGTCAATATATTTTTAGTGGCTTTCTTATTGTTCACAAATACATACACACATATTACCAGACGTTTTTGACAGCTCAAAAGTTTTTACAAAAACAAAATACACGTGAAAGCTAAAACATATGTTGACCGCATGATCTAATGCAGTCACCTGTTCAATGCGTCTTGACCACAAGCTTTTAGAAACTTCCTCCACTCGCATGATTTATAAGGATACTCTGTTCGTATGAAACCTCTTCTTTCAAAATCAAACGTTAAAAAACGCTAAGCTTACGCGAATGAATATATACATAAAGACAATGCTTTCTGGGACACAGTAATTTGCACAGACGAGTCGAAATTTAACAGTGATGGTCGGAACTCATTGTGGAGGAAGCAAGGCGAAGCCCTAAAATCACGGAACATTACACAAACTGTTAAGCACGGAGGTGGAAGTGTAATGGTCATGGGTGCAAACGGCGTAGGTAACCTTGTTTTTGTAGAGGGGACTATGAACAAATTGATTATTTAAATATTTTAAAAAATAATTTAATTCAATCTGCAGAAAAAATGGGCTTGGCGGATAGCATTTTGCTTGTTCAAGACAACGACCCAAAGTACTCTGCCGCTGTAGTCAGAGAATGGCTGCTTAATAATACAAAAAGAGGTTTTACCTCACCTTCCCCAAAGCCCAGACTTGAGTCCTATATAGCATTTGTAGTCTTATATGAAAAGAAAACTAAATGAATACCATATAACCAACAAAGAAACCCTTAAAAACGGACATCTGGGAATCTATACTTGTAGAGGTTGCAAGAAGCCTTGTTAATTATATGCCGAGAAGACTCCAAGCTGTTAAAGAAGGAAAAGGCCATCAAACAAAATAGTAGGAAAGAATATATTTATTAATTTTCTACAGTTATAATAAGATAATAAGTTTTGTACATAGAGTACAAGTTTTTTTTCCTAAGAATATAAGCATATTTTTGTTTTTGTAGCTTTTTTCTTCGTGTAAAATAGTTACAAAAACGTTTTCTACATGTAAATAAAATATGGATCTCAGGTTTAAATTTCTTGTTATGGATAAACTTTTAAGCTTTTATTTATTTTGATTTGGTAAGTGTACAAGTTTTTTTTGCTAACTGTATATGTAATTTAACATATATTCATATCATGCACTGGAATGCTCAAGACATATTGACAGATCCAGCAGCTTTACAGCTCGAACTTGCTCTCTATGACAAAAATGTTGTTATTCTTTTACTTAACGAATCTTTTTTAAAACCGCATCATCACTTTAACTTGGAGGCTACAAAATATAAAGAGAAGACCGGCTTACTCACGGAGGAGGTGTACTCATAGTGGTGAAAAGTAATATAGAACATAAGTTATTACAAAAAAAACTAAACACATAGTATTGAGAATATGTATATACAAGTTTGTATTAATAGACGATCAGTTTTTTTCTGCGTATAACCCAACGTGCACAATAAACTTTAGGTCTGACTTAAATTTACTAATACCTTAAATAACTTTTTTATATTTGGCGACTTTTTTTTAAAGAGAAGTAGTACTTTAGGCAACGCCTATTTAATTAAGCTGGATTCACCCAAAATTTTTGTTCCGAAACATTTTTTTAATATGTAGTTTGACGTGTTTCTCTCTCAAAAAGAAACACTTCAAGCTACATATAAAAAAATGTTTTGGAACAAAAATTTTGTTCCGAAACAATGGGTGAATCCAGCTTTAGTAACCTTGCTACGTTCCTTAGAAAAGGGGTAGAAGAGAAAAAAAATAGATGGTGAAAGTATAGCCATTTCATTAATTATTTTACTTCGCCGGCGAACGTGCGCTATGTAAAAGTACCGACGGAGGAGGCTGCGTGCTGTATTGTTAAATTCTGAAAATGTATTTATATTTATTGAACGCATGCTAACCCATCATACCTATTGGAACTGTATTACAAGCAACTTTGCTGGTAAAGTATTTTATGAACATTGCCTTCTATCTATTATATATAATACCCAGGCTCATTTACTTGTTTTGGTCAAAATTTTTATCTGTTCAACCTTGTACAGTAGACATTTTGTATCGAACTCCAGTATACCTTTTTTTGGCATTGGAATCCCATCCCTATATATAAAATTCAGTTTTAGTCTCATGGTTTGTCAATGGATATTTTAAATTAAAAACAATTTATATTCCTTTGCACAATCAAGCTGATTGGCCAGTCATTAGAGACTGGGTAGAGAATAAAATTAGGCTCCTCGACATTGATCGATTCAAAGATAATACTTATAACGTATATATGACACTAAACCAAATATTTCTATTGCCAAGCAGGTATTTAATTTGATTCCAGTGAAGCAAAAAAATCCATGGCGGAGAGAAACCTCCAAAACGTCTTAAATGTTAATACTGCACACACATAAATTCAGGCGTAAATTACAGAGATGTGGAGATCCAAACTATAGATTCCAATTATTTAGTATTCTGAAGCAGTTCCACAGACATCATAGAAGTAAGTCTTGGTCAAGATTTATTTCTAAGTTGCCTCGCAGCTCTTAAAAGTTTTGGAAGCCTAAAAGGTAAGATTTGCATGTGACCGGTGATATCTTAAAAACTGGTGTAGATAAAGCTAGTTCATTCTCACAACAAAACTATATATAATCAATCAACTATGGATAATTGCGTTGCGGTTTACTGGGAATGTCTTAACAATGAGTCCCTGCACATTGTTAGTAATATTTTATTAACTGCTGCCATTGAAGTAAAGTCATATGTGTTTTCATTGAAAAAATAATAAAGCCTCTGAATTAGATGAAGTTAATGCCGTTGTTCTTAAAAACATTTTTGATTATTTTTAAGTTAAATATTTAATATTTAAATAAGTACTGGCTATTTTCCATATAGACCATTCATCAATTTAATTCAAATTTATTGAAAATAATAAAAGTCAGTACAAAAGTATTGGAGTTATAGCTGCCTTCCGAAACGTCATTTGCTTTGTATTCGAACAAAGTATTGTGTTTCATAATGCCATGGTACTAAATGTTTACAATGCATATTATAAGCGTAGAACCGAGCAACTTTCACATCAGTTTCTAACTACCGCGGCAAAACTGTATACAAACTTTGTGTTAACACATTTTGGAAGTCAGACTTTCTTCATATTGAAGAGGCACTTGATTCTATCTGGCATAAAGGTTTGTTGTTTAAACTCAATAGTTTTATTCTTCTTTATTAACAAAAATAGTAAAACGCCTTTTAAATAATATATCATTTGTTGTCTTGAAAGTATTCTAACGACAGACAAATACCAGCAAGTCTACCACAACGTTCTGTTCCTTCTCCCACACTATATTCGTTATAACCTCGGATATATGTAAATATTTGTAGAAATCATGAAGCAGTTGACGACAGTGCTTTCATATGTTGTGGCAAAATTAAAGTGAATGATAATAATAAAGCTCAAGCTATCATACTTCCATACAACAAATCTCAAAAACTTATTCCTTCACAAAATCTGTTCTCGTAAGGAAATATAAATTCTACACACAGAAAACAGATTGGTAAAAAATCGTTTAAAATTATTAAAATTTAACCAGTAATATCATAATTTAATTTTTGTTTCTAACAATCTATAATCTTGATGTAACTTCTATATTAAGAACAAAAGGATTATATTTGTAATTGATAGTCGGTCGCAAGAACCGTTAGAAAAGCTAATTCGACCGATTTATGTCTTTAATATTATCATTTCTGTTAATTGGAAGAAGCAACAAAATTATTTCAGCACATTAATACAGATACTCAAATATTGGTATTAAGAATCAAAAAGTCGGTTATGTTACTTCTACAAACGAAAGCTGTTTTGACATTGTAAATAAAAATAAAAAAGAAATTAATACACAAAAACAAAAAACAAAAAAAAAATGAATACAATGATATATAGGCAAAAAACAAACTCAAGGAACTGATGAAACTGATAACAACTTAACCAAGTTTAATAAAAGGTAGGAGTAAAACAAAAATATTTCAAATAATAATAATTTTAAAGCGTTTTGTTTCAGTTACATTGGCAAAAAGTTTAATATTTCCGTATGGAAAGAAAAATGAAAGAAGTTTGGAAAAACAAGAAATAAAGAGGAAGAAGTAGTGCTGAGGTGTTCATCATATGTAATTTCTTATATTCCTATGAGTATCCATTGAAATTATATCTTAAATAAAGTTTTACATCCAAATATTAAGTTTTTTATTTAATTCACAATATTTTCTGGTGATGGCCTTCATTCTCAAATCATTTTTTAAAATAGTTATAATCACCATATCACCATAATCTCAGATAATACTCACAACCGACAAAATTCGATTGGCAACAAATTCAGTTGTCACAACGAATCTCTTTTCTCTGTGTATTAGTAAAAATATATAGTAAAAATAGCTCATAATAACATATCTAGAGGCTTTAGTTCAATGTCAATAAAATTGTTGCTAAAGAAGAGTAAAAAATTAGCAACAAAATTAACCAGCAAAAAAAAAAACCAAATTTAAACGGAACTGTCTACTAAAGTTATAAGGTCATTTAAAGATATATTAGAAAAAAATAAATATCAAAGGAAGAAAAACTAAATTTTTACAAAAGAGCTTAAAAAGGAGAGCATAGAGAACATCTTCTAAAGCTAACGTTCGATAAAACTGAATTAAAAATAGTACAATTGAATTAGAAAAACTGAAAGACAGTTTCTACTAGTAATTAAAGTACATTTTATCATACACTATGTAACTTAAAGTTTTTTCTTACTCTTACATATTTTTTTTCGTATTGTGTACATAAGATTACAAATTGAATTAAGAGCTTGTCATTTTGTTTTTTATTATTTTAAACTGTTAATTTATCATATAGAAAGTTACTGCAAAAAGATAATAACATTTTATTTTTTGATCTATTACAAAATATTTTACTGTCGAACATTTTACATAATACCAAGAAAAGTACATAATACCAAAAAAAGGCAATGACTACGACTCTTCTCGAATGCCGTAATAAGGCCGAATAATTAAAAACAAAACGACTAGCTCTTTATTCAATTTGAAAAATACGTATAAAATATGAACAAATATAGAAGTTTAAAAAAAAAAACTTTATATTTGTGTAAAGTAAAATGCACTTATATTTTTAGTAAAAACTGCCTTTCAGTTCTTCTACGTTTTTATACCCTTCACCACAAAATAGTGAAGAAATATCTTAGTTTGTCATTCCGCTTGTAATTTCTACAATATCAATTTCCGATTCCATAAAGTACATATATTCTGTCTTCTTATGCATAGTGAAATCGAATGAACGATGTCTGTCTGTCCGTCCTTTGAAAATCAGCAAGATCGGTTTTTGTCCTTCAGGGCAATGTGCGAAACAACTCGCCTACCTAATTTTTTTCCATATATTTTGGAACAATGAAGTAACCCCAATCAAAAAAAAATTAATAAATAAATATATGGGAAGATAGGTACTCGTAATTAAAAAATAAAAAAACTCTAAACTTTTCATAGAAAAGTAGGATTGTGCATTTTTTTTCTTATTTTTAAATTCTCTGTCACCCCAATATTTGTCTTTTTGGTAGGAGTTACTTCACTAAACTACATTTACATTAATGGTGAAGGATATATAATATTCGACATATATAGCACTCTTACTTTTTTTATACTTCAATTGAAAAACAGTAAACAAAAAAATAAATTGTTAGCGTTCATTTTAAAATTTTTCGAAAAAAAAATTGATTTGTTGCGCACATAAGTTTCAACGACAATATTTGAAAAAATTACCCTTCGACTGCAACATACGTAATGCCAATTTACTTTAATCGTGCTTGATTCCTTCAAATATACAGTAGCACTAAGTGAAAATCGTACACTCCAGTTAAATTGTTTAGATGTCTTATGAAAAAACAAAAAAGTACGAAATATATTAAAAAACAGGTCAACTTAAAAACTTTAATTCAATTAGGTTTTTGCAAAGCAAAAATATAACATAGTGCGTATTTTCATGCCAAAGCTAAACTCGTACACTGCTTTAAATTTCAAAGAATGGTTTTCTCTTTAAAGAGTTTAATATTTCGTGTGCATCCCATTATTTTTTATTACCATTTTCAGCCTATTTGGTATGCTCTGAACGAGTTCTTTGCAAAAGCTAGGTTAAATTTTTTTCCATTCTTCTTTAAGAGCTTTCTTCAAATCGTCCTTAGAATTTATGGTATGATGGCGAATTTTCCTGTCGAGGTAGTTCAACAAATTCTCAATGGGCTGGTGTATCCATGACATGCGGATAAATATATAACAACCATGATCGCACATTATAAGCCTTATGTTTTGGATCATTGTCTTGATAAAAATAAAAATTATTGCAAAGACCAAGTTTTTTTTTACATTGTGGCAAACTTTTTTTTAATATGTTAAGGTACATGTGCGGATCCATTATGCCCTCGATAAAGGGCAAAGCACCAGGCCCAGAAGCAGAAAATGAACCCCAAACCATACCGTGCTTTACTGTTGGTTTGATATTTTTAGCAAGCAGCTTTTTACACATAGGGCCTGCCATCTAATCCGAACAAGTTGAACTTGCTTTCCTCTATTCACACGTTCTCCCAAAACAAAAAATCTTCAGATGATGCTCTTTGGCAAATTGCGGTCTTATTTTTTGTTTCGTTTGTTTATAAGAGGTTTCTGTCTTGCTCTTCTGCCATTAAATTCATTGCTTCATTCATTCATTCATTGTTTAAAATATTTCTTATAGTTTGTGCGCAACATTTCTTTCCCAAATCCTTCTCCGCGATTTCTGCTAGCTTCGGTGCACTTAAAAATGGATTTTTTACTTGCAGTAAAATGTATTGCTCATCACTATCAGATAAGATTTTATTACTCGCAACTTTCGGCTTATTTTCAACTTCTTTCTCAGTGTTGTATCTTTTTATTTTATATTGTACCGTTGATCGGCTTCGACCTATAATTTCTGATATTTCTCGAAGTGATTTCTTATTTTTTTAATGCTAAATTACAAGTTTTCTAATTTCAACACCTGTTATATATATCTTCCCATTATTTTTTTATGATCCAAAAAACACAATTAAGTGAACAATATTATGAAATTTGGAAAGTAATTCAAAATTCATAGACTTTTAAACGGTTTGCGCGAAATAATTTGACGTTATATGCAAAGCATACCAGTGTTGTGTAATAAATTTAAACTGTACAATTTGGCTTTGGTGCCCAAAGATGCCACTTATTTGAATGAAGGTTGATATTTTAATAAATGAAGACAATTCTTAACTTTCATTCCGTAATTTAATGCAGTACTTAAGTCTCTAATAAAAATCAAAATATTTGTGTTAATGAGATATTTAGTTTAAAATTTATTATATAAAGCAATTTTTTTACTTGATGTACGAGTTTTGCTTGGATGTACTGTAAATATTTTATGATATTCTCATGAAATATTTGTTATTTAAAACTACAAAATGAAATGTATTCCTGTGGGGAATGCATATCCATATGGCCATTTCACTACTGCTCAGTTGATTTTACCCAAATTTTGTATTCAAAACTAAAAAGCCTTATGTCTATTGCCAAGTTGATTAAATGAGAACTATATTGAATCAACAAAGCAAAAAACAATAAAAACTCAACAGCAAACATTAAGTTAATATTTTTTTCTTCCATTTTTTACATAAGGGTTTCCTTTGGAAACCATTCATATGTATTTGAAAGATTTAATGAACAAATAAAAACTTTAAACAATTTTTACAAATAAGCAATGTGCACAAAAAATACAATATGAAAATTTATTATCCGGATTTTTTTTTTTGTAATAGAGTAATATATAGAGTTGTAAATTTAACGATAACGACGATCGTAATACCATTTAAAAAAATTTAAGTTTTTCGACACAACGAAAACCGTAATAAGGCTGAATAATTGAGTCGGCTACTAAATGTAAACTATGTAACTCTTTCAAAATGTTACTGTTGCTTGTGAAATGAGTAAAACGTCAAGAATTCTAATTAAAAATTTTAGGAATTTTGATATAGATCATCGTCTAATTTGCCCTCCCAACCATGTTGTAGATGCTTCCATTAAAATCTAGTTCTACGACCCACAAAACACTAATTCACTTCTTCACTAACCACTCCATTAAATCTAACTTTGTTTTTGGTGTAGATAGTAATCGATATGGAATACAAAGCATCTATTTATAAAATTTTTGTCTATCTGTCCGTCTGTTTGTATTCGCATCACGTAAAAATTACTTGATCGACTTTGCCAAATTTTTGTGTAGTGGTTCCTTAAAACCATGGTTCAAATATAGAATATTTTTTTTTTTTTGAAAAATATGTCGTTTCATGGAGAAAGTAGAGATACAAATGTGAAAGCACCCAATTTTACCGGTATAATGGTACTATGTAGAACAGTTGTCAGTGCATTTAAATTTTGTAGATGGAAAGTTTATTATTCTGGACATAAGAGTAGACATTTTTCTATTACGTTTTGCCTTTTAAAAGTAAAGTAACACGTAGTTTATTTATATTTAAAATGACACCCTTTACAGTTCAAAATGCAGATGAAAACATTTATGTTTGCATGTTTATGCATAACCTTACAAATAAATAAAAAATATTCAGAAGACTAATTTATGTAACGATTTTTTAATAACGAACACATCGTAGTATGCGAAATTCGTCGTTGTTCTCTATCCTCCTGACTCCGATAAATTGTTTCAATTATTTTTGTTTTTGTACAAAAATTATATGGCTGAACTCAAAAATTAATGGAAATAACAGAATCTGGCAACTTTATTACAAGTTCTGCCACGATTTTTCTTCAGTGCTATATTTTCTGATGCAATGCGCTATTTTTCTGCTTTGCTTTAAAAAGTTAAAATCATAAACATCTTGAAATTAAGTTGAAAAATTCCTTACGATAAAAAATGGAAGGCGAAGATGTAAGTTTAACGTAATATACAATGAGCTTGAACATGGTTAAAATGATAGTTTCTTTTTTGCATTTGAGGTTAGGTGTGAACTTTTGAAAGGTGTTTCCTAATTCATTTTTTTGTTTTTTATAGTTTGATCCTACACTCTTGAAGAAGAAAAAGAAGAAGAAGACTTTCGACTTGGATGCAGCCTTAGGGTTAGATGATGGCTCGAAAAAAGAAGAAACAAAGGAAGTTACTGCTGATGATGCGACAGCAAATGAAATTGATGACAATTTGGACTTAGAAAGCTTTGGCAAGAAGAAGAAAAAGAAGAAGAAAGCATTTAACTTGGATGAATTGGAAAGCGCTTTACCTAGAGAAGGTGAAGAAATTACCGGCGACGATAAGAGCGGAGAGCCAACTGAAAGTGACGAGCACTTGGAAGCGGAGCGTGATTCCGACAAAGACTACAGTTATGATGAATTACTAAAACGAATATTTGAAATAATTTTAGACAAAAACCCCGAAATGGCTGCGGGGCGGAAGCCTAAGTTTGTTATGAGACCTCCTCAAGTATTGCGTGTGGGCACTAAAAAGACTTCATTTGCTAATTTTCTTGATATTGCAAGAACGCTGCATAGGTTACCAAAACATTTGTTAGATTTTTTATTGGCTGAGTTAGGTACAAGTGGATCAATGGATGGCAACCAACAACTCATTATTAAGGGGCGCTTTCAACCTAAACAAATTGAAAACGTATTGCGCCGTTATATTAAAGAATATGTCACCTGCCATACATGTCGATCACCGGAAACGATTTTACAAAAAGATACCCGTCTCTTCTTCCTCCAATGTGAATCTTGTGGCTCTCGGTGTTCAGTAGCTAGTATTAAGTCTGGTTTTCAAGCAGTCACTGGAAAGCGTGCCGCTATTCGAGCGAAAACTACGTAAATTGCAAATAGACATAATTTTAATTCTTGTGTCACATAAAAGTTGCCCGTACCCTATAAAAGTGAAAACATTTCAAACTAAACCATGTCGTCATTGGAAATGGTGTTGCGAACTAAAACTACGGCAGGTTCGCTTTATAAAATATTTTAAATTTATATTTTTAGAACAAAGTATGATTTATTATAAACAGCAAAATAAAATAAAACTTTCTATTTCATGAACAGTTTGTTGAAAACATACAATTGCTTTTGTACCAATTTATTAAAAAATCTTTAAAAGATATCTCCATGTCCCGATTGTATTTTCCATCTTCAACGAAAGAATAAACTTTCAATAATATTTGTCCTCGATAACAGGTTGGTTTGCCGTAGAGTAATACATTAGAACCCAAGGATATTTTATTATTGACCTGTTCCTTGGCTTTAAACAATAGATTTTGCAGACTGTTAACAATTTCATTCTTGTTTTGAGCCAACATTTCCGTTCTGATCGATTGCAGTTCAGTTTCCATTTCTAATATTGTTGCAATATCATTTGTTCTTTGAAAAATTATTATATTTATACATGCTGTTCTGTCGTCTAATATATATTTATGGTAAGATTTCGTTTCGCTTTGCTTTCCCATTATTTTTCCGTAAACCAAGCAATGTCTGAATTGCACTTTATCCGAAAACATTTTAATATCTGTATCTTTCCAATTTTTGGTAAGACCTTTTACGTGTTTCAGCATTAGGGGAATACAGTTACGGACTTCTGTGGAATAGACTTGTGGGCTTCTCTTGCGTTCCACTACGTTTTCTGAAAACTGGATTAAATCGTTTTTTCTTACAAGAAAAAGATCCAATTGCTCCTCAAAATCCATTGAACAAATTTTATAAGGTAACGGTGGCACGCATATTTTGACATCTTAGCCTAAGATAAGTGACAAACTTTTAGAACGGATAGATAAATTTATTCATATTTAAACATGTAGCTTCAACCATTTCGGCACAGACATAAGGTATCGGTTTGTAAAAATTTTTCAGAAGTTATTTCCGCCACAACAAAGTTGAATTTAAGGCGAATTTACTTCGGTTAATTCGCCTTGACCAAGGCGAGTTGATACGTAATTCGCCTTGACAGTGCTGATAACACAAATTTAGATATGGAAAATTGGTATAATAATTATAAATATAGCGATATTATAATTGAAATTAAATTTATTTCATTGGTGTTTTTTTTTTTTAGGACTGGTTTTGTTTTTCTAACACTGTTGTTTCTCGGATACAAAGGTTAATCACCGTGCCATCCATTCATGTTCGATGTTTTTACAGAAGAAGGGAACGAATCTATTTTACGGACGCAGCTTAAAATTAAAAAAAGTTGTCCATAGGGTGTAAAATTTAATTTTAAGCAAAAAATGTAAAATGAAATTTTGGGACTGACCCTTAGTTTCGGAATTACAGGTTTCCAAAGTTTGTACGTACAGTATGGCATATATCGAGTATTTAGTGGTGAAATGAGGCATAATGGGTGTCATTGGAAAGGTAAATTCAATATCTATTCAATTAAAAAGAAAAATAGCAAACAAAAACATTAAAAAATAAACATGTAACGACCAACAAATTTTTTTTATCATATAAACAAAACTTGATCGGCCGGGCGCTAAAGAATTGCTGCGTAGCTGGCCTTCAGCCGCGCGCAAGAATTTTCTCCTCTATGGTATGACCAAAACCGGCTTAGCTTACTAAAGATTTTCAGATAAATATTTTTTCCTATAATATTTTTTTTAAACTTAATTTATTTGCTATAGTAATTATGTTTGTATGAAAAAAAGCATTTTGTTTTTTGCTACCTGTTTTTTTATATTTTCCTTTTTAGTTAAATAGAAAAAAATTACCTTCCCAATGATACCCATATTGCCTTACTACAACTCAAAATTCTTTATATATGCCATACTGTTCGTACAAACTTTGGAGGCCCGTAACTCCGAAACTAAGGGTCAGCGCCAAATTTTCCATTTTTTGCCTAAAATTAAATTTTACACTCTGTAGACAACCTTTATTTTATTTTTTAAGCATAAAAAATATTTTCTTACAAAGTAAAAAAGATTTTTTTCTTCTACTGAGAAAATCGAGGCGAATTAATTGATTCGCCTTGAAGAAAATGTTATTAATACGTCACAAATTCGAATATACGAAACAATAGCGTTTTCCGTAAACCCTAATTCCTAATTCCTAGTCACAGGAAATGTAATATATAGCAAAAAGTTTCAATATGTCAATACGAATTAAGTTTCTTTTAAAATGATAACAAAAAATTAATTGTTTAGATCATTTTAAAAAGTTGATTCGCTAGCTTTAAATTTTACAATTAGACGGAGGGTTCCTTCCAGTATCTCTGGTTCCTATTAAAATTCTTTTTACTTTGCATAATACTCTGATGTTAAAAATTTGTGAAATTTCCCATCCAGAATTAACTTTTGCAGCGTATCAATTACCAGGTGGCAGCGCAGGCGAATTTACTATTTTTTACTGTGAAACTACATCAAGGCGCATCAAACAGGTGACTGCATCAGAACATGTGTTCATCATATGTCTTAGCTTTTACGTGTGTTTTGTTTTTGTAAAAACTAATTCGAGCTGTCAAAAACGTCTAGTAATGTGTGTATGTATTTGTGAAATATAAGAAAGCCACTAAAAATATATTGAAATACATACACACACATACACATGTTTTTGACAGCTCGAATTAGTTTTTACAAAAACAAAATACACGTAAACGGTAATGCATCCACCTGGTATTGTTGCGCCATGAACTACATTTATAAAAAATATATAAGTAGATTGCTTTCAAACGTAATATATAAAAAATATAAAGAGAATATATATAGATATATATGGAATTTTCAAAATTAGTGAATTTGCTTTGCTGTTACCTGGTAATTGATTCGCCTTGGACAGCGACTAGGCAGCTTTAAATAAGTTTGGCAGCACTAAAAAATCGTTCCGTGGTGGCATCATTTTTTGTGAACGCATATTGACTTTGTTTAATTCTATTCTGATTTGTGGTAATATTGTGAAATTTGCGGAATTTGTGAAGCTGATTAATACGTAATTAACAAAAAACCAATTATTTTCATTAATTTTCAAAACAAGCGCTCTTTAGGTATTATTGAATAGAACTATGTCTGGCGGATCTCTTATAACATTAAAAGAAGAATCAATAGATGGCAATGCTGCAGCAGCTGGAACAAACGCCAGCGATCAGCAGCAGTCAACTACCGCGCCTCAGCAGAATGTTGTATCGGGTTCTAATTGTACATCAAATGCTGCAGCGCCAGCGGAAGGTACTAGGCAGAACAGTTTGCAGCGCATACAACAGCGAAAGCAAAAAGTCTTCAATTTACCAGTAGCGCAAAAGTTGGCTAAACTATCAATGTATTCAGCTTGTCAATCTGAAGGGTGTCGCTGCACTGGCTGGAAGACACCTCAAGAAAACCGCCATCGTGATGTTGAGTCTTCATATTGTCCAGAGTTTAGTGAAGAGTGTCGCAATACTAGTTGCCGTCATTCGCTGCAAAGCCATATTGCCCATTTAGATGGTATTTCTGGATCCGAAATGAATAATTTATTGGGTGCTATTATCGATATGGAAAATCTGTTTATGTCTATGCAGCGAGTAGATGACGAAGATACGAAAAAGGTTTATCTATACCTTTTTCGATTACTGCGACAGTGTGTTATAACCAGACAACAGGCCGTCATTCGTGGACCCTTGGGAGATCCCCCATTTGAATCACCTTGTATTGCTAAAGCAGTGTATTCATTTGTATTTTATAAATACAATCACTTAAGTCCGAACGAGTTGCAGACCATGACCGAAGTTGCAAAAACTTTTTTAAATTTTCTTAACCACTACAATTTCGAACCACCGTCAATGAGAAGGGCTGATTTGAAAAACGATGATGCATCTACGTATAAAATTAACTACACTAGATGGCTAGTATTTTGCCATGTACCCGCCTTTTGTAATTCACTCAGACATTTCGAAACTTCCCTGGTTTTTGGTCGTACTCTCTTGCGAACAGTTTTCCAGTATATGGCACAGCAACTAAAAAAGAAGTGCATATCGGAACGTGATCGTTTTCCAGCTGACAAAAGATCTATTATAACTCAAATGCCAAAGTTCTTAGAAGCTCTTAAAGGAGAGCTTCTTAAAGACGATTCACCTATATGGGATCAGTCATATCGTCCCCCAACTGCGTTTTTACTGCAACAACGGAAACGTCAACAGGATACTTCTACAACTAATGCATCAGGAATATCGAACAGCGTTGGTTCTGTTGCTGCAAAAAGAGCTAATATTAGCGGTGAACCTGTACATAAAAGAGCTAAAAAAGAACCTATCGAGCGATCTACTGGGTAAGTTAAAGTGTTATGGTAGCTCTGAATTTTAAAATTTGTACGAAAAAAGGCTGTATTTTGCAACATTTGTTGTACTTGTTTTTAATGAAATAAACTTAATTGAATTGTTATATTATTAATACGGAAATTGCGATTATAATTAATTTTTTTTTGTTATATAATACAATACTTTCAAAACTATTCTTTTGCAATGTATAATAATTAATAGCGCTGAAAAATATGCAATTAATTCTTATCCAATAATTTAAACCATATTTTAATTTAAGGTGGCATAAATAATGTGAGGTGTCTTAAACTGAGTAGGTTAATGATTAAACTATAAAAAGTATATTGAATGGTATGAACCTATGAATATTGACAATTATTTGACAGTAACACTCTGCAATAAAATAAATCGATATCAGAGATATTAAAATTTTTTTCCCGCTTCAAAAATAGAAGGAGGTTATCAATTCGACTAAATGTTTCTTTTTTATATTTGTGCCTTTATAAGTCATTCATTTATAGATCGATTTTCAATTTGTTTTTATTTAAAAGATTTGCTTACAGATTGGTCCCGTTTAAAAAACACTCCTTAATATTAAAAATAATTGAAGGGTGTCACCATACAACATACATTATTTACATTTATTATGAACAGTAAAGGGCACCACTTTAAAGTTAAAAACAAACTGCGTATCACTATAGCTCCTAATGGCAAAAAGTAATAAGAAAATAAATCTAAAACTTAAATAGTGTCCCCCGTAAACTGACCTATATGGGCCTACCTTTTGGACAGAATGTCGATTGTTATGACCATTACAGTAATAAGTATAAATATTCAAAATTATAAATTAAAGGGTGCCTCATTAGTTTGATGTAAATGGCCATACCTTTGGCGCTTGAAATTTACAACGAACCTGTCTTGCTGACTCCGCTATAACAAGTATAAATTTTGCATTTAGAAATTAAAGGGTGTCTCATTAGTTGAAATTATTAGAACCTAAAAGGGGGCCTGTATTGCTTAGTCCATTTATAACAAGTTTATATTTTGAATTTAGAAATTAAAGGGTGTCCCCAAAATTAATATAATTTGACCCATATGGATGTATCTTTGAACCCTTATATGCAAACACTTGGAAGTTAGACAGAATGTCCACTACTTTTTTGTCATAATAAGAGGTATAGGAATTTTAAATTATAAAATTAATGGTTTAGTTGATGTAATCTGATGTATATGGCCAAACTGTTGAACCGTTATAGACAGACTGTTGAAATTTACAGAGAACCTGATTGCTAAGTCTGCTACAACAGCAAGTTTGACCCAATGAATAATGTAATTTGATGTATGTGGCCATACTCTTGAGCCTTTATAGACAGACAGATGAAACCTGATTTTAAGTCGATGTTTTTGCAAGAACTATTAACTAGCTTATAGAAATATACGGTAATATTTGATTTTATATACATTTTTTGTTAGTTAACTTTTAAGATAAGCTTAAGCTGCTTATTATGTTTAATATTTTTTCTTTTTACAAACTGAGAAGCTTAAACAAAATACCATTAATCAATAGTGAATTATTTTTGCTTATATTTCCTTATACTCATGGTTAGTGTTTTTTTCTTCAACTTTAAGAGTATACTTGGAAGAAGTAATCAAAATTAAAACAAATAGCAACAACTACATACATATTTGTGTTAATAATAAACTCAAAAATATAGTGAGTTGCCAGAGCATTTTTTGCACGGCACTGGAATTTATATTTAAAAATGATTTTTTTTTTTTTGGAATAATATTAGATCACTTTTCAACGTGCTAGCAACCCAAAAGTTATTTTTTTATAACATCATTTTAATTGGTTGGAAGTAAATCTTAATTTCAATGACTATTTTGTTGATGTTATATAAGCTACAGCTTCTTATTTTTACAGCTTTTTATTGTTAAAATAAGAAAAGTAAAAGTAAACTTATTATTTATTGCTCTTGCTTCCATGGACTCCATATTGCTGAAGAGAAAACCTCTTAAACTCGATTTTTTTAAATACAAACGTTAAAATTTAAAATAAAAAGTAAAAAAAAAAAACTCATTAATATATCAACGAACGTATGAACGTACACATATAAGGGCCTCGGTGTAACTAAAATAATTTTTTGTCGTTAAGATGCGAAAAAAAACATTGTAGATTCAACTAAATTAATTTTTTTGTCGTTAAGATGCAAGAAAAAAAAACGTTTGTAGATTCAAGGCTTGGTTGAGAATGGATAAGAGCCGGATTTTAGCACTAAGAATCACGTATAGTATCAACACAACTTGCACCATTTGTTACTATTGAGTACACATCGCCTCATTTCTGGAACTTCATCTATCCATATCTCTTCGATTATCTCTTCTATTATTTGCTTTCCCTTATTTCTTCATAAAAATCTAGTTCAATGTGACCCAAAGAAGAACTATCTAAGTCGATTTTTAGAATATATCTCTTAAATACATGCTTATGCCACTCCATGCAAAAAGAAAAATATTGTTGGTAGTTTCTGTAAAAGAAAAAGATGGATGCGTGTTAAAAAATTTTAAAAACCTCTTACGATAAGCTAAATGTAACGATTTGCTAAAATGAAGTGGGTTGTATAAAAACAGGAATTGTGTTGCGTGCGTAGTGGTGTACCCACCCACTTTACATTAATCTAAACATATAATAAAACAGTAACGGTGTCATTTCTTTGCATGAAATATTTTTTAAAGATTTTGATGTTGGTATGGATAGTAATCGATATGTAACAATAAACACCTGTTTTTGGAATTTTTGGCTGTCTGTCTTTCCGTCTGTCTGTGTTCACATCGCGTAAAAAATGCTCGATGGATTTGAATAAAATTTTGTGATGAGTTTCCTTAGAAACTTGATTCAAACATAGAATACTTTTTATTTCGTAGAGAAACTAGAGGTACAAATGTGAAATCATCCAATTGTATCGGTATAATGGTATTAGAACAGTTGTTAGCACATTTTATTTTTGCAGATGGAAAATTTATAACACTGTTTACAGAACTCTACAACAAATGTTTAAAAATGAATTTTCCTAAATTTGAATTTAAAAGAAAATTTGAATGATACGTGAACAAAGTCGTGGGCACTGCCAGTATCCTAATAAGAAATAAAATTTGTTAATTTTATTAATAAATAAAATTTGTCTGCAGTCAACTCTGACTTTTTTGAAAACATAAAATTTAATAGTGTTTTGACATAAAAGTTATTCGGAGTATCAAGATTTATATATAAGATTCATAATACCGGTTATTTAATATGTAAGCTTATTCTCAAAATTTAATATTGGTTTTCTACATATTCGATATTTGTCAGATGTTCGGAGAAAACTTGTAAAACAAAAAAACACATCAATAATTATAAATAAAATAAAAAGCAAAAAATTGTTTTATTCTCTTTAATTCATGAATATTTGAAGGGTTTCTATGGGTAAATTTTAGATTCGTTATTTTAATGTAATTTTGATTAGGAATTCGGCTTTTATGATAAAATTGAACAGGTCAAAAATAACGACTTTAAAACTGGCATACGAAAAACAGGCATTAAATTTAGAAAAAAAATTATTTTGTTTGACCGCTAGCAAATACAGAAGTTCTGTGTGAAACAAATATTTTTTTTTAAATCCAAAAATAAAATTCAGTGTGCTAAAAAAAAAACAATGTAAAACTGTTGTGATTAAAAAAAAAACAAAACAACTTTATTTTGTTGAACAATAACAACATTATAAAGATTTTATTTTGAAAACAATATTGCATATTTTCGTGCAACAACAATTGGCTTCTTAATCCAATAAGTGAAGTAAACTCGAAATAATAAAAAAAAAAAACAAAAGGATTAGTAAATTCTTAAAAAAAAAAAAAAAAAAAAAAATTAAAAAAAAAAACAAATATAAGAAAAAAAAATAAAAATAAAAATCGTTTTATTTAATAACAAAAAAAAAAAAAACAATTCAAAACTGTAGTGACTTAAAAACAAAACAACTTTATTTTGTTGAACAATAACAACATTATAAAGATTTTATTTTGAAAACAATATTGCATATTTTCGTGCAACAACAATTTGTTCTTAATCCAATAAGTGAAGTAAACTAAAAATTATAAAACAAAACAAAAACAAAAGGATTAATAAATTCTTAAAAAAAAAAGTTAAAAAAAAAACAAATATTAGAAAAAAAAATTAAAGAAAGCTATTATCATGAGCGCTGATGATAATATACAAGATGATGAAACCAGTGAAAGCGATAGGGAATGGCAAAGTGTACCAAGCAAACGAAAGCTAAATGAGTCACCAAAGTTGTACCTCCACAAACGGGCTAACTTTTCCAACCAACCTAGTACATCTTCAAGCAACAAATTTGCAGTACTCGATCCTAACAAAGCTGAAGAAGAAAACGAAGAAGGAGAACGCATGCCAAAACCCCCTCCAATTTACATTCCTAATGTAGATAATATAAGTATCATGATAAAAAAGATAAGTTCTGTTATACCCACTCGTGAATTTCACTATAAATCCTTAAAGAGTAATGAGGTGCGTTTCATGGTTAAAACTATAGATTCGTATAGGAAGCTAGTGAAATATTTTGATTCTTTAAAAATAAGTTACAATTCGTTTCAAATAAAACAAGAAAGGGCATTTAGGGTTGTTATCAAGGGACTCCACTACTCTACACTAGTAGAAGATATAAAGGCTGAATTATTGTTACTAGGCCACCAGGTTAGATCGGTTACTAACGCTCGGAGTAGCATAACAAAAGAGCCTCTCGCTATGTTTTTTGTCGACCTAGATCCAAATGAAAATAATAAAAACATTTATGAATTAAAGTCAATTAACAACGCTATTGTTAATATTGAGCCACCTAGGAGAAATAATGACTTGGTTCAATGTCATCGCTGCCAACTCTACGGTCACACGAAAACTTATTGTCGAAGACCTTTTAGGTGCGTAAAGTGTGGCATGGATCACTCTACAACTGAATGTACCAAAAAACCTGAATCCCCTCCTCGATGTTTGCACTGCCTAAGTAACCACACCGCCAATTACAAGGGCTGCCAAGTATATCAAGACCTCATTTCAAGACGGAACAACAGGCAAGGTATCAACGCCAATGGCCACAAAAGTAACAACTTTACTTTTAATCAAAGAGAGTATCCTCAACTAAATGGCTTTCATAACAGCGAATCGCAACAAAACAAATTCAATGTATCATACTCTGATGCACTAAAATCTTCAAATTCAAACGTAAATACTCGTTTAGAAAAACTTGAAAATATGATGGAAAATTTAATGAATATGATGAATTTAATAATAACGAAACTATGCAAGTAAATCTTAGAATTGCAGTATGGAATGCTAACGGTCTTATTAACCACAAAAATGAAGTTGAAACTTTTCTCATTAATAACCTCATTGATATAAGCTTAAGCTGCTTATTATGTTTAATATTTTTTCTTTTTACAAACTGAGAAGCTTAAACAAAATACCATTAATCAATAGTGAATTATTTTTGCTTATATTTCCTTATACTCATGGTTAGTGTTTTTTTCTTCAACTTTAAGAGTATACTTGGAAGAAGTAATCAAAATTAAAACAAATAGCAACAACTACATACATATTTGTGTTAATAATAAACTCAAAAATATAGTGAGTTGCCAGAGCATTTTTTGCACGGCACTGGAATTTATATTTAAAAATGATTTTTTTTTTTGGAATAATATTAGATCACTTTTCAACGTGCTAGCAACCCAAAAGTTATTTTTTTATAACATCATTTTAATTGGTTGGAAGTAAATCTTAATTTCAATGACTATTTTGTTGATGTTATATAAGCTACAGCTTCTTATTTTTACAGCTTTTTATTGTTAAAATAAGAAAAGTAAAAGTAAACTTATTATTTATTGCTCTTGCTTCCATGGACTCCATATTGCTGAAGAGAAAACCTCTTAAACTCGATTTTTTTAAATACAAACGTTAAAATTTAAAATAAAAAGTAAAAAAAAAAAACTCATTAATATATCAACGAACGTATGAACGTACACATATAAGGGCCTCGGTGTAACTAAAATAATTTTTTGTCGTTAAGATGCGAAAAAAAACATTGTAGATTCAACTAAATTAATTTTTTTGTCGTTAAGATGCAAGAAAAAAAAACGTTTGTAGATTCAAGGCTTGGTTGAGAATGGATAAGAGCCGGATTTTAGCACTAAGAATCACGTATAGTATCAACACAACTTGCACCATTTGTTACTATTGAGTACACATCGCCTCATTTCTGGAACTTCATCTATCCATATCTCTTCGATTATCTCTTCTATTATTTGCTTTCCCTTATTTCTTCATAAAAATCTAGTTCAATGTGACCCAAAGAAGAACTATCTAAGTCGATTTTTAGAATATATCTCTTAAATACATGCTTATGCCACTCCATGCAAAAAGAAAAATATTGTTGGTAGTTTCTGTAAAAGAAAAAGATGGATGCGTGTTAAAAAATTTTAAAAACCTCTTACGATAAGCTAAATGTAACGATTTGCTAAAATGAAGTGGGTTGTATAAAAACAGGAATTGTGTTGCGTGCGTAGTGGTGTACCCACCCACTTTACATTAATCTAAACATATAATAAAACAGTAACGGTGTCATTTCTTTGCATGAAATATTTTTTAAAGATTTTGATGTTGGTATGGATAGTAATCGATATGTAACAATAAACACCTGTTTTTGGAATTTTTGGCTGTCTGTCTTTCCGTCTGTCTGTGTTCACATCGCGTAAAAAATGCTCGATGGATTTGAATAAAATTTTGTGATGAGTTTCCTTAGAAACTTGATTCAAACATAGAATACTTTTTATTTCGTAGAGAAACTAGAGGTACAAATGTGAAATCATCCAATTGTATCGGTATAATGGTATTAGAACAGTTGTTAGCACATTTTATTTTTGCAGATGGAAAATTTATAACACTGTTTACAGAACTCTACAACAAATGTTTAAAAATGAATTTTCCTAAATTTGAATTTAAAAGAAAATTTGAATGATACGTGAACAAAGTCGTGGGCACTGCCAGTATCCTAATAAGAAATAAAATTTGTTAATTTTATTAATAAATAAAATTTGTCTGCAGTCAACTCTGACTTTTTTGAAAACATAAAATTTAATAGTGTTTTGACATAAAAGTTATTCGGAGTATCAAGATTTATATATAAGATTCATAATACCGGTTATTTAATATGTAAGCTTATTCTCAAAATTTAATATTGGTTTTCTACATATTCGATATTTGTCAGATGTTCGGAGAAAACTTGTAAAACAAAAAAACACATCAATAATTATAAATAAAATAAAAAGCAAAAAATTGTTTTATTCTCTTTAATTCATGAATATTTGAAGGGTTTCTATGGGTAAATTTTAGATTCGTTATTTTAATGTAATTTTGATTAGGAATTCGGCTTTTATGATAAAATTGAACAGGTCAAAAATAACGACTTTAAAACTGGCATACGAAAAACAGGCATTAAATTTAGAAAAAAAATTATTTTGTTTGACCGCTAGCAAATACAGAAGTTCTGTGTGAAACAAATATTTTTTTTTAAATCCAAAAATAAAATTCAGTGTGCTAAAAAAAAAACAATGTAAAACTGTTGTGATTAAAAAAAAAACAAAACAACTTTATTTTGTTGAACAATAACAACATTATAAAGATTTTATTTTGAAAACAATATTGCATATTTTCGTGCAACAACAATTGGCTTCTTAATCCAATAAGTGAAGTAAACTCGAAATAATAAAAAAAAAAAAAACAAAAGGATTAGTAAATTCTTAAAAAAAAAAAAAAAAAATTAAAAAAAAAAACAAATATAAGAAAAAAAAAATAAAAATAAAAATCGTTTTATTTAATAACAAAAAAAAAAAAAAACAATTCAAAACTGTAGTGACTTAAAAACAAAACAACTTTATTTTGTTGAACAATAACAACATTATAAAGATTTTATTTTGAAAACAATATTGCATATTTTCGTGCAACAACAATTTGTTCTTAATCCAATAAGTGAAGTAAACTAAAAATTATAAAACAAAACAAAAACAAAAGGATTAATAAATTCTTAAAAAAAAAAGTTAAAAAAAAAACAAATATTAGAAAAAAAAATTAAAGAAAGCTATTATCATGAGCGCTGATGATAATATACAAGATGATGAAACCAGTGAAAGCGATAGGGAATGGCAAAGTGTACCAAGCAAACGAAAGCTAAATGAGTCACCAAAGTTGTACCTCCACAAACGGGCTAACTTTTCCAACCAACCTAGTACATCTTCAAGCAACAAATTTGCAGTACTCGATCCTAACAAAGCTGAAGAAGAAAACGAAGAAGGAGAACGCATGCCAAAACCCCCTCCAATTTACATTCCTAATGTAGATAATATAAGTATCATGATAAAAAAGATAAGTTCTGTTATACCCACTCGTGAATTTCACTATAAATCCTTAAAGAGTAATGAGGTGCGTTTCATGGTTAAAACTATAGATTCGTATAGGAAGCTAGTGAAATATTTTGATTCTTTAAAAATAAGTTACAATTCGTTTCAAATAAAACAAGAAAGGGCATTTAGGGTTGTTATCAAGGGACTCCACTACTCTACACTAGTAGAAGATATAAAGGCTGAATTATTGTTACTAGGCCACCAGGTTAGATCGGTTACTAACGCTCGGAGTAGCATAACAAAAGAGCCTCTCGCTATGTTTTTTGTCGACCTAGATCCAAATGAAAATAATAAAAACATTTATGAATTAAAGTCAATTAACAACGCTATTGTTAATATTGAGCCACCTAGGAGAAATAATGACTTGGTTCAATGTCATCGCTGCCAACTCTACGGTCACACGAAAACTTATTGTCGAAGACCTTTTAGGTGCGTAAAGTGTGGCATGGATCACTCTACAACTGAATGTACCAAAAAACCTGAATCCCCTCCTCGATGTTTGCACTGCCTAAGTAACCACACCGCCAATTACAAGGGCTGCCAAGTATATCAAGACCTCATTTCAAGACGGAACAACAGGCAAGGTATCAACGCCAATGGCCACAAAAGTAACAACTTTACTTTTAATCAAAGAGAGTATCCTCAACTAAATGGCTTTCATAACAGCGAATCGCAACAAAACAAATTCAATGTATCATACTCTGATGCACTAAAATCTTCAAATTCAAACGTAAATACTCGTTTAGAAAAACTTGAAAATATGATGGAAAATTTAATGAATATGATGAATTTAATAATAACGAAACTATGCAAGTAAATCTTAGAATTGCAGTATGGAATGCTAACGGTCTTATTAACCACAAAAATGAAGTTGAAACTTTTCTCATTAATAACCTCATTGATATTTTTTTGATCTCTGAATCCCATTTCACAAATAAATCTTATTTTAAAGTTAAAAACTACGATACGATCTCAGCTAATCATCCAGATAATAGAGCACATGCTGGTTCTGTTATCTTAATAAAATCAAATATAAAATATGAGGAACTCAACCCTATTATCAAACCCTATATTCAAGCTGCGGGCATAAAAATTTCATGCAACAACAGTGATATTAATATATTTTCAATATATTCTCCACCAAGGCATAGCATAAAATGCCAACAATATGAAAACTTTTTTAATAACCTTGGATCTAAGTTCATTGTTGGGGGTGATTTTAACGCCAAACACCCATGGTGGGGGTCACGATTAGCTAATCCAAAAGGCAAAGAGCTATATAAATGTATACTGAAAAATAACTATTTACCATTGTCTTCCGGCAGGCCCACATATTGGCCATCGGATACGGCAAAAGTTCCAGATTTATTGGATTTTGTTATATCAAAAGGAATACCAAGCTATTTGTTGGACATACTAGACTCCAATGATTTAAGTTCAGACCATAGCCCAATAATAGTTACCTACAGTACGATTTTTCGTACTAAAGCAAAACAATCAAATCTTACTAACTCGAGAACTAATTCTCTGTATTTCAAAAGCATAATAGAAAGTCAACTGAACTTAAACATATCCCTCAAATATCATTATGAAATAGATGATGCTATTGAAACTCTTAACAATGTCATACACGAAGCGGCTGTCGTATCCACCCCACAAAGTAATCAAATAACAGGCAATAATGTGAAAATCTCGCTTGAAATAAGAGAACTTATAAGAGATAAACGAGTATTACGAAGGATTTATAAAAATACTAGAAGTCTTATCGATAAAGCAAACTGGAATAGAGCATCAAATTATTTAAAAAAACCGCTTAAAGATTTCAAAAATTCCTCAACGAAAAACTACTTAAGAGCTCTAGATGTTACAAGAGAAAGTGAGCATAAACTCTGGAGTGCAACCAAATACCTAAAACGCCCTGTGAGTAGAAATATTCCTATAAAAAGTTATACTGGAGAATGGTGTAGATCTAACGAAAGCAAAGCCCACGAATTCAAAAAGAAATTGGAAGAAACTTTTACACCATTTAGGCTATGCAATCCTATGCAAGAGCAAACAATCATTGACTTTCTGGACATACCCTGCCAAATGGATTGGCCCATTAAAAGTATCTCCCCAGCTGAAGTGGAGTTAACAATAAAAAAATTAAATAACACGAAAACCCCAGGCTACGATTTAATTGATGGGAGGACTGCTAAATTGTTGCCGAAAAAATGCATTATTTTTTTAACAATAATATTTAACTCGCTTTTGCGATTAAATTACTATCCATCTCAATGGAAATATGCAAAAATAATAATGATCCTTAAGCCTAATAAAAAAGAAAATTCTGTGGATTCTTACCGACCAATTAGTTTATTGCCATTGTTCTCCAAAATATTTGAACGTCTCCTTTTAAAAAGATTACTTCCGGTATTGGAAAAATACGAAATAATTCCAGAACACCAATTTGGATTTAGGCATAAGCATGGGACCCCCAAACAATGCCATCGTCTAGTTCAGAATATTAGTAAAGCCTTAGAAAATAAATTATACTGTTCTGCTGTGTTTTTAGACGTCTCACAAGCTTTTGACAGAGTATGGCACTCCGGCCTACTTTACAAAGTAAAACAACTTCTTCCTACTCCATATTATTTACTTTTCAAATCATATTTAGAAAATAGAATTGTCTATGTGAACGTGAAGGGTGAAGATTCCTTGTTTGGTGTTATTCAATCTGGTATCCCTCAAGGAAGTGTTCTAGGTGCCATACTTTACACTATTTTTACTTCAGATATGCCAACTGATGATAATTTAATTACTGCTACCTATGCAGACGACACGGCTATTTTGTCTTTAAATGAATCACCTCATGAGGCTTCCGCAAAGTTACAAACACACCTAGACATCCTCCAAATTTGGCTAAGTAAATGGAACATTAAAATAAATACTGAGAAATCGCTTCACGTTACATTCACGTTGAGAAAAGGTGATTGTCCTGAGCTATATTTCAACGGTAATCCTATACCAAAGTCAAATAAAGTAAAATATTTAGGACTGCACTTAGATAAGAGATTAACATGGAAAGATCACGTGAAAGCAAAGAGAGATCATTTGAATATTAAAACAAAAAAAAATGTATTGGCTTCTTGGAACAAAGTCCGAACTAAGCTTGGAAAATAAAATTTTATTATATAAGACAACTTTAAAACCAGTTTGGACATATTGCCTTCAACTTTGGGGGACTGCAAGCAATTCAAATATTGAAATCCTTCAGAGATATCAATCCAAAACATTAAGACTACTGACCGGTGCTCCTTGGTATATTTCCAACAAATGTCTACACAAAGACTTAAATATTTTGACAATAAAAGACGAAATCAATAATTTAAGTAATAGATACCTAAATAGACTCAGCAATCACCCTAATTTATTAGCTATAACTCTTTTAGACGAAAGTGATGAAGTGCGAAGACTGAAAAGATTCCATGTGTTAGATTTGCCTTTTAGAAGCTAGTCATAATCGATATTTGTGTATATACCTATAAAAAAAAATATATTTTGTAAATTGATCTTACTTTTGTATATTCTGCTTAGTTTAATGGAACCTAGCAACTAAGTGAATGCAAACCTTTAAAAAATTTGCTTATTATTTCCTGTGAAATAGATTGCAAATAAACACACAAAAAAAAATGTTATTAAAATAATAGAATAACATTTATTTTATTATAATTATTATTTTTATTTAAATAATAGTAATATCATTAATAATAATAGTTATTTTTTTAATTAAAAATCAATTATTGATAACCGAAAACTATGGATTTAGTATTCCAAGCGTTGTATTTACCAAACACCCAACTAACATCAGGTTTTGAAAAATCATTCGTTTTAAATATTATAAGGCTGTGGAACAGAGGCAATTGTTTCACTTAAAACCTTTTTTGGAAAACGCGTTTAAATTTTCAGTTATCCTGTACAAAATCAGAATGTACTTGATAGTCTTCTAGTGAATTATCGGATGAACATGTATAAATGTTTACGTGCTTATACAACAATAATAACGTTCTTTCTAACGATTTCTTTTCTTTAGCACAAATTTTTTTAAGAAATTTTAAGCACATAATTGACAAAAATTGCAAAGATGTTCAAAACCGAATCGAAATTATTCTTTTCAATATTGTTTGGATTGGCATACGTTTCTCCAGACGCTAAGATGAAACATAGTCACTAATTTTAGATGCCAATATAACGGTGAATTATTCAGGATGGGTAGTTTTCTCCTGACTTTGGGTTCCTTAATGCTTCTTTTGCGTCTTCAGTGTGGTATTGGTCGCTATAATAAGAAACAGTAAATTGTAAAATTGAACATTTCTGCTCAAAGGGTTAAAATGAACATGTAGGACATTTTACGCTGCTACCAGGTTAATGGGTCGTTGAATTTTTGATATACATGCGAGTAGGCTAGATTATTTTAACAGATACTCGAACACTTTAACATAAAAAATTTATTTACTGAAAGACAGCCTATCTGAATTAGCAGGAGACCTTTTTTGATATCTGGGTGAGACTGTATAGGTCTAGTCCTATGAATTTAGGATCATGTTTAGGTTGACAATATGTTGGCGAGCAGAGTAGAGTTTGCTGTAACGAAATCGCTTGATTCTTCTTCATAGTTTGTTTGTAGCAATTATTTCTTTGTTATTAAAAAATTTTGAATGGCAAATGTTCAGAACAATCAGTATGGTTATTTTTTTGGTTATTTTAAATTTTCTTTTAAAAAAATTGTTATAAGTGAGTTGGAAATCGTTTATAATTTCATAAATCAAATATTTACAAGAAATTAAATTATTTATTTAAGGGATTCGACGTGTGAAGATCTTTCTGATGAAACAGTGTTGCGAGCTTTGAAAGCTATTTCAGAGTCAAAAGCCATTAACAAAACGGAGATTCTTTTCCCAGTAAATGTGTCGCGTGACGAAAATGTTAAAGCTGAAGAACAGAAACGCGCCATTGAATTCCACGTTGTTGGAAACTCCTTGACAAAACCTGTAGATAAACAAACAATACTCTGGCTGCTTGGACTACAAAGCGTTTTTGCTCACCAGCTGCCAGAAATGCCTCGAGAATATATATCACAATTGGTATTTGATACCAAACACAAGACTCTAGCACTAATTAAAGAAAACATGCCAATTGGCGGTATTTGCTTTAGACCATTTCCTGATCAACAATTTACAGAGATTGTTTTTTGTGCAGTAACAATGTCGGAACAAGTTAAAGGATATGGCACACATCTCATGAATCATTTAAAAGACTACAGCATTCAAAAGAATATACATCATCTATTGACATATGCCGATTGTGATGCAATTGGTTACTTTAAGAAACAGGGCTTTTCAAAGGATATTAAATTAGCACGTCCAGTATATGCAGGATTTATAAAGGAGTATGATGGAGCTACTCTTATGCATTGCGAGTTACACAAAAATATTGTTAATACACAGTTTATATCAGGTAATTTTTCATTTATAATTTGTTCACAGGTATGTGTTGAAAGTCGAATGATTTTAAATTTAGCCCAGTATTTCCGAATTTAAATTGTTTTGTTTTAGATCTCGATTTATTCCACATATCTGTTTTTTTTTCTTAAATATGCATACAATTTGTGAATTTTAAATATTTTGTTATTTATTAGTAATAAGACGCCAAAGTGAAATTCTTAAGGAACTTATTGCTCAGCGCCACAATGAAGTTCAAAAAGTTCGGCCTGGTTTGACGTGTTTTAAAGAAGGCCTTCCTTCCATACCTGTAGAATCAATTCCTGGATTGCGTGAAATTGGTTGGAAACCTCAAATGCGGGCTCAAAGAACTTCAAGACCTTTGGAGGAGTCATCAGATCCTGAAAAATTGGCAGCTTCTTTTGCCGCTGTTTTACAATCTGTGCGCCATCATGCATCTGCATGGCCATTCCTGAAACCCGTAACAGCTGCCGAGGTACCAGATTATTATGATCATATCAAATATCCCATGGATTTGAAAACAATGGGAGAACGTCTAAAGAAGGGTTATTATGTGACCAGACGTCTTTTTATGGCCGATATGGCTCGTATATTTTCGAATTGCCGTTTTTACAATTCACCTGAAACTGAATATTATCGTTGCGCTAACAATTTAGAACGTTATTTTCAGACCAAGATGCGAGAATTAGGTTTGTGGGATAAATGATGTCGAGCTCTGTCTGCCAATTTTGAACCACCTGTTGAAAATATTGGAACGGACGATGCAGACTGTGACGGCGATGGAAAGGACGAAGCTAATAAAATTTCTAAGGAGGAGCGTAATGCAACTACCAATATAAATAATACTAATACAAACAATTTACCCCAATATACTCTTTTAAATACCACATGTGAGAACACGTTTTTAAGTGGAAATTTAGGCGTTTTTTCTTCCCTTCCAGACGACATTTTCACTAATTAAAATAATTTTATAAATTCGAAATGTATTTTTTTCTTACTTTCCTTTAATAACAAAACAACATTACATTAATGTTGTTTTTTAATTTTGTTTTTGTAAATTAATTTTAATAGGTTTTTTTAGACTATATTTGGTTTTAAAAGTTTTCAATTTAATAAACATAAATGTATTAAATTAGTTTACGACCAAAACACCTTGCACCTTTTTAAATAAAACCTTTAAAATAAAACACTGAAAGCAAACTTATGTCAAGCAAAAAGATACATGAGCGGATATATCGATTTATGTTAAACTTAAAATCCTTCTAAATATACTACTATTTAAAATATCTTGCAAAAAAAAAATTACATTACAATATCTACAGCAGTTTATAGTATTGTAGATGGTGCAAATAAGTAAAATGAAAATGTATGCATTTTGTTTTTGTAAAGATTTGCAAACGCTACAAGATAGTAAATAAACCGTGAATGCCGCCATTATTTTAGTCGTAAACGTTAGTAAATATTGTAAATAATTCCGGAAAACTTATGTAAGATAAAAAATCAAAAAATGTTCACCAATTTAATATTTTAATTCACAAATACAACATGTATTATAAATCGAAAATTGAAAATAAATATTTAAAAAAGTAAAAACAAAACGCCTTGCTTAGAATTATAGTAATTATTACGTTCTTCAACAGAAACAGCTGCCCTTACTAATTCATTTTGGCGTTTTTAATTTTTTTAACCTTTCATTAATTATTCGCGCATAAACCTTCGCATAGATTTAGATTTGTTTTCTCATTTTATTCACATTTTTAAGCTAATATATCTGGCAAACATTCCAAACTTTACCATCTCTTCATAAATGATGGATATATGGTAAAAAAAAAGACGAGCGCCTCTATTTTTTAAAGTTTTTTGCATGTAGTAGTGTTTTTACGTCTTTATTCGCTTTGTTATGAAAGAAAACGGAAAAATTCTAAATAAAAAAAACTGAAATTGCGTATTTATTTTATGAAAATAAAGGGCTTTAAGAAAATTATTGAGTTTTTTTTCTCTTATTTTTTGTGCATTCTCGGTTTTGAACGAAAATTATTTTTTTTTGGAAAAAATAAAATTTTTGGTGGAATTTTCATAAAAATAAATATTTTGGTGAAATTTTAATTGTTTAATAAAATTACAATTTTTTTTAGCTAATCTAGAGTTTTTTTTTGCATAATTTTTTCATTTTTTGCATGCATGTTCTGACAATCGCATGTTTTTTAAATCGCATGTTATTTCAACTTTTGCTTTACATGTGCTTAAACTTATGTTCGAAAAACAAAAACATATGATTTGACGGTGCAAATGTAAAGTTTCTTACGTCGTGAGTAATCAGTACTTTAAAAGTATTATTGTTTGTTTTGTTAGTTATAACATACGCAATCAAACGCAGATCGTCCTAATAGTAATTAAAATAAGTCTATTTAGGGACCCTAACACTTAAATCGCCCATTTAATAAGCAACGAATATAAAATTAATATAATCGCAAGCAAAGAATATATATAAAATTTATTTTTAACACTTTAACTGTGTAAAAATAAAAATAGTTTTTGCTAAAAATAAAAGAAAACATATTAATTTTTATTTGTCTTTAATTTTATTGTTACTTTAGAGTTTTTTTTTTAAGTGAAATTTACGATTTCACTTCAGTATGTGTTTGCAATTTGAAGTCGTCAAATTTCTTGCGATTGCAGACTCGCATCGCAAGTTTCAAGCGATTTGCGACTGTCAAAACATGCATGTTGGGTTATTTATTTATTTTTTTTTACTCTTCATCTAAGTTTGTAATTTCCACAATAGCCATTTCCGACCCCATAAAGTGTATATAAGTCCTTATGCATAGCGAAGTCGATTGAGCGATGTTCGTCTTTGTTACTGTTGAAATCAACTTTGCCAAAGCACTAGATGTGCTGGAGAAAATTAAATACGCCAATCGATCAGTTTCGAAAATTTTGCATGCGGTCCATGTTCTCGTGTCTCCTATTTTTTTCATATCATTTGAAACAATGAAGTAGTTAGGAAAAAAAATCAAGTGAAGAAATTGGCGCTTGCCTATATTGGGTCTCGGAAATTTTTATAAAAAAGTTTGATTGTTAATATGCTCAATATGGGTATCATTTAAAAGCTTTTGAAAAGATCTTTCAGCAAATACTCACTTATTTTAAACATGCTTAACCCATTAAGAGCCGGTGAAATATTTTATAAAGCACTTTTTGTTTTTTAATTTTCTATCAACAAAATATATATATATATATTTTTTTTTTGACTGAGCTACTTCACTAAACTAGACTTATATAAATGGGAAGAGTAATTAAGATTCGGCATAGTCGATTACTCCAACGGAGTAGGCAATACAAATATAGAAATAACGAACTTCTCACCTGGAGCTTAGAAGAAAACAATTCTCTTGGCAAAATGAAACATCATCATAATGAATTTATTTTGTTTATCTTTTTATTAAATTTTAGCAAATAAATTTAATTTCTCTAATAGGCTATTTGGTTGTATTTTTTTAATAAAATAAAAATAGAAGTACATTTAA
This sequence comes from Cistogaster globosa, assembly GCA_937654795.1. Lineage (NCBI taxonomy): Eukaryota > Metazoa > Arthropoda > Insecta > Diptera > Tachinidae > Cistogaster > Cistogaster globosa. The sequence continues at coordinate 60,690,236 of OW569405.1, read as the reverse complement.
TTTTTGTTTTTGCTAAAACTGAATTAGGTTTAATTCTTTTATACTTATTTTCACATAATAAATGTTTGCACACTAAATATTTAAATTTCTTAAATTTAATGCATTATTGTGTGCATTTTTAACATTGAATGTATAAATAAATTAAAGAACATTCATTATTAATTTGTAATCAGTGGGATAATTTAAGTTATTTTTTGTTGTTGTTATTCTTTATTAATAATCAACTTCTAGCATTTTTGGTGTGTGTTTGGTTAACATTTTAGAATTGTTTTTCTTATTATTTACCGTTAAAAAACTTTACAACAGAGTTGTGGTACGAGAGATGCCATATTACAAATATGGCAAAATATAACGAAGTTTAGATGATTGTCTATAATGTGATGTTTTTTTTATTGTATGTACATACATATGTTTCTTACAAATGACTCATACACTCTTGGTTTAATATTTTATTTAATCGGTTCTTTAATTGTCACTTAATTTATATATATATATATTTATATATATATATATATATACATAAATAAATCTTTTTTTCTTAAAACTGTATTCTGTATTCCTGTCATGACATACACTTATGTGTTTATACATACATATATCTGTACTTACCCTGAAGGAAACATGGGGACAAGTGTCCCCAAGTCACCGCTTTTGTCTAGTATTGTGGTGACGACATTGTCTACATTTGTGTATTTGCCTTTGGTGAAAAATAATCTGCGGCGGCGGCAAATGTGATAATGTCAATATTAAGTCAGTAATATTTCACTATTGACATTTCCTGCAGGGTATTTAAATATGCAGGTATTTTTCGCCTTTTGTTCGGTATGCAATAAATTTTAAATGGTAATTGTTAAATAATATTGTGTTTATGCAATAACAGGACTCCAAAACACAACTCCAACAACTTCTCTAAATTTTTAGATTGTTTAAAAAAAAACTTAGAAAAGATTTGTTTATAAGTAGGAATCATAAATAATGGGTTGATTTTCCATAAATCATTAATAAATTATATTAAAAATTAATAAAATAGTTTATTATTGAAGAAAAATGTGTACTTTTTAGTCGATTTCGAAATCAAAGAAGATTTTTTGTGTACTTTTTAAAGAAGAATACTTCCTAGCTGGAACAATTTCTACCAAGCCTGGATAACCTATTTTTGACTTTTCTTGAATTTTTGAATTTTTTTATTTATTTATGTCGTTCCATAGAGAAGAAGAAGTCTTATTTGGCAGCATGGAATTAGATATAAAATTGATTTTCTTTAAGTGTAAAATGTAATCCATACTCTTAGAAAAAATTACGGTGATAATAGGTTCGTTAATTTTGTACATTGCTTAGACCTTGGTAGCTATAAGAGGCTGTCTCGTTATAAGGCTTTTTAATTCAAAACATCTTATTTTTTTATCTCTGCAGTTATATGCTAAAGACAGTTTATTACAAAGATGTTCGCATTAATCATCTAATGCATAAAAACTAAAACTCGTTAAGTTAAATAGATCATCAAAAGAAATTTCATGTAACTCAGATGAAAATATTTTTATTTAAGTCGGACAAATAGCGAATATTATTGTTATATGCAACTAGGGTTTGGAATTTTCCGAAATTTTTCATTTGCTTTAAACAAGGTACATGTGTATTAGAGCGACTCAAGTTGTATGGAAGCAAAATTCGTGCAAGGTGCCTTTAGATTTGACCTCTCGTGAGCTGGACCATTTTGAAAAAGGGTATATTTTTTCATATTTTGTCAAGTTGAGAATCTGTTTCGATACCAACATATACAATATGGGTATCATATGAAAGGTTTTTTTAAGCCGCGTCCAATATATACAGTTTGTCCAAGGACGATCATCCATGTCCTTTTTTAAGAATATTCTGTAATAACATTTTTTAATTTTTAGACGATTTAATAAAAAACGGGTCTCAGCTTTCTTTGAAATTCGTTAAAGCTGGCTTTTTGATGAAAATGCAATGGGGTGGTAACCTTCGTTTTAAATAGGGCAATATGGGTACCAAATTTTTTCTTTTGCCAAGTACATCATCTTTGTATGTATTTTTTTTTTGGTAAGTCGCTCTAATGTGTACATAAAAATAAATTGCTACATGTTTGACTGATTATAACTTGAGGCCGGCACGACCGAATGCGATGCATTTTTAATGTCTTCAGCAATAACAGAACAGTATTTAAATGATGGTTAATTTTCGGAAAGGCTAAATTTTGGCCTTCGATTCCGTTTATCTATTAAGTCGATATGTAAAAAGGACTTGGCATTTTTTATACAAAATAATATTTATTGATCTGCCTCTAATTTGCTTATAAAAATTTTTTTTCTGTATTTTTTAAGTGACAAATAGATATTGACATAATAAGAAGGCATATTTTTAGTGAATTTTATATATATATATATATAAATAAATTTTATATATATTTATAATATACAGTTACGGACAAAACAATAGGGTCACAAATTTTTGTCATATAAAGTCGAAAATTTTTGCCAAAATGCTTAAGGTACTTACTTTTTTATTTTAAAAAAATCATCGCACGTTTATAGAGCTTATACAAATTTTTATCTGGCAACATTAGCAAATAAATATAACAATCAGGAATGCCAACTATTAGTAAGGACAAAAAAATAGAGTCAACGGTAATTTACTAAAAAACAATTTAAAATTTGAAAAATAAGTTTTAAAAAGAAGTTTGTGTGGCTTGATAATTATTAATATAAGCTATTTTTTATATAAATATACTTTACGTACTAGTAATATGGGTCGCGCAACGCATTGTACAGATGCTGAGAGGTCTATCATAAAAAAATTAAAAGTGTGTGGTACACAATACCAAAAAAAAACCTGTCAGGATTTAGTGGACTCAGTGCCAAAAAGGTACAAGGCAGTCATACAAAACAAAGGTTATGCTACTTAATATTATTATTACTTTCAAGGTTTAAGTAGATAATTTTTGACTTTTTTTAATTTTTTTGTTTGACCCTATTATTAGTATTAAATAAAGGGTATCCCGATAATAACCTTAATTTTTTTTTAATTTTACACAAATTAAGTTTTACTATGTCCGATGTAGCAGGTCAGTAAAAATAAAATTAAAACTTGTCTCGTACATGGTACAAAACCCTTTGTGTGTGAGCCAAACTTAAACTTTTTGTTAACGACTGGACTGTTTGAATTGAATTTTTTCACCTCATTTACTTTACCTCTTGAATTTAAAAATCTTTGCATTAGCTCTTACTACTTGTATCTTGTTTTTATATGTAAACGTTGAACTCTTTTAATACACTTCATTTCATTTATTTTACCTGACTGAAATATTTTGCTGAATTAGTTCTATCATGAAGGACACAACTGTACTTAAGTATATTAAGTTTAATAATTCTAAAAGTATGGTCAGATTGGTAAAAAATTGTACCAAAATAACGTAACTACTAAATTATGGAAAACATTTTGTCCTTCTTAAATACTTATTAAGAAATATAAGATCCTACTTAACATAAAAATTCCACTAATTATAAATTCCGTGGGAACAAAAAAAATAAAAAAGTGACATCACCGTAATTTGAAATGAGTTTTTTTTGCTTTTTTACATATAATTTCTCTTTCACAATTCATGATACCTAATTTTTCCCCAATTTTGTTACTTTCCGCAGGTAATAAAAAGGGGAGAAAATTTATAATAGCAGAAAAGCGAAAAGTGAGAAAACTCGCATGGAATTTCATTTATATTTGGGCTGAATGTATTTTAAGAATTTGAAATTGCAATACCACTTATGTTTACATACTCGTATATTCAAATGTTTCGATAAGTTCGATAGAGCTAAGGTTCCGATTATTAGAAACGTTTCCAGCTTTTAAAATCTTAATACAATTATGTGATATAATAAATCAATAATGTATGTGTATGTGTGTTTGTATATATATTTTTTACAAATTATGATATTTTAAAGTACTTTTAATAAAACTGTTAAAAGCATAATGTGCTAAAATACAAATACTTAAATTAAATTTTATGGTTTTGTAGACAGCGATATTAGTCAGTCATCTTTATAAAATAATTGCCAGCAATTTTTTTTTCTATTTCGTTTTATATAAATTTTTCTAACATTTTTATTACTTATGTTTTATTTTTTAAGATGTTTTATAGTCTAACACTCACTAAATGTAGATGTGTTATTTTATTGTTATTATAATGAGAAAAAAAGGAGCAGCTGCTACACATACGATTACAATACTAAAAACTTATGTTTGTAAATACATTTATGTATTTTTAAATTTGTTTTTTTTTAACTTTGAGTGTATAATTGTTAGTGGGCCTTGTTTTGCTGTTGCTGTTGCTGTTGTTTTTGTTTTTAATACTATTGTTACAATAATCTATTTAAGATAATTTTAATAATTTTATATATATTATTTTCTCTTTACCTTAAACATTTTATATTCCCATTGAACTGGGTTAAACATTTTTTATAGTTTTATGTTAACTCTAAATTCCACATCACAAGTTGAAATTTTATGAAGCTTATAATTAATTACACATATACATCGTATGTATTTATTTATTTTTTACATATGTAAGTATTCTTAATCGTAGATATATAATAATGAAATTCTAAACAATTTGTTGTATTTTCTTTGTATATCAATTAAATACACAAATGTAAATAATTAATATTTTATTGTTTATAATAAAAGTATAAATAATTATAACAACATTTTATTCTTTTTGTTAAATATAAATATAAATTATAACAAAAAATTAAATGTTCTAATAAAAAAGAAATTCAATATCAAAATATCTTTAATTTAAAAAAATAGTATTCACCAAGTTCAAATGATCTTTCACTTTTCATTTTAGTACCGAGTATTTCAAATCCTACAGTACAGTATAGTTTAATACAGTACAGTTACATTAACGGTTATATATTAAATTGGCCACAATTATGTTTAGTTTTTTACCTAGATCGACCTAATGCTTAATGCTTTTTTGGAAATATTTGGGTTGTTAATTTGGTAAAAAAAAAAAACAAAATCAGTATTGCGGTTGTCGGTTGTTGGTGTTCATGGTCGTTATTTAATTTTTTTGTTATTATGTAAAATGGTCGATAGTAAAATATTTTCTAATAGATCAAAAAATAAAAAGTTATTATTTTCTTGCAGTAGCTTTCTATGGGATAAATTAACATTTAAAAATTATGATAAAAATCAAAATGACTAACACTTAATTTAATTTGCAAACTTACGTAGATATACAAAGGTCTACAAAGGTCTAATATATGTATATTATACATATATTAGACCTTTGTAGACCTTTTTGCTATTTAATTGAATTGTGATCATAAGGCTTGGCGTGAGGTCCTATTTGTTAATAATTAAAAAACAATAAAATTCTTTGTTGTATTTGTTTATTTTTTCAATATTCCAATCAATTTTATTGGTCATCTTCAGGGAAATATAACTAGAATATATAAAAAAGATCCTTGAAATAAACTACAAAAAAAAAAAAAATAAATAAATAAAGTGATGATAACAATTCAATAAGAGAGAAAAAACTTTAAATTAGTGAAAAATAAAATGTATTTTAATTACTAGTAGAAACTGCCTTTCAGCTCTTGTAATTTCATTTTATGTTTTTTAGTTCGATTTCTTCGGACGTTAGCTTTTAGCTCTCTTTTGTAAACATTTAATTTTTCTGCCTTTGATATGTGCTTTTTCTATTAAATTTTAAAATTTTCTTTTACCGAATTCATAACTTTTTAGTATACAGTTCTGTTTGAATGTTAAAATTTATTGCTTTTTCTTCACTCTTCTCTAGCGACAATTTTATTGAATTTAAAACTGAAGCCTCTAAGTGTGGATCTTGCTCCATAAGCTCCAACAGCAGATTAAACTGCTTAACGATTGTTATTTTTAAACTTTAAATAGAGAAGAGGATGCAAAAAATAAATTTTAATAAGCAGAATGTACAAATTTGAAAGCAAACTTTTTTTTTACAAAGAAAAAATATACATTTGTCGTGTTGATAAATTTAAACGACAATATTAAAAAAAATTTAACTCAATTGCGACATACATAATACCGATTTTTATAATAAATTTGTTTTTTGAGTAAATATTTAACGATAACGAGATACATACGTAATACGATAAAAAAAGGTAAGATTTTCGATACGACAACCATAATAAGGCTGGTTAATAGACGTCATTCCTGACAGTATCAGCCAGTAAAAGGAACTTAATTCTTTTACAAAATGGTTCATTCTTTGAGGCAGTTCTTTAAATCCTTGAGTCCCTTTGGAGATACTTTGCACTGATAAGACTACCAGGAGGAATGTATTTTTATTTATAGTTTAATAGATGTTTCCGGTGCGATTCAGTACCCCAATAGGAATAATCTTAGCAATTCTGGTATGATATGATATGATTACTAGGTACTTGTATGAAATCTAAGGCCTTAACCGTAGAGTTATTTCTACTCTACCTATTGTAGTTTTCTGGGTACACGATAACAAATAATCACTTTGTATGCAGGGAACATGCCCACTATCCAATTCCAATTCTAGGTACACGGTTATAAGTTTTCTTTTTCTATAGGAGGTCCAAGGATATTTATTATTTAAGTCCAGCTAGTTTTTACTAAATTATGCATATTAATAAGAGAGCTTTTGAACTAAATTTAAAGGTGCTACCTATTACAGTTACTAAGTAATACAATGATGAATATTTACTTTGAATGGAAAGAGCCACCCCCGCCCCACATGAGAACCAAAAAAATAAGTACTCTATTTTACCAACTGCATATCTGATAACAAACTGTAAAAATTCCACGAAGACATTTTATTGTGATATGAAAGATTTTTTAATAAATGGTTCACTTTATTTTTCCTGTTAATTATAACGTCAAGGTTTTCATGTATTATATACTTCTATTCGCTTAAATATCTGAAATTTTTCAGATTAATATTTTTTAAATATGTGTATATTACAAGAAGAGAATTACATTAGAGATGCTACACTTTATTAACGAACCTACAAGACGTTTAAATTACAAGACAGACTCTGACAATTGCGCTCAATTATATCGACACATAATTAATAAACAAAAAAAAAAGCAATTAGTTGACGAAAATTAATGAATCCGATAGGTTCTACGACAGTTAAATTTAAAATTGTTTCAACATTAAAATGTATGTATTATTAAGATTTATATTGTTTTCATGTTATTGTATTTAAGAAAATGTATTTTTGTTTTTAAGTAGATTCATTGAGAAATATTAACGAAATTAACCGAGATATTGGAAAAATTAAATGAAATAAAATATGTTTATTATTTTTAATTTTTAATATTGAAGCATGATCTTAAGCCAAACCAAATCTGATCAAAATTTTGTTTGTTTAAAATAACTAACAACAATTTCACTATAAAGTCAGTTAGAGCAGCCATTTATTACTTTTCTAAAGATGAAACATATTTAACGCTTGAAAACGTCTGCATTCTTATTTTGTTTTACAAAAAAAAAAAAAAAAAAAAAAACGTCGAGAATATGCAAAGTATATCTATTATCAAGTACATGTAGGAGCTCAGTTAAAGGCTTTTCCCTTCTTGTTTTCAATCAATAGTTCTTTTAGGAAAAATATTACAATACGAAGCAGAGATAAGAGTTCTCTTTTTTGTCTCCATAGGTTTTTTTCTACTAAAGTCGTCAAAATTTCGAGAAAAAGGTTGTCAAATTCATTTTAGATATAAATTTTTATTTTTTTAAAATTATGTTATCAGCCTTTTAATGTAAAATACAGCTCTGTTCTGGGGCCAAATTACAGCGTTCGATATCGATCGAAATTTTAATAGAATTAAAATGGAAATTTCAATCGATATAGAATCCCGTAATTTGCACCCTGATTTTTTTATGTTTATTAATAAAAGTTTTAGTAACGTTGACACTACAACATTGAAGAATTATTTTTCTAAATAATTCTTTGGAAACTAAAATTGTAAAATCTTCAAGATATTTCGAATTTTAATCTCGTTTCAAATTCACCTGACGAAAAATTCTTTCAGCGTTAGTTGAATAAGTCTGAATTTGGAGTGACCAATTTGTATGGTGATAATTAAACTAATTTCCACAATGTAGTAAAATCATAATTATATTCAGCAGAACTTAAAATATATGTACTCTTATTTTATTCTCTATTACCTGGGGCCAAATCGTCGCATTCATGATCGAGTGAGGTTTCGTGTCGAGTAGAATTTCGTGAGGTATCGAATAACCGGATTGCGACATTTTAAAACGTTCGAATCGAAATTTGTTTAAAAATGTAAGAGATTTTTTTGCTTTGTAATAGAATAAAAATATGATTCTTATAAAACATAAACAAAGATATAATAAAATAAAGATAAGTAAACGTAAAACTCTTAATACTTAAATATTATTTCATTTTTAATTACTTATATTTTTATTTTATTGGTCTTAATCTGATGAAGAAGATGAAAGTGTCATGCGCACCCGAAGACAAATACGAAACAAAACCGATACCCCATAATTGTCCGACACAGCAGTTTACCAAATGCCTTAATGCTATAGGCGCCTTCAACAGCAGCTTCAATTCCTGTAGCTTGAATAATTTATTCTTCTGCTGGTTTTAAAAGCAATTCTTCGTACAGTCCACCACACGTTTATCTTTTAAATTCCTTGTTAAAAGAAATTATCTTTTTAGCATTGTATTTTTGGTCTGCGTACACCTATAAATTTAAAATTTATTGAAATTTATAATAAGATTATAAGGTGTTATACAAATAAAAATACTTTTTGCCAAACCGACAGAGTTTTCACAGGTGGGCCGTACGTATTCAATTTGTTTGCAGGTTCGTCCCATAGCCTGTGACTGTTAGTGACGGTTTTACCTTGCCCACAATTTGGTATTTTTTGCAAAGCTAGGGTGGTCACCATAAATTGTGCCATGAGCTCTTTTTGTTTGCTATTTATTTTATTTACATTTGTCCTTAACAAAAAGGTCATGATTTTGATACTATTATTCTTGAAAATAAAGTTAAATATGTAAATATTTACATTTCTTATTATTTATTTAAAGAAAAACTATTGATTAGTTACAATGCAATTTTTATTTTGTTTATAAAAAACATATAATTATGTTTACGATACGAAAGTATTCGATCAACTACTCGTTATCGAATGCCATGATCCCAAATCTCGATACAAGCTATTCGATATAATTCCGTTTGTAATTTCTAAAATATCCATTTCTGACCCCATCAAATATACATATATATTCTGGGTCCTTATGCACAGCAAAGTCGATTAGGCAATATTCGTCTGTTCGTTCGAGTTTGTGTCGAAGTCAACTTTGCAAAGGCACTAGAAGGGCTAGTGAAAATATAATTACGCCAATTAATCAGACATAGTGTCGAAAGAAGTGCTATTGAAAATCAACAGAATCGGACCATGTCCTTCGAGGCAGCAGGTGAAACATCACAATTGCCTCTAATTTGTCCATATCATTTGGAAAAGTGAAGTAACTCCAATCCAATAGAAGAGAATTAAAAAATAAGAGAAAAACATCAAGTGAAGAAATTGGCGCTCGTTCATATTTTTTAGAGTTATGTGTGCACAATATTTTTTTTAGAGATCAATACGAGTATCATTTAAAAGCTTTTGAAGAGACCTTTCGGGAAATACTAAAATTTTTTTAAAATGCTTAACCAATTAAGAACCGATGACAGTTTTGTCATCATTTTTTTTATTTTTTTTCTTTTTATAGCCGAATAAATCACTCTTGTTTAAACTTGAATAATTTTACGACTTTTTTTATTTTGTGGAGATTTCCCCGTATTCGTATTCTTATTTGTATTTTGTTTCAAGACATCGTCGAGAAGATAAACATCGAGCTCGATTCAGTTTTTATTTTGCAACTTTTTGTTATTTGTTTGTAGAATTAACATAAAGAAATGCTAGAAAGCTTTAAACGAAATTCCTTTAGAAATAAAGTATAAAATATATTGCAACAACTGATTCAAACACTTAAAAAATTTTAGTAATTAATCTTTGAGTTTTTCTGTGGTTTCCTAATAATTCATCAACAAAAAGCAAAGCTCGAAATTAAATACAAAATAAATCAATTGATATGAGGTTACAGTCAAAGAAAGCCACTGATTTCGAGCCGAAAAATTGAAACAACGCTACATATTATTTTCAGAAAAATTGTATTTTGCAGTGTTTTATCTAGAGAATAGGAACTCAAGTATAAATGTCTTAAGCAATACAAACAGACAAAGCAGCGTTTTTGCATTATCTTCTTTCATTTTCTAAAACAAATTATTTTGTAGAACTTTATTTATATAAAACTACCTTTTGTATCACTTTATGAAAATTTCCAGCGGTAGCCCTGGCTGCAAGTATTTGATTTTTCAAAATCATAGTTTCTATTTTAGCGATTTGTAGGGATCTTGATACCTACTTTTTACTAAACAATACTTAAACTTTTGTAATGGTTTCTTTTTTATTACATGTTTCCGAGAAACTTTTTTTAAAATAATTTTTTATTCAATTGTTGATTTAAATTTTTCTTTAAAAAAGTTGATAGAAAACTTAATTATTTATATTTTGATAATGCGAACTAACGTTATAAATGCGAATGTGAGCTTGGTTTGTTTGTTACCTTTTTATGCCCATATTATTTAAGCAATTGTTATGAAATTTTGCACACATATTGACAGTGTTAAATCTCAAAAATTTTAGTTTTTTAGAACTTAAAAAATAACTTTTAGCACTTCTAACCTGAAAACATAAAGAACAGGTAAAAACTAAATCTAAGTGTACTTTTATTTGTTAGGAATAAATTTGTTATAACAAATGAATAATTTTTTTTTCCTTTTAAGTTCACATATTTTTTAATTTATTAAGAAAGCCTACTTTATTTATTAAACTAAAAAAGTTATTTCTCTTTTTTTCTTAAAAAATATATTTTCCGAGTTTTATTTATTACCCAAAAAATAAAAGGTGGTTTTAAAATATTTTTATTGCGAATATTTTTTCTTGAGTATCGGTACTGGTATCGTAGCAACCAAAAGGAGTTAAGTGTGTAGAAAGTAAGACAAAAAAAGTTAAATTATTTTATATGCGGTAGTAACCCTTATAGGAGGACGCTGCAATTCAATTCTTGCAACAGAATAAGTTCTTTTGATTGTTTCAAAAAAATTAATTTCGCGACGTTCGTTAAAATTGATCTGATTGTTAAGCACGGGCGTGAGGTTGAGTTACAATAAGTAAAGATTTGGTGCATATTTTGAGCCGGTCGTATTAATTCCGTCTAAGCTTCTCATTTCGCCAATTAAAATTTTAAATATTTAGACAACTTTGGCTTAATAAAATATAGTTAAAGATTCTTTAGTGAGTTGAGTTAAGCAATATACGAAATGACCATAGAATGTCTATCATAAATAATAAATTTCCGTAATTTTATTAAAAACCATTTGTCGAACTCTTCAGTGCATATTTTGCGTTAGACTCTTCCAATAAAAAAAAAAACTTCTAACCCATCACTGAAATTTTGCAAAATCCGACAAGGGTTCTTTTCTGTTTCAGAATAGCACACACTGTGTGTAAGTTCTAAATATCAGGTAACTAACAAAAAGTCTTATTTTGTTTATAATTGAATTTTGTGTAATTAATGAAAATGTGTCTTTCTGTACTAAAGAAGACAATTTTGAACTTTTTTATTTATTTTTTTTTTTTTGTTTAAATGGTTTTCCATTTTAACCAAGCTTTTATGGCTCCAGAGAAAATCTGATAAGCACTGTAGCGACAAGAAGGAGAAGCACCTTTGGAAAATTATGCCACCAATTCAACAATCTTTTTATAACTTACGAACAGACTGTTTCAAAATAAATTCGCTGGTGTCAGTTACGTTCTATAAAAAAAATTCCATTAAAACTCTTTAAAACTTTCTTTACAAGTTAATTTTTCAGTTTCATTTATTTTTTTTTTAACATTATCTAAACTAACTAACTGGGATCTATTTTAGCATGAGGTTGGCGTCTGTGACGAAACGTAACATTAATGGTCTTTACGAGCCATTCCGCATTGATACTAAAATAACCAATAGAATGAAGTTACAATTATTTTCATTCTCGTGACTTATGTCAACCTCATGGTAACTTTTTGATATGCATACGGCCCATATTTGTTTCATCTATACAGATGCTAGTATATTTCGCATTCTACTCTCGAATTATTTCACATGAATCTGTTTGAAAATCCATAGAGTCAATAAGACTGGAATGTTTGAAAACATTAATCATTTAAAAAATCTAAAAAGAGCTTTAGTAGCTTTTATTTTTACCTTGATAGTCGTTTTCAATATTAAAAAGTAAGAGTGCTATATTTGACTATGCTGAAACTAAAATACCCTTCACCATCTATGTAAAAGTAGTTAAGTGAAGTAACTCCAATCAAAAAAGGCAGAGAATTAAAAAATTAGAAAAAATTTCAAGTACTACATACGTAAGTGTAATTTTACATAAAAATGCCATTGGCTCTTAATGGGTTAAGCACTTCTTTTTTAAATTTAGTATTTTCTTAAAGATCTGTTCAAAATTTTTAAAATGATAACCATATTGATATTTAAAAAATTTTAAAAATTTCACAGGCCCGTAACTCGGAAAAAATGGGCGAGCGCAAATATTTTCGCTGAATATTTTTTTCTTAAATTTCAATTCTTTATCGCCCCATATATTTTTGTTTTTGGTTGGAGTTACTTCATTGTTCTAAATTATATAAAAAAATTAGAGGTAGTCATGGTGTTTTGCCTGCTGCGTCGAAAGACATGGACCGATCTTGGTGATTTCCTTCGACGCTATGTCTGATCGAATGGCGTATTTAAATTTTTTCTAGCTGATCTAGACGGACATCGCTCAATTGACTTTGCATAAAAAGTCAGAATATATATTCTTTATGGGGTCGGTAGTGGATACTGTCGAAATTAAAAATGGAATGTGGTGAAGAATATAAAAAAGTAAAAACCAACGATTACTTTTGCAGAACATGAAAAATAAAATTTTTACTTTTCAAATTTCAATTTATTATTTTTTTTTTTACTACTTTTAAGGAAAATACCTGATAATTTTTAACTTGAAACATCTTTAATCTTGCTTTTAAAACGTTTTATTTCCTAGGAATAACGTATTAAAAGCATATTAATGTCAAATATCATCGGATTCTTAACAAGGAAGATTATTAGACTCACCTTTAATTATTTCCGTATATGGACATTCAAAAAATTTTAATTTTCGATACAGCCAACGATTTTAAAATACGTAAAGTAGTTCACGGTTACTTTCTAAGAATCAGTAATTGCATGCCGGATTTGCTCTCAAATATGAATATCGCTATAGTGTGTCTGGTTCCATAAATGGATTTAAGTTTATTCGATACAATCCCGATGAAATTCTTAGTTAATTCATACTTGTAATCTGACATCGGTTCACCACAAGAATTACCCAACTCAAACGAAGCAACGACAGTAAAATCTGTTGATTGCGTTTATTTTTAAGATGGAAAATAATATTATTCCTCATTTTGAAAGGACCTGAGTGAACTTTCAGTAATGTTCCGATATGTAGTCTAGATGTCAAAACGTATACAAGTTAACATAAAAATTTTTACCTTATGCTCCACATTTCTCACCTAGTAGACTTCTCCTACTTCTACAAATTTAAAGAAACGGGTCGCTATCTTTTATCTCTGCAAAAGAATCTTTAAAAAGTCTTTAATTTCGAAGGAACAAAAGTAAGCTGGGAGACTTATTAATTATTTAAAAATTGAATTTAATTTCATTTTTGGTTTGCTCGGTATTTTCCCCATTTCCTTGGACTCGGTAATAAAAAAAAATTAACCAAATATAATAAAAAAAAATATGTACACGAAAAAGAACAAAGAAAAATATGTTTGAGTTTAAATATACATAATATTTATGTGAAAATAAGTACATAATACAAATGTGCATGTTCGAAAGTGTGGCGAAATAAAATTTCCTAAATATCTAAATAAAAGAATAATATTGAAATTGAAATAAAATTATTTTTTTTATTTTTTGTTAAACTTAACATAAATGAATACAAAATAATAACATACAATTTAAATATATTGGCTATATAAAACAAAAATATAATAATTAAAAAATTGTTACAATTTTTTTCATTATACATATACATATACATAGTAAATATGTATTTAGTATTAAATTTAAATAAATAAGCATTTCCCTATTTAACATGTACATACATAAATATGGTCTATACATTTGTTTTTTTTTTTTAATTTTCAAGATATTTATTATTAATTAAATACATTAATTTAACTTTGTTTTTTTTTTAATTTATATATTTAATAAAAATTAAAAATCTTTAAGATGTCATTAATGCTATATAAATAATTATACACTGATTAATATTGTTTTTAACATAAACGGTTTTGAATTTTTAATGAACCCATTGGGTTTAGATTAGCACTGTTTTACTTAAATACAACGTACTTTCCTTAAAAAAATATTTAACAAAAACATAATTTTTAAATGAAAAAAAATGTAATGTTAAAACAATTAATCAATTCACAACCTTTTTTAAATTGTGAACACGCTGTTGTAAATTTCCTTGAAATAATTTTTCAAAACTAAAAACTTAAAAAAAAATAAAGTAAAAATGTAAAATAAAAACTTAAATAAAGAAATAAAAAAATGATTAAGATTCAGATGACTTAAGGTGCGGTCACAATGGGTGCACTATATGACACATGTGACCATTTACTTTGTTGAAATTTTTCACTCACATAAAATGGTCAGATATACCATGTTTCATTGAACTTCTACCACGTGTAAAAGAAAGTTTTATTTTAAAGCCATGAAAAATGTTTATTTCTTTAGTGGTCACGAGTTTGTGTCAAATGGTGCGCCTAATGTGGACGCACTTTTAGTTTACTTAATTGACTGTCAACTAAACTACTATATTTTAGAATTTTTTTTTAAGCAAATAATTTTTAATAAATCTGTGCTCAAAAGGCAAAACTGCTTACTTAAGTCGACTTAAGCATGAAAATTTTGTTAAAAAGAATAAACATTTATTTCAATTATTTTTAGAAGCGTTAAATTGTACAACATAAAAAAACTTTTTTTTTTTTTTTGTTATTACCACAGAAATAATAATTGACTTAAAAAAAGAAAGTACGTACGACAAGTAATAAACAGCCCATTTACAGTTTTTCTTATTTCACAGTAAATAACATTTACCGCTTTTGTTAAGCTTGAGCTTGAAGGTACTTAATGATTTATTTATTTTTTTTTTTTTAACAAAAAAGAAATTAAGAATCACGGATCAAATTATTGAATATGAGCCTAAATCAAAGCTTTTATATATTTTTGCTGTTTTATTTCTTGTTTTTATTGACTGTTTTAGTTTAAGGAAAAAATTAAAACTTGTTACAACTTGGGCATTAGGCCTGTATTACAAGCAAAAAATTCATTAAGAAAATTTGTATGAGCAGTTTTTTCTAAAACAAATATTCGAAACGAATTATTTAATTGGAATACAGAAACATCACATTAATATTTAATACAGTTTATATAACAAAACAAATTTTTTTTAATAAAAAATATTTATTAAAAGGAGAAAAACAAGCGGAAGATATAAAAATAAAACAAAAATCGAAAAAAAAAGTATGTGTGTAAATAAACTCTGCTAACTATTTAATTACATCAAAATAAAATAAAATTTGTCAACGGGTTTTGTTTAATACACAATTGAATTGAATAGATCTTTGTAATAATTAACAAATATTGTATATAGAATGACAGTTTTTTTAGTTATTTCCATAAAAAGTAATAAAATTTAGAAAAAGAATCTGAAGAAAATTACATCTGAAGCAAAAAACTTTTTTATTTTACATTGAAGGTTTGTGAATGGAAAATTTTAATGATAGAAATTTATCATTTAAATTTTTAATATGACCAAAATTGCAGCAAAATTTAACAGTGGGTAAATAAAATTACTAAATGTCGGTTCATCCTTAAAAGTGTAAATAAAAAAATTTGAAAGTAATACGCTATTGTTGCGCAAGTGCAATAAATACGTTATGTAAAAAGCGACAGGGATTTACTTGTAAATAATTACTTAAGCTTTGATTTAAACAAATATTTTAATGAAATATTTCCTTAATTACACATTAAATTAAAAACTTTCATTAATATGTATGAAATTAATAAAGGAGTTTATATAGTTAAACATTAATTTCAAAAGCAAATTTAGAAAATAATAAAAAAAAAAATTAAATGATTTTGGATGCCCCAGGCGAGTTAAATAAATAAAAAGCTTGGCTTTGAGGTATTAAATATAAAATAAAGCAAAAATTAATATCATCTCAAATGAAAATGTTTGAAAATGTAAGACAAATTGTTTTCTTTGAAATTAAATTAGGATTTACAAAAATGGCATCAATATGATGAAGAAATTACAACTTTTATTCAAAACTTGTAAATAATAAAATCTCTATATGGGGAAGAAAACGATAAGTTAAAAAATATAAAATATTTCAAATCAACAATATATTTTTAAGAGTAAGATCACACAGCAAATATATTGGTAAAATAAAGGTTACCTCCAAATAAAGTTTCTTTTGCAAATATTCATTAAATACAACTTTGTTAAATGTGTATGATGTTAAAAGAAAGCTAATTAATTTAACCTTTTTGCACGTCCGTCCAAAGTTGATTGGACATCAGAATAAGTTATGCATTTGCAGGACATGACAACGAGAACAAAGTTAAAATAAAAAAACATAAATATATCTACTTTAATAAAAATTATTTGAATAAGCATTTACCGACAACGGCAGTAATGCGTAATTCGTAAAATATTTGTTTTATCCGATCTTACTCTTAATAATACAATAAAATACATTGGATAACATTTTTACTTGTTTAAAAATATGTTTTTTAGTTATAAGGCTAGAAATATTTACATTTAATTACCATTTAATTAAAAAAAAAAATTGCAATAAATTTTGATACACATTTTCAATGCAAATGTTGTGTTTAATGTATAAGTTTTTCTTCTTCTTTTTATAATTTAAGTAAAGTTTTGTCAATTAAAATAAAATGAATACTTTGATAATCATTGTTATTTTTTATGAATATATGTAAATAAATTGCATATCGCTCCTTTCAGACATTAGGGCCTACTATAGCTCTACAACAAAAGAAAAAGTTTCAACATGTTTTTACTTTTATACTGAGCAGATTCTTTTCTAAATGTGTTTTTGTATTAATAACAAAAGACCTTTGATTTGTAATTAGTTATCTAATAATTGGAAAAGACAAAAATCTAAGTAGAGCATTCATTTTTTTTAAGCGGCAATAATAATTTTTATTAGGAAACTTTTAAATGCCAAATAGTTTCGTATTTTACTTCTTGTAGAGGCTCTACGGAGTATTGACATAAATATGTTCGTTTTTTGTTTCTTACTTTTACATTCATTTTTGTAAAGTAAGAACTTTTATTTTTCACTTACTTTTTGTAGTCTTGTAATTTTACATCTGTTTAATTTACGATCAACGTATCTTGTTGTACAGGTTGCAGAATATAATTGTATGAAATTGTTGTCAAAGGCTTTAACACGTTTCTTGGCACATGTACCGTTGTCGGTACACGCTAAGCTTCATTTGTATGTCAAGATAGATTTTTGAATTTAAATTTAAAATTATGAAAATAAATACATGTTCTCTCAAAAATAAATATTTATAGAATATTATTCAAGTGGCTATACCGTGCGCCGAAAAATGGTACACGTGGTCTAGAACTGATACCTTCGCATAATCAACATGACAGGGAACATGTTAAAGAAGCTTGTAACAAATTTTTGATACGGATTTATTTAAACTGTAGCTTAGCTTTGATCATATCGTTTACAATAAAAATATTTCGAAACATAAATTTTTTTGTGCTTTGTCTTGGGTTTATAAAATTCTTTTTTGTAGTCATCAATATAATGTAAAATTTATAGTAATTTAAACATTAAAATGATTAAATCTGAATATATGTAAGTAAAAATGTAAGATAAATATTTTACGTCAAAAGAAAAGGTGCAGGTCACAACAGGAAAATATTTTCGAAACAAGGGTAACTTTTAAACATTATAAGCTCTTTGTTTTCATTGATAAAATTAAACGTGAATCCCTTAATTTTACATTGAATATTAAAAAAAAAAGTAATTAACTATTAATTTATTATTTGGAATATTTTTTATATTAATTTACTTTAATTGTGCTTGATTTCTACAAATATGAAACAGTAGTAAAACATTATATATTGTAGTTTTTAATAAAAATATTTCATGAGAATATCATGAAATATTACATTTTAAGAAATCAATCACAATTAAAGTAAACTAATATAGAAAATATTCCAAATAATAATTTTTTATTTTTAAATGGAAGAAAAAGGATCACATGCGATATTTTATTTTGTAACAGGAAATTATTTTATATAATTATTCGAGCTTGAAATTATTTTAAATAATTATTCGAGCTTGAGGTCTTGTCTATTTTAATTAGTTTTTATTTTTTATTTTTAAATAAAATTGTTTTTTTTAAGTATAATGCAACCTATCTAATGCGATAGCGAAATTTCGAAAATAAAAAGCAAAAAAATATAATAAAAAATAAAAATAATTAAAATAAAGAAAATGATCTAAAGGCCCTTAACTTTCCGGAAAAGTAGTGATGCTCCAATGAGAGATAGAGGATCTTATGTTTTTTTTCTTATATTTTATAATTTTAAACATAGTTTTAATGAAAAATTTATTTGATATTGTTTTTCAATAAATCAAAATCTCAATTTGAATTTTCTAAAACTACGCAAAAAGGCAAAAGAACATTTTAACCTACTAATTGATAATTTCTTACAGACATACGTTTATAAAAGCGAAAAGTTTTCTTCCGCAGAGCTTTAACGCTCAAATAACATACCTAAACAAACATGGTTATTAAAATATATATTTATTTATCAATTGCAAAGCGTTGCCGCCTTGTTATTTCGGTATGCTAAATACAAAATGTACGGGCATGGGGACATTTGACAGCAAGAAAACGTTTTCCACTCTTGTTTAGTTGTGGCTGTTAAATACTAAATTCATTTGAATTTAGAAACGCACATAAAACAAAAAACAGTAGTCTATTTTCTATACTTTAACTCAGATAAAAATTTCATAAAAATAATTACGAAATATCTGAAATGAGCGATATGCCTTAAAGACAAATAAACAAAAAAAATTAAATTTTTACTTTGTCCTCTTATTTTATAGTATAAATTTAGTACAAATAAATTTTACTTTAACAAAGAGGAAAAAAACACCCCATTTTATCGCCTTAAAATAAAAACAAATAAGCAGCTTTTTGGTTGAACAAATGATTGTAAACTGATTAAAAACTTAAATATAATAATTACAAAAATTTAATATAAATAAATAAAAAATAAAACTCAATATTAAAAGCAGAAATAAGAAAAAAAAATACATTTTGTGATTTGTTGGTTCACTTAATTTAATTATTTATGTTTTTATTGATAAATAAACTTCTGTGTTTCAGTTTCATAACTACATTAGTTAAAAATGTTTAATAAAACATAATAATTCATTTACCACACCAAATTAATGAGGTTTACCTTTTTTGTTGGTTGCTTTAATAAAAGTTTCTTTACTTTTTGAAATTGTTTTCTTGTGTTTGCTTTTAGTAAAAATATATATATATATAACAAACTATTATTATTAGTTGTTTTTTGTTTTGTTTTTATTTTATATATAGTATATATAATAGCATATAATAACATATCATCGTATCGATTTTATAAAAATATATATCAAATTTTACAATTTTCATTTCCTCAAAATAAAAACAATAGATTAGTTTATAAACATATTTTTATCATAATAATAATAATATTAATAATAATAATAATATGTGTATGTTATGTATGTATAGTATATAAAGTTTAAATCGTAATAGTTAACATTCGCACAATAGCGTAATTTAAATTTCTTTAAGAAATATATGTATAATAATTTTTGTGTTATTTCCTTTCCACTTGATAATATTTTGCTTGTTTCTTTCATTATCTATTTAGTAGTAGTTGTATGTAAGAAGCAGATTTTAGGTTTTTTTTCAATATTCATCTTCTGCTAGATGGTGTAAGGGTGGGGCGGGGCGATCGATCGATATTATTTAAAGAAAATGTACATAAGTTAAAAAATATGCATGCTTTTGCGCTTTGATATCAACCTGATGTGCCTACATAAAACGGTACGGTACCGGCAGTTTAATTTGTTAAATAATTTAGCAAAGGAAAGAAAAATATATTGAAGATTTCTGTTTTTTTTATTATCCTAAACGCATAAAAACAAAAGTAAATTAGAATTTATTAATAAAACGGTGCAAATGACTCAACTGAAGAGCATAATTTTATATTAAAATCAGTATAGAATGTTAAAAAACTTTTTTGTAAAAATTTTCTTTGCTAATGACTTTTCCATCACCGGATAAAAAAAACGAGTCACAACATTTCTCCCAAAGAGTTTTTTAAAATACTATACCAGTTGAAAATGTTAAATTTTGAAATAAGGTTTAGATAATACGAGTATACAAAAGCAAAAAGTAATAACAATGAATTCGTGGTGAAACCGACAATGCTCATTTTTTGAAAACACAACATGGTTTTAAACTTTTTATTTATTTTGTTAAAGGATCATGACAAGTATCGAGGAGTCGTTATATTTATGTAAATAATGACAATTTTTAAACAAACAAAAATTGCATACTTTTTGAAATGTATGTTTTCATACTTTTACACATCTATGATTAATATTATTTTTATTTTCTATTTAAAATGATAAAAAAGCAATAGCTATAATATCGTTTTAAAATTGGTTGCACCCTTAAAATTATTAAAAATAAACTACTTATAAAATAAAACTTGCAATAACTTGTAAATTTATCAAAACAATTTCCTTTCTTATAAAATTTTTTTTTCAAAAACGACAATAAACACTTCTAATTTAAATTTTTACAATCTCATTAATTTGTCAATTATTGACAAGGACTTTTGGGAACATTTTGATAAGATATTTTGAGTTTTCCACAATGGAGAAGACAGTAAACAGAAAAAAAATTAGAAAAAAAAAATCACAGAAATAAGTAACAACACTAACATATTTTCTATCAAAACCCTAGCCTCTTGTAATAGTTTTAACGTCAATTCGTCACTACTTGTATCACTTTTAAAAATTTGCAAAAAAATAATGCTAATACACTCGCTCACTCGTTCACACATACATATACGAATACATACATATAAATATATACATTTATATTTCTTTTATAAATTAATATAGGGAGATTTTTTTGTCGCAAGCGGTGTATATGTAGATTTAAATGTTTCTTATGTTAAAAGTGTGTTTGTTAATTTTTATATTAATTAACGTCTTATTGTTACCTTCTTTAATCCAACTTAATGCCACTATCATCAGCATAAGGTAGTATTTTATCTACAATTTCAGTGATATCCAATTCGGTGTCATCCATTTTGTGTGACAATTGTTGTTGTTGCTGTTGGACTAATTGCAGATTATTACTCAGGAGAGGCGCCGCAATTGAGGGCTGTGTTATATTTGAGGCAGCTGTTGTATTATTATCACTCCAAAAGCTATTTAATCCTAAATTTATTGTTGACTGTTTTGAGCTGCTGCAATTGTTGTTAACAGAGGAATTGTTCCAGAGTAATTCGTCATTCTGAAACGGAATAAATTATTTTAATTACACAGTAAAAAATTCAATTTGTTGTTGCACCGAAAAGTAATAATTCGAATGATTATAAAAAAGATTGAAAAGGTTATACATGTCTCGCGATAGAGACCCTAAATTTTTACAGGATGTGTAACTTAATGGCAAATACAAGGAAAAGTGTTTCTTGTACAGAAATCATTACAACTTAAGAGCTAATTTTCTTACAGATTTTTACTTTTTTATTCAAAGGAAAAAAGCACTCTCAGTTACAAATAAAGAAAAAAAAAAATAGCTCGATATTCCCTTGGATTTCTTTGTTAGACGTATGTCTACTCTCTTTTCTAAACTAAAAGACTCTCTTTTTTCGTTTTTATGCGTAAAACTTTTTTAGTTTTGTTATTTTGTTTAATCAAAAATGCTTTTATCATTAACTAGCAGCACCCACGACAAAAATTTAGAAAAATGCGTTTTCAAACATTAATTCTTAGAGTTTTGTTAACAGTGTTTAAAATTTTTCATCTACAGAAATAAATTGTGTTGACAGCTGTTCTAGTATCATTAAAATTAGGTGCTTTCACATTTGAATCTCTACGTTTTCTACGAAATGACTTTTTTTTACAAAAAAAAAAAAAAAATATTATATATTTTAACCAAGGTTCTAAGCGACCTCTTTACAAAATTTAATTTGAAGCCGTCCAGCAGTTTTGACGTGATGCGAACACAGATAAACAGACGGACAGACAGAAAAAATTCCAAAACTCGATTATTATCAACAACATCAAAACTTTAAAAAAATATTTCATGTACAGAAATGGCCTTGGTACTGTTTTATTATATGTATGTATGTATGTATAGATTTTCACTCTTAGTATTTTCAATGTGTAAAACCGTTTTGGTGGTTCTTTTAAGAAGTATGTGCGCAGAGCATTTGATCTTTAATTTACTCCTCCAATCAACTCGACGCCAAAAAGGTTTGTGATCCAGCCAGAGCCACAGAATAAAAAACTGTTATATTTGTATTTACA
Organism: Cistogaster globosa; assembly: GCA_937654795.1. NCBI lineage: Eukaryota > Metazoa > Arthropoda > Insecta > Diptera > Tachinidae > Cistogaster > Cistogaster globosa. The sequence continues at coordinate 60,667,372 of OW569405.1, read as the reverse complement.
ATCACTAAGAAGTCCTACGTTTAAAAAGTGAAAATATACGAATAATGTATATTTTCAATCTTAAAGGGAAAAGTAAGAGTGGTAAATTCGGCTATGCCGAATCTTGTATACCCGTCACCTAATATCCCACTGATTGATTTAAATAAAAATCAACATAAGAAATTCTTTCCTATAATAAAGTTTTACTATTAAAAAAAGCTTTTTCCGAAAATTGTAAGTTTGTTCATTAATTTTTTTTTATCATAAGCAACAACCAACTACAGGAATACAAGCGAAAGTTGAAAAAATATATGAAAAATTTAGAGGCAGGCCTGCTGCCACAAATACATGGACCAATTTTGCGAATTTGTAATAGCAAAATTTTTGCAAAAATGTCTGATCGATTGGCATATTTAAATGTTCTCTAGCTCATCTAATGACTTAACAAAGTTGATTTCAATCGATTTCGCTATGAATAAGAACTCAGAATGTATAATTTATGGGATTGGAAATGGGTATTGTAGAAATTAAAAACAGAATGACAAACTCTATATATACCCTTTTTAACCTGTAATGAAGGGTATAGAGACAAAAATGAAACCACAAACCGAAATTTTATATAAAATCTTGAAGACACTGCTTGTTTTATAAAAAAAAATGTTTTGCTTACTTAACAATCCTCATGATTTCTTTTTCTTTTTAGCAGTAAGTTTGTTTTTCAGCAGATAATTCTAAAAAAAAAATTAATAATTGTCAATAGTTGTGTTGTGTTTTGAGCAAATTTAGAAATAATTAAGTTCAAAATGTCAGCAAATTTTTTTGCTTAATTATTAATTTTCTTATTTTACGAATTTTTATTTGACGTCGCATTTTAAGCGCTTTAATCAGCTCCAATTAGGAAATGAAAGTGTATACATACATATCGTTACCTAAATATAGAAAGGCCCTGACTAATAAAATAATGGATATTGCAAAAACGATACTAAAACAAAACTACTTTAGATTTAGTAATAACTTTTATAAATTACCTGATGGGCTCGGCATGGGAAACCCGACATCCGCAACTTTTACAGAGATTCTTATGCAACATTTAGAACAACTACACGTTAAAACCCTAATGAAAAAACATAAAGTAACTCATTATTACAGATACGTAGACGACATAATATGCATCCTAGAAAGCGACAACGCAGAAGAAATTCTAACGGATTTAAACACAATACATAACAAAATCACATACACAATGGAAAAAGAGAAAGACGGAACTTTACATTATCTTGACATAACAATTACACGAGGAATTGTCCCATTAAACTTTGACATATACAGAAAACCAACCACAACTTAACTATCCACAGTTCCTCAAACCATCCCACCCAACATAAACTCGCCATATAATTTAATTTCTTGAAAAATAGTTAATGGTTAACCTTATCAAATGCCTTACTAAAATCAGTATAAATCACGTCAGTTTGCATTTTGTTGACAAAACCACGATTATCCAATGTTGGGAGTTGTAAAAGGTTAGTGACACTAGAACAGCCTTTACGAAAGCCATGTTGATTAGACGATAATATTGAAGACACTTAAAAACATAAATGATCCGTAATTAGTTTTTCAAATACTTTAAGTATTACACTCAGTTTTACAATTCCTCTGTAATTTTTGATGTCATTTTTTCTACCAGACTTAAACAAAGGAATAATGAGGGAATTCTTCCACACTTCTGAAAATTAACCTAATTTAATTGAAAAGTTGAACAACATTTGTAAGAGGAACTACTATGGCCCCTGCGCAATTAGTAAGAACGCAACTTAAAACATTATCGGGTCCACTCTTAAGCGAAAATCTCAGTTTTTTTTTAAACCGTAGAGTACAGTAGTTTCATCAAAAAGTGGGATTGAAATAGATTGACTTCCAGTATTGTGTGTAAATTATCGATTAAATATCATCTGCATAGGTAGCAGAAAAGAAGTTTGCAAATAGGTTGCTTATTTTCCCGTTATCATCTGATTCTCATTCATCTAATTTCATAGAAGAGGGAAAGGTAGTAGATTTTCTTTTTGTAGTTACGAAATTATAAAAAGACTTAGGGTTTTTCTCAAAGCTGTTCTTCATTTTTGTAAGACAGTACTTATAACATACTTGATTTAATTTGTTGTATTTGGCACGAGCAACAGAGTATTTCATATAGTCTGCTACTAACCCAGATTTTTGATATTTTTTATAATATTTGTTCAGTTTCGAAAAGCAGTTCCGTTAGTCTTTGATAATTTGCACTTTTAAAACAAAAACTGCGAGATTTTGGAGTGTGAGCAGACCGGGATATGTAATTACATGTATTTATTAACACAGTAGGATGACAACGATCTTCTGGTGCTGTTAATGGCTTAAAACGAATAATCGACGTTTCAGTACAATCATTTATAAAAACCAAATCCAAAAGTTTGTGGTAGTCATCGTAGATGCCAATAATCTGATAAAGATTTAAATCCACTAAACAATCAATAAATTCAATGTATTTCGAGCCAGAATTACAACTGCTGACTTTTATGAATTTTCATTAATATTTAAATTACAAATTTAAAAAAATAAACAAACAAAATACAGATCTAAAAAATCAGTTGTTTTCTTGTATTATCGAACATCTAAGACCACGCATGATTTGCAGAACAGCGCCAAATCGTTTGCGTGATTTTGAAACCATTTGTGATTTGAAATCACGTGATTTTCAGAATAGGCCTGAATATTTGATAATTTCCTTAAACAAATTGTAAATGATTATACGAAAATTACGCAAGGATTGAAAGCATTAATTGACGACATCATAACAAATATGGGGGAACATACACGTTAAAAATATGATGAAAACAAAATATCAGATCATGAAATAATTGAGATAATAATTAAATGCAATCACGAAAAATTAAAACAATACAAAGAAATTGAATATTTTAAAGACAACAAAAGTGTGTTTAGGAAATAATATTCTTGAAACGTAAAATTATTAATTAAAAAAACTTATCAAACAAGAGAATAATTATAAGTGGTTTAATAACGAAATAAGAAGTTTAAAACAAGAAAAAAATAAATAAATATAGAATAGCAAAAACAACAAACATAAATTTAGCATGGAACAATTACAGGGTAATAAGGAATATTTATAAGATTAAGAAATTACAAAAAAAATGAAACAAGTAAATCAGCCATAAAATAAGAAATGCCAAAGATCAAAAGCAAATGTGGAAATAAACCAAAAAACAAGTCCCTAAAAAAAGAAAAACCTGTGATAAAATCTGTGATATTTAATCACATAGAGTTTAATGCAAATTATCAACATGGGTAATCAGTTTAATAATTATTTTTTAGACAGTATTTAGAATATACGAGGTAGTATAGAAGATGTGCAATAAATAAATTGAATTCCTGTAATAAATAAGAAATTCAAATTTCACGAAATTGATATACAAGAGCTAAAATATTTATGCAGACAATTAAAAACAATAAACCGAATTTAATTTTTAAGTTGTAAACATTATCTATTTAACCAACTAATTTTGTAAATAAGAATACGCGGAATATTCATATCAATTGATTAATTCACAAAACCCCCCTTGTATCCGTGTATACTGTGTATTGTTCAATTAAAATACAATAGTGTATGCTTGTTGTTGGAAATTTTCATATAAAATTTCAATACACCAATACACTTTTATTTTGCATGTTTTTGAAAAGTTGTATTGGTAATCGTGTTATCAACTACATGTGAATTCCATATCACATTGAGAAGAAGAAAATAAACAAAATACATTTGTATTGTTGATGTTAAAAATTTGGTAACAAAAAAAAAAAAAAAAATAAATAAATGGATACCATATCAAAAGTATACTTTTCGCATAAACAATTTAAAATGTTGCTTTTTTCATTCCTATTGTCCATTATACTTCCTGCAAACCTTCTTCTGAATACTTATTGTCTTCTTCTTATTTGCTTTTTGACGTTTAATATACAAAATAAATTGATACAATAATACACTGCGTGTTCACAAGCATATAATCAGAAAGTGTATTCAAAACAAAATACACCATACAAGATTTTGTGAATTAAGCAAATATTAATCACGAATGCAAACTTTGCTTTTGTCTGCCATTCTTACTTTTTTACCCACAACAATAAAGATGCTGTTCCAGTATCATTATTTACTGTTGTGGAGTTAGGTATGAATTTAATGCGCGGTGCCTTGCGTTTTTGTTTATTTTTAAGTTTTTTTCTATTCAGGATTTAAACCGTGAATATTTAAATGATTTAAAATTTATTGTTTTCAGCTCAGGTTCATTTGTTAATTTAATTTCTAAAAATCTTTAGAAAGAAAAATTATTTACAAATGTATGCAGACGTTTTCCAAAGAAAACAAGAAAAATTAGACGCTGGTAGAATGTAATGCCGCATTCTTCTCATCTATCTGCCTTAACTTGTGTATATTGTAAACATCATCTATTTAACCAAATAATTTTGTGAATAAGAATACGAGGAATATTCATATCAACCAAAGTATTTCTTCAATGTTCTCTTTGTAACTTGTCTTATACATTTGTTTTTGCAATTTTGTATCAATCATCGACCAATCACGTATGCAAATTTTACTTTTGTCTGTCATTTTAATTTTTTTATAATAGATAAATATTAGTTAAAAACAGGGACCGTAACAGTTACGACTTTTTTCAAAAAAGTCAAAATATAATAGTTATTTTTTGACTTTTATTTTTTCGGTCAGAAATACAAGTTAAAATTTGACTTTTCTTTTTTCGGTCAAAAATAAAAGTTAAAATTTGACTTTTATTTTTTAAGTCAAAAATAAAAGATAAAATTTGACTTTTATTTTTTCGGTCAAAAATAAAAGTTAAAATTTGACTTTTATTTTTTAAGTCAAAAATAAAAGTTAAAATCTGATTTTTATTTTTTCGGTCAAAAATAAAAGTTAAAATTTTGTTTTTTAAGTCAAAAATAAAAGTTAAAATTTTACTTTTATTTTTTAAGTCAGCAAAAAAATTGACTAAGATCGATGATAACCAGTGTTGTTGTTTTGGTTATTTCTAACCAAAATTGGTTACATGAAATAAAAGATATTACTTTCATTGGAATTTTAATAATAGAGTTAAAAGCTTTTCAACAACATTTTTAATAGATGAATAAAGAAGTAAAAGCATTGTTCATTGATTAGGCACGAAATCATACCCTTTTTGCAGTACTTCCTCCTGTCATGTCTGCTGGACCAAAAAATTTGGTTTTAAGAGTTAAGGAGGTCGTAGATGCTTACATTGATATGTTCACCACCGAAGCACGGCCTCTGAAGTTTTTCAACAAATCCAACTTTAATGGTTTAAAAATGGAACCGATGAAGACGATGGATGTTCCGAAGAATTCGTTCGCAAAGTATTCATGGAAATTGACTCATACAAGTAGAAGCGTATTGACGTTGATGTCCACCTTATGGAATACTGCGAAAACAAAAAATTTTTATATCCCTGTCTAAAGGACTTGGCATGTATTATTCATCAAGTACCTGCGACATAAGTTAGTGTAGAACGCGCGTTTTCAGCACTTAAGATTGTTCTTAGCGACTTGCGCTACAATTTGTCTGAACGGAACTTGCAGCTATATTAATGGTAAAATTGAATTCTAAGTCATTGCAATGAAAGAGTGAACAATTTAATATTAAAATAAAGGAAATTAAATGTAATTTGTATTTTCAGAGCAAAATATGCAAAACACCAACTCCTTAACTTTCTAGCCAATAAACGTTTTCGTATACATACTCTATTATAATTTTATTTTCTTTTTGTTTTAATAAAAATACAACATGTACTTATAATTCTAGAAAAAAACTGTTAATATCTAATTAAAATTTTATTTAACTTTTTTAACATCTGCTTTCAATAGGAACAAAAGTCAAATTTTAACTTTAATTTTTGACTTAAAAAATAAAAGTCAAATTTTAACTTTTATTTTTGACTTAAAAAATAAAAGTCAAATTTTAACTTTTATTTTTGACTTAAAAAATAAAAGTCAAATTTTAACTTTTATTTTTGACTTAAAAAATAAAAGTCAAGTTTTAACTTTTATTTTTGACCGAAAAAATATCGGTCAAAAAATAATTATTATAAAGTGACTTTTTGATAAAAGTCAGAAAAATTAAAGTCTTTTAGGTTTATTATTCCTTAGCATTACAGCATCAATATGCTGTATTCAAATATCTGATAGGCAAATTATATCCACCTGACTTTTTGATTTTAAATTTTAAAAATAACTGTTATTTTCGGTCCCTGGTTAAAAAATCAATAAACAGACAACTTTTTAAAACTAGAAGTTTATAATCCGCGTTATTGAAGGTAATTATAACTGACCCTATTTTTCGGTCCGCAATTGTATATGTAATTAAGCAATCTTTTAAAACAGGTATTTTTCGTGAATGTTGGTCACACCTGTAAAGAAAATAAAAACTACAAATAAATGTAAAGAATTTTTATCCATATACACACTAAAAACTTGTGAAAAGTTTTCTTTTTGAAAAAGTTGTTAAAGGACAATTAGAGAAAAATAAGGAAGAAAGCAAATTGTTCACAAAATACGAGTGTGAATTTCGTAAAACTTATTCATGCGAAACATTAAACAGATGGAAAAAAAATGAAAAGAATAACAAAATGATAGCCATTTTTAAGATTTTGAAAGAACTTTTGAAACTACGAATAGAAAATTTTTAATAAATTGTATAAACATGGTTCACAGGATAACGAATTTAAATGGTTTGATTCATATATAAATAAAAGAATGAAGGAGTGCAAAAAACAAAAGTAAACATTGTAAAATCAGATAATATTAATAACGATAACGGCGTGTCACAAGGCTCGATTTTAGGTGCAGTGTTATTCAATATATGCATAAATCAACTATCAGAAATTCTCAAAAAACCCGAAATTGTGATGTATGCGGATGATCAACTCAAGCTGAAACCGAAAAATTATGTCATGAAAAAACTCACGATTTGAATAATGTAAACAAATGGTTAAAAATGAACAAATTAAAGTTATACTAAAGCAAAACAAAAATCATGGAAATAAATAAAAATAGCATTATGAGAATTAAAATAAATAACGAAGAAATAGAAAAAGTTAAAAATTCTAAATATTTCGGCTTTCTACAAGAGAAGGATTTAAAATTTGAAAATCACATAGATTATATATGAAAAAAGTTTTCCAAAAAATAGCTTAAGATTGAGAAATCATATATTGCAAGTAACTGCGCTAAAACAGTAACGGGGACATTTCTGTACATAAAATATTTTTGAAAAATTTTGATGTTGGTGTAGATAGGTAATCGATATGGAATACAACACATACTTTGAAATTTTTGTCTGTCTGTCTGTCTGTCTGTTTTCGCATCACGTAAAAACTGCCGAATGGATTTGAATAAAATTTTTTTTGGAGGTACCTTAGAACCTTAGTTCAAAGATAGTGTATTTTTGTCAAAGTGAATTAATACAGGTGATTGCACGTCTACAACAATGCAACAACACAAAAAACAACAGGGAATTTGTTGCTACAAAATCTAGTTGTTCTCAAAAAAAAAAAAAAATTAATTAAAAAAACGACAAACATAAGAAATTGGAAAAAATAGGAAAGTATTTTTTTATTTTTTTTTTTTACCGGAATTCGGCGGTGATGCATTATGCAAGCCATACACGTTGCGACCTATTGTACAACTTGAGAAGGTTGTACAACATATTGCAGTGTTTGTTGTGTAGTTATATGAAGTTGCGTGCGTGTTAGTTGTACGAAAGGTCAAAAAGTTTTGATTTTTGGCAACGTTAGTGGACATGTCGCACAACATAATTCTGTTTTACTTTTCATTTTCGTAGTGACAACATAGCAAAACATAGCACAAAAAAATTCTACACATTAAAAGAAAGCTAATATAAGAATAAAAATGGAGGATTCAGATGAAATGCGTGCAAGGTTTTTAAAAGTTTGTTGTTACAATGTTTTTTCCTTTCTATTAACCGCTGCTTTGACCACTTTCGCTTCTTTCTTAATTTTTGTTTGCATTCTTTTTCTTCCTGGTCAAACACTTCATCAATTACAACATACGCAACAATATCAGAAAGCATCTTTACTGTAATGGCTTCTATATAAAATGAAGTTGTGCTGCATGATTGTATAATTTGTAGACCAAACACCCAGCTTGATTACTAGCAAGTTGTACAACATTTCGCAACGTGTATGGCTTGCATAATATCATAAGGTCTTAAAAAAATGAAAAAATATATTGAAGAGCAAGATGAAACAGTACCGGATACAAAAAAGGAAACTAAAGACGATTTTAAACTTTATGCGATGCTCACGCACCTACTTGAAAGCCATTATTCTATTTACGTGCGAATAAACATCAATTTTCTAGACGAGCTACTGACATCAATTATGTTCTTATTCGAGATTGGTTACAACCAGAATTCTCCTTTATGGCTATAAGATCTTGTGTATTGAAACTTTTCTTCAAGTGAGTTTTTCTCTTTCTACAGATACGAAACTTGAAAGGAACACTAGAGAAAACGTTTGAACTTGAAAGGTCTCCTAAACATTGTTTCGTTGGAAAGCAAGACATAAAAGAAATTTCAAATTCTGAAACTACAAAATTATTTATGACTTGCAGTGCCCACGACTTCGTCCGCGTTCCATTTCTAATTTTCTTAAAATTTAAAAGAATGTGATTTTGTTTTTAATTTAAATTTTTCATTTTATATTAAAAATCAAAACACATTAAAATTTTGTTAAACAAATAATTTATTTTTGATAATATTCATAAACAAGACAACTCGCTTTGACAACTACAACGTATACAGCTGATAAACTTTTTCGCCCGTGCGTTCACCTGTATTATTTCGCCATGATTTTTGTTTTAAAATTATGTCATTCCGTAGAGAAACTAGAGATACAAATGTGAAAGAACAGAATTTTACCGGTATGATGATAACACAGGTCAACAGCAAAAAAAGGCTTGACTAACCACTATATAGATTTGATGCATCATGGCTGCCTAAGTACAAAAATGGTAAAATTTTTCAATTCTATGGATAATTTTTTTTTTTTAATTTTTTAAGTAAAATTGACAATATTTTGAGACATTTCTCCACTTATGTTGTCATAACTCAAAAACAACTAGTCCGATTTTGTTGAATTAAATTTACAAAAATTAAGGTTTACAATATCTTTAAATAACGTGTACAAATTTTTTTAATGCGATGAATAGTTTGAAAGTTATGAAACAAATTGTTAGCAAAAAAAAAAAAAATGCTAAAAAAAAAAAAAAAATTTTGAAAAACAAAAATCTGGAAAAAATCGAAAACTGCAAAAAATATTACTTTTTATTTTTTTGTAGTAAAGCTACATATCATGCAAATTAAACTAGATATGGATCATAAAAATCGATGCATGCTTTACATTTTTATTTACAATTAATTGAAGGTATCGCATATTTACAAGCACTGTAGAAAATTGTACCTACTATATAATGAAAATGCAGAACATAAAAACTCAGGTGCATTTTACGACACGCATTTTGGCAAAACCCCTTTGGGAAAAACCTCTATGACATTTTTATGATTCTAATAATTAAAAAAAAAAATAAGTAATAAACAAAAGATTGTTTAATTTTTACGATTGCGGTAGGATAGTAATAAAACGCTCATAAATGTGCGTGTACGCTGAAGTGCTCTTATTTTCCGTTAGCTACCTGTAACGGATGATTTTTTTTTTTCTCATAAAAGTCCTTAATGTTTTTTAGGATTCTTAGGAATAATAAAAAATTTGCAGCACACACAAACTGTATCCACACAAAGGGTTATCCCAAATTATAGTATCACTATTTATAAGATCTCCTTGACCCTTTTTATTTCATTCAAGAAGTGTTTGCGATAACGGTAACATCATTTAATACCTACACAAAAATTAGAGTCATACAGCTTAGAAGTTAAAAACAATTTTCAAATATTAATAAAAATGAGCCAGAAAGCCAGAACATTTTTATGTAAAAACGATCCAGATTTATTTTTTATGTGTGCGGCCAATATATCACCGGGAAAAAACGGAAGTGCTTCTTAACTTCATTGCAAAAGTCATATCAAGATTGCTATAATATCTATCCGCACAATTTGAACCAGCATTGGACACCGAGTACTATATGCATTACATGTCGATTGAATTTATCTATGAAGTCTTCTAACGTAAAGTAAGTATAAATTAATAGATTTGGAATATTTTATAATTACAATATTTCTTAATTAAAATTTGAGTTCTTCATATTCCTGATTTCAATTTTTTTTTTCATTTTACAGACGACACTTGGAAATTTTGAAGCCTATGCTATGGAGAGAAACAGCGAACCACGCACCCGAGTGTTATTTTTGTTTAAGTACAAAAAGCGGTTTTGGAAAACATATGCGATGGTCTTACCCCACGAGGTCTGCTGATGGGTTTACACTTGCAGTTCTACATTCACAAGAAATAGAATATGCTCAAGATCGGGGTGCAAGCTGTAGTCATGTGCTTTCATCTTCACCAGGACACTCAACCTCAAGTATGTCTTACCAATCAGATATGTCAGATCCAGCACTACCATCTACAGCTGAAAATGACGAGTTCATCCCACACAAACATTTCTCGCCGAGACCATGGAATCAAGATCAGCTTAATGATGTAATTAGAGACCTTGGATTGTCGAAAAGATCTTCTGAATTACTTGCGACCCGGATGAAAGAAACAGGTCTTATAACTAAAGAAACTAAAGTTTCGTATTACCGTACTCGAGAAAAAGACTTACTTCATTATTTTGCTGAAGAGGATGACTTTGTGTACTGCACAGATATTTCTGGTTTGATGACTGCCATGGGCTTACAGAGATATGATTCAAACGAATGGCGTTTATTTATCGACTCATCAAACACAGCTTGAAGTGTGTCCTTTTGCATAATGGAAATAAATTTCACTCCTTGCCGATCGCACATTCAACCAAAGTAAAAGAAGAATACTATGTAATTGCATTGGTCATGAAGAAGATAAAGTATGATGAACATAAGTGGGTAATTTGTGTTGATCTTAAGATGGTAAATTTCCTCTTAGGCCAACAAAGCGGCTTTACAAAATATCCTTGTTTTATATGTTTATGGGACAGCAGAGCTAAAACAGAACATTGGAAGAGAAAACAATGGCCTTGTAGGGAAACACTAGTTCCAGGTACGCCAAATGTTATAAATGTGGCTCTAGTGCCCCGAGATCGCATCATATTACCCCCTCTTCACATAAAATTTGGTCTGATGAAACAATATGTTAAAGCACTTAACAAAGATAGTGAATGTTTCCAGTATATTTCAAGGAAGTTTCCCAATCTAAGTATGGAAAAGCTGAAAGCAGGCATATTTGATGGCCCACAAATTCGCAAATTGGTGAACGATACTGAATTTGGCAGTTCAATGTCAGAAATTGAGAAGAATGCATGGGATTCGTTTTTATGGGTTATTCTAAATTTCTTAGGAAATAACAAGGGTGTTGATTACGTTGCGCACGTTGAAGAGATGTTAACTCACTTCCAGAATCTTGGATGCAACATGAGCATCAAAGTACACTACCTGCACAGTCACTTAGATCGTTTTCCTGAAAATCTAGGAGACTTGAGTGAAGAACAGGGCGAACGATTCCACCAAGATATCCGGACAATGGAGGAACGATACCAGGGTCGCTGGGATGCACACATGATGGCTGATTTTTGCTGGAGTATTCAGAGTAACACTTCGTTATTCAACAATAGAAGAAAATCGACTAAAAGAAAATTTCAGAGTTTGTAGTTTATAATACATATTTTTTTATTTTCTTGTTTTATTTATTATAATAAATGTGAATAATAAAATATAAATTTTCTACTATTTAATTTATTTATTTATTTACATTTAAGCTCATCCAACACAAATGTCTTTCCGAAGAATAGAATCAGTATATTCTAGGTAGGGTTTTGCCAAAAAATACACGAATGTTGCTATGTAATGCATTTTTGATGTGAAAATTTGTACATAGCATGGGGAAAATGTTTTCAAAATTCAATCAATCGAAAGAAGAACATTAACTACTCAATTTTATGTATATCAGACAAAAAACTAAAGTTTGGTGAAAATGAGCGAATTCACTTAATTGTGAATAAATTCGAAAAAAATCAATCGATTTTTATGATCGATATCTCATTTTGTTCCTATTACATGTGGCTTTGCGATAAAGCAATAAATCTGAACGATTTTTGCCGTTTTCGATTTTTTATGATTTTTTAAAACAAAAAAATTTGCTATTTTCACGTAAAAAAAATATTTTTTCCCTCAATTTTTTATTATAACTCCGAAACTACTGAGCCGATTGAAACGCAATATATTAACGGATTAAAGGCTATGTAAATTTCAGTTTTTCTAAGTTTATTTGAATAATATCGGACTAATTTTTTTTAGTTATGATTAATTATGTGGAGAAACGTCTAAAAAAATTTATAATTTTACTTAAAAATTAAAAAAAAAAAAACTCTCCATAGAATTTCAAAATTGAACCATATTTGTACTACTGGGACCACAATACATCAAAATTGTATAGTGGTTTTCAAAGCCCCTAAAATTTTTTCAAAATTGTTGTCTTGTGTAATAGAACAGTTCTCAGTACATTTTATTTTTGCAGATGGAAAGTTTATAACACTGTTTACAGAACTCGACACCAAATGTTTAAAAACATATTTTCTAAATATTATGAAAATTAGAAACGATACGCGGACAAGGTCGTGGGCACTGCTAGTTTATAATGTAATGATTCAACAACATATTGAATTGGGCTCAACAATAATTTGTACATGCTATCCGAATCAACAAACAGCGAGACTTCAAAAACTTTAGAATAGAACAATGCGTCAATCTTGAGATGTAGTCGTTATACACCAATAGAATACATGTTTAATTGTCTAAGGTGGCTAAATATTCATTGAAGACTTAAATTGAATTCGTTGAACTTCATTTAAAGGATAAAAATGGGAATATCACCACAATACTAATGCGAACAACTAATATATCGATAGCTTAATCAATATAAAAAAAGCCTAACTCCATTTTTTGTTACTTTGCAGGAGAAAGAAAATACTAAATACTAGGGCTGCTTTATATATTTCTGGCCTAATAGTTAAAATGCGAATATTTATAATCAAAAATGGTTTTATTGTATTTCAAAGTATTCTCCAGCATGATTTATACACTTTTGCATGCGCTCAAACCAGTTGTCGAAGCACTTTTTCCACTCCGATTGAGACACCTCTAAAACATGGTTTTTGAACACTTCAACAGCTTCTTCTGGCGACGAAAATCGTTGACCACGCATTTTTTTCTTGATGTGCGGAAACAAGAAGAAGTCATTAGGTGCCAAGTCAGGGCTGTACGGCGGATGAACCATTAATTCGACGTTTTGGCCGGTCAAAAACGCTCTGGTTTGAGCCGATGTGTGAGAGCTCGCATTGTCATGGTGAACAATGATTCGTCTTCTCTTGTTGGTTTTTCGAATTTCTCCGATGACTTCAGGCAAACAAATTGTAGTGTACCACTCAGAAGTGACCGTCCTACGTTGCTCAAGCGGAACAGTCGCCACATGACCAGTTTTGCCGAAGAAACAGGCGACCATTTGCTTCGAAGTGCTTCTTCCACGAACAACTTTCGTTGGATTTTGCTCGTCTTGGAAGACCCACACGGTCGATTGTTGTTTCGTTTCGGGCTCATACGCATAGATCCATGATTTGTCACCTGTGACAATCTTATAAACGTATTTTGAAGCACCGCAATCGTGTTTTTCCAACATTTCTTTGCATCAATCGACACGAGCCTTTTTTTGAGCGACTTTCAAATTGTGCGGGATCCAACGAGAACAAACCTTTTTTAGGGCCAGGTGTTCATGCAGTATCGAATGTATGCTGGTGGAAGAAATGTCCAAGGATGTCTCTATCTCTCGGTATGTCGCATGTCGATCTTGCATTATGAGTTCATCAATGTTCTCTGGCACAACAGCCGTTTTTGGACGACATTCACAGCATTCGTCCTTGAGCGAGCTTCGGCCATGATTAAATTCATTATACCAATTTTTCACAGTGCTATAGGATGGTGCTTCATCGCCATACAAAGATTTAAGTTCATCAATGCACTCTTGTCGTGATAATCCACTTCGAAAGTTGTGAAAAATGATGGCACGAAAATGTTCACGAGTTAATTCCATTTTTTTCTATATTAATTTTTTCAAGTCACTGTAAACAACACAAATAATGGTCGTACGTCAAAACGTTTTAAGTACGATTATGCTTAAAAATGACAAACTTTCCAATGGAAATTTCAGATTGCACTTGGCAGCACTCAGTATTGCCAGGCCAGAAATATATATAGCAGCCCTCGTATACAACGAAAAGCATTTATTAAAAGCATTTTGATTATTATTTACAAAATTCACACATTTTCTTTTAAATACGATATAATTCTGTTCTGTTTTAATATCATTTGTAAGTGCGTTAAATAACTGAAGTCCTTTATAGAATAATGATTTTTTCATTGATGTTGTATTCGATTTCTTTATCCTAAAGTTTTCCACGTTTCGTAGTTGATATGGTTGTGCTTCATCAACATATTTGATTCTAGTGATTTACCATGTTTAATTTTATATATAAAACTAAGAGTGTTAAATTCAAGTGGTTGTCGAAAATTTAGCCATTTGAGTGCATCGAGCATATCACTTATTGATGTATATCTGTTATATTTTTGAATATTCCGCATTGCTTTATTTTGTAACTTTTGCAATCTTTTCAATTGTGATTCATTGCAGCATGTATATATTATTGTTGATCCGAATTCAAAGTTCGATTTTATATTCGCATTGTAAATGTTTATTGCCATCATTATTGACACCTTATTTCTAATTCTTTGGAAAACCTAATTTTTTTACCATTTTTGTTGCATATGTATTCTATATGATCCTTATATTTCATATCATGATTTATTGTGAATCCAAGATATTTTATCTTTTTAACTTTATCTATAACTTCATCATTAATTTTGAATGTGTCTTCGCTATTCATATTTATCTCCAGCTGTTAAATACTTATTTATCCCATTGTGCAAATGGAATTTATCTATACTTACTCTCAGTATCTATATTGAATTATTATTTTTGAGAGTACTTGTTAAACCATAAATAACGGGGCAGAATGAATTCTCATACTGACAGCGACACACGTTCACTGTTTTAATTATTAATTTTAAGAAATTAAAAGTTACCAAATAAAGATTAAAATAAAAAAGCCTTAAAGTGATTTAGTTTAATTTAAATCTAAAGGATTTAATACCAGCATTTTTGTCTTTTTTTATTAAATTTCTATTTGTTCATCTTTAGCCAAGTGTTAACATTATTTCTGTCATTTATCATAATGTCTCTACATTCTTCGTTTGTAGGCCCTTATTTTGCATATAAAATAACTTTACATTTGTCTAGTATATTTGGCATATCATTAATATATATAATAAACAGTAAAGCCTTAATGTTGAACCTTGTGGGACACCAAAATCTTTAATAATTTTATTAGATTTTATTCCATTAACTTTAGTAATTTGCTTTCTATCCTTTAAGTATTTTTCAAGCCATTTGAGATCTTTGCATTTGTAGTGACCACACTGGTGTTAGATCTGGCATCACCGCGGTTGCAACATTGACGTTCCTCAGACATTGACAGTTTTAAATTGAACGTAGTTTTCAGTGAAGAAAGGGACGCGAAAAAGAATTAGTGTAGACAGAACTTTCATGACAAATATAATAAAACTTTGAATTAATTGATTATATATATATATATATATATATATATATATATATATATATATATATATATATATATATATATATATATATATATATACGAGCATTTTTATTCACACACAAACCTTGTATGCCATACATATATAAATTCTAAATTAATATTTTTCAGTCGATGGTTCAAACGCTCTTTTGGAGTCTACAACGGAGAAGGAAAAGTACAACGATATCCCTGAGTGCGAAAGTACATTTAAAAGTGTCAGATTGGCTCCTATTGGCGCTATTTAAAAAATTTTTATTCGACTGTATTAGTTTTTTTTTTCTTTTGCCTTCTTAAATTTCTTTCACGGAACATTTTGTGCTTTAAGTGCTTTCTTGATTCAGTCAGGAGAAGAAGCGGGGGTTAATAGTTCATTGTTCATTAATTAAGAAAAAATGTCACTTAAGTAAAAAAATTGTACAACTTTCACTTTTCTAATCTTTAATATCTAAAGCGCTGTGATGTTTAAAATAAAGAAGTAGTACTCCCAATTTTGTTTTTGCATGGTATATTGGTTTCACAAAAAACCGTGTGAAAAGTACATTGATTCTTTACAAAAAAAGGTGATTGGTTCCTTGTCTCTAAAACCTGTTAATATTAGTAAAAACACAAGGATTTTTTTAGAACCGGTATTAATTTTTATTTTGTTAAATTATATTCATGTATTATGTTTATTTGCGCTATAAGCTTAAAAGTAATTCAAATTAAATGTATGACAAAACCAGGAACTAAAAACAATTATATTAAACAGCTATCTTTTAAACAAAAAATAAGTTATTCAATTAAAAAAATAAAAATAAATTTGCTTTTATCTGCAAAAATGGAAGTTTCCTGAATTTGTGCTATTTATCTAAGCAGTAAATTTACTTGTATCCACAAAAAAGCATTTCCCCTAAATTTGTGATATAAACATATTTATTTACAAAAATTAATTTGGCTTAATGGAAAAAATCGTGTTAAAAATTTAAAATTGTCATTATCTAAACCGTATAAAAAACTTTCATACGTTTCACAAAAACTTATGTTAAATTGGCGGTGGATGGGACTCGAAACTCAAAACTAAATGCATATTAATAGCCAACGGGTTACATAAATTACAACTTTTATTCCTTCTGGAATATAAATCTAAGAGGTACAATTTCGATCCATTGTGTTAGTATTTCAAAAGACAAATTATACCAAAATGCGATCGACATTTTTCATTTGCTGCTACAGTTTAAAATAAAGGACTATTTTATACGCATATTTAATTAACTTACCTTTCCCATATCAGCTTGGAAATTGTTTATACCCAAAATATGTTCTAAAGGATCATAATCGAAGTGGGATAATTGCTGTTGGTGAGGATGATGCTGTTGATCACTTCTAGAATCATTGGAAAAATTCAATGATAATTTTGAAAGGGCAGCTTCCATGCTTTTAAAATTATCGAATGCTGTCGAGTTTTGAGATGAAACAGAAATGGCAGGAACAGTTAAATCTGAGGAATCCGACATATGTCTTTCGAATTGCATATTGAATGCGTTGTCATTGTTTAGCGAGAATATAGACAACTCTTTAGGATTATTGGCAGTTGTACACTGTTGGTCGTCCTCTTGTGATATTAAAGCGTTCCAAGAACCAACGAAAGTATTGGTTGTATTATTAGGTGATGTTGATGTGTTAAGTCCTTTGTACATGGGACAAATTGGACCGTACTTATTGCCAAATGCAGCCGTTGATGTTGGTGGTACATCAAAAGTAGCTGCATCGTCATCGAGTATAGAATCAGAACGAACAAAACTTTCCCGATCACGAAATAGAGAAGATGAAGCCGGTTCAATATTTACAGCACCATTATTTGTATTATTCGTAAAACTGCCGCTGTTGTTGTCGGCCAATGTACCAGAGTTTTGAACATTTGCACTGCTTGACAAGTTATTTGTATGCCAAAAAATATTTTGCTTTTCGTGAGAAAATGCTGCTTTACTATTTTTGTTAGGAATTTTTGAAGCATGACTACTTGAAGGTTCTAAGAAGTTGTTTGGTGTTGTTTTAAATATAAAGCTGGCGTTTTGTTGGAGCGTTGAATCGTCCAAACTGGATGTTTGGATTTTATTAAAGTCTAACGAACTTTTGTCAAAAAATGCATTCGAATCTAATGACTGACTGCCTGACGGCGACAAAAACAATAGGTGATGTTGGTTAGTTTGTGAATAGTCAGAAGGCTTAAGCAATGGTTGGCACTGTGGATGTTGTTGCTGCTTATGCTGCTGAGAATCCCACAAAGGATTAGGGTTTGCAGGAATATGGGTCTTTTGCAGTTGCTTTTCAGGACTGGGATTGCCAAAATATGAAGGTACATTACTATAATAATCCCCAGTTATACTTGAGTTATTATACGGATTTTTATGTAGGGGACTTGATGGCGGTTTATTTGAGTTTGTGCCCTGTAAATTCGGTGGGTTTACAACGGTGGTCATGTTTATAAGATTATGCATTGAAGATCTGGGCGAAATACCTTGTAAGTCCCCAGTGCCAGCATTACTGCTGGGCCCTCTTAAATTGGGTGGACGAATGTGTGGTAGTGGAGGCATAGGTATGCCCATGTTTGGCATGCGTACGAAGTTACCACTCACTCCTCCTGCTCCCGCAAAATTAAGCCCTCCAAATGGTATATTTTCATAATTAGGATGCTGGTGTAGCGGCGGAACATTTACTATAGGCGTCGGAGCATTCATGCTCAACATATGCCCAGGAGGAATCGGACTTGCATGTACAGCCTTTAAAGAATTTTGAATATGCAGTGGTGAAGTGGTATTCGATAAATCACCAACAAAGGTGGCATCGATCAAATAAGGTCGCATTACATTGCTATTGTTTTGATGTTCGTTATTGGAAAATTTTCTAGTTGGAGAGGTTTTAACTTTAGCTGGTGACTTTACCATATCGGCCTTACTAGTCTGCAAGTGACCTAGTGTTTGGTTATGATGTTGCTGGTGTGTAGTATTGACTGGCTGATTTTGTTGTGAATTTGGATTAGGTGAATAATCCTTTTTTATGCTTTCCAAAGCTTGAGACGACCCACTAGATCCTGATACGAAAGAAGTTGCAGTAGAGGTTGTAGGTCGTGTGTTAGGTTTTTCTACAGTTCCTCCAGTGCGACGATGTTTTGCGCGATATCTCTGACGCTCTTCTGCCGAATGCGCAAAGGTACAGTTCGTTCCACGTGGACACATTCGCCTTTCGGTATAATCGCGGCACAAACTTATCTTGTATTTTCCATTTGTATTGACTGGCGGCATCGGATAATCTTGTACTTTTCGATTGCTTTGAAACTGCATGAATTTAACCAAGCCCAATACAACGTGACGCACAGCATCTAAAGCTTTTTCTACATCTTTCCAAGATGGTGGAGGCCCTTCCATTGATGGATCAATACTAGCCAAGAGTTTCAGATGGGGACGCAAGCTAGACAAGTTTGTGGGATCCCCTGTGCGCTGCAAAGCTAAGACTAATTCCTGTATGGATTGGGCAAAAGAAGAAGGCGTTTGAAGTGTATCACATATGCTCTGCATATGCGACTTATGAGTTGTATTTCCATATAATAACGACGACCATTGATCTGGAGCTATACGCAAACCGGCTTCAGTAGCTATCTGTACAATCTGGGCATCATGTTCCCGACGCAAGGCCTCATAATCGCGAAAATCTTCTTTAAGTTGCATTAGTGACGAATCTCCGTCACGTTTTGCAACTTTAAAGCAACTTGCACGATATAATAATTGTACTACATGACCTATACTGGTTTTTGAAGCTGGTAAAAATTTATCAAGCAAACGCTGAACCACATACATGACCAGCACTTTTCGTGATAAAGCGTGACCATTTTCCAAGGCTTGTAAAACTAATTTCAATACTTCCTCTTGCATAGAAGGACCTAGAAACTGACAGCCACGGGAACGCACTGCGGCCCATAGGCACAAACTTAATTGTTGTGGATTCTGGTGTTGCAGAAGCAATTCTATTACAGTACGTTCTCCCAGAAACCGTGATGTTCTGACTGCACGTATACGACCCTCCTGTTCCACTAGCTGGCAGTTAACCAAAGTTACCAATTTTCGAAGCATTGGGCGTGTTAACAAAGTACATCCGCTATTTGTAACAAATGATTTTAGATACTGGGCAAGTTCTTCAATGCACGTTTTCGAAAATTTATAACTTTTCAAATCATCTGGCTTTAAGTTACGAACACTGGGTGGCATCTCATGATCACATGCTTTAGAATCATTGTCGCTATTTGTATCAGTTGTTTTATTTTTGTTGTTATTATTGCTGCTAAAACTAATGTTTGCATTGTTATTGTTGTTATTGCTGTTGCTATTGTTGTTGCTGTTGCTGCTATTCGTATTGGAAGTACTAGCATTAGCAGATGTCGAATTATTAGATGCTTCATTTCCATTGCCATCCCCTGAGTTAAGTATTTGTAATAAAGCATTATTTATTGGTAAGTTGTCAACATCTGTTGATATATATGTCTGAAAAACAATTAAAACAAAAACAAATCAAATCAAATAAAATAAAATATTGCAGCATTCAGTTGCAAATTTGCATGCGTGACTTACCTGATCAAATGGACATTGACGGTTGTATACGGTAGCTAAACATACTCTACATATTGTGTGACCACAACCTAAACTTATTGGTAAACGTTGATTTGTGGAAAACTCATTTTCACAAATAGGACAGGTATAAAATTCCGTCCAAGAAGGCGCCTGAAACGGCATTCTGTTAAAAAGAACAAAAAACTTTTATTACTTACAATGACAATTATCTAAATTTTCTTTATTATAGTGAGCGGCGGGTCGCTTCATTATTAAAAAAAATATGAAAAATTATCTTTCGTATTTTTGCAATAAAAAGGTAATTTAATTTACGCTTCAAAAAAATCTGTACTGCACTTGGCCAAAGATTATTCAACCCAGTAAGTTTATGCAAAACTTAGTTTGTGACAACAGCTGTTAATAGAAGTTATACTAAGTTCCTATCAGACAAAGCCAGCGGTTATTTACCTTCATAAAAAATGGACCGAAATTATCCATGGACATATTCTGTCTGAGAAATGTTCGAATAAATGTGAAACTCTAAATTTATTTCCAAAACAACTAATTTATCTTTAAATTTGTTCGGTTACACTGGCGTCTTGACGATTTCCTCGAATTTCAATGAAGTCAACAATATATTATGCGCAATTCGGCGAAGATTTCAACCACATGTGAAAATGTAAGTCTCTGAAACTCTTTTCAAAAGAAGTTGAAGAGGAAAAACATACAAGCGGTAAATACGGTTTAATATTGCAGATCTTATACATTCTCTAGTTTTACTAAATCTTGATAAATTTAAAACACAACAACAAAATACATACACGTTTAATTTACTATGACTGCAAATCTTGTAAATCTTGTTATAAAACTTTTATTTAAAAGAGTGAAACAGCTGGCATGTTTGGTGCCACATTGTTTTTTGAGCCTTTGATTTCTTTACAAGGCAGAGATATAAAAGTGACTCACACTTTAATGTTTTAAATGAAAGTAAAATTAAAAGGATTCTTATCGGCGCTAGGGCGATAATTGAATTATGAAAGTTAATAGTTTCATCAATAAAGGTTCTAAACAAATTTTTAGTTTTGCCTTAAAATTATTTAGTTTTCATGTCACGTGCGATATACATATCTTTATTTTGCTCGATGTTTTGGATCACAATGTATCGAATATGCTTTAATTCATTTTTCATTTTTATACTTTCAAAGTTTATTCCATTCTATAGGTATATAAATACTGCGCACGGTGCCATGAAAATGAACATATGCTGATCGGGCAGAATAAAAACAATCCTGCTGCTTGAGAGTACATCAACTGTAGAAAATACAGCCTTGTGTCGTAGTTTACAAGTAGGCTAAAATTAATTTTATAAACGACATACCTGAACTACCACAAAAGTATGATTGCAGAGACTTATACCTCAAATGTATGATTTGGTAAATTTACAGTGGATGTCAATTAAAATCGTACAGCGCGAGTACTCAAAGTATTATTTAGATACATTAATAAAAATCGCCCTTTATGTTAAAGAAGTGAATTATGCATTGTTTATTAACGCAAAACAAATTTATTTCATAAAAAAATGTACATTTTATATGGAAATTTATAACTAAAATGGAAAAGAAGCACATAGACAAATGAACATTCGTGAAGTCTGTAAAAATGTATGCGGCGAATAGAATTGGCCATCGACAACAAATGCAAATTCCTAAGTCTAAATTAAAATTGAAATTTGCTTCTTTAAGAATCTTGTTTTTAGGTGGGAACCAACGATATTCAATGATATTGAACGATATTGTATGATTTAAATCCTATGTTATGTATATAAATAAAGTTCAAAACAATGTTCATTAAAAGTCAAGCTTTTTTATGTATTCATACATAACTAGTTCTTAAGGCCTTAGTTTTACTATTTAATATAAATTAATTGGCCCAGAAGGGCTTTTATATTACAATTAAAAATAAAATTAAAATATAGTGGAATGACCTATTCGCCTTGATTATGTCTTTTAAATATTTATTACAAATACTTAACTCATAGAATCAATAACATTATTCGCAAACTATTTGGACAAACTATTTATTTACTACAAAGCAACCGAGCTCACAGAGCCATATATGGTTATCAAAATCTACAAAAAAATTACACTTATAAATATGGAATAAAAAAAGTTATATATAAAAATAAAAGTAAACATTTGGTAATGTTAAGAAAAAAAAAAAATGAAAGAAATAATATAAATGAAGATCTAAATAACGGCGTTTTTGGGAAAATAAAATAAAAGAAAAAAAAAACTATGTAATAAGTGCACATTAAATAAATAACTCTCATACATTAATATAAATTATATAGTATTTTCCTGGAGAAAATGAAAAATTTGCTATTATAAACATGGCTCTTTTTGAGGAGTTCGGTAACGAATTAAAAATATAGGCAACTCTACCATGAAAAAAAAGCTCATGCTATTCTGATGCCGCAGATTCTATATGGTATCTAAGTTTTTCCCGGAGCTGGCATACTTGTTATATATAAATCGCATTGTGAACATGATATTTAGGTTGTATATGGCGTCGCTAGAAGGGTTCATATATCGGATTATGTAAAACGTTTTCTGGGCTGATCATTTCATAATTTTCTTTTATTGCACAATTTACTACTTTTCCACAGGGTCATAAAAAGTGGTATTCCTGCTCAACTTTGTTCTAAAATTCTCTTTTAGCATCCTACTAGAAAACCTCAGCTTTTCATTCCAAGAATCTATAACTCCAATACTGCGTTTCGACGCAAGATACTTTTCTATCTAAACAACTTAAAGTTTTAAAGACCGTCGTATTTATGAATTACTTTTTCTGAATTCTAAAGGTTTTAAGCACTTCATGCTTTTATATGTTCTGTATTCAAGCAGTTGTATTAATCAATTACGATGTGTTTTGGGACATGTGCTTCTTTAGAATCTTGATATTCAATGACATTCACGATATTTGTATGATTTAAATCCTATGTTATGTACATACATATATAAATAGAGTTCAAAACAATGTTCATTCTGAGCCAAGTTTATTTGAAAATTAAAATTTAAAATAATTGTGTATTCACACATAAGATGTGTGTGAAGATAAATATGTCGAGTTATATATGTTTTTGACGTAACGACTTACGTAAAACATATATAAGTGTGAAGTTAAATATGTTTGACGTAACGACATACAAAGAAAAACACGGATTGTTTTACATTTAAAAATAAATTTAAGAATAATTGTTTAACCAATAATAAAATTTAAGAGATTTTAAGACCTTCTGAAGTATATCCATACAAATTAAAATTAGTTTTATTAAAAATCAGTTCATAAAATTTTTGTCTCCAATATATTTTGACCAACTTAGCCAAATGGAGAGGTGGCATGCAATACCACCTTAAGGACAGTGTTAACTAAGGTCAATAATATTGCCTTATGTAAACACGTTTTTCAAATTGAGTTTGCGAATAGTGAAAAAATCACGAAAACTAAATTTTGTCCATATGTGTAATTTCTATGAAGGATTTTGGCCAGTGTGGCCAAATGGAGAGGTGGCATGCAATACCTCCTTATGGATAGTGTTTACTGGGGTCAGTACTATTGCCCCATATTAACACTTTTTCCAAATTGAGTTTGTGAATAGTGAAAAAATCACGAAAACTAAATTTGGTCCATATGTGTAATTTCTGTGAAGGATTTTGGCAACTGTGGCCAAATGGAGAGGTGGCATTGAATAACACGTTATGGATAGTGTTTACTAGGGTCAGTACTATTGCCCCATATAAACACTTTTTCCAAATTGAGTTTGTGAATAGTGAAAAAATCACGAAAACTAAATTTGGTCCATATGTGTAATTTTTGTGAAGGATTTTGGCCAGTGTGGCCAAATGGAGAGGTGGCATGCAATACCACCTTATGGATAGTGTTTACTAGGGTCAGTACTATTGCCCCATATAAACACTTTTTCAAAATTGAGTTTGCGAATAGTGAAAAAATCACGAAAACTAAATTTGGTCCATATGTGTAATTTCTGTGAAGGATTTTGGCAACTGTGGCCAAATGGAGAGGTGGCATTGAATAACACGTTATGGATAGTGTTTACTAGGGTCAGTACTATTGCCCCATATAAACACTTTTTCCAAATTGAGTTTGTGAATAGTGAAAAAATCACGAAAACTAAATTTGGTCCATATGTGTAATTTTTGTGAAGGATTTTGGCCAGTGTGGCCAAATGGAGAGGTGGCATGCAATACCACCTTATAGACAGTGTTAACTAAGGTCAATACTATTGCCCCATATAAACACTTTTTTCAAATTGAGTTTGTGAATAGTGAAAAAATCACGAAAACTAAATTTTGTCCATATGTGTAATTTCTGTGAAGGATTTTGGCAACTGTGGCCAAATGGAGGTGGCATTCAATAACACGTTATGGATAGTGTTTACTAGGGTCAGTACTATTACCCCATATAAACACTTCTTCAAAATTGAGTTTGCGAATAGTGAAAAAATCACGAAAACTAAGTTTGGTCCATATATGTATGATGTGTGTGAAGATAAATTTTAAAATTTTTAGCTTTGCCACAAACCTTTTAATTTAACAGAGCTCTGTTAGAAAGATAACATAGCCCTGTTAAAGGAATAAAATGCGGTCATGCATCCAAACTGTAAATTTTATGGAAACAACGAAATATGGCAAAACCAAAATGATTGAAATTTGCTTTCGAGGTGTCCTTCTATAGTTCTCCATGCTTAAAATATTTAAATGCGCGTGTTGGAACGGGTTTGGGCACTTATATTTTTAATATTTATAATTCTCTAAGGGATGAGCCCATTTTTGTGGAAACAACAAAAGATGGCAAAATCGTAATAATACAGAAATGTGTGCGAGGTATTCCTCTTTAATTGTGCATACTTGGAATTTTTAACAGCGCGAGTTGGAACGGGTTTTGGGCATTTTTTAATTTTTAAAATTTGGGTTTCTCTAAGGGATGAGCCCATTTTTATGGAAACAACAAAAGATGGCAAAATCGTAATAATACAGAAATGTATGGGAGATATTCCTCTTTAATTGTGCATACTTGAAATTTTTAACAGCGCGAGTTGGAACGGGTTTTGGGCATTTTTTAATTTTTAAAATTTGGGTTTCTCTAAGGGATGAGCCCATTTTTATGGAAACAACAAAAGATGGCAGAATCGTAATAATACAGAAATGTGTAAGAGATATTCCTCTTTAATTGTGCATACTTGGAATTTTTAACAGCGCGAGTTGGAACGGGTTTTGTGCATTTTTTAATTTTTAAAATTTGGGTTTCTCTAAGGGATGAGCCCATTTTTATGGAAACAACAAAAGATGGCAAAATCGTAATAATACAGAAATGTGTAAGAGATATTCCTCTTTAATTGTGCATACTTGGAATTTTTAACAGCGCGAGTTGGAACGGGTTTTGGGCATTTTTTAATTTTTAAAATTTGGGTTTCTCTAAGGGATGAGCCCATTTTTATGGAAACAACAAAAGATGGCAAAATCGTAATAATACAGAAATGTGTGCGAGGTATTCCTCTTTAATTGTGCATACTTGAAATTTTTAACAGCGCGAGTTGGAACGGGTTTTGTGCATTTTTTCATTTTTAAAAATTGGGTTTCTCTAAGGGATGAGCCCATTTTTATGGAAACAACAAAAGATGGCAAAATCGTAATAATACAGAAATGTGTGTGAGGTATTCCTCTTTAATTGTGCATACTTGAAATTTTTAACAGCGCGAGTTGGAACGGGTTTTGGGCATTTTTTAATTTTTAAAATTTGGGTTTCTCTAAGGGATGAGCCCATTTTTATGGAAACAACAAAAGATGGCAGAATCGTAATAATACAGAAATGTGTAAGAGATATTCCTCTTTAATTGTGCATACTTGGAATTTTTAACAGCGCGAGTTGGAACGGGTTTTGTGCATTTTTTAATTTTTAAAATTTGGGTTTCTCTAAGGGATGAGCCCATTTTTATGGAAACAACAAAAGATGGCAAAATCGTAATAATACAGAAATGTGTGGGAGATATTCCTCTTTAATTGTGCATACTTGGAATTTTTAACAGCGCGAGTTGGAACGGGTTTTGTGCATTTTTTCATTTTTTAAATTTGGGTTTCTCTAAGGGATGAGCCCATTTTTATGGAAACAACAAAAGATGGCAAAATCGTAATAATACAGAAATGTGTAAGAGATATTCCTCTTTAATTGTGCATACTTGGAATTTTTAACAGCGCGAGTTGGAACGGGTTTTGGGCATTTTTTAATTTTTAAAATTTGGGTTTCTCTAAGGGATGAGCCCATTTTTATGGAAACAACAAAAGATGGCAAAATCGTAATAATACAGAAATGTGTGCGAGGTATTCCTCTTTAATTGTGCATACTTGAAATTTTTAACAGCGCGAGTTGGAACGGGTTTTGTGCATTTTTTCATTTTTAAAAATTGGGTTTCTCTAAGGGATGAGCCCATTTTTATGGAAACAACAAAAGATGGCAAAATCGCAATAATACAGAAATGTGTGTGAGGTATTCCTCTTTAATTGTACATACCTGGAATTTTTAACAGCGCGAGTTGGAACGGGTTTTGGGCATTTTTTAATTTTTAAAATTTGGGTTTCTCTAAGGGATGAGCCCATTTTTATGGAAACAACAAAAGATGGCAAAATCGTAATAATACAGAAATGTGTGCGAGGTATTCCTCTTTAATTGTGCATACTTGAAATTTTTAACAGCGCGAGTTGGAACGGGTTTTGTGCATTTTTTCATTTTTAAAAATTGGGTTTCTCTAAGGGATGAGCCCATTTTTATGGAAACAACAAAAGATGGCAAAATCGTAATAATACAGAAATGTGTAAGAGATATTCCTCTTTAATTGGAATTTTTAACAGCGCGAGTTGGAACGGGTTTTGGGCATTTTTTAATTTTTAAAATTTGGGTTTCTCTAAGGGATGAGCCCATTTTTATGGAAACAACAAAAGATGGCAAAATCGTAATAATACAGAAATGTGTGGGAGATATTCCTCTTTAATTGTGCATACTTGGAATTTTTAACAGCGCGAGTTGGAACGGGTTTTGTGCATTTTTTCATTTTTAAAATTTGGGTTTCTCTAAGGGATGAGCCCATTTTTATGGAAACAACAAAAGATGGCCAAATCGTAATAATACAGAAATGTGTAAGAGATATTCCTCTTTAATTGTGCGAACTTGGAATTTTTAACAGCGCGAGTTGGAACGGGTTTTGGGCATTTTTTAATTTTTAAAATTTGGGTTTCTCTAAGGGATGAGACCATTTTTATGGAAACAACAAAAGATGGCAAAATCGTAATAATACAGAAATGTATGGGAGATATTCCTCTTTAATTGTGCATACTTGAAATTTTTAACAGCGCGAGTTGGAAGGGTTTTGGGCATTTTTTAATTTTTAAAATTTGGGTTAGAGAAAAATTTAAAAACTTTAATAACCTTTGTCCAATTTCCTTTACGAGCTACGTTTGGAGTAAAAAAAAACTGTTTTACATCTGTATGCCAAATGTATTTATTTTAGTAAAGGTTGTGGACGTTACCGTTTTAGAATCTTATTCGAAAATAATAAATTAAGCGGAAAAATTAATTCAGATGGTGTCCCAATTAAACATCATGCTTCTTTAAAAAGGCAACAAATTCGCAGTGTAAGAAGAATTATTGCTAGATATGAAATGAAGCATGAAAAAGCAAATAACTGGAGGAACAAAAAGCTCTGTGAACAAGAAGCCCACTTACGCGAAGCTGGCAATGACCAAGAAGTTCCATCAGGAGACGTCGCCAGAAAAATTAAATCTGAACAAATTCGTTCGCTCCAACGTGATAACGAAGAGTTTATTGATATGTATAAAATGCAAAAGGAAAAAAATTGGAAACATTTTATACAGAAAACATCTAGCCCCCTAGAAGTTTATCTCTTTTCAAAAAAACAGCTTGAAATGCTCCAAAATTCTAACAGGAAATTTCTAAAACTAAGTAGAAACACGTTGTTCTTTGATGCCACCGGAAATGTGGTAAAAAAATTAGACAAAGAATCAAAAAGAGTATTTTTATACTCATTGGTTGCGCACATCAGGCAAAAAGAGGAACGAGGTTTGCTCATTCCCATAGCAGAGTGTCTGCTTTGTAGTCATTTCTCAGAAGATATTGAACGTTTTTTTTATATCTTAAAGTCTTTTGCATTAAAAATTACATAATGTGGCCGCCTTGTAGAAGAATATGTATTGATTGGAGCTATGCCTCTATAAATGCCATTGCAAAAGTTTTTAATAAGGAACATAATATCCACAGCCTTCAGCAATACATTTTAAAAACATATTTTATTTGCAAAAAAAAAAAAAATACAATATAATTTAGTAGTAATACAAATATGCTGTGCCCACTTTTTACGAGTATGCTATAAAGATATTGAAAATAATTTCAAAAATCCAGAACAAATCAAATTTTTTAAATGTCAGTTCGCTTACTCAGTAAATATTTGTGAGATAAACTCACTTTGGAATTGGATTTCTAACATACTCACAATTCTACTAAATAATTATGTCACAACAGAAGTAGAACGTTCTTTGGAAATTCTTCGGAAAATATGTACTTCAAAAATAGTAGAAAATATTGATGACCACTGTGCAAATAGCATAAGTTTAGATGATTCAAAAACACCAAATTATAAAAAAAGCCCTTTTTATTTAAAAACATTAAGTTATTTTAATAGAATTCAAAAGAATAAAAAATGTCAGGAAGATTAAATCCCTATAGTAATAATATTTTCGCTTCGTTAGTTTTAAAAAGGTATGCTCCATATTCGCCTTTGTGGACAAATATTATGGGTAAATATGTTGATGACAAAAATACCAGAGTTTCAAATAGCCCCGTTGAGAGCTACTTTAATATTACAAAAAATATAACACTGGAAGGCAAGAGCAATGTAGTACCTACAGAATATATAAGAAAAAGTTATACGTACATCAAAGCTAAAATAACTGATGCAGAAAATACATACAACGCTGTCAAAATACATACTCAGAAAAAAGAAGTAAAGAAGGCTAAAGTAAAACTGGAGGAAGAAACTTGGTGTAGAGTCCCAGCAAAAAACAAAAGAAACTTAGAGAAACCCAAATTTTAAAAATTAAAAAATGCCCAAAACCCGTTCCACCTCGCGCTGTTAAAAATTCCAAGTATGCACAATTAAAGAGGAGTATCTCCCACACATTTCTGTATTATTACGATTTTGCCATCTTTTGTTGTTTCCATAAAAATGGGCTCATCCCTTAGAGAAACCCAAATTTTAAAAATGAAAAAATGCACAAAACCCGTTCCAACTCGCGCTGTTAAAAATTCCAAGTATGCACAATTAAAGAGGAATATCTCCCACACATTTCTGTATTATTACGATTTTGCCATCTTTTGTTGTTTCCATAAAAATGGGCTCATCCCTTAGAGAAACCCAAATTTTAAAAATTAAAAAATGCCCAAAACCCGTTCCAACTCGCGCTGTTAAAAATTCCAATTAAAGAGGAATATCTCTTACACATTTCTGTATTATTACGATTTTGCCATCTTTTGTTGTTTCCATAAAAATGGGCTCATCCCTTAGAGAAACCCAAATTTTAAAAATGAAAAAATGCACAAAACCCGTTCCAACTCGCGCTGTTAAAAATTTCAAGTATGCACAATTAAAGAGGAATATCTCCCACACATTTCTGTATTATTACGATTTTGCCATCTTTTGTTGTTTCCATAAAAATGGGCTCATCCCTTAGAGAAACCCAAATTTTAAAAATTAAAAAATGCCCAAAACCCGTTCCAACTCGCGCTGTTAAAAATTCCAAGTATGCACAATTAAAGAGGAATACCTCACACACATTTCTGTATTATTACGATTTTGCCATCTTTTGTTGTTTCCATAAAAATGGGCTCATCCCTTAGAGAAACCCAAATTTTAAAAATTAAAAAATGCCCAAAACCCGTTCCAACTCGCGCTGTTAAAAATTCCAAGTATGCACAATTAAAGAGGAATACCTCACACACATTTCTGTATTATTACGATTTTGCCATCTTTTGTTGTTTCCATAAAAATGGGCTCATCCCTTAGAGAAACCCAAATTTTAAAAATTAAAAAATGCCCAAAACCCGTTCCAACTCGCGCTGTTAAAAATTCCAAGTATGCACAATTAAAGAGGAATATCTCCCACACATTTCTGTATTATTACGATTTTGCCATCTTTTGTTGTTTCCATAAAAATGGGCTCATCCCTTAGAGAAACCCAAATTTTAAAAATTAAAAAATGCCCAAAACCCATTCCAACTCGCGCTGTTAAAAATTCCAAGTATGCACAATTGAAGAGGAATATCTCCCAACACATTTCTGTATTACTACGATTTTGCCATCTTTTGTTGTTTCCATAAAAATGGGCTCATCCCTTAGAGAAACCCAAATTTTAAAAATTAAAAAATGCCCAAAACCCGTTCCAACTCGCGCTGTTAAAAATTCCAAGTATGCACAATTAAAGAGGAATATCTCCCACACATTTCTGTATTATTACGATTTTGCCATCTTTTGTTGTTTCCATAAAAATGGGCTCATCCCTTAGAGAAACCCAAATTTTAAAAATTAAAAAATGCCCAAAACCCATTCCAACTCGCGCTGTTAAAAATTCCAAGTATGCACAATTGAAGAGGAATATCTCCCAACACATTTCTGTATTACTACGATTTTGCCATCTTTTGTTGTTTCCATAAAAATGGGCTCATCCCTTAGAGAAACCCAAATTTTAAAAATTAAAAAATGCCCAAAACCCGTTCCAACTCGCGCTGTTAAAAATTCCAAGTATGCACAATTGAAGAGAAATATCTCCAACACATTTCCGTATTATTACGATTTTGCCATCTTTTGTTGTTTCCATAAAAATGGGCTCATCCCTTAGAGAAACCCAAATTTTAAAAATTAAAAAATGCACAAAACCCGTTCCAACTCGCGCTGTTAAAAATTCCAAGTATGCACAATTAAAGAGGAATATCTCCCACACATTTCCGTATTATTACGATTTTGCCATCTTTTGTTGTTTCCATAAAAATGGGCTCATCCCTTAGAGAAACCCAAATTTTAAAAATTAAAAAATGCACAAAACCCGTTCCAACTCGCGCTGTTAAAAATTCCAAGTATGCACAATTAAAGAGGAATATCTCCCAACACATTTCTGTATTACTACGATTTTGCCATCTTTTGTTGTTTCCATAAAAATGGGCTCATCCCTTAGAGAAACCCAAATTTTAAAAATTAAAAAATGCACAAAACGCGTTCCAACTCGCGCTGTTAAAAATTCCAAGTATGCACAATTAAAGAGGAATACCTCACACACATTTCTGTATTATTACGATTTTGCCATCTTTTGTTGTTTCCATAAAAATGGGCTCATCCCTTAGAGAAACCCAAATTTTAAAAATTAAAAAATGCCCAAAACCCGTTCCAACTCGCGCTGTTAAAAATTTCAAGTATGCACAATTAAAGAGGAATATCTCCCACACATTTCTGTATTATTACGATTTTGCCATCTTTTGTTGTTTCCACAAAAATGGGCTCATCCCTTAGAGAAACCAAATTTAAAAAATTAAAAAATGCCCAAAACCCGTTCCAACTCGCGCTGTTAAATATTCCAAGTATGCACAATTAAAGAGGAATGCCTCACACACATTTCTGTATTATAACGGTTTTACCATCTTTTGTTGTTTCCATAAAAATGGGCTCATCCCTTAGAGAAACCCAAATTTTAAAAATTAAAAAATGCCCAAAACCCGTTCCAACTCGCGCTGTTAAATATTCAAAGTATGCACAATTAAAGAGGAATACCTCACGCACATTTCTGTATTATAACGGTTTTGCCATCTTTTGTTGTTTCCATAAAAATGGGCTCATCCCTTAGAGAATTACAAATATTAAAAATATAAGTGCCCAAACCCGTTCCAACACGCGCATTTAAATTTTTTTAAGCATGGAGAACTATAGAAGGATACCTCGAAAGCAATTTTCAATCATTTTGGTTTTGCCATATTTCGTTGTTTCCATAAAATTTACAGTTTGGATGCATGACCGCATTTTATTCCTTTAACAGGGCTATGCTATCTTTCTAACAGAGCTCTGTTAAATTAAAAGGTTTGTGGCAAAGCTAAAAATTTTAAAATTTATCTTCACACACATATATGTATGTAGTTGAAATTACCCATAGTTAATCTTCTGAGTGAGATGAATCGGTATTCATATGTAAGGCTTTAAAAATCTAGATGTCCAGCAGAATAAAAATAAAATAAATACACTTTCGTTAATATCATCAAAATGTTTTTAAAATTCTTTTAACATTTTTATTTTAATTTTTCAAAATATATATATAAACTAAGATTATAAAGTAAAGTATGGTATTATTAAAAAATTACATATTTATAGTTAAATTGAATCGGTTTTCTATATTTGGCATAAATATTGTTTTTTAATGATTTCACAGAAATATAAACTTACATTTTAATATTTGTACTTTTGTTTAGTCTTTGTTTTCTTACAGTTTTAACTCTAATATTTGTACAAGTCTTCAGCCTTATAATTTGGGAGCTATTTTATATATACATACATATATATTTTAGTATTATAATTATCAATTTAAGCTATTGTATGTAGTTAGCTATTCACACAAAAAGCATTTGTATTGATCGGAGGTTTTTAGTAAACTTGTAATGTATTTCATACAACCGTCATCAACACCCCTGAAGCATTTTTGACACTGAAAAACAGGCGTCAAGTAAGTATCTTCACAGTGAACACAATTAATATTAGATTTTCCGTATTTGATAAGGTCGTTTTTTATGATCATCCTATATTTATCCGGGTTTATTATATTTGACAGCGATTTATTCATTAAAATTGCTTAAATAAACTGAATACATAAAACGCCACAGTTATATGAATCATTTTGTTTAAAGTGATTTATTTCTTTTAACTTCCAATTAAAGGCCTCGCTGGAGTCTAGGCATTTTAGAAAAGTTTGAAATTTATTTTGTAATTCTTCCCGTGTTGCTGTAAATGGATTTATATAATAAAATTCCTTGTCTTGGCAGTTTAAAAACACAAAGGTAAAATGGTTTACTGTGTGTACTAGGACAAAGATTTTGTTTTTCGTTTCAATCTATAATATGTTTTTTAAATTTGTTATTGATTTACCAAATTTAGTTTTCGTGATTTTTTTACTATTCACAAACTCAATTTTAAAAAGGGTTTATATGGGGCAATAGTACTGACCCTAGTAAGCACTATCCATAAGGTGGTATTGCATGCCACCTCTCCATTTGGCCACACTGGCCAAAATCCTTCACAGAAATTACGCATATGGACCAAATTTAGTTTTCGTGATTTTTTCACTATTCACAAACTCAATTTAGAAATAGTGTTTATATGGGGCAATAGTACTGACCCTAGTAAACACTATCCATAAGGTGGTATTGCATGCCACCTCTCCATTTGGCCACACTGGCCAAAATCCTTCACAGAAATTACACATATGGACCAAATTTAGTTTTCGTGATTTTTTCACTATTCACAAACTCAATTTGGAAAAAGTGTTAATATGGGGCAATAGTACTGACCCTAGTAAACACAATCCATAAGGTGGTATTGCATGCCACCTCTCCATTTGGCCACACTGGCCAAAATCCTTCACAGAAATTACACATATGGACCAAATTTAGTTTTCGTGATTTTTTCACTATTCACAAACTCAATTTGGAAAAAGTGTTTATATGGGGCAATAGTATTGACCTTAGTTAACACTGTCTATAAGGTGGTATTGCATGCCACCTCTCCATTTGGCCACACTGGCCAAAATCCTTCACAGAAATTACACATATGGGCCAAATTTAGTTTTCGTGATTTTTTCACTATTCACAAACTCAATTTGGAAAAAGTGTTTATATGGGGCAATAGTATTGACCTTAGTTAACACTGTCTATAAGGTGGTATTGCATGCCACCTCTCCATTTGGCCACACTGGCCAAAATCCTTCACAGAAATTACACATATGGGCCAAATTTGTTTTCGTGATTTTTTCACTATTCACAAACTCAATTTGGAAATAGTGTTTATATGGGGCAATAGTATTGACCTTAGTTAACACTGTCTATAAGGTGGTATTGCATGCCACCTCTCCATTTGGCCACACTGGCCAAAATCCTTCACAGAAATTACACATATGGGCCAAATTTGTTTTCGTGATTTTTTCACTATTCACAAACTCAATTTGGAAAAAGTGTTTATATGGGGCAATAGTATTGACCTTAGTTAACACTGTCTATAAGGTGGTATTGCATGCCACCTCTCCATTTGGCCACACTGGCCAAAATCCTTCACAGAAATTACACATATGGGCCAAATTTGTTTTCGTGATTTTTTAACTATTCACAAACTCAATTTGAAAAAAGTGTTTATATGGGGCAATAGTATTGACCTTAGTTAACACTGTCTATAAGGTGGTATTGCATGCCACCTCTCCATTTGGCCACACTGGCCAAAATCCTTCACAGAAATTACACATATGGGCCAAATTTGTTTTCGTGATTTTTTCACTATTCACAAACTCAATTTGAAAAAAGTGTTTATATGGGGCAATAGTATTGACCTTAGTTAACACTGTCTATAAGGTGGTATTGCATGCCACCTCTCCATTTGGCCACACTGGCCAAAATCCTTCACAGAAATTACACATATGGGCCAAATTTGTTTTCGTGATTTTTTCACTATTCACAAACTCAATTTGGAAAAAGTGTTTATATGGGGCAATAGTATTGACCTTAGTTAACACTGTCTATAAGGTGGTATTGCATGCCACCTCTCCATTTGGCCACACTGGCCAAAATCCTTCACAGAAATTACACATATGGGCCAAATTTGTTTTCGTGATTTTTTCACTATTCACAAACTCAATTTGGAAAAAGTGTTTATATGGGGCAATAGTATTGACCTTAGTTAACACTATCCATAAGGTGGTATTGCATGCCACCTCTCCATTTGGCCAAGTTGGTCAAAATATATTGGAGACAAAAATTTTATGAACTGATTTTTAATAAAACTAATTTTAATTTGTATGGATATACTTCAGAAGGTCTTGAAATCTCTTAAATTTTATTATTGGTTAAACAATTATTCTTAAATTTATTTTTAAATGTACAACAATTCGTGTTTTTCTTTGTATGTCGTTACGTCAAACATATTTAACTTCACACTTATATATGTTTTACGTAAGTCGTTACGTCAAAAACATATATAACTCGACATATTTATCTTCACACACATTCACATAAGTAGTTCTTAAGAATTTAGTTTCACTGTGTAATATAAATTGATTGGCCCAGTAGGGCTTTTATATTACATTTTGAACTAATAAATAAATAAATAAATAATATGGAAACCAACTTCAGAATAACATTTTGACGATTAAGCATAGACCGAGTAAACTTAAAAAAGGACATCAAAAACAGGAGATCATTATTTTTTATAGTTTTATAGAAGAACAAGAAAACTCTCATTTTTATAAAAATACAAAACGGACAACTCAAAAACATACTCAGACACATGACTTCGGATATTCAGGTGGTATTTATAACGTATTACCCTGTTAAATAGCATTTGAAGCTTTCTATTTTTAAACCTATTTGTACCACTATAAACCAAGGCAATATAGAAAATATAGAATAATTAAGGAATGAACTATCCCTGATTTAATGTGCACTGGCAAAATATAATTAACAGCATATAATCGTCGTAAAGTATAATTGACTTAAGAGACAAGGTAATTTCTAAATTCAACCTTCTATCTAGCCATAGACTTTAACACTTTATTTTGTCCACAAATTTAAAAAAAGTGCTATCAAAAACAATATTTAAATCCAATAGTGGATTTCCAGACAACATATTATTCTTTATCCAATCAGAAATGTTAGAGACGCTATAGTTAACAACTAGCTGAAATACATCGCTAAACTGCTTTCATCACCAAACAAAAAAGTAATTCATCAGCACAAGCAAATGAAAAACAATTTTAAATCCCTAAGAAACCAAAAGTATTATTAATATACATATCAAAAAGAATAGGACCAAGAATAGAACCTTGCAACTTGACTTCTGTTACTAAGAAAAGAAGAGAGCCTTAAAACTAAAGTTTTTTAAGCTTTTTAATTAAAATTCTATGATCAACCTTGTCAAACGCTTTAGTTAGTTCAAGAGGCAAAAGAACGAATACCCGCCTATAACTTATCAACTGACGAGCTTTATCAGTAAGCCCTATAAGAATTGATACTGTGGTTCTATCAAGCCTAAAGCCATACGTGAAATCAGTTTAAGCAAAATTTCAACTATTTTCGAAAGGGTAGGGAGTATTGATGTTGGCCATTTCTGTGGAAGACCTGACTTCCTAATAGAAACACTCCTTCCTAACTTCCAACCTTCAGGAAAGGTAGAAGTAGTTATAATACTATTTACAAAATGAAGAGCAAATTCACCCACAATTGAAAAAACCAGTTTCAGATATTGCATCCGATTTAACAGCCATTATAGTATTAGATAACTCACCCAGGTCAACAGCATGAAAAAAAATTTGAGTAAGTCAAAAGTTTCTAAAAGCAAAGAGTACCTTAAACATTCGACCCCTTGATTCGAAGCCTAATAGCGATTAAGTTCTTCGGCATCAACATTATCAACTGAGTAGTCAGATATGTCACCTTACCCATTAGGCAAAGGTACTATACAAATTTTAGTGGACATACCACTCAATCTTTAAAAATGCACTCTGCGCATAACCTTCTTAGTAGGATTCCTGAGGCGACAGAACTCTCCGACCTATCCCTCACATAACAGAAGTAGGCAATATTACGGATAAACAATTTTATACTTAACTCAAATTCATGCAGGAATTATTGAGGGCATACCCGATCTTGACCTCTTTATAGAAACTACACAATGCATTTAACACAAGCAATTGTATAAAATATTGGCTGCTCATTCACATTCGCAGTTCACAATAACACGATGAAAAAATGTCCATAAACATAGGCAAATTCGCAATATCATAGTCATAAAATTCAGCGTATGTTGTAACATTTCTGCTTTCAATGTCAAATTATAAATAAATAAAAGAATGGCGGTATCTGCACCTGTCCAGACTGACATGCAGACATTGAAGAAGACACAAGAAAATAATCTATCAACGATGTGCTACCACCACAATTAGCACATAAATGAGTAAGCAAAACATTTTGATAGCATAAGACATTTAGCCCGCTTAACATTTCTCTCATATTAAAAGCACTGAAGTTATAAAACATATTTCCATTGAAGGCGACTATTTTAACTATATCAGGGTATCTAACCAACAAATCAGAAATATAATTTTTAAAAATCTGAAAATTATCGCTAGTAATTGATTAATAATAATAAGAACATTAAGCAAACTGTATTTCAAAGCAATGTTTTATGTCCTTAGCATTTTAAATCAAATTAAATTAAATTTAGTTTTTATCTATTTCTCCCATTAATTCCTTGTTTTCTTAGATAGAACCTTCACATATGTATGTACATATATTTTTCCTCAAAGATTTGAAACCAAATTCCTTCAATCCCATTTTTAAAAAATATATCCCGAAATGTTTTCAATAGCATAAAATTATATTTCATTTGAAAGATTTATTTGATTCTACAACTTTTTGGTTTCTTGTTGTTTTTCAAACTGGTGAAAAAATGTAAATGATTTGTGGATATATGGAATTTGACAGTCGTGTATACCAGCAAAAAATACTGAATTCGCCTACGCTGCCACCTGGTAAATTGATTCGCCTTGGGAATTATCTTCTATTTTTATATCATGTTATTAATTTTCTTTGATTTGAAAACAATTGTTTTTAAATTTGTTTTCGTTTTTGAATTATATTTTCATACATTTTATGAAATTTTTGTTTTTGGTTGGTACCTGTCTCCATTGTCTCCATTCGAATTAATTTGAAAAAAAAAAATTATTATTATTTTATTTAGTTTACATATAAAAATCAAATGCCTGTGATAAATAAGTGACAACAAATGAAATTTTACTTTATATAAAAAACATATCATTGCATAAACTATAAAAAATTAAACAATTATTACTCCGACTGAAAAAGTAGAAATGCAAATAATTGCGAGGATTGATTTAAAAATTGGCGAGAAAATTATCGAAACATGTGTAAAACGGCAGTTAAAGGATTATATCGAATACATTTTATTAATTGTAAATAGGTACCAGAGTTTGTTCAGAAAGAAACATTTATGCTAAAAGACTGATAATTATGTATTATTCATTTTTATTTATTCAATTTACCTATTTTAATCGAGCCTATAGGGCCATATATGATTATAAAGACTTTACAATAGTAATAAATAGCGAA
This sequence comes from Cistogaster globosa, assembly GCA_937654795.1. Taxonomy (NCBI): domain Eukaryota; kingdom Metazoa; phylum Arthropoda; class Insecta; order Diptera; family Tachinidae; genus Cistogaster; species Cistogaster globosa. Next base: position 60,628,358 of record OW569405.1, on the reverse strand, counting down.
AAAATAGTACAAGTTAACAATTTGTAAAGATTAATCCTTTGTCTGAAATCTAGCTTATTGAAGTAACTCCAATAAAAAAAAACAAATATTGGGTTGACAGAAAATTAAGAAATAAGAAAAAAAATAAGTACTAGGTATATTTAATTTTACATAAAAATGTCATCGGCTCTTATTAGGTTAAGCATTTTGAAATAAAATTTTGTACTTCCTGAAAGAGCTCATCAGGAGGCCAACTTGGAAAATATGAGCGAGTGCCAATTATTTCACTTGGCGATATCGGCCAATGTATTTATCCTTTTTGATGGAGTTACTTCATTGTTACAAATGATATGAAGAAATTAAAACCAGGTGTGTTATTTTGACTACTGCCTCGAATACATGAACCGATCTTGTTGATTATCAGTAGCAAATTTTTCGAAACTATGTCTAATCGATTGGCGTATTTAAATTTTCTCTAGCTCATCTAATGCATTGGCAAAGATGATTTCAACACTAACAAGGACGGACAGACGGACATTGCTCAATCGACTCGCTATGCATAAGGACATAGAATTTAAATACTTTTGGGGTCGGACATGGCTATTGTAGAAATTAAAAACGGAATTGCAAACTTAGATATACCCTTTGTACACCTGGGGTCAAGGTTACAAAAACAATATCCACACTTAAGATTTGAACATGGAACAAAAACTAGAAAGATAGAAAAGATACAAAATAAAACTATGCTTTTGATGATTAGTATAATTGATATATTTTATGGCCTTAGCGTTAGAAAAGTTAAAATGGTTAAGCATTCGTCAAAAACTACAGCTTAACATATTTTATTTCATAAAGTAATTAAATATCAGAGGTAGGTATGTAGGTATATCGATTTATTTAGTCGGTTAAATAAGATATGAAGGAGGTTCAGCTGTATTTATTAAAAAATGCTAGAAAATTCCGTTTGTAAGTTCGAAATAATACTTAATTTTATTCAAAAATCCTAATAATGTTATCCAATGATTTTTGTGTTTCTTTTCAAATTTTTATTCTGTAAATTTAATACTTTGCTCTTTATTTTAAATATTTTTTATACGTTTTCATAAACCTTTAAACAATTTATATTAGTTGTTTTATTTTAATAATATTAATAACTAATTTTTCAATACAATCCCAAAACGTAAGCAGTTTGGGTTGTAGCAGAACAAATATCACTAACGTTGACGTCGGAAATTAATGAATGGTTATTTATTACTTCGCTACTAACAAAGAGAAGAGAGAGTGAGCAACAAGCTGTAGTAAAAAAGCAAAAAAAAAACAAAACCCAGCTGATTAATACAAAAAGTTGTTTGTAAGGTTTGAATGTCGATTGGGTTTCTTTCTTTTATTCAACAGCTGAACCTTAAATTTCTAATTCAATAATGAGTTTTTATAAAAATTTTAAATTTTCTTCAATAAATAAGAAATTACTTTTATTGAAATTGCGAAGAATATGCGTAGGCAATATTAAATTTTATTTGAAAAAAATTGTAAAGGGGTGAGGTAGATGTCTATTAAATATTTTTAAAAGCCTAATCAATTTATGATACAATCACACACTACAAAATTTGCCAACGAAAAATATATATGTGCATATTTACAATATAGTATGTTTTATATAGAAAAAAGCAACGTCAGCAGCGCAGCGTTAGGTTGCGCTGCATTTACTTTGAAATTTCACAAGCACTGGAATTTAACAGATGTATGCAATGTAGAAGATATTTTCAAGAATTTATAAAATAAATTATTTAATTTTTTTTTTCTCGTTGTATCCCGCAGACAAATAACAAAAAGTTCGGTTAATATTTGACATATTTCACTTTTTTTCGACTTTTTGTTACGTTTCACTTTTAATTTTTCTGTCTTTTGTCTGGTTGTCACCAATATTTTCTTCGGCCACACACACCTTCAAAATGCACATATTATTCTTTTCTTCCAAATTCGTTAATAACCAGACTATGGATATTGTATTTTATTTGCTTCACTTCCAAATTTTATTTATTCAATGAATTCAATATAACACAAAAAATATTTATTAAAAAAATAAAAATTGCAAATGAAAAACTCCCGTTTCAATAAGTATTTTTTTTCGAGAAACTAATATGTGAAAAGTCACAAAAGTCTTTTTTTTTGTATGTCAAAATTAGTTTTCAGGTGTTGCCCAACGTTTGAGGTGTGTACAACTTTATGTTTTATGCATATGGTAACTTTACAAAGTTAGTCTCGCGTTATAAGAATCAACTTTTAAAAAAAATTCTTTCAATTTGACTATCAATAGGAAACTATACTATTAAAAAGATTTTTTACTATTTACGGATTAAAGTTTTTAATACTTACAAAAAAGTTAATAAAAAATATAAAGTTAAAATCAAATAAAAAAAAAATAATTTTATGGAATATTTTTGAGTTATACATTGCATCTAACTTTCAGTTAGTTTTAGGATCGTCTTATATGTGTTTTACTGTGAATAAAGTAGGAAAGGAAGGATACTAAAATATTGTAATTCTGCAATCGATATGTTTATTGAGCAAAACTATATCATTAGCAGAATTCAATGTGTGGAGACGAATATAAGCTGGCATGTCAAATGTATACAACAAATAGAGCTTGATGGTAAATTAATTTCTTAAGTAAAAACTTGCGACCAGCTAAATAAATTTCAATTATATTATAGAAAGAAAGTTTCCATCAGTTTCGTTAATAAGCCTTGGGAAAATAATTTCTTTCCTTAATGACATTTATTATTATTTTTTATTATTTTTAAAATTTATTGAAAATCAACTTAAAATATATAAGGAACAATAGTATGAGCATTTACTTAAGATAATATAAGAAACTTTTAAAAATACAGTGTTAAAAAAAGTTTATTAAAAAAAACCTTCTAAAAACTTTAGTTACAATGAAATTTGTTTAACCGATCACCAGCATAGATTCTTTCTTTTCAAAAGAATCTTAGTGTTGCTTAGTAAATTTGTTACAACATACACTACCTGTGCAAGTCCAGATTTACACGCGCGATTATTTCATGCTAAAAATTCTTTATAAAAGTTTCAGGGAGTTTCACCGCGCCCATACGCTATGAACTTTTTCATGGCATCGGAATTTGTACATTTCGCTTTTAATTTGATATTCTTTACTGTATTTCAAATAATACACAAACAACAACATATGCGCCGAGCGTACACAAATCAAGTGCAAAAAAACCCCTCAATATTCAAGCCATGCACTCTGTCTACCCCGATTGCGTCTCCTCACCTCTTGCCAATAAACAAAAATCCCATGAAACTAGGGCCTGTTCGTAAATGCATTACTGGGCTGCATAGTATAATTATTCTGCACTGACACTACTCATCAGCTGTTGCGTATGCTTTGTTTTTCTCATTTTAGTTTGTATTTACGAAGGAAGAAATACTATGAAAATGGAAATATTAAAAATAAACTTGATTATTGAACTACATGAAACAAAAACTGGTAAAAATTTGTTTAAAAATAATTGTTTAATTTACAAAATCGAGTATGGTGTATTTTGTACTGAATACACTTTCTGTTTATATGCTTGTGAACACGCAGTATATTTTTAACATCAACAATACAAATGTCTTTTGTTTATTTTCTTTTTCTCAATGTGATATGGAATTCACATGTAGTTGATAACACGATTACCAATACAACTTTTCAAAAACATGCAAAATAAAAGTGTATTGATGTATTGAAATTTTATATGAAAATTTCCAACAGCAAGCATACAGTTGTATTTTAATTGAACAATACACAATACAAGGGGTTTTGTGAATTAAGCAAATAATAATAAAAAAAAAAATAACATGCACGTTCGTTGCACCAGCTATTTTTATGATTAGTTGTTTGCTTTTATTTGGGCATAATATACTTTAATGATGCATTTACGAACAGCTGATACTTGCAGTGGTGCCACTTTTTGCATTTACGAAGGTACTACGCATCAAAAGCAATGCAGTGATGCATTTACGAACAAGCCCCTAATTTCAGACAGAACAAATTTACAATATTGATTAAGAAATTAAAAGCTCTTTCCATAATTGATATAATTTGACCTAAATGGGCCTACCTTTTGGACAGTTATATAGAAAATTAGACACAATGTCCAATACTTTATCTGGTATAATAAGAAGTATGAATATTTAAAATTGTAAAAATAGAATGTTACAGTAGAGGATGTAATTTGATGTATATGGCCAAGCTGTTGAACAGGTTTAGATATTGCAAGTTCCTCTGTGTCAGCAAGTATTAAAGGTATGTGGTCATACTTTTGAACCGTTATAGACAGTCATCCTAAAGTCTGATACTATAGCAAATGTAAAATTTGAATTTGGTGATTAACGAGTGTTCCCATAACTGATGTAATTTGACCCATATCGCTATCGTTTGAACCGTTATATAAAAACACTTGAAAATTAGACAGAATGTCAACTTCTTTGTCTAGTATAATACAAATTATAAGTATTAAAAATTACGAATTAAAAGGTGTTACAATAGTTTGCGTAAATTGATGAATATGATTGAAATTTGCACATAACTTTTTTTTTAAAGAAAAGTTTTTATGTGCTTTAAGCAGCAAAAAAACTCATTTTTCTATGCGTCGAATGATGTCACACAGTCTCATAATGCAGTCCACAAGGAATTAAGGAAAATCGTCAGGAATAAAAGTCATACATAAACACGATTTAAGTTTGTATAAAAGAATTTGGAGGTTTTAATTGTGTTTTTGCTTTGTTGAAAGTTCTCATTTAATGATTAACTATATGAGCAAAAACGTAATTAACATAGAAAGAAAAGTAAATTAACATAAAAGATTCCAAATAATAAAATTTTTTATTAACAAATTAATGGTTTTTTTAAGCTAAAGAAGTTGTGGACAAAATTTAATATAAAAAACACATCTAGTAGTGTGTGTGATTTTATTGCAATTTTATTTACATGTTTAAAAGCTCTTAATTTTACAAAATAAAATAATTTCAAACTATTTAGCAATTGACTACAAATTAATGGTAGAAGATTACACAGAAAAAATAACGAAAAAATTATAATCCAGAAAACCAAAGCTTTAAATTCAACTAATTACAAATTACTTTTACTTCAAAGTAGAATCCAGAGCACATCTAATTATCCTAAAAAATATGCCGAATTTATTTTATAAAATGCCCAGTAAACTATTTAATTGTTGCTTAAATAATGACTGCTTTCCCACTACTTTCAAAAAATTAAATTACACTTTAAGTCATAGGCCAATAAGCTTTAAGCTTAATGGACAATGTTTGTAAAAAAAAAATTCGCTGATATTTTTAACCACAGAGTGGATTCACTCGAATTCTCGAATTCACTCTTCACTCTAAAATTTATAAAAAAAATTATTTGAAAGAAAACAAGTAAAAAAGTGCTATATTCGGCTTTGCTAAATCTTATATAACATTCACCATTTATCTAAATCCAGTAAGGTGAAGTAACTACAATAAAAAAAGCAAATATAGAGATAACCGAGAATAAAAAAAAAACACAAAAATGCCATCGGTTCTTAATATGTTAAGCATTTTTAAACAAATTTCCTTAAAGACCTCTTCAAAAGCTTTAAAATGATACCCATATTGATATTTTAAAAAAATTTTAAATTTTTTTTATTTGTCTATCGTCCCATATATGTATTGTTTTTTTATTGTAGTTCCTTCATTGTTCCACATGATATAAAAAAATTAGAGGTAGGTGTGTTTTGCCCGCTGCGTCGAAGGATATAGACCGATCTTTGTGATTTCCAATAGCACCTGATCGATTGGCGTATTCACATTTTTTTAGCTGATCTAGTGCCTTGGCAGACTTGATTTCAGCACTAACACGGACGGACAGACGGAAATCGCCCAATCGACTTCGCTATGCATAAGAAGTCAGAATATATATACTTTATAGGGTCGGAAATTGATATTGTAGAAATTACAAATGGAATGACATAATTAGTTATACCCTTTTTCCACTTTTTTTGGGAAGGGTATAAAAAAGAATATTATAAAAATATGCTGAAAAAGTCCATGTAAAAAGTTATTAAAAAAATGTTAAATCAGGCATCTGCTTAAAGACTCAAATTAAATATTTAAGAAAACACATTACCAATCAATTTTGTTCAATATATTTGTAATTTTAAATTGCTTTTTATGATTTAGAAATAAATTTATTCTTCCATATAAATTATTTTAAAAGAATCATCTTATTTTAACTAAAAATAAGTAAAATTTAAAATAACACAAATTACAACAAAAAAAAAAAAATAATTTAAAATTTGTGTTTCTTTAAGGCGAGTTTATAAAAGTGGTTAAACAGGCGTAAAAGATCTTCTTCCCAAGTGTCAAGGCGACTTGAGCTCGCAAACAAAATTGTTAAAAACAAATTGATCTTTGCAACCAGGAAAGTAAATATTCGCTCTTGTTATCACCTGCCAATTGATTTGGCTTGTTCTCTTTAAAGAAATGTAATTTTTTTTCTCAATACGCCTTTATTAATTATAAATTATTAAGAAAACTTTTTAAATCCAGTATTTTTTCATTGTTTTATTGTTAAACAAATTGAAATTTTTCGCCTAAACGACTAGTTTTAAGGAAAATACGCAAGGTGAATTCATTGATTTTCGCTGGTAGCCTAACTGTCAAACTCCATATATAAAATAAATTGTATATTATTATTTTTTATATGTAGTTTGACATTCGGGCTAACGGCGAAAATTAACAAATTTGCCATAGCTCCCACCGTATATTATTTCGCTATGGAAAATACGAATCACACAATCACGTCAACATAATTTTGTTTTGTTTTTCAAAGAGGAAAGGTTGTGAACAATTAACTAAATATTTAATGCGCGAATATTATCAAATACATGTGTAAAATTTTTCAAAATAATTTAAAATGATTGCGTGTAAATTTTAAAGCACTTATAATTTCCAAGACACTGAACCGAGAGATTAATAATATGACCGAAATTTATTTCAACAAATTAGTTTCGTTATTTTGTCAGCGTTCTTTATGACGCTGCCTTAAAAAGATATTTCTATAATTTGGTCGATTTTAAAAAATTACCTTAAGATGATTTGATATATCGATTAGAAGTAATTTAGCTTTTGTTCATATCCCACTGGCATTTGTATTGTTGTTTTAGCTGGCAACTATGATTGTAACTTAAACATAAGTTCAGATAGGTTTTTTTTCTGTACGTCATTAAATATAAAAAAATTCCTAAAATCTATTCATTAAATTTTCATTAACAATTATGAAAACACGTTTTGTAACAATTGCTTTTTTGAAAATGAATAAATTCAAAAGAGACAAAACAAAGTCGTAAATAACATAAATAATACAACCTGTGATAATATTTTGAATAAAAAATAATAATAAAAATTCAATAAATATCCATGCCAACTACGAGTATAACTTTACGCCTATATTCATCAAAAAATCATTATTTACAAGATTTTGTAAAACCAATATTTGTATGGAAATTTGTTTTAAAAAATCTGTAATTATATTTATGTTTAGATATGGTCATAAGTATTTTTTTTTCTAAGTTTTATTTCAAACTTAATAACTTGTTTATTTTTCACCTAAACCGTACATTTTAGGAAATTGTGCTTTTTTTTATTATTTTTTTTAATATATTTTTTGGTAGATTCCATATATACTAATATTTTTTTATATTTTAATCTGCCTTTTCATCGACTTTTGTGGCAGCTTTAACATCTGATCCGTATGTGGAAGCCTTACTGATTTTCGACATATTTATTGCCTTCACCATAAATATATAAACTGCAAATGAGAAGTAAAAACATAACAATTTTAATTATGTATAAAAAATTTTTTAACAATGAATGAGAAATATTTAAGTAATATGAATTTATTATTGTTATGTCATACTTACATGTTGCTAAAACACTAATAGCAATCGAAAACCCAATCCAATTATGCAATATCAATGATGAAATTAAATAATACATAATTAATGATATTGAGAACAGGGCCCACAAAATAAAATTAACAAGAGAACACAAGCGTCTAGGATAGACCTTAGAAGGAGTTTCCTTTATGCCAGAAGTTGCGAAAAAACTGCCCGTGGTGTGAAAGCTGTCAATAATTTTATCTTTTTCGCGGAATAGGTTGTGTAACCATTCTGCAGCCTTCACTTCATCAGTGGGCACGTTTTCCAATGGTATACGTCTTACAAACATATGACACTCAACGGGGTTTCCGTTTAAAAGTGTATTTATGGTAGGAGGGTTCTAAAAAGCATATAAGAACGTTATGTTGTAAATATAATTTATTATTTATTTATTTATTTATTTATTATGTTAATAGACGTTAAATACAAAAATAATTTCTTAATATATGTATATATTTTTTATTGCGAAAATTTAACAAATTAAAGATCGAAGTAAAATTAGAAGTGTAACAAACTTGTTTCAAATACTGTAGAATTGGCTTCTTGGAAATTCATGATAAACGAACTAATTTTTTTATCCAGAAACTCATTTTAAATGTGTAAATTAATATATATTTTTTTAAACAAAGACAGTAATTCACTATCTGTAGGTTGTACTAAATACAACACAATTATCACGGTGTTTTAAATTTCTAGTGGGTGTTAAGCTGTGAAAAACGTCAAACTCTAAAAATCATATTTTCTCAATTCACAATTATTTTTCTTTTAAGTTGTTTTAAGTGTAAAAAGGGAAATAGCAAACATGCTATCATAGGTCTCCATTGTACAAATTCTTATTTATCAGCTGTCTGTCTCTAACGGTTTTACATATTAAATAATATATTTTTGGCTTAAGTTCATTTTTTAATTTCTAAAAACCTTTTTTTTAAAGAAAAATTAATTTTTAAATGTATGCGGACGTTTTTTTTTTTTTTTCAAAGAAAAAAAATTTTATAATAATTTTAATTTCATAAATTATATCAGCTATTGGGACAGCCTTTAATTTTTAAATCCTAATTTTATACTTGTTATAGAACACTTGACAATACAGTTTCCTGTAAATTTTAACCGTTTGTCTACAACAGTTCAACAGTTTCGCCATTAGCATCAAATTCCATCAAATATAACTAATTATTTAATAGTATCACGATATACATACATCATATTAACCGTTTAATTATATAATATTGAATATTCAAACTGTTATACCGGTCATAGTAATCGACATTCCGTTCAATTTTCTAGCGTTCGTCTGTAAAAGTTCAAAAGATACGCCCATATATGTAAATTTACGTCACCTATGGAGACACCCCTTAAATTTTAGAATTATTTTTGTATTATTTTGTGCTATTGAAAGCTATATAAAACACAGTTTTTTTAATTTTAAAGTGATGCCCTTTACCGTTCATAATACACTTTAAAAACATTTATGTTGTGTGGGAACACCTTTTAATTTAAAGATTATTAACTGTTTTTACAAAGGAACCAATCTATACGCATAGCCTTCCAGATTAAGATAAGAAAAATTCAAATTCGGTTAAGAATGGCACAAACATTTAAAAGCAGAATTAATACATTTTATTTCTAAATTCTATTTTTACTATTTATTTTAAAATTGTAAAGCGGCTATTAGACAGTCAAACTTTGCTTGTGAGCACGTCCGAAGGACATGTCATCAAACTTGTGTAATACGATAAAATCATGTTTGTTAGCGGCGCTGGATGGATTTAAAATTTTTTGGACATTTTGTGTTTGCGATCATGCCATCATACTCGTTTAATTGCATGTCTGTCAAACACAGTGTAACTTTTACTTTGGCTAGAATGCAAGAGTTACATAAGTTAAGAACTTCTTTTATGAAGTTCTAAAAAAAATTAAAATTTATTATTTTATTTTTGGTCAAGGTCAAGTGACCAATACTTATTAACTCAGAAGTATCACTAACTTAAACTTACAATTGTTTCATATTTTATACTTTTTTATTTTATTAATTGACCTAATTAAAAATTATAAATGTGCAAAGTTCTTAGTTCTTGGTTTTAAATTTAATTGCGAAATGTTGCTTACAATATATTGATTATCAATATTTTAACATTATTTGCAAAAGCGGAAGCTTAGGTTATTAACCTGATTTTAATTTGATTGAGAAATTTTGCTTACGATAAATTTATTTCGATTATTATTATTGCGACATAAATCGCAAAGGCGGAAGCTTAAGTTATTAACCTCAGCTTAATGCACTTTTATTAGGGTCAGTAATATTTCATTTAATTTTAATCTTTTATTTTATATTTTTTATTAACAACAGTGTTAACCCTCTAGTGCCCAAGACCGCCTGTGGACGGGCTAAGTTCATTTCTTGTTCGTTGCCATCCAAATTTCTGTTTGCTTTTTTTGTATTTTGTCTAATTCGGGGAAGTACAAAAATTGTTCTTGCTGCATTTGCAACATGTGCTGATGCTTTTAGCAGTTGTCACGCTCATTTGAAGTTAGAAAGTTGTGAAATACGGTAAAAATAATTATTTTAAAATTGTAAATTTAAAAAAATAAAAAAAAATAAAATATTAAAAGTGGTCAGACTTTAAGAAAAAAAAATATTGGTGTATTGCTAGTAGTGTATAAGAAGCAAAAATAGAAAAACGGAAAAAAGTAAAACTTTCGTAAGATTTTACAGATCTTAGAGTGCAGCCCGTCTGGAGGCGGCCTTAGGAAAATTCGGGAAAAAATATACTAAGTAAGTTTGAAAGTTAAACTTTTCAAGAGGCAAATAATAAGACATAACATGCAAAATTTTCGTGTATAGATATGCAGCGTCGACAAACAAAAAAGTTGTCATCTCTTTCCGATGAAGAGATTGGAAAAATTTTGGATATTATGAATTTTGAAAGCGATACTAACGAAGAAGACCTGGAGGACGATTTGGATGATAAAGCTTGTGAAATAGAATGCCAAGTCGATGCTGGATTTGATGAGGCCATAAATAAAAAATAAAAATATGTCAGATTCAATGTTGGAATCACAGATTTGCATTACTTCAAGAGGAAGTCCCGGGTCATTGGCAAATTTAATACCTCCTTCTACTTCAATTGCTACAAGTCCAATATTTCAAGCAGAAGTTACTTCAAGCAGAAGTCCGGTGTCATTAGCAGAATCTCCTCCTACTTCGAAGTTGTCAAATACTACTCGGTCACGGAAACGTAGACACGGTGTGCATACTGAGGAGAATATTATTCAGCCTGATGATAGCATTATAAGTGAAAATGGGGAGTTTATTGGATCTGTTTCTGATATAGATCCAAAATCTCCCACTTTCAAGAAAAGCTTGTGGCGCCAAAGGAACTTAGTGCTGAACAATTCTGATATTTTATTTTCTGAGCCCGAACTAGAGGAAGATCTGAAAAAAGCTTGATACGCCTTTCAAGTGTTTCGAGTACTTTCTAGGCGACACTATTATTGATCACATTGTTGAGCAAACGAATTTATATGCAACCCAAAAAGATATCAGAACTTCCTTCGCTGTAACCAACACGGAAATTCGTCAATTTATTGGCATTTTATTTTTTATGTCAGTTTTTCGCTATCCAAGTGCCCGATCATATTGGGGCGAATATGCATTCCAAGCAATTCAAAATACTATGCAAAGAAATAAATTTGATAAAATTCGCAGTAATTTACATTTTAACGACAATAATAAACAACCCGCCAAGGATACTGCATTTCAATGAAAAATTTCAATCCGTTCCAATGACTAAACGTTTATGTGTGGATGAACAAATGTGCGCAACGAAGATGAGGACTTCTCTTCGACCATACATGCCGGATAAACCACACAAATGGGGAATAAAGCTTTTTGTTTTATGTGACTCCTATGGCTTTTGCTATAATTTGGAAATATATTGCGGTGCAGGAAACAATGTTGTGCAAAATGGCTCACCAGACATTGGAGCGTCAGCAAACGTGGTTGTTCGATCATCACGCAATGTTCCAGATTATAAAAACCACATAATATATTTTGACAATTACTACACAACACTTCCACTCCTTGTATATTTAATATCACGGGGAATTTATTCTTTGGGGACTATTCGTTCAAATCGCATTCCGAATTGCAAACTGCCAACCGACAATGATCTCAAGAAACAACCTCGTGGATATTCTACTGAGTTTTGTGCATCAGCTTCTGGAGTCGAAATTTCTTTATCGCTTTGAAAAGACAATAAGGCTGTGCGACTCGCATCGACTTACGCAGGCACGAAGCCTTTTCAGAATGAAACAAATCCAAAAACGCAGATATTACGTTTTGCTCGCTCTGAAAAAAAGTTTGTTGACATCGATTGCCCCAATATAATCCATGAATACAATAGACATATGGGTGGGGTCGATCTGATGGATGGTCTTATTGGTCGATGTAAAATTCCAATGAAGATCAACAAGTATACAAATCGACTGTTCATACATTTGCTTGACGTAGCCATGGTAAATGATAGACGATATCAGCTGCCAGGCTTCCGAGCAGACATTGCATTCGTACTTTGCAAGCAGAATAATTCGCTGCCAAAAACTCCAGGGCGCCCACGCCAGAATCCTAAAAAAAAGTGCACAGGAAAAAAATTCCTTCCTGCCACCTGCAGACCTTCGTTACGATGGTGTCGGACATTTTCCACAGTTCTTATCACGCGATGGCAAAAACACTTGTAAATTGGCTGGTTGTAGCTCCGAAACTCAAATTGTATGTCGGAAGTGTAATTTAAACCTCTGTTTATCTAATCAAAAGGATTGCTTCTACGATTTTCACCAAAAATAACTTGTATAAACGTTTTTCCTCATAAATATTTATTTTTTTAAACCTTTTTGTGTTGAAATTAAACTAAGACTGAATTTCTTGTTAATTTTTGTTACGCTTTAATTTTATTTTCAGTTATAAGCTGTTATTTTCTTTTTTAATAAAACATTTTATTCCTTAAAAAAAAATTGCATTGACATTTTTTGACTTCATATCCCAAAGCCGTCTAGAGGCGGTCTAAGTTGTTGGCGCTTTAAAAGCTGATCTGACCAAAAATATTTTTTTTTTAAATATCCTTTACTTTTGGAAAAATTCAAACCCCGAAAACAATTTTTTTACTCAGAAAAAAATTTGGGTACTAGAGGGTTAACTCATATAACGTTTATAAAGATTATATTGAAAAATTTTAACTAATAGTGTGTTTCCATTTACGTGATTTTGTCTAAAACACTTGATTTGCTCAAATCTAGCGTTTTGCTACTTGATTTCCCATACATTTTTCATGCTACCAAAACCACTTACATCGCTTGATTTCTTTAAAATCATGTCGAAAATGTATTTTTCGAACTGATTTTGTCTTTGCAACACTGTGTTGTGTCTGGGATATTCAAGTTTAGCTCCGTGTTATCTATTCAGATTGCATGTTTTTATCGAAAAAGTGACATTTAATTTACAGTTTTTTTAAAAAATATACTTTTTGGTACAAAAATTGTGTTTAAATTAATATATAATTAAATATTTGTAAAAGCATAAACAAACAAAAGCACGAACTCGATTTTTTACAAAAATAAAATAAGGGATGTTTTTCAATAACGGAAAAAAGTGTCAGTGTTACAAATTCGAATTTACAAAATAGTTTAGCTCAATGGAAACACTTCGAGGTGTTTTCTTCAAAACTAGTTGATTTCAAGTTAATGGAAATATAGTATAATAGGTAAATAATATTACATTTATATTCTTATTAGTTTCTGATAAAAACTTGATATATATATATATATATATATATATATATATATATATATATATATATATATATATATATGCATATAAAAGTAAAATAAATTAATTAACAATTAAAGCTTGCTTTATTTCAAATAAATAATATTGCACTCATTTTTTATTTTTCGTTTATAAGAACGAAAATGCAATACAATACGTTAATGAATTTTTTAACATAATACAAGTTTATATATAAATAAGCATAATTTAATTTATAAGTTTAATCTAAAGTTTTACTTGCTCTGTTAACGTCAAAATAAAATCTTAAATAAAAAAATAGTATATTTCTTGTTGAAGTAACTGAATACAGTTATTTGATTTGCATTTTGAAGGAATTTACTGAAGTATATGAAAGTTTGCCGGAATTAAGGCAAATAAAAAGTAGTGGTTTTAAAATTCAAAACAAGTCTTATAAAAAGCTTTTAGAAAAAAAAAAAATAAAAACTAAGAACCGAATGTAGCAATTAAAATTGTAAAACAAAAAAAAATACTGCATTAGTTTATGTGCCATCACAAATACGAACTGCACTATTCAGTATCTGCCTGCGCACTAATGTTTGAAAAACTTAGCATGACAGTGTAATAGCAAAACACTCTATCAGGCCGTGCTCACAGGCATTCCACCCGAATGGTACACATGTGTACCAGTTAGAGTTAAATTCATTTTCGCATGTTATTGTGCGCGACAGTTCGTAAATTAAACAGAAATCAAGTCTTGCAAGTGAAATCTTTGCTTTTGTTTACAATTGTCGCTGGTAAGTAGTTGTTTTACGTTGTTTTTAGTAAATGATATGTGATAAATAACATGATTTCAAGTTTTGAAAAAATTTGTTGTTGCCAGAAAATGGAACTTGAAGGTAAATAAAATATTTTTGAAATTTTTATAGAATATTTTAGTGGACGGTTGGAACTTTTTTGTACCACATAACCTCCCGAATGGTAAAATGGTGTACCACGACCCCCGAACTTTTCTATCATTGTTTTTCAGATTTTCTTTCACCTATGTGTTGTACATTACTGAAATAACCCACACCTATCAAAAATTTTATTTCAACATTGTTATTCGAATGTCGGGTCGAAAGGGCTAAGGCGACTATACAAAATTTTACCAATATATATGTATATAAACCTCAAAATAAATTTAATAGTTAAATTTATAAATAAAAACTGCTAAACAAAAAAAGTGGTGCTTTAAAATACTGACTTTTCTAGTCTTGTTGGTTTGCACTCATGTGCCTCCTATTAGCAATGATTTCTTAGTAAATTCAAAGTATTCAACCTTTTTTTGAGAAGCATTATTCTCGTCAAACCAAACCAAGGCGAAGCAATTAGCAGGTGGCTGCGTAGGCAAATTCTTACTTTTATTATTCATATTTTTTTTTTTGCTGGTAATCATTAGTGTCAAATATATACACAGTATTGTCAGGTTCACGGCGAAATTGAATGAATTCGCCTACGCTGCCAACTGGTAATTAATTCGCCATGAACCATACAGAATAACTTAAGTTATTAATACATTGCCATATAATATATTTTTTAAGATTTTAGTTGCTCTGTTTTTGCAAAATTGCTTTTTAAAGACTTTTATGTGAATTTTACATACTTCAGTTTTGATACTGAAGTGTTTTATGAAATTCTTTACAACAAGGAAAGTGCAACCTTTTTCAATTTCCATACATGTCTAATTTTAACAATTTGTAAGGCCTTTTACTATTTCAAAAAAATCTATTTTAATCTGTTGTACGTTTAAATTGTTCTATGTCCTTTTTTTAAGAAGACCCAGCGGTTAAAAAGATAAATAATATGTTACAACAGCAACAACAATGCAAAATTATGCCCTTACTGCGGTTCACAACTTTTTAATAATTTGGTCGTCTTTCAGAAATCGGTATTGCCATTCACAACATAAATGGGGTTTTGGTAGTAAAGTTAATTTTGTGGTTGTGTTTAATGCTATTGCGGTTTACCACTTTCTATGAGTTTGGTTGACAAAAACGATAAATATACACAACTGGTTATTAGCAGTTGAGTTTTTGTAGGTTATAGATTTCAATTAAACTTTTAATATATTTCCTTTAAAATAATAATACAAAAAAGATAAACAAGTGTAAAAAGCGTAAGTAAAGGTGTTTTCTGATCTTAATGTAATAAATTAAATGTTTAATTAACATACGCAGGACATAAAAAAATAATAACCAAAACCCAATAATTTGAGCAACTTGTGCAGCTGATGGAAAAAATCTAGAAATTACTGAAGGAAAGCAAACATTTGGGATGACTTACTCAGTGTAAGGAAGAACGTCCTTCGAATGACAACGTATAAGTATATGATATTTTTATTATTGTAAACAGACATTTTATTAGAATTTTTACTTCATACAGGTTTGGATTCATTACAAAGAAAGTATTAAGAAAAACCTGCTAATAATAAAAAAACTAACAATCCACAGATGGTGGTCCTTCACAAGAAATTTCTCTTAATATACTTGAGTAATGCGTATCTCAGCTGTTACCACTAAATGATCAAGTAGCACCATCTGAACACACTTTCAGCGTTGAAAACGTTGCTCCGTCAAGAAGTGAGGCTGCTGAAACTCCTCGAAATTCGAAACGCTTGCACAGGTTTCTTTAAATGATCCTTAATTTCGTCTATTACATAACAAAATGCCAAAAATAGCTAATAAATCTATGAAAAATGACTTATAAACAAATATTTGTTACTTATTCTGGACATTTCTTACTTCGCACTGGGTAGTTCAAGAGGATTGGAATCATCGCGTATTTTTCTACGTATACGTAGAACATTTCGTCTTTAAAAAAAAAAAATCCACGCTTAAATCCATTCTTTTTATTTTATAAAAACTTGATTTAAAAATTTTTTTGCGTTTTCTTTTCTTCTCACAAATCGCCATTTCATGCCGGCAACATCATAACGAACAAAACTGAAAATCGTTATGTTCCACAATATCAAAAAATAATTTGGTTAAGTCAAAGTCGGGTTGACTGACAGACGACCAAACTTAGTTGAGTTGAGAACGGCAATAGGGGCATTAAGCTTTCTGCTTGAAAATATGTGAAAAACTGTTAACAAAATTTAAAGGTTTTCATTAGTTTTTTGTACATTTATTACATACGAGTTTTTTTTTACCAAATGATTGATAATTGCAGTGCGGTAAGTAGTTTAAAACAAAATAATTTGGAACGAACTGCCAATTCTATACAATTCCTCTAATCATAAAAACGTATACTTGCTAACACATTTCATTCACTCGCTCATACACAAGATCGACAACGCCTACTATAACATCTGTACAGTTACAAAACGTCAAATTTCTTTTGATAGATACTTTACAAAAAATGAAAATGCATTCCCTCAAGAGGTTGCAGTGAGTGCATTATGTGTGCATAAAATGTTATCTGGCTCCATATACATAGCGAAGAAGGACTCGGAATATTTCATTTCAATATGTTTCTTACAAACAAGTATATGGAATTGGATCTATAATACATATTTTCAGCAAAGATTATTCTATAATCTTTCTAACAAATAGTTTTCTGCTAATTTTTTTTACAAGCATTTGAATTAATTTGAATTAATATTTAATTTGTCCACTTCGGCCACTATCGATTTTGTGTTCATCACTTTCTTTTCTAATGTTTCTTTTTAAAGTTTTGTTTTTTGTCTTTAAACTGTGTTTTACTTTCATTACAGCCTTAAGGTTTTTAAACATTTTAACATACTTTTTTTCGATAAAAATCTTCATTTTTAAAGCTTTTATGGCTATTCCGATCTTATACGCTTAAGAGTCGGAGTTCTAAATAGAGATAAGTCAACATCCTTGCTTTCAAAATAGCTTTCTCTTGATGTTGCAGCGTATTTTATTGTCACCTATTACCTAAGATATTTATTTTTACTTTTTATACACTTTAATGTTTATTATATTACTTTTACTTAGAATCTTTATTAGCATGCACTCTTTATGTCTCTTTCATTTACACTACTTGCATAATGTTTATTTACGTTTCACTAAATAATCACTCAATTGAATAACATGTAAACTTACAATAACAAATAATAAAAAAGTATTTTTAAGAATACCGTTAGTTTTGTTTATAAGAAAGAACTTTTGGACATAAAAATTAATTATTTAGCCTTCAAAATGACATTTTTTTAAAATTAAAATAAGCATTCATCTGCTTAGGCATTAAACTTGCCTTAATAAAAATGTTTGGCCAGTGGCGTTTTAAGCGCCGAACAGTGGCACATTTTTTTGTGGTTACCGATCTTTGCGTCTTCTTAATCATTTGAAAGTAAATCCCAGTAAACCTCGAGAGGCTGAACAGGGTGGTCCAAAATAGACTTTCCGAATATTTTATTAAAATGAAATTTTTTTTAGAAAATTCGAATTTTCAAATTGCTATAACTTTTTTGTTTTAAAAGATATCGAATCAAAATAAATTTTCTTTAAATATGAAGTTTGTTAGTTATCAGTGATAGCAAAATAAAGTTGTTACGTTTTTTAGAAGAATTAAATTTTTTGTTTTAAAAAAGGTAAACATTCTTCAAAAATCTCGTGCTTACACGTTCGCGGACGCTAAAGTTTTTAAGAAGCCACAGAAGTATACAGTCAATAATTTTTGAAACTAGTTGTTATATCAGAAATCTGATCAAAAATATATTACAAGAGTAGTCAGAACATCGTTCAACCGTTATAGAATTCACGACGATATAGATATTTTCAATGCAGTCGTCTTAAGAAAATATGTAAATACACGGAGAAAAGATAAATTAAATGAATAAAAATTGGCTTTAAGATTTGAATGATATGGCATTTACGTCATTTTGCATCAGTATGAAAATGAATGCAATAGCATTCGCGTCCGCGTGTTAATAGGGCATAACTCCCTCCCGTCAAACCACGCCAAAAATATATTTTTCTGTGTTATAGCCCAAAACCTCCCCTACACACCTATATCCCATTATATGTGGGCCAGGTAGCGACCTTGTGCACCAGAGCAATTTTTCTGACCAAAGGTATTTTGTAAAAAAAAAATAAAAATACGTACGAAATTTTTTAATTATTTTAACTTTTTAACACAGAGTTAAAGCCAAATTTTTTCAAATCTCCTTGAAAGAAGCCGTTTATAACTTTTGCAATGGAATCTAGTAATATACAAATGCACTATATTGTACCTATCACATTTGCAAAATCTAAATATTCAACGAAATTTTGGTTACCCAAAATAATAAAATATGTGAATGCACATATTTATTATGGCATTCTTTCGAATGCAAGTTTTATTATCACTATTATCACATAGGTAATTGAATAACACAATTTTGTACACAAAAGATGTGCGCACACACTGCATGGGATGATCTGTACCTGATTATTCTTAGTACCTCTTTATTTTTGCAGAAAACGAAAAAAATGAACAAATTCGAGAAAGATATCATCAGCTAGGCTTTATAATCTACCAACCTAAATCAGGAGAAGGAAATTCGAATGATGAAACTACTGCAAGAAGCAATTTTCCGTTCCAAAAACTGCAGCATCTATCACAGGTGTAGATTATGAGGTAATAAGACAATTCCAAATCATATTAACAGTCTTAGTATGCAGCAGAAAGACATATGCAAAAAAATGGAGATTGCACTAATAAAACAGCTGCACTTTACAATGATAAATACTTAATGGTTCATAAAGTTTTGTATATTGGGGAACAAAAAAAAATTTTTTTAATGTTTTAACACTCGTCTTTTATACTCAACTTCATTTAATAATGGAAACGAATATTAAACCATTTGTAACTTTTTTAAAGTTTAAGATCCCACCTACCAAACAGAAAAAACCGCATATCAGAATTCTGATCCAATCAAAAGTTACGGACTTTTGACCGCCTTCTCGCCAAATGTGCCACTGTGCGCCGGCAAATATTGGCAGGTTTTTTTTTTTGTTTTTAAATAAAAAGTAATCACAAATCACCTACACTGCACCTGTAGCCTCCTTTTTATCGGTTAAGTTTAAGGTTAATTGTTGTTAAAACAGCTCTGTTGCTGTGGAGAGTTTTTCCCTTAAAACATATAAAAATAACTCAATTATGATGTATGTGTTATCAGGTGATACTGGGAGGGGGAGAAATTGTGCAACTTTAAGCGTAGGCCTATTGGGCCTCCAAAGCCCTGTATCGTGAGGGCTTTGGAGGCAGGCTGGGCAACGGTTTAAAGTTCGAGAAACTATTCGTTCCCGGTAATAGTTGAGGATACTGCACCAACCGACTGTTAATTGTGCTAGTAACGATTTCGTTTGCTTGACAAAAGCCTCCCATTTTCCGAAATCGCGGCGGTTGTTTGCTTAGGACTTTATTACATCTATAGCCATTTATCGCTTCTAAGATCACCTGCTGATGTAATAATTTTTAAGTATGTGCAATGGCCATCCAGTTTATTGTACATGGAATAGTATCCCGGTTGTCATTGCGATAACGCATAAAGTTCTAACGGATATGCCGAGGAGAGGGATCTCGAGTTATCACCTCGAGGTTAAGGTGACTGGGCAGGTGAAAGCCACCAGAATTTTCATCCTAGTCTCCTCACGGTGATGATCTTTTATTGTCATCTTAACACATCCTGTAGCGATTCTAAATATATTATTTAGTGCAGTATGTAAAACTAGCCATTTAGTATCACTAAGAAACGAGGTCCTAATTGGGGCGGTATATTTAAGAAGGTATAAGAAGTTATAGAGGCTGTCGAAGATCACGCCTAAAATTTTTGGGTTCTGTACCGTAGGGATACGAGAGCTTTCAAATGAGATGTCTAATTCTATCTTACTTCTTAAGTCCACGAAGGGAAAAAGGATACGAACGGCTCTGAGGGTGATAGCCGAAGTCTACGTTTCTGAAAAAATTCTAAAATAGTAGCCAAGTATTGTAAGATTTTGGCACTTATGTTGTCAATTTTAACACTAGATGAGTAAATAGTACAGTCATCTGCGTATGACACCATCTTGGCATCTTGGGATTGTGCAGGAAGTTTCCTTCTCCTCCTTGTGCACATCCCTTCTTATCCTGCGGAATTTTTACTTCTCGCCTCTGAAATCAACAAACGCTTGTGTACAACTTAAGTCGTTGGGAAGTGTGGAGTTCGTGATGTCATATATCAGCGCAGAGTGATCAATATGTTAAAGGCCTTAGATAAATCCAAGGCAGCCACAACTGTACGTTGAGATGGTCTCTGCTGATTAAGGCCATAAGCGATTTGGATAGCTATCATATTCAAAGCCGTTGTAGTGCTATAGGATTCCCTGAAGCCATGTTGGTGTGTGGCGGGTAAGAGATGTTTTTTCAGGGTTGGCAGTAGTAACGCTTCTAAAACCTTAGCTACAGGTAATAAAACGAAGATTGGATATTTCTGAGCAACCTTCTAAATCTTCCGGAATCGCCAATTGGCGGATCGAAATTTCTAGAAGGCGAACAAATACTCAAGCGATATCGGACATTAGCATTGGGATGCCATCAGGACTAAGAGCCTTTGAGGGTTTTGATTTGGAGATATTTTTCACTTTTTAAGAGTTAAGGAAATGAGCACTGAATCTCGCTATTCTGCGAGGTGGGGTGTTCGACAAACTGTCGGCAGAGTAATTTTGCCCATTTCTTTGCATCGGTATGCTGAATGTTGCCGAACCTTATAGCTGCGAGATTTTTTTTGTGAATTGTCCCAGATAGACCAGAGCTTTTCCGAGCTAACTGAACTTTTGTTAAGGTGTTTTAACCATTTGCTGCGTCGTTGGCTTTATTATACTTAATTAAAGTGCGCTTATTAGGCTCGACGAAGTCATTGGCTTCTCAACAGTGACCACAATGGGAATGTGGTCCGCGTTATATGCAACTTGGGTTTGATAGCTTGTATAGGCATTTAGCGATGAGCAGACAATGGAAATGTCTGGTGAGCTTGCACATCTTGCAGTTACTCTTGTTGGGAGGTCTTCGTTCATTGTAGCAAAAAGTCCGATTCATCTATCTGTTCTGCAAATTAAATTCCGCGAGGGTCCTCTGGTAGTTGAGACTACCAACTCTCATGCTGAGCGTTGAAATCACCAAGTACTATTCTAGCATCTAGGTAGGGGTCAGGAACGAGAGGGATTGGTAGGGCTGTCAGTTTGTAACTGACTTTTCGTTCTATGATGAACTCAAGTTCTCCGCCATGATATCTATCCCTATCGTTTCTAACAATTTTATAGTTGCCAGAGTCGGAAAGTGTACAATTACCAGGAAGCTATGTTTTCTGTATAGCGGTTTAAAGTATATTTGAATGATCTGCCGGGACCAGTATATGGCACTATCCGCTGAACAGGAAGGCGTGGCGATATGATTAGTTAAGATGATGTTGTTGGTTGTTGCAGTGAGGTTGAGATTTATACATTTGAGGGGTACTGCGATTAGATGAAGATTGGGCAGTTGATTTAAGGGCGGTGCTGGCTGCCGGAGTGAAATTTGCACAGCATACGGTTATGAAATTAGCATTCCAATCCCTGTCTGACCTTTGATTTGTACAACATATGACACCACTTTTACAGCCGTTGCTCTGTAATGATGTTATGTTCCTCCGAATCACCGTGTTACATACCGAGCATGTGGGGTTGTAATGGGAGGAGCAGTGCTGATATTAGGCGGTTGATTGACTGGGACCATTACCAGTGGCTGGTGAGATCTGAGCACCTTCTCAGGTAGCACCAGTTATAACGAACTGAGCATTTAACCGATGAGACGTTACGCGTTATTCTATTGTGACACACTGAGCAAAACATAATCTGTGGGCCAGGATTTTACTCAATTCCAGCTATAATGAGTTATATGCTAGCATATTTTGCTTACCTGAGGAAAAAAATTCGGTTTGTTCAACTGTTGCATTTCTTTCTCTTATGTCATGCCTCATTTTTTTTCATCTATGTTTTTTTTCTTTTTCTCCTTCCCTTCCGACAGGTTACACAAAGGGACCCAAGTGGACTATGGCAACACGACTGCCTGCCTAACCTTACCTAACCTACAACTGTTGCTGGGTCGACAATCTTTGGCCGAGCAAGACTCGGGTCATTCCGGAGCGAAAATCCAATTGTCGTAGAATCGTTTAAGGTTGGTAGAAACCTCGCTTCAAATATTTATTTTCAATAAAGTCTAGTGAAAAGTGACCTTCGCAAACACATAAAGCGCGTGATCTTTTTAATAAATATTCGTCAAAGTTACACTTTTCTAACTTAGCTTTGCGCAATATGGAACACTTTTTTTTGACTTGCAACAATGTAGTAAGCAATACTTACTGCCTGGTAAAGACGTTTATATCTTTTTGTTGTCACTATTAAGTTGGACTCTTGTTTTACTAATTTCGATCAATATTAATTTATTAAGTTCATTTAACCATTTTATCAGAGTTGTTTATATTATAGTATTTTCAAGCATTAGCATTGATTCAAACAAATATTAACATTTGGTTATGCTTTTTAATTTATAATTTGAATAATTAAATTTAGATAATAAAAGCATTTTATATTCGGTGTGAATCGATACATGAAGTTTCTTTAATTAGACGAAAAATTATCCAAGCTTTTAATAAGAGGCCATTAGTGAGCAAATAATTTATTATTAATATATCAATTATAAATGTTTAGGCGTTCAAAATTAAAAGCAAATTAAAATTTTTTTGCCAGCTGTTTTGCATTGGCTATGCACAAGCGCATCACACAAGCGCATCAGATGCAGCGTAGTGATGCATTTCCGAACAAGCCCATACTTTTAGTTCTTAAGTTTCTCTACAGTCCAGATTAAAGACCAATAACAGAACAAGACTTATTGAAAGAAAGGTAAATTTAAATTACTATTCCGTTACCAGAAATCATTGAAGTACGAAAGGGCTCGAAAATGGACCTATAATTTTAGTGATCACGTAACAAATCACTACGAAAAAACATAGTTTTTGTGAAACATTTCCTACATTATTCGAGACGTAAGCTTCGCATCAATTTTTCAAATTTGAAGCTATTTGCACTTACCACGGCATCTTTCTTGAAAACTGTGTTAATATCGTATATAACTGGACAGCGGCCACGTATACTATCTAAACTGGCAGTAAAACCTTTTGTACGTGGTATCAAATGATGCTTTAAAACCGGCAATCCTCGCTCCTCGGCAAATTTAACAGAAGCTTCATGCTTCTTAGGTGTAAATCGAGTACCCTCAGCATTTAATAATAACCATGTTGGATAGGGATAAGCAAAGACTTCTTTCAATTGTCGTGCGATGATTTCTCTATCCTTTTCGAAGGAACGTTCCAGAAAGACAAATTCAGCGAATTTCCATGCCCATCCCATAACAGGAATGTATGCAATTACTTTTTTCGCATACGCCTTACAATTGCCGAGAACACCTATTTTGTCGCAAAACATCCAACCCTCTAGCCAATCGATTTCATAACTGTGATTCATAATAAGCAAAACATGTTCCTTGCCAGCGTATGTTTTCTCATCGTCAGCATCCATATAAACACGAACAGTCGAATTCGAATACCACTCGCTAACAAAAACTAATTCTGCATAAAAAATAACAAAAAAATATCTTTAAAAAATACAAATTGCAATTATAACTTTATTGTGAGTTGACTTACGTGAATACAGAGAATAGCATAAATAATACATTATCTTACGGAAGAGAACAATATTTATTGGCTTTAACGTCAGATGGAGTAGCAATTGAATAAAGTTTATAATCAAACCCGATGTA
Organism: Cistogaster globosa; assembly: GCA_937654795.1. Taxonomy (NCBI): domain Eukaryota; kingdom Metazoa; phylum Arthropoda; class Insecta; order Diptera; family Tachinidae; genus Cistogaster; species Cistogaster globosa. Next base: position 60,603,794 of record OW569405.1, on the reverse strand, counting down.
AAGAATGTTATCGCTATGCAAAGATGTATCAGTCTTTGCTGTTTTAGTTTTTTTAGAGAAGTCATGATGTTCAAGCTGGCCCGCTTACAAAATATGTATCTGCAAAATCGTTATAAAAAATTAAGTTTTATTTATTTGTACTTTTTCATGTTAAATCGTAATTTTAAAGTAAATAAATTTTATATTTTTATTTTAAAACGGGAATGGATTGTATTTTCTATTCAAGAACATTAATTTCGTGAAGTTTTGATGATTCATATTATAAACATTTTTCCTTTTATTCACTCTTTTTATTTTTGATGTTGCCGATTGTACTTCTAACGAAGTCAAGTCTGAAAGAATACAAATATTAGCTTGGTGACTATATCTTATGCCATCAATAAATCTTAACTCATATTCTGAGTATGGCCTGACAGTTTTTAAAACTACTATACACAAAGTGAGAACTGATTAGAACTTGATACAAAATATTTAAGCTTCAAGAAATAAGCAACAAACAAATATTGATTAAATTTTATTACATTTCCTTGCTACGTCTGTTCTATTTCACGCCAACCTTAATAGGTCTGTTCAATAAGCAAAATTCATTACTTATTGTTACTGGTGAATACTGAACATAAGAATGTGAGAAACAACAATTAAAAAGCAAAAAATTAATTATGTAAATAATGCAAGTAAAAATAAAAGATGAAATTTGGGTAAAAACAAATGCGATTTAAAAATCTAACTTATAAAGAAAAGCCTGAATTCAAAAATGATAAAATTATCGAAAGACGGAAACAAAGCTAGTTTACGGGCAATGCTCAAATAACAAAAAAAAAAAAAAAAAATAAAAAAATAAAAAAAAAACAATTTAAAGCCAAAAAATGTAAAGTGAAGAATTTCAGGGGAACCCTTCGTTCTGAGCTACGGACCTTCGAAGTTTTTATGTATAATATGAAGTACAATTATCTTAATATGATTACAAAGATATTACATAAAAAAACTTAAAAAAAAACTTAAGTGAGCATTAAAAATGCTGTTTTTTTATAGATGTCTTTGGGCTTAGCGCAAGGATTTATTACTCTACAATTTGACTAATAAAATATTCTTTAAGTTTTTTTTTTTACCTCTTAAAATCAATATAAAAATCAATAAAAATTGTGTATACATTTTTGCTGTTTGGTTTGTTTGAAACTGATTTTAACAAATTCTTTGGGATTGTTATCAACTCAATTTCACCTTTCTCTGTCGTTACTAATTTCTGCTAGGAAAACTATTAAACAGACCTAATGTAAGCGCAAGGGGTTATCAGAGCTCATCATTAGCACTATAAAAATTTATTTTTAAAGCCCCTGTTGCCAAAAAACTTAAGGTACGGGCAGATTAGACAAATATTTGACCAAAAAAGCCTAACCACTATTTTCTTAAATGTATATTTAATCTTTACTGACACGTATCATTACGAATGACGATTTATGATATAGTAAATGTGATTCCTAACCTTTTACATTTAACAGGATCTTCTATTTCTTAATAAGTGTTTGAGAGAGACAAAAATTATTTTCCATAATTTATAGGTTACGTCTTTTCGGTTAAATATTTGACTTATCTGACCCTACCTTTACATAACCTTTAGCATATTTAATTATTTATAAAAAAACTTGTAAGTAAAAATATTAAAGTAAACAAAATTGAGTTAATTTATTTTTTAATTAAAATGGTATAAAAATTAAAATAAATAAGAAAAAACAATTTGTTTTAAATTAACGTGTCCTTTTATGATTCACCAAATATCTACATAAACCGCATGAAAGCTGTGTTCTTATAAACGGTTGAAAACTGACCCAACAGCAAAACTGTAATATCGCAACAATTTATTGGCAGAGAAACTGCTTAAATTAGATGTTATCAACGCAGTTCAAAAGCATAAATTAATAACTAATATAGCTACCGCGCTTAGGTTACATGGTCTTCCAAAAGTTCATAGAGATGGCACACCGTTAAGACATATTTGCTCATTTGTAAATTCCCCTCCGTACGGTTTATGTAAATATTAAGTGAGCACTAAAAAAATTTAATCGTAACATGCCTAAATATGTATATTGTTACGAATGCAAGGAAACTGTCACAAAAACCATATTATGATGTCTGAAACAAAATATGGTTATAGTGAACAAATTAAGCTTGTTATAATAATACTTTTATCACGTAAAATTAGTTTTCATTAGCATTTAATTATTAAATGGTTATGAGCACAAAAGTGCAGAATATTTAAAAAATATTACCACAATTCGTTTGTTTATAACATAAAATTATATAAATTTTCTTTTCTAACTTATTAATTTCTTTCTCACGCCAAAAAAAATTCTTGAAAAGATTCCTCTAATTATAAACTCCGTAGGGACAAAATAATTAAAAGGTGGCATCACCGTAATTTGAAGGAAATTGTTTTGTATATTTAAATTTTCTTTTCTCCCTACAATTCATAACGCCTGCTTTATTCCCTAAATTTATCCACTTTTCGCAGTAAATTAAAAGAGAAACAAATTTATAATGAAATTCTATGTAAATAAGTAAAATAGCCTCTCTAATATATGGAGATGCCATTTTTTATTTTAATTAGGGCCACGGTTCTCAAATGGGGGTCCGTGGACCCCTGAGGTTCCGTAGCAACATCCAAGGGGTCCTCATTGTTTTCCAAAATAATAAAAGTTTTATTTTGAATCTATTAACTTTTATTTTATATATTTATATACATACATATGTATGTATTTATGTTTTGAATGTAAACACATACATTTTTTGTTAAAATGTATAATAATATTTAATTTATTGAAACACATTACAAAACTATATGAAACAGTATTTTTCTTTTTCTTTTCCTTTTTCTTTTGTTTTTCTTTTTTTTAACTACTGAGGTGAAATATTTTGGGGTATATGCTGGGGCGGTGGTAAATTTTACCCCTCTTTAGTTTTTAGAAAATTTTGCCAAAAAAAAAGACTTTTTTTGATTTGTTAGCTTTTTTTGGAATAAAGTAATAAAATAAAGAAATCAAACTTCTTGTTAAACAAAACAAGGATTTTATTTCATATTCACTTTTCTTAAAACTAAAAAATAAATAAGAGGGGGTAAAATTTACCTCCACCACAGTAGTTAAAAATTAAGTTTGTTATATTGTTTTTAATAATTCTAGTTTATGTTATTAGTTGATGTTTAAACATGTTTATGAATTTTTATAATAAATGTAATATAATAAAAATAAAATAAGTTCTTTACTTTTTTGCGTTCTTAATTCAAAATAAAAAACAAAATACAACTTGGGCTTCAGAGGGGTCTACGAAAATAAAATAGTTTACCAGGGGTCCGTGAGCAAGATTTTGATGAGAACCCCAGAATTAAAAGAAATTTTTCCCCAGAGAAATTTTTTCCATTAGAAAGAAATTCCGTGAAAGTATTCATTATTGGGCTGATTATGCCTAAAAATCATGCTTTATATTCGCAACATTACTGTTGATGTTTGTTTCTGTATTGCGCGATATATTCCCAGTAAGCCTGCGTAATAAAATATAATGATTTGGTAGTAGATTTACGATTCCCTACTAATTATTTTTAAATCATCTTGAAATTTATGGCGAAATATATGGACAGCTGCAGAACATTCTTTCGTAAAAATTGATTTGATTGAATGCGGAAAGTGAAAAAATTCGAGAAAAAACTCAAGTATTATCAAAGAAAAATTAAATCTAAATAAGCAAAAAAGATCCTCTCAAATTACGGTGATGCCAAGTTTTTTTTTTTTTTTTTTTGTTTGCACAAAATTAATAATTGGACATATCTTTTCTCAAAAAAATGTTTTTCGTGAGAATATTAATGATTATGCTGAATATTTTAATAAGATAAGATAAAGTCTTTGGAAAATTAGGCAAAAGCCTAACAAGTTGTTATTGTGAAAATAATATTTCCACAAAAAGAAATTCATTAATAAATAAGAGTGGAGCCATACGGGGAAGAGAAATCGAATACAGGGAAGCATAAGCTATGTGCAGTCCTGAAATCAGCAGTAACATCAATAAATTAGATGACTCGGAAACGGAAGTTAAGAAGATTAAAATAGCTATGAAGGGTTCTGAAGACACGCAACAACAATACGAAAGCTGACGGTAACTTCGACAACCTCGACACTCTCTGGAATACTTTCAAGACAATAATACTTGACACAGCGAAGGGTATACGTTAAGTGGAATGATGGAGAAAAATCATAAAAAATTGGAGTAAAGGAAGAAAAAAGCCTGTGAAAGAACTACTTAAATGCGAAGAACGGGTAAAAGTTAAGCAAATTTGTTGGAACATTCCTACAGCAGAATTATACAGCGAACTAAAAGTTATTTAAAAAAAAAATACTAAGAAACCTACCACGATCCAAAATTTTTCTTAATAAATATATTTTAAAACAAAAAAAAAGCTCTTTTGAGAAAATAAATAAATTCGATGCTTTTGTTCAAAACTCAGCCTATTACGGTTCAAAAAATGAAGGTGTAATCATCAAAATTAAGGTCTCTTAGGAAATACCCTTTAGTCTTAAAATTAATTGTTCGCACTTATTTCCATGGCGTACACATCTATCTATAATCTATGCCATTTCTAAATGTCTGCCAAAAATTGTTTAAAAATCAAGCCATATACATACTTTAAAATCATTTAAGTAATTATAAGAACACTTTATTTATTTTAGTATTATTTTTCATTTTTTGTACTTGTTTTTATAGTGGTCACATAAATTCTTGAATTTTAACTGTCTGCCTAAAAAGCAGGACCACGTATGAGAAGTTCACGTCAATTTTAAGACACCCATTCATTTGCTAATACACTGTGCAAATGTGACGTGTCTGCCTATCACAGTTAAAAAAATATCTTTATTTTTAAGGATATCACGGTACTTTCGGAGAACACTTCTTTTAGTATTTGCTGTTATTTTGTCAAAATGTAGAATTATTACGATTCCAGAGACAAGGAAATGTGTCAGACGCACAGGAATTGTATCGAAAACAATACGGGTACGTTTTTCCCCTTTGCAGGATTATCGCTGGGAGTTTTTCCAAAACAAAAGCACAAAACGTCTATACATAAATAATAAAACTGTAGCAGGACAATTTCTGCACATGAAATATTTTTTTTTTTAATTTTGTTACTATCTAATCGATATGGAATACAAAATATCTATTTTTAAAATTTTCCTCTGTCTGTCCGTCTGTTTGTGCTCGCATTACGTAAAAACTACTCGATGGACTTGAACAAAATTTTGTGTGGTGCTACCTTAAAACCATGGTTTAAATATAGAATATTATTTTTTTCGTTACAATAAGTCATTACGTAGAGAAAATAGAGACAGTAGTATGAAAGCACCAAAATTTACCGACATAATGGTAGTAAGAAAGTTATCAGCACATTTTAGTTCTATAAATATAAATTTTTTAACACTATTTACAGAACTACAATAAATTTTTAAAAACACATTTTTCTAAATTTAATTTTAGAAAAATCAGAAATGACAGACACATGGACGAAGTCGTGGGCACTGCTGTATATAAAGTCACATAAACAAGGCATTATAGACAATAAAAGCAGGTAATGCAAAATGGCCGCTTTGTCTCTCCGTCTTGCTTATTTTAAATCTATTTGGAAGATGGCATAAAATAGATTTTTTTGTGTGCCATATTTGTTGTTTCAAGTTACTGCCTTTTCCGATCGTAGGAAGATCTTAGATATAGCCCACTAAGAACAGAAATTTAAGTGGATCTAATTAGTTGATCGAGAGTGTGTACACAAATCGGTTTCAATAATTTGTTTAAAATTAATGTTTTTATTGTGATAACTGTTTTGTAGATTTGTTTATTTAATTTAAAGTATTATTTATTAGTTTTATATTGATTCATTTTAACATAATTATCTCTGGCCGTTGCTGTTAATGTTGTGAATAAACATCGCTGATAAACCTTTTTTGCAATCTTTTGTTGATATTTACTATTCATTTTAGCGTATTGCTTTTACTTTTATTAAGTTGTTCAAAGTTCAAAGATCTTTATGATGTACTATACTGTCGTTTAGTATCTTATCGTATGATTCATTATTAAAATGAAGTTTTTGAAACGCGAAGCAACAAAAGTTTTCATGTAAAAAAGTTTATTGTGAGTTTTTATCATGAGAAGTAAGTTTGTTTCATGAGTTACTATTACTGTAAAATTAACACATAGTTTCATATTATACTGGGAGTAGTTCATTCAATTGACTAATTATTTAAAAATTTCATTGAATAATAAATAATGCTAATGATTTTTTTTAGCATTACCCTTAAATGCTTTCAAAGCGTTACTATTTATAAATGACACCTTTAAATACAGTGTAGCAGTAGCAGGAACAATGAGACACTATAGGAGCATATTTTTAATCAACGTTTAAAAGTAATAAGACTTTCTTGCTGGGATGTTAGGTGACATCAGATCCCAGACATCAAGTTTTACATCATCTGACTTAAAATTGATTATTCAAAAAAATCAGACTCAGGCAATAATGGACTATAGTACTCTTTCCAAATGAATACAATAAAAAAAATTTTAGGTGAAGAAAAGTGAGCAGTGAATTAAGATTTTTGTCTACAATTCGAAACTGCTGAGTTCCATGATGCATCAATGACTAATAAATAATTTTACCGTTTTTAGATTTTCCCATTATTTATAACAAAAATCTCCTAATTTTCAAAGGAAAAATTCCATTTTAATTTTTAAGTTATTCAATGCAGACCTTTGAATAAGTTGAGGCTGCTTGCTGTAGTCAAAGTGGTAAACACGTTGACTACAAGCTTGGTTGGCCAGGGTTTAATCCCTGCGACAGCCAAAAAATAGAAATGTTTTTTTCTATTTAATGGTAAAAATACATATTCAAAATTAACATTAAACATGCAGCCTCCTTCGTCGGTACTTCTTCATAGCATATTCGCCGGCGAAGTAAAATAACTAATAAAAAGGCTATCTTCTCTTTTCACCACCTGTCTTATCTCTCACCTATCCCTTTCCTAAGGAATGTAGCACGGTTACAAACATAACTAAATAGGTATTATTGCCTGACGTGCTACTTCTCTTAAAAAAAAAAGTTAACTGCAGAATGTAAGAAAGAAGCAGCTATTGGAAGTATGTATGTTATTGTCTAAGGATCTTAAGAAATATTTTGTTTTTTAGTACTTAAAAATTATCTATTTACAAAACACGTAATACAGCTTTTGAGTTTTCACTTTGTAATAAATAGACTTATTCGAAACTATCCATAAACCGAAAAATTATTACTTTCAGAGGGAGACACTCACTGTTGGGTCGCTTTATAGTCCGACAGTCAACGGTAAATGGTAACTCATTGGTAACTAAAGTTTCATGTCACATAACATGCAATGTTATCAATTTACTAAAGGAATTATTTGATAAACTGTTAATGTCAAGTAACGGTCATGTTATTTGGCTACCACGATCTTACAATGTTGCTTTTCGCTTTTCATATTTGTCTACGCCCGATGAACACAACACGAAACATAAAGTTTAAGATTTAGACATCCATATTGTGTCATAATCGTGCAAGTCGCTGCGGCTACATGACCGAAATCATATTTTCATTTTTCATTCTGACAATCTTATTTGCGACCCTATAAAGTATATGTATATTTTGGATTCTTAAACATAAAAAAGTCGATTTAACTATAACATCACATTTTCACACAAAATTTTACTTAAAATTTAAATTTATTAATAAAACATTTTTACTAAATTTTCACTAGACTACTAGTAAATCGGATATTTGGTAAAAACATGATATTATGGTGAATTTGCTGTTGTTTAGTGAAATTCTAATTTCTTAGTAGTCTAGAGATTGGTTTTTTTTTCTGAATTTAAAAAAAAATAAAATTACTAAATTATCTAGATTTCACCAAAATACACATTTTTAACAACATTTTACTAAAAATATTAAACTTGGCAAAACCAAAAAAAAAAAAAAAAAAAAAAAAAAAATAAAATAAAATAAAATAAAAAATTGCTTCTGCGATAAAAAATTAAAAATCTCGAAAAAAATGGAATTCCACTGAACGAATAAAATTTCATCAAAACATTTGTTTTCACGATAATTCCATCTTAAATTGTAATTGCAATAAAAAATATTAAATTTAAAAAATGCACAAAATATCTTCGTTATATTAAAGATATACATATTCCGGAAAAAATTATATTTTAAGAAAATAAGTACACAATTCATTTGGTGAAGAGATTCGGCACAGCCGGGTATAGCACTCTTACTTGTTTAACTTGTAATCATGCAAGTAAAGCTGATCAGTGGTTGTTTTATATTATAATTGTATAACTGATTTGGAAAACCATGAGTACAAACTAAAGATATACTGTTGCATAAAAGTGTAAGGCAATAATATCTAAGTTCAAAATAAACTTTTTATGACATTTGCAAAAAAAAAAAATATGGCCGACGCACATATTTTGAAAAGGCTGCCAAAAATCACTTTATTTGTGGATACCGATCTTAGTGTTTTCTTAATCATGTGAAGGTAAATACTAGCAAACCTCGAGAGGCAAAAATTTAGAACTCTGTTCCAACTATAACACACTGAACAGGGTTATCCATTTCATTCATGGTTCATTTTTTAATTTAACTTTTATTAAGAAAAAGTATTTTTCAAATGTACGCGAACATTTTCCAAAGAAAACAAGAAAAATTAGACGCTGGGAGAATGTAATGCCGCATTTTCAGGACCGCCAAATCCATCATCAGCATTCGCTAGGTTGCGACCTTGTGCACCAGAGCAATTATGCTGACCAAAGGTTAGGTATTTTGCACAAAAATTATGAATACATACGAAATTTTTCAAAAAAAAAATTTTTTTTCTGCAGAGTTTTTTTTTTTAATTATTTTAATTTTTTAACACAGATTTAAAGACAATTTTTTTAATCTCCTCGAAAGATGGTGCTTATAACTTTTGCGATGGAATCTAGTAATATACAAATGCACTATATTGTACCTTTCAAATTTGTAAAATCTAAATATTTAATGAAATTTTGTTTACCCGTTAGAGTTGGTAATGGCAAGTTATCATAAAACAATAAGATCATAAAGAATTATGAATCGGGAATAATGAAATAATTAAAAAGGAAGTTTTGAATAAAATATGTGAATGCCCATGTTTATTATGGAATTCTTTCGAATTTTAGTTTTATTATCACAGAGGTAAGGAAATGTAAGCTACACAAAAGATGTGCGCACACACTGTACCTGATTATTCTTAGTATCTGTTTATTTTTTCAGAAAAGCCAAAGAAAAAAAAAACAAGTTCAAGAAAGATATCTTCAGCTAGGCCTTATAATCGACCAACCTAAATATGGCAAAGGAAATTCGAATGATGAAAATACTGTAAGATTTTTGCCGATCCAAAAACTGCAGCATCTATCACAGGTGTAGATTATGAGTTAATAAGACGATTCAAAATCATATTACAAGTCTTAGCATGCAGCAGAAAAATAAATGCAAAAAAAATGGAGATTGCACCAATAAAACAGTTGCACTTTACAATAAAAAATACTCTTGGAGATATATGTCTTCAATGGTTTATAAAGTTTTGTATATTGGGGAACAAATCACTCAAAATAATTTGCTACCAATAGGAGATCTGTCTGAATAAGCGCAAGAAAAATGGAACAAAGACTACAGATTTTTCCGCGAACATAGCACAAGAAAAATGTGTACTAATGAAGACCTTATCACTATTTTGTTGTGCACGACAAAAATGGAAAAAAACTCCAGTCGAATTAGAAGAGGGGGCTAAACAACTATTAGAAGACGAAAATCAATGCTATTTAGAAGAAATTAAAGTTTAAAGTCCCACCTACCAAACATATCAAAATTCCGATCCAATCAAAAGTTAAGGATTTTTATCCGCCTTCTCGCCAAATGTGCCACTATGCGACGTGCCCAACTTTGACAGTTTATACAGAAGCCCCCCTTAACACTAAGAGATTAACACGCAGATTTAATGTGAAACACCTCTGCTTTCCCTTTGTGAAATTTTATTGAGATGTTTTAATTTCAAACCACTGTGTGTAGTTGGAGTGGAGCTATAGGGTAAACAAATGCTATATTTGATATTTTACCAATGCCTAGAATGCCACAAAATTAAGCCAAGTAAAGTCTTAAGTTTTTTAATAATTTTTCTGACAACAAATTAATGTTCATACAGCCAATAGAAGATTTTTCAATATGTTATAGATTATAACGGTTCCATAGAATAAATGTTATAACAGCTCTTTAACATTAATTTAAAAATCTAAATTAAATTTATAAATAAAAAAAAAATAATTTTTTTTAAGTGAAAAAAGTCCATCTTATCAATAATGATTTTAAACAATTTTTAAACAAAACACTAAACATGCGATAAGATTAAATATCTATAAATATTTTAATTTATATTAAACATTGAATAAAATTGTTTAACACGCGTAAAAATTTTAATAGAACATTAAAATTGTTGTTAATTTTGATTACTTTTAATAGAAAAAATCCTCTCTGCCCAAAGTCCACAAAATATATTTATTGTAGTTATTGCAATATAATACAACCCACTCAAAAATACGAGGGGGTGGTGAACTAAAATTTTTTAAATTGTTGTGGAGGTTCAATTATTTTGCAATCATAATTTTTCAATTCCTAAATTTCAGTAGCTGTCAAAGTTACGAATGATATTAAATTGTCATGATTATCAGTAAGGTCTGCCATTTCGTTTTGCATCGCTCGAGTTCAAATTAGAGAGCATTACAATCCACACACTCGACACAAAGCTCATCGTTGTAAAGGCAAAATTTGGATACACTTCGGCTTTATTTTCTAAGGATACGTGAAGTAATTTGGACCATTTAAATGATTTCCTTTATTATAGGTATATAATGACATCAATGTAGCTGCTATGACTCGAATTTTAAAATTTGTACCAAGGCGCATCAAACAGGTGACTGCATCAGATCATGTGTTCATCATATGTTTTAGCTTTTGCGTGTATTTTGTTTTTGTAAAAACTAATTTGAGCTGTAAAAAAGGTCTAGTAATATGTGTATGTATTTGTGAAAAATAAGAAAGCCACTAAAAATATATTGGAATACATACACACATATTGCCAGACGTTTTTGACAGCTTGAATTAGTTTTTACAAAAACAAAATACACGTAGAAGGTAATGCATTCACCTGGTATTATTGTGCCATGATTTGTACCTTGAGACAAAAGCCAAGTTCAAAAATTATAATTCATAATGCATAAAATAATTTCACCGGGTAAATGAGCTTTTATTATGTCAATAGTTCTATTAAAAAAATTTAAATCTTTGAACCGAAAAAGTATACAGACCATACATTCATATATTGAGAAACATATGAATTTATGAAAATGGTTATCCTTAACAACATTATGGTTAATAATTTAGTGATGAAATTTAAAAAAATGATACCGAAAATGTAAACGTTTTGTTGAAAATTGACAAATTAAAATTAAACGAAATAAAACTAAAGTTATGGAAATGAATATGACTTGCAATGCTGCAATAGTAATTAACAATTAAAATACTTAGGTTTTATAATTGATAAAAAATAAAAACTATAAAAACATACAGACCATATATGCAGAAAAATTGAAAAACGTCTCTTTTTTTTTAAAGAATAAGAGATAAAATATCAGTGTTCATTTAGAAAACAGCTCTTGCTGCGTTAAAAATGAATTGTACAGACTACAAAACCGGCAAGAAAAAGCTATGAGGGCAATATCGAAATGTTGCAGTTAAGTGCTCAACAGAAGGCAGAGGCTTTAACTAAATATATGTAACATTTATATATAAGATAACAAAGGAGATGCACCGGAATATCTGTGCAAGCATCTTAATGCGTAATTGTGGGAAAGATTCAAAATATTTTGAAAGCAACTCAGCCACTTGTAAAGGGCTAGGCTGATTAATCCAAATTTGACATGAGCATAGCAGAGGATTAGCCGAGCTTAAGCTTTTAGGCTGGGTACCGTCCACTTTCTAGGGATGGCGCTATATGGTCGCAAAGTTGGGTACCTCACACCTTCCATTTTTTTTTAATGCTTAAACCCTTATGACACTTATTTTTTTTTCGTAATTTTTTAGGTTTTGAAGAAAAATGCAAATATAACGTAATAGGAAAATTGACTAGGTGCAAAGAATTTAGCTTTCTTAATATAAATACCAAATCGTCAAAATGTTTATTAATGATCGATAAAAATGAATGCCTGCCTGTTTTTAACTTAAAACCTTTAAAATGTTGCTAATTTATCGTTTTAGGTATTAATTTTGCGATTCAGCATTTTTTATAAACAAAAACAAGGCGACACTTACAAAATAGCAATACAAAAAGAAAACAGAAAGCGTTAATTTCTAATTTTAATTAAGTAAATAAAATGGAGGAGATTATTAGTCCCCGTTTAGACGAGCGAACATTTGGAAGGGAAACATTTAGTTTGTTAGCAAATTACGGGTGGAGAAGTGGGAATCGTTTTTGTGTTCAGTACTCGGCGATACGCTTTGTTGACTTTCGTTTTTTTGTCAATTACGAATTTACTTTGTTTCTTTTTTTCTAGCGTTATTTTGCATAGTTTGTAAAAAGTACGTTATAAAATAAATTTTGTTGTCATTTTTTTTATTTATTTATCAAAAATTTTATTAAATAATTTTTATTTTTTAAATTAACGAAACACTACAAATTTACTCAATGCACAAAAAAGACAAATGTCAAAAAAGGTAAAAAAACAATAATAATAGAATGTTGCCTACAACATGTTCGCCGGTATGAACGTTAACGAAAAAACAAAACAGAATTCCAGATGTTTTTCTTCCAAATATTTGCTTGTCTAAACGGGGACTTATAGGTTTCGCTTTATTGAATAATCTTGATTTAATATAACACTTCCTCTTCCGATTAAGTTTGTACCATTTTAAACTAAATTAAACTTGTTTTTAAATTATTTTTTTGTTCGTTACTATTTTTGTTTTGAGTAGTCAGTTTTGAGAAAAAGTTTACGTTTTTCTTTTGGTTCTTTTTAGCATTGCTGTTTCTTTCTTTCTTTCAATGCTATTACAATACTATGAATAAAAAATTAAGTGTCATAAGGGCATTAGCATTTCTTCAATTTTAGTCTGATTTTTAAGTACATGGTCTTAACCTTTTCGACCCGACATTCTTATAACAACGTTAAAATAAAATTTTTGATAGGTGAAAGAAAATCTGAAAAACAATGATAGAGAAGTTCCGGGGGTGGTGATACACCATTTTACCATTCGGGAGGTTATGTGGTACAAAAAAGTGCCAACCGTCCAGTAAAAAATATACTATAAAAATTTCATAAATATTTTATTTACCTTCAAGTTTCATTTTCTGGCAACAAAAAATTTTTTCAAAACTTGAAATCATAATATTTTTTACTTATCAGGCTACTGGCACACATGTACAGTACTGGACGAATGAATGAAACATATGAGTATCATTTACTAAAAACAACATAAAACAACTACTTACCAGCGACAATTGTAAACAGATGCAAAAGTTTCATTTGCAAAATTTAATTTCTGCTTAACTTGGGTAATTTACGTACGTTCGCGTTTTTCGGTACCCAAGTCAGGTTTTTTTTTTCAAAATATTGGGTGCTATTTTCAGTGATTTTTTTTTTTTTTTTGCTTACCGCAGTTAGCGAGCAAAATTTAAAATTTATTTATAACTTTTATTTTTATTTTCTGTTTTTTTTTGCCACAAATTATTTGATATGACAAAAACCAAAAGGGAACCTTGGGTACATAAAAAAATAGAAAAATTTATTTTGTTGCGTTGTATGTTAAGCAATAGCTATAAGTTTACTTTAGTATTATAATGTGATCATTCGTGTTGTAAACGTGTACACGTGTTGTATTGGTATTTTTATATTTAAAAGTTTGATACTATAGCTTCAAATCTCTTACAGGCATACCTAAACAAAAGTGGAAAACGAAACGTTTTCTTCCGCATAGCTTTTACATTAAAAAACCAGAAGCGTCAACGCTATGTCAAAACGATAATAACTGGGTTATTAAAAAAATAAATAAAACTTCCCTGATAATTTTAAGATGAATAACAATTCAATTTGCGTTGTGTATTTTTAATTATTATTAAACGCCTTGCCAAAATTGGATTTTCAAATTGCAAAGTGTTTACGGCGCGTTGTTTCAGTATGTTACATACAAAATATACGAGCTTGAGAATTTTGACAGCAAAATACGCTTTCCACTCTTGATTGGCTGTTAGGGCACCCAATTAACCCTTTCTATAACAAAGTATAATCAAATTTATTCAGTTCCACCCTTATACACAAACTAAATGAGCCAACATCAGTCAAATTGTAAAACTAATAAAGTTTTAGAAAACCTAAAGGATTTTTTCCAAGCAAAGTGCTTCTAGAATTTTTATATATTTTAAAACAAAATGGGTTCCCGGATACCCCGTCACTTACAGAAAGGTTAATAAACCTTGTCTTTAGATTCAATAGATGAAGATAACTACTTTGAGGAAGTAATAAATCGGTAGTTTCAGATTTTTCATTAAAATTGAAGAAGATTAAGCCTTTATGCTAAAAAAAATTTATGATTGAAAAATACGTTAAAACGACTCCGATCAAATCAGATTTTTTAAAGCATTTAAACAATGTGCTCCAAATGAATAATTCGACCTAATTAACAAATATATTGATCAACTATTTGTAATTATCAAGATGGCACTGGATAAGATCATTTTATGACAAGATATACTTGTGTAAAATGTATTTTTTTGACAATGAATGCAAATAAGCAACAAAACGAGAATTATGACAGACTTACGAAACAACAGCACTATTTTTAGGGGTATATTTTGGTATAAAATAAACCGGCTTCTGGAGATTTTTAGGAATAAAAATTTTCGATTGAAAAAAAAATCTGGGAATCCTGCTTACAGTAACTCGAACTGGTAGAAAAACATTCTGCATACAGTGAAAAAAACACGGTTTAAAAACCAAAAGTTACATGTTTATTTTATGTCATACTTTGATTACATACAAAAAAGCTTTACATATTATATTTATCAATATACTTAAATATCAGAATTTATCATGGTTCTATATTTGGTTATATATATCAGAATATTCTGAGATAGTTATAAAACTTCTAACCAATTTTAGCAATTTTCAAACAGCCATAATGCACTTTTTGTACCTAACAGCCATTTAATAATAATGAAACGAACTTGTTTATTGTCACTACACCAGCACCATGGTTTTCCTTCGTATTCAGTTTAAAAGAAATAATGTGGAAAATAAATAATAATCGTCACAATATTTACTGGGCACGATTGTCTTACATATTTACGTTAAATTGATGAACAAAGCAAAAAAAGAGAACAAAGTTTTAGTTGTTATGAGATATTTTAAAGAGAACAGGAAAAATCAAATGCTAGCAGAATTTCATTTATTGCTGCATCGTTTTTTAATATTCTATAAATAATAATAATATGATAAAGAAATAGAATACTTAAAATTATAAATTTTACAATTAATTTCAATGATTTTTTTTGTGTATTCAATAATTCTTTTGAACGAATTATTTGCACACATATTTTTTTCTTTTTACTACTACTATACAGTGTCGGCTAAAATAATAGTACGATTTGTTACATGGTTCTCGCTCATATGAAAGAGAATCCCGGAATACAAAATATGATGTTGGAACATGAAAGTTCAAACATAATATTGTGGACATGCTTTTCATTTGCAGAGTGGGAAAAATTCATTTTACGTTAATATATTCAAGAATGTGTTGCTACTTTTATGTTTTTGTTTTTGAGTCAAGGCAACAACCCAGTCGTTTATAGGCTTTAGTATTAACACCATTAATTGGGGTGCACAGTCGCCTGAGCTAAGTCCGATAGAGAATCTTTAGACTGGCGTTAACAAAAACGTGTGTGCATTAGAACCGACCACCGGCAAGCCACTTTGTTCTATAGTTAAGAAATCATGGAAGAGAGATCCCAAAGAAAGATGCAAAGACTTGGCTGACTAATGCCGGGCGATGCTTTTTCGTTATTGCTAACAAAAGCCGAATTTTAATTTAGTAACTTAATTTTCTTTAGAGTATATTTTAAATATTGTCGCTTTTTCGTTTTTTAATCTGAAAAACTGTCAAAACTGTGGCGCTTGATCGTATTTGGTAATTAGATTCAATAAAAATTAATAAATGTAATGGAGACTTTCCTGATATGCCATTAATGTTCTTCTATTCCAGTTATGTGTTTCTGGAATTGTTAAATAAATAAAGACAAGCGTTGTCTTTAGTGCTATTTTTTACCTCAGATCTATAATCATTTTATCATAAAGCTTTAATTTGCAATTACAACTATTTTACTTCGAAATTAATACGACTTTTTAATATTTTAATAATAAACGTAAAAGTATAAGTATTTTGGCGATCTAGCCGAACATTTCTTTTGTTTTTTCTAAACTTGGCAGAAATATGTCTTATGGTCATTTGCTGTTAAGGCTTGAAAATAAAAAAAAATAAAAAAAAAATCGGACTAAAGAGAAAAGTCTCCCTAAGAAGAACTAATCCTACCTCCGAAGTTTTTCACACCTCTTTTTAGCAAATACAATTTTTAAGATGAGCGAAAGTTCAAAAACATTAACTTGGACCACCCTTTTTCCACGTATAATTGTTTCTTTACGAACTTTTTTGCAGGCGCGTACAAATTTTTATCCTTCGTAACATAAATATATATATATATTGGAACACTCATATTTAAGAAAGCATCGTTTTGTACATAAATAATAATAGAACAAAATTTTAATATTTGCTACTGATCTCTGAAAATTTTAAAAAAATTATGGTAAAAACTGTCCAATTTGAGAAAAGTAAAAATATTAAATATGCAATAACATTTTTATAAAGCAAATTAAATACAATTTTCTGTGCTTGTGTGTTGGTTACCCAAAATCAAATGGCAAGAAATCTGCAACATTAAGGTAAAGGAAGTTCTAAATTCCTAAAATAGAGACAAAAAAAAACATCAAAGATGTTTTGCCCATAAAGTTCACTTATGGAATAGGGCTCATTAAATACTTTCAGCAACAATTCGGAGTTTATATAGTTTTTTAATTGTAGTAATCTTTTTCCGATCCCGGCTTTAGGATTTTATAACATAGGATAAAGGTAAAATTTCGATATAAAATAGGTCAAATTCAAGGACCTTTATATTTTACAAGACTAATCAATTTTATACGAAATTTGGTTTAAACGTACACACATAGTTAAAGCTAACTAACAAAAGAAATATATATATATATATTCCTTAACATTTTTTTTCTGCTATT
Source organism: Cistogaster globosa (assembly GCA_937654795.1). Taxonomy (NCBI): domain Eukaryota; kingdom Metazoa; phylum Arthropoda; class Insecta; order Diptera; family Tachinidae; genus Cistogaster; species Cistogaster globosa. The sequence goes on along the minus strand of OW569405.1, from coordinate 60,586,346 downwards.
CAAAAAATTTGGTTGGTGGCCGATTTTAGGCTTAAATACAAAATTTGCAATAATTTTGGATTTATAACCATCAAATGCACGATTTTTTATTTTAAATTAAAAAAAACCTTTTCATATAGAAATCTTATCGTAGATTATCAAAAAAATAAATAAATAAATAACAACACCTAGTTGATAGTTTTAAGAATTTATTTTGAAATAAAATGTATGTAGACTTTTGGCAACAATATGCGTTTGTGACTAAAGTTATTTGGACGACAGCAACGAGTTAGATATTGTAATCATACAAAATGAATTTTATTTGTGAAAGAAATAATGCAAAGCAATTGCGATCTTCAGTGTGACATAAAGCAAACTTGCATTTGATGCACTCTGTTCTTGAAAATCCTTTGCATTCTGTCAGCTTGCACCTATTTTTTGAACCACATCTATGACAATGACAGCGAGTACTTTCTCGTTTATAAATTCAGAATGAGGTCTGAATCGTGGATAATCATGGAGAAAAGTTTGTGTTGCCCTTAAAATATATTTAATTTTTACTACATTTTAAATTTTGCTTTTTGCATTTAAGTTCAATACCTTGTTGTCTCTATTCTGCAACACCAGGATAATAATTTCACTCAGGTCACCAAGTCCACCAAAAAGGTCGAGATAATCTCAATATCTTTATCTGCAAACTTCCTACTAATTTAAAAAATCAAAGCACACAAACTAAAAAAAGTAACCGTTCATTATAACTTATGTGGAAAACGCATAATGTAGACATTTGGCAACATATATATTTTTCCAAAAATCTCAAATTTATCTAATAAGATTTTTAATGTAACATTATTAATTGGTAGCTAACCTGCCAACAGATGAGAAATATATTTTTTTCCAATTAAATAATTTACTTTTTAAAAGGAAACTTAAAATATAAAAAGCCGCTTCAAACAACACACATGCAGGATTATGAAAGAAATCCAAGTAGAAATGGAATTGGCAACAATATGCATTTAAGGGTTAAAGTCAAATTCATATAATTTTCAGTCCAGAAAAGATACATATACAGTACGTTCATAAATAATAGCACATTTGCTAATCTGTAAATTAATAATTCATAAAATTTTAACAGGGCATGCTATGATTTTCATCTCTTTGTGTAAACTTTATTAATATGTTCTCTTTTCAAAATTGAGCTGATTTTACACAAAACTCTCAGGAATTACAAATACCGTTATCAAAATTGCTTACATTTATATATTTAGCATATTTAAGCGTTCAAATTGTATAGCACAAATGCAAAAAATTCTTTGTACAAAAAAACTACCGTTTTAAAACAACATATTGCATTCAGTTTTATTAAAAATATTAGTTATAAGCAAAATGCCACGCGGAAAAGTACTTAGCGAATTTGAAAAAGGTCAAATTTTAACATTGACAGAAATTAGTGCGTCGAAAGCTGAAATTGCAATTCAAATCTGCAGAAGTCGAAAGGTTGTTTATAATTATTTGGCAAATATTGAAAATTATGGCAAAAATAAAAGCAGTGGTAAAAAAAAAGTTGAAAGAACGCGAGCGCAGTCTTATTCTAAGGACAGCAAGCAACAGTACCAAAAGCTGTAACCAACTTGCTGCATGCGTTTCCAACAAAGTGTGCAAAACGACCATTTGGAATGTTCTAAACTCTTCCAAACATAATCAAAGAAAGAGAATGAAAAAAGCTCCTCGCCTTTTGAAACGTCATATTAATGCACGTTTGGAGTTTTGCAAAAATAATATGAATACAAATTGGTCAAATATAAGTTATTTAACACCTTTGAGTTATAAAATGGTTAACTTATTTATTTCTTTTTAAAGATTATTTTTTCAGATGAAAAAAAATTTAATTTAGATGGCCCTGACGGCAATAATAGTTACTGGCGTGACTTACGAAAAGAACCCCAATGTTTCTCACGAAGAAACTTTGGTGGTGGTTCTGTTATGATTTGGGGTACATTTACTGAAGAATGCTGTTTGGAGTTGCAAATCGTACCAACCAAAATGAATAGTGAAAAATATTGTGAATTGCTTAAGTGCAGTTTATTGCCATTTTTACATAATAATATAAATAAGAAATATATTTTCCAGCAAGACAATGCAGCCTACCATGCCAGCAAATTTACAAAAGAATGGTTAAGCTCAAATAATGTCGATGTTTTTGAATGGCCTTCTTGCTCTCCAGATATGAACCCTATAGAAAACATATGGGGAATTCTCGTCAGGAGAATTAATGCTGGCAATCGTCAATTCATGAGTGTTAATGAGCTCAAAAATTCAATTTTCAAGGAATGGGAGGCACTGGATCAGGCTCTTCTGAAAAAATTAACACGTTCTATGAAAAATAGAATATTTAATTGCATTAAATCGAAAGGTGGTCTAATAAATTATTAAAAGGTTTTCTTTTATTGTTTTTGTTAAATAAATAAATGAAGTTGTTGTTTAGTCTTTGTTATACAAGGAATTTTTTGCTTTTGTGCTATACAATTTGAACGCTTAAATATGCTAAATATATAAATGTAAGCAACTTTGATAACGGTATTTGTAATTCCTGAGAGTTTTGTGTAAAATGAGCTCAATTTTGAAAAGAGAACATATTAATAAAATTTACACAAAGAGATGAAAATCATAGCATGCCCTGTTAAAATTTTATGAATTATTAATTTACAGATTAGCAAATGTGCTATTATTTATGAACGTACTGTAGTCTTCAATTTTTTTCTATTTAAAATTTTGCTCGATAACTATGGAAAAAATTTAGATAAATTTGCTGAATTTTGTGTCCAGTATTTTGAAAAAACTAGACAAGGGTGTCGAAAAAATTGAAGAAATGACAAGCGTTAGAAAAATTTTCAGGTGTAGAAATCTCAAACTTAATAGTGATTTAAATGATATTTAGTATCGCGACTGCCTTAACTCTCAAGAACCTTTTCATATTTTTTTTACGAAAAAGTAAGTAAAAATCTTTTTTGTTAATTAAATGAAATTTTTATCATTAATATCTAAAACAAATAATTCTAAAAATTAATAAAAGTGGCTGTAAATATAACCTTTCACAGAAAATAAATCAATACAAAATCTTTATTCGCTTAGCCACAAAAAACATACATATGTGAAACCTCTCAAACCAAGTGTCCCAAAACGACAAATCTACAGCAAAAGCCTAAAAAGTTCACTATACGATGTAGAATTTTGTAGTTTGTCGAGATTGGCAAAATACTCCTCTGTGCGCCTTTGAAAGTGCATTTATGCAAATTGTCGAGAGGCACTGCTTAGGTGGTAAGCGTGAATAAAGCATGATGTCACTTGATCACGCATGTTCATAATTAATTTTTGGATCCAAATTCCAGGGAAATAGAAGTAAGTGAGCGCGCATAATAGAATTGTTGTGTGACTGGTTCGTATTTTTTATTTTTACGTTTGTTTTACCTATCTGAAAAAAAACTTGAACATGGGAATTTTTATTTCAATTTATCCAATTATACGTTCATATGTCTGAACAAAATCGAAGTGTCACATTAAAAACACTCAATAATAAAATTGCTATTATAACAACATAACTAAATAAATTTGTCCGTTGCAACTTAATACTATTTTTTCGGTACACGGTCTGTCTTTCTGTCCGTCGGTAACTAAATAAGTTATGTTATTCTAGCCACTACATAAAAAAGAAAAAAATTATAAGATTTTCCTAATGGGGATGTTACTTTTATGGCAGATATTTACAAAATATAATGTATTTTCTTGTTAACGGCCTTTAGTCTTCTAAGCACTTCCATAAAATCTTATTGATGTTTAACCAATCTCAAAGCTACGCAAATATTGTCTATATATTTTAAAGCGAAATTCAATCTTAGGGAAGTCTACGAACCGTTTTCCAAGGTCATTATTTTGAACTTATAAAAGCTAACGTTGCTAATATGACAGTTTTAACTACAATTTCGGGGTGCATAGGAACCAAATGAAGGGCTTTTTGCAGTTCGGTTCTTTAGAAAACCACGGTTTAGATTGTTGCTGAAGTTCGACAAGTGCGGATAGTCACCGCATGGTCTCCATAAACCTTTGGATGCTTGCACAACGTGCAATGGGCTAGACTAATTTCTTTTGAATTAATGGCATTTACAGGATTTTAATAAAACGTCAAACTTAGCACGTGCCGGGAGTAAGAACTTCATAGTCGTAGAATAAGAAGTTCTCTTTGAAGTGTCAGTAAAACTGAGCACAGCGTAATGAAATGGGTTGGATGTATAAACTACCACGACCTGAAACAAGAAAAAAGTATCGTGGCCGAATAGTTGTCAATCGACAAATTGAATAGGCGGCACGGATCGATCTATAACTCATAAAATCTTAAGAAACGTTAACCGAACTACTTCTAGAATTTTTAGAAAAACATGTATAAAAAATAAACCCACAAAAATTAAAGGGTGCCTATATAGAGGAAGACCAGATTTAAAAGTTTTCTAACACGCAAATGTACATTATTATACTAAAAAATCAAATATCCATTATTATCTACGTTAACGATTATGGACATATCGGTATGGCATCTCGCTAATAACCGAATACAGTGATTTCCATAAGGATGGTTTTTTTATATGGTTATGGACGTCTAAATGAAATTTCACATCTCTTGTGCATTAAGCTCCTCAATTGAACTTCAGAGCTAGTTGTTTTTTACTTTACCATACGTAGCACAGGTAATCGGAATCGATGTCGGGATTTCAAGGAATTTTTACATGCTGAGGTATCCTGAATCCATTTTTACTTTTTTTTTGTGATGATGTCTGTGCGTGGGTAAGTGAACATTTTACAGGTCATACAGTTTGACATATTAAAGTGAAGTTCAGGATGGTCCCTTGGTATGTGGAAGATGAGCTGTATAGTTTTCAGACATAATAGTAATAGAGGGGTGGGTAGTTTACTTGACACCACACTTTGAACTTTTATTCTTTATGTTATCTATGGAAATATCTATTTGGTAAAATTAAGTACACGCCATTTCAGGTTTTTCAAAAGCTGTTAAGAAATATCTTTGGTTTTTTCACAATTATCTAAATTTTTTTCCAGAAAAATTACAATTGCATTTTAGTAGATAAGTATTTTTAAGAAACTATAAGTACATTAACGTTTCCAAAGTATAACATATACTTGTTTCAGAGCACAAACATATAAAAAATCGTTATATTTTTTTATAGTCTTCTATTTATTTTGAATACAATTTTTCATAAAATAAAATCTTGGAAAAGAGACATTTTAGTTTCTTAATCTTGATTGCTAATTTTCGTGAGTATATCGTAGGTGTGAGCTTTAGTGATCATATAAATTTTTTTACGCTTACGTGGGAGAAAGTAGTCGCAAACCACAAAATAATAGAATTTGAATTAATGAAATTCACGAATGAAAGTATCTTACATTGCAATGCAAATATCTTACACTGACGATTCTGAAACTTGATCCTTGAGAACGTTTTTATTTTTCTTTAATTTATCAGAAATTTTTATTTATTTTCTCGTTAGTTTATTTATAAAATGTATTCGCCAGTTATTTTTTAGATTAAACAAGTGTTGGAATTATTAAATGAAAATGTCACTTCTCATACGAAGAAAATACTTTTACCAACAAGAAAATTCTCACGAAGTTCTCCTTCCGATGAACAGATCTACAGATTTTCAGAGATTTAAGTGATAAAGGGATAAAATTTGAAAGCAAGAGAAAGTGAAATTCAAGTAAATTTAAATTAATCTAAATTATTAATTAAATGAAACGTTTAAAAACTTAATTTATGTACTATTTTTCTATTTTAATGAAATAAACGATTATCTTGTTTAAACAGCAATGGAGATGGAAAAATAAAAAAAATTGGGTTAAAAAATATTTAAAAAAGTGACATTAAAGCGGATAAATCAATGTATTTAAAAATAAAACTAATTTATCACTTTGTTACAGTGTTCCAAAAATATGGTCTTTTCCAAGACGCATTGAACAGGTGACAGCATCAGATCATGTGTTCATCATATGTTTTAGCATTTACGTGTGTTTTGTTTTTGTAAAATCTATTGTATTATTATTGCGCCATGGCCTTTTCAAACATTTAAAAAATAATCGGTTATATTTTTCTATTGAGTTTTATATCAAATATTTTCAAGTTTTCCTAAAAAGAGTCCATATGTGCTATTATTAAGAACTTGAAATTTTATTTTATCATTATTATTTTAATAAGGTTTTCGGCAAGTTAAATAAAAAATAACCTTGAAAATAGTGTAAATATAGCAACAGTAATTGGAATGAAATTAATAAAATAGTTTTTGGCACAATATATGCGCTATTCGGCGCTCATGGTCCGTTAAGGATTAAGTACTAGACGCTTAAAGGCAGAATTACAGCCTGTTTATAGAACACGTCACAAACGAAACGAAACCGCATGGCATATGGACGAATACGTAATAATTAGCGTCCATGTAACACGTTTCGGTTTTTTCGTTTAGCTTACGTTGTTTTTCGTGTAAATAAATGTTGTGTCAAATCGTAGTATTGCCAATGTATTAATTAATATTTTTGAATTACTTTTTTTTATATACATTTTTAATTTTTGTCGTAAATGATGGTAGCCCTACTTCGGCGCTTAAAAAGAAACAGCTGAGTTAAATAAACAAAACAAAATTATCAAACAATCAATTTGTTAAAAAAAAAATTGTGCAAACAAAAAGCTTAAAGAATTAATAAATAAAAAAGTTTAAAATAATAAATAATAATTGTAAAAGTGTAAGTGTAGTGACTATATCAATATATAAGATTTTAAAGTAGATGCTTACGTAGATGTTTTATTAGTGAAAGTGTTACATGCATGTGTAAAATTTTTAAAACGAATGGTATTTTTCCTTCGCTCTGCTTTGACGTTTCTGACACTACAATGCGCGATACATAAACTAGAAACAATTTTCATTTAATACTTTTTTTTACAAAAAAATGACATTCGTGTTTTAAAGACCCAAAGATGGAAAACGGTAACGTTTTTGCGCGTCTAAACGGCAGATTGTGTTCTGTAAACTGGCTGTTAGTCTTTACTTTCCGTTCCGTGACGAATCAGCTGATTAATTTCTGTTAAATGGAATATGTGTATTTGTGGTTTGTTATTACTTTGACGTTCTGTTCTGTTCCGTTCGAATCAGTAAAAAATAGAATTCAACGTTAAGTTACTTAAAAGTTGTCTGGTAGTGTGAGTGCAAAATTGTAAACAACCATTTTTTTCATTGTAATTGTAGTTGTTTTTGTTGTGTCGTGTATTGTGTTTTCTTTGTTTATTATAAACAGCTAGTTTGTTGTTACAGAAAAACTAATTACAATAATTTAAAAAGCAGAACGGCACGGAACTGAACAGCAACAGAAAGTAAAGACTAATGAGGCCTTAAACGATTCGATCGATTGAATTAAGTGAACTAGTTCATACCAGACAAGAAGAACTAGAATCAATGTCTGTGTTTCCTTATTATTTCAGACAAGAAATTAGTGCTGCCGCGCATTTTATTAAACATTCGTTTTGGCATTGCTATGGTGTTTTTGCCATGATATTTGAGTTTTTGAACTAAAGAAAGCGTTTGAACTAAAAGTTGAAGAGTATGAACAAAACGTCAACATTTGAACTAAGAGAGATTTTGAACTAAAGAGAACTTTGAACTAGTTCATTTTCAGACTTTGAACTTAAAAGAGTGATCACTAAATTGAACTATATGGCACAAGTCTATTAAGTACAGAGCAATAAAAATAAATAATTCGTTTAACGTGGAGGGCTATTTAAGGTTTGGCGTAGTACCGAAATTGTTTATAATGCAAATAATTACGCCATATTAAGAGTCGTGTAGTCAATTTTAAGAAAAATTCTTTAGCCAGAACCACGGAGTTAGAAAAGCAATAAAACATAGAGAAATTGGTGCGCTTGTACTTTCAGCCAAAAGAACCTGTACATTTAAATGCAAAAAAACATAACAATATAAAAAAAATGCAACGAAAATTACAAATAACCTTGAAATAGGAATCTCAATAATTGTTTTCAAACAAATACAATTGTTTTTTATTTACCTATTTATTGTTTTATCTCGAATTGTTTCGTATTGCAATCTCTTTTATCGAAAAAAAACCATTGATTTAAATTTTCTAATTGAACTTTAATCTTTTAAAAAAATTTAAATAAATTATTTAATTAGAAATTTTTAAACTTTAAACTTGAATGTTGCGTTTTTATATTTGCACCCGGCAGAACTTGGAAAACTTTTTTTCTTAATCGAAATGTTAGTTCCCCGATTGAACCCGTTTTAAAAACAGTTCATAATTTTAAAAATTAAAGGGTGAGCCCATATTACATACATGTTTTTTAAGTGTATTATGAACCGTAAATGGCTGCACTTTAAAATCTAAAAAAAATGCGTATCATTATACCTCCTTATAACAAAAATTAATACAAGTATAAATTTAAAATTAAAGGGTGTAGCCATGGCGAAATAATACCAGGTGGTCTCGATAGCGAATTCACTGATTTTCACCGAAACGTTAAGTGTCAGACACCATATAAAAAAAAATTGTATGCAATTTTTTATATATGGAGTTTGAATTTCAGGTTTTGGGCAAAATTAATGAATTCGCCATTGCGACCACCTGGTATTGATTCGGCTTGGGTGTACCCATAAATGTTATAAATTGACCTATATGGGCCTATTTTTTTAAACCGTTATAGACAAACGCTTGAAAATTGTACAAAATGTCGATTACTATGACTGTTATAATAATAGGTATAAAAAATTTTAAATATAAAGGTTTTCCAATAGTTCATTTAATTTGATGTACAGAGCCGGACAAAAATATTCACACAGTAATTTATTTTGTTTTCAACCTTCTATATTATTGAAATAAATAGATGTAATAATCTGGTTTCCTACAAAATTATTTATTCAATTGTTAGTTAACTAAGTATAAATACTAGGACTAAGTTCAATAAAAAGTGTAAATAAAAAACATAAGTATTTCATACTAAGGCACTAATAGAGGCGGACAAAAGTATTCACACATTATGTGAAGCTTGCATAAATATTCAAATTGATTTTAATTTAATACTTTGTAGAGTATCCTTTATTTTTGATAACTTCTTTTAAACGTTTTGGCATGGAATACACAAGTTTTTTCGTGACGTCGCTACCAATATTACTCCATTCTTCCATTAGGATATCCATAAGTTGGCTTTTGCTCGTTATGTTGCGCTTTTCTACCCGTCTGCCCAATTCATCCCAAAGATGCTCAATAGGATTCATGTCCGGAGATTGCGCTGGAGTGGCTAGGATATGGGGAACATTATAAGCAATCCACATACGAACATCAAACGCAGTATGTTTCGGATCATTGTCCTGTTGAAAATAGAAATTTTACCTTATGCCAAGCTTTTCGGTGCTTTGCAGCAAATTTTCTTTTAATATATTTAAATAAACGGTCTTGTCCATTGTACCGTCGATAAAAACTAGGTTTCCGATCCCATTTGCAGACATACAACCCCACACCATAACCCCTCCACCGCCGTATTTTACAGTAGAAACAAGGTTGTTTTTTTCCAATTCGGTATTCGGCTTCCTCCAAACTCGTGTTCTTCCGTCGGATTGAAAAATGTTAAATTTGCTTTCGTCAGAAAACACCACGCTATCCCAGAAGCTTTCATTTTTGTTTTCGTACTCCTTCGCGAAGTTTAAAGGTTTTCTTTTATTCACTGTACTAATCGCTGGTTTTTTCTGGCGACTCTAGAGCTGTAACCGGCACGGTGCAGGGTTCGTCGCATAGTTTTTGAATGAATTTGTTTTCCTGTTTCTTCTAAACATTCCGCAGCCAATTCAGTTGATGTAAGTTTAGGATTTTATTTAATTTTTCTAACCATTTTCATTTCTTCTCTTGCTGTAAGCTTCCGTGGCCGGCCAATACGATGCATATTCTTGAAGTTAGAAGATTCCTTAAACCTTTTTACTATGCTGGCTACAGTAAACCGGCTTTTTTTTACTATTTGGCCGATTTCTGCATACGATTTGTTATCCCTATGTAGCTCTAATATAATTTTCCTTTCAGATTCTGTTGTTTCCTTTTGCTTACGGGCCATTGTAGACAAAAAATTCTTAAATAAAAACCAACAAGCAAATATTTTGACAGCAACTATTTTGTAACGGCACTTTTAAATATTCCATTGCAAAAAGTATTGCCAGCACAAAAAAAATTTGCTATGTTAGTAGATTATTCATCAAGATATGCAACTGTGTTAATACTTTTGTCCACCTAAAAAAACACTTTAAATTAAAAATTAATTTATTTTTTTTAATTAACATGGTAAGCAACCCCTTTTTTTCTACGTATAAATAGGGAAGAAATAAACAAATAAGTTTGTTGAAAACTATACCATTTTACTCCTTTATTAAAAAAATATAGAAGATTAAAAAGAAAGTTGACTGCTGTGTGAATATTTTTGTCCGGCTCTGTATGTATATGGCATTTCTTTTGAACAGTTGCAGACAGACTGTTAAAATTTACTGTATTGCTAAATTCGCTATAACATAAAGCATCATAAAGCAGTTTTAATTTTAAATTATATAAAGTGAAGCTTGAATAAACATTTTTTCCTACAAACATTATTTAGCACAATAAACACTAGCTTTTTTCGTTACAAAAAGGTTTCCCAAGCTTAGCAGCAAATACTCGAAACAAATCTAGTTTACTGACGCAACTCAAAAATAGAAATAAGTTCTCAATTGTATAACCAACATCGGCTGAGCTTTTGGATCTTTTTTGTGTAGTATTGCCGCTGAACTTATATTGATGTCGAAGATAAATGTATTTATATGAAAAAAAGCTTTGTTTGGTAGTTAAAGTTATCTAAAAGGTGCAATATGCAAATTTTAAGCAAGAAATGTATAGAGAAAAAATTGGCGGCAACCCTAAGTTTTGGAGTTTTGGACCCCCCCAAGTTTTTATATATATGGCGTAGGTATATCGAGTATTTGATTGCGGAATGGGACAATATGGGTATCATTGGAAAGGGTATTTTATGGGCTGTAAACTTTATTTGTTCCCAAATGTTTAATGCTGCCTAAGTTATGTATGCAAAACTATATAAAGCTAATTACAAAATAATTAAGATGGCATAGATAAAGAATCAATTCAAATCAATTGTCTAATTTACATTGATTATGAATGATGATGAGGGCTCAATTGAAGTTCACACACATACTTACTACGTATCGCGTCAAAATATCTCTGATATGTGATCATTTTTTTCGAATAATAATTAGTTTCTTACCTTGTTTACAAACGAAACACTAATTTAACAAGAGTATTTTATAATTTTTAATTTAATAATATACACCGTCACCGATTTCCGAACTGTTTTCAAGGCAATTTTTCTTTGAATAATAATGATTGCCAGAAACTATCGTCGATTTGTTCTTTGACAGATCAGCTGACAGAAAGTATTTATTGCTGCCAGATTTTTTTCCCTATTGCCATCAAGTTTGACGATATGTATTAAAATTTGTCGATTTTTTGTACTTCGGTCTTTTACCTTGTGTTTATACCTGATATAAATTTATCTCGATACGTCACAGAAGGTTGGCATAGCAGCTGTCAAATTTTTGTTCATATCAGTGTTTAGGAGAAGTTGTATCTTATTTATTATCATGACAAATCATAATTTGTTTTTCGTCGTGAAAGTAGGTTATTATAAGTTGTTTTGTGGTGGATTATTCTCAAATTATTTTTTAGCAAATAAATGGCTGCTAAAAGAAATTTAGGCCTTTCAATTGCTTTAATGCAATTAGAAGGGTTAATGGATCCCTCCGATGAGGAATTTAAGAGGGAGGAATATCGTGTGCAGATGAACCAGATTTTTCGGACTCATTCCCTTTTTTCCTTTACGTAGGCAGATCTCAGATTTTTCATTTTCCTTTTTGCATCCTAAACTGTTTTATTCATGATTTAAGCTTTTTCATCCCTTCCTTTCTTTTAATCTACCCTCTTACACTCGATGTTCTTATAGTCCTAAAGACACGAAAATTGCTTACTGAGGTGGATAATGTTAAATATATACTCTACGCCCTACTTCATGGTCAAACGAATAACAGTAAACTGAAAAACAATAAAAACCATGTTACTTAAACTAATATTCCACAACACATTTTCTTTTAACGTTAGGACAAATTCAGCTTAGTGTTTTATCTTTGAAATATTGTGATTCTCTGCACTGCCGGACTTCTGCCAAAGATCTTTTCCTTTATGATAAATATTTTCTCCTTTATAATATGTAGTACATGTATGTATGTATGCAAAGCTTACAACCGAAACAATAAACACGAATAATATTTGCCAAATAAATAAAAATTACTTTTTGGCGCAATATATTTGTTGAATACAAAAAAGTAAATAAAAAGAAATGACCACTAATTGACATTTATTATCAAGACAAAGTTGTTTGAGGTGGAGGCTCGACATAATTGTCTTAACACATTCGCGTACAGTTCATTTTTGTATTGTCCCTTTCTGAGACACAGTCTATATCTGCTGGTTTACTGAAGATAATTAATCCAGGATTAGAGCAAAACCATTAGAATTAAGATCAAAAGTATATTTAGTTTCGCTTTTTAATATTTTTTCTTAACGGCTAATACCGTCATATCCCAGTTACAACATCAAATTAGTAGCACAGAACACGACGGGAAAACCCGTCTTGACGCTATTTGCCTACCTGTCCCTTAATATTTGTCGTACTTCGACGGCATATGCCGTCTTGTCCGTTGGAATAACGCTAATAAGAGGAGTCTAAGCCTAATAAATGTTTGTCTTGACAATGGTTTGACTTTTATCAAGACAAAAATTTGTCAGGTATAGATTCTAGGTTACAATCCATAACGGCTCAGGCGGCCTCTATATGTAAAGCTGCCTTTTCTAACTGCGCAACAAATCTTGTTTAGTAAAGAACTCCAAATGCAAAAAAAAAAAAATGGGTTGATAATGAATCAAAAACTAAAAAATGAAGCAAGTAAATTGATATCTGAACTTTTCAAACAAATTACGATACTGCACTACATTTTTGAAGACATCAATATGGGCATTATAAAAAAGCTCTTTGAAAGATCTTTCATAAATACTAAAAAATAAAATAAACAAATATGTCATAAAAAATGTTAAGTTAATAAATAAGTTGAGAAAAAAAAACAACAACTATAACCAACAAGGAAATAGCTTACTAAAGAAACCATGCCTAATGGGCCTTTGTCCGGGCTCAAGGATTTTCTCCTCGATGGTATAATCAACACCAGAATCGCTTGCTAATGCTTTCCTACATACTGTATATAATTTTAATTAAAAAATTTCATTGGGTCTTAATATATATAACATTTAAAAACAAATAACCACTTATATTGCCTTGATATATTCTGAAATTTTCATGGAATTTCTTATCAAGAATGAAATTTCCCCGACAGGTTCGTCGATAACAAAGACAAGATAGCATTATCCACTATTCAAGCGACAGAATTTCATGGTCTTATAAGATTTTGTTAATTATCATGGCAAAAAAATTGTTATTAGAATCTTAATTTATGGGTTTTTCTTACTCTTGTTTTAGAGATAAGCTACACTGCTTCAGGTGCTTTTACCCCCAGTTTACATTAGACAATGCTGTCATGACAATAACAATACTTACAAAGTTTTTCACTAGCTCATGTACCATTTTTAAATTGACTGAATTACTGTCTTGAACATTTTGAAAACAGTAAATAAGACAGTGATTTAACGTATGCCGACAATATTATTTATATATTTTTAAGTAAATGATATTTGAATTATATTATCATTTTTAATACAGCAATTTTCTATGCATATAAAAATAGAATTGAAAAGAAAGCAGAAAGAAACGCTTAAAGTTTTTTGCTTCCGTTTTGTTCCGTGTTGCTCCAAATGAATTGTCATAATTATTAAAACTGTTCCCGTACTACAAGTTTGGATAGAAGAGAGAGCTTTTGAGAGAATAAAATTGTTCTTCTTTCTGCACGAAACAGCCCAGACTCTTTCTTTGGGTAAGTTTGTGTAAACTAAAAAACAATCAGCTGATTGAAAAGTAAGCAGTAGCCAATACAAAAAATTCTATGTTTTATACGCGCAAATGTTTCGCAAAACTGCTATTTGTAAGTTTTATTCCTATAAATATTAAAATAAATTCAAGAACATACGAAATATTTGTGTTCTTATGTTTAATATAAACAACTGCATGTATATTTTGCTCGACATCTTGTTTTGGGATAGAAATTTTTTTTTTTTTTTTGTGTTCCCGTACTTTCGGGTATTTTTCTCTTTAATTGAGAATAATTTATGTTTTCTCTCATTTTACCAAACTTTACCCAAAAAGTACGGGAACGGAGCTATTGTCTCGACGCCTATATTACAAAAGCAATGGTCAGCATTTTTGATTACTAATATGTATTATTTTATTGCCATGACATCATTGTCTAATGTAAACGTGGTGTTAGTAGAAATACTGTTATTAGTTGCAGTGATGCCAATGTGGTAATTCAAAGAAAGATATTTTACATAAAAATATGTTAGTGCAGGGAAAAAAGGGCAGATTATGGATCCACTACATGCATGAAGCCAAAATGAGTAAATTTACATGCTTTTAAGCCATAACTAAAAGTTTTTGTTTTGCCTTAATTAATTTTTGATATTTTAAGAAATAAAACTTATTCTCAAAATATAACGCAATAAAGAGATATATTATTTTTATCAATATTTCTTGTTTAAATGTTTTTATGTACATTTATATGAGATCTTTGTAGAGTAAACACGAAAAATGTTAATGGACCGGGAAAAGTGTAGTTAGAATCAAACTTTTCTTAGTTAATTTTTATTAAGAGTCCACTGACTTGAAATCAAAAACTTTTAAGTAAAACACTTCGAAGTGTTTGCACATACTTAAAGTGTTTTGTAAATTAGAATTTGTGTCGTAACACATATATTTTCCCCCTAAACAACAAGCCCTTTTTTGTAAAAAATCGATTTTATTTAAGGTTTGTTTGTAGCTTTTACGAATTCTTAATTAATTCTCAATTTTTTTAACAAAAAAGTTCACTGTTTTAAAAAACTTAAAAGGTGAAAATCCAGTACAGATATATAGCATGGAGCTAAACTTGGTTTCCTAGACACAACACAGTGTTGCAAAGAAAAAACCAGCTCGAAAAACACGTTTTCGACATGTTTTGAAATAAATCATGTAATAAATCAAATCAAGTGCTTTATACACAATCACGTTAATAAAAATGCAATATTGATTGGACTTTAAAACTTGAACCAGCTAAACGCAGTATTGAAAGAAACTGAGTTTTCTATTACCATGGTAATTTCTCTAAAACACAAATGCGAACTAAATTTTATGACAAGAAAATTAAAATAATTTTAAATAAAGTTCATTTAATTGTAATTTTTAAAAATTATTTACAAAAATATGCGGAGGTTAAAAAAAAACTGAAAAAATTAGACACCAGCATTATGTAATGCAACATTTTCTGGATTGTCAGATTTCGTATCAGAATTCTTAGTTTTTAGTATCAAACAATTCAACTAATAATTTCACAAAAAAACTTAAATTAATTTTTTTGTTTTAAATACTAATTTCAAAACTAATAATACACTCGCCTGGAAATGGCACATATTTTTTAATGTTAAATAAATTCTTTTAAAAACTAAGATATTGTTACAATTTGCTCTTAAATAAATAAAATAATTATTTTTAAATATATAATTTTATTATTAATTAACATAATTATTTTTAATAAAAAAATTGAATAAAAAAGGAGACAAACTTATATTATCAAGAAAAGATCTGGGATTAATTTAACCCCATAATCTCTGATGATTGAATTGCATTTAAGACATTTTATAAAAATACCAGAAGTGCCTACATCTTCATCTGCGATTCATTTCTAACTTTCTTATAATTCAAATTTAAAGAAGAGTGTTTTTAACTGTTTCTTCCAGAGTTCTGTAGACATTGTTAAAAACTTTCCGTTTTATACCGGTAAAATTAGGTGCTTTCACATTTATATATCTATTATCTCTTAGAAATGATATATTCTTATGAAAAGGTTTTAATGGACCTCCTCACAAAATTTTCTTCAAATCCATCCAGCAGTTTTTGTATGATGCGCCAATATAACAGCCATTATAAGTGAAAAAAAATCGTAAACTTCGTTTGGAGTTTGCTAAAAAGCATGTTGAAAAGGAATTTGATTTCTGGAAGCGAGTATTATTCACTGATGAATTCAAATATAACATATTTAGAAGTGATGGGAGAGATAAAGTAAGGCGAAAAATCAATACAGCTTTGGATCCTAAAAACTTAGTCAGAACAGTTAAACACGTCGGAGGTAGTAATTGGTTTGGGGTGCTGTCGCAGCTTCTGGAGTCGGAAACCTGGTATTTATTGAGGGTAATATGGATCGGTATCAATGCAAATGCATTCTCAAGCAAAATCTGAAACAATCGGTTGATAACTTAAGTTTTGGTGGTAGTTGGATATTTCAACAAGACAACGATCCGAAGCATACGGCTTTAATTGTCAAAGATTGGTTGCTGTACCATGCTCCACGACAGCTGTACACACCACCACACAGTCCGGACTTAAACGTTATTGAGCACGTGTGGAAAATACTACAGAAAGAGATACGAAAATACAACATTACTAGTGCCCCAATGCTAAGACTGAAGCTTCAAGAAGAATGGCGAAATATTACTTCTACAAAGTTAGAAAATTTAGTAAGTTCGATTCCCAGAAGGTTACAGGCAGTTATAGTTTTTAATACTGGAAATATGTTTTTATGTTATCTTAAACAGCGCATGTAGACTTTTGTCAACGTATTTTATTTGTTTTTCTTGGATAATTTTTTAAGTTTATGTTGTAAAATACTTTTTTTTTTGCTCATATTAATAAAATTAGATTTTGATTTAGATTAGACTGCATCATTAGTTTTTCATTTAACATTTTTCGACTTCTAAAATGTCAAAAATTTTGATCGTACGTAGACTTTTGTCGGCCACTGATAGACGTAACATACCCCTTAATATATTTTACCACAGACATAGTCGATAATCTATGTACTTTACTACCGAACATACAAAAAATAACAAAAATTTGTTTTGAAAAAAAGTACTCGATTTTTAAATTTTGGAATTCTTGATTTTTTCTTTTCAGTGAAGGGGGAAAACACTTTATCAACACATGCATGCTTAAAAAAAGAAGTGGCAACACCAAGCAGATGGTTTATTTGTCTACAGTCATTATTAACTAGAAATGTCTAATTTGTACTAGAAATATTTGTGACATACACGGGTTATGTTTTTCTGCGCTATATTTAAATTTAATTAAAAGTAGAAATTAACATTGTATCCTAATTGCGGCTTAAGGTACGTGTGGCTTTTTGAACTTAAAAAAAATGAAGCAAGACAAATTTCTTGTAGTAAATTAGTAATTTTTTCATTGTTGCAGATTTCGCAACAAGAATAAACTACCTCTAGTTTATGGTACTTTTGTTATATGTGCTAACAAATTAAGAAAACAACAACCTTTATTTTTTAATTCGTTTTGTGGTACTTTCTATTCACAAGGAAGTGTAATTTCCCTTTTATACGCAGAAAAGTGAAAAAAATGAAGTCATCATCGAGCATTATTTTAGCTGTATTTCTATTTGTTGGAGTCCTAGTCGTTCCCAACAATTGCCAAGGTAGGTCAGAAATAACGATATTTATGGTTTAATTTAATAGTATTAAAAATTAAAGAAAAAGCTGGTAAATTACTTGAAATATATATAGGGGTTAATGTGTGGGTTATTTGTATATGATTATTCTACATGTGTATATGTGTGTAGCTACGTACATATGTGAAAAAACAATATTTCTAGTCAGACGGTATGTAGTATATTAAGAAAAATATATACAAGAATAAAAAATTGAGAAATATTTCTAAATTAAATTTTACTCACATTTATGTATAAAAATTATAAGTCTAGGTGTATGGGATATTGCAACAACCCAGCTAGCATTTTTAATATTCCACGATTGGAGCAGAAGATGAAATTAATCGGCTTAAATCTAGTTTACTGGCACCGCTCCAAAATACAAAATAGGTTACCTATAGGGTGCAAAATGCAATTTTAAGCAAAAAATGTAAAGTGAAAAATTTTGCGGCAACCCTTAGTTTCGGAGTTACGGCCCTCCGAAGTTTTTGTATCTAATAGGGCATATATCGAGTAGTCGATGGCGGAATGGGACAATATGGGTATCATTGGAAAGGGAATTTAAGAGCCTATTTATTGAAGCAGGAAAAATTAAAAAAAAAAATAAATTAAGAAATCTGGTAAGGAAAAATATTTTTTTTACAAAATAATTTAAGTTATTCGGAATACTTCATTAAAAAAGTTTTATAAAGAAGTAAAATGTAATTTTAAGTAAAAAATGTCAACAGGTAATATCTGGTGAAATCCTTTGTTTCCTAGTTATGAACCTCGAAAGTTATTATGAATAATTTGGTCTAAAACGAGTATTTTATGGTGGAATGAGCCAATATAGGTGGCATTGGAAAGGTGATTGGAATTATTTTTCGAATGCTCTGGTGTTTCGCCATGATTTTAATATATTTTAAACGCAGAAACCTTTAGAAAGCGAGGCCGCTGTTGGTTATACCATAGAGGAGAAAATCTTTGCGCTGAAGGCCGGCTACGCAGGAAATCTTTGGAAGGCGAAGCCGCTGTTGGTTGTACTATAGAGGAGAAAATATTCCTATTTCAAATGATGCCCATATTGTCCCATTTTACCATCGAATGCTCGATATATGCCCTATTAGGTACAAACACTTTGGAGGTCCGTAACTCCGAAACTAAGGACTGCCGCCAATTTTTTCACTTTAAGATTTTTGCTTAAAATTGCATTTTACACCCCGTAGGCAATTTTTTTTTATTTTGGAGCGGTGCCCGTAAACTAGATTTGTTCCAATTAATCTTCTGTGATGTCGTATTCCGATCGCGAAAGAGAAACTATGTCCTTAAAGCGACTCTTCCGTAAGAGTCTTCTACGATTCGTCAAAAGAATCGTGTAAGACTTTAGTTCCTGCTTCAAGCGAGTCGTTTTAATTATAAGTTATACCTATATAAAGTTAACAATAATTATGAATTCAATTAGAAAAGCAAAATTTGAAATAAAAATGTATAATAATAAAAAGTGGTATGATTCCAAATGCAGTGCAACTTTGACAGTCCGGACATATAGTTTTAGCGTCGGTCGGATTAACAAGGTGTCCGGAGTTTAGTTGGTAAAAATAAATAAATAATCCAAGTGAATTAAACTGTCTGTATATACAGTTTAAGAAAAAAGTCTAAATAAACCCCACAATTTTACGATTTTAGGAAAGTTATAAAGATAATGAGAAAATTTGGTTCGCTAATATTTAAGCCACTATTAAATAATTTTATTAATAAAAAACAAAATAGCAATATGCAGTTGTAAAAGCAATATTATCAAAAACATTTAAAATCGAGAGGAAAGAAGTCTAAATACAGTGTGTAACTCCATGCAGTAAGTAGAAAATTAAGAACAGAAAGGTAAAAGTAACAGTTTTTTATTTTATTTTATCTTAAAATCGCAATCCTCAAATCATTTAACAAATTCAAGCGAAAAAAGCAAAATATCTGTAATTTTAACCTAAAAAATGCAAGTTGGTAAAGAGGTACCGATCACTGTTAGAAATATTGTGGTCAGTGAGCGAAAGGAAGGCAAATCTTCTGGCGAAATTTCCAAAATAGTAAAGCTTAGTCGCTCAACAGTGCAGAGAATACATAGACATTATAAAGCACCCACAAGCATAGAAAATAAACCACACACGAGCAGACTTAAGAAGCTTTCTTGACGTAGTGTTGGAACACCTTGAAACTTATTGCACTGTTACTGTTACACTGAGAACAGTTATAAACGTTTTGCACGACAATAGGTTTAAAAGCAGAGTGGCTCGAAAAAAAAGCCACTAATTTCTTCAAAAAATCGTAAACTTCGGCTTGAATTTGCTACGGCCCACCTTACCAAAAAAGTTTATTTTTAGAAGCATGTAATATTTATAGATAAAAGAAAGCCCAACATTTTTGGAAATGATAGAAGATCTAAGGTTTAGAGGAAGCCTAACAGTGCACTAAATTCTAAAAATATACCAAAAGTTAAATATGGTGGCGGAAGAGTAATGGTTTGAGGCGCTATGGCATCATATGGAGTGGGACGGTTCGTCTTTCAATACAAGAACATATTGGAACGAAATCTGAAGGCATCTGTTGATAGCTTAGGTCTTTGTAATCAATGGATTTTCCAACAAGACAACGACCCGAAGCATTCCGCTCACGTTGTACGAGACTGACTTTTATATTATGCTCCAAGGCAATTAATTTCTCCACCCTTATCACCTGACTTAAACTCTTTTGAACAAATCTGGAATGTTTTAGAAGAAGAGGTACGAACATTTGACATAAGCAGAAATGAAACCCTTAAAGCGGCTCTTGGTCGGGGATGCATTGTTATTACGTAAGATGTTACAGAAAATTAGTAAATTCAATGCCCGGTCGCCTAAAAGCAGTAATTGGCGCCCATTGCTGACTGAAAAGATATTGAAAATCATGTTTTTTATATTAAATGTTTGATTTTATTGCTGTATTTAGGCTTTTTTCCTAGGAATTTAGGAGATTTTTGTTGTTATTATTGTTGCAGTGCATATGAACTACTTTTTTATTTTATAAATAAGTTAAATTATTGGTGCCTTATTACAATAAAAACTTTTTGTTTTTTTAACACATTTACTAATCATCCGAAATTGGGGGGTGGGGTGTATTTAGAAATATTTTTTAAACTTTATGTACTACGATTTATTAAAAAAACAAAATATATACTAAAATATATAATCTAAGTAAATTAAATACATTTGTACATACATACAAAAAACGAAGTAATTTTTTGCATCCAACGTTTTCCGTAAGAAGCACTGACAATTCATTTCATTAAGCGTGTTGTGTTATTTCTTTATCGGAAAATCTGAACTGAGACTGAAGTAATGATCATGATATAAAAATAGAAGGTAGTTCCACTTCAAAAATTTTTGACGTTTTCGGGAATTAGGCATTTGAAATGTATTTTTGTAAACAAAAAGAAAAACAGAAATATTTTTATATTAAAATTAAATTAAAATATATTTTAACACATAGTATAAAATTAAAAAAAAAAAAATAATAAAATAAACAAATCTTAAAACCAAATTTTACATAAAGGACTTTATGAAAAAAATTCGCTTATTATAATAACTTACTAAAAATACAATGGTAGGGGACAAATCTAGTTTACGGATGCAGCTTAAAAATTAAAAAAGTTGTCTATAGGGTGTGAATTTTTATTTTAAGCAATAAATGTAAAGTAGCGACATAACTTGGTTGGCCGGACGCTAGGATTTTTTCCTTTATGGTATGACCAACACCGGCTTCGCTTACTGAAGATTTTCTGAAAATTATTTACTTGCAATAAATAATTTGAAATTTCATTTAAAACCGAAAATGCACAAAAAAAAAAATACTAACCACTATCGACAATTTAAGTTTTCTGAAAACTACACACATAACTACATACATATAAGTATATACATACAAAGTTTAATATCGAGAGATACCCTTTCTGTACGTACTGTACGTGCACAACTTTTTTTCCATTTCACCTTGGGAAAGCAAACTTGGAGCAATTGGTAGGACGTAGGGTCAGCCCGACAAACACAGTATGTACTATGCTATCATCCTTAGAAAATTGGGAACATATATGAAATTAGTTCTAATAGAACTTTGTAGGAAAGGAAAGCTTAGAAGAAGAATCTAAGTATTCTAGCATAGGTTTTTTTACCATTCCTCACCCTGTCAAGCACTGTTTTGCTGTAGTTCCACAGGGACTCTTAGGTCGCCGATAGATGCCAAGGCAAGTTTTTTTCTTTTATCTAAAAACAACAGAGTTTTATAAGTTTCATTATTACTAACAAACATTTTTTTCTTTTTATACATACAAAAGTTTATTATCTTTTATATTTTTCTTCACTGTCTATCGTTGAATTTGAAGTGCACAACAAATTTTGCCTAAATTTTGGATTAGTATATAAAACACTTTCATTAATTTTCAAGTTAAATTTAGTATTTCTATTTCACTCATAAAATTCTTGTTTGGCTTATAAAGGCCACCTTCACATAAAACTCAAACCCATTTTTAAAATATTATATCTAGTAAGTTTTTAAGAGCATCACATTCTATTGCATTTAACAGATTTATTTGCCTCCGAGGTTTATTGGTCCCTTGTTCTTAAAAATGTAAATATTTGTGACTTGAAATTTTATATAAAACGAAAAAAAAAACTAAACAGAAATATGGGATTTTAGAAATTTATATGGTAGCACACATTTTCATAATTCCCGGAAACGTCAGAACGTTACTACAAGTAATTTGTAATTAAAAAAACTCAAATACAAATTTAAAAAAAAAAAATCAAAAAATTTGTAATTGCATGTGTAATTAATTACAAGTCTGATAAATACTAATAAATGACATATGAATTGCGGCATTAGAAAAGTTTCTTGAAAAATCAACAAAAATCAATTGTATCCCTTTGTTCAATACGAGGGCTGCTTTATATATTTCTGGCCTAATAGTGAAAATGCGAATATTTATAATCAAAAATGGTTTTATTGTTTTTTATAGTATTCTCCAGCATGATTTATACACTTTTGCATGCGCTCAAACCAGTTTTCGAAGCACTTTTTCCAATCCGATTGAGACACCTCTAAACATGGTTTTTGAACATTTCAACAGCTTCTTCTGGCGACGAAAATCGTTGACCACGCATTTTACTTGATGTGCGGAAACAAGAAGAAGTCATTAGGTGCCAAGTCAGGGCTGTACGGCGGATGACACATTAATTCGACGTTTTGGCCTGTCAAAAACGCTCTGGTTTGAGCCGATGTGTGAGAGCTTGCATTGTCATGGTGAACAATGATTCGTCTTCTCTTGTTGGTTTTCGAATTTCTCCGATGACTTCAGGCAAACAAATTGTAGTGTACCACTCAGAAGTGACCGTCCTACGTTGCTCAAGCGGAACAGTCGCCAGATGACCAGTTTTGCCGAAGAAACAGGCGACCATTTGCTTCGAAGTGCTTCTTCCACGAACAACTTTCGTTGGATTTTGCTCGTCTTTGAAGACCCACACGGTCGATTGTTGTTTCGTTTCGGGCCCATACGAACAGATCCATGATTCGTCACCTGTGACGATCTTATAAACGTCTTTTGAGGCACCGCAATCGTATTTTTGCAACAATCGACACGAGCCTTTTTTTGAGCGACTTTCAAATTGTGCGGGATCCAACGAGAATAAACCTTTTTTACGGCCAGGTGTTCATGCAGTATCGAATGTATGCTGGTGGAAGAAATGTCCAAGGATGTCTCTATCTCTCGGTATGTCGCATGTCGATCTTGCATTATGAGTTCACGCACGGCATCAATGTTTTCTGGCACAACAGCCGTTTTTGGCCGATCTTCACGGAATTCGTCTTTGAGCGAGCTTCGGCCACTATTAAATTCATTATACCAATTTTTCAAAGTGCTATAGATTGGTGCTTCATCGCCACACAAAGATTTAAGTTCATCAATGCACTCTTGTCGTGTCCACGTCGAAAGTTGTGAAAAATGTTGGCACGAAAATGTTCACGAGTTAATTCCATTTTTTTTCTATATTAATTTTTTTAAGTCACTGTAAACAACACAAATAATGGTCGTACATCAAAACGTTTTGAGTACGATTATGCTTAAAAATGACAAACTTTCCAATGGAAATGTCAGATTGCACTTGGCAGCACTCAGTGTTGCCAGGCCAGAAATATATATAGCAGCCCTCGTATCAATATTTCGAAGTCGCAAGAGTACTCTCGGAGTTAAAATAAAAATTTTCAGAGAAGGGGCAACACTACTTATTGGGTCTTATCTATAAAGTCTGTGACCAAAGGTACGCAAATAAAAAAATTGATTGAGATTATAGTTGAATGTTAAAAAGTGGTATCACGTTTTTTTTTTAAATTTATATTTTAGTTCTGTCATTTAATTTGTATTTGCTTGGTTTTTTCATTTCAACTAATTTTTTTACAACTCGGCACATGAATATGAGTTAATTTTAAATGAATAAGTAAGTCACATATCTAAATAATATTTCAATATAGGATTTTACTTCAAGTATTGAATCAACGCAGATCATAGTGTTTTATAAAGTTTAGAATGACGGCTATATTTGAAGACCAATTGTATTATTTGAACACAAGTAATAAAGTTTTCGGCAAAAATGTTGGTGAATAATACCATATTTTAATTCCTTCTAAAGGGATCAATTTGAAAATTTCAAAGAAGCATATCTTGAAATATAGCGTTTAAATAAATCAAGGTGATATAATAAACGTATAAAAATCGACTAATGTTTCGATATTGTAGTAAATAAATAGCTATTAATTAAGATACCAAACTATCGAGTTGATTCTACAACGAATATACATATACAAACATATGTTAAGTAAGAACATAGTTTTTTATACCCTTTCTACAGTATCCATTTCCGACCCAAGAAAGAATATATGTTATTGGTTCCTATGCATAGCGAGTCGATTGAGCGTTGTCCGTTGATGCTATTAATTTTGTAAACATTGTTGTCTTCTTCTTTTTCTTTCGATTCCGTTTTTCTTTAGAATACCAGTTTACGATCGCAACGGAAGTGAATGTGGAGATATAATCGAAATGCAGAATGGGGGTGAATGTTTCATTGAGCCCCGATTCAGTTTTCGTAACAATCACTATATTCCCGGACATTTAACTTTGAATAGGAAATGTAATAAACCGGTGCTTTAAAAGAAAAGATATATTGCTGCGGAGTATTTCTAGATGTTTACCGAGGCTTTTGACAGAGTTTAGTATATGCATTTGCTTTACAAAATAAAAAATGCTTTCATCGGCACAATATTTCTTATTATTTAAGATTCATATTTTCAAGTTCATAATGTTAAAATTAACAAATGAAAATCAACATAAATGCTGAAATAATGTCTGGTATATTAATAATCGCCACAGGCAACGTTATTTTTACTGCAAACTAAACATACTGCAGAGCATTGGCTAAAAGAAATAAAAGTTAAATCTGACAAACCCAACCACACAATATTTCCGTAAAGAAATAAATATTGTTCCGTTTATATTTAAAAATTATACATGACAAAGAGATAGCGTGGATTTGTCATATTAAAAGCAAACGATAATTTTTGAAAATGAAAACTACAAATTTGTTTAGGTTGTCAAGTTCGAATCTCCGTTTAAAGTGAGCAATTATCTAATAATTTACAAGACAAGACATACAGTACATAACTATGAAGCACAACAAGAAACTGCAGATGTTTCTTTGGGCTGCTTAATACAAAGTGCACAGGGATAGAGTTATCTATGGAATAGGTCAAAAGCTTTGCTAGGACCTTATCAGTCTTGTGTTATGTTTGTTTATGAACACTTGTATAAGTGTTGCTAAATTTCCTTGGTAGTGTTGATGATCCTCCTTTAATGAACGGTTGTTTGTGGGATTGCTACCATAGAACCCTATAGAAAGAAATCTGGTTGTGTTAAATTAGATTTTCCAGTGGCACACGTTGCGGTTGTATATGATTTTGCTATCACTTGAGGGTTCTTTAGTTCGCTTTAGAGTTTAATAATTAAAAATGTTATCAAGATAAAGATCGGCTCTATCGCTTATAGAGGTCTTGAGTGAACTTGCGACACCCCTTTTATAAATGTGCTTGTACATTATTTTATTTATTTATTATTATTAAAATTTTTTTAATCTTTTTAATATTATTTTTTATTTATTTTTATGTTTTTAATTTATACGCTGTGTAAGCAGATGATAAATCAACCGCTGCGACCGCTAAAATCCCAACAACAAATGTTACAACTACATCTTCAGAAACAGTAACTACTGTAAATCCTAATAGTACAACTCCGGATTCTACAACATCGACTTCTATAACCTCAAAAGTTCCAGATACTACACCAACAACTAACACTTCTAAGACTCCAGAGACAACCACTAAGGCTCCAGAATCAACTACTAAGGCCCCAAACAACACAACAATTGATCCTCCAAACAACACAACATCAACAACTTCTACTACTTCTACTACAACAACAACAACCACTACAACTACAACAACACAAGCCCCTGATAACAGCACAACTACTGTTGCTCCAGATACAACAACGCTAGCACCTAAGACAACAACAGTTAGCCCTTCACCAACTCCAAAACCAGGTCCTGCTCCTGTTCCACCATGCGGACATTTTGATGGACCG
The DNA here is from genome assembly GCA_937654795.1 of Cistogaster globosa. Lineage (NCBI taxonomy): Eukaryota > Metazoa > Arthropoda > Insecta > Diptera > Tachinidae > Cistogaster > Cistogaster globosa. The sequence goes on along the minus strand of OW569405.1, from coordinate 60,559,838 downwards.
TCATTTATTGGAGGCATCGTTTTAACTTTAGGTTTGTTAGCTATCGGTTTAGTCGCTTATAAATTTTACAAGGCTCGCAATGAGCGTAACTATCACACCCTTTGAGCCGCTACTGCATTCACATCTGCATTTAATGCAGCTACTACTGCGGCAGCTGCTTCTAATGCAGTTGCCACAGATTCAGAGCGTGTAAGATTTGTACAACCATCAATACCATTGCGTTCACCACCTTCTCCGCCCCCACCACCACCAAACCAGCCGCAACAGCAAACATCGCCCTCAGCACGCCAAAGGCTACTTTATACATAAATTCAAATTTTATTTCAACACTTTATTTTTCGTTTCTTTTCCTCCTACAAACAAAAACAAACATCATAAAAATTAATAATCTACTTAAAAAAATTCTCCAAAATTTTTTTCGAAAACACATAATAAAATAGAAAACTTGCACCCGAACGTTTAATTATCCTGTTAAGCAAAAAAATATCATGGGCCTTTTGAATTTGTATATTTTTTATTAAATATACATATACACACCTACCACATATAGATGAATAGAAAAGAGTATATAAATACATATTATCTCTTTAATTATTTGCATATAACATACAAATGCACTTTAAATAAAGTTAAGGATTACCAACATGATTGGGCTTGCAACAGGAAAACATTTATCACATGTTGAGGATAATCATACACATTTGAGACTGTTTGTATAAATAATTAAAAAAAAAACTAATATATAGTACACACATATATATACATATGAATGAAAGTAATGATATGCTTCTTAATCCCCAAATTACAAATTTTTCATGGTAAATTAATATTATGAAGATAAAGAAAGTCGTAAAACATAATCTTATCAATTATGAATGGTGTAAAACAAGATTTATCTTTTCTATTTCTAAATTAATATAAGATGCAAATTATAGAGTTACATAACAAATAGGGCTTACGGAATTTTAGCCTAAATTTTAAATAATTTTTCAAACATTTAAATGCGAATTTTATTTTAAATTTATTTTATATTGAAAAAAATATGTATTTGAATTTCATTTTTTTTTCTACCTTTATTTCAATTTATAAGTTTTAAACATATGTACATACATACTTAACGATAATGTTATGAATACAAATTAAAATAAATATTTGCGCAAATTAACTTTTGTCATCTTCAATTCTAAAATAATATTACTGTGGATTTGACGAAATGCGTACAAAGACTTTTTTCTCATATTTATATTGAAAACAAAAACAAATTTTTATATTTTGTTTTTGTTTTCAATCCAAGTAAGTATTTGAAAGCAGTGTTCGCTCGCATTTAATGATAATTTCAGCCAGTCAATCTACGAACGATAACTATAAAGACAAATACTTCTTGCAATTTTTGCTATCATAAGCTTTATTATTTTGTTTTGTTCATTCTGTGTTTGATAATGAAATTGTATACAATGAATGAATAATGATCGAGGAACGTACAAAAACAACAACAAAAGTAGCAAAATATAAAAAGTAATGATGTATGCATATGTTTACTTATTTTTAAACTCCTATAAATATTCTTGCAATTACGACGAACTGTTTCGTTTTTGGTTTTCCAACTTTTCTGTTTTATATCAACTGATGCTACAATTCTTACTTGCAGATTTTTTATTTTCCTTTATTTTTGTAACTGCAACTTCTCATTTACAGCTTAAACGGCAATCCAGTATGAATGTATGTATGTTTATAATATATGTAATATCAAAAATTTGCTTAATAAACATTTTTTTTTCTTCATATCAGTGTTATTGTTTGCTATAGCAAAATATTTTTTAAGATATAAATATTTAAGCCGTTGTGTTATATTTAAATGGCATAAGACACAAAATAAAAGAATAAATCTTTATTTGCTATCATTTGTATGTGTTACGTTGCATATTGTTTATCATTCAAAACTATAATGATTTATGTTATTGCTAATAGTAGTCTATAGAAGCCATGAAATAATAAAATTTTCTTTTCCTGAATTTTATAAATAAAAAATTATAAAAACAACTTTAAAAATCTTTCATTTAACTAGTAGAAAATTGATAGGATGGTAATGTATTTTAATATCTTCTCTCATATCGGCTCTAAATTTGAGGTAAGTTTTTCAAAACAATACATAATTTTAATCGTTTCATTAAATTAGTATTATTAATGATACTAAATAAATATGAATATTTATTATTTATAATTCTCACAAAATATTTAATTATTTAAAAATAAAAAATGAAATGTATTACTACGGGGAAAATATATCCATATGGCCATGTCGCTACTGGTCTTGGCGCACGTTTCTTTTTTTTTCTAATCATTAAAAAAAAAACAAGCTTTTTCTGTGGCACCAAAAGGAAAAAAATTAAAATTGAGAACGAATTCGTTGAGCGTTTTATATTCTGTCAAAATTTCATTTAAAAAAAAACGCAAACGTAAGGTTGTATTTCTACTCTCAGCATGTTGCTACAGTTTTATTATTATATTTTTTTTACAAAAAGTCCTATATTAATATATTATGTGAATGACTAGGAAAAACGAAACGTTAAATGTCATTTAAAAATATTACAATGAAACAAGAAAACTATTCACTTTTAGTGAATTAGATCCTACCAACAAAAAAAAAAATATTGGGTTGACAGATATAAAAAAAAATTAAGTACGATATATAATTTTACATAAAAATGTTATCGGCTCCTAATAGGCTAAGCATTTTTAAAAAATTTTAGTATTTCCTGAAAGATCTCTTCAAAAGGTTTTGAGTGATACTCATATTGACAATCGAGCTTTTTATGAAAATTTCAAGGAAAATATGGGCCAGCGTATATTTTTACTTAATGCTTTTCTTTATTTTTTAATTCTCTATGGCTCAAATATGTTTTTTTTTTAATTAGAGTACTTCATTGCTCCAAATGATATGGAAAAATTAGAGGCAGATGTGGTGTTTAGCCCTTTGTCTCAAGGACATGGACCGAAACTATGATCGATTGGCGTATTTAAATTTTCTCTAGCTCATCTAGTGCTTTGGAAAAGTTAATTTCAACACTAACACAGACGGACAGCCGGACATAGCTCAATCGACTTCACCTTGGCTTGTAGATTTTTTTTATTTTGAAAATTTAAATTTTTCATTAATTTTTTTAATTTAATAAGAAAAAACGTCTGTCTTCTACAAGCTAGACAAAAAATAGTAAAGAAAGAAAAGGAAATAAGAATATTATCAAAGGATGTGTTCCTGTCGTGCATTCAGGCAAAAACAAATCTTCCCAAGATGGTCTTAGCTGCCCGGATATTAATAAGATGATTGTTGGAACTGCTCAGTTAAGCCAAATGTGGAGACTGCTGTTATCAAAGGAACTGCTAACGTCTATGCTTCGAAACGTCAGGAAAATAATAAGTTAAGTATAAAAATTGTAATCAAATTGTGTCTGAATTAAAAAAAAAATATATTTCTAGTTACGACAGTGAAAAGCAAAGCTTTTGGTTGAGTAACACCCTGCAAGTTTAAACAGGAAGAAGGTTTTTAATATGGACTGTGTCATATAATTCCATCTCTGAATATGGAGAAGGTTCCCATCAGAAAGCAAAGGAGGCAAATTGTGCTAAGGTAGATTTATCTAATTTAGGTGTTAAACAACTAAACGAAAAAGGTTTTCTAAATACAATTAAAACATCGAGGAAAAATTGATTTAAAGATTTTCAAAAGAAAAGATTTTTCATTATTTAATGTTTACAAAGAGCATTTCGTAGAGATGTTAAATGCTATGAAAGTAGTTTTTAAAATAAATAACAAGAGCAGAGTTAAAGTAAACTATTTTGAAAAGATACGTTAGAAGTGATGCAGCTTTTAAAAAATAAAAATAAAGATTTATGTTCAATAGAGAAAAAGCGTAAAAAATAGTACTTCAAGGATTATATTATAGAGCTGATTCATACACTAGAAACAATTTCGAAATTTTTTGCTCCATTCTCTAGAAAAAATTGAGTAGATACTGGTTTATTTTTAGTAAATTTAAAATAAAACACGTTTGGGTGACAACAAATATTAATATTCAATCAAAAGATTTTGTAGGAATCTCCTAAACGAAATGGAAAAGAAATTCGATGTTGACGATGTCACCAGTGGAGTCACATGCGACAGTACAAATGCATTGAATGTGACAAATACTATGGACCAGGTAAATGTCAATTTATTTCCTCCGAACGCAATTTGCCATTTTGCAACAACTTTAGGCAGCTTCGCCACCGTTCTAATTGAAAAGAAAGCTCAGCTTATTTGAAGTATATTGAGATGAAGAGGAATGACTTCAGGTCGTTTCAAATAATATATTTAACGTTTTAAATAGTAATAATCTTGTTTAGGAAGGAAAATCATTTGCGAGTCTTTTTAAGAAAGATATTATAAATGAATTCTTAAAAATAGCTAAAATAATTTGTCCGCCTGAAACATTGTGTTTTAAGAATAAAATTAGAAAGTTCCTTAAAGACTATAAAAAATCTCGAAGGAAAAAGCCACAAATAATGTTGAAGTCTTAATGAAAAAATCTTATGATCCATAATGGCTTTAATTTATTTTCTTTCAATGTTGGTTCTCTTGTTTCGGTTAGTAGAAGAATAGACCTTCTTAACACTTTATTTTCTCACAACATTGATATTGCATTTATTCAGGGAATACATCTCAATTAATGCCATTAGGAGTTTGATAAGAGATATTAGTTCATAAGAGTGGCAGTAATTTTAATACTATCGGTCTTTTATATCCCCATTTTTTTTTTTTGTTTCAATTGAAACTCTTAAACAAACCAATTAAGAAACTCTTAAACAAACCAAATGTAGAAAAAATATTCTTTGGTTCTGTCTGCATCCATTGTAATTTTAGCACATACATTTTGAAAATTGTACTGTCAGGGTTATCATTTTATTCCAAAAATTATGATGGGGCATTAATTGATGGCGATTTTAAGTCTAAGCATACAAATTGGGGTCATAAGTAGTGTAATTCCAACGGAAATATTTGCTTTAACTTTCTTGAAAATAACCTAATGTCATTTGGTTGTATTACTGACTCTGCTGTCGTTTCATTTCTCGATCACATTCTCATAAGTCCTATTTAAATTAATTTGTCAAGACCTAATTTTCTACTTTACCTCCTTTTTCTGAACACTTTCCTCTTAAATTTCACATTGCGCTACAGAGATTTGAAATTATTTTAAACCCTCACGAAATTGTATATCTTTTAAATAATTATTCAGTTTCAAATAGAAATCTTTTAAATTCCGAAATTTTGTTTATTAATAAATGTGGCCACAAATATTCATTCTGAAAAAATCATTTTGTTGAATAGGATGTATTTAGTTTTTTAAACTTTAAAAAAGTTTTTCAACACAAAATACAATTGACAAAAACAAAAAATTATAAAGATTTTTTCACAGAGCTCTTAATCATCATGATTCTAATTATTTATTATTATCTAAACAGATTTAATTGTTAAATGTTATTATTAAAAACAAACTGCAATTTTTAGTGCAAAACCTTAGAATATTATTCCAGATCCCAGACCACACAAAAAAATTTATAAAATAATAGGCTACAGAAGAAATATAAGATTTACAAATTTTTCTATTGATGGTAAAATGATGGAAGGTGTTGCCTTAGAGCTTAAAAAATTAAAAGATTTTTTGTTGATATTTTTAACAATTCATCTTGTTGTGAAAATATTTGACATATTACTGATGTTATTAATGATTCATTAGCTGATACTAAGGTTTGGGATTTCCCGGAATTTTTTTAGTTCCCGGGAAACGGGAAAAAATTAAGGCATTCCCGGGATTTCTCGGTATTCCCGGGAAAAAGCAATTCTTAAAGAAAACTAGTTTATTTGATGAAATAGTATTAAAAAATTCATAGTTTTATTAAAACATAAGCAAGCAATAAAAATAATTGTTAAATAATAGTTTGGACACGGGCCAAATTACGATGGAAAATTCAGTATGATATGTACATCTGTACTACATAACGAGAGATAACAAAGATAAAAATACTGAAAAAGTACTTTATTAATTGCTCTTTAAAATGTATGATCTTAGAACTGTTGTGCGTTTAACAATTTAATAGACATAATGTTGCTTGTTTTAGTTGCAAAATTTCCAGCAATAGAAAAAACCTTTTCATTTTTTACTGAGGTAGGTTTTGCTGCCAATAATGCGTTGTAAAGATTATCCATGTAGATTGTTCGAATGTTAGTCTTCAAATAACTCAAATTTCTTTTTAAAGATTATTAATAACCTTTGGTTCTGTTTTATATACAGCTGCGGTCAATATAATAGCACCACGCACAAAAATATAATCACCCTTATTCTGTTTGTTTGGCGTCGTCAACACAAGACGACGTCGTTTTTCTTCGTTTGTTGTAAATCAGTGTTCCCGTTGTAAATATTGTCATAAATCGATGACTGTCGATATATGTTTGGTATTCCCTAAGAACAATTGATGTTGATGTTGCCGTTTAGTTTGTCGTCGCCAATTTTGGTGTTGTTTTGTGTCGTGTGCTAAAGAAAACTTTAAAAAATAGAAAGGGTACGGCGATATTGAAAAAAGCAAAGTAAGAAACATATAAAATAACATAAAGGAAATTTGAAACACTAAAATTATTAACCGCTGTCAATTTGAAAAATTAATGGAAGTGTTAGAAAAACTCTATTCCTTGCTAGAGAATTTCGCAGGGGCAGTATTACAACTTGTCGGACTGATAAATGGATTTACATATTAAAAACTTCACTTATTTTTTTATCCATTAAATAAAAACATTAAAAATTGAAATTTTTATTAATGCAAACTTCTATATCAAGCAGCTAAAATCATACCTTTAACTAACGGCAAGTTCCAATAATGGCCCTTAGACTATTTAATTTAATTGTTTTTTTTTTTAATTTTTATTAATTTTTCTTAGAAAACTTAAACTTTCCACAACACTTTCTTAACATAATAGAAAACAATTTGAATCATCTGTCACAAATACTAGATATGTGTGTTTTACTTATTTATATTATCGATAAACAGTCAACATCGTCATTAAGCTGTTAGAGAACACCAAGTTAGTATTGACGTTATGTTTAATTGATGTTGTCTTAAAATTGACGACGATGTTGACGACGCCAAACAGAATAAGGGTGAATGACACTGTTTTCATATGTTTAACTGTTGGGCAGATTCAATCCAAAACGAAATAAAAAATTCTTTGATATTAAAAAAAAAATGATTTGGTTTTTTCAAGAGTTTATAATACGAAAATTAATATAAACAAAAAACTTAAAAACTACACAGTCAAAATAATAGCACTTCAGTTTATTTTTTAACAAAAATTGGTGATCTTTCTTAAAATAATTAAAAAATTTCACTCAGATATCTTGTGGATAAATTGTTTGTATGGTTTCTAGACATTGTTGCATACGTTTTGTTTGTTATTACCGCAGCACAACGTCTTTCCATGAAATCTACTAAATGCTGGCATCTTTCAACTTTGATGGAACTCCAAATTTTCTGCACAGCCTCCTAGAGCCCTTCAACGCTTCTTTTTGTCAGTCCACAGATTTTCGATGGGGTTAAAATCCGCTTGTGTCTTTGGGGTCATTGTCTTGCTGGAAGATTCACATAGCATAATTTCGTTAAGGATTTTTACATAAGCCATGAATCCATAGCGGTTTTTATCCAATATATAGGACCCACACCTTGATACGAGAAGCAACCCCATACCATAATATTATGACCTCCATGTTTGATAGTTTTTGATGTAAATTGTGGCTTGTATTCGCTGTAAGATGGCCTACGAACAAAACATCTGGAGCCCTTTCCATCAAAAAGAGCAATTTTGGATTTATCAGTCCACAGCATATTTCTCCTCATTTCCTTTGGCCAATTTAGATACGCTTTAGCAAAAAATATCCGCCTTGCAGCATGCTTAGAGGAAAGTAGCGGAACTTTTCATTGGCATTGAGGCTGTTGTCTTGAAATCTGCGGCGAAAAATTTTCACGCTTGCCGGTATATTTAATGTCATATAGGGATTGCTTTAGTCGTCCGCACTACCCGTTTTACTATTAAGGTTGACAAAGCTCGTGTCCTACCACGGTATTAAACTTTTTGCATATATTTTAGGGCATTTATTATCTTTTTTTCGAACAGCCCAGCAATTCCCTTATTTAGGAATACGATTACCCTCGGACCCAATTTTTTTATTAGTTCACGTTTTTTCAGTGGACAATGCTATCCGCGACCGATAAATATACAATTTTTATAAAATTACTACACGATTCAATAGAAAGTATATTAAAAAATTTGATTTTGAAAATTTAAACCAGGAAGGTCGTTTTTAAAAAAAAAAAAAACACTTTCTATGAACAATCAATTAGGAAGCAATATTCCACCTTTAAAAGAGCCTCCTGATAAAGGCAAGTCTTCTGATTGTGATAGTAAAGATTTCGAACAAATGGATAAAAATTTTGTTTCTGTTAATCGCATCGAAAATGCTATGATAAGCCATATGCAGGTCATATCAAATAATAAGGAAACTGGCCCAAACATTTTCCAAAAATTTGCATTTTTCGTCTATTGAATTTAGTGAAGACGCTGTAACGAAGTTCAAGAATTTATTGAAATCAAAAACAAGAAACGGAAATTTTCTCATCCTGTTAAATTGATTTGTCTGATTTAGACTCTTTATACGGATGTTTTAAAAATAGTGCAAATCGTTGTTAAATCCTGGGAGAAATTGAGATGGATTAAGCAAACTCAAGAGAACCAAGCGGCTAACAAAACTTCAAAGCCAAAAGCTGAAAGGTATTGCCCACCAAATTTTATTTATAATTTAAATAGCAAAGTGCTTGTAGATCAGTTAAAAACAAAAATGTTAATTTAAAGATTGTGAACAAATCAAGATAAAAAAGTAAACTTTATTTGAGTGACCCAAGTTTACATCAAGAAATGATGACGTTATTAAAAGAAAAAAATATAGATTCGTATTCCTTTACCCCAAAAGCTCTGAAGAAAAAAAATGTTGTGTTGCGTGGACTTTATCACAAATCTGATATGGAAGACATCAAAAAGGAGCTTGATCTTATACTGCTGAATACCGTTAAAAAAAATTATAAATTTCAAACAAAATACTCTAGGGAAAATGATATTGATACCGGTTTATGTTTAGTTACCTTGCTTCGGATCAGTTTTAGGTCCACTTCTTTTTGTGCTCTACGTCAATGATTTTTCACTTCATATAGAAAATAGTTATTGTAAGTCATACATTTTTGCTGACGATATATTTCTTCTTTTTACCGGTATGCGATCTAATATAAATGCCCTACAGTTAAATATTAATGAAAACCTGCAACGAGTTTACTTTTGGTTGAATGAGAACTCACTTTCCATAAATGCTTCGAAAACAAAAATGCTGATTCTTGGAAACACTACCCTGCTTTCGCCTTCTCTAAACATATTTCTGGGCCAATCTTTTGTTGAAGTTTTGGATAAACTTAAGTGTCTTTGGGTTTTCCTTGATAACAGGTTATCTTTTGTGGACCATATGGACTATCTCTGCAGTAGGGTGTCAGGGCTCTTGCGACGACTTTATTCTACTAATATATACGTCCCTTTTCGTGTCAAGTTAACCTTGGCTCATGCTATTCTGATGCCGCAGATTTTATATGGTATCTAAGTTTTCTCCGGAGCTAGCATACTTGTTTTAACAAGGTTAAATCGTATTATGAAAATGATAGTTAGTTATGTTTATGGCGTTGCTAGAAGGGATCATATATCGGATTATGTAAAACGGTTTCTGGGCTGCTCATTTCATAATTTTCTTGTATTGCACAATTTACTATTTTTCTACAGGGTCATAAAAAGTGGTATTCCTGCTCAACTTTGTTCTAAATTTCTCTTTTAGCATCCTACTAGAAACTCTCAGCTTTTCATTCCAAGAATCTATAACTCCCAGTTTGAGAAGTCTTTTATAATGAGAATGGCTCGTCATTGGAATTCTTTACCCCTTATACTTCGACTTTTCTCACTCCAATAATGCTTTTCGACGCAAGCTACTTTTCTATCTAAACAACTTATAGTTTGAAAGACCGTCTTATTTATGAATTAATTTTTCTGAATTCTAAAGATATTTAACACTTCATACTTTTATATGTTCTGTATTCATGCAGTTGTATTAATCACTTGCGATGTATTTTTGGGATCTTTTATTGACATGTGCTTCTTTAAAATCTTGCTTTTAGAGGGGAACCAATGATATTCACGATATTTTTTATTTTTATTTTTTATTTATTTAACTAATTATTCGAGCCCTTAAAGGCCATATATGAATAATGTAGCTCAAGAAAATGAAAAGAATAAAATTAGATATGTACATTAATATTCAATTAACATTTGAGATAACATTTTATATGTAATTAAAAAGTAATGTATATGTGTGTAAGAATTTTGGAATTAAATAAAGTAATTGTATGTATGTGAATATATACATATAAGATAACATTTTAGTTGATTGTTTATCTATTTAATTTCCGTTCTTTTCCACTTTAATAATTTTCAAATAGATCAATTAATTTTATTTTAAAAGTTGCCTTTGATAAATGAAATCTTTTTAAATGTAATGGCAAAGCATTCCATAGTCTACAAGCCCTCACCCAAAAGGACCTCTCCATTGTTGAGTTGCTTATTCTAGGAAAAATTAGATTCGGATTCCTAGTTGATCTGGAGAAGTGAAACAAATTTGATAAGTTTATAGGAGATTGTGTTGAAATGACCTGTTGCAAAGTAAGCAGGACCTCTAGATTTAAAAAACGAGGAATGAGCAATTTAAGAACATTTTAACGTGACGAGATACGTGCATATTTATGTAAAGATTAAAAATGAATCTGACAATACGGTTAACAACTAGATTCACCCGCTTGAGATTCTTTGCTGTAAAACCACTGTAAACAACCATACAGTAGCGAATATGAGGCATGAGGAGGGCATGTGCAAGCAAATGTTTGATATTTCTTGGTAAATAACAGCTGGAACTATATAGAGTTTTTAGAAGGAAATTTATTCTAGAGCTAATTTTTATAATGTGATTCTCAAAAAGCAGGTTTTTGTCAACTATAACACCAAGACAGTTAAGCGAGTCAGTAAACGGTATGTGCACGCCTCTTAGTGTAATAGTGAAACCTCCATCCAAATAATTCCCTGGCTTAAATATAATCGCTTTAGATTTACTAGGATTAAAAAGTAGTTTATTCTGTTTAGCCCACTCACAAGCTAATTTTAAAGTATGATTAATAGTTGCTACATGAGCATCCAGAAATTGGTATTCACTAGAAAACAATAAATTTGTGTCATCTGCGAATTGAAAACATTTACAGAAAGGTGAGCCAACCATTTTCTCGAAATCGTTGACATACATTAAAAATAGTAATGGACCTAAAATCGTTCCCTGTGGTACCCCGCTAACACAGTTTAAGGTTATTGAACTAACTATATTATTCCCAACAAATTGTTTCCATCCACTTATGTATGAATACAATAACTTACACGCAAAGTAAGATAAGTTAAATTCATTCGCTAGCTTATCAATTAAAATGCAATAGTTCACCGTGTCGAAAGCTTTACTTAGGTCTAATGATACCATGGTAGAGATTTTACCAATATTTATGTTCTGTCGAATCTCATCAGTTAGACTTAGTAGTAGAGAAGAGTATTGGACCTTTAGTTTTCTCAATAAGCTTTTAACTTTATTTCTATATTTACAATAGGTCACCCAATTTAATTGACAGTTATTCTCTTTGTATGCTTTAAATGCAAGGTCTCTCAAGTTCATAGCATCTCTGACATTTGGATTTTTGCAGAAGTTTAAATGGTTTTTATGTGTAATTATTCGTTTAACGGGCACTTCATCGTGAATAGAGTATAGTAATTGATATAGGAATTTCAATTGTTCGTCAACTACATTCGTATTAAAAACTTCAAGCCAGTAAGTGGAAGAAAAAATTTCATTTGCCCTATGCCAGTTAATGTTGCTGTAGTCCTTATATTCTGTTATAACTTCAGAATTTTCAGGTGGAATATCAGAGCAAATAAATATGCATGAATGACGTGATAAAGATGGAATCAAGAATTGACCCGAACATTTAACCAAATTATTATCGCTAACTAAAGAGAAGTCAATTAAAGAAGTGCAGTTGTGTTGTATGTCATAGTGCGTGGGCATGCAATTATGTACATAAAAAGATTGTTCATATTGCATAAGTCTCTAATAAGTTCAGCTTTAGACTCGTTATAAAGATTGTTGTTGAAATCACCTAAAATGACTACATTTTCATAACGACAACATAAATCACCCAAGATTTGTTCTAAAACTTGTACGTTTCCACGTGGTGCATACACTACCCCCACTAGTGTTACAGAATTACGACATTTTACCTCAATAAATAGGCATTCTACACTGGATGGGTCAAAGTTTTTCAATATAACCTTGAATAATACACCATCGTGAACGAAGAGTGCAACGCCGCCGCCCCTCATACCATTACGATCATTCCTTATAATATTATAATTCTGCAATTTCAATGAATTGTCAGAAATGTATGGTTTTAGCCAAGTCTCTGAAACAGCAAAAATGTCAGTTAAAGAATCTTCAACAATCAATTTAAACTCATCAAATTTGGGTTTATGCTCTGTAAGTTAATGTGCGCTACTTTCAAACAACTTTTAAACTTCAAGAAATGTTTTCTCAAAAGACTATTATCATTTACAATCGGACCTAAATTATTTAAGGAAGATATATTATCAATCATGTTTTATTAAGGGAAAAATAAAATAAGGAAAATGGAAAAAAAATTATAATCGAAGAATGTGAAAAAAATATGTATGTACTTAAAGCTATACTTATTATTATGATATTGCTTATATACATATATATATTTTTTTTTTAATGTATCATGTTTGACTTGGCTAAGTAATTCAAAAATAAGCCAATAAATAAGAAAAATGCATTGCTAACATGTTAATAGTTTTCTGCATTATTTCGAGACGCATTCATATACCGGTTTTCATCTATTATGTTTCTCAGACTTGAGGAGTTATGTAGGTTGAAGAAGGTGCAAAAGTCTTCAATATTAAAAAATTTGTTGGTATTATCAATGAGAGTAACATTGACTTTTGATTCAGCAGAATTTACCAGTCTAAACTTTGAGATTTTATTTTCTTTTTTTAATTTACGGCACAAGAAAAGCAGCCGGTTTGCAGTTGGTGATAGATGATCATTTAGGAAAATACGTTTGTTTATGTCAGTATCAATTATCGAAGACAGACATAAATTTTTGGATTTGAAATAATTGCTCATAGCAAGATCACGCTTCTGTGTATTATTTAACTTTACAATAACACTGTTTCCATGATTAACAAAGTAGAAGCTATTTATGTCATACGGATGCAAACTTATTTGAAGATTCTCAAAAATTTTAATGATGATTTCATTGATGTTTTTCTGGTATTTTGGTAAACCATTTATCACAATGTCGGGACGATTTAAACGTTTAAAAAGTGCTTCATTTTGAGCTTCAAGTTGCCTGATTTTTCTAGAAGTGACTTCATCTATGATCTTCACATGTTCGATACAGTTTTCTACTTCGCTTTTGAGGTAAGCAAAATTGGAATTTAACTCTTCTTTTACTTCCATACGAATAATATCAAATTTAGTTTGAACATCAGCGAGGCCATTTTTAAGTTCTTGACGCAAGGAAAAATTTTCAGGGTCATTAGCTAAAACTTTGCAGGAGTCACATACGAAATTAAGCAATCCTTTAGCTTTAGATAATGCGGTCAAAAGCTCATTGCTGATGCCAATACAATTTGTATGGAACCATTTACAACATATAAGACAGGACACAATACCTTGAATCTTAGTGATGTTTTTATTGCAGGATTGAAGTGAACAAACCGTGTTATCTGAGTTAGGCATTATTATGAATTCCAAAGGAAAATAATTAAACAATAGCGGGAGCAAAACTTATGAAGGTGCTTAACTTTGTTGAATTTAAGGTAATGTTGCAATGGTTATCACGTTGTTGATGTTATTTTATTATATTATTAGTTATTTAATAAAATTTGTAATATTTGACCTTTAATTTCATTAACAACAATTTAAATTTATTTTTACCAATGTTTTATGTCGTGTTTTGACTATTTTTGATATTTACTTTAACCAAGCGCGAAAATTTTTATCTTTTCATTATAGAGTTGCCAACTTTTGAACTTTTTGTATGATTTAAGCCCTATGTTATAAATATGTATGTAAATACAGTTCAAAACAATGTTCATTCTAAGTCAAGTTTATTTGGAAATTAAAATTTAAAAATTGCGTATTTATACATAAGTAGTTCTTAAGGCTTTAATTTGACTGTGTAATATAAATTAATTGGCCCAGTAGGGCTTTTATATTACATTTTGAATAAATAAATAAATAAATGTAAATGAGTTAACACATATGTATAAGGCATTTCTTAAATCAATATGTTTTATGGGAATTTCCCAAGACAAACTCTAAAGAAGTTCAACGTTGGCGTTGCCAACAGTGGGGCCATTATTCAAGTAATTGCAATAGGCTGCATGCTTGCGTTTAATGTTCTGAGAAACACGGTCCAGGTGAGTGTAAGCTGGTATTTAATGTAAATTCAAAACCATTCTGTATAAATTGCAAACAATTGGGTCACCCTGCTAATTGGTGTGGTTGACCCTACTTCTTACAATATTCCAATCGTAGAAAGGTTAGGTTAGGTCATGCAGGCGGCCGTGTTGCCACAGCCCACTTGGGTCCCTTTGTGTTACCTGCTGTTAGAAGGGAGAGAGAAGATTAAGATAAGAATTAAGGATGAAAAGGGGCAGAAGGAGAAGGAGAGAAGAAAAAACCGCGGGTCCGAGAATACGGAGAATGCCTGAGAGAAAAATGCAGAGAAGAATCTGCTAAGTGGGTCCAGTCGACCAAAGTATGCGCTCATCCCCTGAATGAGTCACGGTGTCCGGTTGTGGGCCGGTAAACCACCCACTGTACCTTAAAAAGGAGCTAATCCTGCCTGGACCCATTGACGAAATATCAGAAAGGCCCTCTAGTACCGCTGACCAAGACATCGCAGTCGTATACACTCCAGCGCAGGTCATTAATAGAGGAGGTGTTCCACGGTCTCCTCCTCCTCCTTGTCCTAGAAATTTCTGCAGAAGTCGTTAAAAGGGATACCCATTCTTCTAGCATGGGTTCCGAATAGACAGTGCCCAGTGACTGCTGCCACCAAGTCACGCAGTCGAACCCTCGGTAGCTACAATAGTGCAGCCGCCTTTCCCCGGTCCAAAGAGGGCCAGATTATTCTAGCGGTCTAACATGTCGACTCGTTAGACCACTTGGTCTGGTCAAGTTCATAGATAGCAGCGTCAATGCGCCGTCCGCAAGCAGAGAGGGGTGTGCCACAGAAAATGTCAATGTCACCATTGTCAACCTCTTTGCCAGTTCGTCGGCAACAAGATTGCCCAAAACGGTCCCGTGTCCCGTCACCCACTTTAGGGTGACTGTCGAAACCTCCGCCATCCCGTTAAGGGATGTCCGGCATTTAGAGACAAGTTCAGATGTGGTAAACACACCTTTGAGGGACGTAATTGCGGCGTAGAAAGGAATTAGTAAATGTTGCCAAAGAGATATTTTTTAGCTGCGCAAAATGTAGCAAAAGTAATAAATGAATCAAGTTTTATAAACTCTGGCAAAACTTTTTCAAACTGTCTTAGCGATTCTGCAAAAATTGATGTTATTCACAAAAAACCAAAATTCATTAAAGTTTCGCTATAGAAATTTGAAAAGAAGAAAGTATGACATAAGAAGACAAAATACAAAATCTTATCATTAACCACAATAAATTTACTAAAGCACAGGCTAAAGCTGATTGCTTAAAACTCCTTAAGTTGGTAAATAGAACCACAAATATTTAAACATTTAACGTCCATTATCTCATAAATTATAGTAGAAAAATTTACTTTAAATATACTTTGAGAAGTAATTAGATTGATGTTGCCTTTTTGCAGGAAACACGGCTTACACGTTCTAAAAAAACGAAAGCTCAATTGGCGTTGCAATTGTTTTGAAAGAAAATTATTTCTATCGACATATAACGACAGATAATGTCTTGTTCCCAAATATATTTATTTAAATAAATTTATTGCTTAACGGCGAGCCTAAAAGGTTCTATACTTTCCTTGCAATTTTAACCGCATAGGTATTTACAACGGATTATCTTCCATAAAAAACTTTTCCCGGGTCTATAAAGGTGTTTTTCTTGGCGGTGATTTTAACGCGAAACATACTTCATGGGGTGACATTCTTAACAACCTCAATGCAATTACACTTTTTAATTGGCTAACAAGCTACTCCAACTTTTTGAGATTTTTTGACTCGGTTCCATCTTTTCCTAATGGACATCCTTTTTTGGAAAATTTTCTTATTAGTTTAAATTTAATTAATAATTTTAGTCCAAATTTTTCTATTAATTCTCTGCCTGCGATCTTTTTCAAATCATTTCCCATTCTAGTTAGAGTTTCTAAATTTTGAATTTTCTCTAAAACAACCACGCCTGCTTACCTCTTTTAAAAATACTAATTGAAATCGTTTCAGAACAAAGTCAAATATAAATTTAACAAATTCTGAAATTGATAATTATATAGAAAATTTTTCTCTATCTCTTAGTGAGGTTACCAAAAACAATTGTGAAAAAACAGAATTGAAAAATAAACGTATTTTCGTTTCGCTTAAAATTAAACAGCTGAAATTTTTAGTACACGTCTTTCGAACATCAAGCCTGGACCTATTGCATATAAGGAGAAACTATCTATAAACGGTTTGGGAATTACAGATAATTCTCAAAAATTATCACTTCTCTGTCAGCATTTTATATCAATTTACGCTGGCTCTGTGCCTAACAGGGATATTTCAGAAATTTAAAGCTCTATTTGTTATAACCTGTCACAAATTCTAACTACTTTATTCAGTTTGGGAATCAGTTTTCTTCGTCGAATATTCAAAATTATCCATAATTGGTTCATGGTGATGAGGTTTTCTTAATTTCAAATTCGTTGAACAAATTTTCTAATCAATATATTTATGAGTTTGCAAAAATTAAGCCTTTAGCTTTTTACGCTTTTGACTAAATGAACAAATTTCTTAATTCCCTAAATTTTATAGACAATAACCCTTCGTAACAAATTTATTTTTTCTAGATCAACGAGAAATACACTAATCATTATTCCGCGGATTTCATATTCTCCCTTATTCTGTTTAGCGTCGTCAAACACAAGACGACTTCGTTTGTTGTAAATCGGTATTCCCGTTGTCAATATTGTCATTAATCGATGACTGTCGACATATGTTTGGTATTCCCTAAGAACAATTGATGTTGATGTTGCCGTTTAGTTTGTCGACGCCATTTTTGGTGTTGTTTTGTGTCGTCTGCTAAAGAAAACTTAAAAAAATAGAAAGCGTACGGCGATATTGAAAAAAGCAAAGTAAGAAACATATAAAATAACATAAAGGAAATGTGAAACACCAAAATTATTAACCCCTGTTAATTTGAAAAATAAATGGAAGTGTTAGAAAAACTCTATTCCTTGCTAGAGATTTTCGCAGGGGCAGTATTACAACTTGTCGGACTGATAAAAGGATTTGTATATTAAGGGCTTCACTTATTTCTTTATCCATTAAATAATAACATTAAAAATTGAAAGTTTTAATAATATAAAGCTCTTTATCAAGCAGCTAAAATCATACCTTTAACTAACGGCAAGTTCCAATAATGGCCCTTAGACCATTTAATTTAATCGTTTTTTTTTTAATTTTTATTAATTTTTCTTAGAAAACTTAAACTTTCTATAACACTTTCTCAACATAATAGAAAACAAATATTAGATATGTGTGTTTTACTAATATATATTATCGATAAACAGTCAACGTCGTCATTAAGCTGTTAGGGAATACCAAATTAGTATTGATGTTATATTTATTGTTATATTGATGATGTTTTAAAATTGACGATGATGTTGACGACGCCAAACAGAATAAGGGTGATTTTGTTTTTGAAAACTCGTTTTTGGTTCGCATTGCTCGCTTTTTTAACTGTTTGCCGAACTGCTTGAACAACTTTTCTCTGTCTAGTAATTGCTATCGCAGAAAATTGTTTCATTATCTATCGAGTCTTTGATTTTGGAAAATACTGTCTAGTAAGATTATTACTTAATGTCTTTCTTACTTTTAATTTATTATATCTTTTTCGGCTGGGGAACCATCTTTATGAATTATTCATTCATTGTTTTTTTTTCTTTATTAGAATTTAATTGGTATTTCTATACTAAGTTTTTTATTTTTTTTATTTTTCTATAATTTGATCTGAGAGAATATGTTATTTGGTTTTAGTTTAAACTCATTTTGTAAATTCTAAGTAATAAATTTATTGGCCATTAAGGCTTTGTTAATGCTTTTTGTGAAATAAATAAATAATTTAATTTTTGATGATCTAAATAATCAGGTCGGTCTGACTTGGTTAAATACCAGTTACTATTCACCAATTCAAGGTTCCCAAAGAGGATAGTTTTTGTTTTTTCTTCTTTTCTTTTTATGTGGGTTTTTTTCACATTTTTTAATTCTCTGTCACCCCAATTTTTGCTTTCTTGATTGGAGTTAATTCTTTAAACTAGATTTACATAGATGGTGAAGGGTATATAAGATTGGGCATAGCCGAAGATAGCACTCTTGTTATTGTTTATTTATCTATACATATAATAAAACAGTTATTTCTGTACATGAAGTATTTTTATAAAATTTTAATGTCGGTATAGACAGTAATCAAAATGAAACACAAAACACATGTTTTAGGAATTTTTGTCATAAAAACTGTTGCGATGGATTTGAAAAAAAAAAATTGTGAGGAAGTACTTTTCAACGTTGGTTCAAATTTATACCTTTTTTCTCCATAAAAATATTTCATTTCCTAGAGATAGAAATGTGAAAGCATCCAATTTTACTGGTACTGGTACCATTATACTAAAACAGTTGTCAGTACAGTTTATTTTTACGAATGGAAAAATTTTAACACTTCTTAAAAACACATTTTTCTTAATTTTTCTTTTAAGAAAATTAGAATGATACGCGAATGAAGTCGTGGGCACTGTTAGTGTGTTAATAAAACTATGAATTTTAATATTATTTCATTAAGTAAACTTCGTTTTCTTTAAGATTTGCTGTAATCCCGGGAATGCGAAATGAAAGATTTTGGTAAATTCAGGCAGACTCTTCAAATTAAGGATATAATATTGATTACTAATATGTATGAAAACAATAGTGGACTTGAATTTGCATTCCACTATAGTGTCAATGGATTTCTACTCCACTACAACTAAAATCGTTTTTTTATTGCATTTAAATTTCCACAAACACTAAAATCGGTATATTAAGTGTATTTAATTTCCAATACCACTGAAATCGTTTCATTTAGTACGCTAAATTTCCACTACTACTAAAGTCGCTTTATTTAGTGCACAAAATTTTCGCTATAATTTAATATTAGGGGCGATAATGCACTATTTTTTCCACTACCACTAAAAATAGTAGAAGATGAAATCCAATGCAATAAAACCAACTCTGAATAAACCAATTTTGTTTTTATTTTCAAATTTTTATTGCGTTGAAACTTTTGAATTATTTTTTATAGCCTTTTTAACTTTCTTACTTTTACTCAGGTTTTTCATATGTGCGGGGCTTTTTCTAAGCTTTTTTTCTTCGGGATTATAAACAGCCGGTTGTAGTTTTAATATGTTTGCTTCTGGTTCTTGATTTATCAACAACTTTGAGTCGTTATGTTTGGACTTCATCTTCTTTTTTAACGTTCTGTTATCAAATTTTATTATCAGTTGATCACCTCCTAAAGATAACTTTCTTTTAATAGCATTCCTGGCATCCATAGTTGTAGGAAAAGTAATTGCTGCTATACTTTTGTCTTTGTTAAGTTTACCCTTACCAGGCTTTATATTAATGTCTACAGCATTTGTAAATAATTCTCGAATCTGCAAGACAGACGCAGTTTTCGGCAGGTTAAAAACAATAACTGTTGATGTGAAGTTATTTTCTTTCAATGCCTTTTTGGTGGCCTTCTTCAATCGATATTTAGCTTTTTTATTTTCAATCGATTTTATTTTGTGTTCTGCTAATTCTTTAACATAATCTGAGCTCTCTGTGCGTGGTATTTTAACAACATATTTTTTTAAATCACCCTTTTTAATAGATTTTTTTAGTTTACTAAAAGCTGTATCACGATCTTCTTTCGTAGCAAAATCGACCAAACAAAATCTGACATGCCTCTGACGAGGTTTGTGGACCTTAACTACTAGGGGAGTTAGTTCTCTAACTTTTTCTTCTAAGCATTCCTGTGTATCTGGAACTTTGTGGGGAAACCGTATATATAATTGTTTGCCCTGCCGTTCTTGATATCTTTGATATATTGACCGTTTTACTTTTTCGGTTTTTGATATTTTTAATACAGTGTCTTCAGTGATGTTTTCAGAATCAGAACCAATATCACTTTCATCTTCGTCTGAATCTGTCACAGAGGCATTTAAAATTTCATTGTCAGCTTCAGAGTCTTCTCCCTCAGCAACTATTTCTTCATCAGATGTTTGTTGTTCATGACTTAAAGACTCTTTTGCGGATTTTTCGCTCGAAACTAAATTAATATTCTTACGTTTCATTTTTTCTAATAATCCAAACTTTTAAAACTTGAAACCACATGTGCTGTTTGGTTACAAAATACAAATTAAACACCTGCGGCTGCTGCAATCCGGCTGAGCCAAGCCGCTGCAGATGATTCAACGCCGTAAAAAAATATCAACTTGAGTCGACTAGAAGTTATAATGAAATTTTAACATATGTCGGAACTTTATATAACAAAATATAGTTATAAGGAATTTTATTTGCAGTTGCGAACATTTAATAGACAGCAATTTTCATAAAAACGCTTGATGGACTATCATTAAAACGCTATAAACATATATAACATGTCACTTCAACAAAACTAATTTGAAGTCTACATATACTTGTAGTTGCCTTTTATTTTGTTTTATTTAACAGACTATAGCTCTATTAGATAGAGTAAATGCCGAGAGCAAGCTTTGCTATAAACATACAAGAAATATTTTTTACGAAATAATAGTCACCTCCCTCTGTTAGCATGTAGCTTATACATTTAGTGTGTATTAGAACAAAACAGTTACAGTTCTAAGATTCATTTGTAAAATATCATATGGTTAATAAAAACCTTTCGACTGTCAACAAAAAAAAAGAAGACTCAATAAAAAAAAATCATTTCATTTCATTTCGTTGTAGTTGCCTTTTTTAAATTACGTATAGGTAAAGGCCAGCAAAATTGATCGCATGTGTGCTCAAAAAATATAATAGTGTGGATTAAAATTGTATGTGTGTGACAGACATTTTGACAGATCTATACGATTTTATAATCTTTTGAAATAATTCATAAACTAATTTTTTCTATGCGATAAGAGTTGATTTTTTTTAAGATGAGGAGAAAGCAACAACAAAATATTAAAAGCACCGGTTTTTTGCAATTTTTTGTATAATAGTGTAGCACGTACGATGCCATTTTAAACGATTTTTAAAGTAGGACAGAATTCAGTCAGATTTTTGTGTGATTAAATCGTACGATTGTGTATGATAGTGAATCCTGGAAAAACACAAATGACATGTAATGTGCAATTTAATAATTCTTAATTACTGTTAAAAATACTTTATTGTTATTAAAATAGTAGAAAAATAAAAAGTCATCAAAGAATAAAGGAAAAAGCTATGATTGTGTTATCAGCCCAAGGCAAATTGATACCAAGTCAATGCAAAAGCTTTTACGTGTATTTTGTTAAATCTTATTCAGCTGTCAAAAACGTCTGGCAATATGTGTGTATGTATTTTAACATATTTTTAGTGGCTTTTTTTACATTTAACAATACATACACATATATTGCCAGACGTTTTTGACAGCTTAACAAGATTTTACAGAAACCAAATACACGTAAAAGCTAAAACATATTTTTACCGCATGATCCGTTGCAGTCACCTGTTCAACTCGCCTTGTATCAGCCTCTTAATATTAAAATCGGTTTCGTTTGGTCTTGTTTAGATGCACCTAATTAAAAATTTCTTTACGGTATTCTTAAGAGTTTGGTAAAACCATTATGTCTTTGTTAAATTTTTATTTATAGTTTGGAGTGGCGGTCAAAATCTGTTCTCTGTAAATTGTTTAGTTGTATTAGAATCAGAATTAGGAAAATTTTAAAATAGGCAGTAAAACGTACTTTTGTTTAAAATTACCTACTTTGTTGTTACTTATAAATGTAGATATGCTGCAAATAAAATAACATTTCATGCAAAAGAATCTTACGCAAAGGAGCCTTGTGAAAACAAAGGTGACTCGTTCCATTACTGGTAGGTAGATAACCTTGGCCAAACTTTAACTCATATATATATATAAACAAACGCTTGTTTTGTTTCGCATATGCTTGTTGTTGGTGTTTTTTGCAATTCGAAAGCAAACGTAGCAAAATATAAACAATTTTTGACATATGCAACTACAAACCAGCGGACGACACTACCTAGTTACGGACCTCCAATGATTTTATGTATAATATGGTATATGTATATCCAGTATTTGATGACGGAATAGGACAATTTGGGTATCGTTGAAAGGTAATTTATGTGTCTATGTAATGAGACACGAAAAAGTTAAAAAAAATAAATTTTTGGTAAGGAAAAAAACTATTTTTTTCAAAAGATTTCCCGTGCAGCTGGCCTTCGGCCGGACGCGAAGATTTGACTACTATTTGATGACTAACACAGGATTCGCTTTATAAAGATTTTCTACGTCTAGTCTGCGTCTTTTTTTAGTATGATGTAGTAGTGTCATACATTCATCTATTTCTCTTAGCTCGTGTTCATGTGTGTTGAGGTGTATTGCAAAATTGGATTCTCTCTTTTCCGTTTGTATGATCATATGTCTCCTGTGAACCTTCACCCCTATCGTGTTTGGCGTAGGCGTATTCAACTACGACAACTTTGTAATAGATTAATGATAAATGTTACGTGCTATCTTTAATCTATTACAAAACTTTTTAGAAACGACTAAATTTCGCCACAAAAACGCCAACCACGATAAGGGTCCTTGTTTTTAATGTTCATCCAGTTTGTCATATGTATGTATGTATGTATTATTGCAGATGCAAGAGTGCATTTAGACAAGCAAAGTTTACTTTGACAAAGTTTTGTTAATTTTCTTTTAAACTTTGTTTAGTGTTCAGACACACAAAGTTTTATTTTACAAATTTTGTTTCCTTCTGTGTGATCGTTCTTAATTTTTGGATGTTTTGCATTTGGTGCTTAAGCACATATGTACATATATACAACTGTGTACAAGCAACGAACGAAAAACAAAGCAACTTTGCGAGTACATCAAAGTCTGTACTGCTTATCATTCTTTCTCCCTCTCTCCCACATAAAATCAAAACTTTGTAAAGAAAACTTTACTTGTGTAAATGCACTCCAAGTAAGTCTATACTTCGGCGGCACTAAATTGATAGGTTATTTCTGAGTGTTGCTCGTTTTTGGTGTGTCTGTAAAATTTTTTTCTGAAAAAGGTTGGTTAATCTACGTATATATTTCTGGTGCTGGGTAAGTAAAAATGTGTCGTGGTGTTGTATTAATTGTCTCTTTGTTTTCTTCGTCGCATGAACCGGACTCATTTTTAAAACGACTGACAACATTCACCCTTATTCTGTTTGGCGTCGTCAACATCGTCGTCAATTTAAAGACAACATCAATAAAACACAACATCAATACTAATTTGGTATTCCCTAACAGCTTAATGACGACGTTGACTGTTTATCGATAATATATATAAGTAAAACACACATATCTAATATTTGTGACAGATGATTCAATTGTTTTCAATTATGTTAGGAAAGAGTTGTGGAAAGTTTAGGTTTTCTAAGAAAAATTAATAAAAATGAAAAAAAAAACAATTAAATTAAATAGTCTAAGGGCCATTATTGGAACTTGCCGCTAGTTAAAGGTATGATTTTAGCTGCTTGATATAGAAGTTTGCATTAATAAAAATTTCAATTTTTAATGTTTTTATTTAATGGATAAAAAAAATAAGTGAAGTTTTTAATATGTAAATCCATTTATCAGTCCGACAAGTTGTAATAATGCCCCTGCGAAATTCTCTAGCAAAGAATAGACTTTTTCTAACACTTCCATTAATTTTTCAAATTGACAGGGGTTAATAATTTTGGTGTTTCACATTTCCTTTATGTTATTTTATATGTTTCTTACTTTGCTTTTTTCAATATCGCCGTACGCTTTCTATTTTTTTAAGTTTTCTTTAGCACACGACACAAAACAACACCAAAAATGGCGACGACAAACTAAACGGCAACATCAACATCAATTGTTCTTAGGGAATACCAAACATGTGTCGACAGTCATCGATTTATGACAATATTTACAATGGGAACACTGATTTACAACAAACGAAGAAAAACGACGTCGTCTTGTGTTGACGACGCCAAACAAAATAAGGCTGAATGTTATTTTATTTAACAAACCACCGATTCATGTTTCTTAACTAAAAGTCGAAATTTGAAATCGTTAATGCAATTCAAAATTATAATAAAATAATAATAAAGTAGTTTTTATACATATGTGTTTTACTAATTTATTTCTAAATAAAATAAATAGAATTTAACTTATAAATTGTGAAAATTTGAATCTTAAAGCGTAGAAAGACGACAGAGTTAATTTGAATTAAAAGCTAACTAATGTGAATTAAAACTTTACCCTGACAGACGACAGTTTTTGCATTTAGAAATCATATACATTACGATAAAATGGGTAGCAGACAGAAATTATGGTTTGAAGCTATGCTGATTAAAATATTTATTTTTTATTTTACTACGCACAATTAAAATAATGCACATCTTCTGCCTTTGAATCGATTTTAATTTACAAAAGTAGACAATTTCACAACCTTTTATTGATATTCAACGGTATTGCCATATCGAAATAGCTTAATTCAGCATAAATTCAGTTTGATTTAGTGCATTTACGATTAAGCTTATTCACATTAGAATTGGGACAATTCAAAAATTAATTTCAATTAGGACTGTTAATGCAAATTAACGCTGTCGTCTGTCACGCTATTATTCAACATTAAATAAATAAAAATCAATCAGGGTTGTATTAGGTCGTTAAAAAAAAAAAAAAAAAAAAAACTAGCAACGAAAGAGTAAAACAGAAATTTTCAAGATTATTCTCACAAATAAAAAAGTAAATGAACGCTTTACTAGCAAAAATTAGTAAAGAAAATTGTTGTGGCTTCGGGAACGAAAAATAAGTTATATACATTTTAAAACAATTTTTAATATAAATATTTTTACATCTTAATTACAATAAGAATGTTTATTAGAACTAACTGTAGAAAAAAATTCTATACATGATGAGCTTAAACATCATAAACGCGTTTGCAAATTACCAAATATATAAAAGAATATTTAAAACATTTTACATATTTTTGCAATTTGGTACTTGGAGTATTATTTAAAATTTTTTTTCGTGTGGTTACCAGTTTGCTGACTTTCACTGGTCTTTGTTTTATACATTTTTGCACTCTAGTTACATTTGCTTTAAAAATAGTACTATTTTGTGTGCATACCGTACAGTTTTTACGTCTTACATATCATTCCCGAAGCCACAACAATTTTCTTTGCTAATTTTTGATAGTAAAGCGTTCATTAACTTTTTTTACTTTTTGAGAGCAATTTTGCAAAATTCTTTCTTACTCTCTCGTTGCAAGTTCCTGCTAGTAAAGTAAATGAACAGAACTATTTTTTTATTTTATTGTTTTACTCTCCGGTTACACTCTCTCGTTGCAAATTTTTTGGGTTAATGAACACTTTCCAGTAACAATTGTTACAAGTTCCTAACAATTTTTAGTAAATGAACGGACCTTTTAACACTTAAAAAAGCAAGTATGGATTTATTTATTCTACAGCTTGAAGGAGTTTTCCAGTAAATTTAGAGTTTGCTTTAATGTGCTATCCTTCATTACAGGTAATGTGTTGGCGCCACCGGTTTGGGACTTTTTTTACTTTAACCAAACACATCGGCACTGCCATTGTCGCTTCTAACAAGGGACACGTCCACTGCACCGTAAGACCCTACCACTTCTAGGGTGTCAGCTAATAGTCAGTTGACCACCTGACTGTACGACTCGCGTACTGTAATCGTAAAATTTGTATTAAAATTTCGTCATTTATTATTAGGGAAAAGGTTTAGTCGATAAACTCTCATTCCTCTTGGGGCGCGCGGTAAGTGAAATCTCACGCTTATTGTTGTATGGTGTTTTCCTTAACCTAGAAAAAGGTTTGAATATGGCAAAGGGTTATAATGTGTTATTAAATATTTACGTGCCTAAGAGTAGGATACCTCACGTAGAGACGGAATTTCTGTACCATAATTGAAGCCGATATCACCCGTCCTGAAGTCATGGTGAAAGCCTGGAAAGTAAAAAGTCAATTTAAAACCTGATGAAATAATTGAATTTAAAATTAAAATTTTTAATTTTTTAATAGTCATGCAATTTTGTTGTTTTGTATTTAAATCAAAAAGTTAATTTTTTTTACAATTATTTGCTATGTATTTAATTTCTTTGCTATAAATTTAAATTTAATCAAATTCAATAAAAAAATGTTTTTTCTTTATACTTTAAATAAAATGCTCTACTTTTTTTAATGATGGCTTAAATTTATCAAAAGCGGTAAGCGAGGGAAAGGTAGACTAAGGGGAAAAGATTAAATAACTTCGGGGCATCCAAAAGGCTAGTCCACATTGTTTTTAACCTGCGAAGTAAACTAAGCTAACTTTACATGCAGGTATACAATAAGTATACATGCAAGTCTTCAAGAACAACACTTGAACAACAGCAGGCATTTCGTTTTTATAAAGTACATTTGGTCTGTTCATTTAGTAAAAATTGTTACGAATTTGTAACAATTGTTACTGGAAAGTGTTCATTAACCCAAAAAATTTGCAACGAGAGAGTGTAAACAGAGAGTAAAAAAATGAGATACAAAAAATATTTTGCAAATTCTTACTGGTAAAATTTTTACTTGCAAGAATTAGCCAAACAGCTGTTTCTTACTTTTGTTTACAAAATAATTTACTTTAAAATTGCCTGATAAAAGAAATCTTTGTAACATTAAAGACAATGCAAGGATTTGGGAATTAAAAGAATAAAAAATAATCTTATTTTGTTATTTTGCCTTAATTTTGCTAAAGAAGTACACAGCAAAAAAGCGTAAAACAACAGAAATTTGGTTTAGAATCTTCGAGCTTTGCAGCAGTTAGTGTTGTTTTTCGAATTAAAAGTAAACAAGCCCGTGATGACACATTCAATGCAATGTAATTTTTTTTTTGCTGCAATTTAAAGAAGAGTAGTATAGTTATTATGTATAATAATTAATAAGTTATACACATGTATGAAGTTGAATTATTTTGAATATAAATATTTTTTACATCTAATTCACAGTTAGAATGTTTATAAGAACTAACTGAAAAAAAAAAAAATACATTCATGATGCCCTCAAAATCATAAAACGCTTTTCCAAATTATCTTATAATTAAAAGAAAAACATTTTATGTACATAATTTCGCTATTTGGTTAATTGGAGTACTATTTTAAAATTTTTTCGTGTAGTTACCATTTTGCTGGCTTTGTTTAATATATTGCTGGTCTTTGTTTAATATATTTTTGCACTCTAGTACATTTTATTTAAAAATGGTACTATTAAGTAGTCATAACGGAAAGTCTTACATATCATTTCCAAAGCCGCTTTGCTCATTTTTGCTAGTGAAGCGTTCATTTACTTTTTTTACATTTGGGAGAATAATTTTGAAAGTTTCTGTTTTACTTTCTCGTTGCTAGTTTTTGCTAGTAAAGTTACTGAACAGACCTATTAATTATGTTAAAAAACACCTGGCTATAACTCAAGGATGGTAAAGTCGTGTACTTTTTTTATAAAAAATTTTAATATTAATTTTGGTAAATAATAATGAAATAAGTCCGCAAATGCGAGAAAGACTTAAGAAAGTGTGAATGAATTAAAACTTGAAAGACAAAACTTGATCGTCTAACATAAAGTTATTTAGAACCTTTATTTCGATAATTTTACTTAATATTTAAGTTATTTGATTGAATTTCAATTTATTTGAATTGGTTTCAATTTTTTACACTTTATTTTTTCCAGCTTTTTATATTTGTTGTAGTTTTCTTTATGTTTTAAGTTTCTAGTTTTTAATTGAAATCACTAATATTTCTTTATGTTTAGTTAATCTTTTAAAATTAATATTTTTTAACAAAATAAATATTTAATAAAAACTTTTGAGTTTTAATTTATTTGAAATCCATTAAAGGGTAAGTATCCATGTGCGGTCTTTACCTCGGTAATGAAAAAGGGCAGAGTATATATATTCCAACGAAAAAATCTCGCCGCAAAACGTCGTCTAACCCCCGTTTCGATTTATTATTTTTGAATATTCCTTAATTAAAGTCCACTTACGCTATTCACTTCCTAATTTTATTCATTAAAATGGTAACAGAGCGACTGAATTAACGGCATTATCATAATACCCTGCCTTACCCTTTCTACTCTGCCTGCTTTAAACTTTCCTAGGTGCACACGGCAACACCTCCTTCAAACAAACAAAAATTTTATGCAACAAGTTACATGAAAAATTTCAAACCAAATTTTGAAACATTTTCTTATATCATTTTTCTGTCTTTAAGGTTAAAATATTGAAATTAAATATTTATAATTATTTGAATAAAATATTTTGAAAGAATTTTTAATCTTTATGTGTTGTTTAGCTTGTTAGATTTTCATTGCTTCTTTTTATAAACTATTAAAGACATTTGAAAAAAATATAAAATTATACCAATTAGGTACACACTACAAAATATTAATGTTAAAATGTATGTGGCAAAAGTTATTTTAGTATTAAATCTGGAAGTCTAAAACAGATGCAACTTGCTTCAATTGAAATCAGAGAAATAGGGGATAATTGCTTAAAAATCTAAGTACAAAGCAACAACAAGAAACACTTTTTCTTTTTGTAATAATAGCACTACTTAGTGAAATAAGTTTATGTATCAATTGTTTTTTACAATATTTTTTGTTTTAACTCTGTTATGATTGAAAAGAGCAATAGTTTACAATTAAAACACATTCATATCCTAAACACTGAAAATTTTTGTTCCATAACCTAAAAAATCAATCCTTTTTTTTTGTTTGTTTACAAAGCGGTTGTTTCTGAAGAATATGGCCGTTTCAGTGTAATTTTATTTATGTATATTTTTTTTGTTAACTTAATTAGGAAATTAAAACATGGTTTTTGAAACTGCTTTCGGTAGGTGAATTACTTAAGCTTAAAGTTATTGCACTTTTAAAACTGAACCAAAATCCTTTTTGGTTTTTTTTTTTTTGTATTTTGCGGTAAATGTAAATAAAATATATATGAATTTAGTTTGTAATCAGCCTTTAAGTTCGTAATTACTTAAATGTACAATAATCTTAAATTTGAATCACAAACTACCTTTTCTATTAATATAATAGGTCTGTTTAGTAACTAGCAATTGTTACTAGAACGTGTTCACGTATTCGAAAAACTTGCAAGGAGAGAGTGGAAAAAGAGCGCAAAAATGTGAGAGAGAAAAAATTTGTTGCAAGTTTTGGCTATTAAAATTTTTACTTGGAAGAATTAGCAAAACAGCTGTTTCTTACTTCTGTTTGCAAAATAATTTGCTTTAAAACTGACTGATAAAAGAAGTTTTTGTAAAATTGAAGAAAATGCAAGTATTTGGCAATTAAAAAAATAAAATATTAGTATTATTTTGTTATTTTTCTTTAATTTAGATATGAAAGTACCCAGCATAGAAGTGTAAAATAAAAGAAATTTGCTTTAGAATCTTCGAGCTTTGCAGAAGTTTGTATTGTTTTAAGAATTAATAGTAAACAAGCCAGTGATGAAACATTTTATGCAATGTACTTTGTTTCTGTACAATTTAAAGCAGATTAGTACAATTATTATGTATAATTATAAATAAGTTATACACATGTATGAAGTTAAAATTATTTTTAATATCAATATTTTTACATCTAAATCACAATAAGAATTTTTATTATAACTGACTGAAGAAAAAAATTATATTCATGATGACCTTAAAATCATAAACACTTTTGAAAATTACCTAATAATTAAGAGATTTTAAACATCTTACATATTTACGTATTTACATTTTTACATATTACCTATTTTTGCTTTTTGGTTACTTCGTTACTTACTATTATTTTAAAATTTTTCGTGTTAATTTTTGCTAGTATTTTTTTATTTTTGCTTAGAATAATTTTGAAAATTTCTGTTTTACTCTCTCGTTGCTAGTTTTTGCTAGTAAGGTTACTGAACAGACCTAATATTAGGCGATATAACCGTCATTCTTTTTTATGTCTCAACAGCAGTTTCAAATATATTAAAATAAAACGGATGTTTCAGTTTCGTAGCTATCAGAGTCAATATATGTAGTTATTATTGATGGTGCCAACATATTTTAATTACTTGTTTTATGGCAACTTTATTCGTAATACCGCTGCGTACGCAAATTATAATATACATTTGTGTTGGAAATAAAAATTATTTCTTCTTAAAAATAAATTATTTTGTTGGTAAATTTATTTGTTTGTGTGGCGCTACATAAAATGCTGCAGAATGCATAATACATTCGAAAAAAGTGTCTTGACACAAAATTTAGAGCAGTCTACAAATTAAATATTAAAGGCGCTAAATTGGCCACACTGAAAAGGACACGAAAATAATTAATGTTAGAGGAATAAAAACTCTAAAAAAAAGTAGTGTTTAAAAACACCCTTAAATAGTCTTTACTAAAGAGATGACGCAAGAAAGCACGTGTTTTACGTAAAAAGCATGTTCTCTCAATAAAAAAGATTAAATGCAATTTAAACACGCAACAATGAAAAAATATTCCTCATAGGAAAAAAGAAATTTCTAAAGTATCTTGGTAGCAAAAAACTAATTGTATGAAATTCAGTGTTGCCAGGATTTCTCTCATGTCATATTTTTAATTAATATTTTTTCTTATAGTTTCCATATTTTTTGTCTGCTCAAATTTCGCTTTTAAACAAAATCGTATGATTTTTTCATAAAAAATATTTCACTTTTGACAATACACACAATTTAACAAATTATTAATTTTATTGGAACTTAATAACAAGAACTGAAGAGTTATTGTGCAGTTACTAAAACTAGTAGAAAATATGCCGATGGTAGCACTAGTGCAATTTGCAGTTGTGCATGTTGCAACACCATTCGGTCCTAAAAGTGCAAGATATAAAAGTGAGTGTAGCATTTTACACATATGTTTGTACAGGGTTTCTTTTTAAACATTTTGTAAATCAACACTTTCGCTTCTAGTTCAATTCTCTTAACAAGTCTATGTTTCCGTTCTTATCTTAGCGGTGAAATATTTTTCTCTTATATATTTTTCTATTCTTATAAATTGTTTTTCATTTCATTTTAGCTTAATTTTGTTTTTTTTTCTTACCACTCAACAAATGTGTAATTGTGTTCGTGTTTATGTGAAATGTGTTATTTTGCGGTTTATTGTATTTCTTTTACTTGTTTCATTATTTTCTCATTCTAATATATTAACTCTTGGTACGCATTTTTAACATTCAGTTTTTGACGGGTTACGGTAGCGTTTGGTTCTGTAGGCAGAAGTTCAGCTAATAATTTGTTTAAGTGCAATTAATTTCATAAATAAAAGTTGCATATAGTAAGACATGTGGTTAAAAAGATTTTAAGTTTTAAAAATTCATGCAAAATAATAAGTTAAATACTTGAATAAATAAAACAAACTAACGTCAATTTACAAGAAGAAAAAAAGATTATAAAATATCATAGTGTTGAGTAGAAAATAATATAAAATTGTGCAAATAATTATATGTAAATATTATTGTAATAAATATTTTACCGAGTATGAAATGTAAGTTTAACTAATTCACATTTATTGATTTTATACATTAAATATAAAGCCATGTGAAAATTTGGATATTATTAAGTAACAGTACGCGTTGCATCATGCATAACGATTTTTCATACGTCACTCTATAGCAAGTAGAATTTGTTTTGCCAAACTTTTAAAAATGTCTTGAATAGAATTAGGATAAGAAAAAAAAATTTTTATTTTTTTAGTAACAGAAAACTGCAGCCGAGTTTAAATTGCTGGTGGGTACGAAAATTGTTAAAAAGCCAAATTTTTACGTAGGTATTAATTACAAAAATTTAACAATAATTACAATTCCATTTAACAACAAATTTTTAAATGTGTTCTAAACTAACGTTATTTGCGCTTAAATTATCGTTTAAACAGTTACAACTTTATATTTGAACAAAATATTCAGGTTTTTCATATGTTGCGAGCTAAAGGGTCAAAATGCAATGATTTATTCTTTTTTTAAGATTATTTAATTGGGCAGCCTGTCAAAAACCTGATCCTACTATATCATGGCCCTTATATCACGATATAAAACTCCGCCAATTTCAATTTGTGTAGTGTAACACGGGTTCACTGTTGACATTTAATTTCATAGTTTTCTCAGATTAATTTTCTGTCGATAATGAAAAGTTATTTACTTTTTTTTTTGTCCTATTAAGGTTACGATGTATACAGACACTACATGTATTTCCTCATACTAATTGTATTTGACTGTCAATTAAACCGTTCATGGTCTTTGTCCAATCCATCGTTTGTCTGCTTCTTTGTCATTCATACGAAAAAACAATATTTTTTTTGTGAGTTCATAAATCTCAAATGTCTCACGACAAGTCTGTAACTTAAACAATGTTTTGTCTTGCTTTTCAAATAAAAGAACAAAAATAAAGAAAAAAAATTTGCTTTTTCTTCAGTTTTTCATGGCAAAAAATAGTTTTATTTGACAAGTAATTTGATTTTTGTTGTATTTAAATTTCTGTAGTGTGTTTGTTCTGTTTAAATATTTTTATTTTCTTGCGATTTTTGGCCTTAAGCTCATTTTCCAACTAATTTGTTTAGCATTTAAGACTTATTGTTCTCATTTATTCTTGCACTCATAACGTAGAGCGTTATAAATAGGTTCGGTCGATTTTTAAAAAGATTGTATCTAAAATTATCATATTAATTTTCAAAAAAAAAAAAAAAAAAAAAAAAAAAAAAAACCAATAGGCATAAATTATATATGTAAATTATCAAATATAGAGATACCTCATGAGTAAATTTAAGGCGAAAATGAAATGAGATTAACATTAAGCCAACTAAGCTCGTATTAGTACGTTAACGCTTGGCATAAATCCAGATGATTGCGACTGATATCTTTTTCACGTCAAATTTTTCTTTTTACTTTTCGAGATATGATATTCAATAGAACAGAACAGGTGATAACAATAATAAAAAAAATATTTTTTTGTTAATTTCCTTTAATTGTGCTTGATTTCTTCAAGCATAAATTTTTCATTTATTGCGGTGCGATTTTTCATACGATTTTGAAATAGAAAACTGCAGCGCAGAACGGCATAAAATTAAAATCTATTTTATTTTTTTATTGCGGACTTTCTTATTCTGTCAGTTTTTTTACACTCTTTCTCTTCCTAATGTTGCCATAGTTTTTGAATAATTTGCTATGTTCACAACATTATTGTAAACAAAAAACATAAAGTTCATAAATTTTTTTCATAAAATACAGAGGGCAGCATAAGTGAAGGTACTCCAGATAATATTAGCATGTTAGTTTTACAAAGTAAATATATTTATTTATTAATCTTATTTATTATTTTATTAATTTTCTAATTCATATACTATCCGAAACAAAAGAAGTTTTGCAAATTTAGAAAAAACTCTATATCTATGCACAGCAAAAGTCTTGTGACCCTTTGTATGCGATTTAAAAAAATACGGCAACGTTTATTTTAGAACTTTTGTTTTTGTAACAAGTAAAAGAAAAAACAGATTTTTAGTGAATAAAAAAAAGTAATACAATGTCTCGTAGAGAATTAACAACTGAAGAACGCGCTATCATTGTTAATAACCACAAAATAGGGAAATCTTATTCTGAAATAGCTATTATAATGAATCGAAGCAAATCCACCATCAAAAAAATTATAAACCGCTTTAAATGAGAAAATAGAATTGAAAGCAAACCCTCGGAAACTTACTAACAGGGAAGAAAGAATAATGGAAGCAATAATCAAGAAGGATCCATTAAAAAGTGCACCGCAGATTGCCACCGGGTTAAGTGAGACTCTGTACAAAAGTATTTCTGCAGATTCAGTACGCAGATCGATCAAAAGAGGTGGGTATAACGCACGTACAGCACGAAAGAAACCGTACATTATCAAAATAAACAGAAAGAAGCAGATAGACTTCGCAAATTTATACAAAAGCAAACCAATTAAATTTTGGCAGAAAGTTATTTTTTCATCGGATGGCCGCACATTAGTGTGGAGAAAAACAAATGAAGAGCTCAATCCGAAGAACATAAGAAAAACTGTTAAACAAGGAGGTGTTAGTATCATGGTATGGGGCTGTATATCAGCTGCAAGTGTGGGGAACCTGGTGTTTATAGATGAAATTATGAATAAGATAGTTTATCTTAATATACTTAAGAATAATTTATGTCCAAGTTTTGAAAACCTGCAATTTTTAAATGATTTCGGCTTTCAACAGGACAACGATTCTAAACAAACTGCAGCTGATGTCAAGGTGTGGATTGCATACAATACCCCACACATGATTAACACACCTCCACAAAGCCCAGATTTTAACCCAATTGAGCACATGTGGGATTATTTAGAAAAAAGGGTGCGTAATCACCAAATCTCCAGTAAAAATCAGCTCAAAACTCTGCTCATGGCCGAATGGCTAAAAATATCTTTCGAATACACCAAAAAATTTGTTAATTCAATGCCAAATAGGCTGAACGAAGTAGGTTTAACTTTTTTTACATTTACGCTACTATCGTACTTATCTTTTTATATCTTTTTAAGATACAAAGATTTTTGCTGTATTAAAAACATGAAGTCACCAAAGTTTTTAATTTAAAATTATATATTTTTGTTTTCTGGAAGAATAATTTTTGTTTTATTTTTATAATAATAATAAAATAAATTAAAAAATTATAAACAAAAAATTAAACAACGCATCTTGTTCAAATTTCGTTAAGTTTATATATTTTAGCTGGGGTACCTTGGCTTATGCTGCATAGTGTATGAGTCGAGGTTTCTAATTCCACACAAAAATCAAACGTGGCTTCTACCAAATTAACAATTTTTTTAATAACTTCAATTTTTTTATTTACAAAATATTAAACACAAACAGTAAATTTTTATAAAAATGTATGCATAAATAAATTAATAAAAATACATATAAACAAACAATGACAAGTATTGCCTCCGCCGTCTTTCATTGTATTATGTTTACTTTTCTCTCTCGCAAAAAGAAATCGCAGACTCGTTCTCATGAAATACTTATTATTTAAAACTTCAGAATGAAATGTATTACTGCGGGGAAAGCATATCCATATGGCCATTTCGCTACTGCTCATACGAGGGCTGCTATATATATTTTTGGCCTGGAAACACTGAGTGCTGCCAAGTGCAATCTGACATTTCCATTGGAAAGTTTGTCATTTTTAAGCATAATCGTACTTAAAACGTTTTGACGTACGACCATTATTTGTGTTGTTTACAGTGACTTGAAAAAATTAATATAGAAAAAAATGGAATTAACTCGTGAGCATTTTTGTGCCATCATTTTTCACAACTTTCGACATGGATTATCACGACAAGAGTGCATTGATGAACTTAAATCTTTGTATTGCGATGAAGCACCATCCTATAGCACTGTGAAAAATTGGTATAATGAATTTAAACGTGGCCAAAGCTCGCTCAAAGACGAATTCCGTGAAGGTCGTCCAAAAACGGCTGTTGTGCCAGAAAACATTGACGCCGTGCGTGAACTCATAATGCAAGATTGACATGCGACATACAGAGAGATAGAGACATCCTTGGACATTTCTTTTACCAGCATACATTCGATACTGCATGAACACCTGGCCGTAAAAAAGGTTTGTCCTCGTTGGATCCCTCACAATTTGAAAGTCGCTCAAAAAAAGGCTCGTGTCGATTGGTGCAAAGAAATGTTGCAAAAATACGATTGCGGTGCTTTAAAAGACGTTCATAAGATCGTCATGGATCTATGCGTATGAGCCCGAAACGAAACAACAATCGAATGTGTGGGTCTTCAAAGACAAGCAAAATCCAACGAAAGTTGTTCGTGGAAGAGGCACTTCGAAGCAAATGGTCGCCTGTTTCTTCGGCAAAACTGGTCATGTGGCGACTGTTCCGCTTGAGCAACGTAGGACGGTCACTTCTGAGGGGTACACTACAATTTGTATGCCTGAAGTCATCGGAGAAATTCGAAAAACCAACAAGAGAAGACGAATCATTGTTCATCATGACAATGCGAGCTCTCACACATCGGCTCAAACCAGAGCGTTTTTGACCGGCCAAAACGTCGAATTAATGGGTCATCCGCCGTACAGCCCTGACTTGGCACCTAATGACTTCTTCTTGTTTCCGCACATCAAGTAAAATGCGTGGTCAACGATTTTCGTCGCCAGAAG
This sequence comes from Cistogaster globosa, assembly GCA_937654795.1. Classification (NCBI taxonomy): domain Eukaryota; kingdom Metazoa; phylum Arthropoda; class Insecta; order Diptera; family Tachinidae; genus Cistogaster; species Cistogaster globosa. Next base: position 60,522,913 of record OW569405.1, on the reverse strand, counting down.
AAGCTGTTGAAATGTTCAAAAACCATGTTTAGAGGTGTCTCAATCGGAGTGGAAAAAGTGCTTCGACAACTGGTTTCAGCGCATGCAAAAGTGTATAAATCATGCTGGAGAATACTTTGAAAAACAATAAAACCATTTTTGATTATAAATATTCGCATTTTCACTATTAGACCAGAAATATATAGAGCAGCCCTCGTATAGCTCATTTTGTATAGGAAACCTAAGAGTCTTATGAGAACTACATTGAATCAACAAAGCAAAAAGTAAAACACAAAAAACCAAAATTGTTTTATACAAAAACACAGCAAACATTCAGTAACTCAAAGAAGATTTTAGCTGTCTGCTTAGAACGGTTCAGAAGTTTGACCTCATACATCAAATTACATAAACTATTTGAACTTCCTTTAATTTCCAAATCCAATTTTTATACTTGCTGTTTTAGCAGGTTCTTCGTAAATTTCAACCGTCTTTCTACAACTGTTTAAAAGTATGCTCATATATATCAAATTTATTGCACAATTGGCGCACCCTTTAATTCTGAATATTTATACTTGTTATAACGATCATAGTAATCGACATTTTGATTTATTTTCAAGCGCTTGTCTATAACGGCTCAAGAGATATGCCCATATACATAGGTCAATTTATTTCACTTATGGGGACACCCTTTAATTTTTAAGATTATGAACTGTTTTTCACATGGGACCAATCTGTAAGCATAATCTGTCAAATTACACAATTTTCAAAATGAGTTCAGAAATTACTGAGTTCTGCAGGCAGATACATTGAAAAGCAACGTTCAACGAATTGATAACCTCCTTCTTTTTTGAAGTCGATTAAAAATGGTCAATATTCTTTGTAGGCGTAGTTTTTTGTTTTTAGTACAATAATATGATTTACACAGGTACTTAAAAGGCGTGCTTGGATTTTGACATAATCTATAAGCAAATTGACGACATGAAAAAAGATTTTGTATGAAATCTGAAGCAAATGCGATTTTGCTCAGTTTTAATAGCATTTTTAGTAGAACCTAGAAAACGCAAGTGCCAAAGAAAGATAAATTAAACCTTTTTTTGTAGCCAACAGTATTTATTTTTTAATACCTTTTAAATTAATTATTTGGGACATCCCAATGAAGTATATTTATTTGCTGAATTTTCTTTTATATTTTGCATAAAAACGTCATGTAAGTCAGGTTAACGTCAAATCAAATGGGGCATGAAAGTGCAAAAAGCATTAAATCTTCAAGCAAGATATTTTAAATTATAACGACTGTAAAACAAATTGCAACAGAAGTTGTAATTTCTTTACTCAGGCATGTGAAATTATTTTAATTATAATAATTCTTATTGCTAAAAAAAAAAAAAAAAAAAAAAAAAAAAAAAAAACCCTCAAAGACTTGAAAAGAAAGAAAGCCTTTAAAATGCAAACGGAAATTGTTTTTTTGTACCCGTCTTTTATTTAACATTGATATACATATAAATGTATAATAAAAAATGCACTGTTTCGTAAAATGCAAAAGGTGTTGTAATAACATTAATTTAATTTAATATTATTTCCCTAATTAGAGGACATTTTAATATCAGTGTAAAACTTAAAGCTGTTGCCCATATTCTCTAACTCGAAGTTTTCTACGGAGTCAACTAACAAAAGCAATAAAAACCTTTTTGGTTTTGCTCCACTGATAGTATTATATCTTAAATACCGTTATAGAGATATGGAAAAAGTTGAAGTAATCTTTTAAGAGTCATTACTCCCGCAATGACAAAACATAGACTAACGAACCACAGAAAGAGATTTCTATTTAAGTTTTGTAGAAAAGCAATCTTTCGTGAAATAAAAAAAATGGAAAACGTAAAACTTATTCTTAAATTAATTATTGGGAAGTCAATTGTTTCCACAATTTTTAAAAGGCCCTGCAGCCATTTAAGATGTTGTTTTTTTTTTGTACAAACAATTATGTAGAACTTCTGATCTTGTTTTTGTATTATGTTGTGCTATTTACGTACATATACATACAGTGAGGTGCACAATTGAGTACAAGATTGTACTCTGAGCACTTTTTATGTCATAGAAATGAAAGTAATAAAGCAAATTCAAATTTTTTATTGTTTATTTAGTATCAGGTACTTAAAAAAACGGTGTAAAATTCAAATTTCTAATAAAAAAATAAAGAAAACGAAAACAACTCTAATGTACTCAAGTTTGCACCGTTGAAAAATCTTGCGAAATACGAAAATTTTTAATACTTAGGCCAAAGCCCTTCATTTTGTAAGACATCATTTACGCGATTTGGCATACGTTCAATAAATATCTATACAATTTTTTTGGAATATTCTTTCATTCATTTTGGATGCGCAGCCAAAGCTCGTCAAAATTGGTAGGGACTGATTGGTACTGTCCTAACCGTCTCTTCACAATTGCCTGCAAATTCTCAATCGGATTGAGGTCAGGAATTTGTGCTGGCCAATACATTTATTAAAAATTTTGCGCACCAATCCATTCTTTCACGACTTCAGACGTGTGTTTTGGATCACCATCCTGCTGATAAATTACTTCTTCTGCAGGATAGGCGCAGACTCAGAAAGATAAGTCTGCGAAATTCTCAAAATGTCTTCTTTCTTCATAATATTATCAATTTTTTGCAGTGGTCCAAGGTCCCACTACGTAAAGCAACCCCATACCACACCATCACCATCCACCTCGCTTCACAGTTTGCTTCATACAGCGCCTTTGAATTTTTTCACCAGGGCGGCGCCCGAAATATTGTTTACCGTCGGATTAAAAACGGTTGAATTTGGACGTTTCCAGTCGTCCACTGTCCAAGTTCTGTGCTCTTTGTCAAATTTTAATCGTGCCTTTACATTTTTTTCCGACAATGAAGGTTTTTGTTTTTTTTACTGCTGCAATACAACCAATGTCGCGAAGGGCTCTAAATGCCTTCCACCGACTAACAGGTTTTCCGATTGCTAACGAAGCATTTTTTGGCGTTAAAAACTTATCTCTTCTCATTTGTCGTATCATTAGACGTGCGTCCGCATTAGTTAAAAGTTTTTTATGACCTCTAACTTGAGGCTTAGGAACAACTCACTTTAAGTTCTTTTGCAATTTCACGGGTGGAACAGTCTTAATTTATTATTGCTAGGTATTTCTTTAATTTTTATTCAAAAATTTGCACAATGTTTTTACCAAACGCGATTTAAATAATGTGGAGCTTATGTCTTCTTAAAAAGAAAAATAATAAAAAGCAAACAAGATTGAAAAATAACGGTACTTTTTCATTTCTTCAAATTCTTCATAAAATGCGCATCTAAGAGTTATTTTGTTTTTTTTTGTTTTTTTGTTTTTACTTGGTGCTTGATGAATTTTGTTACAAATTTTATACAATTTTATTAAGTACTAGACACTTAATAAACGATAATAAAAATGTTTGGATTTGCTTGTTAACTTTTATATTTATGAAACAAAGTGCTCAAAGTATGTAGTGCTCTATGTATGTAAATATGTTTTGCTAAAATTTCATTAAAACAAAGACATATAATTAAAGAAAAATCTAATATTACCATAATAAAATTTTTTTTACAAAATATCATCAGAGTAGAAAAAAAGTTGATCAAAAAAACTAAATGTCAGCATTCACTAAAATATCAAAGTTTAACCTTCAAATTATAATTCCAATAAGACACTAAATTTAAACTGACACTTAAAATAATAAAAAAATTTTGTACTGAATTTATATTAGGTCTGTTTCTTTACTCTAGGATCCCGTGGGATCCCAATTTGCACGAAAAGCGTTCCCGTACTTAAAAATTGGGTAAATGATAGCGGTTTTGAGAGAATAAAGTTATTCTTATTCTTCTTGCACGAAACAGCCCAAACCTTTTCTTCGTGCAAGTTATTTATATTTGTAAAATAGTTGTAAAACATAAACAAAATAAAAACAAATTAAAAAAATTCATAAGCAATATCTAAAAAAAGGTTTAAATATTTGGCCACATAAATTAAATTACATCAACTATTGGGGCACTTTTTATTTATCAAATCCAAAGTTTATACATGTTTGTATAGCAGAGTTTGCTATACAGGTTATTTGTAAATTTCAAGCGTCTGTCCACAACTGTTCAAAAGTATTGCTATGTACATCAAATTAAATGAACTATTGAGACACCCTTTAATTTATAATTATGAATATCACAACAGTGGTGCTAAGTCTGGTGTCCCAATACTTAATGCAATTTGATGTATGTGGCCTAGGGTTTGGGATTTCCCGGAGTTTTTTTATTTCCCGGAAAACAAAAAAAAATTATCGAATTCTTGAGGAAAACTAGTTTATTTAATGAAATAATATTAGAAAATTCATTATTTTATTAAAAAATAAAAATAATCGTTAAAAGTTTATAAAAATTAAAAACAATTTAGGCGACAAAACATACATATCGCTACCTTAATATAGAAAGGCTCTAACTAACGTTTGTCCTTCTTTGCAGGAAGCGGAAAAAAACTTGATAAAAAGTACAGTTTTGTAGTTGGAATTTTTTTATTAACGCATTGTGTTATTAAATTCTCTAAGCAATTTCATACGAGTACAACTTTTTTAATCTTTAATCGTTAAGTGGTGCATTAGGGAATCATTTTTCGAAATATCCATAAAACTCAAATTAAAAAAAAAACAAAAAAAAAACGTGTTAAGGCCTTTCTATATTAAGGTAACGATATGTACATTTGTACTAAATAACGAAAGATAACAAAGAAAAAAATACTGAAAAAGTAATTTAGCAATTATTTTTTGAAACATGTGATTTTGGAACTGCATTTAACAATTCACTAGACATACTGTTAATTGTTTTCGTTGCAAACTTTCAAACCCTTTCACTTTCTACTGAAGTAGGTTTTGTTGTCAACAATGCGTTATAAAGATTTTCCATGTTCGTGTTTTAAATATTAATGGTTTCGAATAACTCAAATTCTTTTTAAACAAATTAGTAACCTCTTGTTCTGTTTCATATCTTGCCAGCAGTGCCCACGACTTCGTCCGCGTATCATTTCTAATCATTTTAAAATTATAATTTAGAAAAATGTGTTTTTAAAAATTTTTTGTAGAGCTATGTTAACCGTGTTAAAGCTTTCCATCTACAAAAATAAAATGTACTGGCGACTGTTCTAGTACCATTTTACCGATAAAATTGGGTGATTTCACATTGGTATCTTTAGTTCTCTACGAAATAAAGCAAATATTTGAACCAAGGTTCTAAGGCACCTCCTCACAAAATTTAAATCTATCCAGCAGTTTTTACGTAATGGGAACACAGACAGACAAAAATTTTAAAAGTAGGTGTTTTGTATTCCATATCGATTAGTATATATACCAACATAAAAATATCCAAAAAATATTTCATGTACAGATGTAGTAGAACTCATACGAAATGAAATATTTGAAAGTTTTGAAATGTTACAACCAAAATATTTGAAAAACAATCTGTGTATATTTTTACAGTGCTAATTATTTTAAACTTCCCGTTTCCCGGGATATTGTGGACAGGCGTTATAGACAGAGATATGAAATCTGTTTTGAAGTAGGTATTTTTCGCAAGAATTATTTTTTCTTATTTATTAATTCTCTGTCACCCTAATATTTGTTTTTTTTTTATTGGAGTTACTAGACTTGCACTTATGGTAAGAAGTATAGCCAAATATAGCACACTTAGTTGTTTGATATCGTTTTGGACGTACATAATTCTGGTCCACTATTTTGTTAAAACTAACGGTCGGCGAACTTTGTTGAATATTCCACTTTGTTTTTATTTTGGTTAAAAAGTAATTTTGTTATAATCAAACAAATGCTTGCATTATTTTACTGCAAACTTATCGCAGTTTTTTTCAGATCCAACATTTAAACGCTCAAAGGTAAATGTAATTAAAAATTTGTATGGTATCTATTGTGCCATCGATAATCAAGGTTTTGCGATACCGTTGGTTGTTATACACTTATAGACAATAACTGATCATTCCGCGTGTTTTGTTGTACTTGTTTTTCAACACACTTGCGGAAAACGCAAACTTATACATAGTGCTTTTCCATTTACGTGATTTTGTCTAAAACACTTGATTCGCTCAAATCAAGCGTTTTGCTACTTGATTTTCCATACATTTTCATGCTACCAAAACCACTTAAATCTCTTGATTCATTACAAATCATGTCGAACTGTTTTAGTCTTTGCAACACTGTCTTGTCTCTGAGATATTCAAGTTTAGTTTCGTGCTATCTATTCAAATTGGTTTTTTTTTATCGAAAAAGTGACATTTAATTTTAAGTTTTTTTTTAAAATAAACTTTTTGGTATAAAAATTAAGTTTAAAAGAAAATTTAAATAAATATGTGTAAAAGCAAAAATAACCAAAAGCGTGAATTTAATTTTTTATAAAAATAAAATAGGGGCTGTTTTGCTTTAACCGAGAAAACTGTCAGTGTTACGTCACAAATTCGAAAATACAAAACAGTTTTGCTCAATGGAAACACTTCGAAGTGTTTCCCTTAAAACTAGTTGATTTCAAGTCAATGGAAACATAGTATTATACTCGTCGTACGTAAACATTTTCATACATTGTCGTGTGCACCCTGTAGTGTTGGCCCGAAAATTAATTGGTTGGTAACCCAATTTAAATAGCTGCTAATATACGAGTATTAATGCTTGGTATATGACAGGAAAAAAAGGGAAAAATTTTCAAGTCGTCCAAAAGCTTTCTTGTTAAGAAAAAGTAAAAAAGAAGAACCATTTTAGTTTTTGTTGGAGTATGGTGTCATAGTGGCCCTAAGAAGAAGTTTAGGCAAAATACTATAACTGTAAATGGTTATACCCAAGAAAGATAAAAATGGTTATTGTTATTTATTTAAAGTCAAAATATTTTTAAAATAAAATAAACAAGCAAGAAAACTTAAGAATTTATTTCTAATTTTAAGAAAAAAAGGAAGTGAGAAATAGCTTTTCAATAATTCAGGTTTTTATTATCGTCTTCACGACAGTAGTTGTTGCTAAAGTGCTTGGCTTACGTTATTCAATAATCTTAACTTTTTATATATTAATTTTATAAAACATATAAACGGACATGCAGGCAATCCTGAATAGCCTGAAGAAAAAAAAAATGAAGCAGCCTAAAGTAAAGGAAAATAAAGCTTGTCAGTATTTTTGCCAAAGCGAAATTTAAATCCTTAAAATATTTTAAAAAATTTCCTTATTAGTAAATTGTTAAATTTAGCTAAATATATTAATTAGTTTTTGTGAAAAATGTGTATTTTTTTTATTGGAATATGTATTTGAAATTTATCATTTATAATGAAGGGATACAATTATTATTCAGCGGTAATAAGTGTAGCATAGTCGAAGGATGGTTTTTAGGGACATCTAATAACGTTGGACGGTATTATATGGCCATTTAATTACCTTTAGAGGGAGGGATAATTCTTGACAAAAACACCAGCCAGAATGTAGTATATGCGTATGTGTGCGGAGTTCCATTTGACTTTCAGTTTTTGTGTGTAGTCCGATATGACAAATCAGAACAAAACGTTGGCAGCAAATAGCTCGTTACGGCGAGCTTTTTGCCAACAATCTGGCTACTCAAATTTTTTTACATTCTACAACTGTCACTACAACTACTAGACCATTTTCGAATCTTACGATCTTAGTCTTTGGGTTGCACATGAGGACGGCTAGAATTAGATTTAGGTGGTTATACAATTTTCATTTTCTTAGAAATATCTTTAAATTTATTGTGAGTTTTGCTATTAATAATAATTTAGTTTCATTGGCAACTATGTTTTTAATTACTAAACAACCAAAAAAAAAACTTGTTCTTAATTCTATAATTCACTTTTGGCTATGTTTAGTCAGAAAAGAAAAAAGTGTTGGAGCACTAGCCCTAAATTCAAATTTCTAAGTTGTCAACCGGCCTTTGAACAGCAATAGATTTCATTTGTTATCGGATGAAGAAAAAGAAATTTCAATGTAAAAAAGTTCCGCCGATAATCGTGGATTCTATACATACATACATATGTTTAAAAGAATGTCTTTTGGAACATTGTTGTTTATTCATAGTACTCGTTTTGTTTTATTTAATGCATTTATAATTATTATCCATATTTAATTGATAACGTCCTGTAGTGCTAATATGATAAGTTATTGTAGTTGTACGTTTGTGTGTATGTAGGTGGTTAATAAGCCTAAAAAGTGTACAAAATTACACAATAACAAAGAAAAATAAAATCATTAAATGACAACTGACAATCAGGGTGTCAATCAGATTCGACTAGCAGAAGTTAAAGAACCAACCGACATGGTCAATGACAATGAACTCTTTTTACATACATATGTATGTACATGTGTAAATATAGTATTCGTATTTCATTAACAAACGCAATAACAGACATAATTATGCAGAACAATTTTATGGTCATCTTTTTTAGTACAGCGATTTTTGCTGAAAATATATTCAAGAATAGAAATATCAATGTAAATACTTAATGAATAATACATTTTGTAAGTAATTACATACTTACATACACACACATATATACCTTTGAATATTAGTTTTTATTCAAACAATGCTTGATAACTTTGTATCATTTTCTAGCCCACAAGCTATAAAATATTTAATAATGGACTGCAAAAACAACTTTTTGTTTGCGTCTAAAATATTTTGTTCATATAATGCGACATAAGTAGTTTGCATTTTTCAAGGCTTACAAAAAATTCAAGAAAATGTAATGGAAATAAAACGTAATTTTTTCTTTATTCAATAAAATAAATTAATTTTTAAATACGAGGGGAATTCATTCAATTTTTATGTATTTGAAAAACATAAATTGAATAATTTTGTTTCCTGTTTTCTAAAGATGCCCCCAAACGGTGTGGCGAAATATTGAACAAATCAAAAATAATCAATTTTTTTAATCTAGTTTTTTTTTTGCTAAATTTTCGGTTTTAATATTTCATTCATATTTGATTGCAGAAACAAACTTTTAGCAAAGTTTAATTTTTTTTTTTTTTGAAATGTTGATGAAAATGTAATTGTTTTGGTAAAATTTAGATGGTTTAAGGCCAGGATTCACTATCATACAAAATCGTTCGATTTAATCACACAAAAATCTGACAGAATTCTATGCTACTTTAAAATCGTTTAAAAATGCCGTTGTAGGTGCCACAAAAAAAAAACAGATGCTTTTAATATTTTGTTGTTTTGTTCTTCTCATCTAAAAAAAATTAACCCTGATCGTTACAAAAACCATTTTATGAATTATTTCAAAAGATTATAAAATCGTACAGATCTGTCAAAAAGTCTGTCATACACATACACTTTTAATCCACACTATCATACTTTTTGAGCACACATGCATTTTCGACAAATCGTACCACTGAGTATGATGGTCAAACCTGGCCTTTAAGGGCGGTTTACATAGTCACAGAAGTTTTAGGACTTGTCAAATTTTTGTGCAGAATATTACCAGTGGAATCGTCTAAGCCAAATATGTAATGAAACTGCACAAATTGAGAGCAATTACGGATGAAAATTTGACGGACGTATGGCTCTCTATGTTTTTTGAAAAATTTCTAAAGACAATTACCAATGATTAGACCAGGGATGCATTTTTATGCAAACCGCCCAAAAACCTGTGTATACCAATTGTGTAAACGCGAAAAAATCTGTCGTAAGATTTTTACTCTCATTTTTGAAATACGGATGAATTTTCATATTATTTTCTCTTAGATTTTACGAACGAAAAGTCGTACCGTCTTAACCGCCCTTAGATGATATTTCAATTACCTAATAGTTATAGTTTTTTTTCTAAAAAAACCAAAAACAGCGCAATAAGTTCTGAAAAACATAAAAAAATAGAGGCGCTCGCTTTTTCTTTAACATATCTCCACAATTTATGGACCGATGTTTCTAAATTTCAGTAGAACCTCTTGCGAGAAAATGATCATAGAGAGAATGGTGATCCTGCACGCTGTTGTAAAACAATTACCAACTTTCAGATGCACTGCTCAATCGAGGGCACTTGAATGCTTCTTTTGTGACTTTAAAAATTAGTTTGTTAAAATGAACAACACATTAAATTTTCATAAGCAGCGGCCACAGGAAGCTCAGTAAGTCTACCGAAGAGCGTCTTCTATAAAAGCCGTCTATGCGATTTTTAAGCAGGGTGGTGGACTTTAGATACTTAACGAATTGGAAGTTGACCATACTTTTCACCACTTTGGAAAGTGCAGAACAAATTGTAATTGGGTGGTAAATTTAAGAGCCTTTCTCTCTTTTTTCGATAGGTATTATAATAGCAATCTTTCAACAGATTTGAAATTGATGGTACATGATGCTGAAAAAGATAGGCGCGCTAGAGTAGAAGAGCAATGATTTAAATCAGTTCGGCCCAGAAGACTATATTAAACTCTTGGAAAATAAAATATGTTTCTTTTTTGAAAATATGTTTCCATTCGAATCGAGTCCTCTCCCGCTGATTCATTTCTTTAAAATAGAAACCAGAAAATATTGGGCTGCTATCCCTGGAGAGTAGATGGTACCCAGCTTCAAATCTTAACCTCAAATATTCCTCTGCTATGGTTATATAACGTTTTGGCTGACAATTCTAAAAATAATCTGAAAAATCCTAGCCTTTACAATATCAATAAATTTTGATGACTTTATTTAAGGAGTTCTTGTTTCATCAAAAGTGTTGTATCTGCTAATAAATTCGTCAGAATCGAGAGAAAGGTTTCTGAATTCGTCAAATCGTTTGCTTTTTGTTGCAAGCAACGATCTGCACTCTCTTAACTTTTTCATACCAACGGGTTAATCAAAGATTTGAAAAATTGAACCGTTTAACATTCCTGGTCAAAGTTACTTATTTATTCGAAGCAGGTGAATGAATGCATTAGCTTCAAAAACAATTTGCTGTTACAAAATCCACTTCAGTTGTCACAGACGTACAATAATAAAAGCAATTTGACATTATTTATTTACTCAATTGAAACCAAATCATGATTTCACTTAACCTTTTAATGTAACTGCCTCAACTGAAGTATATTTTGTTATATGTCAATTGAAGATAATTTTAAACGATTGCACAGAAAATATTACAGTTTTTGTTTCTAAAACTTACCGCCATCTTTAAAAGCCTGACTGACTATTCTTAGAAAATTACCTACCGATTTTAAAACAATTTTTGAGTTCTCCCTCGTAATTATAAGTGAGAATACCTACCTACTCTGCCTAATTACATTTGTAATAAATAAAACTAGTTAAAATTTTTACTGTTATAAGTTAAAAAATCAATTAAACATTAACATTAAGAAGTTAATTGCATTTTCTTTTTCTATCTGGGGGGTTTTTTTAAATGTATAATTTAAAAAATTGCAACGCAATTTTAAGGTTTTCTTAACATTTTCTTACTTGATTTATTTTTGTTTTTTTTTCAGTTAAACTTGGTATTGACGTTGTTGTTATAACAATTTACAGATTAATTTTCAAGTAAAAATGTTTTGTTTGTAACAGTTACATACATAAATACATTTTTAAATGGGTTGTGCTCAATTAGTTGGTCCTACACATTTACCTTTCTATCCTCAAAACGTTTTGTTTGAGATTTATTTCATTTATTACTTTGATTTACTGCAGAATGCTTTATGACCTTGTTTTGTATTCTGATATTTTGTAGTAACATTTTCGTAATTACACGAATAATTTTATCTAGTTTTTACAAACTGAATATCAACAACAAATTGTTTAGAAAATGATATTCGAAATTTATAACCATAACGCATGTTCTGTGACATTGTTGTACAAATTCAGACAGAATAGCCATTAACAGATATATGTACAAACATATGTATGTATGTACATATATAGTACGTGTGGTCACTGTGCTGATTGAAATGATTTAACATTTGTTGTTGCTAATGATGAGCCAAACACGACTGTAAATAAGATTTTATTTTTATTTTCTTTATAATGTTTTTTTTTTTAGTTTTTATTTGGGTTTAAACATGTGATTTGTAACTAGTTTCTCGCTGGCTTAGCCGAAAAAAATAGTATGGTCCGTTTTTAAGAGCTATAACTCAAAACTGTAAGTAGTTAAGCAAAACAGAAAAAAGTTTTAGGTGACTGACTCAATTACAGTGGGTCAAAAGCAAACTAATTTGGAATTTTGTCCTTAATTTTAAAAAAGTGGTTCGATTGATAGAAAATTTTACATGCTAAAAGCGAAGAAAGACTTCAGCTTAAGTCTAAGTTTGCCAAAAGTTTCATCAGCACTAAATATAACAACTCTTTCAATGCTTAAATTTTTTTTGTTCATTTCTTATCTGTTCCATAGCTTCAGTTGTAAGGAAGTTTAACCTTTTTCAGTGGAGATACCCAGCAAAAAATTAGACATTACCTTAAAGAGATGTGTGTGAAGGTAAATATGCCGAGTTATATATGTTTTTGACGTTACGACTTACGTCAAACATATATAAGTGTGAAGTTAAATATGTTTGACGTAACGACATACAAAGAAAAACACGATTTTTTTTACATTTAAAAATATATTTAAGAATAATAAATTTAAAGAGATTTTAAAACCTTCTGAAATATATCTACATAAATTAAATTATTTTTATTGAAAACCAGTTCAGCAAATATTTGTCTCTAAGATATTTTAACCAAATTGGCCAAATGAAAAAAATACATTATATTAGTTCGCAAGTATAGGAAGTAATAATTGAACTAGTTCTTTATATTTTAGTGTTACTGATCAGTTTCTTCGTTCTCTCCTGCATGCAATCGATTAACTCTAAAATAGTCTTTGAAGCACAGGCCTATACATGAGAGCTGTATTCCATTTCGGTCTGATAAAAGTAACATAGATAGCGCGGAGATCAAAGCTTCAAGTTCATTCAAGTGCTTCTGAAAGAACCATAAAGAAAATTCGACACAAGTCCGAAAACGGCATATTTTTATAGCATAATAACAAGAACGAAAAATAAAAGAAATATTTTTTGGCATTGAAACCGGAAAACTTAATATGTGTTATAAATTTTTTATATTTTTAAATAGCGAACCAGAAGAGGAGAAAAGCTTTCTCCTTTTCTAGAATTTTTATGCGTCTGAACTAGATATCCACAATTTCCAGGGAAAATTTCGGCTAAATTTCCGGAAAACGGGAAGTTTAAATCATTATCACTTTAAAAAAATACAATGATTGTTTTTCAAATATTTTGGTTGTGACATTAAAAAACTTTCAAATATCTCATTTTCTGTATATTATACTACATAAGATATTAATTAAAACAAAACGTTACTATTTTCTTTAAAAAGGAATTTGACTTATGCCAAAGCTACCTCAATAGAAAGTGAAATGGTGTTTTCTTATGCTGGAAATTTTGCAACGAAAACAAGAAACAGAATGTCTAGTGAATTGTTAAACGTACTAACAGTCATAAAATCATATTTAAAAAAAAAATTATAAAATAGTATTTTTTATCTTTCAGTATTTTTAATCTTTGTTATCTTTCGTTATGTAGTACAAATGTAAATATGTATGTTTCGTCAACTGAAAAAAAACTAAATGAAATTCGAAAAATAAATAAGTCCCCAAGTAAAAGACTAATCACGCAATATATGTTTCTAAAGCTATGATCCAGATTAGAGAAAAAGGGCTGCACCGATTATAGTAAAATTAAAAGCAGAGATAGATATTTATCTAAAAGTTCCAAGAGAGTATTCTTATTTAAAAAATATGGAAGAGGAGGGCTAAGTGCAAAAGAGGGAAAAGGGGCTGAAAAGATTTTAACAAAAAGTGATTTTAAGGATATTTTAAATTTAGATAAATCCTGAACCATAAGGTCTAATAGGCTGAAGGAAATCTGTTCTAACTTACATATTAATGTGCACATTCAAATAAAAAATTGGTTTGGAAAAAAGGTCGTGGAACGATTACTCTTATTAAAGTAGCGAAAAAAGTGGAAAAAGGGTATATCTAAGTTTGTCATTCCGTTTGTAATTTCTACAATGTTAATTTCTGAGTCCTTATGCATAGCGAAGTCGATTGAGCGATGTTTGTCTGTCAGTCCGTGTTAGTGTTAAAATCAACTTTGCCAAAGCACTAGGTGAGCTAGGGAAAAATTAAAAACTCCAATCGATCAGACATAGTTTTGAAAATGTTGCTATTGAAAATCCATGCTCATCGACTGTTCTAATTCTTCCTTATTATTTGGAACCATGAAGTAACTCCAATCAAAAAAACAAATATATGTGGCGATGGAGAATTAAAAAAGAATAAAAAACCACAAGTGAAAAAATTGGCGCTCCCAAATAGTAGCGGGCCTCTGAAGTTTAAAAAGTTTTTAAAATATCAACATGGGTATCATTTTAAAGCTTTTGAAGAGATCTTTAAGGAAATACTAAAATTAAAAAAAATGCTTAACCTATCAAGAGCCAATGACATTTTTATGAAAAATGTAGTACTTAAATTGTTTTTCTTAGTTTTTTAATTCCCTGTCACACCAATATTTGCTTTTTGATTGGAGTTACTTCTAAACTAAACTAGATTTACATAGATGGTGAAGGGTGTATAAGATTTGGCATAGCCGAATATAGCACTCTCACTTCTTTAATTCTATTTAATCTCAATTTTTTTTATACCCTTCACTACAAAAAGTAGAAAAAGGGTATATTTAAGTTTGTCATTCCATTTGTAATTTTTATAATATCCATTTCTGACCCCATAAAGCAAATTCGATTGAGCAATGTCCGTCGTCCGACTGTCACCACATTTAACTTTAAATTTGCATTATTAAAATAAAAATCCATCAAGTTCGAGCATACTCATGCACCAAGGAATCTATGCGACCCTCTTATAGTTAAAAGAAGCAATATATCTTTTGAAAATCCCGTAACTTACGGAATACTCTTTAATTTATAGTACTTTTTGTTATAGCCGCTTTAGTAATACACCACCAAAAATTTCAAAGGCTACTTACTAATATTTCAAAGATAGAGGGCTGTGACAGATGGATAACGGTGTAAAGATAACAACCCTTTGATTACGGGGACAATTTAAGTGACCTTATTATTACAATCTGATAGGAAGATTCAATTAAATATTAAAAAATTCATATTTTCTATTCATTCACAAGACACCTTCAAGGAACAGAAAAGTTTATTCATATTATGTCCTCTTTGCGAATGTCAGGCCTTGCCAAAACACAGCCATCGATACAGGCACCAAGGGAAACGTTCCAAGATTTCACAGGAGGCCTATAATCGATCCATTGAACTCGGTGTATGAAGGCGGCTCTCCTTGCCTTACCTAAAGAAACTCATGCTTGTCGTTTCAACAAATACACCTTCAACAACTTTTCTTAAATATCAGTTAAAGCAATTTTGATTCGAAAAAACTATACAGTATTTATATTCCACCACGTAACCTACCATTCATACCACTTGTCAATCTTAACCCAACTTGCCCTTATAGTTTTTGTTATCAAAAGCTAACTTAAGTTAAAATGAGAAACAAGGTGATATTTAACTATTATTCGCTTTATAAAAATATATATTTAAAAATATAGCAGTGATAGAGCGAAAATCGACCACTTTTAACAAACTAAATTGTTTCGAAAAATTGCGTAGTAGCAACGACATATCTTTAGTGGCTTGTTTGCAAAAAAAAAATATTAAAATAAAAATTTTAAAAAAGTTAATTTGTCAAACAAGCAGTTGGCAAAAATTTTGGGTTCTCTACTTTACGGACGAAGTCTTCGTGCATGGTCTGCATTCCTCGTTAATTTTTGAAGTAAAAAATTACTCTAAAATTGATGTTTTATTAAAGAAATTGGCAATTTCATGACATTTGTATAATACATATGTATATCATATCGTCATATTTGTAATTTTTGACAAAAACATTTCACGTGCGCCAAGATAGCGTCGACAAAATAATGGCAATTTTGGCAATTTTAAAACCGGGAAAAAATCAGGATGTATAAGTTCCCCGGAATTGGGTATTTTTAACTAAAAATTAAAATTAGCGTCAATTTTGGTACCTAGAAGGAAAATTCTACATATTTTTTTTTAACAAAACAACAACAATTGTCTATTTAGAAAATAGTTACAAAAGCGCGTTAAAATGAAAACAAAAAAGCGATTTTTGGGGCGAGAGTTATAGTTTCCATGGAAATAATCAGCAATGCTTTTTTGTGCCCACTCAGGATGAAGTCACTTTTCTCGAAAACGAAATTTTTACGCGATTGGAAAATTTTGTTCACGTCAACATATTATGAATTATGATAACTAGTTTAGATGGTGGAATTCTTTTTTTTTAGCAAATTGTAATAGTAATTTGTTTTCAATTTTAAACTTGTTAAAAGATTTTATACTTCTTATTAACCTAGCTGACCCAGATTTTTTAATATTTCATTACATATTGTAATGATGTACATATGTACATATTTAAAAATCAATACATACATGTGTACGTATTCTCTCTTAACGATAATGTTTGAGTAGGCTATGTAAGACTTTAAATAAATAATTGTCAAATTTTTTATTCTATTTCAATAAATCACATGTTGTATTGACGCCGTGGCATCTATTTATTAAAAACACGTGTTTGCCTTCATTTTACTTCTTTCAAAGTTTAATGGCCTTAAAACTTTATTGTTTTTTAATAGATCGTGCATGACGTCTATTTTTAATCTCTTTATTTTTTAACATTTCCTTAAAAACTTGTAATAAATTTTATATTCGAACATATCAAAAGTTTATTCACAAACACTTGTATTTATTTTATAAAAAAGGCGCATTTAATGCCGGCAAGTAAGTAAATTAGCATTTTTTGGAATATTAAATGAGTGGATTTCATAATGAAACAACAAATTTAACTAAACCAGAACGTATTTTCTAATTTTGACGTCATTTAGTGCTAACAGTTTGAAGTATCATTTTGTATTTCCCATTAAATTGTGTTAATTTTTCGACCTTTTTTTCATTGCAATTTCTTAATATTTTTCAATACAAGTTTTTGCTTAAAAATGAAAATGACAATGGCGAAATATTTAAAAAAGATAATTTAGGGTTCAAAGGCGTTAAAAAGGTATTCAATAATTTACATAAACACGTTAAATGCACTTTCTATGAATTCTATTGATTCTAAAAAATAAAATAAATAAATAAATAAAAACTAAAAAAAAATTAAATAAAAGAATAAAAGAAATGTGTGTTTTTTTACAATGACACACAATAGAATAATTCAGTGGCCCTGAGGATATTGTATTTATCAATGAGTGCGCATAATAACGAAATACTCGAAAAATTGTACAAACAAACTTAACGGCAAAACAACAAAATATGAATAATTATAATACATATGACAACAACAAATGAAATACATATAAAAACGGAAATGGAATCAAGAAGAAGGAAAATAAGCAGGCAATTTCGATATGACATCAACTGTGACGACAACAACAGTGAATTTCTTCTAAGTACATGTAGGTACCTACATGTACATTAGAGCCACTAAAGTTTTATGAAAGCAAATTTCGTGCAAAGTCCACCCCCCTCAAAATGAACATTGGCATTTTTTGCGGTGACATCTAAAATATAACGCCTCTAGGTTTGACCTTTCGTGAGCTGGACTATTTTGAAAAAGGGTATATGTTTTCATATTTTGTCTATTTGGAAATCTGTTTCCACACCAACATGTACAATAACACATACAGTATCATAAGCACTTTTTGTGGTGAGTCGCTCTAATATAGGGTTTGGGATTTCCCGGAACTATTTATTTCCCGGGAAAAGGGAAAAATTATCGCATTCCCGGGATTTCCCGATATTCCTGGGAAAAAAAAGCAATTCTTGAAGAAAACAAGTTTATTTAATGAAATAATATTAAAAAACTTATAGTTTTATTAAAACAAAAACAAACAAACAAACTAGGTGTTTTTTATTCTATATCGGTTACTGTCTACACCAACATCAATAGTTTCAAAAAATATATATCATGTACAGATGTAGGGATGTGGTAAAAATCACACGAAACAAGATATTAAAAAATTTTTAAATGTCACAAAAAAAAAATTTGAAAATCAATCAGTGTACTTTTTAAAGTGCTAATGATGCCGTTTCCCGGTAATTTAGCCAAATTTTTCTCGGCAAATTGTGAATAGCTTTTCCCGGGAATTCTCAGCCGGAAATTCTCGTTTTCCAAACCCCAATATCTATACACATAACAAAACTGTAACTGTACTGTTTCTGTACACGAAACATCTTTTTATTTTTAGTTAAAATAGAAAACACCAATTTTTGGAATTTAGTCTGGCTTTGTACTTCCTATCGCGCAAAAACTACTTTAGGAATTTTGCTTAAATTTTACGTAAGTTATGAACTCAGCCTTTGTATAGGATAACCGGAGAGATAGTATCTCATTTTAGGGTACTCAATTTGACCGACTTGAGTACCACTGTCACCACCTTTTATAATGAAATTTAGTCAATACAGACGAAGTCGCCGCGGGCAAAAGCTATAGAACACTGCCAGAAGCTACTTTTGGGACAAAATTTGAATGTGTTGCAAACAGTTTATTTTTTAGATTAAAAACAACAGTTAATTACTATTTATTTTTTATTTGGCACTCTCATAACTTTTTTATTATTTGTTGCTGATCTGCAGCACTCACATTAAATCTTAACGTCTTTAATGTAGTTTAAATATTTTCTTACAATAAGTTGCAAAAAAATATCCCTAAATATCCTTAAAAAGGCGTGAAAATGCTGTAGGTGAAATCTTCAGCGCAAAAAGCCAGCGCTTTGTGCATGAAGTACTTAAACATTGACTTCAAATATTGGAGTTATATTTTTCTACTTTACGTACAATATATTTTTTTAGTTTTAATATTTTTTTTTTTAGTACTGGCTGCCACTGCCGTAAAACTTTCTAAGCGCAGGTTCTTTTTGATTATGTAATCAAATTACTCAGCTGTTGTACATTTTTGCAAGATTTGCTTGCAATATTTTTAAAGGCTGTGGCCTACTATAGTACGATTCATTCACAAGATATTTGAATGGAATTTAGCTCTTCTTAGAAAAGTCACAAAAAAGCAATTAGCCATACAAGAAAGATAAAATCACAGTTCACAGATTTGATGATAAGATGAACATATAGAGCTTAAAATGTTTCGACGTAACGACTTACGTCATAACTAATTTATAAATAGGTTTTTAATATTTGTGCCGTATTTACTAAACATGTTTTTTATTTGGGACATATTTAAATACTTTTAATATTCGTGTAAAAAAGTATACATATATATGTATGTTGTATCTTAAAAACACAAACTAAGACAAAAGGCAAGATGCAGACTTCATTTAAAAGGTACATAGTTTATAAAAGATTTTTTATCTCGCCTTGGGTTATATGAAAAAATCGTTGAAAAATTATGGATTTTTGGGTAGCGTGGACAAGCTACCATAGATTATGGGATGGGTCATATAGCATTTTAAAGCTTATGAATTACAGAATACAACAAAGTTTTTCCAGAAATGTTGTTTTATATGTATGTATATGGATACATATACATACGGGTGGCAAATGAAATTGTAAAATTTTACCCAAATCAAAACTTTAATCAATATTGAATAGAACATAAAAGAAAAATGTGTAAAAGGTTTTTAAATGATCGATGTATATACATATATTGTACAAAATTAAAAATTTAACTGCTTTTGTTAATTTTTGCAAATGTCAAAGTAGTTACTATTATGACACTTGGTCGTCAAATTCCATAGCTGCCATCAATTACTAACAATACGACAATTCATATTCAATATGAATAAAGGAATTGGATATTTTATATTTTAGATTTGTTTTACTTTTTTCTTGGAGCTTAAATTACATTTTTTGTTTAAATGCAAATATTTAATTTATTTATTTATTTTATTTTTTGGTTGATGTGATTTGTTTTCTTTATGTGTAAACATGAATGATATGAATTTTAAATTACAAATACTTGTAGAAAACTTAAGAAGAAAAAATTTTGTACCTAATTTAAATACATTTTGCAAAAGTATTTACATTTACATATGTATTTAGTAAGTTTTATTGTGTATTCTCTTAATGATATTAAATTCAAAACGGGGTTTGTATCGATTATTGAAAAGTGTTTCTTCAACATGACTAACAAAAGTTTTCGCTTGTCGTACTATATTTAGATAAAATAAATAAACTTTGTCAATAATCGAAAAATCATTATAATGCTGTTTTAGCTTGAAAACTAACCCGCCTGTGTTTGCAAAATAGGGACGGACAACGTTTACACCTATTAATTAAATTTAAGCAAAACGATAGAACTTTAAAGTAGAAGTTCTTAGGTGGAAATTATTTGTATTTCATTAGTTATTGCAAAAATTAATAAGATTTATACAAAGATATAGCAAACTATTTCATAAATTTTAACAACAACTTGAGAAGCTTATATTATTTAATCGTAAATTATTTTCCAAACAACGCTTAATTAAATTGCAAATTTTAATAACCTTAAAATCGAAGAGTTTAGAGTCCTTTGTAAATAAAATAGTCATCCTGTTTTTTACAAGTAGCTTTTCTTGTATCAGGAATTTTTTAATATTCAAATCTATCTCACTGTATGAAAAGCAACCTGAATATAACACATTCGTGTAGAGCAGGGTTTCTCATCAAATTCCTGCTAACGGACCCCTAGTAAACTATTTTTTTTTTGCGGACCCCTCTGAAGCCCAAGTTCAAAATAAAACTTTTATTTTTTTGAAAACACTGTTTCTTCGGTTCTTTATGCGGACCCTTGGATGGTTGCTACGGACCTCCATTTAAGAAATGTTGGTGTAGAGTTTTTTACTTTAGTTACAGAAACGAAGATGCGATAAAGATTATTCATCATAGTTGTTCATCACTTCTTTGATATAAGCTAACGGTTATATGTTTCTTTAATAATCTTAAGCCACACTATAAAGTTATTTGGCGGCGTTCTAAATTAAAAACTAGTAGCGGCTGAGATGTTGTTAGGGTTGTTTATTCTAAATTATATCTCTATTTTTTATAATGCAAAGAACAAAAAATTAGGAAATATTTGTTAACCAAAAAATAAATATGTTATTTTACTGTTTAAATAGATAATGTTGTTGTAGTTTTAAAACAATTGTTGACATTAACAGTGTTATTTTATCATTGAAGTATAAAGTAATAAAACCTTTACTAACTTACGTTAACATTTTAATTCTTTTACATTTGGTGTAAATTTAACCTTCGATTCAAAGAAAAGAGTGTTTTTCTGATGATATTCCAAATGGTTTGTACATTGAAAAGAAGGGGTACATTAATAGAAGATACGCTTTTATAAACAACTTGAAAATATTAACATACGTTTTCTTTTCCTTCTTTTTAAAGATGTTGTATAATATTTTTTATTCTATATTATAGAATAGATAAGAATATAAAAACAGTCATTCCAAAGTTTAATAAGAATTTAAATTATTTATTTATTTATTCTTTTATTGTAGTGTCATAACATTTAATTAATTTAATTTTTGTTTGTTTAACTTTCTAACACGTAGCAAAATCAAAACTTTTTCGGATTACATCTCATTTTATTGTGTAATTGAGAATTTTTGGTGAAACATCGATATCCTTGTAAATAAACCAATTTTTAAAAACAATTTTTTTCGCGATATTTTTGACAAATAATTTTTTTTTACAAAGTCTCGATTTATATATTAGGAAAGTTAAAATTAACTGCTGACATTTTGAATATTTGGGCGAAAAGATTTTTACGCTGTAGCTTAAATGGATATGATTACTAAACACCAGAAACTGTCTATACCACTTCTTTACAACATTTCTTCTTTTCTACCTCATGCCTTTCCAAAGAATAAAATACAAATAAAAAGTGATAATTGTTTACAGAATGTTTATACTCTTAAAAAAAAAAGAATAAAAAGGTAGTCAATGCCAATTAAAAATGCGTTTGTGTGTCTGATTCTTTAATAGATTAACTAAATTTGCAAAAAAAAAAAATTGTGTGCGTGTTTTTTTTTGAATGGCATAGATTTTTCAATTTTAAAAATAGTAGGGTTATGTAGAATAGTGAATCACGGTCTTTAGTTTTAAAATGTTAACAAATTCGGTTATATTATGGATTGTAAAATACCGGCGGCAGTACTGAATTATTTGATTTTAATAGAGTGTCTTAACCAGATTTGCTTGCGCTACTTAAAAAAAAATCAATGATTTCGTTGGGTGCCGATTTGATATATCAATTTTAATTGTAGGAAATTAACATTTCTTGAAAACGACAAGAAATTTGTATAATTTCCTACAATATCCCATTGATTCAAACATTGTGTTCTTACCTGGCTTTGGTTATTTTATGGTCATGGCAAGCATTTTTTTATAACTAACACTTTTATTTAACACAACTCACACTGAGTTTGCACTTGTTAATAAACATTAACATAATATAAAACACTGTTTAAAGTTGAAGTAAGATAAAAAAGTATTCATTCCTCAATTGCAACACATTTGTTTCTTTAATATTCACATATTTTAATTAAATAAAAACACTCATTAATTGGAAATATTGAAAAAATCTTAATAAAAAAGGAAGAAGTAAGAGTGCTTTATTCTGAGTCCTCATGCATAGCGAAGTCGAATGAGCGATGTCCGTCGGCCCGTCCGTGTTAGTGTTGAAATCATCTTCGCCAAGGCACTAAAGAGCTAAAGAAAGTTTAAATACACCGGTCGATCAGACACAGCTTCGAAAGTTTTGCTGTTGAAAATCACCAAGATCAGTTCATGCCTTTCAAGGCAGTGGGCAAAACACCACGACTGCCTCTAATTTTCCTTAATCATTTGGAATAATAAAGTAACTCCAATCAAAAAAACGTACATGGGCAATATAGAAATAAAAAACAAGAAAAAGAACATCAAGTAAAAAATTGTCGCCCATATTGTTCAAGTTTTTGGATTCTGAAATTTTAATAAAAAATAAAAATTTAATCGGTTATAAGTTCTGGCGACTGCATCTGAAACATTTTAAAAGTTAAGAATACGCATTTATCTTGAAAAAATCAAATAATATTTATGTATGTGTTGACCATAAATTCAATACTATTAGCATTTTTAAAATCATCTTGAGATTGGTTTTATTTTAATTCAATTAGTTTCATTCTTTTTTTATAACTGATAACATTTAATTGTTTCGATAATTAAATTATCATTACGTTAAAAGAAGAAAACAAATTAATTATAATTTTTATTAATTTTGCTATGGTTGTGTTGATATGGTTTACGATATGAAATTTATTGAAATTATAATTTAAAAATTTAACTACCGCTTTGATTTATTTTTTATGAACTTCACATGCTTTTGTTTAGTCTTATCACATGAGTAATGAAGATAACAATTGCACTACGGAATGTATACTAGAAAATAACAACAACTATTAAAAAGGTAAAGTAAATAAAGCGTAGCAATTTCTTGCTTTGTTTTTATTTATATCTGGTTTGATGGATATTCGTGATTTCAATGTTAAGTCTTCAAATATTAGTAGCAACTGGCTACATACAAATTATCATAAACATTTAGTAATAAACGTTAAGAGCGACGCTTTGTGTCATACCTAGGGATACCACTAGGGACGTAATTAGCAATAGAAAAAAAAAATAAAAAAAACAGTGAACACAGTTCTCATCGTTAGGAATCTAAAAGCCACACAAAACATTCAAAACATTCATCAGCGAACAACATTAGGGTGTCATCACATCCAGCATGAACTCATAGTAGACGTAACGTTCCCGAGATGAGATGTCAAGCAGATAACAGGAACAGCACCGGCTCAAGGAGAGCAGACGCAGCATTTACAACGAAATTTTGCTGCAATATGTTGCAGACATCGCATAACAAACAGTCGCACTAAGCATTAATTCTACTACAAATGCTTAGGTCTACCCATTTTATAGCCCTTACGGAAATATTGACGCATCGTTCTTTAAGTTCTACTACAGGTGCATAAGCTTAACTGAGACAATTCAAAACTTAATTAAATTAAATTCTAAAAATAAACTTTTATATTCGCAATCACAAAAAGTAAATTTAACGTTTCGCATTTAGCACATAACAGCAGTAACTGCTATCATGAATATTTTTTTTTCTTGAAATGTTTTCCGTTTTCCCAAATTTCAATCGTGAATAATTCACGTGACCATTTTTTCATGTAAACAAAAATTTCGCTTATCGTGAATGATTTTTTTCCTCAAACTTTAAAATTATTAACACATACATATTCTTAATTCAAGATCAGTTACTACAGTGCAGAGTGACATTATGCTCGACAAACTGTAAAACAAAGAGATCTTGTGGCTGTAAATTAGTAAAATTTTCTACAAACGTTGTAGCAGAGTGAAGAGAAAAGCTGATAGGTGTAGTTTTTTTTTATTAAAAATTTCATTAGTATTAGTCCTAATTTTAAATTTCTTTTAAATTTGAAAATGATTCTATAAATAAATAAAAAATTAACCTTCACCTAGTGAGTTAGCAGCGGACGGCACCGTCGTAAAAACAAAATACATAGATTTTTGGCACAATTTAAGAAATCGCAAACGATTTAAATGCATTTAATATCACAATTTTAGCATGAAACGCTAGTAATTTTTTTAGTTAATTTGTGCAATTTAAATAATTTTATCTCCTCCACTAAATTGTCTGTTCCAATGACAAAATAGCTGATAATCAAAATTACGTGTAAAAATTTATACCGCAATTCTTTTCCGTGTCATTGAAAGATAAAAAAACATTCGTACATATTTTCTTCTTTTTGCTTAAAACTATTAATAGTTTTTTGTATTTTATATTTTATTTTATTTTACTTATTTTATCTTTAAAAGCACGCAATCAAATTCATCAAGTTCTGTTTTGATGATTAATAAGAATTTTTTGTTGTTGTGGTATGTATACCTTACTTTCTTCTTCTTCTGTTTTTTTTTTGTTTTTGATTTTTGGCATACGTAGCATGACTTCACCTTTTTGTGTGTTTTATGTCCAATCAAAAAAAAAAAAAAAAACATTTATATCTTTCTCACAGTTTTTATATTTTTCGAATGCGTGCGAGTGTTTGCAATATTTATTTTTGTGTTTCTAGATATTTATCTATTTCAAGCACAAATTTGTTTGTTTTTTTAAAGCAATATTTTAAAGTTATTGCATCAGCTTCTAATGTTAAACATTGGTAAATGTTTTTTATTTTTTAAATTTTAAGGCATAAAAAATGTTATTGGAAAGCTGGATTTAACTTGCAGCCATTTTTTTACAGTTGTTACATACAGACCACGTAATTAAAGAAAACGCAAAAGTATTCAGAGGAACAACGTTGAATTATTACAAAAATGATTATAGTCTTGCGAAAACAATTCGCCAATTGTGTAAAGTTTTCGGGCGCGAAGTTTTAACGGAGTTTTTTTTTTTTTTGTTCCGGATTGGATGTAATGTTTTCCACGTGATGTTGCTGCACACCTAGACCGAGTCATTTCTCAATTTAGGGTATGTCTTAGTTTGTCACTCCGTTTGTATTTTCTACAATATCCATTTCCGACTCCACATATTGTGAGTCCTAACGCATAGCGTACTCGATTGAGCAATGCTCGTCTGTCCGTCCGTGAAAATTAAAGTACGCCAATTGATTAGACATAGTGTAGAAAGACGTGCTATTGAAAACCAGCAAGACCCTCGAGGCAGTGGGCCTAACACCACGCCTACCTCTAATTTTTCTACATTATTTGGAAAAATGAAGTAACTCCATTAAAAAAAAAACAAGTATATGGGACGATAGAGAATTAAAAAATAAGAAAAAAACATCAAGTGCAAAAATTGGCGCTCGCCTATATTTTCCGAGTAATGGGCCTTTGAAAATTTTATAAAAAAGTTCGATTGTCAATATTGTCAATATGAGTATCATTTACCCTTTAAGAGCCGATGACATTTTTGTGTGAACTTTTATATCGTAGCTAATTTTTTTCTTACTTTTTAATTCTCTGTCACCGCAATACTTTTTTTATAGGAACTAATTTACTAAATTAGATTTACATACATTGTGATGGGTATACAAGATTTGGCATAGTTTATTAAACAAATTATAAAAGGATTTTGAAATTACAACATTTAGTAAAATAATATATTCTTACGTATTTAATTTATTTTACTTTTATCAAACATTATTTAAAAATAACCACCACAACAACAATAACACACATCTCGTTTTGGCAGGCTTGAATACGAAAGCTGCAAAATTGTGCCATTGCAACCTCATGTGGGTCGCGTGTTTTATTTTAATTTGAAAAATGTTATTTAATTTTGAGCTAATTACACTGTTTAACAAAAATACCCTCACGTATTTTTGGTTTTCCAAATATGTTAACTTTACATTAACATACATTTATTATAATATTATTTATTATAATATAATTATAATAAAACTCAATTTATTTATTTATTAAAAGTAATATAGTAAGCCTTTAAGGCCAATAAACTTATATTGCGTTTTATCCGCAAAAGAATAACAATCACTAGTTTGTTTTTGTAAAAAAATTTTTTATTTTTATTTGATTTATGATTTTACAAATTTTTAATTAGATTTTTTAAATACAATTTTTGTAACAAATAGGTTTTTTTTTTTTTAATATTAAAATAAGTGAGGAAAAAATTCAAAAAACGTCGAGAGAAATTATGTAGCAAAAAAAGTGCATTTTTATTGACATGTCGAATGTTAGGCCCAACAAGCTTTAAATAAGAACAGAAAACAATAAACTGTTTTGCCATGTTTTAACCCTTAACGGACCATAGTTTCCGTACAGGTGACCTGATGTTTTTGCTTACTGGATCCCAATTGCGTTTACGTTGCCTTATAAACTATTTTAGTAGTTTTATTAAAATTAATGTTGCATATTTACAAGTGACGCGTTAAATATTATGTCATGCTTGCTTTATTAGTTCCGTTATCTTTTTCTGTTTTTTTGGACATGCACTTTTGTGTTATTTGTAATTCACAATTCAGGAGTTATTTCACACAATATATTTTATAATATTATGATTTTCTTAAAACCGTAAAATATGGAAAAGAATTCTAAAAGAATAATGCACGATAGTAACAATAATTTCTTTAAGTGCTTTTTATAGCGTGAAAAATGTTTGGGAAATCAAGTAGCAAAACTCCTTATTTAAGCAAAGTAGGAAAGTGTTTTGAATAAAATCAATTAAATGGAAACTCACTATTAAATACAACCAGGGTATTTGTTAACAAGCTGTCGCACAGTGGGCAATTTGGGAAAAATTAAAATAATTCTGTTAGAATTAGAGGAGATGCATATGAGTTTATGTTTTAAATTTGGACAATATACTGCTTACGTAGCGTTATGCTTCAAAGTAGCATACTACGGGTGTAAGAAAATTTAAACACTTGCCAAATTTCGATTGATAAATAAACAGCTGTTTTACTATTATTTTGTTGTTGTCTCCACTTGACGGCAGATTCAAAACTTTCAATTATTAAGGGTTAAGTTTTAAATAATTTTCGTGTTTATATAAATGCCCGCGAATGTATATGGTTTCTATGAATTGATTCTTGATGTGAAAGTGACTTATTTCTGACTTTTTTAATACAAAAATGTTGTTAAGTTTTTTTTTTTTTTTAATTGAAATCATGCCAAACTTTTTCTACCATTTTGTTAAAAATTCGTTCATTTTAATTGGATTTTCTTTTAATTTTGGGTGGGTATTTACATTCATTGTATTTTATGAGACAATTAAGATTTTTTTGGGCATTTTTTTCCTAGTTTTATTTACTTTATTACCATGTCGCCATTTAATAAGTCATTCATATCGATTGGTTTCGCGAAATTTGTTAATTAAAGTATTTCAGCTTTAAATGTATTGTGATCTTCAAGTTAATTTGGACACAAACGTCTCATCATTCAATTATATATTCTTGTATCGGTTATTCAACTTTTCACACACTTAAGGGTCTACAAATAATTTAACTCAGTTGTGTAAAATCATTAATGAATTATATTGGTAAAAACTAGAAAATCAAATTTCCATTTTATTAGAAAGGAAAAACGTCGAAATACCACTTGTATTCTGGTCTGCTTAACTATATGTTATCAATGGGTGTAAATCCAATTAACTTAATAGCAATCAATGTCTGGATACTATGAGATGAAGTACATTTAATTTGTGAAGCTGCGAATTCTTTTAATCGTATCTTCAAGATGTGAATGGCATCTTTAATATCTATTATCCGATTTCCTTTAAAAATAACGTAGGTCATCTCATTTCCTTAATTCAGTTCTGCATAATTATCTTCGATGTTACTCCTATTGGCGCATATAAGGGTACATATCGATTCTTAAGCAGTTCGGGTGATGAGGGCTTTAAAATTTCTACCTACAGATTTTTGATAGGGCTGCTATTTGGTTAGAATCAGACTACTTGCCTGAAATATCGTTCCGATCGTTCAGGATAAATTGGCTCAAGCGTCTTCAAACTCTGAAGTGTACGATATAATCATTTTTCTGGAGAATATTTGTGGTCTGAAGTACTTCTCTGCGTAATCAATTAAGAAAAATTTTCCTGGCAACTAGCAAGTGAGGGACAATCAAAAACTCCATTCCCGAAAAAAATGGGTGACTGCTAAAGGTTTTACTATTCTATTATTTTCTTCGTTTCCTTTATAGATCAAGAAAAAGATTCCTTGTTTCTATACAACGTCGGCTACCGCTACCGCTAATAAATTGTACATTACACTTAACTTTGAATATGAGTTTTATAGAATATAAATCTATAAAAAGTTTACACGACAATGAGGGAATTTCATCAAGCGTTTGCGAAACGTTTTTTTTTTTTAATTTTTCCCTCAGTTGGGTGCGGACGTTTAATAAATTGTACAGTTGTACAGTAAATGTATGGCACGCAATCGTTACCACTATTTCTAGTTTTTTTACTCACTACAAAAAATAAAGCAAAATGAAAGAAAACGTTTCATTTTGTTTATTTTCGAACCCTGCTTTTAATAAGTGAGAACATTAAAAAAACATTGAGTTTACTTTTCGTATTTAATCCCAGAATTTTAATTTTTTATTGGCTGAAGAAAAAATAACCAAAAAAAAATAACTTAGAAAGTGATGCTATAATTTTCTTGTTTTTGTACTCCAATTTTCTTTTTTCAAAAACTTTCTTTGTTCAACCCTTGTAAATATTTGTGTGTGATTTTTTTCCAAGGCTTGTGAATGCAGAAAAAATCTTGAAATTTACATTTATCTAAAACTTTGTGCCCTGGTTTTCATATTGTTTTTTGTTTTACACTTTTATTGTTAAAATAAACCAAAATTCATACCAGATTGAAATTTATATTTTTGAACCTTTAATCGAATTAGCGATTTATTTTATAAAGAAAAGCTGATTCATTTTAACCAGAGAAAAATGTACGAATTTTATTGTTCTAAAGCAAGAATGTGAACTACAAAGAAATGGGAAGCGCTCGTTTTTAAAATCGAATTGTTTGTGAATTCAGAACCCGGAACACGTGAAACGTAAATTCTGCCAATTTAACAGTTGTTTTTAATTTAAAAAATTAAAATTTTGCACAAGTTTTTATTTATTTAAACAACTGTTGTGTTTTCCTCTCAAGTAAAAGTTGAAGAAAATAAATTTTAAATAGGAATTGCTGGTAATTAATTTTGTAAAATATGTATATGTAAAATAAAGTTATTTATTTAAAAAACAAAGATAAAGAAAGAATTAAGCCTAAAAAAATTTCGCAATAGGGCTGGAGTGAAATAATAAAAAAAAAATACAGAAGGAGTTGCACGTCTACTATTCTTTATATCATTTACAATATGTCAAGAACGGCTTCGCACACAGGTTTGTTTGATCGCAACAACAATAACTATTACTGCACAATTTTTAATCAAATCAAAATTTGTACACTTTTATATAGACATTAAGGTCTACAAAGTTCAAATGCAAGAATTAAGATTGACTACACATCTACTCTAAATATTAAGTCTTTCACCTTGTGTCGTTAAACGCAATTATGTGACTAGTAATTCTGTAGTGGTATACAACGTCAAATGAACCAGTTTTAAGAAATTATGAAGAATTATTTGCATTAACTACCTAAAATGAGCAAAATGAGCGTCCTATAACCCAAATATTATTTTTAATAAATTGACTGATGTGTTGGATTGTTGGTGGTAAACCTAATGCTTTTTTGCTTCAAAAATTAGTGGAATAAATGAAAAGTGAATAAAGTAATCAATAAACTGGGAGTTTAATTAAATCAAAGACCCTATTTTGGATGCAAACTTTTGCAATTTTGATTACAAAATTACAGGAGTTGAGATTTGATTTTGGCTGAAATCTGGAGGTTATATATGCCTCAGAAAACTGTTTTTAGGACTTTTGAAATCTCTTCGAGCTTTCGCAGTGACTGGTTAGTTTTCTTTTAGATTAGCTTTAGTTATCAGATTATTTTTTCTCCTATCGGCGAAACTTTATTCAACGCACTAAGCGGTTTCTATGGGTTAAAACTATTTTCCTAATAAAATGTGTTTAATGCAAACACAACAATACAGCATCCATGATTTTAAAAGCCCGTAGGAAGTGAAGTTGCTGAAAATGTTATGATGAAATAGTATTGACAATTTAGTTACTTCCCTGCAAATCTGGCGATATTATCGCTATTTTTATTTCCATTTAAAATATATTTAATTTAAAATGAATTTAAATGATTTGTATCTTAATCAGATTTCCAATTTAATAACACAAACCGTACAATTTACAATGGTTAGAATGAAAAATATAACGTTAACGAAGTCTTGACATTCAAAATATTTTATACCGTTAAAACAAACGCGTAGAATATACAATTAACTGTAGGTAGCAATCAAATGTCTTATTTCACAATTTAATTTATTAATTAAATAGCGTTAGATTGTGTGTGTTTTTTTTTTTAATTTTTTAATTGTAAACAATTTCGTTGCAACACAACACTAGGGATGTAAAAAAAAAAAATAGAAAAAGTCAGTATCATCGTGAGTTTCAATAATTGAATCGGTTAGAAAAAAATTGACTCTCAATTGTTTTCATAAATCAGTAGCAATTTAATTGATAAAATGAACTACACAAACTATTAAAACGCCTTCGAAAAAAAAAAAAAAATTAAATTAAATCAAAACTTGATTGGATTTTTTATATGTAAAGTGTTTTAAAAATGTACGCAAGATTTTATATAAATGAACAACAGAGTTCTTTATTTTTTTTTATCATAAATTACACAGGACAGTACATTTTTGTAAAATATTAAAGTAGGCAAATGTCAGATTTGTTCGCACAAAATGGAGTTTTTTGCACTAGTTTCATACTTGTTGATAAATTTCGTGAACTGCAGGGTTATCAGGATGAAAACGTGCTTCAACCAGAGAAACAAGTCGTGCGGCTCACAGCCGGCTGAAAGCAGCCGCCGATTTTTTCTTAATAGTCGAGCCGCCGCCGAGTAGTGCGGCTTGTCACGACTCAAAAATGTTAGCCGGCAATTTTAATTCTTTAAATTTGTATATTTAAATTACTTTCAGTAAAGAAATATAATTTAAAATTTGAAGCTGTTATTTTAAATTGATTGAAATAGAAATATATTTCTACAGAAAACAATGCATAACTTATTAAATGTATGTAAATAAAATAATTTAAAAATTTTTTTTTAATCTTGTGTCTTTATTTGTAATATTTACTTCATCTAAAGTTTGTTTATTTTTGTTGTTCTTCATCTTCCTAACACAATACACAAGAACTCCTTGATAGTCGGCTTTAGCCGACTTACAGCCGCCGCCGACAATTTTTTTGCTTAGCCGCCGCCGCCAAGTTTTTATCACGACTTGTTTCTCTGGCTTCAACTGTCTTTAACTTTTCACATTTTTTAATAGGTTGGCAACACATTTTCTGCTCAAATAATGGCAAATTAAAATCTTTCATTAACATAAGGACACCTTTTAATTTAGTTTTGTTGTTTCTAAACATTCCTTTTTTTAATTCTTTGCAGCCTGACCGAATTTTCTACCAAAAATAAATTCAATTTATTGAAATAAATAAATAAATTAAAGCTGCTTAAAAAAAGTATAACAATTGAAACCAAACCAGGCATTTAATAAAGTCAACAACGAACCCAACCATCCCAATCCAACGATTTATTTTTCTTCTATTTAATTGAATTTTAATTGATTTCTTAGGAAATTTTAAACAAATATGGTGAATATATCGGTAAGTGTTGTATATTTTTTGTATCTTATATTTTTATGCTTATTAAGAAGTCTAATTTTCTTTGATTTTTATTTGTGTGTTTTTTTTTTCTGTTTTATGCTTTTAATTAAGCAGGATAGCGGCGGCAAAAATGCCCCACAAGAAATGGAACAGTTCATACCCGGCGATGGCTTGAGCGGTAATACAAAGTAAGTTTTTTAAAAAGTTTTTAATTTTTATTATGTTTTTTTTTCATTTAAAGTTAATTGTTAATTTTAATAATAAAACGGAAATCTTTTATGAAATGTCACATATCAAATTATTTAATTGCCGTTTGTTGTATAAAATTGTACAATAAACAAAGCGTGACATTAGTTTTGTTTGTGAAAACTTTTGTGATCTTCAAGCAAAAAAAAAAAAACACAAACAACAAAAAAAAAAAACGAGATAAAATAGAACAATTAATGTCGCGTTGCAAAAATAATTAAATAAAACGTTTACACTAGCAATATCAAACGAACAACAACAAATAGAGCACTTTAATCATTATCAAGTTGTGAGCAAAAAAAAAATCTGTTGGATTTTTAGCTTTTAAAATTATTTCTGAATATGCAGAACAATACAAAAACAAAAATATGGCAGTTATCCATAGTGAAAAGCGGCAGGGAACCAATTGCAGTAAAAGTTAAGAAGCGTTATGCCCAAAAAGGAACAGATAAGTTTCCAGGTGCATTTTCTTGCTTAAAATAGATTATGAACGCAAAAAGATATTGTAAAAGCCTCGATTAATATAAGGATCTCCTTTTTCCCTTATTACACTTAAATCACGTTGCCCGTAGCTATCTAAAATAACAATGAAGTGTACATATATTTCAAAATGGTCGCCAAAATTATCGAATATAAACCCAACTAAAAAGCTTTAGAAATAGGCGGAAAACAAAAATCTGTCTTATTTAAGTGAATTAGAATTATTTTTGTAATCGGGCGCGACAAGGTATATCTTTTATTCCGACAATCATTAGTTGTTGGTTGTTTTTTAAGGGAATATTTTCAATTCAATAAATAATTTTGTTAAGAACGGCAATTAAAACAAGTTGAATAGGATGCCGTTATTATTTTAGATATAAGACACAGTGTTGCATTTTTGGCTTGAAACTCAGAGAAGTATAAACGTTCTAATGAATTTTTATGTGCACAAAACTTGTATTGACATCGGTATATATAATCGTAATTTGTTTTAGTTTATATCGGGCAGCGGTATTGTTATCGGTTTTCGGGTCGAATTTTCAAGTTTAGAGTTTTTATCTTAAAAAAACTCCTGAATTTATTTTATTTTATTTCTAAAACTTCTAGAGTTAAAAAGGGCTTTCATGTCTGGAAGTGAATCAAACGCTTTACAACTTTCCTTTTTACCTTATTTTATACTTGCCACTTCTGTCTGTCTGAATATCTTTGAAGCCTTTTTGATTTTAGTATTAAGAAAAGTTAAAACATTTTAAGAAAGTTTAATTTAAAACATAAATAGTGGAAATGGCGAGTTATAGAAATCACAACGAAACCTAAAATGAAGTTAATTTTTGATGGTAATAGAAAATATTTTAAAATAAAAATATAGAAAGTTTATATTTAAGATCGGTTTATTAAACAGATTTCTCAGATAAGAACTCTATCAATATAATACTGCTTAGAGACCATGACACACTATCAGATCTAGTCATTAGATATGACAAATTATTTTTACAGAACTGTCCGATTTGTTATTCTTTTAAAAATTTCAAAAGAAATATTTTCTATATGACCAGAGTTGCATTTCTCGTGGCTAGTGTGGCGCTTAAACACACAATGTAAGCTACTCCGTGAAAAACGTGTGCTTTAGAGTTAAAGTTGCCCGTATAGGACCGGGGGCGGGATACTCCCTACAGCAGAAAATTATTATTTAGTTTACATTTGTTTTTATTTGTTAACAATGGAGGTAGCGAAGCACACCAGGTGTATCTTGTTTTTATAAAAGAATATCCACATCAAAACTTGCCTTTTTAAAAGTATCAAAAAATAAGTCAGAAAAGGTTATTTGTTATTTGTCATCGTTTAACTTCTACAGCCTCAACAAGCTAGAGATTCTGTTTTGCATTAAAATGTTGCAGCGAACACCACGCCTGCCTCTATTATTTAATATTATTTTTCTTTTTACTAAATTTCTGTTACCGCAAAATTTGTTTTCTTATAGAAGATATAGCACTCTTAGTTGTTTCATTATGGTCTCTATGAATCTAAACATAAATTAATACAAAAGAGGCAGTGCAAATGCAAAGAGCTAAAATTTTCTTTTCTACAATTTTAACAAATTAACAATTTCTATATTTTATGGGATTTTCAACCAGATAACAAAATTTTAATATTTTTTTTAAGAGGATAAGTATTTATAATTTAGAAAAAGAACAAAAAAAATTTAATAAGAAAATCTTTCTTAAAAAATCGTCGCTGTCGGCAAGATAGTTTTTTCTTGGCGGTTCTCTATCAATTATCAGAAAACAATCTTATTTCGCATATATAAAGCACAAAACGTGTTTGGTTTTTTGTAGGAAAGCTGTAGCTGTTCACACCAGTGGACATATCTTCACAATTTATTGTTAGTTATCCGGTTGGTAAAATAGGGTACTTATTTTTGTGATATTTCACATGAGCGTGGCACTTCCCATACAAAGTAGATATCTATCTTAGTTGAATAGTGGGCCTTGTGCCTCTTATGCAAATTCAAAAACAATTACTGTGTAGCTAAAGGATTACAGTAGGTAGGCTTTTAAAATTTTGCAAAAGCAACTCTGTTGTTAATGTACGTAGCAAGAGAAAAAAATTGTCCAAACTGAAAGAGTAGGCGAGGCTTATTAAGAGAATTATATCAAATGCTCAATGATTTAGATCGTTCAGCGGAGGCCATACTTAATTTACCAAAAATCTTAAAAAAGTGTTATTGTGTTTTTATAACGACTTATTACAGCCCTCTTCGTCTCTTTGCTTTTTAGTTATTTTATATGTTAATGTGTATTTACGAATAATGGGACATTTTTTAATGTAAACATGATCTTTAGATCAACAACAAACTCAAATAACCCTAAAAAGTATATAAATTTCTAAAAAATATAAAACATTTTTATCTGTTCTCGTACAATAATAATTTAGAGGTATTATTTTTTGTTTTTAATTTGTGGTCAAATGTTAAAGTATAATTTGATAACACGTTATATTTTGCTATATTTACGTAAAGATAAGTATAACAATTCATTTTTTCTCAGTTGTGTGTTGTTTGTATTTAAATAGTTGCTTTCAAAATAGTGATTTAAAAATTCTATTTATTTTATTACAAACATACATACTTACATTTGTTTTAAATACAGTATGTATATGGAAATTATTTAACAACCCTTTCAAATAATCTCCTATTGTAATCTTTTTGCACATTCATCTAATTTCAAAGTCTAAGAATGTGCAAACATTATTGACAACAAAACCCTTGGGAGATTAAAAAAATTAAAATGAAAAAGTCAATTACAAATGACATTGACTGATAATTCAAGAAATGTTTACTTTATAATTGAGGAAGAATTTCAGCTGAGAGATAAAGTTCAAGGTTTTGTTTTTATGTATTTGTATTTTTAAAGTGTTATAATCTTATGTTCATCAGAGCTTTCCACAAGAAAAAGCAGTTGCGACAACTTGTAAAATTATTTTTTGTAATCGATAAATTCGAACAGGCAGAAACATTTTGGGCACAGTCTCATTTAAGCTCGATGTACTTCGCTTCCGTTTTACAACAGATTTTATATTTTTTAGGTAGACACGTATTTATTTGACACTATTTTTTCTGCTAAGCCACCGAAAAAAACTGTCAATAAATTGCAAACTTTTATCGGGGACTTTTTTAGTGATAACTATTTCTTTTTTATTTCGAACGAGATCTCAGGGGATGATCTCTTATCAAATTAAGTTATTGGAAGAGGACATAGCGAGTAGTGTTTGTGGACATTTGATTTGAATTTTTCTACATTAAAAATTAAAGGAGACCTCTGCAAGATGATTTTACATAGGAACTGTTTGACTAAATTTTTTCGATTTCCTTCGTTTCTTTTTCCAAGTAGTCTCGAGTATATTATAAAAATTAAGTCAGATTTGTCTCCTTTCTTCGATGCGGACAATTGATTGAATTTATTCTCGATAAATAAACAAAAGCGAAATTGAAATTACTAGACCATATATCCGGGGCTTTAATAGTTTGCGCACTTCAACATGTCGATTATTTACAAAGTAACTACCCAAAGTAGGATCTTTGAAGGAGGTTCACCTTTTGTGGATATACTGCTAAGCCTAAATAATTAGCAAACGCCTGATTAACTTAAACACTCCACAGTTGGGAAGAAAATTATTATTATAAAAAAAAAAAATAATAATCTATAAACGGGTGGAAAGATAAAAGCAAACTTTAGTTTTTAATTAGCAACGCACGCACTGTGGGCCCGGTCCTCAGCACTGTAAAGTTTCGTACAGAATTAAACATTTTTTTTGTACTTAAATAATAAATATGTTAAAATGGTGAATCAATCGGCCATTTTAAATGAGTTGTACGCATTTGAAAATTTAACACACGGTATTTTCAAAACATTATTCTCAAATATTTATTAATTGGCCTATTAGCATAATTTCATGTATTGGGGAATTTGCGACAATTATTTAAAATTTGAAAAAATGTCCTGATTTCTTTTACGAAAAAAGTAAAGTTCCTTAGTGACCATACAATTCTAATCCATTTTTCCAAATGGCCTTTTTATTCAAATAACCAAGTGAGCATCCGAAAAATGACTTGCTGCTTGCTCCACATACTTGATAATGAAATTAATAAATGATCTTAAGCTTACATTAGTGAAAGCGAAAATAAAAAATTTAAACAAGTAATGACATTATTAACTCTTTTAATTATGTTATTCAATAAAATTCTTCTAAAATAAAAAATATCTTGAACCATTGATTGGTAAGCATTCTCACAAAAAAAATTGTAAATAATAAGTAATACTTTTTCTACTTGTTAAGGTCTTACAAAATGGCGAAAACAGTGCTATTAAAAAAACCAATGTTGCTTTAATTTTCTGTTTAAAATTGGTGCGGTAACAATTTTGAAAAATAGAGCTAAATTTCTTATAAACATACAGTTTATTAAATTAAATATAAAAAACCTAAAACTTTAAACTAATAATGTTTTGGCTTTTGTTGCTTAAGCCTTAGATTTGTTATAGTGGTGATTCAATTAAATTTAAACATTAAAGTGTTTTTATAATTAATCCCTTCACTGTTGCAGTTTATCGCAGCTGCCTAAAAGTATGCTAAACATATTAACTTAATCTTTCATACGTTTTTAAAACCACTCGTTCTCCTGAAAATTATTCACTGCTTGCAACCAATAAAGCTGATGCAATAAAAATGGTCAAAACCGTCAGTTTGCCATTTAATTACAAGCATTTGTACAGGTAAACAAAAAGAAAATTGTATGTATGTATGTACATGCCACAAATGTACATCCATACTTATGAATGTAGATGTGAATGTAGTTGAAAGAAGAAAATGTCTAAAGCGGCAAATACTGCTGAACCAACAGAATTTAATCAATTTAGAAGTTGAATGCACGTTATAAAATGTTGTCTGTTGGGGATATATGTAAATGTATATGTTGTGAACATACAACATATCATCGATCCTAAAACGATATCACGAACCTTTAGTAATACTCGATCAACTATTTTATCATATACATATGTATGTACGAATTTTACGTTTGTATTACATTTGAGCTTTTACACGTGCGAACTGATTTATTTTGCGCAAATCAAAACTGCCAATGTTGCAAAAAAACATTTACGAAACAATTAATGTTGATTGGTGTGTGTTGCTTCTGTGTAGTATGTTGTTACTATTTAATTATGTTATTGTGCTTTAAACGTAAAAAAGAAGAATTTCACTGTTAATCTAAACATTGCAGAAGATAGACTTCAAGCTCCAACTGTGGTCGATCAAAAAACAGTTGTCATCGAAATTTCTTACTGAACGGTCGACTTAAGTTGCGAAAGTAATTTAAATTTAAACTTGCGATTGAAAGTAAAACTATTTCATTTTTTTTTTTTTTTTGAAAATGAATGAATCTTTAAGTGCACCTATGGAAATGAGGCATGTTTTGTATTTTTAAAATTTATATGGAGCAAAAGAATATTTTCATTTATTTGTTTCTAGGGGATTAAGAAAATATAAAATGTTGTGTTTTTTTTTTTTTAATTAAAAATAATTTACTTAAATTATTTATGCTAATAAAAAAAGGAAATAATGCTCAACGTAAACATTGTTTATATATATGATTTCTAAAAAAGTTAAAATACAAAAATAGATAATTTTGTTTTATTTATTTTTTTTCGTTTTGTTAAATCTTAATTAAATTTTCTTAATGTTTTATGTCAGGTATAAAATTCAACCTCGGAAAGATGCTGAACATGCTTTAACTCAATCCGATTTCGATCCATTTCTGGCCCGTCAAAATGAACATCCCACAACGTAAGATTATTTTTTTGTGCTTAAAGAAATACTTTTTCATACAACTTAATTTTGGTTTTTTTTTTATTTATTTTAGTGATAATGAGACTTTAACGCATTTGCTGAAGGCCTCTTTAGGCACTGGTATTCTTTCCATGCCTATTGCTTTTATGTACTCTGGTATTATTATGGGCATATTTGCAACAATTGTTACCGCCGTCATTTGTACACACTGCAGTTATGTATTGGTAAGTGTTCCATAGAAAACGATTGAACTGGATGAAGTACAATTTTTATTTATATAAAACTCATTATAATTATCTTTTATATTTGGTCAAATTGAACAGAACTGATAAACATCTTGAAAAACAAATTAAAAAATATGAATCGTGATATAAAATGAAAATTTTAAAGCGGTTAGCTAATCAGCACTAAGCGATAATAGGTTTGTTACCATACTTTTTAATTGAGGAAAAAAATATATAACTTGATAATAATGTTAATCGAAAAACAAATAAGAACTCGAAAATCAGCACTCATACTTTTAGATTATTTTTTTTAAACAACTCTCAAATTGTTTTTCGTAGTTGCCACCACTTTTATGCAGAAATTTTGCAATACTCGTAAGCAGCTTTAAGGTTTCTTAATACAGCTGTACAGCTCCTTATTAAAGCGAACTCAAGTCTAACTTAAATATTTCATACGATTACGTTTTAGCCCAGAATATTAGACAATATGCACATAATGTTTTAGTGTCTTTATCATTTAAAGAGACAACGATCGATCGCAATCGAAACTATAGAGAAATATTGGAAGATTTCAATGATACATTAATATCAAATAATTTATTTTTTGAAATTGATTGTGTATGTTAAGCATCGTCTGTTCAAATTATTTATTTCATCTTTAGTATTTTTGCACTAAGTATTTGGCCAAATGATAAATGATAGAATTAATCAAATAATTACTTAATATGTTGCGGGGAAAAGAGTTTAAAGGTGTTTAAAGTTCCTGTTAACATTGTCACCTTTTGCACGCCAATAAAAATTTCACTTCAATATAACTTTATTGACTACATTATACGAAACAACTGCTTATGTAACCATACATTTTGTTACTGCCATACCGCTCGTAGTTGTGACTTATATTTATTGGCGGATAAATACGTCTAGATTCTTCTGATATGGACAAACCTGGCAAGCTTTTTTTATTATTTTATTTATTTAAGTGTAAGTCTTGAAATCCTATTAAGAAGACTATGTTTCCTTAGATGAGTTTTTCCATACTAAGCGCAATTTAAAATTTATTCCAATGTATTTAACTTTTAGATTTGTCAGTACATCGGTGTTTTTTAAATTTTCGACAAGGTATATACAAACATTTTTTAATAAAAGCCTCTATGGTGTACGTTATCGTATGCTTTCTTTTCTCAAAGACCTTCTGTACTATATTAGCTAATGCGTGTGTTTGATGGTTCGGAATACATTATACTTCGGTTAGAATTGTGATTGCTTGTTAATTTCTCAAACGTTTTTTAAGAGGCCTTGCAGGTCGGATAATATCTGCGAGAAAATCTTCTTTGATTTATTAATGATTTTAGCAATTAATCAACAGATGCCATTATCGTAAGTCGCGATACAAAAACGTGCACATTCTTTTCACCACATTCGACCTTTAAGCTAAACAATTTTTTCATTTATAAATTGTTTTAATAAAAAAGACAACAAGAATACAAACCGTTATTCGCAGCATGTAAATATGTATATTTTATATAAAATCAACATTTAATTACAGGTGAAGTGTGGCCATAAATTGTATTACAAAACAAGGCGTACAAAAATGAGTTTTGCTGAAATCGCTGAAGTGGCATTTCAAAATGGTCCCAAATGGTGTCGCGGTTTTGCACCCATTGCAAAATTTTCCATATTGTTTGGTTTGTTTCTCACATATTTTGGTACCTGTTCCGTTTATACTGTAATTGTAGCAAAGAACTTCGAACAGGTTTGTGTTTACAAAACATACTCACATTTCTTTCTTTCTTACTCACTCACTTTTCCTTTTTAAGGTAATGGAACATTGGTTGGGTTATGAAATTTCTTTGCGTTTGCTTATCTCTTGTTTGCTCATCCCTCTCATCTTGTTGTCGTGGATACCAAATTTGAAATATCTGGCACCAGTTTCCATGATTGCTAATCTATTTATGGGTCTCGGTTTGGGCATAACTTTCTACTATCTTGTTATGGATATACCACCGATTGAGACAAGAGACTACGTACATGTTTCAACACTGCCAGCCTTCTTTGCTATTACCATTTTTGCTATGGAAGCGATTGGTGTTGTTATGCCATTAGAAAATAATATGGAAAATCCACGTCACTTTTTAGGCATTTGTGGTGTGCTCTCGCAAGGTATGTCTGGTGTAACATTGATCTACATGTTTTTGGGTTTCTTGGGGTATTTGCGTTATGGCAATGATACTGCCGAAAGTATAACTTTAAATTTGCCAGTACACGAATGGTGAGTTGAACATGATGAGCAGTTTAAAAATTTTAATTTAATTTATGTATTTTTTTTTTTCTAAACGACATTTAGGCCTGCACAAGCTGTTAAAGTGTTGATCGCCTTAGCTGTGTTCTGTACATTTGGTCTTCAATTTTACGTTTGCTTGGAAATTGTTTGGGATTCTATCAAAGAGAAATGTTTAAAACGTCCAACATTTGTTAACTATGTTTTAAGGTGAGTTTTTGTGAACAACTAAAATAACTAATAATTTCATGTTTTTGTGAACAGAAAAATATAGTTTAACGACTAGAATAGTTATTATTGCTGCAAGACAAAAATGACTTGTGTTTTAAGATGTTATTTGATTTTTTGAAATATGAAATACTTTATTATTCAATCTATAAAGTTTTTAAATTTATTTCCTGCTAACTGTATTAGAATTACAGTTTTCGTAGGATTGCTTTAAATTAAGATTACTATTCAAAACTAAAAATTTATTTGTGATCACAATTTGAGATTCTATAAACCTGATTTCAAGTGCTCAATTAAACACTAGACCTTCTAAATCCCTGAAAAAGCTTAAAATTTTTAAAACCGAATTAATTAGTTAATCGGATTTATTCCGCCAGTCAATATAATACTGTTGTCATACCTTTCGGTAAAGACCGTCGTCACTGGATGTTTATTTAGTAAGTATGGCGAGCGCTTTCGATATGAGAACATCATTTTCAAGCCCCCAGTGATGACGGTCTTCACAGAAAGTATGACAACAGTGTAATATTCACTAGCAGATCAAATCTGATTAACTTAACTTAATCAAAAAGCTGCTTGAAAATTAAGTTCTCACATCGAAAGCGCTCACCAAACATACAAAATAAACAGCTAGTGATGGCGGTCTTCACCGAATGGCATGTCAACGAATTAATAACTTTGTTTCAAAAACGTGACTCTAGGAAAAATCCAACTTTTGGTCAGGGTTTGCAAAACGCTTCTTTATGTTAACCGAGACATTGCTATTGGAATTATTGGACAAATTCTAAACCAAATATCTTCATTTTGCCATTTAATGACATTTTTAATGAAAAGCTACACTGTTTAACTCTTTCCTATACTCCGCTATAACGTCTGTAAAAATCTTCACAAAGTTAAAAACGACAGATCTCTTTGTTTTGCAACTTGTAATGTCTCTCTGCACTGTAGTAACTGATCTTAAATT
Source organism: Cistogaster globosa (assembly GCA_937654795.1). NCBI lineage: Eukaryota > Metazoa > Arthropoda > Insecta > Diptera > Tachinidae > Cistogaster > Cistogaster globosa. The sequence continues at coordinate 60,480,288 of OW569405.1, read as the reverse complement.
AAAAAAAAAACTTGAAAGATGTATGTACATATGTAGTTCCCCAGTTAAAATTGGGTAAACAAATCAAAGGAAAAAGTAAAAAAATTTTGAGGAATAATTCGTTCACGATACGGGGAATTCTTGTTCATTGTTGCAATTTGTAGAAAACAAATTTAGGAGAAAAGATATTCATAAGAATGGTGAATAATTTATTTGTCCAATGTTGCTTCTGCTAATTTAATAATTCGGACTTTGTATTGTATGTGGAATTTTGCAAAGACCACACGCGTATAACATAAATGCCTTTGACGAAAAAAAATATGCGGCACAATGATGAATAGTACTGGAGCTATTCTGCTCGGTCTAATTGAGATTTCTACTAAGGCCACCTATACACTGGCTTCCGCTAACTTAAAAATAAACCTTTGTCCAGAAATTTTATTAAACTCTTTGCGATTTTGTCTAAATCGTTTATATTCACTGCTATTCTGCGTTGCGATTAATGCATGGCGAAATAATACTAGGTGGTTTTGATAGCGAATTCACTGATTTTCGCCGAAACGCAAAGTGTCAAACACCATATAAAAAAAAATATACAAATTTTTTATAGATGGAGTTTGACATTTCAGGTTTTGGCGAAAATTAATAAATTTGCCATTGCGACCACCTAGTACTGATTCGCCTTGGTTGTATGTTTACATATTTAAAAATAATTTCTTGATGAAGTTTAATAAAAAAAAATGGTAAATAAAATAATTTAAAAATGAGTTTGCTACTTTATCTCGAAGGAGGAACGTCTGTGTGCGAGCAGATTTTCCTTATTTAAAAAAGTAATGCATTTTTTTTTTTTTTTTGGAGGACCTAGTGCATTGAGGATTCCTGCAACTTCCTCTTAGAACGCTGCTACGTCTTCATTTGATCGCTGTTGGTATCCACATGTAATGTCTGCTTTAGATGCCATTACGTCTGCCAGTTGTTGCTTTTGACCCGTAATACATAAAAAACCACATCAGATTCGGGTACAAAAATTAAAAATTTAAAAAAAAAAAAAAAAAAAAAAAAATTATTTAATTAAATAAATTAGTTTAAAATAATTTTAAGTGTTTTTTAAACCGTTTTTGAACATTTTATCCCATTTTCTACTCACATTTATTCAATTTTTAACTAAAAACACAAATAAAGGAAACCCCTCCGTTAGCAAATAAACAACTGAGAAAAACGGAGCTGCGATCGTAATGCAGAATACATACAATCGAAAGAAACTGAGCAGAATCGAAACGCAAAATACCAAAGTTGTCAAGCGGAAAAAATTTCAATTCGAATCGAAAATCAGAATAGGGGTGATTATACATTTGTTCTAAAATAAATTTCATATTATGGAAAATATCCTTTCACTTTCTTTGAGCAAGGACGATAAATTAAATTGTTCTGCTTCAATGCACAACGAAATCCTCCAAAAAAAAAAAAAAAAAAACTACCAAGAATTTTCTATCCCCAACAAGAACTGTCATTTTTATTATAAAACAAAAAATCCCCAATTTTGAGAAAAATTCCAATAGCTGAAAAACTTGCACCGTGCTGAGCACCAATAATTGTTTCCTGTATGCGAATTATACAAAGAATTCGAGATTAAATGTTTTCCGAAAAAATCCAAGGATATTCCACGAAGTATTTCGCATGTTTCACAACAATAAATTTTAACAATTTGCAAACGTAGCTCTGGAAAGTCGTTTCAAGATAAACTTTTCAAACAAAGTATCAAAATAGCAGAAATCTGTCAAACCAGCTGGCGGAGAAATTGGCCGTGTAATCTGAAAAGTTTTAATTAATTAAATTAAATATTTAAAGAATTTTTTTAATTATGGAATAAATAATTTGCGAATTTTTTTAAATTTATTTTTAGAACTGTTTTGGTTACCGCTGCTGTCGTTTTAGCCGTTTCAGTACCCACAATAGCACCTTTTATGGGTCTTATTGGTGCCTTCTGCTTTTCCATCCTTGGCTTAATATTCCCCGTAAGATTAATCTTTTAAGATTTATTTGACTCCTTGTTATATTTTATATTGCGTCTGTGTGTTTTTTCTTTTTTCAACAGGTTTTCATTGAATTGGTAACCCATTGGGATACTGGTTTTGGTGCATACAACTGGATTGTGTGGAAAAATATTATCATCACATTGTGCGGTGTGGCCGCTTTAATATTTGGTTCAATGAGCGCCTTAGAAGATATCATTGGTTTATATACCAAAGAAACATAGGAAATATTGAATATAAAAAAATAATAGTTTAAAATAATTATTATTTAAGTGTAAGCTAAAAATAGCAAAGAGATTGTAGTATTTTTGTGCAAATTAACAATTATTCGATGTATTATTACACTTTTTTTTTAACTAAAAGGAACTAAATTCTAACTATTGTTAGAAGAAAAAAATTGAAACAATTTAATCACAAGTTGCACGCTTTATAAATTTAAAAGAAAATAATTAGTTAAAAACAATTAAAAAACGAAACAGTGCCTTTATTTTAAATATAAAAATCTGTTTCTCTAGAACTGTTTATTAGAAAAACAAATATAAATCGTTTACAACATTTATGGTAAAAAAAGCTAAAAAGATTTCCAAATCATATTTTTATATAAATTTTGTGGAATCATATTTTTTGACTGTTTATAAAGACAGTTAAGAAAATAGTTTAGTTTTTATTAAGTACTTTAAAGTAATAAAATAAATAGAAAAAAAGAAATTTTGCATGAATTTAAGCAAGAAACATCTTCACCAATTTCATGCATTTAAACAAAATATTTTTCTTATGTTTTTCTTTTGTTTCCAACAACTTAGATCAGATTTTAAAATAAATATTCAATAAATATGAAAAATACACTTGAAATTACCAAAAATCTAAAAATCTCATGATTTGTAAAATTTTGCTTTGTAAAACCGAAATCTTAAACAGAAAAACACAAATTTCCTTTTAAAATTTATCAATTTTTTATAAAATGTTCTTTTTTTTCACAATATTTTTTTACGTTTGGAAAATTGTGTTTTTGTTTTAAGAGTATTAATTTTATTTATGTACATTATTAAATTTCTTTGTAAGAATAAACAATAGTTCAATAATTTCATGTAATCATTAGTACTCAAATCAAAAGAATAAAATATTAAAATATTTTCTTTTTTAATTTTTACAATTGATAAAATTAGGTTCGCTTTTTTGTTATTTGTTACGGATTTCTTTTTCTTATAAATTAAGATAATGTAATTCTAGTCTCTGGAAAATTATCTTTCAAGTTCGCCAAAAGTCAATAAAAACGCATGCAGTTTACTTTTCTGATTTTAACCGTATTCCAAAACGACAAATCTTAAGCAAAAATTTTGAAAAAAAAAATTCTCTATACAAAGAAGAGTTTGTTCATTTGATAGCCAGCGTAATTAGTTTTTAATTATGTTCAGTTTTAAATTTTACCTTTTTTAGCTTTTTAGTTCAAATCATCCTGTGTATGACGTGTCGAATATAATTTAGAGACATGTCGTTTGTAGACTTGTGTAGTTCATAAACGAACTAGTTTATTTAAACGATTCCATCGATTGAACTAAGTTAACTAGTTCATACTTTTAAGTACACCTAGTTCATTTTTGAACTATAATTTGTAATTAAACTACCAGACAAGATAAACTAGAATACATAACTGTGTTTCCTTGTTGACCATTTACGACATGAAATGAGTGCTACCACGCGTTTTATTTAACATTTATTACGGCAATGCTATGGTATTGTTGCATTATATTTTGAAATAAACTTTTGAACTAAAAGAGCTTTTGAACTAAAGAAAGCGTTTGAACTAAAAGTTGAAAGTGTCAACAGAACATTTGAACTAAGAGAGATTTTGAACTAAAGAGAGCCTTTGAACTAAATTTTGAACTAGTTCATTTTCAATCTTTGAACTAAAAAGAGCGAACACTAAATTGAACTATATGGCACAAGTCTAGTCGTTTGCTTGACTGCTCGATATCGAAAGCTATCATCCCAAATTACGATACAGTTTCTTTCGATATCGGATGCCATGGATTCAAAATAAATACTTTCGATTTATTATGCTCGGTATTGTTATCGCTATTATTTCTTAGGAGCATTCTTTCTTGTTCAGTTTTAACTATTTATAAAGGGTGATATAATCACCCTTATTCTGTTTGGCGTCGTCAACACAAGACAACGTCGTTTTTCTTCGTTTGTTGTAAATCGGTATTCCCGTTGTCAATATGGTCATTAATCGATGACTGTCGACATATGTTTGGTATTCCCTAAGAACAATTGATGTTGATGTTGCCGTTTAGTTTGTCGCCGTAATTTTTGGTGTTGTGTTGTGTCGTGTGCTAAAGAAAATTAAAAAAATAGAAAGCGTACGGCGATATTGAAAAAAAGCAAAAGAGGAAATATATAAAATAACATAAAGGAAATAACAAAGGAATTTGAAAAATTATTGGAAGAGTTAGAAAAATTCTATTCCTTGCTATAGAATTTCGCAGGGGCACAGTTTCTACTGATTTTAAGGAACAGTAGATAATTGAAAAAATTACCCTTAGCGCCATTATTACAACTTGTCGGACTGATAAATGGATTTGCATACTAAAAACTTCACTTATTTTTTTATCCATTAAATAATAACATTAAAAATTGAAAGTTTTATTAATTCAAAGCTCTTTATCAGGCAGGAAAAATCATATATTTACTAATGGCAAGTTGCAATAATGGCCCTTAGACTATTTAATTTAATTGTTTTTAAAAGTTTTTATTTAATATTTTTTTTAGAAAAAAAAACTTTCCATAACACTTGCTTAACATAATAGAAAACAAATAGTATCAACTGTCACAAATATTAGATATGTGTGTTTTACTTATTTATATTATCGATAAACAGTCAACGTCGTCATTAAGCTGTTAGGGAATACCAAATTAGTATTCATGTTGTGTTCAATTGATGTTGTCTTAAAATTGACGACGATGTTGACGACGCCAAACAGAATAAGGGTGAATACTTTATATCGTCAGGTATATCTGGAAGGAACTACGGGCTACTTTTTATTTCTTATTGGTAGGTTTTAAATCCCGCAAATGTTCCAAGTAAAGACTTAAATAGGTATATTTAGAAAAAAATAAATGACGCGGCGACAACGCAACGGCAACTCTGCAATTTGAAAATTAAATTTTGACAAGGCGTTAAAAAAAAATTAAAATACATATGTACATAAATATAAATTCAAATAACTCACTTTTGTTTTTTACATAAAATTTTTATTACATAACACAAAATTAATTGTTATTCATGTTAAAATTATTAGGGAAATTATATTTATTTTTTTATTAACGTTTTGACATAGCGTTGCCGCTTTTGTTTAGGTATGGTATTTTAGCGTACAAGCTATGCGCAAGAAAACGTTCCGTTTTCCGCTTTTGTTTAGGTATGCTTGTTTTGAAAATTTTTATTGTTACCTTTGTTAAGTGAGAGAAGTATGAAACTTAATGACTGAGATCTAACGTCACCTCAAATCCCAGTTTTTAGTTCTTATTACCTACAAGGAAGCAGAAATATGTTTCTATAGTGTATTATTTTTCCTGAGAATGTTAAAAAAGTTTTCTATTTTAAAATAAATCTATATTTAGTTTACAAAGAGATATAGTAGCATTTTATGGTGGCATTTTATGGTGGCATTTTATAGTGGCATTTTATAAGTGGCATTTTATAAGTGGCATTTTTAGTATTTTTTATCATGAAAAGTTTATAAAATTGTAAACTAATCAGTTCATCTAATTAATTACTCCCATGATTAGGTAGAATTAGTATGAAGAGCAATTAAGTCTGAGTGAAACCTTATAAGTCTGTCTTTCAATGGGCTATGTAGCTTTACTTGATATGGCGTGTTGTTAATCTTAATTTTACAACAAACACGATTATAAGTTATCAAGTAGTACATGATTACATCTGCAAACTTGAAAAAGGTTTAATAATTCTACAAAAGCAATCAGGCAAGAAAGCGAACAAAGCACATACTAACTTACACTAGATTAACAACTAGACACCTGGCATAGTACGGCCTTATATTCGGAGGCAGTAATAGGGACAAACGACCTTAAATACCACTCGATGACGATAAATTACCAAAGTCGAGTATAAAAGTAATAATAGCACGTCGAGCTTTTTTCCTGACTGGCCTCTGGTGACAAATGAGTTGTTGTTGTAAAAGCTCTGCTGCTGTTGAGAGTTTTTTCCCCGAAAAAAAGTAAAAAGTACTCAAATATGTGTGTATGTGTCTTCTAGTAATGTTGGGAGGTGGAGAAACTGCGCAACTTCAATCGGTTGTATCTATAGGTCTATTAGGCATAAATTTGTGGGTCTACTGGAACAATTAAATAAAAGCACTGTGTCGTGAGGGCTTTGGTAGTAGGCTAGGCAGCGGTTTAAAGTCCCAGGAACAATTCGTTCATGATAGCAGTTGAGAATACTGCACCAACCGGTCCTTAACTGTGCTAGAACTAATCTCGTTTGCCATATTCCGAAATCTATAGCCATTTAAAACTTCTGAGACCGCCTGCTGATGCAATAGTTTTCGAGTATCTAGAATGGTCATCTGGATAACGCCTATAGTCCTGCCGGATGTGCTGAAGAGGGGGAAATCGAATTATCAACCAGTGGTTAGGTGACAAATCACTAGGAATTGCTTGGTCACTAGGTCTAAAAGATGATCTATATTTGTCATCTTAACATATTCTGTAGCGGTTCTGAGTGCATTATTTTTTGCAGTTTGTAAGCTCGCCATTTAGTATTACTAAGGAACGAGGTCCAAATCGGCGCAACAAAATTAAGGAGAGAGCGACCAATTGCCTTGTACGTTGTCTTAGTCATTCCCCAGGAAGTGCCAGCGAGTGCTTTAAAGAATTTGTTCCGTGTTTTCACTTTGTGATGGATGTAGGCGGCATGCGATGAGATAATTAGCCCCATTGCTGTTAACAGGCGGGATATAAACATTGATGATTTCTATTTCAGTATTGTCTGTGTCTACTGGAATGCTCAAGAACGGGAGGGATTGGGGGACAATCAGTTTGTAGCTGACATTTTATTTATGATGAACGCCAGTCCTCCGCCATGATCTCTATTCCTATCACTTCTAACAATGTTGTAGTTGCGAGAGGCGGAGAGTGCATGGTTAACAGCAAGTTTTTTTTATAGCGGTTTAAAGTATTTTGTGATATTATGTTACCTCTGAGACCTTACCTCCTGAGAACATTACAGTTCAATTGCTTGATCTGAAATGATCTGTTGGGACAAGTAAATTGCACTACCCGCTGAGCGGGGAGGCAGGGCAATGTGGTTGGTTGAGGTGATGTTGTTTGTGTTAGTTGTTATAGTGAGGATGTGTTTTGTGCATTTGGTGGGGTACTGCGACTAGCTGTATATTGCGTAGTTGAGTTTAGGGCGTTGCTGGCAGCTGGAGTAGCAATAGTAAGACTTATTTTCAACAAAATTGCTGGCATGTTTTGCTCACCTGAGGAAAAAACTTTCAATTTGTACAGTTGTTGTTGGATTGTTGTTGGTTGAGATGGACTCGTGGGTGGTGCCGGACCGAAGATCAAATTGTCGTGGGAACGTCAAAACACTAGTTATTTATTTCGATATCTTTCCTGTACGATTGCCAGCGACAAAACTGACATACAATCGTGAAATTTTGCAAGCCTTTTAACATTTTTACTTACATAATAATCTTTATTGTTTTGTGTAAAAAGTTACAAAATTGAATAAAGGCGCCATTGCACATATTTAGAGCTGTATCAATCTACTTTATAGCAAAATTATATAATAGATCCAGATGGTTCGATAACTTAAGTCCTAAAGCCCATTGTTTACGCTTTACTTTCGGGTCATCACGACCCGCAGGTTTAAACACTTGCAACTTCGTCAGTTTAAATACGTTCGTTAAACGCCAACTACTTGCACAATATTTCCCGATTTTTTATGTTCGGGAGAGTTGACTGTAGTTGAAGGAGAGTCAACATATTTTGTAAATGAATTACCTTACGAAATTAAATCTTGCGATTTGATGCATGAAGAAAATTTGATCAATAATTTAATTTTCAGAAAGCTGCCGCGAGACATTAATATACACTACCAATAATCCGATTTTTTTTAATTTTTTTTTTCGTAGTAAATTATTTAAATTATAATATAAAGCTGGACACCTTTAAAAAAAAAACACCCTTTATTAGCATTTATTTATTGCTTCTTTTTTGTTTGTGTGTTTTAAAATTTCGAGTTTATTTCTAATGAACTTATTACTCTGCAAGTATACAAAAACACAAGAAATCAATCTAATTAATCTAAAACAAATAATTTTGTGCTATTTGAATTGTTTAAATTTATTCATGCCTATTACTTGGACTTATAATGACGTTTCTTTTATTTTGTATTTAATTATAAAAAATGATCTCCCTGAATTGAATTAACTGTTACAACATGTAGACAAATTAGAAATGGTGAATTGCAGAAATTATGATTGTTCTCGTATTATAAAAGAGTGCATTGCACTAGAACTGCCGACCATAAGTAAAGAAGAAGTAAAGACGATAATTGACCATGAAGTTGGCAGTAGAAAGTTTTATTTTTTTAATATTAATTTTAAGTTTAAATTCAATGGCGCAATCATTGAATATTGACAAATGGAATTTGAATAGGTTTCAAGATAAAAGGACAATTGATGCTGCTGTTACTTAATATTATGAGAAGAAAACGTTTATGATGAGTATCAGTGTATATTTAGAGTATTCCAAGCTTTGGCAACATTGTGTAATGGATTTTCTATCGGATGCTTTAACAAACTCGAAACTAATGAAATACGAAATTTTTATGAACACCACTAATCGACTGCAGCGACTTGCGAAAATTTCTCATCACAATTTGTGGTATGTGGATTCTTACAAGGCATTTTGGTGAGTGTTTCAGATGCTCTGTGCTAATTAAGTTATAAACTAAAGTTTTAAAAATTTAATTTAGCTCACTATTGGTCGCCGTGCAGAACAATTACAGCGCTAGAATGGGTAAATATGTCGTTATAATGGATACGGCCAAAACGTTTGACCAGAAACGTCAAGTGCAGTTAATATTGGAAAAGGCATTTGCAATGAACATTATTGATATCGTCTTAGCAGTTTATGCAAGTAACGACACTTTTATCTTGTATTCATACGAAATTTTTAATCCCCATCACTGTCGTCAAGTCATAGTCAAACAAGTCAATATCTTTCAGAATGGTAACTTTCAAAAGGAAGAGCTCTTCCCGTATAAATTAAACAACTTTCACAATTGTTCGATAACAATGTTTATACGCAATACTTCGTTATACTATCGCTTCAATTTAACACAAGACGGTACGCAAATTGCTTCTATTGAAGGAGTAGAGGCCATGATGATACAAACCATGGCGAAAAAATTAAATTTTAAATTGCGCATGCATTTCTATAAAAATCCAGCTGATACAGTTGGCAGTGTGTATGATAATGGCACTGCAGTTGGACCATTTCGCCATTTGAACGAAAACAGTTTGGACGTTTTGCTGGGTTACTACCACTATCCCGTCAGGAGTCGATATTTTGGAGAGACTGTATCGTATGCCTTTATGCCTCTTGTCATCGTTATAAGGGAGTTTAATAAAAATGATTTTGTTGAAGTGTGGCCCTTCAAACCGTTCCGTCTTAGCACCTGGTATATTTTAGGTCTTATAGCTTTACTTGTCATCATATGGGTTCAACTGGCTCATTATTATTTAAAAAAGAGTTTAACGTGGATAGATATTGTGGGCCTAGTATTGGGCAATTCAAGACCTTTACACATCAAATCGTTTGTGACAAAGTTGTCATTTCTGCTTTGTGTTTTTGGCATTATGATAATTTGTGCCACTTTTCAGGGACGTCTTTATTATGCTTTCAACAGTGAAGAGTCCTTTAAAATTACCAAAATCCAACAACTCGTCGAAGCCAATTATACTTTTTTATTAACAAGAAGATTCAGTCGTGATCTCATTCGTTCACTGCACATTCCCTTTAAACAGATCCAATTTGTAGATGCTGTTGAGGATTGTACGATTTATGAAACAATGCGTACATATCCCAGTAATTCTGCTACATTTACCAACTATTGGGACTTTCAGATGTATGTTGAATCCAAAAAATGTTGCAATGAATTCTATGTGCTACCTATGGTTGTTATTTTAAATCAAATTTGTGCCTACATGAAAAGACACTCCTACTTGATTGAGCCATTTAATCGCGTTATCTACTCTCTAAGGTTTGCTGGCATTTTGAATAAGTGGATGCAGGATTTGACAAATGTCGATAAAACCAATGAAATTGGTTTAACTAGAAGACGTACATTGTGCAATACACCTTTGCCACTCACTACTGACAAATTCAAAATTGTATTTGCAGGTTTAATATTTCTTTATTTGCTCTCAATACTGACATTTTTTGGTGAAATTATTGTTAAAAATCGGAAAAAGTTTGCAAAGAAATTGAAACAAATTACGCATTTTGAAAGAAAAACAAACTAAACACTAATTATGTAAATCGAAGAGAAATTTTTAAAGTAATTTAAGGCGAATTAGTAAATAAAATATCGCCTTAAAGTGAACATTTCAAATTATCTAAGAAAATAAAAATTGAAAAAAAAAAAATTGAAGAAAAAGAGCATTCACGTAAAAATCTTCTTTGTCTGCATTGTTTTTTGTCTTGAAATATATTTTAAATTGCATTTTACCATATTTACTAGAATAATGTTTTTTATTATTATTTGGAATTTACCTTGGCTTTGGAATATACACATATTTGGAGGGTGTCTTTGATCTTCTTACTCACATTCAATGTGCAATGAACAATTGTTCAAGGAAGTGAACAAATATCTCATGGAAAATCCATGATAGCAATTTTCACTTTGAGGGGAATTAAAATTTATGGTAACAAAAATTTCACTTCTTATTCACGATAGGGGTGAATAACTTTATTATGTTTGTGTTAGATTAGTGAGATTTTTAGATTAAAGCTGCATACACTGATCAGATTTTTCCTATATACTTCTATAACGTCTGTAGAAAAATTTTCAAATTTACAGCCAATAGAGCGAACTTTTGCTCTACACTGTAGTAACTGATTTTGAGTTAAAAATATGTTAAAATGAATTTGATATTCTAATTAAAATGGATAAAAACCCAGCAAAATCTAAGTAAACAATTTAAAGGGAAAAATGAACAAATTCCAAGGGAAAAATTCATTCATTTTGTTTACATGAAAAATGAGTCACGTAAATTTTTCACTATTACAATTTGGGGAGAAGGAAAACTTATTAAACGACAAGATATTCATGACAGAAGTTTATGCTTCTTAAAAATTATTAAAAGTTGGCAAAAATATTTTTTTTCTTTCAGGTACATCCACAATCTGCCTTAATTCACATTTAAATTTGATTCTTCTCTTTAGCAGTGGCTTAGTCAGATTTTTTCATTTTAGGCTTTATGTCTAGCTAATTGTTAAATTAATTTAACAATTAAATTGTTAATTGTTATTAAAAAATATATATAACAATAAATCGTATCTAAATAAGTCTTATATACCCTTCAGCATATATGTACGTAAATTAAGTTTAGTGAAGTTACTCCAACCAAAAAAAAAAACTAGAATAAAAATAATAAATAATGGGGGTGACAGAGAGTTAGAAATTATGAAAAAAAATTAAGAACTCTCTCTTAATGGGTTAAGAATTTAAAAAATAGTTTTCCTGAAAGATTTATTTAAAAACTTTTAAGTTGAATTCTTTTATATTATTTGTAAATCCCTATTAACTCATATAATTATTTTTTTAAACTATGTTGACATATTCCAAATGATATAAAAAAAGTAAAGGCAAGTGTGGTGTTTTGCTCGCTGCCTCAAAAGACATGGGCGAATCTTGCTGATTTTCAATAATAAAATTTTCAAAACTAGGTCTGATCGATTGGCGAATTTATATTTTTTTCTCTAGCTCATTAAGTTCCTTAGGAAAGTTTATTTCAATCCTAAAACAGACGGACATCGCTCAATCACCTTCGCTATGCATAAGAAGTCAGAATATAAATACAATACGAGGTCAGATAATTTTGCTTGAAAATCAGCAACATCGGTCCATGTCCTTCTAAGGCCGAAACACCACGCCTGCTTCAAATTTTTTGATATCATTCGGAATAAATCCAGGTAAATAAAGTAACTCCAATCAAAACATCATATATACGAGTATGAGCGATAGAGAATTAAAATATAAGAAAACAACATCAAGTGAAAAATGGCGCTCGCTCATATTTTCCGCATTATGGGTCTCTAAACTTTTCACAAAAAAATTTCTTTTGTGCACCATATTTTTTAAGATCTTACTGTAAAAATGCTTAACCCATTAAGATCCGCTGACATTTTTATGTAATTCTTAGTATATAATTTTTTTATTTTTCTCTGTCACCCCACTATTTTTTTTTCTAGATTTACAAAAATGGTGAAGGGTATATTAGATTCGGCATAGCAGGTGGTTGTCTTTATTAATATTTGAAACAGTAAATTTTGCTACCAGATAATAAAATTAATTTTTACAAAGTAGTAAAGACAACCACCTGCAGGAATACTAAGCAGTAAGGACAACTATTATTATTCAATTAAAGACGTTACCCGCTGTTATATTAAAATGTTTCCTTCACTTGAATACATGAGCTGCTTAGTAGCAAAACTTATGTAGGTCTATTCAATTGAACAGGAGTGTAGCTAATTAAAATTATTATAATATTTAATTCTTATTTGTTTTAGTTACTAAATCATTGTCGTATTTTTAATCTTTATTAAAATGTTTAGAATATTTTTTAGCGAAACAACTGGCTTTCAAAATATTCTTGGCTTCTTTTTACGATTCACTTTTTCGTTGCAATGTCTTCTTGAGATACTTGCGAAAACATAATCAAACAAGGGTATTTGTTCAGGCGCATGTTATTTAATTCAGGTCATAAATGTTACTTTTTTATGTGAAAGTAACATTCACCGTAGCAGCGCATCAGAGTTTGTTTTTAAATGAAATGTGTATGTGTGACCGCTTATCCGTTTAAGTGAAACTATGCCTCATCGTTCATTATTATATTTATTATCAATATTATTAAACCCTTCACCAATTAAAACCCAATCAATTGAATGTGAGTATAAATACAAAAAACCTAAAGCAATAAAGCCAAAACATAAATAAAAAATATGGCGGTTCATTAATTTGTTGCAATATTTTAAATGCTAAATTAAACTGTATTCAACATATTACTATGATATCAAATAAAGCTCGTGAGGGACTTGCTTTAATCAAACGATGTGCCAAATTTAGAATATGGGTCCATTGCTTGGGATCCACAGTATATGGTGCATAGTAATAAAATTGAATCTGTTCAGAATAATTCCTGTAATTTTGCTTAAGAGATGTGTACCGCAATAATATTTTTATTTTACCGTCAAACAAATCCAGACTTACTGAAAATAAGCTACCTTCTCGACAAAGCCGAAGAACCATGTCTAATGTCACGTTTTCATTTAATTTAATCATGGGAAATGTTCATTTGGACTTTCTTTCGGAAAATTTATATTTCAACATTCCTCTTCGTCCAGCCAGAAATTTAAAAAAGCATACATCATTCTGAAAGAATTTTTTTTTCATAGACTCAGATAATAAATAAAAATAAAATAATAGATTAAAAAATTGAAATAAAAAATATTTCGGATCATTAATGGAACCTATTGAGTTTTAGGCCTCAATTTTATTGAATTACACACTTTTTGAAGCTAAAAAAAACAAATTTTGAAACACTCTGCGACAATGAATTAACATTTTACGATAAAAAAGCAGAACACCAAAAATATTGAAAATTTTAAACGAAACAGAATGCAGAATATCAAATTTGCCAAGTGGAGAAAATTTTAATTCGGCAATAAATTTAGAACAGAGATTATTATTTCGTTTCAACAGGATGAATTCCATTTGTTATACGTCACATGGTACCAGAAGAATCGTGTTGGGCATTAATAGGATATTGTATTTCATATATAAAACGCTGTCCACTAAAACACGTAATGAAATAAAAAATTTTAACAAATATTATTGGAGTAAGAATCAATGCACAAATAAATAAACAATTTATCGTTTTATAAAAAATAAAGACAAAATTTGCCTCTAAAAGTCTTTTTAACAATATCTTTCGAAACAGTGCCGCAAGTATTACATAAACAAGTACATTAATGAAATTCATTAATCTTCTTAAAGATTTAATTTAATTGAATTTTCTTTTTATGAATACAAGATATAATAATGAATTATCAAGAATCAAATGAAATGTTATTACAGCACGTTTCAAATGTAATCATGACAGTTGTTTAATTAACACGTTTTATTTAAAGTTCAATCTTACACTGCCTAATGGACTTAAATGTAAAATATTCATTAAACTGAAAACTTCTAAATTATTGATCACTTGTCTTCTTAATTTAAAATATTGTAAATGAAATGATAACAATTACAATAACAAAATAGATAGATGCTTAAACTGTGCATAACTTGCAAACTGTTTTGGACAAATTTTAAGCGACAATTTAATTATTTTTTGTGGGCGTCAAAAATGTGTGGATATCAGACATTTTTCTATTGTATTTTTCTTAATTAAAATTTCGGCCGAAATTTTCGAATTTTTAACTAAAAATATGATGACTCTTAAAACTTTTTTTTGCAACTTTAGGATTAGTACACCAGAAAGGAATTCATATTTATGTGTGGTTCAAAAATGTTTCAAAAATAATGAGGCGCCAGAAAATAATTCCTTATTCGAAGACACAGCTTAAATCACGCAACCGATCCTCGACATATAAGACCTAAAATACACTTATATTTGCTTAAAATCGCTAAAATTATTGTTCATAACCACTCTTTGAGACGCCTTTTGTGGCCATTTGTGAATCGAAACAAATTTTTATTTCATTAAAAAAAAGATAGCTCAACAACTGCGCCAGAATATGCGCTGTCAATCGACCGAGACGGTAAAATTAGCAATATCCGGAGATAGCGTCCAATACAATGCCTTAACGTATTTTAACGTTTTTACTTTTCATTTTATTTATTTTATTGTAATAGTTTTTTTCCAAATCAGGATTTGAAGAGTAGATATTGTAGATGAATTAAAATGTAGTTTTGCTGTTTAATTTAATTTTTTAATTTCATTTCTAAAAATTATTTACAAATTTATGCGGACGTTTTCCAAAGAAAACAAAACAAAAAATTGGACGCCAGCAGAAATTAATTTGAAAAATGAACCTAAGCCGAAAATGTAAATTTTAATTCATTTTTCCTGCTCTAATTGTTGCCAAACATACAATGCAACCACTCTGACCACAATTCACTCTAACTCCAAAGAGATTCAAACTATATATTTATTTCAGAATTAAAATGCACCGCGTTAATCAGCGCAGTTATCCAGACCACAATACTTTGTGCCTTTGAATACATTTAAGCAACGGTGTGCTGTTAAAAAACAACCCTTTCAGGTACGGCTATCACACACTATGACGTGCTTTATTTCCTCTAAAACACTCAAGATCCTTTATAGATCAACTGAGCTAGCATGGCAGCACAATAATTTGTTCTCTATGCTATGCCTACGCCTGCTAAGCCAACATACCCACGGCGGCTAAACATTAATTTCCCTTTTCTACTTAAGGCTTCAGTGAAGCTTGGACTCACAATATTTTGTTTACAATCCAAGCGCTCTAAAATAATTGATTATTTTTTGCTTACCTCGTACAACTTACAACTTTTTAACTGTAGACGTGGGCTTTAAACTTTGTTCTTACAGATATGTAAAGCTTTTTTTTTTTGCTTTTGTATCATTCTTTTTTTGACTGTTTGACCACTATGTGGCCGATCAATATAGTAAAATATTGTGGTCATTTTCAGTATAATGTTCCTTTTTCCAAGGCCGTTACCTTTTTCTTTATAGTTTAACCCGCATTTTTTTGCATTTTGCAATATGGCGAAATATTGCGAAGAAGAAACTTTTTTTCCTTAAATCATTTGTTCATCTGTTCATCAGAAAAGTTGGCGAAGATTCCAAATTAAATCAAACTATTACCTCTTAATCAAAATGAATGTGTTCGACATACATTGTAATGAAGGGAAAGTTTTAAATAAAGTTAAAGATAATCAAAAATAAACACAAACGTCTCTCAAATATCTTTTTATTTTTGACTCCACTATAAAAAAAAATGCTGAAAGAAAAACAGTCAGCCAAAGTACTAGATTGACAACCGCAGTTAATTTTTTGTTTTATTTTAATATTAAATTCATGACAAAAAACGGTTTTTAATTTTGCTGTATTCAATGACGAATTGGAATATTTAAAAATAAACTGAAATAATAAAAAAAAGTAAATGTAAATGTAAATCATCGTTTTTATTTTTTTATTATTGTAACAATAAAACAAAAAATGTACTAAAGCTGTTTAGAAAGGCAGATAAATTAAAGTTACATCATGCTTTAAGATACGACTTAAAAAAATAAATTTTAATGTTGGTTTTTGATGATTTATATTTATTTTGCTAACAAAATCGAAACAATTAATTTTGTTTATTTATTTATGGGTCAATAAACCAAATAAATTCAGTTACTCCAAATAAGAAACGGCATTTTCAAATTATTTTAAATCAGCTTTCCAAGATGATTATCTTACCCGTCGTGTCTGAAGAAACTTGACGCAGAAGTAGAAATGTGGATTCCTCGATATAATGACCGCATGTATAACAGTTTTTAATTTTGTGGTTCTCTATTTAATTTCAATAGCGACTTACCTACACCGATTGTTACACCAACAGATACGTTTGCCTTCTCCTGAATTTCGATAAGCATTAACAGTCCTTTATTTTGTAGGTTTGTAACTCCAATTATTATTTTGCAATTTTTAAGAATCTCGTACTCTTTAGTCACGTTTTATTTAGATTGTGTAATGACTTGTTTGCATAAAGTCTAGTAAAAATTCTAGTTCTAACATTGTATAAGGCCAGAAAATCTGACAGAATTCTGTCATACACACAAAAGCCTCCAAAAATGAGCGCTTAGGTGCATTTCTGTACATTTCTGTAAATTAAATATTTTTTGAAAATTTTGATGTTGGTATAGATAGTAATCGATATGAAATACAAAACATATATTTTCGGAATTTTTATCTGTCTGTCTGTCTTTGTTCGTATCACGTAAAAACTGCTGGATTGATTTGTATAAAATTTTGTGAGGAGGTCCCTGGTTCAATTATAGATTATTTTTGTTTTGTAAAAATAAGTGATTTCGTAGAGAATGTTATTGCCATAATGGTAATAAAACAGTTGTCAGGACATTTTATTTTTATTAATGGAAAATTTTTAACACTTTTTGCAGATCTCTACCCTAAATATTTAAAAACAAATTTTTCTAAATCTGAATTTTAATAAAATTATAAATGACACGAGGACGAAGTTGTTGGCACTGCTAGTGTATAATAATATTTATATAGATATTTTTTTCTTTTTTTTTGCATTCTGGGAGATTGCCATCAAAATTTGTTCGAAGACATTTATTTATTTTAATGAATAGATATTTGTTTACAATAAATACTGTGTAATTTGTTTATTCATACATAAAAAATCATCATAATAATAGCAGAAATTTAAATTTTACACTTAAAATGAATGAAGCCATTGCAGCAATTCGTAAAACAATCTAAAACAAGAGTATTGAATTTTTAGTGTTCAAGGTTTCAAGCAACAAGAGAATTCAAAAAGATATTAAATTAAATATAAATTTAAATTTAAAAAAAGCAACAATATACATAATAAAATTTATAACATATAGTTCAAGGAATTTGTTTCTTAATTTCGTTATTAATGAAATTCGGTTTTCTCTGATACCCCATCCGCAGTGAAGTTGGTTATGCGTACATGTTCCTATTAAATTTTTTACTATCAATTATTAGAATAAGCATAATAGCGAAATTTGTTTTGTATATGGATGTGTATGGACAGTTCCAGCCATTTAATGGGTCATTTGAACATGGAAATACCAATCATTTCGTAGAACAAAGTTTTTACCGCATTTTTAAAGACAAAATTGAACAAGTAAGAGTGCTATATTTGGCCGACTTTTATATACCCTTCACCATACTCGTATATGTTAATTGAATTGAAATGATTTTAATCAAAAGAAAAACAAATATTGGGGTGACAAAGAAAAAAAAAATATTTTTAATAATTTTACATCAAATGTCATCAGCTCTTAATGGATCAATCATTTTTAAGAAAATTTAGTATTTCCTGAAAGATCACTTCAAAAGCTTTTAAATCATACCCGTATTGATATCTTAAGAAGTATGACGCACAAGAGTACTTTTCTATGAAAAGTTTAGAGGCCCATAATTCGGAAAATATAGGCGAGCGCAAATTTTTAATTCTAATCTAATCAATCTGCCCTGCTCACTGTACTGCAGTTTACTATTCAACGGTAATGGAAGTTTCAATCATTCTTGACGGATATACCGTTAATAATTGATGAGTACACTGGTCTCAATTGAGAAATCGAACTTTATACATATAGTAAGACAATTATTATTTTTCTATATATACTTGTATATTGTATAGCTAGCAAAGCTTTTTTCTCTAAAATTAAACACGATAAATGTGCCTACTATTCAGAAAAAATCAACAACGCTATTGAAAGGAAAAATATATGGAAAATAATACGTGATATTGGGATTGGTAAGACAACTAATCGCGAATGTGATGCTGATGTCAATTTGCTTAACGAATCTTTCGTTAATATCCCTTTACCAACAGTAGACCCTGGCTTTTATGCTCACACGCTATCATATGATCCATCCATTACAAAATTTAGTTTTAAGTGCCTAAATTTGGATGATATTGCGGAGAGTTTTTATAGGGTCAAATTAAATGCTGTCGGTTTGGATGTTATTAATCCAAGGTTTATAAAACTCATACTTCCATGGATAATACACCATATAAACAATTACATTTATAACCACTAGTTTCCTTCCGACGGAATGGAAATGTGCCAAAATCATTCCAGTACCAAAAACTAGTAATGAATACTGCCCAATATCAATTTTACCATACCTCTCCAAAGTATTTGAGAGACTAATATATAAGCAAATAGTTGAATATATAAACCAGAACAGTTTATTAATTGAACGTCAATTAGGCTTTAGATCTCAGCATAGCTGTTTAACTGCCCTTGCCGATGTAATTGAAGATATAAGAAGTAGCTTAGAAGATGGGAAATTAACATTTTTAGTTTTGCTCGACCATTCAAAAGCTTTTGATACAGTTCACCACTCAATACTGTGCTTAAAATTATCCAAAATGTTCAACTTCTCCACTACTGCTGTTAGATTAATGTCAACATATTTAACAGAACGATGGCAGTTGGTCTCCAATAAAAGACTTCTCTCTAACCCTCTTCAGGTAACAAGAGGTGTTCCTCAGGCCTCCATACTAGGGCCATTACTGTAGTCGATATATGCTAATGATATGTATATATGCTAATGAGATGTATGCTGATGATATTCAGTTCTATCTTGATAGCTTTAAAGCTTCCATCACTACTGGAGTTAGAGATCTTAACAGTGATTTAAATAAAATTTTTCTGTGGCCGTCTGCGAATGGTTTATATGTCAATGCTGCTTTATTCTTTAGAAGTATTCTCTGGCTGCAACGCAAAAGACTCTGCGAAATTAAACACAACTTTTAACAACATTGTACGCTACATATTCTCCCTAAGGAGATTTGATCATGTTTCACAGTACTCCAGTCGTATCTTTAATGTTACCTTTAATAACTATTTAAAGCTAAAAAACTTAATTTTTTTTGCATAAAATTGCAACCTCAGAGCAATCAAAATATCTTTATGACCGCTTAAGATTTACGAGATCTTCAAGAAAAAATAGCATCATGCAAATTCGACATCGGGATACAGCGTCTGAAAGACAGCTTTTCGTATTAACTATCCGTCTCTAGAACCAACTTCCACCAAACTTGCAAACTATTAGCAACGCAAATAAATATAAATATGTACTAAAACGATTTTATCGAACATAAATTGCTGTTATTTTGTTGTTTATTTAGTTTAGTCATTTTATATTATTTGAGTGTTTTTTTTTCTTAATTCTTAAATTCTATATATTTATGTTTGTCTAACTTATTACTTTTATTAATATAACATTTCTGATTCTGTTACTATGTTTTGTGTTGACCTATGTTTTTATTGGTAAATAAGTTTCCTGAGATAGAAATGCAAATAAGTCTTCTAGACTTTAGCCTCAATAATCTTAAAACCTTTGAAACACAATCCTTTAAGTATCAGTTTTAAAGATAAGTGACTTATTCCACTTTTAAAAAAAACAGCTCATATTTTTTCAATATACAGAATTTATCAAACATTATTAAAATAAATTAGTTCATAGTAACCTCTTTCTTATTTTTTGCATTTTTGTTGACAGTTGTGGTCTCGTTTTACCGGCTTTTTCACACTTTTTTTTTTTATAAAAAAAAAGTAGCACTTCAGGCATTAAAACCTTTTTAGTTATTTTTCGTATCCGTGCTACATTCTTTAGGAAAGGGTTAGATGACAGATAAGATAGGTGGTGAAAGGAGAAAGATAGACAGTTATTTTACTTCGCCGGCGAATATGCTATGAAGAAGTACCGACGAAAGAGACTGCACGTTTTTAATGTTCATTCTGAATATGTATTTATACCATTTAACAGAAAAAAACATTTTTTTATTTTTGGTTGCCGCAGGGGTTGAACCCTGGTCAACCAGGTTTGTAGCCAACGTGTTTACCACTTCAACTACAACAGCCTCAAAATCAACGGCTCCTTGCTCTTGGAAAACATCTTAAAGAGAAAGAAGATATATTTACACATATATGTATGTACAAATAATTTATTCTGCACATTTATGAACAGCAAATGCTTATTCCAACGTCTATCCCAATTACATACATTTCTCTAGCAGGTGAGCGATAAAGATTATATGGTTCACACTGCTGATATCTTGCAATCTTCCCTTAATAGAATGTAAATATGATGTCTAAGAAAAATGTAAGTCAGATTATTATTATTATCTAATTTTTAATCTAACTCTATTACTACGGAAAGGTTAGTTTCAAGTCACATGACTCACCAGTTATCCGAAAAACAGATTCCTTAACCTTTTCAATGGTTACCTTACCCCACATAAAATTTTTTGTAGTCATGTCATAGTTTTCATGGATAAGGACACATCCGAAAAGAAAAAAGTAATACCTAATCTGGGTCTAGATATGGCCACTTTGTTTACGTGTGAAGGTAAAGGTGTAGAAATGTAAAAAAGCGAGAGGTAGTATTGTTAGTAATAAAAAAAGGTAATAAAGTTATTAACGCATAATTAAGTTAGGATACAGTTCTCAAATAAATAAATAAATATATTTGTTTGCAGTGTGGGAGTAGCACATTTTAAAATTCAATAATTTTCTATGCGTGTGACCTTTTTGAAAGTGGAAGCAAAATTTTATCACAATCAGATGAACGGTTTCGCTGCTCATAAAAAACAAATAATTTTTTTTTATAAAAGATAAATAATTGTAGAAGACATAAATAAATATTTGTATAAAAATTTAAAACCAAACAAACCATTGATGTTGATAAGTGTTTGGCTGCATAATCTTTTTTCTTAATTTTTTTTACAACTTAATTTATTTTTTGCTTCACGCTTCATACTTTGATAAGTTGAAAAGTTTGCCGATTTAAACATGGAATCAAAAATTTACCCCAAAACAAAACTCGTTTGTTTCACTATTAAGTACTTGTGAGCAGTGTTGCCAGAAAAACTCTAGCTCTTGTCCCCAATTTGACGAATGATGTGACCAAAAATTCCCACTTTCAAACGAGAACCCCCAATAATGCTCCCAAAAAAAAACAATTTTCTTTATTAAAAGAAATTATTTAATTGTTTATGTATACACACATACTAAATGCCTGTAATTGTAATATATTGTACTGAGTGATATAAAAGTCTGTCTTTATTATACAGAAATAAAGTATATTTTTTAATTTTTGATTGCAGAAATATTTATTTTTGTGTTTAATTTTTTCATTTTAGCTGACGACATATTTGTATAACAAGCTTATATAGATAATTACATACACAGCTTTTTGATTTACATACAAATATATTAAATAAATAAAGTAAAATTAAATACATAAACCGACCAATGTGTTAATCCGAATTTATTACTTTTAGAAATATTTTTTTTATTTCGTTTATCATAATGGTTTTTCTGTAATAAAGTGTAAAGTTCAGAAAATATAATTTGTTTTATAAAAATATATATGAATGAATTCGTACTTTTTGTTATCATGTCGGAAATTTAAGATTTCAAGTTTGTCGTGAGCTTCTTTAACCCATTGGTACATACTTTTACATTTAAGACATTCTATCATTACTTCAGGAACTTCAAATTTCTAATAGTAGATTTTATTCTTATTAGTGATTTCAACAACTCCTGAGTTTAGTTTTCGTAAATTTCATGCACAAAAATATTTTTTCTACAAATTCGTTACTTATTGACATAAGGAATATATTAAATACAGATGCCAATATATATGTGACATTTTATTCCACTGGCTTTAGTATGTAGTTGCATTAAACCATTGAGTCTATGGAGTCAAATTTATTCTTGTTTTTAATATTCTTAAATTGTAAATTTTAAAAGAGTTCTTAGCTTTGCATATTTTCGATAAATCTTTAAAAGTTTTTTTTTTGTATGGTTAATTATTCTAAACAATTTTTTTGTTTATTCGATTTAGTCCGAAAGTGAAATCCAAATAACCTTAACCAAAATTTCGACAGAGTTTCGTATTGATTTTACCTCTTCCGATCTGCAAAATTTTATTGAAAAGCAAAGGCATTTAACTTATTAATTTGAACGTTTTTTTTTTTTTTAAGCAAAACATAAAGAGACTTTTTTATCCCACACATATCGCTTGCACTTTCTGTACCAATGGCAGTTTAATTATTAAGACATAAACACAAGTTTTTCAAAAAAATCTGATAATGCCTTTGCTGCTATCTCTGCTACAACTTAAATGCCCAAAAAAATCTGTCATTATTTTCACCTCTTTTTCGTTAAAATATGGAAAGCAAGCTGCTTTCCATTTAACTCGATACATCCTTTTATTCATCGATCAGTAAGGACGATCAGTACTGACATTCCGTATAAACATTTAATATTAACTGTGTTTTAATGTGGCAGGTGCAATAAAATTTTTGAAAATAAATTACAAAGATGAACAACTGATATT
The DNA here is from genome assembly GCA_937654795.1 of Cistogaster globosa. Taxonomy (NCBI): domain Eukaryota; kingdom Metazoa; phylum Arthropoda; class Insecta; order Diptera; family Tachinidae; genus Cistogaster; species Cistogaster globosa. The sequence goes on along the minus strand of OW569405.1, from coordinate 60,456,857 downwards.
AAAATAAAACATGTAATTTTAATTTTCTGTACAAAAATATTTAAGTCACAAAAAATTTTATACTGTGATGGTGGAAAAAAAAATTAAAATATAAAAATCAATAATAAATCAAACAAGTGCTAATAATAAAAAAAACCTAAGAACCAAACTTATGTTGAATTCCCCAATTTGGGGAGAAATTCCCTTATCTGGCTATACTGCTTGCGAGTATTCAATAAAATATGCAGTTTTGATGTTTGGACGAAGGTGCTAACAATGAAACTACAAATACGATTTAAAAAAACTTTCAATGTTCAATATTTTGATGAAAACGTTATTCTAACACTAACCTTCATACTTACAACCGCATTGATTTTAACCCTAAAACGGACAGACATCGCTCAATCGACCTCGCTATGCATAAGGAATAGGGGGTCGGAAATGGATATTGTGGAAATTACAAACGGAATAACAAACTTAGATATACCCCATTTGCTCCTGTGGCGAAGGTTATAAAAAGGATGAATTTCGCTGATAGTACGAGTCTAAACAAACAAAAATTTGGTAGGAAGCATTACTTTTGGGTTCGATACTCGACGATACATTTAAGCACGAACAATAAAGTAGGCGACAACATGAAAAAGCAAAAGTGAATTACGAATATTTTTACTCCCGTTGATGCTTTTTGCTCGTCTAAATGCGGACACATATTTCAAGCATTTGATCAGGTACCTATGGATGTTAAACATAATTTAGAACTGAAACTGTAAGCTGTACTGTCACATTAATTTTTTTTTTTTTTTTTTTTTTTTGCTTTCACTTGCTTTTAAACATTTGTAATTTTGTATTTTATTTATTTGTATGAAAAAATCTAGCACAACAAGATACGTATCTTATAAATTAAAGTGCTAGTGAAAAAGATTCATTATTACATATTCATAATTTAAAAAGTTAAAGGTAATCAATAAATAAAAATATCTCTAAAATTTGTGACGTAATACAGCAATAGAATTAACAGAGATTACAAAATAAAAGAAACAAAATTAATTTTACATTTAACAAACAAAAGTTAAGGCAAGAGAAACAAAATTAGTCAAAATATTTAAGAAGTTCATTTCTTAATCTGTGTGTGTTGCTGAAAATTTGAAATTGATGTGGTAGCTGGTTCCAAAGAATGGTGTTATAGAAAAAAAATGTTTTTGCTCGATTAATCTTTTTCCTCGCTAAGATCTTCCGAATCTTAAAACGTTGAAAAGATAAACTAGTTGCTGAGTTGTTATAATTCTATGCAGGAAACTTAGGTTCCTAAATTTAAAGAGATTTTCAAGGCTCATCCGAATCTAGAAATTGATTCAAGCTGTCGAGCTGTCATTTGTTATATACATATCTTGCTTTGTTATTATAAGCCACTTTAAGTTTGTTGAAGTTACAGCTGGAACAGTTTGCAAATATTAAAACAGGTAAAAGATATGTTTTAAAAAGCAATGTTCGTATTTTGAATGGCGTTTAATACTTGACGGCCCACAGGTTCCTAAGCATTCCGTATACTCGAGAAACTATAGTTGCTATATGGTTTGACCATGATAGCTTATTGTTAAATACGAGCCTCACGTTTTTGCAGAAACATACAAATTATATGATATCATTATTTACTTATATTTGTATGTCATTATTCATGTTTTTTTTTTGTTTTTACTCAGAAAGATACACTTTGATTTGTTCATTATTCATTTATTAACCCTCTCTAGGTCATTGTTTATGTTGTCCGCACATAATCGAATATCATTTGCATTACAACTATTATTAAATCCGGACATCATCAGCATACATTTGTGCTTTACAGTATTCTATCGGATCGGGTAAATCATTGATATAAAGACAAAATAGCAGAGGCCAAAGTATTGCACCCTGTGGAAAACCTCTGTATGCATTAAGAATTTCTGAATATTTTCCATTAAGTTCAACCACTTGAGATCTTTCAGTAAGATAATTATTCATAAGCTTTCAGGCTGTAGATCAAAAATAGAAAAGTTTCTCTAGTTTCGTCAATAAAATTGAATGGTCAACTGTGTCAAAGCCTTGCTATGATCCAGTAGTATTAAAAATGAGACCATATTCTTGTCAAGCTCAGCTCTCAGATTTTCGACCGCGTCAGTAAGAGCTGTAATGCAGCTTATGCCCTTTACACAACCGAATTGCTTATCAGATAATAGATTTTGTTTTATAAGATATTCATTAATTTGCTTCCTGATAATTTTTTCCATAACTTTGGAATAGGAAAAGTAGGAATGCAATTGGCCTATAATCATTGTATAGCTTAGGAATGGGAGTAATTTTAAACATCTTTAATGCCTTAGGAAGTATAAAAGTTGTAAGTATATGCTAAATAAGTGAGTGACGAATGGCAAGAGTTTTGCAAGATAACTTCAAAAAAGGTAGGAATTATTCTGTCAACACCAATAGCCTTTGATTTAATTGTAGATAAAGTTAGCATGACTTCGCATCGGCTTACACGGCGAAAACTGAATGAACTCTAAATGGGAACTGAATGCAATTCATCATATAGGTTGCGCGTAGGTTGAGGAATATTAATATTTAAAAATTTTCGATTTAAGTCATTAATATTCACATTGATTTAACGATTTAAGTCGTTTTTGTTGACCTATTCCAATTTTACGATCTTCCTTTCATTTTAACTTATTATCAATCGCCTAGGAAATGTTCTTTGATAGAACAAGCATTTTGATTCTTTGATATTTTTTACAACTTCTCGTCTACAGCTTGAAATATTTTATAACGCTCTGGAGTTTTAAATCTTTTCCAAATTGAGTAAGCAGCATTACGTTTCCTGATTTAAGTTTTAAATCTTGTTGTGAACCAGGGTTGTTGATTCATATTTATGCACTTGGTTTTTAAAGGAAAACAAATGTCAAATAATGTATCAATGTTATCTTCTAAAAAACGCAGCTGATCATTTACGTCATCAAGAGAATAAATCATTTGCCAGTATATGCTTCCTAATTGGAGATTTAAAAGGTTATAATCTATGTTATGGATATCCCGGTATGTGACGAACATGGCTTGTTTCTCTACGTAGAAATCATATGTAGAGAATAATAAATCATGATTTGAAAAAACAGACACTGAAATTTAATCATATAGGAGAACTTTAAAGTTACTATTTACAAATACCAAGTCAATTATACTATTAGATTGGCAGTGATAGTGTGTGGGCATGATTGTATTTACCGGTCAATTAAAGGTTTGCTTCTTGTTAAAGTCGCCAAGAACAATAATGTCATTATACTCGATAGATATATTTTGCAGAACATTATTAAAAGTATTAACAGGTGTGTCGCGGTGGGGTTTGTATCCACTCCCGACCAGTATTTTTTGATTTTGTTTAGTTGTCACTTCTATAAAAAGATTTTCAATTGCACTGCCTGCTTCCGATTTTATTTTTACAACACATCTAACATAAATTGCAATTCCACCACCTTTGGCTTTCGTTTTCATACCGTCGACTATATTTTTCTGTCTGATGGAAATCCTTCCAATTTATATGTAGCGTCGTCTGAAACCAAGTTTCAGAAATGCATATTATATCCACACCAGCAGAAGCAAATATATCTAAATTTATCCATTTTACAATGCAAACTTTGTTCGTTTGTGTGTACGATTTTAAGACCCACTATCTGTCTTGCTAAAACTCGCAGCATATTAAAAGCACTTTCGTTGGAACCAGATTATTATAAGCACAATAATATAATTTATTATTTATTTCAATTGAGCTTTTCTGCATTAATTCGCAGGGAGGTAGTTAATGCCGGCGTACATTTTTGTATGAAATTTAGTTTATTAATAAAATTAAAGTTAAGGAAATATGAATAAGAACTCTTAAATGAAATAACTCTAAAAAAAATATATGAAAAATCAAAATAGGGAAAGGAAGAAAAACAGAAAATTTTAAAGTGGGAAAAACTAAAAAAATAAAAAAATAAAATAAAAATTTGTTCGAAAGTTTCGTTCACTAAAGTGAATCTATATAGGAATCCGGAGATCGGGATCAACCATTATTTCCATACACATAAACAATTGTGTAATTGTACAATTGATTTATTGATTGATTTGTTTTTACATAAAACATAAAAATTACCTTGAGAATATTTTTGTTTTGCAAAAAATGACAAAAGATACAATATTGTTTAAACTGGTATTTGAAAATGTCGTTGCACTACAAAATTGAGTTTTTACGAGTTTCGTTACCATTTAACTAAAATTTTTTCGTTTGTTATTAAAAAAAATATTAAAATCTAGTTAAACAATGTTTGACTGAGCAAATAGCAATTGAACTTGTCAAAAGAGTAAATACTAAATCGCAAAATATGGAAACAAAAATAAAAATAACATTGAATTATTTCCAATAAAAATAACATCAATTTAAAAGTTATAACCGCATCAAGGCGTTTAAGGTGATCTCTAAAAATGCAATTACATTTTTTTAATAAAAAAAGACAAATGCTAATACTTATACAAAGAAAAAAAATAGAATTTAATATTTTATATTTAAAGTTGTACTAGTTTTTTGTGTTTCAATGTCATCCACAAATATTTTTAAGTGATGTTACAAAAAGTGCTTCAAACCATAAAACCTGTGTTACATGTCAGACGAATTTGATTGTTGTGTCCCCAAGCTGAATGATAAAAAGTTTTTTTTTTCAAAATAATTACTGTATCTTCAGTATGCTGCGTAATGATGTCAGACACATGCATTTTTTGTTTTTTAATTTATTTTTTATTTTTTTAGCTTTGATGGTACAACAAAATAATAATAACAAAATACAAATAAAAATTCTTGCTTAAAAAAAATTAAACTAAATAGGAATACACAGTCGAAGGAACCAAGATAAAATTAAAATAGGAACAATCTAAAAGAAAACTTTATTTTCGTCATAAGAAGTTATGCGGAAATAGTAACACACGTTTCGTATAAATTTCGTAAGTCTAAAAAACTGCTTATTGCAATTCCATAAACATGAAAATCACGCCCAAAAAAATTTTTCTGTTTAATGGTATAAATACATATTCAGAATGAACATTAAAAACGTGCAGCCCCCTTCGTCGGTACTTCTTCATAGTATATTCGCCGGCGAAGTAAAATAACTATCTATCTTTCTCCTTTCACCACCTATCTTATCTCTCATCTATCCCTTTCCTAAAGAATGTAGCACGGTTACGAAAAATAACTAAATAGGTTTTAATGCCTGAAATGCTACTTTTCTTTTTCAAAAAAAAAAAAAAAAAAAAGAATTGACTTCTTAACTGACATTTATAGAAAAGCAACTACAACAGGCACAACCATGCACAGTTCCTTAAACCTTTCCACTCGCAGCATTTAGACATATGATTCACAGACCTAAGATAGCCCCACTTTCTTCAGACAAATATAACAAATAATTCGACACAATTACACTATAGCTAAATATAACGGTTACTTAGACAATACAACACTAAAGGCAAGAAGAAAGAAAACAAGGAGACAATCGACGCAACACGGTGACATATTCTTACTCACACAGGACCAAAAATATGTAGATTAACTAACCTTTTTCAGAAAGAAGGTTTACAGACAACACTAAAAACAAGCAACACTCTACAAAACAACCTCAAGACATCAACAGAAATAACCGATAAATTTAATACCAGCGGAGTATTCAGACTTACTTGGACTTTCAACCATACGTTCATACATAGGACTAACTGAACGAACATAAAAAAAATAGTTTCACAAAACACATACGATCATATAAACAGAAAAAAGAAGACTCTGACTTCGCAATACACTTTGAAACAGAGAACACGGGCCAGGGGAAATAGATGAATGTAACATTAATACATCATAGTAAAAAAGGACAAAGATTGGACATTTTTGAAAGCATGGAAATATACAAAATACGAGCTTTCAACGTTGATATTATTAACGAACAAGTAAATACAACCTCTAATGACATTCTTACACCACTAAAATTATTAAAACACTCTTCCACACATTTAATAACAAAAGACTAAATTATTAAAATAATATACCTTTAACAAACATGATAGATATCAAGAAACCTACCTGTATAATACCTGTATAATACCATTTCAATATACACTATCCTAACAGACAAAATTACCTGCAACAACAACAAACAACACTATCTCTCCACTTCTAATCAAAATGATGCTCTCACATCGAAAGCGCTCGCCAAACGCATCAAATAAACAGCCAGTGACGACGTTCTTTACTGAAAGGTATAAAAACAGAATACAACAGTTGTCAGCACAGCACAGAACTCTACGATAAGTATTTTAAAAACTATTTTTTCTTAAATTTGAATTTCAAGAAAATAGGGAATGACATGCAGACGAATTCGTGGGCACTAGTTTAATTTTTCCACAATGATCTGATTTGAAAGAGTATATTAAAATTGTAATACATCAGCGTTTATATCCGTGAAAAATTAAATAGTGTTTTCCTTTCTAAGAAAATATAAAGATGTCGTAAGACTACTCATTAAATCACAACAACAATGTACATTATTTCCGAACCAATTTTTATTTCTTGTTTATTTTAAAAGTTATGACTTCCATATAAAAAAAAAAATAAATAAAAATTTTCAACTTAAATGCAGTGTTAAAATATAATGGGCAAAATTTTGAAATTACTACTGTGGCCCCTTATAACAAAAAGTACTAAAAATATGACCTAATCGATGAACCTTTAATAAAGTACGTTAATTTTATAACAAGTAATAAAAGTTAAGTTTTGAATGATACGAGTAATAGGTGGAAAATTGATATTTCAGCAAAGTGTGCACTACATGGGAAACAATAACAACAAGTTAAAAAAGTAATAAAACTTAAAGGGTGCTACATACAGAAGGCGATTTTGACTTATATGAGCTCTTCTTTAGAACCCTAACTATCACAGAGAATACATTACTAGACCACTAAAATGACAAAAAATAAAAAATAAATAAAAACTTTCAAGAGCTTAAAGGATACGTGTTGTAATATTTATATTTTTTGTGTTACAATTTTTTTAATTTTTTATTTTATTTTATTTTTTTTTTGTTTTTTGCATAAAATAACTTTTTTTTTGCTTTTTGTTGCTAATAAATTTTTGTTGTTGTTACGGACCTAAATGAGTCGCTTTAAGAATAATAATATAATAAACAATATTTTTATTTTAAAACTGACCTAGTGCTTGTTTAGTTATAAAATAAAATTAATAATCTAAGGAAATAAATGAATCTTATTTCTAGAGAGAGTGCTGTATTATTAAAATTGCGAATTTTTTAAAAATATTTTTTCAGAAATGAAGCTCCTACTAGTTGTTTGTGTCGGCTGATGTGATGTGACCGAAGGTATGCAACTCAATACAAGAACGTCGACTCAATAACATGGAATTTCACCCACCAGCGTGATAAGAATTTTGAACAAAGTTCATGCAATATTTACTTACAAGATAAAATTGAATTGAAACTTATAGAAGCTGCAATCCCATATCGATTTTGGTAGAAACCAATGCATCTACAGACAGTTACAGTTTGGTGTGAAGTTTGAAGTAATGGAATCATTGGCTAATTTTTTTAAATACCAATGGAAAACGCTCCAGAGCAATGATTGCTGAATTCTTATGTCCTCAAATTGAATAATTTTAAGTTTCATCTGAACGCTGAACCATATCACACAGCTTATTAAACAATTGAGTTTTTTTGAGCACCAATTTTATTAATCGTGTTATTAAGCATCTCGGAGCTGTGATTTGACTACTTTAGGCTTTTTCTTGAATGGAGTTATGCAAGTGATTCAAAAATCTTTTTTACCTCTAATTAAGTTCTTCATCTTATTACGTCTATAAAAACCATATTAAACCGCATATGTAAAAACACAAAAAACCAAAAATATAGAAACAAAAAAAATTTTCGATTTCAATAGAAAGATTTGAAAAACTTATTCGAGTATCAATCACCATTTGGCAGAGGCAAGGATATGACTTGCTGTAACTGCCTTCACTGTCACTCTTGCACTCTTCGACACTCCTGAGGCTATAACTCTTGAACAGGATATCCAGAAAATTGATTCGATAAAATTATGGTAGATAAAGCTAGATGAATGTATTAGTGACAGGTTGTGGAAACTTCAAGAATCATCTAGCTCTAGCATTAGTATGAAATAGTATCCAATCTACTTTTTCTTGAACAAATAATTTTATATTGTATATCACAAAAAAAAAAATTGCGTATAATTTCGGATTTCGCAACAGATTGCGAATATAATTAAATTTAAGCATAAAAGTCAATTTGTTGCAAGTTAAATGTTTTTCATTATTGCAAACTTAAATACATAAAAACCAGAATTTTGTGATGAAATATTAAACGATTCAGAAAAAAATACTAAATTTAACAAAAAAATAATTTTATGTAAGCAGGCACTTAGCAATAAATTATTGGTTAAAATCTTCAACCAAATAAAAACTTATCTAAAAAACTGTGATGGTTAAAAAGAATTATGGCGCAGTTTATTTATGCGAGAGCAGTTGAAGGACTTATTAAAAATTTTGCAACAATAGTTCTAACAAAAAGACAAAAAGCAGTTCAATAAAAAAAATTATCATAAGATCAGAACAATTGGACATAATAAATGAATCAATGTGATGGAAATATAAGTTAACGTTAGAAAGACGTTTGCTATGTATCAAGTTATTTTATGTTGTGATAATTTTTTCCTACATAAACGTACGATTTATTCATAAGAAAATCTGACAGAGTTCTGTCCTATTCAGAAAAATCACTACACTGTAACACAAATAATACACAACTCAAAATGCAATTCTGTCATAATTTTTTTTCCGTCCGTGTTAGTGTTGAAATCAACTTTGCCATAACACTAGATGAGAAAGAGTTGCTATTAAACATTAGCCAGATGGATCCATTTCCTCAAAAGGTAAATACCTCGTCTGCAAGCAATTTTTCCATGTCATTTGGTACAATAAAGTAACTCTAATCAAAAGAAAAGTCAAGTATATGGAGCGATAAGAAAAAAACATCAAGTGAAAAAATTGGCGCTGGCCCACATTTTCCTAGTTTTGGGCCTCCAAAATTTTCATAAAAAGATTCGATTGTCAATATGGTGAATACCGGTACCATTTTCAAGCTTGTGAAGAGACTTCTTAGGAAATACTAAAATTTTTTTAAAAAATGCTTAACTCATTAAGAACTAATGAAATTTTTATATAAAATTATATATCGTACTTACTTTTTTTTCTTATTCTTTAATACGCTGTCACCACAATATTTGTGTTTTTTTTTATAGGAGCTACTTCACTATATTTTACGGCTGTTTGACTAAACATGGCAGCAATTTCTGCGAATACTGCATGACAATTTAAAATCCAGTTAAGCCACATATGCACCAGCCGCAGTGTAACCGAAATGCCCAAATTCGTGTTTAAATGTTAATGGCATGAATTATCATTCCAATAAAGCCAGTTTTATCGATATTTAAGATATTTCTCTTCTTTTAATCTTCGATTTGTAAAGGTTTAAGAAAAAACACCCTTTGGTTATGTCTTTTATTTTTAATATTGACTGCATTTTTTTTCTTTGCCACACTGTATGTACTTAAATTTGCTCAATTACTTGAACAACCCACATTCGCCAAAGTAGAAAAAATTTTAAGCTTTAACAAAGACTTTCAAACCTTCGAGCTTCAATGGCATCTAAAAGTATTAAACAAAATATTCAAAAACATTTAACCACAAGCCACCAACATCGTCAACACATTAACGAAGATTATCTTAAGTGATTGCATTATCTCAAGTAGATGATCATTACTAACAGTCTTTACGAACAAATGAATGTTCACACATGTAGAGCTTAAAGAAAAAATGCTGGATTTATTTTTATTATTTCCATTTAAGCTTAAGTTTATGACTGGCTGCCTGAATTAATATCTTGGTAGATCATTATTTTGTTAGTCTGTCCCCACGTTCACCCACGTTCATCCACTTTAATTTTTAATTTACTTTATTTATTAAAGATCTAGCAACAGAATGTAATAAATTTTTTATAAAATAGCAACGATTAAAATCCTCTTAGTAGCCTAATATAAAAAATAGTAATAAAATTCATAACAAAGTCTACGCAAGTCAAATTCATTGTTTCTTGCTGGACTGAGTGCGTTGACGAAAATCAGACTAAAATACAAAGAAATAAGAAATTGATGCAAATAAATTTGATTTCAAATGTGTAAAGTAAATATTTAAATAAATTTAAATTACTTTCTACTACTTATTTTTTGAACTTTGAAAATTTTCTAACTCTTGAATACATTTTGTCGTTTAAAGACTAAGAAAAAACTAAGCCGCTGAAATAATAATTCACCTAAAGAAAGCATAATAATTTAAGCAACATGAAACTAATATTAGTTCCCTGGATTCAATTGGAGCTGACTAAGTAGACTCCTAAAAAACTACATTACATCCTCTAATGAGGGGAGCAATATCCTAGGATGGCAAAACAACCAGGTATAATAGCTTCCTTTACAAATCAAATAAACAAAGAAATATAAAAACCTAGGTGTAGTTTCTCGTTCGCACCTCTGCTTTCTATTACCTGCTTTTATTAATTTTCAGTACTAAAAAAAAAATAACTTGCAAAAATTTTCACAAAACTTCAAACATAACGAACCTCTGCTGCAAGAAAGATAACAATCTCAAAAAAAATTTTTTTTTATCTATAGAATTTATAACTTTGATGGTAAAGTCTTGTTTTTTTATTGAGTAAAATTTATAGTTTTTGATTTTGTTTGGATTTTTTTATTAAAAACCGTTTTTTTATGTTTTTTTTTAATTACGAGTTTTTTTTGGAAAAAGTGTTTCAATAGCTTTACTTCAATAACAATACGGGTTTAATACAAATTTTTTTATTAACAGGTTTATTTTTTTTTTATAATTTGTCTTTTATAATTTTTGCTTTTTTAGTCCTTTATACCAAAATTGTTTTAATAAAATTTGTTATACCTACTAGTCAAATCTCGTAATGTATGTAGCAGATGCAGTTTAAATTTCTTAAACATTATGGGTTTAAAAATAAATATTGAAGGGATTGAAAACGGATTCAAAAAATTATCTAATTCTCGTTCTGCTAAGACATTCAAATGCTTAGAGTATTTATCTTCCATTTTTTATTTCAGTACTTATTAAATTATAAAGATCCATGCTTTAGCATTTATTGGGTAAATGAGTTAATAAAACATTTTTGAATTCATAGTAAACGTATTCAAAGCCCACAAGTTTTATTTTCTATGGCATTGGATTATCAATCTACAACCAGACAAATTGTCAAACAGAAAAAAACAACTGTTTAAAGTTAAACAACGACAGAGTGATAAATACTACAGTGTACAGAAATAATAAAAATGCATATTAATAATATTTATAATTATCAGGGCCCAAATCGTCGCATTCGTGTTCGAATGACTTTGATCGAAATTTTACATTTTAAGATCGCCGTACTCGATATCGAATAGCTTTAATCAAAATAAAAATTGCATTGTAACTAATCAATAGTTTTTCTTAAAATTAATAATAAGAAATGTAAATATTTAAATATTTTACTTTATTTTCCAGAATAATAGTATCATAATCATGACATTTTTGTTAAGGACAAATGTAAATAAAATAAATACCAAGCAAAAAGAGCTCATGGCACAATTTATGGTGACCACCCGAGCCTGGCGAAAAATTTATCACCAAATTGTGGGCAAGGTAAAACAGTCACTAACAGTGACAGACTATGGGACGAACTTGCAAACAAATTGAATACGTACGAACCTGAAAACTGTGTCGGTTTGGCAAAAAGTATTTTTATTTTTATAACAACTTGTAATCTTTTTATAAACTTCAATCAATTTTAAATTTATTGGTGTACGCAGACCAAAAATACAATGCTAAAAAGATAATTTCTTTTAACAAAGAATTTAAAAGAAAAACGGGTGGTGGACTGTACGAAGAAGTGCTTTTAAAACCAACAGAAGAAAAAATTTTTCAAGCTGCGGGAATTGAAGCTGCTGTTGAAGGCGCCTATAGCATTAAAGCATTTGGTAAACTACTGTGTCGGAAAATAATAGGGTATCGGTTTTGTTTCGTATTTGTCTTTCGGTTCGCATGACACTTTCATCTTCTTCATCAGATTAAGACAAATAAAATAAAAGTATAAGTAATTAAAAATGAAAAAATATTAAAGTATTGAGAGTTTTACGTTTACTTACCTTTATTTTTTAATATTTTTGTTTATATTTTAAAGAATCATATTTTTATTCCATTACAAAGCAAACAAATCTTTTACATTTTTAAACAAATTTCGATTCGAACGCTTTCGAATGCCGCAATCCGGCTATTCGATACGTCACGAAATTTTACTCGATACGACACCTCATTCGATCACGGATGCGACGATTTGGCCCCTGGATCTGAAAGCTTTTAATTCAATGAAGTAACACCAAACAAAATAACAAATATTTGGGGCGATATAGAATTAAAAAATAAGAAAGAAAAAAAACAACCAGGTTGTGGACCTCTGAAATTTTCATAGAAAAGTACGATTTTTCAGCATTTTTTTAAGACATCAATTGGGTATAATTTAAAAGCTTTTGAACAGATCTTTCAAGAAATGCTAAATTAAAAAAATGCTTAACACACTAAGAACCGATCACATTTTTATGTCAATATTTTTTGTTTGTCAATATTTATTTTATATTGAGTGACTTCATTAAGCTAGATTTACATACATGGTAAAGGGTGTATAAGATTAGGCATAGCTGAAGATAACACTCTTACTTGTTTTACATATATTGAATCCGTTTTAAATCGTGATTAAATCTGTATTTTTCTTTATCAAAAGTTTTTACCTTGATATTTGTATTTCTCGGTTCTTATATTTAACTTTGCTCTGCACTTCCGCATACGAACATTACCTTATTATTAACTATTTAACACAATTTACCCCTTTAATAATATTTTAAGACAGAATTTTACTTCAGTTATCAGCTGTTGTATAACCGCAGGTCATAATGTCAAACAAAGTTTAGCAAGAACGTGTTATTTGTTGGACCACAGATATTTCAGTTACCCGAGTACTAGTTAATAAAAGTTTATCATATGCATTGAATGAACAATTTGTTGCTGTTGAATTAAATTCACTGCCCATTCGCTTATCCTGAGCCATAAGAACCGAAAAAAAATTTCTATTAATTTTTGGTACATACCAGATATCAGTTAAATTCATTAAAATTATCTTATTATTGACTCTGGATTCCAATTTAATTGTTCCATTACCAACTGCTTCTAAAAATTCGTTTTCAGCGGCTCTTATGTAACATGGATTTTTGAACTTCTCAAAACTTTTAAAAAGATTAATGTTGTTACAAACATGGCGTGTTATCTATCCACCAGTCATCTGAAATTGGCCCCTGAAAGACATTCACCTCATCACATATTTGTAACGTCTCGTGAACCATTTTAACTTCACCAGCCTTTGCTTTACTTGGCTTACAATTATTAAACCATTTTTGGAATTTTTAACCCAGTGTCCCTCCTTTTTACAAAAATGACATATATCTGACTTTTTATTTCTGTTATCTGCATTTTGAATACCCTCTGCCTTCTTGCCCTTCGAGTATCTCGAAAATAAAGCTTCATCGGTGAACCTAATAATTTCGGAAGTTTCGCTGAAACATACAAAGTTTCGTAAACATTTCATCAAATATTTTTCCCTCGTTCTTGGAAAGTAGCATCCAACTCGATTGGAACGTTTTAAGATGTTGCGGAAAAATTTGTAATTCTGGTTAAATATTTTCATTTCTTTCTAGTTCACACCATAATGTCCTTAATTTTGCAATATGCGTTGAAACGTCTAAATTATTATTCCAACTAAATTGGAAAAAATCTTTATATATTTTGAAGACCTGATCATTAGAAGTTGCTTCAAACAGTGATTTCAAGGCATCCCATGTATCAACAGCAGAATTTTGATCCATAATTTTTTCATAAATTTCATCACTTACTGCGCTAATTAGCATAGATTTTACATAACTGTTTGCTTTTCTGTAAAGATCATTTGCTTTATATTGTTTTCTCTCTTCAGGACTTGCATCTTCTTCCAACTGGGTTGGCTTTAATAATATTCGGTCTATCACATTCAAGGCTCCTTCGTGATAGTTAAGAATATCTCGTATTTTCCTCTTCCACATTGGCCAATCCGCTTTTTTCAGCAATGGCTTCAAAAGTTTAGAAAAATTCATGTTTTCTTTAGGTAAAGCAACAATTTTTTTTTACTTCAACTTATTTTTCAAGTACTACTGCCAGGGCCCATAACCTTTTAGAGTAAAAAGTTTTATGGAAGTAAGGATTTGAAGAAAAAAATATTGAATAAGTAAACAATCTATGTTAACTAGATTAAAAAATTGAAAAAAAAACAAACTATAAAGGTATACATTTCATAATAATGTTAACCAAGTATAACATAAAATATTAACTTCAACAGTTGTTTGGAAGTGTAAATACCCTATTGCATTATCAAAGCAACATTATACCCGTGTTTTAAAATTCACGTTTCGACGTGATTGGCGCACCAAGCAACAAACGATTTAAAAAAGAGATTCATCTAAAGCACAAAATGTGTTTGTTCGTTTCATAGAAAGCTACAGCTGTATAACCAACCTTCCTAGAATTTCACAGTTTGTAAAAATAATAGTTTGTAAAATATTGTACTTTCCACGTAAACGTGGCACTTTCCTTTCGAATTAAATATTTATCATCGTGTTAATTGGTTACTAGTAATTGGTAACTGGTAATAGGTAGCACTTCAAAATGTTGTCACATTATATAGCGAAAAATTGGTGGTACCTCTCATACAATGTTAAAAATTATTACCGTGTAGCTAAAGAACTATTACAGATAGACTTTTGTACTCGTAGAACCCTACACAATTAAGCTACTATTATTGGCTTACGTACAATTTAAATTGGAATACGGTTCGTTTATTTAGAATACTCATTGCACCGTTCATATAAATCGTATTTAAAAGATACAGAAACGTTTTATTCATTTTGCTTTGCCTCACGTGAGTTTACCTTGTCCGGCTTCTTCTTGTGTGCATCTATGTCTCGTTGCTTACATCTGGGTTTAATATCCTTAAAAAAAAGACTCAAAGTACAGTCTATGTATTTTATATTTGACTTGATATATGGAAATACTGATCGCCCAGAACTTTATACCCTTCAGACCATCGTTTCGTCATAGAAGAATTTTTTTGTGGCCTTACACCAAAGAAATTATGTCCAATAATTAGATCTTTTTATCTTTATATCGATTATTTGTTTAATAATGGTACTGTACATTGAATGCATCAAAGACTTACGCACATACAATTCTTAGATTGTGTAATATTTTACATTACAATATTGTAATTATTTTGTATAAAAATAAGCTGTATTTAAGTATCTTATTTCATAAGTCTCTTTTGGATTATTCATTAGACTTAAACAAACAAATAAATGAATGAATGGATTAAAATTTGAATGTAGTAGAGGCTTTTTGTATGAGCTTTTGCATTTTTGCTATGCCAGACTTGGCAAATATAACTTAAGATCTGTCTGATACACATTTTGTTTTTTAGGTTAAAACTTTATCTCCTGTTTAGTTAAGGTTACAGTGCACAACCACACCTTTTTGCGTTGTCACACACATATGTATTTAACATGTTGCTTAAACAAAAGTTTTTTATTTAGATTAATTCCTAAATATGTAATATTTTCACTAATAGAAATGATATTTCCTTGGCAATACAAGTATTGTGAAGGAATTTGTTTTGGATGATTGTTGTTTTAAAATGTGATAGCTTGTGTTTTGTCATCGTTAACTTTAATTTTCCATTTCTTCAATATTGCATTTGATGCCTTGCAGTAACATATGAAAGCACTGTCGTCAACATAAAAAGCTGCTTCTTGATTTCTACGAATATTTATATCCGAGGTAAATAACGAATATAGTGTGGGAGAAAGAACGAACCCTTATGGTAAACCTGATGGTATTTGCCTTTCGTTAGAATAATTTCTATCGACACAGGCTACGAATGATCGATTATTTAAAAAGCTTTTTACTCTTTTTTTGTAAATAAATAAGAAAGTTAAATCTATTTAGTTTGAACGACAAACCATCATGCCAGATAGAATCAAATGCCTTTTCAATATCAAGGAAGATAACTTCAGTACTTTTGCGTTGACTTTTATTATTTTCAATAAAATTAATTAACATTTTCAATTAATGGATGGTAGCGTATTCCTTACGGAATCCAAACTGTTGGTCAATAATATTGCTGTTTACATTTAAAAGTTCTACTAATATTTTGAAAATGATTTTTCAGCACTTTACCCAAAAGGCTTAGGATGCTGATTGACCTGTAGCTGGTTGGCATCTTAGATCTTTTCCAGATTTGTGAACTGGAATAACTTTAGCTTTTTTGAAACTTTGGGGAAAATAGCCAATACTTATGTCAACATTAAATATCTTACTTAGTGTTTCAAAAAAATAATCCGTCATATTTTTAAGAACAATGGCATTAATTCCGTCTAAACCTGGGCTTTACTGTTTTTCAATGAAAACACATATGACTTTACTTCAATGGCATCAGTTATTACCACTATTACTACCACTGAGCAGGGACTCATTGTTAAGCCAATCCACGTAATCTGCAGCGCAAGTATCCATAGTTGATGGATTACTTTAAGTTATATTGTGAGAACTAGCAAGTGTATCAGCAATTACATTAGCTTCATGTACACCCATTTTTAAAATTTCACTGTATACATGCAGATCAGAAAGCGGTAAATTCTTGCCTTTTAAGGCTTTGGTAAGTTTTAAAAATTTTGTAGAGACGGGAGTTAACTTAGAAATAAATCTTGACTTAGACTTATTTTTATCCCTGTTTATGTGGAAATTTATTATTTTGTTCAACTTCTCTAAAATACTAATTAATTGGGTTCTATAGTTTGGATTTCCATGTCTCTGCAATTTCTTTGCAGTATTAACATTTTAGATGTATTTGAGATTTCTCCCTGCCATGGATTTTTTTCCCAACTGGAATCATAAAAGATAGTTTTTTGGCAATGAGTCATAATTGGTTTAGTGCCATATCTATGTTTTTAGTATTTTGATCGACTCGATCAGTGTCGTGACGCCTTATTTCGTTCTCAACCCAGTCTCTAATGACTGGCCAATCAGTTTGATTGTACAGAGAAACAAAATTGTTTACAGTTAAAAATGTCCATTGAAGAAACATGAAATTAGAACTTGGTCTGAATTTGAAATATTTCGATGGGATTCCAACGCCGAAGAAGAAGAAGAAGGTTGAACAGGTGAAACATTTTGATCAAACTTGGTGAATGAGCCTGGGAATATATAAAATAGTTAGATTTAAGACAATAATAAAGTACGCTACCAGCAGAGTAGTTTGAAACAGTTCCAATCGGTTGTTGAAATTTATGATGAGGTTTTAAAAATGCTTCGTTGAGCAAAATAACATCAACACTTTTGTCATAAAGAACTAGTTCGAGCTGTGAAGCTGCTGAATCTGTCGTTATATCTTGAACATTCCAGTGCATAACATGAACATTTTGGGTATCTGTTGAATTATACGGCATGTTTACTTCTAATTTGTCAAACTTATTTTGAGATTTTTCCATTGCATCAACAGCATCGAAGTATATTTCCAATAAGAAATATCATGTTCATTGTTAGCAAGTGGTTTGCTTTTCGAAACTTCAGAATAGAGTCTTTTGTTACAAAAGCTAGAATCAAGAACAATACGTTGATGTTCAAAACTTGATAAGTAAAGGAAAGTTTGGAAGTTTTAGTTTTGGCCGTTACACGCTGGCGTATATCAGTTATAATATTTGTATACAAAACTTCCATCTTGAGTGCTTTTGTTTAATGTGCTTACAGAAAGATCGTGATTACCTGCACATGCCAAGCATACGTTGACTCGGTTAAAGTTCTTAGCACCGTGATCATACATTAGAGATTTGGCACCTTGCACAGTGCTTGTATTCCCTCGAAGCGGTTTTTTCCAATAAACACATGTTGCCTGTCGAACTTGCTTAAATCATCCTCATTAGCTCGTTTGGTTGTATTTTCCTCAACACTTAACGGCTTTACATTTAGCCTCATAACACATTCATTCCTAGTTATTTTAGTTGTCAAACGAGATAGACCAAATAAAACCATCTTAAAAGTTCTGCTGTACTTTATCTCGAACTCGAACTAAACTTTTTGTTCTTAAGAGCAATCGGTTCTTCGTAGTAAAACAGCGAGTTAGAAATTATTTTTATTCAAATGCACTTTATTTTTAATACATATATAATTTTCACCTAGAGCTGATGGCCTTAGTAGCTAGTGCTCTAGCTGATAACTTTATAATAATTTATTATTATTAAGTTAATAAATAAATAAATAATAATAATAAATAAATAATAATTTTCACCAATTAATTTAAATATAGTTAAAAAAAACTATGGGTGGAATCTACTATTATCAGTGGAAATTTCTCTTTTTCTAAAGATACTTCCTCAGATAACAAATGAAATCTGTTATTGCTCGTGATAGGCCCATTGGATACTTTGAAAAACAT
Organism: Cistogaster globosa; assembly: GCA_937654795.1. Classification (NCBI taxonomy): domain Eukaryota; kingdom Metazoa; phylum Arthropoda; class Insecta; order Diptera; family Tachinidae; genus Cistogaster; species Cistogaster globosa. The sequence continues at coordinate 60,438,141 of OW569405.1, read as the reverse complement.
ATATTTAGAGCTATTGCCCCAAATAATTTTTTTTCTTCTGAATAATCATAGCCGAAAGAAAATTAATAAATTAAAAACCAACGTTTTTACTTCGATAAGTAAAATTAAATTTTATTTCTTGCACTAATACAATTTCACACGTTGTTTTCTAATTGGAAACCATATTGCCAATGGAAAAAATATGTATATTTTTATGTCTTAAAACTTTAAATAAAAAGAATTTACTATCGTATGGCCGATATATTGAATTAGTTACATAGCTGATTCTTTCATATGATTGCCGCCATTTTGAATTTTAGAGAAAGATATAACTCGAATCGCACCAGAATCTGATTAACACTTATTCAAATCAGACATTCACTTTAAGCGTTACGTATAACAAATTATATGGAAAGGCGGGCGAAATATCGCCACGCTCATCTTAGTTTTTTTTTATCTAGATATGCATAACTTTATAAGAAAACTGGGTTCCAAAAATTACCATTTTATTTAAAATGCGAAAAAAACATATCCATGTGGCTATTTCGCTACTGCTCATATAGCTCATCAGTGGATTTTACTTAAATTTTGTATATAAGATTCAAGAGTCTTAAAGCGTAGACAGACGATAGAGTTAATTTAAATTAAAAGCTTACTAATGTGAATTAAAATTTTACTCTGACAGACGACAGTTTTTGCATTAAGAAATCATTTACATTACGATAAAATTGGTGGAATACAGAATGTACGGTTTGCAGCTATGCTGATTTGAATATTTATTTTTTATTTTACCAAAAACAATTAAAATAACGCGCATTTTCTGCTTTTGAATCGATTTTAATTTTCAAAAGTAGACAGTTTCACAACTGCTTGTTGATTATTAACGGTGTTGCCATATTGAAACAGCTAAATCCAGTATAAATTTATTTTGATTAAGTGCATTTACGATAAATCAAATTCATTTTAGAATGGGGAAAATTCAAAAGTTAATTTGAATTAAGACTGTTAATGCGAATTAACGCTATCGTCCGTCTACACTATTAAAGCTCAAGCCAAATTGGTTAAATGAGAATTATATTAAAACACAGGAACCATCGAGTAACTATTTTTATTTCTTATTTCACGATAATTGCTGCTGTAAAAGAAAAAGCATGTTCGTAAGTAAGCCTAATTTTGCAGTTTTTTTTTTTTTTGTACTTAAAATAATTTCTTTTTTGTGCTAATAAATTTGCTTCACTCTATAAATTTTGAGAAGAGTTAATTCAAACGGAGTTTGATTAAGCAGCAGACTGTTGTTAGTATAAGTTTAAAAACGAACTATCGCTACAACAAACCCGCTCTACAGCGAAAAATTCTTAACATCATCTTTTTAACAGTTTCGTCTTCATAGTGAGCGCCATCGTCTACAACAAATAATGTGACTGTAACTGGGGGTTGAGATATACTGCAAAAAGTAAATAGTCACACAAAGGTGCTAGAAGTGATGTTCAGACCAAACAGCTCTTTAGCATCGTAAGCATTGTTTTACTGTATTTGCTTCCGTTGCAGAGATCACATCGCGATCGCATCAACAAAACACGCGCTGCAAAAAAATAAGAATTCAAAATCAATAACTGAACTCGATAAACATTAAAAGACATAGATTACAAAAACAACAGAATAATAACTTAAAAAAAAAAAAACAAAAAGAAAAACAAGCAAAGTTTTTTATTTTAAATTGCAAACGATCTTGTTAAATTTATACGTAATATTTATTTAAAGCTGGTTTTATTGAGAAAAAAAAAAGCATTTATGGTACTAATGGTTAAAAACTTAAAAGAAAAGTAAATGCTGAACATCATTAAGTCTGTTTAGACAAAATCTTAAAAACGTGCTGTCACAGAACATTTCATAATTCTTAAAAAGAGTCTTTAAGCTTTAGAGTTCAAACTACATCATTGTGCTTTTTTTGCTTAATATTTAACACAATAGTATGCCTATTGCTTTCAAAACTTTTTTGTCATTAAAACCAACGGCTTCTACAAATTACCGAAAATTTTCGCAATTTTTAACCGATTTATGCCATTTTTGCAACATAAAAATAAAAGTGAACATTTGAAATTTACACAAACTTTGTCTATCGTCTTTATTGTATCAAATTGGCATAAAAAAAAAAAACAAATTATTGGTTGCTACGATAACGCATCTCAACTCAATTGAACTCAAGCAATCGGTTGAACAATTGATTGTTGAAGTTGAAATTTATTTGAATTACAAAAAAAAAAAAAAAATCGGGTAACTGCAGCAACGAAAAAAATACACATTGCCATAAATCAATTTTAGAGCTTCAGTTACTTTACTTTATTAAATTAACGATTTTTTGAGTTGCAATTATTTTTATGTTTTTTCTATATTTTTACAGCCTGAAAAAATATGCTTTTTTCTTATTGATATTCAAATCATACAGCCAACCATTTTAAATTAAGTCTTTAAAAACCTTGTTAAAATCACTTTAAAATTAACTTGTTGCAACGATAACAATTTAACAATTTTCATTCCGCCATACGGATAATAAAGTGGTCAAAGTGGTGTTTTTAAATATCATAAAGTGTTAAAAATAATAAAAGACAGCAATAAAGCAATAATAAATAAAAAATGATTTCTTCAATACTAAAATCAATTATAATCGCTTTTTTGGCCGCTGGTATTTGTTGTTCGTTAGCGGATCGTCATCCAAAAGTAAGCTCCCTTTTTATTCTCAGTAAAATTAACATTTAATTACCAGGACCATATTACGTGTTTTGACAGGGTATTTGTTTTATACTGTAAAAAGGACGCCATTAAAGACAATTTAAGCGCTTTTTTAATAACAATGGGCAACTCAGTTGCAACACAAACAATGCGGTACTTAGTTGCTTGTATTCATTAAAAATTAACGTAAAGTCTCCTTCCGTTTATATCGCGCATGCTCACACTCTATTAAGCATTATAATTTAAAAGCCCTCGATTCTTATATTCTATGATAGGCTTACAGTGTTGGTCAAAACAACTTAACCTCATTGTACAATTTAAAATTTTTCTTAGCTTTAAGCCGGATGGATAACTGTCGCAGTTGCTGTATAAATTCTCCTTAATTTCGAATAATGTTTATGTTCATTGTCGCATTCAGTTATCTATCTTTGAGGCAATGTGTTATGAGGCAAGAGGCAGCATTATCTTCTACAGTATATTTTTAGATATCTGTTTGTTCGTAATACCGTCAATTTGGTGTTATGCTCATAAGCTTTTGTGAAAACATGAACCTTTAGTAAATTTAGAATTTGATATGTTGTTAGTGTATTCTTATTCATCTTTCTTCCGTTCGGAAGCCACGAAATAATTTAAAATTTCAGAAAAATTGTACAATTTTCTGTTATTATAAGAACAAGATTGATGTTCAATTGCACACCCTTCTACACTTCTTAGTGCAAAATAGAAAACAAAAATAAATTATTTTTAAATTTATTTAAATCAATGAAAACAGTTTTCTTTTTTGGTGAATATATTCAAAAACTGTCCATCTAAGAAGACATTATGCACTAAATTCACTTCAGAAACTCTTGATTATTAGCCGTATTAGTTTAAACAAAACGCAAGACGAGTAGCCGTTTCTACAATGTTATGAAGAAAAAAAGAATGGTTGATAGAAAGCAAGAACAAATTAACATCACGATTTACACAGAGAACAACAAAGAAATGCGTTGGGTTGGATGTGGACTATATCTTACAAAATTAATATAGATTGATTATGGATATTCCTCATATTCTTAGTAACAAAATTGAGGCAACTAAATGCAAAGAATGTATATCTTGACGGATGTCTAAGTTCTTCAGTTTACTTAACATTTGTAAATAATTATTCTTTCTTAAAATTTTTGGAAATTAAAATAAAAACAATCTTAAGTCGTTATTAATTTCATTAATTTGTTATAAATCTTTTGCCTTATATATTTCTTACTTCAAACAACTATAAAAATTGGTTTGGCTTAAGGTAATATTGAAAATATTTATATTAAAAAAATTAAATGAAACAATACATTTTTACTGTTTTTCATTTTTAATATTTAAACTTGACCTTAAGCCGAACCAAATCTGGTAAACTATTAAATAAAAACACCCTTTAAATAGCATAAATTTATTTTTTTCCATAAGTTTGACCAAAACTGTTTGCAACTATTTAATATTGCATACTGTGTATTTTTTGTTATTCTGGTAACCATTTTTCACATGTGTACAAAGACCCAGTTACGCAATCACATCTACTTTCACTTTTATAAATGACTGTACCATTAAATCTATTTGCGAAACTATCATAATAAAATAAAATATTAATAAATAGTTTCAGAGTATTTAAAAAAAATATAATAAAATCAAAATACTTAATCAATAACTCCGTGCCTGGCCTCAATTAATTCGATCATTAAAAACTTTATGGTGAATTTAAGCAAAAAAAAACCGAAGAAACTGTCTTAAATCAACGTGGTAAAATAAACTTTGCCTAATTTTTGTTTTTTATTTTGGGAATAATTATTGTGTATGAATTCAATTTAAAACGTGCTGATAATCCATATTTATTTAAAAAAAAAACTAATCATTGAAATTGATTTTCGGTAGTGAAGCAAGTTCCTAAGACCATTTTTTTGATCGCCCATCATTAAACTTTTAATCACATTTAATGGCATTTTTAAATGAAAATTTTTACAGCCGAAAATTCATTTAACTGTTATTGTACTTAGCACTGCTGGTATATACGTACATACATACTTATCGTTACCTTAACCCTTAAATGCATGATTTTTTATATTTTGTAAGAAAAAATTAAATCATCTAGAAAATTAATGTAATTGAAGGAAAAAATAAAATAACAACCTCCACATTCGTATTTTTTTTTTATTTTACAAAAAACATACTGATGCATATCTACATAGCATGCAAAATCACTCCTTGAATTCTTGAACTATATAAAATAGTTATACATTTCAAACATATTTATAATAAATTATGAAGTATGAAATTTTAAGAAACAGTTATTTTTTGCATTTAAGCATAAAGGCACATTGCATTTTTGGCATGCCCACTGGGTTGTGCCCGCGCACTCCGGTATTTTGCAACTTAATCTACTTGCAAATATAAGCCAATGATCAACGCCGTCTTTTCTTACATCTATGGATGGCACTGGATGAGGTGCTCCTCTCGATTTTTTTTGTCTGTAAGCTGATTTCATGCGAACTATTGCTAGGTCGACCTTTTTTGTTTCCGTTTGTCTCCTATTTTGCAGAGAGAATCAGCCAATTCAAATTGAAAATGGCCAAGATTTGGTAACTGTTTACTAGAGACACCCCTTGCAATAGCGTTTTTCTTCATGAGTTGCCAAGAGTTTGTTATTATAAGGTCCAAAATATGATAAAATAAGCGAAGGTACCACTTTCGGGTTTTGACCTTTATACAATAGCGACCTAAGTAGCTATCCATAAGATCAACTCCACCCATGTGCATATTATATTCTTGCACAACTTTTGGATAAGGTATATTAACATTTTGTTTTAGGCAATTGGACAATTTGGTTACCACCTTGTTGTCTTTCCACACAGTAGTGAGTAGTTCTTTCTTTATACGTTCCCCTAGGAATCGCAGTTTTCATAAGACGCCGACAATTAGGCAATCTATTTTGTTGAAATGTTCCAACGCGATGGATACCTTGTTTTGATAAATAATATGCCAGCGACAATGAGGTATTAAAACTATTGATATAGACTTTTCCATTTGCGGTATCACTCTGGCTAACCGTAAAACAACATTATTCGTGCCTCCTAAGTCTGGCTCATCTGGTAGTCTATTCCTTTTATCTCCTTAGCAGCAGTAAACTACAAGCCGGTAAGCATATCTCGCGAGACTGCATAGCACAAACACCTTGTAGGACTTATGGGGCTTTTTTGGTAAGTATTGTTTTAGAAAATGGCCCTTTTTTTAGTTAAACACATCTCTTTGTCTATAGACGGGTGTTGGTCGATAGGTACAGATGAAAATGTTGCATTTAAATGGTCTAGGATAGGTCTGATCTTAAGTAAGCAATCGTGATTTGGGTGATCCCGTGGCAGAAGTTTTTCATTGTTGTTAAGTGCAACATACTACTTATAGTTTCAAAACGGTTAACCGGCATAGCACTATTTATTGGTTTAACCATACTTTCCTTCCCAACAAAAGCGAACACTCGGAAAATGTTGAACCGACATAAAAACCAACATTCCCATTAATTTTATTAATTCTTCAACAGTTGTCACGAAAGAGGTTGAAGGATTGGTTTGAGTGGCATAAAGATTCCTTTCATCCACAATCTTTTGGAGGAACTCTGGAGTAAAAAAGTGGATAAACACTTACATGGAGTATCTAACATGGCTATATCTTCGCCTAATGTACCAAGTTCGTGTAAAATTTTAGAGCCATCATAACATAAGTTATCTTTTTTCAAATAAGGCTGCGCTTTTTAAAAAAATCATGGAGTTATCTTCGACTTCAATTTGTGTCGATGGATATGGTTCATACTCAGTAAGAAATGGATCACTTTCTTTGCCAAGTTCATGGTCAGTGGTTTCTTTTTCATCTAAAGGGTCGACTTCTTCCTCCAAATTTTGAAAAACATCACTAGCGATTGAGTAAAATTGATCTTCTTCATCATTTTCTAATCCATCATCCGAAATGTTACTATCTTTTAGATCAGCTAGAATTTGCTCAATGTCTTTAGTTTTTAGCGATCGAAATATACTGTTATATTAAAAATGTCATTTCAAAAGGAAATTAAAAAATTAAAACAAATTTAATAGTATACATTCATACATACATAAAAATATAAATAAAAAATCTCTACTGCTGTAGAAAATATACAGAATGGATTTTGCATACTGATGTATTTCTACATCACATACAAAATACAGCTTTTCATGCACAAATTCACCAGCATGTAAAAACCTAAAGATGAAATTAATTTTACTTACCTTTTGCTATCCAAAAACAGTTTTTTTATCTTTTATGTTATTTTTATATAAATATTCACAATTTTTAACGCACATCTAAATGAAATTATACACAAACTGAGTTTTTCCTATTAAAATTGTCACAGATAATTAAATAAACTTGTTGAGCTTCTGTTTGCACACGATAACGGTAAATCAGTTCCTCGCAATTTCATACGTATAAAAAAAAGTGTCAAATATCGCCACATCAAGAGATATATATGTAGGTTTTAAAACACGATGTAGATCTACATCACTATGCATTTAAGGGTTAAGGTAAGTCTTTTACATATTTCGATAAATGTTTCTCTAATGCAACACTAAAAGATTAATGCGTTAATAAAAAATTTCTTACTACAAAACTGTACTTTTTATCAAGTTTTTGCTTTTCCTGTAAAGAAAGGCAAACGTGAGTTAGGGCCCTTATATATTAAGGTAACGATATGTTTGTTTGGCGTTCCTAACATAAAACTATATTTTAATATATTTTAAATTCTGTATGAATTGATGATTTATAATTATTATCTGGATTAACTATATTTACATATATTTGGTTTGAGTGCAAATTATGAATTTCATTAAAAACATTTTTGCAACAAGTGAAATCAATAAATTTCAGCTGGAGTTCATTTTGTTTAATTTATATAAAATTTGAGGAAGGAAAATTTAATTTCAAATGATTTAATGCTTTTATGATATTAAACTGTTTAAATTATAATTTAATAAAAATAAAATTGCACGCGAATTCATGCTTTCTTCGTAATAATCTGTTTGATGCTGGAACATCATCTACAATGTTGTGAAGGAAAAAGTATGAAATAATAAATATAAAAATTGCATTCGCAGCTATACCGATGGTTAACAGAAAGCAAGAACAAATTTATGTGACGATAAGCAAATAACAACGTAGAAAAGCGTTGGGTTTTGTGTGGACTTCGTGTAACCAAATTAACATTAATTGATTATAGATATATTTTGTATTCTTTGTTCCAAAATTAGTTAGTTAAGTAAATGATGCTTATAATAATCGATAAAGGAGATAGATTAGAAAATGCTAATGACGGATGTAGCGATACAGAAAATGATGCATTACATTCTGCTTCTGATGACTAATTATAGCTTCTATCCTTGAAAAACGTCCGCAAATATTTGTAAATAATTATTCTTTTTTAAAATTATTTAGAAATTAAAATAAAAATAAACTTAAGCCGAATTAATAATAATTTGATAAAAATAATTTCATTAAAAATTAAAATTATTAAATGAGCATTTTTTCATCTATTAACTTTATCTGATAAAGTTATTTAAATCGCACATTTCCGATTTTAGCAACAAAACTCGACAACACTTAGCTGTAGAAAATGTAAATTATTAACCTCTAACAGTAAAGAATACTTACACTAAAATTGAGAAAACAGTATGCACCAGCAAACTATTAAAATAAACACTCCGAAAAAACGGTCTTAAAAGAACCCACCTTAGAAGCTTTTGTAAAACAAGCCTTAAAACGACCTTAGAAGCTTTTGAAAAACAAGCCTTAAAACGACTCACGCTACGATTCCTTACACATAAATATGTACGAGTATATCTTCGGAGCTATAAATATAAGAACTAGACAAAAGAGCTATCAAAAAAGATTATTTTTTTAAATAAATTATGACTTCTGTAATGTGAACTAGTGACGTAAAAAAGAGCCCTGATTTCTAATGGCTTCTAATGGCAAATGATTGTTTTGTTCTTAGGACAACTTGTATTACGCACTTTTGTGCGATATCATTTTAAAATAACATACTTCTTTTACACTCTGATGTATTTTTTTAAAGAACATTGAACTGTGCAAAGTTTAAAAAAACGCAACATTTTTGTCAGAAAAAAATACCTAAATGTTATAAAATTTAATTGATTCAATGAGAAATTGTCCTTATTATTATACCCCTCACCACAAAAAGTGGAAAAAGGGTAAATATAAGTTTGTCATTCCGTGTGTCATTTCTACAATATCCATTTCCGACCCTATAAAGTGTATATATTCTGACTCGTTATGCATAGCGAAGTCGATAGAGCGATGTCCGTCTGTCCGTCCGTGTTAGTTTTGAAATCGGCTACGCCAAATCTCATATACCCTTCACCATCTATGTAAATCTACTTTAGTGAAGTAATTCCAATCAAAAAAGCAATTAGACAGGCAATTAGAAAATAAATTTATGACTGCATACATATAATTTTACATAAAAGTGACATCGGATCTTAACGGGTTAAGCATTAAAAAAAATAGTATTTTCTTAAAGACCTCTTCAAAAGCAATCGAACTTTTTTATAAAAATTTTAGAGGCCCATACTCGGAAAATATGGGCGAACACCAGTTTTTTCACTTGATGTTTCTTTCTTATTTTTTAATTCTCTATCGCCCCATATATTTGTTTTTTTATTGAAGTTATTTTATTGTTTCAAGTGATATAGAAAAATTAGAGGCAGGAGTGGTGTTTTGCCCGCTGCTTCGAAGGACATCGGCCGACCTTGCTGATTTCTAATAGCACCTCTTTCGACACTATATCTTATCGATTGGCGTATTTAAATTTTTTCTAGCTGATCTAGTACCTCGGCAAACTTGATTTCAACACTAACACGGACGGACAGACGGACGTCGCTCAATCGACTTCGCTATGCTTTGGATATTGTAGAAATAACAAACGGAATAACAAAATTAGTTATGCGCTTTTTCTACTTTTGTGGTAAAAAGGATATTTTATGGGTTTGTCAGAACATTGTTATTATTATAAATAAATCAAAACTTTACATTTTAAACTAACATCTTTCCGCGAATGTTTATCCAAGATAGAGCAGTTGCCTTCACAGACAAGTGATTATAAGTGAAGATACCACGCAACCGAACTAAGTGTTGTGGACATTTTAGAGAGCGCTTGCTGCTCTATTGTCGTTCAAGCTTCTTTATTTCTGTTTTATTAAGGCGAGTTTAGAACTCAAGTTTTACGTTCTAATCAGACTTAAGAAAATATTAGATATTTGTTGTCGTTGTGGCATTGCAATCGTTAGTTTTGGAATCTAAATTAATTAAATAAAAAGGTCTTAAGAAATAATAAAGCAACATACTTACATAAATACATATAAAAATGGATGCGTAACAAAATTTAAAATATTTTTGTTGCTCATCTGCACTGCGTATTGAACACTATCAATTTCCTTATTATAAACTTAGCGCTTCCCTAAACAACTAAAACTGCAAAACTTTAAAATGTTTAGCTATTTTTTTACCAATTATTTGTTTTGAGTATTTATGCTGTCACACCGTTCACAATTTACTAAGATTCGCATCGTTAAAATAAAAAAGATAAAATAACCGAATAGAACTAACGAGAACTTACTGATATTAAGGATTCTGCACACAGATCTAATATCATGAGCATTAGGTTGTACACAGAACAGAACCCTATCTTTTATCCCAAAACAATATTGTCACGTATGTACATATGTACACTAGCAGTGCCCACGACCAGGGATGTTGGATGTGACGATTTTACGTCTTTTTGACGATTTTTTTTATAAATATCACATGTTGAAGTTTAAAGATTTTTGTTTTGCAACCTCTTATATTTTGACGATTATCAGCTATCACTCATATTATTCTATACATACATACATACATATGAGCATTAGTAAAGTGGAATATTATGATATTAATACTATACAGAAAGAGTCAAGTATTTAACAATTTTTTAAAATTTCCTTGAGGAAGAACAGATTTACTTTGATATTCTAAACCTATAAAACCAATAGTAGTTGTTCGAATTAATGAATTATCCAACGCCCTAAAAATGTACATATTTACTTTTTCTGCTAGTATCAATTTCAGCTAATCGGCAAAAGAAAATTAAAATATATTAATGATGCAAATGGATTTTTTTGGGTTAAATATACAATATATAAATATAAAAGTATAGATTTTCGTTTAAAATTCATAATTCATAATTAATAATTCATAATTGTATACAAATATGGTCAAAGTAGCGAGTTTACTAAAAGTAATTGTTTGGGAAATAACCCATTATTCCTCATATTTACATACCTGTTTGGTTAAATATACAATATTTACAATGCACAGGTAGATAGATGTAAGGAATTTTTCTTTGTTTTTTGCTAATAAATTATGAAATTAAAATATGAATTAATATGAACTAAACCAAGGCGAATCAACTACCAGGTGGCAGCGTAGTCGATTTCAATATTTTTTGCTGGTATACACGACTGTCAAACTCCATAAATAAAAAATATACACAAATTTTTTATACATGGAGTTTGACAGTGGTGTACGCCAGCAAAAAATACTGAATTCGCCTACGCTGCCACCTGGTAGTCGATTCGCCTTGAACTAAACCCTAAGTAAAAAATTTGAGTAAGTTTTTAATATAAGTTTGTGACAGAGAAAGACTTGTTTTGTGGTCTACGAAAGAAGAAATGTGAAATTAATCCTGAAGTTCATAACGATTTTAATTAAAAATGGCGATTCGTCTTCAATTATGCTCTCAAGTAAAATCATATTAAACTACTAAAACTCAGTTACAAATAACTTAAGTCTTAAAATTTTATCTGTTATTTTAAATAGAAGAACTTCCTTATTGACTTAATTGAATAATTTGCAAAATTGTTTAACCAAATTCTTCATTTAAAGCTACACAAATTTATAATCAAGTATTTTTATAAATAAGAAATAATGGAATATTATTTGCAAAGAATTACTTGAATTTAATTCTTGAGAATACTTTAATGTAAACGTTATTTAAAGCTTAATTAAGAAGCACGAGAATAATTGTGTTTTGCAGTTATAATAAACATCTAAAATTATTCAAATACTTATTGCACACACATTTTTAAATTAATTTAATTAATTAAATAGACCATTATTTTATTACAACAAACGAAACAAATCAAAAGCCTATGACGATTTTTTACCATAGTTTTTAATTTTCATGACGATTTTGACATTTTATTTTCAAATTGCTGACGATTTTTCCCTTCCCATAACTTCGTATGCGTGTCATAACTAATTTTATTTAAATTCAAATTTAGAAAAATGTATCTTTAAATATTTATTGCAAAGATCTGTAAAGTGACCTTTATACCAGTAAAATGGGGTACTTTTACATTTTTGTGTCTATTTTGTTTAACAAATGACTTATTTTTACGAATTACTCTATACTTAAACCATGTTCTAAGAGACTCCTACACAAAATTTTATTAAAATCCATTCAGTAGCTTTTACGTGATGCAAACACAGACAAACAGGTAGACAAAAATTTCAAAACCAAGAATATCGATTACACCAACACCAAAATTTTCAAGATATATTTCATGTACAGAAATGACCCAGCTACATTTTTATTATATGTATGTATCTTTGTTAATTCGTATATAAAAAATAGTAGTTGCACCTATTAAATGTTTTATTTGGTTAAGAAAAAAAACGAAAACAATTTTCTTATTAAATCAATTAAAACTTTAAAAATTGCAAAAATCAATGTGCGATAAAAATTTCATCAGGATCAGTTTAGCCGTTAAGGAGAGACTAAACAACAAACATAAAACTAAACAAACTTTCATATTGTAGAATTAGTGCAATTACCTCATTTTTTAACTTTTTTTAAGAACATTTTAAAAAGCCAAAAATGTTTGCCAAGTCTTATCAATTAAGTATATACGAGGGCTGCTATGTATATATTTCTGGCCTAATAGTGAAAATGCGAATATTTATAATCAAAAATGGTTTTATTGTTTTTCAAAGTATTCTCCAGCATGATTTATACACCTTTGCATGCGCTCAAACCAGTTGTCGAAGCACTTTTTCCACTCCGATTGAGACACCTCTAAAACATGGTTTTTGAACACTTCAACAGCTTCTTCTGGCGACGAAAATCGTTGACCACGCATTTTTTTCTTGATGTGCGGAAACAAGAAGTCATTAGGTGCCAAATCAGGGCTGTACGGCGGATGGCGCATTAATTCGGCGTTTTGGCCGGTCAAAAACGCTCTGGTTTGAGCCGATGTGTGAGAGCTCGCATTGTCATGGTGAACAATGATTCGTCTTCTCTTGTTGGTTTTTCGAATTTCTCCGATGACTTCAGGCAAACAAATTGTAGTGTACCACTTAGAAGTGACCGTCCTACGTTGCTCAAGCGGAACAGTCGCCACATGACCAGTTTTGCCGAAGAAACAGGCGACCATTTGCTTCGAAGTGCTTCTTCCACGAACAACTTTCGTTGGATTTTGCTCTTCTTTAAAGACCCACACGGTCGATTGTTGTTTCGTTTCGGACTCATACGCATAGATCCATGATTCCTCATCTGTGACGATCTTATAAACGCCTTTTGAAGCACCGCAATCGTATTTTTGCCACATTTCTTTGCACCAATCGACACGAGCCTTTTTTTGAGCGACTTTCAAATTGTGCGGGATCCAACGAGAACAAACCTTTTTTACGGCCAGGTGTTCATGTAGTATCGAATGTATGCTGGTGGCTCGGTATGTCGCATGCCGATCTTGCATTATGAGTTCACGCACGGCATCAATGTTCTCTGGAACAACAGCCGTTTTTGGACGACCTTCTCGGAATTCGTTTTGAGCGAGCTTCGGCCACGATTAAATTCATTATACCAATTTTTTACAGTGCTATAAGATGGTGCTTCATCGCCATACAAAGATTTAAGTTCATCAATGCACTCTTGTCTTGATAATCCACTTCGAAAGTTGTGAAAAATGATGGCACGAAAATGTTCACTAGTTAATTCCATTTTTTTCTATATTAATTTTTTCAAGTCACTGTAAACAACACAAATAATGGTCGTACGTCAAAACGTTTTGAGTCCGATTATGCTTAAAAATGACAAACTTTCCAATGGAAATGTCAGATTGCACTTGGCAGCACTCAGTGTTGCCAGGCCAGAAATATAGATAGCAGCCCTCGTATTCTCTATTTTCCTTTAAAATTTGATAGCTTAAAGTTTAAACAAAAAAAAAACTTTTTTTAAAGCAATTAGTTTATTATAGAAATAAGCAGTTAACTCTTTTAATAGGGTTATTTTCAAATTCCTAAAACTTAGCAAAATACTTTTAAATTTTAACCATTGTTTTCCTGTTACACTCAAATTTTTTCAATTACTTAAGTTTTGAGCCCCATCTTGTCGACAGGAAAAGGTAAATAAATTCACTAAAATCGATGTATTTTTACAACTTGTGAGAAGCGCTTGTTATAATTTTTGGCTGTGAGACATAATACCGTGAGACATACAAAGTTATAAGTAAATTTTTTTTTAAATCTAAAATATTAAATACAAATTTATTTTTGTAGAAAAGACAAATCTATCGAGAACAAGTGTTGCCACATGCAGGAGGACGAATACCAGATACAGCATTTGAAACAGATCGTCTATTTTTGAATCAACTACAAAAAGATGGTATTTCCGTTCCAGATGGAATAGTTCCTGAACAACGTAGTCCACAGGTATATTAAAGCTTTAAGTATGAATTTCAATCATTAATTATATTTATTAGGTCTATCAATACTTTAATCGACCTTCGCGTGAAGTATTTCGCATTGCGTTGAGCTCAGATGGACGTTATACACCAGAAGAAGGACGTTTTCATTATCAAAAATTGCCATCGGTGGACACCACCTATTTGTATCCCCAAATCCATGGTCATAAAGGTAATCTAGCACCCCAGACCATTAAGTTGCCAGTGTATAGGCAATTTCGTATTCACAATCCTTTATTGAATCAGGTTAAATTTCAACCAAACGACAAAGGTTAAATATTAAATCTTAAAGTTAAATGTTTTAATAAATTTTTTAATTCATTTATGTTCGCAGCACAATTTCAAAACGTTAACCCAGTTTTCAATGGGGGAAAAGCGGCCAATAATCCGAAATCTTATCAAAATGTACAACTATTGAATGCGCCCCTGCACAGAATAAATTTAAAAGCTTCTAATTATGACAAAAACTATTTTCCTGATTATAGCCCGAGGAGTTCATCCCACGTAAGTTTTTCAGTCATTTTTATTTGTTTTTTTTTTCATTATTGATTATGATTTTAACTTTTTTTTGCAGAGTTGTAATGAATTTGATAGTTTATTTAATCAGTTTGAGATTTACGATGGTGAAATTAAGAAACGAGATGCATTTACTACAAATGGCCACTAAGTAACAACTTATTTATGAACATCAATCAACAACAGTATTCATCAATAAAATTTTCGAAATAATAAATACTCATTACGTTGGTTTTCTAAAAATATTAATTTTTTTTCTTCAAGAAATCAGTTAAAAAATTAGTAGTGATGACTAAGGTGACCAGATTGTATTTAAGAAATAATTGTAAATGTATTGTTTTCATTTGTACTTTATTGCAAGAATCTTCCTATGAGAACACAAGGTGTAAAAAGTAACCTTACTATTTTCGTCACAATGTCTGTCCATCTGTGCTTCTATCACAGGTAGACTATTGTAATTTTTAAAGAAGATGTAATGCTATAGCCTCTATAATAAATACCAAAAAGTTAAGGGTGTTTCGAAAGTGATGTAATTAATATTCATAAAAATATTTATATTTTTTGAACAGTGATAGGCAGAAATATCTGTAAAATTGTAAAACATTGTATGCGCAAATAGTCCGTTATAAAAATAAATTGTAAGCAATAAAATACTAAATTAAAGGGTGTTTCGTAAAAGCCGATATTATGATGAATATTACCTTATCTTTTAAGCAGTTAAAGGCAGAAGCTTGAAATTTTGATGTACAGCTGTATCTGCTATAAAAATAATTACAACATATTAAAACTAAATAAAGAACATTCCGATGTTGAACCGTTATAGGCTAAGACTCTATATTTTTGCAGGATTTGTATTACTAAGTCGCTTTAAAAACAAGCATACAAAATTTTTAAATAAAAGTAACAAGTTAATAAAAATTAAATTAAATATTAAATAATCAATGGTAACCTACACATGGTACGGATTCCTTAATGTGTAAGACAAACTCAAACTTGGCGGATTTATATGTACACTATAATACGAGAAAAATTAAACAAATCCTTAGCAAAGAAGTCCACGAATTAAAGATAATTTAGGTTTCTGAAAAAGCCGTTAAGAGTGTTGCCAAATTTCATTGAAAGTCAGTTATTCATTTTGTTTTAACAAGCGGTTGGTTGAAACAAATTTCGAAAGCGAAAAAGTGAGTTCAAATGATAACATACCAAGAGGAGGCACTTGCTTTAAAAATCAGAGAAAAAATTCATCTCACAGTTTTAAGCGACCCAAGTGTTTAACTGCGCCAATTAAATGGGAACACCAGCACTACATATGATTCTATTGTCATAATTTTCGTTAAAAAATGAATATGAAAACGATAACGCTGGGTAAGCGCCAAATTTTCTTACAATCTAGAATAAATACAATCTTAAGAGGATTGGTAAGTTTGTGGCAACATGGATTCAACACTGTATATAAGTATTAGGAATAGGGAACAGGTGGGAAAATGTTATGAAGTATATATATTCTGATTTCTTATGCATAGCGAAGTCGATTAAGCGATGTCCGTCCGTGTTCGGGATGAAGTCAATGTTATCATGGGACTAGATGAGCTAGGGAAAATTTAAATACGCCAATCGATCAGACGTAGTTTTGAAATATTTACTGGTGAAAATCAGCAAGATCAGTCCATGTCCTTCGAGGCAGCGGGCGTAACATCGTGCCTGACTCTAATTTTTTATATCATTTAGAACAAATCTAGTATAGTAAAGTAACTCCAATCAAAAAATCAAATGTAAAGGCGATAGAGAATTAAAAAATAAGATAAAACCACCAAGTAAAGAAATTGGCGCTCGCCCATATTTTCCAAATTATGAGCCTATGAACCTTTCAGGGAAAAGTACAATTGTGCACCATATTTTTTTTAAATATTGAAGAGATATTTTAGGAAATACTACATTTTTTTTTAATCCCTAACCCATTAAGAGTCGATCACATCTTTCGATGTAAAACTATATACAGTACTTAATTTTTTTTCTAGTTTTTTAATTCTCTGTCAACCGAATTTGTTATTGGAGTTGCTTTACTACACTAGATTTATATATTATATTATTACTTATTTTTAGAAGCGCTTGATTCCTTTAAAAAATTAGCTTAAGCGCTTTGTACATCATGCTAAACTCCTTAAAAATTAACGTTTTATGATGATAATACTCGGTCAAATAAATGGCTTTAAGAGCAAAAACATTTGCCAATTATTAAGGATTCGTTTTCCTTTTAAAATTTTAAGAAACGGAGTCCTTTTTGCAACAAAAACTCATTACAAAATTATAAACATAAACCGTGGATGATTCTCTTAAAATATTTATTTTTTAACAACAAACAGACGGCTTGAAAATGATGTCTTTACATCGAAAGTGCTCGCCAATCATATTAAATAAACAGCCAGTGACGACAGTCTTCACCGAAAGGTATGACAACAGTATTTTATTTACTGGCGGAATAAATCCAATTAACTTAATACCAAAAATAAATAATTTAAATTTAACGTCAATAAATATTAACTAACAACAAATTTAGATGTATCCAAATTACTTATGGTCACCTTAATTTAAATACCTTATTGCATTAAGTACAACAAAAACAAAAAATACATTTACAGCAAAACACATTTGCAGCTTTTGACTTTATTCATAAACCATACAATTACTTGTTTCAAGGCATTAATAAGGAGCAGCTAAAAAATTCATAAATGAAAAAGTAAAAAATATTTTTTTTGTAAAATTTAAATCATTCAGAATAAACGCTTTACCAACAACGAACGAATACAAATCAAATTTCTTGAGCAAATAAATTATTCAACAAAAATACAAGAATCACGTAATTTTTTCATGCTACATTACATTTCATTATAATATATAACATTACATTATATTATATTCATTTTAATTCGATTTGAAGTTAAAATTGAAATAAAAAAACAGAAAAAATAATAAGTTTTAAATCAAAAATACATTAAAATAATCCGTAAAAGTAAAAGTACAAAAACATTTAAAAAATTTTTAACGTCATTTTATTTAGTTAATGCAACTTATTAACAATTAACAGAAAGAATAACTTACTTATGCTATAAACACAATCAAAGGCTACCGACCATCGACTACCGACTACAAAAGTAGCTGGCTACAAAAATAGCCAAGTCGCCAGCTACTTAATTCTTTCAACGACTATCGACCACTAACTACAAAAAATAAACATCTGTTTTGACATATGTATTAAAGTTAAGCAAAACAACCAAAAAAACCAAAAAAATTCGCAAAATAAAAAGTAAATGAAAAATGTAAACAAATGAACAGATGATTATTATTTTTCAATGGTGCCGCTATAATATTTAATAGCGATATTTAAGGTATTGCGTTTTTAAAACCACCATCTCATGCATTTATTGTATTGGCAGCACTAATTTGTTTTTTGTAGTCAAGAAAAATAGAAATTACCCTTAGGTGGCTACGGGCTACAAAAGTTGCCATGTAGTCGGTACTCGTAGTCGTGTAGCGGCTAAAAGAATTATTCTCATAAGCACGCATGTATTCTATTTTTGACATCTTGTAGTCGATGGTCGGTGGACTTGATTGTGTTTAATACATTAAGCTCTAAACACATAGACGACAGCAGACTTCACAACTTTACGGCTTCAAATGCTGCCAACTTCAAATGCTGCTTTGAAGTCAGCTTCATAATTATTTTGAAGACAGCAACTACAGCTGTGTATTTTAGCAATTAAAATTTCAGAGATGCCGCATATATATTTTATAATGAACAAAATTAAAGTTTTTGAAAAAAAATGTATTAATATCACAAAAAACTATAAAAACACATAAATTTATTTCCTTCTTGTATTTTTGTAATGTTCTTTTATGTTTAATATTAAAAAAAAAGTTTTTATTTTTATTTTTCCAATTTACATGTATAATGGCAACACTATATTTGTTTATTGCTGCCCGTCAAAATAGAAAATAGCCTAAGTTGGCAGTAGCAGCAAATGCTGTCGTGAAGTCGTGCTGCTGTGAAGTCGTCAAAATAATCGTTTTCATTTAAACACATGTATTTTATATTTGACAGTTTGCTGTCTGCTGCCTGCTGTCGTCTATGTGTTTAGAGCTTTAGACTTGAATAATTTATATAAACAACAGCGGACCTAGATTCACTTCTACTGTGATTGGCCGACCAACTTTACCACAAACTTGCAAGTTGCAACGATGAAAACATGTGCTTTTTTAAATTGATTGGATTTTGCATGGTTTTATATTTGTCTTGATGTGTTTCAATGCGGCTTTAGCAACAAACACCCAAATTTTTTTTTACTTAGGCGATCGTGAATTTTAAGAGATGTTGTACATAAGAATTTCTGGTAACTTTAACTGTAAACCCCATAACTTTTGGTGACTGTTTACACTTATTTTCTATTAATAGTTCACATTTCGTTCACGATCGGCTTAAGCTATTCTTAATTATTTTTCTTCAGGTAGGCGTAAGGTGTAGTCAAATGAAAGTTTTCTCAGTCTCAGTAATTTTTCTGCTGGCTGAGCACACAGAGCTTATCGCATTGGGTATTCTCAAAATCAGCTTCACTAGACTCGAAGACTCATTATTTAAAGTTTATTCCAAAAAAGATAAGCTAATCGTTCATAAACTTCGTGCGCTTTCAAGTTTTTGGAAATTTGTTTATTTATTTTTCAGTAAAGCAGTACTTTGGGTGATAATTTACTTTTTAGTTTAATATCCTTGGTTCTTGGCGATCCTGCAAAGTAAGGTTTCAAAAGAGTCTTAATATAGAACTTTTTCCAATCCAACAAGAATTTTTTTAATCTGGAACAATTCGTATTCTTTTGATGAAAAGTTGATTTTTATTGGCTAAAATAATTATTTAATTCTCCTGTTTATTGGGCTTCATTTTGCTACACAGACACAACATATACACAATGGCAACCAAATTTGTTTCCAACAGAATTTTAACGGTTATAAAGGTAACTGTTAAAATTCGATTATCAACAAGAACTACATACATATTTACACATGAACTATTACAATTTTTCTATTGTAAATTAAACTTTAAATATTGAAAACTTTGCGTTTAATTATCTGAGGTTTAAACAAAAATAGCACTTTAGCATTATAATACGGAAATGGTAATAAATTTAACTTTATAAACGGAATTTTAATTAACTGTATTTTTGAAATGGAACCCTTTAATCCAAAATTCATCGGTTTATCTTAATTGTCATTATAAATGCCTGGCAAAGAAAGCAATAACCAAAACCGTGGTTGCATAAAAACGCTTATTTATAGAAATTTAATGTGATAAATAAAAAATATAAATAAATAAAGGGTAGAAGAGGATAATTAATTTAGATATAAAAAGTTCCAAAAAGTTGTTAATAGGTATACCAAGCGCTATGGTTGCTCTCTTTTTTAAAAAAAAAGCTAAAAGAAAAAATTTCGCTTTAGCGGTAATCAAAAAGAGCTAAAAATTGCTTGAAAAGAGCTGACTTGTCATCACTCTTCAAAGACTCAGAATTGAATTTCTTTTTATCCATATTATAATTTCTTACAGCAAAAAATTTCATAATATTCTCACAAAATACTCGTCGTCAGAAAATAAACGGCACAATAGATTTATGTGAATCAAGCGTATTCATATTGCCATTTCGCTATCGCCTACATAGCTCATCACTGGTTTTTACCCAAAAAAACTATAGATCAACGGTTCTCAAATGGGGGTCCGTAGCAACCATCCAAGGGGTCCGCATGAAAAAACCGAAAAAACATTGTTTTTAAAAATAATAAAAATTTTATTTTAAATTTGGGCTTTAGAGGGGTCCGCGAAAAAAAAATAGTTTACTAGGGGTCCGTGAGCAGGTATTTAATGAGAACCCCTGCTATAGATATATAAGTCTTAACAACTTTATTAAAATAATTTATTCATTGTAATAAAAAATTTTTTTGTTATGTATGTGCCTTTAGAGTTACAAAAAATATTAATCTACTGACTTTAAAAATGTTTATTAAATATAAATTAATTAAGATTCTTATTTTATATTAGTAAACGGAAAACTTGAATGAAAAAATTCACAAAACGTTTTTTATACCCTGGAACAATGTAATATTTATGTTTGTCATTCCGTTTGATATTTCTACAATATCCATTTCAGATCCCAAAAAGTACATATATATATTCCGACTTCTTATGCATAGCATAGGTGATTTAGCGATGTCTGTTTGTCCGTTCGTGTTTGGGTTAAAATCAACTTTGCCCAGGGTACTAGAAAAGCTAGAAAAAGATTAAATACGCCAATAGCTCAGATCTGGTTTCGAAAATTATGCTATTAAAAGTAATTCCAATAAAAAATAAAAATACATAGAGGCGATAGAGAATTAAAAATAAGAAACCACATTAAGCAAGGAATTGGCGCTCGCCCATATTTTCCGGGTTAAAGGCCTCTGAACTTTTCATAGAAAACTACGATTGTGCATCATTTTTTTAAGGTATCAATATGGATATCTTTTAAGAGCCTAAATTTTTAAAAAATACTTAAGCCATTAAGATCCGGTGAAATTTAATGTAAAACTTAGTATTAACTTTTTTTTTCTTATTTTTCTCTGTCACCCTAATATTTGTTTTTTGCGATTGGAGTCACTTCACTAAACTAGATTTACATACATATATGGTGAAGGGTATATAAAATTCCGGTTAGCCGAATATAATACTCTTACTACGTTTTATCTCTCTCTCTCTCTCCTATTAAACAAAGTAATAGATTAATCAACATTTTTAAAATTAAGATTACGATACGCTTGGCGCGTTGATTCACGTTACTCTGCTATCAATCCGCCTTGGGGTTTTATATAGCACGCCAACATAGTTACGAAATTTCTTTATTTTGAAAGAAGCTTTATTTTTAATTTAAGTTTTGCTTAGGATTGTTGTCCTAAATAAGCAAATGAAAAGGTTGCTGTATCAGACTAAAGCTCACCAATTTTTTTAACATAACCACCAACCACCTGCAAAAAATACACACAAAAGTTGAAAAATATAGGCTTAAATCTAGTTTATTGAAGTAACTCGAATCAAAAAACAAATACTGGGGTAACCGGAAATTAAGAACTTTTGCTGATTTCAATAGCAACATTTTCGAAACAATGTCTGATAAATTTTTTATTTCAATTTTCTCTAGCTTATATAGTGCCATGGCAACCGGAACACGAATGGGCAGACATACATCCTACAATCGCCTTCGCTATGCATCAATACTCAGAATATACATTTATATTTTTCCACCTGTGATACAATCAATTCAGCTTCACTTGAACAATTATAATATATAAATCCGCCAAGTGTGAGTTTGACTCACACATGAAGGTTTCCGTACCAAGCATGGGTGGCTATTTAATATTTTATTTTATTTTTATTAACATATTACGACTGACATAGTAGAACATACTTTGGGTAAAATTAAAATAAAACCTGTCGTTAATATTAGGACACCTTGTATTATTTATACATGTTTTCACAGCGACTTAGCAATAAAAACCCTACGTCAATGTTTAGTCTCAACCTATTACGGCTTGACAAAATGCTGCAATTTATGTAAGAATCACGTTACTATCGGAATACCCTCCATTTCATTTTAATATCAGTACATCCTTTGCACAAATTTCAATTGTATGCGTATTACGAATTAAAAGATAAGGCCACAGTCGTCAAATTCAGGCTTTTGGGAAACACCCTTAAATTTCCAAATTTAATTTTACAATTTATTTTTCTAGCGGACATATTTGTGCTACTAAGGTTGTAAATCTAAGGCCATATACGCAATAATCTGTTCAATATTTGAATACTTTTAATTATTATATTTTACTTGTTGCGATAGCGCATACAGTTTTACTGATACTGTGCAAATTTGACGTGTCTGCCTATCGCAG
Source organism: Cistogaster globosa (assembly GCA_937654795.1). Lineage (NCBI taxonomy): Eukaryota > Metazoa > Arthropoda > Insecta > Diptera > Tachinidae > Cistogaster > Cistogaster globosa. The sequence goes on along the minus strand of OW569405.1, from coordinate 60,415,113 downwards.
TTTAAAAAATAACAATATTTTATTGAGAATCACGTAACTTTCGGAACACTCTTTAAATTTGATATTTTTTGTTATAGCGCCTATAGTAGTAGTAAATCTTCTGTGAACATTTTCCAGAGATAGAAGATTGTGCCAGACGAACAGGCGGACAGACAATTGGTGACTTAAAAATGTTTGTGTTATAAAATCAAAAAAAAAAAAAAAAAAAAAAAAAGATTCATCTAAAAAATAAAAATATTTGTCGCTGTGGTTTAGGATCGAACCTCAGCTCCAAAAGCCACGTTTAATTGATTTTTGGGTGAACATACGTTTAATATCAAAACTTGGATTTTTAGAGAGTTTTTTTTTTAAATTTAAAAATTTTTAATTGGGGTCATCGTTTTGGTGATGAGATTTAATTTTTTGTAAAATTTTAGTAAAAATGTAATATTATGGTGAATTGTCGATTTTTTAGTAAAAATCCGATTTCTTGGTAGTCTAAGGTCTTGTTTTCTGAATTTTTCTTTTTTCAATACAACAAAGCAAAAAACAATAACACCAGAAAATAAACAACAATAACAAGGAAACCCCTATGAAAAATATATAAGCGCTAAGAATCTTAGAGACATTTCAACGCAAACATGGGCATTGCTAAGTCGACTTTAATATGTGTAAGGATTCAGAATATTTATTGGGTCGAGCATGAATAAAGATACAAACAGAATGACAAACTCACACAAACCCCTTCTATATGTGGTGATCTTTGGTGAAGTGTATAAAAATAATAAATCGAATGCCTAATCTGTTTCGCCTACACTGTTCAAAATGACTTTTCTATGAATTTGTCTACTAAAAAGTAGGAATTAAATGACGGTGTCAGTTGCTTGAACTAAGCAACAGCCTAATATTAAAATCATTCATAATGGAGCATAGTTTTATTGCTCTTTTTTTTTTAGTACACTCTACTATAGTTGCAGCATATCACAAGTACCATCAGCAACCACTTCAAACAACTTAAGCTTAAAAAGCTTTTTTTTTAAGGGGAGATCTGGCCAAAAAACTAAATATAAAATTCGCACAATTAAAGTTGGTCATGTAACGAGTGTGTGGTTAAATTAAGTTGAAGTTAGTTGATAATTTGAAGTCTAACAGGAAAGAAGCCAAAAATAGTCGAAACAACAGAAGACCGCAACACGCGCTAACGAAATCTAAATTGATAACTATTTAAAAACTTAACAAGGTATTTTTCGTTTTTATTATTAATTTTGATGAAAACAGAATTCGATGAATAAAATCGACAACTTTAAACTTAATAATTCTAATAAAATTTTCTTTATTTTCTTCTTTTAAATGTAAAGATCGTCATCAATAACTAATATTGAGTAGTAATCAAGGAAATAATGTTAAAACATTTATCGCAACAACATTTCCTGATAACAATTTATCTTGTCACTTGTTTGATGTCTTTTGCCGCTTTTGCCATAGAAGTTCAGGTGAGATGATTTTTTGAATTTATTATTTGCTAAACAAAAATTTGTATGTCTTATTAATTGTTAAAATTATTTCTATTTATTCCTTGCAATTATACGAATTTAAGTTTTTTTTTTTAAACTTCGTTAATTAATTTTGCCTTTTAGATTTAACATTCACTTTTGACCTAAAAATTATAGATTTTTAAGTTGTTAAACTTTTATGGTTTTAGGTACAATTGTTGTTGTTTATATGTATGTGAATAATTGTATTAAAGTTGTAATTTTTAAACTATCATTTGAACAACTCCACACCGAAAAGCTTTAAAGTTGAAAAGTTGTACTTGGGTTAATTGTATTATTTCTCTGGACCGGTTGGTTTGTTACATATTTTTACACAAAGAAATAAACACTAATATTTTATGTTGTACTGGGCTTTTTTTATGCAATTGATCAGTCTTATAAACTAAACTCGATCGTCTTACAGAACAAAATGTTTAAGTTTATTTTGTTCAAATTTGTAACAATGAAACTTAATGGTTCAGTTGGAAGACTATTGACAGATGCACAGTGGGAAAGATTCTGTAGAGAAATATTTAAATTTAGCATTTGATGCTAATGCTTGTAGAAGCTGTGGATTTTTCAAGTAGTGAAATATGGGTACACACATATTTTAAACGCCTATTACATTTTCAGTTTTCATGATATGAATCCTTTAAGAATATTTTTCTCTTTTGATAAGCCAATTATACGAATTTGTGTTTCGCAGATCTTTGGTTGGGTTTGGCAAATAAATAAAAAAACATTTTAAATCGATATTTCTCAATATAATTTTTTGTTTTATTGAAATAAATAAAAGGCGAATTAATTATAAGGTGGAACCAACGACAAGTTCGTTAATTTTCGCCGTTAGCCCGAATATATAAAAAAAGTTACCTTTTTTGTATACATGGAGTTTGATAATCGCTACCACCTTATAATTGATTCGTCTTGGAATAAATACAAAATCATGGACAAACAATACTGGGTGGTCTCGATCAAGGCAAATTGAATACTAGGTAGTCGCACCAGGACAAAAACAAAAAACGCGTGTATTTTGTTTGTGTACGTGTCAGTAAACAGTAACGAATAATATAAAAAAACAAATGCTATTTCATTTCATTGTTCCTTTAGTGTCCTTCGGCATATCGAACATAGTTCCACTTCCACACTCATACTTTTTTTGTAAACAGCACAAATATTTCTTCATTAATATTCAACTATTTTTTATTAACCCTTTGAGTACATTTGACGAGTGAGACTCGTCATGTGTTTACTTGGGCGAAGTTACGGTGGACGAGTCTGACTCGTCATCTGAATTTGATAAGGAGGCGTTGATTTTTGCGACACCTCCTCTAGTTGGCGTCGGTCGCAAACAATTGCCGCGTGTGTTATAAACATAAAATAAGAAAAGAAACCATTTGGCAATGCAAACAGTGCCAGGTACCTTTACATTTACCAACTTGTTCCAAATAAAATGTATTACTCTTACATATTAATCCATATAGCAATAAATTAAATCCGTTCTATTTGCATAAAAGTCTCCAAATAATTCAGTACTCAAAGGGTTAATGTACATTACGTTAAAAAATTCAAAGAATAGTTTTGTTTTTTTTTTATTTTATACATATATTACCTGCATTTCTTGGACACATACACTCCTTTTACTTTTCACGCAACGATTTATTCGCACATTGAAATTAACAAATTATTAAATAAAATTGTATTTTCGATTTTAAAATTAAACATATTTTCGAGTTTTTAATTGGCGCGTCAATAAAACGTAGACAAATTTTGACGTTGATTCTAAAAACTTGTAAAGCGAATTATGTTTACCTAGTATTTAATTTTCCTTGGTCTCAATGGCATATTCCAATGCACAGGTATTATTGCGCCATGGCATATTTCAGGGCGAATGAATTACCAGGTGGCAGCGTAGGCGAATTCAGTATTTTTTGCTGGTATACACGACTGTCAAACTCTATATATAAAAATGTACACATATATGTATTTTATATATGGAGTTTGAGAGTCGTGTATACCAGCAATAGAATGAAAATGAAGAAGAAAATCATATTATAGAATTGATGCATTTCCATGAGACGGACTTTTATTAAATACAGGATTCTTTAATAATTTTATAAAAAATTATTAAAGTACAGTCCCGAAACAGGGCTATCTAAAGTAACATAAAATTTTGCGAAGGGCGAATAATTTAGTTAGCTTTATTAAAAAATCTCCAAAATTTAAAAACCCTATACAATCTTATTTATAAAAAGCTTAAAATTTCAAAAACAAATATGAAAATTTTTACACTAAAAATGACACAGGAAGCCAAGGGGTATTACAGTCCTGATAATTCATTAGTTTTACACTTGGATTTAACGATTTTATAAGGTAATTTTTCAACTAAGGCCTCAAAATACAGTACACCTTCAATTAAGTAGTTTGAGTTCACTCTTATTTAGTCACAGTAACCTGCTTGTCTCAGTTCTGTCAGAGCTTCCTATTGACGAGAAAACTTCGCATATCGGCAGTAAAAATACCAAACAAAAGTTTTGGGTTTATAAATCCGCGTTAGGCCTGTCGCTTGTATAAACGATCTGCCTGCTCCTAATGATCTTATTCTTATGACCGGAAACCCAGCATAATGTCAATGAGAACCAAATTAAACATATTATTGTGTTGAATAATGCTTTATTTATGGTATAAAATTAAATAACTAACGAATATTTCCCATTAATATAACTTGAAATGCTGGCTGGCTTTTGCCTGGCTAAAAGTTTTTTTTTGTCATATAATGCAACTCGCAAAAGGTTTTGTTTCCATAAGAGCAACTTTTTCATCAATCATATTAAGTTCCTTTGCTTGTTAAAGATTCAAAGTCTTTTGCAAAGTTAATGGAACAAACGAAATCGTATTCATAAGATGAAATTTTAGCAGTACATGGGCAAAATTTCTTTCGGTTTAATTGGCAATTCTTAAGCATTTTAGAAGTCTAAAAAAGACTGAGCTTGTTTTTAACAGAAATCATTTTTCTCAGTTATTGGATTTAGACCCTTCTTAATTCTAAAACTGAACAAATGACTCTGGGGTAATGCTTTTTATATATAATTTTCCTATTTCTGACCTTTTTTTGACATTTCCTTTGTTATTTTGAAGATTTTGAGCTTACGTACTTGGTCACAGTAACAGAATCCCTCACAGAACTCACCATTTGTAAGAAATTTTGCGCGTCTTACAAAAAAATTTTTAAATTCAATTTTAGTAAATATTATATGTTAATAGCGCAATAAGTTACCCTGATATCCAATAGGTTTAAGAAGTTAAAGAGGGTGATAACAGTAAGAAAATCGCTCATCATACATGAGAATTTCCTCTAAATTTTCCGCGCCTTATAAAACTCGACATATATATCTTCACACACATAAAAACTTAATGCAGCCATCCGATCCCTAATGCTTTTTGATTTCAACAAGATTTGAACGGCTTGTAGGTTCGGATAAGGATTTTATTTTTAATAGACGTAAAATACATACAATTTTTAACGGTAGCTTAGCCCATGCAAACATTAATCATATAGTTTAGCAAATAATAATCACAAAAAGAATTGAATACAACCACATATTTACATATTTGCAAAGCCAAATTGTTGAACCAAAGAAATAAAATCACTCAGGCGGTAAGCAAATTGTTAAAAGCAAATTTATTGTGAATGGTTAATTTAAAAGAAAAAGTAATATTAGATACTTGCATTCATCTGTGTAAAATAAGATTGTACAACAACATAGTGTATGTCTAGAATGGCGAAACACACTAAAACAAAAACTTAAAGTGACCCACACTCAACTTTACCATACCTCATGGAAACTGACATTTTTATGGATAAGAGTAAACGTTCAAAGTATATTCGAATCAAAAAAGTTATTATGTGAAATCCTACCCTTTAGCACACTTGTGGGTGCAACGATAAAATATACGAACTCATAACAAGCAATTGAAGATCAAGAGTTTTCGATCGGTCATTTGGAAACAAGCTGTATATATGGAGTGTGTCAAAAAAGCAGTCTAAACAAGTAAGAGTGTTATCTTGAATAGCCTTCAGCATATAAATAATAAATAAGTAAAAATAAAAAAATATTATGTATTATATACGATTTTACATAAAAATGTCACCGGTACTTAATGGGTTAAGCATTTTTTAAAATTTAAGCAGTTTCTGAAAGATCTCTTCAAAAGCTTTTTAATGATACCCATATTGATGTTTAAGAAATATAGTGCACAATCGTACTTTTCTATGAAAAGTTCTGAGGCTCATGACTCAGAAAATATGGGCAAGCGCCAATTTGTTCACTTGATATTTTTTCTTATTTTTAATTCTCTATCGCCCTATATACTGTAGAAATTACAAACGGAACGACAAAATGTTCACAACTTGTCTTGACTTCGGCATTCGAACCGTATAACACTAGAGGACCAATACACTGAGCTAAACGCCGCGCACAACCACCTCATGCAGCTAGTTAATGAACCAACTCTCGACCTCCTTCTTACCTCACACCCTGATAGCTATTAAGTAAGTATTCTTACACCTCTAGGTAATTCGGACCACTGTTCCATTTCCGACTCCCTTTCGGTCTCGGAACAACGTTACAGAAATGGCTGCGAAACGTTTAAAATATACATACATACATATGTACGAAAGGGCTGAGCTCAACGATTTTTTTGGAATTTCGATTGGAAATTATGTTTTCTGGACAATAGCGTCGATACCATGGCGGAAATGGTTGTGAACATTAGTCTGCTTGGAATGAAAACTTTCATTCAATTTAAGCAAATCAGCGTTGAATCAAGAAAGAATTATTGGATTGATCAGACGTGCAAAATATATTCAGATCCAGAGAGGAAGCTTTTAGTGATATCTTTGTTAAAATATTAATAAGAAGCAATTTTACGATTTTTTAACAGATTCCTTTGATAGTGACAAGAAGAGTTAATGACATTTTAATTTGTTTTAGACATTTGGTCATCTTTTTCATCCGCCAACTGAAGAACATCATCACAAAGAGGAAAAGCAAGATTTAAATAAAATACCCGGTGTTCCCGGAGTAGATTATCCAGTCTATCACGAAGTACCACACACTTCATTCTCATGTGCTCATGTTCCGGCAACACCGGGAATGTATGCAAATGTTGAGACCGGTTGTCAAGCCTATCATGTCTGCCACGATGGCCGTGAAGGACACCAAGGTGCCTCTTTCTTATGCACCAATGGAACAATTTTCAATCAAAAGGAATTTGCTTGCGATTGGTGGTATAATGTAAAATGTGAAGAAGCTGTCAATTATTATCAGTAAAATCAAATAAGATTAATAAGATTTTTAAATTAATAACCAATGACTTCATTTTAGTTTAAATGCTGATCCTGAACACAATCCCTACACGCCAAAAAAGAAGATCGAGGATGAACATTTAGAGCATTTAGATCACCATGTTGATGCCCATGGATTTTTGATTCATGCTTAAACGCCAATATTTAACAATTTGAAAGAGTGATTGTTTTATCTTTTTTTATGTACTAAAATCATTAATAATTAAATCATTTCATCATTTCATGTTCTTTTTTTTTGTAAACAAATAAAAAAAGTGGTAAAAAAGTGTCTTGAATACAGTTATTTTATTGAAATAATTTCTAAAAATTTTAATAGTTTTATAAACCGCTTGCTACCCACTACCCATCATCCCGTTACACACACGCTCCAGCACATTCAAAAACAAGTAAAGGTATAGTCAGACTAGACAAATATTTGACCAAAAAGACGTAACCACTAAATTATGGAAAAAAGTTTTTGTAAATATATACATAGATGTATACATATAAATATAAATGTAATATTAACCAACCTTTTCTATTGATCATATAAAATAAATAGTAAAAAAACCGTATTTAATATAGTATTTCGTAAAAAAAAATTAACTATACCAAAATGGTCAGCAACCTATGATTTCTAATTTTTTATTGACCTTACAGCAGGGTTAAGATTGAAAAAACATTAAAAAAAATAGTGATTACGCTTCTTGCTTAAATATTTGACTAAACTGACCGCACCTTAAGAGTGCTGTATTTGGCTATGACGAATCTTGTATACCTTTCACCCAAGGTATATTTATTTTACTAGGTAACAGCGGCTCTACAACAAATACAACATTTGTAAAAACAACATGGCATTTTATTGTTTCTTTGTGAGTGGAAATGTTTAAAATAAAAAAACAAACTAAAAGATAATTGCTCTAAAAACAAACGCTCTCTTTGTTCTGCATATGCTTGTTGTTAGTGTTTTTTGAAATTTGTAAACAAAAGTAGGAAAATATAAACAACTTTTGACATCTCCAACTACAAACCAGCTGGGCGGACGACACTACCTAGTAAAATAAATGTACCTTGCCTTTCACCATTAAAAATTAAAAAAAAAATTAAATACCATATAAAATTTTACATAAAAATGTCATGAGATCCTAATGGGCTAAGCATTTTTAAAAATTTTTATTATATCTTAAAAGATCTCTTTGAAAGCTTTTAAATGATACCCATATTGATATCTTAAAAAATATGCTGCACAATCGTGCTTTTCTATTCTGAGGCACATAACTCAGAAAACGTGAGCAAGGGCCAATTTTTAAACTTGATAGTTTTTCTTAGTTTTTAATTCTTTACCGCACCATTTGTATGTATATTTTTTGATTGGAGTTACTTCAATAAACTAGATTTGTTCAAAATGTTATGGAAGAATTACATGCAGGCGTTGCTGATTTTTAATAGCAAAATTATCAAAACTATGTCTGATCAACCGTTTTACTTTCTTTGTGACAATTATTTTTACTTCATAATATGACTAAAAGCATCTTCGCAACAATATTTATTGCTAATATAGACAAGGGGTTAGGCAGAATAGATATACTTGCTCCATACAAGAATGAATCCATTAGCTTTAAAGGCAATTTGCCTTCGCAAAATTATGTCCAGTTATCAAATAGTTACAATAAAAAATAAGTAACTTTATAACATTTGGAAATACAAAAAAAAAAAATTATAATGGACTAATGCAATCAACTGTTGTCTAACTAGGGTGTCAGACTTTCAAGTTTTCATTCAATTTTTAAAATTTTTCTAATTTTTTTATTAATACACTCACACTTTAAAACCTTGCTGAGAATTTGCTTTTAAGTTTTCGTTCAATTGAGTCTTTCAAATTACATTCAAGAAAACAGCTGATTGAAGTTTTTCCCTCCAAATTTACATTAAAATTTTGCTGGCAGTGTTTTCTTGACATCTTGCTTAAAAAATTGCTTTGAAATTGCGTGCAGCCTACGTCACAGCTTTTAATTTTTGTGAATTTTGAAAAGCAGTATGTGTAAATTTCTTGAAAGAGAATTGAACAAAAACTTGACCGTGTGACTGCACTGTAAGGCAAATTGAATAAGTTCGCTCTACAAATTCTTCACAATCAAGGCGAATTGAACAGGTGACTGTGTCAGGCCATACGGTCAACATATGTTTTCTGTTTTCTTTTTCGAGTTGTTAAAATTGTTGCTTTTCTTTCTTATTGTATGTGGTTGCCCCAAAAAAAAAACAGTAAAAGAATTTTTAGAACTGATTTGTGCTAAACAAATATAAAGTGTGCTTGACAAAAATCGAAAATTATTTTAAAAAAATACTTGTGTTGATATTTAAAACTTTATTTAAAATAAAGAAACTTGTGTTTTTATTAAAAACTTTATTTAAAATAAAATGCGTTGGTGTTCTGTGTGTCATAAGGGATATTCAAAGGGAGAAGGAAATTTATTTACCGTTTCCAAAGATGAAAACGCCAGAACAAAGTGGAGTATAATTTGTGGCAAGAAGTTTAAACCAAATTCTTTGGTATGTTCCGACCACTTTGCGCCAACTAGCGTTGTACGTGTTGGAAACAGAGTATCTCTCTTGCCCAATACTGAACCTACGGTTAGGCAAGTACAAGAGATGGAAGTTTCTATAAATGAAATAAGTGAAACAATTATATGTTTTTCAATTCGCCTTGTTCACAATCAAAGACGGAATTTGTTTACATTTCATTGATGCGCCATTAAAAAAAAAAAAACAACAAAAAATGTTCAATATTAAAATTGAAAAATATTTTTAAATAATTATTAAGTTGATCAAATAGTGAATGTGCGTATAAACCGTTGTGTGAAACGAGTGTGTGTGCCCAAGAAGTGCAGGTTAAATGACGTTTCTTTAAGGAACAGTTAAAAAAGATATTTGAAAATTTATAAAGAAATGCTTGTGCGGTTTGCAAGAAAGTGCGAGTACTAGCCTTACTATTTTCTAAATGGGTTTATTTATTTATAATTTACTTGAATATTCCTTCCTCTAATTGCCAAAATTGAGGCTAATTTATTTTTTATTAAAAATGCCCAGTTTCGGGAAAATTTGTAATTCCAAATTTTTTGCCCGGTTGTTAAAAAACAAAATCATCGTTATCTTGGCGCACGTCATTAATAATAGGTCTGCTACAGATGCATAACAAAACGGTGCGAGCTAGTACAAATTAGTCCAAAAGCGTTCCAGATAACAATTTTTCTACAATTTTGAGAGAAAATGAGAGAGAAAAATTTTTCCTTTCCTGTACAAAGTTGTAAGAATTTTTTCTCTGGGTAAGTTCGGACTAGAATTATATTATCAACTGTTTTTTGTTTACATTTAAAAATCAAATAATTTATAAATAAATACATAAAGTTGTTACCTAAAAGCAAAATAGAGGAGTTTTCAAATAAAATTTAAGTTGTAAAAACTTGTGAATATATTTGTGGATATTTATCACTTTCTTTAATAAAATATGCTTTTACTACTTTGTTATGTATCTGGAACAGACCTAATGTGTAAATACAAATCAGCTGTTCAAACATTTTCCTTTTATTACAAGAATTTTTATCTTCAGAAGAACAAGAAATGTCACTAAAAAAGCCTGCAAATACTTTTCTAACTGAGCTAATGCAAAAATGGCAAAGTTTGCAACAAGTTCCTAATGTGTTTTCATATCAATTAGAAGTTACTCGCAGCAAGTTTTTACCTGGTAAATATAAATTTTATTCCGAGGTAAAACATATTAAAATCAAAAAAATAAACTAAAATAACACTTCATCATTGTATTTCCAGTATAATCCACAACGTAGCGCCTTAAGAAGACCGCCACAAACTATAGTGTCTTTAAATCCCGATTATGATGAAGAAAAATTTAATTTTAAAAAAGTTGCAGCCGAGGAAGTGCTAATGAAACTGAAATTTGAGGAAGATACGGAAATATCGTTTATAATCAATAACAGCCCATTGACGTTGTATCACACATTAATATGTCCTAATGTTGACAAGAATTTGCCACAACGCATTACTTTAGATGCTATAAGATTTTGTGCAGACTTTTTGCTGTCCTTAGAGAACAATCGATATTTTCGCATCGGATACAATAGTCCGGGAGCCTTAGCTTCCGTCAATCACTTACACCTGCATTTGATGTTAATTGAAAAAGAGTTGTATATAGATTGTGCGGTAAGCTTTTTCTTTAAAAAATAAGTTTTTATTTTTGTTTCGTCAGTCTGCAAAGTTTTTATATCTATTATGGATAATCCAAACTTCTTGCATGTAGTTTTAATAATCGAACTTTGCTTAAAGAAATACATAGTTGCTGTCCATCATAGCTATATCGCCCTATTTAAAATCAAAGTTACACACACAATTCAACTTTCAATTAAAAAAAACTTTCTTCCAACGAAATATTTTAAATTTTACAGAAATTGCAACATCTCTGTGATCCTGATGTTTATTGTTTGGACAAAAGTATGCCTACAGAAGCTATATGTTTTATAATCCATAGTAAGGATTCCAAAACAAAAATTGAACTAAAATTAGAAAAGCTTTATAAATTTCTAATTTGGCTGTGTGAAAACAATATGCCACATAATATATTTATGACACCATCATCTCAATCGGACCACGATTTTCAAACAACATTAAAAATTTTTGCATACGTAAGAGAAAAACCTTGCACAGTAAAGGATTTACATTCATGCAATATAGGTTTTGGCGAATCATCGGGATACGTACCGTTAGGATGTAAGTATAAATTGTTAGAAAAAATACAAATTTGATATCTGATCATTTTATTTCAAACATCTAGCTAAAAAACTTTACGACAGCCTTACGGACAAAGATGTTATTGCTAAAATAAACTCGGAATGTGGACAAGCTTATAACAAAATTTATAAATTTTTTAAAGAAAGTTTTTAATTATTACCACAATAATTAAATAAAATTAAACACATTAAGGGTTTTTTCTTATTATTACATTTTTTATTCTCAGGAACACACAAAATCTTTACCCAAGGCGGCTTTACTAATGACTTTAGTATTGGCCTCAATACGATATTCAATGGGCTTATCACCTCCTTGCCTTTCAATCAATTGTATTAAATCCTCTATCTTGTCATTTGTTATGCAGGTACGTATTGTTGAGAAAAAATTAATTAGATGGTGTAAATTATGTCTGCAATAATAAAAAACAATCGTTCAAGATATTTGCTTTAGTAAAATAAGAAAAAACAGAACTTACATCATTAACAATATGGGCCCTAACAGTTCAGATGTTTTATACAGATGATGTATATAAGCTTTTGTATGTTTTTGGCAAGCCAAACAGGTGCAGCCTTTAAGTAGTGGCGTAAAATTTTCTTTTAAGCTAAAATGAAGTAAAGTTTTAATAATTTACATCTTCTTTATCAATGTAAAAATAAGTTTTTTTTATTTCCTTAATATTTTTTCCGCATAAATTATTAAAATACATTCGTACAAAACTTTTTTTCTTAAAAATAAAAAATAAAATGCAAATTTTTAATAAAAAGGTTACAATTTTTTAATTGAAGTATGATGTGGTTTTTGCGTTTACAAGATCTTTACTCTGAAACCAACCAAATGAAACTCTACAGTTAAATCAATTTATTTTCAACATTTTGGCTACAACGATCAGGTGAGAATTATACGTTCCTTTAATTCATTACACACAACCTTAGGAGACTTTAATAAAACTTCAATAAAATGAAAATAAAAATTATACATACAAGCAAAATTTGAAAGTGTTTTGTAGAGCTGTAAATTAATCATCCTTTTTTGATTTTATTTTGTTACGAATTAAAAAATTTTGAATTAATTTTATTCACAATGAAAAAGGATTGACGAAATTTGAATTCATTCAAACGAATTAGGCAGACGTAAATTTTAATTCGTTTTCAAGTCAAATGAATTTTCAGAATAAGTTCCAATTCATTTCTAATTCTATTGAATTTGATAAAATAAATAGCTCTTCAAAATCAATTCGATTAAATTGGTTTTGAATTCATTCAAATGAGTTGCAAATATGCATTGCAATGCAAACGAATGAAATTAAAAATGAGTAGGAATCAAATTCAAGCGGGGAATAAAAATAGAAAAAAGTTTTGGTAATGAATTTCTTATTAATTTATAAAATTTATTTGAGTTAATTCAAAATTAATTCAATTGGAAATGAATTGCACTTCACTTTGACAAAATTATTTTAATGATTCACGATATAATTCAAAAAGTTATGATTCATTTACAGCTTTGGTGTTTTGTGTATGAATGTCTGCTTCAAAAAAAAATTAAATGTGCATTTGTATTTCCATAACTTTAAAAAGTAACTGGAAAACAGGTAATTTAATTATATTTAGTTTTTCTGCAGAGGCATAATTATTTGATCTGGCGAATTAAAAGCGCAAAAATGTTTACATTGGGCATCTTCCAATTCCATGCTTCAGTTCGAAAAATTTAATTCAAATCTAAACTAATAAGAAGTTGGCATCATCATCATGGCATCAACAAATTTTACTTAAGGATAAGGCCTTAAATAGCTTAAGTTAATGCTTGTCAGTTTACTCAAATGAAAGAATATTATTTCAATATTGTTAACAGCAAAACGGACTTACCATTCATCCGTTATATCCACAAATGGAGACTCGGTGATAGGGGCCGTAATGTTTGTATTCACATCAAAATAAAATGATAAAGCCTTAAAGTTAATTGCTGCACAATAGGCATATGATGAATCAAATAAATCTACTCCAAGCTGAATCAACTTTAATACTACTAAAGGAGTAAAGGCACCGGGCATCATGAAAGGTTTATCAACGTCCAATTCTTTGAGACAGTGAGCCATTACTGGCAGTATCTGTTCCCACTTGACTTCAGTTGCTGTCAAACCATAGCTATGAAAACCTTCGAATATAAAGCCTCCGTTAAGATTATCGCCTTCCGCCTTTACATGCTTTATTGATTGAGAACGGTTAAAAATATTATAGCCACCAACAATTGGTGCGAATAGGCAAGATTTTTTTAATATATCTGAACTGGCCTGCTGTTTATAACAGTAGTTCATAAAAGATTCTGTGCGATCTACAGATTTCTGTATTCGTTTCTTAGCACTGTCGTAATTAGTGTCAGCATCACAAAGGCCTTCATAAATGTCAGGTTTAAATGTTTCCACAAGCGTAAGAAACTTTTGAACCGATAATGCTTCCTTACCACGTCGTGTAAAGAGTGGAACAATATCCTTATCATTAGAACCACTTGGCATCCGTTCACAAGGATCTCTTATTGTCAGTACAGTGGGATAATTTTTGTAGCCTACAAAATCAGCCAAGCCACCGCCTTTAAAGTGACTTAAGGCTTCTTTCATATGATCCATTGTAGCTAAAGACATTTGTAATACTTGTACTTCTTGGGAGACATAACAAAAGACATCTTGACTCAAATATGGTATGCTCCCGCCCTAAAATAAGGCAAAAATATTATTTAGTTTTAAAAATCACAAAACAAATCTACTTTTTTTCCAGTTTAGAAAAAGTAACTTAAAGAAAGTATAAAGTGAACACCTGGCCCATAACTCCGAATATTTTTACATGTGCAGATGTAATCCAAAATCACGATACTGCATATATTCAGTTTACCTTTGTAACTTGTAATAAAAGAGGAGTTGGGAACGTTTTTCCACTTTCCTGCTGCACCAATTTTCCTAAGCGACCAGAATTTTTAGTAAGATGTTCAATTACAAATTTCATACTTTGAATTTAAAGTTTTTATTTGTACTATAAAAACTATTATTAAAATTAAGAAATAAAGAACTAAATGCAACGTGAATGCAGTAACTCCAAAAGCATTTCGTTTTCGAGAAATTTAAGCACAAAACAAAAGAGAAGCAATTTTGACATTTCTAAAATAAAGAAATGACAATTAGTCCAGATTTACACGTACGATTATTTCATTCCATTATTTCAATTCTCTTTTAATGGCATCGACATTTGTACACAAAATTAAAACAACACGAAACTAGTTAAAAGGGAATAGAAAAAATGAAATAATAATCGCACGCATAAATCTGGATTAAAGGTGCCTTTAAACGAAATGTTTTTTACATATGACTTGTCAGTTTGAAAATCCACATATAATTCCTTATGTATGTCAAAATAGTCTTTATGTTTCGCGTTTAAACGTACGTGCAAATTACTTCTGACAACCTACAATGTAAATCATTGTTTAAGGTACCTTTAGACGAAATGTTTTTTACATACGACTTGTCAGATTTTCCATAACAAAATACATATGTATCTTGTAAACGGTTTAAAACATTTCTATGTTAAATACATATGTAAATTTGACAAATATGACAAATTCTCATTTAGAGAGTGTTCTATTTTTATATGACAAAACATATGACTTCTAGTGGTGCAACTTTTTTTTTTCTTCCCTTATACCGTTGTTAAATGATTAAAAAGTGTAAAAAGCACTAAAATCGATGGAAGCAGAATAGAGTTGACATCTTTATTAGCATTACCATTAGCATTAAGCCGCTCACCAAACAACTGACACAATTATTCTAACGTCGATACCAATTTAAATTAATTTTTTCAACAACAATTTTTATGTGAGATTTTCATGTGAGTAATTTTAATAACAAGAAAGTTATATACTTTAAGAGTAAAAATATTAAAAAAAAAAAAAGTTTTTATTTAATAGCTAAATCATATTTTACTTTGCCGAAGTTTTGTTAATTTCTTTTAAACTTTGTTTGGTGTTCAGACACACAAAGTTTTCTCTTACAAAAATTTGTTTCCTTCTGTTTAATCGCTCTTCGTTTTTCGACGTTTTGCGTTTGGTGCTTACAACACAAAAATATATGTATGTATATGTATACAACTGTGTACAAGCAAAGAACGAAAAAAAAGCAACTTTGCGAGTACATCAAAGTCTGTACTGCTCCCTCTCTCCCACATCAAATTAAAACTGCTTGTCTAAATGGGGTGTTATGGTTAGATTGCATTTAGCCAACTTTTTTTGTTAGAAAAAAATCGCTAGATCTAGCACGAAAATGGCTAAATTGGCAACCATTGCCCATTCGTGACTCTATTAAATGTAGTGTTGCCGTTGTGTAAATAAGATAGCGTCTCCATGTGCCACTTAATGTGATAAATATAGTATAGTTACTTTTATTTATGTCTGTACTTTTCAGGCCAGTTTTTAAACTTCATATTTAAATACGCTCTTACTTAATTTGTATTTAAATTTTAGTTGCATATTAATATAGTTTCAGTTTTTCAGCCATATAAGTTCGTTATTATTGTTAATTACGATAAAAATGTGGTAGCATTACAAAATATAAAAATTTTTCATTTGTTATGTATCTGCTTATGCTTATATTGTTAATGACGAAACAGAATGAGTAGGTACTTGTTTTTAACTTTTCTGATGTAAACTCACCTTCTCAATGTAATCTTAATACCAGCCTACAAAAAATGAGTGCGGACTAAATAATTTCTGGGTTTCTATACGGCAAAAATCACACTTTCTGCAGGAAAATTTGGCGTACGTAAGCCAGTAAAAGCAAGACAAACTTTAGATCACATCTATACAATATTTTCATCCCAATTTTTAAATGTCCTTTGAAGTTCATCATGTGCTTTAACAATGAAATTTTTGACGGAATCGGCCTTTGGAAATTGTTCTTTTAATTAGGTATTCGTTTTTTTTTTAATTTTAAATAAAACATATTTTAATTGCCTGCCAAAAAGGACAGTTCTTGGTAGCCGTTTAATCCAGCCATTATAACAAATGATGACTTTTGTATGCATGTTTCAAATATATACAATATGAATATATAAATGTCACCTTGTAAATAAATACGAGGTATACTGACGACGGTTGATATAAAACAGTAAGTGTATGGTATCTAAATTTTACTGTTCTTAATCATCACCAATAACGAACTTAATCCGCACTAACATAATAGTTCATTTTCTAATTTTTTTTATTTATTTTATACCTTTTCGATCGAATTTATGTTAATTTTACATGAAACATTTTTTAATGTAATTTCTTAAGTATTTGTTTATAATTTAAAACTGCTGCACGGTTACTTAATTTTTTGCGGAAAATAATTTTAAAATATTGCGGCAAAGTTAAAAACCTTGCAAATGAACAAACTTCTGTTGTTTGCACATAATCTGACAATTGTATATAGCTTAAAATTGGCGATTACGATTTGAAATGGCAAATTAGGTATCTTTATATCGAAATCTGTTGGCTATTAACCGCAGGTATAGTGAGACCTACTGATATAACATATTGCAATTATACTTTTAGGCGGAAATCTTTAAAAACATGCTTAAATAAGTTGTTAGAACATTAATGATTTTACCAAATAAATTGATAATTTTAAACAATATTTTAAATGTATGTGAGTATATTCTCATAGAATGGAATTTATTTTAAACCGTCGTTGCTGGCTAAAAAGGGGTTATCTCCTTTTTTTTTAATTTTTTACAATTTTTTTAAAATTCAAAAGAATTTGTGTGTAATATATTGTTCCTGATGCCCCACAGTGGTGCGAATGTTTAACCTGCTGTTAAAGATATTCGAATCTTCCAAGTTTAAATAGAATTGTGTTCCAAGATGGTGCTACTCAAAATTTACTGCCAGTTTCACGATGTCGCAATCATTTGTTCGTTCGCATAATTACATTTAAAACAAAAACTATTTTTATAAATAAACATTTATTGATTTCTGACAAAAAACTATATTAAAAGCCATGAAGCATGCAAGGAATGAGAAGCAAATTTATTATAGAAGTTTGAAATTCGTAGGTCTTAAACTAAATTAATAAAAAGATTTTTTATAAAAAAAACCGGTAACAAACATAATGCAAATTGGCCAAAAGTAAAAAAATTGTACCATCACTGACGCTTCCATTCGCCTTGTTGTAGAATAAAAGCAAAACAAAAAAGGAAAAAATAAAACAGACAAAAATGTGCCCATCAATTTTTCAGTTTGCAATGCTCTTGCACAAAAGTAGTGTAAAAGATTTTTTTTGTTGCGGGGTGTCGTTGGATGGCTGTGGTGTAATTAAAGTGTCGCTGATTTAAATTTAATTTTTTAAAAAAATTAATTAGAAGTCTATTCTTTATTTTTTCGGTTCCCTAAATTTTGTATAAAAACATTTTTCAATAACCGAAGTAATATGGATAAGATTTTGTAGTACTTTTTATTTCTTTTAAGTGTTAAAGCACTGGAGAAGCTGTTTTAAATAAAAATATGTGTACCTTTTCACTTTTGCATTAATTTCTTTAATATTTTCTTGTTTTTTTTATTATTGCTTACTCAAAGACAGAAGCCATGGCTGCCATATTAAAGTTATTTTAACGATTTTTGTCCCAAGTATTAAACGACTAAAGGCCCAACTATAATGTGCATAAGCTAGCTTGAGCTTATGTCAAAAACCCAACGAAAAGTCTGTCAAATGCTTAGGTAATTTTTTGAAGAATTTTATGTGGCTACAATGTACTTACATAAATTTAAAATCTAATTTGCCACAGTTGCACATTTATGTTTAAATTGTACTTTCCTAAAAATATATATTTTTTTAAATAAATAAAATTTGTAAAGAAAAAGGCATCGAAATAATACATTATATATATTTAATAACATTGATCTAAATAAATGTATTTTCTTTTACTAGTTTTCAATAAAATTCGATAAAAAAATGGCGTGTTTTTTTGTTCATGTATTTTTGGCCAAAAGTACCAAAAGATGCAACGGTGTCACTGATTTAAATCGAAAGCAATTAAAGAAAATTTATTGCGAATTGTTGTGATAAGACGCGTCCTTTTTTGTATAAACACTTTTTTCTACATTTTCTATTATATTAAAAAAAAATTCTTTTTCACTGTTGCTCTCTATTGCAATTTTTCCTTTATCAAGTTATGTATATACACCAAGCGCAATCAGCTGTTTCTGTACGGAATGTGCGATCAGTTTCGTACATTGCATAAGCAAATGACATTTGACGAAACTTGACGAAAAGTTCTCTCAAGTACATTACAGTTTACCACATTTGATTAATATGTATTTGCACAGTTGTATAAGTTGGCATAAGCTAGTATATGCATATTATAGTTGGGCCTTAAAGGAAAATATACTCTTGGCTAGTGTATACTTATTTCTTTTCAATATTTTTCATTTCGTCAATTAGGTTCTTAAAAATACAGTCATCTTAAAATTATCTAAAATGTTAAAAGATCCCTAATAAGCTTGGTTATAATCAACAAAATGGCCATAACAATTAGATTTTCCACTAATAATCAACTGCAGTGAACAAACACAATTGGTACTTGCAGGCTAACAAGTAAAATTATATAATAATAAAATAAAATTTGGTTATGATCGATGTAAATTTTTTAATTAATTTGTATATAACATGCTTAATTTCCGTCAAGTAATGTTCGTAGTGGTTTGATATCCCTTTGTTTGACATTATGTTTGTTTTTCAACGCTTAAATTTAAACATAAGTACACGATAGTATTGAAATACATATATGAGAACTATTAACTTCAAGCATTAAATTTAAGAACAAAAATTAACCGTTTTCCTTTTATACAAGCAGATTCAAATAAGCTTTTCTTTTATTAAATGTTACCGAAGTATATATATCTTGATATTGATGCACAAGAATCTTTAACATTTTGTCCGGACTTTGAAAGCTTTTTGTACTTGGATATACAACCTTTATTGCAGTATGTGTGCAAACAAAATCAAGATTCGATTTTAGTTTCTAAATAAAATGTACATTGTCGATTTATTAATTACGTTTTCCTGCTTAACAGTTTGTAAACACATAAACTTAAGTTACAGCCATACGTAAACAATAGCGGAAAGCGTTATTTTGTTTAACAAAATTTTAATTTACATAACACAAATTGAATTGACATTGTTGTAAAAATGATCAGGAAAGTTATATTTATTTGTATAATAGCAATTTTTTATCGTTTTGACGTAGCTTTTTGATGGCTTTCTTGTTTAAGTATGGCTTTTCAGCGCAAGGGCCGTGCAGAAGAAAAAGTTCCGCTTTTGTTTTCGTATGTCTGTTAGATTAAGATTAAACATTTGTTGATTATGAAATAACAAAATGAAAGAATACAGAAATCTAGTGCAACATTATCTGGATTGCGAAGAATTCGCGTCTGTCTACATTTTTTTGGATCGCTTCTTTTAGCATCAGCATTTTTCGTGACCATGTACATAAGCTAGTATACGCCAGTGTATATTATACTAACCAGAATAAAAAGTTGGCAATTTCTACAAATTATATCTGGTAACTACGAATGAAGGTAATATGAACTGAGCTAATCACCAAGTGAACACTCTTTCTCATTTACTTTTATCCATTTTAACATTGTGTGTATAAAGATGGCAACAATCGCCTGCTTTTTCCCAAAAATTTCATTCTCCTCTCTTTTGTTATAATAATAATAAAATAATTTTTAATTGTAAATTTATCGTGCGTGTAGTTAATCGAATTAACGTGTAAACATCTCCTCTAATTTTAAAGTTTTCTTTAGCGTAGCTCCCGTTTGCTTAGTTTAATTTGTTACTGTTAGTTAGTGTGAGATGCTCATTGAAAATAACCAAAAAATAACATTATGTTAGTGATAAATACGGGTGAACTAAAGTTTATATATGTTGTAAAAGTGTAGTACACCACTTAAATGCGTTGTTAATACTCGGGTTGAGACGAAGTGTATCATGTTTGGCTTGTGTATTATTGCCATATTTAAAAAAGCGAAATTAGCCGGTATAAATAAATTTTCAATTTTTACTTAAAAACGACACAAGCTAAATTTTAAAATGAAGTGGCTACTAGTATGAACATTGAATTGGAAAATGTCAAGGAGAACAATTTAAAGTATTAAATTTAATTAAATTGCAAAAAACCTACTTTAAAAATGGACAGAAAATTTTATAGAAATAAAACACCAAAACCAAGCATTTTTACTAATCTTGATAAAGAAAATAAAGAGATACTTCTCCTTTTTGAAGTCCAATTATTCAATTATTTGCGTATCGTAAGTAAACATTACTTTCGTATAAAATATTTCGAATAAATAAATAAAATAGTGTAAATTACCCTTAAAAATAAGAACATGTAGCAAAAATGGTAAGAAACATTGTTAAATTGTGTTATCCGACTGTTTCTCATTCCGTTTGTTATTTCTACAATATCCATATCCGACCCCATAAAGTATATACAGTATATGACAAAACAAATGCACGAACTAATGGTTAATCCAAAATATCTTAAAAAAAGAAAATATGCATTTGTATATATGTATGTATATCCTGAGTTCTTATGCAAAAGAGCAACCCAACTAGAAAAAGAGTTATGAGCCTCTGATCTTTTCACAGAAAAGTAGGATTGTGCATCATATTTTTTTAAGATATCAATATGGGTATCATTGAAAAGCTTTTGAAGAGATCTTTCAGAAAATGGAAATAAAAAATGCTTAACCTATTAAGAGCCGACGACATTTTTATGTGAAATTATATATACTGTTAAAGCTCAGTATAACAAATACTCAATTTAACAAAAATCTGTTGTAACGAATAAGCAAAGTTTTACATTAGCTACCTACCTAATATAACAAACGATCAATTTATTTTACGTCCGGTTTAACAAAAAAAAGAAGCAAAGAATCAAAAGACGTTACAATACCGTTAGTTTTTCTTGCGCTTTTTTATTCAGAAAGAAATAGTAGTATGTACTGTCAGCGTCTAAAGAAACTGTACAGCATGTTTTATTTTATAAAAGTGTTTATTTCGGCATTGAAATATTAACGTGTTTCCAAATTTACTGCTATTTACAAAGCACTGTACTATGCTCATACAATATGTAAATAAAAAAATTAAAATACTTCAACAACAACAAAATGAAAAAAGCAAAAGTAAAAATACTTCATATTTAATGCGTCAAAATAAAGTGTACACATACAGTAGAATAATGCTCATTTTAAAATTGCCAAAAAAAAATTACCGTTATTATTTGTTTTTGTATGAAAATTCTTAACTTATGATGTTTTCTGTTGTACTCATGTAATTTCAAATTATTTGCAATTGTTAATTCGTGGCGTGTGTAACAATATTATAATGGGCAAGCAAACTGCAATTGAGACGAGAGAATTGGTCATATAATTTAAGGAAGAAGGCAAATCTTTACGTCAAATTGCCTCAATTATTGGAAGAAGCCATAATGCTGTAAAAAAATTATAGATAAACAGAAAAAATTTGGAAATTTGGAAGATCAGCCACGTGCCGGAAGACCGAAACGTCTTAATGACTTAGAAATTAGGTCCATTGTGAGAGCTGTTAAGAAAGATCCAACTGTGAGTGCGGTAAAAATATCAGAGCAAATATCCGAAACATCTGAAATGAAGGTAAGTGCTAGTACCGTCCGCCGAGCGTTACATGCAAATGGTTTATATGGAAGAGTTCCCAGAAAAAAAGCACACATCTCCAAACACAATAAGAAGCGACGCTTAGAATTCGCCAAAAAATACATTAACAAAGAAAAATCATTTTGGAACAACACAATTTTTACAGACGAAAGCAAGTTTGAGATCTTTGGACCAAAAAAACGTGGTAAAATTTGGAGAAGCAGAAATGAAGAGTTTAACAAAAACAACGTAATATCTACCGTGAAGCATGGCGGGGGTTCGGTGATGGTGTGGGGCTGTATGGCTGGAAGTGGTGTGGGAAACCTAGTATTTATTGACAGTTTAATTAACAAAACGGATTATTTAAATATTTAAAAAGAGAATTTGGTGCCTAGCGTAGATAAATTAAAATTAAACCGCGCATGGATCTTCCAACAGGATAACGATCCTAAGCACACCGCCAAAATTGTTAAAGAATGGTTGTTGTATCACACTCCAAAACAGTTGGATCATCCCCCACAGTCACCGGACCTCAATCCAATTGAACATCTGTGGGAGCACTTGGACAGACAAATAAGAAAAAGAACCATAACCTGCAAAGACTCTCTGAAGCAAATTTTGCAGGAGGAGTGGTACAAAATTCCAACGGAAATTACATCAAAATTGGTCGAGTCTATGCCCAAGAGGCTAGAAGCAGTTTTAAAGGAAAAGGAAAACCAAACAATGTATTAGGCATTAAATTTTTTTAATAATTTTGAAACTGTACACTTTCTTTTGACGCATTAAATCTGGAGTATTTTTAGTTTTGTTCTTACTGTTTTTGTTGTTATTAAAGTATTTTATTTTTTCATTTACATATTGTAGGAGCATTGTTTAATGTTTGTAAATAACAGTAAATTTAAATTTAACGTTAATTTTTCAATGACGAAATAAACTTTTTTATAAAATAAAACATGCTGTACACTTTCTTTTGACGCTGACAGTATGTTGATTATTTTTGAGTGTAGCAAGCATGGCGCAATAATACCAGGTGAATGCATTACCTTTTACGCGTATTTTGTTTTTGTAAAAACTAATTCGAGCTGTCAAAAACGTCTGGCAATATGTGTGTATGTATTCCAATATATTTTTATTGGCTTTCTTATTTTTCACAAATACATACACACATTACTAGACTTTTTGACAGCTCGAAATAGTTTTTACAAAAACAAAATACACGCAAAAGCTAAAACATATGATGAACACATGATCAGATGCAGTCACCTGTTTGATGCGCCTTGGTAGCAAGTATTTACTTAGTTTGTATGTTTTGAGGATTTTGGAGAGAAAAAGAATATCATTGAGTGACAAAATGAAAATCTTTGAAGAGTGTAAGAAGATTGTTGGCGATTCTATTTTATTGCAAAAGTGTGGCATTCCATAGTTATTTATACCTAAGTACGATAAACAAATGGGAGGTAAAATTTTGGAAAATTTTAAATCACAAGCAATGGAACTAATATCAAAATAGTATTGTCTCAATCAATAGGCAATAATGCCTATTTAGTTATTTTTGTAACCGTACTGCATTCTTTAGGAAAGGGATTGATGAGAGATAAGGCAGGTGGTGAAAAGAGAAAGATAGATATAGCCATTTTATTAGTTATTTTACTTTGCCGGCGAATATGCTATTAAGAAGTACCGACGAAGGAGGCTGAATATGTATTTATGCCATTAAACAGAAAAAACATTTTTTATTTTTGGTTGCCGCAGAGGTTGAACCCTGGTTAACCAGATTTCTAGTTAACGTGTTTACCACTTCGACTACAGCAGCCTCAAAGCATTAGATCTAAAGAACCGAGTAAGTGGTTTTGAGCTCCATGCAAGTGATGGCTGGCCATCGCGTTTTAACAAAAGATATGGCATAAGACTTTTGATCCGCCAGTGGAGGAAGCATTGCCTACAATCAAGAATGTTGGCGCCATGAAATCGTTTGAAACTTTTCAAAATCAAATTGATTGCGAAAGTCTTTGGTTTTGAAAGAATTACAAGAGCTTAACAACATCAAATAAACATTCATTTACTACTGATTTGTTAATTAGCTAATATGTATGTTAATAATCATTAGTTAGAAGAAATAAATACGTTAACACATGTGTACTCTTCTTTAAAACTTATTAAACAAAGCTAGTTTTTATTAAAAGCCAAAGTTCCCAGTTTAATGAAAGCTTCGAACATTACATATATCAGTTGTAAAACAGGTATTTTATTGTAGTACTTAATGTTTTTTTTTCTAATTGTTTAATTCTTTGTCACAACACTCTGTCTGAAACACTATGTTTGGTTTAATTATGCAGGAACCAAACTTACGTATGGGAAACTTTCCGGTGAGTTTTATTTCACAGTCTGCCCTTTACTTCAAACCATTTCAGCTACAACAGCTATTTTCCTTTCTTTTAAAGTGAGTTTTGAACAATTTTTTTACTGCTTAAAAATCTTAAATTTCACTAGTCTTAAGACGGCACGACTAAAGATCTCCTGAGTAATCTGGCGATTGTCACAACGCTTACAAAAATTACACTGAAATTTGTGTGAGACGTAATAAAACTAAAATAGGTATTAAAAGTAACAAAATAACCTAATGTATGTAAATGTATATAAAATATAAACACTTAAGTGGCTGACATAAACAAGGGTACTGACAAGAATTATTTAATAACGGTAGTTATTCGTGCTGAAAAATTTTCAACTTCTTAGTGTTTCCGGTGCGTTAAATTTATTTGCTTCAAGCATTTGGTCATATTAATATTCGACACATAAATAAATCTGTCGATCCCATAGAGGTGTGTCTGCAATAATATAATATTCATGCACATTTAAACTTCCTTAACTTATCTTAAACAAATTATTCAATTATAAAAAAATGTTATCAAAATTGCGTTTCTGCATCATAAATCGTCTAAATTTTAACAATTGCGCCCTTTGGAGTTATAACTCGTAAATATCATAACAAATGTAGAGAGCGTGATTTCTTTAACTTTTCTCGAAAACAAACGATTGCATTCGTTATTTACAACTTAATAGAAAACTGATAAAAACTCTTTCACTGCCAAAACTTGAAATATCAAACTTACCCGATTTATCCATTTTGTCTATTTTTTCTGCTACTTTGCACGAGGGACACTCAGTAAGCCTTAACGAAAACATATGAACTATTTCAAAAAAAGAAATGGTTATAGATTCATCTGTTTTTGTTTTATTTTGTTTTATTTTGTTGTATATTTGTTACCTCAGGGTATATCTAAGTTTGCCATTCCCTTTATTATTTCCACAATATCCATTTCCGACCCCATAAAGTATATATATTTTGAGTCATGCATAGCGAAGTAGATTGAGCAATTTAAATACGACAATCGATAAGACATAGTGTCGAAAGAGCTGCTACTGAAAATTAGTAAGATCAGTCCATGTCCGTCGAGGCAGTGGGCTTAACATCACATCTGCCTATAATTTTTCCATATCATCTGGAACTATGAAGTAACTCCAATCAAAAAAACAAAAATAGGGAGCGATAGAGAATTTAAAAATAAGAAAAAAGCATCAAGTGATATAATTGGTGCTCGCCCATATTTACCGAGTTATGGGCCTCTAAAATTTTCATAAAAATGTTTTATTGTCAATTGATCATTAATACGGGTATCATATAAAAGCTTTTGAAGAGATCTTTCAGGAATTACAAAATTTTTTAAAAATACTTAACCTATTAAGAGCCGATATATTTTTAGTAAATTTTTTTTGTCAACTTACAAACTAAACTATATTTACACACATTTTGAAGATTCGGCATAACTAAATATAGCACTCTTACTTGTTTTATTTGTTTTCTGCGACTCATAAGGATTTAGAGAATTTATTTCCTAAAAACAAGAAAAAAAATAATAAAAGAAGCGCATAATTTTTATTTTCAACATTATGTAGGAACTTTTTAATAAAAAATCCATAGTTTTTAGTCATTAAAATAAAAAACTTTTTTAAGAATTATTCAAAAATACCTGAAGATTTTTTAGCATCAATGTTTTCGCCGAAAAATCCTCCTAACACAAAACATTAATAAATTTACAGATCTGGCAGACCTTCTTTAAGCACTCGCATTTCTCTCAGAGAGGGTTCAATTTTCTGTGAGTGTTTTTACTTAAACAACACGGATCAATTTTTTGTTTATTTGTAAGAGAGTGTGTGTAGTTTTTTATACTGTATTTTTTTGTTTTGTTTCCTAATTAAGTTTATAATAAAAATTAATTGAAAAATTACAAATTTGTTCATTTATCGTTCATTAAACGAAACGATAAAATATTTTTAATATATAAATACAACAAATATTTTATAAATTAAACTCTTAGAAATGTTAGAAATCTTAAAAAAAAGTGCGTCAACATGTCAACATTCGTATGTACGTGCCTATTGAGTAGTTTTTTTTTGTGATAAAATTTAATTTTATTTAAAAATACTAAAAAGAAATTAAATGTGAAATTATTCAATTAAAATTTTTCCGAAATATTTGTTTGTTTTCTTTATACTAACGCACATACATATGTACATAATTATGTACATACTTTCATGCATAGATAGGTACATTCACAAATGCATACATAATTACGTATGGATATATGGATATATGTATATATGCATGTAACATTTGTAAATTTATTTCTTCATTATGGGTGGGGATGTTTAATAAAAATAATTTAGTTTCTGCTTTATGGTAAATTTTAAATGAAGGCAGACAGTCGGATATGTAATATCAAAATAAGCACACAAAAATCAATATAAAAGAGTTCTTTCACAAATTATTTAACATTCAAATTCTTATTTTTATACCCTACCCATTACCACAAAAAGTGGAAAAAGGATATACAGTTTGTCAAATAATTCTTTTCAAAAGTGTAAAAAACCAAATATTTTTAAATAAAGCACTTATAATTTGTTTAAATTCTTTTAAATTAATTTCTTTTCTTCATATACATTTTTTTAATTATGTTTGTAAATATATTTTATTGAAAAAACTTATAAATCTTTCATAAGAAATTCATAATCCAAAACTAAAAAAATATATTCAGGTTTTACAGTGTCAAATAAGTGTTTTCAAATTTAAATCAATTCAATGAAATTAATAAAATGTTAATGTTTATTTTGGACTTAGTATTTCGTGTGTCCCCCTTGAGCATCAATTACTAACTGCAATCGCCGACACATTGAATGAATAAGCTTTTGCAAGTCGTATTCCTCGGGTATTTTTTCCCATTTCTCTTTGATATACTTTACCAATTGCACTTTATTTGTTGGAGATCTTTTCCCAACTTTTTTCTTCAGGTGGACCCACAAATTCTCAATGGGGTTAAGATCTGGGCTTTGAGGAGGAGTTTCAATAACTTTTTTGCAGTTATATAGTAGCCAGGACCTGCAAATATACGATTTGTGTTTTGGGTCGTTATCTTGATAAAATTTAAGGTTGAGTTTTCGCGGTTTTTCTGGGTCAAAAAACCCGAATTTGCGGGCACTGCTGCACAAATCGTTACTTAAAATAACAAGATATACTTCTTTAGTCATA
This sequence comes from Cistogaster globosa, assembly GCA_937654795.1. NCBI lineage: Eukaryota > Metazoa > Arthropoda > Insecta > Diptera > Tachinidae > Cistogaster > Cistogaster globosa. The sequence continues at coordinate 60,387,176 of OW569405.1, read as the reverse complement.
ATTTCGTCCAAAATTCTTATCTCTCCAACTCCTCTACTAGATATGCAAGCCCATGCCATTACAGACAACTTCCCAAATTTTACTGTTGGTATAATATTTTTATTTTGAAGGGCCGTCAAGGGCTTGCGCCAAACTTTTTGGGGTCCGTCGTGATAGTAAAGCATAAGCTTCGTTTCATCACAAAAAACTACGTCATCCCAGTATTCTGGTTCAAAATGAACATGCTGAATAGCAAAATTGTACCGTTTTTCAACATTATTCGCCGATAGTAACGGTTTTTTTCTAGCTGTTCTGGAAAAATATTGTTTTTTTTGGAGCACGTTTCGAACAGTCTCGTGTGAAATATTAACCCCAAAATCATTATAAATTTCAGACGCAATTCCTCTGGTGCTGGAATGTGGGTTTTCTTCAATAATTCGCATTATTTTCCTTTCAATGCGCTTGGACACCTTTTTTGGTCTGCCGCCTGAACTTTTTGCTTCAAGTCTTCCTTCTTTTTCGGCTCGATTAATAATGTTGTAGACTGTTCTTAAATTCAGGGAGAACATTTCTGCGATTTCCTTATGGGTTTTACCTCTATAATAATTATAATACACTAATTGAACAATATTTTTGCTTATACGTTTTCCTGGCATTTTTAAAGCTCAATAGTACAATCACTTGTTACAGGAACGACAATTATTTATAGAATAAATTTTCTCTACTGACCTCTTAACATAGCAGCATGCATTAATTATTTTCATGTTTAGTTATTTTCATAAAATAACGGTTCATCTCTATTTTTTCTTGATTTTGAAAACAGTTATTTGACACCACATAATCAATGTTCTCTTAAATTTTTCTTGTTGTTTTTGTGTTGTGCGATCTGTTTTTATTATTTTTCGGCATTATTATATTCCACATAACCAAGACAGCAGAATGTGCAAAAAATTAAACAAGTATGAGATAAATTAGTAGGTCGTATTTCGCCCTGAAAGTGTTTTTCTATAATTTTTTTTGCATTGAAAAGAATTATTTGACAAACTGTAACTAATTTTGTCATTCCGTTTTTAATTTCTACAATATCCATTTTTGACCCCATAAATATATATTCTGACTTTTTATGCATAGTGAAGTCTAATGAGCGATGTCAGTCTATCCGTCCGTGTTAGTGTTGAAATAAAGTTTACCTAGGCACTAGATCAGCCGAAAATTTTAAATACGTCAATCGATCAGACAAAGTATCAAAGAGATTAGAAATCAGCAAGATTGGTCCAAGTCCTTCGACGCAGCAGGCAAAACACCACGCCTACCTCTAATTTTTCAATATCATTTGGAAAAACGAAGTTAAACCAATAAAAAAAAACAAATTTATGGAGCAAGAGAATGGAATAGAATAGAATAGAGAATAGCAAAATAAGAAAAACGATTGCGTGAAATAATTGGCGCTCGCTCATATTTTCCGATTTTTGGTAGTCTGAAGTTTTGATAGAAAAGTACGATTATGCGTCATATTTTTTAGGACATCAATATGGGTATCATTTAAAAGCTTTTGAAGTAACCTTTCACGAACTACTAAAATTTTTTAAAAGTGCTTAACTCATTAAGAGCCGATGACGTTTGTGTAAGTTTTATTTTTTTTATTCTCTGTCACCTCATATTTGTTTTTTGTTTTACTGGTGTTACTCAATAAACTAGATTTATATATTTGGTGAAGGGTACATAAAATTTGGCTTAGTCGAATATAGAACTCTTCCTTGTTTAGGTTAAATTTTTGAAATGTTTGAAATGCGAAACTTGTACTTGTGTAAGTATTTCTTAATGTACAGAAATAGTTATGATAAAAATTTTCTCCTCAAAAGCAAGCAATTTGTCTCCTTTTATAGGAGAACTAGCATTGCGTTTCGAAAGCTTTTTTATTCCTTTCGAAAAACATTTTTTTTTAAGAACCTCAAAACAGAATTTTTTCAACACTAAATTAGCAAAAACATGGTGTGGGTTTCTGTCATACCTACTAACATGTGGGCTGGTGCGTTGCCATAGATAGGAAGAAAGCTGAAAAAGGATTCGTTTTTCCGCCTCACTTAAAATCATTATCTAATTTTTATTGTACCTATTTTTATTTTTTTCAATTTTATTCAACTTGGTAATAATAATATTCGTTTATGTATAAATTTTACTCTCTGCAGATATATATTTGTAGTTATAAAATGCTACAGTTTTTGAAAAGAAATAAACAAAAAACTATCATTCTATTTCCAAGAACTGGCGTCTAATATCTTGTTTCCATGGCACCTGCTCCGCTCTCTATTCTTGCTTCACGCTCCAATCATGAGCGAATCAACTTGTTTCGCCATACAAAATTTTGAGAGCGAAGCTGATAGATTCATATTGAATCTACTTGCGAAGTATGAAAAATTTCTGTATTCTCTAATTTTTATCACAAGTTTATCTGAACTATGAAGCTGTATATAATGTAAACAAAAAGAGAACAAAAATCTTAAATGGGATGTGTGGTTATGTGTATTATAAAAAACAATTAATTTCATTAAAATTTTAAATGTAATAAATTACAAACAAACAAAATTGAAACGAAAAATAAAATTTTTAAACAAATTATTTGAATATTGTTTCAGTTTAATTGCAGACGTCCAATCGAAGCATGTAGCATGTGCCGTGTAAACGGTATGCTTTGCAATCATGAATCAAAGAGCGAAGCAAGTGATTCATTTTCCGTGCCAACATACTATAATTGCAGCGCTGGCAGACAAAACGCCTATACCTTTCAGTGTAAAGTTAAATGGGCACCTTTTGATGTTTTATTTTAGAGTAAATCATAAATAATGTGTGTTCAATTTCGCCAAGTGTAATTAGATTTATTTCTTAAATAACAACAACCATTTCAGCTTTCTCTTCTACTAACAATCGCAAACTTTATTCTTTAAAAGTCTGAAAAATTCTGTTTGAATTGCTTTCGTAGCTATGCAATTTTTGTTGTTGCTTCTTATTTTATTGCTTCGTATATATAATACGTATGTACATACATACATACATACATGTCCATTAATTTCATATTTAACGGTACTTTACTTAGCACTATTGATTTCTTAGCACATTAATTAACACACACAACGCTTTTATGTACATTCAAAACATATTAATGAATCGATATTTGTATGAGTGCATGTGTATAGCATGTGTGTATGCAAAATTATGTACAATATAAAATTTCATCGACAGAATACATAATTTTACTAATAGTTATTATTAGTCCAGTGTTTGTGTGTCTCTTCTCTTCGTTGCTACTTAATTCTTATTATCGTCAATTAATGTAAAGAAATGTACATATGAATATACAGTGGGCCATAGTATAAAAAACATTTTAGTTTTATTTACACTATTTTTGTGAAAAAGCTTTTACCACAGGTGGAAAGGGTCATTCCGTTTGTAATGTCCATTTCCGATTTCTTATGCATAGCGAAGTCGATTTAGCGATGTTCGTCTGTCCGTCAGTATTTGCGTTAAAATCAAGTTTGAAAAACTTGTCATGTAAACCGTTGATCTGTTTTCTTAATTGCAATTAAATTATCTGAAATATAATACAAAATTATGATATTGAACAGAGTTATTTAAGGTGAAAGTACATAACACGCGTTGAATACATCAATGCGTTGCAAGCTTTGTATACTTTATACGCTTAAATTTTTTCAAGTTACATAAAACCCAAGCTTCATCACGCTTCTTTTTATTTTTGTAATCGTAGCTACTTTTATTGTACAATATTTTATGTTTTTTTTTTATCTCTTCTATTAATTTTTCCTCCATTTTAGATGAACCTATTTATTTAATTTTATAACAAAAATTAAAGAAGAGTCAGCTGACGAGATGTCATATTACACACAACGCGCGAAAAGTTGAAAGTTAACCAACTTCATGCGTCAGAGACGTTTGCAAATTTATTTATGTACTTTATGCTATGAAAATACTCTATTTCAACTTTATTTGACAGAAGTGTATAACGCGTTGAAGCGTTCAACGCGTGTTATGTAATTTGACCTTTAATGCATATGAGCGGCGTTGCCGCTTTGGTTACTTTTAAAGAAAATTATAATTTTTTGTTTCTTGTGGCAATTTTATTTCTCTGTTACCTACTTGCATTCATTGTCGTGAAAAGGCATTTTGCACCGATTATGACTGGTCTACATCTTGATATGCACTAAGTTTCAATAATGTTAAAAATGATGTTAACGATAAATGCCCGAAAACTCTCAAAGAATTTATATTTTTACCAGAAATAACCACAGTCCCAAAACAGAATATTTTAATCCCATTTTGTTGAAAAAAATTCCTCTTTCGGTACAAATCCTTAATCTAACAACACTAATTTTTGCTGCTATTTCATTAAAAGAAAGAAAAATATACACAGAGATTTTTTATATATGTATTCGGCCGTGTACAATATTTTTTTCTTTTTAAATGTACAATAATAAAATAATAAAATTGAACTTCAAATTAATTTAAAAAATTAAAAACACTTTAATTTTTAAATTTGAGTTTTAAAATTATTTTTGTTCACGCAGCGTTACTGCCTACCGCTTCCATATGTGAATGAATATGTTAAAAGCTTATTAGACGATCATACACGGGGTATTAGCTCGCTATGATGAGAGTTTGATGATGATGAGATTGATAATGTTTGGGTTGTTGCCCAAGTTTGTTGCAGCTTTAATGATTGCCTAATTAGCTTAAGATGGCAACGCGAAAAAGTGTGTTTATTACAGCATACTTTCCTTTTTATCAGCTCCCTGGCAGATTTTTATATATTTCAATAAACTCTTTATAAAGTGTGCGTTCTTATCAAGAAAAAACAAATGAAAGTTAGAAAAAAGAGGTATTTCGTTGTTAATTCTAGCTACGTTCTTGTCAGCTGCCATTGCCACTCATCAGGTTTTTTTTACGTCTCTTAAAAAAATTTTTGTGGTATGATCTTTAATACTTTGCTTTCGCTAAAAAAACCAACAGCAATTTTCTTTTTTGTATCCCCTTTTTTCTATGAGTTGCAATGCTGTTTCCAAAAACTAAGAGACCTCTTTCCGTCTGCTAGATAATTTAAAAAAATTTGTTTTTATTACTTCTTTAAGGGCACTTTTTAAGGAATTTCGGTTCATGAATACTTTAAAAATTTTAAAATACCTCAAATGGCAAGAAATATTTCTTTTCAAATATCATCTTATTTTTAGATTTCTAGCCAAATAAAAGTAGGAATAAAAGTCAATGCTGAAAGACTCAAACTAAAGGTTAAACTACTTTAAATTTCTTATTTGATTCGTAGTATGAAAAGAAGAGATGATTTGTAAATAAATATTATCGTAGATTTGAGAGTTGGCTCCTAATATTGATCATTTGAAATCAAATGTTTGTTTCTAATGATGGCAGCCATTAAAATAGCAAAAACAAGTAAGAGTGCTATATTCGCCAATACCGAATCTATGTATCCTTCCCAATATATGTGTAACCACATGTACATGTAAATTGGCATAAGAAATTGTTTTCTACCATTAAGTTATTACGTACAAAAAGCGTTTGCTTGGGGTTGCTGTCCCATTAACTGCTGACGTTTGTATTCATTTTTGGCAACATACATCAAATTATATTAAATATTAGGACAACTTTCAATTTCTAAATCAAAATTTTCACATGTTGGTATAGCGGACTAAGCAATACAGTTTTTAGGTCATTTTCCACCTTATGTCTAGCGTTCTCAGCAATACAGGATCTTTGCAAATCTCAACAGTCTTTCTATAGATATACAGTGCCGGCCAATAAAATAACACCAGTTGCAATATTCGAATTCGAAAGATTAAAAGATTTCACCTATTTATTATATTATTTTTTGAAGTGCAAAAAACAGTTACATTTTTTTGTAAACACTTATCATTTCGTGCAGTAAAAACTGCACGAAGTTAGGAAGGTAATGAAATTTTTTAACATGCTTTCTATTAAAGCGTGTAATCATTTTATATAAATTTTTTTTTTATGGGTCACGGAAATCATTGTTCGCCGGAGAAAGGTAAACTAAATAAGGGAATTACTAGGCTTTTTCAATAAAATGATAATGAATGCTCTAGATATGAGCAAAAAGTTAAATCCCGTGGTAGAAAGCGAGTTTTGTCACCCATAGTAGTAAAACGGTTGTTGCAGACGACTAAAGCAAATCCCTTTGTGACAGCTACGGAGTTAAAAAAACACATTGGATGCTCCGGCAAGCGTGGAAACTATCCGCCACAGACTTCGAGACAACAGCCTCAATGCATGTAGTCCTCGAAAAGTGCCGCTTCTTTCCTCTGAGCACGTTGCTAAACGAATATCTTTTGCTAAAGCACAGCTAAATTTGCCAAAGGAAAATTAATGAAAAATGCTATGGATATCGAATCCAAAGTGCTCTTTTTGGTGGGAAGGGTTCCAGATGTTTTGTCCGTAGGCCACCTAACAGCGAATAAAAGCCACAATTCACATTAAAAACTATCAAACATGGAGGTCATAGTATTATGGTATGGGGTTGCTTCTCGTATGAGTCCTACATATTGGATCAAACCCGTTATGGATTTATCGGTTTACGTAAAATTGCTTGATGAAATTATGCTGCCGTATGCTTCCTACGTGATGCTGATGGTGTGGGTCTTCCAGCAAGACAATGACCCCAAACACAGCAGCAAAATTGCAAAAAAAATGGTTCAACGATTACTCTGTCAATGAAGTGGAGTGGCCTGCACAGTCCCCAGATTTAAATCCTATCGAAAATCTGTGGACGGACATAAACAAGGGTGTATCCACAATAAAACCAACAAGCGTTGAAGAACTATGGAAGGCAGTTCAGAAAATTTGAAAAGTTCAGAAAAGTTGAGAGATGAAAAGGCGTTGTGCCAAAGGGCATACGAAAAAATATTGAAACCATACAATCAATTTATTTACAAGATATCTGAGTGAAATTTTTGATCTATTTAAAATAGAACTGAATTGCTTTTATTGTGACTGTGTAGCTTTTAAGTTTTTTGTTTATATAAATTAACGTATTTTAAACTGTTGAAAAAACAAATAATTTTCTTATGATAATAAACCATTAACATCAAAGAATTAATTATTTTGTTTTGAGCTGAATCTGCCCAACAGTTAAATAGATGTAAACGGAGTCACAATAAATTTGTGCGTGTTGCTATTATAATAACCGCAGCTGTACATCATATTACATTTACTATTGTAACACCTTTTAATTTATTATTTTAAATGTTAATTCTTCTGGTTGTCCCCCGGAAAAGTAAATTTTAATGTGTTTATATATGACGGTTCAAAAGAAAGAAATATATAACTCAAATTACATCAATTATGGGAATATCCTCTAATATATAACTTTAAATTTTATACTTGCTACTGTAGCGGACTTTATAATATGGGTTCTTGTAAATTTGACTTTGGCTTTTTTTATTCAAAAGTTTGGTCACATACATGAAATAACGTAAACTCTTGGGACAACCTTTAATTTTCAAATCTATTTTTTATACTTTTTGCTATAAACGTTTTGTTATAATGGTTCTTTCTAAATTGCAACTGTCCGTCTATAATGGTTCAACAGTTTAGCTATATATGTACATACGTAAAATTACATCAACTATTGAACAGCCTTTAATTTATATTTTTAATATTTTTACTTCTTATTATAACAGTTACAGTAATCGCCATTCTGTCCAACTTTCAAGCGCTTGTCTAAAAAGGTTCAAAAGATACGCTCATAAAAGTCAATTAATGTCATCTATTGGGGCACCCTTTAATTTTCAGACTTATACCCTTCACCACAGATGGAAAAAGGGTACATTTAAGTTTTTCATTTCGCTTGTAATTTCTATAACATCCATTTCCGACCCCATAAAGTATATATATTCTGAGTCCTTATGCATAGCCCAGTCGATTGAGCGATATCCGTCTGCCCATCTGTCTGTCCGTGTTCGGGTTAGAATAAATTTTGCCAAAGCAGTAGTTGAGCTAGAGAAAAACGGTCAGACATAGATTCGAAAACTTAGCTACTGAAAATCAGTAAGACGCTTGCCTCTAATTTGTCCTTATCATATGGAACAAATCTAGTTTAGTGAAGTAACTCCAATCAAAAGCACAAGAGTATGGGGCGGTAGAGAATTAAACAAGAAGAAAAACCACCAACTGAAAACATTCGTGCTCACCCTAATTTAAAAGATTTTGAAGAGATCTTACAGGCAATGTTAAAACTTAAAAAAAATGTAAGCTTTAAGAGCCGGTGATATTTTAATGCAAAATTATATATAGCTAGTACTTATTTTTTTCCTTACTTTTTAATTCTAAGTTATTAAAATATTTGTTTTATTTTGTGATTGGAGTAACATCGGCATGGACAAATGTAACACTCTTACTTTTTTGTATTACCTTTTGCTATTGGGAGCTTCAGAGATACGAAATCTATTATTTTAAAATTCAAAGTCGTGCTCTTTACGATACAAAATACATGTTTGCTGTATGGGGACAACCTTGAATTTTTTAACTATGAACTGCTTTTAAAACGGGAACAATCTGAAGGCATTACCTTTTAAATAAAGGAAAAATTATGAACATTTATTATTCGGATTTTTTTTTTTACAATAATTTACTTTAATCGTGCTTCATTCTTTCAAATATAAATATTCCATGATATTCTCATAATATATTTAATTTTTCTAGTTTTGAATGCAAAATTTAGGTAAAATCCACTAATGAGCTATATGAGCAGTAGTGAAATGGCCATATGGATATGCTTTCCCCGCAGCAAAACATTTCATTTTGTAGTTTTTAAATAATAAATAATTCATGAGAATATCATGAAATATTTATATTTGAAGGAATCAAGTACGATTAAAGTAAATTATTATAAAGGAAAAATTTTAAAAATCGGTTAAAAAATTACTGAGTTCTGCGGGCGCAGAAGGGCATGGACCGATCTGGCTGATTTTCAATAGGACAAATACAACTTAAAGGGAGGACTAACTGAATAAACTTGGAAATATATAACAATACTCACCTCTATCAACTTTAATTATTATGTATATTTATATGAGCTGTTTAAAATTAAAATTAAATTCTATTTAAATATTCAAATGATCTTATTTTTTATAGCCTTCACCACAAAAAGTGGAAAAAGGGTATATATAAGTTTCTTATTCCGTGTGTAATTTCTACAATATCCATTTCCGACCCCATAAAGTATGTATTCTAACTTCTTATGCATAGCGAAGTCGATTGAGCGATGTCCGTCCGTGTTAGTTAGTGTGCCGAGGAAAACTTGATTTCACAAAAAAAAAAAAATAAATAAACACGACTCGATCAGACATATTGTCGACAGAGGTGCTGTTGGAAATCAGCATTATCGATCCATGTCCTTCGATGTAACAGGCAAATTACCACGCCGACCTCTAATTTTTTCATGTCATTTGGAACAATAAAGTAAATCCAATCACAAAAATAAAAAATCAGAAAAACCCATCAAGTGAAAAAATTGTCGCTCGCCCATATTTTCCTAATTACGGGGCTCTGAAATTTTCAAATTTTTAAAAATATCAATATAGATATCATTTTAAAGCTTTCGAAAAGGTCTTGAAGGAAATACTAAAATTTTTTTAAAAATGATTAACCCATTAAGAGCCGATGTCACTTTTATGTAAAATTATATATATGTATGCAGTACAAAGTATTTTTTTATTTTTTAATTCTCTGTCACCCCAACATTTGCTTTTTTGATTAGAGTTACTTCACTATAGTATTTATTTACATAGATAGCGAAGGATATATAAGATTCGGCGTGGCCGAATATAGCACTATCACTTGTTTGCATTATAATTAAAAAAATGCCGACTTTGTTTACCTGTATCAACAAAAATATACAAATTAAACTTAAACTTATGAAGTGAAGTGAAAAACTAGAATTTTTGAATTTTTTTAATAATTACATTTTTTTGTTTAGAAATTTTTATATTTTTATTGTTACGAGCGGAGGAACCGCATTCAAAAACATGTTTTTTAGGCGGTCTATGGAGGCGAATATAAGATACTTAGAAAATTTTCACAGCGGAGGTAAAAAGTTTCTTTTAAACTGTGATCAACATTTCTAAATTAAGAACTACACAAGTTCTTTAATTTGTCGTGTAATTTTTGGTGTCCTTATTAATTCGAATGAGTAGAAAATCAAAAGTTTTAAATAAACACAGTTTTTTTTCGGTTAAAACCAATTAATAAGCATTGACGAAATTTTTTACTTTTCAGTTTATTTATTGGACGTTCTTTTAAGTGAAAAACTTGTGTTTTGCATATATGATGCTTGTATCTCCTAAAGACGTAGCTTAATTTCACTCTAAAATAACGAAATACTCAAGTGATAAATATGCCCTTCACCAATTACATCAGTAGAAGTAGCGAGCACATTTTCACTCTTTTATTTTCGAGCAAATTTCACGTTGTTGTCAGTGAAAAACTAAAAAGAATCTGCTGTCCCCTTTATGTCAAAAATAAAACATTGTCTCAATATTTTGAGTGGAAATTTTAAAAGTAAAAATAAGCATCACGAAAAACATATGTTGTCATAAAGTGTTACATATAAAATAGAGCGTGATCTGACATTCCATACGACTTGTACACATAGTCTAAACACACTTTTAAAGAATGTCTTTAAGTTGATTCAAATAAGACAAACCTGTTATAAATATGATTAGTTATCGTATTCCATGAAAATTTACCAAATGACTGAAATGAAGTTATTTGGATAAAAAATATATACTCCCATGTTTCAATACATACATATACATATATGAGTAACCAAAACGGCAACGCTGGTCTTATGTCCTGAAATGAGAGAAAAAAAACGCAATGTTGGCACCCTAAGAATTTATTTTCCAAAGGAACTTAAAAATCGCCACGATTGCCAAAAAATTGGCACATCTGAAATAACCGCTCAATGACACAAAACAGTGACAAGTTGTGGTGTTTACATTTAATTTTCGACAATTGCATGTTGTCTTTCTGAAACTCAAATTAGTCAACCTTGACGACGAATTGAAGTAAAATGATTTTTGATCCAACTTTTCATCATTTCTTAAATCCGTTTTGTTTAACACTGCTTTGTTCTGTCGTTAATGGAATTGAGATAATAAAAAAGAATTCGAGTATGAAATGAAATAAAAACTATTTGATTTAAGTCAATATGAGATATATATGCATATGTATGTGTGTGTATGTACATATCATTTTTCTATTACCTATCAATTGTTTTTGCAATTAATACATTTTAAATAATGTGTGCTTCCATAAACGGTCGAAAATAAAAACCAAAGGTGCAAGCATTTTGTTAAACATATTTCATTTAACTTAAAATATTTTAGTGAAACTTCAGTTCTTTCAGTTCTATATTCGGTTGTGTCGAATATTACATTCCCTTCACTAAAATATTTTTGTTTCTATTTTCTTAAACTGTTGTTAGTTTTTCTTGTCTGTTATAGTTTTTAAATAGTTTACGTGCATTTTCGTTTCGTTTCAAATCTGAAAAACGTAAGAAAAACAGTATTTTTATTATATGGACCGATGTTGCTCAATTTTAGTAGTATATCTTGCGAAACTATGTCCGAGAAAAAGTTGGTAAAAAAATTTGTACAGCTATCTGAGGGCGTAGCAAAATAGTTGCCATCCGATTACGGACAGAAAGACGGACATCGCCAAATTGACTCTCCTATATATAGGGATTAGGAGTATAACGGAATGACAAACTTAAACCCTCTCTAACTGTTGTGATGGCTGTTAAAAACTTAAAACACTATTGTATTGTTTAAGTTACATACTTACAGGTGTATGTTAGTATATTATGAATATACATACATACAAATTAAACAAATTTATATTATTTTAAAGAAAATATGTTTTTCTTTCAATTGTAATTATTTAGCGTAAATGATACAATCGGCTGGAAAGTGGCATCACTTCAGCTTTGGCTTTTTCAGCCTAGACTTATAGCTTTTCCTTTGTAAAGGTAAAGATTGCCCAACATTTAAATTCTTAAAAATTGCAACACATATTGTAGTCACAATAAAACAAAATCAGCTATTGTATATCAAACATAAGGCCATATCAGCACTGCCTAGGTATGTATCTGAGTTTGTCATTCCGTTTGTAATTTCTATAATATTCATATCCGACCCCATAAAGTATTTAAATTCTGACTTCTAATGCATACCGAAGTCGATTGGCGATGTCCGTCTGCCCGTCCGTGTAAGTGTTGAAATCAAGTTTGCAGAGGCACTAGATTAGCTAAAAACAAATTAAATACGCCAATCGATAAAACATAGTTTCATGCCTACCTTTAATTTTTCTAAATCATTTGGAAAAATGAAGTTACTACAATAAAAAAAAAACAAATATATGAGGCGATAGAGAATAAAAAATAAGAAAAAAGGCATATAGCAAAATATTGGCGCTTAAAAAATTTTTAAAATATCAATATGGAAATACTAAAATTTTTTTTAATGCTTAACTTATTAAGAGCCGATAAAATTTTTATGTAAAATTATATATATGCAGTACTTAATTTATTTTTTTTAATTCTCTGTCACCGCTTTTGATTGGAGTAACTTCACTAAACTAGATTTATACAGATGGTGAAGGGTATCTAAGATTTGGTATAGTCGAATATAGCACTCTTGTTTTATGAATAGATTTATTTATTAAAATATTTATCATTAAAGTGCTATAAAGCATCTTAAGCATGTGAATATAAATCAGTTTTATAATGCTTAGAATTATTTTATATCTTTTGCTGTATACGAGTATTAAAATATATATTTAGTAGTTAGAGCTATAGTATAAAATTGGATAAAGTGGAGATTGAGAGTTTTTTAAAGATAACTAATTCTTTTTTTTCCAAAAAGATTTGAAAACTCTGTATTACTTTATTAAGAGCGTAACAGAAAGATGACAATCTCGTAACTTTATTTAAGTCAAAAAGCAGCCAATTGCACTCAACAGTTAACCATTTTCTGTGAAGATCTAGCTAAAAACATATGGCTAAATGCATATAGCCATAAAATTTAGGGCTTTTTATGTACTAAAATTTTCTTTTTACCAAGAATTCTTTATGTAGCTTTAAAATTTTTATACTTTTGTTCAAGGCGAATTAATTTTACCAGGTGGCATCGTTGCTGCAGCTGGGAATTTTTTGTTTAATTTTGTAATGTGTAGAATAGCTGTCAAAAGTGAATCATTTTATATCACAAAATTTCTTTTTTTATTATTCTTTAAAAAAGAATTGTAAGAAGAGTTTTAAATCAATTTAAACAACAAATCTTAGTAAAAACGTTATTGAAAAGGGTAAGAAAAAAGTGTAGTAATTATTTGTGTTCTAAAGTTTATCATACACTTAAGTGCCTTTTTTTCTTTTTATTGTTGTATTGTTGTAGCCGCGCTGCCACCTTATGTGAATTCGCCTTGCTTTTGTTTATTATAATAATATAAATTTCAAAAATTTGGTTCATATTGAAGAAAACAAGGCGAATAAATTACCAGGTGGCAGCGTAGGCGAATTCACTATTTTTTGCTGGTATACAACACCGTCAAACTCCATATATAAAAAATGTACCCATATTTTTTATATATGGAGTTTGACAGTCGTGTATACCAGCAAAAAATACTGAATTCGCCTACGCTGCCACCTGGTAATTTATTCGCCTTGGAAGAAAATATTAAAATTTTGAGAGAACTTTTCGAACATAAAGTACCGATTTTTTTTAAATTGAATTTTTATGTTTATCATTGTCACACGAAAAAATTTTTTAAACAAATATAATCAATAAAAAAATATAAAAAATAAAAAAATATAATTTTAGCTATGGGCTTAAAACGTATATTTAGTTAAAAATGATATTGCAATACTCAGGTTTATGTGAAAAAAGCATAATTTGTTTTTATTAAGCACTCAAAATTTAAAACGTCTGGCGATTTAGACATTTCATTGTCTGAAAATTTGGAAACCTTGGATATCGCCAAGGCAGCGACTGAGCCAAAAAATGTCGGCGATGCAAGGTATCAATTGTCGCACATTCTCCGACAATAAAATTTTTTTTCGTTTTTTTTTTTCTTTTTTAATTTTAATTTATTTAAAATCATTGTGATTTTCTACATAAAAATATAGTTTTTGCTACAAATGTTGGCGTATTTATAAAACATAAACTACTCCTAATATTGCGAACAAAAACACAAACAAGCCTGGCTTTAACTTTACCTGATAATTGAATTATCTATGCTGTTCTTTATACAGGCAAAACTACATATTTAAAAAAAAAAAAGTAAAAAAATAGTTTTCTCTTGATATTTATTTGATTTGTTTAATTAGGGCTGCCAGATCTATGATTTTTATTTTATAAGAAATTGGTTTGGTGATGTTTTGACGATTTCTAATTTAAATATTAAAAATTAGTTTTGCGAAGCTGATGTGATATTCATAAAAATAGTGTTATTTTTATATTTAATAGGCAGATACGCCAAACTGGCACGCTGCAACTAAAACTATATTCGATATAGCAACAAGCTCAAAAACAAAACTTTAAATTTAACGAGGTTAGGTAGGTTGCATTGTTCCTAAATCGTAATAGGCTGAATGTTTAAGTTTTATTTTTTTTTTTTGCCGCTATTATAACAAGTATAAAAAATTAAAATTAAAACTAAAATACAAAAGGCGTTCCTTCAGTGACGTGATTTTTATGAATAATACATTATTTTTTAAACTATAATAAGTATTGCAAGTTCGCTATACAAGCAAGCGAAAAAATTGAAATGGAAACTTACGTTATTTTTTCAAAGTATGTATTACTATGTCTGCTGTAAAATAAAATTTAAAGATTAATCATTTAAGGCTGGCCCATACATGGCACGGACCGCTTCGTGTTCGATACCAACTCTCACTTGGCGTATCTTTTATATTTAAAATTGAAAATTCCAAGTACTACTGTATTTTTCCGCTTTCTAATGCTAGAATGAATTTAAAGTTTGCTTTTTTATTTAGTGAGATAATTTTACATGTTTTTAAAATGTGGCTACGATGCTGTTTGCCATGGCATCTACGTGTAGATACCAGTTCATACCTCTATTCTTAATGGATGCATAGTAGTGCATTATGATCATTTATCATAGTTTAACACGTTCGCAGACGCTAAAAATTTCAGGAGGCTGTTAAAATATGCAGGCAATTATTTTTAAAACTAGTTGCAATATCCGAAATCTGATTAGACATATATTATGAGAGTAGTCAGATCATCGTATTTAAACTGTTATAAAACACGATATGGGTATTTTTCAATGTAGTCGGCTTGAGGAAATATGTAAATACACGGAGAAGCGATAAATTAAATAAATAAAAGTTGGCTTTAAAATTTGAATGCTATAGCATTTACGTAATCTTGCAACAGTATGAAAATTTATGCTATAGCATTCACGTCCGCGAACGTGTTAACATTGACATCGTTACTCCTGAACCAAAATAACTCCAAACGTGCACACTTCCTCAAGACGTTAATTGTTGAGTAACTCTTGTTTTTGTTTCAGCATCTTGTTGACGAATTTCAGTGTCGTTTTTTCTGAATTTGATAAAGTATAAAATGACGGTTTTTAAAAACATTAAAATGTTGAAATATTCTTTTTTATTAAATAAAAAATAAGAAATTAATTACATAATAAATATTTTCGGCAGCTAAAAGCTTTATAAGAATATTTCGAACCAAAATTAA
Organism: Cistogaster globosa; assembly: GCA_937654795.1. Lineage (NCBI taxonomy): Eukaryota > Metazoa > Arthropoda > Insecta > Diptera > Tachinidae > Cistogaster > Cistogaster globosa. The sequence continues at coordinate 60,371,382 of OW569405.1, read as the reverse complement.
GAGATAATTTTAGCCACCATAATTTGTTTTTATTATTTAAATTCTGTTTTATAAATATAAGATAAAATTGAACGTAATTTTTATTTTTAGGTTTGTGTATTTATGTACAAATAACTTAATGGATTTTAGTGCCCTTAAAGTGAGCCATAATAAAATTGCCATATTTATGATCTGGAATTTATTTTTCTTGTGTTTTTCTTAATCAAGTGTCAGTACTTTTTTTTTTTTTTGGAAAGAAACTGTTTTCAGAACAACTACAGAAAGTAGGAATTTACAGCTTATAGCTCCAATTCGGCCAATGTGCTGCAGGCATGCAATATAACCTTTAATCTTTTCTTTATTCAATTAATAATTAATTAACACATATTTTTGTACAACTCTGCAGATGTTTTCTTATACAAAAATGGCCTTGATACACTTTTCTAATAGATTGTAACCTTGATAATAAATATTTATATCTATACCTACAGAAACTAATTCCCGTTCAATTAAAGAACTTTGGTAACTCTGGTAAAATTAGAGCTCATTACCTGCGCCTTGCAAAAAAAAAAAAAAAAAATTATTAACGGCAAAACTAATGATAATTTAACTTAAAAATTTTACTTTTCTTACCTTAGTGCACCTAAACTAAAGTACGAAACTAATGTTCTATGCACGAGTAAAATACAATTAAAAAAAAATAAATCTAGGTACCTAGATGCATACTTTGATTTAATTTTTATAATTATACTTGAGTACATTAAAAAAGAACAAAAAAAAATAATATTTAAATCCAAAATGGCAATTGTTGTTTAGAAGTCTAATGTATGTTGAAATCATGTTTTTCTTCTTCTCATTAAATTTTATCATCTTTTTTTAATATCAAACAAATACTTATGGAGGTATACAGCCCCCAAAAAATATATTAAAACATTATGTTTGAGAACATTTATTTTTACAATGAACAGAAATTAAGAGAGAACAACTGTTATTAACACTTTAGCTCTCGCTCTCTCACACTCTTACTCATCAATGCTTAATTATAAATTGTGTTTTTTTGTTTTAGTTATAAAAAAGGAAATAGCGGTGACGAGTTTAGAAAATGTGTAAAAAAAAAAATAATTAAGTAAAAAATTTTCATCTAAATGTGGAAAATATAATTTGTACGCTAACTGTGAGCAATAACAGCCACAATAAGCAATTCGACAACTTTACCTTAAACCACAACAGCACGTTTTTCCTGACTTTGTTTCTTATTTTGATTTTGTGCAGGTTTGATTGTGTGTACGTTTTCGTTTTTGCAAACGCATTGATGTGTATTTCTTGGCTTTTTTTGTTTATTGTGTTGTTTTTACATGCTACAACATACTTTATGTCTGTTACCTTATCTGTCTGGTCTAGCGTGGTACGAAGTCCGTAAAGTATACGACACGAGGTAAATACAACAGACCACCAGTCAAACAAACCAGTCAATAAAAACAACAACAAATATGGAAGTAAAAATATTTGTACTTGGTTGATTTTTGGCAAATTTAAATAGAGTTGCCAATAGCCAAATATGTGCTTTTAATAGAAGGGTTTATAATATAATAAATTCTTTATTGGGTCTTAAATTTGTACGAACACCAGAGCACTTATGCACGCACATTTGTGCGTTACGTTATTGATATTGTTTACACATTTTTTTCAGATATATATTACAGGAAGTCATAAAGTCATAATTTTGGAGAAACTTTCCGATGACTCAAACTATTTTAGATACCGTAAAATACAATTTTGGAGATAGTTCTTTAAATTTGTAGATCAGTTCTTTTCACGAATATTTGCTACACAAACTGCAAAAGATTTCAACCGACCTGACTGTTTCCATTTTATTACTGCATGACTAGAGAATACACATACCTTTTTTGTTTTATAATTTTGTTTTACTCTTAATTTTTTACATCTTTTTTAATTAGGCTAGATAAGATTAGATTATTTCATACAAAGGCATTTATTTTGTACAAAGAATTTTCAAACCCAATTTTTTGTGCAAATCGCAACCTTGAAATCATATAACGGACTTGTGTTTCAACTTAATCATAGGAATCCAAAGTAACTGCGCTGCTGTAGATGTAACTTGAAAAGTTTTGCACACAATTCCTTTTTTTTAGTTTAAAAACGAAAAACAAAACCAACAAAAGCTAACTTAAATATTTTGCTAATAACTTTGCAGTTGTATTTTGAAAATTTATATTAATAAAACATTTCAGACTCTTAGCACCCCTTAGTACTCTTAGTCTTTAACCTATTAATGTTACCTTTTTAAGTCCATTCAGTTTTTGACCAAGAAAACAAGCAGCCAAATTAATTATTTCGTTGCGTTCAACGCGCTGTAGCATCTATTACGATTTCAGTGATTATTGGTTTGATAAGCCGGTGCTTTTAGTTTCAGGCTATTTTAAACTAACCTTCTAGCAATAACTTCAGTAATTATTTACATTCATATAAAAGTGCACGTATATGTTCGTTAGCTGTCAGATTTACGTTTTTGCTGGTTGCTCTATAAGGTTCAGCGGAATTCAGGATCTTTAAAAAGCTTAGCGTTCACTAAATTCACTTTATTCAGTCAAAAGATGGTGGCGGCATAGCCAACAGATTGCTGTAACGACGAACAACTCGCTTTAGTGGCTCAGTTTGGGATTACTTTTCTCCGACGCAGTAGCCCTTAATGGAGAGGATGCAACACCTCAGATTGGATATTGTCGTCTTTTCCACAGTAACTATATATGAAGCTAGTTTTCGCGGGAGAGCGCGGATATTCAGTTCCCCCTCGCAAGCTAGCGGAGCGACTATACCGGCTAGCAGTTGAGAACTTAGAAAGCTCCCTTTCATATCCAATATAAGCGGAAAATGTTTCAAATATATTCAAACACACTTATGCGTGTACACTATAGGATTAATACTTATTTTAACGGGCGATGTAGTACAAAAATTTGTCTGGCAGCCCTGTGCTATGTATTTCTTGAATTCTCTTTTAATAGCTTACTCTCATTTTACACGTTTTTGCTCGAAGTTTTTTTGTTTGTTTTGTTTTGCTTGAAAATTAATAAAACATGTGTGTTTGTGAAAGCAAAGTAAATCTCCCTTAAAGAAATTTCATAAAATAAATAACAAAAATCACTACCAAACTCTCGCACGTACATATGCTTAAGCTAAGGAAAAAGAAAAGAGAACAAGCGCATACATTTTAAATCCTACGAAAGTCAACTGTGCTGTCAATGAAAAGATTTTTGAACTGCTACTCGCAACGCCGCTGCTACTAACGCTGCCGCTGAGTTTCCTTTAGATCAGTTTCGTTTTTCTGCACTTCAGTTTAAAATTAAAGACAACTGTCAAGTTAGTGTGCGGTTAGTTGCGTTTTAGTGTAGAGTGTATTTAAGCGTTTTCTGTGTTTCGTATATATTGTGTTTTTTATTTAACTACATGAGGCAAGCAACATTGTATTTTATTTTCATATCGATTACATGGGTGTGTGTGTTTATGTGGTGTATATTTCTTTTGTTAATTTAATTTTAACTATATACTTAGAATGCCGTATGTTCATCCTGCTCTTATAAAAATTATTCAAATTTATATTTTAATTAAAAAAATATCATAAATTATAAGAACAACTATAATTTTCAAGAAAATCAAGTCATGTTTTTTAAATAGGTACCTATAATTTTAGAAAAGTTAATTTACTTGAAATATTATCGTTATTTATTTAGGAAAATTTCTAAAAGTGAAAAATACATAGGTATCTACTTATGGTGAATAAAGTTAAATAAGCAGAGAATAACAATTATGTGAAGAAAAAATATAAAACGGTATTATATTGTACTGTTCACATTTAAAAAGAAAATGCCAAAAGAAAATAAGAAATAACAAGAAAATGAAGAAAAGCTATGTTCGTCATTTTATTAAATGCGAGTATAAAAAATTAGTAAATTGTTATAATAAAAACAACAACAGCAGCATATAAATATTTTTGCAACAAACCATCTAATAATAAGAAAAGAAATAAGAAAACCAGACACTAGGCCTCACAAAGGCGACTAACTACAAATACGATAAAACCAACAATAACAACAACAAAATACACAATAAAAATTTTAGCAGCCAGCAAGCAAAACTAAAATCAGCCAAGAAATTAAGCAAAGCAACCAGGCAGGCAGTCAGCCACGCAAAACACTACATTTTTTTCAGACCTTTAACGAGCGTATTGCAGTAGATACAGCCAGCCGTAAATATACAAACACTCATGCAGACAAACCATACAAAACGACATCCAACTTAAGGAAAAAGCTAAAAGGAAGACACACAAAACTACAGCAACAACTACTATTAGTTTCAGTAGTTGTAGTTGTTTAAAAAAAGCGTTGCCAGATTAAGGGATTTAATTTTGTTGTAGGACAATTCTCAATTTAATATTATTTTTTGGAAAAACGAAAAATACGTTTTGTGATTTTAAAAGTAACAGTGCAGATTTAAAACTTAGATTATATTTACTCCTATTTATAAAAATTTTTAAACCGCGACTCAATAAAGGAAAATTAACATAGTTCACCGCTTTGACATAATACTATCAACTGAATAACGTAAAGTATTGATATTTATCGAAATTGAAATTATATGAAAACATTAAAAAAAATCTAGAACACGTGAACAAATTATTTATAAATGAAATCATCTAATATCTAATGTTTTTTACAAACATATGTAAGTCTATTTGTTTGTTTGTTTGTTTGTTTGTTTGTTCGTTCGTTCGTCTATTACGGCTAAACGATTGCACCGATTTTAAAATATGTAATTTGAAATTTAGATAGATAAATATTTATCCTTATAGCAAAACATTATATTTTCAAACACCAGACCAGGACAATCTACAAATGGTGTTAATAATTTGGATCTGTATCCATGTAGATTAAAATAATTTCATGGCTAATCGGTTGAATAGTTTTAAATACTAATAGTCTTTTGTGAATGAAGTTTAACCAAAATTTGTCTATGGAAACAGTTAAAAATACGACGATATAAAATAAAAATTTAGCCTTAACAGCGCTAAACTGGTAATATTGGCCCGTAAAATGATTTAAGCATAATTATTTGCAAATTTATTCATCATAAAAATCAAATCGGTGGTTTGTTATTTTAATCAAAAGCTATTTATTAATAAACAGGGGCAAATTAAACCTTAGTTCAACAAAATTATTTATGAATTTAATAATTTTAAATAAAACTAGTTACTACAAGTCTTTTAGGGTCGCCAATTACAAAGCTGATGTCAGTTTTAAAAATTTTAAATGGCGGATCCAATATGGCAGACAATTTTAAAAAAATTGATCAAATTCCCTTAAAAATTTTTTCTCTTCATTTTTATCTTTCTCAGATCTTAGTACACCAATTTTAATATATTTTCGTGCACACAGGTATTTTGTAAGTAGATTGCACCGAATATAAAATTTAACTATTGTAACAAACATAACTGTTACAATTTAGTTAGGAAATAAATACCCCTGTTCTTAATTTTGTGAGGAAACTGCACAGAATGAAAAATTTCGCGAGTTAAAGAGAATGTCATTTGCGTCGGGGGATTTTCGTTTGAAATTTTTACACTTATTTGTTTTTTTTTTAAAGGCTTGGTACTTTCTTTTAGCTCTAGCTGAAGTAAATTTTTTGAGTATATTGCTTTAATAATAAAAAGATTATAAAATATCTACACACTTCATATAATTGTTATTTTTCAGATTAAATTAGATACACGACGTTCAAAATAATGTTTAAAAAGCTTTAAACTGTAAATTAATAAAAAAAAATGTCGAGTGTAGCAACAATAAACGCTATGAGTGCTGCCGACAAATATAAGTGCGTGTAAAAGATAATAATTCTTTGTACGCACAAACAGACTAACGTGATGCGTTAAAAACTAAATTCTTATAGGTTGGTTGTGTGGTGGTATATAGAACATACTAAGTGCAATAGTAGATACATTTCACAAAATAAAAATATTAATATTTTTGTCGCCGTATTTCAGTTATGTATTTGATTCTATGTGCAACCCGCGCTTTCTAATTCCAAAACACTAAATTTATTTAAGCATGTTTTACCTTAAAGTGTTTGTGTTCTAAAGCTGCAAGATTTCTAGCAATTGCAATTTACAGATACATATTTTGTCATTGTAGATTATAATCACGTTTTATAAGAACAATACATTGTTTACACATTTTAGTGGCTACGTCTATTTTGTAAAGTATTTTCCTAGTTAGAATATGCCTTAGAGAACGAAAACTTTCCACATATTGATAACGACCCTAAAGTACCATCAGCTGTTTAAATTACCACGCTCCTAGCTGCAAGCCCAATAGAGCAAATATTGTTGGCCAGGCAGTCGTTGAAATTTCAATGTTCATGCTTTTACCATATGTAACAATTTTTTCCATATCGATATTACTACCGTTATGGAACGAAGTCTTGTCAGGTTGCGAAGATGTGGTTCCCATGCAGACTGTTGCAGAATTTATGCGCTGGTTAAATAAAAGATTTCATTAAAAATTATTTATTATCAACAAATTAAAAAAGTGTTAAAAAATTGGAAAACGTGCCTCCAGAATAATTTATATACATAATGAAAGTAAAAATATTGATATAAAAAATGTTTGTTTACTATTCGAATAAAATGGCCCTCAAATTGATAACTTTAAACATTATGGCGGCCTTTGGGAGAGTAAAAGCTTCATATATTAGTCTTATATATTTAAAATAGGATTTCATAGAAGTCATTTAGGATTTTTATTTGGTTTCCTTCACCGCATTGCATGGCTTGAACTTGCATATCTGCAGAAATTGGTACTTTCTCGTCTATACATCCCAGGATGGCGAGTGTACTATTCGAAATTTATTTGTTAAGTGGCTTACGATCTTACTACACTTACCAAATTTGTATCTTTTCAAATTAAATATATTTTTTTAACAGCACGAGTTTTTTTCAACAGTCTTTTTTAGGTACGATGGGTTGGATTTATCGTGCTTAAAATTGTTCACCATTTTTTCTTGATATATTTTCTTTATTTCCGTATATCGATAGGGTAGTCTTTTCAGGTTTAAGTATGCATGTAAAATCATTTGATGTCATACCTAAAATTACTTATAATTTGACTACAGTAGTCCGGTAGTCTGCGCTCTTTTCAGTTTACGTTTTCATTAAATTTGGTCAACGCCAGGGGAATATAGAGAAACTATAAATTTGAACTTGGCTGTTCTTTTGAACAGGTCCAAAGCGTATATTGGTTAATATGCTTAAAGTCAAAAGGTACTATAAAAATAAGTTATTGTTTTATCATAAGTTATGGCCTTCTTATTTTTCACAAATTTGATTTCGCGAAAGCCATTTCTATTAATAAATGAGAAACTGAAAAACTTAATTAGGTCCAAGTCTGGAGGTAAATGCAGAACACAAATTGCATAGTGTAGTGTCACTGGATCTATAGTGGTATTTTGATAAAGAAATGTCAAATTTTTTTTTTATTGAAAGTCAATGGCCATTATGTGCTACATATCCAAAAAAACGTTACCAGCCGATTTTAAGATATTGCTTTCTTTAAGGCAGGTTAAACTGGTCAAATCGATTGTATTGACTGTTGTTTCAATTCTGTCAAATCGTTAGTGTGAGTCCACGTTTCATAAGCTCTTGTATAAAGGACAAGAAACTCATCAACATCTCGATATAAAATATCTAAACACTCTCTGCACACTAAATTTTTTAAAGGCGAAATGGAAATTGTAGAACCGTAACATCAAATCGATATTTTTCGAAGGAACATTCTTAACTGGATGGTACTAAACGAAGGTTGTAAAAGTATGGTCGTTTTCATTTTTAATGCTAGCACGAAATTTATTGTATTATTTTTCGAAAACCGTCAAAGTTTTCTTAACCAGTTACTATTGTTCAGAAATTTTGAGTGACCAACCAAGCAGCCTTTTGGCAGTAAATTTAACAACTTATTTTTTTTAACTGGTCTCGAAGTTTATGGGCCAGATAATTTATTGTAATGAAAAACTTAAATATTATATGGCACTATATATTATTGGGTATTTTTCAAAACATTAGTGGATATAGGATCTTGCCCCTAATATAGTGGCAACGCTACTAATTTTCAGGCAATAGTGCAAAATAAAGGAACAATAAATTACTTTTTTCTTCCTTCATCTTCTCTTTTCATCATCTCTAAAGATTTTTGCTAAAAAACATTTTATTTAAATACATCTACAAAAAAAAGTAATGAAAAAATACCCTCGATAAAGAAACAAGAAATTTAATTTCTCGTTGTGAAAATTTTTCATCATTTTATTTTATTTTATTTATTTTTCAAAACTGTAGTGGTGGCAAAAAACCAGATCAATTAATAAAAAAAAGTAAAAAGACGCAATTGGAAAAAGGGAGCAGCCGCGAGCATTTTTCGGTTAAATTTTATTTCTAGAGAAAATTCAGTTTTCGTTGCTGTTTTGTCTTTTTTTATGTTATTTTATATTTTTCATATTAATAAATCAAGATAAAATAGTGGAAATTTAAACTTTAACACAAACGTTAAATAAAAGAGAAATGTGATAAAATATCTGAGTATTGGGAACATGAAGGCACAACTGCATACAGACATATGTATGTACATTCATCCATATATACATACATACATATATTTATTTATATATGTATATATACGTCCGTACACACACATATACATATATGTTCATATATACTTAGTGAATATGTGTTATTATATTATTAAATACAAACGCATACACATTCATTTGCTCTGCACAATAATGAGGATTTATATACAATATAATTTTTTATTTTATATTAATATTGTAATTTATGATTTAAAAAGCATTGGCAACGTAAGATAAAAGGAATTTTTAAATAATGGTTTTATTTTTTATTTATTAATTAAAAAATAAGAAGAAATAATTAAGTATTTCAACCACACCCAATGTTTTGTAGGTAGAGGAATGTTTTATGGATTTAATTTGGTAAAAAAATTTTTTGTTTCATTTAATAAATTTGTTAATTCTTTTAATAAGGATTGAGTAGGATATGTAATAAAAAAATGTATGCTTAAGAATTAATATCCTCATATTATTACCTGTTTCAGGGGATATACTAAAGCAAACCAGCTGCCACAGTTATCACGACGACTTTATGTTTAAGTGATTTTTAGGTACCAAAAAGTCTAATAGATTAAATAAATTCAGATTTATCGCGAGTTTCTGTCATGACACACACTTGGGATTTCGAAGAAAAAAAAGACAAATTGTCAACATATTCTTCATGCAATATGCAGTGATATTTTGAAATTTTTGACTAAATGGTACAATCAAATTAAAAAGAGTTGCTTCGATCTGACTGCTAGTTTTTTTATAGCCGTCTTAAACTCAGTACTTGTATGTTTTAGCGAATCAATTTAATTTAAACCTAAGAATTTCAAAACGAATATTATTTTGTTATGTGAGTTAAAGTTTTTTTTTTATTTTTATTTATGTGCTGTTTCTGTATTACAGACGAAAAAATTTGTATGAAAAGCACTCAGTTTTTTGAGTTATTTTCATAAAAAATTTTCAGACGAGTTGCTCGTCCGTAATCCAGAAATAGCATATTAAAGTAGGATATTTCGGTATACTTAAATTAGAAAAGTAAACTCTGCAGGGACTTTGTTTATTTTTTGTTTGTTTATTTTTATGAACCTATAACAAAAATCCCTTTTTTCTCCAAACATTTGGTCCTGCAATTTTAGCCATACTTTCCCACAGTTAAAAATCAGTATTAATAGATTGTATCATATCTGTTTTTACATATTTAATCAATTTCAAATGCCACCAGGTGCCACCTCTCAATTTGTTGCATTACACAGTACAACATTTTTAGCTGACTGATTCGCGACTCAATTTTGGTAAGGATCTTTTGTTGAACATTTCTCAAGAACCACTACGCTGATTTTGCTTAAACAAATTTCGAAAAATCAAGAATTACAATTGCTTCCATCTGTTTACATAATGTTTCGCTACATAAGCAACAGTTTCGCAGTTATAAATAAATGTATTAAGAAATAAATATTTTTCCCTAAAATATTATTTTTTTTAAATTATTTTAAAATCTTAAACGGTAAAAAACTGGCAATACCTATTATCTTCACGCAAAGTCGCATAACCTATGAACAAAATTAGACATAAATCATGAAAATCGATTAATGTGTTTCGCTTTTATCCGCAATTAAGTAAAGGTATGAATTAAAAAAATTTGATCGAGATATGCACAAATTTCTTTAGAAAAAACATTGATGACTTTTTTATGGTTCTCAGAATTAGTGAAAGTAATAAACAAAAGTTTATTTGATTTTTATGATTGCAGAGCAAATAAGCGCTAATATTAGCCAATTCATAAAATCGAAAAAGTTCAAGCTATGCACGTAAATGAACAAGCACTGAAATTTGGTATGTCACCACTTCATGCGCGTATATTTGAATTTAAACGTGGGAAAGTCGACTCAACACGTGAACTTAAAGAGAAAATTCGAATACAGGTTGATTTAGGAAATACGTTACGAAGATTTTTTGCTAATCCTGCTTTGATTTATGAAATCACGGGTCTAGATGAAAACATAATCAAGAGGTTTTCAATAATTCTCGAAGCTATAACAGTCACCGAGATCCAAAAAAAATTGGTGATTTTTGTCGGGAGACTGAAAAAGCGTTTGTTGCAATATATACCACTTACACTTCACAAAATTATGGTTCATGTAAAAGATATAACTGAAAAGTTATTTTTCCTGTAGGCTTACTATCCGAAGAGGTTCAGGAAAGTCGTAACAAATACTATAAAAATATCGCCTTAAACATTCCAGAAAATGCAGTCAAATTGCCACGAACGAAGATATTATGCACCGAATGATGGTAACATCAGATCCCATGATCTGACATTTGACTCCTTCATTTAGCCAGAAAAAGCATAGTATTACAAACGACGAAGTTAAGGCTCTTTTACAAAAATAAATTAAAAATAGATTTTAAATAAATAATAAATTAAAAAAATCATTTAAATTTATTTGTTAGTTAGGGCTTTTTACATTGTAGGCAACGATATACATTTCTCTAACTTTATTTGGATTACTTTTATGTATTACTATATAAATAAAAGTAAATTTCTGATGAAATTAAGAACTGATTTAAAATAAATAATAAATAACTAACAAAATTATTTAAATTATTTTAAAAATCCCCAGTGTGTGACGGCTGAATCCCCTATTGTTTTCTTGGCATAAAGTAAATCCAATGCAACTTCTTTGCTTTCGACACCCTGAATTTAAAGTTGAATTGCTAGAAAGTGCATAAACTCATACCGCTCCATTGACGGCAACAATACATATTAAGAAATCGCGCTCCCAGCGATTTGGATCTAAGCCACATTATTCTCCAAAGGCCACACCAATAACCGTTACACAGGCGGTGGTCTGCGAACAAACATCTTGCTTGCGTGTTAAGATATTTTTTAAGTCCTGATTACTTAGTCACTTCTCAACACAAAAAAATGTGCATATTTAAAGCTGATATGTGTCCCCAATACCAATGACCATACAAACATGGGCCTCTTCAAGATTTTTATACGTAAACGTTAACTTAAACGGGTATAGTTATTTGAACGTTTTCTAATTTTACAAGCCATTTTATAGACCTTTCTTGATTTCATGAACTTTCGAACACTTGTAAGTAGTACCGCCATGGCTGTAGTATCTTCAACACTTGGCTAGTGTGTCGTTCTTATAAAAATAAAAGTCTGGCCTGCTTAAATCTAATAGAAAATGTATGGAAAATTGTTGATCAATATTTTTTTAGTAGTTTAAGTTGCCACACATTTGCTTGTTCTTCAAATCTTTTTACAAATAAAAAATGTCTCTATTTTATTTATTTTTTTTATAATGTTAGCAAAATATTTGTTTGATGTTTTTAATTTACTTAATATAATAATCAATTAAATAAATTTTTTGGGCCTTAAGTTCACGTTTATTATAATTTTGAAATTTTTTGGAAAGAAAAATTATTTACAAAAACAAACTTTATGTATAAAAAAATAGTAGAAACTTAACGAAGGTATGGAATTTAAATGTCCGACATACAAGACTCCGAGTTAAATTTGTGCCGACATAAAAAAGAAGTCTAAAACTGTTTTTCGAAGAGTCAACAAAATATTAAAAAGGCAGTGAAAACTTTCATTTTACTTTAACAATAATACTAAATAACATACATATATACAAGCATACATATGTAAATACTTACATATATAAAAGGTAAACACTAATTTATTTTATACGTGATCAAACTGTTAACCGGACAGTTACAATAAAGTGGAAGATATGTGGACACGATGGCTATTTGGCGAGTCCGAGGTATAAAACTTTTTTGGCGTTAACTTGAGATTATAGGAATTTTTGCAAAAGTTTTGCTTTCGTTTATAAATAAATCCTTGATTTATACAATTTCAGCCGCTCAGCAGAAAAATTTTTTTCCTAAAAATACTTCTTAAACCATATGTGTGTTTGTTGAAACGTTCTTTCCAAAATGAAATTGATAGTTTAGATCACATCCTTCTTCACTTTATAAGCTTTCAGTTCAACCCTTGTTTTAAAAATCAATTTCACAAATTTTTTAGTGTCATTGACATACATACATATGTATCAAGGTAACCAAAGGAACCTTCTATTCTGTAGGATGGTCTCAAGGTATTTTTTATTGACTTTTTAATTTCTCGGAAGATGATTAAAACATTAAATTAAAAAAGTTGGGTGTGATAATAGTTTCGTCAGTTAGCTTTGTTTTTGACAACCCTTTTATAGTTTAAATACCTCTCATTCAAAAAATGTTATTACAATTGAATTATTTTAACATTTCCATGTGAAAATAAAAAATATATAAAAAGTGCATAAATTTATTAAAAACTTAAATTTATTTACTTATAGCAAAACATAAAAAGTGTAAAATTTAAAAATTTCTAAAATGAGGTCGAAGCAATCATGCTTTTTTTGCTTTCTTAATACAGGCATTTATCAAATGCCCAAAAATGGGTCAATAATTAAAAGGTGCGGCTCAGCGGACTATAGGGGGCGAAAGCCAAGGCATTGTGGATTTCAGAAGTGTATAGGTTATATTTAGAATTTGTATAGGTTTTTAGTAATAAAATTAAGAAAAATAAAAAATAAATATGTAAATAGAAAAATAAATATGTACATATTTTGACTTAAATTACGTATTTCTTCAAAGAGTTGTGCTTATTTCAAAATAAGGTTTTTAAAGAAAAACTTTGTAACAAATCGTATCATTTTAATCAAACAAATTTTTTAAACGTCAAAAATCAATTTTGTCTTTAAAACTCAGCAAAGTGACTTTAAATCTAGCAACAGTGTTAGTGAATTGAATGAACATTCTTAGACTGTAGAAAAATTGCTCAAGTCATTTAATGATGTATTTTTTTTTTATTAATTTAACCTCCATAACCTCAAACAAATTTAAACTTAAGTGTTTTTTATTATTGTTTTGTCAATGATATAAATTAAATAAATAAAATTAAATTAAAATAAAAATTTCTTTTTTTCTTTACAGATTTTTTAGATGCTACTTGTTCGTACAAATAATAAAAATACGCATTCTCTACAAATGAATATAAAAAGAAAGTAAAAAAATTATAGTGAAATTTAAAAAACAAATAAATTAAAGAAAGAAAAAAGTATCAGCAACAATAAAGAGCAGCTTACACACAGAGAAAACAATTTAAGTATTTTGTGCAGATAAAAATAAAATTGTAATTAAAATTACCTTCATTTTACTTTTAATATCTTAAATAAAAAAGTATTAAAGAAAATATTTAACAACAAAAATACTCAAGTATTTCTGAAAAGAAAAAAAAAAATATGTGCCATAATGAAAAAAACTGAAATAATTATTTAATTATATTATAAATAAAATTTATACTAAAATAATTTAAAATTCCTAATTGCAAAATAAATATTTATTATTATTCATACCTACATATACATAAATAGTATTCTATCGACTAAAAGTAAAATTACAATTAACAACAAATAAAAATAAAAGCTTTAAAAATACCTATGTAACTAAAAACAACAACAAGAACATAAAAAAATACACTCAAGAAAAAACAAAAACACAAAAAGAAAAACTAATCAAAACACCTTCCTTTTCATTTTTCACTCCGGTTTGTTCGAACCAACGTGTTGAAGCAATAAAAATACATTAAAAAAATAAAGAAGAAGAAAAAAATAATAATAATAAGGCAAGTGAAAAAACAACAATAAAGACACAAGTGAAAAACATACAAATTTGACAAAGTGTAAACATTGTATTCATAACAGTATTATTAACACGTAACCTACGTCACATCATCATCATCGTCAACAACAGCATACATACGCGCAAACATAAGTATATAAAAACAGCAACAACGGCATCTTCAGTGGACGAAAAAAAAACGGTAGTATTTTACCACCAACTATCATCATCCGCAACAACAGCACCATCAACAGCAAGGGCTATTTAAAAAAAAAGAACATCAACAGCAACAACTGCAATAAACACCAAGAATAACTTTACAACCTCAAATAGCAACACATTACGGCATTACATTCGAAGACCCCCCACTCTTATTCTTGTGAACAAAAACCATTTATACTCAATCCCCTACTTGACGTTTTAATTTTTGTTTTGCCTTTACGTCTTCTTTAAACGTGTTTTATTTTTGTTTCTTCATTTTGTATCAATTTTCTGGCTGTGTATATGGATTTGTATGCAACACATTAAGTTGCCCCCTCATTGTTGTGTATTTGATTTCATTGTTGTTGTTTGTCTTACTCCATAATTCTCTTTTGATTCCTGTAAACAAACACACTTTTTCTTCTTCTTCATCTTCTTCAACTGCTGCTTGTTCTATTCGATTACAAGTTGTAAAAACAACAAATGACTGCCACTACTGTGTTAGTGTATATGTATGTCTGCATTCGTGTTCACAAGAAATCTGATTCAACTGCCTGTCAGTTTGGCTGCTAAAATCAACATATAGACAAACAAAAAAAAAAAAAAAAAGAAAAACACCAACCGACTACTGACACAGCCAAACAAATTCAAACATTACTGAAACGAGAACACAATAAAAAATAAAAAAACAAACAACTACAAGTTACAACAAGGATAACAATTACGAAATAGTATAGAATATCGGTAAAACGGAAAACAAAAACAAACAAAAAACAAAAACAAAAACAAAACAGAAGTAGAAAATCAAAACAAACTACACGCGGTTGGATTGTTTTGTTTTTTAGCCACCAACAACAAACTACAACCTGTAGCCATTAACAAGAACAACAAGAACAATAACAGTGTTTAAAGGGCAAATTTGTTCAACATGTCCTGCATATCCTCCAATTTTAGTTCATTCTTTCTAAATTCCCTCAATGACCCATCAGAATTTTCTAAATATTTGAGCAATGGAGAGCTAAGATTTTCCTCAACATTCGAAGACTTTCAGATTTATGGTCAAAGTAATGTGCAACAGCAACAGCAACAACAACAGCAGCAGCCACATCACATTAATGGTGGCGTAGGTGTACTGGTCAATGCAAATGGTGAACTAATTAGCAGTAATGGCGAAGAAGGAAATTCCAACATTGAGAATACTCAACCTATAGTTACAACCGTGCAGCATTATGGCAGCTATCAACAAACACAACAACATCAACAACAAATGCAACAGCATCATGGACCGCAACAAACAAGATGGGTATTGCCCCATCAGCAGAATCTTCCACAAAATACAAATGCATCCTCATCTTTGGCTGGTGCAAGCGCGGTTTCGGCATCAACAGGAGCTCAACATTTTGATGGATCTTTTGAATTTATGAAATATTTACGTCATTCAAATGACTATAATGACAATTCGCATGATGCTTCTGGCCAACAAAATCAATCACAATCTTCCCATGCCACAGCTGTGGGTACAAAATCTGAAGCTTCCTTAAATAATGGTCTTATGGATTTAGATAGCACACACAAGCGTGCTACACCACGTAAAACTCCGGTCTTGTCTTCCGCCAACAGCAATCATCACAACCCAACAGCGAGCAACAGCACTCATCCCACACTCATGGATATTTACGATCATGATTCGAAGCACAACATTTATGATTTGCATCATATGAACTCAGTGCACAGCTCAAATTCAAATGAATCCTCTATGGAACTATCATCCATGACTTATCCCAACTCACACCTTAATGCCTCTAACTCGAATACATCGTCTGAGGGATGTAACACACAACACCACAGTGATTTCTCCATGTTAAGCGGTGTGGCAAATTCACAAAATTCATCCACAACTAATGCTGCATCAGCGGGCACGGCTGCTGCTGCGGCGGCAGCTGCTTCACCAGCAGCACCCAAGCCTTTGGCTTCATTTACCATCAAGGATAATTTTGAGGCTCATCCATCACACAAGGTCGAAGAAGGCATTTTTCAACATATGAATAAACTACCCTCCAAAAAGAAAGAAAATCTCAAACAATTAGGTGTCCGTTTTACCGGTCAAATGACACTCAACGATAAATCGATAATTGTGGAAAACTTTATTAAATTCTGTCAAGTAAGTACATATACACGCACACACATAGGTTTATGTACATGTGAGGTCATATTATAAAAATACTCTTTTGTTTTGTTTCTTTTTTATCTCTAAAAGATGCACATAAATAAATTAAAAACTACTACCCCCGTGATGTACTATTCATGATAAATCCCATACCTTTGTCTTTGCCTGCGTGTATGAACGAATAAATGCATAAGTTTAAAGTACGTACACTATGGAGCAAAAATTTATTAAATTTTTTTTTTAATTTTATTAGGTATTTCAAACAATAAACAACAACTTCAGCATTAACAAAATACTTAATTTAATGCACTAAGAGTGTTCAGTTTTGCACTTCATGTCTTTTTTTAATGTGGTAAAAATTAGTACTTTGAGAAGCCACCGCGGCTTTTTAACTGCCGCAACACGCTAAAGCATGCTTCTGACTAGGCTTTGACATCTCTCTATTGGTATATCGGCTCAAATGTCCTCCACTCTACTCTAAAGATCTTTAATGCTAGTTGGGGGTGCTTCGTAACTTCCCAGTCGTCTTTTCACAATCGATCGATTGTGATCTGGGCTTTGGGCTGGCCATACCATTGTGGTAAATTTTTATTTGCAAGCCAATTTTCCACTAATTGTGATAAATGCTTTGGGCCATTATCCTGTTGAATGACAATATCCTCTTCAAAAAACTTCATTTGAACTATCGCAACTAATATATTTTCATAAAGAATGTTTAAGTTCACTTCTTTACTCATTATTCCATCCATTAAAACTAAGGGACCAACACCAAATTCCGAGAAACACCCCCAAACCATTAAAGACTCTCCACCATATTTAACCGTCTCTATAACCTGATGCTGCTGTGTTGCTTTTCCAGTGTTGGACCAAAAATAATGAATGCCATCTGAGTGGAAACGATTTATTTTACATTCGTCTAACCATAAGACGCGTTTCCAGACGTCAGTGGTCCAGTGTTTATGACGTAATGCAAACGCTTGACGATCTCTTCTATTTTTGCGGACAGCTTAGACTTCTTTGGCTTTTTTGAAGGAAAGCAACCAACACTTCTAAGTGCACGCGGCACAGTCTATACTCCAGCTTTACAGCCAATACTTTTACTGGCCTCTTTCGGTTTTTACTTCTCCGCACAATAGCGATCGTGCCATATACCTCGCATCAGCTTCACTTAACATCTTCGGGCGATCATTTCTGTCATGTTGACTGTGTAAATTTTTATCTTTCTTACTTTTTATTACTAGAGATTGTGAAATTTCGAGCTCTCTTGCAACTTCTCGTGTAGATTTTCCTATTCGAAGCAATCTTTCAACCTCTGCAATAATATTTTTGTTGCGCGGCTTCATGCTTAAAACAATAAAAAAATTGTATACTCAACACGGCGAACGGAATCAAATAAGTAACTTTTGAACTATTTACACAGACTCAATCAAAAGTTATACTGGAATATACTGTTACATTTTTTCCATTTTAATTTCCCTCACCTTAAATTGTAAAATTGCAATGAGAGCAAAAGTGAGCACTATAGCTTATCTCAGAAAATATCAAACAACGTTTGATATTGGTTTTATTGTTGTTGTTTATTAATAAATTTGTTTTTCAAAACCTGCAACAATGTTTATTTCCAGACTGAATTATAAGCAAATAAAAGAATTAAAAACCACGATAAACCAAAAAACCAGATTCTTTAGTGTTCAGTTTTGCTCCATAGTGTACATATAAACAGGGTTTTCGGTTTTCAAAACTTTTTACAAACGGTTTTATGGAAAATAAATAATACAATGTAAGATCCTTTGGGTAGAATCAAAATTTTTCTCTAGTTTTTTTTTTTTTTATTGCATATTGAGTTTACACTTTCCAATGTTATTGTTAAAAAAATTTAAAAAAATATAAAATAACCTGTCAAGTGTGTCAGCATTTTATAGCATTTATCTAAAAATTCAATATCGTTAAAACTGCTTTCATTACTTTTTATTCCCTTCTAACTTTTCTGCTTTGTAAAGTGTTTTGGCAATAGTGCGGTTGTTGTGATAGACGTTTATTTTTGCAATTTTCCTGGAACTATATGCTTGTTGAAATGCATCACTGCGCTGCATCTGATGCGCAGTACGTTTGAAAATCAGTTGGCATCACTGCAAATGTCATGTGTTCTTAAATTCATCACAGATATTTATGATGCGCAAACAAACGTCAAATATGCATCACAAGAATTGCTGATGCAATAGATGAAAAGTATCTTTTTTGATATTTATTTATTTTATTTTGTTAAATTACATTTGTTATTGCATTTTTAGAAATAAATCAGTCGTAAAATTATCCAAGTTTTTAATAAGAAGTAATAATGTTTAAGCGTTCGAAATTGAAAACAGATTAAAATTTCTTTTTGTGTGCGCATTGAATGTGCATCAGCACCACCTGTTTTGCATCACCAACCCAAACTAATCACACATGCGCATCAGATTCAGCGTAGTGATGCATTTCCGAACAAGCCCTATGTGACGGCTTTTTGCAATTCTTTATGAATACGGCAGATTAATAATCTGATGATGTGGATACGTTTTATTGAATGTAATACACGTTAGAAGTATAGACAATCAAAACAACGGACGAGTAAAGAATAGAAACTTTTGAATTGAGGTTAGATAGACGTTAAATACATTAAAAAACTCCGTGAAAGAAAAAGAATCAACCGAAACCGACAACTAATTTAAAATATTAAAACTAGAAAAATATAATATCTAGGACGTAGTAAAATGAGGAACGATAAATATAAATTTAAACAAAAAATCCCCAAGGGATTGATTGAAGGAAGACACTCGAAAGTTAGAACAGACTTACTGGCTGAAAAATCTTCAGGAGTGGATCGGCTATCAAAAGGAAGAAAATTAAAAGAATTAACTTTTTCTGAATAGGTATCAAACTACAAAAGTGTGTTCATCGCTAATATCCGAATACCGAATTTGTATATGAAGAAGAATAAGAATATTTTCCTTATGTTGTACTAGTTATTCCCTGTGCGCCTCGCTACGCCAATAGAAATAATCGTTCCACATCCACCTCTTCAATCCAGTCACCGTTTTAAACGATAATTTAACATCATAAAAATACACGGTTAAAATTTTCCACTTTGTATGGGAGGTATCACGCCCATTATTTTAATCCAGCTAGTTTATTGGTTTATCATGAATATTAATAAGAGAGTTATTTTAACAAACTTTCAAGCTGCTACATATTACAGTTAATATGTAACGCGATGAAGAAGAAGAAAAAGATAAAGCGCTTAGTGGATTTAAATTCTTAAATTAGAGTTGTGTCTCATATAGACGTAATGGGTTAAGGATTGGCGATGAGCCGTTACAAACTTGGCGTACAAGTATATTCATTAGATGTTTCCCTGCGTGTGGTTAAATTTCTATATTACATTGAGATAGGTGGTGGGAAAAGTATTACATCTGCGATTCTTAACCCCAGTGTTTATAATGTATTGATTACAGTCTTTATAGATAACATTTTGTAATGTGATAATGTCTGTTAATTAAGAGGTTTCTAATTTTTGAGAGATGATTTATCTAGCTTATGATTGTTAAAGTTTGCAATGGAAAAAAGGGATTCAAAACAAATTACATAACTTACGATTCTTGAACATTCATATTCAATTGCTTTGTATTCTGGTGTTAGTACCATTAGTAGGTAGGATAGTAGTTTTAATTAACTTGGAAGATATGGCACCTAAAAGTCTTCCATCAAAGTCATGGTTAGTTCACTAAAGAGTACTTTATTTGGATCCGAAAGTATGGACATAAAATGCTAGTGTGGATGGGCCTTAGTGTTAGATTAATTAATATTTCTGTAAAGCTTTAAGGATTTGCAGTAAAGTGTAGAACGGTAAATGGGGATGGTATTTTCGAAATTATCTCTTTGTGCTGCATTTTTAACATTTTGTAAAACTGGAGGGTTAAAACCGAAAGTTATTGATTTTAGAAGTTTTTTAGTTAACAAATTCTTTTTGCGTTTCTATTGATAAAATATTGAATTCGATATCCATATTAATGATTGCTGTAGATCGGAAAGTCCATAAGATGGTCTTATAGCGCATAGTTGTAGATAAAAAATTGCTTTAATAACAGAGATTGATAGTTAAAGTGTTAAGTTTAACCTTGGACAAGAACGTATTTTATAATCTTAAGGCTTCAGCTGATATCACATAATAAATGTTGCCAGTGATATCTAGTGTTTTTACGAAGGCCAATATTCGAAGATTATCGACTTGGGTTAAATTTTGTACAATTGTAATTTCTTTTCCGACGTTAATGAACGTACTAACATAATGGTACTGAAAGCAAATGATTGTCCTAAAAGTCGATGACCAATCTTTAGTATCCTGGAATATGCGATTAAAATTTATGGTCATGTTTAAAAACTAAATTTGCTACATCTTTTAAACCACTGGCATTTCGTAATACTAACTTATCAATTTCTTTTGTTATCATCCGCACGTTGGTTTTCTGATTAAAATGTTTTTACGCGTTGATAAGCTATCTGAGATTTGATAAACCAAGTATATTAGCGGACCAATATAGGATTTTTTCCTTTTGAAGCCAAATTTCAGGCTATTTAGGACTTTCGCCAGACAAGAGTCCAATGAAATTGGTCTTTAAGACTTAACTAAAGTTTTATTACAACCTGATTTAATTAGCGTAGTATTATGTTATTTTTATACTACAACTGTAAGTTGAATTCTTAAATACATTGTTAAGATTTTGCTCAGTTATTGTAGATTAGGCAGGATATGAGAAGAGAAAAGAGGAAATATAATCTTAGATGCTACTTCGATACACACAGTGTGTATGGAAAAATTCTGGGAATAAGCTTGTGTGTGCTGTATACCTTTTGGACCAGTATGGTTGTTCCACCATTTCCTTTAGACGATTTGCTGGTACGGAGTTGTAGTTTTTTTGCTATCTTTCCCCAATGTAACTATAGCTTATATATCCTTTTCTTTAAAAAACATGGGACTGATACTGAATCATAGTTGCAGTTACTGATTTTTTAAATATTGCATTCAATACGTTGCTTGCATCTTAGTGTTAGTGGCACATAAATTCTATAGACGGTTCTGTGGGCAAAGTGGCTGAATCACAAGTGACAATAATTAAAACTGTATCTTGTAGAATTCAATAACTATTTTTGTATTTTTTTAGAGCTTTTGTAACTTTTGGGATTCTAGTTCAAACAGTACTTCCTTTTCGTCAATGCCTCGGAAGTCGTTCTAATAAATAACACCTCTCTCTAGTAAAGTGTAGAGTGTTTTTCAGAGTCACTTCAATGCCCGTTGATAGAGGTTGAGAACCTTAATAGGCAGAAAAGTAACTTTTTATCAGTATACATAATTTAGCGAAACACTATAGATTGGAATAGTGGGTGCCTAGACAACTAAACTAGCTGAGTCTTAGTCTTGCACAAGTAGTTCTGCTATCAAAGTGCATAACTGGAGAAAAAATTTTTAGAACTGGAACAGTAGAAGATGAAAGCTTGTTGTCGTTTACCTAGGAAAATGTACGATGATGGGTCTTCAAAATAAAACCTTGGTTCGATTGGAAGAATAGTCGTGGTACAATTATTCCCATTGGAAAGCGAAGCGCAACGAGAATAGCTAGTTTCTTATAAATGATAAGTAAGTGAAAAACATATACAATTTTGATTACTATCAATAAAAAAATCGTCAGCTGTAGGGCAGAAAAACCCGGCTTGAAAAGGAAATCTAATAACCCTAAAAGGAACTCCTGCTTTTCAAAAGATTAAACGTGGGGTTGTTATTTAATAAATATTTATTGATATCTAAAAATAGTCTTTAAATCAATATTTTATCATGTCCACCTTATTTGCAATAATTGCTACTAAAAGAGATACAAAGAACAAAAAAAGATGTGATGGTACCAAGGAGATAATTTTTTACATTCTAATTCAAGCTTTTCTCTCGATTCTCGAATTTATAAACTGCTATATGTTTTCTATTGGCTCAGAAAAAAACTTAGAGCAAAGCGATTGAATTGCTTAGGATAATTCGCTGCTTGAAGGTCGTAAGTTTTTCAGGTATTTTGAAAAGTATTTTTTTCTTAGTTTTTAAAGGTCTTAAATTTTCAATAAGAGATCTGAAGAAAGGTGATAGAAAGCAATTGCAGGAATTGCACGTTATGTTAATTTTTATAACAGTGCTTCAGTGTCTCTAGTGCAATGATCGTACAACCTTCTTTTTTATTTTAAGTTGTTATACCGCTGAGATGTAAACTAGCGTAAAAACGTTTAAATATACTTGAAAACCCTGATTTTGTTTAACTGGCAACAACAATGAACACATATTTTATGTTCATGTGTATATTGATGATATGATATTTATGGTTTACTTGAAAGGGTATAATCCCGAGGTGAAACCATCTTTCATTAAGTGCCGCAGTTACTTCTATAATCAACAACTTATAATATATTCAATATAGATGACGTCTTAAAGGGATTTCAAGCGTTTTTCACTGGTGTAAAAAATGATAACATCAATAAATATTTTTAAAACTGATAAAAAAAAATATTCGCTAATATTTTCTTCACTTTTTTTTAAATATTAACCGAATAAAAAAATTTTTCTTTTTTGTGGAAGCATACACCAGCAAGATTTTTTATTTCTACCAGGTCCTGGTTTACAGCATTCAATTTTTCACCATAACTTTTTTATTACTCTTCTCAATATTAGTGTCGTTCTCAAGTGCTTTTAATTAAGTTTCTTTTGATTGTTGTATGAAATGATCAAATCTATTTCGAAAAAATAGACTAAAAATTAAAAAAAAGCAAAATTAAACAGTAAAGACTTGTTATTTGTAATATGTTTTCTCTACTGATCGTGTTAAAGTCGCTGAAAAGAAGACAGAAATTAATTTTAAGGCTACTAACTTAATATTGGCAACTGAAGAGGGCTTTAGTTACTGGTTGCAAAATTTTTGTCTTCCGGGCGATAAATACAATTTGATCAGAAATAAATCGGTTTAATTTGGTTATAAAAACTTCTTGTGTGAATTTTGCGACTCCTTTTTTTATTTTATTCCTGCAAAGGCGAAATATAAATAATTTTATAGGGCATTCTAGGACATATTGGAATAATAAGGTTCTACAATATTTAAGTCGAAATTCAGATCTACCATTATTGATTTTTTTCTGCTACATTTTTTTCGTTCATCAGTCTATGACTATTTGAGAGGAAAATTATTATCATTGTTAGAGCTTAACAAGTAAAATAGTATTCTTGGGGAAGACTATTTAGTTTATTGATTATTTACTATTATAAGTGTAAGTTTTTAACTAGAATTTTTCCTTATTTTATGGTCTCATTTATCGTTTCTCTAAACTAACAAAATAAAATTTGTTTACATTTTCAATGTTGGAAATATATATAGGAAAATTATAGAAAAAAAAAACACTTCATTAAAATTTGATATTTTACCAAGGGACATGGTTGATACCACCACCTCAGCTCGATTACTTTTATAAAGACATACGAGCATAACCAAATGTAAAAATGAGCCAAAGTTATCTGTTTTGCTTTTTTGTGTGTGTTTTAACTAGCATTCAAATAGGAAGCCTAAAATTTTCATTCACACAAATGTTTTTCGCATACAAAAATAAAGTTAAAAAAAATAAATTAAAAAGAAAAATAAAATAAAATAGAAACGAAAATAAATTTGATATTTCTGTGGTACATAGAAAATAATTTACATTTTATATATTGTATTAAAAAAATATACTTACACACATGTACACACTTATGCATACATCTGCATATATTAAGTCATCATACACATACACACATACACACATACATACACATAAATACATATGTATGTATGTATGTATGGTCATATGCACATATCTTCACATTCATATAACAGTTTCTATATAATACGTATAAATTGTACAACAACAACTACAAAATAGGAAGAATCCGAAGTATATACAGAATTTCATTAATAAATATACGTACGTACAAACATACATATTTATGTGCGCTTGTCTGTATGCATATAATTTTAAAATTATGTATAATCAAAGAGTAAAATGTAACAACCAGCTTGCAAGCGGATACACACAGTCATCTCTACGGTGATAAATACATATTTTCCATACAGTGTTTGTAGAAATTATAAGAACATTTTGCAACATTTTTTAACCTGATGACTTGCCTGTTACCTGTGAATCAGACATAAACAATTTTAAATAAAATAAAAATAAATAATAATATGATAACATTTTTTATTTGTATACTCTTCTTAGACAACCGTTTTTAATTTCCATTCCAATATCCATTCCCGACCCCATAAAGTATATATATATATATATATATATATATATATATATATATATATATATATATATATATATACAGTATTGGGCAAAACCTAAGAAACGTTGTCCAATTTTAGCTTCTGAGTCAAATTATGTTTAAACGAACATATTTCAATTCAATGTTTTAATGCAGTTTTATTAGTTTCTGTGTCATACAATATTACAAAAAAAAAAAAATTGTAATTATCTCTCACCTAACGGTTCTTTTAGTACAACAACAAAAATTACTCAAAAATTAATTGGGCAAAACCTAAGAAACTTTTTGCTTTTGTACAATAAATTTGTTTTTTTTAAGATAACGGTAACTTCTTATTTTTTTCGATGATTTCTTATGAAAAAGTGATCTAGTATGCATTTAAAAGCGTGTAACGAATAAATTTCGCATTTAAAATTAAAATAAAATGCAACGTAAAAAATATTGTGAAGCATGTTAATTGAATGCTATAACGCATTATAATGCAGGCAAATCACAGGCTGAAATTGCAAATTTGTTAAAAGTAAGCAAATCAATGGTTTCCAAATGGATAAACCTTTATAAAGATAAAGGAACTGTACTCAATATTAATCCTGGAGGAAGACCTCGTAAAACATCAGTTCGTGATGATAGAAATATCAAGAAAATAATAAAAAAAACCCCTTCATCTCGTCAAAAAAAATTGTGTCAGAATTAGGCTTAAGTGTTGATGCCAGCACAGTCCGCAGACGGGCGAGAGAGGCTGGATTGAAAAGTTATAAAGCTTCCAAAAAACCTCTTCTTACAAAACGTCACGCAAAAAAACGGTAAGTATTTTTAAGCTTACAAGTCAACCATTAATGCCTGATTTTTTAGGCTCGAATTTGCAAAAAAATATCTTGATTGGCCAGTTAAAAAGTGGAAAGGTGTGCTCTTTAGCGACGAAAGCAAATTTAATTTGTTCAACTCGGATGGCATATGTCGTGTGAGACGCAATACTGGTGAAAGGCTTAAACCCCGATATTGTAAAAAAACTGTCAAGCATGGGGGTGGCAATGTGATGCTGTGGACGTGTTTTTCAGGTCATGGTCTAGGGCCGTTCCACAGAATTTCTACCAAAATGGACAGATTTGTGTATAGGGACATTTTAGAAAATATGCCGAGTGGAATATGCCACTTCGATGGGTGTTTCAACGTGATAACGATCCGAAACACTCATCGAAGTTGGTAAAGGACTGGATACAATCGAAAGGGATTCAATTGCTTGATTGGCCGGCCCAATCACCCGATTTGAACCCAATCGAAAATTTATTTTCCATATTGAAGAGGAATGTTGGATCGAAACGATTCTCCAACAGAGACGATTTATTTTCGTGTCTGGAAGATGAATGGATACGCATAGATCCAAAAATAATTGATAATTTAATCAAATCTATGCCGCGTCGGTGCGCCGCAGTAATAAAAAATAAGGGTTATTATACAAAATATTAAAAGTTTCTTAGGTTTTGCCCAATGAATTTTTGAGTAATTTTTGTTGTTGTACTAAAAGAACCGTTAGGTGAGAGATAATTACAAATTTTTTTTTTGTAATATTGTATGACACAGAAACTAATAAAACTGCATTAAAACATTGAATTGAAATATGTTCGTTTAAACATAATTTGACTCAGAAGCTAATATTGGACAACGTTTCTTAGGTTTTGCCCAATACTATATATATATATGTATATATATATTCTGACTTCTTATGGATAGCGAAGTCGATTGAGCGATGTCGTAAGTTGTTAGTAAAAATTTAAATACGCCAAGCGATCATACATAGTCTCGAAAATTTTGCTACTATCGAAAATTTTGCTACTAAAAATCAAAAAGATCGGTACATGCCTTTTGGGGCGGCGGGCAAAACACCACTTCTGCCTCTAATTTTTCCATAGCACTTGAAACAAATCTAGTTTAGTTAAGTAACTCCAATAAAAAAACAAGAAAACAGAAAACATATATATGTACATATACATGAAAAAAGATCAAGTGAGGAAATTGGCGCTCGCTCATATTTTCCGAGTTATGGGCCTTTGGACTTCCCATGGAAAAGTACGATTGTGCTTTTAAAGAGATTTTTCAGGAAATGCAAAATTCTTTTAAAAATACTTAACATTGGCGTTTTTATATGAAATTATGTATAGTACATAGTTTTTTTTATTTGTTTTTTCCGATTGAAGTTAATTCACTAAACTAAATTTACATACATATATAGCTCATTTACTAGAACAACGTCATAACACAAGAAATACAATTTTTGAGAAAAGCATGCAAAATTATTCGCTCTACAATAATTTATATTGTATAAAAAATTCAGATTAATATCTCTTATAATCTCCACATATGAACGAAAATACTGCCATGTCGTGCGTAGGAGCTACATATAAATTAAAATTTATATGTAGCTCCTCCTCCGTTTTTCTAGTAAATGAGCGATATGTTGAAGGGTACCTAAAATTCGGCATAGCCGAATATAGCACTTCTACTTGTTTGAAATTATACCAATATTTATTTTTTACTCACACCCGGTGCATTTTTTTTACGCCCGATAGAAGTGAAAATTTTAAAAAATGTGACAAAAAACTGGCCGTGGCGCTACAGGAAATACTCAATTGACAATTTGTAACAACATCCTGTTAAAACTACATCTTGCCTGGATCAATATCATCCACATTTTCAAAAAAAAAAAAAAAAAGTCATTGATCATGGTGAAATAAGGACAGTGATGCCACCACTGTATAAACTTCAGCATATAGTGCATTTTTGTGAATGTAATGGAGTCTATAGGATCTATTGTGGATTAAGGGCTATAGTTATGGTTAAACTAACTTAAGTTACTGTTAAGAATCAACGAAAAGCCTGCCAAATACTTAAGAGGCTTATTTAAGGCTTTTTGGTGGCTATATTGTACTCTCTGAACGTAAATACTTACTTCACATATTTGCAGACATTTGTCCTTTAAACGAAACTGTTTTCTTTTTTCCCAATGTCTCCATTTTTTACGCAAAATGTTATTAAATATCTACTGCCATATTCATAAAAAATAAAGTAGGTTTGAAATATATTTTATGACAAAATTTTCATATAAATTAGTCCTAAAACACATTTTAAAGCTATTTTAATTTTATATAAATACGGCAGTTACAACTTAAAAATATATTTTCAACAATAAATGATTATAAATTATTCCTTTTATAATATCAAATAATACCATAAATAAAAAAGTACTAAAAAATGCAACAGGGTGTACATCCATAAAACCATATGTAAATATTTAAAAAATTATTATTATTGTGGAAGAAAAAGGAGAAGAAGTTAGAATCATTTAAGACTCTGAATATATTAAAAATTGCTTTAGATAATTGATTTGATGATGTTTGTTTGCAATCGAAAAAATTTTAAATAATAAAAATGGAAAAGAAACAAAATCTTGCAGTGAAATAAATTACACACGATCCACTTTTTGTTGCATTTTTCTTTTCGGTTGTAATAAAAATCATCTCTTTTTTCGTATAATCACTTATGTTTTTTACATTTTCAATTTAATCTTCAAAAAAATCATTTTCAGCGTCCATTGTAATTCGCTTTTTAATTTTTTTTCAAGTAAGTACGGTCGGCTTCGAAAAGCACACTTGACGAAATTTTACGAAAAGTCGCTTAATTACATTGATTATGTGTAATCGAACAGTTGTTTAAGTTATCTAAAGCCTATTATAGTTAGGCCTTAAATTTTACTTTATATGCGGCAAATTCCTTTATTACTCAAACCATTAAGCCACTTTAACCCTAATCGCTGAACACAATTTTGCGTCTATAAATTGCCATGATGACTGATTCAATTTTCGCACCCAAGGGGTAGAAACGTAACGCCATTTTTATTGCTACATCGTCTGTCCCTCTGTCTCAGGTCTCTATATATGAAACCGTAACAGCTAGACATTTAAATTTTCGCAGAAGTTTTACTATTATGGCCGCTAGACCAAAAAATTACAGCAAGTAAGAGTGCTATATTCGGCTATGCCTTCACCATGTATGTAAATTTAGTATAGTGAAGTGTAGGTCCTATGAAACAAACAAATATTGCGGTGAAAGAATTAGGAAATAAGAAAAAAACTAAGTGCTTTATACAATTTTATCTAATCTCAATGGGTTAAGAGTTTTAGTATTTTCTGAAAGATCTCTTCAAAAGCTTTTAAATGATACCCATGTTGACTATATTGACAATCGAACTTTTTTTATAAAAATTTTTACGTTTTTCTTATTTTTTATTCTCTATCGCTTCATATATTTGTGTTTTTTTATAGAGTTACTTCATTGTTTCAAATGATATGGAAAAATTAGAGGCAGGCGAGGTGTTTAGCCCACTGCCAAGAGGGATCTTGCTGATTTTCAATAGCAACTCTGAAACTATGTCGGATTGATCAGCATATTTAAATTTGCTCTAGCTCACCTTATGCCTTGGCGAAGTTTATTTTAACACTAACACGGGCGGACAGACGGACAGACGAACATCGCTCAATCGACTCAGAATATATATACCTTATGGGATCGGGAATAATAGTTGTAAACCCTTTTTCACTTTTTGTGGTGAAGCGTACAAAAATAATGTTAAAAATTAAAGGAGACTGTTACTTGATATTAACACAGAGTAAACAGCAAAAAAACTAAAAATAGATGGCTACGTTTTGAAGTATATTTTTTTTATCTTTTGTAACATAATGCTTAACCACTCTAAGTTTTTAACAGCTGCAAATAAAAAGGCTCATCCAAGGTGCGAAAATCTTCATGTGTGCACTTGGCGAATTTATTTGATTAAACAAATATTTTTAAACAAATTCTATACCTGTTCTTGTATTATGTCCAAATACTGTTTATTATAATAACGCTTGAAGTTATAAGTACATATTCCCTATTTGACGCATACAAACGTACATCATACATACAGTCAATATGTATGCGCAAGTAAATTGTGCGAATGTTTTTCGTGTAAGTATGTATTTATTTACTTTACATACACCGTTACGTAACCATTTATATTTAAAACTAATGGACAAGCTTTAAAATTCTACACACATACACAGATGCATTAAAATATAGCTTTGCTCCCTTTGATGCTTTTGGGAATAGATGAACGATTTTATAGACGACAAATTTAAATGATGTAACGGGGTTAAATTTATGGATGGGAGAATTTAAAGGAAGAAGACCACGGTGATGATGAATAACGAATAAAGGATTGGATTTTATTTTAAATAAACATTTTATGGACGTTTTTTAAAACCCCCACAAACGTGGCGGTTGTTTAAATATTTTGTTAATTTTAAACAGCGTAAAGGATAAAATTTGTACAAAAAATTAAGGTTCGTCAGAATTAATGTTTTTGAAATTTTTAACGCTAAAGTTAAAGTAAAAAAGAACACATCCCATGAATGTTTGAATAAAATAAATTACTGAAACATATAAATGTGCAAGTGTGTGTGTGTGTGCGGAATTTATATTTATAAATGTATTAATGTATGTGCCGTTGCTTAGTGTTTAGGTATTCGTATCTATGTACCACTCATGATAACGCGACACAGGAAAGGATATAAAATTATATTAAAATTTGTATAAATGAATGAACACAATGCATGCGGGCCTAGATTTTTATGAATGTTTGGACGAACGTACACACATACGTATGCGTGTGTGAATAGAAAGATAATGAGAAGGAATTAAAATAATAAATTATTAGAGATACAAAAAGGGGTTGTTCATTTCCGTATGGAGTATATTTGCCGAAAAGGTGAAATCGGTTTAAACTTCAAAATATTTTTGAACAAAAACGTTATATAGACTTTAAAAGACAAAATACACACTAACACCAATCACGCACATTTAATATATAAATATGTGCGTGTATATTTGTGTCAATATAAATATCTTCAGTTTAATAAGTTTTTTTTAAACAAATATCATGCAATAAATTTTTCCCCGTACTTTTACACGTTCTGTGTGTATTAATAATACAAACAAAAAAATGTGAAAAACGAAGAGAAAAGATATAGGAATCCTTAAACTGCAAGAAACATTCAAACACGCTTTGTTTCTAATCGCCCTATTCTCCGCTGTTGGCTTACCTTGCGACGCCTCCCTATTTCACTTCATTTGTACAAATATGATAAAAATAATGGATATAAAAATGACTCAATAGCCGATTTTCTTTAGTTTCTTTAGATTTGCTGCAACCACTGATCGAATCAAAATAAAAAATAAATTCCTTGTTCGAAAAGTGATGTTTTATTTAGAAAGATTTTTGTTTAGTAACTTTGGGTTCAAAATGTGCTTTTATGCGAAATCTAAAATTTCTTAGAGATTTTTTAAATTTATATATTTTATTTATGAATAAATATATGGTTTTTTAATTTATTGTAAAAAAAATTTGATCATTTACTTATATTCTGTGTTTTTTTTAGTGTAGAAACTTGTTTTCTAAAATCTCGGATTTCAAAAGAAAAGGGCAAAAAGCAAACAAAAAAAAAAAACGTATAGGAACACAAAAAATTTGGA
Source organism: Cistogaster globosa (assembly GCA_937654795.1). Classification (NCBI taxonomy): domain Eukaryota; kingdom Metazoa; phylum Arthropoda; class Insecta; order Diptera; family Tachinidae; genus Cistogaster; species Cistogaster globosa. The sequence continues at coordinate 60,339,757 of OW569405.1, read as the reverse complement.
AAATTTTGAAGAAAAGAGAGGCGTTCGTTCGCCTTTTTAACCATATCTCCACCATTTATGAAACCATGTTGCTGAGTCAACAGATTGTTGAGCTTAATATTTCTGTAAGTCGTCCGAAAACTCTGTTTTAACATGAACACGGAGGGATGGACATCCATAAATCATTTAATTTTTGTTCACATTAAAAAACTAAATTTCAGAGATGAAAGGGTTGTTACTATAAAGGAATTTAGGAATTCACATATACATATAAGATTTTCACTAAGTTATCAGCTCAAAAAGCTTTATTATCTCTTTACCTGTCTTATCTGCTATTGCCACATATTTGATTATTATAATGTTACTTTATATTCACTTGTTGAAATGTATTAATTAAAAAATAAAACCCGTCAGCAATTAATTTCTTTTGTGTTATTTAATGTACTCAGGTCTATACAATTTTGTTGACAACACTGTAAAACTACATGTAAGTTACTACTACTACGTTCATTTATATTCATATCGCTCTCAAAACGGCGATTTCCTTCTACAGGCGGGTTTAAACGTCAAAACTCTTCTAATATAGAAAGATCTGACAGCTTGTTGTAGTTGTTTCTTTTACACATGTATTTATGTATGTACGTGTGGGTAAGAGCCAATTAAATGATCATTGCAACAAAAACTGAATGTTAGCAAAGAGACTAAACGGAATTTTTGTGTTGTTGTGAAACTTACGAATATTATTTTCATTTCAGTGTGATAAAGGTTTTAAATAATTAAAGGCTTAAAAAATATATTTATATTTTACGTCTTAATTTTTTAATATAGGAGCACTTTAATTTTTTAGACATAAAAGTAACCTGCCTCAAGAAATAAATTAAATATGAATAATATGATCAAGTAAAATTCGTTTTTATTTTTTGGATCGGATAGTCGTATTATTTGAGACATGTTAAAAGTATTACGTATATCTTCGGAGACATCAACAATTTATTTCTTGAAAAGTAATTTTATTAATGATACAATAAAATTCATTTTATGTAGAAACTGAAAATGTCATCTCGGAGATTCAAACCTGTTGGGATATCAAGGTGACATATTGTGCAATTAAATTGTACTCACAGCTTATTCGGTTGTACTGCATGTAGAGGTGCCATCGATTGTCATATAAAAAATAATTATTGATCAATTAATAGAAATTAAAGGCATTTTAGAATTTGAAATAAATCAGAATAATATGAAAATATAAGTACTCCATTTTACCATGAGGACATATATCCATCTGTGTTTCAAATTTCATTAAAGCTAATTCGGTCGTTTAGCCGTGATTGGCGCACGAACAAATAAACAAACTTAGATTTAAAATAGTATATTTCATTTTTTACGAATAGTTTTTCTTTAAAATTACAAAATATTTCCCCCTGTGAAACTTAATTGTCCTCACCAATAGAACCTCATTTTTATTTTTGGATATCACTTTTTTATTGTGTCATTTCTTTTTTTTTATTTAAACAACCAAGTTAAAACGGAATACACCGGACAAGTTTGAATGTAAAAGAAGCACTCATCGTTTTTTGTTCATATCGCAGGAAGTTAAATTGACTTCCTACCAATAACTATCAAGAATTTAAATTCCAGTTTTGGTCGAAATTGAAAAGTGTAAAAATTAAGAATGGAAGGATTATGATGAAGGGTATAAAAATAAAATAAGAAGAATAAAGCTTCATTTATATGTCATTCACCGCACGTATTAATATGTACTTTTTTGTAAAATTTAAGCCCAATTTTTACTACATGGACGCACAAAAAAAAAACACTTGTTATAATACGACTAATTATTGCTATTAACACTTTGAATAAACCAATATTTACCATGTATTTCTCGGCACAAACACACGAACCGCTTTGAATAGTTATTTGCGTGTGTACATGTGTTTGTGGGTCCGTTGTAAACATTTTAACAGCAATGGTGAAAATCATAGCTACTAAATTTCAAATCAACACTTGACTTTTGTACATTAAAACCAACTTGTTCGATTAAGTAACAAAAACAGCTACACGCCACGACAAAATTATACATTTTAATGTTCACTACAATGAAAACAACGAGAAAAAACACAAGTTCAAATACAAATACACAACAGCTCACTCACTCAGTTACTTGCACGCACTCATCAACTACAAAAAACTTAACATTCAGTTGGCAATTTGGAAAAATAAAATACAGTAAAATCCAGTTGTGACCGACTCCGAGTGATAAATATCAATAGTTCGTTATAAGAAAAGCAAAATCAAACATTTTTAAGTATCTGTTTGCTTAGGTACCTATAAAGGATTGAAGAGTGGGTATGTTAGGCTCACAGATCGTTCCGTCAGAATGTGATTGAAGCCGTAGAGCGTTTTAAATATACATTGGAACAATCAAACCACAACGCTGCTACAAAGGCTGGGACTTATAGTAAAATACTAAAGTCCGATAGGTGACCCAGATTGAACGGATTCCTGGCACAGATTCCTGTGAGAACTTACTTCTACATACACGGATCGAAAAAAAGAGGGCAAAAAGGGCTGATACCATTAATAAAAAGAATGAAAATCGAACTGTCTACAATCTTCCAAAAGGTATTTGCGGCGGAAGTCCATCTAACCGGCACGGTAAAATTCCGAAACAAACCGAAAGTAAATTTTTTGGATGAATAACGTTTCAGTTCCAGTTTTGAAATAAATCGATGAGTTGCAGAACGAAAATTCTTCAAGTTGACCCATTTTCCTTTAACTTTGGTTTGGTAAGTGTTTCGATCGGTCATTTAAATTTGTAGCACATTTGCCTCGAATGTGACGAATGTTCGAGTGGTCAATAAACTTCTTGATTCAATTTGCACATACTTAATATGGACCGAGCTGCAAAAAAATAAGAGAAGAGATAATAATCAATCTAGTGCATAGTTTGCTTGACTGAATTTCCAATCAGTTCTTAGTTTTTCATTGTAATTTAGCTCTTTACAGTCAGTTGCATTTGTAGTTATGACTGTATTCTTCTTCTGATTAATTAGAAAGCAATACAAAAACAAATTCTTCGTTCTGCACGTGACTTTTTATACGTTACAAAATATAGTGTAAAATATAAAGTTTTACTTTGAATATGCTTAAACGTACTTGAGTTTTACATAAGGAATTATTTATAACTTCATTTCTTACGCCTGGAAGTATGCTTTGATTATGCTAAAACATATGTTATAATTTATATAAAGATATCTCTGCGATCGTACCACAATGGGTTTGACCATTTAGGCGTAATTAACAGCAAACATCCCAGCAAACAGACTCTCACATTTAAAATATTTTTAGGATTTGTTGTTTTATTAAAGAAACAACGCAAAGTTGTGGTGCATGTATATTTCATCAGCGCAATTTAAAAAGAAAGTGTAAGTAAAATTTAAAGATAACAATGAGTTTTATAATTTATAATTAATGAATACCAAACAATTATAAAATAAACATTCGTAACTAATTATTAAACTTTTAACTCTGATAAACATAAAAGTACGCATTCAATTATTGTATACGAATACCTCGCATAGTACGGCTAATCGGTTCTGTACTATTTGAAACCGGAGTAATCCAGGCACTCAGGCCTTATGTGTCTACTTACAGGCCCCAACCTCTGAAGGGGATTAAATGACATGATGATAATATATTATAACAATATATTTGTTTAATAAAGTTTATAGATTTGTTTAATATACATATTTAAAAAAAATAGAAAAATTATTTTGTCCAGATTCAAACTAAGCAATTTTTTGAGTCATTTTTTCAACTCTCTTTTTTAGGTTGCAGCGATATGCGGTTTTTAAAAATAAACATTAGCAACAGTAACATTCCTTCAAAATTCAAGCGATACTATATTGCTTACCCCCTTGTTTCACCAACAAATAAAAATTTCATGCTAGTTCATGAAAAATTATTATTTTTTAGAACAAGTTTTCTTTTTTTTTTTTGAAATTTCAAAACCGTACTATAGAGAAATTGTACTGATCGATACTGTACTATCCCAGGTATTCCTTCCATTTACGCGATTTAATATTTTTGGGCTTAATTTTTTTTCGCCAAATTATTTTTTCAAAATAAATATGCTCATATTACAAACTAAGGAGAATTCCATTTTGTGGATAGAACAAATTCGGGGAAGTTACATTTTTGTAGATAAAAGCAAATTTAAAGTCAGATCAACTGAAATGTGTTAACATTTTGTGAACTATCAATGTAATCGTGTTTAGTAAAGAAATTTTTTAATTTTTTTTTTTAATTGAATAACCTTTTTTTACAACATATGAATTTAATGTAATAGTTTTTTGTTCTGAACTTGACATACATTTAATTTGAAGCATCCTTAAGCTTAGAGTGCAAAAAACAAATAATATGTATGTTATTTAGTGAAATAAAATTGAGTACTTGTTCTAAAAAAATCCTTTTGAAGACAAGTACCCAATCACCTATTTTTGCACATAACCAATGTCTTTTTGCACGGTTTTTTTTACACGGTTTTTCATGGAACCAATCTACCGAGTAAGAACAGAATTAGGTGTATGTCAAATGTTTTTGTGATTGTAATGTTAAAAATTATTTTTGGTGCAAAATCAATAATACATTCTTGTTTAGAGCACACTCCTGGATGGCGACCTCTGATTATCGACAACATTTTTAAATTAATTAAATTTTTTATTTTATATTTTGTTTGCAATATAACAGGAAGTAGCTGGGGTAAATAATTATTATTTAGCTTAAAATTTAAAACTAAAAAATGAAGCAAAATGTCAGTCTTGACTTTTACATTTAATTTTATATGCATACATATGTATGTATAAATTTCTTAAACGCATAGGAACATATAAAACAGCCAAATACATATTTATATGCATGTTTTATAGATATAAATATTATTCGTTCTGACCTCATCACCCTTCATAAGAACTTGCTTAACGGATAAAACAAACGCTGACTTATTTACACATACATGTGTTGGTATGTATAATACATGTGTTCCTTAAACACATAAAATACTAATTGCACATACATTCGCACATTACCACGTTAAACACATTCAAACTTATTAATGTTGCCAGTACAAGACACAAAACATTTGACTAAACAAAAGGATAATGAGTCTATTTGTTGTGAACATTTTATATAAAATAAAATTACAATGTGCAATATTCTGGTTTTGTTAAGTACGTTGTTGAGTAAGTAACTGTATAAGTGTGTATGTATGTATGTATGTATGTATATTAATTAGCTTATCCTCTCCCACACCCTCAAAGTTGTTGTGAATAGTTTTGGGTGGGTTGGTTACAATCATGCGTTTGCATATGAAAACGAGAATGGCTTTGATTGAATTGGTTTGTACAATAATAAACTTCCTGAATTATATTAAACCATAAATTTGTAGATGTTTACAACTAGACACACATACATACATAAGTATAGCAATATAATAATCACTTAAGCCTACGGCAGATTCGTAAGAATGTGTTTGTGTGTGTGTACATACCTGAATGAGAATAAACAAATTGGACATACAGTTATGTTCTTTATCTTTGATATTTTAAGATTAATGTTTGCATACACGTTTATATTATCACAAATATAATTGTGTTTGTCTGTATATCATGATCATTTGAACTAATACTTAATAATGATACCTACATCGGCCCACGGCGCTACCTACAGTTGTTAACAAAAAAAGAAAACGTTAGGATACGTAACTTTTAACTGGATTTCCTTGCTAATGATCGGGTTTTATTCATACATATTTTATTGTTATCTAATTACTCTAAAACTTAATGTTTTATTAATTTTGTTATTATATTTTCTTTCGTTAAAGTCTGAACTAAATTCCGTGTTTCTTATTTCGCCCATCTTCTGACAAACACATAAATGACAAAATTTGTGTCCGCAAATAGCAATCCCTGAAAATCTGGCGGTCTTAAATCGCAATAAAAGAACTGATCAAATTATTACAATGGAACTTATGAAGATTAAAAAAATATAGATAAATAAGTAAAAATAATGAATTTCATACATTTTTTTATCTGTAGCATACTGTTTTGAGACGATGCATTTTGTCTTTTAAAATTTTTATTCGCAAACTTATCTGAAGCAGCTGTATATAAATATAAACAGAAGTCAAAACAAAGCATGTATTGTGTGACGTACATAATGATTCCCAGAGCGCAACAAGTGCTTCGCATGTGTTCGAAAATGCTACAAAAATTATCAACTTATTCGAAAATGATATATTTTTGGATTTTACAGCAGCTTTGTGTTTTCATAGTTTCATAGATTTTTATCATTTAACCTATCCTATCGCGGAAAATATTTACATTTCAGAAAAAAAGTGCATCAAAAAGGAAATGAAACTGACACCTACAAACGAAAACCTCTAATGAAGTAGCCGTAAAGATACTTTTTTGGGTGAAGCCGAATAAATTGGCTTTTGAACGGAAGTTCAGTGTTAATTTGATGGGTGTTGATGACAAGCAAATTTAACCCATTTGCTCTTGCATCTGTGTGTTAACAGTAATTTGGACCTCTACCTGCTTACTTGTGTAATTATTAATGTCTGTTCTGCTGTCTCTTGTAGACCACATTAATAAAATCGCACGAAATTACTTTTGCAGTCGTTTGATTTGTAAACGTGATTAGATTAGTCAAATATTTGACCAAAAAGACGTAATCACTAAATTCTGGAAAACAATTTATTGTCCTTTTTTAATATTTATTAAGAAATATTAGATCCTTTCAATATAAAAGATTTGACAGACAGATTAATAATATTATAAATCGTCGTCCGTAATGATTCGTGTCTGGAAGATTTGAATAAACATTTTTAAAAATAGTTGTTACGCTTTCTTGGTCAAATATTTGACTAATCTGACTACACCTTCACTGAATGACATTCCTTTTATAATTAATAAATTAATTAATTATTAATTAATAAATATTTAAATCAAAAACTACTTTATTTAATTGTATTTCTTTTCGCTCAGAATTTTCACCGGTTTTGTAAAATAAAAAATTGTGAGTCGTTAATAAAAGATGATTAGTTTCGATTATTACAAAAAAAAAGGGAAATGCACTCAAAGATCATGTTACCATAAAATTACTTTTTTATGTTCATTACTATTTATGTGTTTGCAAGTCTAAGACATGTTTTTAACAAAAGCAACCAAATTGTGTAAATGATTCTGGCATAATTAGTTTTCCAAATATTTTGTTCATTAAAAAAAAAACAATATTATTATTGAAAAAACTGAGTGTGTATTTTGTGTGCATTGAAGAAAGTCTTTAAGAAATATCTGCGAGAAATTTCATCGATAATTCATTTTATTTTAAAAGAAGTTAAAAACAATTAAACTCCGTTATTTCAGCTATAATAAAAGTTGATATAAATATTGTATCTATGGCACTAGAATAATTTTTTTTATTAATTCGTATTACAGCAACCTGCATCCTGTCATTCAGCCTGATTACAAACAGTTTCAGTGCGAGTTTTTTCACTTTTCCCTTTTCTCCTTTAATAAATTTGATCCCATTTTTATTGAGTGTGGAAAGTAAAAAAAACTCGAGGGAAAAAAGTAGGTTTTATGAATTAATAAAGAGAAATTAAATGTAAAAAAGCAAAATAACTTCTTTTAAATGACAATGATGCCACCTTTTTATTTTTTTCTTCCCTCGGAATTCATAGTTGGAGGAATCTTTGCTTGAGAAAAATTTTTTCCGTTAGAATATTCATGATTTGGCTGATAATGTTCAAGTATTTAAAAAAACAACCAGAACTTTAGCGTGTGCAATTATTTCTTAACAAATAATAATACTGCTATACTCGGCTATGACGATTCTTATATGCCCTTCACCATATATGTATAACAACAAACCCTACTGCAGATTTACTATTGAATAGTTTAGGAAAATTGACATAAATTCTTTCTTACCATAAAGCTTTTCTTTTCAAGCAAGCTTTTTTGAAAATTATAAGTTTTACTTAGGGTTGTTATCCCAAGTAAGCAAATGAAAAGGTTTATGTGTCAGATGAAAGCTCATCAACTGTTCAACATAAAGAACAACCACTTGCAGGAATACAAACGAAACTTAAAAAAAAAATTATACCTAAAACTAGTTTAGTGAAGTGATCCAATAAGAAAAAGAAAAATATTGGGGTGAATTATAAAATTAGAAAAAAACTATATAATTTACACAACAAAATGTCATCGGCTCTTAATAGGTTAAGCATTTTTTAAGAGTTTTTATTTTTCTTAAAAGATTGAAGAGATCTTTTAAATAATATATCCATACTGATATCTTAAAAAAAAAGGTGCGCAATCTTACTTTCCTCTGAAAAGGTTAGAGGTCCATTGTTCGAAAAATATGGGAAATTGCTGATTGGAGTTACTTCAATAAACTAGATTTGTTTCAAAAGATAAAAAAAAGAAAAAAGAGGCACGCGTGATTATTTGTCAATTGACAAAGCCAAATACCTGATATTGACCTTGTTTTGCTCCTGAATTAAAAAAAATTTTTCAGCAATGTAAATTGCAATTAACTGAGAATTAAAAATTGCCTATTTTCAATGGCATTTAAACAACAAATTTTTAACATTCTTTTATTTGTAATTATGTTAAACAAAAAAAAAAAAAAAAAAAAACAAAAAATACAATACAATTAAATACGGACATAATGTTGCTTGATGAACTACAGTAACATGTGCTCAATCGCCTTTAACATAAATCGTTTTGTTTTGCAGCTGCCTTTAATTTTTGTTTCATCTTCTTTTTTTGCTCTAAATTTTCATTCAAGTTCATTATAAACATTTTAACAGTGAAGATGACAATGATGTTGACTGAAATTTCTCATAATTTTCACACATCTAAAATTTAAAAGTACTAAAGGAAGAGTGTGCATGTACAACACTGACTCAAACAATTGTCCGTACACTAAGCAGTTAAAAGTTTTAATAAACATTTTTAAGTAAAAGTAAATGCATAATAAATCTATTGCTTAATTCACAAAATCTTGTATGTTGTATTTTGTATTAAATACACTTTCTGTTTATATGCTTGTGAACACGCAGTGTATTATTGTATTAATTTATTTTGTATATTAAACGTCAAAAAGCAAATGAGAAGAAGAAAATAAGTATTCAGAAGAAGGTTTTCAGGAAGGAAAATGGACAATAGGATTGAAAAAAGCAAAATTTTAAATTTTTTATGCGAAAAGTATACTTTTGATATGCTATCCATTTATTCTTTTTTTTTTTTTTTGTTAACAAATTTTTAGCATCAACAATTCAAATGTCTTTTGTTTATTTTCTTCTTCTCAATGTAATATGGAATTCACATGTAGTTGATAACACGATTACCAATACAACTTTTCAAACACATGCAAAATCAAAGTGTATTGGTGTATTGAAATTTATTATGAAAATTTCCAACAACAAGCATACACTATGTATTGTAGTTTAATTGAACAGTACACAGTTTACACGGATACAAGGGGTTTTGTGAATTAAGCATATGTGCTTTAATTTGGCTTTGGCAAAATTTGTACCTATTGTCTGTTATTTGTTAAGCATGCTCTGTTTTGAGACCAAATAGTCTTCCACACCACAAAACTCTGTGATTCTGTTCTGTTTTAGCATAGACATCGCAAATACCGCTACCACACTTGTTGGTGGTTTAAGTAATAACTTATTCAGTTTGGTTTCCCACACACATACAACATTTTAAACGGACAATAACATTAGTTTCGTTCTTGCAAATTATTTCTGCAACAATATATGCGCATCGCTTCGGCACTGCAAGAATACATTATAAGACGGACGATAGCGGGAGTAGTCTTTTTCGACATTAGCCGTCTGTATGAATAACATGTTGAACGCCAAATTCTTTGATATTTGTTAGAGCTTCTTTCATTGTAGTAACGGTAAAAGACCGTATCACATCCCTTATTGCATCTATGCTGCAGTGAGTCAATCGACTTGGATTTTCTGTCATCTACAAGTTTAATAAATTAAAAGTAGGTTATTTATTACTGTGAATGAATTACTCTCAGAGTAATCTTCAATAAACACTTTTTATGAATCAGTAGGACGACTTTAAAATTTCAGAACTGTCCGTCTAGGATTTCTATGAAGAATATACAAATATGTGTAAATTTTATTTACATTTATTTTAGCTCAGTAGATCCAAAAAATTAGAAATTGTCTGGAACAGAAAAAAGAAAAGCACTCACTGAATTTTACCTACTAATTATTTGTGTCTAATCTGTTTTTTCTGTAAAGTAAAAATGCCATTAAAGAGTGCTGTATAAAAGACCTTAATACTTTTTAGAAATATTTATGTTGTTTAGTTGGCAGCAGTTGGGGTATGAACTCAGTACATCGGTAAAATCACATGCTTAGGAGTCAGTGTTCTAACTGAGCTTCCTTCATACATATCTTTAAATTTTTACATGAGTGAAGATTAATATATCGAGTTATATATTTTTTTGGCGTAATGACTTATGACGCATAAATATATGTATGTTTTACGTAAGTAATAATATCTATACATATGTATAATAAAACAGTAATTGAGTCATTTCTGTGCACGAAAGTTTTTTTTTTTTTGAAAATTTGTATGTTGATGTAGATACTAATTGATATGGAAAACAAAACACCTATTTTTGAATTTTTGTCTGTCTGTCTGTGTTCGCATTACGTAAAAACTGTTTGATGGATTTGAATAAAATGTTGTGAGGAGGTCCCTTAGAAAAAATTTCATTTCGTAGAGAAACTGGAGATACAAATTTGAAAGCACCCAATTATTCCTGTATAATGGTACTAGAACAGTTGTCAGTACATTTTATTTTTGTAGATGGAAAATTCTTAACACTGTTAACAGAACCCTAAAACAAATGTTTAAGGACAAATTTGTCTAAATTTTAATTTTAAGAAAATTATAAACGATACGCGGATAAAGTCGTGGGCACTGCTAGTAAGATATAAAGAATCAGTTTTGTTTTTAACGGTTTTATTTCGAAATTTCTCTCGCTCTCTCCCCTACACACAAAAAGTTTTAATTTAGACTTCTTTGTTTAATGATTCGTTTAGATCAATAATACATCCAGTTTATTCTATTTGCTGCTTACAATCTGTAGTAAAAAATTATATGTCTAAAAATTTTGAAAATATTTCTTTAAATGCTCTGTATACGGGCAACTATGTGAGTCAGTGTATGTTTCATTACAAGACTCTTTGTGCAGTATGTGTTTATATCGATTACAATGCTGCTTGAGTTTGTTCTGTACTATTCCCTTTAAGCTCTTGTTTGGTTTTTGTGTGAGTTGTGTGCATTTTTGCTCTATTGATTTTTAACATTATCCAACATTAGGAAAATAAATGTCTGTATGAATGTTAACACTTGTATTTGTCTCTTTTCATCTTCGATTATACAACAAAGATGGAAAGTTTAACACATTTAAACAATTTTCATTAGTTAGTAAATTAATTTTAATATACGATTGCTTAGCCCAATTGAAGCCATTTTTTTAAACAATTTATGAAATAAATGTAATATGAAAAATTATCACGCATTTCTTTAATTATTATTTTATGAAAACGTAAAGTAATTTATAAATTATAAGTTAGTTTTGGTAATGCATCACTTTAAGGATTGTTACAGCCGTCGTCAGCATTCTTTGTTTCTCTACAACTTAGATAGTGTGTGCTGCAAAGATCAAAATATTAATTTGATTGGATAAGTTTCATGTACCACCTATAGCTATCCCCGTTAATCATTACATACATTTGTTTGATTGTTGCTAACTGTCCGTTTAGCTTTTTTTAGTTGTATTTCATCAAATGATTGTCTGCAAACAAAGGACTATTCAACCGTTTTGACCATTTTATTGTTTCCACTACAAAAATTAAGATAGTGGATACATTATATTGTGTTTAGTAAATATTTGAACTGCATTTAAATCATTTAAACTTTGAATCCCTTATGTTGAGAGTACTTTCTTTGAAACTGCAATTCCCATCTCTGATGTTTTTTTGTGTTTTTTTGTTTTTACTGTAAAAACTCTAAGCAACTTTTTCAATAAGTCCTGTCTTACTTTGTTAAGTAAGTTGACTGTGTTTAATTCGGTTTATTTGCGTTGATCCTTTTTGGTTCCTTGTTTTTTGCTTTTCCTTGTTCATTTGTGTCAGCATGTGTTTGGTGTGTATTTGAGTGTGTGCTTTGTTTTGGATTGGTTAACTTGTGTTTTGTGATTGAATACAGGTTGTGTAATTTTGTTTTTGGTTTATTTTCTTCACTCTTTTTTATTCTTTTTTCATTCTATTTACTATTTTTTGCTGTTTAAATGTGTGAAATTTCACATTCTTGAATGAGTTTTAACACTTTTCAATCACAAGGATGTTTCCTTCATTTTTTTGTTTGACATTTTTATCCTTTTATTTTCCTGCTTATGTAAATTTGGTTAACTGAGGATAATTTTGTGTGCGTGTTGTTGTTTTTTATTTTTATTATTATTTTTTTGTTTAATACAAACAATTTTCTTAACATTCCTATTATTTTTGCAATTGGTATAAACTTTGATATTTCAATAATATTATTTATCTATTTTTATCACACTAAGTGTTATGGATCTTATAAAAAAATTCTATTTAAGGATCTAGATTAAAATTATGAAAGAAATAGTGTTTAATTATAAACTACAGTAACTTCTTTTATGACCTAAAACTCTTTCTAAATAAAACAGCCATTCAACTTACAAGTTTTTTTTCATTAGTTTTACTAGAATTTAATTTATTAAACTAAACTAGTTTTGTGAGTTACATATGTTTTAAACGTATTTCTAATTTCTTCTCTGTATTAATTTCTTTCTAGGAATATGAGATTAAAGATCATCGACCGTTTCTATCACTCAATCAAAGTGGCCTAAATAAACCTGATCAAATTAAATTTGCACGTTATCTTGGACAAGGTTTACCAACATTTACTCTATTTTGCATTTATAGTAACTTTAAAAATTTATTTTGCACTAAACGTACCGAAATGTAAGTATTGCGAAATTTTCTTTTTAAATAATTCTTTTATTTGTTGTAAGTAGAAAAAAGTAATTAAGTTGCAACGAGTTTTATTATTTACTTAAAACGAAAGTTTATTTTTTATTTTCTTAATATTTTTTTAAATCTTTAACTGACGCATAATGGCGCGAAATAAAAAAGTTGTAATGAACACTGGAGTTAATGAAAAAACTCGTTATTTGTTAATAATATGAAATAAAACAAGTAAGAGTTCTATATTCGACAGAGAATTAAAAAATAAGAAAAAAAGGAAGTTCTTTATATAATTTTACATAGTAACGTCACTGACTCTAAATGGGTTAAGCATTTTTAAAAAAGTTTAACATATCCTGAAAGAGCCCTTCAAAAGCTTTTAAATGTTACCCATAGTGATATCTTATAAAATATATTTCACAATTGTACTTTTTTGTGAAAAGTTCAGATGCTCATAAATCGGAAAATATGCGTGAACTCCAATTTTTTTACTTGATGTTTTTTCTTATTTCTTAATTAACTATCTCTAGCTTATCTAGTGCCTTGGCAAAGTTGATTTCAACCGTAAACCGTAACTGAAACAAACAGTCTCTTTTTCTTATTCAAATGAATCCACAATCGTTTCAGATTAAGAAGACTCTTACTTGAACCAAAGCACTTCAAAACCTTTGTTAATATTCGAGTTCTTAATATATAATACCTTTTTTGGGTTCTTTCAAATTTCGAGGCAGTGCTTTATAACTAAATAAATAACACTATTTTGGTGTTAGAGTCACATTTATAAAGTGGTAGTTTGGAATCTAAGCTAAGGGTAGACTTTCAATTGAAAAGCCAGATTATATTTACGGTTTTAAGTTTCATATGCGTCAAATAAACTTCGATATGGCTAAGTTGCTAAGTTCAAAAACAATCAGAATGTGTAAGGAGCCATCTGGCCAAAGAAAATTTTATTATTATTTGGCTATTCGAGTAAGAAGTTCTAAATATCTGCACAATGTATTTGTCCAGTCCTTTGACCACTTTTACAAATGACAAAAGCATACTTTTTTTTAAATTAAAAACATTATTGCTTTTTTTAATTGGAGATATCGACTTATGTTAAGACAAAAAAATTTTTCTGAAGAAATTTTTCAATTATTATCCGCTAGTGCAAATGTAAAAGGAGATGACTATGGAATGTATCCTCTTCTTCGATTTTTGTATTGGCTAGATTATACTTACTTGAATTTTCTTTGATGCAACGCAACCATTTAGTTTAAGATACCACTAATTTACCTAAGCACCTTTTCAGCCTTCTTGCCTTAGCAGTGCCTTTGGCGATGACTCTTCCACCTTTTGTGAATTATTTTCTTCACTCACTTTTAGGTTCCTTAATTGATTTTTAAAAACCGATTTTGCACATCCTTCAGTATTCCTTACGAGTGATATTTGCTGCGATCGATAGGTGAACAGCAATTTCATCTTTTATATATTTCATGACTATACTTTTAGGGATTTTTTATCTAATAATTATACTTGGCATTTTCGCACTATATCTTAATTGTTAGGAATTTCAAAAAAAAAAAAAAAAAAAATAAATAAATAAATAAAAATAAAATAAAAAAAAAAATAAAAAAAAACGCCAAAAAGTCTCACTACCGATATTTCACATCATACATGGCAATGATACATGTTCGGCGACCTCTTTCTGCTTTTAAATTTAAAAAGAGAAAATATTCTACTCGAACAGTAAGTCACTCAAGCGAATATGTTGAAAAATAAAACCAACTTCAAATCTTCCTTTTGTACAAAATCCTCAATATTTCTAGAGTTAACTAGTTTCAAATTTGTGAAATCTCCAATCTCCGGTTAACATTTTGGTGTAAGCAAATTTTTTGCCTCTTTTCTTGCTGTCAGTGCAGTGTAACCAAAGCTTTTCAGCGTAATTCAAATAAAAAATGAACAAAAATATTTTTACTTGCTTGACACACCTATATTTCATTTAGTTAAATATTAAAAAAAAAATTTAATGTGTAATTTTTCTTTAATTCCAGTTACACAAAGGATGGCTATAACTTACCCTACATTTTAGATAAAATTAAGCGCTTCCTGGCAAATACAACAGCGGGTAAGTTTTTTATTAAATATGCTGAAGAATAACTGAAATACTGCACCGACAAACCCTCAACGACAAAGCAAAATTATCGACAGACAGTCAGGAAATTTTGATTAAAAATTACTAAAAGAAAAATCAATGTCTATTTGTACAATATTAGTTAACAAATCTTAAATTTTGTCATATTTAGTTTTGTTTATTATTATTTTTTTTGTGTAGTATTTGCATTTTTAATATATTTTTTTTTTAATTATCAAAATTATTTGTGTTTTTCTTGATTTTTCTTAACTTAATTTTTTATTTATTTTTTATTTATCTTTTTCATATTGTATAATTGGCATAAATTATGTTAAGGTAATAATAACAATAATGCCTCAAACTCATCCTTTACATCCACAACAACTAAAGATAGTTCCAGTAATACAATTTCCACAAATTCAAATACCACCCCAAACACTACTGCCATGAATGCTAATAATTCTAATAATAATGCTGCAACCGCAGTGCCACCGGCCATGCAGAATGGCAGCAGCAATGACAATAGCAATATTAGTAATGGAAATGCAACTGGCAATGACAATGGCAAAGGTAGTGGAAGCGGCAGCAGCAGCAGCAGCAACAGAAACAGCATTTTTAATAATGATATAATTAATACACCAAACAAACAAATTCATAATGTGCCATCACCAACAACACCAAGAACACCACAAATACAACAGCAACAAACGCCACAAATGCAAATACAAACACAAAATACCCCATTGGCAGCTCATCCACCACCTGCAACGCATGCCCCTACTCAAATATTAGCAAATCATACAACTACACCTCAAACGCATTTACATACACATCATCACCAACAACAGCTACAGCTACAGCAGCATCATCATCATACTCATCAACACCAACAACAACAGCAACAGCATCAACATCACCATGTACAAATGCCAATGAGTCCCATGGTAGTTGTTACCACCACCTCCGCAGCGAATATAGCAGCACCTTCAACAATAATGGCTTCACCTTTGCCACCAACTGCTGTCTTGCCGGCGACGGCAACAGTAACACAATCTACTTCAGCAAATCATAATCAACATCCCCATCATATGCAGTCAAATAATCATTTACCCCTTCATCATCACCCTCATCATCATGTCCATCCAGTTGCAAATGCTCAGCCTGCAATACATCATACTGCTGCTGTGGTCTATCACCAACAACAACAACAACATCCACATCATCATCAACAACAGCTACAAAACCACCATCCGCTACACAATTTAGCTGCTCAGAATCCTCCCCTCTAAAATATTTATTCTAAACAATTATTATTTTGTCTCATTTTTGTTCATTTTCTATTTCAAATTTTACATTTTCGAGCACCTTGTTCTAAATTTTTTTGCAAACCAGCTTATTTTTCATTTAAATTTTTATTTTATTTAATTTTAAACAATATGTGTCTACTATTTTACTCAAATTTTTTTATTTTGTGCATTTTTTTTATAATTTACTTTATTTTGATTACAAATCGCGCTGTGGCATGAACAAGAAGTAAATATATATCACAACAACAAAAAAAAAAAAAAAAACTAGAGAATCAAGCGCGCTAAATGAAATCATTATTTATTTACATACATTCGTACATGTTATTAAATAATTTGGGGAATAGAAATATTACAGTTTCAAAGAGCATTAAAATTACTCATGTCCCAATTTTATTGTGTTTTTTAAATTATTTTAAAATTTTATAACATGTGGGGTCTTCACATTAAGAGTAGTAAATTTTCAAAACAATATTATTTGCAATAGTCTGATACAACAATGCCTGCTAACAATATTGTAATGAATTAAGTACAATTGTATTTAATTGTTCCGGTATTGTTTAGAAATGATTTAAAATAGCTTTCTGCTGAACGTTCATATACGCTTTTTCACGTGTCAATTAAATCCAGATATGTATTTCTTTATTTTTGTGATTTTTATTAAACTCGACAAATTGACACAATAGCTGATCAAAGCAAAGAAAATATTGCGTTGCATGTAACTTGAAATGCGTAAAAGCGTAGCATTTGCATAAAATAAAATGACGCGAAAAAGTATTTTGTGGACTGCCATCGTTACATATAAAATTTATATTCAAAAGGAAATATACTATCAGGCTTAAAAATTGTGCTTGAGAAAAATTTGAGGTTTTTTTCTGTAAGGATAAATTGTATACAACTTAATATTTTAAACTAAAATCAAACAGAATAGTATTCTTTATTTAATACAGTAATACAGTATTGTGATCTTTAAGTCATGCTGCATATGGATATATTTTTAATTTTTATATAGTCTGTTTTTAGGCTGAAAAGAAATTTGAAGTTTTTAAGAACAAATTGTTCTTAAGGATAGTCTTAGTTGAGAGCAACTATTGGTGACCTAATTAGATAATTAGAAAATGTTAGTGTTAAAGCCGCAAGTTGGTCCAACAATTGCCGTTTCCGCCCTTAAATCGTACTAAATTTTTACATCTGTTATCTGAAATCTTCATTAAAATGAGTGCTGAAACCGCATCTTAATTTAGTTTGCTTTTTGTCTTTATAATTTAATGTTTTTTGTTTTGTGTTTTACCACACTTTTAGTAAAGTTCGAAATATGAACTGTTTTTAGCAAATTTTTTAAAGCTTCAAATTTTTTAAAGCTTCAAATTCAACAAGTAAAGTTTTTTATATTTTAAGAACACTACTTATTAGTCCTTATTTTGATATCAATTTTTACATTTCTGTGCAGCGCAACGTATAGATTATAATGGTTAAGCACAATTGGAGCATAACGCCTTTTCCATGCAATTTGACATTTTATTTTGAGAACGATCTTTTTATTCTTTTGCTTTGAACTATGCATTCTTCCACTTTTGTTTTTTTGCTTCTGAGTATTCAAAAGAAATATAAAAAGGCGGTCAGTATCATCTTCAGCTTCAATTATGCAACTTATTTTTTATGCCAGATTTTTTGCTTGCGGTCTTCTGTATCATCAAACACGTTTTGTAAAGAGTTTAAACATTTAAGTTCTTGTTATTAAATGTTGCAGTAAGAAAAATTGTGGTTTGGTTCTCTTACATCTTCTTTTAAACCACATGGAACTGTTTATTTTTATTTAACCAACCTTGTACCGTTAGAATCTTAAACATGAATTTTTTTTAATAAAGTGAAACGCTAGAACTCATTTCATTTATAAGTGGTTGCACAGAGAAAAAATTTTGCCTACCAAAAATAGTTTTGAAAAATTCGAATCTACTATTGCTTTGAAAATTTAAATTTTGTCATCAATTTCAAAGTTTATAAATGTAATTTTTCAAACATCAAAATCCCCATTTAATAAAAATATGTAAAAATTTCTTCTTGATAAACACAAGAACACATTCAGGCATGTCACAGTAAAGGAATATATATCTATTTTATTACTTAAAATCTTTTTCTAGACGAATACAAACTTTTTTAATAAAAAGCTAAATGAGAGATAACAACTCCTGATAGAAGAAAAAAAGAAAACTTAACCAAGCTGTTATATAAATGGTGTGTAAAGCCTTGTATTAGCTTAGTTGCAAGACTTAACTCAGACTAAATACTCCTCTTATTTAAGCACTAAATAATTTTAATTTAACTTTAAACAAGTTTTATTATTTTATGTATTTATGTATATGTTACGAAATTAATGTTTTTTGTTTGTACGTTTATTTTATTATTGGAAAATATTATTTTATTACGATTAGAAAGTTTTAATTATTATTTTTTAACATGAATTTATCCAGTAAATGTCCCCTTTTAAATAAACTTTTTTGTTTATAATAAAATATTTAATAACTTTTAAACACAATATTAATAATATTGCTATAAAATAAAGTAAAAGAACAAAAGGAAAACGATTTAATGAAAACAAAAAATCTTTAAAGTATTCGAATAAATTTTTTTTAAATAATACAAAATATTCAGAAAATTTTCTAAGCTTTTCTAGGCATACATTTTTTATTAATGTATTATTTTATGCATTAAATTATTATTTTTTTTAATGAAATGATTTCTATAATGATGAATATAGTTATCAGCTGTATTTATATAATTTTATTTCTTTTAAAATTTATTTAAAAATATTTGTACTTTTATTTAATTAATGTATGATTAAATCTTTATCCAAATCTAAAATTGTTTAGCATTCGACAATTATTTTTTAAATTCAATTAAAAATTATTATTGATCCAAAAACATACCAAGAAATATTTGTTGTTTTTTTTTACTTATATAATTGGCCTTTCTAACGGTAAGATTATTTTTAATATTAGTTTTTTTTAATAAAAAATATTAAATACTTTTAAATTAAAAATATAAGAAAAAATTTTTATGATCATGAACGAATAAAACCGCTCCTTCAAACTGGTTGTACTTTTGTGTGGACCAACAATCAGGGCATGACTTTTATTTACTGATGCATTGCACCAGAATTGGAAACATGTGTTGTGGGGCAAAGAATAAAAAGGGAAGATTGGGCTTGTAGACATTTTAATTTAAAATTTTTAAAACGAGTAGATATCTGCAAAAACTTTTTCTCTAAATCTATACCTTTGCAGAACAGCTTACATATGTATTTACTGAGCTTTCCATGTTGCATTCTCCTGTGCTGCAACAAACTAGTTACCGGCCTATTCGAAAATGCAATACTGAGATGCATCTGATGCGTAAAAACAATTTGTCTACGTTGCCGATGCCAGGCGGTAAATGCGCAGACAAATCATTGGTTTGAAAATTCAATGACAAGAGATATGAAAGTAAAAAACGAATGATAAAATTACTTTTTTATTAATTGCGGCGTTTCCTGAATCTACTTTTAGGGTCTTTTTACACTTTGGTGAAATGGATAACACTTTATAGCTTTCGCCCAGCCTGATGTTACACTTCAAACGCCGCAAAAAAAAAAAAACAAAACTTTACTTTTGGATCTAACCTATAAACTCTATAATCAAATTTATTTTGATCAACCATCCATAGTCTTCTTTTCGTGTTTTTTTTCCTTCACAATTGCTGTTCATTTTAACCGACTTCAAACAAATTCGTCTGAATATTGCTTTTTTATGTTTGTGCAAAAGTAATACAAAATAAATCTAAAAAACGAAGGGATCTTAAAAATGGCCTATAGGGGACTAATTTCAGAGCAGATAAGCGATTGAAAATATATAAGCGATAAAAAACTGGATAGAATGTTGATAACTATGATCGTTATAAAACAAGTAAAATTATTCAAAATTATAAATTAAGGGGTGCCCCAAAAGTTCATTCAATTTTCAATAGATGTGGACAGACGGTTGAAATTTTCAAAGAACATATAATGCTAAGCATTGAATTCAGATTTTTGGAAATTAAAGGCTTTCTCAATAGTCGATGGAATTTTTCTATATGTGGCCTAACCTTTAAACCGTTGTAGACAGACAGCTTAAATTAACAAGAAAAAATTTAAGGGTGTACCCATTATCGATGCAAATTGACAATGGCCCTATTTCTTGAACCGCCATATAAAAACAGACAGAATATCCGCTATTTTGTCTGGTATAATTAAAAGTATAAATATTTAAAACTATTAGTTAAAGGGTGCCCCAATAGTATATTTAATTTGATGTATATGGCCACACTTTCAGACAGTTTTAGTCAGACGTTTGAAAATTCCAAAGAACATGTAAGGCTAAGTCCGCTATAACAAAAATAATAAAATTTCAGTTTAGAAATTAAGGGGTGTCCCAAAAGTTTATGCAATATGGTCTTACTTTTAAGCGCTTGTAGAAATTTACCCTGAAATTTACATGAAATCTGTATTGCTAAGTTCGCTATAATAACAAGTATAAAATTTACATTTTAAAATTGAAGGATGTGTCCATAATTGTAGACAGCTTAAAACTTTTTTGAAGTGAGTTTTTTTTGCATGAATTATGTTTTCTTTATTTTTCGTTTTTAAATTTTTTAACAATTAAATTTGTTATTTATTTCTGCTTACATTGGCTTTTCACTATAAAACCTTTTCAAATAAATTTTATTTACAAGCAGGGACAAACATATTTTTTATTTAGTTTGTTACAAAAATATTTATTACTCAAGGTAAAAAAATATTTAAAACTATAAAAAAGCTATGAATTTATTTAAATAAAACAATTTCTCTTAGGAAAAAAATAATTAAGAAACTTTTTTTGTTCATTATGTAAATTAAAATTTTATATTTCTTGGTCAATTTCAATAATAAAAAAAATGTTCATATGAAATGGGTCGAATAAACCAAAATATAAGAATATGGAGGTGATATGTATTGCTCTTTTCAAGATTCCATTTAAAAACTACAATAAGAAAACAAATTACCATGCGGTAAAAATGTTAAATAGCTTTTTGGAGAGCTAAAACTTAAATCTCCGTTAGTATCGAAAATTTAAGAAAAGACAATGCCTGCAACCCAAGAATCTGTAGAAAGATGAGCCGCCGAAATTTAAGTGCAGAACAGTTAGAAAACTTATTACTGCTAAAACTTACTACAGCACTAATTTACTACTTTAAACTATTTATTTTGTGTCACTTTTACTAAAATCTTTAAATTACTTTAAAAACGCCAGGCTTTAAATATATTTTTGTATTTAAGAAATGACAATAAACGTTTTTTTATTTATTTATTTTTTTGCATGTAAAAAACTTAATCGTACATCAAAAGCAAGAGCGCTATATTCGGTTAGGCCGAATATTATATACCCTTCGCCATTAATGTAGATCTTGTTTGGTAAAGTAAATTCAATAAAAATAAAAAAATTAAAACTGGTGTCAGAGAATTAAAAAAAAAAAAATATATAATTTTGCATAAAAATGTCATCGGATTAAGCATTTTTAAAAACTTGCAGTATTTCCTGAAGGATCTCTTCAAAAGCTTTTAAATGATACCCATATTGACCAAATTAACAACCGAACTTTTTTAAGAAAGTTTCATAGGCCCATAACTTGGTATATATGGGCCAGCGCCAATTTTTTCACTTGATGTTTTATTTTCTTATTTTTTAAATTTCTATTGCTCCACATTTTTTTTTTTTTTTTTTTTTGATTGGCTTTACATAATTGTTCCAAATTTCTCGTTTCCAGTTTTCGTGGAAAAATATTTAATTGTTTTGTTTGAAATTTAGTTGAAAAATTATTTTATTTTGTTCGTAATTGGATAAACACTTTTGTTGTTTTAAGTCGTTGATCGCTGTTTACAAATGCCTTTAATAGACAATTTTGAACAAATATTCGGATTCTTTTCGCCTCTTTAAATATGTTTTTACACTCTTTAATGAAAATATTATCATTTTTTATTAAGATAAATAGATTTGTTTTATTTTTTGTAAAATATTGTAAAATAACGCAATCGAATTTTAGTATTCCAGTTACAAAACCTTGCTTTTCAGTAGATGTGTGCTGATTAACTTCTGCGTGTAATTAAAACTTAAAGTTATTAAGAATAAAACTATACGTGAGGATTAAGTAATACCGCCATGAGCTTTTAACTGTTGCATTGAATATTTTTGCTAGAAGCTTTAAATGTAAAAGAAAAACTCATTTAAATCCATAATTGTGCCTTTTTTTTGGACGTGTCGAGTCTCCACAACTGGACATTATTTTGGCTGGTATCAGTAAAGATTTCTCTTGTTTTCTATTAAACATTTTTAATGATCTTATTAATCGATTTCAAACTTAGTTTAGGGTTACCGTAGGGCTCCGTTTCTTGGTTAATATTACGTTTTTGTTTGCAGTGTCATCTCTAACAGTCCACCCTAAATACGGGCGTTAGGCACGACGTAATTTAGCGTCTAGTTTTTACGCTGTAATGAGTAACTTAAATAAGAGCGCCAACGTTGTGAAACGAACAGTATTGTTTACTTATCTTATTGCTAAAAACCACAAAATTAAAATAATTAAGAGAGATAAAATCGCGAAATTGACCTTAAAGTAGCTGTAATGTCATTACTGTTGGAAATACTTTTGTATATACCACAAAAAAAAAAAACAATAACAACACTTCTTTTGCAGCCAACTTCACTTTTTACGCGCGTCAAAATTGGATTTTTCAATTGTTCAACGTTAGCGTCGCGCTATTTGGGTTGGTCTCATACATTTTGTATGGGCATGAAAATTTTTGACAGTTAAATAACGTCTTACGCTCGTATTTAGGGTGGACTGTAAGCCTGCAGAGATTGCGACTATGCTGGTATTTGTATAAGAAAAATACACCGAATTATGATCGTACAAAGAATTTAGCTAATACAATGTGTAATTATAATGAAAGATATATTTTATAAACTAAAAGTAAAGTTAAATGATTTTTTAAAAGTTCCTGTTGCTTTAAATAACTAATAGCAGAATTTAGTGCATGAAGTATTATAAGTATGAAGTATTATAAGTATAAAAGGTCAAGAAGAAGATTAATGAGGTGATACATTTTCAATCTCTTATTTATTTACTGTCACTCAAGACATTATTCTCACTTAAAACAGCGTAAAACAAAAATTCTATTAAATTCTTAAATCAAATGTATAAATGTGATGTCTGTAGCAAACAGCGTTGCCATTAACTTCAAAACATCTTAATACAAATAAAGCCCGATCTTTGGAGCAGAATTAATAACCAAACATTTTTGGCTTTATTTTAAACTTTACGAATCAAATATCTATCAACACAAGTCAAGAAATTTAATTACAATTTAATGTTAAAACCGCTACAACAGAGATATACGTTCAATATAAAAATGGTAAGAATGTGTAAGAACAAAATTCTAGTTGTGGTCACACATTTTTTGCTGGGCAGTGTACATACATATGTAAATATCTGTCTGTCCTCAAAATATTAGTCAAAGTAATTTAAAATTTTTTCTATCAAAGCAGATAAACTTAGTTTAAGGTGTCTATTGCTTATAAGCCTTAGAGCGTTTAATATAATATTCTTCTCCATGGGTGGAAAGGGTATATACATACATACAAGTTTATCATTCCATAAGGTTTACGCGTACAATCGGTTTAAGTTCAAGTTTGCCAATGTCCAGAAGAGCTACAGATATTACAAGCTCACCAATCTGCCAGGCATAGTTTCGAAATAGCAAACGGCTATTATAGTTAAGCAATATCATTCACAAATATTCATTATCTTTTATTTATTTGATTATTGTTTGTTTAAAAATCAAAATTTCACTAAAAACTCGATATTTCACAAATAAATTTCAATTCTTGCAAAATATTAAAAAAATGTAGAATTGTAATTAAAAACTAAGCATTAAAAATAAATTCAGAACTACAAGTAACTTGCATTTCCGAGGCAAAGGGAATACCTACGAAATAAAACAAAAGACTCTCTTCTCAAACTGATTTTTTGTGTGATATTTGCATAAAAAATAACTTCTTTGAGTATATCCTTGAGATATCTGTTGCTGAACTGATATGAGCTTTAAAGAACGGAGCAACTGCTTCGTAACACAATTATTTGTTTAAAAACAATTGCGCCGTAACGTAAAAATGTGAATCGATTTCCAAAATTTTCTGTCTTTGAGCAGACTTTTTGTGAAAACGGAACTCACTTTCTTCTTTTAAGATAACACAAGACCCAATTAGCAATTATGACATTATTTTTACGCCAGGCAGTGCTTTACGAAAATAAACAATATTTTTTTTAATTAAACTATTTTATAATAATAAAGCATGTATCCAAGCAAATAAATGAATGCAAAAATCTTCTGTACATTTTATTATTAGCATCTCTTTTTTTTAATTTCTTATAAATATTTTGGTGCATAAATCTTGAAGAATTTGAATAAAACAAACAGACAGATTGACCGACTTTATAAACTAAAAATAAAATTGGGCTGGCAAACGAAAACTTGCAAAAGACATATAAATGCAAACAGACGCTAACAAATGCACATGTATATTTACCACTACAACTATATATTATAACTTTTTTTTATTTTATTTTAGATCTTAAAAATATTATTAACAATCAATCAAATGATGGCATGGATTTCCTTACCACTGCACCTACAGTGTCAGCAACATCAACAGCATCTATGATGAGTCCAATGACCAACAATACGAGTTCACAACAACAGTCCTCCTCCTTAGTCCATCCCATGGCAGACTTTAATCAAACAAATTCCCAAATGGCAAATTCACGTCGCCTAGAAAATTTAATAATTTATGAAAATTTCGATGTGCATGAGACCCATCGCATCGAGGACGGCATTAGCACACAAATGGCCAGGTTACCACCTAAAAAACAGGAATTATTAAAACAGTTCGGTATTCAAACAAATCAAACTGTAACGTATTATGAAAAGTATATTGTCATCGAAAATTTCAACAGATTTTGCAATGTGAGCAAAAAGAAAAAAAAATTTAACAAAAAATACGAAAAACAAAAAAATGAATTTAACTTCATTAGTTTTTAGCTTTAATATTTACAATGAATTTTTTTAAGTTGATTTTAATTTTATTTTTTTAATTTCAAACAGGAATATAAGGTGGCCGATCATAGACCCTTTTTGGATTTACAGGAGAACGGTTTACCCAAGTCCGAACAGCTTAAATTCATACGGTATTTGGGACAGGGACTACCCAATTTGACATTAAGTAAAATCTATTTGGTTTTCAAGGATTTGTTAGGCATAAGTAGAATAGAAAAGTAAGTTCATAAATATCGGTTCACTAGTTTTTCGTCCATACCTTAAAACTCCTGTTGCGCAGTTCCTAAGTTCACGGTTTCATGCACTTGATTTTTTTTTATTTTGCCATTTGTAATTTAAATCAAAAACAAAATCTAAGCAATCAAGAGAGGAATTGCAGGAACAAATTTTAATGTTTGGACATGATCGCATTCTCAAAAGAGATTTTAAGAAAATTCCAGAAAAAAAATTTGCATCTTAAAACGAGAAGCAAAGTACTCAGGCTTTTCACGGTAGTTTTTGTGCAAATTTGCTGTGCATATTGAGCTCGAGAGCGTATATTTCAGGGAGAACGATCTAATTTCATTTAAAAAAATTGACGACTTATTAAAAATTCTGGCATCACTGTCTTTTTCTTTTCGTTATAACGGTAACAAACAAATTTGATTAAATTTTTATTTTGTTTCTAATAAAGTATGATGTCTTTATGCCAAATTTTGTAATTTACTTGTATTTGCAACTAAGCAAATTAATTAAATGAAATAAAGTCGCAGATCCGTATATTTTGTTGTTGCATAAAAAAAGAATATGCGCTTTTGCACAATATGCACTCCAATTCGTGAAAACCCTAAATATTTCTTTGCTTTTAATATGAAATATTAATATGAAATATTTCTTTGCTTTTATTAAAATTTTTTTATTTTTTCAGAATGGCATTGGATGGTTACAATTTGGATGCTATTTTAAAAAAGAAAAAGAAAAATTTGTACAATAGAATGACAGCTGCTGCAGGTATAAATATACAAACATAATTGATTTAAGAATTATTTACAATTATAATAAAATTATAATTATTTATTTAGTTCACAAAGAATGTCATCCGGAAGCAACAACCCCAACCCCGCCATCGTCCATCATGTCAAAAGATGTTAAAAAAACGAGTGCAACATCATTAATGCCGTCATGTACACAAGACACTTATAAAACTTAACGTTGGTGTTATTTTCTAATCAATCTATTAAACAATTTGAGTTCATATAAAATAAGTAGAAATATTGTTGTTGTATGATTGAAATTAATTGAATTCCCGAATCATGACTCGTCTCCCGAAAAAAAAACTTCCTGGAACTGGACCAGTAACTGTTGTGTCTTTACAAAAAAAATTGCTAAGAAATGAAAATGAAAAAAAGTTCTAAGCAAATTTAGGTAAAATCAAAATTAAAGGGTATAAACAAAAAATAAAAAATAAAATAAAAATAGAGGAAAAGAATTAGAATTAAAGTAACGCGACACTGATTTTGTTAGAAAAAAACAAAAAAAAAAAAAAATAATAAAAAAAATAAAAATATGATCCTCATCACATCAGGAAGTTCAAGTTTAATCTCTGATCGAAACTCTTATAGATTTCCTTCAAAGGTGTCGAATGTAATCCTTAGTTTAATGAATTTACTCATTTACCAATGATGCAATCTTCCTGTATTTTAACGTTTAACATGAAAGTCATAAGCGATTTTGATTTGTTTTAATTTTTTGTTTAAAAATCCTAAAAAATTTGTAATATATTAATTAAACGTTAATTAAAAGAGAATGTTGACTTACTCCATGCACTTCAAAGTATGCGAAAATATGTCAAGTCTCGAAATTTGTAGGAAACATTTCTTAAATCTTTACAGAAGTTTTAAGAAAAAAATCAGTGTTGTATTTTCAGATTTTTTTTTTATACAAACGAAATTTTTGTTATTTTTAAAAATTTTAAAATACGATGAGTATTTGTTGAAAAATTAAATCACATATAAATAAATGCGACAAGTTGAGAAACGATATAAATCATACAATTTTTGAAGTTCTTTTAAAAAAACATAAACCTGTATTTTTGCTGTATTCCCTTTACAGAGCTATTTGTTTTCGATAGCAGCCTGTCGATTTAAAAAATCGGTTGAAAATTTTTAAAATGTTGTTTAATGAAGTGTTCAATATTTTGTGACCTATGAGTGAATATTAATAATATGCCATATTAATTTAAGCATTTTTCATTTAACTTATAAACAAATTCGCTCATAAAATCATAATTTTCAACTTAGGAAATATATACGAGTCTAGATCTTAACAAAACTTTTTGTTGAATATTAACAAATTTTGTTGTTAACTTGTAAAAAAAAAAAACTCATTGCAACTTGGCTACGAATTGCTTCCGCTATTGTTATTATAAAAACACTATCTTAATGTGGGTTGAAAATAGACTTTTATAGTAAGGTCGAATATGCATTGAAACTGCAGCAGTTTAATTTTTCTTAAACTAAAGAGCTGAACATTTTCATATTATTACGCTTGAGATGGACTCTGCCACTGCTACTTAGCTTTCCGGTTCACCACGCAGCATTTTGCCGTTCGTCCCAATGTCTCCCCGTCTGTTCTTAATCACACCTAGTTTCCATCTAGATTTTCGTATTACCATTCCTTGGATGGACTTTGCCGTTTCCATTTAGCTTTCCTATTCATCTCGCAGAGTTTTTCCATACGTCCTAATGTATTTCTATCAAGAAAAGTTAAGGGAAATGGATGCATTCAGTTTATTACATTTAAGTTTACCACAATGAAATTTGTGAAAGTTAACAAAATGAAGACTCAAATACCTGAAATAACAAATTTCAGCATCTGCTTGTACAATCTTTAATACAGAAGGAAGAACAATTTTTTATTTAGATGTAGGAACTACTCGAGCTATGGAAATAACATATGGACGTAGGAATAAAATTTCTGTCGCAAGGGAGACATAATGGAAGTGAAATTTTCGCAAACTTATTGAAATACAACTAATGCCAAGAGCTCCATTTTTGTCTTTATTCAATGTCGCAGCTATGCCTCATCAATACAATAAAAATTTAAGGAACCAACAATACTTCAAAAATTCTCAAATACGACATTTATGACAAGACCTACTTTTTGCTTGAATATTAGAACTCCATTAAGTTTCATAGGCATAAATAGTGCACCCAGAGTTCCAGAGTACACTCCAACAACCGGTAGTATGCAATCTCGAATATTATTCTCTTCTCTTTCGGTGTATTGCATTCTTAGAATTGTTCCTGTTTATGAATATTTTGAAATTTTCGGAAGAACATTTAAGCCTAACAAATGATATATCACTTGAATTTATCCTTTCGTAATGTTTGTGGAAAATGACTGTCATTCTATGTCAGCAGAAAAATGAATAAGTTTGTCATCAAGAAGATTACAAAAAGCCACTCCAATCAATTTCTCAGTAGTCTCGAAATTATAAAGTTTAAACACCCTTAGAAATAAGACACGATCAGTTATTGATGGACACTAAGCTTGGCTCAAATATTCAACATTTTTGTGTTACAAGCCAAAAAGCTTGGTGATAGTATTCTAGTTAAGAATTAGCGTTCGCTGCACGACCGATAATCTCGTTAGAAGACATCAATGTAAATATAAGTAACATCGTTAGCAAGAGTCAATTTGCTGTTGTTAGTATTACAGAATAACTTATCCAGAACAAATAAGAAGCAACTAAAATGTATGGCATGCACCGCTCTTTATGTAAATATGTATAAAACTCGATTCAAAAGTGGCGGTATTAGGTTATTAAAAAATCCTTCATTTACAAAATTTTCGTTTTTGATTTTATTTTGTTTAATAAGAATTTATTCTGATTTAAAATTTTTAGAACAATTAAAGTTATAAACTAAAAAATTCTGTATTGGGTGTTGCAGTAGGCCGCCAAAGACTCTGGTGTGTTTTTGTACTATTTAATAAGAGGTACAAACCCTTCGAAATTGGATTTTTGACAGCCACAATTGACAGAAATTCGTACAATATCGAAATTCAAAACATATTTATTTTTATACAACTTTGATCAGGTGACTGCAATGGCTCCTTTACCTGAATACTAGCTTAAGAACTGATTTAAAACTCGGAAATTTAAGTGACTATCTTAAATTAACTGATCGAGAGTATCATTTTTTTTATTAAATAGTTTTGAAATTTTGGTTTTAAAAACGATATCGAAATCTTTTGTAAGATACTCTTATTTCCGGAAATCACACAGATATATTTAATACAGTATTTTTATTACTAAAGAAAATATTTTAAGGCCCACTTTAATGGTTCCTAATATCATAAGACATGGATTTTAATAGGATAGAGTCAGTTGACATTGTTTACATACTATGTAAAAGGTCTCGCAGGGAATCACTATGGGCTAATTTTAAAGGGAATTTAGAATTTTAAAAGCAAAAAACTTTCGATAATTCATCTTTTTCTTAAACTATTTTTAGCAAGTCAGGGGATGCATCCTCTTTTCACTGATGAAGGTTTATAGCTTTTGTACCGCTCCCATTTTTAGAATATCATGTGACAAGTGCATTTAGAGTAATCGTTGCATATTTACCGAAGAGTTTCTACATAAATAAAATAATTTATTTTACCTTGTAGTTGTCCATTTGTTTCCTATTGTTATTGTGATATTTTTTTGGTAATTAAAGGAATGCTGTCCTTGTATATTGTCTTCTATAAAGCTGTCACTCTTTTGGTATTGTAAGATTTTGACGTAGCTTTATAAAATATTGTGTTCTAAAATTCCACAAAACGTCTTCCACGATGCACTTTAACCTTGTACCCGTCGTTTAAAATGTCTTGTGAACTGTATCACCTTTGTTTTGTTTACACTCTTAATGTTACTTGTAATTGGCAGCATGCAATTAAACATATTCGCAAGCCAAAAGATCTGGCAACACCAAGTGGTAATAAATCTCTCCTAATACATAAAAGTTTTTATTCTTTCTTATTTCCAAAGGTGCCTAAAATTTTCATAGAAAAATCTTCATTTATCAAAAAAATTACTTAATTTAGGAACAAAATCTCTAATTTTTTTACTTTTTTAATTTTTGAAAATATCAGTTCAGTGTTTGTAGATGAACGAGGGAGACATATTGAATTTAATGCAAACGTCACGGGTGGGTTGTCAAACCGTAACATGTTTTTTGTACTTTTCAGAAGAAAAAAAAAACCTGTTTACTCCGTTGATAAACAGTGTTAGTACAAAAAAACAAAATTAGTGAGAGTTATTTATTTATGATGTAAACAGAACAAAGCTATTGAAATTATTAAAAAAATAAAATAAAAAATAACCCGATTCGACTTTTTTGCTAGTTAAGAGTTGTCAAACTGTGACCGACGATATAAGACAGCTAATTCTTAGGGTTTCATCATTAAAATGAAATCATATTGTTATTTGTTCACAGACCTCAATGTAAAAGGCTATATAATTATTAATGAATTCATTTAAACATCGTCTCGAAAATAGAAATTAGTTTTTACAAATAAAGGTACCTAGTAAACATCATAATTATTTGCATATTTATCTATTCGCGGCAGTGATAAAATTCTTTATTTTAGAGTATTAATTTACCATAAAATTGTTTCACAAAGGTAAATTTGTTTAATAAATTTACGAAGTTAAAATATTGGTTGTCAAACAGCTCAATAAAAAATCTTAATTTTGGAAAAAGATCGTCAAATCTTTTTTAATTAAAAAATCTCTTTAAAAAATCTCTAAAAAGGTAAAATCTGCATTCTGGCATCGCTGCTTATTTTCATAACTTTCTTAGTGGTTAATTGAATATTAAAGTGAGTTATTTAACGGTTTATATATAACATAAACATAACATTGGTTATTCTTTAAGCAGATGACATTGTTTGTCAAATACCTAAACAGGCTACATAAAGCTTAAGCTTTCTTCTTACAGATATGTGAAGGTATCAAAACTAATTTCATAACTGTATGTTTTATCGTAAATATAAGTTTAACAAAAGTTAATTGGGACATACAATACAATCATATATCGATAAAACTTAAAGGTTTAAATATGACTTAATATATTTTTATTATTTCCTTAGGTTTCTTAATTACGTATATATGTATTTAAAAAGTATAACAGTTAAGTGGAGGATGCAAGAACATTTAAATTTAATTTAAATAAAAAAAGAAAAATTGCATAAATGACACCATGATTGATATAATCAAAACATTAATTACATCCTCTCTAGTTTCATTAATAAGCAAAATATCGTAATTTATAAAAAATTTAGATAAAAAACTAAAAAAAGCATTATACAAATAAAATATATATATATACATACAAACCATCATCTTCAATGCATATTAAAAGAATATTTAATATTAAATTAAGAAACATATAAAATCAATACCTAGCAACCAAATGATTAACATAATATTCCTATATACACAATACTGGAAAATTGAGAAGAAAAAATAAAAACAATTATATATACAAACATATAAAATTATTAAAATTTTTAGATATTAACAATAAGAGAAACCCTAATTACGGCTATACGTACATATGTATGTATGTACGTACGTATATTCATGTTTTCGTATGTATGCATATAAGTACATGTACGTAGCCCATATTATATGTAAATGCAAAGTAATTATTAAAATCCATACATACATAAATATTGTAATAAAAATAAGAAAAATGGAAAAACATTAAATAATCATAAAATCATAAAAACATTATTATTATACAGAACATTATAGGCGTTCATATTTTCATATCAAGCTCTTGCTGCAAGAAGGTCATATCTCAAAAAAGTCAATCTGAAAAAAAATTACAAGTTTTAAGAATATTTTTTACATTTTTTATAGATCAAATATTTTTTCCGTAGAATTTACTATGTTAAAAAACCTAATTTCTTTTTATGAGAAAGAAATATTAAGCAAGAATATTTCCACGTCTCTACTTAGGCATTTAAAATTTTGAGTTGTGCTTCTTTTGCAGCAAGGGATTGATATGTACTTATATACTTATGTATTTTTGATTCCAAAGCGGAAAGACCCATAATTTAAATAAAATTAAATATTTATGCAACAATTAGCTTGAGTGTTTCAAGGTAGGAATGTTTTATTATTTTTTCACCATTGAAAGTAAAATTCTGTCAAGTCTAGGGGAGTTTAGCTTATATTTACAAAAGACCAAAATAATGTGCAAATTTTATATCTAAGAAATTATTTGACCAAATGTCTTGAGCTATGTTAGCGTCATTAAAAAGCATTATTTGGAACTGTTTGTTTGGCGTCCAGTAAAATTATATGTAGAGATTTGTTTAAATTTTAGCGGCAGGTGGGAAAAGATCGATTTATGTTAGAGTTTGGCAAACTCTTAATTATGTAAGATTGGTAAAACTCAAGTTACGTTTATAAATATTCCGGGATCTATTCTCTCCTTTTCTTGTTCCATTGGAAACTTGTTTGGCAGAAAACTTTGAATGTGGCTATTTTCTAATTTTTAAATAAGGTGATTGCATTGGCTTCAAAAGTAATTCACTTTTGCTGTCAAAAACTTACCATAAAAAGAAGCAATTTTGACATTTTCAAATTGAAAAATGCATTTTTTCGTAGACCGCATAAGCTAATGCAAGCACCAGTTATGTTGGATCAAGAGATATTAATGTATCAGCAAGGTAGTCGCTTGCCGGCAACAAAAAAATTATATGCGCATTTTGTTTGAGTTATATGTATCGCGCTGCCTTAAACATTACAAAATATGCAACAAGAAATTTGTCTTATAATTTTTCTTTTATTGCTTAGTTTTTTTAAATAAAATTTACTTTTTTTCGATTGCTGCACACAAACACTTTTAGTTTTATAAATATTTTTTACCAATATTTTTCTACTGTTTTAAATTGATTTTTTCTTTATTTTTTCTTTTATTTTATCAGAACATCGCATCAACAAAATGTATATAAATTTTTGACGTGGCCACGGAGAAAAACACAAAGTGAATTCAGTCACCTGGGCTATAATAATGCTAAATTTCCACTGACTTCAAATCAAATATTTTTCAGAAAAACAAATCCAAAATTTTCTACTGAGTTAAAATCATGGCGAAATAATATACGGTGGGAGCGGTGGAGAATTCGTTAGTTTTCGCCGTTAGCCCGAATGTCAAACTACATATAAAAAAGTAGTATACAGATTTTTTACACATGGAGCTCGACAGTTGGGCTACTGGCGAAAATCGATGAATTCGCCATCGATCCCACGGTACATTTATTCGCCTTGGTTGTTTTGTAAATTCGAATTTGTGACGTAACACTGGCATTTTCTTCTATTTTATTTTTATAAAATATCATTTTTATTTTAATTTGCTTTTTTGCATTTTTTATTATATTTTCCTGAAATGTCACTTTTTCGGTAAAAACATTTAATATGAATCAAGGCGAATCTTACATTTGATTCGCCTTAATATGAATAAATAGCACAGAATTAAAGTTAAATACCCAGACACAACACAGTGTTGCAAACGCAAGTCCAGTTAAAATTTTTTTTTTAATAAATCAAGTTGTTTAATTGGTTTTGGTAGCATTAAAGATGTATGGGAAAACAATCAGCAAAACTTTTGATTTAAGGAATTCATGTGTGAATTCATGCTGTGAATCACGTTAATGATAACGCTCTATTAGTTTTAGCTATTTAAATTCGTCCCGGTTATCAGTCGATGCAGTGGGGAATTTATTTATTTTCGCCGTTTTACGTAGTATTTAATTTCAAGCCGAATCAGTTACCGGGTGGCAGCGGAGGCAGCTTCACATTAATTGCGATTGCATTGAATGTTATTTTGAACCATCTTCTCTGTATATACCTCATAAATATATATGAATGCCTATAGTTTATTTAAAAACAATTAACGTACATATAATTATACAGACACATGAACACACAATTAAAATCGAAATTTAAAATATAGATAATTTAAACAATCAAAAAAATATAAATTCAATAAAATTCTAAAGATAAACAAATATATATTTTTTATTATTTCGAACGGAAATTAAATTTGAATAAACAGGTAATTTTTGTATAATAAAATTATTTATGCATTAACTTTTTTTATATCCATTCCAAATTCGCCTTCAAAATTTTTTGTTTTTATTACAGAAAGTTAACAACCAAATAACATTAATTTTAAAATTGAAATTAATTATTTAAATTGTTATTTTATTTAAAAAGAAGAATTAATTTTTAATGTTTTGTGAAGCAAACAGACTTAAGTATGAGAGCCTTACCTAAATTAAATTTAAGAAATGTAAAAATTTACGAAGCTTGACAAACTGCAAAATTTTACATAGAGTATGCTCTAGATTTGTCGTTTTGGGACACTGTTAAAATTGGAGAAGTTGAGGAAACTGCATATGTTTTAACTGAATTTTTACGGTTTCAAGATTTTTTTCAATATATTTTTTGTTGTAAATTTTTTGTATATGTAAAAATCCATATTTACATATGATTAGTTTTTAGTAATATTCAATTTTAAATTTTAATGAAAAATAAATTTACTTGAAATTTAAAAAAAAGATAAATAAATAAATAAATTTTTGTTAGCTTTTTTATAAAAAAAAATATATGAAAAGGTTTGGAGAGTGAGGGAAGTCGTTTTATGCGCTTTTTTGTAAATTTTACCTTTTTTCTATTTTTGCTCATTCTGCATAATACATTCGAGTATAAACTATAAAATATTTTAGTTTTTAATAATTGTATATAAACGTTTGCTAAATCGTACTGCAAGTAGATTATTAACATGTTTAGAATGAATTAGGGCTTATAGTAGATGTGCTGAAAACTGGACTTGGAAAACCTACACGATGGTAGATTTTTATAACTGAAAATGACTTTATGCACCGAATCATAGTTATTATTGAAGTAAGTAATATCAAGTGGTCACAAAGTCCATTTGCAGGAATTTTCAAAACTTTACGTTATTCCACTATGGCGACATCCTATGACAATTACAAAGCACAGATTTTTGTACAAGAAGAAGTGGTCTTTGAAGAAGCAGAATAAGTAGAATAATGCCAATCATCATTTTTGTAGAGCAAAAGAGAATTTGTTTTAAATAAAATTTATTGCTACTATTTTAAATCAGTTATTATAAAAAAATTGTTTATTTTCAACCTTTTATTTGTTTTACAAAAAACAAAAACAAAAATAAGCCGAATCTTATATGCTCATCATCATATGCGTAAAGTAACTCCAATCCAAAAAAAAAAAAATTAGGATGACAGAATTAAAAAATAAGAAAAAAAAATTACCAACTACATATTATTTCACAAAATAATGTCACTGGTTCTTAATGCTTTAAGCATTTTTGAAAAACCAACAATTTTCTGAAAGATCTCTACAAAAGCTTTTAAACGTTGCCCATAGTGAGATCTTGAAAAATATGATTCACAATCGTTCTTCTTTATGAAAAGTTCAGATGCCCATATTTCGGAAAATATGGTCGAGCGGCAATTTTTTTACTTTACGCATACAGTGTCTTGGCTCTAAATGAAGTACATAACTGTAAACAATTTATAATGAATATAAGCAGATCAATTGATATGCCAAACAAATTCCTCTCACCTAAAATACCTGGGGTCAACATTTGAAACTGAATTAAGAAATAATAAAATGGTGATGAACGGTTTTTTCATATTTAAAGATGCTTTTTCCTGAAAATATGAATGTTTATAAAGCTCACGAAAATGTTTCCATTGCAAAAGATTATTTAAAAAATGTTAAGAACCTTAAATTGCTGCTGGATGCGTAAGAAACACAATGGAAAAAATTACCTTTTAGTTATTGGAAAGATTATTTTAGTGATGATATTTCAACTAATTTACATAAATTTCAAGGAACTTGGTCTAGCCATACTTTAAATGCTTTAAATACTAAAAATGCTTGTGTTTTTAAAGCATATTTTCAGTAAGAAGTCTATTAAGACTCGTCTGAGAAATAGAATGCAGAATGATCTTCTTGATGCTTTACTGCTCGTTATTAATTATGTGAATAAAAATAGCACATTAATAAATTCAAATCGAATACAATTGCCGTATTCACAAGCTCTGCTAAGGTGTAGGTAGTATTGCATACTATCTTTTGTTTACTTCTTTGTGAACAACCATTGTATCAATGTGCCATTGTACATTGTACTTCATACGTCAAAAACTAAATAAGAAGAAGAAAAGTGCTATTCATCATTTGTTATTTATAAGCCAAAGGGGGAGAAAACAGAAAAAAGTAAATTAATAAATTTTTTGTGTGAAAAATATAGTTTCGATATATTTATGGTTGACTCAAGTAAGTTAAAACCGTTTTCCTTATTTTGTTTACATACTTTAAATGAAAAAAATTATACAGGAGACGAAGAAGATGAGGATGAAATTCAAGACATTTTTAGGATGAACCTAATGTACTTGCTCTCCAGTCGCAAAAGTATACATTTAGGATTACCAAAATTATCATTATGGCATAGTCGGGTTTCAAGATATTTTGATCAAAACAGATTTCTTCATATGATACGACTATGGCCAGAGGAATTTGC
The DNA here is from genome assembly GCA_937654795.1 of Cistogaster globosa. Taxonomy (NCBI): domain Eukaryota; kingdom Metazoa; phylum Arthropoda; class Insecta; order Diptera; family Tachinidae; genus Cistogaster; species Cistogaster globosa. Next base: position 60,302,490 of record OW569405.1, on the reverse strand, counting down.
CTATATATTCAACCTTATAAAAAATGACGATGTTTAATACAACGTTTGAAAAACATATGAAAAAAAGTACTAAGTGTTGTATCGCATGTTTGCATGAAAATTACCAACAACACAGCTAGCACCGTTGTATTTTGTTAGCACTTAGCACGTACTAGGGGGCTTGTGAATAGGGCAAATGTATTCCATGGTGGAGGACGCTGGCGAATGTCTCGGAAATGAAGTGAACAGAATATTAAAATAAATATTGTTTTATTAATTAGATCTCAATTTATATGTGATATTTTTTATTAATTAAATTAAGCTATAATTAGCGTATAGTAATCATGTAATCATTGGTTATTTGTTGCTTTCTTAAATAAAACATAAATTACATATGAATGTACGTGTTTTGGTAATTTTTATTTTAAGAGAATTTTAGACATTTCGATGATGTTTTTTAAATATTTTTATTAAAAATATATAATTATGATGTACTAAAGCTATTAAAAATCGTTTTGGGGATTTTTACATTGAATTTTGTGGAAAATGAAGAAACAAAATTAAAGTTGATAAGAATTGAACGGGTATTCTAAGAAAAGAAGCATGAGTGACAAAAAATCGGTGCAAGAAAAGCAAATACACAACTACAGGATTTATCACTATGTTCCCTACAAGCATTTCACGAAAAAAATTATCATATTCGAATCATTTACGACTCCATTTCGCAATTAAAATAAACAAATAGATATGAGCTCATTTTCTGATCATAAATTATTGTTTCCTCGGGAAAAAATGGTTCCCTACCCGCGACTCTTCTTGAGGAGTCTTTTATTACTCGCTTTTCTGATCAGTGTCGACTCATTTATAACTCATATATTTTAATTATTTGCGAGTCTTTTTCGAGTAATTTTTTAGTCGTATTTTTGATCGTCTAAGAGTCTTTTTCGACTCATTTTTCCGTCCTATTTCTAATTATTTATAGGTCGTTTTTTAGTCATATTTCTGATCGACTCGCTTTTTGAATCTTTTTTCGGTGATATTTGTAATCGATTACAAAAAGAAATATTTTTCGATTTAAATTATTAATTACTTCACTTTATTTATAATAAAATTACATAAATTAAATTATTATTGAATTATGTAATAAATAATAATATAAATATATTTAGTAAAAAAAAAAAAATACAGTAAAAAAGGAATTGAATTTACAAAAAAAAAAAATATTAATAGTGGCTGACATTACTTTTTTTACTTAAAAATCGTAGCTAATGCGCATGTGTGATTAGTTTGCGTTGCCTATGCAAAGAAGCTGATGTTTATAACTACTTGATGTACTGACAAAAGGATATTCTCATTTCGTTTTAATTTTTAAGCTTAAACGTTAAAAATGGATAAATTAATTATTTGCTCACTAATGGCATCTCATTAAAAGCTTCGAAAATTCTACGTCTGATTCATTTTGAGAAATGCATTAATATCAAAAAGAAACTTATTCATCCATCGCATCCGCCATTTTTGTGATGCCTGTTTGACAATGGTTTGCGCATCATGAGTATCTGTGATGCATTTTAAAACACACGACATTTGCAGTGATGCCATTTTCAAACGTACTGCGCATCAAATGCAGCGCAGTGATGCATTTCCAAACAAGCCCATAATTTTAGAGATTTTTAAATAAATTATATATATAATTCAATATAAACTTTTAAAAATTAAATTGTAATTTAATATTTCAATCTTACACCACGTGATCACTGACATTATTAAACTAAAATTTATTTTGTTCAAACATGTTTATTGAACTAAAAACTACAACACCAGTAAAATATGAAATATATTACGAAGTATAAAAGTAGGTTTTGCTTAGATCAAAAACAAACATAATATAATGTAAATAACTTCAAAACAATCATATTTCAAACACGTGTATGATATATTTTCGATTGCTGTATGTTTTGCTATTGTATTTTCAATAAATTACTTTTCAAGTGATTAATCAGTTTTTAATCATAAAAAGTACTCGAGAAAGTCTTAGTTAGGTGATTTAAGGTTAAACAATCTTCCAAATGCTAGTAGGGTTAGGGCAGAGGAATAGTATAGAACTTAGGCATTGTTTTTTTTTTGTTATTTCAAAAAGTGAGTTTATTGTTTTTAAACCGGCTTTTGTTTCAGGCTTCAAAAAGTATCTCTATTTGAAACATCTGTTCATTGTAGGAACATCATGTTTTCATTAAATGACCTTTAATATGTAGCATACGTTAAGGAACATAATCAACTTTAATCAACAACGACAAAGAAAAGGTTGTAGTGGGAAGAGTTCTGCTTATGTGCACATTATACACATGAACATAGTTACATACATATGTATGTGCAAGAATAAAATATAAAATATTTTCAAATATAATAAAAACGTAACGGGGTCATTATTGTACGTGAAATATTTTTTTATAATTTTGATGTTGGTGTATGTACAAATCGATATGGAACACAAAACACGTATTTTTGAAATCTTTGTCTGTCTGTCTTACCGTCTGTATTTGTAAATGGAAGTTATACAGAACTCTACAACAATTGTTTAAGGACACATTTTTCTAAATTTTAATTTTAAGAAAATTAAAAATGAGTGGCGGTTGAAGTAATTACAATTATTATTATTATTTTTTTTTTTTTGATAAACAAATAAAACAATATTTTTATTTATGTTTAGCTAAGGATATTTTTAGATTTATTAGTTTTGAGCAAATAGAAAATACAAACAACATACACACAATAGAAAGTGAGACAGAATCAAAATTATTTGGAAATAACTCAGCTATTTGTAAATATGTAGTCCGATTAATACAAAATTTGACATAAGCATATTTAAGGAGTATTTGAGCTCAAGCTTTGAAGCTGGTTTCTATCGACTAAAGCATTGTGGTCTTAAGGTTGGCTCCTTTGCACCTGAATATTTTTCTAATCTAATAAACAACAACGATTCCATTTTATGGAATAAAATTTAACACTGGATACCGCTTTTAATTCAGTAAGTGATTTTAAAAACCTTGATGAAAATATCTACGGTTTTACCACAATTTGTCATACACATCAGGAAAAATGTGGCTTAGCTTGTCAATGTAAAGAGAACTAGGATACTATAGAATATATAGAATAGTATTTTCTGTACTTTAGATTCTGCAAGTTTTATTTCTCACAAGGCCATCAAGGCCTGGCGGTTGTATTATGTGTTAGCTCGAAAAAAAAGCAGCGCTCAGTCTACCAATAATTTATATTCTTAAAATATTATTCAGTGTTGAAATTGTATTATTCTCCCATATATGGCTCCAGTTATACAAACTCTTGTACTCTTGTCAGCCAGACAGCAGTCAAATATGCATTTAAATCACGCGTGAATTTCAGGGCAGCTCTTATACGGTTGAAATAAAAAAAGCGTGATGGTGCACTAAAGAACTCAAGTTGTTTTGTTAAAGAAGAAATAAGCTTTCGTTATAAGAATAATGCTTTGATATTATATAATGACATTAATGTTTAATCCATGCCACTAAGATTTTTTAAAAGAAGAAAATAGGAACAACTTGTCTGAACAATCTGAAATATAAATAAACAAAAATAGAACATATTTAGCAATTTAAGTAAAAATCATAAAATACCGATAACAAAAGAACATGGGACATGCTATAGAAATCTGATACTTCTAAATACAAAGTACGATTGGCCCTTAGAATCATCATATTAATAATCTGTCTAAATTCTTTAGACTCATTGTACCAGGAGCAGCTATACCACATTGAAGAGGAAATCTCACTCTGTTGAAAAAGTTTATTAAATAAAAGTATTTTGCTGTTTAAGAGTAGAATTACTTACCTGTGTTGTAATTTTCTGACCATTGTAGCAGTAAATAGCAATTTGAAAGCCAGCAGCAAACAGGAAACATGTCATTTTAAGAAACAGTGTTATATCCTCTTCCAAACCAACATTAGCCATAAACATGACAACACACAGAACCAACATGCTTAAAAAACATTGCACCAAACTAGGATTTCGATAAATGTTGTTGATTTTGGCAACATATCTAAATGAAAAAAGTAATTTTTAATAACAAAAAAATAAGAAAATATTATTTATATCCTTCGCCACCTTACAAAACCCAGTTGTTTTTGCATAGAGGTTTGTATTTTTCAACAACAATATTTACATGGTTTCTAAGAACTAAAATGTAAGCAATCTTCTGTTGTATGTTTATTAATAAATTTTTACTTCTGGGTTTCAAAAGTTTAGCTAACCAAATCAAAGATGCATTTCAAGATATTTTATTGGTCAAATTTAAACTGATTACTACGTTTGTAAGATAACTACAGTTAAGTCGTCAGTTGCCTATAACAAAACAGTCCGACTTATAATTCTTTTGATGATGACCAGCAGCAGGACTAAAAAAAAAACATACGAATACACACGTGTTAATAATGTTGTTCGCCAAAGAGTCCATGACCAAGAACAGCTTAGTAGCGACTGAATGCTGGTATATGGATACCAATCGAGTTCTAGTTTAAATATTTACTACCGTTTTCGAAAATCTGCGTAGGAAGGTTTGTTTCTCGTATACTAAGAACTGGAGAGAAAAAATTGAATATTAAAGTCAGGCAAACTGTGGAGAGATTATTCTGCTAAGAAGCAGAGTATGTCTTCAAAATAATGATTGTCAAACCCAGACAACGATACGTTTGGTTATGGATGGCAGAGAGAAATCTTTAATACATCCAAAATGTTATTGCGGCAACAATAAAAAATTTAGGTATCGAACCATAGAGCCCAATTAATTACTATCCGCAAGCAGTTAAACAGCCTTCTTGCTTTTCAACTAAACAGGGATAGAAATGAGCTCTGGTCAAAGATGCCTTCTGGCTCGAAAAAGCAATGAAAGCGTACCAAAGTACTTTAAGCAAGAATGTATCGTTCTTTGATTAACTTGTTATTGTTGACACTCTAAAAACTAAAAAAGTAGTCAAATTGAAAAAATTAAAATATGTATGTCGAATAGAATTTAATAAAATTTTAAATACGTTTATAGTGCAGTAGGCTAAACAAAACTTTAATGTGTAAATATTTCATTTACCAATCATCCAGTATACATATGTATGTATGATAAACATTGCAATGCGCATTGTCAACAATCGTGAAACTAAATCATCTTAGGCATGAAATGCTAGAAAATACGTGCCTCCTTTAATGCTTTAATAAAAATAAAAAATTTGTTTTGACAATTCCGAAGGCAGTGTTAAAGGAATTTTTCCACTCTGTAGATCCCTTCAGTAGAAATTGAATCGAACGGGCAATTTCAGATATAAAACTTTTAAAATCTCAGAGATAAAGAGAGAGATAGTGCCACTATTGGGTTCAGTGTATCAAGTCTGTAACCAAAAGTACTTAAAGATAAATTTTTACCGTAATCAGAGATTAACACGTAACACGGTATATATTTTCATGTTTTACACTTTTTCTTAAATTTCCATAGATTTGATATCTGATGTTAGGCAAAGACTATTACACCTTAGAAATGCCTATTTCACTTTATATTCCATCTTTATTTGATTTTTGAAAAAGTTTGATAGATGGAAGAAATACAAAAGACGGTTAGAATTTGATTACTTGAACATGTATATCATGTTATTATTAAACATTTTGCCTTGAAATATTTAAATACATATATTTCACTTATACCACCTAAATGATTCTTTTTTGCAGTTCTTATAAAGATGCTTACACTCTCAGCACATTTCATTAAAACAAAAAGTTGCAGTCATATATACATATCAGACCTGGGGGGATTCAATTACATTTCAATTACAATTACATGTAATTTGTAATTGAATATTTTCAATTACAAATTACAAGTTATTGTAATTGAAATCAGGGACTAAAGTCAATTACAATTACTTGTAATTTGTAATTGAAAAATTTCAATTACAATTACTAGTTATTTGTAATTGAAAAAGCCAATTACAAATTACATGTAATTGTAATTGTAATTAGGCAATAATCATTACTTGTACTTAAACAAAATTCAATTACATTTCTAAAAACATAAAGTGTAACTAAAAATTCTAAAAATGAACTACTAAAACGTTTTGGATAACTTCAGCAAGTTTATTAAAATTTATATTAAAGCTCTGAAGAATATTAAGGTGAGGACGTAAATGAAGGTAATAATCGCTTACGAAAAATTAAAAACTTTGATTTCGTTTTTATATTTTTTCATTTTATATTCCATAGTCATTAATACATCCGATTGTAAAGTAGAAAGTAGTTTAAAATTTGAACTTAACCTTTACTTGCGTGATCTGAATTCATCTCTTAAGTGCGTCAAGAATTATCCTACAATTCTAAAGGCTTTTCTACGATCAAATACTCCCTTCTCATCTCCAGCGCCAGTTGGAAAAATTGTTTTCATTCGCTAGTATAATTTTAATACCTAGGCGACAAAGCTTAGCAGGTACAAATTTTGAAAAAATGGTTTTATTTAAAGCAAATAAAAATTTTGTTTAAATTTTCACTTTTTTAGTATGTTATGTATATAGTACATATGTATGTACTATATCTTCCTTAAGGTTGTTGTTATTTTTTGCATGTTTATTATGTGTATGTAATTGATGATTTTTGTAATTAAATATTTTTTGACTAAAAATAATTGCAAAAGTAATCATTACACAATTTTGTTTCATTTATGTAATTATGTAATTGAATTTTTCAATTACAATTACATGTAATTTGTAATTAGATTTTTTTTAATTACAAACTACAAGTAATTGTAATTGAAATTTTTCAATTACAAATTACAAGTAATTGTAATTGAAATCAGGGACTAAAGTCAATTACAATTATATGTAATTGTAATTGAAAAAATTTCAACTACACTTACATGTAATTTGTAATTGCATGTGTAATTAATTACAAGTTGTAATTGACATCCCCCAGGTCTGATACATATATACTTATATAGATATAGTAAATTTGAATGCAAAAATTTTAATGTGTTTGGGTAAAAAATCTATGAGTATGTTATAAAAATGAAGAAGTTTACTTAAGTACAAAAAAAAAAAAAGAAAAAAACGCACCAAAACCACAAATCAAATATGATTTAATAAAAAATCATAAAAAAAGAAGGTTTAATTTTGAAAATTGAACGTAGCAGACGTGTTTGTTAAAAAAAATATATGTATGTATTAAAAAAAAACTGTTTTTTTCCTGTCAAAAAAAAAAAAAAATAAATTTTTTAATTGTTTGACTAAATTTTTCACAAAAGAATTTTGAAATTGTGAAAACATATCCGCAAGAAATGGACATAAATTCATTACTTATGCAGTCTGGAAGGCGTTCTCCTAGCACCTCAGCTGAAAAATCTCTAAAGGACAGAGAAATGGATTCGAGTTGTGTTAAGGACACAAATTTATGAATGTAAAATGGATTGAGCCATATATCCATCGAAAATAAAGCAAAGGGTGAAGTTAGTCGCCAGAAGTCTCAGCTTGGGACCAAGTTATTGAGGGCAGTATTGGATCAACCATCTGCAAGAAATTAAACGAGTGTTAGAAATGCCGTGAAAGAGATGAGTGCTGAATCTTTTAAAATTTCGGAAAGTGGAGAAATTAATGATGCAGAAATGGAAGCAGCAAGCACATATAAAGTAGAGCAAGATGGGTGGTCCCTTTCCTCGGTGGATAGTCAGTTCAAGATGGTTAAGAACAAGAAAAGAAGATTCCAAGGTGATGTAGTTTTTAGTCTAATTGATGAAAAGAAAAAACAAGGCGAGAAAATTAACCGTAGCAACAGATTTTGTCTGCTAGGAGACTTAAAAATAGTGGCGGATACGCCGATTAACAGGACTCCTTTAAATAATAGGGAAAGTAAAGTAACACAAAACGCACATTCACAGTTTATTTCTAAGAGTTCTTATCGCCCTCCAATATTTATTGAGATTGTTGATGTTAAAGCACTTATTGACCAACTTAAATTTAAAAACGTTGAATTTAAAATCGAAAACATGTCTCGAAATAATAGCAAATTGTACTTTAGGGAACTGTCAGCTCATTTGGAAATGGAAGAATTGCTTAAAGAAAAAGGAATCTCTGCACATAGCCTTACTCCCAAGGAGTTGAAACGTCAAAGCGTTATTTGCAGGGGCTTATATTTCAAGTCAGATTTGAACGAAATTAAAATGGAGCTAGATAATCTTATTCCGGCTAAAATTGTGTCGGTATCAAAGTTTTCGACAGTATTCTTGAAGAAGAAGCCAATAGATACGGGTTTGTTTCTAGTGGTACTTAAGCCAGGTCGAAAGGTGAGTGAGTTGTTAGGTTTCAAATTTATTTTGAATCAGGTAGTGTCATGGGAAAGGCCAAAGTCTAGCGCAAAACTTCCGCAATGCTGCTTGCCTGAAGTGTGATAAAAAAACATGAGCCTGGTAAATGCTCCTTGGTGACAGATGGTTCTGTATTACCTTTTTGTGTGAATTGCTGTGAAAGGGGACACACTTCCAATTAAAGGGGTTGTCCAGCCTATAAGAAATATTTAACTTTCAGGAAAAAGGCACAACTTCAGGCTGCAAAAAGGAGTACTCTCGCTGCTGCCAATGTTGAAATTTCATTGCAAGAGTCCAATGTTGTGAAAACAAGTCGTTTGCTGATTGTTTCAATAAAACTGCAAACCTTAAAAGGATAGAAAACCCTGTATTAGTTCAGGAATTTATGAAAGTGGCGAAGATGTTATTTGCTTCCGATTCATCTTCGTTAGAAAATAGAATTCGAAACTTTTTGGAAAACTATCAATCTTTAGCAAAAGATCAGGCAAGAAAAGAGTGCTTGAATTTAATGAGAGATGTTCAAGATGAATATGGGCCTTAATTCTTTAAATTTTGTAACTTTTAATGTTGGTTCTCTTGTCCGATTAGAGAGGAGAACCGAACTTAATATTATTTTAGATCAATTCAAAATTGATATTGCTTTTTGCAGGAATTGCATTTGCCCTCGGGTATGAATATATATGTTGATAATTTTGTTGTTGTTAGGGATAAGAGTGCTGTAGGCGTCGGCATTGCCGTAAGAAAATCGGTAGATTATTCACTTCTTACAATTCCTGGTCTTAGTTTCCCGAATTTATATGTTGAAATTAAAATTTTATTAAATAGCACTGTACGGAAAATTCCTTGTGGGTCTTTTTTTTTCCTAGTAACTCTAATCGCCAGGATATTACCAATGGCTTATCTTCAATTTTAAATGTTTCAAGTAACTACATTTTTATAAAGATACCGCTTGGAATTCATTTGAATGTGATCTAGTAAATGCAATTCTCAATCATTATCCTCTGAACAATAGTAACATATCCAAGGATGAGATAGACATGTTTTTAGACAGTTTTAGTTCTTCCGTCAATTTTGTGACAAGATTACATTCTTCTAGGGTTGAGTGTAAGAACAGAAAGTTTATTGCATCAGATAAATTCAAAAAGATGTTGAAAATAAAATATAATTGGCAGAAAGATTTAAAATCAATATTCTCTAGAACATTCAATAGGCAACATCCTCAATATTTGTTAATTTCTAAAAAAATTGCTTTGTTAAAGATTTTAATAAAGGAGCAAACTGAGCTGGAACAGGAAAAATTTTTTAATACTATATTGGAAAATATACGTCCAGGACCCAGGGATTTTAAGGAAATTTTCAAAATTATTGGTAGCAAAAATCGCTCAGGTAGCAAAGATATTTTTGGCAATGGAATTGCAATTTGTGATAGTCAGGCTAAATTACGGGTTTTGAAAGATTATTTTGCGAATTTGTTTCAAAATGCACCACCGAGTAGGGATGTTTTCGGCATTAATGAAAGTATCAAGAATGTAGTCCTTCAGGCTTTTTGTGTTTCGTTTAATGAAAGGAATACATCATTGAATGAGTTAAACAACTTGATATTTACAGATTTGAACTATATTTTAAACATATCTAAATCTTTAAATAGCAAAAAATCTTGTGGTTTGGATGACATATCTAATTTCCTTATAAAAAGGTTTCCTGTTAAGGCATTCAAATACTTGACAATATTATTTAACAACTGCATTAATAATTGCTATTTTCCATCTGCTTGGAAAATTGCAAAAGTCGTTCTGATTAACAAAGTGAAAGGTAACAAAGATATTAATAATTTGCGACCAATATCGCTGCTTTCTAATTTAGGAAAAATGTTTGAGAAGGTTGTTTGGAATAAAATGAATATTGATATCAGTCGAGAATATATTCCAGAAAGACAATTCGGATTTAAAAAAGAAAACTCTACTGTTCATGCTCTGTTAAAGTTTCACACGGATGTAATTCAAAATTTAAGAGAACGTCGTTGCAGTGTAGCGGTATCCCTTGACATTGAGAAAGCTTTTGACAAAGCATATCACGATGGGATTTTATTTAAAATGATAAATGTTCGCTTTAGTCCTTTAATTATGAAACTTTTTCAAATTTATTTCAATGGTAGAAAGTTTTGTGTGCAGAGTTCTGGTAGATTATCAAGTTACGGAGAAGTTTCATGTGGTGTAGCGCAAGGTTCTGTGTTGGCACCCCACCTTTATAATATTTTTATAAGCGATTTTCCTCATATTTTTGTTCTCTTCCAAAGTATAATATATGCTGATGATTCACTTTTATATGCGCACCATGAGTCTCCTAAAGTGGCACTTCAACGAGTATCTTTGCACCTTACAAAAGTTGACGAGTTTTATTCTCATTGGGGAATAAAAATAAACATTGCAAAAAGCTTTGCTATATGTTTGCGTAATGCCTCCGGTAAGTTTAAATATACGATTGTACCGGAAAGTAAGAATCTAAAGTTAACGTTGAATGGAAATGAGATTCATTGTAAGAATAGCGTTAGGTACCTTGGAGTCCATTTTAGTAAGCTCATGAAATTTAATAAGCACGTTGATAACAATTTGCAGAAGGCGAATCGGGTTTAAGGAGCCTTTGGTCGTTTATTTAATAGTAACGCTTTGCCAGTTAAAATAAAGCTGTTGTTGTACAAAGTGTGCATTAGGCCTATTCTTCTTTATGCATTTCCAATATGGTTTAGCATTTCGAAAACTGTTATAAATAGAATGGAGATTTTTGAACGACATGTAGTACGGAAATGCATAGGGAAAAATTATGAATCTTTAACTAAGAGATTTTCTAATAAATACGTTTATGAAAGTTCCAAACTATCTGCCATATATCAGTATGCTTTCGAGTTGATGAATAGGTTTGTGATAAAATTTTCTTATTTTGAAGGTAATGCCATTCAGGATATTTTATCCAGCGAACAGGATTTCAGTTGGCCAAATACGCAATATATTTCTTGTATTGGGATATTACAAGAAGAAGCCAAGAGTTTTGCTAGTCAAAACTTTTACACACATTATACTCCCGGCATTCATAGGGGGTAATAATTGTATTTTTTATTTTTTTTAAATTTTTTTGTTTAGTTTAAGTAGGTTTTGTAAGGCTTAGATTTAGTTTTTTGATATTAATATTAAGTTCAGTATGGTAATCATAGCGTTACTAGTATTGTCTACTGCTGGGAGCAAGCATTGTAATTAAAAAAAACTAATGTTAAAATTTCTATAATTGTTTAACTTTTAACTTAATAAGCGTGTTGAAGTTTCAAGAAAAAAAAAAGAACTTATGTTATTGAATTAATACTTAATAGTTTTAAGTTTTCATTCAATTTTTGTTGAGTGATCCTGAATTATGAAAGAAATAGAGTCTCAATACAAATCAATGAATCAATCATAAAAAAAATATGTTGCAAAGCATACTTTAAGGAATTGTTTATTTCGTCTATATCAAGGCGAATAAATTACCTGGTGGCAGCGTAGGCGAATTCAGTATTTTTTGCTGGTATACACGACTGTCAAACTCCATATATAAAAATGATAAAAAAATTTTTATATATGGAGTTTGACAGTGGTGTACGCCAGCAAAAAATACTGAATTCGCCTACGCTGCCACCTGGTAATCGATTCGCCTTGGTCTATATTTTTAAGGAAATGAAATAAAATTATATCGGCTTAAATAAATTTTTTTACTTCTAAAATTATTTATCGCTATTTTATCGAAGATTCTTCGCACCTATCTACTTAAATATGTATATTGTAAGCATCATCTATTTAGCCAACTAATTTTTTTAAATAAGAATATGAGAAATATCCAAAATCTATCAATATTAATTTGGTTACACGAAGTCCACACACACCCAAACGCATTTCTTTGTTGTTCTTTCTATTAGTTGTCTTGTACATTTTAAACGTTCGCATAATTTTTTACTAGGACCAGCACTCAGGGGATATCCCCTACTTATGCAGGTTGTGGGAAGAGGGATAGAAAAAGCTCTGCAGAAAGCTTATTCCACATACGAACTGTTCGGCCAAAAAAATAATTTTTTCTCTAATGCGTAGATCGATTCACTGGCTAATCGACCACAAAAGGATTCGCTCTTGATTCAGAGCGCGCTGCGCGTACGAAATCACTGTTTTTAGGAACGAGTTCCCTTATTTCATATAAGTATTCTATTGAGATAACACACCGCGAGGTGCACTGCACTTGAAAGCTTCTTTTTCGACGAGAGAAACTATCACCGACCCAAAAAGTAATAAGTTTTGATATGAGTGCGCCATAACACACCTTAACACACGCCTTGGAAATATCTAAGGCCACCGCCTTACTTTCGCCTAAATGGTGAATGGATTGGCACTTTTTTCCAAGAGGAAGATCAGTCACTAAGTAAGCTGTTAGACTTCCGATGTGTCACAAGAAAATTTGTAAATAATTTATTTCCTTTAAAACACTTAAAAATTAAATAAAAATTAACTTAAGCCAAAATTAATTTTAATCTATCTGTAATAATTTATAAAAAGTGGAAAAAGTGTATATCCAAGTTTGTCATTCCGTTTGTAATTTCTGCAATATCCATTAATTTTCGAGCTCATAAAGTATATATGTATATTCTGACTTCTTATGCATAGCAAAGTAGATTGAGCGATGTACGTCTGTCCGTCCGCGTTAGTGTTGAAATCAGGTTTGCCGAGGCACTAGATCAGTTAGAAAAAATTTAAATACGCCAATGGATCCGACGTAGTTTCGAAAGCGTTTCATTGAAAATCAGCAACACCGGTCCATGTCCTTCAATGCAGCGGGTAAAACACCACGCCTACCTCTAACTTTTCTAAATTATTTAGAACAATTAAGTAACTCCAATCAAAAAATCAATATATGGGGCGATAGAGATTCAGAAAATAAGAAAAAATTTGTGCTCGCCCATGTTTTCCAAGTTCACTTCACTAAACTAGATTTAAATGGATGGTGAATGGTATGAAGGCATAGCCGAATATAGAACCCTTACTTGTTTTTAATATCAAGTTACAAAAAATAACATATGAGTGTTTGGATATATAAAAAATATTTCCATACCCAATATGCGCATACCAAAGTGTTCTTTTTTGAATTTTTTTCAAACGAAACATCCTTTATGCTTATTTTAACATTTCATTAATGCTTGGCATATTTTGTTGCGGCTTATTGTGGTTTCATGCATTTTATAATAACAAAGGAATTTGTGTTTACGCTATAAAATAATCGGGTGAAAAATCTTACCTTTGATTTTCCAACATTTTGAAACATGTAATCAAAAACTACCATTATTTTTGCGACTATTCATTTACAAATATTTTTTAAGAGTACACTGAACAACATATTATGCAAAATGTTTTTTATGATTGAATACTTTAACATTCAATGTCACTTATGTTGTAAAATATAGAAAACATGGCTATGTTGTTCACAGAAATGAAAAGGTTGGTTGATAGATGTAGACTTACAGTTTTCGAAAGTCAACAATATTTTACGTTTGAATATCTACAATAATAACTTATAAATTTAACAAATATTTTATTAAAACATTTAATAATTATAATATTAAAATGTTGAAAAGAAAATTAAAAATATTTTTATCCGTGTAGAATGTGTATTGTTTAATTAAAATACAATAGTGTATGTTTTTGAAAAGTTGTATTGGAAATCGTGTTATCAACTACATGTGAGTTCCATATCACATTGAGAAGAAGAAAATAAACAAAAGACATTTGTATTGTTGATGTTAAAAATTTGTTAACAAAAATAAGAAAAATTTGAAATCTTGCTTTTTTCAGTCCTATTGTCCATTTTACTTCCTGAAAACCTTCTTCTGAATACTTATTTTCTTCTTCTTATTTGCTTTTTGATGTTTAATATACAAAATAAATTGATACAATAATACACTGCGTGTTCACAAGCATATAAACAAAAATACACCATACAAGATTTTGTGAGTTAAGCAATTATTGAAACAAAATATCTTTCTTCGAAACTGCATAACTAATCGATATGTACTATAAGCAGGAAAAAATTTTAATAGGACATCAGGAAAAGATTTTAATAGGATATTAAAGAGGTTATACTACATTTAACGAAGGATATAAACTTTTGCCGTTAGAATAAAAAATAATTAATTAATAATTATTTGAAAACTTTGAATTGGTTTTCATACTCATGTATGTCGTATTCATACTTTCTCGTCAATCTAAAACAACTTTAGTAGAAGATTTCACATTTTGATATGAAATGCTTTTGAAAACCATTGGAAGACTATTATTCACTTTAGGAGAAATTAAAATTATACAACATTCTTTGTATCCATTTTATGTAATTATATTTGGCAGTTTCATAGAAATTTATACAGTTAGTGGTTAATTAAAAAAATATAACGATTGAGGAAAGTAAATCGAATAATTCCCAGAGGAATTTAAAAAAAAAATTAAAAAAATTGCTATGAAACAAGAAATTTCAATTGCACGGTATAAGAGGACATGTTGAAGCATTTAAGCCAGGTCTTAGTCTTTTGATTCTGTTTAATTTATGAGAAAAAATTGGTTTAATATTGTTTTTTAACAAACAAGTTGGTATATTTCTAAAGGTTACAGGTCGAGTAATAATAAAAATTACAAAAAATTCACATTTTAAATTTATTTGACCTAGAAAAGATTTTTAAACAAAAAAAAAAAAAAAAAAAAAAATTATATGAGAAAAAAAGGAAGGGTTTTGGCTCCTCTAGATGCAAAATGTTAGATAAAGATAGGACAAAAAATAAAGTTTTTAATATTCAAGGCCTTAAAGAAATAACAGTTTTGCAACGGTTTTAATTTTTCACGCAACCGAGGTATAACAATTTAAAACATCGCGGCGCCGGCTTTGTAAGCAGTTTAATGTTTAAATAAAGACTCAAATTCACTATACGTGTAACCTTGTGAATTTTTAATGGCCGTTTAGAAGCTACAGAATTATTTCCATCTTTTTTTCCAATTCTCCCATTGCACAGTGGGGCAGAATCAAAATATTTGGGAAATAATTCAGCCATTTGAAAACGGCTAGGCCGATTGATTCAAAATTTAGCACGAGCATAGAAGAGGAGTATTTGAGTTTTGAAGGTGGTTACCCTCCACTTTCCAGGGATGGCGCTATGTGATCTTAAAGTTGGACACCTCACTCCTGAAAATTTTTCTAACGCTTGGCATTTCTTCAATTTTTGTCTGATTTTTAAATATTTTACATGGTCTTAAAGCTCTCGTAAATACCTACAAAACGGTGCTTTAAACTGCATGTTTATGTTTAAAAATGATCGAGTTATAAGCATTTTAAAATTAAAATTTTTGATTTTTTCCATACCCTGGTCCAGTTTTTTCGAAATATTGGGTACAATTTGCAGCAAATTTGTTTGAGTTTTTTACCGTAGATAGCAAACAAAATTTAAGATTTTCTGAAAAAAATTTGAAAGTAATATCTTTTCTGGCTTAAAAATTATACGATTTTCAATTTAAAAAATCCAAAATTATTGCATTTTTGTGTATTTTAGCCTAAAATGGGACACTAATCTAATTTTATAGATAGAAAAAAATTTTCTTAAGGAATATATAAATTTTTTTTATTTTTATTAAAGCTAACTATATGTGTGTACGTCTAAACCAAATTTCGTATAAAACTGATCATTCTTGTAGAAGATGTAAGTCTTTCAACTTGACCTATTTTACATCGAAATTTTGACTTTACCCCATATTTTCTAAAATCCCAAAGCTGGGATCGGAAAAAGAAGAATACTATAAAAAAGCTATATATACTCCAAATTGTTTCAAAAAGTATTTCGTGAGCCCTAGTCCATATGTGGACTTTATGGGCAAAAGAGTAAAAAATTCCAATTTTGGGATTTTTCGTCTTTATTTTGGGAATTATGGGATTTCCTTTAGCTTAATGTTGCAGATTTTTTTACCGTTTGATTTTAGTTAACAAACTACATATGCACAGAAAATTTTATCTGATTTGCCTAATTAATAAAAGTTTTATAGCATATTTAATATTTTTACTTTTCTCAAATTGGACCGTTTTTACCATAATTTTTCGAAATTTTCGGAGCTCAGCAACGAATATTAAAATTTTGTTCCATTTTTTTATTTTTTTTATGCATGTGGATAAATATGACTCAATTTCCTATTAAATAAAAAAAGATTCACCTCAATATCATTCTTACGTGCAAAACTATGCGTTCTTAAATATGAGTGTTTCAATATGTATCTCACTTTTATACATTTATGTTACGGAAGTAAAAATTTTCATGCCTGTGTAAAAATTGTGTAAAAAAAACAATTATACCTGAAAAAAGGTTAAAAATGTAAGGGTGCAGGTGTTCGTTTTAGGATGACCTATGACTAATTATGTCTTACCTAAGTGCCTTTTTTGATTTTTAGCTAGCTGCTTTGCTTCTTTAGGTACCCAACTGTTCGATGACCTGAACACGCATATAAATATTTGCAAAAATACAATAGATATCATATTTAAAAAAAAAAAACATCATGCCGATCACATTGAAGTTTGAGACATTGTGTTCTTTTTCGTGGACTGATGCTACAAAAGGACTTGATAAAATTACGGCCATGAAAAAATTTATTAAGGCTACATACAACTGCAGAGTTGATGTCATTCGTACTGCAAAACTGGAAAAATTTTTAAAATTATTTGATCAAAAAATGAATTCATGAAACAAAATTGAATGAAACAAAAAGAAGTTTAAAGTAAAGTATCTTACTTGGATGGATACTGTTGCGAAATTTTCAACCTACATCGCATTATGTGGAGCTCCCTGCAAATCTTATGATGACTTATGTTCGAAGTCTAAGAAAAAAAGGTTAACCGAAAAACTTTCTTCAGTTTCAAAAGATGAAGTTTCCGATACGTTCGAAGATTTGCTAAAAAAAGAAAATCAGCCTTCCGAGGCAGTGCACATCGCCAATATTCTTCCCAGCGCATCTCCAAAACGGTTGAAACGAATTATTAACAGCATACCTACTCCGACATCGCAGTCAAATTTTACAGAGGAAGAAGCTATTGCTCTGATGTTGGAAATGAAAATAAGCCGAAATAAGTACCAAATTTTGAGAAAAGCTTTACTTGAGAAAGACATGCAATATTACCATCATATAAGTCTATTCAAGAAAAAAAGAAAGCGATTATGCCATCTCCAATAACAGTTGATGAAACGAAAGCTTCTATTGGACTATCTTCTTTGCTAGAAAATACGGCGTCACGGATTATTTCAGATTTTTCTACTGACCAACTAGAAAAGGTTAAAAACTGCGATGTAGTACTAATGTGTAAGTGGGGATGTGATGGAATATCAG
Organism: Cistogaster globosa; assembly: GCA_937654795.1. Lineage (NCBI taxonomy): Eukaryota > Metazoa > Arthropoda > Insecta > Diptera > Tachinidae > Cistogaster > Cistogaster globosa. The sequence goes on along the minus strand of OW569405.1, from coordinate 60,284,742 downwards.
CCCTTCCTGAGTACAAACAAAAACATACAATATATTTTGAGAGCATATTCATGGCATCCTTAGTACCACTAAGAATTCGTTCATACTCCCTGGTTGCATCTTCATCAGTACGTGCAAACACATTTAAAGATATATGGAAAAACACAACCCTTAGGATCCAAAAATTTGTTTTGAGTATGTAAAGGAATCAAATACTACGACAAAAAAATTAGTCGAGCATATCAAAGACGAAATAAGATCATTGGAACCAATATCTATAAAAATAAAAGAATACTGTGTTAACATATCCCTTCAACTTAGTTTAACAATGATTGATGGAAAAGTTAGTAACGCTATAACTAACACATCTTCTTATTGGAAATGTTCCATATGTGATCAGAAGAGTCAGAATTCTCAGATAAAAAAAAAAAAAAACCAACGTAGTTAACGAAGAAGTCCTATCTTTCGGAATATCCCCCCTTCATGCTAGAATAAGATTTTTGGAGCATTTTCTGCATATTGCATACGACTTAAAATACAGAAGTACGACAGAAAACTTAATAACAAAAAAAAAAAAAAAAAAAAACAAAAAACAATGATGAACTAAAAGCTCTAAGAGCTTCTGAGAAAAGTAGAATCCAAGAAGAGCTTAGAGTACAAACGGGGTTATTAATTGATAAGCCTCTTCGTAGTGGAGCAAACACTAACGACGGAAATACTGCAAGAAAATTTTTTGGGGATTTTGAAACTACTTCAAACATAACTGGAATTGACAAAGAGTTGCTTAGAATGGTTAACGTAGTTTTAATGGCAATTAATAGCAAAACTCAAATTAATTCTTTTCGATTTGGAGAATATGCAGCAAAAATATCTCAGCTAATCGTTTCCCTATATCCATGGAGGGATATGACGCCCACAGTACATAAAATATTATGTCATGGTAAAACAATTATAGAATCGAATATTCTTCCCCTTGGGGAATTAACAGAAGAAGCCCAAGAAGCAAGAAACTGCGAGTTCAAGTACATTCAAATATTCAGTTCTCGAAAACGTTCTAGGCAGTCACAAAACGAAGACATTTTCTATAGCCTATTGTTATCTTCTGATCCTGTACTCTCATCAATGAGAAAACGTTGGATTAATTATGAGGCTTCTTCACCTTCTAACAAAACAGAATTAAAGGATTTACTTTATCTTTTAGACATGCATAATGATATGACAGATTATTTTATAGAAGATAAATAATAATTTTAAGGAAATAAAAAATACTTTTAACGACTTTTCGTAAATAAAAATTAACAGAAAATTTTATTTTTTATCTGATGTTTTTTATAATGATTATTAATTTAAGATATGCCTCTTGGTTATCCTCTATTCAGGTATAATTGTTTTTTTACACAATTTTTTACACATGCATGAAAATTTTTACTTCCGTAACATAAATGTACACTCATATTTAAGAACGCATAGTTTTGCACGTAAGAATGATATTGAGGTGAATCTTTTTTTATTTATTAAGAAATTGCGTCATCTTTATTCACATGCATAAAAAAAATAAAAAAATGGAACAAAATTTTAATATTCATTGCTGAGCTCCGAAAATTTCGAAAAATTATGGTAAAAACGGTCCAATTTGAGAAAAGTAAAAATATTAAATATGCTATAAAACTTTTATTAATTAAGCAAATCAGATAAAATTTTCTGTGCGTATGTAGTTTGTTAACTAAAATCAAACGGTAAAAAAGTCTGTAACATTAAGCTAAAGGAAATCCCATATTGCCCAAAATAAAGACGAAAAATCCCAAAATTGGAATTTTTTACTCTTTTGCCCATAAAGTCCACACATGGACTAGGGCTCACGAAATACTTTTTGATACAATTTGGAGTATATATAGCTTTTTTATAGTATTCTTCTTTTTCCGATCCCAGCTTTGGGATTTTAGAAAATATGGGGTAAAGTCAAAATTTCGATGTGAAATAAGTCAAGGTGAAAGACTTACATCTTCTACAAGAATGATCAGTTTTATACGAAATTTGGTTTAAACGTACACACATATAGTTAGCTTTAATAAAAATAAAAAAATTTTTATATATTCCTTAAGAAAATTTTTTTCTATCTAAAAAATTAGATTAGTGTCCCATTTTAGGCTAAAATACACAAAAATGCAATAATTTTGGATTTTTTAAATTGAAAATCGTATAATTTTTAAGCCAGAAAAGATATTACTTTCAAATTTTTTTCAGAAAATCTTAAATTTTGTTTGCTATCTACGGTAAAAAACTCAAACAAATTTGCTGCAAATTGTACCCAATATTTCGAAAAAACTGGACCAGGGTATGGAAAAAATCAAAAATTGAGACTATGTGCGCCATCCCTGGAAAGTGGAGGGTAACCACCTTCAAAACTTAAGCTCAGGTACTCCTTTACTATGCTGGTGCCAAATTTTGAATCAATCGGCCTAGCCGTTTTCAAATGGCTGAATTATTTCCAAAATATTTTGATTCTGCCCCACTGTGCATTGTAAAGATATTGTGAATAGGGATTTTGTAAATATTATCGAGTTCACACAATTCAATTTTTCTTGCAGCAATTCTGAGTTTTGTGGGTAAGATAACGAGAAAAAAATGATTCTGACTCTTTTCTCTTCCACAAAATTCAGAATTGCTGCAAGAGAAATTGACGTATGTGAAGTCGGTATAACTAGTGGCGAAGTAGATTATGTTTTACTAAATTAAAAATCATTTAGATCATGTTCACAACTTTGTAAGTACTAGAGTTCGATGTTATGCGAATATTAATATAAATTATGGTAATTAAAGAAGCTACAGTTACAGGTTATTATTTGGCGGACTTATCGAATTGAGATATTTTTTTTAAATAATTTTATTCATACCTATAAATACGTTCATGCAAACGCACACAACATATCAAATATTTAAGCCGTTCGGGCTGTGGTACTTCGTCATCTGTGGCATGTTTCAAAAGTCTATGCAGGATTTCAAATAAAGCGGAGCAGTGTACCACTATAATTATGAATAGACCATCGAAACATATAGCACCTGGAAAGAATTATACTAAATATTAATTTTTACTAACTTTATTAAAAAACTTCAAATTTTGGCTTCGGATTTAAAGTGCATTTTATAAATTTGTCATGAGAGAATTATTGCTGATTCTTTTCTTTTCTTTTGAAATTCTTTTGGTGTACATTTGTGTCATGTTGTTTTGTAAAGCTGGCTAAATTTAAACAAGTAAGGGAACACTTAAAGCCAACTTTTGGCCTAAGACGGAATGTATATTCACTTGTTTAAAGTAAAAATTAAAAGAAAACAAGTATTTTATACGTTTTTAAAAATTTTAAACATTTTTAAGTTTAATTCATTACCTTTTGTAATTTAACTTTTAAATAATAGTTTTTGAGGACTTTCAAGCATAAGAAAACTAAAGGTCTATATTCATAATGGAGTCTTTATATCAGTTTAATCAAGTGTTAACTCTATTGTTTTCCGTCAACATTGTTTTTTTTTAATTTTCTTTATAGGTAAAGTGTGCAAATATTTATATTTGTTAAATATCTTGATGATATGAACAATTATAGTGAGAGGTAAAAAGTGAACTATAAATTTATTAATAATCTTTTGATTGAATCCTTTTTCATAACAAATGTTAACTTACTCATTCCGCAGATATAATTTTCGGTTCCCGTAATTATATATTGTAGAGGATAGTATGGTAATATCATGCCATAATTATGCCACATGGGAAATAATGCAGGCATTGCTTTAAACGAAAAAAGATTTATTTAGCAAATAATATATACAGTGAAATTTAAAAGTATTTTGCCCTTTTTATTTTTAAATTTTAAAAGATCGCCGCAGAAATGTAGAACACCAAAAACTATTGTCAGACATACGATTATGAAAAAAATTGAGAATTCCTTGAGAATTTTTTTGTCTAAGGAGTAACTGCATGATGAAAATTTCGTTTGAGTATCAAATTTTGTATTCGCTAGTTTTGTGTTAGTTGCGCTTTTAGTGAACGGATTGCAGACCCATAAGGCGACAAATAAATAGGCAAATAAACTAAGCACACCAAAACAAGTTCAAAGAAATATTTCTCCAAAAAAGGTGTTTTTTAGAAAATAATAATACAGTTCCACAGTTCGGCATAGCCGAAAAAAGAGATTTAATTTTTTTGATATTTAGTGTGTTGGAAAAGCAATTATTCATAGTACTGTAACCACTAATGAAAAATTCAACTATTATGATAGGAAATACTAAACTGAAATATATATAACAGTACTTAGATATCACTGGGTTCAAAGGACCAATGGAGAACTCTACAATCATAATTTTTTTCACTTAAGGCGCCATATCATATCCCCTTTGGTTACCAATTTTCACCAGTTGTTTGAAATGCAGTTTACTTAATTGGATAGCCTCGATTTATTTCAGGCCTCAAATGATGAGCAGTTGGTTTAGAGAAAAATCCATCTGTTTTCTAATGGGTAGAAATCCAAATCAAAGATATTCAATACTTTAAATGTTTCAGCTTTTTTTTAACTTGAGTTGTTTAAAAATATATAAATATTTTAGAGTAAATTTTAGGCACCAAAAAGTTTTAAATAGATTTAAATGATGCTAAAAAATTGTGGACGTATTTTAAAGGAAAAGTTTTGAAATATCTCTTTTTTAATTATGTTATACAAGAAAAATTATGGAACGTAAATATAGTGGATTTGCGTAATTCGTTAATTAAGTCCTTGTATGAATATGTAATGACAAACTTATGTACACCCTCTTCGTCTTTGGTGAAGGGTATAAGAAACTTAATGAAATAAATGTGTTTTTTCTTGCGAAAGTGGCATTTTTTTAGAAAACTTTAAAATTATTGATAGTTTATAATTAGTTTCTTTTTATTGCAAGTACAATTTTTTGGAAAAACTAAAATTTTTGGTGATACTAAATATTTTGGTGACATTTTAATCGTTTATTGAAACACCAATTTTTGATAGTCTTAATTTTATTAAAATTTGTTTTTGGCTGACACTCAGTTTTTATTTTCTAAAAACCTTTTTTGTAGAAAGAAAAATTATTTTACAAAGATTACAAGAAAAATTAGACACCAGTAGATGTAATGCTGAAGTTTCTGGATCGCTTCATCCTTCTTCAGTATTCTTCGCATCTATCTACCTTAGATTATGTATATTGTAAACATCATCTACTTTATCAACTAACTTTGTAAATAAGAATACGAGGAGTATTCCTATCAATATTATTTTGGTGAAGACGGTAAAACTTTACATGTGAGAGCGAGTTGATGAAAGAGAGTTTCAAAAAAGCAAAGCAAAAACAAAAAATTGTGATCATAAATTTCTTTCTGTTCTTAATCCGATTACGGTTACAAAGAAATTGCTAAATCGACTTCACTATGCACAAGGAACAAGAATCTTTATACTCTCCTTCTATCTGTGGTAAATGGTACAAAAATATGCTTGGAATTGTTGATTTTAATTTTATTATAGTTGCGCGACAAAAATTTTAATTTATAAAAAAAAGTGCTTTGGGAAAAATCTCTAGTACTTTTAGGCAGAATACTTTTGAAATTCACTGTATGTCATTTGTAAAATTTTTATTGCAACTTACGTAATTGTAAGGTAAAATTTTGTGGCTGTATATAAGTAAAATAATAATTGGCGAACAAACAAGAAAACATATAAGATCCACAGACCATGAAACATAGAAAGGCAAAAACAATTAATTGATGTTTTATATGCGACCAAGAATCGGCCAAAATATGTTTAATTTTCTGTAGAAGTCTTTCTTTGCAATTTATAGCTAATAATAAAATTGAAAGTAAAAACGTGGATACATGGATAATTTCTGACAAATTTCTTACCCAAATCAAAAATGCCCAAGTCGTACAGTAATGTATTATCGGTGGCGCTGTTTAATAGGTCATGCATATGATGTTGAGCAAATGCCAAATAAATTAATTTTAACACTGAAATCCATACTTGATTCGCAGTACAAATGGCCTGAAAAGAATTTTAATAAACAAAAGCGTAACACCTACTTTTTTAATTCTCACATCTGCCGATTCCACAAATGGTTTTTTACGATTATACCAAACCAAACAGTATTGGGCGCATAAGCCTATCATGGACACTGACACCAACAATGCATTGATTCTTTAGTAGAAATAATTAAATTCAATCTATTTCTATTGTGTTTAGTTTTTTCTTTAACAACTTACAATTTAATTGGATCTTTAAAACTTGATTTGTTCTTTATATTAACTCCAATCATAAATGATATTTTGTAAAAATTATTTAAAGCTTGTTTATTCAGAATTGCTTGAGTTTCTAAAAAGTCCTTTAACATTTCAGACATTTTGCTTACACTTTAATATTTTCATCAAATGTTATCTGATCCCTGCAATAGTTGAAATTAAATTCCCAGAGCATTCGAACAAAATTTTTTTTGGTGTCTAAAAAAATAAAAATTTTAATTTGGTTTTAATTTTTAATTAAAGGCTAGAAAAACAAATTAATTTTTTGGTCTATTATAGTGTCAAAAAGTAATGGCAGTTTCTCACGGATAATTTTAAGTTCTTGACGAATCAACATTTAAAATCAAGTTCTTGCAGTAGAATGCAAAACTGCGAAAATGAGAAAAACATGATATTTTTTATAATATTATTTCGGCTTAATAATTTGGTTTAATACATTTTATATTAATATTGTCTTTTGTTTAAATAAATTTTTTGATTATTTTTTTTTTCAGTTTTGCCTTAGTATCGTTATTAATTTATTTTTTTTTTAAAGAGAAGTAGCACTTCAGGCATTAAAACCTATTTAGTTATTTTTCGTAACCGTGCTACATTCTTTAGGAAAGGGATAGATAAGAGATAAGACAGGTGGTGAAAGGAGAAAGATAGATAGTTATTTTACTTCGCCGGCGAATCTGCTATGAGAAAGTACCGACGAAGGAGACTGCACGTTTTTTTTTTGTTCATTCTGAATATGTATTTATACCATTAAACAGAAAAAAACATTTTTGTATTTTGATTGCCGCAGGATTCGAACCCTGAACAACCAGGTTTGTAGTCAACGTGTTTACCACTTTGACTACAGCAGCCTCATTGTGATAAATTGTGATAAATTGCAAGGAGAGCAGTAAACTTTAGGTACTAGCAAAATGAAGTGAACTTCCTGGTTCGCTACAACCATCATCAGCTCTTTTCGTATATATTTACAAGATAGTTATCAGTTATAAATATTTCTATTTATACGACTATAAAGCAAAACTAAAATATAAGAAAATTTTAATTCTTTTATGTTGTATTTTTCATATCTTTATTTCTCTACAGGGTCGAAAAGAGTTGGTTTAAATGCCTGCAAGACTCAATATTGTATGCTTATGCATAGACGTTCGACCGAAAAATGTGCTTTGTCTGGTGTAAGGGTAGTATATGTATTACGAAATCAGAGGATCTAAATGATGGACTAAAAATATTTTTCATGTCTTACAGAAGTTTTCAAGTGCCTCGGTTTTTTGAAACTGGGTAAATGATATTTGAGTATATCTGATCTCTTGACAATTTATACTTCATATATCCGTCCTAAAATGGAATACAAATCTAACGTGTGGGCCAGTGCTCCAAAGAGTGTTTTGGAGTTACTTGACTGCATGCAGGAGAGGGCAGAGATGCTCATAGGTGACAGTAGCGTATCCAACTGCATTGACTTTCTTCAACAACGACGCAATATGTGTTCTGATTCGCTGTTTTATCGATACTTAAATGGAATATGCTCCGATGAAATAAGAAACTCGTTTCCGATATCCGCACGCTTTTGCATACGACATGCTTTTATTTAAGAGTTCATCCATTTGTGGTCGATTGACCACGCTATGCACTACAGAAAAAATTTATTTTTGAGCCGAATAGTTCGTATATGGAATCATCTTTCTGCAGAGGTATTTTCTGCCACTTTCAATATAGAAAAATTCTAATCAAATGTCCACAAATACTACTCCGTATATCCTTCTTGCAATAACCAAATTTTCTAGCATTGCTTGAGTAGGGATCATGCTGAGTGCTGGTACGGGATAAAAGAAGAACGATTCAAAGAAATAATAAAAAAAGACAATAAAATAAATATAAAACTACATTATTTAATTATAATTTGATAATTATTACGATGGTTAAAAAATACAAAAGTAATACAGTATCTATCTGTATTTTTATAATAATAATTTTTTTATAAAATACAATTTTGTTGAAGAGGCTTAAAAATACACAGATTTTTTAAATAAATCTTAAAGCTTTTTTGAACTTGCTGTCTGAGAATTAGGACTCTTGATAGCAAATTTTATTATTTACAGGAAAAAATATTGCTGTAATGTCTCATTCCCTTAGGATATTAAAACATCTATATTTCACTAAAATTGTGTAAATAGTAAAATGGCATTCTACAATAAAAACTAAAACCGAAAAATAAATACAATTAAAAAATATTTCTAATTAGTTTTCTCTAAGCTCTTTGCTTAAAAATGACGCTTAACAAAAGAAAGTTAAAAGATTAAAAGTTTTTATTTCCAAAAATTCCTACGAAAATAATATTTTAATTTTTCTAACTTCTTGTTGTTTTTTCAATTCTGTTCAGGTGTCAAGCAGATACAATACAAAAGAAAAAAATTTAGATATCTAGAAATTTAAAAAAGCTGTACGCCGCATAGACTAATACATTCACCTTTTGTCGGCTCGCCTTGCTCGAGCTTTTCCTCAAGATAACAATCATTATTGAAATTATGATCCAGATGCACCAAGCAATTTTAGCCGGAGAAAATAATAAACAAGATACAGAGGCATCATTCAACAATTTATGTTATCCAAAGTATTGATGTTTTTTGGAAGGTTATCAATTCGTCTGAATGTTACTTTTTTGCGTTTGTGACCACAGATATTTGTCATTTCTGAACCGATTTTTTAAATTCTTCTTTTTTTGAATTTTTACAAAATGTTCCTATTTAAAACAGGTCGTAATTTAAAAAATTTTAAGTTTTATAAACTGTGAATGGCACCACCTTAAAATTTAAGAAAACCCCATAGTTCCCATTACCAAAAAGTAATATAAAAATAAATCTAAAAATTTAAGGGCACCCCATACAAAAATATTCAAAGTTATAACTTGAAGGGTGCCCCAATAGAATGTTTAGTTTGATGTATATTGCCATACTTTTGAACATTTGTCGACAGGCGGTTGAAATTTGCAAAAAACCTGTATTGCCTAATCCTCTATAATAACAAGCATAAATATATGATTTAGAAATTAAAGGGTGTACTAATAGTTGAAGTAATTATACGTATATGTTATATACAGACAGCTGGAATTTACATGGAGCTTGTATTGCTAACTCCACTATAACAGAAAGCAAAAAAAAGATTTGAAAATTAAAGAGTGTACCAATAGTTGATGTAATTATATGTATGTGTTGACAGACAGAAAATAAAAGGGTGTTCCTATAATTGACCTAATTAGACCTATATGGCCATGTTAAACCGGTTTCTACAAACACTTTAAAATTATATAGAATGTCTACTACTTTGTCTGGTATAATTATTATTATAAATTAAAGTGTATTACAATAGGTGATGTAATTTTATGTATAAGGCCAAACTGATGAACAGTTGTTGTCAAACAGTTAAAATTTACAAAGCAAAAAACATGGATGTCGAAATTAAAGGGTGTTCCAATAGTTAATGTGTATGTTATTGACAGACAGATGAAATATGTTTTGAAGTCGGTTTTTTGCAAGAAATAATTTTTAACGACAACCACCACACATCTGTAAAAAAGAAACTAAAGATACAAAAAGTTGGTGGTTTGTGGTATGTAAGGATATAAGAAATATCAAAAAGATTACAGCCCGTAAAAGTAAGCAAGTCAGGTAATTTTTTCAACTGACCACGTATGTTATTGAATGAACTTTAAATTTTTTTTACACATTTTGAATCAGTATTTGTGGTTAACCAGAAAGAAACGCCCATAAAGTTTGTTTTATAACATCGTTTATATCCAATTGCCTAAATGCATAAGTGACTGCGTTTGTGATAGAAAATTAAAAAGGCAGCATTTAGGATGTTTACACAAGGTTTGCAAATCGTAAAAAAAAATACTACTTTCATTTTATATAACAATATGTTTCATTAAAACTAATTCAAGCTTGAGATATTGTTATTCATTAATTTGTTTCACTTTTACTAGAAAGTGGTTTTGAGCATTTTATTTTAATTATAGAAATTCTTAAAGTTGGTATGTAGATCACAAGTTTGACTTAAGTATTAATATTCGTAGTTACTTTTTGTGTTTTATGAAAATGTGCCAGAGAACTATAATAAATTTAAAAAATGTTTCAGACTCTTTTTTTTTTAAGATAATTAGAACAGGTAAGAGTGCTATACATGGCTATGCCGAATCTTACAATAAAAACAAAAATATTTGGGTGACAGAAAATTAAAAACTAAAAAAAAAAAAAAAATAAAAATAAAGTACTATAAATAATTTTATATAAAAATTTCATTGGCTTTAAATCGGTTAGGCATTTTAAAAAAATTTTTATTTCTTAAAAATCTCTTTAAAAACTTTTAAATGATACCCAGATTGATATCTTAAAAAATATGGGCGAGCGTCAAATTTTTCACTTGGTGTTTTATCTTAGTTTTTAATTCTCTATTGCTTCATATGTTTGTTTTTTTTTTGTATTTGAAGTTATTCACTTAACTACACTTCTCCCAAATTTTATGGAAAAATTGGAGTCAGGCGTGGTGTTCTGGCCGCTGCCTTGAAGTACATGTACCGATCTTACTGATTTTTAATGGCAACATTTTCGAAACTATTAATGATTGATTAATGTATTAAAATTTTCTCTAGTTCATCTAGTGCCTTGGAAAAGTCAATTTAAATACTAATATGGATTATTTGAAAGTTTACTTTTACTTTAATAGGAGCAAATATGTATGTTATTCAGCGAAACATACTCTAGATAAGCGGAATAATGCAATAATCATCGCAAAATTCATGTGCTTTTTGACCCGCTAGCATTTTTTATATAAATACATGTGTTCAACATTTTCAAGTTGACTAGAGAGCGAATACGCTTAATAGTTGCTTGCGGGACTTCTTCCGAAACTGAATTAATTAGCGAATCAATAAATTAAAAATGGTAATGCGATGAAATGAGAAAACTACAAAATAAAAAAAAAAAAACTTTCTGTAGTATAAAAGCTTAAAATTTGCCTTCAAATATTGTTAGTTAAAAATTCAGCCTTCAAGATGTCAACAGACCTAAATAAAATACTAAACAAAATAAGTTTTAAAAATAGGAAAATAATGAAACCTGTTATTTGGATTTCTTTGACTGTTGGCCTCAACATTAAATACAAAACAGGATTTAAGGATCCAATAAAGTTGTAAGTTTTATTTTCCATTGTAATAATAAGATAATATCTGCTGATTTTAAGAAAAACTATTGCAAAAAAAGTTGAACTTCAACAAAACCATCATATAAAATAAAGAAAAATGAATGAATGAAGTTACATTCAAAAATATGTCTACTACTAATTTAGGAAGTTTTCTGAGCCATAATTAATTTAATCTCGCCGATTAAAAACTTTCATTTATGGCAATTTTTATCGTAGCATTGTAAAAAATGTTTGTAATTATTAAAGGGTTTGGAATTAAAACAAGTTGTGCTTGACTTCCAAAGTTATTCATAAATAAATCCCACGAAATTTTCAACTTTTCACTACTTCATCAAATAAAATGGCAAATACTGAAAGAATGTGAAAAGCTGCGTTGGCAAAATATGATATGTTAAAACGATTGTTAGAGGACATGACATAAGGGCTTTAATTGACAACGCCGAACTAAGAAATTTCTTACTTGAACAAATTTTAATCAATTATTTTACTTTCTTAAATTTAATAGAAGTTGAAGTTTATAGTTAGCAAATTCTGAAGTTCCGTCAAAGAAAACTTTGCTGCTAAATTTACTGATCTGCTTGTTTGTCCAGTTGAATGATTTAAAACAATTGAAAATCGGGAAAGCCTATCCTGGCGCGTACTTTGGCCAAGGCCAACGGGATAAAAAAGCGGGCTGAATACACCAATTTAGTCTTTCAGTGGTAATGAAGGTGTTGCAGGGAGGCTGCTTGCAAATTTTATGTAATTGCGGTGCCCTGTCTAATAGGAGTTTTTATACATTAGGTTCAGCAAAAATATATAATCTAAGAAACAGATACCAATTTTTACAATACTGGTTCAAGAAATGTGGTAAGTTTCTTCCTTTACATTCAGGTACATACATATAAAGAAAGTAGGCGTTGTTGCACCGCTTTTGCTTAAGCTTTAAGTTTTTACTAGTTTAGATATCAGACACTATTATACGAAATTTAATCTTTCTACGATAAGTTCTCTAGTTTTGCCACTTGACTATATGGGAACAAAGCTTTGTGCGTCTTCGTTATAAATTAACATTCGACTATACACAGTAAACTTCTCTCTACGACGGTCTGCTTAGTACTGTCACCAGGCCTGTCATACTTTCCGATTTATCGGCCTTTTGCCGATTTTTTCACAAAACTATTTTTGTTAAAAAAATATTTTAAATTTTGTTCAAAATGGGTACTTTTAGTTTGCGATTTTTTTTTAATTAAATTGCCGATAAAGCCGATTTTTTTGGAAATATACCGAAAATCATCTGACATTTCTCACTGTCGTACCGCACGCGCTGCTATTTATATTTGTTGGCATGTTAAATGCCTAGAGTTTTTTACTATCTGGCAGCTTTTTCTACTTTTAACTTGTAAGCATAAGCCACACACTAAAATAAATTTATTGAGTAGTTTGTAAAAGTTAAATACATTTGCCACAGCAGCTACCGACTACAAAATAAAATACATGTGAGTATGTAAAAAACTATTTTGACGACAGCAACAGGAGTGAATTTTTTTTCTTTGAAATTGGCGGAAATTCGAAAATCAATCGTCAAAATCATCATAAGAAGTAGAAACTATCGACAAAGATCGTCACAGATTTGATTTGTTTGTTGAAATAAAAAAAAGAGTCAGGTTAATTTAAAATTGTGTGTACATTAGGTATATTTAATTAAAAGTTTAATAACGTTTACACTGAAACAAAATAAAGAATTATTTTACAAATAATTTTTGCAAATAAAATTAAATATTTTGTTTATATCTTATAATACTCTATTATTGACTTGTCCAGCTAGCTGTCAAAGTCACTACTAGCTGTCAAGGTCAGTAAAGAAGTTCTTCTGTTTAAAATAACAGATGAAATTATTAGATTTATAATATTTATAGGTGAGACTTAAAACCTAATCTTATTTATTGGAAAGTATAATTCAATATAACATGATTAAAGTCGCTTTCAACTTTAGGATTCATATGACATTGAAGGTACAATGGGAGTAAAATTATTTCTCTGTCAAAAATTTATTGCGATATTATTTTTTTTTTTAATTTTTCTTAATTATTAGTTGAATTGTTATAAATTAGTTAGTTTGGTTTTACTTTATGTTTCTATTTTAATTTCTTAATTTTTTAAGAAAGAAAAATAACACATATCGTAAACTAAATACTAAAGGATCACAACACATTGCACTCTCTCATTACTTAAATAATTTCATCCTCATCGCTATCTTCTTTGACTTTTTTCAAAATGAAGCAATGTCTTTGAATATTAACACCATTTTTACATAAACAGTTCTTTGGCTCGCCTAAAAATTTAAAAATTTTGAGTTGTGACCCGGAAAAAATTAGGTACCAGCAAAAGGTCAATGCAGCATTTTCTGGATCAGTACATCCGTCATCAGCACTGTTTGCATCTATCTACCTGAGGTTATGTTAACAAAAATATGAGGAATATTTGGAAATTAAAATAGAAACCTAAACTAAAGCCAAACTAAAAACAAGTAAATTACTTGTTAATAAAATTTAATTTCATAGACACATTTGTTTATTTTCTATACAATAACTTTTAATAAATTCGCTTAAAAAGTTTTTTAAAGTATTGCCATATTGTTAATCAATTTATGAATTTGAACGAAAGTCTTAATTTTATATTTCTAATTTTATTTTTGCTGTGTAGATATCATTAATCTAGCAGCAAAAGTAAATATATGAATTCTCAGGGGGTTGGATTATTCTTTAACTCGAAGAACTACCTTGTGTTTCTTACATTTAAAATGTCTAAGGAAATCTGTTCATTCCGAGGAGTAAAAATATCAGAATTTTCCAATTTACTAAAACTATTAGATAATCGTCAAGATATATGAAGCTTTAAAACAAATATCGTCAAACGTAATTATGTGATATTTGTGGGAAAAATCGTCAAACGACGTACATTTGTCACATCTTACACCACTGGACAGCAAAGATACAAGGCGGTAGGTTGTTGTCTACACTGATTTTGTCGTTGTAGTCGAATTAAATACCGAGTTCGCACGGCAATTTTTCTTGCAGCAATTCTAACTGCCGGTTCCTCTACATGTGAACGAACATTTCTTTTGCATATTTACACTGAAAACAAAAAAAATTGTATATTTTGTTTTTGTTTTCAATACAAGTATGCGGTAAATTTTGTGGGTGGGAAAATGAAAAACAAAATGATTCTGCACTGCCTTCCCTTTCACAAAATTCAGAATTGCTGCAAGAAAAATTGATCTATGTGAACTCGATAAAACTAATTTTAATTTTTGGTTAGGTTTTCTCAATACAATAAGAGATGAAGAATGAATGAGTGTTAAAAATCTTCTATTATAAATTAACAAAAATATTATTGCATTTTAAGCTTTATTTAATTATTTTTTTAATAAAGTGTATTTTGTATAAGTCGTTTTTTGTTTGAATAAAATAATTCCTTTGTGATGGCGAAAACATGCGAAAAAGAACTGTGAAAATTTTAAAGAAATAAAAACGCCTTTTTGTGCGAACAATATTTAGTTTTAGTTGAACTGTTCTTAATACTTGCTGTTGAAGTGCCTATACCGATTGATGCCCTAAAGCGGTCTATTCACAATCAAAATACTGGCTGTCAAATTCGTGTACGTGTGCCACGCGCTTTGATGTACACATTTTGAATGACCAGTCAAAAATTATTTTTTAGTTTGATTTCGTGCTACCAACATCGCGCTTTCTCTATTGCGAAAATGCCATTAGCAAAGAAACATAGGTATATACATACAAACAAAACAATAAAATAAAAAGTTTATGAATAAAAAATCGTTAAAAAATTGTTTTTCCCTTTAAACTTTTTCCTAAAATTTGTGCCCAGCACAAATATTTTTTTCTTAAATTTTGAAGTTTCCCTCCGGAGTGTGTTTTTTATTTATGGCCCTTAAATAAACGCTGAAAAAATATCAAAGGGTCATCACTGAAATAAAATAACATAACGTTTTCATTATACCGATGCTTCGTTCAAAAAATTTATTTAGCTGGCTACAAGGTAGTAAATGCAGTTAGCAGCGTTTGTAAATTGGTAGCATGCTATGGCGAATATGTTTAATGTAATTAGGTGATTTTTTCTATTGCATTTCTTTCCATCAGCTGTGTAAAGGTGTTAAGTTAATTTGTAACAATTATTATGACGCTCACGTGTATTGTGCTGGATTCCTTAAGAAAAATTTACTTTCGAACAACAAACACTTACAGAATATGTTTCTATCTATAAACAAATATTTTGCAAAATACATAATTTTACTCTGATTAAACTATTTCATGTGACTTCAAGTACATTTTTGTCAAAAATTAAACATTATGAATTTGAAAATAGTGAGGTTTTGATTGGGCCTGCGAAGATATTTAAAAACTTTATTCTTTATATAAAAACAAACAAAAAATTAAAAGACTTTTTTCTTTTATACATACTCGTATCTTCATACTACATTTCCTGAAAATTTTCTAACTTAATGTAATTTTAAATTTTTTATTTACAGAATCAGTTTAGCCCTATTTGTTTTATCCTTATTTCATGAGAGCACTCAAATCCTCTACATTTTGGAGCATCGTTATGAATCTTTCACGTTATACACAGATGTATGTTGTGAAAAAATTTAAGATAGGATTAAAAAGTAAATATATTTCTATTATTTCAGGCCATTTGTACCATTTTTCAAGCTTGGATTTCACTTACCATAATGAGTCATTTTTGCCTATCTCAACACAGATTCCAAGAACTGGTGCGATGTGTGCAAAATACGGAAGTTTTACAAGACTTTGAGCTGCTAGATCTCAGTAAGTATGGAATAAATTATATTTTTAATTTAACAATCTAAATTGGTTTTTATTTCAAACTTTATTTGAATGGAATGAAAATTACCATTAACAAATTTACGTTATTGATAAAACCGAAACAGCAACATAAGTATTAATTTGTTTAATAAAAAATAAAATAAATTATTTAGTTTGATATTCTAACGATATGAATTTACGACTTTAAAAATAAGATAGGGTAGTCTATTTAGCGATGTCGAAATAGGATTGATAAAGCTCCAGATGAGCCACAGAAACTTCTATCCCATCAAGCTGACAAATGATTGCTTTTGAACATGAGAACGGTAGAGGTCTAGTAGTGGCTGTCCTATTTTTTTAGGCTTCGAACATAAAGAACAATGAACTTAATTAAGCGAATAAACCTTAGGGTACGAACGAGTTTCTGGAGGAGCCTACGGAAGCTGTAATGGAGCTCAAGATGACTTCAAAGTTACGAATAGACTATAAGCTACTACTGAACCAATTCCGGAGCAAGATCAGTTGACACGCCAATGTACCCGCAAAGAAAATCGTATTTACTTAATGATATAGAACCTCAAGGTTTGCAGCCAATAAATAAATTGCATTTTTATTTGAAAATAATATGGGATATTAGTTTGTTTTGTTGTTGTTTGTTTTATAAGAAACTTTTAAGGCGTTCCCACTACTAAAACGAAACGAGTTTAAGTGGTTTAAAAAAGTTAAGCAGAAGAGTTCACACTGCAACTATGCTATATGAGTTTGATGTTTTATCAGATGCTTAAACAGATGTTTTATAAGCTACAAATATAATTTGTGCTTAAAAACTCAAAATACATACATCTATAATAAATCACGTTTATTGCACTGTTGAAATCCAAATAACAGCTGATCGTGCTTCAGGGCTATCCGACACCTGACTTTTGCTTGTTTTGCAAAATGTTTTTTTAAACACATTATTTAAAGATTACAACAATAAAAAAAACTTGCTTTGGTTTGAAAGTTATATAAGCTGTTCGAACGTCATATTAGTTACTTAAAAAACAATTATACTAACATAAACAACTAATGGCTACGTTAAAAGGTCTGGATCATCTGCCTCTCTTCTGGGTTTTGTACTTAAAAGGTAAAAACGTAAGCCTATATTTCCCCGCTACAGTATTTGGCTGACATCTGTTTCTGGGGCTGATATAGCTGGACACTTGAAATTTTCACAGAAGTTGGTTTATGTTGGTTGGCCATAAATGCTGGATTTTTATGTATATGGCCTCATCTCTTACTATTTGATCCTTTTAATACAACTTATGCTAAAAAAAAAAATTATTTGTTTCTTTTTAAAAAAAATTTATTTGTTTCTATTTTAATAGATATTTTTAACAAAAAACAATTAATTATTGAAATTCAGTCAATACTTAATGACTCATGGTTGGATATAAAACGGAAAACAAACATTTTTATTATCAGTGTTTTTGCCATTTTGAGTTGGTATTATTTCAGTTGTTTGGCCACAAATATTTATAATACATATATTGACCCAAAGGATTTCGAGGTGTTGTTTCGTAAGTTTAAAACTGTATTTGATTTTTTTTCGCTGCTGCTATAAGTAACTGTTTTTTTCATTATCAAGCCCATCAAAATCTTTTTCCATTTTGGCGTGACAAAGGTTTTCAATTCCCCTACTATTTTATATTGTTTTTAATTAGCGGCTCAGGAGTTCATGTATCAGGATGCGGTTTGTATTCAGTATAATTTACATTAATGTCTTAAAAATAAAACAAATAAAATAATTTCTTTATCGCTTAATGTCAGCTGCTATAAGTGTGACCTGTTTATTTATTATAAGCACAACCCATGCCCTGGCTTTGCTAAAAATTTTGCGGCTTTTAATTGATAATACAACCACTGAAAATGTTTTACCAGGAGAGCGTGTCAGATATGCATTGGCCTGGTCCAAATTATATCAACGAATATATAAGTAAGACAGTGAAATATTTATATGATAAATAAAATATATTATAGAATTTCCTTACAGATATTACTATGAGATAAACTCATTATATTATATACAGAGTGCTCCACTCTTTCTTCTTAGTATGCTGGTCATATGTTTGCTGATATATCAATTCAATATGGGATTGGTAGGTTAACTATGGGTTATCTGATATTTTTATTCTTTATAGTATTTATTGTTTTTTAGGGTACCGATAAAAATGTAGTTATAAAAATGATTTTCTATTTATCTGCTGTTACTTATCAAACATTTACATTTTGCACCAATGCTCAACGTTTAACATCGGAGGTAAGAATTATTTTCTTGATTTCAAAAAATTTCAGATACAGCTATGATAAGATATAAAGTCATTATGTATTAGAATTTTTAATTTTGAGATTAATAATTAGTTGAACTATATAAAATTAGGCTGTTTTTAAAAACTTTGAATTTAAAAGAAATCTTTAAAAATCATAGAAATTAATTTCAATCCTAAAAAATAATAGCGCTATATTCTCACTTAAATATCTAACTTCAAAACCATACATGCACTTTTTCTGCGCTCTTAGAATTAAACAAAAAAATAAATGAATTAGTTACCCATCCACCAGCATAGTGGGGCAGAATCAAAAGATTTTAGAAATAATTTAGCCATTTGTAAAGAACTTGGCCGATTAATACAAAATTTGGCATAAGCATAGCAAAGGAGTACTCGAGCTCAAATTTTGAATGCGGATATTATTCACTTTCCAGGGATGGCGCTATGTGGGCTTAAAATTGGGTACCTGAAAATTTTTCTAACGCTTGGTATTTCTTCAATTTTGTCTGATTTTTTAAAATTATACTTGGTGCTAAATGGTTCATTAATACCTACAAAATGGTGCTTTAATTGGCATGTTTATGTTTAAAAATTATCGAGTTATAAGCATTTTAAAGTTAAAGTTTTTGATTTCTCGATACCCCAGTCCGGTTTTTAGCTTAAATTTGTGCTCTATATACATGTAAAAGATATCAGAAGAAAGCTTTTGATTAGATTTATAATAACATGATATTATTAATGATATGATATGATATTTACCTCAAAAAATTTAAAGTTACCGTTAAAGTAATATTTGAGAAATAAAATTTAGAATTTAAATTACCAGAAAATCAGAACGCATCGAGATATTAACCCCTATCGCGAACAAAATGTGAAATTTTTGTTTCAATGAAATTTTTATTCCCCTTGAAGGGAAAATTGCTGTCGTGAATTTCATGGGAAAGTTTGTACCGGCTATTAATTCGTCGTGAATGCAAATTAGAAAGAAGAAAATATAAATATGGAATACAAATGTTTGATTTTAGTTTTCGTACGTATTTAATTAAAAATATAATTTCATTTCATTTACATAAGCACATACACATTCATTTGTATGTATTTCTTAAAAATAACATATACAGGTCTGTTCTGAAAATCACGCGATTTTTATTTTTCGGCATGGTTTCAAATGTTCGAAAACACAAAAAAATAACTGATTTTTTAGATTTGTGCATTATTTGTTACTTCTTTAAATTCGTAATTAAAATATTAATGAAAATTCAAGAAATTAAAAATGCCTGAAGCTAAAATAAATTAGAAAATTTTATTTTTGTTTATAATAATGCATATCGTTTCTTTAATATAGAAAGGCTCTTAACAACGTTTGCCCTTCTTTGCTTTGTTTTGTAGTTGGACATTTTTTATTAATACAATGTTTTATTATATTCTCTAATTAATTTAATTGTGTCACAACTTGAACTAAAAAAACGCCTTTTTATATTAAGGTTAAAGCGCTAAAAATTTGGCGGCAAATAAAAACTTGTAAAATAAGAAAGTTTATTTATGGAAAAAATTTAGGAAATTGCCACTCTTTTCAGTGATGATTTTTGATAACATTTTACTCAAAAAATAACTCAACTATTGCTGTTTTAAGACTGTGTCAATTTGGAAAAATTAAAATTTTATTCTAAAAAACAAACTGACTGCTGAAGAGGAAAATAATCACGAGCGTTGTTGAATAGGCAAAACATTTCTTTGTAAAACAAGCAGTATCTTTAAAAACTTACAAATAACTTCGGTTTTTTGTGTAAAAAATCTAACTTTTTTACAATAATAAATAGAAGACATATGATTTAAAATATATATAATCAATATTATTGTATTCTAAGCGAAATAATTAGAAAAAATAAGCAAGTGATTTGAAATCGGCAGTCATTTATTAACCGTTTTTTAATCACGTGATTTCAGTATAATTTGTTGGCAGAACACCTTTTACGTGATTTGAAATCACTTTGACAAAAAGTGATTTACGGAACAGACCTGATATTAACATATTCACAGTTTAATTCATACAAAACAAACAACAGTATTACAAAAACCTACATTATCATCTAATATTTGAAAATGTTTTAGTAATAAATACAGAAAAAATTATAATTTTTAAGCAGACACATTATCCGCAGTTCAGATTTCAAGACATTTAGTAAATAAGAAATAATTTTGTACTTTGCATTTGTTTAAAAATTATTTATATGATTAAATAATTTTTTGCTTTTTAAGTCAGAGCAAAATTTTACTCAAGAAATTTTGTGTGAAAATTGCACGAAGTTTTTGTTTAGAGGTGAAGCAGGGAAAAGGTAAGCAATGTGGCATGGCTTGCTTATGTCGTTTTTCTTAAATAACGCATATCGTTATGGCATGGTACAAATCTAAACTAAGTTTGAAAAAATTAGTTTTTACATTTTTTGTTGTTGTTTTTTTTTATGTTAAAATATGTACATATATATTTAATTTCCCTAATGATGTTTTCATAAAAAAGAATTAGAGAAATATGGAAAAAAGACCAATTGCTTGAAAAATTAAATATAATTAAGTAAAATGGCAAATAAAAACTATATATATATATATATATATATATATATATATATATATATATATATATATATATATATATATATATATTAAGCATTGCTCATGTTAAAAAAGATATAAATATGAATCAGGACTCTTATTTTTTAATATAAATAAAAAAAACGATTATCCGGTTAACTTTGTTTTGCATTTTACATTACAGAGTGAAAAGCTATCTTTGAGCATTTACAGTATCAAATGGTATGAAGAAAAAAGTGAATTTAAATTAATAACACGCATGATGATTATGAGAACCAGCCGAAATTTTGTCATGGAGATTGCGGGTTTTACCACAATGTCTCAGGTTACGTTTTTGGCGGTAAGTTCATGCAAAACATTTTCAAATAAATCGTTTAAGTTTTAATTTTCTGTAATTTAGATGATGCGTTCAAGTTTTTCTTTTTTTATGCTACTGAGGGAAATTAACGACATATAAATATAAAGAATCTGCAAGGCACATCTCAAAAAAATTTTACAGAAAAGATTTTTATTTTTTATTTTGATATTTAATAACACTCCGACACATATTAAAAGTGCAAAAAATATGTAATATTTCTTACGTTACACATATGATGCATGAATTTCACTTGTTTGTTTCTCGATGTAAATTAAAATTTTCTAGTTGTTAAAAAAATAAAGTTGAAAAATAAAGAATTTAATTAATTTTTAATGTGCTTTTTATGTCAAGTTATATTTCAAGATAATTTCTCTAAAATAGAATTTGGCTCGTAACTTTGATAAAAGTAATTTTAGGTAAGTTGAAATAATCTCATATTTGCAAGCTTCCTGGACCAAGTTGCCACTCTGAAAGATTTTTCCTTAATTTAGACTGAAACTTTTACATCAGAAAAAAACACTAAATTTCGTTTTAATTTATTTTCTTGAAATTTAATTCTTTTGTTGTATTCCGTATATTATTTAAAATTTCGGGTACCGATTTGCAGTCAATCTGTTTCTTCTGTCAAACCTTAACATCACGCATCTGCAGTAAAATTTGTAGCAGTTTTCCCTTACGTTAAATTGAGAAAGAAGGTAAGATATTTTATACTTTTTGATGTGACAATTTGCAAAACAAAATGTTTTTTATTTACAATCTCTAAAAATAAGTTTCGATTAAAAGCAGAAATTCTTACTATACTCCAGTTTAGACAATGCTCTACTATGGACATTTTTCTTTATTCTCTTACGGATTTCTTATGAATTTCTTAAAGAAATTTAAATCCATTCTGATAAATATTGGTGCAGAACAAAAAGCAAATCAAGGCGATCATGCTTTAAACCTGCTCATTTGTGCCTAGTTATTTTTCAATCATATAAATTTTAAAACAGTCGAGAAAATATCTAAGAGCAAGTCATATCTTAAACTCCCTTATGAGACTGGTAAAGAGATTGAGCAAGAAATAAAAAATCTGTTAATTCAAAATATATTGAATGATATGGCTGAGTTTGCCATCAGTCAATGTTAAATATGAATACTTCAATTTAGTATTAGGGCTCTAAAACCAATATATTACAATAAAACTCAAAATCAACCTTGGAAACATGTCTAAAATATGTATGATGGACCGATGATTCTGTTTACAGAACTCGACAATAAATATTTAAAAACATAAATTTTTTAAATTTGAATTTTAAGAAAATTAGAGATGACACGCACACGATCTTAGGCACTGCTAGTTTTTTTAATTTACACAAAATTTTACCAGATTAACTGCCTACTTGTCTACAACATTAATCTTCGTTTTCTAACTATAACGTTTAAAATAAGGTATTTATAAAACATGTTAAGTTTTTAGTCTATTTTGTTTTGACTTTGAGAAAGCTTTAATGAATCGTGTTGCCAATTACTTTGCTTTAAAAATTTTATTTCTTTTTATATGAGAGTGTACGACATTTAGTGATAACTCTACAATCAAGCGTTTTTATTTATTAATCCTTTTAGCTCCGGTGCTGCTTAAGAGTTTCGTCACTTATTTACATTCTTTAAACAAAAGCTTCTTATAATATTTTGCAACTTAAAGCAGTTACCAACCCGCGTTTGTAACTTATTGAAAAAAAAAAATAAATAAATAAAGAGAGAGAGAAATATCAAAAGTTTTGCGTTTATTTAGTTGTTTTTATTAAATAGCAACGATTGCAGAAGCTTAGAGAAATCAGAGAAACGAAATTAGTTTTATGTATTAATAAATGAAATATTGAAATAAAACACCGAATATTTTTATTGGGTTGTAGCCATAATAAAAAAAGCTTTGAGTAAGAAAAAATTTACATACATTTTGGAGTATAATTAGGATGTTTCTACTGATGAGAAGAATTGGCACGTTTCTGCTAATAAGCAAAGTGGATGAAAAACTTATAAAAAAATGTTCGCGGTGTTCAACAATAGCAGACCTAAGTCACTAATGTTAAGTTTTGTGAATCCAAACAAAACGCTTTGCTTAAAAAAGGTCTTAGATTATATCCGATGAGAAGATATTTCGAAATTAGTACCTCAATATTTTAATGTCTAGAAACTTCTGTTACTTTTGGGTAAAATAACAGCATAAATTTTATGCAAATTAGTTTTTTTTTTTCATGAAGATAATTACAATATAGTCTCGTTAAACTAAAATTAAGATTTTAATTATTTTCTGTTATTCTTCAGACCAATGTTGTTGTAATCATTTGATTACAAGCAATTCATCCACTGACCAATATAAATAGCCTTGCGAAATGAAATATTGTTTATGCAAATAAAAAAAAAAAAAAAAATAAAAAACATAAACATTGGCGCTAGAAGGGTTAAGTATTAAAAAAATTAAAAAATGTGTCTTCACCTATTAAAAAAATAAATAAATTTTTATAATCAAACATATACATTTTATTCTGATTCACAACTTCTTAAACATTATTTTTTCATGGTTTGATTCAAACAAACATTTCATTTAAATTAAACCACGGGAGTATTGAATTTGTTGAATTTTTTTGCTTTTGCTTATTTTTGCTTGCTTTTAAAGATTTCGTTCATTTATTACGAACAATTTTGTATATAAAAATATGTAGAAAAAAACCTCTTTCATCATCAGTTACAAAAAAAAAAAAAAAAAAAAAATAGGTATAGTTGTGTTACAAAAACCAAAAACTGTTTTCGTTTGTTTTCTTTTCGGACGACAAAATATTTTTTTTTAGAAAAACAGGATGTATATTCTACAGTTTACGTTTTTGTGATTTTTATTATATTTTATTAAAAAAAGTTGATTATTTTCGCCAACAAACTCTTTAGTGAAAAGTATACGAATTTTTGTTTGTTCAAAAGTGAGAACGGGGACAGTTTATAAAGCTTTGTGTTTATGAATTCAGAAGGAAGAATACATATGTATGACTATTTAATAAAATAAATAATACTAAATTCTTTTGCTCACATTGAAAATAATTAAAAATTTTATTTAAGAGACTTAGAAGACCATTAGTTGTTTAGTAATCAAAATTGTGTACTCTTACTTCATTGGGGTCGGAAATGAATATTGTAGAAATGCAAACGGAATAAAAAACTTATATATACCCTTTTCACCTGTGAAAAGATCAAAATTTATATTAAATGCCAAGTTGTTTGCAACAGATGTTTAAAACAAGTTTCCTTTCGAACAATAAGTTTAAATTTTTTTGTTTAATAGAACTAACTTCAACCAACTTCACTACCTATTGCGATGTAAAAATAGGAATTAGGTTTGCATCATACATTTCTTAATAGCGTAAGAATGTTTAACAAAGACAATTTAATTTTTTTAAATTTTTTTTGCTTGAATTTTCCTACATTTTAAATGTTTTGAGTGAAAAAACACTACAAAGGCCGTCGTTGAAATTTTCTGTTTTTTTATAAAATTCTCTATTAAAAACTTTATTTGAAGTGAGTTTACTTGAGTATAGGGGGTCACAAAAAGTTATCGTGTACATCTTCAATGTTAATTACAACAAAAATTTAAAAAAATATTTTAAATAAGACGTGCCGAACGCACGACTTTGCAGCGTATGATTTCTAATCTTCTTTAATTAAAATTTAGAAAAATATGTTTTAAAACATTTGTTGTAGAGTTCTGTAAACAGTGTTAAGAGTTTTCCACATACAACGGAAGGAGGATTGACATTTGTATAACATGTTTTTACAAAAATATTTTTATATCTTTATTTAAAGTAAAACTTATTGTAAAGTAAAACTCCTATTTTATAACAATGGTTTTTATTTAAATAGAGGCCAATATTAAGAAATTATAATGTGATATTTTTCAGATAAATGAAGTTGTTAGTAAAGTTGTATACGAAATTTATTGTAGAATAGCAGGTGGTGCAACTGCAAACATCTTAACCAATACAATTCTCCAAAAGAAATTAGTAAGTTTATTTTCTGTATACTATCAAATAAGGATAATTTAAATGTGGTCTCTCAACGTTTCACTGTTGGATAAAATGTTTTGATTGTTCTGATGGCTTACCGCGCATTGCTAACGCAATTCTGAATTATTTGAGGAATTGTTAGTATTACTGCCACATCTTAGACGATTATATAAAATTTGGTTTTTTACACTGAATTGTCAAAAACTTTTAATTTAATTGGTAATATTTACTTTTTCAGTATAACAGTCAAAAATAAAGTACAAACTTCTAGAAAGAGTCAAGGTTAAGCCTAGATCACTTTGTGTAAAATTAACGTTGAAACTGAATTGTATTACAAGGTGATTTATTATTAACACCATCACATTTTGTAACTCGTCGAGTGATTAAAACAATTTTTTTTTAATGAATTTAAATTTATTTTTTCTGGCTTAGGTTCATTTATTAATTTAATTTCTAAAAATCTTTAAAAAGAAAAATTATTTACAAATGTGTGCGGACATTTTCCAAAGAAAACAATAAAGTTTAGACGCTGGCAGAATGTAATGCGGCATTTTCAGGACTAAAAAATCCATCATCAGCATTTTCCGCATCTATATACCTTAGATTATGCACATTGTTAATATCATCTATTTAACCAACTAATTTTGTAAATAAGAATACGAGGAATATTCATATCAATATTAATTTGGTTAGACGAAGTCGACACACAAACCAAAATATTTCTTCACTGTTCTCTTCGTTACTTGTCTCATACATTTGTTTTTCCAATTTTTGTATCAATCATCGATTGATCACGAATGCACATTTTGCTTTTGTCTGTCATTCTTACTTTTTAATCCACAACACTAACAGCCACACCTAAATTAGCGCGTAAGATGCTACGCAAAATAACGCATGGTTTTTACGCTGAAATGACATACCTAAATAAAAGCGCAACGTTTTGTGTTAAACAGTAATGTTAACTTATCATTTCTAATAAAACCCTATAAAATGGAATGCAAAACAGTGATAAAAACGCTATAAAAACCCGAAAAAAGCTAAAATGTCATTACTGTTTTATAACGTTCTCTAAATACTACAAAAAAATATGTAAACAACAGTAGCATGCAGGCAACTGCATTACCTTACTCGAGTTTAAATTGGATTTTCCAATTGCTAAGCGTTGACGCCGTGCTATTTAGGGATGCTTCATACATTTTGTATGTACAGGAGCAATTTTGACAGATATCTTGCGCTTTACGCGCTAATTTAGGGATGGCAGTAAAGATGCTGCTCCAGTATCATATTAACTGTTGTGGAGCTAGGTATTAATGTATGTACATGCTCGGTATTTCTAAGTATATACAAATCGAAAGCGTCGTTAAAGATGGTAGCAGCCATTCACGTAGTGATGATGAGCATTTATAATCAAAGCTTGAATTAAAAAAAAAAAGTTTTGCATTAAAATGCAAATTTTTATTGAATATCTTCTTTAAATTAATTGCTTGCGAACATACATCAGTCAAAATATATATTCACAAATACACTAAATTCTATAAATTTTGCATAACTTTTGTAGGATTTATTGCTTTTTTCTATAAAAAACATTAGACAGGAGTAAGAGTCCTTTTCTTTTACATTTTTTTTGGTTGAATAACAGAGCAAATATAAAAATATTTGCGTTTTGCATCGTGGGCAGTGGCGTGTCCTTGTTTTAGTTGTATTTTCATATTTTAACTGTATGGTCCCGTGGAATTTGCATTACAAATTTTATATTCTGCACTGAGCGTGTATACATACACATGTTCATGTATGCATACACATTACCTTCACTAAGTTGTCGGCTTAAGCTCCTGTTCTATATTTTTTTAATTCTTTGCTCAATAATATAGGACATATTATACACTTCGTTTTTGCTGCATTTTTTTAATATTAATGTGCATCTAAAATTAAAAAAGTAAGTAAAAAAGAACTATTATTTTTTTCGCAAATCACTTAAGATGACACCTTAATAATTACAGTTTAAATTTGTCTAGTCAACAAATCATTTTTAGCGTGTGAATTTTATTTCCTTCTATTAGATTCATTTCATCCAGTGTAGAGCAGCAAACGTTAACATACACATACATTAACGTTAACATACATGTACATTAGAGTAGTCATTATCTGTATGGGCCTACAATTTCTTTTCCTTATTAGAAATTTTGCAATTTAACAAGATAAAATACTGAATTTAAAGAAAAATTGTGAAGAAAAAAGATGGTAGAAACTTCACATAGAACAATTTTTTCAAGAGAATTCATTTGTTATGCTTATAATTATTAAGTTGGGATATGACATTTTCTTAAAGTTTAGTAGGCATGAAACACTCCTTTATCTTTACGTTATCCCTTCACCACAAAAAGTGGAAAAAGGATTATATACCCTTTGTCATTTCGCGTGTAATTTCTACAATATCCATTTCCGACCCCATTAAGTATATATGTTATTAATCCATCCGTGTTAAAAAAAGTAAATACGACAATCGATCCAGCATATTGTTGAAAGAGGTTCTATTGCAAATCAGCATTATAGGTCCATGTCTATCGAGGCAGCAGGCAAATCACCACGCCTATCTCTAATTTTTTCATGTCATTTGGAACTATTTAGCAATTTCAATCAAAAAAGTTAATGCATGGGGCGATAGAGAATTAAAAAATAAGAAAAAATTGGCGCTCGCCCATATCTTCCGAGTGACGGGGCTCTGAAATTTAAAATTTTTTTTAAATATCAATATGGGTACCATTTTAAAGCTTTTGAAGAGGTCTTTAAGGAAATACTAAAATTTATGTAAAATTATATGTGTATATGCAGAACCAAAATTTTTTTTTTAAATCTGTTACCCCAATATTTGTGTTTTTGATTGCAGTTACATCACTAAACTATATTTACATAGATAGTAATGTGTATATAAAATTCGGCATAGCCGAATATAGCAATCTTACTTGTTTTTGTTGTAATTGTTTTTGTCAATGCTGATCATTTTGGCTTATGAAATCTGTAAAATCCAAATAAAAATTTTAACGACCATTTAAATGTACAAAATTTGTTTTTGTCGGATTGCATCGTAATTAAGCTGGGGTAATTAGTGTTATTTAGCCTTCTTTTTATTCGCTGTACTTGCTCAACTCATAAGCAACATTTGTATCATGTATCATCTATCTGAAAAACATTGTTCATTAAGGCAAGAAAATTATTAAAATTGATATTAATACCAATACATTTAGATTTGTAATAATTATGTGTTTGGAACGAGTTGAAGAAAATAGGATAATTTTGTTCAATAAGATTTCTCATTTTACCTCATGTTTATACACGAATTTCAAGTAAATAAAATAATAGAAATGAGGAAAACAAAAGCGCCTAATATATGTACGAGTATGTATATATTTTTGACGTTTAACAATTATTTTTTAATTTGGATATTCATAACTAACTTTTCAATGCAAATCACCACAAGCAAACATTAACAATTGTAGCATAAGTTGACAATTAACCCTGTTATATGATAACACGAGCTTGTTAATAAAACAATTGTATAAAAATTTAAATTTTTTAAATAAGTAAAATTATTATTTGAGTAGCAAGTTACTTAAATATAAAATTTTGTTTCTGTGAAAACCCTTAATGAATGATTATCGGTTTTCTGTCATAAGTGTTATTATAATTTAGTTCAAAACGCAATTGGTAACGCAATTAAAAAAATTTCATGGGCGTTTTCTTTTTGGAAAACTTGCGAAGCGTATAAACTTTTTAATAGTTTTGTATAAAGGATTGAGGATTTTTTCAAAATAATGCCAGTAAAAGACAAAATTCTCGATATGACGGCAGACCTAAATAAAATACTTAAAAAAATAAGCTTTAGCAATAAGAAAATATTGAAACCTGTTGTTTGGATTTCCTTTACTATTGGTGTCAATATAAAGAAGGAAACAGGATTCAAAGATCCAGTTAAATTGTAAGTCAATTCTCTATTAATATTAAAATTTGCAAGTTATCAAGAATATAGTGTTTATTTCAAACAAACTTCACATAACACATTATAACAAAAATTAACTTTAAGTTATTGTACTTAAAAATTAATGATCTGTAGTGAAGTTTGAATAAAAAATGTTTTTTTTTTAATATTATTTATTGAGTTTTTTATATAACGGAACTAACAATAAATTTAAAAATCTAACAACAATCATACTTGAGTTCTTCCAGGGCTAAACAAAAGAAAATCGTTTGCGAAACGATGTGAGTTATTCGTAATTTTTTACTGTTTAACATTGAAGAAACAATAATTTTTAATAAATTGAAATAGGATTTAGAATTTTTTTATTCAATGAATATAAACATAAAACATAATTAAACCTTCAACTTGACGTTAATTACACGGTGCGACAATCCAAAAAACCTTGAACCAGATATTATTTTTCTGGTAGGTCTTGTCGAGTTAAAGAAGAATAGTGAAATATGCCGCACACCTCCAAAATCCGAATTTACGGTTAAAAAAACCGGTTTTTTTTGCCTCTGCGCACTTATAAGCCTGTAATTTTGTTGCTAATGGTCCGATTTTGAATTACTTACTAGACTTAGAAAGAAGATCTTTCGGATGATATGCATATAATTTATCTAAGAAAATTTTAAAAATTTGGGTATTATTGTCGAGCAAACACAAATTTTGTAGATTTTTCAAAAATTGTTCAATTTTGGTGACGTTTTTAAACAGTATTTTATGAAGAAACTATAATACTATTGAATTTATTCAATAAGTACGTTTATTTACGATTAAAATGCATATTTGGGGTTAAAAATACATAAGCAATTGACTCAGTTATTTAACTTTTCATGGAAATAAACTTTTAAACATTTTATACAAATTTTATTTTTGGTTATATAACTTAAAAGTGTTTGCTTGACCGTTTTTTTTAATCAGCATCATCAGTTTCTCGTTTAAGTGAAATCACTTTTAACTAATTTTTTTTCTTCAAAGCGTTTTTTAATAGTTTCCATTTCCCGGTGAAATGTTCGCCTTGTTCATCACTGAACTGGCCTAGGATATCTGGGAAAAAGTCCAAATGCGAATGCAGAAAATGAATTTTTATAGACATGTTGCAGCCCATTTCACCATACGCACTTTAAAACTCATTGACAACCGTGACATAAATAGTCGTCGCTTTTGTGATTTCCAAGGAAATTATCGTAACAAAACTTTTTCATGCACGTCTTTCAACGGAAATTGACTTGTGAATGAAATCTGCATACCTCATAATTTTTCAAACTTGAGGTCCAATGAAAATACCTAAAAGTTATCAAAACAGATAAGAACAATGAAAAACGTAAGATATGTAAACGAATTAATTAATACATCCTCTGATTTTGGCTTCACTTAGTTTTGGGAACACCTCTTTGAGATGATAAAAAGCGTCGGCGTTTACATCTAATTTTTTTACAAATTCTCTCATGTGTTCCAGCTTAAGATGCAGTGGTGGCAGATTTACGTCCTCAGCTTTAACTAATTGGTCATTTAAAATATTTTTCCTGCCTATTCTATGTGACGACATGGCGAGAAGGCCATATTTTGCGATCTTAACGATTCGGTGCACGACTATCTCATTCACAAAGATAGCACGAATACTTTGTGTAACCACCTTGCATACCAAATAAAATTGACAAAACCTTTAAGTCAGCGACGACCATCCATTTATCGGTGGTATAGCTAAAACATTAATATACTTTTCATCACTTCGTTAGTTTCTTTTGTATTAGTCGCATATACGATTGGAACTGAAGGTAATTGATTTTTGTTATGCAATAAAACAGTTTAAGGCATAGATAAATAAAGTCATACATTTTTATGAGAAAACTTACTTTTTCAATGAAAAGTCGCAATTCGTATACATTACAGTTGTGATTTAATGCCGAAAATAGTTTTGGTACATCAACGCAATACACGAGAAATTTTTTCCACCAAATTCCCCTGCTTTAATCGTAACCCGAGGACTTCAGATTGTCGCTTTGAAAAGTGTAAATCGCGAACAAGATAGTCGAAATCAGCTTTTGACAAAAATGCCGCTTTGTTATTGTAGATCTGGATGGAAGGAACTCTTCTTGTTCAAAATCTTTTTCTGTTACATCGATAGATTTGCTCGTTGTCGGTAGATCATTACTTACAGGCATCGGTTTTATAACAGTTACAACATTTGTGTACTTAATGTTTTTGCGCGTTTTAAAACAGTGACCTAAAACATCGGTTTGACAAAAGTAGCAATCATTTGGTTTATGATATGGCTGATGCTGCCAAATCTTAGGCGTGGAAAAGGGCAAAACAAACGAAGCTTAAATATTCTTGTTTTTAATGTATTAACAATACTGA
The DNA here is from genome assembly GCA_937654795.1 of Cistogaster globosa. Classification (NCBI taxonomy): domain Eukaryota; kingdom Metazoa; phylum Arthropoda; class Insecta; order Diptera; family Tachinidae; genus Cistogaster; species Cistogaster globosa. The sequence continues at coordinate 60,252,780 of OW569405.1, read as the reverse complement.
GAAACAAATTGGGGCTCGTACCTGTAGGCGGTGGAATCCTTAGATATGTGATAATTTGTTTAATTTAAGTCTGGCAATGCTGAAAATTGTATTGTTAAGTATTGTATATATAAATATTATCATTATGAAAAGTGCAGTTGAAAAGACAAGACACCCGTAAAAAAAAGAAAATATTTAGAAAATAAAATAAAAGAAATAAAAGCAAAACTTGATTTGTGTTTATTTTTTTTTTACAACATCAGAAGTGGGCACGCATCATAATGCCTCTCGACGCTAATAATTTAAATAAATACACTGTGAAACAGTTAAAAGATTGGCTGCGATCTATTGGCATAAAAAGTGATGGAAATAAAAATGGATTAGTTTAACGTCTGCAGGGTGTTCCAGCAGAATTACTGGGTGTGTTCCCTACAAAGGAGAGTGTTGAACAAGATGAAGATGATGAAGCGGTGGACGATCTTGAACAACTTTATATTGCTGGTAATGGTGAAGCAGGCGCAAATGACGTAGAAGACAGTGATGACAAAAATAACAACAACAATGTATTAGTGAAAGATAACTACACCAACAAAAATGAATTGGATAACGGTCGCAAATATGAAGAAAATAACAACAACAAGAAAAACCCAAATGAAGCCAGTGCAGTTGCAAAAAACAAGCAAGACAACGAAAATAACAACAAACTTGAAAGCCAAGATGAGAGCCCAAATGAAAAACAAATGTACGATTGTTCAGAAAAAAATAGAAAAGAAACAAGTAAAGGCCGGGGCACATAGAATCCGTCATACGTTAATCTTTGACAAATTCAACTGACAAGTCAGTTAAAATACATGTTTTCTTATGAGCGTTGTCACAATCAATACGTGTCCGTCAACGCAAAGTACGAAAGTTGGTCAACTTTTAACTTTTGAATACTTTGACAACTATCAACTGCTTCTTCTTCTGTGTTTTCTTTTAACTCTGCTGTGTTTCAATTGTGTTTTGTAATTTTTAATAAAAAAATTTTGGTGGCAAACAATAAAATACAAATTTAATTAATTTCAAAAGTGAATAAAATACAAATTAAATTTAAAAGTGAATAAAAATAGAGAGCAAGCTTTGGTTTAACATCCGTCAGCAAAGTATTTATTGTGCCAACCTCATCCTTCGTTACTTTGAGTTTAGTTGAATTTGTCAAAGTTTAACGTATGACGGATTCTATGTGCCCCGGCCTTAAGAGTAATAACAAAGTTACGGACAAAAGAAATGGAATAGAAAAGAAGTGTGAAATATTAAGATAAATCGATAAAGACAGTTTGGAAATTTATAAGAGCAAATGCTTGAAGTGTGTAGATAACGAATTGACTACGAGTGTGCTAAAAATGAAAAAGAATTTTTAAAGAGAAAGATTGAATTGCTAGCAAGGGAAATACAGCTCGAAAGAAAAGAAAATGAAATTTTGCGAAAAGAAAGGGAAGTCATGAAAATAAACAAAGAGCAATCATGTAGTACAGGCAAGGGAATTAAAACCGATAAAAATTTTAATTTTACTTTTGCAAAAGACTTTGTATCAGAGTTCTCCGGCCAAAATGATAATTTCGAACATTGGGAAATGCAGCTAAAAAATTTAAAGTCTGTTTCCGATCTCGATGAAAATAATATGCGCGCATTAATTTCTAACAGATTAAAAGGAAAGGCTCGCGACTGGTTTTATTCGAAACCAAATTTAATGACAGTTGATGTTAATGAATTTTTCAAAGCAAATTTTTGCAGATCGTTCAAGTCGCCTATAGCTAAAAAGACAATTCGAACAACGTAAATGGCAGCGCAACGAACCCTTTCAAGTCACGATAAATGTATTTTGGCTAATAAAATATGCATACCAGATGACGAAATGGTAGAGTATTTAATCGAAGGTATTCCAAATTACACATTGCAGACACATGCTAAAACGCAGGGCTTTAGAAACAAAGAACAGATGTTGGATGCGTTTAACAAGAAAAAATCACCAATTATAAATAAACAATTAAGCAACGTATCGAATTATGGAGGCACACAAGCAAAACAAATTCGTTGTTACAACTGTAATTCCATGGGCCATATGGCCAATGAATGTTGCAAGCCGAAAAGAGAATCAGGGGCGCAAAAGAAAGGATATGCCACCCGGCAATAAAATTGATAGGATGAAATCTGTGCATCATATCGACGATGGCAAGGACGACACTGAATATATAAGACTTATTAATATAGATTTTAAGAATAATTATTTTAGGTTCAATTCTTTAGGAACATTGTTAGATACTGGTAGTCCCATCAGCCTAATGAGGGAACAGTTCGTGCCTAGCATATTGATAAAGGAAGATAATATGAATTTGAATTATTTTGGTTTAAATAAAAGTCCCCTTATTGCGAAAGGAAAAGTTGAGGCTTTAATTTATTTTGAAGAAATGACAGTATAGATTTATTTGTAGTACCAAACAGGCGTTTGGTGCTTCTAGGGCGGAATTTTTTTGAATGAGTCAAAATTTAGATTGAAAACAAATTTTGAAAGGGAATGCGAGAATATAATGAATATTGAAGTCGAAAATGAGAATTTAACTATAGATGATGAATATGTATCTAGTGAATTTAGTAGACAATTTCAGAGAATATTTGAGGATTGTTACTTGAACTGCAGACGTCCCGATAAACATGAAGTCGAATGGGAAATTAAAATTAATTTGAGGAATGAGAGGCCATTTAGCTGCTCCCCAAGAAGACTCTCATATGGTGAGAAACAGAATGTTCGGCATATTTTAGGCGAACTATTGGAAAAGGGTATTATTAGGCCGAGTATGTCCGAATACGCTTCTCCAATCGTTTTGGTTCGAAAGAAAAGTGGTGAGCTTAGACTTTGTGTTGATTACAGGGATTTGAGTAAAAACACATGTAAGGATAATTTTCCGTTGCCGCTTATTGATGATTTGTTAGACAGGCTTGTGAATAAACCTTATTTTTCTTTGCTTGATTTGAAGAGCGCATTTTATCATGTGAATGATGAGGCCGTGAAATATACAAATATTGCACGCCAATGGGGCAGTACGAGTTCTTTAAGAAGCACCTCCGAATTTTCAGCGATTTGTTAGCAAAATATTTTATGATGAAATTAGAACAGGCAAATTGGCGAATTATTTGGACGACATTATGGTGGCAACCGAGACCGTGGAGGAGCATTTGGAGATTCTTGCAGGGGTTTTCGGTAAGTTGGTAAGGAATTGTTTGGAATTGAGATTGGATAAATGTTATTTCATGAAGTCAGAGATAAGGTACCTGGGCTATATTATTTCTAAGGATGGCGTTCGGTCGGACGCAAAGAATATTAGATCGATTGAAAATTTTTCTATTCCCCGAAATACTAAGGCAGTACATAGTTCTAATGGTTTGTGCTCGTACTTTAGGAGATTTATAGAAAATTTTTCGATTGAGGCTCAGCCGCTGTATGCTCTTATTAGGAAAAATGCAAAGTTCAAGTTCGGCGAGGAGGAAATAAGATATTTTGAAAGATTGAAATATAGACTGATTGAGGCGCTCATATTGGCTATTTATGATCATAGGGATGAGACCGAGCTCCATTGTGATGCAAGTTTATTGGCCTCTGGGGCGATATTAATGCAGAGGAAAAGTGGTATTTTTCATCTAGTTTTTTACTTCTCGAAGCGAGCGACGGATTGTGAGTCGAAATATCACAGTTTTGAGCTCGAGACTCTTGCCATTCTTTACGCACTTAAAAGATTTAGAATTTACTTGGAGGGAATCAGTTTTAAGATAGTAACTGATTGTAACTCGTTAACTTTGACTTTAAATAAGAAGGAGATTAATCCTAGAATAGCCAGATGGATCTTAGAGCTCCAGAACTATGACTATACCTTGGAGCACAGGGCGGGGACGAAGATGCGGCACGTGGATGCGCTGAGTAGACTGTCGAATATTTTGGCCCTTGAGGAGAACACTTTTGAACAGAATTTGTCAATTTGTCAATGCAAAGATAGGGAGATAAATAGAATTCGTAGTGAACTAGAGAACACCGAAAGTAAGTAGTACGAAATGAGAAACGGCTTGGTTTATAGAATAACTGCGGACAATCTGTTATTTTATGTCCCGCCGTCTATGGAGAGTTGTGTGCTTCTTAAGTACCATGACGAAATGGGGCATATGGGGTGTGATAAGGTTATGAGTGCGATTACGACTGCATACTGGTTTCCTAGAATGAAGGAGAAAATTAGGAGTCACATAGAGAATTGTCTGAAATGTATTGCTTTTTCAGCGAAAACAGAAAAACATGAGGGACTGACACATAGCATTCCTAAGGATAATATCCCTTTTCAAACGGTTCACATTGATCATTTTCAGCCGGTTTTGCTTTGAAAGTGTAGGAAAAGATTCATATTTTTGTTTATTGATGCTTTTACAAAGTTTATTAGGCTATACGCGGTGTGTTCAACGGGCACGGGGGAGGTAATTATAGTTGATATTTCACATGGCTATGGAGAGGACCTTATATCATTTGTAATTAAGGAAATAATCGAATGTTAACTGTTCCATGAAGGCTTTTCCTACCACACAATAGGATTTTCCCCCAAGCTCATTCTTAATTTTTTCTTCTTTTTTTTTTTTGTAAGATTTCAGATTTGCATTAGTCAGTTAAGCTTTTATTTTTACATTTTTTTCTGTTTTTAGTATGAAATTTCTTAAAATTACAAAAGTTTATTATAAAGATTGATTTTAAAGAATTTATTGGCATTAAGAATCAATTCAGTTTCTACAAAAACTCAATTAAATATACTTTTTTTTATAAAGGTGACAAAACAATATGCGTATTGGCAAGTTTTTTTTTGCGTAACAGTTATTAGTTATCAACAGTTGAAAATAGCAAATAATTGTGATAACATTAAAATAAATAACTTTATGTCTCATTTTATTTTAAAATTCAAGAATGTAATTTTAGTGCGAATGTCAGCTTGGTGCTTTAATTTATTTAAGATAAACAAAAAGTAAACAATGAAACATATGAAATTTTCAAAATTGAAAGTTTTGTAAAAGCTCTCCACATAAATTGCAATATAGTTGCATTACAGAAGTTTTATGGGAGCATTATAGAAGTTTTATAATTGAATATAAATGTTGATCCCCCACGAGCCTAATCTAGCAAGTACCTTAGATTTTCGCTGTTCTTTGCATTGCAAGCGCATATAACTCAACCCCATCTAACACTATATTTATACATCAGCACAAAGAGAGCCTTGATTAAGCAAGGTGCCTTTTCGAATCTTTAAGCGCCGCCTGGTTGTCGACATACAGAGAGACCTCCTTGCCTTTTAGCACGTCTCCAGACAACAATTTGTTGGTTTAAGGAATCGCTAGTAACTCTGCCTGAAACACATTTCATTCCTGAAGCATATACGAACTGCTTAAACTAGTTTCTTATATCTTAACTTTAGCACCGGTGCCCACATTTATCTTGTCTGGTACGTAAAAAATTTAATTTTCTACGTTTATTTTCGGTTGTATTTTACAATTATTGGAAAACCATTCTGAGTTTTTCTTATATTTAAGGTGCGACTTAGCATTCTTAATATTTTTATTTATAACTTTATTCTAGTTGTGTTCTTCACGTGTAGTTATTCTTTTTCACAGTGAGGGAAAAACAACTTTTTTATTTCGACATAAATAATTGATCGCGTTGCGGGACTATAGACAGCATACTGGGTTTTTATCTATCACGCAAATTTTCGGTTTGGCTTTTTTTATAAGCTGTGAACTCCTATTGAAGGAACCTAGTCAGTAAGGTACGACCTAATTCTGCACCACCTCGTGTGGATATTTTTAACCCTTTTCTGACCAATCCACGGCAAATTCATTGGACACCAGTTCTTCTTATTTAATTTTTGTATTTTTCATCTAATTATTATTTTAAGGACTTCTTATCTATGTATATTATATTTGGTTACATAATGCCTTTATAAATTTTCTACAATTAGTTTAGCTGTTAATTTATTGGTTTACCTTCCTTTTTTACAGAACAACATCGTCTGTATGTATTTTCGACTCTTTATTTCTGGTCTTATTTATTTGAATTAAGCCATTTTTTAAGATTTTGGTCTTCTCACATTTCTCTTTTATTAAATATACCATGTTTTGTACACACAAAACATATAATACATAATTTTAATTCCGTCGCATTTTATTTTTATTGCTTTTTAAGAGTAGAAATACAACTGTACGGTTGCGGAGCCAAATCCTCATGACACAGAAAAAATAAATAAAATGAGGTGAGGCGACGGATGCGGATTTTGTTGACATATTATATTATTTGTGTACTAATTTTTTATTTGTTTTTATTGAAAAAATTTTATAAATAAATTAATATTTACTTGCTGGTACAAAAAGCAAAAACAAATGTACAAGACGTGTTGTAGAGAAAACAGCAAAGAAATGCTATGAGTTGTGTGTGAAACTTCGTTCAAACAAATTAAAATTGATTAGTTGCTTAAATAGATGCTGTTTACAATATACACAACTTAAGGTAGAAAGATGTGAATAATGCTGATGAAGCGGTCCGGAAAAAGCGGCATTACATTCTGCCAGCGTCTAATTTAAGTCATTAATAACATTCCATGCTTCAATCCCTGAAAATAAAATAAAAAAATTTTATACAACAAAAATAAATTTCTTACAGGAATCATTATATTTTTTGTATACACATTTTTGAGTGGCTTCTTAAGTTTCTTTCTTCTTTTTTTTTCTTGTAATTCACAAAAAATAATAACACATGAATTTTTGTACAAAAAAAAAAAAAAACAAAACAAAACAAACAAGCAATTAGAAAAAACTAAAACTTTAATTAAAAGATTAAACTTTAACAGAACAAATTTTTTATTTTACGTATTTATTTGGAAAATCTGTGAATACACGATCAAGTTTAAGAGAATATGGTGTACGATATATAATACATTTACATGTTTGTGTAAATTTTTGATTTTAATACTCATTGTTATGCCTTACGTAAATGGATTCAATAAACATTCAATGGTTCAAAAACATTTATTAATTATAATATTTTTTTATTTTTTACACGCTTTTTCGATAAGAAATATACACGCAGATATTTAAATTTTTTTGTACTTGAAATAATAAAATAATTTAATTATAATTTATAGAATCAGTTTGACTCTGTTTTTGGTGTCTTTATTGAATATTAGCACCCAATACCGCTTTATTTGGGAGCATCGCCTTGAACCATTTACGATATACACAGACGTAAGTTATTAAGAGTTTTAAAATAAAATTTAACATTTTAAGAATAACATACAATTTTTACATCAGGCTGTCTGTACGACCTTTCAAATATGGATTTCGCTCAGCATAATGATACACTTTTTTTTAACACAACGCAGTTTTCAAGAATTGGTGAGAAAGGTACAAAACACGGAAATGTTACAAAACTTAGAAGTGCTAGAACTAAGTATGTATAAAAAATATAAATATTTACAACTAATTACATTTTATTTAGCATGAAAAGAAATTTTAAATGTATATATGTGTATATATGTATATTGGTCTTTATATTAACCCTACATGGTATTTTTTAATTACCATTAAAATTTCATTGGCATTGTTAGAAGTAATGACAATGTAAATAGCAATTAATGTCAATGATTTTTTTTAATATAATCGCTTTTGCTAATGGTAATGAAATCGTTTAATTACGAATTGAATAGAAAATAATTTTATATCCATGTTTTTTTGACCTTTATAATTATTTCCTCTTTTATAGTTTTTAAGGCACTATGTCAATTTTAAAATTAAAAAAATGTTTTTTTTTTATTTCTTCAATATTTCGCCATACCGTTGTGTGGTATTTTCAGGAAATAGGAAAAAATATATTAAAAATAAGTTTTTTCAAATACACAAAACAAATGAATTAAAAAATTTTGTCAAACTAAATTACAAGAAATTAAAAGCAAAAAAAAAAAAAAAAAATTCAAACATTTTAGCATAAACATTCTCATAAATTTTCAATGCTAAAAAAAACATTCAAATTATTTAATTTTTTGTGTATTTTAATTTTTCAAATTTAAATAATTTATAAATATTTTTTTTGTGTATTAAAAGTTTTTACGAATGTTTGTGTTCAAGTGTTTCAATTTGTTTTTGTTTTTAATTATACGGCATTTACACTATGCAATTTCTATGAAACTAGCATGAAATTTTTGTTTGTTGGCGTAACAAGAGTGGTAAGCAGCATGGTATTGCTTGATTTTTGAGAAGATGTTATTGTCGCTTATGTTTATTTTTAAATAATGCACATCATTACAACTTAAATAGAGAATTTAAAAAAAACCTTTAACGAATTGCATAGTGTAAATCTGAACTTAGTTTGACAAAATTTTTTCAATTAAATTTTTTTTGTTTGTAACAGAAGCTTAAAAAAGCCATGCATAAATCTTGGCCCCTTTGTAGATAGATCTACACTTGAAAGGTTTAATAATTTATCGAGTTTAGGTGATATATGTGTAAAATTTGATGTTGATCTAAAGAAATTGGTAATTAATTAGTCTATTTAATAAATTACTATCATGTATGATATTTACGTTAAAACATAAAAAAACAAAGAAACAAAAATACAAAGGTTTTTTCGTTGTTTATGCCTTTACGTATTTTACTTTAATCCTTTAGATCAACGGTTCTCAAATAGGGGTCCGCGGACCCCTTGGGGTCCGTATGAAAATTCCAAGGGGTCCGCGAAGAGCTAAACAAATATTGCTAATATTAATAAAATTTAGTAATATGGCTTTTGTATAATAAACGCAAAACGTATGTTTCGTGTTGACATGTAATTACACATTTTAAGCTAAATTGCGCTGAATTGTTAACACTGTTTAGTTTTTCAACGTGAAGCTGTCAGGTATTTTCTTTTAAAAACATTTTTTCAAAGCAAATTAAGGCCGATGATTTTGTTTCAAAAGTAAAATAAAACATTAACAATTCGAAAATGGGTTCTAAAAGACGGCTTTATAAAGAAAATTATATTAAATATGGCTTTACATGTTTAAAAAATAATAAGGAGGTATAACCTCAATGTGTGATTTGTCACAAAACTCTTTCTAACGAATGCATGAAACCATCCAGGATGGAACGACACCTAACCGAAAATCATCCGAAACTAAAAGACAAGAAAAGGGAGTTTTTTATTTTTTATTGAGTTCTCTAAAGAAAATTAGGTTGGACTCAACTGGAAATTTTTGTTTGGAAAAAGAACGGGCCGTGGAAGCTTCCTACGAAATTGCAATGCACATTGCAAGAAACAAAAAGCCGCATACAATTGGTGAAACGTTAATTAAGCAGTATATAGCAGCAGCTGGAAGAATTATGCTTGATAAAGAAAGAAATGACAAAATAAAGAAAGTAATGCTGTTCAATGATACTATTAAGAGAAGAATTGATGATATGGCTGCGGAAATCAAGAGACAATTGATCAATAAAATAAAAGACTCTCCGTATATAGCACTCCAGTGTGATGAAACTACCGACATTTCTGATGCAAGCCAGCTTTTATAGTAAATATATTTCAGAAGGAATAATATGCCAGGAATTCTTTTTATGAAGTTTCTTCTCACAATGTCAAAAGGCCAGGATGTTTTCATCGTGCTTTCTGAATTTTTAGCAGAAAATGGCATTGCCTGAAAAAAATGACTGGAATTTGCACCGATGGTGCACCATCTATGACAGGTTGTCGTTCTGGATTTTTGAAGTTGGTCAAATTACAGAATCCAGACATAATTGGGTCCCATTGTATAATTCATTGACAAGCTCTAGCAGCAAGAACATTGTCATAAGAATTTTAAACTTCCCTCCAAACCGCAATTGATGTTGTAAATTTTGTAAAAACAAGTGCTTTAAGAAAACGACTGTTTTAATCGTTGTGCCTTGATCTCAGTTCTGTCGAAAGGAAACATGCTTAAGCGATTGTATAAATTAAAATCTGAGGTAGAAATTTTTGTTCTGAATGCAAAGAATGATATTCTCCATAAAAGGTTTACCGATACTAATTTTCTATTTTATTTTGCATATATAACAGTTTTTTTGAAGCAATTAACAATCTTAACCTAAAATTACAAGGAAAAAACAGTAATATTTTGACATCATATGATTCAATTAAGGCCTTTATGGAAAAAATTTCCTTATGAAAAAGTCATTCAGCAATTCCAAATTATTGCTCTTTTCCATTATTAAATGAAGTCATAAATACATACGACATACAACACATTAATTTGAAATCTTTGATAACAACACATTTGGATATGCTTTATGATGAGTTTCATAGATAATTCCATGAAATAAAAACAGAGTCATGGCAAAATAATTTACTTAGAAATCCTTTCAGAACTAGTGTTGATAAAATAGCCAAAATGTTGCAAAAATCTGATTCATGTGCAGAATTTAATTTTTAATCAATTGAAATATAAACATTTTGGTTAAAATACTCCAAAATTTATCCAAATGTGGCATCTAAAGCGTTAAAGCTGTTAAAACAATTTTCCTCAACGTGTTTGTGTTAAACAAGCTTCTCTGCCCTTTTATCAATTAAAACTAAACCGATCGCGATTGGATAGAGAAAATGATTTGAGATGTGCATTATCAGAAATATCTCCTAATATCAAAGAGCTAATAAAGCAAAAAAAAAAAAAAATGTCTAAATTTTTTATGTTTATTTTTTAAGTTTTCTTTTGCCTAAAATAATTCTTTATCTTATCATTATGTATGTACATTCATATGTAATTTTGTTTTTTACCTGAAGTCCAAATAGATATATATATTTTCCAGTTTTTGTTTTTTGTTTTAGTCATATATGCATGTATATATATGTGTAATTCATTTTCGATTTTCACAACAAATGTATGCAGATATGTAAGTAATTTTTAATAAAATATTTTATATATAACATGCATGTGTTTTTATTCACATACTACATACCAATGTGTCACATATATTTCAGTAGGCCGCACTACTATTAAAATTTCTGAAGGGGGCCCCGAAATAAGAGCTTGTGAGAACCCCTGCTTTAGATAAACAAATTAGAAGCTTTACTACTCACAAATAATACATTTTTTTTTAGCAATTTTATTGACCGAAACTTTTATTTTAACTAATAAATTATTCAAATAGGAAAATCGTTGAAGACACTTATATTCACTTATGACTATAAGACATTTGTAGCTTTTTTTAGTTACGCCAAATTATTTAAGTTTGAGTTTATGAATAGATATTTCAATACCTAAGGTTAGAAAGCAGCAGTGCACGTATTTTTTCAGAAAGAAAATAAAAATATTTAATGTAAGTATATACATATGTATCTACATACATACATATGTATGTATGTATGTATTTTGACGATATAATTTTTGTCGCCTTTTTATATCACTTTTGGCATTAAAATTATATTATCATCCAAATGTTTATTTCAAAATCTAAATCCAAAAATGTGCTACACAAAAACATAAAAAACATGTATTTTTTTTCTTCCAACTCAATCTTCAAATCTCCGAAAATTTTTTTAAAACATTTAATTTTTATTTTAATTATGTTTTTTCAATTTTTGATAACCTTGTTGTCAATTTCATAATACATACAAATACATATTTATCAAAACTCATGGGTTTATTAAATAAGTAACAAACGTTAGACAGTTTATATGGAGACTTTGAGGAATAATTGTCCAACCTTTTTGTGGCATCGTGGGATAACTTATCTTTTATTTTGAATAATAATATTCTCAAAGTAAAACGGCATTTACACGATGATTTTATTTGTGACGAAATTTCAAAATGACCCAACCGAAAGAAAATACGCAACCTACTTAAACGCTCTAAAACATTTACTGACGGTAAACTATACATATACGTGAACTAGAATCCAGGACCCTATACACTTAAAGCACAACCCAAAATTCATAAGGAAAATATATCGATCAGACCTTTGGTAAATTACAAACCTGCACCTGCATATAACTTGGCTAAGCACCTCACCATATTAATAAAAGAGAAAATAAATTTTCAGAGCATATACATGTTGCAGAATACACAAGACCTCTTTAACAAACTTAAGGACATCAAAACTACCGAAAATACGAGACTCATTTCCTTCGACATTTAGGATCCTTAAACATCAATACCCATGCAAGAAACTTGAATTATTTTACGTAACATACTTTCTAACTTATACGACAATTAATACGTCAACGAAATAATGGATATTGCAAAACCAATACTAAAGCAAAACTACCTTAGATTTCCTCGGTACTTTTTCATAGCATATTCGCCGGCGAAGTAAAATAACTAATAAAATGGCTATATCTTTCTCTTTTCACCACCTGTCTTATCTCTTATCTATCCCTTTAAAAAAAAAGTAGCACGGTTACGAAAATAACCAAATAGCCATTATTGCCTGAAGTGCTACTTCTATTTAAAAAGAGAGCAATTTTCACGAGCTTTTTATACAACATTTAGAACAACTACATGTTAAAACACTAAGGAAAAACATAAAATAACTCATTATTAAAGATACGTACACGACATAACATGCTTACTCGAAAAGGACAACGCTGAAGAAATTATGACGGATGGAAAAAGAACAAGACGGAACTTAACATTATCTTGACATAACAATATTACGATGAATTGACTTCTTAAACAATCACATTTATAGAAAACCAACCACAACAGATACAATTGTCCACAGTTCCTCAAACCATCCCATCCAACATAAACTCGCAGCATTAAGACATATGACTTTCAGACTTAATACAGTCCCAATTTCTCTAGACAAATATAATAAAAAACTCGACACAATTTACACTATAGCTCAAATAAATGTTACAACTGCACTACTATCAACAAACTACTTAGACAATACAACACTAAAAACAAGAAGAAAGAAAACAAGAAGACAATCGATACAACACGACGACACATTTTTGCTTACACAGGACTAAAAATATATAGATTAACTAACGTTTTTCAGAAAGAAGTCTTACAGACAGCACTAAAAACGAGCAACAATCTTAAGACATCAACAGAAATAACCGACAAGTTTAACACCAGCGGAGTATACAGACTTACTTGCACCTGCAACCATAGAACAAACTGGACGAACATTAAAAACAAAGTTCACAGAACACATACGATCGTATAAGCGGAAAAGAGAAGACTTTAACTTCTTAATACACCTTAACACACATGAACACGAGCCAAGGGAAATAGATGAATGTATGTCATCAATACATCCTAGTAAAAAAAGGACGAAGACTGGACATTCTTGAAAACATGGAAATATACAAAACACGAACGTTTAATGGAGATATTATTAAAGAAGCTCCGACATAATTTTTACACCACTAAAATTATTAAAACAATCTTACAAACGGAAAACACCCACAGATGGTCACGCTTACCTACCCAATTAACTACACAGATATCAAGCAATCTACCTGCATAATACCATTCAAATAGACGCCATCCTAACGCACATTACTACCTGAACCCACTACTATCTATGCAACAAATACCTTACACTATCTCACCAGTACTAATAAAAACGCGGCTTGAAAATGATGTTCTTACATCGAAAGCGCTCGCCAAAAGTACCAAATAACAGCTAGTGACGACGGTCTTCACCGAAAGGTATGACAACAGTATAATATTTATTGTCAAATATTATCGCCAAAATGTCTATCCGTCTCCTTGTTCGTCCGTCTGTCTCAGCTCTCTATTTGTGGAACTGTAATAGGTAGACTCTTGAAATGTTCACTATAGCCGCTATTACAATAAATACTTAAAATTAAAAGGTTGTACCGAAGGTGACATGATTTTCATAAAAATATTGCTATAAGCAGACACGTAAAATTTGCTGTGTCAGTAAATCAATGTGGGCTATAGCAATAAGTAAAAAATAAAATTTAAATTAAGGGGTGTCCCAATATTTACGTGATTTTCACTTATATGGCTTTAGTTTTTTGACAGCAGTTGGCAGACATTTAGAACTCACACAGCATAGATAAAAGAAGTGAAGATTGAGAGCGAGAATCGTATATGAAAGATGATACATCAGTGTGTCATCTACTACTTCTGATGACACTCGAGTATTGCCCCCTGAAGGCAGTTATTAAGTCGTACACTAAAATCCGGAAAATTTTAACAACCAAACCTGACCAAGGTAAAATGAAGAAAGCAACCTCTTTGCGTTGGAAAGCATCGTTCCTGTCTAAGTAAATTTACGTACAGCTGCTAAGATATATCCGGCATTCTTGGAGTTAATTTTGTATAGTATAAGGGACCTAATTCATATTCACTTTACAGTCACAATAAAAACTAAAATTATTAAAGCCCTTAAGGCAATTTTCATTCAAAAGTTTTATTTACTTATCTTTGCGTTTTACTATCTGAAAATTAGTTTTCTTTGTCCAATGTTAATAATAGTTCTATATCTTTACATATTTAAAATAGACATCTTAAACAAAAAGCAAATAGTGAAAGATATACAATTTATTCTGAGCGAATCATGGTTGGATATAAAAAGACAGATAAATATTTTTGTCACAAGTGTTTTTGTAATTCTGGGTTGGTATTATTTGAGCTGCTTGGTTACAAACATATACAATACATATTTTCATCCTGGAGATTTTGAGGTCCTGTTTCGTAAGTTTTCGTCTATATATATATATTTTTTTTGTGTTTTGTTCAGAAGGAATTATTTTTATTTTAATTTTTAAGCCGATCAAAATTCTTTTCCGTTTTGGCGCAACAAAGGATTTCAATTTCCCTACTATTTTATACTATTTGTCATAAGTGGTTCCGGCGTTCATGTATCCGGTTTCAGTGAGTATACAAGTATTATTAAAGGACACTATTTTAATTTTTATAATTTAACGGATCTTAACAGCTGCTGTTAGCTTAACATGTCTGTTTATTGTTAACACATTACATGCTCTGGCCTTGTTAAAAATATTGCAGCGTTTAATTGCTAATTCTACAACTGAAAATGTGTTACCAGAAGACCGTGTCAAGTACATATTGGCTTGGACTAGATTATATCAGCGGATATACAAGTGAGAAAGTGAAACTTGCAAGAGATATTTAACTAAAACTTTTTTCTTTCAGATATTATTATGAAGTAAATTCTCTGTATTATATACAAAGTGCCCCACTTTTTTTGGTCAGTATGGTCGTCATATGCTTATTAATTTTCCAGGGCAATGTGGGATTGGTAAATTTACTATGGCAATTAAATTATAATTAACATTTATATAAATTTTCTTTTCTTTAGGGCACCGACAAAAATGTGGTTATAAAAATGATTTGCTATTTATCTGCTGTGGTTTTTCAAATCTTTCTTTTTTGTATTAACGGTCAACGTTTAACATCAGAGGTATAATTTAATTAATTTATTTATTTTCAAACAAGATAACAGAGTTAGACATTGGACATATAATATCTTAAAAAAGTGGTATTTAATCATTCAGTTTAGGATATAGACTCTGAAATTTAATTTAATACCACGTACAGGTATCGGGTTTTTAAAGGAATAATAATTTGCAAAAAAAAAAAACAAAATTTTTTGGCTGGCAATTTATTCCAATGAATAATATAAATAACTTTCTTCTTCAAATAACTCATGTTTACGACTTGGGCATTTTTCTTCATTGATAAAAAATATAGTACTTAAGATAAATAAAACTAACCTTTAAAAAAAAAAAAATTAAAAAAAACACTGAAACCATCATTTGATTATGAAAGCTCGTAAATTTTTTTGTTTTTAAAGAAAAACGCTGGATAAGACATGAAACAAACCTTTTTAATGTGATCAAAAGAGGTATTTCGATTGCTTGCCATGAGGCTACTTCTGTGGACGCTAACGTAAGAATGCCGGCTGAAGGCATTCCTAATCTTGGTGGTATCTACCAATGAAGAATGTTCCAACTGGTTTCGGATTCTGTTTTCTTGAAAATAATCGGCGATATTTAAAAGCGTTCCTGCTCAAACGACATAATTGTTACATCTTGTTGTGATTAAAGTGTCGTTACAAGTTTGGCAAAAATCAGATTTAATCAGAAAATATTATTATTGGCAGATCGCAATGGTAGCCAGTGCTCTGCAGTTAATATTTATTTACATTAATATTTACAAATTTTATTAACTTTTAAATAAAAATGTTAAAACAAAATGCGTTCCTATTGGTAATAAAAGAAGTCCTAATTGATGAAATACAATTATAAAACTACAAAACTAAATTATTTTTATTGTTTCAGCTTTCTTTTCGACTTTTGTTATTGGGATTTAAAGGAACTATAGGCAAATAAAAAGTCAAGTTTTTGTTCTTGAATACTTTAGAATGAGGCAAAAGATCAGTGGCATTATCAAAATTTCCATCTAAAAAAGATTGTATCACAATTAATCTTTTTACTTATTAACTATTCAAATAAATTCCACAAATGGGTGCCAAAAATTTTTGTTAAACTTTATAAAATATGTTTTAATTTAATTTTGCCAATTGTTTTATGAAAATTAATTCAAATTTTATTAGATTGGTCCGCAACGTTTACGTAGGAGTAACTCTTCCTAAACAAAATGTTAAATTAGTCTATCGAATCCCGCATTGCTTGGGTCTAATTTAAGAGTAATTCTAAGAACTGGTGTAATGGCAACCCTGTAGCTTCACTCCAAAGAAATAATCTTTAAATAGAAATAATCTTTAAAAAATAGTAATTTAAGCGATTAGAAAATTTCAGTCTCCCAAGTCGGTGTAGTTTACAGAGCATGTGCGTCTGGAAAAGCAGGTTTTTACCTTTATCATCCCGTTTTATTCTTACAAAGAGATTTATTTCAGATTAGATAGACACTTGACATTGTGCAACAAAGTGAAATTTTGTAGCGAAATATCAAAATCTTGCTTAAATTACGATTATGAGAGTAATTCCAATATTTTTGGTGAAATTTTCAAGTGTTTTTGACTACATAGTTTAAAGTGGTATTTTCTTATTTTTTCTTTTTTTTTGGTTAGTTACTACTTCCTTATGCAATCGCAATTTTTGGAGTAAGATTTGCATTTTAGTACAAAAATTTTCATTTCATAAAAAAGTTCTAGAACTTTCGGTAAAATACATATTCAGTTTTTGACTTAACGATATCAATATTTTTACAAAGTTCATTTTTTAGCATTTAATTATTTTGTCAAGCCGAAATATACCCAAAGATCTCTTAGTATTATAGAATGAGTGATGTTTCGTAAAGAAGTATTCAGGTTCAATTTCAGTTTATGGGTTCAAGCACTATACGACTAATAAAATTTTTTATATTGATTTTGCCCCAATTTTATAGAGTGAAAAGCTGTCCTTTTGTATTTATAACACGAATTGGTATGAGGAAAGCAATGAATTTAAATTAATAACACGCATGATGATTATGAGAACCAATCGCAATTTTGTTATGGAAGTAGCGGGTTTCACTACAATGTCACGAGTTACATTTTTGGGGGTAAGTTTTTAGAAAGACCTATGACAACAAATATTTTTTTCATAAGATTCATTTCCTTTTTTTAGATAATGCGACTGAGTTTTTCATTTTTTATGTTACTGAGGGAAGTGAACAATTAATAACGGCAGCAGTAAGAAACAAATCCATTCAAAATACATCAAAGATTTTATTATAAAAAATATTTAATTATACAACGAGAAAATGTTTCAATTATTTTCTAAAAATTACTTACAAGATATTTTCGTATTATTCAAATGTAGCTATTGGCACATAGAAGTACAGATTATAAATTATTCATTTCCGCACAGTATTCAAGTGCAAGCAGCATTTGTTATGTTGGACATTCATTTGTGTTTTTGTAGATGTAGATTAATTTCACAAGAATAGCAGAAAAAAGTCATAAAATTAAACTTAAGTTTTAATTAATAATTATTCGAATAAAAGGCATCTTTATAAATTAATTGTTTCAAAAAAGTATGATGACATTTTTAATTCTTTGAATAAAAGTCAAGCGAAAGGCAGTAAATTTTTAATTGTTTGCGGAATACGATCATACATGCATATGTATATGTATATGCTAATGTGTGCGTATATATGTATAAATTCTTAATCTTAAGGCACTTTTTCTTGATTGCTTTTTTTATTTTCTATTTATTAATAAAGCTTAATAACGATTTTACCTAAATAAAAATTATTTTCTTTTTTAACCTAAATTTTAAAAGTTGTTCTGGCTTTTTCGGAACTACATTTCGAAATGTTGTTCATTTTTAAATATAAATTTTTTATTTTATAGGTGGTTTTAATTAAAAGTTTGTTTTGTTAAAAAATTTTAAGGTTCTAATCTACTTCGGGAGAAACAGTTGGCGGGCAAAGCCTCCGATATCAAACGAACATTGAGAACTTCTTGTTGTAAATCCATTAGTTCTTTTTCGTATTTCTCAACCGCTTTTTTCTGGAAGTTGCGCATTTCACGGAATTTCTCAATGCGACCAGTTAAATTGGCACGACCTACGTCCAGTTCAACTGCATCTAAACGTTTTTCTGCAAAATATTAATAAAAAATTATTGAAGCAATTGAAAAGAAACCAATGTTCAAACATATTTTCATTTACTAACCGAGTTTGTCTAAATCAGCTGTATTAATGTCTTTTAGATTGATTAATTCTTCTTTAATATCATCCAGCTCATTGACAGCTTTATCGATTTGTTTTTTAGCTTCTTCGGTATCGGCTTTTGCTTGACCCACCTGTAACATGAGAAAGAAATTGTATTTCTTTTACCGCTAACATTTCAAAAAAATATAAGAAGCAAACCTTTCGTTTGGCATCATCTACCAAATTGTCATCTTTGCTAGAAGATTCTTCAAGTTTACCAATATCAATTTCGGTAATTTTGACCCGGTGATTTAACTGATCTGCCTCATCTCTTAACTTGCGAGCACTGATTTTCGTTTCATTCGCACGTTTGCGTATAAATTCGGCGTCCTGTTAAAAATTAATCAAATCATTTTATACAATCATACGTTTAATAACGAGCAAAAGTCTATAAAATACTTTTGAGGCTTGTTCGGCATACTTCTGCTGAGCTTCTTGGGCATTCATTTTGGCTTCGTTGGCATTTTTATTGGCACCATCTAAAGCTTGTTCCGCTTGTCTAATTAAATTTTCAGCCTTTGCTATTTCTTGTTCTATGCTTGGTACAGTTTGAAGAGCTAAAGTTGCCTTCTCAGAGGACTTTTGTACATCTGATTGGAAACCTTTTGGGGATAAAAAAGTTTTAACGCAAATATAACAAAAATTTTTTATTTTGTGCGCTGAAAGCTTACCAGCCAGAGTGTGATAGGTATTGTTAGCCTCCTTTAATGTACTGTCGCCTTGCTCAACTGCTTTGGTAGCCTTATCGAAAGCATCTTCAGCCCTCTTCAACAAATCAATATCATCCATTTTCTGTTGATTAGCTCTAAAAGGCCATAAAAGAATAAAATTATTTTGCGTTAAACAACCACAAAACTTATTTACCTTTCTAACATAATATCAGCCAAACTAATTTCTTCTTCAAAGTCTCCAAAAAGTTCACCATTGCTATTGGAAATATCGTTGACTTGTTGTAAAAGCTGATCGGCCTGTTTGTTGGCCTCCAAAGCTTCTTCCTTGAATTTCTTAATGTCAATTTCAGGTGCTGTCAGTCCAGAAACATCATTTAATAAACTCAAAGCAGCATCATATACTTCGTTGGCCTTGCGCAAGGCTTCTTTGGTTGTTTGAGTAGCAGTACCCAAACCTTGCTTAACTGTTTCTAGTTCCAAACGTACTTCAGTTCTTAATTCGTTGCTTACTTTCTGTTGCAAGTTAATGGCACTCTTGGCCAATTCGTAAGCTTTTTCTACGGCATCATTAGCATCTTTGGCATTTTTCAAATCATATTGGGCTTCTGATTCTAAGCGATCAGCCAAAGCTCTGGCTTCACGAGAAATATCTGATATTTGATCAGATTGGACACCAAATTCAACGGATTTATTTTGAGCTTTTGCCAGTGCTTGCTCGCCTTCATCGTGTAACAAGTCTAAGGCATCTTTAAGATCAGTCTTCGCTGCCTGGATAATATCCTGAGCAATGGTATGATTATGTTTGGCCTTTTCAATTTCTTCATTTGCTGAGACTTGTAGTGCATCAGCGCCATCTAAATGACTACTTATGCTTTCGAGACGTTTGTGTAATTCACTTAGTACTTCTACATAAGTTTTGCCACTATCCCCGGCACCATATTTGGCATCGTTTAATAAAATGTCAACTTTCTCTTGTACAGTTTTCAATTTAGCCTCAAACTCACCGTCGTTGGTTACTGGAGTGCGAGCAATTTCATCTAGAGTAGAGCTTAAATTTCTCAATTTAATTCTATGCTCATTGGCCGCATGTTGCACTAAGTTGTAGCAGTCGGGACAATCAATGCAGCCTAAATGACGATCGTATTTATTTTCTTTACAGCGATCACAACGTCGGCCTTCAACATTGTCATTACAGGGGCATTGACCATTTTGGTCGCACTGAAAGCCCTTAGAACCACTTTCATCACATTCGCAAGGTTTACAACCATCAGAGGAGAAGCCATAATAATAAACATCACATTGATCACAGTGCAAGCCCACAACTCCAGGTTTGCAGAAACACTGACCAGAAGAACGATCACAAGTAGAATTGTACGATCCAATCGGATCACACATACAGTTCTCGCAACCATTGCCAGATACAATATTGAAATAACCAGGTTGACATTCACCACAATCGCGGCCAATAACATTCGGTTTACAATGACACTGGCCAGTGACTTGGTCACATTTTGAAATTCCATCATTGTTCTGTTCTGTGCCTGGAGGATAGCAGCTGCATCGATCACATTGTCCATGGGGTAAAGCAAGTGGATCACCAAAATGACCTGGTAAGCATTCGTCACAATATTTGCCAGCTGTGTTATGTATACATTTCAAACATTCACCCGAAGTACGGTTGCAGTTACCTACAGCATTTGGATCTACATTGCCGTTACAATCGCAAGATTTACAAGTTTGAACTTCGCCATATAAACCGGTAGGATCACCATAAAAACCATCTGAACACTGTTCACAACGGGCTCCAAAGTATCCGACAGGACACTCTGTACAAATGACAGTATCACCGTTAATTTGCATGCAGGCACCATCGTTAGGACAGGGACAACGCTTACAGTCATATGGAGTGCCGCCCAAAGCATTTCCATAGTATCCCTTTGCACACTGGTCGCAATTGTCACCTGTGGTATTATGTTGACAGATGCAACGACCAGTTTCAGAATCACAAATTTCTGCATGGCCATTACAATCACAAGGAATGCATGGCATGAATGGACCTCCTCTGGCTGGGCTATGACGATAACCGGGGGCGCAGGACTCACAAAACTGTCCTAGATAACCTTCTGGGCAGGTACATTGCTCAATCCAAGTGGCAGGATGACCAGCAGCACCCCTATGTGCTGTTTGTAGCTCAACATCATCCAAAATTGCCTCTCCTTGTTTAGAGTAAGTAGCACGAATTTTTATGGCCGTCAGATTAGAAAGTATAGAGAGAAAACCTCTGGCCGACTGACTAGGTTGCCATTGATAGTCACGGTGTTCATGCAGACGGAAGGTATATTCCTTAACGTCGTTATCTGGCATACCGTTGCCTTGGGCAAATATAGGCAATGATATCTTAGTACCAGCTCCCTCCAATATTATATCACTAGCACTGGTGCTAGGAGCAATTTGGCCCACTAATTGTAATTTAAATTTCAAATCTCGGTTATAGGAAGCTCTTTGATCACCCAAGAAACGATCTGGGGCTTCAAAGTATACGTACTCATTACCGTGGGCAGTAGTGCCAATGCTATGACTATATTGATTGTATTTAATGTCAATTTCGTGATTATACAAATCAACAGCACCCCATCGTTCCTTGTGCTTGTTGAAATTAGAAGTGGTAGAAACAACAGAATAACCAGGAGCTGTTTGACACTCAGATGTATGGCCATAACAGAAGCAGGGCGTGCAACCAAAACGATTTGCCATATCAAGATTGAAAAAGCCAGGTTTACATCTGTCAAAAATAAAAGTAAAATCTTAATGTTTAATTTAAATAAATAAAAATCTTACTCATTACAACGTTTGCCCTCTACATTGTCCTTACAGTGGCATATACCAGTCTCTGGATCACAGGATGGCATATTGCCAAATGAACCGCGGGGATCACAACCACAAGGCTGGCAACCGTGTGTTCCAAATTGATAGTAGTTAGCTTCACAGCGATCACATTTATTGCCAGTAACACCTGGTTTACATTGACACTTGCCTTGACTGTTACACTGTAGCGAACGTGAACCCACTGGATCGCAACCACAATGAATACAGTAATTGTCCTCGCGCATATAGAAATTCTCCTTACAGCGTTCACAATTAGGACCATCACGATTGTCTCGACAATCTAAACAGTGACCACCATGACCAGTCAAATTATAGAGGTGAGCGTCAAAGAAACATTTGTCGGCATATCCATTGCAGTTACAGGCTGTGATATAGAAATGGAGACTTGCATTAAAATAAATGTATAAAAATAATTTTCTGAGGGAAATATTTCTGCAAAATGGTTTATCAAGTTTTAATTTGTTTAAAACTACGACATTCTTTGATTGGGTAAAATCTTATGGTTGTTTGTAACAGCTATTACATCAAGTAATATTTTTTTCTATTTCATTTAATTTTGCTCTTGTAGCTTAGGAGCATCTTTGGTATGCACTAAACGCGACATTTGGAACTGTCAGATTCAAGCTGAAGAAAATTTTCATTTAACAACAAATTTCCCTCCCATATATTTCTAATGTTGTTAATGGTGTAAAAAAGTTCATGCCTAGTTTTATTCCAACTACTTTTTTATTTTCAATGGAAGAAATACTATAAACCAAAACATACTATCTGAATGAAAAGTCAATTTCTGCAAATTTCTCAGATTAGGTTTGTAGACCTAAAAGTTTCTATTTGTTGGTTTGTAAGTAAAGTAGAAAAAAGTAAAATGCATCCACCATCCTTTTTTAAATAGTTTTGGACATCTTATCGCATTTTAGTTAAAAATTATTTTTTTCTATTGAATTATTGTAACGTTAACGAGGCTTTAAATTCCTGTGTTTTTTATATTTTCCACACGTATGCAAATATTCAGAAATTTGTTTAAATAAAAACTTACTGTTTACAAAATACCAAGTGGCTGAGTGAAGATTTATCTTGTTTGTTTCTAAGGAATATTCCCAATGAGTCGATGCCATCCAAATACATAAAAGAATTAACAAATAAGAAATCACCATTCTTAACACCAAGAGAATTTTTAGGTAACTAACTTATTTACTATCAACGGAATATTGATATACCTAATGTTTCTTATACTTACTAAGGGCTTACGGTATGTTTTCTACAAACAAGAAAGTCAAGAATACTTAATTCTTGTTTTAACCATTTAAAGAGGTAACATCTTAAAACTGCACAATAAATTCTTTTAATAAATATAAAAGAAAGAACGCTGTAGAAAATACAGGAACAACAACATACCTTTACATTCATTGACTTCAGTAGAGGTTGCCCTTTTCCATTTGACGTCATTATATAAAGGAAGACATTTATCACAGTCTGGACCATCGGTGTTGTGACGGCATTCGCAGACCAATCTGCGTTCACCGTTCATGCCAGTACTGGCAACACACTTGCTAGCATGACCATTACACTTGCATCGTGCACCAACAGCAATATCAGAAATGGCATAAAAGTATGATCTCAATACTTGAGCATCACCAAAAAGTTCATCTCCAAAAGTGTTAAGACGATCAAGAGTGATACGAATATCAGTGGCTGTTACCCATTCCTAGCAGTTGCAATTAAATTAATAAAACACCAGCAAATCCGATTTAACTTCGCTGTACGTACCTGCAATTCAGTACTTCGTTCAAAGTTAATACCGCTTGGGCGGCCTTCTAACGTGGAAAACGCAATTTCACCATCTCTTAAGGGAGAGATGTCACTGTACTCACTGGTACACAAGGCATGAGCTTCACCCTCACCCTTGCGTATCGCTCTGGAGTCAGGTAGAGCATAAGTATCTCTACAAGTGGCACTGTAGTATTGATAAGGTATCCAGGGACAAGCTTCACAAGTACGTTTGTATATGGCGAACGATTCCGGTCTAGGAGAGCGGAATAATAGACGTACATAAGTTATATCGAACGATTTACCTGAAAAATATTTTTATTGAAAAAAAAATTTACATTTTGATTTAACTTTTCGAAACCGAACTTACGTAAATTGAGTGTTAAATTGACATGATTAGGATGTTGTATGCCTTCATACATAGTTTCCGATTGCCACCATGATGGGTTTTGTGGATCATGCAAATCAGTCAAAAACGAAGGATTGTGGTCTTCCCATCTATTTTGTAAAAAATTGTACAATATATTAATATAGTTTTTATATTCGAACTCAAGAGCATTTTATACATTTAAATATTTACCTGCAAAATTCACAATTCTTGTGGTTTGAGTTCATTGTCTGCACACAAAAATGATTTTCACCCTGCTCGCCGCAAGTGTTTGTGGCTTCAATTTGCAATTGATAGGCAGCATTGATAAATTCCGGCATACATTTCTATAAAGGAAGTAAATGTAAGATAAAAAACTATTATCGCATTATTAACTTTATTAAAAGCTCGAGTTAGTTGTCGTAATAAAAAAAGGTAGATGCCATGATTTCTTTTAATCGAAAATCAACGTAATTGTGTGATTAATCTATTAGCAACAATTTTGTTCCAAAAAAATACCCATTTATCTGAATTGCGATTAAAATAAAGTATGCGAGCTTTTTTACCATTTTAAGAACCATGTAAGAGAGATTATATTCAATAATATACTGTTCACCTGAAAAAGAATTTTATCGTTGGAATTATTTGATGTAATTGAAATATTCTGCTGTGTTGCTGTGGCTGGTTTCCTCCTCATGGACCCCTTTTTATACCTGCAAGGACAATATACGTCCGTGATATTTCCGTTGGGGTCCATTAAACTTTTTTATAAAATTTCAATAAAATAAAGAAAAAAAGGGACAACGACATAGTAATTTTATCACACTAAATTTCTGTCCATCATTTCTAAAATATATCACAGCAAAAAAAAAAAAAAAAAAAAAACGGGGCGCTATCAATCTTGCGGCTATTGTATCCTAATTAATGTATATTGAGTTTATTATTATTAACTGCCCATAGGAACAACTGAGCCGCCTATGATCTACTGAATATTCGTTGAAGCAATTTTTTTTAAACATCTTTCGTATCTATCAACATGAGATAAGGATTAAAAAGTTTAACCACGAAAAATTTACATTTACATAAGGAATATTGGCCCATTGGTATATAAGGCCTGTTATAGCTACACAGGGCATCACAAAGATTCGTTGTCATCCTCAAGAGTTAATTGTCCTCTCCAGAATCGAGTGGCACATGGAACCACAAAAGTTTTATTGGCGCCTTCCAGAAATCAAATACGGAGAATTATGTATATAATTCGTTAATCCCGATTGAAAGAATTTTAAGCATCATTGGGTCCTTCTAGAAGTTCTAACAGAATTTGTCTATGGTTCAAGTGCGAAAGCAGAGGGTAAAATGAAAACGGTTGTTTACACGAGTTAATCGAATTAAACATCCATTTAAAAACTCTTATCTAGGAGTGAAGAAATATAGAAAACTAGAATTTATATTCTGCTTAACCGATTTAAGTTAAATTTCTTTAAATGTCTTTCTGCCTTTTTGCAACAAAGTTCCGTTAGGTGGCGCTGTTTTAAGATCTTTAATATATAAAATAAGATACTATTTTTTCATTCCATAAACTGTTTGTGTTTGGATAATAGCCTTAGGGTGGATAAGCAAAAGGTTATCTATTCTGCAATGCCAATTGCAATGACACAGTAACGTAATAATTTTTGTGGTATAAAAAATATTTTCTCCTCAAAAAAGAGAAGAAAATTCAGTTACTTCTACGCTTAATAAATAAAGAACAGTGTGCCGATCTTCCTAAAATTTTCGCAACTTGTTATCAAATGTGCGGTAATAATTATGGTAATGTTTAATATTTAATATTTCACACGGCCGTGGTACTTCCCATACAAAGTGTATAATTGACATCGTGATATTTGGTAAGTGTAATAGGTAGCATCTTGAAATTTTTGTTCAGACAACTCTTTTATTAATATGCGTAATATGGCAGAAAAAAAAATATCGGGATTGGATTAAAATTGGAATAAAAAGCTGGCTGAATTGAAAGAGTGGATGTGGTATAATTGGAAGAGCAAAGCGCTCCTACAACAGCCAGTGGACACAGGAGTACAAGTAATTTATTGATAAAAAAGTAAAAATTAAAATAGATATTGTAGAAATAACAAACGGAATGACAAACTTAGATGTACCATTTTCCACCTGAGGTGAAGGGTATAATAATAGTTTATGATAACAGCAATTAATCAGAAAATTATTCATAACTGAACTAGTTCGCTCTTTAAGATTCAATTTTAGTGTCAAATGATTTTAGAAATACTTAACCACAACAGTCTTAAGCAAATAATTTTAGAAAACATTTATTAAATATAAATAAGATTTAATTTTTTGAACAAACTTAATTAAGATATTTATAAAATTTTATTAGTTTACCTGGGGTTTATTATATTTATCGTAACATTCCAAGGCTGGCATAAATGTGGTGGGACCGTGACCGTGTGACAATTGCGGTCCATTATTTAGCAGCAATATTATCCAAAGAGACCATGAGAGTATAGAATGTTGAGTGAAGCTTAAGCTCCATTTACTGCGTTTCATTGTTGTTGCTTTGTAGTTTGTTTTATTTGTTTCTAAATCTGTTTTTTTTAGAATTTGTTTGCTTGTTATTGTGATTTTTCTTAAGGAAAAGTGTGTGTATCTAATTACTTCAATTAACAGTTTGCATTACAAGAAGTCGTGGTTAAAGAAAAATAAAATCTGATTTGGTTTTATTTTTTTAATACATTTTTTGTACTGAAAAGAATATTAAATAAAGTAAAGTGAGAGTAGAAATAATATTTAACTTATTAGCGATTTTAAGCGTGCTTGTCCTTTAAAAATTTGAAAAAATAGTATCAGTAATTTTTCCATATTTAACCGTTCAAAATTCACATGGCAGTTGAAATAATAAATTGTTTCAATAGATTTTGTCGGATTTCAATAAAAAAGTTTTATTTCGTAGTTTTATTTATTTTTGTTCTGTTTTTAGATATCCAGTAATTTTTATATTGCAATGTTTGTTTCTTATGTCTGTATTATCCATGTGCTTTTTTAATCTTTTTTAAGTATAATTGTTCCATTTATGTATGTGTCTGTTTAATATTTCTTTTTATTTGCTAAAAGCAAACCCCAAAATAATTAAAATTTAACTTATATAAACAAACACGATCACAAAGTAATAAAAAATAAACAAAACTTTAAAAAATTAAAATATACACACGCGCAGTTAAAAAATTATTGTTATTTTTTGGTGATGCTAATAAAGTTGTATTTTTTTTCTTTTTGTATACGATTGTTCTTGAAACCATTAGTTTTATTAGAAAGAACTACATTTTTTAAACAAACATACAAAATGATACACATTATGTGAAGATTTGCGATAGTTGATTTTTTTTATTTTAAATAATATAATGCTCACTCTGGTCCCATACTTGTAGTCAGCTAAAATATAACTTTGTTCATATTTTATTTTAAAATAAAAGATTTTGGACAAACGAAGCATATTTTTGTTATTTAAGTTTTTTTTTTGTTTAATCTTCGCAAGCTTAATAAAAAAAGTAAAAACAAATAAAATAAAATGTAAAATATAAAATACAACGCATACCACAAAAGTTGTGAAAAATATTAAAACTATCTTCAAAATTGTATAATTATTTATGATTAAACAATTCTAAGAGTTTTGGAAATCCTTAATTTAAGCCTGTTAACTTCTCAGTATTTAATTAGTGAATTCTTTCGTTTTGAGTATCGAAATTGCTTCCATAGATCACGTGACTGAACAAAATCCTTGTTAAAGAGTTATTATAGGTCAAACTCGTATACTGACAAGCTTATCATTGAAGTAACATATTGAACATTGCTGTAGCAAAATTATTTACTTATTTCTTGAAATTTAAAATATTCAGGGCACTTAAACCAAATATTTCTTATTTAAGAAAAAATAAAGGTTCTACAGTAAAATACTAAAAGTTTTACATGACTTAAATATGCGACATGTTTTGTTTCGTAAAGTTGAAAAGATTCCAAATACAAAAGGAGTAAACTCATATAATTCTATAGATAAATAATAAAAAGGTGTTGAGTTCACTCTGATTATTTTAGAAAAACATTTTAAGGATTTCCAAACTATAACTGTGTTCGTAAAATTAGGTTATCAAAAACCCAGTGGAAGCAGTATATTTATTTTATTTATTTTTTGTTGTTGTTTTATTTTCAACAATTTTTTTAAAAACTGTATTTTCACTAAATAACTAAATCTTAAAACTTTGAATTTATCATTTGAAAATAAATGATATCAGCCGTTTGCATAATTTTTCATCATTACATTAAAAACATCATTTTGTAAATTTGTAAAGTAACATGAATTAAGAAGTGCTTCGCACGTAAAAGAAACTTAAGAAATTTAAGTGATTTAAATTTCCATTTTAACTGACTGCATAATCGAAAAACAAATGGTGTTGGTTTTTTGTCGTATGGTTTTATAAAATAGAAAGAACACCTAAATGTTAACGTAATGAATATTAGCAGTTAGAGGAAAACTTAGTTCTGCTTCATTTCGAAATTGGGCACAAATTTGTTTATGGCTGAGCCAGCAAATAGTGTTCCAAAAGATTATGTAGAGTCGAACAATTTGTAAAATTGGAAATAAATGATCTTAAGATTCTATTAGAGGTTCGCAAGGACTCAAAAATATAACACCAGTGGTCCAGAACAAAATGTGTATATTGGATGTTAATGTTGTTGTATTTATTCTCTTTAATGTTACTTTTAATTTATTATTACTTTTGTTTTGCGTTGCAATTTTTTTTGTTTTTTGAAAATGGGTTTTTATAATTTACAAATACATTTCAAAATTCTTTTCAAAAGAACTACTTGATCAGTTACAAAAGTATGAAAGAAAGAAATCATAATAAATTCAAAATATTTATGAAAAGAATCATTGGTCATAATCATAGAAACAAACTTAAGTCAGCTTCTTTTAGAAAGTACTTTAATTTTAATACTCGCTATTAACTTTTTCGATACTATTGTCAAAAATAAAATAAAATATATTAAGCAGAGTGACACATCAAATAAAGAAAATGTTTGCCCATAATTTGTAACAAACTATAGTTAAATAGACTATTCCCTGGTCAGTTGCCAGTATTTTTTGTTAAAAACAAAAAAGTAAATTTTAAGGCGAATTCATATAAGGTGGCAGCGTCGCTACAACAATAAAAAGAAAAACAGGCACTTAAGTGCATGGTAAACATTAGAACACAATTAATTGCTGCACTTTTTTTTTACTCTTTTTAATAATGTTTTTACTAAAATTACAATTCTTTTTTTTAAAGAATAATAAAAAAATGTTGTAAAATAAAATTATTCACTTTTGACAGCTATTCTACACATTAAAAAATTAAGCAAAAAATTGTCAGCTGCCGCAAAGATGCCACCTGGTAAAATTAATTCGCCTTGGTAAATTTGTTAATTTGAAATACACAAAAGTTAATTAAATTTGTGCACATTTCAGCACATAAAAATGAAAGTAAAATGTAAGTTTATGTCATAAAATTGTTTTGATAAAGTCGGCACTAAGTGATTTAAAAACAACTTTAGTTGATTCTCAATTTAAAACCGATTTTTACCTATAAAATATAACTTTACGTGTCAAAAAGTGGTCAAAAAGTGCACTTTAAAGGAAACTGTACTTTAGAAATCGAAAAGTACACTTTATTTAGGACTGATTAAGGGCCATTAAATTTAAATATTTGTTTTTCTGCGTTCCTTGTGTGTATTGGTAATTATTTCGATTTCAATAACTATTACATTAAATTGTGAATTAATTATAATTTCAATAAATATTTTTTTTAAGTTATTTTTTCAAAAGCGATCACCACTATTTCGTAACGATTGGTACCAGTTATGTAATAATTTAATTATATTTAAAACATAAAAGATAAAGAATTGTCTTCAATCATTATAGTTTAAAAATTCTTAAAAAAAATATGAAATATTTATTTAAAATTTAAGAAAAACGGATGGACAAATCCAAAAACACTATAAAAATTTTGAGTTCATTCACAGTCAAATTATTAATACTTTAGCAACAAACTTATATTTTTTGATATGAATTATGCTTGACTCACATCCACTCAATGGTTGTATTAATTTTATATTCCTTTAAAAGTTAAATTTTAAACTAAAAGATGACATCTTTAAATTTGATGTTTGGAAAATCGCAAACCCTGCAACAGAGAAATAAATAAATAAATACTCGTAAGGTTGAATCGACGAAAATATATTAAGCGTATTTGGCCGATCCTTCCAATGTACTTTAACAACTTAGTAATTTGTAAAAAAACACAACAATTCCAGAACAACTGCTTAGGAACTGAAGGAAGCTGTCTAAAAATAATATCGTTTCCTTAATGGTACCAGTTATTTAAAGTGAAGCCTAAAACCATGAATTTGATTATTATATTTGCTTGACGTAATGTGGGGACAAACGTAAAATGAAAACAAAATAAAACTATTTATTCTGTAAGCAAGCTTAAGCTTCAAGATTGAAAATTGGAAGATTTCCTAGTTTTTAACAATCACTCTGAAAATCTAATACTACCACATTAGAAGCAAATGGAAGAGATATTTACTTATATTCATGCGATATAAAAAGACTCTGCAAAGAAAGGTTTTAGCAATGCATGCAGACTGTTGTTAGCCGCTTCAAAGTATGACCCACTCGCCAATATGCAAAAAAAAAAAAAAAAACAATACAAAATAATTAAAGTAACAGATGCTAAATATATTTATTTCAATGTATAATTACTGAAAATTGTGTTTATTTAAAACAACATAAAATTTATACATTCTTAACTTGTCTGACTCATACAAGACTGTGCAGGAAAAAACGAATACTGCTTTTTAATTAAGCGAGTTAAGTCCATTTCTTTAATCTAATCCTAAAATGGTAATTTTTTTTTTTTTGTAGACCATTGTTATTTTATATTTATATAGATAATTTTAATTCTGTTGGTTATTTTTTTGCGAAAATTTGTATAACATGTAAGAATGTGTTTGCATTAAAATATTAACATTTGGAAAAACGTAAATTGATATTTATTATAAAGAAGATGTGTTAAGCTAAATTAATGGAGCCATAAAAATTAGTTTGTTAGAATTGAACATTTCTTATTACCGAATTCATTATAATGAGTAGGACTTTGCATGTTTGAGTTCTATTATAAACATTTTGACAGTTCACAGAAATATTATACTTAAAAAAAAACAAGTAAGAGTGCTATATTCGGCTATGCCCAATCATATATACCCTTCACCATGTATGTAAATCTAGTTTAGTGAAATAACTCCAATCAAAAAAAAAAAAAAGCAAATATTAAGGCGACAGAGAATTAAAATATTAAAAAGAAATAAGTAAAGCATTTTGTAAAATTTTCAGTATTTTCTGAAAAATCTCTTCAATAGCTATTGAATGGTACCCATATTGATATCTTAAAAAATATGACGCACAATCGTACTTTTCTATATTGTTTTTTGATTGGAGTTACTTAATAGTTCCAGATGATATTGAAAAATTAGAGGCAGGCGATCTTGCTGATTTTCAAAAGCAAAAATTTTGGAACCTATGTCTGATCGATTGGCATATTTAAATGTTTTCTAGCTCATTCATTGCCTTGGCAAAATTGATTTCAACACTTACAAGAACGAACAGGCGGACATCGCTCATAAGGACTTCAACAAACTTAGATTTAATACTTCATTTACTTTTGCAACATTTTATATGCAATTTTTACGATTAGATAATCAAATAGTTAAGTTTTTTTTATGAAATTATTCCTTTGCTTAGCACGACAGCGATGAAAAATATTAGGTATGTTTTTTCCTTTTTGTATAATTTATTCACATCCTAAAAAAACTGTTAATATAATCTTACCGGTTGATTTTACTGTCTTTAAATTTTCTGAACAGATCTATCTTACAAAATTCACAGCAGTGATTCTTTCTTTCTAAAACTTATTCTTCGCTTAAGAATAACTCGGTCACTTTAATCCATTAAGTGGCCTCATTTGAACGTCCTGAACGAGTTGTGGATATATGAAAAATCAATTTGTAATGAACAGCTAAGAAAGTACTGTTTTATTATTGACGCCCTTCCACCCTACCAAGTAACCCTACCGAGTAAAAAATGAACAAGTCTTTTTTTAAAGAAACGTACTCAATTATTAACAACACTTTGCATAATTACATACATACATATTTACATACATACATACTTACATACGTATACAGATAAATATAATTTTATTTTGAGTTACAGAAAGGCTAGTTGTAGTGTTCTTCTAAAGTGTTTGATTCTTTTTCTTGTAAGCAAGCACATGTCATATGAATCTTTATCAAAGTGCTTTCGTCATCTCACATTCAACATTCTCGGTAACATTTTATTTATACCCATGATCTTTCAAATTCCACAAAGTTGCAAAAATTTCCTCTGGTAAAAAATTTATTTGATGATTTCATTGGATAACGAACAAAACAAATATCAAGTTGTACTTGCATTCATTTTAATCTTAATTTTTATGATGTTGGATTTGAATTTCATTTTTAAGCAGTCAAAACAAATAAAAAAAGGTTGAATTAATTTATTGTTTAGTTTCATTTTAAAACTATTTACAATTACATACGAACACATATTTAATTATGTGAATTAAAATTGTTACTCAAACTTGTTGCACAGTGTAATCAGTAAAATGATATCATTATTAAAATGAATTATTTTTACAAGCATTTCAACATCCATTACTTTTATTCAAGTGATAATTATTTTTGTTTTGTTTATAAAAAAAGATTGTAAGAATGTGTCGAGCGTATTTATGTGGCATTGAAATCTTGAAAATGCAGGCCACTTATTTGTGAAGATTCAGTTATTTTTTAAAAGATACAAAATGGCAAAAAGATGCAACTGTGGATTATTTTTCTTTTTATTATCTGCCAAGTGAAATTTTATAAAAACAGTAATACATTGGTTCTAAGCAATTCGAATAAATAACTAATTACAATACAACTTCGGCAGTCTGGACATACGCCAGTTCGGTCACCCCAATAATGCGGACGCTTCACAACAAAATCTACCAAAAATTTTTTTTATGCAAGAGTAAATATTAAAATTTGGGGGCTTGCCGTTTTTTACTCGCATGTTTTGTTTTTCATATTTTATTCTACATTATGCACTATTATTACTTCAGTTTCACTGCAGAAATAAATCGTCAGTAGGAAAGACGGCTTTGTAGTAATGAATGCAAAAACAAAGATCTCTAATGCTGCTGCAAAGAAATCATTTTCAGTTGCAGCCATAGGGATAAGGTGAATAATTTAGATTCGTACGATGTTCTATTGTTAAAGAAACTAAAGCAAACCAACTACCTAGACAAAAAAAAAAAAAAAAAACACAAAATAGCCAATACTGAAAATTGCCGCAAATTACTTAATTGAAATTACGGGCATTTCACTTCTCGCAAGAAGTTTGAAGTAAAAGCTTAGAAGTTGCATAAGTCAATGTGTGCTTAGAAATTATTCAGAAATGTCAGAAAGTTAGCAACTATGCTATATATCAAGTCGATATTTTTGTTTGTTTTTGATAATAATTTTACAGAAGTTAAATTAAAATTATCGACAACGTTTTAAGATTAAATTACGTATTAACGATACAAATTTAAGAATTGAATCGAAACTGAGATGGTGTCTCTTGTAAAATAAATTTAGAATTTTGAACTATTCACAATAAATATCTTCATCGACCTCAACTGCACTGTGTATTTCGTTTTTATCAGCTTAACTTTTTAAATATAAAAAGAAGAAATATAAACAAAAGAGTTGACATAAAACCGGATTTAAATTTCATTTCTTCTTATACTTTCGCTGATAACAAACACATTTTCAAATATTTATTTTTTTATTACTTTAGTTTGTTTAAATGATTTAAGGGTTCGTTCTAGAACGCCAATGATAATGTAACTTTATTAATCAAAATTAATTTTAATTTTAAAAAGCCTGAACTATTTTTTGTTTTTAATTGTAGATCTTTTAGCTCACAACATCCGTTGAAAGTTAATATTTGTTTGTATTTTATATTCTCAGTCCTAAAAAATGTTTCTTTTGTGATAAGAATTTAGGTCTAAATATGTGTATACTGTATACATACATACATCATACATGTGGAAGTGATTTTAAGTAAAATATAATACACATAATAAGAAGTTTTTTATTGAAAAGACTAGACTTATGCAACTAACATTACAAAAATGGAATAGTTTTATTTGAATAAAGTACTTTTTCTAAGTGTTATTTGAATATAAAAATTGTAATGAATATAATTTTTAAGAAAAGTTTCGATTTTATGTCCTACAAATAAATCAAGGAAAAATTTAGAGTAAAAAGACGACTATAATCCGACAGTTCGTTTTTATAATCGATTTTTATAAAAGTTAAATATATGAATTTTTCGTTGTTATAACACATTTCTAGCTGAACTGATGCTTAGAGATATCATCGAAGAGTTTTACTGATTTGACAATACCACTGTATAAATTTGTCTACAATAAGTTAATGAAAATATAAAAAATTAGCCACATACATTCTTAAATGATAATCATCGTTCAGTTGTAATAAGGTACAGGTCAGTTACTGTACGATAACTAGCTGAGGGAATACATAAGACTATAACGTATTCGTGATTTATATTTTGGGTAACTGATGGAACTGGTGGATTTTGACTGCTTTTGGCAGTGGCAATGTTTTTTTTTTTTTTTTTTTTTTTTTTTTTTTTTTTGTTGAGGAAAAAAAGACAAATCACAATGTCAAGTCCATGCAAATTATTTATATAATCAAAAAACGTGTTCTCTTGTATTTGTATTGTTTAGAAACCGAAATAAATAATTCTATAAACATAGATATTGTTCAAGAATTTTTGAAAACTTTTCTAATTTTCATCATTATTTTTATTTCTATAGATCTGAATTTGTTATTTCAAATGACAATTTGTTCATTAGAAAATAATTTTTAAAATACTAAAGTCTTTTTCAAAATACACCATCATTTTATTCGTATTAAAAAATTAGCTAAGTTCAGTTTTTATAAACTTCAAGTTGCTTTGTGCAAATTTTTCTAAAAAGTCTTTTTCTTTCAAAAGTTGGCCATAATCGTAATATAAACTTCCAAAATTAATGTAGCAGTGTTAAAATTGTTACCAAAACTTTGAATATTTTGCTATTTACACTATGCAATTTTTAATGAAACTACTATGAAAAATTTGATTGTTGGTGAAGCAAGAGGAGCAAGCAATATGGTATTGCTTTATTTTGAGGGGGTGTAACTGTTGCTTTTTTTACATAACACATATTGCTGAAATTTAAATAGAAAATTTAAATAAAATTGCTTATTGTAAATCTGGGCTTCAATGTTGTATTAACTCTAATTAAAAAATCCAAAAGAATTTTTTAGGCACCCTGGCCAAGAATATAATTTACAGTGGACAGCTGATATACTTAAGTAAAAGCCAAGCCGTTCTGTTAACAAATTTAGAAATATTTTTTGCATTCTACATGTGTTTGCAAATACATTAAATTGAACAGAAGTGCTGAATTCATTTAGAATTTTAGTTAAAATATTTTTTAATTTTAAAAGCGTTAAGAGCATTTTTAATAAAACTATTAATTTTATGGAACTTCCAATTTGTATGTTAACTTGAGTTTAATTTTAATCTTCTGAAAAGCAGCGTATGGTAGATAGTCTTAGTTTATTTTAATGCAGTTGCCAAATAAATATTTTTAACTTTACCATAGATGGAGCTTTAAAATTTTTTTTGTTTTTAGCATTTCACTTCCCGTGTTGGATGGCATGGGAAAACCTTTTGGCATTACTTACGGAAGAATACCGGCCGTTTCTGTGTAGCTTTAGATTTTTTCTTCTTCTTGTTAGTATTGATTTAAAACATTTTTCATTGTGGCTATTGATTTTAGTAGAACTGAAGTTAATCATTTTGATGTGGGCTCTTATTTCATATTTCTATTGAACGAAGAGCTTTCTTCATATTAAAAAAAAATATAGTGAGATACTCTTGCCTTAAACAAACAAACAAAGAAAATTCTTGAGATGTTTTTAAACAATTTTCTTACAAACCAAAATATTCTGACTAAAGCTGATCAGCAAAGAACCTTTTAAAATTCTCTGTGAATAATTTGAACATGGCTGCGTCAATGTCTGATATGATCATGTTTTAATATACATCAGCCTCCTTAATATTTCAAGTAACTGTTTGTTTTTTAAAGTACTTGATAAATGTATGTGTGTATGTCAACAAATGTTTGAGTTAAGACCCAATGAAATAGAATCTTATCAAAAACAGAAAATGCATAAAAATACAATTATTTTTTAGCAATAGATTTTTTAATATACGATTATTTCATGATACTGGATTTCTAGCTGGTTGATGAAGCATTTTTTTAAATATTATAAATAGATTTAAAATTTATAGCTGCTATTTTGCTTGCACAACTGTGCCATAGTTCATATTTTTGTTTGTTTTCTATATTTTATAGAAATTACTTGTATTTTGTTTTTATTTGAGTTTTGTTTTTTTCTCTCTTCCGTAGGTAAACTGCACTGAAAATGAGCAGGTAGAATATGATAATCGCACAATAACTTCTCTTTTAAATTAAACACAAAATAAAAACTACTCAAACTCAAAATGTTGTATCTAAATTGTTTACTCTCCCTTTGATATGATATGAAAAAGAAGAAAACAGTAAAGTACATTGATCAACACCAAATTGTTGTTGTTGTCGTCTTTAGTTGTTTTGGTGTTAAGTAAATGCACTTTCAAGTCACAAGATACACAATCTTAAATTTTTATTTAGTGGGTTTCTGTTATTCATAGGTAAATTTTTCTTTAACGATTTTCTCATCTTGTTGGAGTTGTTGTAGGTTTTCATTTATAACTAAAACAGGGCCATTATGCTGAAAAAGCGGCACACTTATTTTGAAATATTTTTATGGAGCATTTGCATTTTCCATTAATTTTTTTTTAATAATTTTCATTTAAAACTATTTCACTTCACTTTTTTTAATTTTTAAGAAAACATGTGTTAAGTTTTTTATTTGATACTTTGCTGAGTTTCCGAATTTTAAGTGTGTTCCATTTATTGTTTGGTATTTTTATTTAAAGCATATTGAATTTTGATTTGTAGAGTTTACTCTTTTTCTCATTTAAAACTTCCAATTCAAAGTCTTTGTATGAAAAACGAGAATCTAATATATTTTAAGCTTGAAATTTCTGATTAATTTTAAGAATTATGCAAAGATAAAAATATTTTAATTTTTACTTTAAGTTACAACTCTCCGTTTTATTTGTATTTAAAACCCCGCTTTCAAACACTTTAACCAACCATTAAGGAGGACGTCCTATGCTCAACTGATTGGTTTCCATGGTGCTCCCGTCGTTTGTGTCGATCAGTTTAACTTGGTACTTTTACAGTTTGTACCAGAGATGGTAATTTTAATTTTGGTTACGGTTTAAAAGAAAGAAGTACAGGCGCATTACTGTTTTAAATTTTATAGTTTTATGTTAATGGTTAAAACATCGATTCGTAAAATTAAAGAAATGTTTATTTAATTTTTTTATTATATACATTCTAATGTTTCAGTATATTTTAGCAATCTGATTTAAGCCAAATTATAGATATTTAACTGCGTTTGTGGTCTGAAAGCTCAAGTCCCGGTAAAACTTATTGATTTAAAAAAAATTTCGTTGTATTGGACTTATGGATATTTTGCATTGCTGAACCATGTTGTATGTTGTATGAACACAGCATGAATGGCTCCGTAAACAAAGTATAAAGACGCAACGCTATTGCTATTCCTACTGAAATTATCTTATGCTTTAGATAGAGTGAACTTGCGATTCAATTACGTCTTGTCAGATCTAATCTTGTTTAAATCAATTCTTTTGTATGAAACAAAAAACATAATTGGTTATTGGGTCAAAAGTTTGATCGAACAGACTTTAAGGTTAAAGTTTAATCAAAACCTTAATATATGATCTACAAAATCTCTCCTTTAATTATTGTTAACTTGTACGAACGGGCCTAAGTGTCACTAAGTAACTTACGTTAGACGAGCACAATTATACAGATGTCAAACAAACCCCAATTGAACAAATAATAAGCAAAATATTCTGTGACTTAAATACCTTAAAGTTGAAACAACACTTGTTTTAAATTGATTTTATAGTGCTATTCTTAAACAAGTGATTGTGGCCAATTTGCACATTCAAATACTTTTTTTGGATAAAATACGACTGATAACAAAATTTAATTGTTATTTTGTACTCAAGATGAGGTTGGTACAATTTTAAATTATGCTTGCCATCCCTGATTTGTATATTTTGGTTAACAAAGTTAAACTGCAGACGATCGGTATGTACAATGTACTCTACTTATACTCGCACAAGTATGTATGCATGTGATAATTGAGTTTCAAAACTTTTTAGTAAATGCTTTTATGTGTGTGTGTGTTTGTATCTGTGGCTTTTTTTATTTCATCCGGCCTGTGATCTCACTTACGAACGAACATATGTGCAGATAAATATGATTTCTATTGTTAATTTCTTTAAAAAAATATTTATTCGTGTTTTATTTATGTTATACTCATTCATCCGTTATGCGCTAAGGTCTAAAGGAATAAGGTTACCATTCGTGTATTATAAAATAAAATCTAAAATGAAATTGACGTTTCTTCCTTGTTATTTTAGTCGACTAGGTCTCGTTATTATAAGTGGGACTTAGTTAAAGTAAGGATCTTCCAAATGATTTCGGTTAGCTTTAGGTCGGTTGTTCGGTCCCTTAAGACCGCTGCGTTTTAGTTTAAAAATCAAATAATTGATTTGTTTGGAAATTTAAATAAATTGTTTAAATTTTTTAGGTTTAAATAATAAGTAATACTACACATAATCGTGGAGGCTGGTCATCTCAACCAAACAGTAGAGATTTTAACTCAATAAATATTTTTCTTAAGCAAAAAATAATTACTTTTACAAAATTGTAAATTTATAAAAAGTCAAACACCGTAAAAAATATTGATTTTCATTTAAGGATACCAAATAAAATTTCAATACTGATACGCTACTCAACAACGCTTAAGCCTGGTACTCTATTCGAATTTGTGAAAATTGTTGAGTAACACTGGATTTCATGTGGTAAATTTGATATTTAAAATGTAGTTTCCATTTCGCGATTTGTTTTAGAAATGTAAGCAAAATTCAGTATGAAATGATGCCAATTCACAGCCTTGATAAAATGTTGCTAGAAACACTTTATATATTTTCCACAGTTAATCCGAGTACTACTGCTGTAACAATTCAAAATTTCAAAATTATGTTTGAAAGATAACTGGAGGTCATAAAAATTAGGAAAATTTAGCCCTATTTTGAACCATTACTACAAAATCTTAAAACTAAACTTATTCTCAATCTATTTAGCCGTTTGGAATTTGCAAGTTATTTGATTATATTTCATCCGGAGTTTCATAAGTTATGGAAAGCATGGTTACAATTTTATTATTTTAAGTATTTGACGTCTAACAAAGCTCTAGTACAGCTTCCATACCGAAATGTTTAACAAATGGTGTCATTTCATACATTATTTTGCTAAAAACAAGTTGATAAATCTAAATACTTTCGTGTCATTTGATGCAGTCAACAAGGGGGACGTTTAATTGCTTTCGGTCTCAATATCAGATTCTGGATAGGATTAATTCGAAGGCACTGCATTTTTAAAACGTAAGATATAGACTTTACCATGATTTAATCTCACCAAAGCTATTATTTTATGCGACATACTTTTTTTGTATGTGTAAAAATTTAGTATAAAATAACCAAAGTATAGTGAATTTCAAGATGGTTTATGACAGCGAAGTATTATGCATTAAGTTATGGGCTTAGGATCGTACATTTTTCATTCCTTTTTGGGGAAGCTTCAGAAATTGAAAATTTTTACTTATTTTAAGTAATTTTTTCATTTACAGTTTCCAAATGCCTTTTCTAAAGCCATTTACACATTTCAGCCATTGTATGGTTGTTTGTAAAACAATTCTTTAGGCTGTTAGAGAAAAAAGAAAATCTTAAATTATACGTCTCTACAATTGAGCTTTAATTTTTATTTGATCGTAATTTATAGCAAACAGAACGTAAAACACAGAATATTTAAACTTTTTCGTTTATATTTACTATACCATACCACCTGAAGAAATAGACGCAGGTGTGTCCCGAATGACGTGGACCGTTCTTGCCGATTTTTAATAGCAAAATATCGAAATTATGTCTGCGTTCCAAAATTTTTTCCAGCTCATATAATGCTTTGGAAAAGTTGATTTTAGCATGAACACGGACGGACAAATGGATGGAAGGACAGATGAAAATCGGTCAAACGACCTCGATATACATAAGAACTCAGATATACCCTTTTCCAACTGTGCGTATAAAAATAGAGAAACTGGTATGGAAAACTGGCAGCAATCTCTCTGGTAGTCCCTTTTTAATGTGAATCGATAAGTCTGAATAAAATGTTTATTTTTATAAACATTGTTGTTATTCTTAGTGTTCTAGCAGATACACGTATATGTTAGTTACAGTACACTACTCGCTGTTACACAAGAGACATCCATTTTTTTTTGTATTTTACCAAAAAACTTATATTTATTACCTTGCGCATGTTTCATTTGATGTTTCTTCGTGTGTAGCGGTGTTCTAAAAGAAATTATTGTTTTCTTTCAAAATTTTGTGATATTCGTGGCTCTTTACTTAATGTTCCCTCGTTTGTCTGAATGCTTACACCTTTTCTGGTGCTATTTTTTTAAAAAGCAGTTGTAATATAAGGGGTTTTTCCTGATCCGTGAAGTCAACAAAATAAACTTGTCAAATGTAAATAATATATGGGAACAGGTTTCATTAATGAGAATAAAACTTCCAAAACGTTTTTTTTTTGTTTCTGCAGGTCTTCATTTGTAATTTCTTTTCGACGTTATTCTTTTTTAGTTGTATTGAATCTTCTTCTTTATATAATATTTTAGAAAAAAGAATAATTGCAGGTAAAGTTTTTTGTTCGTGGCTTAAATAATTTTTTTCGGCTGTGCGTTAAAGCATAAATATTGATGTTTCTTTAAATTTTTTCTGTGTGCTTCCTTCGCTTCTACTGAAAAACCAATATGATTTTTTTAAACCATGTTCCATTTGGTGTTGCTTTGAATGTACTTGAGATTAAATAATGAAATCAATAAAAAGGACACATACGAGTATTTTTTCTTTGGTGGATCAGCATAAGCAGCCAAATTTTAATAGGAGATAAAACTAATGTGTTAGTAGGTGGGGAAAAATTAATAAAATATTACTTGGAAGGAGGCGCTGTCAACCAGTATTTTGCTGGTCGTTTTATGCCTTTTAACACAGGTGGAAAAATATTATATCTAAGTTGCTTATTTCCTTTGTTATTTCCAAAATATCAATTTGCGACTGAGCGGTATCCGTCTGTCCGTCCGTATTGGGTTTGAAATCAACTTTGCTAAGGTACAAGATTAGCTAAAAAAAATTGAAATACACTACTCGATCATATATAGTTTCAAAAATTTTGCTATTGAAAATCACCAACATCGGTCCATGTCACTCTAGGCATCAGGCAAAATAATTTTTTAACATAATTTTTTTACTTTCGTGCAGGTGGTTCTAATTACTTTAGTATTTAGCAAAGACTTTTGTTTGTATTCCTAGTGGTTCTAAGAATGCAAACTAAAGTTGACTTTTTTAAACAGAAAAACCTAATGTTAATATACACGTGGATATACAAATATGGTGTAGGATATATAAGATTCAGAATAGCCGAATATAGCAATCTTACTTGTTTCATCTAATTTTAAAGATTAATTAAGGCAGGAATATCTCGATTCGCATAAGAACTTAATTTTTGTACCAATCGCACATTAAACAAAATTCCAAAATCTTACTTTACAAGAATCAAAGGCTTTCAGAAGACTTGATAGTATCCAAGTAATATAGCCGCCAATGCCCAAAATGAAAGAATGGTTATTGCTGAATTCTGTATAGGACTTCAGCAGCA
This sequence comes from Cistogaster globosa, assembly GCA_937654795.1. Taxonomy (NCBI): domain Eukaryota; kingdom Metazoa; phylum Arthropoda; class Insecta; order Diptera; family Tachinidae; genus Cistogaster; species Cistogaster globosa. Next base: position 60,210,228 of record OW569405.1, on the reverse strand, counting down.
TTTGCCAACTATCAAAAGAGAAGTCATCCATATTTGAAGCATTATTAAAGTATAATATGATTTTTTTTATAAAAACTAGTTCTATTCACATGGATAGTGGTGTTGTGTGTGTAAATATGCTCATGTTTTTAGATGGTGCCTTTTAGATAAACAAACAGATTGGTTTTATTCTTTTAATTTTTGAGCTTTTAAAATCGAAATAAACAATGGGTGTAGTAAATATTAAATTTAATTAAATTTTTATGCTGTGTTTATAAATTCGTCTTTTTTCACATACATAAACATATATTTAACTAAATATTTAACAAAACATTATTACTAAGGCAAAAATAAATTTCGAAATTGAAAAACGAGTGTTTTTATTTTCAACATTCATTGTTCTCATTAGGGAAATGAAACAACCGTATTTAGTTTGGTAACTTTACTTTAAAAAGTTTGGAAGGTTATCAGTGTACATAATATGGCCGCCATTTCAATACAAATGTAGACCAGCTCAGTTGAAGGGCTTCGAAAATTTTAATCAACAATACTTTGTCAGACTTATAATGTTTTTGAAATGAGTCCAATTATTGTGAAAATGTTTGAAAATATTAACGAAAACGATCTACAACTTTATGCACACTTTCTAAATGCTGTACGCATACAACACAATACAATACAATATACATAACTTAGAATTATATTTCTAAGACTGATAAGAAAAGTTCATTGTGCTTTTATTCATAAAGGAATTATAAAAAATGTTAAATAGTATAAATTCACAAAACAAGTTGATTCAATTATATATTTTGCATTTAAAGTTTTCATTTGGATTTCTTAATAGAAAACTAAGCTTCTCCACATAAATTCTATTCTTTGTTAAAATGTTGAATTTTAAAGAAATAACTATTTAAACTAATCCATCTCAAGAATAAATATAATAAAAAAACATGTAATTTAAGATTGATTTCGTTGAGCTTTATAGGATCATTTTACGTTTATGAACAGTAAAAACATAAATTTCACATTATAAAGGAAAGAAAAACTCACACATTAAATTTTGATCAAATTATCACATTTTCTTATCGCAAAATTAGTAGAGATTTTTGGCTTTGTCAGCTCTTAGAATTGCTGTTTTGACATACTAGATTCTCTTCAGAGTTGATGATATAATTACGAGGTATGCTTAAAATGTAAATTTTAGTTTTTTAGTGATATCTAATTTGTTTGCCTTTAGATCTAAATCTTAGCCACTATATTTTGCCACATTAATAATTTAAATTTTTGCTACTATCATTTCTTATAATAAAATAATTGCATATCGCAGGGATTATTTATAGATCCGTAAGTATTTCACATGGAATTGATAAATCAATTATTTAAATAAACACACAGACCCAACATGACACTAACGCTAATTCTTAAGATTTTATAGTCCAAGAACGGGTTTACAGACCCTTCACTAATGTTTCGTATGATTCCCAAAGTATATGTGATCTATTTGGTGTCTTAAAAATAAGAACAGTAAGTATATTTCCTTTCCAGGTAAGGGAAAGAAATATTATTAAAATTTAAGAAAAACGAATTTAGAATTGGTCCCTCTTAAGGCCTATGACCCATTGAAGCATTAGGTGTTCCTTGTATGTGTCGTAGCAAACAAAAAACACATTAAACAGAGAAACACTAACTCAATACTGTCCCACGAAGAACATAATTGTACAGCTGCCGTCTATAAGCTGCGCCATTAGTTTGAATCAAGCGCCGTCTTGTAGTATCCACTCGTCTTTCGAGTCCACCGGATGCACACTTGTGTTAAAAATTGCTGTTTTGGTCATTTAAATTCTTTAATGGTAAAGAAAAACTATAAAATGGCTCATCTAGAGCTCATTCCCAATTAAAAATGGCATAAATTGGACCCACTGTACTACACGCAAAAATACAAAACCTAAACACGTCTGTAAAGTGTTTTAAAGTTTATAAATTTTGTTATTATTTTTTTAAATAGGACTTCAATTTTAAAAGAAATAAATTATTAATGTGTTTTCAACGGTTTCACTTATTTAAGTTTATGCAACAGTAGCCGTATTTAGTTTTAGTTTGCAATTACAAAATGTTCTGTCATTCACTGTGAGTCTTCTTTTTTGTATACTTTAAGAGACTGCTTGCAAATTTATTATATTTTTTCGATCTTTGTAGTTTTTTTTTTGAACATTTATATAATCCAATGGCAGGGCCCACGACTTCGTCCCATAATATTTCAAATTTTCTTAAAACTCAAATTTAGAAAAATGTGTTCATAAATAATTATTCCAGAATTCTGTAGACAGTGGTAAAAATTTAAACTTTACAAAAATGAAATGTGTTGACAATTGTCTTCGTACTATTATAATGGTAAAATTGATAAAATTGTTTTACGAAATCACATATTTTTAGGATAAAAAATGTATTCTATATATAAAAGCAGTTTCTAAAGATCGATTGCTGTCAAAATTTTAAAGTAATATTTCATGTAAAGAATTGTTCCCGTTACAGTTTTATTATATGTATAGATTTTTAATAATAAATTTTCAAAATAAAATTAAGAAAACGAAGTTTCATGGTTATATATATATATATATATATATATATATATATATATATATATATATATTGGCAAATAAGATTTTTTAGAGATTAATAGGTTTTTGAGGAAAGAATAGTAATTACATTGCATGTATGTATTGAGTTTTCCAATTTCTTTACATTAGCCATAAAATTAGTTTTCTGTTGTTTTTAATTACGATTTTACATTTACTAACGGAAAATAAATTAATGTTAAATATTATGTTAAATCACTAATGCGCAAACCTTACTTAGTCTATTCAAAAACCGTCCTTATTGTGATTGACCGATTAACTATCGTGAAGTATATTAGTTCTAGTAGTTTTCTTTACTAAGCTTTTACGTGTGTCCCGGCACAAAATAAATTTATATAGAAATTTTAATAGATGAACAACGGGGTTGCCAAAATTTGCTTTAAAAACAAAATAAGCTTCTCAATATAAAAAGCTTTAACATTATTCTTTAAATGAATTTAGAACTAAATGTTTATATTTGTATTTATTTTAAAATATATTTATATATATTGTCGGTCACAGGTTGACAATTCTTAACATGTTTTTTGTGCTTTTCAGAAGACGAAGTAAAAAACGTTATTACTCCGCTGCTAAACCGTGTTAGAAATAAATAAAAAAACAAATTTGGAGGAGATATTTATTGTGGGATGATGTAAAGAAATCAAAGCTATTGAAATAATTTTTGAATAAAAAATTTAAATAAATGATAGCCCGATTCGACTTTTTTGCGAGTTAAGAGTTGTCAACCTGCGACCGACGATATAAATTATACTTTTTATTAGCCTTTAGTGCATCCTAATAAGAGTTAGCAGAATAAAGCTTTGAAAAATAAAACACATTAGATAAGAATGTAGGCAAAATATTATACACCCGAATTTAAATATTTGTTATTATACCCGTCAATACAAAAAATGGAAAGAGGGCGTATCTAAATTTGTAATTCCTTTTGCAATTTCTACAATATCCTTTTCTGACCTCATTAAATATTTATATATATTCTGAGTTCTTATGCATAGCGATGTCGATTGATTGTTACGTCTTCCCTTTTAAGCGTAAGGGTCCTATTAATTGCAAATACCAAAGCGTCCATTTTTATTTTACCATTCTGTGTCTCTTTATTTGTTCTCTATTCCTTACTCCACTGTTCCACTGAATTTGTTACAACGTTCTCTTGTTAACTAAAAAAGTGTTTTTAAATTTAAACATTATTTTGTCTGTTTACATATAATGTCCTTTTAACCAACTCAACCTCAAACACTTGTTATGTTATTAATTCCTTCGTTAAATAAGGCATCATTTTGTTTTATTATACAGGCGTATAGAGCATCTCATCTTGTTGTTCTTATGTATAGGTGTCTTCGCTAACGCATTAACACTTTTCGCTCAAGGCCTTTATTTCCTTAACTTGTAGCTGACATAACCGGTAAATTTTGCTTACACTGCAGCCACACGATTAAATTCTCCTTTTAACATTTTTACACCTACTCCTGTTTAAAACTCACTTAATTTACAGTTGTGACGTAGGCTGAAGGCAACTTGAAGGGAATTTTTTTTCAGATTTTTTTTTAATAAATATGGCAGTGAATATTTAATACCAAAAAATGCTAAAAAAAAACATATATTACAAAACAAGATTCGAAAAAGTTCTGCAAGAGAGAAAATCCATATGAAGTTCTCATGAGCTTAATTAATACCCCCTTAAGTTGCCTTCATCAAATAAAATTAAACTAGAAGTCTATATTTCCACAAGGAATACCTATTCGCAAGATCCCCTAGAAAAGTCCCCATATGAACATAACAGTACCATCTATGGTAAAAACAAACTTAAATTGGGAAGATTTTATACCCATTAATAAAAAATAATTTAGATATTCGTGATGGAAGATCATGAGTTAAATGATTAATTACTTAAAATAAAGAATATAATTCTCGCTTTACTACAAGCTCTTTTAAAAATTTCATTCAAATTAATTTAGATGACTATATTTTTTTTGTTCCTAACTGTAATTAAACCCTAACGTTCGCATAATTTACCTATGAAATTAATCAGGCGGACATAGCCTTTCTAGTAAGAGCTTTTCCTTTGTGCGTAGAATATTTTTCAACATTATTATTATCACTTTGAAGCTGAAAACATGAAATTCTATAGAAATATAAATAATATCAGTGTGTATAAATGTGTTAATAACTTTAAAATTTATTACGTAAATAACAAACAAAAAAAAAACCACAACGAACAATAAAAATTGCGTGGAAAGTTATTTGAAATCAATTAGTTGCAGCATGTATAAAAATCTTTGTTAAATGATTAACAATTTAGCCTTGATATTGGTCTTAAATGTAACAGGAACATACATATGTACGTTTAATGTATGTTTTAAATGTTTCTTTGATATTGTTAAAAATTAACTTGAAATGTTTATTCTTTTTGCTAAACAAAGTTATTGATTTACTTGACTTTTTCTTAGTAAATAAATTTTTACAATTAAAAATTTTTATTTTTCAAACAAAAGATATGTGAGTGTGTAGAGTTATATGTATGTGTGAATTAATTATTAAAACTATAGATAAAAAATTGATTTTTAACTTAATTAATATGTTTTTATCGCGACTGCATAATACAGAAATCAGAAACTAGCAGAATGTAATGGCTTTTTTAGCCATTAAGTTTTAAAATTATTACATAAATAGTAAATTTTTTTATTATCAAGCTCATTACATACTGAACAAAGTTATCCATTCTAATAAAATTGAAAGTATTATTAACATCAGCTGTAATTCATACTTTAATTTTTTTTATTTTTTCTGCGTAAAAGTTATCTCCATATACAGGCCGAATACTTTAATAGAAAATTTTGTAAAAAATCAGTCAATTGACTAGCTACACCATTGCCAAAGTTAATACACATATGTGTCATGTGCCGACACGTATGACACTCACAACAGCTGTGATTGACATTTTTTATGTGCCAATTTAAAGCCAAAAAGCTTGCTTATACATGTCAAACAGTCAGCTACCTTACAAAACATTGTGCTTTGGTATGTATTAAAATACATTTTCAAAAGAAAAGAATGTAAATATATAAAAGTATGTGTAACATTTTAGGTGGCATCACTGCAGAAAGCTTTACCAACCTATCGGAATTTGAGTTCACTTAAAACTAACTTTTTATCCGCAAAGAAATATTATTGGCACCTGTTAAAATAAATTATTAATTTTTAACTACAGAAATATTAAACTTTAACAAAATCGAGTTATTCTCGACCAAAATTTGTTTCACTACCGCTTACTTAGCTCATCTGGATATTTCTCACAAACATTTAAAATGAACTAAATATTTCTCTACAAACAATAAAGTTAAAACACCAATAAACAACAAATGATTCTATTTTTTATATATTTAATTGAAATACATTGTATTTAATAGTTTTTGAACTATTAAATAAATTTTGGATTTTGTGATATTCATTTATGTTCACATTTATGTTTAGGGATTTGAACTTCTGGTTTCTTACTATAGGCTTTGAGTTAGTTGCAAATTAGTTGACTAATAGTCAACATGTTTTAATGCCAACTCACAAAATTTCGACAGGGCTGCTATTCCAATAACAAACACAAACATTTAAATAGGGGTAGTTTTTACAACCCCTGAAGTTTCTAAATTTACCAACGCAATTGTGTATACACATAAGTATTTCAATAAAAAAAAGCTTTTAATGCGTAGAAATTATTTAGACGATAAGGTGACAAATATTACTTCAAAAATAAAACATGAGAGTTTTGTAAAAATTTAAATAATAAAAATTTGTGTAAAAGTGTTAATAAAACGGAGCCACCATGAATAAAAAATGTTTGCAAACATTATCAAAAAAAAAAAAGGAAGTTAAAGTATAAAAAATAATGTTTGTGGATTGCTTCACAGTTTAGCCACATAATTTTGCCTAAATGGTGGTCTTTAAAGCAACACACACATGAAGAATGTATGCATGGACAAATGTTGAGTTCTAAACGTTATGCGACAGGTATGTTCTTCTGATTATTAAAAATACTTTAAAAATGCTTATTTACGTCACAGTATCTAATATTAAATAATAATCTAAGCACTGGATTAATTTGAAAATATATAATTATTTTGTAATAAACGTACATACATATATTATATATTTGAAAAACAAACAAGGTCTTATATAACTAAAACACATTTTTCTCCATTCCTTTGCTTTTCAGTTAAACGAATAGCTTTTTCTTGTTCGTTTCTAACGAACGACTTGCAATATTTTTGAATTGCAAATATTAAGATTTAACACTTTCATTAACTCAGAATAAATATTTATTAATTTTATATATTATAATATTTATTTTATAATTTCGGGTCAAACATACTGTCTGCCTTCATATTATCTGAATAAAATTTCATGTTAGAATGATTTATTTTTTTTTTAATATATTTCTTACTTCTGGACTACCTGTAACTTCATATTAAAATGAGGAAATGATATTGTTCCTTTATTATATTTGATATAAATTTTTAAAAAGCACGTAATAAAAAAGTAAAACCTATTTCCATTTACGTTTAATAAATCAGAATAACAACATTCGCAATATAACACTGGAACATGTGATGCATAAATGTTCTATTTTAGTTTTCAGTTTCAAAGTGTACAAAAAATAAAATAGTAAATACTTTACCATAATTAATGACCAGTTATTTTAGTAATCACATAAAAGTTGCCACGTCACCAGACCAAACAAATTTTACTTTTAATAAGTTTAGGAATCGTTACGTTTAAGGATAAATCGCTCTAACTGCCAACCCTGGTCTAAGGTCTCAGCCTTCTACAAAATGATCTGTAGAGTACGACTTTACCCTATACTTAAGTGTTTAAGAAGTCACAGCATAAGCTGCACGTAAAATAATCTTTATTTATGCACTCGAGAATGTCCATTGTTTTTTAAATAATTTATTTTCCTTTAAAACCCAATTTAAAAGTTTTTTGTAATTTATTAAATTTGGAGGACCTTAAAAAAGCGGAAATTTAATAAAAACAAATAAATAATACATCAAGGTCTTCAATATTACAACAAAAATATAAAAAAAATTAGATTTCAGTGGTCAAAAGCTAAAAACGTAACCATACTTAAAATCGCTATAATATTTCTAAGTCTCTTTGGCACAGACCTTTAACCAATAATAAGGAGAAAGTTAAAATAGGGACATTACAATAACAAATTTGAAAGGTAAAGTAAAAGGGTGTTCTCATATAGACAGCTATAAGAAAAAGCTTAAAATATAATATTTAAGGGCGGTCCAATTGGGACCTTATTTTTACGTACATGGCATTAACTGTCAAGATTTGATCGTCAGACATTTGAAAGGATACACTGTTTGTTTTGTTTTTTTTGTGGATAAAAATACAGTTTTTTTGTTTGCAGATGCCATTCGTAGCCATTATAACTTCTCTATTTTTTTTTCTCTGTGGTTCTGACTATACTTTATTCTACGGGCTGGTCTTGTGCTTAATATAGAATAGCGCATTCTAAATGCAGCCATCCACGCTGTAACTGTGTTACTTCTATTCGTTACCTCGTCGTAGTAAACTAAACTATCACAGATTACTTATGCTGTACTATACATCCAAAATAGTAGTCCCCTTTTATTCAATAGCAAACACATATGCTATAAGCTGTAGTTACTTCTTTACACCTCTTTTTCTTTTTTACAAAGACGCCCTGAATTCCTTATCCACTTCTCTAATGTTAAATTGACGCCTTCACTAACATGGCTTCTCACAGACAGTAGTTGTCTTTTATTTCCGGGAGGTTTTTGTATTGCTATTTCTCATTTAGTTGCGTTTGTCTACACAATTATTTTTCTTGTTTCATACATGACCGCTGGTGGGCTCCATTTTTTGTTATAGAACAAACGTACATCTTTGCTTACGCAGCCACCGTGGTCGCCCAACTTGTGTAAGCTAAGTGTCGTAGTTTTCTAAACGCAGACCACTTTGGAAGTAACTGTTTTTTCTATGCACACACGGACAACAACAATAGGTGCGTTCCCATACTTAACTTTGGGATCCCGTGGGATCCATATGTTACCAAAACTGTTCCCGTACTACAAGTTTGGGTAGAAGAGAGAGCTTTTCAGAGAATAAAATTCTTCTTCTTTCTGCATGAAACTTCCCAGACTTTTTCTTTGGGTAAATTGTGTAAACTGAAAAACAATCAGCTGGTTGAAAAGTAAACAGTAGAGAGTAGAAAATATTCTATATTTCATGCACGCAAATGTCTTCCAAAAGTGTTATTTACCAGTTTTATAAAAAATAAATAGTATAATAAATTTAAGAAATCTTTACATCTTCTTTTGGGAAAGAAGTTTGGTTTTTTGTGTTCCCGTACCTTTGGGCACTTTTGTCTTCAAATGGGGATAATTTATCTTTTCTCTCATTGTACCGAACTTTACTCAAAAAGTACGGAAACGGAGCTAATAATGTTGTTTTCAGATATATTGAAGTTGCCAGATCTTATTTTCTTAATAAAACTTAAAGGTAGCTTCACAGATGTCCCTATTTTGACGAATGGACGAATGTATATTTTCTTGTAATGTTTTAAGCCGCAATAGGCGTACACCTTATTAACCTTTTAAAAAGAATAAACACGCTTCGCGTATGACCCTATTTCGGATCTGGCGGTTTTGTTGAAATATTTTGTAGCCAAAGTTAAGTCATGATGAGGTTTAAAGTTTTTCTTAATATTATTTATATTATGGTACTATTTGATAAACTTTGTGATTAGTTTAAAATATTAACAATAACCAGGAATTAAACATTGATTTTCATTTAAGGCTAACTTTTATGATGGAAGAAATAAGGCTATCTTGCATTTCAAGCCTTTATTATATAAAAAGATCTTTTATTGTTGCTGCAAATGTAAGTAAATGTTCCGTTTAAATATATTTATATTCTGCATAATTTTTATATCAATGTATACATATACATATGTGTATATATATAATACTTTTTTTATTTTCTTGATTTGACGCCTTAACGCTCTGGAGCATACGTATCATCGTGGACTAGCAACGGACAACATATGGGTGTTTCGCTGCAAATTTGGAGCTGTTCTACAAAAATTGTTATAATCATCTGGATTCTTCTATAAATTATTTATATATTTTACTTTTTCATCCCGTAGAGGGTAGACAAATTAAATTAGGAGAAGACATAAATTTTATTATTAATAATTTATATTTTTATGTGTAAAATTATTTTAATTAATTATCTAGACAATACGCAATCATCTTTTTCAGGAATGGCAAATATTATACTAATTGCATGCCTGGCAATATTGGGAGTACTAATAACGATATCACTATTTTTAGCTGGGGGTTATTTGTGGTGGCGTCACAAACGATCTCAGTTAAAGTTTATAGAACCCAATGAAGATGAGAATTCCAGTACATATAGTTTAAGGTAATTAATTTTTTACTTAAATTGGTAATGCGTTTTTGTATTTTCCATCTAATAATTATTGATTTTGTTACATCCTTCACCATCGTTAGAAAAGCTTTAACTTTAGTTCTGTTTTCTACAAAAAACAAAACATATTAATATCATGAGTAAAACGATTATTTTTCGTGTGTCTTTTGACAGTTTCCGCTACTGCACTTCCCATGATTTAAAGCTACCTTTTGAACAAGAAGTTTAACTCGGTCAGTATTTAATATGTTATTTAATATATTATTATACCCTTTACCACGAAAAGTGGAAAAAATAATATATCTTAGTTTGTCATTTCGTTTAAAATTTTAAATTTTAAAAATATCTATTTCCGACCCCACAAGATGTATATATTCGGAGTCCTTAAATACGCCAATCGATTAGACATAGTTTCGAAAATTTTGCTATTGAATATTAGCAAGATCGGACCATGTCCTTCGAGGTAGCGGGCAAAACACCACGCCAGCCTCTAATTTTTCCATATCATTTTGAATAATGAAATAAATTTAATAAAAAAAACATATATATGGGACGAAAGAGAATTAACAAATAAGAAAAAAAACATCAAGTGAAAAAATTTGCGCTCGCCAATATTTTCCGAGTTATGGGCTTCTGATTTTTTTATAAAATAGTACGATTGAGCGTCATATTTTTTAATATATCATTTAAAAACTTTTGAAGAGATCTTTCAGATAATACTAAAATTTTTTAAAAGTGCTTAACCAATTAAGACCCGGTGACATTTTTATGATTTTTTTTTAATTTTTTATTTTCTTTCACTTCAATACTTTTGTTGTTGTTGATTGGAGCTACTTCAATAAACTAAATTTATTTACATGGCAAATGGTATTTAAGATTCGGCTTAGCTAAATACAGCACTAATACTTGTTATTTTAATTTTTATTGGTTTAAGTGCTTTATTTTAGTAAACGACCATGAATTTCATGAATTGTTTTATTCAATTTCATATAAAAGATCATATGAAAAGAATTAAATTTCAAAATTTTTTGTAAAATCAATTATTTAACAGTAGAAAACCTGGTGCACAGGATTCACAAGATGTCGGAAACGTAATAGCAAAACCCCAACCTCAACCTCAAGCACAACCATTGACAACTCCTATTCAAACTAGTCTTAATTTGAAGTTAAATGGATTTTTAAACTTAAAAGGACCATTAATTGGGTGAGTGCCGAAAATATGTTTTAGAAAAATTTATAATTTGGTAAGAACTCAAATATTTTTATTTATTTTATGTAAATAAAACTTTTAAAATAATGTGTATAAAAAATTGTTATAATATTTAGATCGATTGAACCATTTTAGATCGTCTTCGGCAGCTACCAACACAAAATCTCCGGGCGTTGCCGGTCAAGACACATCAAAGGATGTAGAGGCAAGAATCACATCAATCACTAACTATTGATTTTTTTAAATAATTTTGTTTGTTTTTTTCAGAATAAAAGCATCTCTATGACTGACATGTACATAGATAATTCAGATTCTAGTGAAAATGTTGGACAAATACACTTTTCATTGGAATACGATTACCAGAATACAACATTTATTTTAAAAGTGCTTCAAGGAAAGGAGCTTCCGGCAAAAGATCTCAGCGGAACATCTGATCCATATGTACGGGTAACATTGCTACCCGACAAGAAACACCGCTTGGAAACAAAAATTAAAAGGCGAACATTAAATCCACGATGGAATGAAACCTTCTATTTTGAGGGTTTTCCAATACAAAAGCTTCAATCGAGGGCAAGTAGAAACGTATTTTAATTTCTTAAATCATAAAAAGGATCAACGTTTTGAAATTAAACTTTAAAATTTTATGATGCATTTTATTTCTTAACGTATTTTAAAAATTTCAAAAAAGTTTATTTTACAAAAAGCGCAAACATTATCCACGAGAACTATCGCGGCTTTGGCGCACTAAAAGTTAAAATAAATCTATTGATATATATAATCGACTGAGCGAAGCTTAAACACTTAAGATTTCGGTAATTCAAAGCCAAATTAATAATCATGTTCTGAAAGTGACATAAATTAACCTGGTTTTAAAAATTTTAAAGTTAACTTTCGTGAAGATTATAAAGCTATTTACGTCATTGCTATAAACTAATTTATGCCGCTTAAAAACGCATACTAGTTGCAGCTTAAGTACTTAAGTAGTCTAAAAGATAACTAACCGATTGATCAAGTTTTAAAAATCGTTATGTATGTGAACTGTTATTTGAGTACTTTTGAATATCGGCTGGCAAAACATGGCGAATCGAAATATAGGTCAGAGATTAGCTAATAAATAAAATGTAAAGTTGCTGTTATGAAATAGATATTGGCACGAATGTCCCCACTTCTTTAGCCAATTTCTTGTTTTTGCTTTTGCAAAGTTTGAAAGATGTAAAATGAGCTTTAACAGTTGCTAAATAATAGCGGAAAAAGTTATACGTTGGCACAGAAGAAATAACCGTTATCTGGCCATAAAATAGATATATTCTTAGTCGAAATCGATTGAGCGATGTCCGTCTGTCTATCCGTGTTCGTGTTGATGAGGTAGAAAAAAATTAAATACGCTAATTGATCAGACATAGTTTCGAATATTGTGCTATAGATAATCACCAAGATCAGTCCATGTCCTTCGAGGCAGCGTGCAAAACACCTCGCTTGCCTATAATTTTTCTATATCATTTGGAACAAATCTAGTTTAATAAGTGACTTCAGAAAAAATTACAAACATTTGGGGCGATAAAAAGGTAAAAAAAACATTAAGTGAGCAAATTGGCGGTCGCCCATATTTTCCGAGTTATGTGCCTCTAAAGTTTTCTAGGAAAAGTACGATTTTTTTTGATAAAATATCAATAAAGGTATCATTTAAAAGCTTTTAGGACTTTAGGACATTTTAACGTAATTTTTTTTTTTAATTCTCTGTCACCCCAATATTTGATTTTTTTAATTGGAGTTGCTTCAATAAACTAGACTTGCGTATATGGTGAAGAGTATATACGATAGCCGAATAAAGCGCACTTATCTCTTTACAATTAAATCTAATAATAGTTTTAAAAATTGATTTTTTAATGTAATGAAAGGGCGTTTTGTTGGAGAACTATTATTTTAACTTGAAAAATGATTTCGCTATTCATGCATAATTAAATTTCTAATAAAATGATAAAATCGCACACGGTCCTCATTTTAATTTCATCCTTTTAATGTGCACATCTTTTATTCACAGGTCTTACACCTTCATGTTTTTGACTACGATCGATTTTCAAGGGACGATTCAATAGGAGAAGTTTTTTTACCATTATGTCAGGTGAGTTAAACAATGATCATTGCATTAAATAAAGCAAATACGACGAAAATGGAAATGATAAAATATAAAAATTTTTTATTTATAAAATATAACTTTATTTAACAGTTCTTATGATTCATTTAAACCATTGGCCTTCTGCCAGAATTTTCCTCTCCTTATCTTCGGAATAACTCTCTAGTTGTGCTTAAAACTAAAAGCAAATCTTAAAAATATAATTTTAAAAGGAATGGATTCAATTTAGTTTTCCTAAACTGAATTAAATTTTAAAGCTTTTAAATAAAGGCCGTGTATATTTTCATTATTTATTTAACCTTTGTATTATAATAATTCAAATAATTGTTGGCATTGCCATTGCAATAACAATACGACATGTATTCTTAAATAACTCTTAAAGCGAAAATACAGCTATTATTGCAACTCAAATTATAGAAAAAAAGCTTGTACCAAGCACAAAGTCTTTGCTTGAATGATTCAACTTTTCACAAGACACAACTTTTCAAGAGACACAAGCTCTCACTAAAATATCGGGTTCGTTCGGTCAATAGTACCCTTCCGTTCATGAACGACACAGCTCCATTAGCCTTACAGTCATACCTAAACAAAAGCGGAAAACGAAACGTTTTCTTACGCATAGCCTTTACGCTGTTATGCCATACCTTAACAAAAGTGGCAACGTTATGTCAAAACGATAAGAACCGAGTTATTAAAAAAACAAATACAATGTAGAATTTGATAGGCAGACAGACGAAGTTTATTGGCTATCTTTACTAGAAATTTATTGTTTTTCTATTTCTCTCTTCAATTTCTAGATTATAAAAGGGGACTAAATTAAACATGAATAACATTTCTTTTTGTGTTTTATAAATTAAAATTTTATATAATTACTATTATTTGAATTTATATTTATTTAAAATTTTTATAAAACGCCTTGCCAAAATTGGATTTTCCAATTGCAAAGCGTTGCCGCCGCGTTATTTCGGTATGCTACATACAAAGCATGAGAACTTTTGACATAAAAAAAAACACTTTCCGCTTTTGTTTAGGTATGGCTGTTAGTTTGAAATCTTTGTTGGAAGCCATTTTTTTTTTAATTTTTTTATTTCTATTAAACAAAAATTTTAATTTAAATTAAAAAATGGGCTTGTTTACAATGTTGCACTCGCACACTACACACTGCACACTACAAAACAACTTTAAGTAACTTAACGTCGAATTGTAATTTGTACTGTTTGGAACGAAATAGAATAGAATGTCAAAATAAAAACAAACCATTATTATTTAATTAAGAGAAACTAATCAGCTGAGTTATCACGAAACGAAAAGTTAAGACTAATTTTGCCTTAAGTCACTCTCCTGTTACAGAAGTGATAAAAAACAAATATTAAAAATCATAATGCAATTAAAAGAGCGAAAAAATGTGTAGGCTGTATCCAGATACTGCAAGTAGTAAGCTGTGATCATCACGAAAAGAAGAAAAAAGTGCTTTTGAGTAGTAGTTTAAAAAAGGCAAATAAATCGAAGTGTCTAAATTAAAATAAAACCTGCTGCAGAAGAGTTATATAAGCTACTTGTATTGAGAAGGGATAAAATCGTGGTCGGAGATCGTAAGATCAAGTCTTATCGGGGCTACAACATTTTGTGGTCTTCATGCCTGGGCGTTTTTTCAAAACAAAAATAAAAAATAAAATAAATTATATTGCGAAGTTTAATTCGCGCTGTGTAAAAATATTGTTGATAATGGATTGCTACGTAGTTGCTTAAGCGCATGTTTAGTAAAAAAGGGATCGTGAGAACAAATCTAACCAGAGGAACAGAGTAAAAAATAAGAAGGAAAAAAGAGTAAAATAAGAATTTTGAAAACATACATTCAAATCTACTTTCGTTATAATATGTAACACGAATCTTATGAAATTGATATTAATTAATGCATAATTGTTTTAATTAAATGATGTTAAAACACCTATTGTAGGCAGGGTGATATAAATTTTAATTTACTTATAGAAAATAAATTTTTTATTAACATTCGAAGAACAAACAAATAATTAAGAAAGGAACACATTATTAAAGTCTAGTTTGTATTGGATTTAAGGTTGATTTTACAACTAAGCAGTCATTTTGGAAAGCGCTGAAACCACCAGCTAAGGACAAATGTGGGGAATTGTTATCATCGTTATGTTATCACCCATCTAACTCTATTTTGACGTTGACGCTTATAAAAGCTCGCAACTTAAAAGCGAAAGATATAAATGGAAAATCAGGTAACAACTTTTAAGTTTTTAGTTATCGTTTATATTTACATATTTATGAATTTGCGTTTGATGTTCTCTTTATATACGTATTAAAATTTTATTTAATGATCATTTAATTAAGGAACATAGGACAAACAATAACAGAGTTTGTCATTTCGTTTGCAACATTCATTAAATACAAATTTAGTTTTCGATTTCATTGTTGTACAAAAACATTGGATCTCTTAGGATTAATCATATTTTTTCCCTACCAAATCGAGTAATTCATTGTGGAAGGATTTCATAGTTCTGCTTCAGTAGCACATTCAATGCGCCATAGACAACCGCTAAAGATTTATACGCACCATTCTAGCATTGTTGTACGAAAACATTTTTGGACATACTGTTGTATTAAAAATACACATGTATTTCTATTCTATTTCTAGATAAAAAGATAAAAATTCTTAAGCTTTAAATTCTGTTGTGAAACTGCTCTTAAGAATGTTTTTAATAAAAAGAAAAGAAATATTTGTTTGTTTCAAGTTTCAAATTATAAATATGAACTTAAGAACGAAATAACATTTAAAAAAAGTTCCATTTAAAAATAAAAGAGAATATTTCTTATAATTCAGATGTAATGGATAATGCAAACGATATGAAAATACAAACAATAAGCATGTAAGAGTTACATATAACACGACACAATTAATAAAAATTGCAATAAAAAATAATGACTTTGAAGAAAAGGATTTGCAAATAAATAAAACAACAATGGCGGATTTCTTCTATTGGAGTTAAACTTTAAATTTGACATTGTTGTTGTTAAACACGTACATATGTATATATTTTAGATCCGTACGTTAAGGTGTGGCTGCAATTCGGCGACAAACGTGTTGAAAAGCGAAAAACACCAATTTTCAATTGTAATCTGAATCCGGTTTTTAATGAGTCTTTTTCTTTTAACGTACCGTGGGAGAAGATTCGAGAATGTTCGTTAGATGTAATGGTTATGGATTTTGATAATATTGGACGAAATGAGTTGATTGGAAGAATTTTATTGGCTGGTGAGTAAAAGTTATCGTAAACATTAAAACAAAACCAAACCAAATAACTGAAAAATGAATGGAAAGATTGCAAGTAGATAAACATCTATTAAAAAAAAACACGCTAGTTTAGTCTTACAAATAATTTGCTATAAAATTAAAATTTAAAGCTCCTCCCGTTCTCTTACCTTGATAGGCATCATTAAAAAGAAAATGTGCTTTATACCTATTTAAATATTGTCAATTATACGGATTTCTTCAGTTAATTTCCCAAAAAATGCTTCCTTCTTTATCTTACTTCCATAAAATGTGATTTTTTTTTCATTTGTATAAATCGGATAAATTTAAAAATCTTTTGATTAAAAAAATAAAAATAAATAAAAAATGCACTCATCGTTATTTCGACAGGACTCACTCACCCAAAAAGGACGTTCGGAGTAGTTATAAAATAATCCCATTTTCTTTTATTTTTAACCCTTTCTGATTATTAATTAGTAAATGCAGAATATATAAAAGATTAAAAATTCGTCTTACAAAATGTAAAATTAAAAATATCCTTTAGAAGAAATTATTATTTTCCCTAAAATTTCAATTTACGAATTGGTTTTGGGAATGCATAAGCGAAATAAAAATTCAAAAGGTGAACCTAAATTTTCTGTAGCATATACACACATTCGTAATGTTTTTAGTTTTGTCTATTTAACGTTCAATTAGTTTTGCAATTTTTCTGTTTAAAAAAGCCAAATTTATGGTGGCACTGAAACAAATGATTCATTACAGAGATTTTGTCGGAACGGTGGTAGCAAATCGAAACAGTTACTATAACGACAAGCATTTACTTTTCTTCGCTAAAGAAAATTTCAGCTTTTTGTTATTGTTGTTGAACTGCTGCTGCCTTTCTAATAGAATGTTAAAATAAATCACTTGTTTCATGATCGACACAACTCTAAGAAACACATGTGAGTGAAATGGTTTAATTCTTGCAAGCTCATGGTGTCAAAATATTTTCATTAATTCATAACGCCCGAAATAAGTGCAAAATATTGATATTTAAAAAAAATATTTACACTTATGCACAGCACAGTTTTATTACTTTTATATCAACGGCGATTTTGTGTTTGTTTTATGTTTAAAATCAAAGAAATATGGTGTCGGTTAAAAGAAGCATTACGATTAAACCAGTGGATCAACTGCGCACAAATATTATGTTAAGTAAAAGCCCGTTGTAAGCTAAAACAATTTAATGATTTAATTTTTATTTCAAAGTCAAGATATAACTTTGGTAAATATTTTTAAACATATTTAAGACTTAATTTGAAAGTTAAAGTTTGTTAGTAAGTTCGTTCTTATATTAATAATAATTATGTTAATCTCTTCTTTCGTTTTTGTAGATTTAATGTATTTTAATTTTATTTAGTTTAAGAACCAAACGTTTATTTTCTATCAAAATACAAATTGTCATAATTTTAGCTTATTTTACATCACAAAATATTATTTGCATTTTAATCTTAAGAAAAACTTCGTTGAGCAGTTGTCAAACACTAATATAAGCAAAGTTTTTGGTATCCACACTTAAAACAACAACAGCTTCGCATAATAAAGATTTCTTTCATAGCCGGCCTTCGGATGGTCGCAAGTATTTTCTTCTCCATGGAATAAGCAGCACAAGCTTCGCTCACCAAAGATTTTCTGCAAGCCAGTTTATAAATTACATTTTTCTAATACTGAATATTATTATTTTGTCATTTTCTGGTTTAACATAATATTCGTGTACGTGCCCACCTACTTAAAGTACAAAATGTCGATTGTCTTTGGAGCCTTGGAGCCTAAAGATTCTGTTGATGGCCCAAATACACCAAGGTGGCGTGTGAACTTTTGCCGGCCCTGCAGAAATCGGGGGTCGATTCACTGTTTAAGGCGCCAATAGACGTTTCCAGGGCTCATTGAACTCCCGACTGTTAATTAATCTTTCGAGTCCCCATTAATTTCAGACTCGTAAATAGTGCTTAAATGGGCAGTAATACTAGTAAGGAGCCAGTGAACTATATACAAAGATCGCCATCCAGAGAATCTGCTTCAAGTAAGAATGTATTGGTGATTTTACACTGATAAAATTATAGAATTTAAATTATATTAATTTTAAGGATGAAATTCTTTTACTGTTTTTTATTAACATGCACAAACAAAAAAACATTCAATATTCACTGACAAACGTAACAAATGTGACCTCATGTTTGTTTTAAAATATTTAAAGTCTGCTATATATTTGAAACATTTCTTATATGTTGCGAGTTAGCATGTATGTGTAGTGTGTTTTTGCGGTTCTATTGTGCACCTGACCCGCGAAGGCTTGTTTGGCGATGGATGGTATCTTGACGTGAATTGAATAAATTTGTGGTATAGTGCACTTGTATCAAAGCATATTTCTTTTGGTGTTGGTGACAGCTTCTCTATTTGTTCGCGCTCTTCGCTTTTTTTAGGTGAGATCTCATTAAAATGAGTTCATGATAAATTCCAAGCCCTCTGAAAATTGGAGCGATGCGAAAACAAATGAATAATGCCTTCAGTTATGATATTTGGCAATCTCTGAAAGTGAAATAGGTATTTATGAATCAGAGGAATTAGATTTTCTTGTCATAAAGATTCATTGCGATGTTCGGTGGATCAAATATATTTGTCCCGTCGCAAAAAAAACTTAAGTGTCTTGATTTTCTGAAACGGTACACTGTATCTGATCCCCTTCGTATTTATGTCACCTTTATTAGACGGGAAATTGAATACGACTCTCA
Source organism: Cistogaster globosa (assembly GCA_937654795.1). NCBI lineage: Eukaryota > Metazoa > Arthropoda > Insecta > Diptera > Tachinidae > Cistogaster > Cistogaster globosa. The sequence continues at coordinate 60,190,763 of OW569405.1, read as the reverse complement.
TGTATGAGCCAGTTCTTCAAAGACTATTTTGGAGTTACTCAACCGTGAGCAAGATAGAATGCGACAGAACATCAGTGACAATAGGGTATCTAGCCGTATTCACCCTCTGGAGCGTCGATGCAATGTTGAATATTTTTCACTATTTTATCGCTACTACAACGGAGTGTGTATTATGTATCAGAAAACTTGTTTCTGAAAACCGTGGTTTAGTACCCGCAACAAGTCCTTCATCAATAGCGCATACCTTTGTAGTTTATTGGTCAGTGAATCGCACTACGTATTACAGAGAAAATCTGTTTTTTAACCCAAGGGTTCTTACGTAAAGGGGTCTTTTATTCAAGACAATAGGGATATTTAGTGTTAAACCCAATTCAAGTTCAACTGCTTGAAATCAACAATTGTGATTTTACACCTTGTACAACGGTTTGCAAGTTGAGCATCGTTTTATATTACTTATTTTTCTTTTTCTTCTTTTCTTTTTCTAAAATCTATGTTTTAATTGTTTTCTTTCAAATATTGTCTTATTTGTTATACTATATTGACAAACATACAAATATGTACATTATTTCTTAGCTTTTTTATTTATTACTATCAAACACATGGCAAAAAAATTTATTAGGTGAGTTCAGTCCGTATTTTACACATGAATTTTTTACAACATAAAAAATGTGCATTTTTATCGTCAAAAATAAGTACTGTGTCTACCTTATAAATTATTTTGCCATTATTACACTCATTTATTAGTAAATAAATTTGTGTTCAAATTATTACTTTAATTCCATCTATTTTCAATTTAAAACATAAAATACCTGCAATTTGCATTTGACTATTTACACTTCGCTTATTTAAACAATATAATATCATTTTTCAATAAACAGTATTCAAGCCAAGTACTTGGAGTTATTATAACTTCAGTATTAAAATCATGTAATTGCATCCTACTTTTTTTAAACCCAAATCAAAAGTAAATAATCATGTTACTTTGTTTTTCTGCTTTCTCCCAGTAACATACATTCATATTTCGCTACTATTTTAACATACTTAAGGGTATCAATATTGAAAAATATTCCCAACTTTTGTTTTACATGTCGTATTGAGAAGTTAATATTTGCGTTATATAAATTTGCATAATTCTGGCTTTGTATAACTCTTTTTTAGACGGTTTTAGGTTTTTTGTCTTATGATAGATAAAATCAAATACTATTAGATACTTTAGAAATTAAAAAAAACTTTAAACTGCCTAAATTGAGAATGAAATATTAAATAATTTATTAAGCATGAGATATTTTAAATAAAACAGAAAAGAAGTACTAAAAGAAACATTTTTTTCAGCTTTGAAATAGAATAATGTAATTTTAATTATTTTAATTCTTTTAAGATGTGTGGTTGCTCTTTAAAACGGCCATTTTATTTGATAATAAGTGTAATAAAGAAAATTATTGTATTATTTTGACATTATAAAATAATTTTAACGGTTTTTTATTAAGAATCGAATTGAAAACTATAAATTTCATTATGTAAGAATTATTGTTATAAAAAAAATATATTCAATATAAGAGCATTTTAAATAATTTGTAATTATTTGAAGGTTATAAGAACATTAATTTAAAGGTTAATAGGAAGTTTTTAAGCCATTGAATTCAACTGCTATCCTAATTTTATTAAAACATTAAAGAGTGTATTAACCATTTAAATAAATAATTTTTCTAAGTCAGTTTACAGCCTTGGCTATTGGACAATAATAGCGGATAAGCGCTATTTCGTTGTCTTATATCCTTTTGCGTAGAAGGGTGTTTTAAGCACTTAGCCCTAAAGAAGCCCTTAAATAAAGGTTTTAAAAAGGTTTTCAAGATTTTATAGGAACACGGTTATTAAAAAGTTTATGCTATTTTTTGTTTTAGAGTTTTTTTTTCTTTTACACTACTACTCTCTGCACACACGAATAAAACACAACCTTTTGTTTTCACTGGTCATTTCAAAGTAAAGTTCTTACAAGCTACAGTTCTATATATATAGGATACATGTTACGAGTTTATATATACAGTATAGACATGCTTATTGTATTATTAAATAAGATAAGTTCGCAGTCGTGTTATCACTGACTTATAAATAATTGGTATTAAGTTAATTGGATATGGAGTACTAATCAAAACGCGGATTGAAAATGATGTCTTTACATCGAAAGCGCTCGCCAATCGTATCAAATAAACAGCCAGTGACGACGGTCTTCACCGAAAGGTATGACAACATTATAAATAATTATTTTCCAACATTTTTGTCCTAGTAATAATTCTCAGGGAAACTATTATATGTTGTCACATTAGGTCTCTTCAGTAACATTACTAGCAAAACTAGAAAAGAGAGAGTAAAAGAAAAATTTTCAGAATTATTCTTCCAAATGTTAAAAAGTAATCTTTTGTTTTATTTATTTTGTTGGTAGTATTTTTAGAATACTTTGGGAATTACGTTTCATTTTATTGAAACTAATAGTATTTATACATCCTTATTAAAAAAGTATTGAAAAAATATACATTGCATTGAATGTTTCATCTCTGGCTTGTTTACTTTCAATTCTTACAAAGCTAGAAGATTATACACAAAATTTTGTTGTTGTTTTAAGCTTCTTTGCTGTTTGTTGCCCTGTCATATTTTTTAAGATATCAATATGGTTATCATTTTAAATCTTTTAAAGAGATATTTCAGAAAATGCTTAACACATTAAGAACCGATGACATTTTTATGTTAATTTTTTTTAATATTTAATTCTCGCCACTTCACTATATGTTTTTTATTGAAGTTACTTCACTAAACTAGATTTATTTGTTTTTTTTGCATTTTCGCGTTTTAATAAAATACAAATTTTTTGACACAAGTACAATTTTTCGGAACCTGGGAAAAACCTTGGAAATAAAGAGGTGTTCTTCTATTTTCGTCCATAAATCCACAGCTAGTAGACTGTAATAGCAAAATTCTCAAACTATTTCTAAGATATTGGTATTATAAGTATTTTATTTAGTAACATTTGGTCTTAAAAAACGATATTTTAAGCTACTACACTTATCGTGTTTTGTTCGGTGCCGTTTTTACAATGGGTTTGAATGTGCTGTTAAGCGGACAATTAACTTACTGGTCTAGTATTCGGCAAAAAAAAAAAAAACAACAGCTAATGTATTTGATTTTGGAATTCCAAGAGGTAAAAATAGAGATGTAATCCTCAAGTATTTTTAGCTCTTTATGGATTTTCAACGTCATATATAAAAACAATATTTGGAAAATATAATGCATTTTGCCCAATATGCAACCCTGACATGACGATTCGTAGGGTATTAAACAATTTACTCTAAAAATGTTGAAAATTTAACATGACTTAAAGACAATTTTTTTAGCATGTTACTGCAGTTTGAATTTTTTAATAACTAGTTAACAGAGCAGGAATGTACTCACGTGCCAAAATTTGTATACATGCACATGAAAAAGAGCTAATTTTTTTGTGTGCCTACTAAAGCCACATGTGCAAGTTTAACTTGCTTAGGCATACTTAATGTGCGACTAATAAAATGAAAGGCACATTTCATGTGCCGCTCTTAAAATGAATGGCACATGAAGGCACACGATCTTTCAAATTAATATGTGTGGAAGACGAAGAAGTACAATGATAACAACAAAAATCGTAGTGTTTTGTTGTTATTGTATGCGTTGAATATTTACCTATATAAAAATAATTTTAACTGCCTAGTTTTACAAATAAAAAAGTTTTTTTTTGCCTTTCATCAACAGGTAGTAAGTAATTGATTAAAAATACGTTATGCAAAATCGATATTCGTTCACCACTATATTCTTTATATTATTTTGCTTATTAAAATGGTATTTATATAATTAACAAACAGAGTAAGAAAAAATTAATTTTTTATAAATTACAGATTATTGTTAAATATGACAGTACTAGATAGGAATGTAGAATAAATACTTAGAAGGTATTCCGCTTTTTTACTAAAACTGTTAGTTATGCGAAAACAATTTTAATAAAAGAGCAAAACAAAAAATATAATTAAACATGGAAAAGACAAAATTTATATTTAATCCTCAGAATTTTGCCAGCTGTTGTCGGCTTAATGGAACTTTAAGAGTAGGGAATAAAGCAGTAGATGCAGAATTTCTTTTCTTCAGCTAATTAAAAAATATCAATCCCTTATAATTGGAAGAAAATATTTCCCAGAAATTTTACAATTTTATGTACAGTAAAATGTAAAAAAATGTAAAATACTTTAACAGATATATAACCCGTTCGCTTTGAAATTTACATAAAAAGCATGTTACTTATTCAACCTCAAACGTATGTATATATGTGTGTATATCGTACTTAAATAGTTATTCGCATGTAGTTTAAATAAAAATTTTCTGTCTCTAATGTTGACCCCTTTTTTATAAAAAGGTAGATATTTTGCAAAAATAAATGTCTTCGAAAAACTATAAAAGACGATCATAGAATGTAGTATTTAAATTTTAATGGTATTAATTTGTAAAACAAATGTTTAATTAGATCACGGCCTCTTTAATTGCTTATTTTATATTCAATTGCTTCGTGCTTTAGTAGACAATCTCCACTTAAAAATTGTCAAAATAACGTCAATTTTGTAACATTTGTTATTGCACTCATATTGATATTTTTCGTGAAAACTGTTACAAATACATTTTCTTGCAGATTGCAGTTTTTATATTCCTAAATATCTGTAGGATTTCAAATCACTTAACTTAACTATCAACATACATTTTACTTTCAATTGCAATTTATATTATAGCCGACTTAGTAACATACACTGCGTAAATTTCAAGTTTTTATCTCTTATAGTTCAAAAAATAACACCATAATTGTTAAAATCACGTCAATTTTGTAACACCCTTTTACTTTTCTATAGCGTTTACCATAGCCGATGTAGTTACACACGCTGTAAAATTTTGAACTAAAAACGAATTGTGTATTGTAAATAAAATGAATGGCTTGAATATTTTTTCCTCCCAATAGTTGCGTTCAAATTCTAATTCATTTAATTGGATGGCGCGCCATGGCGTGTGAATGCATTCACGACGTTTATATTCATAAGAAATCCATTCACATTCTAATGCATTTGCTTGCTGGTGAAGTGAATGCATTCACACAAATTTTCTTCATAATAAATTCATTCAAATTCATTTACTTTGTGTGGCCAAGTGAATGGCATTCAAAAATTCTAATTTATTGTGAATGCATTCATGTTTTAATTCCATTTATTTTTTGAACAGATGAATGCATTCAAACATTTTAATCACGGTGAGTTAAAAGCCAAATATGAATCATTCCTTCACAGCTCTGTTATTCTACACATACAATAACAACAAAACACCACGATTTTTTGTTGTTATCATTGTACTTCTTCGTCTTCGACATATATTAAAATGCAACATCGTGTGCCTCCATGTGGCATTCATTTTAAGAGCGGCATCTGAAATGTGCCATTCATTTTTATAGTGGCACATAAAGTTTGCCTAAGCAAGTTGAACTTGCACTTGTGCCTTTAGTAGGCACACAAAAAAATTAGCTCTTATTCATGTGCATGTGCCTATTTATTTTGCACGCACATTCCTCCTCATGTACATGTACTGCACATGAGTGTGCAAATCCGTACCCTGCTAGTTAATATGAATTATTAATAAATATAAGGTGATTATAAACTAAATAAGTTTATAAACTAAAATAAGTATCACTCTTAATATGTTCAGATATCATTATTTAATTTTATTTTCGCAGCTTAAACATTTTCGTAGCTTAGCCTTGTGCCGTAATTATGTTTTCTCAGTATTTGTTTATATCATTGATAAATTTGACTTCTCAAAATATTTTTCGATTACGATATCGTAGTTTTGTTTTTATATCTTAATGTCATTTTTTAAAGTAATTTTTTTAACAGTTTAATTTTTCTTAATTAGGATTTTTTCATTACCATTGAAACTTCATTAGCATTGTGTGAAATAAAGATAAGGAAAGAAATTTTAATATCATTTAATGCTAAAGATTTTTTTAAATATAATCGTTTTACTTATGATCATGAAATTTTAATTAAATCTTTTAATTAGTAATTAAAATTGAATCTAAAATAATTGTTTTCTGAAAAACAAAATTTCGATCGCTAAACTTAAAAAAAAACTATGCATAAAATATATAAATCTTAACACTCTTGTAGTTAGATCTATATTTGATAGTTTTAATAACTTATCAATTTTAAGTGAGATAGGTGTAAATTTTGATGTCTGGGATCTGAAGTGACCTAACACTCCAGCTAGCAGATCTTATAACTTACACTAAAACAAAAAAATATGTTCCCATAATGCCTCATTTTTTATGAAAAAGTTAAAACATATATTTTGACAAATTTTTGTTACCAAAATGCCTTCTTAAAATATTGATCTTCTGTACTTTAAGATGTGTAATTAGTGTACAAAGGCAAGGAAAACATTAAATAATGATAATGATTTTAAACCATTTAAGCATTGGTCAATGGTAATAATTTGTTTTTTAACTAATTATCAATAAAACCTTTTCATTAAAAAGCAATACTAATCTTAATTATCAATTCAATCATTAATTAATTAATCCATCGAAAAAAATACTCCCATGTGTGGTACATAACTAAAAACATTAGTTTTGATTTAAAGTTATTCAAAATACTAAAAAGTTCCAAAATTTATTTTTATCTACGGATTTTGCTTTAATTTTAAACAATCATTAATCAATGTAAAATTTTTAATTATAAATTTTATAATGATAAACAACTAATACTTTATCTTTTTAATTACTTAGCGTTTCTCCCTGTAACTTTATTGCAACTTTATTGTTCTCAGCAATACAACTACAGTTTTACTTTTGTACACCACTGTTTTATTTCGATATTTTGTTATTTTTTATTTTATACAAGAGATGAAATTGTGTTATGATTGTTTTGAAAATTTCGCATATTATTAATAATGTTTTTTCTTTAATTGTGAAATTACCAGTACTAAAATTAACTGTTATAAAATATCCATCTCTCGTAAAGTTTAGTTTATAAGGTTTTAGTATATGCATAGGTGTGATGGTTTAGAATACGACATCTTGTTAGTATTCCGGCGAAGAATTTTTTACTTTATAGGGTGCAAATAATTACTGTCGAAATTACAAATGGAATGAGAAAAGGAAGAGTAGAAAAACTAAGTAAAAAATAAATAAGTCAAAAGGTAGGTGAGTTTGTAAAATACATAAAATTCTCTGTATATTTTTTGCCGCGAATCCAAAATTTTCCAAAAAATTGCATTAGTTAATAAATTATAAAGTTAAAAAATTAAATTATTAAAGTTAAGAAAATCAAATACTGATCAATAAAAAAAAGTATTTGAAAATATTTTACCCATTCGTATCTTCTAACTACAAAACTAATAATTTTGCTTACAGAATAAGTATAATAACTTTCCAGTTCATTTGGTTAAGTTAAAATACTTCTTTACACCTTAAGTTGACAATTTACTTTAATGTTTTATTTCTTTCCTAATAACAGGAAAAAATGGGTCTGGAGCTTCGGAAACTAAACACTGGCAAGATATGATATCTAAACCTCGTCAAACTGTTGTACAATGGCATCGCTTAAAGTCAGAATAAGCTCGAAGATAAAAATCCTATTATTACTAATCGTGCGTTACTGGAGTATATTGCAATAAACTCATATAAAAAATGAACAATTCTGTGTTTTAATAAATGAAATTAGACATACATCTGCGAAAATAAGTAGCTGCGTACTCCAATAATTTTGAGCTTGAAGTTTAAACAAATATCAACAAAGAAGAAGAAAATACAATGAGTATAACTATCTTTTAAAGTTTAAGCTTTACAAAAATTTTAAATATTTTTAGTTTTTAATTTTCTTTATTCATAAGATTTATAAAAAACCGCAAAATACCGACTTCAATATGAGCTAATTATTTAAAAAGAGGTATAAGCTATTTTGCTTTTAAGCTGATTAACATATTGAAAGGATTGTGTTTCAAAATGTTTTAAAAGTATTGAGGGTAAATCTCGGGAAGACATAGTTGCACTTATTATCTCAGGATGTTATTTTATCCCCAATTAAAACTTTGTTCAACATACTGCCGTAGCAGCTCTTGAAATATTATTTTTAAAATTTTTTTTTGCAAAAGGTGACTTATGCCACTTTCAAAATAAACGGCTTATATGTCAATAATATTGAATGAGTACGATTAATTTGATGACAATACGGCAAAACGACTGCAGGTTGTACATGCTGATTTTTTTCTTTTAGTCAAATTAAATTAATTAATTTTCGATTAAGAAGTATAAGACTAAGTGTTCGCTTAGTCGATTTGTTAAAGGCGAATACAATTGCTTGTGTTTTCCTGTCATTCATTTTGAATGACCATTTGTTGAGAAATTTTTTAGTTTTAATAAGCGCTTTTACCTTTTTTTTTCGATTGCGTTTGAAACTTTACTGCTTGCTATTAGAGTAGTGTCATCGGTATATAGCGCTGATTATTGATCTCTTAATGGTTTAAAGTCTGATTTGTATATAGATAGGGGATAATACTGAACCATGGAGTACATGAGAGGGCATTTGGCGCTTATTTGAGTACTCATTCTCAAGTTAATTGGTACTAAAAAGTGCTTTCAGATAAAAATCCTTTTTTATTTTTAGTATTACAGTTTAGTATTCTAATCGGATTGTAACTTTTTGTTGCAATATTAAAAAAGTATATGACATATTTTAAGTATTATACAGCTTTGGGGCTTTGTATAGCATTTACACATGATATTATTTCATGTCTTGTTGTATTCGCTCTTATTACGGCTGTCGACAACGATATTCGAGAAAAGTTGTAGTGATTGTCGTTAGTTACTTTTTTTTGTACTATGTAAAATATTCGACAGTAGCTTTCTATATGATAAATTTACAGTTAAAAGTAATAATAAGAAACAAAATGACTAGCTCTTAATTCAATTTGCAAACGTGTGTATAAAATAAAAACACACACACACATATATATATGTATATATATATATATATATATATATATATATATATATATATATATATAAATTTTAAATTATATAGGGTAAAATAAAATATACTTTATTTACAAGTAGAAACTTTCAGTTTTTCTTATTTAATTTTACGTTTTTTAATTTGATTCCATCGGACGTTAAATTTTAGATGTTCTCTATGCTCTTCTTTTTTTAATCACTCTTTTGGAAACATTTAATTTTTTTCCTTTGATATGTAGTTTTTTCTATTTAATCTTTAAATATTTTTAACGACTTCATAACTTTAGTATTCTGTTCTGCTTGAATGTTTAATTTTGGGATTACGCGGAAAAAAGTCAAATTGCAATATGCAGTGATATTGTGAAATTTTGACTAAATGGTACAATCAAATCAAAAAGAATTAATCCGATATGACTGCTAGGTTTCTTTTATAACCATCTGAAACTCGGTACATGTATGTTTTACCGAACTAACTTAATTTAAACCTAAGAATTTCATAACGAATATTATTTTACTATGTGAGCTAACGTTTTTTTTTTATTTTTTATTTAAAGTAGGATATTTCAGTATACTAAAATCGAAAAAACAAACCCTGCAAGGACTTTAGTTTTTATTTTGTTTGTTTATTTTTATAAACCTATAACAAAAATCTCTGTTTTCTCCAAACATTTGGACCTGCAATCTTAGCCATACTTTCCTACAGTTGGAAATCAGTATAAATATATATCTGTTTTTACATCTTTAATCATATTCAAGTGCCATCAGGTGCCTCTTCTGAATTTGTTGCATTAAACAGTAAAACATGTTCCAGCTGATTGATTCGCGACTCAATTCTGATAAGGTTCTTTTGTTTAACACAACTCAAGAACCACTAGTCGGATTTTGCTTAAACAAATTTAGAAAAAGCAAGAATAACAATCACTTTCATTTATATAACGTTTCGCTACATAGGCAACAGTTTCGAAGTAATAAATTAATGTATGAAGAGAAAAAAATATTTTTTGCCAAAAAAATTATTTCTTTTTTTTAATTTATAAAAAATTCAGAACGCTATAAAAGTGTAAAGTCCTATTATTTTCACGTAAAGTCGCATAACCTATAAACAAAATTAGACATTTCATTTCGCTTTTATTCACAAATAAGTAAAGGTATGAATTAAAAAAGTTTGCTCGAGATGTGCAAAAATTTCTTTGGAAAAAACATTGATGATTTTTTTATGATTTCCAGAATTAGAAAAAAGTAATAAACAAAAGGTTATTTGACTTTTATGATTGCAGTAGCAAAGCAATAAGCCCTAATAAATTTCCTTGGACAATTAATAGAAAAAAGGAAAGTGCACTTTATTAATTATTTGGGTTTTTCCTACATGATTTTTCTCAGAAATCGCACCCACACTCAAAAAACTTTAACATTAACCGTTTGTGGTTTATTTAAGAAGTTTTCAGTTAAGTTATGTTAGTTTTAGAAAGAAAATTGTTATTTAACTTTTTATGCCTGTTGTTAAAAAGCGAACGATAAAAATGTACTACTTTTCGTTGCAGTCAAAATTAACAGTTAATTCTTACCTTGTTACAGTAAGATTGAAATGCACATTTATAAAAAAGTTTGTCAGTAGAAAAATACTTTTAAAAATTAATTCAACAAACAAGAGTTTTTAAAAAATATATGTATGTGTGTCATAAGTACAAAGAATTTTAAAAGAAACATCAAAAATATTTATTAGTAAGCTTTTGAATTTATATCTTAAACTTATATTGCATTTAAACAAAATAATTTAACTTATTTTAAAAGTACAGAAGAAAGAATATAAAAGCCATGGTATTCACGTTTTTAAAGTAGGGTAAGGTAAGTTATAAATTTCTTTTAAAATACAAATAAGGAGTAGACATGCGAAAAATAAAAGCAGACTGCCGATTATCATTTAAACGAATTGCTGAACTGCAAAGACAGTAAAACAAGTAAAATAAAAAAATATTGTTAATACTTGGCCGTATTTTGCTCCAAAACTTGTTGGCATATTTTTCACACATAAATTTATTTTTAAAAGATTTATATTTTATATATTTATACGTATATACTTATATATATATATATATATATATATATATATATATATATATATATATATATATATATATATATATATATATATATATATATATATATATATATATATATATATATATATATATATATATATATATATATATATATATATATATATATATATATATATATATATATATATATATATATATATATATATATATATATATATATATATATATATATATATATATATATACATATATATATATATATATGCAAAGAGGTCTAGGTAAGCCAACAATCGCAGACTCGCAAAGCTCAAGTATTTATTCAAAAAATTTATTTAAACGGAATTTCAGCATATTATAAGCTCTTTATTAGCTTTTTTAAAGTTAATTATATTTATTTTTTTTAATAATAACATTAGGGTATAAAAAATCTTTTTCGTTTTAAGTTTCTTTATCATTTAAACTCTTACATCTATTATTGTTATTATTGTTATTATTATTATTATTATTATTATTATTATTTAAGTTTTAATTAACTTGAAATAAAAACACATATGAAATAAATCAACAGTAAAAATGTATTTGTGTATTGTTTGGAGTTAAATTAAAATTGTAGAACACTAGTTTGTATACGCTAAAGAAACACCTCAAGTTATATAACATCTAAGATGAACAAAATCAAAGAAGTTAAAGCTATGCCCGTAAATGAACAAGCACTGCAATTTGGTATGCCATTACTTTGTGCGCTGATGAAATGATTCAAATATTCGTCTGATAAAAAAATCCCGAAAATGTTTGATAAAGCATGAATTTAAAGAGAAAATTGAAATACAGGTTGGTACTTTTAAGCAAGGGTCTGGTACGACAAATTCAGGAGATACGTCATGAAGATTCTTTGCTAATCCTGCTTTGATTTCTTAAACCACGGGTATAGATAAAACAATAATCAATAGGTTTTCCATAATTCCTGAAGCTATAACAATCACCGAGGCAGTAGATCCAAAAAAATTTGGTGATTTTTGTGCGGAGATGGCAAAAGAGTTTCTTGCACTGTACGGGTGGTACAATTTGCTACCTACCCTTCACAAAATTCTAATTCATGGAAAAATATAATTGAAAAGTTTATTTTTCCTGTAAGCTTACTATCCCAAGAAGCTCAGGAAAGTCTTAACAAAGACTATACAAAATGTCGCCTCAGACACTCTAGAAAATGCAGTCGAATTGGCACGGACGAAGATATTATACACCGAATGATGGTAACATCAGATCCCATGATCTCAAATTTGACTTCTTCATTTAGCCAGAAAATGCATAGTGTTATAAGCGATGAAGTTAAGCCTCTTTTAGAATAATAAATTATAAATATATTTGAAATAAATAACAAATTAAAAAAAATCATTTAAATTTTTTGTTAGTTAGGGCTTTTTACATTGTAGGCAAAGATATACATTTCTCTAACTTTCCTTATTTTGATTACTTTTGTGTATTACTATATAAATAAAACTAAATCTGTGATGAAATCACTACATTTTTGACAAATATATTTTTTTCCTCACCTCCATACAAAAATCCCCAGTGTGCGACGTGCGTAATAACTATTAAAAAAACGGACGGTTTTCGACATGACAACGACAATCGTAATTAGGCTGATAAAGTTTTATATCAACAGAGATTTTGGTACATAAAATTCACGCTATATTCTAAGAATAAAATTATATAATTTGAATATATTTATTTTAGAATCTATAGTAAAGTTTATGTATACGAGTATGTCTAAAATTATCTATGTTTCTGCTGCTTAAGTCTCGTTTATGTGCAGCAGCAAACAATTGCGGAGTACTGAACTATTTATCATATCATAAAGAGATTTTTCTAACGATACATTTTTAAAATTTATAAAAATAAGTCAATTCGGGGAAAACGATTGTTTTCAATTTATTTTTAATGTTGCAAGAATCATGCAATAACCATATATTTAGTTTTTGTAAATATTTTAAAAGCAAAGACAATAATCTAATATTTCAAGCGTTATGTGTAAGAGTAGGTTAACAAAAAAGTAATATATGTAGATATGTGTTTAAAAGTACTCTTTTTATAGTTATGCGGTTTGATAAATTTTGTGATTTTTTAAAAACAGGCCCGAGAATTTTCGTTTTTGTAGTATTTTAAACATAAAACATTTTCCGAAGAGCATTTAAATTGTTTCCTTTATTAATTTTTTAAATAAAAAAAATTTCTTGACATCCAGCTTAAAATTATTTAACGATTTTATTTCCTTATTAAATGAATGAATGAATACATAAGTACCATATTTGCAGAGTATTATTGTGGTTCTGCATTTTCTAAGCTCTATTTCTTAGATGCATTCACTTTTAACACACTGATTAGTATCCAATCACATTAGAATTCCATACCATTTGCGACACATTTCAACACTATGAAATAAAGATACAGTGGCTATTAGACAACAGAACATTTAAAGTCGGACCGTTGTGATGTAGTAATGTGAAAATTATTATCGTTTACCTATGGAACTTTAATAAGTAAAGCGCTTAAATTGTGTACAAGCATAACCAAACGAAAAAACTGGCCGAATAGCTTCGTATCAGGACGATTAAACATTTTTTTGTATAAATTTGTTTTATTACTTCTTTATAAATTGAGAAAAATATTATAAAACAAAATTACTATGTGTATAAGAATGATATGTTTTGTCTCAATCGAAAGAGTAAGTTTCTGTGTTTTAAAGACAGAAGTTTTCTTTATCTAAATGAAATTCATGTATTGATGTGCACAAAGATGTTCCACTTGCACAGGTTTTACCACCATACAGTGATGCATTGCCTGTCCCGTTACATACATCAAATACGAGCTACGTCATTGATTCAAACGTGATAAACAAATAGTTGATCAATTTAATATCGTTCGATCGCCATTGATTTCGCTGGAGAAAATAATGTAGCCGGATTTTCAAAGTAGCTGGGAGTTGTAAAGAATTTTATGAAACCTCTGGTACGGGTTGATGAAAATACATTACTATACTTGAATGACAACGCATTCTCAAAGCTATCAATCGAAAAGAGGAATGAGAATATTTGACTTTAACTTGTTTTATTTTCTCAACTTAATTAAACATATGGGACTTCATTTGTTCTTCAGATTATCGCGTCTACGTTGATGACATAATGTTATCTTCTGGATATTTGGCTTAAAAAATGTGCATCTCGATTCAGACGAAACAGGCGAAATATTTCACCATACTAAAACGACCATACTTCAATCCGACCTAGAAAAATTTGGTTTTAAAATTCAAGCTGTTGTTGTTTATCATTTTCTCTCCCACAAAAACCTGACTTGTTGCAAGAAAATTAAACGTTTGTGAATCCTGCAAAACCAAACCATATTTACTGCGAGACAACAACAGTAAAGGAAATGGGCTTTACATAGCCAATATTCATGGTTGTAAAAATAAAATGGATATATTCCGTTTGTCATTTCTAAAATATTCATTTCCAACCCCATTAAATGTATGTAATCTGAGTTCTTCACTTTGTCTGTCCATCCGTTTTAGAGTTGAAATTAACTTTGCCAAGGCACTAGATGAGGTAGAGAAAATGTTAACACGCAATCGATCAGACATTGTTTCGAACATTTTGCTATTGAAAATAAGTTTTTCGAGGCAGCAAACAAACCATCACGCCTGCATCTTATTTTTCCATAACATTTGGAACAAATCTAGTTTACTGAAGTAATTCCAATTAAAACACAAATATACGGGACGATAGAGAATTAAAAAATAAGAGAAAAACATTAAGTAAAAAGCATAAAGCTCGCTCATTTTTTCCTACCTAAAAACTTTTTGAGTGAACTTTTAGGAAATACTAACATTTTGTAAATGCTTAACCCATTAAAAATGGATAACACTTTTTGGTGTAAAGCTTGAAATAGTAGTGTTCACATTAGTGAACAAAACTGTCCTTCTCTGTTTTTTAGAAAAAACAGCGACCCACAAAAACAATCAAATGAGCACAACCTTAAAAAGGAGAGACAATTTTTTATTATTAGTCTTCAAGCCAACGAAACAAGCCGGACAAAGTTGTAAAAAAAATTTTTGAATTTGTTTAAGATTGTCTAAAATTGTACAAAGGAATTTACATAAAGAGAATTTACAGTAAACAAGTAAAATTAATACTTCCAACAAAATAAAAACAAATAATTTCAAACAACAAACTAATTATTTATTTACCTTAACCCTAAAATATAGAAGTGATTGAAAATATATACCTAAGTGAAATTTTTAAAGTTATATACCTACCCTAGTTTTAAGTTCCCAAAAAAAGATTCCTTTTAAATTTATCAAAAACTTACCTTATCTGAAACCTAACCCTAAAATTTTAGAGGATCATACTTACCAATAAGAAAAGATCCTAACCTAAAAATTGTGTTTGAAATAAGCAGAAAATTGAAGAGTTCAAAAACATATAAAATTATAACGTTTTTAAGAAAAAAAGAAAAAAATAGTATATTATTTACTTGGCTCCCGCGTAAAGTTTGTATAACACCGTATTGGCGTCACCCTCTAACCCGTTAAGATAAGTAGAATTTTTTTTTTTATTTTTTAATTCTCTGTCATCTCATACATTTGTTTTTTATTGGAGCTATTTTATCATACTAAATTTCTGCAGGTGGTTGTTGTTTAAGTTAAAAAACTTCCGAACTATTACCTGATACAATAAACTTTTCATTTAATAAGCTAGGACAACAGCTCTGAGGAAAACTTAAAATTTAAAACAAAAGGCTTATTGTGAACTCTTTGTTAGGAAAACATTTTTGTGCCGATTTTTATTTAAATGATGCAATGACGAATATAGTTTTGTAGAATAATTATATCTTGTGAGTTTGGTGTCTTTCCATAAACTGACTTTATTTAAAATTATTTTTGTTTACAAGCTAACTTAACATACAACTTAAAGAAAAGAAATCCGTTGACGGTGCAAATTCCCGCCGCCAACGGAAAACGTTCATCAAATTACCCAAACACATGCATACATTATGCATGCGCTTGGGCATGAATATTTGCTTCATGCACTCGGTCAGCATTCAATGTGGATAAGACAAATCTGCTTATTAGGCAGATTCATTCACCAACAAAACAACAAAAGTATTATTATAATGCAAATTTATTTTAGGCGCGTTTGCTCCATATGACTCCTCCACCTCTAGATTCAACAGTCTCTGTTGAATGCATGGCAGTAGGTTTCAATTCGATATTAACATTAATTTCCCGATCCTTTTTTCCTCATTTTTTGCAGACCGAATACATTACAGCGATAAGTATTATTAAAAAGATTAACTATATATTTAAACCCTAAGATACATTTTTGTGGTACATTAATTCTTTAATTTGCTTAATATTTTCGAATTGGTTAATTTTAATTTTATCAAAAGTAAGTTTTTCTTCAAATACTACCCCTATTATGTCATTATTTGGGTAGATAAATTTTTCTTTTACAATAGTATTCTTATTTATAAAGGTTTTGTTTAAGAATTTAAGTTCACAATCGCAAAAACTAATTAGATTATTTTTATTTAGTACAATGTTTCTGTTGTCACAATCTTGAGTCAATCTGGTATCAAGCGCGTATTTTTACTAAAATTAGATCATCATCAATAACGACGATGCTTGTTTGGTTATATACCACCAATTTGCAATTTATTTCAACAACGTAGTTTTTTCTCTCTACAAGGTCGCCTGACAATACATTTTCTTTATACGAGAAGGTCATGTTTCTAACTGTGATCACCAATTCGGGGTTTTCCTCAATTTCAAGGTACCTATCGTTCGGTAGTGGTGTTATCAGTTTCACATCTGTCAGAAAAAAATCCTTAGGAATTTTTATTGCTATAATGAGCGAATTATCTTTATAAGTCATTACTCCTAACTTTAGAAACTTTAATTTAAAATAAGCGATGCCAAATTTTTCGATTTCTTCAGGAGTCAGTACACCTGGGTGCACTATATTGCTTCTAGCTGCTGCTATATTCTCCTGAATTTGCGTTATCTTGCTTCAAAGTTTTTCAATTTAAGCATTTGATCAGTGCAAAGAAGTTTTTAACTATTTCGTTGTTACCTTTTCTTAATTCTGCAAAGGTACTATTTATTTTAATACTGTCAGTTTCTATAGCCTCTCGTATAATTTCAATGGAGTCATTAAAGTGTGTATTAATTATGATTTTCTTATTTATTGCGTTTATGGCATTGTGATCGTTAATTTCAACACACCTTAAATGTTCTATAATTTCTTCTCTGTCATCGTCGTCCATCAGTCCAAACATCCATTTATAAACATTTCCCATTCCGTTAATTAATCCTCTTTTCTTTCTACTAAATTCAGAAGGTATTAAGGTCTTTATTTTTGCCCCAATAATTCTAATTTCCTTTCTTAAAATTTCACTAATATCGATATCTATTTCCTCTATATTTTTGGCTATCTGTTTAATTATATTTAGGTGTTCAGTAGGGTGTATAATGTGTAAGACAGTGTTTGTTGCATTAGGGATTTCCACTTGCTTTACCTGCAGCATCGCGTACCCCGTATTCTCTTCAGCCTTTTCGATTCTTAGAAGCGCTTGAACCGCTGTCAGTACCATCATTATCACGATCTTCATTGTTGTTTTTCTGGAATACATTTTATTATATTTTATTCTTGTTGAAATTTGCTTTTTCTATTTATTTGTGTTTTATAAATTTTAGGAAATTTTTCTTCTTTAGAGATAATATGATTTAAATTCTTCTCGAAATTTTATATTCTTTTATATTTTGGGTCAGACTTCCAACTCTGTTGTTTCGTACATAACAATTTTCAAAAGTATCTATTTGACATCTATTTGTTTTCTCATTTATTCTTTTAATTTGATCTACTTTTGATTTATGCAAGTTCTTTGCAAATTCTTTTACTTCTTCTATGGATATTAAATTGTTCAGAAAAGATATTGGGTGCCTTTTTGTACTATAATGTATTGTATTATTATAAGCTATTATAGCCTCGTGAATTTTGTCTTTTAGCTTGTTAAAATTATTGGGATCAGCATTGAAAAGTCTTAAATGTTCGTTCAATGAACTATAAGGTCTCTCAACGTCTGAATTTCCTGTTTTCATATAAGTCGTTGTAAAATGTACTTTGATATTATTTTCTTGTAAAAATTGTTTAATCGCCGCAGTTTTTAGTTCATTGTCCGTAATAATCAACTCAGGCTTACCTAAATATTGAATTCTAGTTTTTATCGCTTCTACTATTGAAACCCAAGTTCTGTCTCTAAGTTCACATGCAGTTGCGTATTTAGTTAATCGGTCAATAGATGTCAAGTACATCACGTTACGTTTAGGGAACCATATGTCTATGTGTATGATATCATTTTGTCTTTCCTGCGTTTGTGTCACATTAAACGAATGTTTTATGGTTTTTCTATCAAATTTTGCCCTATTGCTTTTTTCGTGACATCCTCCAATACTATTCTCGATCTTATTATTTTCAAATTTTTATTTCGTACAAAATGCGTTCGGTAAAAATCTTCAAATCTTTTAAATAAATCATCGTCTGTGCTATATATAGCCACCAACCCTTTCTGTGGGATATTTTCCTGCATAATCTTAATCATATCACTATTATCTCCAATTTCGACTGTATGTCTGATCATCTTTATAAAAATTATCTTCGAACTAATTCTTTCCTTATTTGATTTAGTCAACACAACTTGCAACTTAAACATGTTTAAGGGTTTTTCAGTTATTCTAATGAAATCCAAACTGTCAGTTTCCGCACTATGTACAGTTTCTACGTCATTCTCATCAAACAGTTCATCTAAATTGATTATAAAATCATCGCTAAAATTATTCTCGTCTTCTTCTTTGCACTGTTTAATTGTGAGTCTACTCAAAGCATCAGCAATAACGTTTTCCTTTCCTTTGATATGCTCAATGTCGAAGTCAAATTCTCCTAACATAACCTTCCATCTTTGTATTTTGAGATTAGATTCTTTGATATTGCTCAGCCAAACCAGAGGTTTGTGGTCAGTTTTAATTGTGAATTTACGACCATACAAATAATGCTTAAAATGTTTTACGGACCATACAACTGCCAATAGTTCTTTTTCGCTAGTTCCATAATTATGTTCATGTCGATTAAGTGTTCTACTCGCGTATGCCACAACTTTGCTTTCCTGCATTAAAGCTGAACCTTTAGCATAGTTGCTGGCATCTGTTACCAAAGTAAATTTTTTCGAAAAATTGGGACGAACTAAAATAGGATCTGTTTTCAATATCTTTTTCAATTTCTCAAAAGCTTTAATATAATCTGTATCTTTTATATTAACTTTCGCATCCCTCTTTAAGTATTTGGTCAAATTGTACGCTACTTTAGAATAATTTTTTATAAATCTTCTATAAAATCCTGTAACTCCCAAAAATGTTTTAATTTCCTTCTGTGTCTTCGGCAGTACGATTTTCTCAATAGTTTCGATTTTTATCGGGTTTGTTTTAATACCTTCTGCGGTTATAATCTGTTTCCCTTTTTCAAGATTTGCAATTTTAAATTTGCTCTTTTTAGTTTCTGGAATATTTTATTAAGTGATTCTATATGTTCCTCAATGCTAGTTGAGAAGACTAAGATATCTTCAAGGTACACCACACAAATCTTACCGATGAATTCCTTAAGCACACTATTAATCATTTCTTGAAAGGTTGCAGGTGAATTCCGCATCCCAAACGGCATACGTACGAATTCATAGTGGCCCGTTGCCGTTGAGAATGCAGTCTTCTGTATGTGTCTTGGGTGCATCTCAATTTGGTGGTATCCTTTAGCTAAATCCAATGTGGAGAAATATTGACATCTCCCCAATCTGTCAAACATGTCCTCAATATTAGGTATTGGGAATCGAAACTCCGTTGTTACACTGTTGAGTTTTCTATAGTCAATGACTATCCTCAATTGGACTGTTGTACGGGCTAATCGATTCTCTAATTATCCCTTGTTTTAACATTTCTCTGCTCTGTGAATTTCAGGATATCTATATAGTTTTGAATAAATTGCTGTATCTGTTGTCGTATCTATTCTATGTTTAACTTCGTGAGTAAACGACAGTGTTTCATTTTCATTATAAAACAATTTTCTATTATTCCTTATTAATTGGATTACTTTATCCCTTTCCCAATCTGTTAAATGTCGAAGATCAATCAATTCAATTATATCACGCGGTATTGCTTCGTTACCAAACATTTCAATAAAATTTTCCTTATTAGATTCGCAATAATAGCTTTCTTCTTCTTTAGACAGAAACAATGGCAAAACTGCATTTTTTGTAAGAAGTTGTCTTTTATTAAAATCTATAACTGTGTTTAATCTAGTCAGAATATTATTCCCAATCAGGCCATCGCACCTATCACTAACTTTCTTCTCCAAAAATTCACACATTTCATTCTGTAAATTAAATTCCTTAAATAATGGAAAACGATATAATACCGTAAGTGTATTTCCTTTTCCCAAAGCCTGCACTCTCACATTAACATTATGCTTCCATATGGGGCCACAAACATTCGGATTGATTAAGCTAAACTCAGCACCGGTATCTATTACAAAATACAATTTCCTAATTGGGGTATTTATGACTATATAGGGAAGTTGTTTAGGGCTCCTGTTGAAAAATTTACACTAGAAGAGCCCACTTCCATGGGAACCACGCGTTCGGACTTGTTAGTATTTCTACTCTGTCCAGATCCGGTGCCATTCCTCATACGAAAGTTTCGTGATTCATTGTTATTGTAAAAATTTCTATGTTGATGATTGTTGTGTCCACGGAAATTTCCCGATTGATTATTGCTGTAAAGATTCCTAGATTGGTCATTATTGTATCGATGGATATTTGCCGACCGGCCTCCAGGATAACAATTGGAACCCAAGCTTTCGAAGCCGTTAGAATGTCTACTTTGTCCGAATCGAGTGCAATTTCCCGATTGCTGACTCGTATTATAAGAAGCAAGATTGTTGTCTCTATACCGGGTGCCATTTCCTCTATTTTGATTCTGGTTATCATTTCTATAGTTAGTCCTGAGTTGCGCACTCGATTTCCGATTATCACCAGATGCGGTATAATTCTGGTGTCTCGCCTTTAGAATAATTTGGTACGCTGCCTACAATGTTTTTAGGTGTCGCGCAAATTTTATGGTTTGGTTCCGGAAGGTGATCCGTAAACACCTGCAAGGAAATCCTATTGATTTCTCTCGTTGAAAATCCCTCCCCCGGATGAGTTAACCGCCTATTGTGAAGTCTGTTAGCAATTTTATTAACGCCTTTGCCGTATTAGGCGCTACAAATGAAGAATTGGATGCAAAGGTCAAGCTTTTAAAGCTGCAATGTCGCAATATTCAACAGCGACTTCTAGTTGTTGGCGAACTAAATAAAATAAGGTCAATTTTTGTATATATTGATGAGATTAAATATCCATTTTCAACATTTTTAAACGCATTTGATGTATTATTTTAAATATTTTTTTTTTCAATCTTCAATATTGTGAAGAATTAAATATGCACTACAACTTTATACAATCCTTTTATTATGATTTAGCTACATCAAAAAAAAAAAAAAAAATTACTAGAATCTCAACTATTAAACAAGAAATAGTGAACCTTAAACTGAAAACATAAGTATATATGTATGTAAATATGTATGTATGTATAGATCATGGCGAAATAATACAGGTGAACGCACGGGCGAAAAAGCTTATCAGCTGTATATGTTGTAGTTGTCAACGCGAATTGTGCTTGTTTATGAATATTGTCAAAAATATAACTACATTTCAAAAAAAAAAAAAAGAAACTTTTTACCAATTATCACAATTATTTGTCTGAAAAAATCAAAAAATTTTTTTTATAAACTAAATGCAAAATAATTTGTTTGCATATGCTAATTTGTTTATAAGACTGATTTTAAACAAAAAGTTTATTATTCTACAAATTTTTTGTTTAAGTTAGAAAAATAATTCTTTCTGTGCAAGATTCGGCATAGACAAATATAGCACTCTAACTTGCTTATATTGCTTTTTTAAACTGCAAAATATAAGTTTAATCTGTGATCATTGGTTAATGTTGCATCCCATAATTTTATTATAATAGTATATTGTACGGAATTTTCGAAAACAAAAGTTGGCACTACTGAAAACAACTTTTGTCATATAGTTTTATGCATCAAAATAGAGCTTGCTCTAAACAAGTAAATCACAAATGAAGGGTTCGTTACCATGTTTTGATCACCCTTTGATTTTTAATTTAAACTTTTGTATCAACAGATACATACCCGGGTGTGTTTTGGTTTTTAAATCGCTGTATCTCAGAAAAAAGTTACTGTATTAACCTGAAATTTCATGATATCCTCAGCAAAGGTGTGTTCTACCTTATTTCTAGATTTATGTAAAATTGGGGAGTGGTGGCCGAGTATGAGACCATTTTTTCATTTCTATTCCTTACGTCAACAGTTGCATACCTGGGTACGTATATTGAAATATATGAAAATATTATAATGGTTGTATGTGTATTAAATAAAATTTACAAGTTTTTAATAATAAATTTAAATTTAAAAAAAATATAAGAAAAGAAATTAAAAATATTGATTACTAATTTTACTTAAATGCATTTATTACATTGTGGCATATTCTTTGAACGTGCGACACATACTGGCTTTTTGCAGAACGTGCAGGATTTTCTGGTTGGCCGACGTTTTTTATATTGTAAGTAGCAATTACCTTTAGCTTTTGTTCTACCAGTGTGGTCGCGTTCTATTACGCTTCCTGCAGCATATCTTACGCTCAATGATTCTCCATATATGGCTTCAATAGCAATGCGTGTGAAAAATATTTTTGTAATGTGTTTATTTATGGATCTGTTTTCTATTTCCGGCTTTGCCAGTTGTTCGCCTAAGCTTGTGGAACCTTTTAATTGTAGATTTTTCTCAACGTAAATTATGTATGCTGCAAAGGCAGCAACATCTAGTATTTTATAGAAGAAAGCCAAAGGCGATCTATTTGTTTGTCGCTTTGTTGAATACTCTGCTCAAAGTTTGTCCAGATTATCGACGCCACCTTTATATTTGTTATAATATAAGATCATATTAGCCTTTTTTTGGTCATTGTACTTTGCATTTATAATGCACTGTGGAAAGAAGTATAACCGACTTTTTTTTGATGTAAGAGCACAAGGTAATATTGTTGTTGAAACCAAATGTAGTCGACTCTACTTCGCGTCCTTTCGGTAAAGCAAAATTTGATGGTACAAATACTCTTCTTCTATTCACTGTACCTAATATTGATAAACAGCTGTCCATTATTAAACTTTTCGCTAAATTGTTAGTGGTGAAAAAAAACACAAGTCCTTTACTACTCTCTCGCCTACGTTATTTTCCCATTCTCCAGATGGCCCATGTACTTTAATTCCGTACTTGGCAGGTTTGGATGGCATGTATTGGGTAAAGCCAGTACCACCGCGGAAGGCATACAACTGCACATCAACGGTCACGTTTGGACCTGCTACATAATTGTTGCGTGGATTATTATTCAGCATTGAAAATAAGTCTGTAACGGCTGCAGCTTTGTCTGTTTTTTACGCTGTTGGCGTATGTTCCCGTTGTCGAAACGAATAAATCGGCTTATCTCCCGAAAACGATGATCGTTAATGGAAGCTCTATATAACAAATGAGAGGTAGTTTTCCGTTAGTCTTTGTTTTGTACATATCCAGAATGCGTAACACCACCCAACAAAAGAAGACCCAAATATGCATTAAACTGACTTTCTATTAAGACTTTACATGTACTTGGTTCTTTTGTTGTTTTTTGAGCATTATAAAGTTCATAGCAAAAATTTGCTTTTCTGTTTGTCTCACGTATGATAATGTCACGCATTTAATCGGAAAATATTAACTTGAATGTTTCTACAATGGATAGACCTTTCGTCTCGTACTGGCTCATTGTTTCCACTTCTCAAAATGTGTGTACGGAATTTTGCAGTTTGTGGTGGTTCAGTAGAACAAATTAAACAATCCTTACTTGTATATTTTGCTTCATTTTCAGTGGCGGTCTCATCAAATTCTTCATCATCATCATCTGTTTCTTCCTCAAAGTTGTATTCCGGTAACTGGATTTCTTCTATGTCAGATTCCTCTAGAGTTACATCACCTACGTTTTTAATTTCACATGCTAATATTTCGTCATCACCATTTTCTTCTTCTTACTCTTGCAACCTTTGCCGAAAGTATTCTTGATGCCTCTCAAAATCATGGACATTAACTTTTCTAGGAGTCAGCCATTCACCATCTGCAATTTGTATACACCGTACTACTGAACGTCACAATACTCCCACTTAATTCTTGATGGGCTTCAAGCAGGTGTTTGCTAACAACTTATCGATAACTATAAATATTCATATATGAAAGTAAAGACAAAACAATTTGCTAAAAGTCCCCTAAATTGAAAATTTCGTATATAAATAAGCATCAATATAGCAACAAAACACAGACAAAATAAAACTTAAACAGAAACAAAACAATGCAACTACAAAACATAAGCAAATTTAATCAGCTTAGCAACAAAAGAAATTTGATATAAAATGTATGGATACATCCGGGTATGTATCTGTTGACGTTTGCAGAATTTTTTTCCGGCGACATAAATGTTAAGTTTTAACAGTGGAAATATCAATATATTATTTGGGAAAATTTACGATAAGGCCATGTGAAAATAATTTAACTATTGGCACACCTTTAAATATAAATTTTTAATACTTACTTTTATTACTTATAATTTATTTGTTTTAGCATAATTATTTATACATTATCTGTGTGAGTTCCACATGTCTGCCTACCGTTGAAAAACTAAAGCCATAAAAATGCAAATGAATTCAATCTTGGGACACCGTTTGATATTTTTATGAATACCACGGCTAAATAAATGTATCTCCTCTGAAATTTTTAGGAGTCTACTTAATACGATCACAGAGATAGAGGACTCTACCAGGCAGACAGACCTTGTGACTATTTTAACAGATAACTAAAAAACAAAGTCCAGATTCAAAAC
Source organism: Cistogaster globosa (assembly GCA_937654795.1). Lineage (NCBI taxonomy): Eukaryota > Metazoa > Arthropoda > Insecta > Diptera > Tachinidae > Cistogaster > Cistogaster globosa. Next base: position 60,165,530 of record OW569405.1, on the reverse strand, counting down.
ACGCCAAGTCTTTAGTTCTCTTTTAAAAATTCAGCGGAATTCATCGCGATGAAATTTTTTAGCCAACGAAATTTGTACACGTGGCGTTTAGTTTGATATTCGTTATTATGAATATTTGCGTTATTTCAAATAACCCATGAACAACAAAACGTATACAACGAACGCGCAAGAGTAACACCATTCCTTAAAAATTCAAGCCATGCCATTTTGCTTAATCCCTCATTTTACCTCTTGCAGCAAACAAAAGTTTTATTTATAACGCATGTTTTTACAGGCATGTTTCACATTATGTGTAAAGTTTTACTTATAAAAAATCTGATATTTAAAATAATTTTTACAAATAGTGTGAACACAGCTTTATCAGTAAAAACTTCCTTGAGAGGTTAAGTAGCCAGAGTAACTCATTTGCAATAAAATTGCTAGATGAAACCAATGAAGCTCAAAATTATTTAATTATTTATTAATACTCGTTAAAGCTACATAAATAAATCATCCTTATACTGTTTGGTGTCGTGAACATAACCACAAACTTTGGCTCAAAATTACTTTAAGGCAAAAAGACTCATTAGCCTTTAGTAAAAAAATACACTAACTAAATTACATACAACAATAAACAGAGAAGAGTTCCTAAAATGTTGCATTGGACTAGTGACAAAAAAAAAAATATACCGCTACGTCAAGAAATAAAAAGAGCTATAGCGAAGATAGTTGAAAACAAAATGGTTTGCTTAAAAATTAATGTCGCCTGTCGGTAAAAAAAGCATATTTTGGAAGTAAACATACAATATATATATATATGATTTTAAAATTGTATTATAATATAAATATGTTTTGTACTTTTGTTCTTACAATAACTAAGTTTTGCACACAGTTAAATAAAAAATACACAGCTCAATATTTGAAAGAGGAAATATTTAAATGTCTTGAAAAATATAACATCGACATAAAGCAAACTTATTCCAACATTACCCCCAATGGCGCCAACGTAGTAAAACCTTCGAAGTTACTACAGGAACTGCAGGATCAGAATATAACGATGGCGGAAGATGGTAAAATAAATTAAAAACCAACTTTCCTCAGTATTTTCATTGGTTCGTTGTGCAGCGCACATGCTATAGCTAGCGGTATACGATGTTTTTAGAACTTTGGAAACAGAAATCAAGGATGTGCGAGATATTGCTAAAAAGATCCGAACAGGAAATAAGCCTATTATGTCTGGATAATGCGACTAGATGGAATTCTACATATGACAGGATTATTTCAATATTAGGTCTTAACGAATATATTAATGAACTCGACGACTCTACAAATATATCTGTCAGTTGGATATTTGTATAAAATTTTGCTACTGCACAACGCATATGCAAAAAGAGCAATATCTTCTTGGGGTTTTTTTTGCGACTGGCTAGAATGCGAGTTACATATGTAAGATATGATCCAAACAAACCCTATTGCAGATGCTTTGCATCAACCAATGGTAATAACGAAACGTAAACTTCTTGAACACAAAGCATTTGTCGCTGCATTTTTTTAAGACCCTCGCTTTAATTTTCAAGGAACGCCACTACTTGCCAATGATCAAAAACAAACTGCAATGGTAGGCTTAAATTTTATCTAAAAAAGAATTAAAAGCCAATAATAACAATAATAAATGTAATTATATTTTCAGGATCTATTAATATAGACGTTTGAAATTATTTATCAAATATCGCATTCGACATCTTCGCAAGAAGAAAATGACCTAGTTAAGATCAATAAAGTCCATTTCTAATGTTTTAATAACTAAATTAAACTTTAACTTGCTAGACTGCTCAAACCTTAAAATAGAAATTAGTGAGTAAACAGAAAAATTCCTATATGTACATATTTTATTCGTAAAATAAATAAAATGTTATATAAATATAAATATATAAAAAAGAAATGTTTTAAACTAAATAAAACAATTGTTTTTATTTGCATTTAATAGGGTTTTCCGACCGCTAATGGGTAATTTTTTTGTCGATCGTATATATGCTATTTTGCCGTCAGTACACGCAGTTATTTTCCTTTTTCCATGTATGTTTTTCCGTACACGAATTTATTTTCAATTCTTCATGTACTTTTTTTCCGTACGCGTACTAAAAATAAAGTACACTAAATGTCCTCTGTCTTTCACGTACGTTTTTAGCCAAAAACGTACACAAAGAATAGCTACAGTCGTACATTCACGTACGTGTACGCAAATAAATATTTTAATAAAACACATTCGTGAATGTGTACGGAAAACTTTAAAATTTAGAGGCACACATAATTGTAATGAAAATAAAAAATATGTACGAGTTGCTTTTGAACACTGCATTGTGTGTACGATGTGTTACTTGGTCTTTACTTTCTGTTGCTGTTCTGTTCCGTTCCGCTCTGGTATTTACTTTTGATTCGTTCTTCTGTAACAACATATCAGAGGTTTTTAAAAAACGAAGAAAACACAAAAAAATTAAAAAAATTTGTCACAAAAAATAAAAGCAGTTAGTGGAAAATTACAAAAATGGAATAACAATATTTATAGCGTATCAAATTCTGAGTTTGGCACAGACTCGCAAATTTGGCAGCGAAATGCGAAAGCGTCTCTAAAATTCGTTCGAAAAACATAATTATCTTGCGATAGTAAAAGAGCAAACTCAAAAGAATAAAAACACTAATGTATTTTTAACAATTTTGCTTTTTTTATAAATATTTATTTTCAGGTAAGTAAAAACTACAATATTACATACGAGTACTAAGCAACACAGTTTAAAATTTTAGTACATTTTATGTTGCTACAAATTGAATATGCGAAAGCAACAAAGAGTACCAAATTACTCTTTTATCAAAATTAGCTTTCGAATCTCATTAGAGAGTAACCCCCTTAGTCATTAGAATGCGTCTGAAGCAATTCATAATGTTCTAAATGATTTTTACTTTTAGAAGCTCTTTTTCTTTTTTGATGTGGTTTTTGTCCATATCTCAGTATATACGTATATGATGTTTGTTTGAACATCGCTGTTGATGGTGTTGTTTTTTATGTAATAGTTCTTCTACTGTAGTAGGGTGTTCTCTCATGTATATAGTAATAAATTAATAGGCCGGAGGTAGGACTATAGTACAGGACTACCTGAGCTATATACCCTTAGTGTGTTATATACTTTTGCAGCTGCAGAAGATTTTATATATCTTCATCTAAGACGCATAGTATAAGTTGAATAAATTTATGCTTACTGAGTGTTTGGCAAAGAATATGATCCTTCCTAATCTCCAAGTTTTTTAAAACAGTGATTTTAATTTCTTCAAATTCTTTTTTCTATTTTACACACACTAATATTCAACATCTAAAGCGATGACGACAACTTCAAAGGTAACATCAACGACTAATTTTTTTAGGGAGCACCAAATCAATTTTGTCATCATTCGATAAATGGCAGTATTGACAACGGGAATACCAATATGCAACAAGCGTTATCATCTTGTATTTAAGACGACAAACAGAATAAGGTTGAATATTATACGATAAATATTATCTTCAGTAGATAAATTGCAGAAAACTTTAATGTGAAAAAAGTTCGACTAATTCTTATTATTTGCGGACCAATTGTTTAAGACTGACTGGTTTAAGTAAAACCTAATATTAAAAATATGAAACAGTCCAATTAGTTTAATACTAAAGTTACTTCACATGTTATAAGAAAAACAAATAAATAACTACTTCATCTCATAAAACGGCGTTCATCGACTTTTATTAACACTGCGTTTTCAGTAAATATAATTATGACAATGAGTAACTAATTTTGAAACTTAAGTCCAAATTAAACTGCCTGCCCAAAAATTGCATTAATACTTTGTTTAACAAAGTTTGAGATAAAGATTTTAATTGCCTTAAACTATAATTATATTCCAATTTATTCTTCATTTTCTATATTGATTTTAATAATTTTAGCCAAAGGTTCTGGACTAGGAGGCACACTATCATTTTTAACCGATGCCTGATCGTCTACATCTGGCGAAGTACTAATCGTAATTGTTGGTATCACATCAGACCAAGATGATGTTGTCGAATCTTGTCTCATAGACATGGGACGATCTGTTGGATTCCGACGTTGGCTCAGACTGCGTTGGGGAAATGTTATTGGGCCTGGTTGGTCCAATTCCTCGGGATCATTAAAAGGCAAATTACTGGTATCCTTAGTCGTCATAAAACTGCGATAACTAGGGGGCTCCAAGTCTTCCGGAGTTTCTAAAGGAGCTCTAGGCATTACGTAAGGGTGAATACTATTGATTGATGATGTAGCTGATGGTATAAAAAAACACTCATTACTCGGTGGCAGATCTCGTTCTGGAGTAGTTGGAATCTCTATTGTTGTCTCAGGTGGTCGCGTCGGACTCTTATCGCCATTTTGTTCGTCTTGTTCCTCTTCTACTTTTTTGTTATTTACGGCGTCCTTTACTAATGCCAAAATGGTACCAATTTTTTTTCTTCCTTGTCTGGACAAACTTGCAAATTTCTCAGCTCCCAAGTTACCATAATGTATTGAGGTAGGTGTAATTGCCTCTTCATTTATATTTGGTGAAGGCACCTCGCCTTCGGCCTGCTCCCAGGTGGGCGTGGTTGAGATATCAGTGTTATTATTTGACTTGATTTTTTCCGACTCAAATTTGAAAATTTCTGGCTCTGTAGACATTTTATTTTTATGTCGTCCAAACTTAAATTTTTTACTTAAATTATGAAAACGGTCCATTCCTAGAGGAGAAGTTTTCTCATCAGGAGAAGATGAGGAGTTCTTTTCATCAACTACTTTAAAATCGCTTTTTTCAGCATTTTCCAGCTCCTTAGGTTTTTCGTTTGCTACAGGTGACTTGTCTCTTCTTTTGAGGGATATTTTCCTTTCCGTACTCTTTGGTTTTTCTAAAGAAGGAAATTCGGTTGTATTAGGTGATTCAGGTAAATTAACCTCTGTAAAATATTGCGGACATGGCTGCTTTTGTGAATTATCTTTGTCCTTACCATCACGTTTTATTCTTTTCAGACTTTCATAGATTCTTTTTCTATAATCTGGCGGCGAATTTGGTTTGTCCTTCTCTTTGCTGTTATCTTTTTCTTGAGCTTTTTTTTCGGGTCTGTTATTTTTGCACAAAAGACTTTGTCTTCTTTCGTTTATAATTTTTGTATTGACTGTATCTGGCGCATATTTTTCTTTACTGCTGACATTTTCCTTTACCCTTTTTTCGCTGGTTTCATTCTTATTTTCCTTTTCTTTATCATTTATTTCGTTTTTTTCCAACTTTTCTATTTTAAATCTCCCTATAGGATGCGTTTCCCTATTATTTTTGGAAAACTTTCGCTGTAAAGCCCTCTCCTTTTCTTGCTCGCTCTTGGCGATTTGCACAATATCTACAAGGGAGGGTTTGCGAGTTTTGCGTATTTGTTGCAATTTAGAGAGTCCAATTAGTTTTTCTCCACCTTCCTCATCATGAGGCAATGAGTCGTGATGTTCTGTATCTGTGTCATCATCATCTCGAACTGGGCGCACAAATGAATCTTCATCAGATGCTGAGCCCTTTCGAAGTGCTTTCTTCATAATACGGGATATAAGTTCTAAGGGAAGACATTAAATAAAGAAAAATATTTTTAGTTTTTAAACTTCCATTTATTTTAACATACCTCTTCTTGCTTGATTTTTGTATTCTTCACTTTCAAAATCTGGGGACTGTATAGGAGTAACAGGGGACGACGCTTCCAATACCTTACGCCATCTATTTGTTAAATTTGCTGAATTATTTTCCGCTGGTTTTACTTCCGGTACTCTAAAAATTTTTTTACGTTCCTCTTCTCTTTCCTTTTGCAGCTGTGTTCTTAAATCTTGATTAGCTTCTCTAAGGGCTCCGGTCAAAGAAACTAAATAATAAATTATAAGAATTAAAAGCAGAAGCAGTGGAATGACTGTACTGGATGAAGTCAAATAGTTAAGAGGATCATGTAATTGCCTGTGAAAAAAACCAAAAACACAAAAATTATTTATTTTCATTTAACCACTAGCAATTTTAAATACTCACTTGGGCAAAGCGTCTCTTGTTGTATTCGTAATAAATTCTGAAATCCGATTATAATCAGAGAAAGGACCACAATGCCATGATGGACGTAACCATACGATAGCGTAGCCTACAGGCAAAACACAAAGAAACAGCATGGTCAACAACAAGGAGAGATAAAAATTGTTTGATTTCGATGCTCTTGATGATTTTTAATTCCCCCAAAACAAAGCAACAAGAAAAGTAATTTGTCCATGCACATAAAATAAAACAAAGAATAAAAATCCATTATCTTCATAAAAACAATTCATAGTGTGAGAGAAAAAAGTGATGTAACACTTACTTGAATACGACTTCATGTGGTACATTGCATGTTAAAACAATCCAGGATCTAAAGTACATCATAATCACAAGCTTCACCAGGTTGATGAGTACTAAGCCTGGTGAAAAGAAAATACCCATCCACACCTGTCCCTGGTTATTAATCAAAGTCAAAATATTTTCAGCAATCTTAAAATCACCATACTGGAATAAGAGCAAGGATTTTGTGATTGAAGGAGTTTATGAGAGTAGTCAATTTGGAAATTTTCATGCAACAACAAAAAGACTGGCATCTGTTCTGTTGTGTTGTTTGATAGACATCATTTACCTGTGGAAATGTTTTCTCCATATCCCAGCACCAGTTTTTATTCACATATCGAACAAATAACGCGCGTAAGAAGTCTATACATAAAGGTGCCACTATTGACATAATCTGCGGTTGCCATGAAATTAAAAAATAATATGAATATGAATATTATTTAAATTGGTAGGTTATTTGTTTTTGACTTTAAATCTTTAACTTTAGATTAGAAACCAACACAACTTTTACTATTTCAGAGTTACAAACATTCAGTTAAATCTTTTTTTTTTACTTTAGGCCAAGATACTATAAGATATTGTATTCTTAATTAAGCCAAATATGCAAGGAAGTATTTAAGGGCTCTTTTGAGTCATCTTTGATAGCATTTATTAGTTCAACAAAATTTTGAATTATATCTTATTTTCTAAACATAACTTAAAACTATCCTTAGATAGAGAAAAATCATATTTAAAACTATTATTTATCTTATTTAGTGTACGTAACGCACAAAGAACTGGTTAATTTATTACATAATTAGTTTTATGGGTAGATATATAAAACAGATTATGCATTATTAAGGATCGAAATAGAACACAAAATGAAATTAAATAAATAATTACAATCTAAAATATTGTTGATTAAATCAAAATTGAACACAATAAAATAGGTAGTTCTTCTCAAGTAAAGTGGCTTTAAACTTAGAAGCAAGCAACGAATGTAATAAACAGAGGTCGTAACAACACTATAATTACGAAGAACAAATTTACCATATTTCTTTTGAATTTTTTCAATTTTGTTGATATAAACAACGTAAAACGGATTCCATATAAACGAACAGTATTCCAATCTTGAACGGATAAAAGTCGTATACAATATTTTTATTGTTAAAGGATCTAGAAATTCTTTACAGTTCCTTTCTACAAACGACCATGTGGAATAGACTTTAGGAATAATATACTCAAAATGAGAATGGAAGTTGAACCTAAAATGAAATATTGTATGTAATAAATAAAAATTAAAAACAATAATGAGCCTAAAATACTGACTAAAGGGACGCCTGAAGAAGCCGTGTACGGTTAAGATACAAAGCTTTCTAAACTTACTGAATACTTTCTTCTAAAGTGGTAAAACTTTAACCAGCATAAAAACATACCATACCACATACCCATACATTCAAGCTTAAGGCAAAGAATATTATGTGGTACCTTATCAAAAGATTTAGAAAGATCAAAAACCGTTTCAACTTGATTGTGTTTTTAAAAAACAGAAAGGCAGAAATGATTAAACATAGTAATATATGGTAGAAAACATGCTGTTCGGATAAATATGACGTTTGAGCGAGAAAATCATTTTTTCTTCATTTATGTGCTCTAAAATTTTCGAAATATTGGAAAATTTTGAAATAGGACGATAATTAGAAATATAAGACTTGTCACCGTCCTTTAAAATCGGAGTTAAACTAGCAACAGGAAATGTGAAGCATTTTGCCTATTTATTTATAAAAAATGAACTAAACCCATCAACATCTACACCATGAGAAATCTTTTTACTTTTTAAACCAAAATATCATAATTAGTTAATTGAACAAAAGCAAAGTCAACAATCGGCTCTATAATTTAGAAACATCTCGAAGAAATTGAAAGTGTCTTGTCCAGAGTTTGCAATTTTATTGTTGAAATGCATGTTGGAAGGATAAGCAGAATTTGTTTTTTTTGAATCTTATAAAGTTCCAAAAAACTTTAGAATTATTTTTAATAGAATTTTCATAATTTAATAAATATTGTTTGTATAAAAACTTATCGAGAAAATTAAACTCCCTCATATAATGTTTGTAACTTATCTTATAGGTGATATCACAAGTTTCCTTTAACTTATTGAAGTACTTGTTTCTAAGATTTTTTAACTTTTTCAATCCTTTAGTATATTAAGGAAGTCTATAAATCTTCCGTGGTAGACAAGGAACAAAACGTTTGACTATATCATTTAATGTAGTACGAGGGCTGCTCTATATATTTCTGGCCTAATAGCGAAAATGCGAATATTTATAATTAAAAATGGTTTTATTGTTTTTCAAAGTATTCTCCAGCATGATTTATACACTTTTGCATTCGCTCAAACCAGTTGTCGAAGCACTTTTTCCACTCCGATTGAGACACCTCTAAAACATGGTTTTTGAACACTCAACAGCTTCTTCTGGCGACGAAAATCGTTGACCACGCATTTTTTTATTGATTTGCGGAAACAAGAAGAAGTCATTAGGTGCCAAGTCAGGGCTGTACGGCGGATGACCCATTAATTCGAGGTTTTGGCCGGTCTAAAACACTCTGGTTTGAGCCGATGTGTGAGAGCTCGCATTGTCATGGTGAACAATGATTCGTCTTCTCTTGTTGGTTTTTCGAATTTCTCCGATGACTTCAGGCAAACAAATTGTAGTGTACCACTCAGAAGTGACCGTCCTACATTGCTCAAGCGGAACAGTCGCCACATGACCAGTTTTGCCGAGGAAACAGGCGACCAGTTGCTTTGAAGTGCTTCTTCCACGAACAACTTTCGTTGGGTTTTGCTCGTCTTTGAAGACCCACACGGTCGATTGTTGTTTCGTTTCGGGCTCATACGCATAGATCCATGATTCGTCACCTGTGACGATCTTATAAACGTCTTTTGAAGCACCGCCATCTTATTTTTGCAACATTTCTTTGCACCAATCGACACGAGCCTTTCTTGAGCGACTTTCAAATTGAGCGGGATCCAACGAGAACAAACCTTTTTTACGGCCAGGTATTCATGCAGTATCGAATGTATGCTGGCGGAAGAAATGTCCAAGGATGTCTCTATCTCTCGGTATGTCACATGTCGATCTTGCATTATGAGTTCACGCACGGCATCAATGTTCTCTGGCACAACAGCCGTTTTTGGACGACCTTCACGGAATTCGTCTTTGAGCGAGCTTCGGCCACGATTAAATTCATTATACCAATTTTTCACAGTGCTATAGGATGGTGCTTTATCGCCATACAAAAACTTAAGTTCATCAATGAACTCTTATGCCGATAATCCACGTCGAAAGTTGTGAAAAATGATGGCACGAAAATGTTCACAAGTTAATTCCATTTTTTTCTATATTAATTTTTTCAAGTCACTGTAAACAACACAAATAATGGTCGTACGTCAAAACGTTTTGCTTAAAAATGACAAACTTAACAATGGAAATGTCGGATTGCACTTGGCAGCACTCAGTGTTGCCAGGCCAGAAATATATATAGCAGCCCTCGTAACAAATATTTCATATCAACCAGAGGTATTTTTGTCTTTAAAAAGCATATTCAAATTTAAAGCATCTCATACAGATTCTAAGGTAGAGTAATCACAAATTTTAAAATTATAAATGACATCATCATTAACACTAGCAGAAATATATTTGCAAGAAGATAACACTAAAATTAATGGAACATAGTGCATATCTGCTGTACACATAGGAAATAGAGAAATTAACAAATAAAATTTAATATAATCAAGTATAAATATTAAATCAAGAGTATGATGCAACATATTTTTATAAGAATTTACTTGTACTACACTTATGCTTAAAAATGAATCAATTAAATTAATTTTGTGGAGTTGATTTACATTAAAAGGTGTTAGGATACATTTCTTAAAAAGTTTTCCACGTTATTTCATTAAGATTATAATAACCAAATACATAAAGGTTTCCTTCCCCGAAAGTAGTTGAAAGATGAACAACATTATTAACATGGGCAGCATAGATGGAGTCATCACTTTTGGAAGGGATGTAGGAAACGCATATGAACAATTTTTAGAATCCCATAACACATACACAAATTTGATCCAAAATGGGGTTTGAATTAAATAAATTTATTAAAAAGGCCTCTTGACAGCTATAAAAACGCCACCACCACGACACTTCTGAGTGTGTTACTTTACAAGTTGTTAGAGAGGTGGCTCAGAAATAGGCAACGAATTGATAAAATAGGAAGAAAATGCTTAAAAGCTAAGAAATACATATTCCTTTCTCTTTTATTTATTAATCCTTCTGAAAAGATTTAAAAAATTATCTATTTATTTATTATAAATGTCATTGTAAGTTTGTTTGTTTTTTGTTTGTTTCTCGATCACGGCTAAACGGCTGAACCGATTTTAATGAAATTTTAAACAATGGTAGCTTTTTATCTAAATGGTGCAATAGGGTATTTTATATTTGCAAATAGCCAGACGGACTACAAGGAGAAAAAAAGGGGTTACCGGCATTTTTATAAGTCTGAATCGATTTTAACAAGGTCCCAAATAATCGATTTTAATGAAATTTTAAACATAGGTTGGTCCTTAGTGGTAAGGCACAATACTTATCTGTTTTCACAGCTAGGCAAACGAGTGTTTACGGTAGATTTTAATAAAATTGAAAACTAGGTTAGATATTTCTATAGAATGTGGTCAATAAACGGTCATTGTAAAATTGTTAAAATACTGCGTTTACCTGTAATAAAATCCTGTCTTGAAATATTATCTATATAGTTAGGCAATAGTAAATTGTGTGACTTACCAAATAAAGTATAATAAACTCATGTTGGAATGCGAAGTTACAGAATAAAATTCCTAAAAAATTTAGTTAAATGAAACAACGAACCAGCAATATAAATATTAGCGCGAAAACTTTTGATCAAGAAAATAAGTTAATGATTTACATAAATTGAAAAATTGTTTTCTCTTATCAAAAAGCGTGAAAATATTTTTGAACATGCAACTCTAAACATAATCAATTTCTTTTTTTGAATACCTCAGGTCACAGACTTGATATATTCAAACTGATAGATAAAGCCTCTTCTGAGATTTTTATTATTTTATCTTTGAATTTACTCTTTTGATTACAAAAAATTGTTTATTATCCCTTCGCAGTGAAAACCCATAGTAAGCAAGTTTATAAAAGGTTATATAAAAAAGCCCAAGAATTAGACTCGGGCATTGACGGGTTCAATAATGTAGTTTAAAATAATTCTGCCGAGTGCGAGTTTTAGATTTTTATTTCATTTCTTAAACTCGTTAATAAAATCAAATAATCTTTGGGTCAATTTAAAATAAGGCCGTGGGAAAATGTTGCTACTATTAAGACCAGCTTTAAATTTTTCAAGGCGGCTTAGCAATACATATCCTGTGGAAATTTATGGTTTTAACCTTTTACGGGTCAAAAATAGTAGATTATTCATTTGATAAGCACGTTACTATCGGGATATAGTCTCATTTTATTTATCCTCTGTGAATATTTTAAGTGTCTGTCTATAAAGATATGCAAGATTTGACAATACTTTTCAAAATCATGAACTGTGTGTGTTTATACCCATTAATTCCAAATTTGTTGTTTACTATTTGGACTTACTCCGTGTGAATTTTAATTATCTTCCTAGGTGAAAAGTACATAAGATAATAAGAACATCAATACTGGAACGCCCCATAATTTAAAGTTTTATTTTCTACTTATTATTGTAGCGCACATAATTTTACTGACATTGTGCAAATTTGCCTATCACAGTTAAAAAAAACAATATTTTTTTTTTGAATATCGCGTCACTTTCGGAACTACATTTAATCTTTAGTATTTGTTGCTATAGCGACTATAGCAGTACATCTTTTCCGAAAATTTCAAGAGTCCACCTATTACGGTTTCAGAGATAGAGGGCTGCAAGAGACGGACAGACATTCTGTCCTGATTTGTTCGTCGTTCGCCGGCTTAAGAAATAGAATTAAACCTATTGCAAAGTTCGCCGCGTATGACCAATTTCGTCCGACGTCATGATTATGTGCATTTTCATATACCCAAATTTGTTTTATTTTTGACGACGAATATTCGCGACCAAAAATTTGTTGTTCGTCCCAGTTGTGTTTTTAGCATAAAGTGACATTGCTCATCTTAACTAGCAAACTATTAACAATTTTTTGATCAGAAGCTAGAGAGAATACAAGACATGATTAAGCTTTAAGCAATTTTTGCTAATTGGTACTCTTCAATCACATGCGTAGAGAGCATATAAATACTGCAGACAACGATATATGCTTAACAATAAATAAAATTAGGCGATTAGGTATATGACGATGAAACAACCTCAAAGAATAGAAATTTTTAGCCTTTAAAAAAAATGTTTAAATAATAAGTTATCATATTGAATAAATATTTCTTTAACTATTCAAAATTTTTTTCTATTTGACTATGTGAAAATATTTCGTAAATAAATACATCGATTAAGGGTATTCTAAGAGTATTTCGGTTTTTAAAGGAAATAATGCTTAAAAATAAATTGGCTTCACATGACTAGAAATATTTTGCTTTGTTTATTTGGTCTGCTGCTTTTAAATTCAAGTAGGAAATGAATTAGATTTTATTTCGCACCACTATTAAGTATTTTGTGCTCTAAAAATTTTATGATTTTTTGGTCTTTTTGTGAAAAAACGTAAAAAAAAAACTTTTTTCCGTTTTTATTTGAGGGCTTTTCGTGTGTATTTTTTTGTGTTTACAAAATACGCTTAACAAATATAAAAATATCCACTAAAAACTTTTCCATTTAACTTTGCCTTTTATAAAAATTTTGGTTAATTATTTTTAGTCAAAATTTACATAAAGCAGACCATATGGGAAGGAGTATTAGTAGTCCAGACAAACCGAAAGTTAATCTTTACGTGGTACAAAAATTTATCAAACCGAAAGTGAGTAAGCAGGAATATAAAAAGGATGTTGGTTAACTTAATATCTTTACTCAAAAAATTAAATTCAAGTGAGAAATGTAAAAAAAGCAAACAAAATTCAACTTTACATTAGATTTTATTCTATCACAAAGAAGTGGTACGACCTTGGTACGAGGGTGGTTAACAAAATGTAAGAAAAGTATTTATAACCACATGTATATAAAAGAATGAAGATATTTGGGTGAAGTTGAGTTGATAATGTATCTTCTTGGCGTCTGCTCTGCGCTCTCCTTCATTAAAGTATCTAAAGCGCGAAAGGCAAGGCTCTTAGTAAGCTGAACACTCGTTGAAATGAATATCCTGAAGATGTCACATATTTAGTTTTCAGTTTCACTTGTATAATTATAAGATAAAAAATTACTCAATAGTGTAAATTTGTGTTTTTGCGATAGTGGTAAGTTAGTCTTTGTGCATTTTCGGTTTCAAACGACATTTCAAATTTTTTATTGCAAGTACAGTTTTTTGCAAAAATTAAAATTTTTGGTGAAAAATGACTCAATAGTGTAAATGTGTGTATTTTTGGTTGTTACGAACATGGAGTTTTAAGAAAACTTTTTAGTTGTTGATAGTGTTTAATTATTTTTTGCACATATCCGGTTTTAAATGAAATTTAAATTTTTTATTGCAAGTAAAGAATTTCAACAAATATTTAAAATTTTTAGATATTTTTGTAAAAATAAATATTTTGGTGAAAATTTTATCGTTTAGTGAAATTCCAATTTTTTGGTAATGTAGAGCTTTTTTCCAAACAAATTTTTTAACAAAGCGTAATAATTTTAATGAAATGTTCTATATAAAATTTAACATAAAAATGTCATCGGCATTTTTAAAAATATGTAGTGTTTCCTTATTCTTATTTCTTAATTCTCTATCTATATGATGCATATTCCTATAAACGCACATTACTTTTTTGAAATAGTTGTAAGAAAACGAAACTAAAACACAATTAAGGGATTATAAATTCATTTAACAAATATTTATTGTTTTCAATTTCAATAAAAAAAAAACAAAAAATTAAATGCAAGTTTATTAGTTTTTATTTATTTTTTAAATAATTTAATGCAATTTCGATGGGCATTTTCCTATAAGCGAGTTTTAAGAACTTATACATTTTCACTTTATTAATAGTGAGTAGCTGATTCGTTTTTTTTAATTACACCAAAAATACGGTCCGGCATTGATTCTATTAATTTTTTTAATAAATTGCTATCGATTTCATTCCACACTTCTTCAATTCCTAGTTTTAGCTCCGTAACTGTCATTATATTTTGAGTTTGGGCATTATTTGAGTATATTTTATGTGCCGTGTATCGCCATCGGGTTTAAGTTCAGACTGCAAGCCGGCCAGTCTAACAGGGGAATACTATATTGTTGGAACCACGTTTTGGACTCTTTTGCAACGTGTATTGCCGCATTGTCTTGCTGAAATACGCAATCTTCATCTATTTTATCATCCATAAATGGGATAAGAGCATTTTCTAAGAGTTCGGTATATGTTGTGCTATTTATCTTTCTTGGAACAAATTAAATAGTTGCTTTTGCAACTGAGGAACAGGTACCCACACCATAACACTGCCTCCACCGAAATTACGTTTCGACAATCAAATTACGTTTCGATCTTAAATAGTGCCAATAGCACGAATACGAATTTGGGCCGTCAAAATTAAACTTTTTTTCGTCTGAAAAAACTACTTTATTCCACTCATCAGTCCACTTCATGCATTTGCGTGCAAATTTCAGACAATTTTTTTTGTGTTGTTGTTTAAGCATTGGCTTACATTTGGATTCCTTCCATTTTATATTATTTTTTGTTCGCAATATGTGTTGCAGGTGCTTGGAAGTAACAGGAAGGTCAAGCTTCGATTTTATTTTTGTGTTATTGAAGTTGTTTCGGGTGGCTTCATGTTTGATCATATTAATTTCTCGTTTTGTTAGCTTTGTGTTTTCCTTTGTTGGTTTTCGAACTCCGTTTGTCTGTCCTTTCTTTAAAAAGTTATGAATAACGCATTCCGAACGTTTAATTTTTCGCAGAATTTCCTTATTAGAGCATCCTTGATCGCAAAAAAAAAATTAATTTGAATTTTTTCTTGATTATTTAGAAATGCCCCTTTAGGCATCTTTTGGTACTATTAGATGTTATAACCAAAACAAAAGTATTTGATACAAATAAAAATAATGGCATAAAAAACTTACATTTAGTAAAGGAATCTAACAATCCTGCCTGCGTTTATAGGAATCTTCCACTGAAGTATGCACTAATATTTTATAATTGCTCAAAAAAGCAAACAGTACATTACAAAATAAAAAAAAACTTACTTTTTTTTAAAAAACTTCCGTTATATCGACTCGTTGCAGTCCGTTAACAAAACTTATGGTTAAAAATAAAAATTATGCAACACAAAGTAAATAAAAAATGCGTGCGCTTATAGAAATACGCACTAGTGTATATATATATATAGGATCGGAAATGGATATTGTTGAAATTACAAACGGAATGGCAAACTCAGTTATACCCTTCTTCCATTTTTTGTGGTGAAAGGTATAAAAAGAAAAAAAAAAAAAAAACGATGTTTCACTTGAAATATGTTCGCTTTAAGAAAAACTGCTTATTTTTCCAAAAGATTAGGTCCCATAAAATAAATAATAACTGCAAGGTTTTTTAAAAAAACACAAAGTCGAAAGCTAAAAATCAAGTAGATCTCTTGGGTTTTTTATCTCTTAAATAGCTTGCTCAAGTAGTAAATTTTGAAGAAAACTTCGCTAAAACAAAGAAAAATGAATTTTGAAATAACCTCATATTACAAGTCCTTGTAACGTATGTATTTAATAAAATGAAAACTGCAAATTGTGATGTAAGAAGAACGAGATATATTTCCGCACGTTTATGTCTTAAATAAATTTGCATTTTGTTTTGCCCTGTATTTTTATGTAGAAGAAAAATTTTTGTAGTAAATAAAATTATAAACTCATTTTATATGCATGGCACATTAAAATTCTATTTGTTACAAAATTTGTAACAAAATGTAAGAAGAAACAAGAATCCTGTATCTTCTGGTTTCATTAGCAGAAAATTTATACAGATAAAAAAGTGTAAAAATAAAGTGTTACAAAAAGTTCGTGTTTATGCGTAAATAAACTTTACATATGTATTCTTCTAAAGTAAATTTATGTATGTCTGATGTATGTATGTATGTGGGTATTTATGTCAGGTGGTTTTAGAAAATCAGTATTCATGTATTTTTTAGGGCTCTCCGTAATTAAAAAACACAATATGAAAAGAAGGCGTATAACATACATACATATGCACAACGCACAACGAATCTATTTGTCTATCAGAATGCATGCCAAATCATGTTTGTGTTCATTAAAACCATTTCTGTATTAATCAAAATTAAGACTGAGGAAAGCCAATCTTTTTTAATAAATTTGAAAAAAGGAATAAAAAAGAAAAATAATATATGCCCATTGGCATTTAATATAAACAACTAATAATTCTTATTTTCAATAAAGGACTCTTGAGAAATCATTAGTTATTCGTATTGATTGTAAAAATACAAATAATTGCAATAAGACTGTTCCTAATAATATGATAAAAAAAACAAATTTGAAGATGCTTTCTACTTTGCATTTGAAGGGCTCATCGACCCAGCTAATAAGCCCACAATGTTATATCATTTGCTTTGGCCACTACCTTTTCGTGAGGAAGTACAATCAAAATAAATTAACAAAAATTGAAACAAAAATGCGAACGACTTCAATAAGAAGTTTTGTAAGAACAGTTTTATAGAAGAATTATAATTTTGGTATTAAGTTAATTGGATTTATTCCGCCAGTAAATAAAATACTGGCGGAATAAATCCAACTGAGAACGTCGCATTGGAATCTTGTGTAGTACACAAGAAAAGCGTCAAAATCGTCGAGCATCAAAAATATCACTGTATGCCAATGATGCCAGTATTCGAAACTTTACACTAAATGTGGAACGTTGTGGATCCTATATATGTAGGATCCGTGTGGATATCTGGCGCATTAATAAAGCCATCTACAATGATTTGTTTCCTTTATCTCTTAATTACAAAGCGACATAGTGTTCGTGGACATTGGAAGTTAATTGCCTTCCTAAAACCAACTTCAACATTTTATTTGGGCGGACATATCAATATTGTAGAAATTACAAACAGGCACTGGCTCGAAAGGTTATTTTTCGCTTTCTAGACAATGCCACTTGTATTAAAGTGCAACTTTTTATTTGCTTTGCTTTTAAATTCATTTAATTTTCAAAACTCTGCTTACCCCATCAAATACAATAACTTTTGACAATTCCTGACCCAATGAAGTCTCCCAGCACATTGTTGTCAAATTGTGTTCAATCTCCTTAAAGGTCTTCTTTATATTAGTTAAATTCTTGATGTACTGCTGGTAAATTGTCAATTCAGTTGTTGTTACGGTTGCCACGGTTGTGGCATCCAAATCAGTTGATAAAGAAATCGTCGTAAAGTCATCATCACACACTGTGCGTATGCATATTTCAAAACTACCATCGTCAATTTCACTCCAATCATAAAACGATGTTTGGCCTATATCCTGATTAGAAATGTAAAATGGTGTAGTAGAAGCATCTGACATTCCATCAAAAGTACCAAAATTGTTAACAATAAGTTCGTTCTCTTGTGGCTTTGGTAATATTGTGGTGCTGGTTGTTGTTGTTGTTGGTGGTGGTGGCGGTAATGATGGTGTGGTTGTATCCTCATCATTTGGTTTAATTGTCGATGTAGTAAAGAATTCTGCAACCTTTTGTAAAAGTTCATTGGGTTCCCACAACAATGCTTTCCTTGCAGTAGTTGTGTCTGTTTCAATTTCGGTTGTGGGCTGTGTTGATGTCTGGTAGTTGCTGGTTGTTGATTTTAAAACATTTTTGGATGATGTTGACTCTGGTTGCGGCGTACTTAGGGTAGTTGTTATGTCCGGCAAAGTAAAATTAGTTAATGGAACAGGTTCTTTTGTAGTAGAGGTTGCATAACGATCTCTTCTACTATATTTTGATGTTCTTAAAAGTTGTAGTGAAATTGGATCTGGTCCCTTGCTGGTGACTGGTTCGCTTTTTGTTTTCTTAACATTAATAGTTTGTTTATTTTGAACAGGGCTTTTGTATACATTATTTTCGTTGGAAGACTCTATAGACTTATCCAACAAATCTCTCCTGTTTCGGGGGATCAACTCTTCAGCATCATTAAATTCGGTCAAACTCGGATCATTTATATCAAAACCGGCAAAGTAATCGTAGTATACAAATTGAGAGTCATTTCCGGGATTTTCAGTTGTAGTCGAGCTGAGCATCGGAGAAGGTGAAAAACTAAACTGGTCTTCTTCGTCGGTGGTAGAAGTAGATATATCCTCATAATCGTAAGTAGTATCGGTCGCCAATTGATAGGTAGTGGTAGTCGTTGGCATTGTAGTATATTCTGTTGTTGGTGGTGTTGTAAGTTCAATTTTGGTTGGTGCAGGTGTCCACGTAGTTGGTTGTCTTGTTGTCTTTGCTGTTGTAGTCAATGCAGTTGGTATCATGGTTGTTGTTAAATTAAATAACAGCAGAGCTGTTGTAGCGGCCACTGATGTGGTAGAAAGATAATTCGTTGTTAATCTCCAAGGCTTTGAGCATTTGACAGTGATGTTATAACATCTAACTTTCATTATGGTCGCCGCTGTTGTTGTTACTACTGCATTCGTAATTGCATCAGTCGTTACAGTGGGTGTGATTGAAATATCCTCTGTTGAGAAAGAAACTTCGTTGGTTGCAATTGTAGTCATTGCTGTGAATGCCTGCCAAAATTCAGTTAATTTAGCCAATTCCATGGCTGCTGTGTCATTTTTAATTTTTAAATCACTCAGCGGTTTTTCTTTACTGTTGATTTTGTATATAAACGAGAACATCAGCGAATACAAATTTAATAAATTCAAAATCATAATTCTACAAATAAAATGAAATTATTTTGGTGATTAAGAATGAAGGCAGACAGACACAAAAAATTAACTTTACCTGGCTAATTGAAATCTTAATTGTTGGCGAGGATGCCAATTCTCAAAAAGTCCTAAGGCCTCGAAAATCATAGGTAAAAAGAATGAAAGTAAGGTCATTGTTACGTTAACAGCATTGCGGCTGATCCAATTATCTTGACGGGCCAGCTCTTCAGATCTGTTAGATTTATAAAAAAAACAAAAAATTATCAGATAAAGGAATATATTACGCATCTAAAATTTGCTACCAATTAGATTAGTAAAATTAAGAATTAAACCCCGAGCCACATATAAAAGTAATGTATTTTACATTAATAGCAGATGTCAAAGTTTATATCAGCAATCAATAAGTAATCGTAAGTTTCGCTAAAATTTCAAAATGTTTTATTTTTTATTTATTAAAACTGGTTATCATAATGAAAACCCTTCACATAACAACTTTTCTTATAGAGTCATACACACATAACCACTCTCATTGATATTTTCGAGGTACAACAAAAATCAAAACCGTGCGGCAGAAGCTAATCTTTATCGTACGGTAGTGTGCTTTCGCTGCCAGAAGTTGGTTCCTGACTTTTTTCGTATAACTATTGGTTCGCAATTAAGATACTTTGCAAATTTATAAGATATCCCTGGCCCCAATTTAAACGATGAAATATCGAAGACAACGAAGTTGTCAATGTCTTGTTAAGAAATCATATAATGATTATGAGCAATTTACAACTGTTTTTTGAAGAAAGGTAAGCCCTCAACTTTATTTAGATTTGATAGCATATTGATACCCCCGTTTTTAGCTTATAGAAAATAAGGAAACAAGATTAGGTAAATAAGTTCGATTGATTGACGAAATACGACTTCGTGGCCATTTTGGATGGCAAATTAGGTAGGTTAATAAGCTACCGAAACAAAAAATGCTGCGAGTACTGAAAATAGAATAAAAAAGAAAAGCTTTTTCATTTTACACCTTAAGTTTTCTCAATTTGTTTTCTGTCTGTTCAGATAAATTACTTGTTACTGTTAAAAGGTTTTCATTTAAAAATTGTACATAAAGTGATTTCAAAAATGTATTCTCCACAAAAAATTACTTCATAAATAAAGGAATTTTTTTAACTCATTTACTTACTTATTAACTAACGCTACTACTGTATAACCGGAAGCAGCCAACAAAGTCATTACCAAAATATTAACTAAAATACGTTGTAAAATAATGCGCCAACTGCAACCGCAAGGCAACAATGCACCATTGTATTTATTATCCAGTGTAATGCAGAGAAATGATGTAAAAAAAGACAAAGAAAATTATATTTAACATAAATTTAGAGCAAATACAAGTAGAAAAGTTGAACGAAAATTACTTGCGTTTATCCTTTTTCTTTTCAGCTTCTTCCAGCAAAGCTTCTTTAAAACCAACTACAACGGATGCAATCCTATTATGTGCAGTTTCCGCATGACCTGTTACAATGGCATGTGAAAAAGCGGAAGGATAGTTAAAACACAAAAATCTATTTTTTTAACTTGGAATGAGTTAAACTTACCAATCATAAAATCCCAACCGGTAAAAAGTTTCCATGAAAATGTACATTCATCGTCTTTTGAAGATAATTTAGAATTTCGTGAATTTTCTGCCATTCTGCGGAAAACAATTTAAAGCAGGAGAATTGAATAACAAAGTTTAAGTTTTGAATAAACAGAAAAAGGGGAGAAATGTTTAAATAATGCAATGAAAGGTAAAGTTGTGTTGAAACTTTTATTATTCTTAATAAATTTATCAAAAAAAGAAATTTAGATTCGTTGCACAAACTTCTTGTTAAGAAATAGAAGCAAGAATTAATTTTCATTTTTAATATTAATTTTATTAAGAATGTCTGAAAGCACGCCACTTTTGCTTACTCTTTAGTTTTGATAAAATAGTACTCTTGTGTTACTTTTGTCAAAAATGATTGCTATTTTTAATTGTAATTTTAGCTCGTTAGCGATCTAAAAATTTACATGTTTTTTGAAAAAAAAAAGGAAACGAATCATTGCAAGGTTTCAAACTTGTCCCTTCTTCTACAGCTAAGCAACAACAGTTTATCTATTCTTAAAAAGGTCTGCGGGAGGTTTAAACTGCTGCTGCTTAATTATTCTAATTATTATTATTTTTAGATAACTTATTGAACTTGGCTTTTTAACAAAAAATTTTTTCTTTCTACTCAAGTCGTTGTTGGTGTTTGAATGCAGCTACCGCGGCTGATCTACATAAGGCAGCTTATTTTCTCTTTTTACTTGTGTCTAACATATACAAACTAAAAACTTAGTCAGTTATGTTTCCTGCACACATACACATATTTTAACAATTTTAGTCTTAGTTAGGTTTGTTGTTAAAGTTATGTCAAGGGTTTGAAATCTTAATTTCCTCTTTCTTTCCAAAATTTTCGTTGGGCAAAAACAAAAACTAAAAAAACAAACACAGACCACAACTATTTAAATGCTATTACTGTTTGTAACGCTTATGATATTAGAACTACATTTCGCAATTCGGTTTATTTGCAATTTATCAGTTTATGATTATGTGCCATTAACCTAATTACCGCCATAGAGACTCACATTTATGCATAACACACACACTTAAGTATTAATAAAAAAGAAATCCATTCAAAAAATTCCGTTTTTAAATAAATAGCATTTACGTATAATTTGATGCCATAAATCGTCTTAATAAAAAAGAACTTATCAATCAAAACCTTTACCATCATATAATCACTCCCAAACCGACAATAAAGATTTTTTTATAGTTCACACAAAACCAAAGACAATTTTTCCATTTCCTGCTTTTTTTTCTTCAAATTATTCAAAAAATTCCACCCACTTTATCTTTCGTTAAATTGAACGCGTATCACATTGCAACCTTTCGACTGTTATTCTAATAAGCCCCCTGCTGCCAATGAATCTCATTGAGGAACGTGCTCAGCATATTTAAGATTTTTGCCTGCCATTAGAGCACTTCTATTATGAAATTATTTGAATGAATCGTTGATGCCTAATGTTATTCATCGAAAAGGAGCCTCTTGTGAAGATGGTATTTATTTACGAATTTCGTTGATGTTCAATTTAGCTTTCGCATCAATATCTTGTTGTTAGTTTTATACAGATGTGTGTACAATTTTGTGTTTGGTTTGGAGAGCATGAAATTCTTCTGTATCCTTAAGTTGAACATATTTAGTTAACGTTTATACGAATTATTTAAAGTGTAGAGCATTTTATCGAAAGCAAATTAAAAACAAAAAATATATATTTCTTAATTTTTGTAAAATCATAAATTTTCTTTCGTGCAAATGAATATTTTTTCTGATATTTTTAAACAAATTCTAAACCCATAAAGCTGGGATTAATATACAAAATAAACCCGTAGTTTTCAAGCTTTTGTTTTTCATCGTAAGCCTGTGGTTTTGAATTTGGACCTTGAAGTGAAACATCTCTAGTGTGTTGGCAATTTCTTATTTTTTTTTTTAAGTTAGAAAATATCTTTCATGATTAATGGGGAGTTCGAATTTTGAAATTTTAATTCAATCTCCCAAACATATCTCTCACTGAGTCAACACTTGCCAAAGCCTTTTTAGTTATTGTTGTAAAAATATTAAAATACATATATTACCAAAAGTGATGTGAAGGTTTATGGATACATGATATTAATTTGAATAAGGTGAAACTTGTTCTGGGAACTTTACACACGAACTCACATTGTTGTGTGTATCTTATTCGTTATTATTTATTCCGTAATAGTAACGTGTCGGTTAATGAGTAATGTAACTTTTACTTTTTTGTATTATTTGTAACTCATTGTTTTTTCTACTTGCCATTATTATCTTTGGTGGGACAAAATGCAATTTTTATTTGCTTTTCACTTGAAAATATAATAATCCTTGCAAAAAAAAAAAAAAAAAAAAAAGCTACTTTAAAACACATTTTAGCTGTCTGTCAATAACGCTTCAATAGTTTTTCCACATACATTAAGTAACATCAACTATTGGAGCATTCTTTATTTTCCAAAACTAAATTTTTTACTTGCGGTTGTAGCGAACTAAGCAATAAAGGTTCTGTGCAAATTTCCATCAACTGTCCATAACTGTTCAACAGTTTGGTCATATACATGAAATAACAACAACTATTGTAACACCCTATAATTTATAATTTTAAATATTTAAATTTCTTAATATATTAAACAAAGTAGTGGACATTCTGTGTAATTTTCAAGCGCTTGAGTATAACGGTTCAAACGACCAAGCATAATCTACCAAATTTTAACAAATTTTCAAAAGCAGTTCAAGAATAACTGAGTTCTGCAGGCAAAAACAAAAAAAAGCAACATTCACTCGAATTGATAATCTCCTTCTTTTTTTGAAGTCGGGTAACAATAAAGGCCAAAGCAATTGAACACTTTTTTGGTTTTCTTAAACAGTTTCTATATATGAGCCAAAAAACCGTTCCTGTTCATAAAATCTCATCAAGAGATTATTGCTGGGCAGTGATTCAATGTACCATTAATATTATTGTCACGGTGTCAATCCATGATATTGTCCCATCCACTAAATGTCTTAAAAATTTCTATAAAATTATCTTATTCTCCAAAAATTTAAAGGTTTACGGCAGAGTGACCCTTATTAAAGCCACAATACTGCTGCTTATTATCTGTTGGAACACTAAATGCTATTGGTTAAATGCGAAAAGACTTCCTGATGAAGCGTGGCAAAAATATATTTTTTTGTAATTTAAAAATTACTTTCAAATGTTTTCCAAGGAGATGAATGAATCCAACTGTTATCGATCTACTCTGCTATTACACAAGAGCAGTTATTCCTGTTTATCTTTTTATCTTAAGGTTTAGTAGCAAAAGTCTGAAAATATGATAGATTAAGTAACAAACTCAACAACACCACGCCTGCCTCAAATATTTCTGTATCATTTGGAACAAGTCTAGTTTAGTAACGTTACTCCAAATACAGTCGAACTTCTCTATAGTGAACTTCTATACAATGAAGCTCTCCCTATTATGAATTGATTTCAAACACACAACTTTTTCCGTTCGAATTTCATTGTTTTTGATCTCCTTATAATGAATTTTCATACAATGAAGTTTTCTATAGAATGAAGCAATTTTGCAGGTGTAATATTTGACTCACATGCGTTTTTGTCTCCATATAATGAATTTTCAAACACTTTTCTGTTACGCATGCTAACAACTCTGTGTACCAAGAAAGATGCCACATATGTACATATAATGAGGGGATTCCCAAAAGAGGAAAATAAGAACAAAAAAAAAAAAAGAAGAAAGCCACATCAATAACAATTTTGACATCAGTTGCCCGTGTTCAGTGATCGGAAATGACGAAGCGAAGTAGCATTTCTCTTGAAAAAAAATTATTAATTATTAATAAAGTTGAAGAAGGATTAAAAAAAAAAGATGTGGCTAGGCAGTTTGGAATTCTTCCAAGCACATTATCAAATATTTTAAAAAACAAGGATGTGATTCTAAAAAATGTAGACGAGCAATTGAGCACTAAACGTAAAAGGCTTCGAACCTGTCTTTTTGAGGATATTGATGAAGCAATGCTCAAATGGGTAACTGCCGCACGTGGTAAGAATCTTCCTATATCTGGGCCACTAATAAAGCAAAAAGCCAAAGAGTTCGCTGATGCATTGGGACACGAAGATTTTGAAGCTAGCACAGGATGGTTAGACAAATTCAAAAAACGGCATGGTATTGTAGCAAAAACCTTATGTGGGGAAAGTGCTGACGCCAACGTAAGAGATCGGGAGGAATGGATAGTGAATGTTTTACCGAGATTGATACAAAAATATGATCAAAATGACATCTTTAATGCCGATGAGACTGGTTTGTTTTTTAAATGTTTGCCAAACAAAACACTAACATTTAAAAATGAGAAATGCTTTGGTGGAAAACAGAGCAAAGAGAGAATAACCGTCCTAGTAGCAAGCAATATGACGGGCTTGGAGAAACTGAAACTGCTTGTTATAGGAAAGGCCAAAAATCCTAGATGTTTTAAAGGAATAAGATCTCTAGATGTAGATTATCAGTTCAACAAAAAGGCGTGGATGACAGGTGACATTTTTACGAAGTGGCTTTTAGAGCTGGACAAAAAATTTGGTTCTCAGAAAAGGAAGGTTTTACTTTTTATTGATAATTGCACTGCACATCCTAAGGAGGCAAAAGATAAGTTGCAAAATATTGAGCTTGCGTATTTTCCTCCGAACATGACGTCCTTAGTTCAACCAATGGACCAAGGCATCATCTACAACATTAAACAGCTTTATAGAAAACAAATTTTGATGAACATATTGTCACAAATGGAGGAGAACAAACCTGTTTTGGCCATAGATTTGCTTCAAGCTGTTCGAAATTTAAGCACAGTGTGGAATGCCTTTGTAAAACCAGAAGCAATTGCGAATTGTTTCAAAAAGGCAGGATTTTCGAAAGATGGCGTGCAGACTCATTGGGATGAGGAAGACTTTCTTCCGTTAGCTGATTTGGCTGCTCTACAGGCTTCATTTAGGGAAGTAACGAACGTTGATGCCTCATTTGAAGATTATGTTAATGTTGATATTGATGTGCAGACCATGGGAATCCCCTCCGATGAGGATATTCTCATCAGTGTTCTGGAAACTCGTGGAGTTTCAGCTTTGGCAGGTACATACATATTTATTTATTAGTTTTGTGTGCGTACATATATATTTTAATCTTAATGCCAAATAAATGTGTGATGTACATTAATTTTACATTTATAGAGTCAGATAACGATGAAGAAGAACCGGCCGGTGAAGAATTGGCTGACGTCAATAAGACAATACCTACATTGGAGCAAGTTTCTTCATCAATAGATGTACTTCGAACTTTTATGGAGATGAGGAGTAACGTGCCGACTAACGTATTTAAATCTCTTAATGTATTAGAAGGTTTTGTTGAGGAAGAGAAATGGAAGAGTGTAATCCAAACTAAAATACCTGATTATTTTAAATAAAAATGGAAAAAATATAATTTGTATATGTATAATGCTTTTTTCTTTGGTATAACAAGATTTCGATGTGGAAGAAAAATGGAACAGTGTGTCCCAAACTAATATGCCTAATTATTTTAAATAAAAAGTGGGGGAAAAATATAATTTCTGTATAATGAAGTTTCTATATAATGAAGTGATTTTCTGGTCCCGTCAAGATTCATTATAGGGAAGTTCGACTGTATATGGGCGATAGAAAATTAAAAAATATGAAAAACATTAAGTGAAGAAATTGTCGTTCGCCCACACATTCCGAGTTATGGGACCATATTTTTCAAGATATCAATATGGATATCACTTAAAAGATTTTGAAGAGAACTTTAAGAAAATTTTAAAATTTTTAATAAATGCTCGACCCATTGAGAGCCGGTGTAATTTTAATGTAAAATTAAATATACTACCGCAATATTTGTTTTTTTTTTTTATTGAAGGTACTTCAGAAAATTAGATTTACATACATGGTGAAGGGTATATAAGAATGTAGGTAGTACTCTTGCTTTTTTTTAACAAACATACATATGTATATATTTTAAATTTATAAAAGAATATGCATCTAAGGGGTCTTTTTGAGGGCCTGTATTTACGGGAAGGATAAAATAACAGTTGTTGCGTGTAAGAATTATGTATCACGTGATTTCCAAACTTTTATTTCAATCTCATATCCAAAATGAATAATTTCAAGAAAAGATTACTACTGAACTAGTGCTCAGAACATGTTGACTCCATAGTTGGTTTTCGTTTAGGAACTCTACAAAATATTTACACAATTTTTTTACAAAATTTAAAGCATTTCATCGCAATTTCTCTGTTTTCTTATGTTTTCGTATTAAATTTCTTTAATACGACTTTGATTTCATTTATAGGAATAAAATTAGAAATTTTGATGTTATAAAAGCAATTTCGAATATGTCAAAAAACACGAACAAGAATTTCATAGCTTAATGAAAATAAATTAAAATTTTCACTTAAATTTAATCGAATGCCCCAAGGTGTAAGTTAAATATGCCGAATTTTTGTTGATTCCTGTTTATTTTCCTATAAAATAACACAAAGATTGTTGCGTTTAAAACTTTTGTCGTATGTCTTTTATAGGATTCGAACACAAAAAATATATAAATCTTTTATTATTTCTATTATTTATGCAGTGTAATATATGCATGTCTCTTTATTCCCGCGTGGGGGTATAGATATTTTGTTCCTGAGTGTTTTTAAATTAGCTTTTTTGCAAAAAACATTGTCTTGTTATTTAAAAAACGGTAAGCTTTTTGGTTACTTGATGTTAACGAGCATATAAATGGTTAAACATTAAAGAGGAAACATGTTATATTTAATACTTGCATTTTTTCCAGCTGTCATTAAAATTACATTTACATAAGAGAAAAATAGAAAATGAAAAACGTATACACATTAAATAGGTCTTAAATGTATTGGTATTTATTGAAAACCCTTAATGGCATTTAATTAGTTTTCGGCAATGCACTCAGTTGTTTGCTTGCATCCGTTGAGAGATTTTGAGAATCTCCTACATCTTAAGTTGTCATTTGCTATATTCCTCTATATGTCATCCCATCAAGGATGCGTAGTTCACGAAGCTGGTATCAGATTTTCAGTTTATACTGCTTTTTTGTTCACATACACTGGATTTCAGCCCAGTACTGAGTTTTTTAGCATTACTGTGCTTAAGTTTTGCGTTTTAATATACAACTTATTTATTATATACAAAGTTTGCTAAAAATTTACATTCTTGTTAAGGTGAACAGCTAAGCAAATTTACAATTGAACTAAAAGCTTTCTATTTTTGTGGTATAGAACTAATCTTTTGAATTCCCCTATATTTTTGGAGAATGATAGCTTGTAATATTTTATTCCTTTTCTTTTTTATGATAATGATGAAAGCTTTTTTTCAAAATAATTGTAGCATTTTAAACTTCTTTTCAAAATACTTACTTTCTTAATGTGGCAACAAAACTATAAATATAAACGACAACGGCTGTTAAGAAATAAGCCAATGGAAGCCTGTAACCTAATGAACTGGCACCCGAGTAACTCGAATAATAACTAAAATGGAAAACAAATATTAAATAAAAAACCACAGTTTCTGCGTCATAGGCGTATTCTTTATTGCCACATTGACAAGATTTTGCAGAAAAAAAAAAAGCCTTAACAATCTAAAACTTACCCATAAAACATGGGTGAATACTTAAGATACCCTTCAAATTCCCAAACGGTAAAAAGATTTCCAGCCACTTCATATTCCTTGGAAGACATCTTTTTACGAGGGTCTGTTTCATCATGTTTAGTGGCAAAGTACTACACCAATGCGAATGAAAAAAAGGGAAATACATTTTTTAAAATAAATAAGAATTTAATGCAGTTCTTTTAGCTTTTACTTTAAAGGTTTGTTTATTGCTTCATAGAAACTTATGTGTTACTTACTCACCTCAGGACCGATAACGAAAATCACAATGGGCAAAGCAATCATCACATTTACCCACATTAGCCAACGTAAGAATGTAAAATATGATGCAACGCCTGAACCAAAATGCGATTCAATCTCTTTTATGCGCAGTTCCCAGGGTATAAGAACTGTCAGAAAACTGGCGGTTTCACGTTTCCAATGACGCCAGCGCTACTCGAAAAAAAACATGCAAAAACAAAACAGTTGTGCTTAAAGTTTAAACTAAACTTTTGTTTTTTACAATGTTTTAATTTTAATGATTCAAGAAGAAAAAAAGTCATTGTCGCATTAATTCTTTTTGTGAAAGAAAGTAATTTTGTTGACCGAGAGAGGCAATAATAAAAACACGAAAATAGCGGTCACCATAACTCGAAAACGTTTTATAAAAAAGATGTGGGATAAAATTATCTTCAAAGATGATATTTATTTCTTAAAAACCACAAAAAAAAAATAATTGGCAAATTTCAAATAGAAAAAATTTGAATAAAGTGAAAAAGATATATAACGAATGAAATAAGACATTTATTTTTATTAGAGATTGATACGTGAATCTTGATTTTATTCAGTTTTAGTTTCTGTTAAAAAATTCAGGTATTAGAGGAAACATAAACTCAAGCTTTTAGTAGTTAATCATTATTTTACTTTGCTGAAGATTACATTATTTAAATAAAAACAAAAAAAATTAAATTGTGATCGTAAAGTATATTTCAATTTCGTTGTCAACCTATAATAATTGGTGACTTTCAATTACTTTTCTTTTCATTCGTTTTTTAAGAATAATTTTCCCAAATTTTAATATGAAACTTTTCGGTAATATAAAATAAAAATCACTCTTTCCAGATTTTTTTTAAAAAATATTAAATTTAAGAACTTATAACATGAATTTGTTGTACTGCAATGCTGTTGTCCTCCCAAATAAAAAATTAACCGAAAATAAAATACAAAAAAGAAAATGGGAAAAATACTTACAGCTGCCATTAAAATTTTAAAACGCGCCCACAAATCTCGTGTACTGCGTGACATGGCAAAACGTTCCTGTAAAGCACCCTCATGACGTGCCACATAAGTTTTTGCCTAAAAGAGAATTTAATAGTAAAATTATAACCAAAAAAAAAGTCAACAAGGAAAATAATATACATACATATGTATGTACGTGTACGTACATTTAAACAGACAATTTCCCAGAAAGTTATGCATTTTTAGTCATTAAAGAGTAAAAAGCAGCAAAGTGGCAAAGTCACACATACTTATGGAAAATATGAATGTTTAAGTGTTTGTGTGCATAAACTAAAGGGTTTTTTAAATCCTTGTGCTTTAACATTTTTTCTTGTATTCTTCCTTACCTGTCGCACCAGTTTGAGTTTTTTCCGCATGGGCCAGGGCTGCAATTTAACTGATTGTATCACCTCCTTATGAAGTCTTATATTTTCAAATATTTGTTCTTGCGTTGATTCTTGATTAGTTCCCTCATCTAAAAAAACATGCAAAGGTAAACATTTAAAATAAATAGAATTGATTTGTTTTCTAGTTTTTCGTGTACAGGGCATGGAACTGAATTTTAAAATGTAAGACACAACACAAATGAATATTAAGAGGGAACTTAAATTTATTTGAATTTTAATGTTTAAGAATAACTTTCTTCAAATTTCTTATGAGCAACGTTTGATTCATAATTCAGTTTCATTATCTAGATCATGCTACTGAATGCTTTAATGCTTTAGTCACACAGTGCACGTCTCCAGAATCAGCTTTCAAATAATTTGCAAACCATTAGCAACTCAATAAAACTTAGGCAATTACTCACTGAATGTATGAATTAATTATTAACTTTTTGAACGAATGTAATAATTTAATACTATTTTATATTTTATAAAATTTTTATCATTTTTTTAATGTCTGATTTTAATACTGTTCTATAAAACATGTGTTACAAAATCAAATTTTAACTAATTATTCAACTTCAAAACTATCTGTGTCCCTATTTGTGTGTTCTATAGCGTAATAAGAAACTTACACAAGAAATATAATTTTTATATAATTTTATTAAGTGGAATTTGTTTTGATATTTTTAAATTTAGTATTTAATGTTTTAATTTTTTTAATGTTTTTTTTTTATTCATAATAAAATATCTGAAAACATTACATTCAAAAGCAAAACACATGTGTATGACTTAAATTTTAAAGCAAATATCTGCATTTTACCTGAACTAGTTGTATAGACACTAGAGCGTCTACGCTCAATATTTTCTAATACGTGATCCATTGGACTGGAAGCTCTTCTTGAATTGCGACAGCTACTTTTTCTTCGATAACCACGTACACTGGCACGTCTTTGCATTATAGCAGAGACGGATATAGAGTAATCTTCTTCATCATCAACTTCTTCGCCATCAACATTGTCGCAATAATCCGCATTGGGTGTGGGTGTTGTAATGTAGCCAGTATTATAATCTTCAAATTGACGTTGCAAGGGAAAATCTATAGAAAATGAGGAAAATACATTAAAGAAAAAATAAAAGTGAAAATATACGTTTTAAATTAAATTTCGATGTTTTCTGGTGTGTAGACTATTAAAAAATTGTAGGGTTTTTTCTTTTAAAATATTCTTTATTCCATAAAAGGACATAAAATGAAGAAGAAGAAAGAAAAACACATCATGCGTTACATTTTAATGTGATCTAAATACGTGACTTTTGGAAAAACTAAATGGTCTTCTTATTTTTCAAATTTTTGTTGTTGTTGCAAATAAGCTTTAGTTTGAAACCTCAAAGTTTTATTTGTATTATTATTCAAAGAGTCTATTCATTATTTATTTAATTTAACATGTACGATTTTTTCTTTTCTGCAAATGTTTGTTGTATTTGAATGCCGTAAAGCATTAAGATGGTAAGATTTGATTTGATAAAATTTTCAATCAGTGAAAAGGAGAAATATGTATATACAGACAAGGTTCCTTAGCTACAGACAAGGTTCTGTGGAAAATTAAAGATTTTTACCAAATATACGCCGAGTAATATTGAGACCAATTTAAAAGTAATTATCTTCAGCTGCTTTTAATTTTATTTACACAATTTTTGATTATTTACTAATTATTAAAAAGTAAATACTCTTTAGTAAAATCTATTAGAAACTAAAACTAAAGGATTTTTTTATGGTCGGTAAAATTGTATTTTCATTATCTTCTGGCGTAGAACTTAAATAATTAAAAACCTTTAAATTCGCTTAGATGCAAGAAAATTAAAAAACGCCAAAAATCCGTTTCTGAAATGAATATTCTCCTTTAAGTCCGTAATTTACTTTTTTGCAAATTCGAACAAGGAAAATATACAAAATTTATAAAGTTTCGATAAGGAGGATAGTTACCGAATTTTCCTTTCAAGTACATTTAAAAAAATTTTTTTTGCAGACTTAAGAATCTATTTATTAGTTAAGAAAACAATTAAACGTTTTTTGTACACATTAAGCTTATTGAACAAAATCAGACAATTGCCTCACATTTCATTTTGCTTTATTCTACCAGTTACTTTGTGGGGACGATAGTGAATGCATCAAAAGTTGAACCATTTTCAACAATCAAAAAGTTTTAACACACATCAGATAATATTTTAAAGGCTCACTAACTTCAGACATGAACTCAAAATTTTACTCTATTTGACTTTATTCAACAAGAAGTTCATCGTTTAAGTTGAAAGAATTAAGCATTGAATTTTGTGATATTAATTTTATACAGATATGGTTGGGGAGTTATATGTCAACCAGGTCAAAGTATCATTTTTATTTACAAGCTTCAACTTTGGAATATGTAAAATATGTTTTTTCCTGACGTTTTATACAAAAATGTTTTTGCTTAAAAACCATTGTTTTCGTTCCATCAACCTTTTCACAAAATGGAACATAAATATAAACAAAAGTTTTAACACCGAAAACATTTCAAGAAAGAAATATTAGGAACAAAAATCACTAATGAGATACAACAAAGAGGTTACTACTTATTATGTTATCAAAGTGTAACATGTTTGGATTTTAAAGTTGAATGTAAAAAGCCATAACCATAACCATATAAAACAGCTGTTGAAACCAACCTAATGGGAAACACTGTATTTGATTATTGGTAACAGGCCATAATGCCAATGCCATGACGGTAACCATAGATATCAATTAAATTATATACAGTTGACTATTAGGTTTAAGTATTAACTGTCTTATTTTCCACGTTCGCTTCATTGTATTAGCGAGTCTTAATTTATAAATAAGATGCCTTTCTCTAAGAATGACATCCATTATTTTTAACTGGGAATTCGTTGATATGGTGGCTCAAAGCTTACTCTTCAAAGGCAGCAAGTGTTGGTGGGAATCTTATATTTGCCAGTCCTGTAGAAACTATTACAAACTACGCTAATCCTTATAAGACATATAAAAATTGCAAATCAGTTGGCCTCTATTATATGTGATATATAATACGTAGCGTACCGTTTTGCAAGGCCAATTCGTAGCTTCATTCACAAACTGTGAAAAAGTGCATTACAGGGACTGGTTTATATAAAAGCAAAGCACTTTGCTCAATACTGCATCTAATATAACTTAATCAAGTCTAATATTTTGTGCTGTTATCGCAGAAACAAATGCTTTAACGACATTATTGTACCGCACGTTTATGTTTAATAATATTTCGATTATCAATTTCAAAATGTTATGAGCGATATTTTAGTACCTGTGATTAAGAAATCACTGGTCATTACAGTGACTGAGTTGATCAAGTAACAGTTCCAGTAAGAACGATTTTTCTAATTGCACACAATCAAACTGAAATGTGATTTTACTTTGTGCAGGGAAATATTAAGTACTTTTGTTTGTTTCACTCTTTCATAAGTTTAAGCGGTTTCATTGATGTTTAGCTTTTTCTTTCTTCTACTTATTTACAGCAGCTATTCTTTTTTCCAAACTTTACACAATGTAACATGTTTATGTACAAGAAAGCAAAAGATGTTATGTGCTTTTTTCTATTTGAACCTATAATCAATCAGTTTATCGAACTTTATATTTCTGAACAAATTTTTATAACAGCTGTTTTGTCAAAATAATAACTGTTTGCATAATATATTATTTCATATACATACACATGTACATATATTCTATATACCTCCTATATAAACATGTAAGCTTAAATAAAAATAAAGTGATTGGAAAATCACGTTCACTGCTCACGACGTTCCTTAAAAATCACAGAATCGCTCATCCCAGCTCTAACATTTTTCTATCACGAATTCTAAAAGAGAACTTTAGATGTTCGACTTATCGTGACGTTTCATAAATCAAAAATTAAGTATTGTTTTAACTTTTATGAAAATTCTATAAAGTGTAAACTTACCATCAAATGTTTCTACCACAGGACTGGTGAGATTGTTTGTACCATAACTCAATGAATACTCGTATGGTATTTCCTCCTGAAACCTTTAGTTCCATAGGTTTTTGTAAATGTAACCATTGTTTTAGTCATCAAAGCAGTCATTACAGTTGAATTAATCACAAGAAATAAATGAAATAGAATATAGAAGATTAGCAACTTAAATTTAAATTAATTTAAACGCTTTTGAAATTTTAAATGCTTTATAAAGGATTATATTGTGTGTCATTGTAGATATGTGAAATAAATTTATATCATTTCTAAAATATAATCAAAAATAATCATTTTCAAGTTCATTTGTTTTTCTTCGAGATGGCTTTCTTTAAGATGAATATCTCTTACAATGCTTTGTTGTTTTAAAAGAAAACTATTAAAACTAGACCTTTTCAAGAATGAAATGCATTGCCTAAACCGTCATTACCATTCGCCTTATCGAGTTAAGATAGTGAATGCTGAAAAGATTGGTTATCCAACCAACTAATTTAAGTAAAAAGAATATAAAAAAATTCTCATTATCTATAACTGTATGCTGATTAGAACAAAATTGATAAATCACATTGGCTATTGAAATTTCGATACTGAAAGCACGCAAATTTGGTTGTTAAATGGCGTAGATATAGCAAGAAATGATTTTTAATATTACATATTTATTTGAAGTATTTTTAACTTCAATTAAAGAAAAATTTACAACAGAGATTAAGGGCAGAACGGAGAGCAGTAATATTTGCATAGTGTTTAGATGTTATCCATGTTTTGAATCGTTTTCATTATTGTATCATATTATATTATGCTAGCAGTGCCCACAATTTCGTCCGCGTGTCATTTATAATTATCCTAAAATTCTAAATTTTGTATGTCTGTCTGTCTTCGCATCACGTAAAAACTGCTTGAAGAATCTGAATAAGAATTTGTTTCATAAAAATAAGTTATTTCGTAGAAAAAACAGAGACACAAATGTGAAGTCACCAGATTTTATTAATATAATGGAACTAAAACAGTTATCAGCACTTTTACAATCTATACAACGACTATTTAAAAATTCCCTTTTCTAAATTTGAATTTAAGAAAGTTGTAAATGACATGCGGAAAAAGTCGTGGGCACTGCTAGTGACTAATAAAAAATAGTTTCGTGTATATGTTATCATTAACAAGAATCATTGTGTTCTAAAATATGGAGTTTTAATACATGTTTGTTTTTATCAGTGCATCATTCAATGTTTAAGAAATAGTTTGAGTAATTTA
Organism: Cistogaster globosa; assembly: GCA_937654795.1. Classification (NCBI taxonomy): domain Eukaryota; kingdom Metazoa; phylum Arthropoda; class Insecta; order Diptera; family Tachinidae; genus Cistogaster; species Cistogaster globosa. The sequence continues at coordinate 60,129,948 of OW569405.1, read as the reverse complement.
CTTCATCATCATCACATTTCCAAATGTAATATTTTTCTTTTATTATGCTTTGACTCTAAAGTTGTGTTTTACCTTTTCCTTTCATTCAACTCAACTCCACCTGGTGCTGTTTGTGTCGGTTTAATTTTTAATTCCCTCTCGCTTGTGTCGTACGGTGGCGTTGCCCATGTAACTGATAATTGATGTGGGGATGGTGTGTTCCCAATAGGTGTTGATGTATGCTTTTAATTTTAAATAAAAAGAAGAAAATACAGAAATATTACTAAACAATTTATACTAAGGATTCATTTGTTAATGCAATAAAATTTTGTGTTCAATTATAAACTGTAGCAACTGAATAATAAATTTTATTAAATAAATATTTTAATGATTTAATTTGTGCTCAAATTGAAAAATTTTTTTCATAACCAACATTTGCAATTATGCATATATTTTACTTATATTGTCGTGCTCCCGATGAGTGTGAGGTCCAATACTTCTGGGAATTCTGGCCTACATAACTTAAGGTTCAAATAAAGTATAAATAAGCACCTAAAACTATTGTTTTAGTGGAATGGTGGATGACATCCATTTTGAGGGGAGGCTGACGAATAATATTTATCATAGCCAATCTAATAAGTTTATATGGTTTTAGAATGATCCGGAGATCGATAAGGTGAAGTAGAGCATGGAAAACCAGTTTCCGGAGCGGCACAGGACAAGGATAAAAATTAAGGTTATGGTCAAAGGGGCATCTTTTGTGTACAAAAATATTTTGTACGAAATGGTAGGGGTTATAAATGAAGGAGATGAAGCTGAGTGCATACATGTTGTTGAGCAAGGCAGCGAGACTGTAAAGTGAATCATAAATTACTAGCACAACAAACAATAAAAATACAGTTTTGCAGCCTAAGAAAGTTAATAAAGTGCCTGAAAGCAGTAACTAAATGAAAAATCAAATTAGTTTTAAACAAGTAAGCAAGAGATAACAAAGGCCAGTAAGAAAGATAAATTTAGGTCGAGCAATGGTAGATATTATGTGTGGATTAGTTACATTATGTCTAGTGTAGCCAACCTGCAAGAACGATTACATCCAGCTTATATCCAGTAAGGAAGGAACTTTAGGGGATTGAAGTCAACGACAATGTAATAGAGAGTTTCCCGTAGATTCACACCCAGAAGGATCAGAAAAAGTAGTAAGCCTCGAAAAAATTTCGCGGCATAATTAAGAGTAAGAACAAGTAGGGTAACAAATGTGCAATCTTGGAGCCTTTTAAAAAGAAGCAGAACAAAGGCGCAGTAAAAATAAAAAAGCAAAAAAGAACTTTTGCATCTAAAGGTCAAAAGTATTAAAATAAAGTTCATTATTTGTAATCCTTTTTATGTTAATCTCCTTTTATTGTGCTTGATTTTTTTATCTTTTATCATTCATATCTCAGTGTTTAGTTGAGGGTTGAAACCTAACCTAAACTACAATGTGAGGTACGTCACAAAAATAAAAATAGTTACTGAATCGTTACTGCGGTATTGTATAAAAGATTTGTGAATTTTTAATGTATTTTTGATTTGTTGGTGCAATGTAGTTCTCATTTAATCAATGGAGCTTTTGATATTGGACTCTTGAGTTTTCAGTACAAAATTTTGGTAGAACCCAGTGATGAGTTATTTGAGCAGTAGCGCAATGATCACATGGATATGCTTTCTCCGTAGTAATACATATCATTTTGTGGTTTTATATAATAAAGGCTGCTGTAGTCATTGTAGTAAGCACGTTGACTACAAACCTGGTTGGCCAGGGTTCAACCTCTGCGCCAACCAAAAAATAAAAATATGTTTTTTCTGCTTAATGGCGTAAATAAAAATTCAGAATTTAACAATAAAGCAAGCAGCCTTCCTCGCCGGTACTTCTACAAGGCACATTCGCCGGCAAAGTAAAACCACTAATAAAATGGCTATACTTTCACCACCTGTGTTTTCTCTCGTCTAGCCGTTTTTAAAGAATGTTGCAGGGTCACACTAACATTTCATAAGAATATCACGAAAAATTTATATTTGAAGGAATCAAACACAATTAAAGTAAATAAAAAAAATAATAATAACATACGTATTTTCTCGAAACCTATCCAAAATACATAGATACATCCACATGAATTTGAAATGTATGCTATTGAAAGTTACGCTTTAAAGTGTATTAAACATTTTTGGGTGAAGTTGCTTTGTATAAAAATAAATATAATATAAAAAATAATTTATGTTAAATATATTCTACGCCATTTTCATTTGGAATTGAGAAAATTCTAAATGAAAATGAGACTTTGAATTTAAAATTCAGAAATTTCCAAATAAAAATGAGAATTTCAATTTGAATTTAAGAAATTTCAAAGTGAAAACGAGATTTTCAATTTGAAATTGAGAAAATTCAAAATGAAAATGAGAATTTTAATTTGAAGTTGAGAAAATTCGAAATAAAATTGAGAATTTCCATTTGAAATTGAGAAACTTTTATTTTAAATTGAGAAAATTCCAAATGAAATTAAAAAATTATAATTTTAAACTAAGAAAATTTAATAATAAAATTAAATTCTTTTTATTAAGTTAACAGTAATTTACAACATATATATCATGGAAATTAAAATAAAAAATAAAAAAACATGGACATATCTTCTAAATCCAGAGCAGATTGGTAAAATGTTGTAGTATGTTGTATAGCTCTACTGCAATCTCCAGTAGTTATAAATATTTTTAAAAGATTGATTACCTCTTCTAAAAAAAGAAGCCACTGCTCTCCTACATGAGGGGGCTTACATTTGGTACATTTACCTTTGTCTTTACCTTACTTTTTATTTTTGACCAAATAATTTCAATGGGGTTAAGCATTGATGAGTAAGGGCTCAATCGTAAAAGTGTAGCTGGACAGTTTTCGAAAATTCGTTCCAGACGACTATGACAAGGAGCATTGTCACATACCAATATCAGTTCTGAATAATGCCTGATGTAACAATTGTACCAAACAAGTGAATATTTGGCCCACAGGATGTAGGTATTGACTGCACTGTGCGGAGTCCAACACGAGACCAACAATGTTTCCTACGACAACAAAGGTTAAAGTTGGTCTTGTCTATCCATACGACTTGTTTTTCGGCTCTGACATAATCATTAATTTTTCGTACATATGCTGCACGTTTTTCTTTATTAGTTAAGCATTCATTAATATGGGTTGGACATGAACAGCTTTTATAGAATAAATTTTTCCACAGTTGTGAGTGAAACTTGTTTATTAAATTCAGAATTATTTTTTCGACAATTCCACAAAGAATAACTCTGGTCTTTCTTCCACCCAATAAAGAATATTTTTTACTTCTACATCGTTTAAAGAGCAAGACTTTTTACCACCTCTTCGCAATGGTATTACGTTTGATTGGATAACCCATCGATTGGCAGTTTTGTATCAAATATTTAAAGATAAAGCCAATTCTACCCAGTATATTCCTTTGTTAGCTGTATCAACAATACGACTACGATTCGTATCGGAATAAGTTTTATAGTTTTTTCGTAATACGCGTTTCGACTCTAAGAAGATAAATATGTAGAAATTAATCGCATTATTTTTACATACATCCTGATTATCACATACATGTTATATGTACTAACCTTCTACTTCACTTCCACATATAGGACAATTAGATACATGTATCTCGAGTTAAACATTTTTCGTGTAATAAGTGACGACACGGAATAAGTCGTTTTACTTCACCACGCTTCATGGTAATTAAAAAAAATTGCACAATTATCATTAACCGTAAATTTCTTATTGCTTTTTTTCATACGTGTGTCATTTGTGCCTGAAACAAAATAACTGCAGTGGGAATTGTACTTTATTCTCTAAAATTCATTTGGAATTTTTTCAATTTAAAATGAACACATCTCATTTTCACTTGGAATTTTCTGAATTTCAAATTGAAATTCTCATTTCCATTTGGAATTTTCTTAATTTCAAATTGGAATTCTCATTTTCATTTGGAATCTTCTAAACTTTAAATTGAAATTCTCATTTTCATTTAGAAATTTCTAAATTTCAAATTGAAATTCTCATTTTCATTTTTTATTTTCGCAATTTTATTTGGAATTTTCTCAATATCAATGAAAAATGGAGTCTATTATTTAATTCATATTTCAAGTAATGTTTACAGGTTAGCGACTGGCTTTCAAACGAAGAAAGAAAATATGCGGAAGCAGAAAAAATTTTTTGCTCTGATAATTAATTTTGCTTTGATAAGTAGCCACAGAAGGGCTGGAATTTTTAATGTCCTGTTGCAATAATGAACCCTTATATAAAGAGTTGTGAGAGACGTAAACGCAAGAGTCAATGTAATCACAAAAACATGAAGATAATAAAAAATGTCTACTTTATATTTTTAATAAATTTTTTGATTCAACTAGCGCATATTTCATGACATACATAGTTGTACTTCATAATTTTGGCATGGAACCACACAATTTTAATAAATATTCTATTGTTTTTTCATTACCTTCTAGAGTTGGTTGATTCCATTTGGTGGTAGTTTAAGCTAAGCCCAAAATTCTCATCACTCTAAATCATTGGTGACTAATATAATCTCCTAATTATTGCCCCGTTCCTGAGGTTTCGCGTGTCAAAAATTTAAACTTAAAAGATTTTAATTCATTAGTTTTCGTAGGAACATCCATTTAGGCAGATAATTTAGATGGCTTTGTATTAATGCCTGATATATAACCAAGTTTGTTTTCGTGGTTAATTTATTTTTTAACTTATAAAGCAGACAACTGAACACAAAACTTTATATATTTATTTCTTAATGTGTTTTCCCATGAGCAATTGCCATTGCAACCCAAGGTGCTTTGTTGAATAATGTTTATTTCATAATTTTGGTATACTGGTACTAAAATTCTTGTCAGCACATTTTATTTTTATAGATAGAAAATTTTTAACACTGTTTACAGATCTCTACAATAAATATTTAAAAACAAATTTTTTTACATTGAATTTAAAGAAAATTATAAATGGCACGCGGATAAAGTGTGCCCACTTTTAGTTTTTGATAAACATAATTCGTGATAAATTTGTTTACGAATTAAATGCTGCATACCGTTGCAATTTCTAGTACATTTTTGAAAAAAAAATCTGCAAACAGAAAATAACAGGAATTTATTCTTAAATTCAAAAATCAAATCTAAGGTTGAATCTCGGCCTCTGGATGACGTCTGATTCAAATATTTACTGCTTACAACTGCTTTTCAACAAATTGGCGTTAATTGTTTGCATTTATTTGAAAATGTCATTTCGCAAACAGTATTCGAAGTAATAATATAAAAATTAAATATCTTAAAGTTATAAAACACTGCATTACAATATTAAAGCCGCATATCCTTGTTAGAGGTTGGTTTGATGAAAAAACAAGAAAATATCTGTGAAGACCTCCGTCATTCGCTGTTAGTTGAGCAGGGTTGGAGAGTGCCTTCGATATGATAACAAAAAATAAATAATTAGGCCTCTTTTTAAAATCACTTTGTGAGAAAGTAATTTCAAGTCATAAAAAAGGTGTTCTGTGCATAAACTACACTATTGATTTTTAATCCCTTGGTTGGTTTTTTCTACTTATTATGTTTAAAATTTATTATATACTCATAATAAGAAAATTTATTATATTACGCTTTCCCCACAGTAATACATTTCATTTTTTAGTTAAAATTGAATGAAATTAAAATCATGCTTAAAAAAGCATAATTTGCAGAACAGAAACAGAAGGTTTTCGTGATTTTAAAAATCGGATGATGAAACTAATCCAATTTTATAAGAAAGTTTTTCACGCATTGACTAAATTAGAAATCAGTTGTTTACAATATAAATAACTATAAGTTTTTACAGATTTAAGAATATTTTAAGGAAAGCTAAAAGGGCTTTTAATTGTATTCATTAAAAGTTGCAGTTTTAGGCATATATGTCGATAGAGGTGATAATTCTGGCTGCAAAATTGCTGCTTTCGGCTTTTTGGGGGGTTTAAAATACAGTTAAAAACAACATTTTGTTTAACGTAATCCGAAGAACACTTTCAAATACAGAGTGGAAAACGAAATCTAAAAACGCTATGTGCTAAATTCCTAAAATTGTATCCTGAAAATTTGATTTTTCATAATGATAATAGAAAAAGATTTCATATCTTAATTCCATGATCCAGAGTAAATCAATTTGCAAGTATTATTATAAATACTAATTTTTTGTGTTGTTAAGATATTTTATCATAATACATAATCTTAGACACAGATTCAAAATAAGGAGGTGCCGCCCAAGATGCGTATGTGGAAGGAGTCTGAGGAAAGACTTCTTATTGTAGTCCTCAACACGTGACCCAATATTAAAGTACCATATTTTAATACAAAGTACTTGCTACCGATCGATTATAAATTGTATTTTAAAATTAAATAAGTTTTCCAATTGTTTCTAAAAGTTCTATAAAAACTAAAACAGAAATAAATAAAAAAATTAAACTGTAATTAAGAGTATTTCAAATCGATTACTTATTTTTTAAAAATGTTTTCTATAAATCCAATCGTGGAAAGCACATGAGCAAAACCCATGATCCATTTATAGATATTCTTAGGTGCTCCAAAAAATTGACAATATTTCAATTTTAAAAGGAGAAAACTAAGAAATTTATTTTGTATTATTAAGTGTGATATATATCAAAATTTATTTTGGCAAAATCTTGCAACACTGTTAAGACACAAATTGACAAAAAAAAAAAAAAAAAAAAATAAAATAAAAAATAAAACACTACGAGATCTTGGTTTTCTTCTTTTCTTTGTGTTCACTAAAACTAGCAAGTCGCACCGAAATATTTCCGTGACCGTATATCTTAGTTAGAAAAGTGGCAGAAAAAATCAACGAAAGGACGACAAAATGTTTTTAATTTGAGAACGGCCTGTTGCCAAATCAAAAACAAAATATATAAAAAATACCAACCGTTGTCCAATTAAGAATTCCCAACAGTCAAATGGAGAACGAAAAAATAAAAAACGCTAAACATTGTTTTGCTTTTAGTTTTTTCCTAAAAAAAAAAAAAATGGACAAAATTAATTGTTTAAACAAAACGCAAGTTCTGAATACAGCAACACAATTTGATTTTGCTAATGATCATGAGAAGTTAAAAAAATCGTTTATTTTACAAAGATGAAATGTCCAAAAAAAAATTTGTAAATTTAAAATTTGTATGAATATGTTTTATCATTTCTTTTATTAAGGTTGCCAATGTCACTTTTACATTAAAGAAACTTGCTTGTCTCTATAAAGTCAAACACTGTTTGCTAGTTTCTTCAGTTTTATCACTATCTGTTGTCAAATTAAGCTCAAACGTGCTTAACTCACTTTTTAATTCGGCATTTTTATACCTGCTATTCTCTTTATGCACAAAAATTAATTAAAAAGTAAATGAAATAATTATTTTCGGATTTTTTGTTTGTTGCTTTAACCCTCTGATAACCAGAAATTTTTTCAACGGTTAATAACCACCAAGGACTCTGTGAACTTTATATATTATTTAAGCGAATTTGAGATTTTTTCTTATTTTTAGGTGTATTTAGGTGATTTTAGAATGCGTGGAAATATTTTACCTAACATGTAGTAAAACAAAAATAATACTTCATTTAGCAAAGTATATAAAATCCAGGAATTTTAGTTGAAAGGTAAAAGTAAATATAAATTGCAAAAGCCTATGGCCTATGGTTTATATTTCTGCTGTACTGCAGGTGTTGCATTTTTTTAAGGTAGTGCAGTGTTGCGTACATACAGGCTCCATGGAAACAAAGCACTTGTATGAAGTCTTCCTTTGGATATTGGATTCTGTACGGCAAAATCGACAAGAGTATCGATTACAGCACGGTGCAATTGGTTTACTGGTTACTGCCATCTTTCAAAATAAAGTGTGTTAGTCCAGCAGAGATGTCATCGGAGTCTGGTTCTTCGGCGATTTCGATGTTCATTTCATCTTCGGCATCAGATGCTTCGCTATTTGGAATGATATTTGGATTTCGTTATCCATTCTTTTGCCTTATGCATCTTTTTTTCCTCATATAGTTATTTCGAAACATTAAAACTCAACATATTTCATAGCAACACACAATAGGTCCTTTAGACCTTGTTGGTAATCCGCGTAGTAACCACCTTTAGTCCTCCATAAATATATTAGTATATAAATTTATAATTTAAAACCTATTTCAAAAACTTAAAAACATTACAAATATAGATGTCATGGGATTTTATGAAATCTACTAAGCCTTCTTGAAACACGGTGGATTCAAAAACCTTGTCAGTCATCGAAGGGTTAAAAATTGTGATTCAACAAAAAAACAAAAATGGAATAAAATTCTTGTTAATTAAAATTTTTATTAATATTTTATTCAAATAATGCTTTGTGCAATGAATACAATTTCTTTTAATGGAATTCTGGCAAAGTATCCTACAGTCAGCATTGTTCGAATATGGGCAATTTTGTACAAACATTTAAATATTCGAGGCCGTTAAAAATATTTTACGCGGATTTTATTTTTATAGCCAACTGTTTTATAACGATTGCTTTTAAGTAATTGGCCAAATTTTGTACACATCCAGCGCATAATTGCGTTCTGGGGAGGTGATTGCAGAAAAATTACAAATTTTGGGAAGAAAGTTTTTTATCTACACCACAGGAAATAATATTTAAATATTTTGTTTGCAATAAAACAACAGATTTTTTGACAGAGGTAGCATAAATGTAAGGATAACTTACAGCTGTTTTAATAAAAAAGGTGTACAGGTTGTATATTAGTGGATAGGTTATCACCTTTGTTATTTAGCTGTGCTTATTTTTTTGTAGTAGCTTTACAAATAAAAAAATGCTTTAAAAAATACCGCTTAAAAACCAAATAGAATCAAAAACGAAATCTTAATATTAAATTTTATCTTAAATATCTCCGATTATATAAAATATATTAAATCAGGTTTTTATCGCATCAAAGATCAACATGTACGTTTCTAAAATTATCAAATATTTTGGCAAACAAATTTTTTAAATAATATTATTTGCGAAGATAAAAAAATTTTCTTCCCAAAACTTGTAAGGTTTTCTTTCTTCGCCTCTCGGGTCTACAATTATGCACGAGATGTTACACAATTTGGTCAATTACTAAAAACGAACCCGTCTCAAATAGTTGATTATAGAAAAAAGTATCGATTATTTTAATTTTTATTAAAAATTTTTATTTCGAACAATGCTGAGTATAGGATGCTTAACCAGAATTCCATTAAAAGACATTATATGGATTTAAAGCATTGGTAAGTGTAAACATTTTTTAAAATTTATAAAAATCGTTAAAAAAACTGCTTTAAAAACTGAAAGAAGTTTTTTTTTACCAAAATTTCACTTTTTTTTAACTTTTAGGAACAGGATTTTATTTATTTATTTATTTATTTATTTATTTATTTTTTTGTTTATTTGTTCATTTCCTGTACAACAAGATTTAGTCTTATATTTAGAGTACAGGAACGTTATGCGTTACAAAAAGTTTTATTGCTAAGAAGTAATACATTGTATAAAAAAAAAAACTTTTTATGAAATTTTAAATTAAAAAAGTTAAAGTGCTATATTTAGCTAAGCCAGATCTTATTTACCCTTCAGCATGCATGTAAATCTAGTTGAGTCAAGTTACTCCAATCAAAAAGGCAAATATTAACAGAAAGTTAAAAATAAGAAAAAATTAAGAACTACATACAATTTTAAATAAAAAATGTAACCGGCTTAATGAGTTAAACATTTTTTAAAAATTTTTGTATTTCGTGAAACATCTCTTTAAAAACTTTTAAATGATAACCATATTGATATCTTAAAAAATATGACGCACAACCTACTCTTGTATGAAAAGTTCCGAGGCCCATAACTCGGAAAATATGAGCGAGCGCCAATTTTTTCACTTGACATTTTTTTCTTATTTTTCAACTCTCTATTGTTCTATATATATATATTTTTTTTTTTTGATTGGATCTGCTTCGTTGTTCCAAATGATATGGAAACATTAGAGGCGCGCTTCCTCGAAAGACATAGAACGATCTAGCTGATTTTTAATTTTCGAAACTATGTCTGATCGATTGACGTATTTAAATTTTCTCTAACTCATTTAGTGCCTTGGCAAAGTTGATTTCAACACGAAAGACAGATAGCAGATCATAGCTCAATCGACTTCACTATGCACAGGAACTCATAATGTATGACTTTATGGGGTCTGAAATGGATTCTGCAGAAGTTACAAGCGGAATGATAAAAATTATTACCAATAACCTATTGAAGTCAAAGAAAACATTGTTTAAGAAGTTATTTCTTATAGTATCAGCTTTCCATATCTGTTTTAAAATTGTTCTTTCTTGTATTTAAAAAAAAAACTACAGGTGAAAAACCACAAAAGGCAAAGTTAAAAATTTTGTGTCTTAAATTAATAGTCGAATTCTCTAAAAGTGATAATTTCAAATACATTTTTTCTTTCTTTATCTATGAAGATTACCATAAATAAATATTTTTTTGAAGTCGGTGTACTCTTGATAAAGTTATAAGGTCCGAAACATTTTTCAAATTCGAGGTTGCCTGATTTGATGCGCTGTGGTACTACCCTACACTTGAATGGGGTGTATCCAAATGTAATAGGTGAAAAGTTTATGTGTTTCCTCTATAAATCACAGTTTGTTTTATAAAAATCGGGTTAATAGTTAAGAAGTTCCAGACCATCCAATTGTTTTGCATTTCTCTAAGCAACTTTTTGTCAATTCCAGTTATACTTGAAGTAGTTTTAAAATCACCACAAGATTTTCTTGCAGTATTTCCATCGTAAGTGTTTCTCCTAGTACGAAGAGGTTTATCGATGATTAACTCCGTTTGTGCCCTTAACTTTTTTTTTCTTAGCGCTTTTAGTTCATCGTTGTTTTTTGTTTCTTTTTTAATAACTTTTCTGTTGTATTTCTGTATTTTAATATGCAGAAAATTCTCCAAAAATCTTATTCTACTACGATGAATATGAATATTTAACATTTCCAATAACGAGATGTGTTAGTTTCAGCATTGTTAAAGTAAGTTGAAAGCATATCTGAACCTAATGTTCTTATATTTTTATAGATGTTGGTTCCAATGATCTTATTTTGTCTTTATTATGCTCGAATATTTTTTTTGTTGTAGTATTTGATTCTTTAACGTACTCAAAACTAATTGGATTTCAGAAATTTCTAGAACCTGCGGTTGTGTTTTTCATATATTTTCAAAGGTGTTTATGTGCTGAAGAAGATGCAATAAGTAAGTATGAAAGAATTCTTAGTGGTACTTAGGATGCCATAAATACGTGCTTAAAATCTATGGTATTTTTTGTTTCTAAAGTTTTTACCCTTTTCTAGTTGGATAGAAGAAAAATCTAAAATAATCTATACAAGCTTTCATTTTATCAATTGTTATTGGAGATGGCATAATCGCTTTATTTTTTTCCTTAATACACTTATATGATAGTAATATTGCATGACCTTTCTCAATTAAAGCTTTTTCAATACTTGATACTTATTTCGTCTTATTTTTATTTCCAACATCAGAGCATTAGCCTCTCCCTCTCTAAAATTTGATTGAGATTTGGGAGTAGGAAGGCTGTCAACAACCGTTTTGGACATATGCTAAGAAGAATGCTGGCGATGAGTACTGTGTCCGCAGGACGATTTTCTTGAAGATTTGAAGAAGGTTTTTTGGTTCAGCTTTTTTTTCGTAGATTCGAATGTAAATTAATATAAGATTTGCAAGGAGTTCCACCTAATGTTTCCGCGAACTGATTAATTTGTTGATTAAACAATTTGAAAATTTTTTCCAGTGTTGCAGTACCAATGACATCAAGTTTGGAGTTGTATGCAGCCATATTAACTTGATTCCATCAAGTCCCTTTGTTGTATCAGTGCGCAAAGATGAACACAATGTCTCAAACTTCAGTGTGATCGGCATGAAGTTTTTTTTATAATTTTATATCTAATTTATTTAAGCGAATATTTATATGCATGTTCAGTGAATCAAAAATTTTAGACCGTAACTTAAGCAAAGCAGCTGGGTAAAAATCTAAAAGGCACCTAGGTTAAAGTTTATAGATATATTTAACAATAGCTAATCTTAAAATGAACACATGCTATTGTAATTGATTTTATACCCTTAAATTTTAATCCTTTATTTACAAAAGTGCGATACATATTGGAACGCTGACATTAAAAAACTTTTAGTTTTGCACGTAAAAAGGATATTAAGGTGAACATTTTTTTGTTGGATAAGAAATTGCATCATCTATATTTGAGTTTATAAAAAAATAATATATACAGGCATGTCACGGAACTTAATTCCGAACGAAAGTAGCCTTAATTCCTCAAATTGGTTTTTCAGAAAACGAAAATTTTTTTCAGAATGAGACGACTATGAAATTTTAAAGTGGAATTGATATTTTTTCAAAACTTTCTTTTTGCACTTAATAAAATTACTTTTATTTTGTACCCTTTTATATATAAGTCTGTTTGTTACTTTAGTGTGAACATTGTTGTTGTATTGAAATTAAAAAGCATTTCTTGTGGATAAACAAAACCGATCGGAATCTGAGATGGTAAACGAAATTCGATCAAAATTGTTAATACAGAATTAAAACCATTCCGATCGGAATGTGTGACATGCCTTATTATTACAAAATTTTTAAAGTTTTTGCCGACTTCAAAAAACTTCGAACAATTATTGCAACTACCGTAAAATTTGAGAAAAGTAAAATATTGGATATAATTTTTATAAATCAAGCAATTTACATAAAACTGTCGGTCAGCCTAAATCAAGCGGCAAAAAATATCTAATATTAAGATGAAGGAAAACCCGCAATTCCCAAATAAAGACCAAAAATTGTAAAATTGAATTTTTTACTATTTTGCCTATAAAGTTCACTAAGGGCTAAAGCTCATGAAATACTCTTTTACATTAGTCTTCCTTTTCCGATCCCAGCTTTGGGATTTTAGAACATATAGGCTAAAAACAAAATTTCAAACAAAATTTCAATGTAAAATTGAGGGTCCTCCATCCAGTGTTGCAAGGTTTTTTGAGAGCTTACTCGCTAAATGGCTTGTCGGATATCAACAAATATTGTCATAATATAAAAATATTTTTACTAGTTAAAAAAATTTAATTTAATTTTATAAAAAATTATCATAAAACAGAAAGATTGCATTGCTTTAACGATCCAAAAAAGTTTTGATTTAAAAAATACAAAATGAAATTCATTTGTAAAAGGTACAAAGCCAACATAATATTTAAGAAACATTATAACAATAAAAAAATACACAACTTAATATGAGTAAACATAAAAATAAATAACCTATTTCGAGAATAAATGAATAGCATTTAAGTAATTGTTATAGTTAAAGGTTAAACCTCGAAATTATCGTGGTATTTTAAAATATTTTAGTAGATGTTAAGGGTAAAAAACTGAGAACTAAGAACATATGTATATTAATTGTAAATTCAAAACTTTTAAACTGATTTGGTTCAATATCACTATTTTCTTTTATACCCTTGCTGCAGTACACTTTATTTGTATTAAATCTACTTAAAATATCTTCCCAAGGAATGAATGATAAGTTGTATTACTAGCAGAAAAAATTATTTCGACACTAGCAGTACTTGTGGGAACAGTCAACATAATAAAAACGGACACCGTCAACTCCAGAAAGTGGTAATTATCAGTAGCAACCTAACAAGCAAGAACTTGTACTTGGTACTTTATTATTAAAATATTGAGTCCAATTGATGAAAGGGAGTTTCTTAGGGTGTTCAAATCTATTAAAAATTTTTTAATTTCACCGTTAGCCCAAATGCCAAAAAAATAGTATACAGATTTATTATATATATAAAACAGTTTTTTTCAATTCAGTTGGAAATTCTGTGCTAAAGTAAATGTTATCCATATTCAAAATCGAATTTAGTAAATGCATTTTTTTTTATAAATTAATCGATGTTTTCTGTATTAGCTTGCAAATGTAAGAAGTGTGGTATAATGTTTTTGATGCAAAACAGAGACAAGAATACTGCATATTCACTTTTATTGCTCATTCATATGTTCATTGCTTTTGCCATTCATTTAACTGCCTAAAATGATCAATGCACGTGCTTGTGTTCAACTCTCCATTTGCTTTGACTGTTTTTTTCGCACTTCTTTTATTATGCCAACACAAGTTAATCAACCATTTCATTCATGCCATTTAAAATTTTTGAAAACTGCTCGAGACTTTGGTACCTATTCATTGCTAACCATCATATTTCACAGTATTCACCATGGTATTCATAGTATTCATGCATATATAAAGAAAATAAGAAATGAAAAAATCTATGCTTGCACGAACAAAAACCATAAATTGTGCGTATATACATACACATATATGTACGTATATTGTACACACACAGAAATATAGACAGTGTTGCCAATTTAACTGATTTTGTGGTAGGTCAAACAGTTTTTTAAACACCAAAAGTATCATTATTTCTTTTAGTTTTTATATTGCAGTTTTTCTGAAGAACGAAATAAAAAGGTAAAATTTTAAACATGTGCCGATTTTTATAATAATTAAATACTTCGCACACAATCTAATTAACCAAAAGTTAAGTTTAATCAAATGAACTAATAGCTAGTCTAAAAGTAATTATCTAATGTGTGTATATTGCGATTTATAAAACAAATTTTTTTTTAGTACCCTTCATTCACAGGTATTCACAAATGATTCATGAATACCTCGCTGTTTTTGTTTTTGTGAATGTTTGTTGTCATTTAGGTAACACATGCAATACGCACATCATATTTCATCATACGATCTCTGTGTGAATGTGTTTTCATTCGCTTCATTAGCATAGTGTGTAGTAATGTCCACAACATTATTTTTGTGTGAATGTATTCAAAGCAATAAAACCAATGTAATTTCTTTTGTCTGATGCAAAATTCCTCATTCTGTGTATATAGTCAGATTGGCAATCTATATTTTAACTCCTAATTTCATTTATAATATAATTTATGAAATCTAAATTTTTTTATGATACAATTTGTTGTAAATATTTTTAGTTTGCTTATCGTTTTTAGCCGTTGATATAAAAAGTTGATTCTTTAACTTCAACTCACTGCGTTTTTGCTTCAGTGTCTTTATCACTTGACATTATACAAAAATATATATTTAATTAGTATTTATGTATATAAGAGCCTGATTAAAAATATAGAAGCCAAAGCGAACTTGGTTAATTCGCCAATATACCTAAATCTTAAGTCGACCTTAAACATATAAAATAAAGCTCCATTGTTTTTTTTTTGTTTTTTTTTTAATTAATATGTTATCATAAAGAAAACCATTTAAAATTGCCAAAAATATCGCCAAGTATTTGGCCTCTCACATTTCAAAATTTTTATTGCAAAAAAGGATTTCTTATCGCCACGTTTGGCGAGAAATCGCCAAAACTGACAACACTCCACAACAGCCTCCATCTTCTATAAGAATGATCAGGTTAAAACGTACAAACATAACAAAAAAAAAAAGTTTTTTCTATCAAAATTATTGATGGCCTCTTTAAGGCTAAAGTACCCAAGACTGCAATAATTTTAGAATTTTTAAGTTAAAAATCGTACCGAATTCTAAGTCAATAAAGATAAAACCTTCAATTTTTTTTTAAAGTATTTGAAATTTTGCTCGCTAACTACGATAGAAAAGTCAAAATTTTACCCAATATTTTAAAAAAACTAGAACAGGATATCGAAAAGTTCAAATTTTAATTTTAAAATGCTTACATCTCGATGATTTTAAAACATAATTATGCAGATTACGGCACCAGTTTGTAGGTATTGACTAGACCTTTAAGACCATGTGTAATTTTTAAAAATCAGACAAAAATTTAAGAAATGACAAGCATTAGAAAAATTTGCAGTGCGAGGTTCCCAACTTTGGGACCGCAAAGCTCCATATGTGGATGGTACCCATCCTTAAAACTTAACTGGAATACTCGAAATTTTCGATCAATTATTTCCAAAATATTTTGACTCTGCTCCATTGTGCAATGTGACACTTACAGCTTTTATTATGGTTTTATTTTATGTGAGGACCAACCATATGCACATATAAAAAATGGATATAAGAAGTATGCCAGTTTCGATAATTAGAATTCTGGCTACATTTGAACTAAATTATAAACTGATTGATGCTCGATGGCTGGATAATTGATTTTGCTACTAATTCAATTACACCTTATAATATATATATTTATATATTTCAATATGTCTTTGAAAAATCTTTTTTGGTTTAACTTGCCGTTTTATTATTATTAATTTCAATTATAATTTGTTTTAATTTATTTGTATTTATTGTATTATTTTAGTCTACATTTAATATTGATATTGAAAGATCGGTCCATGTATTTCCAGGCAGCCTTGCCGGCTCCTCAACGCCTGCCTTCAATTTTTCCATATCATTTCGAAAAAATTTAGTTAATTGAAATAACTTGAATCAAACAAAAACAAAAAAAAAAAAAACAACAAAAAAATATATGAATCCATGGAAAATTAAAACATAAGAAAAAAAAAAAAATCAAGTGAAAAAGTCGACGCCCGTCAATATTTTTCGAGTATGGACCTCTGAACTTTTCATCGAAAATTACGACTGTGCACTATATTTTTAATAAAACATGTAAAAGAATTTGAAAAGATCTTTCGGGAAATACTAAAATGACAATGACGTTTTTGTATAAAAGGGTGTATAAGATTGGGTATAGCCAAATATAGCACTCTTACTTATTCGAATATGAGAAAGTATTAAGGATCTATTAAAAAATTATATTTGCATTCTGCCTTATTTTGAGCGTAATAAGTTCGCAAGCTTTTAACGTTGTATGTGACTATCAATGACCTTATTAAACCTTGATAATTGAAATTTGTTTTTAATAATTAAGTTTAAAGAATAAATTGTAATAAAAAACTTACGTATTTGTATAGTTTTTGTTACAGCTTTAATAAATTTTAAAGTATTTTTCAAAAATATTTAAAATTGCGATATTTTTTGTTGTAAAGCATAATTACTTTAATCACATTTTTATGTAATCATTTTTTTTTATCACTTTTATCACTTTTCTGTTTTTTTTAAATACAATTTATTAATATTTTCTTGGGTTTTGATTATTTAAATAAATCTTATTTAATTTAAATTCAAATTTTACTAATTTATTAATAATATTTGTACTAGTGTGTAGATATAAAAATTATGTTACTCTATAGTTAATATTTAAATCCGTTTCTAGACCTTTTAACAGGTTTTCTTTAAGATGCTCTTCGCTAGAGCTGATTGCAAAGACTAAATTCTTTGTCTAAGGGTTAGTTTAATCCAAACGACAATATTCGAATTGCTTAGCTTTTTTTACAATCCATTTTTGAATTTATTCTAATTTGTTTTCGTTTTCATTTATATAAATTTTTTCATTGTATTTTTAATAATAAATGAGTTTATGAATGTGTCCAAACAAGCGTGTATGTTAAATAAGGTTGTGTGTGTACCTTTTATCTAACTAAGCTACTAACAAATTTACCAATACTATGAACGACCACACCAAGAAACCAGAAAAATAACTAAAGATAGAAAACAAGAATAAAATATTATTAAAAAACAAGCCCAAATACATTCTAGACAAACATACACATCCTGACTATTATGTATACAAACTTATTTTGTACATATACACTTGTCTAGGTTTCAAAAAATCAAGGATGAAGGACTCTGAACACGTTGTTTAAGGAGGAAATAACTCGAGAATTGTTTTGTTGTTGATTTTTGTTTGTCTTTTGTAAAGTTCGAAAATTTAACTTAATGTAGTCAAAACTAAAATTTTGCGTATGACATTTATGGGTTAAAGAACGCGATTTTTTACACAATTAAATACAGGTATAAAAAAATGTAAACGAGTGTGAGTTGGTTGGTGTATTTCTGTGAATACGAAAGTCTTAATGCTTTTGAAATTAAAATTACACATGCAAACTTTGTTACTTTTGATAAAGATTTAAACTTAAATAAAAAAAAAAAAACTAGAAACAGTGAAAAGCGAATTTTGTAAGAATTTTGCGTTAATGAAAAAAAAAACTGAAATATACTATAATTTTTCAAATAATTTTCTAGTTGTTCAAATATTTTTCTTTCCAAAAAGAGTTTAAGAAGTTAAAGGTAAACCTAAGAACAAGCTTTCACCGCCTGCACCAATACCTAATAATGATCTTTTACGTTTGTACTGAACATTGTTTGTCCAGTCAGTTCAAAAACGTTTTATGTTTCGATAAACAGTATCTATCTGGCCATTTTCATAATCTTATATAATTCAAGTAAATTACTTAACTGGTATTGATAAATACAAAAAGTCTTCCAAATGATTTTCTTTGGTTTCAAATAAATAGCATTTAAAAATTATGAACGTTAAAAATAATAGGAACTGCCACAGTGTAACAAACATTACTAAAGCGTAAAGTGCCATAGTGTCCTGCAATGCACAAAATATAAACCGAAATACAAAAAAACGTTGAGATGGATAGGCTTGTTGTTATAACAAAACCTTAAGACCCGATAAAACTAAGCAACTTTACAATTTACTAGCTAGCGGCCGAACTGATATGTGCGATAATGATGACACTTTGCACTAGCTTAAAGGCTTAAAAACTAAATAATTAAATACATGTATTGCGCAAGTTTTCTTCCTCAATATCATGTAGACCAATAAGTTACTCGCAACTATTATCACACATGGTTAGACTATTAGATACATCACCGCCTAACGAGAAAAGTGGACCGGCTTTAAGTTTTTCTCGGTACCTTGTTTGCAATCCGTCAGTAAGGGATGAACGGGTTTATGTAAGAAATTTTATTTACGCCCTATAAGCTATTTAATATCGTTTAAGTAAATACGAGTTTTTTGTACAGTGGCCAAGGTAAAGTTGTATATCTCGAAGCAAACTTATTTGTTAACATGAAATAGATAATATTCGTTGAAGTGAGCAGTTTCTTCGAACTCATCGGTTTCAAAATATTTGCCAGTACATCGTATTTTTGTATACTAGCAGAGCCTACGACTTCGTCCGGCTATAACTACTAATTTTCTTAAAATTCAAATTTAGACAAATGCGTTGTTTTAAAACATTTATTGTAGAGTTCTGTAAACACTGTTTCAGATGTTTCATTATACCGAAAAAATTGGCTGCTTTCACATTTGAAATGACTTCTTTTAACAAAAAAAAAGACGAAGTTTCGAAGGGACTTACAAAATTTTATTCCACTCCATCTATCAGCTTTCACGTGATGCGAATACACACAGACAGACTGTTTTTTATATGTATAGATGATGGACACATATCTTTAGATTGTCGCTACCTCACACAAACATTATACCTGGGCACTAGTTGTTTATTCTGAAATGCTATTGAGTTATTAAAATTTTTTTCGAGTAGGTTAAATAAGTTTGATAAAAGGTTTGTTGGGCGACAAAATATTTCCATGGCTCATAGTGGATCATAGTCAGCAAAAAAACTTTTAGACAGGAAAAATGTTTGTGGCGCAAAAATGGCATTGAAAATAAATAAAAATAATCATCTACAGATGGGTTTATAGGTGACTGCTTAGCCGCTAGTATTTTACATTGTATATTTTCTGAATAATGAGAACTGAAATATTTCCAATGTTTTTGTCAATTTATGTACATGTTTATGGTCGCTAGAAGCCCAGTAGCTGTTACAATTTCTTAATGATTCTATACAAAAAAATAGTTGCTTAAAATGCCCTTAACAACGTCAAAATCAATAAAATCAAGCATTTTTTGCCGATAAGTTGGCCACTCGAAATGAAATTTTTTTTTTTTTTTTTTTTTTTTTTTTAGTAATTGCAAATATGAGAACAGAAAAATCGTAAAAGGGAAAAATTAAGGTACATATAGATGTATAAAATGTGGGGTCAAAGCAGACCTACCTACGTAGATCATGCTACGTAGACTACAATTAGCCTAAGGCTAAGGGGATAGCTAAATTTTGAAACTCTTAGCGAAACTGCGCAGATTCTCTTCAGATACAGAGTTAAAGAAGTCAAAACGGATAAATGATAGGTTATCAGTTGATTACTGGCATTTCCATCCCTTGGGCTTCAGGATTTTTAGATCTATAACTTTGAGCAACAGCCTGACTGTTCGAAGTACAACATATTCATCCGCGAATCCTTCAGCATGTACCTGGAGAATAAGAAATGTAAAAGCTTTACAAAGAAGTTTCAGAATGCTAATTTGAAGTTTATGACCGAACTTTTGAAAAGCTTTAGACAATTTTAAATTTGGAAATTGAAAAGTACTCTATATTGCTAAGTCCGCCGCACAGTGGTCAATTTCGCGAGATTGCGGTCAAAACTCTATAACTTTTGACTCGATTGGTATTTTTTCACGCAATTTGTTTTGTTCAAAAGGAGGGACTTTAGTTTGCTTCAATTTGCGTGTTCAAACGTAAAAATCAACTGTTAGGAATGTAAGTAATGTGGAGTTAAAAATGCATTTTAATTTTTTGTTAAGTTTCCATGTAAAAGTTGAATATTTTGACATTTCAAATAGGTATTTTTTTATAATTTCTTCAATCGTATTTTACAACCAATACTTATTTATTATTTCTAAACTTAATTTTGGTCAGAAAATGCCAACATTTGGCCGCTGACATTTATTTCGTCTCAATATTCACAGGGGCCAAAGGTTGGTTTTTTTTGGAAGAAAGCTAATTCTTGTGAGGATTAAACTGAAAAATAACACTGAAATTCCAAAAATATCAATACCATTTGGATATATTATTTACAGAACACAACATCGATAAAATTTAAATAAACTTTTACTATTGATTTAAAGTGAACATACATTTTATTTAAATGTATTAATAAAAATTTATACTAAAATTGGAAACAAATTATAATTTTTAAACTAGTATTAATTAAACAATATTAGTAAAAATTTCTTCCAAATAGCTTTGATTTTCATATTGCAGTAGTTTTTTAGCTTCTTCATCTAACTCTAATGAGATTGATTTCCATTTTTGTCGAATGCTGGACATATATGGGTCTGATGTGCACAACAAAATATTGATAAGATCTTCATTAGTACAATATCTGGAAATTTTTCTTGTATTGTGCTCGCGAAAGATTCTGTAGTCTTTGTTCCTTTTTTCTTGCGCTTCTTCTGAGAGATCTTCAATTGGAAGCATATTGTGCTGAATTATTTGTTCCCCATGGAACAAAATTTTGTGAACTGTGGTTGGCATATGTCTCCAAGAATATTTTTGGTTATAAAGGGTCGCTACATGCTATAACTTCTAATATGATTTGGAATCGTCGTATTAAATCATAATCTACTCCAGTTATAGAAGCTGCAGTTTCTGGATCGGAAAAAAATCTCCTTGCTGTGTTTCCGTCATTAGAATTTCCTTCTCCTTGCTTTGGTTGGTCAATTATAAGGCCTATCTCACGGTATTTTTCTAGAATATGTTTTTTTTTTTGCCTTCCTTTTTCCAAATTTTCTTTGTTGTTTCTCACTGTTTCTTCAGTTGGTGTCGGCATACTTTCTTAAATCCTTTTTGTGCGTCTGGGGCTTGCTTCCACTATTTTTTCAATGATAGCAATTTTACTCTTTTTAGTTTTCGATGGTTGAATTTGATGCAGAAATGAATCCTTTATGATGCTACAAGAAACTTCTTCATTGATATGTTTAAGCTTGCGTCTTCGTGATCTTTTACTACAATTATCAATTGGCTTTGTTGGTCGACCACCCTTTAAAGTTTCCGTGCTAGAATTGCCAGATACCACATAATTTGAGAGTTCTATTGTCAGTTTTGTCAAAATTTTGATACACCCTTCTATGTGGACTAGGTCCAAATATGGGCCAACTTCTCCTATTTTCAACAGAATTATTTTTTGGGTCAATAAGAACTCTTGTACAAAATTTCATCAAAATACATGCATAATAGCCACTTTCACACACAAATAACTACTCAAAAAATATGACGTGCATTTGTACCGAATATATTACCTTGGGTCAGAAAAATTGCTGTAGCTCAAAAGTGCAGTCCCGAAGCATGGATCTGTATATATAGGAATAGTAAATTTGTGTTTTGACTCAGCTTGACTCACAGGAGTTGTGCTCTATTAAGTAGGAAATTTCCGAGAAATTTTAACGTTTTTAAAAAAAATATTGAAATTGTTCTGAAAACAGTAGAGCTTCAAATTTTTTTTACCAGTAATAGGAAATAAGTTAAGTTACAACACATAATTTATTTAGTCCAAAAATCTTGAAAAACAAAAAAGTTATGATCATTTAAACTTTAAAAATAAACTAAAAATATTATATATTTACTAAATTCTGAAAAAGCCCATTTTGGACCACCCTGTTCTCAGTGAAATAGTTGAAATAGAGTTCTAATTTTTTGGGTCCCAAGGCTTACTACTGTCTACTTTCATACGAGTCTAATAACTTTAAAATCAGAGAGCAAAAACCAGAAGGAGTTTTGGCCGCTATCTCGAAATATTGAGCACAGTGCGCCGTAAGAAAAAGTATACAATAAATTGAAAGGTGTTACATTAGTTGATGTAAATGGCCAAACTGTTTTAGACAGACGGTTCAAATTTACAAAGAACCTGCATTGCTAAGTCCGCTATAACAACAAGTATACATTTTTGATTTGGGAACTTTAGGATGTTCCAATTGTTAATGTAATTTGATGTATGTGGCCAAGCTTTTGAACCGTTATAGACAGACAGTTAACATCTGTTTTAAAGTTGTTTTTTTTGTTGCAAGAATTAATGTATTAAATGATGACTCGCACAAGCAATATAGCCACATATAATGTTCTATGTCGAAAACTCTTTAGTTACTTTTTGAAACTAAACTGTCTTCAGAAATCTTATAAACACCACTATTAAAGCTATGTATTTGTGTGATTTCAAACTTGTACAATAAAAGTAATAATTTTATTTTTTTCGTTATTTCAAGTTTTGTGTTATGACTAAAACGAACAAGTTAATTACTCTACTTATCAGTGTTAAACTAAGTGAACAATTATTTTATGTTAGAATATCACTTGTTGATCTGATACAATTACAAAATAAAATAAATCAATTATCAATTATAAAATTGATAAATTTTATTACTTCATTGGTTTTCGTAGCTTAGTAAAAATTTAAATGTGTTGGAATAGCGGTGTTTCACTTGAAAATTTTTAAGCAATTTAATTATAATGAATTACAAGCTAATAAATTTAGCTAGCGACAAATGCAAAAAATAAAATTATCAATTGATTAAGACTTTGAGAACAAAAACATTTTAAACTTGTTAAACAGTCAGACAATAAAATACTTTATGCCAAAGTGATCTCAAATCACACAAAACGCTGAAATCACATGATTATAAATCGATCGATTAAAGATCACTTGCCTATTTTTTCTAATTATATCGTGTAGAATTAAAAAAACAACTATAATTTTTAGGTGTCATACATACTGAACCGATCGAAATGGTTCTTGTTCCGTAATGCATAGTGCGGTTCACTGGACAATCGACCACAAATGAATGAGCTCTTAATAAAAAGTGTGAAAACGTGCAGATATTAAGAACAAGTTCGCTAATCTCATTAGATCAAATTCTATTGTAGTATCGATAAAACAACGAAGCACAATCCAAAGCAAAGCACGTGATTCAGTTTTTCTCTTTAGCGGTTAGGTGAATTCTTTAAGAAAAAATGTTATTAATGTTTGCAAAAAAAAAAAAAAAAAAAAGGATTAAAAATAATGAAAAGTAATAATAATAGTAATAATAATAAAAGCAGTCGATAGCTGAGCTATTTTAAAGCAAATTTACAGAAAAAAAGTGCAAAATATAACCAAAATCATCATTTAAAACAGTGGCAACTTTGTAACTTTGTTGAGGATAGCCTTGTTCAGTGACTAAAAATTGTTACACATTGTTGCTAAGTAAATAAAAAAGAGCTTAAAAATGTGAGAGAAAAATTAAAGACAGTAATAATTTTACTAGCAAGAATAAGTCAAACAGCTGTTTCTACATTTGTTTACAAAATAATTTGTTTGAAAAATGTCTGATAAAAAAAAGCTTTTGTAACATTTACGAAAATTCAAGTATTTTACAACTAAAAGAGTTATAAAATAATATTATTTTGTTGTTTGTTATTTTTCTTTAATTTAGCAAGGGAGTATACAGCAAAGAAGTAGGTGTTCGTCCTTTTTTAATAATTAAAAGTTAAAAAGACAGTGATGAAACACTCGTTGCAATGTACTGTTTTTCAGTACACTCTTAATAAGAATAGTATAATTTTTATGCACAATTATATATAAGTTATACACATGTACGAATTTTAGATTTTTTTTAAGTAAAAGTTTTGACATTTAAGTTTTGTTATGAATGTTTATTTGAACTTAATCAAACATTATTAGCTTAAGCATCATATGAACTTTCGAAAATTACCTATTAATAAAAAAAGAATAATTTTATGTGCATATTTTTGCTATTTGCTTACTTGGAGTATGATTTAAAATTTTTAATTTTGGTTGCTGGTCTATTGTTTTATATATTTTTCACTCTAGTACATTTGCTTTAAGCATGGTCATACCGTACAGTTTTTAAGTCTTCCATATCATTGCCACAGCCTTGCTTATTTTTGCTAGTAAAGCTTCCATTAAGTTTTTTACATTTGGGAAAATAATTTTGAAAAAGTTACTTACCAGACCTAATACTATTTTTTATCATTTTATATTTTAATAACTTTTATTTAACTCATAATTTTAGCCATTTTAATCAGCTCTAATAAGTTAATGAAAGTACATATTATGTATTGTGAACATGTAAAATTTTAAGAACCTCTTTTAACTTCAGGCGTTAAATGCTATTAAATTTTAAATAACTGATTAAGGAAAATTAACAAAAACCATAAGTTTTAAAAGTTAAGTCTATGCCAAGTATTTAAAATCGCGTGATCTGCAGAACATCACTAAATCGTTTCTTGTTTGAAATCACGTGATTTTCAGAACAGGCCTGAATGTCACAATATTGTTCTTATTACGAAATACATTTGTTCAATATGTCCAAATAAGAATATTTTAAAATACTTTATTGTTTCTTTAGATTCTTGAAAGCCTTAACAATCATGTGTATACAATTAAAACTAATATTCTACAAATATTTTTTTCATATATTTAATGAAATATTATTTTTTATTTTATTTTTTTAAAACAAAGTAAATAAAAATTTAATAAAATTATTTTGGCTTAAGTTCAATTAACTTTCTAGTGTTTGTTTTGTTTATTATTAAGAAAGAAAATTATTTTACAGAAATATTTGTAAGAAAACAAGACACAGACACCAGCAGAATGTAGTGCTGCATTTTCTGGTTCGCTACATCCTTGGTAGGCGTTCTTCCCGTCTATTTATCTTATGTTGAGTACGTCGTAAACATCATCTACTTAACCAACTAACCTTGTAAATAAGAATATGAGGAGTATTTATCATCAATTAATATTAATTTGGTTAGACGAAGTCTACACACAACCCAAAGGATTTCTTTGCTGTTCTCTCCGTAACCCGTGATTGTACATTTGTTTTTTTAAGACAAAATAATTTAATACATTCAGTTCAACTAATAATTTAATAAAAATTAAATAAATAAAAAAAAATTATAATTAATTTAAAAATTGTGTTTAATATCAAATGAATAAACCTTCTTATTTCAAACATTTGACTTTTTGTTTGCTCCAGTATTACTAACCAGACTATGTATGTTAATAAATATACATTCATATACATGTACATATATATTGAACATATCAGCCACTCCTGGCTTTTTTATATATAAGAAGAATAATGAAAATGAAATAAAATTTTTTTAATTTTACTGTTCTGCCATTTATCTCGGGATATCACTTGCAAATGACCTGAACTATGACAGTGTTCATCAGCAAGTGTGACTTTGTGCGTGTTTTTGAAAAACGTGTTGCCTATTTTTCATTGTATTTTATATTGCTTTATGTACGAAATATTATTTTAATTATAAATTTATATTCATTTTATTTACTCATTCATTTACTATTTACAATCTTGCTTATGCAAACATTCATTATTTTCATTAAATCTGATTGTCAACTTGACCTTACTTAAGTGAAATATATATAGAGAAGGGCTAAAATAATAATAGCACGGTTATTAGTTGTACTGATAATTTTTCTTTATAAGATACAAATTCTGTGCAAAAGTGTGATCCGAGAGATACGTTAAAGACCATTAAGTATGAAAGTTTAATCATGAGATCAATTAATATAATTGCTGCTCAATATAGAAGCAAAAATGTTTTTGTTTTGATTCTTTCAACAAGACAACGACACAAAAAATATGAGCAGTAGAATTGGTCATCAGTCTATAGACTACAATATTAATATAAACTATAATATTAATATCATGGAATAGTCTGCACAGTAGTCTGGGAGCTTTGCCCGATAGAGAATCTATGGGCCGACTTATTTCTGTGATTCAAAACATCGTGGAAAAGTGTTTACAAGCAAGGATAAGAATAGTGAGTTGACTACATGCTAAGGCGTTGCACCTTAGTTAATACTAACAAGGGTCCAGCATTTAGTATTAATTAAATAACTTCATTATCTTTAGTGTGTAAATTAAATTCTTCGTTTTTTATTTAAAAAAAAAATATTTTTATACTTTATTTATTGATGGTTCACTTACACTCTACACGTCTTAACACTGACTAACTTACTTAATTCTAAGTGTCACACTTATATCCAATGAGAAGCACAATCAATTGCAACATAATTGTTGTCATTCGATATTATATTTAAACAATTTATTAGTAAACAATTTTGTAAACATTTTATCAACCGTCAGCAATTGAGTTTTAGGTTCAACGAAACTTATTTAAGACAATTTTGAAATATCAATTTTGCTGATCAACCGTCAGCAAATAAATTTTTAGGTTGAAACTTACTAAGTATAGTTTTTGTAAATAATTTGTATAAGAGCATTTTCATGCTGTTTCCATAACTCCCCCTTTCGTTAGTTGAATCGTCCCGATTGAATCGTTTTGGAGA
This sequence comes from Cistogaster globosa, assembly GCA_937654795.1. Classification (NCBI taxonomy): domain Eukaryota; kingdom Metazoa; phylum Arthropoda; class Insecta; order Diptera; family Tachinidae; genus Cistogaster; species Cistogaster globosa. The sequence goes on along the minus strand of OW569405.1, from coordinate 60,102,746 downwards.
ATTTGTTTTAATGTTCTAATAACTTCTTGTCTATTTGGCGGATTCTCGGGATGTGGAGTTGTTGTCTTAGTTCCCTGATTATTATTTATAGAATTTCGTTTGTCTTTTTTTTTCCATAAAAAGTAAACAACAATTATGGTTACCGTTATTAAAAGTATTATGTTAAAGGAAAACTCGATTCTCCCTTCGGTTGATAATGAGCTTAATTCTTGAACATTGTTCAACTGAACTTCCTTCATCATTTGAAGAGAAAGAATTTCTTCAAAATTCGTTTTATTGGATGTTAATTGCAGAATGGGTGGAAGCGGTTTCCAATCATGTACCTCCACTGCAAGATAATCGATACCGTTTAAATTAATTGTCGTATTATGGAATTTTATTAAAAAACTTCCTGACAGATTCCATGGTTTGGCGTCAGGGATTGTTACAGAACCATTGTATTGATTTAACAGGATTATTCCAAGTTTAATTTCCTCAATGGTTGGAACGTGCTGATTATTTATAATTGTACAATTGTGATTCTCACTAGATAATAATTTTGGATTACAATTTGTGTTTGTAATATTTAAAAGATTTCTATTATTACATATTGATAGCTTATTATAGGTTTTACAATCAGTTTTCATTTCATAAAATTTCATTCTTACATTTAACAATATTTTCATTTCCAATTCTTATTATAGTTTTTTGTCTTTTTAACGGTTTAATTACAATATTTTCACAAATCTGTTTATTAATAGTAGGCAAATTTATTATGTAAATAATTGTTGTATTGCTTGAGGCAATTCTAATATCTGAAAATTGCAAAGCTTCATCGACATTGGAATATGGGAATTGTTCATAGTCCAATTGTTTTTTTATTTCGTCAATTTCTGTCTCGGACAATATAAAGGTATTTATAACTCCTGCTTTGGCCCATTGTAGAGCATATTGAATGTTCAATATTTCTTCTTTTATTAATTTTAATCTATAAATCAAATTTTGTTCAAATTCCTTTCTAAAGTCATCTTCAGTCTGTATTTTCTTTAAGATTGCGTTTGTTACATTAGTCATTAGGTTTAGTCTTGTGACGGTATCCCTATTTATTATCCGTTGTCTGTTCGTATTTTCTAACATGTTATTTATTTTGTCAAGTACTATCTTATGATCGTCATGGTCTGGTGTTCCTGCCAACCATTTCCAAGCTGTCCCTATAATGTCTAGTGAACGTTTCTGTCTTGGTCTCATATTGTTTAGTTGCAGTCGCGTCTGTTCAATCTCATGGTCGAGTATTGGAAGTATGGAGTTGTTTGAAGGTATTTTCCTTCGAATTTCCTCTTTTAAATTTGTAATTACTTGTTCGTATTTGTCCAAATCTATAGAATGTATTAATTTAAAATTTCCGTCCTGCAATCTTGTTAGTCCTGTGTGTTTTGAAATTAACTGAGAATTTGAATAGTCCAGTATCTGGACCTCAGGTCTGCAGTTGGTGAGTGTGGCCAGTAAAATAAGCAATTTTAACATTTTCTGTAAGATAAAATTAATTTTTTATATTTTCCTTATGAATAATTCTATCTCTACTATAAACTTTAACTTTATTTCCTAAATCTTCCTTTATTTTCTGTTTCTTATAACGTGGAAGTAATTTATCCCTTTGTCCTATTAATTTTTCATAAACCCCCTCATTTTCCTCATATGTTCTGATCTGAGTAGGCTTATTTCTTTGCAGCATTCTAGTCTGAGCCTCCAATAATTTATTACGCAGGTTTTCATGATTAACTTTATTGTGAAACACTTCGAATGGTTTTTCGTTTGTAACTGAATGTATGGTAAGATTATACTGTTGAGCTGCTCTATGAAAGATCTCAACAGTGTCTAAAAGATGATATTCTTGTTTTAAACATCTTGCTATTTCGATCAGGGTTGAGTGTGCTCTTTCTACCTGACCGTTAGTAGTACTATGCCTAGGGTCAGCAAAATATAATTAAATTCTCAATCTTTGCATTAAGGACTGAAAAGTAGGTGTTTTAAAGCCTGGTTCATTATCCAACGTTATTTTCCTTGCTGCAGGAAAGGTCTGCAATATATTCTATACCTTTTCGCCTAAATTTGTTTTATCTTCTATTTGCTTTATTACGAGAAATTTTGAATAAGCGTCAATACATGTAAGGAATTTCAAATTTTGGGCATAAAAAATGTCAATGTAAAGGAACTCTCCCTCTTTGCTAGGAATTGCAGCCTCTCCAATTGGAATCTTTGTCGGTTTCCTATCATATTTCGCTTTATTGCAAATATCACAATGCCTTAAAATGATCAATCATTCTGGGCCAATAATATTGTTTATAAACTTGTTTATGATTTTCCTTAAAACTTCTATGTGCCCTAGTGTGAGTTTCCTTAATAATAGCTTTTTGGTCATCAATGTTAGTAATATCAACTGCAAAGATTCTTGTAAAAACAAACTTGTTGGTAAACATTCCCTTCATTGCTTCCTTAAAGTCATATAGATCTTCAGGAGAACAATGAATCGCTGTTACCAAATTTGGTCGTAAAAACTCTTTCAATTTGTTCCTCAGATTTTCTCTCGTATCAAATTCTATAATGTGTCTAATTCTATTAAATTGAGTAAGCGACTCATAATTTGTGAAATTGGCCTTGCTTAAGAGAATTTGTTGTTTAAATTCAATAAGTGGTTTGGAGGTTTCCTTAATAGTGAATTCCTCACTGCTTTCGGCAGAATGTTGTGTACCATGCAAAGACTCATCGTCAGAAACATTATTCAAGACCTGTCTAGAAAGTGCGTCTGCTACAACATTTGTCGCACCCGGCCTATAAACAAACTTCGGGGAATACTCTTCTATAAAAGACATCCACCTTTTAAGTTTTGCATTTGGATTTCTAGAAGATATCGCAAATGTTAATGGTTGATGGTCAGTATGTATTTCCAAATCTGCAACACCATACAAATAATTTCTCAAGGTCTTTAAAGCCCAAACTATGGCGAATAACTCCTTCTCATTTGTGGCGTAATTTTGTTCAGTAGAATTCAGTGTTTTTGAGATGAAAATCATAGGTTTGCCCTCTTGGGTTAAGACGGCTTCGACTGCTGCGTTGGACGCGTCAGTTGTTAGTGTAAATTTTTTATTAAAGTCAGGTTGCGTTAGATCAGCCTGGTTAGTTAGCAAAGTTTTTAATTTATTGAAAGCGCTTTGTGCCTCCAAATCGAATTCCACTGCTGTCTTTTTGGACATATATTGTGAAATCCTTTTATTTTCTCCTGTAAGGTATTTTGTTAACGGTTTTGAAATCTTGGCATAGTCTTTTATAAATTTTCTGTAGTATCCAGTTATACCAAGAAATCCTCTCAACTGTCTAAGAGTTTTAGGTTCAGGGTAGTCTACTATGGTCTCTATTTTCCCTGGATCGGTTTTAATTATTCCCTGGGCAACAATATAACCCAAAAACTCTACCTCTTTCCTTAAGAATTTAGATTTTTCCAAAGATATTTTCATATTAGAATCCTTAAGTCTTTGGACTATCATATTTAAATGTTTCCTATGTTCTTTCAAATTTTCAGAATAAACTATTATGTCATCTATATAGACATGGCAAAATTTCCCCATAAAGTCTATTAAAATATTATCCATCGCGCTTTGGAAAATGCTTGGTGCATTTTTTAGTCCAAAGGGTGATCTAATAAACTCATATTTTCCATTATTTATGGAAAACGCAGTTTTCTCAATATCCTCTGGCTTCATTAAAATTTGATGGAAGCCGGATTCGAGGTCAATGGTGGAAAAGTACTTTGCTTTTCCCAAATTAGAAAGTATAAAATTGCAATCCGGTATCGGATATTTATATGATATAGTGTTTTCATTTAATTTTTTATAATCGATTATACCATTCGCATTTTATTTGTCCCATCTTCATTAATTCCTTTTTTTGGCACTACCCATATTGGGGAGTTGTAAGGGCTTTTACTGGGACGTATAATTCCGTTGTTCAATAGCTTTTGTATTTCTTTATTTACGAATAAATTTACTGAGAGGGGATAAGGATATTGCTTACTCCATATAGGAGTTTCAGCAATTGTACGTATCTCAGCTTTAATATCCGTTCTAAATGGTAAAATTGTATTAATTTTTGAATGCAATATTTCTATTTCCTTGCGAATTTCACATTCTAATTTATCAATCGTATTCTTCTCATAATCGAGAGTATCATTTACAAAAGGTTTGTCCTCAAGATTATTTCCTGAGTTGGTAATTTTATTTATAATATTTTCCTCAATTTTCTCTCTACTATCATTAATAGTCTTACTAGATATTAACGCAGGTTTCTTAAAATTTAAAAATTTATCAGTTTTATTGCCACAAGAAATCGTGCCATAGTGATCCATTTATAGTTTTTACTCTCTTTTTAACTACTAATTCCTTCCTGTTAGTATGAACATTTGGGCTGCAGTAACAACTAGTTGCCCCACTATCAATTAAAATTCTGTAAGTTCTTCCGGATGCTCCTGTTCTGATGATATAGGGCAATCCGGGGTCACGTCTAAAAAAGCAGTTTCGTTTAAATTATTTATTCTTTGTGTCTTACTATTTGGTTGAGAACTAAACTGTCCACTTGGTTGTTGTCTTTTTAAGCCATGATTGAATTGAGGTCTTTGAAAGAATTGATTTGAGTTTTGTGGTCGCTGCTGCCATTGACCGAATTGTGATCCTCGAGCGTAATTTTGAGTTTGCCCATTTTGTGGAATTTTATTTGTGTTGATAGCAAGATTTGCTGAACTGTCGATTTCCATCGGTTCAGGCTTTGCCTGACGTATATGTTGATTATTCCGGTATTGAAAATTGTTGCTGTGATTTCTGGGAGGAAATCGTAAAATATTCTGGTTATTTCTTGGATTTTGGCTATTGAATTGATTTTTGTTAAATTGTACTGCAAAATTAGCTCTAACATGATTAGCTTCTAGTTCCTGGGCCTTGGCCAAGGCATTAGGTAAATCAGAAGGCGACAATGAAAATAGAATATTTGCCAATAGTGGGTTTAATCCAGTAATAAAAACCCTGAGAGCGTACTAACGATTTTTATTATTCAATTCATTTGTCAAAGGAGAATTTGAACCGTGGGACATGATCGTGTTATTTATTAATAAGGTTAGTTTTTTATTCACTTCATTATAATAATCTAATATAGTCAAGGAACCCTGTCTCATAACACTTAATTCCTGTTCTATAATATGAATTGGCCTTTTGTCTGCATAGGCAAAACCTAAACGAGCTATAATAGCATCAAAATTGAGTACGGTAGCGTGATTTGTCAAGGTGTCATTTGCATCGTCTAATATTTTATTGCGTAGAATGGTCAATGCCGCAAAGTACCTACGACTACCCCTGACGTAAAGACTCATTGAATTGTTCGCTGCTTCCCGCCAACTCACATATGAATTATCTTTACCATTAAAACTTGGAAGGGATTTGATAACGTCCAAACTTTCGTCACATCTTTTGGTTTCGTCAATAGTTTCCTGTCTGTATTCAGTAACAGTATTTGTCACTGTAAGTCTGTCAAAGTTTTCTTTCAGCAATTCCAACTCTCTTAGAAGTGGTGCTGTATACTGTGTCACTAGTCGTAAAACCTGTTCTGTGTCCATTCTGTTTGTTGTCATATTCCTAAATAGTCCAGTAATCTCGTCAACTGAGTCTCCTATACTATGTTTTCTTTCTAGTTCTTCTAATTCTTCGTCAACTATATCTAGTGTCCTGTTATTAGTTAAATATTTCAATTCCTCGTCCGTTAAATCTTTCACTACACTCTCTATTGAATAAGCCAGTTTTAAGCCTCACAATCAATACAACGACCAAAAAAAAATTATATAACTCAAACGATATTATTTCATAGAAAAATTAATCTTAAAATTAAATTAATCTTAATAACAATAAATCTTATAAAACAATCTTACATTTAAAATTTTCGGCTGTCGACTTCAGATGGATTTCCTTTGTAAAGTGTTGATGTTTATTTTTCCTTCTTCTAAGGATACTTCAGGTGTAGATACTGCGTTGTTTAGTTGTTGGTTATTAAGATGATATTTTCAATATTGTGGACTGTAGTCACATGTGATTGAATAAGATATTTGCTTTTTGTAAATTTTAATTATTTCATTTAGAGTTCTGTTGTTATGCGTTATTTAAACTTGATGATTGCAGAATTTTTATTGTTCGCTGTAGAGTTATTTTATTTAGTTTTTTATTTAATTATTTTATGATTATCCCTTTTTTTAGAGGATAGTCAAAATTCAAAAACATGCAGTTTATGCAGTGCTACTTTCTATTTTCAGTCTTTTATTTATTTTGTTGCTTAAAAAAATATACAGCATAAAGCACTTTTTCAGGAGCTGAAACAGTCACACGATCATTCACTTCAACAATCAATCAGTAGAATTTCTTGTATTGTTTTTTTAAAAGGATATACTTTTTGGCAGAACAATTTTTTTCTCTTTTTTTTAAAAAGATACTCATTTGATGAATTTTTTCTCCTTTTTATAGGATACTTATGTTGAAATATATTTTTTTCCCTTTTAAAGGATACGCATTTGTAAAATTTTTTCTCCTTTTTTAAAGGATACTTAGTTGTTTTTTTCTTGGACCCTTTTTTGGGGGGTTGAGCCCCCAATTAAATTCTTCGTTTTTTATTTAAAAAAAAAAAAAAAATATTTTTATACTTTATTTATTGATGGTTCACTTACACTCTACACGTCTTAACACTGACTAACTTACTTAATTCTAAGTGTCACACTTATATTCAATGAGAAGCACAATCAATTGCAACATAATTGTTGTCATTCGATATTATATTTAAACAATTTATTAGTAAACAATTTTGTAAACATTTTATCAACCGTCAGCAATTGAGTTTTAGGTTCAACGAAACTTATTTAAGACAATTTTGAAATATCAATTTTGCTGATCAACCGTCAGCAAATAAATTTTTAGGTTCAATGAAACTTACTAAGTATAGTTTTTGTAAATAATTTGTATAAGAGCATTTTCATGCTGTTTCCATAACTTGTATGTTAATGGTTAATTTTCCTGTTATTTAATCGGAATAGTGCTATTAACTGGGTCTTTTTTGTAATTTATTTCAATAAATGTTAATAAATGTGATAAAGATCTTTCTGATGTGGCACAAGTGTTTCCCTTATTCAAATTATGTCGTTGTAGAATAATTATTTTAATAAAATAAAAATAAGCTAATTTAATACATAAAAATTAGCTTTGCCCTTAGTGCCATTTTTTTTTACCACAGCACAGATGCGTGTGTATTTCAACAATTATGGCTTAATATCGTTAAAAAATGCTCGTATTTGCACATGGTTGACAACCAAAAGAATTAACGGTACATATTGATGTACCCGAATAATTTTATATACATATATACCAAAGTCGTTAGGTTAATAACACTTATCGTTATATTCCTTTTTCGTATATTAAATGACGGTATCAATTAAAAAATACACGCAGTTTTTTTCTTTTATATTTAACTTTACATATAAGCGTCGTGGTTGACGTTTTCGTAGCAAAAACTCAACGTTTTTGAAATTTTTGTAATAGATTCAAGATAGATCGTAACAGTTATAATTAATCTATTACAAAATTGTCGTGGTCTAAATACGCCTACCCCAAATGCGATAGGGGTGATTATTTATTTATTTACAATAGAATTTTTTTGATATCCTATATTCGTTTACCCTTCCACCTGGTAATTGTTTCGCCCTAGGTTTCTTTTTATTCAAGTCGATTCAACAACCAGCTGGTCGTGATGGCGAGTTCATGAATTTTTTCCGAAACGCTAAATGTCAACACTACATAAAATAAAATTATACATATTTTTTTTGTGTATGGAGTTTGACATTTAGCGTTTCGTCGAAAATGATTGAATTCGCTATTTCGCCATGGTGTGACTTCTAGGGTTTAAAATTAATGAGTTTGATATGCGGCCACCTAGTAATTAGGTAAGGTTAGTATGGGCAGGGAGCCGTGTTGCCACAGCCCACTTGGGTCCATAAATTGGTCCCTTTGTGTTACCTGTCGAAAGAGAGGGAGAAAAAAAAAACATAGATAGAAAAGTAGAATGAGGCAAGACATAAGAGAAAGAAATGGAAGATGAATGAAAGAAGGAATTACGGGTATGAAAGGTCCAGAGAAGATCCATTATAATAGTAGAAAGCGATCCCGTTGTGGTAGGGCCAGCTGGTAAAAAAGTGAGCTCATACAATTGACTGAGACGCAATGTACGACAGTGGGCTAGTTAACCACCCACCGCACCTCGAAAAGGCCTGGACTCAAAGATGATACACCAGGTAGGCCCCTTTAATACCGCTGACCAAGATATCTCAGCCGTATATATACCAGAGCGGGGCAAATACAGAGAAGGTGTTCCACAGTCTCCTCCTCCTTCTCGTCCTGACAACTTCTGTAGAAATCATGGGCTCCAAATAAGAAGTACCCAGTAACCACAGCCAATGGTAGCTGTAGTAGCGCCCTGCTCTGGTCCAAAGAGAGCCAGATTGTTCCAGCTGTCGAGTATTACTAGTTCATCGGCAACATTGTTGCCTAAATCGGTCCTATACCCCCTCATCCATTTTAGGGTGACTGTTGAAACCTCCGCCATCCCGTTAAGGGATTTTCAGCAAACTTAAGATGTGATAAGCACACCTCTAAGGAACATAATCAATGCTTTGCTATCGGTACAGAAAAAGATATTCCTATTGGATATGTTATAGTACTTTAAACAGCACTCCGCCATTTTAATAGCAGATATTTCCTCCTATAAAATACTGCAGTCATTTGGGTGTCTGAAACACATTCTTATCCCGAATTCCTCAATATACACCCTACCTCCAACTCTCGTCCCCCTTTTGGAGCCATCCATGTGCATGCAAAGTGCCCGAGATTAGTGAGAGTGGCCTTTCAGCAGGTCGAAGAGAAATCTTCTTGTAAAGGTAGGTTCTGGAGCACAGTAATCAACCAAATCCGGAATAACGTCCGCGATCTAAAGTACGCTACCATGTACCCATGATCTATGGTTCCATGCACCTATGACATCCAACATAACTGCCGTTCTCAGTGCCACCCTTTTGGCTTGAAAAGCGCCCTTGTGGGCGTTGATCTAATGGCGCCAGTAATTAAGATCACCATACCACGCAGCACCTTCTACAGTAAAGAGACATTCGCCACATTGTCTAATGCCTTCCATAGAAAAGAATCGGTCTACTTACCTCTTTTTAAAGCCAATTTGCACCCGTTGGTTCGATACCCCAGGTTTTGCCAATTGCCCTCCTACATACATACATTGCTGTAATGGCCTTTGACGCCCTAGCAACTTCCAGGAAAGCTTGCTATACAAGATAATGCCCAAAAATTTTGCACAGTTAGATGGATTCAGTGGAACTCCATTCAGCCTAGGAAAACCAAACAAAGGATGTTTTTATTTCCTAGAGGAGAGAACTAGTTTCGTTCTGATTAGATAAACACTCAGTCTGCTCTGCTTCCCCCAAGTGCAGATTGTCCTAAGCGCTGTTTCCGACCTTTGTGATACCGTATCAGCGTGGATCCCAGAAAGTGCCACCGCCACATCATCCGCGTAGGCGACAGTTCTAAATAACATGGAGTCTAATACCATGAGCATTTTGTTAATAGCAATATTCTACAACACTGCGCCCTGTGGTGTGCCCTTTGCTGCCATTCTAGTCACCTTTTTCATGCCAGAAATTAACGTTATTACCCTGCAACTGTAAAAAGCGTTTTATGAACCCGATGGTCGACCGGTCAACTCCCAGCTCTCTGAGAGCCTGGGTGATCGTATGCGGGTCGATATTGTTGAAAGCCCCTTCAATGTCCCTGAATGGTAGCCTTCAGTACAGTTCTTATGCTCCACTGAGTTTTCTATACAACCCACGAGCGAGTGCAAAGCCGTCTCAACCAAACTGCCCTTGTGTAAGCGTGTAATGTTGGAGAAAGAAGATTCCTATCGATTGTCATCCTTTGTGGATCTTGATAAGTCTCTACAGTGTTTTAAGCAAAAAGGATTTTAGATAGATTGGCCTAAAGTCCTTTGCCCCTATGTGTGATGTCCTTTCCCCTTAGGGATAAACACCACGTTGCACCTTGTCCATTGATCGAGAATATAGGACCAGGAGAGGCAGGCCCTATATAATGGCAAGAGCCGTGGAGTGACCAGATCAAAAGCATTCTGAATATCGGCCGGAATAATCCCATCCAGGACCGGAGACTTTAATCGACGGAAACTATTGATGGCCCAGTGCAGTCTGCCTGTATCTTCCTTACAGGATCATATTGCACTCCCATAGTTGAGCAACAGCCCGGGAAGTGTGTATCAATTAGGACCTCCAGTGAGTCCTGTGCACTGTTTGTATAGCTGTCGTCTGCCTTCCTGACACATCCCGGAGTCGACGGATGTTACGCAAGTATCTTACGTGACCTGCTCGTCTCTAACAAGCCCTCTATCGCACTGCAGAAGACCCTCCAGGATCTGCGCTTTGCATTTCTTACTTGATTTTCTTTTTCTTCTTCAATGAAGTTTAATAGAGTGCGCAGTTTTCTGTCCTATTGGCTTTATAGAAGAGTCTGCGACAAGCACTACGAGACTCGGCTATTTCCTTGGACCACCATGGTGGTCTTTGGACTGTGCGCTGTACTAGAAGCCTACAAGACCTATCTATTGCATTCCTAAATTCGCCGGTAAATTTGTGTACGGCATTTTTAATATCCCCCGTGTCCCTAAAGACCATAGGGTAAACCAATGCATCTGTGAGGATCATAATCTAACCCTCCCAATCCGTCTTGCGCCTGTTAACATATTCAGCAGCGCCTGATTTTCTATTCACAATAGAAAAGATAATGTAACGATGATCAGAGAAGGAACAGTCTTCGGAGACTCTCCAATTCTCAATAAACAACCTCCTGCCTATTATTATGCAACATAAAATCAAGAATACACTCACCCCTATCGTTTGTGTCAGAGCTGCCCTAAATATGTTGGTGGGCAGTTGCGTCGGCGCCCATTATGGTGGGTGTATAATAATAAAGTACCAGTGGTACTTTATTATTTTTAGCTTCAGCATTGTCAAAAGACTGGGCTGCTAGGGCTGAACTGCATTCAGTCAGCTTGGGTTTCCCCTGCTGACCTCCTGTCACTTTATTTGTGTTATTGTTTTGTTTTTTTATTATTTGTATTTTTCAAGTGATTCCCACGAATAGGCACCTAAATGGATCGACCATACATGCAGTGACCATAGGACCATAGTAGATATGTGTCGTAGGTGTCTAGACAAATGTTTCCCCTTTCCGCCACCTGGGTCACGTCTAATGGAAGACTGTCAAAGATCCAAGCCTAGCAATTGATTCGCCTTGTTTTTAATTTAATTTTTACATTTTTTCTTATTAAAACCATGCCACCTTAATTACAATTTTAATAATATTTTTTATAATATAACTTTCGAGAGAGTTGCGATTTAAATTAAATTAAATTAAGTGTGTGTATTTGATATTGTAATAAGAACAGTGGTGAATTTTCAATTTCATTTTGTTAAGTATATGTCATGTTAAATCTTAGTTCGAATACTGCTCTTAAAGCACCAGGCCTAATTGGTTCAGATGTTTAGAAATTGATCTTACTAATGAGTTTCTTCTATTTCTCTTGTTCGCGGTCGATTAGCTCTAAAATGTTTTAAAGTATCGGCCACTACATGAGACATTTATTTGATCTTAGAAAACTAAGGCATGGGGAATTTTTTTTTTTCATCATCAACCATATTTCCAGGCAAAGAGGATAAAGAATTTTCAATTAATGATATAAGCAAGGCACTTTCCGTCATTAAAATCAAACGCTTGAATCCTAAATTATAGAATGAATAAAAGTGGCAAATACCACTACAACAAGCTAAAGACAATATAAGATATAATATTGAAATTTATTTAAAAAAATAAAAATATTAAGCAATGAAAAACGTAATTATAAGAAACTCTTGAAATAATATTGAAATCGTTTCGCCTATAGAAACTTGTATGACATTATTTGCAAAACAAAAACCACACAGTGTCAAACGTTTAAAATATGGAAACAAATTGTATAAAGTATAAAAAATCCTCACAGGCAGAATATTATTCATTATTTTGGAAATCGAAAATTAAAAGTGACTTATTGAACGCAGCATTGCTGCTGCTTGTTCTTCAACAGACGAAATGTGTTTTGAGATCGTTCATTTATATTGCAATAGACTACTCTCTGCGAGAACTCAATATAACTGTTAGTCTGACTCGGTTGTCTACTTTGGATTAACAACAACGGCACGTTGACTGAGTTGCTACAATATTAAATTTGTTGGTCAATTTCAGCACTTAAACTGAATTGACTGGTATATTTTTACTTTGTTGTTCAATTTCAGCACTTAAATTGGATTGAATGTAAATGAAAGACTGCAGGTCATTTATTCTTAAGATCAAAACAAAGAGTGATTTTATTATTTTAATTTTCAAGCTTATATACTAAATTTAAAAGTGTTGTGTTTACAAAACAATAAATTCCAGAACAAGTTCTCACGCAAATAATTATACAGGTATCAATTACTATTGTAATTAAATACTCCCGTGGGAGTTGTCAAAATAATTACGGACACAAAAAAAGGCAGACAGCCAAGAATGTGCTGATGTTTAATAATGCAAATTTAATAACAAATTAATAGCAATACATTCTATGTATACTCGTATGTTCTTTTGTAGACAATAATAAAAAAAATAAAAGAAACCAAGAATATTAATATATCCATGTAATTATGTATTAACATGCTCCTCCGTTGAGCACAGCTCAATAGCCTCTGTTTTGTAGCATTGGGGTGTGGTTGGGATTGCTTCTAGTATTAAATGTAAAGAGCATGCAATTTGGTTGCATGATCCGATGCTATGTTGACCGTGTACTAAGTTTTGTTGATTTGCTATATATGTATGGTAAAATCTGATGTGCCGGGATGATTACGCGGTGCTGGTATTGGGATGGGGTTAGGTGTTGATGCCCTTTTACGTATTTGTCTTAGATTTAAGGGTACAAAAATAAAACCAATGAGGATCAACGACGAGTATCCAACGATAGTGTGGTGACAGTTGTGCATGGTGATCTTATTTGGAAGCTGAAGGATTTCTTGTGCAGCTAATGAGGTCTGTAGGGCTGTCAGATTTTGTGTTTGCATCATGTACTTGGTTGAATGAATTTCATTCAACAATGGTTTTAAACGTTCTGAATGTTGCTGTTCCGTAATTTCCCAAAGCCTAGCGTATGGAGTCTTAACAGAGCTGGAATTTTTATGTTGTTCAATCACTGACATGAATTTGTTCTTAAAGACGCATTCAGGTTCCAGGCTGAGTAAATCTGACCGTTCGAGCGTCAATTACCTTATTTCATTATTGCACACAGCTGTTGCCTGAGATGGAGCTTGCATGGCATATATCTATTTGTTTTTATGCCGAAGAGAAGTCCACGTGGCAGTGTCTTTCACTTGTTGCATTGTTGACAGTCTGCTTGACTGTTGTTGTGAAATAAGTTCAGTTCACAAGAGCATGTTGTCCTGCCTTGCTCGTATTGAACTTGCACCTTAGGGCACAGGTAGATTTTTTCTTTAATTATTGTGCAAGAATCAAACTAGGAGTTACTAATTGTCACGTATTGATTATTAACTGGATTGATGGTCATGAGCGTTTAACATGGCCTTATTGTTAGCAGTGTGTTGTTAACCCAGTGCGGTATTGCGATGAGATTAAATAATTTAAACTGTTTTCTTTCAATCAATGGTAACGTGATGCAGAATATCACGGTATTTTTTGTGAGTACTCCTTTGACTTCATTAGTTTGTACAGTTGTAAAGTATCTTCTTGTTTTACCAGAAGTTCAAGTGATTCAGGGAGATGGAATCTCAATTTTTCTATTTCTTGTTGTAGCTGCTGTGGTGTCAGAAGCAAAGGATTCATAATGCAAAGGTGACTGTTTGTTAAAATGTCAAATATATCCGATTGCATACTTTGTAAGTTTACGGCTGTGATTGTTAATTGAAGGCAGAGCGATGAAAAAATGCGGTAGTCTTTTTTCTTGTAGCTCATTGCTGTCATCACGTATCCTGTTGTAGATTTGTACTGTTGATCTGCCTTGAGGATGTTGATTGTAGAATCTATAATCGAGGTTTGATTTTATAGAAGGTTTAATAGATGAGCCTCATTTTCTTTGACTTGTGTAATGGTTTGAGCCATTTGTTCAGCATATTCAGAATACAATATTCCAAATAGTGGATGTGCGATATTTCCAACTATATTAAGAGCCCCTCTTTTGTGTCTTCTTCCAGAAAGTATTGTACTGTCCATTATAAGCTCAGCTTCAGTATGTTGAAAAGAACTGGCAAGGTTTGATCAAATTGCCTTTTGTTTCACTTTTTTAAATAAGTGGCCTAGAGTTTCGGTTCCCTTTGAGAATATTTTTAACTCAGAACAAAATCCTTCTAGATCATACTACACTTAGAGCTGCCATTCTGTTGGAGACGTTACCGCTGGCCCGATTCCTTTAAAATGTATGCCAAGTTTTCCAAATTGCTCATTTTGAATTTTTGTTCCTAGCACAAGGTGTACTAAAATAAGAGTTATGGCATTTGTGAGAATATTGTGGGTTATGGAAGACCGTTTCCTTTTTCTAGGAATTTCGGTCTTTTCGTTTTGGCATTTTTTCCTACAGTTATCCGGTTGTTGAGGTTAATCAGACTCCTCATTCATAAACGGTAATAGTCCTAGTTGAGCCACTGGTCTTTTGCAAATGCCTTTTGATGTTCTAACGTCTGCTACTCGAACCAGGCCATCATCTCCTTTATATATGTTTACGATTCTAGTGGCCACTGCACTCTAACAATGCTGTGTTGTCTTCTTTTATTAAGACCATGTCTACAGGCTTAACATTCATTTATTGTGTTTTCCATTTGTGCCGATACTGTAGCTCGCATAAATATTCGAGGGACCATCGACTTCAAAACTCCATTTACAGGTTTGTAACCAGTTTCCATCTATCTAGGATGCTAAGCCTGGTTGGTAGAAAACGTAAATCCACTTGTGCATTGAGTGATTCCCCTGTTAAGAAATGACCAGGAGTTAATAAACTTAGGTCGTTAGGGTTATTTGACATTGGACTAATAGGCCTTGAATTTAGAATGCCCTCAATCTCTACTACCACGGTCTTAAGTTCTTCGTATGTTAATGATGCTGTTACAGGACTTTTGACTAGCAGGTGCTTAGCTGATTTTACTGCTGCTTCCCAAATGCCCCCGAAATAATGTGCTCTAGGTGGTATAAAATGGAACGTGATCTTTCTGAATGTACATTCTTTATTAATTGCTTCGTTGGCCAAACTGGTATAAATTGCCTCTGGGAGTTCCTGCAGAGTATTTTTCGCGCCAACGAAGTTAGTTGCGTTATCGCAATATAGGTTTTGACAGTGACCTCGTTTGCTTGTAAATTGCTTTGTGGCACCTATGAAGGCTTCTGTGGTTAAATCGCTGACTAATTCAAGATGTACAGCTTTTGTAGCAAAACAGCAAAATACTGAAATGCAGACCTTCAGAGGTTTCTTTCGTCTTACTTTGTAGTGAATCCAGAATGGCCCGCAGAAATTAACGCCTGAATTGATGAATGGCCGGGTAGGGCTAATGCGTTCTGGTAGAAGATTGCTCATTATTTGTTCTAGTAATCCTGGTTTGGCCTTTGTGCATTGCACACAATACTGTACGATTGATCGTGCTGAAGATTTCCCTTTAACTGGCCAATATTTTTAGCTTACATACGCCAATAACGCCTGGGGATCACAGTGTCGTTTTTTCACATGTATCATTTGCATTAGTAACTTTAATATCGGATCATTGAAGGGAAGTAGCATTGGGTGCTTGGCGTCGAACGGAAGCATGGATGCCGTCAATCGTCCTCCCAATCTTATAATGCCGTCAGTATCCAGGAATGGAGAGAGATTGCTGTAATGGCTTCCCTTGCTCACAATCTTATATTTTTTTAAATGTTTTAAATCTTCTTCAAAATCAGCTTGCTGAATGGTACGAACGATAACCACAAGAGCTTGGTCCAATTCCTGGACATTTAGGGCGATCTCAGATTGTTGGTTCAACTTTCTAGCATTGTTGACAAATCTTAGCATGTACCCCACGACTCGTTATAGTATGAGAAATGGATTTTGTAAATCGTACTTTCTAAACTGTCACTTACTGTAGTGACTGCAACCGTCCTTTTTCGCTCCATGTGAGTGTCAGCCTCGGATGTCGCTAGTTCTTTGAAGTATCTTGAAGGCCACATTGCTACTTTTCCATGTAAAAAGATTGGCCCATATAACCGCAACGTGCATGCTGATAATTTTCGCGGGGCTAGACCGCGTGTCAAGACGTCAGCAGGATTTTCTTTTGATCTTACATGTCGCCATTGTTCAGGCATTGATATTTCTTGTATTGCCGCTATTCTATTGGCGACAAATGTGTGATATGAGGATGAGGGGGAATTGATCCAAGCCAAAACAATTTCTGAATAATTCCAGAAGCATGTGGGTGTGTTCTCGGGTTTTAGATCCCTTTTTACTCTCATTGTTAGCTGAGCACTCAACACAGCAGCGCAAAGCTCCAGACATGGTAAAGTTTGCCTTTTTAACGGTGCTATGCATGATTTTGCACAAAGCAGCCGCACTAGCACTTGCCCGTCCTTTATTATTGATCGAATATAAATAGCCTCTCCATATGCCTTCTCTGAGGCGTAAGCGAATGCAAGAATCTGTAAACTTGAGGGTACATGTCCTTCAAAGTCATGTCGTGAAAGTTTAAGATTGGTTATTTCTTCTAATTCATTGCGGTAATCCATCGCGAATGAAGTTCAGCTGGTAGTTCATCGTCCCTCTCCAATTTTGCTTGACACATCTGTTGAATAAACATTTTCGCAGTGACGATGATTGGTGCTAATATCCCTAAAGCGTCGAATATTCTGGTTAAATCTGAGTAAATTGTTCGCTTGGTAATACGTTTCATTGCTCCCACACTCACCTTTACAACGAATTTGTCCTGCCTTGACATCCATGTTAAGCCCAACGTTTTTACTGCTTGACTATTTTTGAAGTCAATATCCGATTCTTTTTTTTTTTGCGACATTTTGAAGTAGTTGGGGATGGTTTGCGCTCCACTTCTGAAATTTGAGGCCATGTTTTTTCAAGATTTAAATTAGCTCTCGTTGAATTGTCAGTGCTGTGTTTAGGCTGTCAGCTCCACCAATTTCGTCATCTACACAAAAGTGTTCCAGAAGAAAATGAGCTCCGCATGGATACAATAATATATATTTTTTGCCTATTGTTTCCAAGCATTTTGAAGCCAAATATGGTGCAGCTTGCATTCAATATGTAATTGTATTTAATTGATAATATGTTATTGGCTTTTCTGGACTCGTTCTCCAGATGATGATTTAAAATCTTCTATCTTCTGGATGCACGAGCAATTGACGATACATTTTCTAAAAGTCTGCAGTGAAAACGAAACAAGGTAGTCTAAATCTAAGTAAAATAGAGAAAAGTTCGCCTTGCACTGTGGGCCCAATATGCATTAGGTCGTTTAACGATAAGCCAAATGACGTTTTAGAAGATGCATCAAACGCCACTCGTAATTTAGCTGTTGAACTCTCTGGTTTTAATATACAGTGGTGAGAAATGAAGTAGTTCGGTTTAGCTATTCTATTTATATCTATTGGGGTTATGGTTCCCAATGCCTCGTATTCTGTCAAGAAAGCGATGTATTGGCTTTTGATTTCTGGAGATTTTGGCAATCGACGTTCTAAGCTATACTGTATGATTCACCAAGCGCATTAGTTTTTTCGCAAAACAGAAGTCTTACCATGAATCTTCCATCATCACCTATGGTGTGTGTTTGTGTGAAATGGTCTTCGCACTGTCTTTCTGTAGTAGACAAACTTTTGTCTGTTGTGCTTATATAGTCTAACTCCCAGAGTTGAGCGATAGCTTCCTCTACACAGGCTGCAGTAGATGTTGATCTCCGTCAACCCTGCCTGCGATGACCCAACCTAGTACGGTATTTTGTAAAGTAGGTAACCTATTGCCCAATTTGATCTGCCCAATTGACAATAATTGATGAAAAAATTCTGCTCCCAACAAAACATCAATTTTGTCAGGACGATTAAATTTGGGGTCTGCAAGCGTATTTAGTTGTCATTCGGTTCAAATGCCGACCATTCTTCGTCCAGGTTTTGATCCTTTCCTGAAAATAGCTGATGTTTTGTGTCCTTATGATTGGATCTTTTTTGAAATTGCAGATCAGAATCTCAATTCTTGCGCCAACATCCTTCTGTTGGTTGATGAGTTCTTCAAAAGAGGCCATTGCTTGTCTGAGAAAATCACGTCGGGGTCACTAAAAATGTTAGTTTGACTCGTTTGTCTACTTTGGATTAACAACAACGGCACCCTGAATGAGTTGCTACAATAATTAGTTTGTTGGTCAATTTCAGCACTTAAACTGAATTGAATGGAAATGAAAGACTGCAGGTGATTTATTCTAAGGATCAAAACAAAGAGTAATTTTATTATTTTAATTTTACAACTTATATACTTAATTTAAAATAAATTCCAGAACAAGTTCTCACGCAAATAATTATACAGGTATCAATTACTATTGTAATTAAATACTCCCGTGGGAGTTTTCAAAATAATTGCGGACACAAAAAAGGCAGACAGCCAAGAATGTGCTGACGTTTGATAATGCAAATTTAATAACAAATTAATAGCAATACATTCTATGTATACTCGTATGTTCTTTTGTAGACAATAATAAAAAAAATAAAAGAAACCAAGAATATTAATATATCCATGTAATTATGTATTAACATGCTCCTCCGTTGAGCACAGCTCAATAGCCTCTGTTTTGTAGCATTGGGGTGTGGTTGGGATTGCTTCTAGTATTAAATGTAAAGAGCATGCAATTTGGTTGCATGATCCGATGCTATGTTGACCGTGTACTAAGTTTTGTTGATTTGCTATATATGTATGGTAAAATCTGATGTGCCGGGATGATTACGCGGTGCTGGTATTGGGATGGGGTTAGGTGTTGATGCCCTTTTACGTATTTGTCTTAGATTTAAGGGTACAAAAATAAAACCAATGAGGATCAACGACGAGTATCCAACGATAGTGTGGTGACAGTTGTGCATGGTGATCTTATTTGGAAGCTGAAGGATTTCTTGTGCAGCTAATGAGGTCTGTAGGGCTGTCAGATTTTGTGTTTGCATCATGTACTTGGTTGAATGAATTTCATTCAACAATGGTTTTAAACGTTCTGAATGTTGCTGTTCCGTAATTTCCCAAAGCCTAGCGTATGGAGTCTTAACAGAGCTGGAATTTTTATGTTGTTCAATCACTGACATGAATTTGTTCTTAAAGACGCATTCAGGTTCCAGGCTGAGTAAATCTGACCGTTCGAGCGTCAATTACCTTATTTCATTATTGCACACAGCTGTTGCCTGAGATGGAGCTTGCATGGCATATATCTATTTGTTTTTATGCCGAAGAGAAGTCCACGTGGCAGTGTCTTTCACTTGTTGCATTGTTGACAGTCTGCTTGACTGTTGTTGTGAAATAAGTTCAGTTCACAAGAGCATGTTGTCCTGCCTTGCTCGTATTGAACTTGCACCTTAGGGCACAGGTAGATTTTTTCTTTAATTATTGTGCAAGAATCAAACTAGGAGTTACTAATTGTCACGTATTGATTATTAACTGGATTGATGGTCATGAGCGTTTAACATGGCCTTATTGTTAGCAGTGTGTTGTTAACCCAGTGCGGTATTGCGATGAGATTAAATAATTTAAACTGTTTTCTTTCAATCAATGGTAACGTGATGCAGAATATCACGGTATTTTTTGTGAGTACTCCTTTGACTTCATTAGTTTGTACAGTTGTAAAGTATCTTCTTGTTTTACCAGAAGTTCAAGTGATTCAGGGAGATGGAATCTCAATTTTTCTATTTCTTGTTGTAGCTGCTGTGGTGTCAGAAGCAAAGGATTCATAATGCAAAGGTGACTGTTTGTTAAAATGTCAAATATATCCGATTGCATACTTTGTAAGTTTACGGCTGTGATTGTTAATTGAAGGCAGAGCGATGAAAAAATGCGGTAGTCTTTTTTCTTGTAGCTCATTGCTGTCATCACGTATCCTGTTGTAGATTTGTACTGTTGATCTGCCTTGAGGATGTTGATTGTAGAATCTATAATCGAGGTTTGATTTTATAGAAGGTTTAATAGATGAGCCTCATTTTCTTTGACTTGTGTAATGGTTTGAGCCATTTGTTCAGCATATTCAGAATACAATATTCCAAATAGTGGATGTGCGATATTTCCAACTATATTAAGAGCCCCTCTTTTGTGTCTTCTTCCAGAAAGTATTGTACTGTCCATTATAAGCTCAGCTTCAGTATGTTGAAAAGAACTGGCAAGGTTTGATCAAATTGCCTTTTGTTTCACTTTTTTAAATAAGTGGCCTAGAGTTTCGGTTCCCTTTGAGAATATTTTTAACTCAGAACAAAATCCTTCTAGATCATACTACACTTAGAGCTGCCATTCTGTTGGAGACGTTACCGCTGGCCCGATTCCTTTAAAATGTATGCCAAGTTTTCCAAATTGCTCATTTTGAATTTTTGTTCCTAGCACAAGGTGTACTAAAATAAGAGTTATGGCATTTGTGAGAATATTGTGGGTTATGGAAGACCGTTTCCTTTTTCTAGGAATTTCGGTCTTTTCGTTTTGGCATTTTTTCCTACAGTTATCCGGTTGTTGAGGTTAATCAGACTCCTCATTCATAAACGGTAATAGTCCTAGTTGAGCCACTGGTCTTTTGCAAATGCCTTTTGATGTTCTAACGTCTGCTACTCGAACCAGGCCATCATCTCCTTTATATATGTTTACGATTCTAGTGGCCACTGCACTCTAACAATGCTGTGTTGTCTTCTTTTATTAAGACCATGTCTACAGGCTTAACATTCATTTATTGTGTTTTCCATTTGTGCCGATACTGTAGCTCGCATAAATATTCGAGGGACCATCGACTTCAAAACTCCATTTACAGGTTTGTAACCAGTTTCCATCTATCTAGGATGCTAAGCCTGGTTGGTAGAAAACGTAAATCCACTTGTGCATTGAGTGATTCCCCTGTTAAGAAATGACCAGGAGTTAATAAACTTAGGTCGTTAGGGTTATTTGACATTGGACTAATAGGCCTTGAATTTAGAATGCCCTCAATCTCTACTACCACGGTCTTAAGTTCTTCGTATGTTAATGATGCTGTTACAGGACTTTTGACTAGCAGGTGCTTAGCTGATTTTACTGCTGCTTCCCAAATGCCCCCGAAATAATGTGCTCTAGGTGGTATAAAATGGAACGTGATCTTTCTGAATGTACATTCTTTATTAATTGCTTCGTTGGCCAAACTGGTATAAATTGCCTCTGGGAGTTCCTGCAGAGTATTTTTCGCGCCAACGAAGTTAGTTGCGTTATCGCAATATAGGTTTTGACAGTGACCTCGTTTGCTTGTAAATTGCTTTGTGGCACCTATGAAGGCTTCTGTGGTTAAATCGCTGACTAATTCAAGATGTACAGCTTTTGTAGCAAAACAGCAAAATACTGAAATGCAGACCTTCAGAGGTTTCTTTCGTCTTACTTTGTAGTGAATCCAGAATGGCCCGCAGAAATTAACGCCTGAATTGATGAATGGCCGGGTAGGGCTAATGCGTTCTGGTAGAAGATTGCTCATTATTTGTTCTAGTAATCCTGGTTTGGCCTTTGTGCATTGCACACAATACTG
The DNA here is from genome assembly GCA_937654795.1 of Cistogaster globosa. Taxonomy (NCBI): domain Eukaryota; kingdom Metazoa; phylum Arthropoda; class Insecta; order Diptera; family Tachinidae; genus Cistogaster; species Cistogaster globosa. The sequence goes on along the minus strand of OW569405.1, from coordinate 60,080,821 downwards.
TACGATTGATCGTGCTGAAGATTTCCCTTTAACTGGCCAATATTTTTAGCTTACATACGCCAATAACGCCTGGGGATCACAGTGTCGTTTTTTCACATGTATCATTTGCATTAGTAACTTTAATATCGGATCATTGAAGGGAAGTAGCATTGGGTGCTTGGCGTCGAACGGAAGCATGGATGCCGTCAATCGTCCTCCCAATCTTATAATGCCGTCAGTATCCAGGAATGGAGAGAGATTGCTGTAATGGCTTCCCTTGCTCACAATCTTATATTTTTTTAAATGTTTTAAATCTTCTTCAAAATCAGCTTGCTGAATGGTACGAACGATAACCACAAGAGCTTGGTCCAATTCCTGGACATTTAGGGCGATCTCAGATTGTTGGTTCAACTTTCTAGCATTGTTGACAAATCTTAGCATGTACCCCACGACTCGTTATAGTATGAGAAATGGATTTTGTAAATCGTACTTTCTAAACTGTCACTTACTGTAGTGACTGCAACCGTCCTTTTTCGCTCCATGTGAGTGTCAGCCTCGGATGTCGCTAGTTCTTTGAAGTATCTTGAAGGCCACATTGCTACTTTTCCATGTAAAAAGATTGGCCCATATAACCGCAACGTGCATGCTGATAATTTTCGCGGGGCTAGACCGCGTGTCAAGACGTCAGCAGGATTTTCTTTTGATCTTACATGTCGCCATTGTTCAGGCATTGATATTTCTTGTATTGCCGCTATTCTATTGGCGACAAATGTGTGATATGAGGATGAGGGGGAATTGATCCAAGCCAAAACAATTTCTGAATAATTCCAGAAGCATGTGGGTGTGTTCTCGGGTTTTAGATCCCTTTTTACTCTCATTGTTAGCTGAGCACTCAACACAGCAGCGCAAAGCTCCAGACATGGTAAAGTTTGCCTTTTTAACGGTGCTATGCATGATTTTGCACAAAGCAGCCGCACTAGCACTTGCCCGTCCTTTATTATTGATCGAATATAAATAGCCTCTCCATATGCCTTCTCTGAGGCGTAAGCGAATGCAAGAATCTGTAAACTTGAGGGTACATGTCCTTCAAAGTCATGTCGTGAAAGTTTAAGATTGGTTATTTCTTCTAATTCATTGCGGTAATCCATCGCGAATGAAGTTCAGCTGGTAGTTCATCGTCCCTCTCCAATTTTGCTTGACACATCTGTTGAATAAACATTTTCGCAGTGACGATGATTGGTGCTAATATCCCTAAAGCGTCGAATATTCTGGTTAAATCTGAGTAAATTGTTCGCTTGGTAATACGTTTCATTGCTCCCACACTCACCTTTACAACGAATTTGTCCTGCCTTGACATCCATGTTAAGCCCAACGTTTTTACTGCTTGACTATTTTTGAAGTCAATATCCGATTCTTTTTTTTTTTGCGACATTTTGAAGTAGTTGGGGATGGTTTGCGCTCCACTTCTGAAATTTGAGGCCATGTTTTTTCAAGATTTAAATTAGCTCTCGTTGAATTGTCAGTGCTGTGTTTAGGCTGTCAGCTCCACCAATTTCGTCATCTACACAAAAGTGTTCCAGAAGAAAATGAGCTCCGCATGGATACAATAATATATATTTTTTGCCTATTGTTTCCAAGCATTTTGAAGCCAAATATGGTGCAGCTTGCATTCAATATGTAATTGTATTTAATTGATAATATGTTATTGGCTTTTCTGGACTCGTTCTCCAGATGATGATTTAAAATCTTCTATCTTCTGGATGCACGAGCAATTGACGATACATTTTCTAAAAGTCTGCAGTGAAAACGAAACAAGGTAGTCTAAATCTAAGTAAAATAGAGAAAAGTTCGCCTTGCACTGTGGGCCCAATATGCATTAGGTCGTTTAACGATAAGCCAAATGACGTTTTAGAAGATGCATCAAACGCCACTCGTAATTTAGCTGTTGAACTCTCTGGTTTTAATATACAGTGGTGAGAAATGAAGTAGTTCGGTTTAGCTATTCTATTTATATCTATTGGGGTTATGGTTCCCAATGCCTCGTATTCTGTCAAGAAAGCGATGTATTGGCTTTTGATTTCTGGAGATTTTGGCAATCGACGTTCTAAGCTATACTGTATGATTCACCAAGCGCATTAGTTTTTTCGCAAAACAGAAGTCTTACCATGAATCTTCCATCATCACCTATGGTGTGTGTTTGTGTGAAATGGTCTTCGCACTGTCTTTCTGTAGTAGACAAACTTTTGTCTGTTGTGCTTATATAGTCTAACTCCCAGAGTTGAGCGATAGCTTCCTCTACACAGGCTGCAGTAGATGTTGATCTCCGTCAACCCTGCCTGCGATGACCCAACCTAGTACGGTATTTTGTAAAGTAGGTAACCTATTGCCCAATTTGATCTGCCCAATTGACAATAATTGATGAAAAAATTCTGCTCCCAACAAAACATCAATTTTGTCAGGACGATTAAATTTGGGGTCTGCAAGCGTATTTAGTTGTCATTCGGTTCAAATGCCGACCATTCTTCGTCCAGGTTTTGATCCTTTCCTGAAAATAGCTGATGTTTTGTGTCCTTATGATTGGATCTTTTTTGAAATTGCAGATCAGAATCTCAATTCTTGCGCCAACATCCTTCTGTTGGTTGATGAGTTCTTCAAAAGAGGCCATTGCTTGTCTGAGAAAATCACGTCGGGGTCACTAAAAATGTTAGTTTGACTCGTTTGTCTACTTTGGATTAACAACAACGGCACCCTGACTGAGTTGCTACAATAATTAGTTTGTTGGTCAATTTCAGCACTTAAACTGAATTGAATGGAAATGAAAGACTGCAGGTGATTTATTCTAAGGATCAAAACAAAGAGTAATTTTATTATTTTAATTTTACAACTTATATACTTAATTTAAAATAAATTCCAGAACAAGTTCTCACGCAAATAATTATACAGGTATCAATTACTATTGTAATTAAATACTCCCGTGGGAGTTTTCAAAATAATTGCGGACACAAAAAAGGCAGACAGCCAAGAATGTGCTGACGTTTGATAATGCAAATTTAAAAAGACACAAATTAATAACAATACATTCTATGTATATGTTCTTTTGTAGCCAATAATAAAAAAATAAAAGAAACTAAGAATATTAATATATCCATGTAATTATGTATTAACACTAACCTTCTCTAGCCAGACAATTCGTATGGCAAAACCAGGTAAGTTGCGTTGTAAACATTAAAATCGCCAGGGGTATTAATTTCATTTTTGAGACAACTGCCTAGGATCTTCCATATGGCATTGGAAAGGATATGAAAGACAGACTTTGAAATATCACATCCCGAGTTTGAACTTGTTTATTTAAATCAGAAATGCAATTTCAAATTTAACATTGTTGCGTATGATCGCGATAAAGATCAAAAGCGATATGAGGTGAGCATTCGCAAAGAAAATTTTCAGCCCATTATTATTGAAGATTAATCTTCCTATCATACCGTAAATAAGGTAATTAATACTTATCATTAATATTTTTTACATTGAGCCATAATATTTATTTTTTTTTTTAATTTTTATTTTTTGTTATTTTATTGTTGTATTTTTCTTAAGTTGGCAAAGTATCTTTTGCTCTCATTTTGCAAAATAAATTTCCCTTTTATATCTTAAAAATGTATTAAAAGCATTGAATCTAACAAAATAATGACATGAATTGCCATCAATGTCATAATAAAGATTAAATAAGTAACAATATAAGTAAGAAACATTAAAGAAAAAATATCTTTTATAAAATGATTCATTTATTGGTGTAAGATTATATAACGCTGCTACTTTTAATCTTGAAATTCACTTTCTTTTTGTAAGAGTACAAATATATATAAAAAAACTCAAGTCACAAGAGATTCACACACTTATTTAATGCACCTTTCAAGTAAGAAAACCTATAATACGTACATACATACTTATATTCAATCATCTTAAATAGATATAAAATGACAGTAGCGCTTGCAAAGCTAGCATGATATTTATTTTAAAATAATTTCTAAATAATTAAAAATTTTTTATGTTAAAAATTAACAAGCAATATTTTTTACCAAAGGTACAACACTCAAAAAAGTTTACCTGACCGCTTTGTGTCTTTACTTAAACCTATCCTGTTAATTGGGAGATGCAATTAAACTTATAAGTACTTAAACGCAAATGTTGGTAGGTAAATAGATGCTAATAATAACTTCGCCACATATTAAAATAAAATTTTACACATAATAAAAAACGAAAGCAATGTTTTAATTAACAGCGCAGTCATTGCGTATTTTTACTCGAACAGTTTTCAGGTATTTTTTAAATGGGCAATTTTATAGATTTTGACGTGGTCTAACCGAATTTTAACTTTGCTACCACGCTGGCCGACATCTAGAAAAAATGACACCTAAAAGCATTTTACAGGAAAAGGTTTATTTATTAATAATTTACATATATCATAATCTTTTATCCGTGTAGTTTATTAATAGTTTTAACTGCTCAGACAAAAATTTAGTCTGAGTCATCCGTACATGATTTTCATTTCGCAGTGCAAACTACACCAAATAACACTGTAATTTATACAAAATAAAAATTGAAGAGTATTTTATTAGTGTTACTCATATTTTTATTAAAATTTAAATTTAGAAAAATGTGTTTCTATATATTTATTAAACAGATCTGTAAACAGTGTTAAAAATTTTCCATCTATAAAAATTAAATGTGTTTACAACTGGCTTAGTACCATTATACCGATTAAATTGGATGACTTCACATTTGTATCTCTATTTTCTCTACGAAAAAGCTTACTTTTACGAACCAAAAATTATTCTTTACTTGATCTCCGCTCAAAATTTCATTTAAATCCATCCAGCAATTTTTACGTGATGAGAACACAGACAGATAGACAAAAAGTCCAAAAATGGGTGTTTTGTGTTCCATATCGAATACTATCTACACCAACACCATTATTTTCAAAAAATATTTCATGTACAGAAATTACCCCGTTGCTGTTTTATTATATGTATATGGATGTAGTTTTAACAATAAAATATTGAAAATTGGAAACCGCAATTTATATCTGTACTTTATTTTAAGAGCTAAAGCCAATAAAATTGAGTTTGGAAATTCTTATTTAGTACAGTGTTATTTGTTGTAGTCTGTGTAATAATGTAATGTCTTTGTCGTTGTAGCGCCAAAAGCTTTAATTTTATATACAATCAGTCGTGTGTATCGTATATTCGATACCCCAAAACGAACTTCAAATATATGTTTAATGTATAGGCCGGGAGACATAGAATCCGTCATACGTTTCACTTTGACGTGCTCAATTGAAGTCAAAGTAACGATGGATGAGCTTGGCATAATGATTAGTTTGCTGACGAATAGGTATTACACCAAAATTTGCTCTCTATTTTTATTCACTTTTAAATTTAATTCGTATATTATTCACTTGCTAATTAAATTTGTATTGTACTTTTTGCCATCAAAATTATTTTATTAAAATCACAGAGTACAATTGAAATAGAGCAGGAGTTGACAGAAAACAAGAAGAAGAAGAATAAGAAGCAATTGTTATTGTCAAAGTATTCAACGTACGCCAAAGTTAAAAGATGAACTAAATTCTTACTTTGCGTTGACAGACACGCACTGATTGTGACATCGCTCATAAGAACACAGAAGCAATTGTTATTGTCAAAGTATTCAACTTACGCTTAAGTTAAAAGATGACTAAAATTCGTACTTTTCGTGGACAGACACGTACTGATTGCGACATCGCTTATAAGAAAACATGTATTTTAACTGAGTTGTCAGTTGAAAACGTCAAAGTTTAATATATGACGGATTCTATATGCCCCGGCCTTATGTGTTTTCCATACACGTCACATGTATTAAAAACAACACAAACATATATGTATCTTCGGTTACATGCAATTGATGTGTTAAAAAATACATATGTGTATGTTTCTATGCGCTGTGTTTGTTTTATGTACCTACGAGTTTTGTGTACATGTTGTGTATTTTTCTAAACTCGGCTTTCTAGTGAGAACCTGAGTGAAATACACATGTATTTGCTTTTCTGTTTGCAAATTAATAGTATGCAACTGAAAATTCAATTCATATTCGTATGGCAGACGTAATAATGTTTTTCAATAACGTAACAAAACTGAAATGAATTAACTGCGTTAAGCATTGCATTTCGATTTTATTTAAATTTTTTGAAATCATTGCATTAACATATTTTATAAATGCAGTTTTTAGTAAAACGGGACTGCTTTTATTGGCAGTAAATCGAAACACTGTTGATGTTTTAACAAACGACGTTGGTCTAGTTGCTAATTAAATACTGATTAATTTTATATTCTTATACTAGTTATATAAAAGAGCTTAGCCTCAGGGTTACCGTTCGCCTGACTATAGTCGCAATTTGACCATTTTTTAGCGGTCTGCGACTTTTTGTGAAACTTTTTTGTCACCGACTTTTGCAAGTTTTTAAATTTTTGGGACTTTCAACCCTTTTTTTTTTTTGTAAAGTTTCTCACAAAGAACATTTAAGTTCCAGGAAATTGTAAATCATAAATAGCATACGTCAACAAAATTTATTAAACTCAAGTAACGCTGTTAATGCAACAGTATATCTTATAATGTATGATAAATATTTATCCTATAATGAGCTTTTTGTTTTGCTTCAATTTTTTTTGTCTTGTTATGATTTTAATTAATAATAATGCTAAAAAAGTGTACGACTTTTTTTTCTCAAACGACTTTTTTGTGCGACTTTATTTTTATAAAACGACCTTTTGTGCGACTTTTCAAAAATTCCTAACACTGCTTAGCCTAGAACATTTGAGAGAATTATGTATGAGAGCTTACTTATCATCGGTGTTTCTCAGGTGTTTGGCGACTTGGTATGACATTAAAAGTTTTTTATTTAAACTAAAAACAATTTGCCTGAGAAACTTTCATAAGCTGTTGAAAAACTTTGTAACTGATCAGTTTAAAAATGAAAATAATGTCAACTAATGTAGACTAATGTCAACTAGTGGAGACTTTTGCAAATGCCATGTGTTTCATCGGTGTCTAGCGTAGAGACATAAAATGAGTTGTGCAATGCGGACGAAAAAATTATTATGCAAAAAGTTTTAACTAAAAAAAATAAGATATATTAAAAGTGGTCACAGTCGGAAAGTGTAAAGAAACCAAAAACATAAAGTAAATTGAAAAAACCCTTTTAGTAAGTTTTTTATTGATCTTGCAAGGTTACCCGTCTGGAGGCGGTCTTGGGAAAATTCCGAAAAAATATAAATAAGTTTAAAAGCTAAGCATTCCAAGAAATAAAAAAACTGTTCGAACGTCGCCGAAATCAAAAGTTGTCAAAACTTTCTGATGAAGAGATTGGAAAAATGAATTTCGAATGAATGGATTTCGAGAGTGGTACTAACGTAGAAGATACGGAAGAGGATTTAGATAATGCTGCTTCCGAGATGGAGTACCATATAAACAGTGTATTTGATGAAGCGATAAATAAAGTGGTGATGGTGATGGTGGTGCTGGAAACAGATTATTGCGTTACCTTAAGCGGTAGTCCTGCGTCATTGGCAAGACTATCACATCCTTCTACATGGAGCACTTAAAATACTCCTCGATCATAGAAACGCAAACGCAGTGTGCCTGGTAAGCAGGATATCATTCAGCCTGAAAATAGTATATGTGAAAGAGGGGAGTTTATTGGATCAGTTTCAGATCAGATCCTAAATCACACACTTTCAAGAAAATCATGTGGCGTCAAAAAAACTTAGTGCTAGATAACTCTGTGATTGGGTTTGCTGAGCCTGAACGAGGAGATGATCTAAAAGAGCTTCATACGCCGCTCAAATGCTTTGAATACTTTTTGGGCGACACTACTATTGAACACATTGTTGAACACTCGAATTCATATGCCGCTTAAAAAGATATAACAACTTCTTTCTGTACAACCAATTCAGAAATTCGGAAATTCGGCAATATATTGGCATTTTATTTTTTATGTCAGTTTTTCGCTATCTGAGTGTCCGTGCATATTGTGACGAATATGCGTTTCAAACAATCCATAATACCATGCCAAGAAATCAATTTGAGAAAATACGGAGTAATTTGCATTTTAATGACAAAAGTAAACTGCCCGCCAAGAATACTGCAGACCACGATGTCTTGTGTAAAATACAACCAATTGTGAATTATTTCAACGAAAAGTTTTAATCACTGTCAATGACTCAGCGTTTATGTGTGGATAAACAAATGTGCGCAACAAAGATTAAAACTTTTTTGCGTCAATATTTGTCAGACAAACCACACAAATAGGGAGTAAAATTGTTTGTTTTATGTGACTCCTTCGGCTTTTGCCATAATTTCGAGATATATTGCGGCGCACAGTGGCTGAAAATCGTTTTTCGTTGGCCAAAATTCTGTAACTTTTGAACCGATCAAAATATTGAAATAATTTTTTTTAATGGATAGATATTTAATTCAGCTTGATTCAGTTTCAATTACATTAAAATTGATTGAGGACTTTTTAAGGAATTCGAGGTCAAAGTTAAACATTTTAATTTTTTTTAACTTTCAGAGTGAAATATGGGTTTATTCTGTGTGTAACATAGTAAAATATCCCTCTAAGATCCAAAAAAGTATATATATTCTTGATCAGTGATGAAATCTAAGACGATATAGCTATGTCCGTCTGTCCATACGTCCGTCCGTCCATCAGGCCGTCTGTCCATACGTCCGTCCGTCCATCAGGCCGTCTCTCCATTCGCCTGTCTGTATGAACACGATTCAGTCTAAACGAAAAGAGCTAGACCCTTGAAATTTGGTACATATATATCTTGAAGGATAGGGCAGGCTAAGTTCGTAAATGGGCCAAGTCGGACCAGGGGGAAAAAATTCCCCTAAGAAGAACTAAACCAACCCCTGAAAAACTACATATTTTTACAAGTTTTTTTTTGTAAATTTGTTAAGCAAATGAAACATTTTTATGTCAAAGAAGGTTCGAGGTCTCTACCCTGGAGCCAGAAAATCATAAAATTTATATTTGGACCCCGCCCCCTTTTTGTGGGCGTTTATATAGCATATTATATGAAAAATAGTGTCAATAATTAACCAATTGTATTACCTAAGCCTAGATTGCATAAAAAATTAATTTTTAAGCTTTCATGACGAATGGAAAATGTACTCGGATCTTCTGCGCTACCTTCACCTCACCCCCCCCCCCAAAAAAATTTTTTTTTTTTTTTGGTTAAGCAACAAGAAAATATAATTTGATATTCTACGCTACCTTAACCTCACCACCCCCTTACCCCTCCATCATCCTATATAGTTGGAAGGTATTTAAGATTCGACTCGGTCGAATATAACGTTTTAACTTATTTTTTACTAATACAATGTTTTCCGTACTTAAAGAATAATGAAAGGCAGTTATAATTTTTATTCGTTTGACTTAAATATTAAATGCAAATATTCCATATTTTGTTCTGTGCTATTTCTGTTCTTTAGCAGTTTTTTGGCTTCTTCATCTAAATCCCGATGGTCCACCTTCCATTGATTTCGAATACTGGATATGAACGGATCTGACGTTGCCAATAATTTATTAAATAGATCTTCATTTGTTGAATTCCGTGAAATTTTCCTAGTATTGTGCTCTCTATAAAATATGTAATCCTTGTTCCTTTTTTCCTGAGCCTCCTCTGATAGATCTCCAAGTGGCACCAAATGATATTTAATGACATCTTCACCATGATAAAGGATTTTGTGAACTGTTGCAGACAAATTTCTCCATGGGTAGTTAGTTGTATATATTTTTGCAGTTTCCTTAGCATAATCTCCAAATTTTCTACAGTCAATTTCTTCATTGCACGCAAGTACTTCTGGTATTATTTTAAATCTGAAAATAAGGTTAAAATCCACTCCTGTTATTTCAGATGCTGTTTCTGGATCTGAAAAGAATCTTCTTGCGGTATTGCCATCATTTGTATTGCCTGACCCTTGTTTTGGCTGATCTATAATCAGTCCACGTTTGCGATATTCATCTTGAACATGTTTCTTTTTTGAACTTCTTAACTCTTTGTTGGTCTCGTTGTTTCTTATTGATCCTGAAGACCCGAAATCCAAATCATAACTGATTTTTAGTATGTGTTCCATAAGTCGTATTCTTGCGTGTAGTGGTGATAATCCAAATTCATCTGCATCGGTATTATCTAATTATTTTGCTGGAACTTGGTTTAATTGGGTTGATGTTGCTTGGCATATAATGCAGCTGGATGCAGCCTTCGTGTTAGTCAAAGCCTGACCCACTTTTCCATCTATCATTGTCAGGACTAACTGGTAGCTTACTTCAATTTGCTGCCCATCTAACTGTAATTGTAATGGCTGTAGTGTTGTAATTTGGGCCTTGATATCACTAATTTCTTTATTAATAACATCATTTGTTTCTTTTTTGAATTGAAATTTGATTGGCCTGCAGTATTTCGTAGAAGATGGTGTCTCATTTTTCCAAATATCCATTGTTTGCGTTGTACTAGTCGAAGGCTCTGAATCTTCTAAAATCTTTTTCAATCGCAATGGTACAAATGATACCATGAACATATCTGAGTCAGAAATATTTTCACATACAGCTTGTTTATATTGTTTTTGTCCCGAAGAACCGTCACATCCCCATTTACAAAAAAGAATTAACTTTGTGTTTCCGTATTTCTTCAACTCATTTCCTGTTATTGATTGCAGCAAGCGTTCGGCTGTGTGATCAAGTAGAGATTGTAGTTGTACCTCTGCCGAAATTTGTGTGATTGTAATAGTGTCCTTTGATGGCAAACAGTCCATTTTAGCAGCGGTTATGTGATGATATGCTGGATATATATTTGAGCCTTTTTCAATCGCACGCTGTCTGAGTTTAATATATTGCTATTTTGTTAATTTCAAATCCAGAAATAATGATAATGCCTCCTCATTCGGAGTTGGTATCCTTTTAAGAATCCGTTTTGTTCTCGGTGGACTAGCTTTAACAACTTTTTCAATGATATCCACTTTTGTAAATTGGTTCTGTGATCGTAATTGATGTAGGAAAGATTCTTTTGTATTTGTAGAACCAAAGGCATCGTTAATATCTTTAAGCTTCCGCCTCTTAGATCTATCGCTGCAATTGTCCACTAATGATTTGCGTGGTCTTCCAGCCTTATCTTGCTTTGCTGATTCTGCAGCGACAGTAAGTTGACCTTCTAACCACTTTGCACTTTTTATATAAAATTTTTGTTTACTGTACATAACTTCTTTGTAGCGTTTTTTTAGTGCTTTGACGAAATTATATAATTGCTCTTGCATTTTGGTGCTACACGAATTTAAGTTTAATTTTATTTTAACGTAACTAAGAACATCTTCCTGATTTTTGTTTTTAAAATACACTTCGGCCAGTTCTTTATAACTGAAACTCTCCATTTTCTTCTGAATATTTTTATTTGCGTTTGTTATGTTTTATCCGTACACTTAAAGGATTAAGTTATTACTGAGTAATCCCTTAACGAATCCGTACTTTTATAAATTTCTAGATACATGTTCTTCACACACTGATCTTTAATTTCATAGCAGGTAGCGCTTAGATTGAACAAAACTGCGCTCATGCTTCAATATGGGGTTGTTTTTTAACTTTAGTGGTTTAATGTCGCAATTATTGTTATAAAATTGTTTATGACTTTGGTTGACCCTAACATTTGATAACAGGGAAATTTAAAAAGAGATCATATGCTTCCTGTAGAGCCCATTGTGATAATTTTATTACTTATTTTTTGCTGATCAAAACAAAGCCATTAAGCCCTTTCGAAGGTATTATATTTATTTTTTTTTAGTTATACGTAGCCTAAACTAAAAAAAAATAAACTTTTAGGCAAAAAAAAATGAAAATTTAATACACCATTGTATATGAATTTTTTTCGAGTAATTTCATTAAAATGAAAAAAGTGTTCTACAGGCGGCTCGTGGCGGGTGCAAAAATATATATAGCCTTAAAGAGGACACTTTCACCTTTCTCGTGGTTGTATACGTTTCTTGTTCCCTTTTGTTCCCTAGAAGTTCTATTACACTAAAGTTTAAATTTGAGGAAAATATAGTAGTTTCATAAACATTTCATAACGCCCCTAATATTAAACGCTAGAGCTGTGCCTACTTACAACAACTAAAGACAATAATCCTACCAACATTATAAAAAAAACCGCAGACCATTATCGATGATAGCTTGCTAGTAGTAACCATTTAATTTTGGTAAAAAACCAAAGAAAAACACCTTTTTCTGAAATTAAAAAAAAAGTTGAGTTTGACAGCATGCCACGCCCACAATTATCAATATTTTAACATAATTTTTTGGCTACCTTAATTTGGATATATTAACTACAAAATGACGTAAAAATTTAAAAAATCGGTGACAAAAAATATTTACTTTTGGCCAACGAAAAACGATTTTCAGCCACTGTGCGGCGCAGGAGACAATATTGTGCAAATGGCTCACCAGCCCTTGGAGCGTCAGCATATGTAGTAGTTCGATTGTCACGCAATGTTCCTGATTTTTATCTTAAATCACGCGGAATATATTCCTTGGAGACCATTTGCTTAAATCGCATTCCTAATTGCAAGCTGCCAACCGACAGCGATCTCAAGGAACAACCACTTGGATGTTCTACTGAGTTTTGCAGATTTGCCTCTGGAGTCGAAATTTCTTTGTCGCTTTGGAAGGATAACAAGGCTGTAAGATTCGCATCGACCTACGCAGGCACGAAAACTTCTAAGAACGAAACAAAACCGAAAACACAGATGTCTCGTTTTGTTCGCTCTGAAAAAAAGATTTTGTTTATATCGATTGTCCCATTATTATTCATGCATACAATAGCCATATGGGTGGTGTCGATCTCATGGATGGTCTAATTGGTCGTTATTAAATTCCGGTAGAAAGCAACAAGTATACAAATCGACTCTTGATACATTTGCTTGACTTAGCCATGGTAAACGCTTATATTTTGTTCAAAAGAAATAGCAAACCCAGTGCTAATGATAGGTAATATCAGCTACCAAGCTTCCGAGCAGAGATTGCATTTGTACTTTGCATGCAGAGTCCTTCATTGCCAAAAGTTCCAGGTCGGCCACGCCAAGCTTTTAAAAAAGTGCACCGAGAAAAAAACCTTTGTACCACCTGCAGACCTCCGTTAGGATAGAGTCGGACATTTTACGCAGTTTTTATCACGCGCTGGTAAACAATCATTGTAAATTTACTGGCAGCAGTTCTGAAATGCAAATTGTATGTCGAAGGTGCAATTTAAATCTTTGTCTTTTAAATAGCAAGGGCTGCTTATACGATTTTTACCACAAATGAAATAAACCGTTTTTCTTCATAATATTTTTTTAACATGTTAAATTAAAAATAAATAAACCTGAATTTATTGTTATTTTCTAAAATTTTTTGTTATACAGCCATGTCACAGGTTTTGTACGAAATTGATTTGAATTCGTATTTCCAAATCGTAACGTTTTACTTTTGCTTCTGCACCTCTCGTACGTTTTTATGAAAACGGTAAAAAAGGAAATCGTATTATTAATGTTAAAAATATGGTTACATTGAAATCAAAACAGCTGGTTCAGCAACCGGCGCCAACAATATCGGCCCGGCTCCAGACAAATTAAAAGAAAGTAAGTAAACAAACAAACTTAAATCAAAAAATATATAAAAAATTAAACAAAAGAACAGTATGCCTGGTGTTTCAATTGTTGCTGTGATGGAAGAAGACAGAAAGATGCATTTAGCAATCAAATTAAATCGCAGAAGTTTGAGGGATGCGTCAGATCCTTTGTCCTATCCAAGTGGAGTGTAAGTAAATGTATCCATTTCACTTCTCACTTTTTTCTTTAAAACATATGGCAGGATGTTATCAGTTGTTGTTGAGAGGCTGCTGTAGTCGAAGTGGTAAGCACGTTGACTACAAACCTGGTGTCACAGGGTTCAACCCCTGCGGCAATCAAAAAGTAAAAAAATGTTTTTTTCTGTTTAATGGTTTATAAATACATATTCAGAATTAACATGAAAACTTGCAGTCTCCTTCGTTGGTATTTCATATAGCAAATTCGCCGGCGAAGTAAAATAACTAACTCTTTATCTCTCTCCTTTCACCACCTGTCTTCTCTATCATCTATCCCTTTCCTAAAGAATGTAGCACGGTTACCAAAATAACTAAATAGGTAATAATGCCTGAAGTGCTACTTCTCTTTTTTAAAAAAAAAAAAAAAAAAAAAAAAAAAAGAAACCCGGGTGGCATTGGAACAATAATTACGTTTTCAGTTTGTGACCAATGTTTTATACGATTTACAAAAATATTAAAATTTTCATACTAGAAGTATTTAAATAAAATTTTTTTAAGCGAAATTAATATAGACAATATTTATAATTAATTTTCAGTACAGTTTTCCATATTTTTCGTCTTTAAGTTGTTAAAAATATCAATTTCACTTTAGATTTCAAGACAGTTTTCAAAATGAATTTTTTGATCGTTTTACATTTTCTAGAGAAGCAAAATACGTTTTAGTTTTCTAACAAAATTTCACTCTGTGACATGGCTAAACATCTTTTTAATAAAACGTTCAAGTCTATATAAACTAAAAAATTTCGTTGAAATTTTTTGGCTTTTTATTTTAAAACAGCCTAGAGGCGGTCTTATTTTCTAGTGCTATAAAAACCGATAAATAAAAAAATTTTAATATTTTTTATTTTCAGAAAAATTCAGATCCAAAACATATTTTTTTTATCCACAAAAAAATTTGGGTACAAGAGGGTTAGGTATTGTAACATTCGAATAACTTGGTCAAAAATATATTTGGAAATGTTCATGTCAACAAATAAGATTTTGAAAATGTAAAAAGAAAATAATCTAACTTTAATAATGATTTTATATGTCTTGTGAAAACGAAACATGATGCTGAACCATAATCGGCGCCTCTGCGCACAAGTCTTGACCCAAGTTATAATTATTGTATTCGTTGGCTAAAAACAATATTTCTTGTACATCAATGTCCACGGATGTGGTGCAGAAACTGCTGCATGTTGAAGAACTATTACGCAAACAACTGCCAACTGAGTCTTCAGAATCATCTTTCTGCGTACGCTCGCTCCTTGGATCGTGCGTCGGGCATAATTTACCGAAATAATTTTTAAGATTCGCTTCTTGATTAAAATTACAAGTTGGAACATGTTCAGCCAATTCTACTTCGCTATCAAGATTGTTGCTCATAATTTTGTGACAGACTTCAGGTTCAACTTTAACTCTAGCCAAAGGGCCATGTCGACAGTTCTTACAAATCCACTCAATTTCATCCGCGCAGGAAACAAATTTAATTTTTGGAAATGGATCAGGGCGATAAGCTATTAAACCACATTCGGGGTTATAGATGCCTTCCTGAACATCAAAATAATCTTTAATTAATTTACGCGGAGGATGATCTGGTGTAAGCCTAGAAAATGGTCCTATTGGCTGCAAACCTTCACGCTGTTCTTCCACATAACGACGATCATCCTTTGTGCAGTATTGCCATGAGCTAAAATCCATAGACCAACCATCAATCGTAGCATTTACAGAAAGTCCATCATCAAACCACATGTCTTCAATTTCTTCCAGATGTCCATTGATAAATGTTCCTTTAAAGGTAAAACCATAAGGTTCCGCCAAATGCAGCGTTCCATAGCCATTAAAATAACCCCTATGAAAGTAGCCACGATATTCGCTGCCATCTGGAAATGTGTAAATACCGTAGCCATCCATACATTGTAACGGGTCTAACCAGAATCCGTTGAACTTACTTCGGGTTATTAATTTTTGTTTTGTTGCACTTTTTTGATTACTTCTATTGCTTGCAGTATTTGACAACCGCTGAGTAAAACTGTTCTCGCCCATAATACTCCAATAATCGTGTTTGATTGTTGTCCAATTATTTTACACAATATACAATGACAGCCTGTGAAGTTTAAATAAAAAATATATTTTGTGTCAATTTCCTAATTTTTGGGTGTTGCCTTGAAAAATGTGTTTTTTCCTTCCAAATACAAAATTATGATGACGCCTAATAAATCATGTAAACTCAAGTATTGCTATGACTACACATTTGTACGTGTTGTGATAGAACTATATTTCCAATAAAACCATTCTCATCCGCACCAAAAAAGGTGCGCGTTATAGACACATGTAAATATTTTTTAC
Source organism: Cistogaster globosa (assembly GCA_937654795.1). Lineage (NCBI taxonomy): Eukaryota > Metazoa > Arthropoda > Insecta > Diptera > Tachinidae > Cistogaster > Cistogaster globosa. The sequence goes on along the minus strand of OW569405.1, from coordinate 60,064,586 downwards.
AAGAGGAATAAATATAATTATAAAATGACCTAAATTGAAATACAAAATCTTAATTATGGAACATTTGTTGTGAAATATAGCAAAAGCGTTAGTGCAAAACATGTATTTGATAGTGTTTTGGAGCAAAATGCACCAAGCCTGTTACTGGGCTAATGACTAATATTTATATATGATTGAGAAAATTCTGGTATAAGACATATGTGCGTACATATGTATGTACATAATTAATAAAAGTGTAGCGATTATATAAAGAAAATATTTAATAGGCGACAAAATGTAAAACCAAACGTTCCAGTCCCTTTATTTAAGTAAACAAACGCTTAAAAAGAATGTTCTCAGCAGATATCGGAAGTTTGGTATAATTTAAGATTAAAATATAATAATAATATGTATTTAAAATAAAATATCAGTACTAGTGCTAACAAGTGAGAGCGCTAATTTCGGCTATGCTAGATATAATACACCTTTAAACATTTATTTAGGACCTCATGTACATATTCCAGTTAGCGTGTGGAAGATTGTTGTATGAAAAATTACCAATGTAAGCAGTGTTTCCGAAAAAATTCAGTCTCTTGTCCCCAATTTGAAGAATGATGTCAATTTCTAATCGAAAATCCCCAATCTTGTCCCAAAAAAAAATATATATATATACATATATAAAATACGCATTTTTAATTAATTTTTTACGTATACACACATATACAAAATTTCAGGAACTGTAATATTTAGAGTTAAGTTATATAAAAGTCTATATTATACAGAAATAAAGTATATATGTATTTGTAACTTTTTTACAAAAGCTATGAAATTCAATAGAAGAACAAATTGTGACCACATGTTTGTATACAGTAAGTCTATATACATATGTAAGTGCATACACATCTTTAAGATTTACATACAAACAAATTTAATAAATAAAGTAAAATTAAATACATAAGCTGACAAATGCTTTAATCAGAATTTATTACTTTAGAGATACTTATATTTTTTTTTTTCAATTCGCTTTTCATAATAGATTTTCTGAAATAAAATTTAATGTTGAGAAAATATATTTTGTGCTATATAAATATACATGAATGATTTTGTACCTTTTGTTATCCCTTAAAAGATTTAAGATTTTTAAGGCATCTTTGCTTTAGGAACTGTAAACTTATAACAGCAAATTTTATTCTTATTAGTGATTCTAACAATTCAAACTGGAGCTTATTTCCCAGCTTGGTTTTCGTAGTGATGAACTACAAAAATATTCTTTCTGCAACAACATAGGGGCAGCAATTTCAGGATAGAACCATTTTCAAGAATTATCTTCTTATAAGCTATTGCCCAAAAGCCAAAAATTGAATTTTTAGTACCTATGCCAATAAACATGTATCTATGAATGTTTTTTAATTATTAACAAGAAGGCAAATCTATCCTTGTTTTCAATATTTTAAAATTGTAAATATTTAAAGGGTTTGTAGTTTATCCTATTTTCGAGAAATTTTTCAGTTAAGTATTCTAAAAAATTTTTGCAAGCGATTTGGTCCAAAGGTAGTAACAATTGCAATTCTTCACAATATTGTATGCCGACATCTATGTCAGTGATATTCAAATAATAGTTTGCTTTATCAAAATCGAATTTAGTGCGAGAAGTAGTTATAAAATTCCTTAATAAGAAATACGACAAAATTGGAGATAAATTTAGTTAATGGCAAAGGTGAAAAACTGATTTTATTGAACGGATTTTTCTCTTTAAGGAAAACATGAAGAGACTTTTTTGCCCTACACATATTGGTTGCACTTTCTGTTCTAATGACAGTTTAATTATAAAGACATAAACTCTAGTCTTAAAAAAAACTGATAAAGTCTCTGCTGTTATCTTTGCTACAACTAAAATGTCCAACAACTTTCTCATTATCTTCACCTCTTTTTTGTTAAACTACCGAATGAAAATTGCTATCCATTAAACTCGTAGATCCGTTGACTCACCAATCAGGGATATTTACCTCCATTTAATATTAACGTCCAATATTATCTGTTTTAAAATAAGCTGGCTCTATAACAAACTTTATTATTGCCTACCATTTTGTCGGATACATTTTTTGCGCTATAGTATTAATTTGAACACTTTTGAAAACAAATTACAAAGATGACCAATTAATATTATACTAGAATTTGTAGTTTTAATTAGCTGTATATTTAAGTCACTCTTTAGTGTTCCTTTTATTTTGTTAACTCGATTAGACAGTAGCACAAGTAGTAAAAAAATTTAAAATATTTGCTACTAATAAAAAGCCTAAGAATGAAAATCTCCAAATCCCTCCCCAAGAATTATTATTCCCAAACTTATGTTGAAATCTTCAATTTGAATGTAAGTATATTTTAGCTACACAAGAAGACTGATTAATCAATTGTGAGTTTAAAAAGAGACTAGAATGTTATTCCGACCAACGCAATAAACCGCCAAAAAAGCTAAAAGTAGAGAATGTGTGCAATGATAATAGGAATGTGACTGTTTTAAGTATTTTACTGGAGTCATAAAAAACGCAACCTAACGATAAAATATAAATTTTTGCTTTTGATACTGTTCTGACGTAATTTTTATTATTATTATTATTTTTTTTTTTTTTTTTTTTTTTTTGGAAGCAACTAAGCATTGTAAAGTTATGTAAGTAAGCCTGTGGAGTAAACAAGAATAAGATATAAAACTAATTTTAATTCGTGAGTTTATTATATAAACTAAAATAAAAAACGTAATGTCAGCTAAACAACTAAAAACATTGACTAAAAAAGAAGCCGCAATACTATTTTATGCTTAAATTGAGAAAGTAGATTGCGAAGAAAATGTTCTAAGTGATATAGAATCAGGGCCAAGAAGCAACAAAAATGGTTTTTGATGAGGAAAGCAGAGATCTTCAGAAACTTCCTTTTAACCGTGTTAATGAATTAGTCAAATTCAACGAAGAAATACAAAAAGATGAGGACAAACTAAAACAATACATATGTAAGTATACGTATTATACTGCATACCTACAACTCAAAGTGTTACTTCAATTTATTTTCAAAAACGCTTAAAAATATTTAATTGCAAAACCTTGTGGTATAGGACCCACAAAATTAATTCGAGTCACTGTGCGAAAAATATTTTCTGAAGAAGTTGCTTTTCTATAAAGTTGTAAGGGGACACAGTACTTAAAAATTATTCTTGCTTATTTTGTTAGTTATAACATACACGTTCAAAACGCAGATCGTCCTAAAAATAATTGAGATATATTTATTAACCTACATTAACACTTAAATCGTCCATTTAATAAGCACCGAATATTTGTTTAAGATTTTAATATGTGAATAATCGCATTTTTATTTGACTACTGACTACACATTTAACCGCACTAATATTAATATATTTTCGAACATCAATAAGAACAGCTGTTTTTATGAAATCGCAAGTACTCAAGAAAAAACCAACACAAACAATTGATAAAACAAAGGGCATATTTTAAATTTATTATTTAACACTTTAGTTGTGTAAAAATAAAAATGAATTTTGATAAAAATAAAAGAAAACATATTAGTTTTTATTTGTGTATAGTTTTATTATTGTTTTAAAGTTTATTTTAAGTGAAATTTATAACTTCACTTCAGTCTGTGGTTGCGGTTTCAAGTCGCCAAATTTCTTGCGATTGTGAACTACAGAACACCTTTCATGTGATTTCAACTCACATCGCAAGTTTTAGGCGATTTGCGATTGTCAGAACATGCCTGATAATAAGCTTTCTCAGCAAATGTTATTATTTATATTTGATTAAAAAAATAAATTCGTTATGTGCGTATAATATGGTTTGAAAAGGTTTCGGTTTTTTATTATAATCACGGATGCAAACAGTATCTTAAGTGAGTCAAAAACGTAAGTCATAAGGGAAAGGTTTAGAAGAGTCGCGGCTAGGGTACCATATTCTTCCAAAAAAACAATAGAAAAGTCGAAAAGAATCAAATATGATAAATAATACAAAAGATGCTAACTGCACAATTGAAAAGGTTACTAAACTAAATATTTATTAAAAATTATGGTTTTACAGAACAATTTAATTAGAATAATTACTAAAAATGTTCTTATGAGTTCGCATTATTGACATGCCTTTTATGGCGTTCCTGTTTAGTAGGAAGGACTATGTAATCGGCTTGTGACACACTGTGGCGTCTTTTTCTAAAACCCGTGGCAAAAATATAAAATTTTGACAATTTTTTGTGAAATAAATAAACACATTGCATACAGAGCTTATTACTGATCTATGTTCAAAAACATTATTCCTTATTGGTTAAGCTGTTAAAATTCAACAATTTTTAAAAAGTTAAGAAAGGTCATCTTGCAAAAAAAAAACACCTATTTTAGAATTGACATGTCAGAAACATTGTCCTTTGATCGCTATATTTATTGGTATCGGTTTAAAGCCTGTGGGGTTCCCTACTTTTTCGACAGTTGCAGTTTTTTAAATAACCTACACAGCGAATGTATTCAAATTGGCCTGGAAAATAATTTTAAAATCGAAATTCGCTTCGTTTTTTTTTTTTAGCTAAATGGAGTAACAATTTTTGTAAGCATCGAAAAACCGCATACATCTTCTGACAGCAAAAGAGGATGATGTGTAAAAACTATAAACGAGCGTTTGAACTGCATCTTTCTGAAGCATTATGTCTTAAGTAAGTAAAAGATAAATCAAAGTCTACACTACAAAAGCTGTGGCACTTGCAAGCTTAGATAGAATGCATAGCATAATAGAGAGTATCGCAACCCTTTCAAATATTTTACCCACAAAGCATAAAAGATGCCTTAGCGTTGTTTATGGGCTTAGGTTGTCAAAAAACAAATATTGTATTTTCCGAAGCTCCTCAAAAAATCATAATCTGAATTTTCTTCTAGGATACAAAAAGGTTACACCTGCCAAAGAAGGAAGCAGCACCATCTACCGTAAGATTTACTGAAGTATAAGCAGAGATTATACTATAATACTCAATGGATCATGTGTTTGGCTGCATGAGTTCAAAGTTTGTCTCAAAAGGAAGTAGTATTAATTCCAAGTAGGGATGTGATGGATCATCCAGTTAAAGCGCTTATAAACAGTTTCAACAATAAATAAAATAAATAAAATATTTATATTTATCACAGTAAATTTTATTTGGCAACGCCGTAAAAAGCGGCCAAGATTTTTTTACATATAAATTAAAAATGACAAATGAGAAATAAATTCACTGTTGTTAGAACAACAAACCAAGATCATTTCTTGCTTTCTTAAACGATTTCATAAAAGGAAGGGTTATCGATTCGTCTGAATGTTACATTTTTTTTTTGTTTCCGCAGAACTCAGTCATTTATAAGCCCATTTTAAGCATTTTGAACGGTTATGTTTACAGATTGGTCCGGTTTTAATTTTAAAATTAAAGGGTGTGTCCATTCTACAAACATGATTTTTACCTTTATCAAAATAGCCCAATAGCAAAAAAAAAAAGAATACATTTAGAAATAAAAGGGTGTCACTATAGAAGACTAAAATAGGCCTATATTTGCATATCTTTTGAACCGTTGTAGCTATACAGAATGATGATTACTATAACTGTTATAATAACCGTTATAACAACAGTTCATTTAATTCGATGTATATGGCCATATTTTTGAACAGTTTTACACAGACTGTTAGAATCTAAAAGGAACCTGTATTGCTAAGTCTGCTATAAGTATAAAATGTGTAATTGAAATTGAAGGGTGTTCCAACAGTAAATGCAATTTTATGTTTGTTTACACTTGCTGACAGATGGTTGATATTTACAAAGAACCTGGCCTCTGAGTCTGCTATAACATCAGGTATAAAATTTGACTTTGTAATTTTAAGGGTCCCCTATAGTTGATGTAATTTGATTTATATTGTCAATTTTACAAGGAGCTGTAGTGCTTAGTCTGTCATAACAACAAGTAGAAACAATTGGATTTGAAAATTAAAGGGTGACCCATGATTTAATTTAATTTTATGTCTGTAGCCAAACTCTTAAACTGTCATGAAAAAGTGGCTGAAAACATTTTGAAGTCGGTTTTTTTTCTCATAAGATTTATTTATTTTCAATTTCTTTTTATCTTGAACCAGCACTTAGGATGGCATGTTATAACGTCCACGAGCATTATGTCTTGCCAGAAAGTGACATTTATCCATGGACTTTACACGTATATGTAAGAGCCCATGAGCGTTAAGATCCAAACTGATTGTTAGATTTCTCACGTATTCAGAGTGGTGCCCCATAGCAAACAAGGCTATAATATATTATACAATACGCTAGTATTTTTTAACTAAACTTTTAGTGCATTGACAAAAACTAAAATGACTTGAATCAAGTCAAGTAGCACAACTCAGTTACGGAGTTACGGATCTCCAAAATTAGTACGTATAAAATGGCAAAAAATTAAATGTTTTAGCGCAGAATGAAGTAACGTGACCAAGTATTTTGTACACAGCCGGCCTTCGGACGGACAAAAAGGTTTTCTCCTCTATGGTGAGGTAATGGTAATCTTTTGTAAGATCATTGCCATCATTGTCATGTGACGTATTTTTTACACTGTTTCAAAAACCAACGCACTTGAAAACTTCTTTTGCGACTTGGAAAATATGTTTAGTCAATCGAACGTCACACAAAATTTTTATGCCAAGAACATCAAAAGCATGACGTGTAAGTAAGTGTTACGGTTAAAATATTTATTATTTTTCAGAAGATTAACTTATTTTATTAGTTTGGAAGCTTTTGCTAGTGCGCTTAAAAGACACTGACCTTATAGATTTATCGTCTTTATAAACAAGTTATTACAGTTAAATATGTTATCGAGTTATTTTAATATATTGAATGCAATTTACAATCACTAAAATTTTTTAGTTGGCTTATATTATAAAAATGCTACATAATTTAGCCCAGTATCTTTATTAGACTAAAATATACATTTTTTAATTGAAAACTTTGCATGTAGTTTGTTATTACGTTTGTAAATTCAAAAATATTTTATTCTTACAGATTTTCATAATTATGCGAACTGCCACATACTCCGCATTAAAATAAAAAGTTTTCTTAAGTTTCTAGTATTTTTAATTTTTTATTTATACTGGTGTCAAAAATATGCCATGTATGTAACATAAAAAATACAAAGATTAAGATCACGATAAACCATGAAGATTCGGGCGTTTTCTTGACTTTGTCAGCCAGAAAAATTATGAAAGTTTTTTATCTTTAAAAATCAACCCCGATTTAAATTTCTACATGCGTTACAAAAATTTCAGATATGAGTATTATATTTTATTTTATTTACCATATTCACTTTGATTTAACATATCTTCGGCTAGACCTTTTTTAAGCTTTAACTTGACATACATAAAAACACCACAATCATTTTTAAACTGTTCACCAAAGTGCCCAAAGATTGTGTACATAGTAATGGAGGGTTAAAATTTTTTTGTTGTGGTTTAGTTTGATTTTCATAGGTCATGATATCCATGTCAAGCTTATTGCCTTTGACCACACTCACGTATTTTTCTAATGTGAAGTTTTACCTAAACACATTTATACAAATTTATAAACTTTCACGGTAAATAAATAACAGATTAAACGCTCATTATCTACAGTTTTAGTGCCTTTGCACAGTGGGCGTTATAAAAATTTTCTAATTTATGTGTTTAAACATAAAGGGTACGATGGTTTTGTTTACAATTCAGTAACAAATATTTTTTAAGTCTTCTTTAAGCTCAAAATAGATTATTAATTAATAATGTAGTTAGTACTTTCAGCAAAGTACTTATTGTGTTAACTTTATCCGTCGTTAATTTGTTTTCAGTTGAATACTTTTAAGTACAACGTATGATGGATTCCATGTGCCTCCGCCTTAATAAATATATATTTACACTAACTTATGTTTACTATTGTTGTTCTCCTTGAGGAATACTAGTCATTAGACAGGTTCCTCAGTGATAGCGACCGGACTTGAAAACAACAAATTATATAAATACCAATAGATTAGTTGATAGCGAAAAGAGCCTTAGCATCTAGCGTATATATATTTAAAGTCCTACTATTATTCAAAAAATTAATTTTCTTGTATAAGGTATTGAGAAAATAATAAGAAAAAATTTTAATGATTAGTTAGTTAAGCAATCTGACCGATAAAATTTTATAAATTATCTTACTAATATTAATATAATTTGATGTCTGTTTTTAGATTAAACAATATTTGTTTAGCGTTTTAAGCTATAATTCAATTATAAGCTAAAACGAAATATATAAAACTACGATAATTCCAAGTAACTAAATGAAGTATTTTAAATATTTACAGATCATATTATTTTTACTTATCATATTGGTGCATTTTCGCAATTCTTGTTTTTAAGTATGTTCTTGCCAGCTTTTTAGTTTCAAAATAACTCCTTGGTGCTCAATTAATGACGACATAATTTTGTCATAAGCCCGCCTAACTTAATATTCCTAATACGAATAATTTTATAAAAGTTAAAAAATGCAGTAAAATATTTTGAGGTGCGAAGAGAGAAGTTAAATATTGAAGAACGTACATTAACGTAAAAAAAACCCTGGTCAAATGGTAACTTTTGTCAAACATAAATATTTTATATAATATCAGAACAAATGTTTTTCTTATATTTGATGAGAAAGAAATAATAAACTGTTATTAATAGTTGGCTGTCCTTTTTTTGCTAAATTTGTAGGATTATGGTCTCAAATAATAATTTTTCAAAACTTATCAACGGCTTATTTCCAGATTTCGTGGATTTTTTTAAGGTACTCCATTTTTGGTCAAATTTTAAATTTAGGAGAATAGAACATACAAAGATCAAAAGCCATCAGGATACAAAGGTAAAGGTGCCCTTTTTAGCTCTAGATATAACCTGGTACCCGCCTATAGATTACTTGCCTAATTTTTTTTACAATCTTTTGCTATTAAATGTTGTAAAACTGTAAAAGGGTTAAAGTGCTAAATTCAAATATGTTTTCAAATTTTTTCTATTGGGTAAAGATAGAAATGAAATGATCTCCTCGATAATTTTGTCATACTTTGCAAAAGTTTACAGAATCCTTTTTACTGTAGAAGATCTCATTAAATATGAACTAGTATTATTTGGAGACCTGTCAGAGGTAGCCTTAGTAAAAGGGAAAATAGATTACAGATTTTATAGAGAGCTAAGTACTTTAAAACTGAGACACAAATTCGATTCATTTTTTGCAATTAAGGTATACCAAGGCAGTTCTAATATATTTTCTACACAACAGCAATCTGCCTATTTTACTGCTCTTTGACAGAAAAAGCCAATAGCTGATTTTTGTTTATCTTTAAGGTTGCTTAAAAATGTTAAAGTAATTTTAAAAATAAAATACATATTTCAAATAATTTGAAAAAGTAAAAAACTCAAAATACAAAAGAAACAAAAGAAAAAAAAAAGAAAAAAAATTAAAAACAAAAAACGAAATAGAAATTATTGTTGCATATAAAATAAAAGGATAAATTGAACTCGGCTTCCGTCAACAAAATTACATTAGTAACTATTGAGTTTTTTTATTCGACCTGTTTGTTGTAAGATTACAAATGAAAAATTATTCTAGTTCGAGCTTGAATAATTTTTCATTTGAAAATTACATTAGGTTTTTGTATTTGTAGCCGTGCGGCCTCCTAATGTTTAATTAACAATTCATTTGTTAGTGGAAAATTCTTTTATTTCAAACAGATTTTTCGCCTTTATTTGTGTAATTAATTGACTAATTGAATAACAGCTTTTAGGCATGACCTACATCAACTTATTAGAACTTTATCTTGGATATTACTGAAACATTAAAATGCCATATCAACCCTCTTGATGATGGTCCTTTTTAATGCAAAATGTTAAATATTCAAAAGTCCAATTTTGGCCTAAAAGTTCTTAAAACTGCTATACTGACTTTAACCAAAATAATAAAAAATATCACAAACAGCTCGAAAGTTACGGAGCTGCTGCCAACGAGCCACAGTTGTGTAGTTCAAAGAACTAAGCTGCTTTTGGTTATTTTTATTAAGAAATAAGACAAACAGAAACAAAGCTTGTATTTGCTAAAATATATTTAATATTTGTCTAAAGTGCATCATAAAAACACTTTTGTGCAGTTTGTAAGTTCTATTGCTTTTATTTTGTTTAGATTTTTTATCTCTGCTATACATCATGACCAAAACACATTGACCAAAAAAATTGCACTTTCAGTCTTTAAAATACCATAAAATTTTAAGCCCTTTTTACTTTACTTTTACACATAGAGAGTTGCAGTTTTTACGTTTATTTATAAGGCAGAACATCTATATAATATTTTTTATATTAAAAAACGCGTGGATAAAAAAACTTGAGTCAGGATATTCAATTTGTGTTTTCAATTTGACCACTTTTTGTTACTCGAAAATAAATTCAACTCATTAATCTAAAAAAACGATTTACGAATTTCCATTTTAAAAACTTAGCATATAATATAATTGACCAAGCCTTTAGTAATTATTTAAATGATTAATTAAACCAAACCAGAACATTTCTATAGTTACTTCTTAAATTTTAAATAAATATTTTTTTATTTCTTAAATAAAAGTAAAATGGCGAACCTAGAAAGTTCTTGTTAATGTTTTCGAAGAGTACGAAACATATTAGAATATAATGCTGATCAAATATTTTTCTTCTAGCCAACGAAGCTGTACATTCATTAAATTTTCACGGAATTTATCATCGATATTAAACAGATATTTATTGCAGGATGTATTTCAGTGAAAGTTTCATTAACTGTCAGTTAGAAATTGCTAATTTAAAAAATATTTTAGTTCCGTCCCACTGTACAGAAATTTTTGTATCACATTTTGTTTATGGCATGTAAAAAATTAGAGTGGAAATTTTCTAAACGGAAGACTCTATTCGTGGTATTAAATGATAATCATTTTTTAACATAAAACGACATCAACAACATTAAAAAAAAGAGGATGGTAACCAATTTACAAAAACATTTTTATAGGCTTGTCACCTGCATTTCGTTGCTGACCATACAACCGAAGTGTGATAACAAATGCGTTGACAATGTTGGAAAATGTCTGCAGTAACGTAACGTCATCGACTATAAAGCTGGTGATGATCAGGATGATAACAATGAAGGCGTTTGTATAGTCCTTTGGCTCACCTAAAAGTGTAAAAGTTGACATCATGCAAATTTAATTTCGTTTTCCTCAATAGACATTTTCTTGTCAATTTTTTTGTATTTTGCTGTTTTTTAGGTTCTACCCCAACATGGCAAAAATATTTCAGTTAGACACAAAGTCGTTTAAAGACATTAAAATGATTTTATCTCACAAATAGTTAGGGTTCGTTACATTTGATTAATGATGATGAGCGGCTGGCAAACAGCTTAGACGAGCAGAACATAATGTTGAACTACCACTTTAAATAATAGTCAACAATTTCAATCTATGTTAATTTTCTTTTTTCTTTGCACGGAACAGCATGGAAATTGTTAAACATGTTTATTGCCCAACAAAGTTTAAAGTTCAAAATAGGATACGTTTATTGTCGCACCTTTTATCAATGAAATTAAATAAAGTATTGATTTTAATTACGGATTTAACACTTTTGAATTAAAACATTGTAGAATAATTTTACTTTTAACTTTTTCTTCTTTTAGTATATATATATCTTCTTTTTTCACTGCTTGAGGAAGATTTTTTCCAATTATACGAACTATTCTCTTCAAAAACAAGTTCTTAATTAATTTTTATTCAGCGCCACAAGAAACATTTCAGTTGCATACAATTTATTTGTTTTTTTAATACACAATTACGTGCAAACTTATGTTTAAACAGACCCACATGGATATTCAACACTAACATGCATCGCACTTTGCTTGTGTTTGTTAAAAAAAACCAACACTAATGCATGGATATGTTTTAATGCATGTTTTAAAAGGAATTGATGATACTATTATTAAGTAGAAAAAACCCTCATTCAATTCAACACTTTGCACAACTCTTTATCCTACTCAATTTAACATTTGTGATCAACATCATAGTGACCTTATCCAATTTACTGCAATTAAATAAAATTTGGTTTCTCATTCAAAACTAGCTGTTGCTGCACATGAGGCCTGGTTTTTTAAATATATCAATGAGAAACGTCAAAGGCTTTGAAGAGTGAAAATTATTTCAGACATATCAAAAAGTCTTTAAAGGTATGAAATTGAAAATAAAATTATTCTTTAATAATATAAAATTTCTTTTTCACGATATATGTAAAATAGGTGTTTTAAAGTAAAAAGTTCGTGGTATGTCTGACCTTCATCTGCACTCTTTCTTTCCTGAAGGGTATAAATAGTGTGGTCCGAAAAAAGTACAAAACCTGCGATTAAAATGAAGGCTTTATTAACTGTGGTTTGTCATTCCGTTTGTAATTCGATTGAGCGATGTCCGTCCCTGTTCGTTAAGAAATGAACTTTGCCTATGAACTAGATGAACTAGAGACATCGTAAATAAAACAATCAATTTATATATTGTTTAATTTTGCTATTAAGAATCTGCAAGATCGGTCCACTTTTCTCGAGGCAACAATGGCTCTAATTTTTTATTTTTTTGTTTCAACTTTCTGCTGGTGGTTGTGTTTTATGTTGAAAAACTGGTGAGCTTTCACCTGATAGAGCAACCTTTTCATAACCAACCATCAAAACTAAAACCTACAATTTTCGGAAAAAATAATTTTTTGAACAAAAAAACTTTATGGTAGAAGTTTGTTTCTCGTGCCGATTTTTGTTAAAAATATGCAATGGGCAATCTCTAGATATAGATTCGGCATGGCCGAATATAGCACTCTTACTCTTACTTGTTTTCTATAAAATTTTTTTTTGTTAATCCGATTTCAAATAGTGTCATTTAAAGGGGCTTATTTGGATAATGCTTTTAACTTAATAAATATCTTAATAAAAGATTTTGTTAAACACTAGTAAAAGAATTAAAAAAGTAGTAAAAACATAAAACACTTACTTTCTGAATTGTTCAAAAAAAAAAAAAAAAATCTATTGCTTTCTTTGTAAACAAGATTTTTTTCTGAGAAGCGTATGTTTTCTTAGTTACCAAAACGTTTATAATAAACTACAAGTATTTTTTTTAACCATTTTAGCGCTGTATACTACTTTTAATGTGGTATAAAATTTTGCAAAAAACAAGATCAATTTAAGAAATTGATCTTGAGTACAGATGTAAAATATAAAACTCAAAAAAATCACTCTAATTAATTTGTAAATACATCACTTTATTGATCTTAACTGAAGTCAGTCATATGAAGTTGGTTCGTTAAATAAAAACAATTTTGTAAGTTGTACATTTTTTAAGTCCTCCAATTCAGTTAAATGCAACAAATAATTTTTCAATTTATTATAGATTTAAATAGGCAAGCGTGCCCGAGATGGTTGGCGCGAACTCAAGAACTTTGTGATCTTCTGGTGGAAAAAACTAATTCTCCTCTATTTTTTACCACGCACATACGTCCAACATCGACAATGTTGTTTTCAGATATGTGGGGGTTGTCAGATATTATTTTCGTAACAAATTTTAACAGGTAAAGGAAGATGTACTGAGAGACAAAGAAAAGTTCACCAACGGATATAATTGTAATTTTGCTAAAAAAATCATTATCATAAAAAAGAAAATTAAAGTAGGTGCGTGCTTTAAACAATACCAACACTCTCTGAAATAATACCCCGAAACTTTTAGCTGTCCAACGTACTGGAATTGCAAGGAGTGTTTAGAGTAGATGGTAAAAAAGAAGGGAAAAGCTACCTTTTAGTTTTAATATTGTGTCGCATGAATGAGTCACTTATATACAAAATTTTTGGATACACGCAGATTAAGCAGTTAATGTTTTAACTTCTAAGATGCAGTATAAAAAAATCAATGTTCTGTTAAATAGGGAAATATTGGCTCATATATTAACTTACAGCACATAACGCAATGAATTGTTTGTAGTGTAACAAAGATACGAATTTTAATTAATTTCAAATTTATAGAAAATATTACAAAAGTGTTACGTTTTCTTGATCTATTCCACAAAAATCGAAAATTGGAAATATTGTTTAAAAACTTGAAGGATGTACATATAATATTTTAAGAATATATTCTATGATTTATGTATTCATAATTATTATTTTAGAAAAACAGTATAAAAACTAGTTTAAAGTTCTGCTAACATATAAGCTTAAAAAATGTATTATAGTTTTTTTAAAGAATAAAAAAGAATAAAGAAAACAGTTGTTAGTAACAATATCTTTCTAAAATGTTTTCCGTAACCGAACGTGCAAAATAAACATATTACAATTTGTAGAATTATGCCCACAAAAATTTGAGCTCGATATGTATTGAACACAATTAATATCTCACAGAGAGTTAGTTATATAAGTTAACTTTAAACCAATTACGTAAAAGAGAGAAGGAATTTTTAATTGGATTAATTGCTTATTTGGAAAATGTAAATAATTAATAATCTTCAAGTGTCTCACATTGAATATTTGTTGCAATTAATCACATATAATAGCTAATATAATTTAATAATAAGAACTTATCGAATATGAAATAAATAATTGGAAAAGAACTGAAGTATTTAGCACCAAAAGACAGAATTTAAAAAGGATTCCAATCTTTTGTTAAAAATCGTTTATAACTAGCGAAGCTAAAAGGGTCTGCTTACAAACATAACAAATATTTATATGTAACTTTTTACATTAATAAACCAAAAAGTATTTGAAATATTCAGTATAAAGGACGCTCATGTTTTCTAGACAAGTCGTGACTTAATATATGTGACAAATTTTAGTAAATGAGTATTATTTGCTATAATTTTTCACATATCTTATTTGTGTTATTTGCGGCAAGTAATTAAACTTATCCACCGTTCGTATGTATACGAGTGCAAACAATTTTTTTATTTATAATTTTTTTTTTTTTTGATGATTATTAGATTCTTATTCACCTTTAAAAGTTTATTAAAATCAACGATTGCATGGCAAGTAGCGTATTGTGAATATAACCTCGCATATACACAAAGAGACGATCTAACACATTAACAGCCAATATACAATATTAAAAATACTTGCAATTTTAATTTTATCAGTCAATACCCATAGGAAAAACATAAAGGAAAAATAGAAATAGTTTATAGTAATTAAAAAAGAAAAAAATTGACGACAAGCGCCAAAGGTCTTTTTGATGGGGGGAGTATAGTTTGTAGGTACCACATGCGCATATCAGCGGTAGAATATATCATTTTTTACTTTTGTAATCCTTAAAGGAGATAAAACGTCATTATTCACTAGCTTAAACTCGCGTAGTTATTATCCGACCAACCCCCTTACCAAAAAAGTTACTCACACAGTTATTTAAATAAAACTATAAGTGGCAATTATGTAGCTTTATATGTCGGATGCTGCATCAACTAATTTGTCGTACTTATTTCTTTATTTGGACATGCATTTTTTTGCTTTAGAATTTTATGTTTCAAAATCAAAATTTATTTTAGGAAAGAAAATACTCTAAAAGCAGTCTTTAGTGAAGACGAAAAGGGAAATATCGTTAGGCGCTCCTACTTTTCCCTTACAAATAACAGCGTTATAAATCAAAAGAAAAACAATAATTGAACTTTTTTATATAAAGGCTTTTTTATTTAGAAAAACACTCTGTACATGGCCAGAGGAATGAAAAAAAAATAGGATGAAATAGTAAGCCGAATCGGTACTATTGGTGAATAACTTTGCTTTTGGCAAAGCCTAATTTCCGATTAAAAGATTTTTAGAAGGCCGGGAGTGATATAAATAAAGTTTTTTTAAAAGGACCGGTCTGATATGATGTAGCACTAATTTTTATCTTATATGCTATGACTCTTTTTTGATTGCTGCAGAAAAAAAAACAAAAATCTGTTCAATTTGGTAGCAACCATTTTCCCTAAATTCAATCAATATTGTAACTTTTATAAGTCATTGGAATTCCGAAAATAAGATCTGTCAACCCCTTGATATCTGAAAACAACAGTAGTGTGCGTAGTACAAAGAAGAGGTTAAGTAAACACAAGTTGAGCAACCTCAATGGAAGATAACAAAAAGAGATGTGCCCGGTCGTTCGTTTCAGTGACCAGTTTTTTTCGGTTATTTATCAAAAATTGATCTATTTGTTCAATATGAAAGAATTTGTACAATAATCTTTATTATATGTGATTTTCTAGTTTTCTTTTTGTCAAACCACAAGTATACAGAAGTAAATACCTCGGCACATAGAAAACAATATAATCAGATTTTCTGTAGGTTCTTAAGAAAGAGAGAGAGAGAAAATTATAGTGCTTTTTTATTATGATGAAGAAAAATTTAATAAAACAAAAACTTAATATTTAACAGATAAATACAAAGCACAAAAAGTTTTTGTTTTACACAAAAAAAAAAAAAATAATTATTATTTATGAAATTAAGGAATTTAATTATTAAATTGTGGTTTTACAAGGTAATTCCAGCATATGCAAGTGAAAACATTTAAACTTGCAGTGTTTTTTGGACACAAAAATTGAAACCTGTAACAGAAATGCACCATCATTGTTTGTGTGCCAATGCACTATATCTTACAAAAATTAAAAAGCGCATATTCATTGAACCTACATACACCATTTTATAATCCGAACGTTATTGAACGAACGGATCCGGGTAAATGTCTGCCTCATTCCGTTCACCTAAAATATCCTTTCAATTTTACACATTATTGAACGAAAGGTAGTCAATTAAATGACCGAATCATTCCGTTTACTTGGGTGATTCGTTCAATTCAAACCGTTCGTACACGAACGACACAGCTCTAATCACGGAGCACATGAGCTGGAGCCCAACATTTCGGACATATGCCTGCAATTTTAAAATAGCGATTTTAGTAATAGTAAAGGAAATTAAAATTAGGAAAGAGCAGTACAAACCTCCCTGAAAGAAAAATACAATTATTGTGCAAAGCCATTTCAGATAATTTGGTAAATTGAAGACGTGTTGTGTCTATTGGATAAATGGGATAAGGCAAACAGTAGTTCGTGTCTTGGCAGAGTGACACAGTACTGTAACGTGGATGGTTGTTTGCGTTTAAATGGCGAATTTTTAGTAAGAAAGGGGCACAGAGAGTAGAAAGAAAAATTAAATTTATAATGCGTCACAGTTGTGGTAGTTGCAATAAAAAGTTCCCGTACGTTTGTAATAATATAATTTTGAAGGGTGTTAATTTTTTGCATAAGGCTTAATACACAACTTGAAGCCAAATTCGCACATTTGTTCACATTATCTGGCGGACGGCTTAAAAAATAATTAAAAATTTATTGATAAAGAAAGCGATTTGTTTAAAATTCCTTTAGTATATAGAAACCGGAGTTTCCAAGGTAGTATCATGAGATCTGCACATGCATCTACATGGTATATAATCCTCCAACATAATAATAAGTTGCACTCACATTCGCACAGTTGCTTATGTCGCAGGCGTTCAAAATGTACGCGAAAACTCTCAAGTGGCACTCTGATACCAACAGGTCCAGATATTGCAGTTTGAAAAAACTGTTAAAAAAGTAAAAGCTTGTGATGAGAATTTAACGCTTATATCATTCACGTTACAGTGAACATCATAACTAAATTATACATTCCTATTCGGATATTAAATAACCCGCCTAGTATTAAAAGATTATGAGGGCGCGAATTTGATGAAAGTATAAAAAGCAATAAAAATTGATTGACTATAACATAAATATTTTAATAGAACTGCCAAGGGACTCACACACAAGACGTTTCGTAGCATGTATAGGTCACCCTTTAATTTTTAATTTTATATCTTAAACGTGTTACATCGGAAATAGTAAGACATACTTTGGCTCTGTGAAAATGATGTTACTATCACGTTTAAAAAATAGAACACTGCGACTTCAATTCATGTTTTTAAACCAGACAGCAGTACAACGTCTGTACGAATTTTAAGCATCTGCCTATAACGGCTTACAAGATAATACCAGTTTAACCAAATTTAAGCTCTTTTGGAATCGCCTGATAGTTTTTAAATAATTGTTTTAATTTTTTATAGCGGACATATCTGTACAACAGTTTTGTTAATTCTAAGTGTCTACCTACTACGGATAAAAAGCTAAAGCCATATTAGTGAAAATCACGTCAATATTAGACCATTTTTTGATTTGTAATATTATTTTCTCTACTTGTTGCTGTAGCGGACACAATTTTACAGAAAACGTGCATGTTAAACGTGTCTGCATATCACATTTAAAAATATATCAACTTTTTTATGGATTTCACGTCACTTTTGGAACACCCTATAATTTGTAGTATTTGTTGTAATAGCCGCTATATTATTACATCTTTTGTACAAATTTTGAAAGTCTACCTTTTATGGTTCTAGAGGTAGATAACTATGACAGACCATAATAGGGTGACGTTTTTACACTTTTTGTACAAAACTCTAAACCAACGCATTAAACGTGTTGGACAGGATGATGCCAAATATTGCAAAATCAAATATTACTGTTTTGTATATGAAGATAATACCCGAAATTCAAACAAGAAGTACAGAATAATCAACAGAATCGAAGGAAAAAAGTCTGTGTAAAATTTTTCAAAATTATTGTTAAAGCATAAGAGACTTGTGAAAAAAGCGTAGCACAAGAACGTTAAATTTTTAGCGGTTGGTAAAAGATCATACGTATTATTTTTTCATATACAATAGGTTTCGCTTTAAAATTTTGAATTTGAATTTAAGAAAATTTAAATACACCAATCGATCAGGTATAGATTCGAAAATTTTGCAATTAAAAATCAGCAATATTGGTACATATCCTCTAAAGCAGGGGACAAAGCACAACGCCTGTCTCTAATTTTTCCATATAATTTGGAACAAATCTAGTCTAGTGAAGTAACTCCAGAAAAAAGAGTTTGATTGTCCACCATAACTTTTGTTCTTTCTTTCAGGAAATACTAAACTTTTTTAAAATGCTAAAGCCGTTAAGAGCCGATGACATTTTTATGTAAAATAATATATATGTAGAACTTAAAAATTTTTAATTTTTATTTTTCTGATATCCCAATATTTGTTTCTTTTTATTGGAATTATATCTCTTAACTAGGCTAACATATATGGTAAAGCGTGAATAAGATTCGGCTTTGCCTGTCCGTGTATAACCGCGGCATAAGCAGCCGGCTTAGAGGTATTTTTTTGTTTTAGCCCCCTGTAAGTAGTGTTGACGTTGACAGGACATTTAAAGTCCTTCTCATATAAACTAGCGCCAGTTACCATTTCTCAAGAATCAGTTTAACGACCAGTTTCATGTCGGTTGTCTTTTCTTTAAAGAATTTAAGCAAATTTATTTAATTTCTTCTATATTCTTATGAATTGTACAATTTCCAAATTGAAGTTAAAGTTTATCTATCTTAGCTATATCTCATCATTTCTTTAACAGTCGTACTTAATATATGACCAAAACTTTTATATTAAATGTTTTTGATTGCATGTTTATTATTAAATTTTCTAATGGATAAACACCCCTTTTAGCTTCAAAAAGCGAGCACTTATTCTATATTAGAACCGCTTATTAAAAAAATTAATTAAAAAATTTTTTTTTTTATTATTATTATTTTTTTTAGAACCTTCCGATAATTTAATTTATTTATCATTAGGCTTAAAAACGCTTAAAGCAGTTAGTTGGTAATTTGGAATCAAGTTTATGGTTTATTAAAATATATCAGCCATAAATAGTTAATACCATTTTTTCTTTTGTAGTAGATTTTAGAGACATCTATAATATAATTAATTATCTGTCTTTCTTATACTTGTATACTGCTTTTCTATAATTTCTTTCATTGTCATTTTGTAGTTGTTCTTTGCTTTGTTTCTTGAGGACAGTTGTTACTAGCGTGACAACAATTTTAATGCAATTACGTTTATTTCAATTTCCTATAAAGATTTGCATACCTTGTTCACGACATGTAGCATAATGGGAATATGCAAATAAAAATGAAATGAGTTTCTGATTGTACCAGGTTATTTGTTTCTTGTCCCAAATCTTTTCTGCTTATTTTTTAATTATTTACTGTCAAGCCTTTGTTCTTGTTTAACGTACTTTACAACACATACAATGAAAATGTAATGAGGAGGTAAGCTTTCAGAGGAAAATCCGACATATTTTTGGGGATCTTTTTAACAATTATATAATAAATTTCCTACCCCCAATTGCATTAACCCTTTTTTGATGAAAAATTACTACTTCTTGAACAAATTCAATTTGTAATTATTTTCATATTCAAGGAAATTTTTCTTTGAAGTTGTATAGATTTAATAATAATAAATTAAAAATTGTTTCTTGTATCCTAAAACTTATTTGTTAACCCACGTTTGAAAATTCTTAAAACGTATGTGTGAATAGTTTAAAGAGTTAAGAGCATTTAATACACATGTATCCCTGGAGAAAGAAGAGCTCACATTTTAATTCTTGAACAATATAAATTTAATAAGACAAAAAACAATAACTTAAAAGAAAGACCGACACATGTATTGTTACCTTCAACTAAGATAACTATCATTGAAACCCAAACACTAAAGGTTAAAAAAAAACATCTAAAAGAAAGACTGTAATGAAAATAGAAAAGTACAAAACCAAAACTTACTGCGCCATGCATTTGTGGTTGGTTACGGAATTCAACAGAGCCACCTGATAAACGCCTGGGTTTATTTATATCTAAACGTAGGATGCCAGGTTTTGGACGACGATTATCTGGTGGCTGGTGCTGTTGAAGTTCGCTACTTAAAAAGGTGGTTGAGGGAAGGGTAGATGTTATAGATGCAGTAGTTGAGGTGGTCGTTGTGGCTGGTGTAGCAGTAAATGTGGTTACGTTTCGCTGCTCTTGTCCCAAAAACTGAAGGTGCTGTGGTAATTGCTGTTGCTGCTGAAATTGTTGCCTTTGCCTTTGTTGTGATTGTTGTTGAATTTCTTGTAAAACACCTTTAGGGTCCTCAAAAAAGTTTTGTTGCTTCATTTTCACTTGATTTAAGACCTCGCGCGGTACTTCTTAACTGCAGCACAAATTAAAATTTTACTTTAGCGTAAACAACTTCATTTATAGTGTTTTCTGTTTTATATTTTGTGGATTAGAATTTCAAGGAATATTAAAGCTCTTTTACTATTTAGTTTATGTTTAAAAAGCGAACACGTCCGTTGGCCAACGTATTTCTGGCAAGACTATGTGTTTAAGCAAAATAATAAAATAATAATTGTTTGTTATTCAAGTGAAAGTAAGGAAAAAAACTAAAATAAACACAAATGTTCTATAACTAATAAAGTATATCAACATGCGAACACACATAACAACTACTTAATGAAATACTTAAAAAGGCAGGATAAAAAGTCCTTTCGTGATAAAAATAACGTAAACAATGTTTGTAAGCAATTTAGCACGATTGAAGTACAAGCGTATGTTTAAAGTTTACGAAAAGATTTCCGACTATGTCAGTTTCTAGTTTATTTTCTTAAACTTAACAATTTTTGTAGTTATAAAGCTTTCTATTAATACGAGTACAATCTTAAGAATTCAATTCACAGACATGATATTTTTGGTATTTTCATTTATACCTTTATAATCAAATATTTAATTAAGTTGTTAGTACAAGCAACAATACTGTAGTGAATAGTTAAAGTTAAGTAAGAAAATTAAAATGTTAAATTAGTTATTTACTACATTCAATAGATCTTTATATGCAGAGATATTTATATTAAAAAAATTTTCAATGTTAGTCTACAGCACCTATTTTCATCTTTGTTTTGCTCTTATTGTTTTTGTATATTCCTGATTCTTGAAATCATTTTTATTTCATTTAAATTTTTAATTACCATTTCTAACTTAAAGTAATGGCTATCGATAGTCATTTACTAGTTCAAAAAAAAAAATGTTTTGGTTGTCCCATGCTACTTAATTGGTGGCAAATTATAGTCCTGTATTTCGCATCATATCACAAAATACAAGTTTTCAGATGATAAGTAAAATAAATGCAGTAAATAAATAAATTATTTTTCAAAGATCAGTCGTTTTCTTTATTGATTTTATGACTAAATTTTAATTGCAGTTAATCGTTCCGTGATTGATTAGTCTATTCAAAACTAATAAAAAAACATGACAATAAAACGCAGATTGACTTTTTTGACTTTTTAAGTTAAATATTTTGTCGTATTTTTAACCTTCGAGCTATCCAGTGATTGAACTGAAATATTAAAAATATTAGAAATATTGCCGTTGATGCAAGTAGACTGCAAGACTTATGTCATCACTTCAATGCATAGAATAAATTGTTTTCTCTTATTCTACAAATCATAAATTTTTCCCTTGTTCTATCATTTAAAGAGAAAACGTAAAAACAGAATACTCCTCGGTTTCCGTTATCTTGTAAGAATAACTTTTGCGATTAATTTCGTACACTTTGTGTCAGTGTGTTATTATCTCTTTTTCAATTCTTGGTACTTTATGTCATAATGTCAGCAAGGACATAAAGTCACTTATACACATTAACACGCCTACTTGTTGGTGTAATGTTAGACGCACTTTTTATACGAGAAAAACTATTTTTTATTGTTTGTGTGAATGTATAATAATTCATGGCATTAACGTGTTGCTTTGAAACGATGTTTATGATATGATAACGTCGGTTTTAAAGTAACTGTTACCTAGACAACTCATAAAGTATGACAATGAGCAACAACTTGTTGTCAAATTTTAACGTTTGTTACTTAAAAATGGATAAATGCCAACATGCCTAGCTTTTTTTTTGGTAGAAATAAGAGAATCTTAAACTAAATAAAAAGTGCGGTCATAAAAAGGCGCTAACGGCGTAATAGCAGCGAAAAAAAAACTGTAAAGAAACGACAACCATTAAAAAATTGTAAAAAGTAAAAGCTTTTTTATGCTTTATTTCTTTTCAGAATATTTTTCTAATTGTGCATAGAAAATAAAGTCATTTAAAATTTGGGAAAAAATTGATAATTTAAAGATCTTTTTTAAACACTCAATTTAAATTTTTGGTTAGCACTTTAGTCTTCGGCTGATAAATAATGACTTATTAAAAAATAAATAAATCAAAAATAACAAAAAATCAATTTAAACTTCATGCTAGGAAAACAAACTTTATAATATCAGAAAGTTCGAAGGTAAATGTTATATAAAGGTCAAATGTTCTTTAAAAAATCCAATAATAATTTTAAGACTTTTATTGTAATGTGTAAAAGACTTACGAATTCACTCAATAAAAATCTCCTAATAAAATTTTAGACTATTTTTATAGATATTGTATTTAAATTACTTTACTTGTGTACATTTAAGCTGAACAAGCAATAAATGTATTTAGTTATTTTACAACTATTAATAATATACAATAATATAATATACAATAATATACAATTGCTGATAAAACATTAACGAGAAATAATCCGCAAATGAGAGAGCTATTTTTCAAAGAAATGTGTACACAGTAAATATTTTCAAAATCCATAAAATGTACATTTGTTTCTATTTATTGCTATTTTTTTTATTCAAAAATTCAAAAAAACTATTTAGCTATTCTTAATAATATGATTTTCTTTTCTTAAAAAAAGTATTTTTCTGTGCAAAATCTCCCATACATTTTCATTTAAAACAGTTTTTCTGTTGGGCGACGTCTAATCGAGTTTTTACTTCTCCGAACGACATATGTATGTGCCTCTTTTTACACTGCAAAAAGTGATGTTTCAGATATGAGTGTCGATTTTAAGAAAAAATTATAGTCTTACTCACATTCTTATGTTCTAAACATAAAAAGTTATGCGTTGGATAAATCGTTAGATGATATTGATTTTAAAAATATAAAAAAATATAGAAGAATTATCAAGGGGGATTTTAAGGAAGTTATGCTTTGCAGATTTTGACATTAGCAGCTTGTATTCAAAATAGATTTGCAATTAGTGCAAAAATTACTGCTGCAACGAATAGGCAAACAAAACAAAAATAACTTATTTTTGTTTTTAAGTTTTAAGATTAAATTCTAAAAAGATCAAATAAAAATTAAGGTAGAAAACTTTATTTTTAGGGTGTTTCTCTTTAAAGTGAAACGATGTAGATTTTTAGAGAAAAAGACTAAATCTTATTATAACACAGTTTGCAATCTCCTTAAAAAAATGTTTATACATTATTAATCAGATAATAGGATCGATCCACTTAAATTTCTTCTTTCTTCTTATCTTTTTATATTTTTTGTCGACAGTTAAAGTTTTTCTACCATCGAAAACAGCACTTTTCTAGGGTAACATAAATCTTATCAACAAAAAATTAATGCTTATCGCTCCAGGAAAATTCTTTGCATGGAACATTGATAAAAAAAAAGGAAGGTTCCAGCTTTAACTCCAACCAAATAAAGAAAAATCTCAAGAATTGTGTCATCACGAAAAATCAGGTCTCAAGGTTTACCACTACAGGCAAGTATCTATATTTTAAAAAAACCAAAGAAGGCTTTAAATACCTAAAATAAAAAACCGAGAAAAACTTTCTTGTAAATTTTTCCAGACGTTTTTACACTTCGAGATTCTAAAGCGATTATGTGCAACTCCACGCCAGAGATGTCCCGTTTTGTAAAGATATTTTTAGATTTTAAAGCTTAGGGAAAAAAGGACAGATTTTCCGTTTTTTTTTTTATTAATTCTATTTTGGAATCCTGCACAACAAGACTACAAGTCTTATAACTACAGTACAGGACAAGATAATTTTTTAAATTTCAAGCAAATTATAGGGAATTTGTTGCTTTTTTGCTTAAATACTTTATAGTTTGTTTAAAAAGAAGTTAAAATTCAAAATATTTAGCATTCCCAACTTATTAAGAGAGAACCCCTAGTCAAATTTTTTTACTAATTTGGTATCATAAAAAAAGAATGTGTAGTAATATCACTGAACACTGAATGGCGGATTTTTTTAACTTAAGCGGCTATTAGACGGTCAAGCTTGGCATATGAGCACGGTTTGGTGCCATGCCACCAAACACGTGTAATAAGCTAAAATTGTGTTTGTCAGCGGCGCTGGGTGGATTTCAAATTTTTCTTTAATATCGAAACTTTCTCACATATAAAGTTTGACCGTCTAATAGCCGTTGATTTATCGTTGAGAAACATTCCACCTTAAGACCTGATCGCTTTCATTTCGGTTCGAGTGAAACCAAGTGTGTCTACTTCCTAAATGAATGGTCTTTTGCTTATTATTAGCATAAAGAGCAAAACAATTGGGGATATATATTTCTAAAATATTTATTTTTTTTCTATTTAAAAATAAAAATTCGTATTTTTAAAATTCCTCAATAAAAATTTAAAATTTTTGGAATTGGTTAAAAAAATATTTGCATTTATTTTAACTTACGTTTTTATGTAATTCAGTTCAAGAAACGGAACAACTTCTTTTAATCAACGAATTTAATTTTATTACTAAAATACAAAATAGTTTAAATTTAAATTAGTTTATTTATAATTTTATTTCTGCTTATTAAGCCACAACTTGAGAAAATAATTCTGAGTTTTATGTTAATTTTGCTGCAATTAAAATGCACATAATTAATTTCTTAGTTATTAATTTGTTTATTATAAAGGAATGTTAATAAATAACAATAAATAAATGAAAATATGAAAAAGATGATGAGAAAAAATATAAATTTTTTGATGAATCTTTTAAAACTAATATAAAAATGAACCCAAGCCAAAATTAATTTTAATTTGTTTTCTATAAAATCAAACAGTTATTCTTCTTTTTCTTTTACAAATTTTTGTTTTTTTTTTTTTTTTTGTGTAAAAAATGTGGATGAGTTTAGTTCAATCAGTCTTAAAAAAATACAATTTTACTTAAAAAATTACTACAAGAGAGTACTATTTCTAACTAAAATTTATGCACATTATTTCATCGTATGAATGTATTTACGTTAAGGTTTATAATACGTTGTACGACAGAGTAAAAAATTTAATTATTCTGAAAGTTACCTAAAGCAACATTTTAATTCTTTTTACCTTGTTTAATTAAACCTAACAATGCCATAAAATGCTTGTTTATTAAATAACTAAGTCAAGTGTGGTAATTAAAACTACTTATGTTAAGTAATTATGAAAGTTTTTTAATCTCTTTAGAAGGAATTAAGTCTATTATGTTGGCTTATTAAAATGGTTTACAGAAAACCCCAACTTAAATTTAAGATAAGAGCACATATGCACAATACAAGATTTAATAATTGTGTTAAGACTCACTCCAACCACATCATTTTCATCTGAAAAATTCTAGTTCTTCGTTAATGATAATAAATTAATGGATGATGGAATTTTAAAAAGTTCTTTTAAGCTGTGATGTGTGTTCTACGTAGAAAAAGCTACCTTTTTTTGCTTTAGTAATTGTTTTGTATAAAGAAGGATGCCAAGAAAAATGTATTAAAATCAATGATTCGTTATAAGAATTACTTTATCTTGCACCTCACTTACGGGATTCAGTCATCCGGAATTGTTTCATTCTTTTAAATTAAATTTATTTTACGAAGCTGAAGGTTAGATTATTCCATTTCGTATTTTGAAAGTTGTAAATGGTCTTCCTAAAAGTTTTTTATAAATTGATTTTATTACAACTACTACATGGCCAATAAAAATTTTGCTTAATTAATTTAGTAAACATAAATTGTATTGGGATAAAGCTAAGTCGCAATAAAATAAAATTTACTTCTATATTAATGATGCTCGTAAATTGACTTTAAAAGCTCAAATCTCGTTTGTAAAAAAAAATTACAACTACTTAAAATTATTTGGAATAGGAGAGAAGCTTGGCATTTAATTTAAAAGAACTTAGAAGTTCTAAAAATATTTTTTAGTTGTAAATTTAACAATAATTAAAAAAAAATCGAATTACCTGGCACGAACTGTAAAGTTTTTATAAATAACAACATTTTTTAATGAAAATTTTTCTTGTAATTTGTAACTTTTTTTGAGATGTAAATCAGCTCTAAATCAAAGAACTGATAATATATTTGTTTTAATTTTACTTTAAACTCTAAAACTTTAAGGATCTCATATCGTGTTTACTTAAAAAGAAGCAGCCAAACTAAAACTTTATAACTGTATTGTGTATTTGAGACATATTTCTTAAGAAGTAAATACTTCTTAAAACCTAGATTTCAACTAACAAAGTATTATCAAAAATTTTAGTAAAACCTTTAGATTTTGTGCTTTAACAATCAACAAAATAATAATTTAATAAATTTGTTAATTATTTTTGTTCTTTTTTTTTTGCCCAAGGTTTTCAGTGGCCAAGGAAATTCTTTAATATTTTTTGTTGAAATCACAGTTGTAATTGAAATAAGTTCAAATTCGTCTTAAGTGCTATAAAATACTTTAAATTATTTTCGTTGTCGAGTTTTTGTTTTAAAACGTTGTTACTTTTCCTAAACGCATTCCTAACAGTTTACGTCTTTTTTTTGCACTTAATTTGGTCCAAATGGTGCTGCTACCTTCCACCAAAAGAAACTCGTCGCATAAAAAATCCGTGTCCTTAATACTGCAATACAATGTCTCCTCGTTAAATCTTTCAGATCTTGAATCGCCCGACACAAAGCCGCTTTCCGGACGAGAAAGGGAGGCTGTATACCAAGGAAGTTGCTGAAACCATCGAGCTACTTTAGCGGTTGAGGAAAGCTATTAAAGAACAAGAGGAAATAAAAATATATAATTTAAAAATTAAGTTTTGTTTAAAAAGGAAATATGTTTTACTAAATTTTTCCGTCCCAGTTACAAAGAAAACGAGAAAATTAAGATAATAATAACTAATAATTTTGTTCTGTCATAGATTTCTACAAGAAAGGACTTTTAATATTAAGTTTAAAAATCACAAATAGAGTTAAAAGTATTAGAAAATATTTAAACACTGCAGATTTTGCTTTGCTAAATGAGAACAAAAAGTAACAATAAAACAAAAAAGTGTTCCTTTTACAATTTTCTTACAAGTTCAAATTATTTGTGACACTCGCTCTCTTTTATGACTTAACGAGTTTTTTTAACCAGCATTGGCTAGAAGATCTATTTCTTTGGTTAAATATAAAAATAAAAAGGTAAACTAAAATAAGGAAAAAAAAGAGCTTATTTCTTTTATACTTTCATGAGTGACTTAAGGCCCAACTATAATGTGCATATACTAGCTTATGCTAACTTATACAACTGAGCAAATACATATAAATCAAATGTGGTAAACTATAACGTACTTGAGAGAACTTTTCGTCAAGTTTCCTCAAATGTCATTTGCTTATGCAATGTACGAAACTGATCGCACATTCCGTACAGAAACAGCTGATTGCGCTTGGTGTATACATAAATTGATAAAGAAAAAATTGCAATGGAGAGCAACAGTGAAAAAGAATTCTTTTAATATAATAGAAGATGTAGAAAAAAAGTGTTTATATGAAAAAAGGACGCGTTTTACAATAACAATTCGCTATAAAATTTATGTTTTAATTGCTTTCGAACTAAATCATGCACACCGTTGCATCTTTTGGTATTTTTGGCCAAAAATACATAAGCAAAAAAAAAAAAAAAAACATGCGATTTTTTATCGAATTTTATTGAAAAGTAGTAAAAAATATATTATATATATATTTATTTAGATCAATGTTATTAAATATAATACATTATTTCGATGCCTTTTTCTTTACAGATTTTATTTATTCAAAAAAAATATATATTTTCAGGAAAGTACGATTTAAACACTAATGTGCAACTGTGGGAAATTAGTTTTTAAATTTATGTAAGTACATTGTAGCCACATAAAATTCTTTAAAGAGTTACCTAAGCATTTGACAGGCTTTTCGTTGGGTTTTTGACATAAGCACAAGCTAGCTTATGCACATTATAGTTGGGCCTTTAGACTTACTTGGTTTTTATTTTGTTGTTTTGCTTTGTTAATTCAAAAATGTATTTTCTCCCGCTTAAGGCTTCATCCTAACAAAAAATTTTAGAAAAGGTAATCAAGTGTGGAATTAGGCATTTTTAAGCGAATAAAAATGCTTAATTTTACACTCTATTTATTTTTCTGAAATTTTTTGTTGAACTGTTACGAAAAAAGAAATGAAAAGTTAAATTTTTTGCCAGATGGCTCGCCATCTTGGAATTGTCTTTTGCGACAACAAACCTGCAGCTACAAAAATGTAATAATGCCGGCTAGCTTAAAAACAAATACAAAAAAATTAAAGATAATGAGGCCAGTAACAATCCCAGTGTGTTCCATGCAACACACATTACTATTGCCTTCGCTATTGTTGTGCTGTATTTACATTCCGACCGCTTGAGGCTAGCAACGGCACCATGGTATGTAAAGCGTGCTAAACTAATTAATATGTATTTTATGTATTTTATTCAGTTCGTAAGTTGTCTGTCGTTTTGGTCCGACGTCTATGGCAAAATATCTGGTATCACCGAAAATGACAATGGAGACTTTCAATGAGATGATGGCCTAGCGGCAGCTGTGACAGCGATGGAGTGAAAAATGGATTTTTTTTTTTTAGATTTTACACTAGTTAACATTTTAAACTAGACACTTGATTATAGTACTTAAGCTTTTTGGTTAAGTTTTTACGCAAAATTTCTAAATTTTAATTTTTTGCTTTTTAAATTTTGCGTTAAAGATTTTTTTAAGGTTTCCCTTTTTTAAGTACATTTTTTTATTTTAGTGGGCTGACATTTTTTTTAGGCCATTAACATAACCTTTCGGTCGCCATGCCAAATTTAAAAATTATTTCATCAATAGATATGTTTATGTTATTGCCTATTTGTGACATTTTTTATGTGATCTATCAGCTGACGGGTGCACAAAATAAGGTTGTATGTAATTGTTTTGATTGCAGTTTTTGGCTTTTATGTTTAGTTGATTTAAATCGGTCAATATAATATAATAATATCGAGCTATGAAGAAATATTTTAGTACGACAGCTTTAACGAAACAAAGAAAAAAATCTATGGGTTGTTTATGAAATTGTTCTTACCCACTTAATAGTTATTGACAATGACTTATTTGTCCTTTTCTAATATCTTCTTGTTTAAATAGATGATGTTTACAACGTACACCACTTAAAATAGATAGATGCTAGCAACGGATGGAGCGATCAAGAATATGCTGCATTATCTTCTGCTACTGCTTAATTCTTACTGATTTTTTTTGTTAGCAAATTTTCTTTCTTTATTAAGAAATAATATTATTTATTTATAAAATTAATTTCTAATTAAAACTTTTTTTAACGAGTCTTATTACTCATCAACATTTTTTAGTATTTGTCCGAAATAAATAGGAACGTGTCGATGTGCATGATACACGCAAGATGACAACAAACAGGCGTAACATTTTAATTTTTGAAGTCGCGATAAAGTTGCCTGAATACTTACTATTAAATTGATAGGAATAAGTTTTTAGTTGAAAGTTTTAAAAAAGTTAAAAGTAGTCTTTAATGCATAAACTTGAATAATCATTTTTATATTTTATTTCACTACATTTTTACTTTTTAAATTACTTACTTCTTCCGTAAACTTTTATTTTGCGTAGACTGTCTTATTAAATTTGATGTCTTGTAAGGCTCATTAAAAGCCAATTTCTATGAAATTTAGAACACATTAGAAAGTTTCTCATGTGGCGCTTATTAAACATGGGTTAATTACAAAATATCAACAACGATACCCAGGAGCTAAAGGTTTAAAACCACGCAAAGTTAAGTAACAAAAAAACTTCTTTAATATGAAATAAATACGGGAGCATAAGGGTGGGCAGTTGTAAAAGTATGTAGAAATAATAAAAAAAAAAACCAATGAGTCAAATGAATATTTTAAAAACACAGAAAGAAAATTAAGTTAAACAAGCAATGATTATTATTCGATTCACATAACATGTTTTTTTTCAAATAGGTTTGTTATTATTTTTAATCTTTATTTTGATATTAGTTTAATTACAGTTATGTAGTCCAAATATCTTATTAATTACATAATTAACAATGAATGATATTTTTATTACACCTAAAACTTCTATTTGTTTAACATTTAAAGTGTTTTACAACTATTTATTTATTAAGATTATTCAATGTTTAAGATATTAATATAAAGATATTTAACTATTCATTATAATTAAAACTTTTTTTTTTTTGATAAAATATATACAAAACTATTTGCCTTACAGCGAAAACTTCTTTAAGTTTACTTCTAATAAATAATTTAACAGTTTAAGACGCCTACTAGGAGTTTTTCAGAAGTTTTAATTTGCGGATTCTCTCTCAAAAAAAAATTTCTTAATATTTAACGTTTTTCCGGCGAATTTTTAGAAGTTTTTAAAACTATTTTTGGGAATTAGAGGATTACTACATTTTTTCTTTAATCGCGGGCCACAGGGCAAATATAAGCATCATTTCGACAGCACATCTCGTTCACTACAACAGCACTAATTTAGCGAAAATAAGCGATTTAGATCACCAGCAACATCTTTGTCTTGAAATGCCCCAGCTTAGCAAAATATGAACTTAGTTTTTAATAACGAAATGGCGACTTTCTGAATTTCATATACTGACTTTTGGACAAGAAGCTAAACCATCTAAGTAAGAATGAGTTTTTTTTTCCTTATGATGATTTTGCTCCATCATCCAACTTCTTCTAGACTTAAAACTGTTCTCCCCATTTTAAGTAATTTCAAAATTTAAACGTTTTCGGGTTAACATCTATTTCTTGAACAAATGGCAGCAACTGAAAATATTGAGCAAAATGTATGCAGTGTTGCTCTTTAACATGGAATTAGGAAGCTTTTAAACATTAATTTTCAAATTTTTATAACAATGAGCACATATTCAATTTTTA
This sequence comes from Cistogaster globosa, assembly GCA_937654795.1. Classification (NCBI taxonomy): domain Eukaryota; kingdom Metazoa; phylum Arthropoda; class Insecta; order Diptera; family Tachinidae; genus Cistogaster; species Cistogaster globosa. Next base: position 60,032,625 of record OW569405.1, on the reverse strand, counting down.
CTTACAAATATAAAGCAGTAGAATTGCGATTTGCAGTTACTATTGATATTTTAATATTTTAGATTTTTTAAATTAAAAAATAACACAAATGTGTAGTTAAAAAAATTTTCTAATAATTTACTTTTGGCTTTAAATCATCAAAAGCAAATTTCATCCAAAAGAAATTTCAACACTTTTCGTTTTTTTGTTTTTTGTTTTTTTTTTTTTGCAAAACTTGTGCAATTCTTGAAGTGAAAATATTTGCTTGCATGTTAAGTGGTATATAAATGGCTAAAAAATTAGGAGTTCTCGTCAGCTACATGCTAATATTGTTTCATTTTACATTTGGTTATATAAAATGCTTAAGGGTATTTGTTAAGTATCTGTGGCTTAATATATTAACGATGGCACAATTTTAAGTTTTTTTTCAAATAGAACTACTTTTGAAAGGAAAGTACAGACGAATGTTGTTGAAGATATCCCTCTTCTTTTCACATTAATAAACAAAGTTATTTACATTTTAAATGAAAATTAAGAGAAACAAGCTTATGGGACCTTTCTTAAATCTGAATATTTTCTTAGTAAGTTTCTTGCTTTCTAGAAGTGCTTATCGCTAATTTATTTTGACAATTATATTTTCTACTAAATTTTTTTTTTATTACTTACGACCCCTTTAAATATACAGCGCTGGCGTTTAAACAATATCTCTCGTTCCATTTATTTGCTTTGAGGAATGAATAATTGTTTGGAAACGCTTTCTCATAATACAATTTTGGAAAATTACAAAAATAATTTGTTAATTAGCGTGCGATACGGTCAGAAAATTCCAAATTCCTAATTAATTAATTTTCATTCTCAAATGACAGATTTATTTTTTACAATTTACCTTTTTACACTTTACAATGACGGGGATAAATATAAAATGTAAATTTCGTTTTTAAATACTTGCAAAAATAATGGAACAAATTGTAGAACATCGAGCGACATAAAATAAATTTTTAGGGTTTCATTAAAAATTTATAAAACGTAACCCTATCACAGATTTCTATCTTTGGAACCGCTTTAAGTAGATTTCTGAAATTGGTGTACTTATCTAGCAGCTTTAATAACAAACAAACAAACTAAAGAGTGTTACGAAAGTGACCTGATGTTTATAAAAATAATTAATTTATTTGTTTGTAAAATTTGCATATTATCAGTATAACTATTTCCTATATATCATCAGGGTTTTTATGTTAAGGTGTATCCAACAGTGGCGTGATTTTCACGAATGTGGCTCTGCTTTTGACAAGCAGTAGGCGGATACTTTAAATAGTATTTACAAATGTGTCCGCCAAATATAAGCAAGTTTAAATAATAAATTTTAAAATAAAAGAGTGTTTTCTTAGAGGCAGTGTTTTTGACAAATGTAGCATTCATTTTTGAGCCCATTAATGGCAGACACTTTAAATTTACACTTGTATATATATAGTGTTATGATTACCATAAGGAAATATAAAAATTTAATTAAACATACCCCAATAGTGATATGGTTTTCACATATATGGCTTAATTTTTTGAACCGTATATAAGACTAAAAATTTAAGCAGAATATATATTGCTACTGCGCGTTAAAGGCAGATGTAAAAATGTACTGGTGTGTCAATAGTAACGGTAATTTAAGAGAGTCTGACTTTAAATTAAAAAAAAAGTCTTAATTAATGTGTCCTCTGTAACAAGTTTAAAAAATAAAATTTAAAATTAAACGGTCACCTACACATGGTGCGCAACCCTTTGTGCATGAGTTCAACTCATACTTGACGGATCTTTTCTCAAATAAACACTGCATTATTTATGTAATTTAAAATTTTTTGTTTGTATGTATTTAATAATTAATTGACTTAAAACAAATTTAATTTGATCTTTTTTATTTCATAACAAAAATTCGAATAATAATACTATTAAATAAAGAATTTAGGTGAACCTTTTTTCGTAAATCTTTAAGTGAATATTTAACATTATTTATACTATTTAAATAAACTTAAAGTTAATAAAATTATGAATTAAAGTAAACGCTGCAATTGAAAAAATTATTTATGTAAAGGACAATATTTAACGATATATTATTTTTAAATCGTGTTATTGTCACTTAAATATATTCAAACGTACTGTAAATTTGAAATAGGCTTTGTTATTTTACATTTATCTATTATTTTACATTAATTAATATTTAATTATTTCTTTAATTCGTAACCTTTTTGTATTGAAATATTTTAACACGCTGCACTTTGATTTGCTGGTATATACTGCATTAATACAAAGAATACAATAGAACTACAAAGTAATGACATAAATTTAATTAAATATATTGTATTCAGTTCTAAAGGGTATCCTCAGTTATACGATTTCTTGCTGCTTTTTAATACCTAAGCCCAATGGCTTGATTGGTTTTGATATAGAACAACAGGAACAAACCTATTACCTCTTCCTACACAAAGTAAAAGGTCGATTGGTATTTCTAGAGAAAAATCATGTTCGTTTGATGCTCAGATAATAAACTAAAGTAAAAAAAAAATAAATTTACACTTCTATATTACAATGTTATCATACAACCAATACAAAATTACAAGGAGGGTTGCGAACTGCAAAAATATTTTAGAAGAAACTTACTTTAAAATTATATGTTGAAGATTTTATTTTTTAAATATAAAATACTTAAAATAGAAGAAGAAATATATTTAGATAAAATTTTTTTTAATCTAATATATTAATGTGTCAACGTCAAATCAGTACTAGAGTTCAGAAGTTTAAGTTTGAGGAAAATATTAATGTCTAAAATTGAACGGAGATGAATGTGCTTCTATTTAATTGCAAAATTATTAAATTAACAAAATATTTCTTTTTGTAGTTCGAATTTCTGTTCGTTTTGAGGTTTTGAAGTATCGTTTTAAAATAATTTTTCATTTATTTAAAAATCTTTAGCACTTCTGAACTTTAACTTTGGAAACCACTTGGAAGTTTTTAAAAAAATATCTCCCACTTCTATTTGGTTGTGTGTCTAGCCCATGCCGTCCTCTGGACCTGACTCATAATTTGACTACGATTTGGTACTTTTTCGCTGGTGCTGCGTGTTATGAAACTCGGTGTTGCCGACAATTTTCGTTGATTAGTGACATTACCCGCCTCATCGGTCACCTTAAGCATCACCGTATTAAATCTAGGTGACGACGACATCGAGGGGCTTTTGTCATGGTTGTTATTTAAATTTGAAGTACTTCGCACCATTGGCGTAAGCGGTGACTCCACCGTAGATGATGATCTACTATTTTCTCTGGATCCTGATGCAGCTATATTACCATTTGATATGGCCTTAATTAGCTGTTCGTCAAATGCATTCAAATTTTTCTCCATACTCATGCGCATTTCATCCGTAATGGGTGAATTGGAATAGGAATTACGACTAAGGGTACCTATTGGTGAGGGCGTTAGATTACCCATGGAGCTAGGTGTACTCAAGAAATTGTAATTGCTACTGGCCGCATTGTTGTTGTTGTTGTTGGATGGACTGCAAGACATGGGATTGACAAAGAAAAAGGAATTATGAGGTGACGGAGTGGGTTGCGGTGTACTACAACCGCCATTTGCTATTGAGATGGCTCCACTGTTTGTGGCACCCAAATTTAAGGCTTGCAAGCGATTTAACAATTCCTGATTCACACTGAATAGATCTTTCGAAAGAGTATCTTGCGCTTGTTGTTGTTGCTGGTGGTGCTGCATAACTGATGGTGAATTTAATTGTTGCAATTGCGTGGTTATATTTTGCAACTGATTCATGGAAGGAAATGGACTTGTCGACTGAGTACTTGTGGCAATTGTGGAATTAGACGCTGAGACATTCAAATGCAATTGAGGTTGCTGTAGGGATACCGTTGGTGTCGGCAAAGTTAGAGAATTTCCCTGTACTCCACCTGAAGAAGAAATGGGTGTGTGTTGCTGTTGTTGTTGTTGTTGCTGCAAATTTTGTAGATTTTGTGTTTGTTGATTAAGGCCGCACAACTGGTGACTTAAGGAGGTCAATTGTTGATTAATCGAACCCAGGTTATTAATTTGCTGATTAATTGTTGCCAAATTATTATTGGCATCGCCAGCTGTGGCTTGTAATAGCATTTGTAAATGATTCTGCATAATTCGCAGTTCGAGGCAAGTAAAAAGTAAAACAATATTTTTTTAAATTAAATTTTGTGTTTCTTTGTTAAAATCTGCATAAGAACTTTAGCACAAACTCAAACAAGCATTAATTAACACAAAAACAGCAAATTAATACAAATAATAAAAATGTTTTTTTTTTAATATTGTTATTGTTATTTATTTTTTTGTTGGATATTGTTACTTCAGCTAAAAAAATCACATATTTCTAACAAAATATTTGAAAATAAAAAAACACTTAAACACATTTCAATATCAAGCACTTTTAACAAGGAAAAATACAAATTTAATAAAAAAAAATGAATAAATCAATAAAAGCAAAATAAGCGCACATAAAGTTAAATACATTTTTCGTGCATTAAATAATGTTTAAAATACGCAAGTTCAGGTAATTTTTAATACTTTCTGATTCTATCTTTAGAGTTGATCATATAATACAATCGATCGTGTTGACCGATAAATTTACATTTAAGAGTCTTTTAATACATGCTACTTAAGTAAAATGCGGTATCTAAATTTAAAGAAATAGCTCTGGTTAAAAAAGAATACGTAAGCCCATCCCAGTATCTTTTTTATTTTTTTTGTTTGTTTTTTTTTTTTTTTTTTTTCTTAATTTCCAAGAGACCGATAAAGCTAAACTTTACCTAATTTAATAGAGACTTTGTTAATTTTTACTTTTCAACTCTTTTTACTTTTTTATGTATGACAGCTATATTTGCCATTTGTATTCATTTGGTAACAGTTTGAGATTATGAGAAATAGGGGCTATAAGCCAAAGCACAATCAAAATTGTGTTGTAAAATGTAAGCGACAAAAGGCAAGAAGCCCCTCAATAATAATAGAATAACCAACTGCTTTTACTGGAACATTGAGGCGGTGTGTATTTTTCGCTTTTACATCATATATTTTTCGCGAAGAGACCGAAGAGAGGCCAGGGTATTTATTTATTAATTTATTATTTGTTATTATTTATTACCTATATTATTTCTCACGTATCCAACGTTCCTAGTTCTGGCACAATACATTTCTGTCACAATGTTTAATTTTTAGTTTTATTTAGATGAATTTCACATATTAAAAAACATAAACAAATGAGTGTTTACAAAGCCTATTGAAGCCAGTTTGAAAGCTAATTTGGATATTGTTACATATTATAATGGATACTAATTTTCTTTAATATTTTGTAACTTTCTTTCTGTAAAACCGCCCTGTATTTATAATGTAAATTTTTTTATAAGTGAAATGGAGAAAAAACGATATCGATAAAAATGAAGTGTTTCCCAAAAATCACTCTAAATCTCAATTACCGGAATAAATTTTTTACGCATCACTTCTTCATCTTATTAGTTTTCAATTAATATCTGTTTAACGACGTATTCTTATGGCAATCGTGGTAAGAAAGAGTGGTTTAGGAGATCGTTACTTTTAATAAAGTTTTATGACTTGCTTTTCATTGCGAAAAATAAACTACTTCTTCTTGTTATAATTTTTATTTAAATTTTGGAACGTTGTTTGTAAAGCAAAAAAATAAAATAAAAATAAAACATTTATTAAGACTGTTTAAGTAAAAAACATGCAAAAAAAGAAAATTGTTTATTAAATAAATTGAAAAAACTAACCTGTGGTGCCATTCCAATATTTGCATTGGTCAAGCCTGGGGTTTGTTGTTCGTTGTATGCACCCAACGAGGCTAAGTGTTCCAACAGTTCACGATTTTGTTGTAAAAGTTGTTGGGTGCGTGCCTAAAATCAATAACGTTTAACAGTTATTTTCTTTAACTTTTTAACAAGTTTAAATAATCACTTACCTGTGCTTCCACACGTGCATTCGTTTCCGATATCAATTGTTCTCGGACCAACATTAACTGCGCTAATGCCTGACGCGTTTGCATGGCCTGTTGTTCTAATTGATCTTTAAGTTTATGAATCTCACGGCTAGGCGAGGAAGGAGTCGTGGGTGACTTGTCTTCTTCATGCTGAGAAATAAATTATGAAAAAATATAATTTATCAATATCTGAATATTTCGTAAGAAAAAACAACATAAAAACAATTTTCTTTAGTTTGTCAAATGGCAAGATAAAATTAAACAATAAATCTACAATTTTCAATGAGTTTTTGATTTTTTTGTTAAAGATTTTAGATTATTAAAGTATTTTTTATAGAATTTAAATTACATCAGAAAGTAATATAGGAAGTCTGTTAAGCGCGAGATTAACTCACGCCTGTACCTTATAAAGATCGCCTTTTAAACTTTAGTTTTATATGTAAAGCGCGTTTCTGTTACGATTCAGTTATTCTATAGGAATGCATTTTTATTATTAATTTTATTTCAAGTTCGTTAAAATCTCTCATTCTAGGTAAATATTTACGATTTTTGTAAATTATTATTTACACTTTCAGTCGAAAATTCTAATTTCTGTTAACTACGGTTGGAAACCTAAAAATACACTTAAATCACATCACTATAGGATCACCCTTTCAGCTTAATTCTTAGTTTTTTTACTTGTTCTTATGACGGGCATAAAAATACTTAAATTTAAATTATCTGTCTATTGCTATTCAAAAACAAGGTCACGTACGTAAAAATCACGACACATTAGCACACCTTTAAGCTTAAATTGTATTTTTTGGTTCATGTTGTTGTATTGGACTTAGTTTTGCAGACACTCATTAAAAATTACGGTATGCGAATCGGACCTGGAAAAAAATCATTGTTTGAATAGAGATGTTTTATGTAAAATTATTCTTTTGGTATATTTTGTGTGAAAATGTGTTTTTGTTTTTTAACTTCCTTTTTCGCTTTTTAATTAATTTTTTTCAATCTAAAGTGGTAAAGGCTTTTTCATGTAGATGATTCAAATTTTTATTGTATTACGAAAAGAAAAGTTCAGCAATCATGAATGCAAAATTATATCTGACACATGTCTACCACGAGCACGCTAACATATGTCGATTTTTTCATCAAAGTTTTTAATTACTTCTTGGCTACTTTGAAAAATAAAATGAACCAATCAAGCTTCCAGACTATATCGCTCCATATAATGACACGTTGAGCATGTAAAGGATTCTCAATAATCGCTCTAGAATTTTCACAAGTGCAAGTGCGGCCACTTTGCTTAATGTCAGGTGAAAATGGGCTATGTTTAGACAAAAAATAATTTTCATAAAAACCTGCGGCTATTCTCATACGAATATAAATTAATTGCAGTGATTTTTAATGCATATACTACGAATGCTTCGAAAAACTAAATGGTATAACTATCATATCCTAACCTTTATGAATTATACCGATTAAGTCATCAAAAATTTGATTATTATAATTAATTGGTAAATTTATTAGTTTGAAAAATTATTAATTTTTTTATCTACACAATATAAATCAAAGACACGTTAGGTTTCAATATCCAAGATTGTTTAAATTTTAAATAAACAACTTTATGAATTTTATTTTGTTGCAAAAAATAAGCTAAACATAAATTGTTTTTTTAAGATTTTATTATAAACTTTTTCTTTGAAAATAATTTAAAAATACAAACAAAAGAATTTTGTATTGAACTCAATAAGCTTGAAATAAATATGAAATTTACATTTAGCTTTTTATTGTGGTAAATTGTGTATAAATTTATAGCACATGTCATCATATCTTATTAAAAAATATATTTAATATCCAAGACGCAAATACACAGTGGGGCTGATCTCAAAATTAACAATAATTAGACTACAACGATAAACTTGTGGTCAGTTTTGTTGCTGTTTAGAACATAAAATAAATAAATTTGGTACAAAATACATACGTATGTACATCAGGGGCAATTATTATTTCCTTGGTAGTCATTTTATTGAATTTATTTAGACAAAAATCAATGTTTTGGATTTTACGCGGCATTTCGAAACCGCTTTTATACATAGTAACCTGGTGGAATTTTTTCATCTGCTTGGAAACTTTTCTTAAAAGGCATTTAGGAACACTTAAAGCACGAAATTGAACTAAAAAATATTATTTAACATATCTTAAAATTATTTCATTGCCTTTCTAATGCAATATTGAATATTCATTATTTTATAATTTGGTCACTATATTGTAAAAAGGTCATTTTATTACTTATTTTAAATTTAAATGTCAAGTACAGTTCAAAAAGTGAATGTATCGGAAAAAAATATTTTTATGAAGTATTGATCAATTCTTCAAAATATCCATATTATTGCAAAAGAAATATTTTTGAATATTTTTTTATTATTATCGTTTTTTTTTTCTCATTTTATATCTTCAATTGATACCTTACTTTTGATATTTTAATAATATTAACAGAATTAAAAAAAAAACAAATAAAAATGCTGCTGGGGGCAGCTTGGTCTTCACATATTCAGAAGAACGAAAAATGTCCTGTCTTACATTATTCGTGTTGGTTTCAACGGTAACAATACAAAACCCGCGATTGGAATCGTTACATGGATTGACACTATATTCCGGTAACAAGGCGGATTAGGTTGATTTTATTTGTAGTTTAACTGACAAAATGTTGATGTTATGAAGGGCGAGTACAAGTAAATATTTGGCCATTTCGTGTCCCCGTATTAGGCAGACGCGTACGGCCTTTAACGAAGTAGAAGTGGTCAATCAGTTTATGGAGAGATACAATGCTACCAGAGGTGCTTTACCTAAATCAAATATTTGTCGACGGCTAAAAAACACTAGCCTGGAGAAAATGCCAGCTCAGAAGCTATGGGTCGATTTTTGTTGTTTTTCTGTATACATGTGCAGTTATTATTTTCTATTTATGCAGCCAAGAATTTTCGTCCAAAACTGATACACATTTGTTTTAAATACATTCCTACAAACAATGCCAACACTTTTTAAAGCACATTTAAAATAGTGTACCTGCTTTTTTAACTTAATTTAAAAGCCAGTTTCTACAGTTTATCATTAATTTTTCTTCGAAAAAGTACAATAATTAAAATAACAATGTGTATTCGAATGATTTCTTTTTGGAAAAATAAAAATCAGAACAATTTTGTTGTTTTTTTTCGTAACAAACGCGGTACTCAGTTGTTTAGTTAGTTTAAGTGGTAACTGTTTTCAATCGCTACAGGCTTGTCAAACATTATGAGCGCCTTCTTAATACTTTACGCACTTATTTAAATTAAATAACAGCTGATATTATAAATTAGTTATTTTTATTAAATATTTGATCTTGTTTTTTGTAAAATATTGTTTTATAATAAGTTTTTTTATAAAATATAATTTTAAAAATAGGGTTTAAATGGTGTTTAATATTTTATTAAGTTCACCGCATCTGACTACACTACACAAAATAACAGTCAGATGTAGAGAAATTTTCCTTTTGGGATTTTTTTTCAAAATTTTGAAGGGTAGGGAAAAAAGTACAGATTATGATCTGGCATCACTGGTGCACTACCAGAATCGGACAGTGCTGTCAGTTTGTTAAAGCTTTCTCGCCAAATGGCTTGTCAGATATATAAGTTATAAAATCATTTTTATTTAATTGAATTGTATGAAAGAAATGATCGTAAAACATAAAAATTGCATTGTTTATAACAGACTAAAAAAGTTTTTATTTGAAAAATACAAAATGGAATCCATTTGTAGAATGTGCAAAGCCAACATAACATTTAAGTAACATAATAATACAAACAAAAACAATAATAATAATAAACATTAACATAAAAGCTAATTTAGTTATGTCAATCAATAAATAGCATTAGGTAATTGTTATAAAGCTCGAGATCGAATGTTATTATTGACTTCTGTATCTTGCTGTGGTATATTTCATTTGTATTAAATCTACTTAACATATATTCCTGGTATGGCTATGTTATATCATCCATATGTTATTAACTTGCTTAAATGATATTACTACCAGAAAGAGTTCTTTCGACACTTGTTGGAACAGTCAACATATTAAAAATGGAAATCGACGACTCCCTAAAATGGTAAGTTCCAGCAGCATCCTGATAATTGTAAGCTTTGAGCGAGAACTCGTATAGGCTTTTGGGAACTAAATTATTAAAAAATTGAGTTCAATTTATACAAAGGAGTTTTCCCAACTATGCTTCTTGTACTGCATAAAATTTTATTTAAAATACAGAGTTACGGCATATTTAAATTGAAAAATAGATATATATTTTTTTTAAATCCGATTTGGCATCTCTAGCAACTTTTTTTTTTTTAATAGCAAATGTCTTTTTTGTAATATAAACGTATCGGCTGCATTAAAAATGTTTTGTTCAAATCAGTTTGAAATTCTATGCCAAAATGAATGTTATCCAAATTCAAAAGCGAATGTTGTAAATGCATTTTCTCTTTTAAATTTTTTTTATTAATTCATTGCTGTTTTCTGTATTAGCTAAAATATAAGAAATAAATATTTTTCTTGCAAATGTAAGAAGTGTGTTATAAGGTTTTTGATGCATAATTCCCACAAACAAATAGTCAGATTGGCAATCCATATATTAACTGTTTTTTCATTTATAATTCTATTTATGAAGTCAAAATTTTTTTATCATAGAATTCGTTGTAAAGCTGGCTTTCTGTATCTCGCTTTCCTTGTTTCTTTAGCGCCTTTATCACTTGACGTTTAATTCAAGGATTTGTTTTTGTGGCAGATTAAAAATATAGAATTCAAGGTATATTGGTTAATTTGCCAATATACCTACATTGTAGTTCGAATATATAAAGCTGCATTGTTTTTAATTTTTTAATTGCAATGTTATCGCAAAGAAAATCATTAAAAATAACCAAATATATCGCCATGTACTTAAAATATCTCAGATATCTTGTCTATCGCCATCTAAAATTTTTAACATGAAAAAGGATTTCAACCGCCACGTTTGGCGAGAAATTACCATAACTGAAAACACTGGAATAAAGCATTGAAGATGTTTAATATATGGCCTGCGTTAAAATAATACTGATGCCTGAAAGCATGCTTCGTTTCTTATGTTTTAACGGCAAACGTTTCCATATAAAAATTTCTACGTAAGCTTATTCTGTGATAAGAATTTCATTATCACTCGTTCAATCGTTTAGGTGTGGATATGTATGTAGATATTTTTGCATATCTCAATGCATTAATATAAATATATAGATATATAAATAATTATATATAGATATATAAATTTTAATTAAAATATTGAAATTATTAATATAAAATTTCTTATTTTGAGTTTGGTTTAATAAAATACACTTTTTATTTTAACAACTTCGCAAAAAACTTACCATAAAACTTCCAGATTTATTTAGATTTGCCTGTGGCACTAATTCCAAGTGGTTAGGCCTTTGGGGTAGATTTAATTCTGGCGTATGAGCTGAAAAAGAAAAAAAGAAATCGTAAAAAAGTTGAAAAAAAATAGTCTGGCAACATCTGCACACAAAGTTTATGTTTTTTTCCCAGATGTTTCTTTCAATCATTACGGAAATTTAACAAGATACAAAAAAACTAAAATTAAACACATTTATGTTTAGCTAGAATAAGTATTTAAAATAATGAACAAAGGTATAGGAAAGGGGTGCTTGTGATACGACAATGATAATGATGACGCTAAAATTAATAATGATGATCATGTGCTTTTTCTGAGTGTTGTTGTTTTTCCATATAACATGTCCATAAAAATTGTCAGCAACTTATGCTAATGATTTATCTATTAATTTTTTCTCAGAGGGAAAGTGATATATTTTGTTGTTGTTTTTTGTTATTGTAAAAATAATGATGTTTTTGATTGCAAAATCGTTGATTTTTCCATATTTAAAATACATTTGAAATGAATTTTTTGATTAGTTATTTTTGTTTCTTTTTTAGAAAAACCACAAAGATCTGTGACGTCAAGAACTACCTTGTTTTCGAAATGTGCAAGCAATATATTTTCTTTTGTGTTGTTTTATAATAAATATTTCTTAATCGTTTTTATGATGAATTGTTAACCCAATAAATTGTATTGTATAGCAATGTTATTTATTTTTTACAGTTCTTTTTTTTTCGTTTAGTATTTTTACTTTAACTATTATTAAAGGTTTGATTTACCTCAGGCTTGATAAATACCAATATTTATATAAGTACATTATTACCTTAAGGTACTTGTCAATATTGGATTTAATAGCGCCTTCATAAGTAAAAAATGTATTTTTTAAATGAAGGAATTAGCATTTTATCTTTTCTGTAAAAAATTGTAGCTTTTAATTCACTTAGTTCTTCGTAATCTTTGACATGACCCCCAAATAAACTGTAATTTTTTTCTTAAACCACGTTTGCACTTCTTGTCTTCTAATTCAAAGTCACCTTTATTAACACTTAAAAGTTATTTTATTTTAAATTTCGATTAGAATATTAAAACGACTCGTATTTTAATTTCGTATTTATGCAGTAACTAAAACTTAATGCAAGAATAATTTTTTGGCAAAAGGTACGAAAATTACTGTCGAAAACTGAACCATATTCTCATGTACATCGAAACATAAATATATGAGTGAACACTTTACAATTGGCCGATAACCTGCGAAGTTCAAACTTAATAAATGATTATATGCAAAAATTGTGTTTGATTTAAAACAGACTTTTAATATAAAATAAAAAAAAATGCCGTCAGACTTTTTATATAATAAATGCAAAATAATGTGCAAAAGTTTAATTTCTACCTCTTAGAAAAAATTACAATTTCAGCTGGTGGAAAATTCATGTTAAATTTAAGATCTTAGTACGAGTTTATTTTTATTTTATTTTATGTCTGTTAACAGCTAATAAAACAAACAAAAAAATTGTTAAAAAAAACAGTTGCTTTTAAAATCTATACAATGAAAAATGAAGTGCATTTTCATAAGCCTTTTGGAGCTTTTTATCTTTTATTTTTTTGAATGTGGACAAAGATATTTAGAAAAAAAAACGTTCTAAAATGAACTTTCCTAAGGATTTAGGAATACGCAATCACGACAAAAGCAAATGAAAGTAATATAAAAGCGGATAATATTATGCTACCGCAAAACAACATTTTTCTTTTTCATTTATTTTTAAAAAAAATAAGAGATCTTTCGTCGTCTGTTAAAAGTGAACCATTAAACGTTTTAGCACTATTTCAAATTGCAAAACCCTTGCGTTGTTCTAACTCTTTTTTACAGCATTATGATAGAATAGGGTACCTTGGTAATTTTCGTTGATGTTCAGGACGAATATGTAGTTATCTGGATAATAATTTTATTTGTTTGTAGTTATGTATAATTATTGTTAAATATTAAAAACAAAATTAATTGTTAAAAACTATGTAAAAGTCTACTTTAGCAGACGAGACATGGTACAAGTGAAGCTTGTAAACTGAAAAATTAAAATGAACCACGCAAAGTGAAAATAAATAAGTTAATATTGATATTTTTTACAAGTGTCTCAGGTGCTTTTAAGATTTAGTTTTACATTTTAAGACAAAATTGATGTAACGGCTAGAGGACCCATATAATTTGCCATTGAAAGAAAACAAACCAGAAACAACACTTTTTAAATAAAAGCTTAAAGAAGGCGTAATAACACAAATAACACCTTGATTAAAAATTTTAAATACATACGTAGAAATATATATACGTATGAATAATTTAACCAATTAATACAATCACACACACACAATTATTTTTAAACTCAATCGAACCATTAAGAAAATCAACTACTACAAAATTTATATTAAAAATAAATATTACAATTGGATCTTGCCTTCTTAATAAATAATTTTAAGCAACCTTAGCATTGAAATTACAATAAGCTTGTGCACATAGTAAAACCATTATTTAATCAAATTGTTAATTAGCAAAAGAAAAGCAAAGAGCCTTTAAAATATAATTTTCAGTTAGGAAATATAAAATTCTAAAAAAAAACTTAAAATTTTATTTGTACAAATATTGACTTTAATTGCTTAAGAAATAATTGCTTACTAATCTCATAAAGAAAAAATTTGCGTTTTATTTTTATTTATTGCTTTTTTAATTTCACACAATTAAAATTTAATATGAGAAATATTCAGGGTATAAAAATAAAATAAAAATAATAAATAAAATTAGAAAAAATCAGAGGATTTTATAGACAAATGCATTTTTGCAATCGAATTAATCACAACAAATTGACAATAAATAATTAATTTAAAATAATTAAGTAAAAGATAAAATAACGGAAACATAGCATCTCCACTTTTTAGGGGCCTGATACTTTCTAGACACACTATTTCATCAAAAGCAAAAATAACAGGTTGTCTAAGATGTTTTCCCTTCATAGCTTTGTAGCCTTAGAGATACGCATTGCTCATGTGATAAGCGTACATTTTTATTTCACTAAAATGAGTTAAATTTTTTTCGTGACTGTCTCGTACTGTCTCGTAATTAAATTTTCTTCCTTTTTATATTTTCTATATTATGCTAATATCCCATATAAGTTTAAAATAATAATGCAATTTATTTGCTGGTTAGAAAAGCAGATATCTTCTACACGTTTGCCGGTTGCTTGAGCCAAAAAAAAATTTTTAAGTATAAAAACTTCAGAAACAACATCAAAGTTATTTTAGAAGCCCCTAAAAATGTTAGGCTTTAACAAAAATAACCAACAAACAAACTACGTTTTTATGTTTTCTTTTATTTCTTTCTGCGTTATGCTATAAACACAATCAAGTCCACCGACCATCGACCACAAAATGTCAAAAATAGAATACATGCATGCTTATGAGAATAATTCTTTTAGCCGCTACACGACTACCGACTACACGGCTACTTTTGTAGCCTGTAGCCAACTTAGGCTAATTTCTATTTTTCTTGACTACAAAAAACAGATTAGTGCTGCCAATACCATAAATACATGAAATGGTTTTAAAAACGCAATACATTAAACATCGCTATTAAAAACACGAAAAACTCTTATAGTGGCACCATTGAAATATTATAATCATCTGTTCATTTGTTTACATTTTTCATTTACTTTACGACTACTTTTGTAGTCGGTAGTCGATGGTCGGTAGCCTTTGATTGTGTTTATAGCATTAGCTTGGTTTTGTGTCGACTCTTAATGCAGATGTAAAGCGTATTTTAGATAGAAACACCACACGAGAAAACATAACAGTGATGCCAACAGTTTGCACAAACAATTGTAGGTTTTTTATTTCTAAAATTGTTTTATAGATATCAGCTTTTCCAACCAGCAAATAAATTGCCTTTTTATTTTAAAATGTTTTGGGTTCTTAGCAAAATATAATGAGTAAAATATTTTTGCTTTAGACAAAAACAGAGCGAAATGTATTTTATCGAATACTAAAGAACGATTCAGCATTCCTGCTATCGACTTGGTTTCGGTAAGCAGTAAGAATCAAGCACAAAAAATTGTTTTTAGTAAAATAAAATGTCAATACAGAAGATGGGACTCTTCTTCAAGGTTAAAAATAGGTACTCCCCATTTTTTTTATTTTCACATTTGATAAGTTGTAAAAAATAAATTTAAAAAATTTCCATTAAAGAAAAAATTCTTTTTCACAGATGGTTTTTAGAATGTTTTATGAAGCTTGCGTTACCTGAAATATTCACACACGCTTTTATCTTTAAAGAAACCATAGCGCGCTGGAAAAATGTAAACCGATAAAATACCTACATATGATTATTAAAAACTCATAAAAACTAATTATTTCAAAAAAAACCTTTTTTTTATTTGCTATAAATGTTTAAACGATGGCGAAATAATACTAGGTAGTCGCGATGGCGAATTCAATAATTTATGCCGAAACACTAAATGTCAAACTCAATGTATAAAAAATATGTATAATTTTCTTTATATGGCGTTTGACATTTAGCGTTTCAACGCAAAACAATAAATTCGCCATCGCGACCACCTTCTATTATTTCGCCATGTATTAGCATGTAAAATTTAAATTGGAAATGTCAAAATTATTAATTTTTTCTTTAACGTTTATGAACACAAATACCTATGTATTTAAAAATTATTTTCAAATATTCGTCGCATGGAAAAAAGTGATTATGATTTTTGAAGTATACTTCCACTAAGAAAACAAAAAATAATTGAAAAAAGGCAGTTAGGGCAATAATTAGATTTCTATGAATTTTTTATATAAGTACTAAAAAAAGGGCTTATTTCTTGGGCTATGATTATTTAATTTGAAAAGGATTATTTAGCGACATCAGTCAACGATTTCAATTACTACATAGCTTCTTAGTAAGTAAAATTTTTGCTAAGCAGATTAACATATAAAATTTAGGAAAATAAAATATGTTGTGTTTCATGAGGTTAACACTATGTGTATTGATTTAAATATGGAAAATCTGACAATCCATATGACTTAAATAATAAATAATCGCCAAATTGTTTTTTTGTTTTTGTATATAACATTGCCTCTAAATTAATTAAAAAGAAAAAAATTTACAATGTGTTTCTATGTTGCATAAATACTAACTTAAAATTAAAAATATAATTAAAAAAACAGGCAGTTTGAATGGAGACATTTAACCAAAAACTCAGGAAAAAACTTGAGTATATGCAGACAACGTCTTGTGGTATTTGATGGTATGAAAAATTCAAATAATTTTTAATAAGCTGTAAGTTGTAAAAATTAATGAAAATACTAAAGATAAATTACGTTTATGACTCAGTGGAATATGGCTAAAAAAATGAGAACAAATGGAAATAGTAACACGTAAGATTAATAAATGTCATATAATTTATAAAAAGCTGTTCTAAAGCTGTCAACTGTCAAATATGCAGACACAATTTTAATAAAAACAACGTGCTTTTGACACACGCATTATTAAATGACAATAAATGTAAACGTTGAATACGTGTTTCTTTTAAAGGCAGTTGGGTGTTGTTAAAAACAAAAAGTAAAACTTTCACCGTTTAGTTTTCTAACTTTATGTTGTCTCTGTTTTGTTCGTTTATTTCTTTCTCTCCGCCTATCTTATCGACCAAAACTTCGGTGTTACTTTTCGTTAAGAACATTACGTGCGCCTGTTTGTTAAAAAATGCTTTTCTGGTATGACTACAAACTTTAAGCTAAAAAAATAAATATGAGATCATTTTTTGCCAAATTTTCAATTTGTTTTTTGTTCGCCCAAAAACCGTCTGCATTATCTGGACGCTTTTTTTTTTTTGTTTGTTTTTAGAAATTATTAAAAACCCTAAAAAAAATTGTAAAAATATTGCAAAAATATAAAAAAACAAATATCTTTATTAAAAACAAGAACTTTTTAGTTTTTTGTACAAAGTCAAATAATGTCAACACGACTGATTGCTTGATGTGGCTTTATAGTATGCTTGTCTTATAGCTGTTTAAGAGCTCCTTTTATGAAATGAGGGAAGCCAAAAATTTTTTGGAATTTTTAAATTTTTTATTACCTATCAGTGATATTTCAATTTTATATTTTTTTCTTTTTTAATAAAGGTAGTACATAGACAACATTGCCGACTAATTATTAATTAATTAATTTAAAATTACTGGCGGCAAAATACAACAACTATTTTTTTCCTCTGTCTTCCTAACTTGTTGTGTGTGAATCTGGCCATCATTTGTAGAAGAGTGTTAAGAAAGCGCAATAAAGTTTGAAGGGTGATATTTCTGTATTACTATACTACTTCAGTACCTGTTTAACGCTGAAGAGTAATACCAGTAAAAAAGGGAGCAGTGATATATGCAAAAACGAAAATTATTCCTAACATCTTGGCATGTTAAAATCCCTCTGGATCTCTTTAAATTAAATTTTAAAATTGCTGCATTACGGGTAGAATTTATATTGCAAAATAAGTTTTCCCGTAAGATTCGTATTTGCTGCCAGCAATGCAAAAGTGTGTTGGAAAATCTGACAAACATTTAACTTAAAAGATCAGCGTATTTTCATTTTTCTAAAAATGATGCTTTCACTAGTAACTTTGCTGTTGAATAAAATTTAAAATTTCAAACTTGATGGCTCTGTTTATTATCATAAACGCTTTATTTTCAGAGAATCTACAAGTGATCATCGAAAACCAGCTGCAATCGAGGAGTGAACTACTTGGTGAAACTTTTAAGATAGAGGCAAATTTGAATTGACTATTCTTCTTCGAAAATGCGACTAGTCTACCAATAATTAGATTGAATTATTTTCCTTTACCAATTATCTACCTTCTGTACTTATAGTACCAACATATTTTGGTTTAGGGATGAGCGGTCCCGTGATTTTTAATGAACATCGTTACCAGGGAACGTGATTTTCAAATCACCGTTATTTTTAATAGTCACCGTGATTACAATTTGCAGTTTTTTTTTTATTTAAGCATGCAAGTTTATATAGAACGAATATAGTATATTTATTAAAAAAATTTTTTATGGAAACAGTAACTACATTCAGCTGTAATTAGTATTAGACAGTAATATAAAATTCGGTAGCACTGAATATGGGTTAAAAAAGCACAAAACATTGTTTTTTTGTTACATAGATATGTACTTCTATATGTACGTATGTGTAAAGTTGGGAAAAAATAGCTGCTGTTAAATTTAAGTTTGGATGTGTGCAAATGTAGAAGAACGTTTTTTTACGGAACTGTTACTTGATAAACTCAGTTAGAATAGTGATTAGTAATTTTTTAATCATATTGATATTGAGATATCGCTCACACTCTCATTTTGGTTATCAATATTTTTACAACAAAAGCAACAAAAATCTAAAATACTTCGCTTATTCTTCTATTCATTGAAGCCACTCCACCACTAGTATTTACAGAGTATCAGTATTGGAGTGTTTAATAAGAAAGTAGAAGTTTTCTACTTTCAGTCAAGATATAAAAGAAAAAGCTAAAGTGCATTTAAAAATGCACACGTGAAAAGAAAAAACGGTTTATTAGCAAAGTTTTTTTTTGAGAATTTTTTGTTTTGTCTTATTTAAATTCATCCGTTACAATAATATTATCACTCCAATATACGGACAATTGTTTTAACTTACCTTTTTTATTGGTACCATCATCTTCACTTAATTGTTGATCCGATCTAGTTTCAACATCCAGTAATTCCGATGATGAAATATCTGATCGTTCATCATTATTATCCAGGGAGTTTTTATGTATATTAAATTTGTGACATACTTCAAAAGCCTGTCCTACTGTGCGTACAATACGCATTGCCTGAGACTGCAAAGTGAAAGATACAGATAATACAATTAAGACAATTTTATTTTTATGTTGTGATATGAAAAAGGAAATAATAAGACTATAAAGACATGTTTCTTGGCACAGCTTCCAGTAGAGATGTGAGCAAATATAAGAAAATAAGAAAAACCCTCAGAAGTTTAGCATAAGAAATTTTAGAATCACTTTTAATTTAAAGATTTTTTTTAATAATGCATATTGTTTTAGACCTCTTACACATGATCTTTAAAGAAAATTAAAAAAAACATTCAAAAGAAAGTGCTTTTATAAAATTTGTTTTTTAAAAAAGCATGCTTTAAAAAATTACATCGAAAAAAACGTGCCCACTATTAAAGAATATCTGTCTAAAGTTTATACAGAAATGTAATTTTCTAAACTTCTATTCTCACCTGATTTAAGTCCTCTGCTAATGGGAGGGATTCATTTGTAGGTGCCGAACGCCTATTAGTTACTAAATTATCACAGTTGGAATCATTATCACTTTTGTTATTTTTTTGGAGATTTGAACTATCTGTTGTGATACATTTTATTTCTGAACTATCACGACGCGACGGTCGTTTAACAGCCACCATAGGTTCACGAAACGACAATTTCTTACGTGGCTTATCGGTCCTAGAACCATCATTCAAAATACCAGCAGTAGAGCTGGTTCCACTGCTCGTACTCGAGTTTCCATATTCGTTTAAAGGAGATGTATTGTGATCATAAACTACATCTTCAGAAAATGATTTACGTCTTTGATGGTTGGATGGCGAACGGGTAGGTGGTTGATAGCGTCCAGCTGAAGGAGAACGAGTTCGAAGAATATCAAGGCTACAGTCTGCTTTTAAGTTCAAATTATATTCAGGATTGGTAATTTGTCTTTGCAATATGCTACGTTTAGCACTGGCAGCAGAGGTCTGCTGTCTGTTGTTTGCTATAACGCAATTGTTGTTTAAAACCGTTGATTTTGTATCATAATTTAAGGAGGGATTTTCGTTTGATAGCTTTTTAAATTTAAGGCGCGCTTTAAGAACACGTTCTGAATATTTGCGTTCTTTATCACTGTTTCTATTGATGGTGTTATTCACGGGTAACTCTTTCTTAATAAAATAAATGGTGTTTTCGTCATTGAAGAGTATGTGTTTAGGGGGAAGACTGCAACCGACGCTGTGTCCTTGCGAGCTATTAGCACTTTTTGTAGGATCACTGTGCTTGTACAGCTTAGCCAGTTCTTGCTGTTGCTGATAGAAATATTCATCTTCCGTATCATTGCATTTCACCGCAGACTGATGATCGACCTGCTGCTTATTTTCATATTCTGTTTTCTTCTGATCTTTATACTGTTCTTGCTGCAAATTATGCTGATAGGCATCTCTGGCTCTCATAATATTCTCAATGAAGGTGTCATCAAGAAATCGATGACTATTGTCATCACCATTGTATCTTCCACCGCAGGAGTTGGTGGCAAGTTCCTGCTCTACACAGGTTATGAGTTCATTGATGTCTAGACTTTTATTACGTCCCTTTACTTGTCTGGCTCTACGTAGATTAGATTTTTTTAAAATTCTTTCATCTTTGCCTAACTTGTCATTTAATATATCACGTAATAAGCCATTGCGAAATACATTTCGATCATTGTTTAAAGAGGCCAAGGTATCACTTTTTTCTTCTTTCGGAGCAGTGCTGTTGCTGGTATCTCCTGTGGAGGTAGTAGCTGCTGCCGGTAAAACATTTTTTGATTTTGGCGGCTTCTCACTAGTTGATTTTTTACTCCGCGGCCAGGGTAAAAACTCAAAAGCTTTGGTAATGGGGCTTTTACAAGCAGGAGTTTCTGATGCACTCCTTGTCTTCCATATACTCTTTTTGGCATTTTCCTTCGTGGACGAAATGGGCAAAGATTTTGTTACAGTATCGTGCTTCATCATATCAATGGTTTTATAAAATTTTTGAATTGGGGTTTAAACATGCACTCATATATATTTTTACAAGAAGGTGTAGCAGAACACGTCATGTGCGGATATTCGTCAATAGTTTTTCGCCAATTCTATTACGTCAAATTATGTTTACATCATCTCCATAATTGATGAATGTTCCAACAAACAGTGTAAGTAAGATTATTTTAAGGCGATTTAATCCTATAAACAAATATCGATTTAGTTGAATATCGCTTTTTGAGGTCAAACACTTTTAATGGCAAAAATTTAACACTTATGATGAAAAGTGGTGCAGTTGTCAACGCTCTTAATTTTTGCAACTGTTTTTTTTTTTGTTGTTTTAAATCGTATTAGCAACAAGGAAAAATATTTTTGAAAAAAATTGATTTGATTTTTTTTTTTTTTTGCTTGTTAACGTGTTGTTATCGTTTGCTTTTTACTTTATATTTTCTTGTGCTCCACCTGTTTTAAAATTAAATCATAATTTTTCAGCTTTATAAAGTTCGTTAAATTTGGTTCTTAAAAAATATGCATCACTTATATTTATTTGATTTAAATGGAGGTCGATATTAAAAACTAAATTGCTAAAACCATTTTTTATTTGTATTTGGAATAAAATTGCTCATTTTTATTTTCGTTAAAAATTTTATTGTATTTGTTTAACATGTTATAAGTTTTTAAACGTTAATATTTATGGGTTCGTGTAGTTAGATTTTTATTATTTTGTCAGAAAACTTAAAAATTATTGGAATATTTTTATAGATTATTTATGATATGGCTTTGAATTTATATTATGGATAATATTGAATAGTTTACCAATTATATACTCAAAAGAACTTATTAAAAAAATATTTTTTTTTGCTATTTCATTTAAATAAAATTTTTTTAAGCTTAAGAAATGATTTCAAATATATTCAATGACTTTCGTGTCTATCAGACAATAAGAGTTCATTTATAAAGACAACAAATGCAAATTTTACATAATCCAAGGGATTAATATTAAAATAATTTTTTCTTGGCAATTTCACTTTAAGCTGAATGTTTTTTTCATTACTGTTAATCATAACCAAAAAAATAAATAAATAAATAAAAATAAAACTCATATTTAAAATTGCTGCTCCATAGTTACTGTAAAGTTTCTTATAAAATAGTTTTGATGTGACATTTAATAGGAAATATTGCAAGTTATTTAAGTATAATTTCTACTGGATATATAAAGGACATTCGCTATTAAAATTATCGTTTGTAATTAACTAAAACATTTCGGATAAAAATAAGGAAAAATATATGTTCTAAGATTTCCAATCAACTAAATAACTTTCACAGGGAAAAATAGTTCTTGCTATTAAACTTATTTTAAAATGTTGTTTTAATACGATACGAGCAGAGCTGCGAGTGCATGTATAGTGCAGAAAATATCTTAAGTTTGCAAATAGTATATTCTGTTCTATTTTTAATTAACTTTATAAATAACAAACTTAAGCCTAATTACAATTTAGTAAATATTATATGGAATTCACAAAACTCGTGGCTAAACTTAAACACACTTGTGCTATAAAAAATAAAAATAAATTAAGTTTGATAACAATTTGTCCAGTAGCGTAATTAGTAACAATATATATTGTTAGGATGTCAATAAATAGTTTATTGCTAAAAAATAAACATTCATAGGGTGCAAGATCTCAAGGTCCTACAGATACACGCTCACGTCAAAACAATAAGAAAAAGTACGAGAAGCTGTTTCCGCTGCTAAACGAGCTAAGCAATAATTGGCAGAACTAAAAAAATTGCATAAATAAAAGAAGAGAAAATAGCTTAAGTTTATATATGAAACTTTCCTTTCCAGACTATTCGTGGTTGACACTGCCCAGTCACTGCCCATTGACAACAAGAACTATATTGATGATATACTGCTTTTTGTAATGCCCTCTTTGGAATGAAAGGTTAAGTGTGGGATGATATCTATAGACGATAAACCTTATCTAGGGGAACAACTAGAAATAGTTTGTAAAAATAACAATAATAATTTTAGTGCATCAACTTCTTTAACCCATGCATAAACTTAGTTTTATAAAAGCATGGCTACCATATTTGCTTTGCGATTTTTGTAAGTCGTTTAACGCTTTTGATCTCCAAGGTATTTTTCTTACGAGGAGAAAACATGTACTAAAATTCCTGAATCAAGTAGAAAAAATTCTTTTTATTACATCTTCCGGATAATAGGATAACAACATGATTTTAGTTTTAATTATTTATTTTTTTCTTGTATCATATAGTACTTTTTGTATTAATTTATAAAATATATCTCTGGTTTCCAGGTGCAGGAATCGCATTAAATTTTTAAGGCTTACGGGTATAACCTTTTGAGCTGATTTTCAAAACTTATATAATATTTACTGCTGCCATATTATCCGCATTGAAACTGTTGATTAACAAAACTATGGTGTCACTATAGGTTTTAAATGAAGCAACGTTAAAACAACGAACTTTAGCGATAAAATCGCCCCCAAGAAAGCAAAGGCTGCTAAGAGTGTAGAACGTTATCTTAGAAGGGTATTTTAACTATCTAGATGTTGTCAGCTTTATTTGGTGCCATATCAAAGTTTATCAGCAGATTTTGCTTGCAGCATTTCTATGGGTCAGAGAATCTTCAAATATGGTTTATAAAACTAAAATGATACTTTTCAAATCAATTTCATAATTCAAAAATAAAATAATAATTTCATTATTAACTTTCCTATGCTTTGTAATGTAGTAAACACATTTGGGACGAACGACGATTTTTTTCGTTGCGAATGTGCTCATAAAGGGTTAATTGTTTTAACGTTTGTATCTTTATTTTCTCTACGAAATAACATATTTAAACGAAAGTATTCTATACTTATTAGTTCCAAAATTTTGATTAAGTCCATCCAGCAGTTTTCACATGATGCGAACACAGCCAGGCAGACAGAATTCCAAAAGAAGTATTTAGTGTCGATTGAACGATCTCTGTCTGTCCGTCTACATTAGTATTGAGACCAACTTTGCCAAGGCACCAGGTAAGCTAGAGAAAATTAAAATATGCCAATCCATAAGACACAATTTCGAGAATGTTGCTATTGAAAATCAGCAAGATAGGTTCATGTCCCTCGAGGCAGTCGGCTAAACACTACGCCTGCTTTAATTTTTTCCATATTATTTGGAATAATGAAGTTACTCCAATCAAAAAAACAAATATGTAAAACGGTAAATAATTAAAAAATTAAAAAAAAACAACAACTGAAAAAATTGGCGCTGGCCTATATTTTCCAAGTTATAGCCTGTGTACTTTCCATAAAAAAGTACGATTGTGTAACATATTTTTTAAGATATCGATATGGGTATCAGAATATACTAAAAATTGTAGAAACATTTATTTCCCTACAGTTGGTATTTATTATTTTAGCTATGCTAAATTTATAAAAATAATAATAATTCATTAATAAAAAAAAAAATTAAATAAAAGACAACATAAAATTTGTTGTTTCTTTTTTAAATATGTGGTCACTCTAGCATGTATACAAGAAAATATATTCAAAAAAATTTATAAATAATTGTCTTTCTAATTCAATTTCAATCGATGATTAAACGCAAAGATGGTTTAATAACGAATTCGTTGTCCTATGCGAAATTCGTCTTTGTATTTATACGATAAGGCATTAAGGACTCTACGCTTTACGTATTAATTCAGTGATAATCACATAAAAAAATATTTCAAACTTTTTGCAAAATAAAAGGATTGATTCCCTGAGATAAATTTAGCTTGTAACTTTGATTTCTGTTAAAGTTATAAAGTATAAAAAACTAAGAGGATTCTGTTGAAATTTATTTAAAAATATATATATATTTAATATTTTGTATTAAAGAATATATTTGAGTCGTAGGTGTTACTCGACGAATTCAGACAGAAAAAATTTAAATATTGCTATATACGCGGTGGAGAAATGCATTGACAAATCAAAAGACAATAAATGTAGTTAAGCGCTGAACAATATTGAATATGTAACACAATTTAAAACACAATAGTAAATGTATGAGTTAAAAAAAAAAATAATAATGAAAATAAAATTCAACAATGCACAACAAAAATTAAATTTGTTTCTGTCAGTAAATAAGCCAATTAGTTTCTTTAGCTGCGCACCCATAAAATTTGTTTACTCTTATTTTTTATAAGAGATTATTTGGAGCTTTTGCCCTAAAATACAAAATATATAGTTGTATTTCAATTTGAGATGGAATGAAGTTATTTTCCTCCTGCTTGAAAGCTAAAATAAAGATTTAATATTCATATCGTTCTGTTAAATCAATCATTTACAAGAACATAGAATAATACAGCTGCTAAGATTTTGAAATTCAAAAGAGAATTCTATATTCATATTGTAACGACAATTACTAATTTCACGATCCAAACATGCTTTAGAAGGAACTAACAAAATTGGTTATTAGCACGATATTTTCTATAATATCCATTTTTATTTTGTGAATACATTAGTCGTGTTCAGATTTATCCATATTTAGCTTTTCCTAATTTGTTTCTATAATTTTGACTTTTGGCGCCGTCATACACACGAAATTTACGACTAAAACAAACACCATTTTTATTAAAAAAAAGTCTACAAAATCAGTTGCCAAAATCTGCTGAAATTACAGCTAAACAAGTACAAAATATTTATTATTATAATACTTTTTTTTGTTTTTTTTTTTTTTAATACAGTAAACATGAAATAATTTTCATATGAAAAACAATAAATATATGTATTTACATTATAAATATTGGACATTAGTAGCTTTTGCTTCAAAAGTTTTTATAGTCAAATTTTAAAATTTTGATTGATACTTTTGCTTTTGGTTGTATTTTAATGATGTTGCCTTTAAAAAGATAATTATCAATTTATAAGAACTTAATTAAAAACAAAGAAAGAATCGTTTTATTGAGTGTAATTGAAAAAAAAAAAAATACATTTAATTTTAAATCGTAGACTACTTAAGTTCAAGTTTTCAGATTAAGAATTTTTAATTATTAATATTTTGCTCAAAGTAAAAAGTCACATGGTTTTGTATTTAAAAAAACACACTTTAACGTATTTGTTTAAGTAAATAAACAAGTTTTTAAATGAATGTACGGAAGACATCAATAGCTGAAAAAAATTTTGGTCTATAAATAAAGAGACAATAAGCGTAGTGACTTGGTAGAAAACAATATTTCTTTTTTTTATTTTTATCTTTATTTTAATGGAAGCAAAATTTTTTAAAAAATGTTAAAAATTTTTTTTTTTGAATTCATTGTTTTGAAAAATATTTTTGGCAAAATTTTTATTAAACAAAGATAGCGATTATAAACTGATTAAAAGATAACTAAACAATCAACATGTGTACGATCTAAAATTTAATTGCAATCACTTTGAAAAAGATGTTTCTTAAATCACAATGCCCTGTTATTATTTTATAATGTTTATCATCGGCTGAGTTTACAATCTTAACACACAACACCTGCTTTTGGCTGTCTGTCTGTTGCGTCACGTACGATTAAATTAACTTGGAAATGATAAGGTCCGACGTACTCTAACAGAAGCTAGTAATACGTCCTTTTTATTCAGAAAGTGTGTTCCACCTAAAGCTTAGTCTCTTTAACCGTTTGTAGCTTAACTTGAAGGATCATTTAAACGCGATTATTTTGGACATAATTCGGTATCTCACACACTACTAATGAAATTTTTATGAAATTCTACAGAGGCAAAGCAAAGGTATTTCTGTCTGGAGCTCTGAACGATCAATCCCCTAAATTCTAAAGTTAGGTACCTCGAAAACATATTTTTTCTTGGAATAGTGATAAAGAAATAATTTTTTATTCAAATGTTAAGATTTTTATTGCACCACTATTAGCTCTTATTCCAAATTATTTTCAACTTAATTATTTATTTTCAATTTAAGATTAATAAAATAGGTTAAAAATTTATAAAATAGGATTTTTATTTATATATTAAAATTTTCCAAACTAAATAGAACTTAATATTCATTCTATTTTATAATAAACAATCGCTGGCAACAAATAAAAAATCATTAGTTTTTATTTTATAATTTTTCTTAAAAATTTTTTGTTAATCTTCTTTTTTGTAACAAATAAAAGATGTTTTGATATATAAATATATATATCAATCATCAATCACATTAAACTCGATATATGTATTTGTACATATGTACTTACGTATTCATAAAACATGTATATTTTTTAATACAATTTGTTAAAGCAATGTGCCTCAATTTGTAGTTTATATAGATTTTGGTAAAAATTCTTAAGTGAGAAAACTATTAGTTTGCAAATTTACGAGATACATAACACAGTGTGACAGAAATAGTATATTGTGGAAACTAATCATCAACTTTTTAATATATATGGAGCAAAGAAGTCATTAAACTTAACTTCTTTATTCCACTCCTTTTAAAATAAGGCACCTCAGACATGAATAATTTTGATGTTTTGTTAGTCACATAGAAAATGGCGTTTTTATATTTTTAAAAATTATGAAACGATTTAAGGAAAAATCAGATTTCACCCTAAACCGACACCCTAAGCCGCTAATCATTATTTTAATGATTCGAATATACTGTGAGCTTTTATTCTTTATGTAATACATTAATAAAAAATATCTGTTTTCATAAGGTACGAAAAAGTTGAGTGTAAACCATTCCAGTTTTTTAAATGACGTCTTTTTTTAAGAATTATGCAAATTATTTTTAAACCTATTAAACTTTGGTATAGTAAGAAATTTAAAGTTCTTATCACTTTTCATTTTATTAATTTTTGTGTGCCAAAAATATGAAAATCGCATATTTTAAAATGCATTCTTTTAGATAAAAAATAAAGAAAAAAACTTTTAATCTTTTTTTAAATATGAATCAACGAACGGGGATCTTTTTAAAGCTTAACTTATATTTAATTCTCGCCAAATATACACATAAACGTCGTGAATTTATTTTTAGAACAAACCAAATGAATGTAAAATCGAAAGGCTATCTTAATGTGACCTAATAAGATCTTACAATAGTTTCTTTTGTTTTCATAGACATTTTTCCAGAATTCAATTTCATCTAACGGTGGAAGATATTCACTTTTAGTTTTTCCATAGAGTAAATATCTTTATTATAAGAAATTTTTTGAATTTAGGAATAATTTTAGAAACAACAAGAAGCGTCTTCTTTAATTTTCACTATTTATTTATAGGTAAAACTAAAAACTTTTTATTATAATAAAATAATAATAAATTTCCACAATGAGCAGAAAATTGTTTGCCGGTTTAAAACAAAAAAAGAAATAAAACAAAATAAAATAAAAACACAAAATTCAAGAGATTTATTTTTAATATATATATTTTATAAATTTGCAGAAGTTACCGACGCTCCTAATTGTTTTGAGACGCTAAGACGCCGTGATGTAATATTTTTATAAATGTAAAAAAGACTTTGTAAAGATTTGTTTTGAAAAAAAATTGGGGTCATTCCATTTTCTATTGACGTTTATTTTGTTTCCGAAACACCTTGAATGTAAAACAAAACAAATAAAATTGAAAATCTGGTGGTCGATATCATATATTATGTGGTTATGACATTATTTTTATTAACAGCGGTGCCATCTTAATAAGTTGTAAGATAAAAATATTTATATACAGATTATTTTGTTTTTCTTTTTTAAAGTATTTGTTTAAAAAAAAAAATGCAGAATTTAAAGAAATTCAATGGAGTAATAAGTCATTGACTGCTATCTCCTCTTTTAAATAATTTCAAGGCTACGTCAAAAAGGCTCTTATTTCAAACTTTGTAAAGCCTGAATCTTATAGCAAGTTCTCCAAAATTTTTTACAATTTGACGCAATATTAGTTGCTAGCAAAATTTCATTTAAAAGCGAAGCCACGTCTATCTTGCTGGGTTGTTATTTCGCCAAAAATTATTCTAAACACTAACTGAAAGTAACACTGTGACTGATCCTAATTACCAAAGCACAGGAATTTCGAAGAGCTTGCTGATAGAATCGACCTCTACTTCATCTTGCTTGATTTCGGTTCTTTGCTTTCATTTATTAAACTATTCTGCTAAAAAAGCAAGTCAATAGTTTTAAGGTTGCCTGAAGAAAGACAAGACCTTTTAATTTTGTAGTATTGGTTCTAAATAAAAATCATTAACGTATCAAAAATACAAATACACCGATTCCATAAAACAAAGTACAATATATATTTAGAAACAAAATATTAAAAATCAATTTTGTTCTCTTTAGATATAAAAATATGGTTTTCGAGTTGCATGATTAATAGTTATTTGCCAAAACCTAAAATTGAGTCACTAATGACTTTTTGCTTAAAGTGGGTTAATGAAAAAAGATAGCAAAGAAAAAACTAACAAAAAGGAAATAATGACTATCAGAGACATAGTTTTATATGACATTAAAAACAACACAAATGAACAACATTCAAACAAATACAAACATTTTAATTTTTGTTTCATTCCTCTACAAGAAATTGATTGATGAGGTCATGTTTATAAATTAGGATTTTCAGTCATTTGCAGACATGTCATAGTGATTTTTTCACGTAAAACTTATTTATTTTGATCGAGTTTAAATTTAAAATTGTAGAATTAGTCTGTAATATGACGACTGCCTTAAATACATCAGCAAAATTATTAGTACCCTACCAAATGCTTTGTTAGAAATATCTTAAAATAATTTAACTGGGAAACGTTATAAAAGTTTTAAGTTGTTTAGTTTCTACTTATGTCTTATACACAGTCAACAACAATGATAATTTTAACACATAAAATGTATTTTTATACCCTTCACCACAAAAAGTGGAAAAAGAGTATAACTAATTTTGTCATTTCGTTTGTATTTTCTACAATATCCGTTTCCGACTCCATAAAGTATAAATATTCTGACTTCTTGTGCATAATGAAGTGGATTGAGCGATGTCCGTCTGTCCGCCCGTGTTAGTGTTGAAATCAAGTTTGCCGAGGCATTAGATCAGCTAGAAAAAATTTTAATACGCCAATCGATCAGACATAACGTCGAAAAAGGTGCTTTTGGAAATTAGCACGATCGGTCCATTATCTTCGACGCAGCAAAAACACCACGTCTACTTCTAATTTTTTCACATCATTTGGAACAATGAAGTAACTCCAATCAAAAACACAAATATTGAGAGCAATAGAGAATAAAAAAATAAGAAAAAATAATCAAGAGAAAAAAATTGGCTTCTGAAATTTTCAAAATTTTTTAAATATCAATATGGGTATCATTTTTAAGCTTTTGAAGAGATCTTTAAGGAAATACTAAAATTAAAAAAATGCTTAACGCATTAAGAGCCGATGGCATTTTTATGTATAATTATATATGTATATTTATGTATAATTATATATGTATGTAGAGCACTTAACATTTTTTTCTTATTTTTTAATTCTATGTCTGCTTTTTTATTTTGGAGTTACTTCACAAAATTAGATTTACATAGATGATGAAGGGTAAATAAGATTGAGCAAAGCCGAATTTTGCACTCTTATTTGTTCTAAGATGCTAAAGAATGTATTCATGGAACAACACTTTTAGTTTTAAAGCATAATTTCCCGCAAAACTTTTTCAAAAATCTTTTATCAATTAACTAAATTTAAATATTTAGACTTATATTTGCTCACGTTTCAGCGTATTTACAACCTTAGTTATATTCTTAATTAAATTAACTAAAATTCATTATTGGTGGAAATCAAATAAAATTTACTAGGACAGCGAAACCGAAATATACATGTCTTTAATTGAAAAAATAATAAATATAGACCAAGAAGGATTAAACAAAAAGCCAAATATGAATTAAGATTAATAGCTATGATTTAGTTAAGAAAGCAAAATACACAGTAGTAGAATTTACCCAACAAACTGTAAGAACTGTGGGACAAAAAATAATGTAGTAAACAAATTCAAATGGGCACACGATATATGATGTACTAAACCTTTGGTTCCTAATATAATAGTTTCACCCCAAAACTCTTGCAGTTAACGGTAAACAAAGGATAAAAAATACCCATATGCCGATGATACGATACTGTTCGGCTTGCAGTAAAATTTATGACGTCTAGATTTTAAAATGAGTGTGATGCATTACGAGCAGAAGATGAACAGAAATAACAACAAAAAGCGATGTGTTGTTTTAAAGCAAAGACAACAGACATTTGAAAATGTGTCTTACCCAAATTGCATGTTAATTCAAAAGTGTCCACTTACTTTCTTAATAGTCAAATCTATATTTAATTATTATTTTAACGAGTTTTATTAATGAGCAGTAAAATTTCCCGAATCTTGCTGAAATATTGCTGGAATAAGTTTCATTATATTGAAACCTCTTTTAGAATTTTTAATTTTAGACAAAAGCGTGTTTGAAAACATATTGAATTAAAGTTCAAATTTTAGTTAATTTCACAGAAAACATCATTTAAATATTCTGGTGCCTTTGGTTATACGTTTTTGAATTCCACATTTATTTTTGATTTTTTTTTTCAATTTTAATAAAATTTCAATTCTTCATCTTAAGACGTAAATTGTATTTCAATTAAAATATTTTCTTATCTGGTAAACAAACATTTTCACATTTAACTTCAAAAAGCAATACAGTTATGTCAACAAAATCAATAAAATAAGAAATATACAAAAGCTTAACACAAGTTTAACTTTTTATTCGTAAGAAAAAATTGTTTAGAATATTTTATTAAGGTAAATATGACAATTTTGTGGTTAACCATTTTCAAATAAAAGATTTTAAACATTTGATTTTTGTAAACAAAAAGGTACAACAATATTTCCAAGCACAAATGTGTTTATTATACATAAATTATTAAAAAAAACATTTAAAGCAAAAGTAAAAATAATTCAAGCAATCCAACACACGTTCGAGATAAATTTCGTTTTTTTATTTTTTAAAATTATATTTTTAAATCCCCAGTAATATTAAAGAGATTTTCATTATTCATCATCACATATGTCATCATTACACATACATTGTATGTTTGCACTGTTTTTTTTTTCAAATATAAAACTTTTATGATTAATTTTTTTCACAAGTATTTTAATTTAATTTAACTATTACAAGTTTTGTTTGCGTTACTAAAAATAATCATGTTTAGTATTTTTTAAATTATTGTCTTGATAGAAAAAATGCTCAAATAATTTGCTCTAATAATAAAACTTTCAGCAAAAGTTAGACTGGAATAGAGTTAAATTCAAAAGTGATTTAGGTTCGCCAAAAACGAAGAAACTTGTTGTTTTTCTTGTATTGGGTATTTATGCATTATTAATTAAATCTCTAAGAGAGCTTACGCAGCTGATATGATCCTTGTGTCGGTAAAGTAAAATTCGGCATTGCTCTTTTTAGATAAAATACACAAGTATTAAGCCCACGACTACGCTGTAGCTATCTATTTGTGTATAGCAGCCCAGTTTAAGAGCAACAACGATTAAGAGTATCACAGAACTAATAGCGCAAAACAAACGAAGTGAAAATGTAGATTACAAAAACCGTAGTACGGAAGTCTAATGTTCAATTTATTTTAAAAATTTGGCTTTTTATATTGCAGTATAAAGAATCAAACAATTACAAAAACAAATCCCGTTTGAATAATTTTATAGTGCCACTTAATGACAAAGCCAATTTATCAAAAAGAGAAGTTAAAGTTACCTGCACCTCTTCCCTTCCGTGCTGGTAATAGCTTCCCTAGAAAGCGGATTGGCAGATTTTGCAATTTTTTTTTAAGATAAAACAGTATACATATTCAATTATTTTTTTTTTTTACTTATTCTTTTTAATCTAGAATAGAAATTGTCAAACCTCCAAGTTAGATTCAAAAACTATTCATTTTAAAATATTTGCATATTTACAATCTTAGTTTTTATATACATTTTTTATAATAATAAATAAAAAAAATTTGTAGATTCAATTATTTCTGCTTTTATAAAATGAAAATAATTTGGTATTAAGTTAGTAATACTGTTGTCATACCTTCCGGTAAAGACCGTCGTCACTGGCTGGTTATTTAAAACTAATCAAAACGCGGGTTGAAAATGATGTTCTCACATCGGAAGCGCTCGCCAAACGCTTCAAATAAACAGCCAGTGACGACGGTCTTCAACGAAAGGTATGACAACACTGAAAATAATTTGTTAAAGTTTTTTTCTGTTTAATGGTATAAATCAACGGTTCTCAAATGGGGGTCCGTAGCAACCATCCAAGGGGTCCGCCTGAAGAATCGAAAAAACAGTGTTTTCAAAAATAATCAAATTTTTATTATGAATTTGGGCTTCAGAGGGGTCCGCGAAAAAAATTAGTTTAGTGGGGGTCCGTGAGCAGAAATTTGATGAGAACCCCTGGTATAAATACATATTCAGCACGCAACCTCCTTTGTCGGTACTTTTACATAGCATATACGCCGGCACACAGTGGCACATTTGGAGAGAAGGCGGGTAAAATCCGTAACTTTTGATTGGATCGGAATTTTTATATTTTTAATTAATTTAGCAATAAAACTCCTTAAGAGAAGTTTAGTACAAAAAAACTTTGATTTAATATAATAATTTAAAAAACGCATACGATGATAATTCTAATCTCGTCGCAATATCATTAATTCGCTTAAGGTGTTTGCTTTTTTTTACATAAAGATCTCGTCACAGTAAAATGTACCAGCAATTTTAATATATGATTTTTATTTACGTTACTCGTATTTCTTGTTTAGTGTCAATAGGCAAAATATTAAAAATAACATTTTATCTTTAGTTTTTATTTAGTAAATATTTTTTTATCAAGTTTCCAAATTTTTTGCTTAATTTATAAACTCAACTTGGCGCCACATACGGTTAAAATATCAATTTTGATTTTGAAAAACATTTTTATTAGAGATTAAAATATTATTTAGCAAAAACCACACAATTATTATAAAGATTATTTCCAAAAATTTCGGAATAAATGATGTTAACAGTTTTTGCGACTTCTAGCTTTCGTGAATTCATTAACACTTACATACCTTTGCTCTACTTTAGAATTTAATTAAAGAAAAGTCAAATACCAATGGATATGTGATACAATTTTTGTTATATTAAATGCTTATAAGTTATGGCCGTCCCCTCTATAAGTGAAAAATAATGTCTGCTAAATTTAAATTTTTAAATAACCAACATACACTTTGTTAGCCATAAATATTTTTGTAATACTATATAATAAAAGATTTTCGTTAAATTTCACACTTTACTAAACGTTCAAATATAGAAAAATCGACACATCAATAAAACTATGAAATAAATTATTTGTTAGATCCCGTTTTATAATGACTGCGCGAAGAGTTTCATACATGAATGAGAGGTTTTTACATTTTT
The DNA here is from genome assembly GCA_937654795.1 of Cistogaster globosa. Classification (NCBI taxonomy): domain Eukaryota; kingdom Metazoa; phylum Arthropoda; class Insecta; order Diptera; family Tachinidae; genus Cistogaster; species Cistogaster globosa. The sequence continues at coordinate 59,997,973 of OW569405.1, read as the reverse complement.
TCAATATTACATACTTATTTATTTTAGTTCTTCTACCGACCTGTGGTAAGTTATACTATCAAATTTACTGCCAAAACAATGTATAAATAAGTGATTTATTAAAATTCCTTTTTTGATTTTTTAAATTTGTAAAGAGAAGTGAAGGCCATTTATTATTGGCTGCTGGAAAAATTTTAATTTTAAATATGAAGATTGACATTTTAAATTTAGATAAAAATCTACAGTCAAAATCGAGTTTACACAATTTCTGGTGATTGATACTCATTTTAATATTCAACATCTTTCTGAAATTTCGATATTTTTAATTCAACTAGTTAAATAATGGTGTTGTAAAACTGATAATAAAGTTTGACACAACATTTTCCAAACCGGCATTAAACGTAACTAAATTTACAGTTTTGCTACTTCCTACTACTGAGTTCAGTTAAGTTATAGACTGCGAATTATTAGTTCATTTTTATTTTCTCACCATATATTTTTGGATCTTAAATTGGAGAAATATACTGTCTAATAACAATAACACGGATATCATCACAGCAAAATACAGTGTGAAGCCGATTGAAGAATGCATTATAATCTTAGCAAACAACGAATAAAAACGTACATTTAAAAGTCGCTACGTATTCCAGAAATAAATAAAATATTGCACTATTTTTGACTACAGCAAAAAAAAAAAAACAATATTTAAAGAATTTGCAAACGAATATGCAGGTAATTAAATTAAAATTATAGATACACAAAGGTATGCGGCTTCTGACAAACGTAGAAAACCCGGTTTATCGGATAGTTTTTAATAACTTCATTACAAATTAACTAAACATTATAACTTTTTTCACAATATTCCGTAGACTATTTGCATATTTCTAGAGGGTGAGACCGAGGCCAAAAACTTGAATTTTTCTTATCATTTCTCACTCAATACAACAGGGCCGCCCTAATATACGTCCAGTAGGAAAACAATTTAAAATATATTAAAGTATGTATATTATTATTTTTTTAATTAATTTAACAATACTATTATTGTTGGCTTTTGTATTTTCTATTATCGTGTTTTATCAATATTTTAAACTCGACTAGAAGTCTTAATTAATATTTCTTGAAACTTTACAGTTGTTATAGTAAATATAAATTTTTAAGATTACATTCAATATTTAGTATAATTTCTGGAGCAACTTTTTAACACTTATTTTTTATATCTTTTAAATATTTTGTTTTTTCCAAGTAGATGCGGGTATTTTAAGAATTCTGAAATGTACTGAATTAATTGTGGTAAAAAATTCAATACATTTCATTTAATTAATATGTTTAATGAAAATATGTGAAATATTTTTTTTTACTAAAAAGAATAACTGAATGTTTTTATTTAGAAGACGTATTTTCTGGATTTTTACTTTTTACTTTTTATTTTTTGTTTTTCCTTTTTGTATCTTTTGTTTGTGTTTTTATTACACATTTATGGATTTATTATATATATTCACTCAAATACATATTTTTCTTATATCATTTTTAATTTTATATATTTTATTTTAAAATTTTGTTTGTGCGGTTTTTGCAAGATTAATGGGACAAACACGTTTTTTTGCGGTTCGTAGTTCTTTACAACTTATACGCCGTGTAGCACTGTACTGACTGATCTATACAAAATACATATGTTTTTGCCCAACTCAAAAATCACAATTGAGATTTTTCAGTTCAATTGTTTGTATGCTTTAGCTTTTTAGAAAGCTGTTTTTGTTTTTGTGCTCTCTGTAGTAAGGTAAAGAAAAATTCTCTTTTAAACATAAAATCGGCTAATGAGAATAATTATGAGCTACACAAAAAAAAAACGTACTACACAAAAAAAAGGAAAAAAAAGGTTATTAATATGAAGATCAATTTACCCAGTTGAACTTCCTGCAAATTAAAAAAAAAACAGAAATTCGCTAGTAACTAATGAACTGGCTGCTGTAGCAACTTGGCCATCAAGTCATTGCACCGTGGCCAGAATTCCATAATTTATTTCTTATTTGTTTATTAAGATATAAAACTTAGCACGAGAATAATAACTAAAGGCCACTATGTAAATAAATACTGCTTCTTGTGTACTGCTCATTCTAAAAATTTCGTTACATTCCTCGTATTTGTCTTATTAAAAGCTAATTTTTTGTAACAAAACATTAGAGTGATGTTTATACATAAATTGACAGTATTTTTTAAATATCATTTTCAGAAAAATCGTAAAAAAATATCAGTATTTTAGGTGCCGAAATTTATTTTTCACTATTTTGATCTCTGAAATCGGGAATTCATAACTTTGTTATTTATTTCTTAACTTCTTGTAAAAGCTTTGAGATTTTCCATGCAATTTTTAATTTATGAAAAGTTATTCAAGTAAAAATTTTTTCCTAAATTACAATGGTCACACTGATGAAAATTTGCATTTGAATGCCAAGAAGTTGTAGCTGTCATAGAACATCAGTACTTTTAAAAAATTCTGTAAAATTTTTTGAGGTTTTGGCTGGATTGCACTTCTCCCTAGGCTTTGCCATAAAAGCTACACTTGAAAATAATCTTATGAAAGATCGTCCTATTTTGATGAGTGGATTACGTTTTCCTTATGTGTTTCCTAAAGTTTTCCATAATAAATTATAATAAGGATATTTTTATGCATATTTGCTTTTCTCGGGAAAAGTTCACCTGGTAAAATCTATAGCCTTGACTTCTATTTTTGCATTTATTAAGTACTAAATTTAATTTCAGGTTTGCATAACTTATTTTTGATTTCTTAGTTTTTTTATACAAAGTTCCTTTCTTTAAATCTATTGCTAATTTGGTTTCCTTTAAAAGCTTAACACCTTTTCGAAAGCCTATTATGTCTTCATTTATTAGAGCTTTTAATAAAAATTTTACAATATCTGAATATTAAAAAGAAAATTGAAATACAGATAAAAGATAACATGTTGTCGTTTCAAATGCCCGCGATTGCTTGGAAAAAGTCATGTTTCTATGAAATATATAGGATTGTGCTTATAAAATTAAAAAAAAAAAAACAAATGTGTTCCGAAGTTCGAAGGCGCAAGTGTGTGCTGTTATATTAATTATATCATTAATGAAATATTTATACAACAAGCAGTCAAGATGTTTCATATTTAAATTGCATTAATTCCATACCCAAATATTGAAATAACACGTGTAATTCTAAGGGGATTCAATTACATGTTCGACAAATTCTTGTGATATAGCTTTTTTCTTCTCTTTTAAATTTCTATCGTGGTATATTTTAAAATATAACAATTGTTAAAATACACTTATTTTAACAATAAAACTTTTTGGCTTACTCTCGCCACAATTCGTCAAAAACACATGTTTTTTATTGCAGTTTGAATTGTTAACTGTGTCTCTTAAAAAATTAATCTCTTACGCATTTGAAAAAAAAAATCCAAAAATAATCATCTCTAGGGAGCAAAACTTTCTAAATGTGTTTTTATAAATACTTTTAAAATCTATTATATATTATTTAAATTTGTTTTTGTTGCTTTCGTTATAAACAGATGCAAACTTTTGTAAAAAGAAAAGTTTTATAACAACGCCATGCTGTTGAAGACTGAGAGACAGAATAAATGCTGGATAACTTTAAACATATAATTTATTTTAAATAAGTACGAGTTGTGTAAATGTGTGTGTTAAGAAGAAGAAATAGAAAAAAATAGTGTTTGGTGGCAATTTCACTTTCTACAATACAGAGAACGCTTAGTACTTTAAATAAAGTAGTAGTCTTCCAAAGAATACTGTCAAATTTATAGGACGATTTATTAAGTTAAGAGACAAATTTATCTATTTTTGACTTATTATTACAATCAAATCGACAGGAAAATTAATTGCTGCTAATATATTCTGAATGCATATTAACTAAAAAAAACTTTTGAAGAAAATCATATTTCGAAGAACATTATCGAAAAGGATACCGTGTTTGAAAATAAAAGGAATAAGGCCAAGAAAATGTTGTATTAGTGTTTTTGGAATGTCCTACACATTTTGCCTGGTACGATTGTACATAAACCAACTAAAACGATGACGTGTTAGATATAAAAATGATTTATTTGGCTTTTATATAACTTCAGATTAATACACAAAAACAAAAGATCTAAGACTTTAATATATTTATATTTATAGGTAAACTTAAAACTTTTTAGCATAAATTATTATAATATTGAAGGAGTGATTTTTAACGCAGGTATCTTTCAAAGTGGGAAATTTAGAAAGAGTACTTGGTTTAGGCCGGAACTATGTAGCTACTTTTTAGAAAGTGTTGAATAAAAGTCAGTCTTGTTTTCGCACAAAGGATCCATTACAGAACGGCGATATATTCGGGGAAAGCTTCAAGATGAGAACCTGTTTCAAATATAAGTGGCCCAATATCGCGGTTTTAAAAGAATTTTTGTTATTTCAAAAATAATAATAAACACTTTAAACAGTAATCGCTTCGAAAGCAAAACCACACGCCAAAAACTAAAGATTTTATTAAAAGAATCATTTTTAAAAAATTTTTGCCATTATAAAGTTTTGGGGAAACCAGCCTGCTGCATAGTGTGCAGACTTACGACGCTATCTGCCATTTGTTTCTTTCGTGCGTAGCATAAATAAAAAATATTTTAAAACATCATTTAAAAGCTTTTTCCTGCTAAATCAAAAGGATTTCAGTAATCAAACGCGTCGAAGCTTCTTCGGTTTAGGCAAATACAATTAAATATGCCAATCTAGTCAACTCTCCTAAATGTAAAGAAGCCTTTTGCATAGCGCTAGGGTATATTTATAATGAACATCGTCTTACTTATCTTTAATATTTTTATATCATCAGGTTTTTCGGATTTTAAATGATATTGAAAATAAAAACAAATGCTTCAACGAAACTAAATTAAACAAACAAAATTTTTTAAAAATAAACCCATCATGTTTTTTTAAAGACATTTTCGAGACGCTAATTATGCTTCAAGTGTCCATTAAAAACTTTCAATTGAATTGCTGTTATTATATTTAGAAATATTTCATTTCATATTAGGAAATTGTTTTTCTTTTGCTATCTTGTACTAGTTGCATTTAGATATTGTCTTCTCTTCCTGAATTTATATAATTTAAAGTATTTTGCTTGTTCTATTTATGGGTCCATCTTGATAACAAGCTCTTCTACCAATAGTTTTTCATTTTGATCTTCAGTATCGTAGACCACTCTGCCTTACAAGAAAAATAGGTCACTTGTTGTAAATAAACAGAAATAAGTTTAATATTGAAATAAAATAAAAATTAAAAAATTTTAAATGGTCTGTTATTAAATTGCTTTATATGGAAAATTCAATAACAACAAATGCTCGCTCTATTTCATTATGGTTTGTTGTTATATCCACATTTTGTGTGAACACTCGTTATTAAATATTTTAAATTGTTTTCTGCTTTATATATTTTAAAATTAAATATAATAAAAACAAAATATGGAAAATGTATTTGAAGATCACATAGTGTATTTTGAGTGCTTTTGCTTTACTTTAAATTTAACACGTTATTTTTATAATTTTCCCGTTTAATGTATGTATAGATAAATATATAAGAAAATAATTATTTATTAATTTAAATCCGCATGCAATGTACTACGAATTGTTATATTTATAGTGAAAAACAGAAGACGTTTAATAAACTCCTAAAATAAACAACAGATGCACCATTAACGAGAAAAGAAAGTAACCTGTATTTTAAAGATCAGAGCATTAAATTTAAAAGATAGTTTTATCGTATTCAGAAGGCCGCTGATGTCATTTTTTGTTTTCGTTTAACCAAGGAAACACTCATTGCTTTAAAAACATATCGTTAGGAACGACAAAATATTAGTCTCTTTTCCTTTCGCTTAATAGAAATATAAAACTTGTTGCCCTACACACAACCCGAACCCGATCAAACATTAAGTATCATAAAAATTATTCTGCAAAGTCAAATATCTCTTTGCTAAAAAAAAGTGAAATACTTAGGCTCCGGCAATTACACAACAGACATCCTCATCTTAAAAATGCTCTAAAGGAGTGCACCAAACGGCTTACGGAACTATTAAGGACACTACGATGTGAAATTTTAAAGAAGAAAGGCAAGAAATGATACTTCAGGTGCGTATTTATAAATGTGTTTTTTATAGGAAGTGATTCAGGCAAAATGTATCTGTTGAGTTATACAACGATTTTTATTTACTTTGCATGCTAGTGGCCAGGTCCATTACTCCTGCAAAGCTATTTCTTACAAAAATTCTTAAAAAAATACTGGGTCTACCTCTCATAGATACAAGCACTGACAAACTCAATTGGATAGATGGTTTGATAACATAATAAACAGGGAAACTTAGCAACAAAGCTTGAAAAAGAACATGAAAAATTGCTGAGAGTGCCTGAAGGTTCTTCTACAAGAGGCCGAAAGATATCTGTGTGGAATCCATGAGCGACTTTAGCTTTTATTACATGTAACAGAATAGACTGGTGATAAATGGTGGATAACAATCGGCCGAAACCTATGGATGCTGTCGACAGCTCAGAATAAGAAGCATTAATGCCATTACAAAGGTTAGAAAAAACTTTCCGCATATTAAATAATTTGAAATAAACATTAAGAAAACCGATTTTGCTACCTTTTAGCAAAGGAATGAGATATTTAAAAAAGATTGGAGTATTAGGTTAATTGGATTTATTCCATCCATCCTAACGGACAAAACTACCTGAACCCACCACTATCTATGCAAAAAACAACACTATTTAACCAGTACTAATTAAAACACGGCTTGAAAAGGATGTCTTTACATCGAAGGCACTCGCCAATCGTACCAAATAAACAGCCAGTGACGATGGTCTTCACCGAAAGGTATGACAACAGTATTATATTTACTGGCGGAATAAATCCAATTAACTTAACTTATTAACTAAACTTACTAACAAGACACTAAAACTGCGCAAGACAAAAACAAACATATGGTACAACAAACAATGCCTTAACAACAAAATTACACCACGTTACATAACAATTAACATTACGACCCAAACATACGCTTCCCAACACTCAAAGCGTGTAGCCCAATTGACATGGATAAAGACTGAGATACGCTCTCTTTACATTAAAAAAGACAAACTTAATAAAGAAATTTACGACATTCATCTAGAAGTAACAGACCTATTAACAAGACAAAATCTTTACTATTTATTTCCCTCATTGATACAAAATCAGATAACTGACAAATACAAGCGAATGGAAAGAAAGTTTACAAAACTTACAAAACAGACCGAAAAACGCACAAACACAGAACTTTACCAACGTACGAAAAACTTTACAAGCGAAGGGACTAAAACACAATCTACCTTTTGACAAAATACATAGAACAATTTAAACCCAAATTGTGCACGCGAAGCTACTATAACACACCAACTGATCGACAAGAACACATGAGACACAAGATAGCCGATGTACTCGAAAAAACAAACCCTAGCGGACAGAAAATTACTAAACAGATAAAGACAAAGCTACGAAATAATGATCTATTACTTACTAAAGCGGACAAAGGTAACACGACTGTAATAATGTCCAAAAAAGATTATAACGACAAAACACAACAAAATGTACGAAATTTAAAAATGACCCAACCGATGCATTCCAAAAGGAAATACGCAGCCTACTAAAACGCTGTAAAACGTTTACTGACGGTAAACTATACATATGCATGAACATGAATCCAGGACCCCCTACACCTAGAGCACAACCCAAAATTCATAAGGAAAATATACCGATCAGACCTATATTAAATTACAAACCTACACCTGCAAATAACTTGGCTAAGCACCTCACCATATTTATAAAAGTGAAAATAAATTTGCCGAACATATACATACATGTTACAGAATACACAAGAACTTATCAATAAACTTAAGGACATCAAAACTACCGAAAATACGAGACTTGTTTAGTTCGACATTAAGAATTTATATACATCAATACCCACGCAAGAAACGTTAACTATTCTACGTAACATACCTTCCAACTTATACGACAATCAATATATTGACGAAATAATGGATATTGCAAAAACAATACTACTAAAAACTACAATAAATACAATAACAAAAACCTCTCGGCATGGGAAACCCGACATCCGCAATTTTTACAGAGATTTTTATGCAACATTTAGAACAACTACACGTTAAAATCCTAATGGAAAAACATAAAATAACTCATTATTACAGATGCATAGACGACATAATATGCATCCTAGAAAAGGACAACGCTGAAGAAATTCTGACGGTTTTAAACACAATACATAACAAAATCACATACGCAATGGAAAAAGAGCAAGACAGAACTTTACATTATCTTGACATAACATTAACACGAGAAATTGACTCCTTAAACTTTGACATGTACAGAAAATCAACCACAAAATACATAATTATGCACAGTTCCTCAAACCATCCCACCCAACATAAACTCGCAGCATTTAGACATATGATTCACAGACTTAAGACAGTCCCACTTTTTCCAGACAAAAATAACAAAGAACTCGACACAATTTACACTAAAGCTAAAAATAACGGTTACAACTACACTAATATCGACAAACTACTTAGACAATACAGCACTAAAAATAAGAAAGAAAACAAGGAGACAATCGATACAACACGACGACACATTTTTACTTACACAGGAACAGAAATATATAGATTAACTAACCTTTTTCAGAAAGAAGGTTTACAGACAGCACTAAAGACGAGCAACACTTTACGAAACAATATCAAGACATCAACAGAAATAACCGATAAATTTAACACCAGCGGAGTATACAGACTTACTTGCACCTGCAACATACATAGGAAAAACTGGACGAACATTAAAAACAAGGTTCACTCAATACATACGATCCAAAGGAAATAGGTGAATGTATGACGAAGACTGGACATTCTTGAAAACATGGAAATATACAAAACATGAACGATATTATTAACGAACAGGTAAATACAACGTCCGACACAATTTTTACACCACTAACATTATTAAAACAATCTTACAAACGCAAAACACCCACAGATGGTCACACTTTCCTACCCAATAAACATAAGAGATATCAGGCAATCTACCCGCATAATACCATTTAAATAGACACCATCCTAACGGACAGAACTACCTGAACCCACCACTATCTATGCAACAAACACCTTACACTATCTAACCAGTACTAATCAAAACGCGGCTTGAAAATTATGTCTTTACATCGAAAGCGCTCGTCAATCGTACCAAATAAACAGCCAGTAACGACGGTCTTCACCGAAAGGTATGACAACAAGATTGGAGTACATTGTAATAAAAGATTACATATGTAAGTCCATTTTTGAAGATATTTATTACCAAAAAATGCTACAACATATTTAAAAAGAAAAAAATTAGAAAAATATACATATATTTTTTACAGGAAAAAAATTATAAATAAAAATTCCAATTGCTATGTTGTTAAAAATTAAGCTTTATTTTTATCACTGTTGCCTTTAATGCCGATAATAAAACATTTTTCTGGTATCGTATGTATGTTGTTAAAAATGGCATCATTCGTCGTTCTGCGAAATTGCAATGACCAACGGCACCAAAACTTAACTACTGCAAGGCTGATAGCGTTCAAAACATTATTTACATTTTAAATCAGATTGTTTCAGTTACCAATATTTTTTTTTAAAGACAGTGCTTGACGGCATAGAGTACATTCGCAAAAATATTATATTTTGGATTTTTATAAAAAAAAATGTAAAACATTAGAGATAAATTAATAAAAATTCTAGACGAAAAATAAAAGACCTGAACGAATTCAAAACACTATGAATTGAGATGACTACTGGAAGCTTGCCAATATAATGTTTATTTTTGTTCCTACATACACATTTTATGTGCGAGTATTGTACATACTTATAATTTATATTAAAAAATATTTAACGAAAATCAGAATAATAATGTAAGAAACCGAAATTTTTAGCTGGATAATAAATACGAAAAATAATATATTCACTTACCTTTTTGTGACTTTTAAAAACAGAACATTTAAATGTATCTGTACTGGCATCTCTTGCAATATAACTAAATATTTTGAGATCACTACTATCATGCGATACATAAAATATACGATAAACGGGATGATTTAATAATTCAATTTCTTCGCAATCATTCGACCAATTCTTTTTCTAAAAAGAAAAAAAAAACAAATCAAATGAAAAATACAAATACAAACGAAAGTCTTTTAATTCAAATTTGACTCACTTTTCTTCGGCGTTTTTTTAAAACAACTCTTACACCATTGACAGAAATATGAATGGTGACTTTGCGTTTTTTCAGGTTTTGCACTTTGCATTCGTACTGAAAAAGAAAGAGATAAAATAAATAAATATATAGTTATCGTAAAAATTTTTTGATGTATTTATGTTGGTCATTTAAATATAGAATTGAAAGAAAATTGCTGTCAGTTGAATAAACTTTTGTTTTACGTCTGACGTTTTTATAGTGACAACAGTTAAATGAAGCAAAAAATTTAAAGTAAGATTTTCTTGTTACGAAACATGGTAATTTTATGATATGTACAATCAGATATATAAACATTTATACACACATGCTTATGTAAATGAAATATTCATTAAAATCGAATCAATCCATGATTCATCATGTTTTTTATACTGTTGCAGGGTCTAAAAAGATACTGTAAGTGTTAAATTCTTATCCTTAAACATTGATAGTCGCCAAAACTTCAACCTCACACGTAACCAAAAATATCGCTGCGTTCAAAATATATAGCAAGTTGTAACAGCGGCATTGACCTTATAACCATGCATAGGCAAAAAAATTGATCCATAGAATAATTGGAAATCAGCTTTCAGATGCAGGATTTTGAAGCAAAATTAACTTAAGAGATGGGACATATTTTTACCTTAATTGCTTATGGCTCTTTATTGAAAAATATGATACCCGTTAAGCACGAGGTAATACCAAGTTGAGTAGGTTAAGAAGCAATGAAGCTACACAATAAATATCTAGGGACCCATCAGTCTTGTGTTTTTTGTGCGTTACAAAAAGGCGAGAGAAAAAATCAAATGAACGACGCACAAAAATTTAATCCTGCAATTGTTCTTATTGGCGATATATTATAGAAGGAAGCAGTGATACAATTTTTAGCGAGTCATAAAACAATACCCAGACCACGACCACTATTAACCAAATAACGCATTAAAACTGTGGTCATCGATACAAACGAGGGAGTATCGTATTAGGAAACATAAAATACTCAATAATTTGTATATTTTAGGCAACATGAATTTTAGAACGAGAGAGTATTACGTTGACCACGCTCGATGTTTTCTCGCGTGTATCCTTGCTTTGGAATGTTAATAAAATGTTAAAATGATGTCTATGCATATATTACTTTAAAGTAAAATGTACAGTTAACGACTAAGATATTCATAATTCCAAAATTCATATGACCGTTGATCTCCATTCTGATGTGGAAAATAGAGATTTTAAGTGATCATACTGAATCTATTGAACTGGGTAATATAAAAATTATCATTAAATAAAATTTTTCATCAGAATTTCAACAGAACTGCCCCTGAATATAGAAATGTCTCAACTCAATTTAGCATTCTAAAAATTTTGGTTAAGAGAAGAGTAAAAAAAAGTCAAGCGAATACGTTTAACAATAGTTTAAGCAACATTTAACCAGCCCCAAATGCTTTAGGAATCAAAAGGAAATTTATCATGGACCACATTAACTTTACTGGTGAATGCGACAAGCTGCAGCAATTTAGTCAAAATCTTTCACGGGTATATTTTTTCAGTGTACCATCTTCCTCTCAGCTTGCTAATATTGAACTTTCGATACATTTGTTCTTAATCAAACTTCCACTTATATTTATATTTGATTCGAAATTTAAATTTGTAATAATCCGGATACGTCACACTTTACTAATCCTTTGGATATTCTTTTTGTAATAAAAACTCTTAACGCAAAAAAATCTCTGGGTTTCGATAATAAATAAAATTTCGCTTTGTAGAAATTCTCATCCGTAGCACAATTTCAATAACTCGACGCTTGTATTAATACTTTTAAATTTAGGCAAATGATTTAAAACAAATTAAAATCTAAAAAAGACTTAAAGTCGGGCTTGAATCAAAAATAACAAGTCAGAGTGCTATCTTATATACCCTTCACCATGCATGTAAATCTAGTTTAGTGAATTAGCAGAGATACAAATATTGCAATGACAGCGAATTATAAAATAAAAAAAAAAATAAAAAAATAAAATAACTACGATATATAATTTTACATAAAATCTCATTGATTCCTAATGGGTTAAGCATTATTAAAAAGATTTTGTATTTCCCGAAAGATCTCTTCAAAGACTTTTAAGTGATGCCCATATTGTCCATATTGACAATCGAACTTTTTTATGAAAACTTCAGAGGCCCATAACTCGGTTAATATAAGCAGTCACCAATTTTTTGTACTAATGTTTTTTTCTTATTTTTGAATTCTCCATCGCTCCATATTTTTGTTTTTTTGATTGGAGTTACTTAGTTGTTTCAAACGATATGATAAAATTAGAGACAGGCGTGGTATTAGGCCCATTGCCTCGAAGGGCATGGACCGATCTGCTAATTTTAAACTGCACCACTATCGACACTATGGCTGATCGGTTAGCGTATTTTAGTTTTCTCTAATTAATTTAGTGCCCTGGCAAAGTTGATTTCAACACTAAAACGGCTGGACACACGGACATTGCTCACGCTTTATTAAAAACGTACACGCAGAGCAAAAATATGTATGTTATATGGTTACAAGAAACATATTTTCTTTTCTGTAGCAATGAATAAAGGTGGCGAAAAATTATGGTTGTTTTAAAAATAATTCAATCAAGATAAATATTTTTTTGTTAAAATTATTTTTTATATGGTTACTAACCATAAATAGTTCAAAATGGTTGCTTTTAGAAAAAATCAAACCATAAAATGATGTTATTAATCAAAATATTATTAAAAACAAGCCAATAATGTTTCTTTTTTGTAATATATTTTAAAGCAAGTTCTTTGTTATTATTTTATTATTGCTTCTTAGCAAAAAACTAAACATTACCTTAAAAAGTACTTCCCATATAATGACTTACTTTTGCGATTGACAAATTTTGATACTCGCTTACAAAACACATTACATTCGTTCGCAAATTAAGGAAGTAAAAATTGAACTTGTTCTTTAAGTTTAAAAAGAATACCTTAAAATTCATACGAACGATTATTATAATTTCCTGTTATAATCATTGTAATTATTTCTCAATAATTTATTATAAAAGTCTTAGTAAAATCATTAGGTTGGTAATTTAGATGGGAAGTACTTCCGCCAAAAATGCTTAATTCCACACTCGATTACCTTTTCTGAAATTTTTTGATAAGTAATTACTCTATTTCTTATTGACCTCATTTACAACTCTCACAATTGCTCTTTAATTGTATAACTCCTATTACTATTATAATTATTAAATAAATCAGTTTAAGTCAAGTATCCAACCCGTATTAGCATTTATCGCATACATATCACTTTAAAAAACATTTTGTTTTACGGTTTGATAGAATACTTTTCTATCTGTTAAAATGCAAACTCTTAAAATAGAAATAAATTTTAATTGGTGGAGAAAATTAAAATTAATGAAAATGAAATTAATATACAAAATATTAAATTAAATAAAAATATAAACAAAGTATTTCAAAAATATTTGAAATAAGCACAATTTTGAATTGAAGTTAAGTCGATAGAATTTGATTTAACAAGTTACATATTGGTTTCTAAAGAATATATAAATCACTAGCAGTTCCTACGACTTTGTGTGCGTGTAATTTCTAATTTTTTTTAAATTTAAATTTATAAAAATGTGTTTTTACCTAAAGATATACAAACGTGAAATTGAAAGAGTTGTAAGCACATTTTCTTTTTGTAAATAGAAATTTTTAACACTATTTTCAGGACTCTTCAATAAATTTCTAAAGACACATTTTTCTAAATATTTAAGAAAATTAGAAATGAAACGCAGACAAAGTCGTGGGCAAGAATAGTTAATTAATAAATTTTCTATTTTATGAAATGTTTGACTAACGTAACCAATTTCATAACATGACATTTTTAGTAATATTACGATGTTGTAACCCAAATAACTATTGAATGTAAAACAAATACATTAAATTATAACACGTTTAAATAATAAGCAAATTATGTTTATTCTTTAAATGTTAGTTTCTATGCTAGAAAACAATATGGACGAATCATGATTTTGTTAAACGTTAAAATGCTAAATTTAATTTAGAATCATATAATGCAACCATAATATATTGCTCTAAGTTCTCTTAATAATAGACTTTTCTATACGCGATTGCATTAGTTCTGTCCGCAGTAGCGACAGTGACATTAATTTTCCCACTGTTGTCCTTACACTTGCTGCACTCTAAGTATTGTTTTATGAAGTTATAAAAATTATGTACAAATAGAAATAAAATAACAAAAATATGATCAGTTGACATTTATCATAATTAATAGTTGCGCTGAGCAATCACCAAAATTTCAGTAGAAACTAGCTTCACTACCAATAGCCATTTACAGTTTTACCAGGCTAAAAAGTGAACTAATATAAAATATTAATTCCTAAAAAAAAACTTCTGTAAATGTGTAATTAAGTAAAATATATGCAAAATCCAATCATAAGCCGTAGTGGTTCTATTGCATGCAAATAAACCCTTATCCTGTGTTGCTAATGAAAAAAAAAAAAAAAACAAACAAAATAAGTAAGAGTACCATATAAATTTTTTATTACAAGAAAAATTAAAATGATATTTTGAACATTTTGGTGAACTTTAAATCGTTAAGTGAAATTTAGATTTTTTTCTAATGTAAAATTATTACGCGGAATTTTCTAGTGTTAATAAATTTTACAATTTTTAATTGATACAACGATATTTTAGCTAAATTGAATGTTTTTTTGATATTTTTGTAAAATTTAATAGTTTAATGATATTCTAATATTTTGGATTTATTTCTATCGTTCTGTTCATAGTTTCTACAAAATAGATTTAGCGATGATGGTCTGGGGGCAAATTACGGCATTCGTTTGCGATCGAAATTTCTGTAGATATTTTTTAGCTATTTTTTCTACGATAAAAAATGAAAAATGTAAAACGATGCAGTTTGATGAAAAAAAAATATATAATTAATTGAGCATTCTTAATTTGGATTGTTAGTTTAGTTTTAATTGTCTTTTGCTTTGTTGATTCAATGTAGTTCTCAATTAGTCAACTTGGCAACAGATACAAAATTTTCCAGCTTTCAATACAAAATTTGGGTAAAATCCACTGATGAGCTATATGAGCAGTAGCGAAATGGCCATATGGATATGCTTTCCCCGCAGTAATATATTTCATTTTGTAGTTTTTAATAATAAATATTTTATGAGAATATCATGAAATATTTATATTTGAAGGAATCAAGCACGATTAAAGTAAATTATGATTTTAGGTTTAAATAACTGAAATATTGAAAGAAAGTTGTTGTTTGCAGCAAACATTGGTTGTAAAAGTTAGGATTAATCTTTCTTGTTTCGAGTTTTTTCATATGCGTTCTTGCATGTTTTACGATATCGGTTTTAACTAACGCAATGAACGTTACAGACCTTATAGAGGTTAGAATTTTTTTTTGGACTAGATGGCTGCAGTGATCGTACATTAAACTTTATTTGGCGTCATTTTCTAAATTTGAACCAGAAGACGTGACCCATATCTGCATTCCATAGCACCTTGTGTGTTTGATATTCGCGGTATAAAGTAGAAGCTTGCAATATACTTTTTGCCAAAGAGCCAGCTCATTTTGTATTGCCTTTAATTTTTTCTTCTATACGGCTTTTGTACTTGAAGCGCATATCCACATGAATATCGAGAATGAAATTGAAAAAGATATTCGGTATGAAATCACTTTGAAACTTAAGATTTCTAAGGTGTGTTCTATATGAATATTGATTGAAAAAAAAAATAAAATTGATGGCGGTTGGTAACACCTTAAGATATGAAGAACCTGTTGCTAAAAGAGAGAGTATTTTTTTTGTTTTTTGGTAGCATGCAACGATAGTACTAAGCCAAGAACAGAATCTGAAGTAGACTTAAAAGTGTGACCAATATTCAATATCCCTCTTTTAACTTTATCGTTAAGTGTTTTTCTTCTATTTGCAACGGAATTTAGTTATAAATTGTTGAATCACAGATGTGATAACTTTTCGAGCACACATCTTAACGATTGGCTAGAACATGAAATTTCGAAAAAATTTATATTTTCTACAGCTATCGGAGACAAAGTTAACAACGCAACTTGCAATTTGTTCATCCCATCAACATATGTAAACCACTTACAGTTTTTAAGCTGCGAATCTTACTTCAAAACAAATCTTTTAAGATATCTTTTACGTATTATTTCTTAAATTGTCCATTTTTTATACTTTTAACTCTTTGTATTACATTTATTTTCATACGTTATGACCGATTGCATTTGTGTTTCTTATTCATAAAATATGTATGAAACTAAACATATTTCTGTTTAAGTTAATCGGATTTGTTTCTGTTGTAGATTATTTTATGTTTATTCAAATAACACCAACGAAAAATAATTAACGAAAAATGTTTTACATTATTATGAAAATAATTTAAAAAGGTAGTATTTCGATTTTAAACATTTTAAATAAAACAAGTAAATTTTAGTAACATTCTTCAACAACTCTCCTTACTAAAAATTGGTAAAAATCCTAGCTTTTTGATGTTTTCATTTATTTTTATTTTAGGTAAGACCTTTGTAGACACATCTGTGATATTTTGCGAAGACGGGACATATTTCAAATCGATATCACCTTTTTTATAGACTTGTCGTACATGATGCGCCCATATGTCAATGTGTTTGCTTCTAGCACGAAACACGGGGTTGCGCACCAATTTTGTGCTCCAATATTATCACAGCATATTGTGGTAGCATTTCTAAAAACTTGTTCAAAACCAGGTTTAGTGAACAAATTTCGAGGATATATTGCTTCCTTTGTAGTTGCTGAAATATTTATATATTCTGCTTCAGTTGAACTTATAGCAACAGTAGTTTTTTTATTTATATGAATCTTATTACCAGCCAAAATAAGAACGTATCCTGTGTATAATTTACTGTCATCACTTCCTCCTGCCTAATCTGTGTCTAAAAAATATATTAAAGGTTTTCCAATAGACCTAAGATGAATTGTGTATTCAATTGTGTTGCATAGATATTTAAGAATATGTTAAGCAGCAGTCAAATGTTTATTATAGGGATCTTTAATTAATTTTGGAAGTTTATTTACACTATGTATAATATCTGGTCGCGAGCAAAGTGCAATATACATCAACGATCCAATTAAAGATTGATAGATTTTCTGATCAACCTTTTGACAACTATGACAGTTTTCGCAAAGCTTGTACCAGGATCTAACGGACTGTTGTCTGCATTCGATTGATAATCTGTAATCATACAATTATCTGCATAAGCGATTTCTTCTTCACAAGCAGCAATCTCTAAAGTTGCACTTTCCTCTGAACCATTTTCAATTACTACATCAAAAGCTATTTTGTCTTTTTATAAGCTTTTTTTATTCTTTGTTAGATTTTTCTTTCGACTCATAACATTTATTCTGACTAATATTAAAAATGTTATACTCACAATTATTATAATGTGCATTTTTTCATCAGCTACATTAACATCATGACTTTTAAATAATTTTCTCGATTTTAAATCAAACATCCAATAAGCCTTCGACTCTGAGCAATAACCGGTAAAAACGCATTCCCTTCCTTACTGCTGAAATTTTGTTTTCCCTGGCCTTTTATCTAAACAATATGCCTTACCTTCGTTTTATTAGAGACCACTTTTTTATTGGAGTAATTCCATCTAATGATCTCGATAGACACCTATTTCTTAAATAAACTGCAGCATTCACGGAATTCGACCACTAGAACTCTAGCAGTCCTGCATTAATTAGAAAACATCTGGACATTTCCACAATAGTCCTATTCATGCGTTCTGCCACGCCAATTTATTGTGGAGTGTATTCAACAGAGAACTGTCTTTGAATGCCAACTTCTTCCAAACATAGAGAAAAATCTTTACTTAAATATTCCTTTCCATTATCACTTCGCAGCACTTTTAATTTCTTTGAGGTTTGTCTCTAAGCTAAACTTAAAAACTTTTTAAAAGTATTTAGTACATCACCATTTGTTTTTAGGAAATAAACAAATGTCATTCGTGAGCAATCATCTGCAAATAAGACGAAATAATTTGCACCTCCTAAAGATGAAGCTATCATTGGACCATATATGTCCGTATGAACTAAATCAAGGACATCATTAGCCCTTGAGGTTCTCCGACTTTAAGCAGGTTTCACATTCAATTTTTTTTGGAATTATATTTAAAAATAAATTACGTACAGTTCCCTTTTTTAATATTTCAAGCGTGTTCTTTGCATTTAAATGCCAAATATTGAAATCTGTCATAATAATCATGAAATTATTATTTCGCTCATTTGAAAAATTCATATTAAAACATATAAATAAGTGCTAATAACCTACGAAATAAGAATACCTTTCGGGCAGGTCGACAAGGCAAAAATTTCTTTTCTAGCAATATCCAGATTTCACAACATTCTCCTCATGCTGAGCAAAATCGTCGACAACGCTTTTTGATCTTAATTAATCCTGTCACTACGAAGAGGCAATTCCGCTGGTATAGCAATATCACCGAAAACATATCCCCACAAATAAGAGTAAATAAGAACAAATCGTAGTTATGCTCTTCTAATTTTTCAATTTGATACTACGAAATCATTGCTTGCCAACTATAAATTAAATTTTAATTAATTTTTTGTATTTCTAGGCCCGTAACCCTTGTTGTAGATTATTTTACGTTTATTCAAACAAAAGCAACTTAAAATGATGAACAAAAAAATGTTTTACATTATTACACGCCGTCTTGACGAGACAATGATTTGCTCAACCATTGAACAACTTCATGTGCGCACATTAAAATGGCTTATGTAGACCATAGTTATCGATGTAATGTTCCTGTTAAAAAAGCGTTGTCAGAACATATGTTCGAACAATGATGTTTGCTATTAAACGTCACTTTCATTTCAAAAATTCGAAAAAAAAATTAAGGCAATATTTAAACCCAAAAAGCTGTACATTTTCTGTTTATATGTAATTTTATATCATTTAGCAAAAAAAAAAACAATAATTAATAAATAAAAATTTATTAAGAACTGTAAACAAATAAGACATGAACATCGCCACGTTATGAAAATAACTTAAAAATGTATTTCGATTTTAAACATTTTAAATAACACAAGTTAATTTTAGTAACATTCTTCAACAGTTCCTTTGTACTTAAAGAATTAATTTTAAACGTTTGTTCTATTTTTAGTGTTTTTAGTTGTAAAAAAATAAAATTAATAAAACCCAAACATTTCTTTTCTCTCTATCCAAGCAATTAAATATGATGGGATTCACTAGTCCTTTACAAAATCAAAGGGTAAAATTAAACAAATAATAATTTAGTTTATTTTCCCCCAAAAAGTCATGCATTTGTTTTGTGATAAACTTATTTTTTTTTCTTTATATTGAAATACACACTCATCAAGGCTTGGTACATTATTATAAACAGCCTTAAATATGTTTCTTTCAGATAACAAATGCTGAATGTGTATAAGATCCAATATATAATAGATATTTGTTTTCCAAGAATAAAGTTGATTGCCAATTTTGTTTGTTAAACTTTAGCATATAGAAAGTCTTAATAGGAGATTAGAAATATAAAGTTTGTTTAGGGCATTACTAGACCAGTTATAGTGAAGAAAAGACAGATTTTTTTGTACTTAAAGCCTAACGCCCTAAGGTTGTAGTCATGCATAACGTTATTTTAAAATGTTTAGCAGTGAGTGAAATAAACGCAACTGGAGTTTTAGTTTGTAAAAGGGCGGTTTGCTTGAAACCTCCTATTGCTGTTTTTACTTCTTATTAACACATGAGTGATAAAGCTACACCCGCGATACATAGGGAACGCTACCACATAATTTTTCTTCAGTTCAAACCTTCAAAGGAGGAACGGAATGTGCAAGTAACAAGTTAAAGAGACTTAAGAACCTCTTAATATAACGGCTATACCTTACAATATTTCACGTACATACGAGTAAGCGAACGTAAGTTTTGAGACGGAGCAATACAATGAGTATCCACATCTCATCCTCAGAAAGCTAAATTTTAGTTAAATGTTATTAAAACTCTGCTAAATTGATAACAGCTGTTCAGTTTCTAATAACGTTGAGAATCACTACTAAGGATCACATTGGGTAACGAAGAGTTTGGTGTAAAATCTTTGCCCAAATCAGCATGGACAACCATTTAATTTATTTTTTAAAAATAAAGATACATTATATGTTTGCTTATAATACATTTAATTTTTTGTACATACTAATTTTTTTAAATGCTTAATCCATTAGGAGCCGATGGCATTTTTATGTAAAATTATATACGTGTAGTACTTAAAAATTTCTTATTTTTTAATCCTCTGTTACCCCAATATTTACGTTTTTGATTGGAGTTACTTCACGTAACTAGACTTACATAAATGATGAAGGCTATATAAAAAAGTTAAAAGAAGAAATGGTAAAAATGTGTAAATTTAAATAGAAAACAAATTTGAATAATGCAGAAAAGCGTTTGGTTAGTAAATGTTATCTTCTAAACAGCTGTATTGTTCCCACTAACTAATTTTCAAATTTTTCAAGCGTAATAATAAATAACCAAAAAAATTTTTTGCCGTAAATTTGAAAAACAAATTAAATTTAAGGCGTTATTGGTAGAGTAGGAATTTACACATGAGTGTGCTGCACACGTGCCAAAATTTATATACATGCACTTGAATAAGAGCTAATTTTTTATTCGCCTACTAAGGGCACATGTGCAAGTTCAACTTGCTTAGGCACATTTCACGTGCCACTATTAAAATGAATGGCATATGAAGGCACACGATCTTGCACATTAATATATGTGGAAGACGAAAAAGTACAATGATAACAACAAAAAATCGTGGTGTTTTTTTGTTGTGGTATGCGTTGAATATGTACCCACATGAAAATAATTTTAACTGCCTAGTTTTACAAATAAAAAAAAAATTATTTTTGTCTTTCATCAACAAGCAGTAAGTGATTAAAAATACAGTATGCAAAATAGATATTCGTACACCACTATATTCTTTATATTATTTTACTCTTTAATTAAAATTGTCTTGATATAATTACCAATCAGAGTAGGAAAAAATATTTTTTTTAATAATTACAGATCATTTCTTAATATGACAGTACTAGACATGAATGTAGAATAAATACTTAAAAGGTATTCCGCTCTTTTACTAAAACTGTTAGTTATGCTAAAACAATTTTAATAAAAGCGCAAAACAAAAAATATAATTAGTCATGGAAAAGACAAAATTTATATATAATTCTCAGAATTTTGCCAGCTGTTGTCGGCTTTATGAAATTTTAAAGCAGAGAACACAGCAGTAGATGTAAAATTTTATTTTATCAGCTAATTAAAAAATATCAATCCCTTAAAATAGGAAGAAAACATTTTCCAAAAATTTTACAATTTTATGTCCTATAAAATGTAAAAAAATATAAAATACTCTAACAGATATATAACCCGTTCGCTTTGAAATTTACGTAAAAAGCATGTTTATTATTCCACCTCAAATGTACATAATAAGGTTTCGATATAAGACAAGACGTTACCTGAATATCCTCAATAAACAAAAAGAAAGGTTCTAATACTTTTTCATATAAATTTGTCCTTAAATATATTTCAAATCTATTTAAACATTTTACGAATACGTCACTTTGATTTCGCACACTCACATAGCTTGACCTGCAATTTATTTTTACGACTAAACAATCAGTAAAATTCTAGTACACATTATACGATTATTGTAACAAATAATATTAGTGTTGTACACATAACGATGGTGCATACTGTATGAGTTACTGCCTGTTGATGAAAGACGGAAAAAATCTTTTTTTATTTGTAAAACTAGGCAGTTAAAATTATTTTTTTGTGGGTAATTCGGCGCTTTAAACGATCCATTTTTTTTTTTTTGATTCATTTCTGCGAATCATTCACACATTGAATGGCGATCTTTTGAATGCATTCATTCCACACAAAAATAAATTGAATTTAAATTTAAATGTATTCACAATGAATTAAAGTTCTTGATTGGTCACACAAAGTCGATGAATAAGAATTTAAATTCTTATTATTAAACGAATTAGAATGGATTTCTTATGAAGATAAACGTCGTGAGTGCATTTACTCGCCATCCAATTTAATAACTTAGAATTTGAATGCAATTATTGGGAGGATAAAGATATTGAAGTCATTGATTTTATTTACAATAATTCGTTTTTAGCTAAAAATTTTACAGTGTGTGCTACTACATCGGCTATGGTAAAAGCTGTAGAAAAGTAAAAGGGTATTACAAAATTGACGTTAATAGTGGCACACGAAATGTGCCTAATCAAGTTGAACTTGCACATGTGCCTTTAGTAGGCACATAAAAAATTAGCTCTTATTCATGTGCATGTGTCTATTTATTTTGTGTGCATATTCCTCTTCATGTACATCTGCCGCACATGAGTGTGCAAATCCGTACCTTGGTTTTTTGGCTCTGTCTTCAAAAATGTGTTTTTTTCTTAAAAATATTAATAAAATAGAGTAAAAATTGTATTAAATAAATATAAACCAAAATACTATATTGCCATATAATAATTAAAATAAATAAAATTTCATAAAAAAATTATATTCGAAAACTATTTTGCTTGAATGAAAGTATTCGCTATTGGATATTTTTTACAAACGTAATAACAAACTCAACATACATCCAAGATGTTTGTTAAACTAACTTTTATATTTTAATAAAAGTATAAATTGAAAAAGTTTTTCGTTTTTAATAAAAGTATTGTTGCACACTTTTAGTTTGTTACAGAAAATATTATTTGTAGCAGCTACAACAAAAAATTATTTTAACTTTAATTTCAAAAACTTGAAACAATTGCTTATTAAATTCTTAAATTACAAATATTTTTTTATTTACATTTGAATAAGTTGTTTTAAAAAACAAACATATCGAATTCAAAAAGAAACACTTATACAATTTCTAATAAATATTAAATTATTCAGTTGACCTCTTTTTTACTTACAATAAGGTAAAAATCGTTTAATAATTTTTAGCTCGAAGTCAGGAAAATTTTTATGTAATATTAATAAAAATATTATACCTGCCGATATATTGCTACTCTATTTGGTAACATCATCCGGGCTAAAAAAACGCTTACAAATATATTACATTCAAATAATCAACAACATTTAACATATTTGGTTTATACAATAATTCATACCAGACCTGGGTCCCCCCAATCAATTACAAATACAATTACACGTAATGTGTAATTTAATATTTTCACAATACATGTAATTGTAATTGAAAATTTTAAATTACAAGTAATTTGTAATTAAAAAAACTCAATTTCAATTACAAATTTTAAATGTAATTAATAATTGAAAAATTCAATTACAATTACATGTAATTTGTAATTTCATGTGTAATTAATTACAAATTGTAATTGACATCCCCCAGGTCTGATTCATACAAATAATTACACACGTCTGTAGATAAAAAAATTACCAATGTTTAGTCAGTAAAGAACATACAAAAAATTTAATTCTCTACTGTAGCTTCACAACCATCGTTATTAAGTCATAATATTAGGTTACACATTTTCATTTTTAACTCTGTCCAGATTTACAACATACCATTTTTAATGCCGTTTTTACAATTCTCTCTTAAAGTTTTAGCAAGTTTCATCATGACATCGGAATATGTGCATTTCGGTTTTAATTTAATATTCGTTATTGCAGTTATTTGTGGTATTTCAAATTATGCCCAAAAACAAAACGAATATACTCGAACATACTTGAATATCCCGTCAAGTTTCAAGACATATCATTTTGATTAGCCCGCTTGCGTTTCTACACCTCCTGCCATCAGACAAAATTTTCATATTTTTTTTTTTTTGTGTAAAATGTCTCGATATTTCTAAACTATGCCGACTTTGAACTTAATATTATTAACCTATTTTGAAGAAATTATTACAAACTGATTTATTAAGTGATAGGGTGGTAGAAAGGTTTTTGAATCGTACAATGGTTTTAAAATTTTGGGCTTAAAGAAGTGATCATTCTTAACGCTATAATATTTGTTAGCTAATCTTTAGATAAAAAAAATCCAAGTTTGAAAAAACTTAATAAAGCTTTTAAAATCCTTAAGTTTTAAATTAAGCTGAACTGTTATAATATTATAACAAATGAATTAAATTAATTATTGCTTAAGTTTAATCTAATTTTCCTTTCTAAATTTTGTTTCTACTCTTCCCTTTTTTTAAGAAAACAAAAAAAAATATTTACAAATGTATGAAGATGTTTTCCTAAGAAAACAGAAAAAATTATACCCCAGCTAAGTCCTTCATCAGCATTCTTCGCAGAAAAAAAATTTAAAAGTAGAACGGAATGGAACTTAGTCCAAAATAATTTAATTTATTAGTTATTAAAATTATAGTTTTAATTTTTATACTTAATTTCGTTTATTGAAACAGAATGAACTATTGACCGAGAATTGTTAGTGTTGGCAATATCTCTGTGTGAAACGTAATACTGTTTAATATCTCCCTTTAAGTATATAAGCATTACTTCCCAGCAAAAAATTTCAGAAAAGGTAATCGAGTGTGGAATTAAGCATTTTAGCCGGTTGTACTTCCCAACTACATTACCAACATAATAATTTTAATAAGGCATGAGACTTTTATAATCAGTTGTTGAGAACTAATTACAATGATTATTACAGAAAATAATAAAAATTATTCGTATGCATTTTAAGGTATTCTTTTTAAACTAGTTCAATTTTTACTTCCTTTATTTGCGAACTAATGTAATGTGTTTTGTAAGCGAGTAACAAAATTTGGTAATCGCAATAATAAGTCATTATATGGCAAGTACTTTTTAAGGTAAAGTCTAATTTTTTGCTGGGTGTTGCCTCTGTATTTCAAGCGAACAGTTTGTCTTGAATATTTTTTTGTTTTATAATGGATGGTAGTTGGGAAATTTATTTAAATAATTTGGTCCAAATTGTAACCTTCAACATAAAAGAACACATTCATATTGCACGGAGTCACTTTTTTTAAGTAAACAATATTTTATTACTTTAATTTCTGTTATTCATTTATATTTCACTAACTGCCATTTAGCGGCCCTACTTGCAGTACAGAAACAGCACATTAATAGTTTATAATTTCATCAAAATGCACATATGAAAACTTTTTTTATTAACTATATGCTCAATTTATAACATTCGTTAAGTTTATAACACATAAACACAAAGTTTTTAAGAAGCCATAATGTCTTCTTTTTACTTTTACTTTTTAAAACTCTTTGCTCATAATCATAAATAACTTGTGTTTTCTAAATGTTTACAAGCTGCTAAAACATTTAATAAAAAGAAAATATGTTAAAATGGTAAAATTCTTAATGAAAAATTCTTTATCACGTTTAACTCAGACTGAAAGTACACATATTTGGTGTGAATTATAGGAATATTTGGGCCCAGATGTAAAGTCACTTAACAAAAAGTATTTTTTTCGTTTTTCTTATATGAAACAAAATTTATTGACAAACAAACAAACATGATAATATACAAAAATTTATGGTGTCTTATTTTGCAAAGACTGGAATGGTAAAACCCTATAATCCAAATTAGCAAGAACAACAAATGTTAAAAAGTTTTCTTTTGCCTTTCTAAAACAAATTACCAAGTTTTTATAACCCCTAACTACTAGCTTTCATTCTAAAAGAAAAACTTTGAGTAAATATTTATCTCCAGTATTTTGTTTTGTATAATTAAAAAAGTTTTTTTTCCTTAAGCGAAGTAGATTAAAAATAAATATATTTATAGGCCTTTAGAACTTACATTTGTGTGCACAAAAATAGAAGTGTGTTGAAAAAATTGAATGAAAAAAAAAATTAAAATTCCATCTCCGCGTTATGAAAATAGCGCATTGGCGTTAGCGGTTCAGATAAAAGAAAGTACTAAAAAAAATTAATTTTGCTTTAAATTTCAGTTTCTTTTGAGATAGTAAGTTATAAAGCATTTTTTCTTTGGTTAACTAAAAATTTTATTAAAATTATATTATAAATTAAATAAAAAATTTAATTTTATTTTTAAAGAATATATAGTCGGTCGCGGGTTGACAGCTATTAACCTTTTTTTTTTTTGAAGATTTCAGAATGCAAAAACGTTATTACCCTAAGCCGTGTTAGAAGAAAAAAAAAACAAAACTAAAAAAATAAAATAAAACAAAACCCGATTCATTTTGTTTGTCAGCATGTGACCGACGGTATGATGAACAGGTTCTTTTAATCTTTTATGAGTTTACTACGCGGAAAGCTTAAACAATTTTCTTAGTGACAAATAATTACTTTGGCATCATGTTCATCGCAAGTGTAAGACAAATCATGTTACTGTTTTGTTAATGATTCAACAAGGTTGATAAAACACCTGTTAAGTTTGTTTTGTTTTTCGCTTGTTATTTGGCAGAATACCATTTAAAATTCTAATGTATTAAAAGAAATTATTTAATTTAAAAATTTATTATTTCTTATGTTTTTTATGTTAATCAATAATAAATCTGCTTGATTTATTTAAACATAAATATTTTATGATATTCTCGTAAAATATTTATTATTGAAAACTAAATGTATTACTGCGGGGAAAGCATATCCAATTTGCGATTTTGGTACTGCTTTCCATGCATCTTTTAGTTTAAAATATTAAATATTTCATAAGAAAATTATGAAATATCTTTACTTGAAAAAATCAAGCAAGTTCTACGTAGATTAAACAAAATTTATTTATGTTAATTCGAAAACACATTTTTATGACGCAATATTTACTTCAACGGCAGTAACAGTTTTAGCAAAAAATATAAAATTAAAAAAATTTTAAAGCTTTTCAATATTTTTTTTCCGTATAAACAATAAAACGATGATATTTGCATTGCATTAAAATTAATAAAAAAATTATGTCAAAATTTGTCAAACAAAAGAATTTTGCTTGCATAAAAGAAAAATTATAAAATCTGATTAAATTATAACCCGAAATGTTGAATGTAACTGCAGCTTAGCTATGAATTTTGCATTAAAATGTTTTTTTTTTCAAAGATGATCAAATAAAATTTTAAAATTATAATAAAGCACAACGGAATCGAAAAGATCTATTGCTTTACGAAAATCCCATAATTCCCAAAAATATAAAGTTCTATTTTTAAAACTCAGCTCATAAGTACAGTATGTGGTTGGGTTTTAATAAGAAACTAAAGGTTTCAAATAAAGACTTGAAAAAAATCAAAGGCATGAAGGAAAGTTCTGATTATTTCTTAAGTATAAAATTTATTGGCATATTAAGAATAATACTCTGTTCAATTTTGAAAAAATTACTCAGCAACTTTACTTATTCCATGTAAAAAATTTGCCAATTATTAAGTAGTTTCGATAGCAAGATTTAGAAAGAGATTATCGTTTTTATTACCTTGAAGTATTTAACATTGTTATTTTTTCTACTCCGCACAAAATAAATTAAGCTCATATAACTACGGTGACAAAAAAATTTTCCCAGAAAATTAATGCTTTACCATAAAAAATATTGTAATGTTTAAATTAAACAGCTTTCGATGTCTTGTTAACTATAAAAAATTAAAGAAATATGTTTAAATTAATATCCCGCAAAAAACAATATTTATGCGGAATTTTGTCAAACTGTGTCATGCTGTGTACATATAGAATTGGTGTAAAAAACACATTAAGAAATGTTTTAATTGTGAAACATTTATTAGTTTCTTCTGGCAACATTTTCTTAAAGCTATAAAATAATGCAAGAAGATTTTAAATACATCATTGGGAATTTTTCAAACTACAGCTGGTCATATGTTTTGTTAGTTCCGGATTCTGCTTGCATAATGCCATTTGGGACGAGGGTATCACAGTTTCCATTCAAAAAATCTGCAATGCGTTTCTGTGCACACTTAAGATTAAGTCACTTTTGTCGAAAATGGTTCGGCAAAATATTTGCACGTTTTCCTAATATTGTTCGTCACGGTAACTAGTTTTATAATGTATGACTATTTCTGCCGAGAGTATCATAGCCTGGATGGGGAAAATCAGCATTTTTTGTGATAATTAAAAACGCTTTTTATAATTGTTTTCTTAATAGACATGTTTAACTATTTATTTAATATTTACCTAAATTTTTCCTCTTCACTTTCTGATACAAAAAATAATACTTACTTTATTATCTCTTCACCACAGAAAGTGGAGAAAGGGTAAAACTAATTTTGCATCTCCGTGTAATTTCTACAATATTTATTTCCGAACCCATAAAGTATATATGTTTTAGTCTTTATGCATATCGAAGTCAATTGAGCGATGTCCGCCCGTGTTAGTGTTAAAGTCAAGTTTGCCGATGCGCTAGATTAGCTAGAAAAAAATTAAAATACGCCAATCGATCAGAAATATTGTCGCAAGAGGCAATTAGAAATCAATAAGATCGGACCATGTCTTTTGACTATGCCTAACACTAATTTTTCATATCATTTGAAACAATAAAGTAACTGCAATTACAAAAAAAAAAAAAAAAACAAATACATGGGGCGATAGAGAGTTAAAAAATAAGAAAATTTTGAAAGGAAAAAAATAAAAAGAAAATATAATACGGGCGTGATTCGATTCGCTTAGAATCTTAAAATAACCCATGTGTTGTAGAAAAGTCACTGCATGAGAGTCATATACAAATTTTTCCTTTTTATAATACCCGCGTAAATTTTGGAATTTGAAAATTTATTTTAAATCTGATTCCCTTACTAAAAGTTTTAATACACAGTTGCTGTTCTTTTCTAAATGAAATCTATCTACAGAAACAAGATTAAATTCGTATGTAGTTCCCTTTAAGTAGAGCAAGTACGTTTACATGTTTGCAATTTTAAAGATTAACTCGTGATTGC
Organism: Cistogaster globosa; assembly: GCA_937654795.1. Taxonomy (NCBI): domain Eukaryota; kingdom Metazoa; phylum Arthropoda; class Insecta; order Diptera; family Tachinidae; genus Cistogaster; species Cistogaster globosa. The sequence continues at coordinate 59,968,709 of OW569405.1, read as the reverse complement.
TTTTGTTATCTTACCTTTATTTTAGAACATTTCTAGGCTGCCGCTAATTCTAAACGCCATTGCTGTAGGCTTTAACCCCTTCAATAATTCTACTGTTTGCATAACCACTTTTACTAAAATGAAAACCAATCCATGGCAGCAGAAACAATACTTGAAAACAAAACTACATTAAATATTTAATACAGATGAAGAGTAAAGCAGTCCATGTTTGATTAAATTTGAGTTTTTCTTTGCGGCTTTAATACAATCTGTTGTGATTGTGAGTGGATAGTGATTGCAAAACGTAAAATAATTGAGTATTTAATTGTATTGAAACATATAAACAGATTATTAACAAAATAATATTTTGCCGCAGAAACAATTATAGCGTCTTATTTTTCAATTTTCTTTCCATTGTAGAGATATATTTTAAAATGTGGATATTGTGTAGAAACCACGCTAAGCCAAGTTATTATATTAAGTTTTAACTCTGAGAACAACAAAAAACGAAAATAGAATGTTAATCTATGGTCTAAATTTTATTTAAAACAAACTTCTTGAACCACTTCAAATTTCATTTTGCGAATAAGGATAATTTATTATTATTGGATAAAGATGAAGTTAATGCTACCGGACTAGCGTAGCACTATCCAGGATAAAATTTGAGCCATAAAGAGCGCATTGAGCTAGAGTAGGTACTACAGCATATATAAAGAAGATATCTGAATCTGTACCGATAGCAAGGCTGCGATACCCTCTTATCGCTAGGTTTGAGAGTCGTTTAAATATATGCTTCCATCTTTAAAATAATGCTCCCAAAGGGATAAGAAACTTAGTTATAAATAACAACTTGTTATAAAAGCTAAAGTAGGAGAATTGGTTATGTATGAAAATAATTTGTGATTTTGAACCATAGCACTGACTTCGAGAAAGAAGTTTTTCAAAAAATATAAATATACACGCAGAGAAAAAACATAATTGGATATAGTCATAATACTATATTATGTTCTCTGTAACAATGTTAACATAAAAGGTGTGTGGTTACTATGCTCTTATTAGTCAATATATGAATAAATGACCAAAAAATATTTTAAAAACATTTTGTCCTAGGACAGAATTCTTTACGAGTCTTTTTGGTGCTGGTAAAAAAATATGTTAATGACCAGTTAAGAATTTATTGTAATGTACTTCAGCCAAAGAGTTTTTTTAAATGAAAAATAAATGGTTGTATTTTTGAAGAAGCAAAAAAGTATGCGATTAAAAAAAGCATACAGTTCGGCAGCTTTTTCAATTTTTTATGTTCTGTTTACAATTAAATACAAATAGTGTGAATCAAGGTCTAGCTGTTGTTAAGCCACTGCCTCGAGGGCCGTGGACCAATCTTGCTGATTTCCAACAGCACCTTTTTTCACACTATGTCTGATCGATTGGCCTATTTAAATTTTTTTAGCTGATCGAGCGCCTCGGCAAACTTGATTTCAACACTAACACTGGCGTACATCCCTTAATCGAATTCGTTATGCGTAACGACACGAAATACTTTAATGGGTCGGAAATGGATACTTTAGAAATTACAAACGAAATAACAAATTGAGATAAACCCTTTTTCCACTTTTTGTGGTCAAGGTGAAAAAAACAAATATATAGGACGATAGAGAATAAAAAATAAGAAAAAAAATCAAGTGAAAATATTGGCGTTCGCCCATATTTTCCGAGTTATGAGCCTCTGAAATTTTTAGCAAAAAGTTTGATTGTCTATATTGGAATCATTCAAAGTTTCAAAGAGATCTTTCAGGAAATATTAAACTTTTTTAAAAATGTTTAGCCGATTGCATTTTTATGTTAAATTGGTTATAATACATATTTTTTATCTTATTTTTAAATTTTCTTATTTTTAATTCTGTCATTCCAATATTGGTTTTTGTGATAGGACCTACCCCACTAAACTAGATTTACATACATGGTGAAGGGTATATAAGATTCGGCAAAGCCGAATATAGCATTCTTACTTGTATTTCTTTTATTTAATTAAAAAAAAGAGTGCTGTTTTATCATATAAAAGAATTAATATTGAAAATCACTCCCTCAATGCTTTAAAAAATTTTATGTTGCTGAAGAAATGATTGATTGATGAAGTCTTATAACTTTAAGCTTAGATAGTAACTACAACTGAAATTGGGTCACTATTTTCTTTAATTTTTCCTTTCAATTAAAAGCGATCCTCTCAGAGCTTCATTTTACAAGGATATAATAGAATTAAGGTCTTTTTTTTTAAATTACTCAACAAATTATAATTAGGGCTGGCAAACTAAATCTCGCTAGGATTTTATTAAAGTACGTGTGCTATGAACAATTCATGTACTTCATTTGTTTTTAATAACAAGAATAATTATTCCATATTCGGTAGGAAATTTCTTATAGTAAGCAGCATTCTTGGCTAAACGTAAGTGTGCATATTACATATGTCAGGCTTCTAGGATATTACTTTTACATATTTGCTCTTTAACAATGTAAAGCTAAAAGATAGATATAAATCAATAGCTCATATGTTAAAAATACTATGAAAAGATAATTCCATATAATATGATGAAACCCCTACAAAATTAAGCGTAAAATTATAGTTATAACAAACCGTTTAACGGTGGGGTAATAAAATGGTCATGACGTAAAAAAACTTTTGCTAAAAATCAAATATGAAAGATTTCTTCATATGAGCTGTTGTCATAATACAATGATAAGAAATAAGATAAACTTGCAAAACAATCATATTCATTAGGTGACCTTTATTTGAAATATGTATAAATCATAAAAATTAAGAAATGAAAAATTACAGTTAATTTAAAGATATAAAAAAATCCTTTGGCATTTTATAGGTGCAAAAAAAATATATTTTTGTTATTATTTAAATATTGAATTTGAAAAGCAAAGCAGTCAGTAAATGTGCTTTAAAGCAAGTGAAAAACTAAAATACAAGTGTGACTCACACAAGCATACGAAGGTTTCCAATATTTAACACTAAATACTATAAAGTAATTATTTCTTATTGAAATGGTAAATTTTCCCATTGCTTATGGTACGCGATTTCACTCTAGCCGGCTGCGAAATAGTTTACGCTGTAAGTAAATTTTTATTGACGGTTTTGGGCTTTTACGAATGGTCTGGCCGAATATCGAAAATTTTATTGCTCTTTAGGGGCACCCTTTATAAAAACGCTACGGGACAAAATTCAGCTACGAGGTTTCCAACTAACAATGCCAACGCAATTGTAGAATTTAGAAAGACGTTCATTTCGAAGAAAATTATAATTATTTGTTTTCCAAAAACAATTTGCGATCGGAATTATGTTCAGTCACAAGCCTGAATATTGTAAATTTATTTCGATTTCTCAGTGGCTCGTATAATAAACTTAAAAAGAGGTAAAGCGTACGTTACTACAGTAATATTGTTATGTTGTATTTCTGTTAAAATAGAAACTCCTTAACTCCTAGAAGCTGCAAGTTAAAATGGAATATCAGATGACCAGCATTGGAATGACGTTACTGGATCTAATAAAAACCCACGTAAGTTTTTTATAATTAACTAATTTTTAACATATAAGCTGCATTATATATAAACCAATCAAATTTTTCTAAAAGAAAGCTATGAATTATGCTTAATGATTGCATGGCAGAAAATTAAATATTGGAACGAAAAAAAACCTGTAACTTATTGCGAAACAAACCGAAAATAACATACCTGTAAATCTCCAAGTATACTTTTTTTATTTTTGGATTTGTTTGCCATTTGTGTTCTCGGACTTTATTTAAAATTTTTCTTTACATATTTGCGTACTTAAAGTTGGTAGCCTTACGTTCTTATTTCTCATGAACTTGGGCATACAAAAAGCATTAATGTCGTAAGGCAGCTGTTTTGTCATTAACTTAAAATACAAATGAAATTAAGGCCAAATCGCTTTTAAATATCTGGTGTAAAATAGAAATTAATTCTTTTGAAAATGATTATTTGTACGACGTGCAATCTATGCAATCTACTCTAAGAAATAAAAATCTTTGAAAACACTTTTTTATTCTTTTACCATCAAAGTGGAATTTAAGTACAAATACAAAAATTCTAGAAAAGATAAAAGAAATTATTTGTATAAAATTCTAAATATTTTTAGCAGCATCTTATAAAGAAGGATTCAACACATCATGAAAGGGTAAGTAGTACTTTCAAAATTTTAGTTTTTAAGCCCGATTTTTAAGCTACAAAAGTGGGAATTGTATTAAAAAAAGAAAATATTTGCTAACCTTCTAAAGAACTTCATTGAATACTTAAAGCTGTTTCTCATTACAACATTTGCTTTAGAGTATTACAACTATTAACTTTACAAATAATCATTTGACAAGCAGAGCATACTTTTTCTGGTAAACGGATCTTTTAGTATAAAAATGGTTTCGGTTGGTTGAAATAGTTTCTTGTGCAAGAAAAATTAATTATAATTGAGCTTATTTGTATTTTAACAAATTAAGAATTTGAATTCGTTTAAAGAAACTTTACTTGAAATTTATTATTTTTTTATTAAAAAAGAAATATTAGTTCTGATGCTTTACTATTTCGGTAAACTTTGTAAAAATTAGAGCAAGAATAAATTTCTCTTACAAGGAGACGAAATAGTAAGAGATAACAGCAACACAAAATCTAAACTTTAAAAACAAAATAAAAATTAAATCGTTTAGACTATTTGTTAAAAAAATAAATTTCAATTTATCAGTAAAAAGCAATAATGAAACAGTAGTTACGAAGTTTTTGTTGTCCAGAAATCTAAATAACCGTAAAAACTATAAAAAAACGGCCAGATAAATTTTTGGTAGTAGCGTTAATCAGCTCGCGAAGCTGTATATGTGAGACTTTCTGCAAATTTAAATATATAACTCTCGATATGCGAAAATATTGTCTGAATTGTTCGTCAGTATATGAAGAAAGAGTTTGATTCAAATAGTCTGGAATGGTGTTCCTCTTTTGGCATTCAAAAATTTCAAATAGATCTAACATTGGCGATTGTTGTAAGTAAGCAACTGTTCAATAAAGTCTAAGATGTCGTCATCATCGCTAGAATTAAATGTATTGTTCACCAAATCAGCAACAATAATTTTTAACCACTCTTCATTTACCATTAGAAATTGTCTTAAATTTGCATAACTGCTTTACTCGTTTTACAAATATTGCTCATGGCTTTACCATTTTTAGTTGTTCACCACAAGTGAAAAAAAGGGTATATCTAAGTTTGTTATTCGATTTGTAATTTCTACAATATTCATTTCAGACCCAATAAAGTATATATATTCTGACTTCCTATGCATAGCAATGTCGATTGAGCGATGTCCGTCTGTCCATCCGTATTAGTGTTGAAATCAAGTTTGCCGAAGCACTAGAACAGCTCGAGGAAACAAAAATACGCTAATCGATCAGACATAGTGCCCAAAAGAGGTGCTATTGGAAATCAGAAAAATCGGTCCATGTCCTTCGAGGTAGCGGGCAAAAAACCACGCCTACATTTAATTTCACACTTCATTTGGAACAATGAAATAACTCCGATAAAAGAATAAAAATATGTGGCAATAGAGAATTAAAAAATGAGAATAAAAGTGCTAAGCACTCTTATTTCTTACTTTTATTTTCTTTTAAATGACAAAAGTGTATTCACGATTACAGAACTTTATCTCTTAACTTTTCGTAGTGGATGAACAAGGTTTTAGTTTGTACACATAGAAAGAATACAGAATAAAACTTTCTTAGTATCAACGCACACTAAGTTCTGAACTGTTGCATCAAATCGGTTGACAATTCTAGTTGCATTTGCCCTTCATATATAAAGGATATTGACCGGTTTTCTTTGAGTACCAACAGCACGATAACCAGTTTCACACAGGTCTTAAAAAATGCAGTAATAGTACAAAAATATTTGAAAATTCGATGTGTTTACACGGGAAGATATTTCCTTCTTTTAATAAGTTGTTCACGTTCTTTAAACTCAATAACTCATTACTTCTTCTTCTTCTTCGGATTACTAGGGCATACGTAAAAATCATATCAACAACAGCCGTCTCTGATAGTCATCTTTAACCTTCCAAATAAAACACTTCTAAATTCGAACTTTTTATCTCATCATAGAGAGCAAAAGAAAGATTACGATAAAACTCATTTTCTAGACACTACTTTTGTTTTAACCTTCATCATGATTTTATTGCAATTCTTTTCGAAAATTTTATTTACATTAAAATTCTGATTGGTATTTAATCTTAAAGTTTCTTTTAAACATTATTCCTATCGCTCTCGTTCATTTTTATCTACTGATGGCGATCAAGTGCAGAAATTGTTATATTTGCTTCATGCTAGAGTTCATGCCTACTATCCGGTAATGATTTTTTTCTTTCATTACAAAATTTAAATATAATTTCGCCACTGTTTACATTAAAACTGAACCTGTATTTAAACGCGTATTTTTATTAAATGCTTAACATAAATGTAAATTCCACTAATCTAGAAAATCTTAAATTAATCTAAACTACTTGTGAGCAATAGGCAGCTGTGCTTTGTTTTTTTTTCACAAATAAGCACAAACAAAAATGCTTTTTGCGTGTTTTCCCTAAAGGCATTTTCAACCACATATTAAACGCAATACGAAAGGAAACTATACCATCATCAGATAAATATTTAGCTACACAGTCGTTATTGTAAGTCCTGCTATAAAACAAAATAATAATAAAGAAAAACAAACCACTTTTAGCACACTTAAAATAGTATTTTTGGGAACACGAAGAGATTTTCTCAAAGGAAGTCATGTTGCCTCATGTTCTCTTCTGAAGCATCGTCATGACCTTAAAATATCTGTTTCGTAATGGAAAAATGTCTTAAAATCTTCTATATAAAATGTCTACGCTAATGAATATTTTAAAAAACACAAGCAGAGGTGATGTGTAATGAGATCTTTTTGATACCAATAAATAAAGCAATAACTTAAAAAGAAAATATTCGATAGGAACTTTATATGAAGACGATAACTAATTCTTTACAGTTACTTTCTGCTTACATTTATACGCAATGAAAATACTTTTAAGAATACTTAAATACTCGATTAAGAGATCGGTACGTTGTGATAGCGTTTGTGCTCATCATCTTATTTTTTTCCAAACACCTACAAAAAGATCAACTCGCCTGAAAAAACTACATGACTGGCACTTAGTTTTTTGAGTTATATCTGTATATCTTATATCTTCACTGTAGTTGAACGCTGGTAACATTGAAATAGAATATTACATTTGGTTTGCTAATCTAATGTTGCAAATAAAATTACGTATTTATAAATGTATGATATTTTAAATGACGTGCATCGCAATTATGTTTCTATAAGAACAACAAAATTTTCTTGCATTTTTGAGAGATTTTGTATTAAATTTTCTTGCATTATGGATGATTATGAATGAACACGATTTCAAATCACGAGCCTTTTAAATAGTTACCGTGATCACAGTTTGCAGCTGTAATTAAATTTGGAAGGAAATCTAAAATTCGGTAACACAGATTATTTGTTTAGATAAAAAAAACGCACATATTTTTTGTTGTAATAAGTAAAAGCTACACAGCAATGACGTCGCTTTGACTTATGAAGGAATGTCCTAATATTTCTCTGCGCAAAGTAAAATTAAATTTAAATTTGTACACTGCAAATATAAAAGAACTGTTACTTGATAAACTCAGTCACTGTAGCGACTAGTAATTTTTTGTCACGGTAATTTAACACAGGTACTGAAATTTCGCTCATTTCTATCTTTTATAAGTAAAAAATGCTCTTATCACTATTAAATTTTATTATTAAAGGCCCAATTACTCTATCATATAAATCTTAAGATTTGCATTAGCTTTTTTAAGAAAGAAATATATGATAATTGTTGTGATTGTCAAAAAATCCAAAATAGCATTACCTTTCGTTTCTACACTACCATACTTTAAATAGAATGAAAATTTCCAGCACACTGTATGAATCCGAAAGGAAACTTTATTAAGTTACTTCTAGGAGCTTTTAAGCTCATAAAGAGTCCAATAAACAATAATTTATCACTCGATAACCTTTAGAAATGAGGGTTTTTTTCTAAGCTGGTTCAGCTCTTAATTTATTTCAGAAAAGACTTCTTCTGGATACCTTTTTTTCCTAAAAGAGTATTTTACTCATAGCTCCGTAGGTAAACATATTTGCGTGTCATATAGGAGTCATAGCGTGAACACTTTTAAATCATTTTCAGAAAAAGCTCCCTAGGTGGGTTCTCCTAAGAGTCTTTTTTCATAGTGCTTACTTAGAGGTTGGCTGGGTTATGAGCAAAAAAGCAACTCTGAAAAATCATAGTGTTTAAAAAAGTTTATAAATATGAATTTGTATTATGGGATGTCAAATTCCTTTCCGTATTATTTGACATATAGCTTGTATTTGCCAAGGTACATTTATTTTACTAGGTAATAGCGTATCTGCAACAAATACAACATTTGTAAAAACAACATGGCATTTTATTGCTGCTTTGTGAGTGGAAATTTTGAAAATAGAAAGAGAAATAAGAGAGCTCTCTTTGTTCTGCATATGATTGTTGTTGGTGTTTTTGAAATTCGTAAAGAAAAGTTGTACAATATAAACAATTTTTGACATGACCAACAACAAACCAACTGGGCGGGCGACACTACCTAATAAAGTAAATGCACCTTGGTATTTGCTTTCACACAATACAGTTTTTTATAACACTCAATTATTTGACAAATCTTAATACTCAGTATAATAGAGTGAAACGGGCCCAAGGAAAAATTTCAATATCAATAAATTTTAAAAACATATAAAAAATCCTTTTTAAAAAGAAAAGATTCCAACCACCACAACATAAAGACAATGATTTTTAATAATGTAAGTGAATTTCAAGATTGTTTTTAAGAGGGTTTAAAAAATTAAGATTGAAAGAGATAAATAAGATTACCCAAGCTAAAGCACCAGTCAAATTTTCTCGTCTATAAAAAAATAATTTAGCTAATTTATAATTATGAAAAAGCAAAGAGATATGAATTAAAAATAAAATTAACTTACCCGTATTCTTCTCATGGCCTGAACAATTTCTGCTCTTGTGTTGGGTCGGGGCACTTCTTCCCAGCCCACAAACTGTAAATAAAAGTTAAAAATGAAGCAAAGAATTAAAATAAACAAATTTAAGAAAATAAAATTAAAAATCAGACAATATCAAAAAAGGTCATGCTATTTGTTTGTTGTTTTTTCTGTTACCATTTGCTTTTTTACTTTGTTGCTTGTTGTCAACGGAAGTAAGAAAAACAATATAAGAGACGATTAAATTTTCAAATCCTTAAGGATATAATTGTCTTTAGTAAACAGTTTAAAGGACGAAGTGTGTTAGATTTGTTTGTAAAAAGTCAACTTATTTCAAATTTATTAACATGCGCTAAAGACATGACTTAGTAAATTATATAGTTTTAACTATTTTAAAATTAAATGTATTTAAAAATCCATTATTCTACAAATAAGTTTTCTTTTGCAGAAAACATAGGAATTCTAGAACGACATCCAAAAGTTTAGGCATTTAAAAAGTTATTTAAATGTGTAAAATCCGAAAGAAATGAAACGATGATATGAAGATTTCTAAAAATTATGCTTCGTTTTTCGAAACACTTTAATCGTACATTATGTTTTTATTTTTAGAACATTATTCCAGCGCCTCTGCTATAGACGAATTGTAGTTTTTGGAGTCGGTACAGCCATTTAATTATTTTACAAACAATTAAATGCTGTAGAGTAAAAGTGGCGAAGGAAGGGGATATATACAATTAAAAAATCTAGTAATACATAACAGAAACATTGATTTTGTTCAATATACAGCAGCTAAACTGCATCCCCAGGCCACCAACTTAATCTCATCCACTTAAGCTAAAGACGAGTTGATATCAGGGTTATTGTTTGCCTGACTAAAGTCGCAATTTGATCCTTTTTTACGGTCTGCGACTGTTTGTGAGACTTTTTTGTCACCGACTTTTGCAACTTTTTTAATTTTTGGGACTTTCTACCCTTTTTTTGTAAAGTTTCTCAGAAAAAACATTTAATATTCAGTAAATTATAAATTATAAATAGCATACGACAACCAAATTTATTAAACTTAAGTAACGCTGTTAGTATACATGAAAATATATAAATAAGCATTTGTATAATGCAACTCCACCTTTTATGATATATGATAAAAATGGAGTCTGTAATGAGCTTTTTATTTTGCGTCAATTGTTTTTTTTTTTTTGTTTTATTACGATTTAAATTACTAAAAATTCTAAAAAGAGATGTGCGACTTTTTTTTCTTAAACGTTTTTTTGTGTGACTTTATTTTTATAAAATAACATTTTCTGCTACTTTTTAAAAATTACTAGCGGTAACACTGCTTGATATATATTCTTGTTTTACTGGTTTCTGAAGCAAAATAATTTTTAAAACGAAGTTTTAAGGGTTATTAGCAGCACTTGCTGTGTTTAATTCTGTTACAGGACCGAAATAAAGACGGATATATACAACAACTTTCGTCATATTTTATGAATCTAAATTTACAATTTTAGGCGCATGAAGCGCGATTGACACTCATAATAAAATTTTTTAATTCATTTTGAATACAAATTAATTTTAACGCAATTTTTATTTTCTTAACAAGCGGAATTCGCTTTCGCAACCATGATGTAACACGTCTACACTAAGTACACGTATTTTTTAAATTTTACATTTATTAAGAAATAAAAGTTGTCTTATTTTTTAAAGAAAATGAAAAAATAGACAGAATAAACTTGGATCGTTACTTCCGTTATCAGTATTCTTCGCATTTATCTAACTCATCATTATTTAACCAACCAAAAATCATTTCGTGTATTGTTTATTCCTTGCAGTAGTAAGAGGAACAAATATAGTCTTACTCATACAACAAGATTTAAATGTTTTAATTTATAGTAGGTTTTGCGTGATGTTATAGTTGTGGATTTTAAGTTAACATAACATTTAAAATTTAACATAAATTTTAGCTTTCAACTTTTAATTTTCACAATGGAATATATTTAAACAGAAGAATAAAAATTAAGTTTTTATAACGGTTTTGTGGAACATGTTTCAACAAAATTAAAAACATATGGTGGAAAAAAATAATTTTACGTACTTATTTACTCTTCACTTTGCTTATAATATGAGTTGCAAGAACAAGTGTGTTTATTATATGATCCTAAAATACATTTTCATTGCAAGTACAACATCTTGCATCTTGATATATAAAAGAAACTGCCACTTAGGTATTTAGCTTTCGTACCTGATGCTTACTTGCCTTCGTCCTTTATTTGACCTTACGAAACTTGAGTACAATGGAGTTTAATTAAGGAAAATTATTATTTTACTAGGTTTGTTAAATTACACACAAAAAAATGTTTTGAAAAAGTTCGTATTCGATTACATATCAATGTACCAAATACACATCAAGCTCTATTGCTGTATACTACGTTAAGTAGATGGAGCATCAAGTACGAGTACGCTTCGGCAATAAGCAATCTGGTGTAAGCAGGTGCGTATGAATCTATTAACCATAGCGGATGCAACATTAACCCAACTTTCAATTGATCAGTCAAGAGTTGTAGTAGAAAATTGGATTTTTTGCATCTGTGTTAGTCCATCCTATTAAAGGTTAATTATAGATTGATTTTGATTTTTTAATACGTTTTTATGCACTTATTCTTCAAGTGACTTATTTGCAAAATTGTTTGGGATATAATAAAATCTCATCGTTTTCTAATTGCATCTTATAATAAAATTACTAATTTATATATAATTAAAATACAATACTAATCCATCCAACTTATTACTTGGTGACTTTTGGTAAATAGTTATTTTTGTCCCATCCATTATCTGACTGTAAATATATTAAAATAGAACATTTTGCTTTATAACAAAAATAGTCGGCATGAAATGATAAAATTATATCTGACATTAAAATGTCAGTGTTAGCTAGGAAAAAACAGATACTTCTATTGTTTGAGTTTTACTCTTAAGAGTGCAAGGAAAATATTTTGTCTGCCAGCAAAAATAGAAATTCAAATATATATTCTTCTGTAAAAAAGGGCTTTATAAAAAGCATAAAAGATATAAAAGTGCTAGAATAAAAGACCTTACAAAACAAAGACACTATTATATAAGGCATTATCACACAGTCAAAGGCACTCAATACTTGAACCTTTTCAAAGGATACCATAAGTTTTCAAACAAATACATCAACACTTGCAACTTTATTTTGTTTTGTTTGGTTTTATTTTTCCTTTTTTATTATTCAAGCATTATTTTGTTCTTGTTGAAATGCTTTTTGGCTAAAAATTTCTACTTCAACTATTTGGCAACCATAATTTATTCAGGTTTTCAGAAAGATAAATTACTGAAAGTGGTTTAAAATGCCTTGTAAAATCCGAAATTTATGTATTCAAATTCAAATTTTATTGTATTGTTTCTAATGGTCTTTTTAAATTGATAAAATTTTAAAGCAGTCTTAGGCCATCAGAGAGATTTTTATAAAACTAGTAAATAAATATTAATATTTAATGGATTTAATGGCTGATGCTAAAATACTTTTCTTTTGAATATCAATCAGCATTTCACGAAGATAACAAGTTATGGGCAGTCAATTTTATTGCCAATCGGCAGCGAGTTTTTTGTTTTGCAGTTTTTTTTGTTAGTGAATAATTGCCTCATGTAACGAATCAAATCTTAATAAAATAACGACTGATACTATAATTTTATGGGTCAAGTTGAATTATGGTTTTAAGAAGATTGGAAAAATAAATCAACATTAAAAATTGCCTCATTAAGGAAAGCGTCAACAACGTGTTTGAAAGCTGAAAGAATTAGAAGACATTTCTGGACCAATATATTATTGTGAGCATAATGATTATGTTTTTTAATATATCTTTGATATTGAAACTTAATAATTAGCTGGCTTTTAAACATCTCTTGCGTGAACAGTATTATAATTACTTGTTAAATATGCTTACGTTAAGTTTACACTACACCCTCTTCATAACAACTAATTTCAGCGGTAGTTTTTATCGGAATTAGAAACAAGAGTTATAAGTTGCATTAATAGCAACTTTTTTACCATTAGTAGGATAAGGAACATTATAACATAAAGGCTTACAAATTTGAGTTAATTACAAACCAAATTATATCCCAAAAAATATTAAAAATATTGATGAAGCGCTGATCAATATTGGAAAATAATGAATTTTAATTTCATTTTAAAAAGTTTGAAACCTCAACGTCATGGGCAGTTTGGAAGTAATAAATAACCGAAATACAGATCCCCATATTAAAACAATTAATAAAGCTAAATTGAAGTGTACTTTACAGTAAGTTGTGTTTTGAGGAAATAGGCACAAATATTTAAAGCCATCGGTTTCAAAAAATTTTATATATAATTTTTTTAATATAATTTTCTTTAAAATTGTGCACAATTTCGCGCCTCTGAGTAATTTCAACAGATTGAGCGGTAAAAAACATGTATTATATAGATGTTTCACTGGTAACGACACATAATGAGTGAAATTCACATACCAATATCTTTTAAAGCAGGAGTATTTTGACGTTTGCCAAAAGCTTATTATGTTGACGCATATAAATTCCTTTTTTCAATTGAATTTTAAGTCTTTAACTTAAACAAACATACACTTACATTAATTAAAGACTTAATTTACAGGCCCACAGACACACAATTTCGTAGTATTCAAGAATGTTCAATAATATTCAAGTGACAGCCAGATATTGCAGGTCATTCCCTTTTTAGAAAAGTGGTTAAAAAGTATGCGAGCAAAACCGTACATATAAAATATTAACTTTTCTTACATAAGCATGCCCTCCCATTCGGACAAATAGCAAACAACCGACTCATTATGCGGTAGTTAAATATCCACTTAGATGTACGTCTTGATAGGCGCTTAACCTGGAAAAGCCACTTAGAACTGAAGCTGCCTAAGATAAAATTTAAATAAAATTGCTCACTGGAAGACTAATGTAAACGATTCAACGCATGTGTTGCATTAATTTAAATCAGCATGCGGTAAAACTATTATTTTGCTCATCGCTGCTGGTGGTCTAATGAAAGTGAAATGTGTTACATTTCATTTGAATTTTTAAACTTAAATGCATAATTATTTTTATATGCTATTAAAAATAACTTTAAAGCACATTGGAACAGCGAAACCTATAATATTTATGTGTAATGTGTGCATTTGCATCTTGCAGTTTTGCAATTCGTAGTATCCAAATGCAATCATTCGAATCTTACGAGATACATATTAAGAAGAATAAAAACATTTACATAAAAGTGAAATTTGCTCTTTTCGTTTTTGTTATTCAATTTTAGAAGTATGTATTTATGTATGCATGTGGGTCTGATGACGTCAATTGGGTCTATTTTTATACAATAAAAAAATCAAATTATAATTTTAACGGCTAAAAATACACGCACGCACATCCGAACTAAAAACAAACGTCTTTAACACTACCCTTTCATTTGATTTATCTCTTTTTTTAATTCTCTATTACACACAAGTGTTGAATTTTGTGCCTTGAGTGGTGGCTGCAGTAGGTCATTTAAGTTTTGGCTGCTGCGGTTGTTTCTTTAGCAATCATTGTACACGTTGCCAAAGTTTTTGTTGTTGTTTGTACAATAATAAACATTTTATGTGAATTTTTAAATGCTTTTTATCTCTACAGAGTATAAAGTTCTCCAATGGGGAATTCAAGAATGTGACAGTTCATGGTTGTCACGTTGCTTTATTTGTTTGTTAATTTAGTTCATTTCATTTCAGACAATAATGACAAGTTACATTTACAGCTTCTCTCCCAGCCGACAAGACATCGTCTGGAGTCCAAACATACAAACAACGCAATACTTGTAAAATATATCACCGCTTTCATCTAGAAATTTTTACAGATCAAATATAATGAAAAAGCTGTAATGGACACGTTATTTAAACAGGCCGGCATTACATGCTGTTATTTTATTGATTTCTTTTGCTACTACAAAAAAAGAAAGAAATACGTTAACCGATTTTTTTAAAGAGAAGTAGCACTTCAGGCAATAATGCCTATTTAGTTATTTTCGTAACCCAACTTCATTCTTTAGGAAAGGGATAGATGAAAGATAAGACAGGTGGTGAAAAGAGAAAGATAGATATTCGCCGGCGAATATGCTATGAAGAAGTACCGACGAATTCTGAAATTGGGTATTAATAACCAAATAAATATTGTGCTCGTCTTTATTTTAAATACTGATTCGAGAAAGTGGAGAGGCAAAACAAAATATTGTTGTTAATTGTATAAGACAGCTTGATACTTTTATATTTACTTTTATTTAAAAAATACATCCAGGAATAAAGTTACAATGAATTACATTTACTTAAGCTTTACCATTACGTTTTTTTCCATTTCTCCTGATTTATTGCATTGCTCTTTATTCACTCATTTGCAACTGATCGTAAACGCAACACTTGTAATGGTTCACTTTTAAAAAGCAAACAAATATTCGCCAAACCACTTAAAAGACAGGAGAAAAAGTATTGGCAAAGGAATTAATGCATCGGTGTATACAACTATATTTAATAATAGGGATTTTAAACGAAAGTGTAACATTTACAAATACAAAGCAATATTTATTTAAAAAGATAATAGGCACATGCTTTTGTATTTTAATATATTAAGCAGTTCAGATTTGTATTTACCAAACATCTTAAATTTAATCACTTATATGTAAATGTGTACTATGTAAGTGTGTATTAATACAAATTTTTTTAAACTTTCTTATTTGGCACAAATGAAAAATTTTTATTAGCTAAACATATGTACATATGTATGTATATAAAAGCGTAATGGGGTCATTTCTGGACATGAAATAGTTTTCGAAAATTCGAATGTTGGTGTAAATAGTAATCGATACGGAATACAAAACACATACCTTTTAAATTTTTGCCCGTCTGTCCGGCTGTCTTTCTGTGTTCGTATCAAGTAAAAACTGCTGGATGGATTTGAATTAAATTTTGTGAGGAGGTCCCTGGTTTTCTTTTATGAAAACAAACAAATGTGTCATTTCGTAGAGAAACTAGAAATACAAATGCCACCATTGCAATTCTTTTTCAATTTAAATAAATCTGTACAAGGAATTAAGATTCGTTTCCAATTCAAATTACCTTTTTTTTGATGAATTGCATTACATTTCTTATTCTAATTAAGTAGATTTCTAATTTATGTAATCAAATGAATTAGAACAGTGAAGTTAGTCAATTCAAATGAATGAAATCAAAAATTATTTAAAATAATATTATTTAAAATAAAAATATTACGTACAACAATTGAAAAGCCCTGACCTGAATCCGCGTATGATTCAATGAATTTAGTTCAAATGAGTTGGTAATAAATAAATTGCTAAATATTTTATATAATACATTTAAATAAGTTTTAAATCAATTCAAATAAGATGGAAATGAGGTGCAATTTTCTTTGAAAAATTAGTTTGAATTAGAAACGAATTGCAAATTAATTAGAATTAACTCAAATTTCATTCACTTCATTTTTGTATATGCAATAATATGTCAATTTTCAAATTTTTTTTCGACATCTAGGCTTCATTTTATTTTAAATATAGAGCTTGTTGGGGTTAAATTGAGTATACAAAGCATAAGCTTTTACTCACATATTTCTGCTGCTCTGCATTCGATTATCCCCATATTAATGAATTGTACTCAGCTTGGGTAGATTGTAAGTAGGAGCGTAAGTAATTTCATTAAAAATAATTAAAATATACAAAATATCAAAATCAACTATTACTTTTAAGTAGAAAACTTGAAGTATTTATAAATAATTTTAAGTAAAACTGTAATACAAGAATTGAATGGATTTTTTTTGGCGTGTTAAAAAAGAATAAATTCAAAATTTGCTAATTCAGTGCAGGAAGGATTCTTTAATTAATACAAAAATAACTGAGTTTTTTACAGCTCTGGTTTACGAGTATATGTTGAAATTATATTTATTCTCTACAATATTTTTTATTTTTTCCGAAGGGTGTGTGAACATAAAGATTTTTCTGCATTTCAACTCTATCATTTTTTAAGCAAATAATAATAACTGAAATTATTTGGAACACAGCGAAATGCTATTTAACATATATTCTGATGAAACGGCAGCTTTCTTTAGTTTCTTGGAGAATACTTATGTAGCAGATTCTTAAAGTAAACGCACATGTACATATATATGGCGACAATGTATACGATTAAGGGCTTCGAGCTGTATGTTGGTGTTTAGGTGTAATTTACACTTAATAGAAACTTATGAAATAAATTGGTATTAAAATAGATTTAATAAGTTATTGACCATTAAAATGACGAGTGGCGAAACCTTAAACGAACTGTAGTTCTTACAAAAAAGTCTACAACATGTTTCCTATTACAAAATTCAACAACTATTTGTATTTATTTTGTGTTTTATAATAGCCATGCAACGCCAGGTGCAAAAATTTTGTATTTTAATATAAATAAAATAATTTATGTGTATTTTGCTACACTTTTTGGTTTCATATAAAATGAAATAATTTCGTTGTTTTTTCCTGGAAGAATAAAAAAATGAATAAAAATATTTCATCAATCTGCAAATATTTTAATTCGATAAAACCATTACCAAATGAAAGATAGACTTAAAAAATAATATTTTGCTGGCTTACTGTTTTAATAATGAAAAAGGAAGAAGCTTTCAAAAGAATAATTACGACTCTAAAAAAAATACATAAATTCATGCCTAAATTTTCAATCTGAGTTTCATTATATTTATTTGCTAATCTATAATTCTATAGTTCTATTCATTTTTCTATTTACTACCTCTTATCGACCAAATATTCTTCTTCAGGTGTAACAATGGGTTACAACTTTCAAACCTATCGAAAACAGACAATGAAGCGGCGTTTCAGTGCGTTATATGTTAATTGTTAATAGTGTTTATTCAATTACCGCGATTTTGAAAATTTTGAAAGAAATTCAAAACACTCTTCTTACTAAAGAATTTTTTAACAAGAACTTTGTTTTTCAGTTGTGGCAACACCAATAATATGATGGTCTTTAAATTAAGCATTAAAACTATTTTAAATTAATTACGAAAACTCATTTAGGAATAACCCGCTGGTTTTTTTTTTAATAAAAAGTTATGTTTTCAGACTTGTCAGGATATGTTAACAAGCAAAAATGACACAGATGGGGTTCGCAGTGTCCTAAAGCGGTTATTCGAGCCTTTGCATTCTCAACGTGTCACTGTATGGCGCTCTTTATGGTCCGGAGGCGTGATTGAGGCGTTCTTTTTTTCGAAGTTGAAGCTAAAAATGTGGAAACGTTGTTAAAGTGATTAAGCACTTTGCTGAAAGAATCGACATCTGTCAGCGTGGTCGTGGTGGACATTTTCTACATATAATTATTCATTCATAATTTTCCGAACTTTTCTATTCGTAATACAATAAAAATTTGAATCATTTTTAATAAGTTTTTTGTTTTATTCTATTTTAGAAGACAAAGCTCTCAGTTAAAAAACATAATACATATTTCTGCCATATCCAAGCATAGCGACCGTACATAAAAGGTCGTGAATTGGAATTTTTACCAGAGTCATACACCATTGTCGCTGCAGAGGTTTAGCTTGAAAAACACGAGATTGTTTGATATAAAATTAGCCTACGTTTGAAAGCTCAAAGCGTGTATGAATTGATTTGATAGTACTTTTTTTAACTCACTCACACTAAGCCACAATTTCACATGGTATACCTTCCTTTTATTAAAATTGCTTCACATCTGGTAACATTTGGTTCACAGTGCAACTGACGTAATAATCAAACGAAATTAAATTTTTGATTTGTTTTTTACGCATTTGTGTTTATATTTGAGGTGTAAAATAATTAAATTATTGAAAATAAGTTTTTTAAGATATTTTAAATAAACAAATTATTAAAATTAAAAAAAGTAATGAAATGAACGCATCATCTTGGTAATAAGAAGGTAATTGTTCAAATATTGTGTCTGAGAGAAAATCATATACAGAAAATTTAATAATTTATGAAATTAGCTATCGATTTTTAACCATCGGGAGTAAAATTAAACAAAATTGTCAATGATATTCAATCAATTTTAATTTTGTAAGCGACTCTTGTAAGGGTCTTCAGTTTATAGGAAAAGCTCAAAGTTCTGTGCAATAAACTTTCAGCGAAAGGGAATGTTTTTTCATCGCTGAAACAAATGAAAATTTTTCAAATAAGTCTGTACTTGAAGAAGGACATTTTAAGAGTTCACCTCAGCCACAAGTATGAATTTTTATACTACATTTGAGAAATATTTATTTACAAACATTTTTTCCATCTTCTCTGATAATAAGTGTAATATCTCACCTAAATACGATCTTATATTTCTTAATAAGTATTTAAGAAAGATAAAAGCTTCCTCCCTAATGTAGTGGTTATATCTTTCTGTTGAAATATTAAACTAACCGGCAGAGAAAATACACACAAATAATTTTTGTTAATTTATTAGAAAAATTGATATGTTGAGATCCCACCAAAACTGGCACATACATCCAGAGGCAGAGTTATCAAAAAAATTAATTAAACCAAAAATAAAGTTTATAAAAATTAATAATTTTTGTACGCATAATGTTGTGAACCATTTTTAAATAAATTTGTATTATTTTGTTTATATTATCAAGCTAAAAATAAATAAGTTTTTACAATTTAAGTGCCTACAATAAAATGTAAAAAGATTTTTCATTAAATTATTTAAATACTTGTGTACATTTTAATTGTTAATTTCTTTTTTATTGCATTAATTTTATTTGTTTAATTTCTTTTTGTAAAACAATAAGAAGAAAAAAACTCATTCAAGGATAATAATTGCGTACATGTAGACCTACATTAAACATTTATTACACAAGATGCACAACAACTTTCTTTTTAATTTTAGTGGTTTTGTTATTTTCTTTTTATTTATTTATTTTGTTTTTCTCACATTGTGACAAACTGTAGAACGCATAAAAATGAGCAAAAACTAACAAATACAAATACGAACAGATGCTTTTAAGTGTCACAGCACATGCAATCGTACAGTGTTGGCGTTACCATTTGAGAAAAATATGTTTCACAGCGCTATGTCACTATGGTGCCCTGTAAATCAATATTTTCGTAACTACTTTTTCGTTTTAAGTCTGAATATCGTGGGAGAAAACAAATTCGATTTTTTTAAATATTTTTATTAGTACTTTGGAAATCTTTGAAAGGACTCGTTTTTAATTTAAATGATGTGAAAATTGTTATCTAAATTATCGTTTTTGTTGCTCCTTTTCATTAAGTTTGAATTAGAATCTTCAATTTTCAATCTGCAATAATTTAATTTCGTGAAATCATAAGATTAAGTTCTTTGAATTTTTAATTTTTTAAAGAGCGTGACCAAAGTTTTTATGTAACTAACCTTAATTTAAAACATAATGTTTTAACTCTAAAACGTGTATAAACAGAACATCATTCAGTAATGCGTCTACACTTGCCAATAAGTACGTAGAAGAGGCATAAAAATTAGTTAAGACCGTATTCACTTAAATCAAAAATTTAGAGGAAATCAAGTAGTTTTTCAAAAGCAGACATTACCAAACGTTTAAAGTTGGTTATTTTTTCAGTTTTCAACACTCATTACACATGCAATAACGCGGCAAAATATTATTATTTATTATAAGGGATAGAACGATATTTTTACTCGATACAGTATGGATCGAAAAATATCGATACGTACTCAATTTCCAACAAAAAGTATCGATACCTACTCGTATCGGCCGACAATTTCATATTATTAAAGCAAATTTAGACGACGTAAGTTTATACAGTTTTTTTTGTTTTCGATTTAAAAAATTGCTCCACAATCAAGGGCTGTGAACAACAAATTATTAAAAAAAAAACAATCAACAAAACATAACAATATTTCTTTAAAAAAATACGTTTAAATATTTACATACAAATATAAAAAAAACAATATAAAAAAACACTGTGTCTTGTTGCACTCTACAAGCAGAATAAAAAGCAATAAAGTCCAATGAATTTTTTTACAAATTTGAAATGAATGAATTGAATAAAACAAAAATTTGCTTAGAAAAAAGTTATGTTAGTTAGTTATACACATTTCATAATGACTGTAATGGCGTCACATTTAACATAAACTTCAAGTCAATATAAAACAAGTATTTTACCGATACCTACTTGGTATTCGATAGTAAAGTATCGATGCTAATAGTACTTGGTATCGAGAGGAAAGTATCAAATATGAAAATGTATTTACTCGTATCGTTTCGTCTCTATTTATTATTTATTTTATATTCTTAAATTACTAATGCATAGTAACTGGCACCATAGTGCATCCGTGTATAAATTTATTAAGCAGACAAATTTGCAACAAAACATGACACTGTTCTTAAATGTTGCAGTTGCATTTCATTATAATTGTTAATCATTCATAAGCGCATAAGTTATTATATTGAGGTTTAAATACCACAATCGCCACTAATGGCAGTGTTAAAGCGGGCAAGCACAAAAAGCACACACTCATGTTATGTTATACTTGTCAATCAGCCTGTCGCGTTTTTACTGGTGTTTTATTTTGAATTGAATACCATTTGGTAAGCATTAAATAAGTTAACACTTTGTATAAACAACTACAAAAAAAGAATAGTGAAGAATACTTTCAGAATTCGTGAATTATAGCGCTCATTGATCAATTGTATGCGGTTAAATACAATTTTATCCAAAACCAATAAAAACAGATCCAAAGAGAGAAGTTCCTATAATATTTTATATTGTGCAAGGTTTAAACGGATTATAAAATTTATAAATGATTTTCTTTTTCCAGGAATTAAACACATAAGCAGCAGCAGGCCACCGCCTATTACCTTTGAAATCAAAATACAAGATTATTTTAAAGGCAAAACTGATACATGACCATACGACCGCCCTTGTAGCTGTATACATTTAAAGGGCAATTTATATTTCTGTACTGATAAAAAAAGTTAGTGTTGCCAATAAAATAGGAAATTTGAACTAAGTGCTTTAAATATTTTTCTTATTTAGCAGAAAAAACATTACAAAATAAAAATATTTTAAATGTGTTAACAATCAAAAAGTTGTAAACCAACAAAATGATTTGTTCTAATGTATCTACGTGATGAAGACTTTGTTGTTAAATAGCGATTATTAATCAACTGCATTATATATTAATAATAATTGTATTTAATTACATAATTTTTTTTGGTAAACAATTTTTTATTAAAAACTGATCACTGTTACAAATAATCTAAAAATGATAAGGATTACTGCAGGTAATTAAAAAATTGAGTTGAATTAAATGTACCAAATATTGTTAAAGCTAATCTAAAAACTGCTATTAATTCAAAGACTAAATTTGAGTCTAAAACAGAAATGAATTATACCAACTAAGAAAACACAAATAAGTTTATCGTATCTTTTAGTTATAAATTTATTAATTTATGTGGAAAAAATCAAAGATAATGTTTGAAGTGTAAGTTTGTTTGAAATCAATTATTAATCGCGCGAACGTGAAACAATTATTAAAAAAAAATAATAAAAATTAAAAATTTATTTTGAGTTGAATATACTGACTACTAATGATCACTTATAACTATTTAATGTACGGGTTGACGTAAGTATATTTGAAATAAGTAAATTAATTTTTAAAAAGAGAAAATATTTGAAAAATGCATCACTGAAATATGTTTTTGCACAATAAATATTATCTGCCTAAAACGTTTTTATTAGAATTAAATACCTGGCTACATGGAGACGTTTGTGTCCAATGATATTTGTAGTCATGGCGCTGTGTAGCCAATAAATTTAATGTGGTATAGTTGATTTTCTCTTAAACTAGGAGCATAAAAATAACGGTACGAAGCTTAAAAGTTAAATGCTCTCATTTATTTATGTATTTTTGTTTTTAATTTCATTACAAAAAATAGTTGCAAAAATTAAGCGGGGTGTTATACATAGTTGACATTTTTTTGTATGCAGATTTTTTTTTTTTTTTTTGGAGAAAAGTGTTTGCTTAAAATATTCATTTTGTTATTTACAAGTCAAAGGTGAGTATTTATTTTGAAAATTAAGCTTAACTGTAAGCTGTATTTTTCATTAATATTTTAATAATCCCGTGGGCAGTCTAAAGATAACACTCATCAGAATAATCATGCCCAAAAAAGGTGAAATTAGAAAATGGGCAGCGAAAGATATAAAGAAAGCTATTCAAGCTGTAAGAGAGAACCAAGTGGGAATTCTTTTGGCTTTAAAGTCATTTAATGTCCCCCACATAACTTACAACGGATGTCCAGAAGCGAGAAAAGCATTGATAATCTGTTGTCAACGAAACTCCAACTTTAAATGCATCCATGGAGGATGAGCTAGTAAAATACTTATTTGAATAGTATACCACATTACTCATATATATATATATATATATATATATATATATATATATATATATATATATATATATATATGTGGACTTTTTAAGCTTATTTAAACTATTAATGAAACTTGATGATCAAAGCTTTTCACAACCTCCTTGATATTAAAATAAGATTTCAAGTAATTTACCAGCGAAAATCTACCATATTTTAATAAAAACTTTAAAATTATAGCCAAAAATGGTTATACAACTCTATTAATGGTTACCAAAGGAAACCCTTATGTGGAAAAATGGAAGACGAAATAAAAATAGTTACTAAATGTTTTCTGTGTGTTCGTATAAAGAATTTGTTGGGCTTATGTTTTTTGCTTCGTTGATTCAATGTAGTTCTCATTTAATCAACTTGGCATTAGATATAAGACTTTCTAGTTTTGAATACAAAATTTGGGTAGAATCCACTGATAAGCTATATGAGCAGTAGCGAAATGATTAAAGTAAAGTAATAAAAATTTTCATATTGTTATAAAAAAATACATTATCTTGATACAACAATTTTCATAAGAAGTCACTGTAAAACTTTGCAGTCCCCTGAAGTAGAAATTTTTGTTATGACGTTTAAATATCTTTTACAGATATTTAATACTTTAAAATCGCTAAGTTATATTTAGTGATATTAAAGCCAAACCATAACCATACAATTTTACCCGTGGGAACATATTGTTAATGGTTTTTTATACGTCCTCTTAATATCTGCATATTTATGTCGAAAGATGCTAAGAAAATTACGTCTATGTAAGTGTTTGTAAATATATAAGCGAAAAACACAAAAGAATAATCAACGCCTATAGAAAATAAGTAGACAATAGCACTAATAAAAAAATAAAATAAATTGGAATTAAAGCAAGAGTATTACCAGACAAAAAGTGTTACCATAAAAAAAAGTAGAATCCAAAGATATTAATTTAAACTAGCTTAATAAACATTTTAAAATATTGTGCTAAGTACCCAGAATGTTTTATAATAAAAATAAAATTATTCATATTTATTATCTTATTTTTGTATTAAAAATTTTCTGCCTGCGAAATGCATGCTTCTTAGATCAAATAATAAACTATTTTGAAAAAATGCGTAAAAAATGCTATTTTTTTAAAAATACTCTTTATTTTAATTAACAGTGGTTAAGACAGAAGTTACCACACAGTGCAATCCATTAAAATTAAAATAAAATATAAAGCATACTTTCAGGCATAAACAAATTATAATCTGCCATGTAAAAAGTTTCTATTTGTTTTTACACTGTTTA
This sequence comes from Cistogaster globosa, assembly GCA_937654795.1. Classification (NCBI taxonomy): domain Eukaryota; kingdom Metazoa; phylum Arthropoda; class Insecta; order Diptera; family Tachinidae; genus Cistogaster; species Cistogaster globosa. The sequence continues at coordinate 59,943,871 of OW569405.1, read as the reverse complement.
TTTCTATAAAAGACAATTTATGGTTTAAGTTAGTTTTTAGTAAATAAAATTAATTGTGTTGTTGAACAAACAAAAATATGTAGAGAAAAAAAAAACATATTCAAACACAAAAATATTTTTTTCGCTTATTAATTGTAGTAGAAAGGCTTAATTTAAAGTCAAATACCAAAATAAAACAAAAAAAAAAAAACAGATAAAATTAAGAATAGGCTAGCCAAGAAAGGAAAAATATTAACAATCCTATCGTTTAAAAAGAAAAGAATTGTTTTATGAAATAATTAAAATAAGATGAGCCGAAAGGTTACTTAATTATATAAGGAATCATAAAAGAACACTAAGACCACGACTGCTTGCATTCAAAAAACACAAGAAATTCTGTAAACACCCACACTAATGAGGCAACAAGGTATAAGGAAACATACAAAATCAACAAATTTTGAAATTTTAGGGAATATGGAAGAGAACAGGAATTTCAGCATGAAAAATTGCAGCACGCGAAAAACTTTAAATAGATTATGGTTAAGCTTCCTTTGAAGTTTCCTTTTGGTATCAGATAATATGTTTATAAAAATTAAAGATTTTTAACGTTAGTAAACATTCAAAACAAAAAACTCAATTGACGAATATCAGTAATTTACTCAGTAATGAAAATTATTATAAGAGAATAATGTGTAAGGAGCTATTCGCACCATTTATGTAGGGATAATATAAATTTCCCTGTTACATTATACATTTATTTCATAAGGGCAAAAGAGCATTAATTTAAATATAATTTACTTTTTTAATTCAAATTGGTCATTCTTGATGATTCACAAAGGCGTAGAGAATTATTAAAAATATATATAAGCCCTGCAGCCTTAAAATAACTTGTTGAGAATTGAAAAGGGGTGATTTAGAAATTTTTTAAGTGTTCGGCAAATTTTCCTTTTAGATTAATTTCGTACATAAATTAACGGGGGCGTTATCAAAGAGACGGCAAGTAGAAAGATCCTTAAATTAAGAAAAGGACTTTTAATCAAAAAAAAAATAATCAAGCTGATAAATTTTCCTAGAAAACTTATTTAGAGCGCGTTATATTTTGATCTGAAAAATTTCAAGAAACAGCTGTTTTCAACACAAAAAAGGTTACGTCCGATGTACTTATACGTGAATGTTTAAACTAAAAAATCATGTGTCATCTCTAAACTAACAATTAAATTAAATTACATATGTATTTTCAAACGAACAAGAAATATATAAAAAACATGCCGTCTGAAACCAGCCTTATAGATATTTCCTAGACAAATATTCGCAAGGATTAAAACATTTTTCGATAACTAGAAATTACTCATCATCTTTGAAACATAGAAAGTAGAAATAGTAAGAAAATGCTTTAATATAATAATAATAATAATAATAATAATAATAATAATAATAATAATAATAATAATAATAATAATAAAGAATGTCAAGTTTAGAATTTTTAGCTCCCAAAGTAATAAAAAAAAAAAACAAAAACTTTTGTCTTTTTAATCCCAACAATAAAATTGTAAAACAAATTGGTAAAAATTGAAATCTATATTTCAGTTATATGTTTTGTTTTAAAATTATTAACGTTAATTTTTTAGAATTTAAACAAATTTACATACTTTTATACCCTTCACCACAAAAAGTGGAAAAGGGGTATATCTAGGTTTGTTATTTCATTTGTTATTTGTTCCTGTAAAATTCCAATAGCAGAAATATATGAAGTGTTCGACCAACTAAACCTTTGCTCTCTAGATAAAATATCCTGTATTTCGTTGCCTTCAATATTCGACAACCTTTCAACAAAACTCCTCATTAAATTGAGAGCGTAAAAACATATAGACGATAGTTTTTCATTTGAAAACCTTTTGTTGAAAGATTTGTATTTCTTCTCTATGCATTTCAGCACAATATGACGTTCAAAAATTTCTAATTTTTTCATCATTGTTTTTGTAATAGTGAACTATATGGGAAATGCATAAAGAAGGATTGGTCTTATACTTACTTTATATAAAAGAAGTTTGTTTTTCACTGGTAAATATTTACTATTAAACAATTTGGAGAAAGATCCGTTTACTTTGTTAACCTTCTCTAAATTATAGGAAATGTGTTCATTGGATGTTAATAATTTACCAAAATTAACTCCGAGGCATTCGATACTGTCCTGAAATTTGATTTCATTACCATTTAGCAATAATTTCAAATTTTTGCTTTCCGGAACAACAGTATATTAACACTTTCCGGAAGCATTTCGTAAACATATCGCTCTACTCTTTGACACGTTTATCTTCGTCCCCCAATGTTCATAGTATCTGCCGACAATATTTAGGTGTGTCGAAACACGATGGAGCGCAGTTAGAGGAGACTCATCATGGGTATAAGATAGTGGGTCATCAGCATAAAGAATACTTTTTGAGTTAAAAACTTCATGAGGGTAATCATGAATAAAAATATTATACAAGTGAGGTGCCAACACAGAGCCTTGTGGAACGCCACAAGAAATCTCACCCTGACATGACAACATATTTTCGATTTGTACAAAAAATCTCCTATCATAAAAATAACTTTGGAAAAGCTTTACAAATGACGGACTGAAACCAATATTCATCATTTTAAACAAAATTCCTTATCAAAAGCCTTCTCGATATCACAAGAAGATTGTTTTATTATAAATCACCTAACTAAAACTTTCTGGAGTATTTTTTTAAAACACTTGCGCGCATGAAAAAAGAATCGAAAATGATGTGTGCTTATGCTTAGAAAATAACTTTTTGAAAACACAAAAAACAAAACATACAGCAATCGAAAATATCGAGCCCTATTTGCCTGAAAGACGTAAGCGACAATAACAAAATTATGCAGGAGAGGGTTTTTTATGATTATCTTTGCTTTTAGTGCATCTAATAAGGAGAAACTGAGTATGTAAGTATTGTTTTGTGCGACAAATTTGATTATATAGCTCTCATTTTCATATCTACAATATAGCTTACTTCTTTTACACTATCACGCTTTCAAATTACTGTGAAATTTTGTGGCGCTTACGTTATAAAAATCTTATTAAAACAAATTGAAAAATGCAATTATTTTTTTTTTTTTTTTTGTAACTCGTATTTGTGAAAACATGCACACAAAATTAAAGTTTTTAATCAAAAATTCACATGATTAAATAAAGACATAATATAAACATTAAAAATAATTCAGAATATATACCATCATTTAATGGTTATATTATCGTCCTCTTCGTCCGTTTCTGAAAGTGCATCCTTAACAGTTTCATCATATATCAAGTTGAGAAATTCATTGCGATATTTTTTCGGTATTGTGTTTTTATCACAAAGTGCTTTTAAATCTTTGTATTTTTTTGACGAAATCTTTAGCATATTTTTATATAGAGGAAGAACTCCATCGGCTATGATAGAAGAGTTGCGTCGGATTCGTGCAATCGAGCTGGGATCAACTTCTTTTATTTTTGAATTATCAAAATATCCATACTTCAGTTTCATAATAGAACCATTTTTTTCAAATGAAGAAGACCGTAAAGCTGGAAATGAAATTTTTATTGAATTAGGAATCATTGCTTGTGAAAATGTCTTCCAATCTTCGAAATCACAATGGTCCATTGCAATACACTAACAACCAGCTGGATTAGTTATTGAGTTAGAGATCATTGTAGACCATTCACTTGGTGCCCAAATAGTTCTATTGCGAATAAATGATTCAATAGTACTATGAATTTTGTCAACGGGCATCATAGTATGTCCAGGTAATAAAAATGTTATTTTAATGTTGGTTATAAAATTTGAATTTTGAAGGAAAAACATTAACAACACAAGCATAGCTCTGTTGCAATTTTGTCCAGCACAGCTCTCACAGTAAAGACTGATTGAAAAATGAGTCCTCCTTTCATCGACATGCTTTAAATAGAAAATAGAACGGTGCATATTTCGTTACATCCCCGTTTTCCGTCAGCCTCTCCACACAAAAAGCAATATCCATTTCTGGTGCTATTTTCATACACGCTTTCATTGTAGTATGCATATTTTCGTGAAAAAAATAATGTTACGGCCTTTTCATAGGGTGGACCACATAGCAACGACGAATTAGCTTTGCTCTGTTTCTGTTCTGTTCTGTTTTCTGTTAGCTCTAAAATAGTGTGCTTCACTGCTCAAGTTATTATAATTGTCACAGGTGATACATTTGTCTTTTTTAGGCAAGTGGAAACCAATATGAAAACTATTTTTAAAAATATTTCGAAAAACTGCTAAGGATAGCTGAGCCGATTTCATATTGATGCTTTTCAAATGTTCAGTATAGCATTTATATAATCCTTTTATATTTCGAAATTCATGCGTAAGATATAACTTATTACTTTTGGTGCGACAATAATCCGAGGGAACTGCTGGTAAGTGTTCAATAAAAGCTTTTATAAGAGCAACCTTGAACTCGTCAGATTTATTATGAGGCGTTGATCTCTTTTTATTCGTGCTGTAACTTTTCAAATACTTTGAATTATCTCTTGCGTTTATTAACATCTTTTGTGATATGTGAAGTGTTTTCAGCAAAAATTGTTGACAAACTTTAAAGCTATTATCATTACAATTAATAACACAACCATAAGTGTACTTCTTTGTATTAATATCACTTCTTCGTCTGTTAACGCACTTACGTTTAATGCACGAAACTAACCAGTCTCTTTGTATATTGTTGTTGCCAATACTCCAAAACTGTTCATCAGTTAATATTCGATCAGATTCGGATACCTTTTCGCCACATGAGTTTTGATATTTTTTATTTGCGCAGGGATTCGGCTGAATGCTAGTATCACGATTTATCATATTCTGTTTCCTTTTGGGTAGTGTTTTTGGATTTTTATAACCTCGTTTACCAACGCACGTATCGCTTTCGCTGTATTGAACGAGGGAATTTTTAGTTCCAAACTGTAAAAAACAGGTATTAATTACACCTCAAATAATAAATAATTAACATTTAATCTACACACATTCATATATACATATGTGTGTATGTATAAATATAAAGTAACAAACTTACCTCTTGTTGACACAGCGCCATTATGCAAAAATAGTTGTTAAACCGTTACTTATTGTGATTAATTTGACAGAGAAAAAAAAGACGTAAGCGACACGTTGCTGACACAAAAAACATTAACTACTAGGAATGTGTACTTATGTCTAAATTGCTTTTGCTGTAAATACAACTAAAAATGAGTCATATATGAGTCGAAACCGATCAGAAAAGTGGGTATTAAAAGACTCTTCAAGAAGAATCGCGGGTAGGTTACGATTTTCTCCCGAGAAAACAATTATTTATGATCAGAAAATGGGCTCATATATTTTAATCGCTTAGTGGAGCCGTAAATGACTTGAATATAATAATTTTTTTCCTAAAATGCTTTGAGAAAATGCATATGATATTTGCATATGTATTTACATACATATAATGTTTATTTATTTCGCTGTTTAGGAATAATATGATTGAAATTTAAAAAATTTATAACAATAATAATTTTGCAGTAAAATCCATATTAAAGTTTTTTTTAAATGCAGTACAATTATTTAGTCGGATACTAAAGCATCGGCGCGAAAATTCTTTGCCTTGTTTGTTTTGTTATTAATTGCAAATTGACTCTGGCCTGTGCTAGTATTGGGGCGTGTCTCTAAATTAACAGTCTAAGCCTTGCATGATATTTCCACATTCACGTTTTTAGAATATCATAGAAGCTGAAGATCTTTATCACGGTGTTATAAAAGCTCTCCTTCTGCGTAAATTTATTGACATTTATATTGACAACACGACGCGTAGAAAGACCTTGATCGAGTCAAACAAAATTAAGAATATAAGAAGCTGAAGAGCATCCGAGAGTTAAGTTTTCATTTTAAGTTTACAAGATGTACAGGAGCCATATAAGGGGCTCCAAGTTGGGCACCTCGTATACGAAGATTTTAGTTTATTTTTTTTTTTTTTTTGTATTTTATCGGATTAAAAAGCTTCAGAACCACGCAAAAAAAGATGAGCTGTTTGCATTTTAAAACTAAAAACGAACTTTTTATGACACAGACCAGTTTTCAGACTATTTTCAGCTGAATTTTAAAACTTTTTAGTTAGCTTCCGGGCAAAATATTAAATAGCAGTCCATTATCTTTACTAGCTAAGAAAATATGAATTTTTCTGAGGTCGACGTAAAGTTACTTCTTACAATCAAAATATTAAAATTAATTTAAATAACATAATTTAAACATTTCAGTAATAGATCTATAATTATGAATTTGCAAAAGGTGTAATTATCTTAAATTGTTGATACTTTGATATTTCTATGCTTATTTCCTCCATTAAACACAACTTTTTTGTGCATTTTCGGATTTAAATGTTAAATTCTTAAAAAAAATTTTTTTGTTAAAATTTTGATGAAAATATTTTCTTTTTAATTTATATTTTTTTAATTTATACTTTATTTGAACTATTAATAAAAAATGAATTAATAATTGTTATATTAATACTGATTTTAATGAGAGAAGAAAAGCCAGATAAAAACAAATTTAACTTCACATGCCACTGAAGTGCCTTTTGAACTCTTTATTATATTTTTTAATTATGTTTTTTGAACTTTTTAATAATTAATTTATTTATTATAAATCATATATTACTGTTCAGATATATCAGCAGATGTTAATTTGGTTATATTTGACCAAAACAAATAGAAAACAATACAATAACGAATATCAAATAAAAGCAAAAGTTAAAAAAGTCGATGACATCAAGAATTGTATAGTAAAAGCACAATATGAGACTCGCTAAAACCTTAACTGATAATTTAAGAAGATAGCCTGAAAAATTGGCATCGTATAAATCTGGTCTTAGCCGCCAGAATGTATTTTACAAATATTAGTTTACTAACATGAGAAATAGTCTTTAGGAAATATATTATCTATTAAATACTGCATACAAAAGGAAGGGTCATGCAAAGCACTGTATAAATGAGGGCAATTTGCCACACCCAATTGAAGCTCAGTGAGAAAAGTGCAAAATTGGGAGGGGCAAGCCTCAGTATAAAATTTTTAACTAAATTACCAGAATTAAATATCATTTGCTAAATTTTTGAAAAATAAAGAAAAATTTCTCCTCTATAATCTTAAACTCTTAATTTTTTTAATTTAATGTGGCTCAATTTTTTTGTCCGTAACTGAATAGTTGAATAGTACAATCAATAGACGGGCTCTTTTTCATTTACAATAATTCACATAAAGATACAAATCTTCAGCGAAACACATTTTGGAGATAAATTTTATTATAAAGCATTCGACCTGTTTGGACTATTTTTTTTTTTTTTTCTAAATAGTCAGCCGACAATTTTTTATTATAAATGCGGTTATCCTGGCGGCAGTTTAAAATTTTAAATCATATCTTAATTAACGTTTTGTATTTATTTTATTTCTAATTTAAATATTTACCATTAATAAGTGGAAAAAGAAATGCATCCATTATTAAATTTATTTTAATTCTTTTTTTTTTTAACTATTTAAAAATGACCACTTGATTGTCTAAGCGAACATGAATTTCATTCTGTAGTGGTTTTAATTGTACAAAATTTAAATTTTTTTCTATTCTTAATTACCACTCTAACAACCACAAATACCTTTGAAAAAGAGTTTTACCATGACATAAAACACTTTTTGCATTAATTGATGTTTGAGCTTAAAAAATTTTAGTTTATTGGAAAAATATAGAAGATTTAAAGCTGATATTGAAAAAATATATAGAAGATTTAAAGCTGATAAAAACAGCAACAAATTGAATTAATTCTCATTGAACATAATGGTTGGTGCTGACATTTTAAATTTTCTAAATTTAAAAAGAATTAAAAAAAATATTCATATTAGCATGAACAATAAAAATTGATACGCATTGATTTTTATTTAGGGCATTTGACGTACTTGAATTTTTTTTTTTTTAAACCAAAGAAACAAAGCCACATTTAATAAAATTTATTATTATCTCAACTTCTTGTATGTTATTTGCTAAAAGGTTTTAAAAGTGTTGCATTAAGATAAAAAGTATTCAGACGTAACTCAGATAAAAATAGATTTTCTAATATTTATTAACTTATGATCAATAAGACATAAGAAGTCAATGACTGACCTTTGTTATATATGTATATAATTATCACAAATTACTTTTTTATTTTATTTTGTTTGACAATTACAAAATTACTTGCTTTCTGCTTTCCAGTTTAAAGACATCATAAAATATTTTTATTTAATGTTCTGCGGTCAAACAGAAAAGTTATAACACACTTTATGACTACATGTTACTTAAAACACATTTTTATTAGCTATAATTTTAAAGGGATTTTCTTCAATGGTAGATTTAAAGGAATTTTTATTAAAAGTGTTATATAAATTTTACATTCACTTTTTCACTTGACGAACCTAAATATAAAAAAAATAAAATTTACCGAAGCGAAGCGGAGTGGCACTATATCAAGAAAAGAAAGTAAAACAATAGTCGAAGGTACAACTGGCTTTAAAAGTTATTGTGGTGAGGCCTCAAAATCAGAAATATTGCACCACTAAAAGTATAGCCTTAACTTTAGGTAGCTACCAACGTCAAAAATAATAGCTTATTAGACATCTTCTAATGCTTTTCGATCCTAAATATAAATAGGCAATCATTAGTATAGATTGCGCATTAGTCAGAAATATAAAATGCGACTGTTCACTCAGATATAGCTTCTGGCATAAATGCCTACCTCCTCTTTTATGTCGACGTTCTTTGCAGAACGCCCATATTAATAAAAATATTTGCTGTAAGGAAAGTATTTTACTTCCACTTGAAAATTTTATTGAAATCAGTCAAGTTATTTTTATGTTTTCGGTCACGTCTCGCTGCAAAGTGGGGCGGAATCAAAATCTTATGGTAAAAACTCAGCCATTTGTAAACGGCTGGGTCGATTTATCCAAAATTTTACATGAGCATAGCAGAGGAGCATTTTAATTTAAGTTGTGAAGCTTTCCACTTTTTACAGATGGTGTTTCGTGGTCTCAAAGTTAGGTACCTCGCACCTGGCAATTTTTTCTAATGATTGGCATTTCTTTATTTTTTATCTGATACCTAGTAATACCTGCAAAATGATGCCTTAATCTGCATGTATATGTTTGAAAATGATCGATTTGTAAACACCTTAAAATTAAACATTTTTGATTTTTCGATACTCTGGTCCAGGTTTTCCAAAATATAGCGATCGATATTTAAAATATTATGGTTTAATATTGGAGGATTATACTCGTATCTTTTTAAACTTAAAAATTATACAATTTTACACTTAGACACTAAGTTTGCATCAAATTGCGTATAAAATTGATCATCCTTGGAGAAGATGGGGGTGCTTTAATTTGACATATTTTATATCGAAATGTTATCTCATGCTCTGAATTGTTGCTAAAAGTATTTCATGAGCCCTGAAATTGGTTAAAAATTTGTACGAGCCTGTAAAAAGTTCGTAAAAAAAGAATTATAATATTTTTTATTGTCAAAAAAGTCAGAACAAATATTCACAGATACCGCTCCTCTATCCTCTTTTAAATTTATTACATTCAGATTTTGGTCTATCAGGTGGTTTTCATGAATGTTTTTTCATTTAACAAAAAATTTTAACAGCACTTTAAGATAAAATTAAGAAAAAAAAAAAAAAAAAAAAGACATTAAAAATGTGTAGATAATAGACTCGAAAATAAAAAAAATAATAACGAAAATTATTTCGTACTTGAACTTTGTGTGTGAGCAAATAAACAGCTTTTTAAGGAGTTTGAAGAAAATTCCTAAAAATAAGAAAAGTAATGTTTTCTTTACGAGCATTTGCCACAAGGGCTACTTAAGTTAAAAATAATATTCGCACATAGTTGCCCCACAACAGAAAGAAAACAACAAAAACCTCAACAACATTAAATAATAATGATAAAAGCAACATAATAATCTGTATGTTTATTTTCATTTTTACTTGGGTTTAATAATGTTTTTGTAGGAATATCAAATTATTTATGTTGTACACTAATGCATCTGGTTACGAGATTAAAAAAATATATTATACTGGTTGCTTTTTGTATCCACGGTACCATTTAATAAGCGAAAATGTTATTTTTTGAGAAAGTTCTGTAACGACAATAAACAAAAAAAACCATCAAAACCATCAAATTTTTTCTCGACTAGCAATGAAATTGAAAACATTCGAAAGACGCAAACCCAGTAGAAGGATGATGTCCACAGCTCATTTTGCTGGATTTAGAACAAGATCTGTTTTAACAATTATTAATAGATAAGTTGCAATAAAATAAATTCTTAAGTAAAAAAGTCTTTACATATAACTTGTGTTTTAAATTTTTTTAAGGCTGTCTTTAAGACACTAAAATAGTTGGCTCTTTTTATAACATTCAAAATAGTTTAAGCATATGACATTTGATAACTGTCCTGATGTATGGACACAGTTTTGGACACACTATGGCTACAGTTGCATGTTGTCGAAAATATATTTATTATGAAAAGTTCCATACTCATCTTAAAAGCAACGAATTAAAATTTTTAATGTGACTTTAGTGAAATGAGGTTAATTAGAAAATCTAGAAGCTTAAACAAGTTTAGATCAAAAATCTTAAAAACGCATTTATAAGCCAAGCAAGAGCAAACAGTAATTACTTGCAACCTTCGGTTCAATAGAACTTAAAAAAACCATGAGCATTTTTAAATAAGTAAAGCAACAGTCACAATAAATAAAGGAACTAGATTTGTTAAATACTTATAATTTTATTATAGAGTAGTAGTTCATCATTACTTGTAGAATATAACTTTATCCTGTACGTCTTTCCTTAACAGAACCAGCATTCACAGAATGATTCATACTAATGAAATGCATTGTGCCAAAACTAAGATTTGAATTTTTTCACACTGAATGCCACAGGGAGTTTATTCCACATACGACCACTTCAACTAAAGAAGAAATTTCGCTGCAATGCGTAGTGCCACCACTCTCTGGTCTATTCAAAGCTAATTTAATTGTAGCAACGATAAAATAATGAAACATATCCCATTTTGCGTCGATGCTGCAGTGAGTTAATAGAACTACATTTCCCGATGAGCTTCTTCGTTCACTTTATCTGGCGGTGGGTAACTTCAAAATAGCCTTTGAAGCACCACCCATACGATACGATAAGTGTGGCAAAGATAGTAAGGAAGTCAAATGGAGAGAAGTATAATAAAAAATTCTAATATTTCTATCTTTTTAATATAATTACTCGATGTAAAATCAAGAGAAGCTATCATCGACATTAAACGCAATAAGTTTAAAAAAATTTAAAGAGTGAACTACGCCACAAAAAGCCATTCTGGAGCCATAACATTGCTTTTGCTAAGGTGGTGAATGGATTGCAACAATTTTTACTAGAAGCCGTACTGCCGGTAAGTAAACATGCTTTCGAACTCAGTATTCTTTGCACGATGAAAACTTAGCAAATTTTGCAGAGCAAGTTGCGATTGGGCGGTCATTTTCAGGGTTGCTAGTCTTGGATTGGCTTTAAAGTAGCAACCTTCCAAACTGGCAAAAAAATACACTGCTTCATATACAGCACTGCTTCAAGACGAGTGCTTGAATTTCATCTAGCTCACAGGACTTGAGTATGTTGAGATCCGCTAAAAACTTTTGAACTGCGCATGCTCAAAAGCATATACCTGGCATAGTTACTGCATTCTTCCAAGTGCTTTCCAGAAAGTGAGAGTTACTTTACTTGTATTAAAAATTTGATCATTCGTTAGATGAATCGGAAATAAAGAATTATACCTGGCACTGTTAACAAATGACTCCAAGAAGCGACAAAAATTGAGTACAAAGTTTTTTCTCTTGTAAACATATAATAAATCTTAGAATATATAATTTTCAATAATTAAATATCTACATGCAAGGTGATTTAGTCGCATAGTTCTAAAAACACCTTTCTGTATTTTTTTTATGATAACGAATTCTCGTTTATATTCGTAGAAGTGTAACCTTTCTTCAATTTATTTTAAAGTTTAAAATAATCGCTAAAATATTTTAAGTCAATAAATCCCACTATTAAAGGTTAAGAGGTAATGTTTTGTTTATCCTTCTCTTTTTTAATTTTGTGTTTATCTTAAGACTGTAATTTATCGAAAAAGAAGAATATAAAACTACAAGCCAAAGTAAAAAAATGTATACAAACAGTTTAGTTGTCAAAAGAAAAAAGATATTTTGGTTTACTAGAGCAAAAGATTAAGAGTGTAATAAGTAAAAATATAAAATATTACTCATAAGTATATTTTGTTAATGATTTTTAATAATTTAAGCACTAAAAGAAAATTTAATGAGACAATCTAAAGTCCGTTAAGTACTTATTCAATTTTAAGTTCACAAAAAAATAATTCTTTTTTTTTTGTTTTTTGTGTTACATTGTGGCCTTGACTTCAAAATAGGTTGACTGGCCAGTCACCAATCTTGAACATAAAAGAAAATTTTTGGGAAGAAACAGAAATACATTCGAAAATAATCTCTTTCAGAGTAAAAAATTATAATGGAAATTTGTCACACTAATGACGCAAACTTTTCCACATGAAAACAAATGTAAGAAATTAGTAACTAATGAGATTTGAGATTAATTAATAGCAAAGATGGTTCCAAGAAATAAATAATTGGTTGAACTCATTGGTCATTAATGAACTAAAGTCTATATGCACAATTTATATAGTGTCCAATCAGTCTGCTATTTGAAATTTTCTTTTAAAACGGGAATTAACAAATTAAGAGTTCACACACATATTTTAGGTAGTTAATTAAATGCTTTCTAAACCAACCTCAAGAAGAGTGTTATTAAATTGTCTGATTTTTTGTTTTTTGTTTAATATTTATGTCCGCAGAACTCAATCATTAATTTAAAGGTAATTCTTACAGATTGGTCCCACTTAAGAATATTATAACATCAAAAATTAAAGAATGAGTGCAACACACATGAATATTACGTGTCAGTTTGACTTTAATGGAATATCATTATAGCTCATAATAACAGAAAGTAAAAAACAAAATAAGCTTAAATAAAAATGGTGTCCCCACAAGTGAACTGACTTATATAGCACTATCTTTTAAACTGTTAAGGTGCCTTTATACGAAATGGTTTTTACATATGACTTGTCAGTTTGAAAATTCACATGTAATTCCTTCTGGAAATTTCGAGTACATGCAAATTGCTTCGGACATAACCTACAAAGTAAGTCATTGTTTACAACAGTGATTTGGTGAGCGGCTATGTTAATGCTAATAAAGATGTCTACTCTACTTTGCTTCCAACGATTTTAGTGCTTTTTGCACTTTTTGTACCCTTTGATCATTTAAAAACGGTATAAGTGAAGAAAGACAAAGTTGCACCACTGGAAGTCATATGCTTTGTCCTATAAAAATAGAACACGCTCTACATCAAAATTTGTCATATGACTTTTACATATGTATTTAACGTAAGAAATGTTTTAAACCGTTTACACGGTACATTTGTATTTTGTTATGGAAAATCTGACAAGTCATATGTAAAAACCATTTCGTACAAAGGCACCCTTACATTCAAACAATTGAAAATTAAAAAGAATATATGCTTCTCAGGCTGTTGCTAACATCAAGTATAAAACAGGAATTAAAGGGTGTCCTTATAGCTGATGTTAAGAGATTTATATAGCATTATCTTTTAAACCGTTATAGACAGGTAATTGAGAATTTGCTTAGAATTGCATTGCTAAGTCCTCTAAAACAACCATATAAAATTAGAAATAGAAAGTTAAAGGGTATCCCCACATTAATATTTTTTATGTTTATGCCATTATCTTTTGAGTCGCTATAGATTAATACTTGAAACTATCAGAAGAAAAAAACAAAAAGTGACCTATAGCTGACGTATTATTCTTTTAGTATAAAAATTAAAATTTCACAGAAAGTGTACTTCTATGTCCTATATAACAGCAAGGATAAACATTTAAAATTACAGAATAACGGGTGTTCCCGTAGAAAATGCAATTTTAATTATATAAATTTATATTTGAAAAAAAACCTGCCCATAGATATTTTCATTTTAAATGACCTTTTGTCTGTCTGTTTGTTTTTCAAATATTTTTCAAAATCCCAAACAAGTAACTTTTTAAGAAGTGTACTCTTTATATATTTTCGTAATTCTACCTCTTAAAATATGCTACACATTATTCTGCTTCTCTTTATATTTTGAATTGAATTGTATTTTATCAAGAATTTTTTTTTATCAAATTATTAATCCTAACATCAAGTGTTACAGAAAAGTTTTAGACTATATCGTATAATTTTAATAGCTTTAATAGATTTTGACTATGCAACTTGCTTATCAATATTTTATTATTATTATATATTGACTTTAAAGCTTAAAGTTTGAATGATTGTGTTTCAAACTAAACTCGAGCAAAATGTTTTCAAATGTCACAAATACTTCATTGATGCTTTAGTTTTATTTAGTTTAGCGACTTCCGTCTGTCTGTAATTGGGTTGAAATCGGTTTTGTAACGTTCAACAAAAAATAGTTTCGATAGAAAAGCTATTAAAATAAAGCGGCATCGGTCAATAAATTGTGGAGATACGTTAAAAATTATGCATTTTTATTTTCCTCACATTGTTTAAAATTAATTGTGTTTCTTTTTCCTGAAAACCGAAATTTTGTAAAAGCTTTAATTACTGGGTGGTAGGAATATTACAAAACCACCTAAAACTACCCTATGTATAACATTTCATTTCATTAAAAATATTAAACTTTTTCTCAAAATTTGTTTTTGATTATTTTTAAACCGAAAATTCAGAAAAAGAAACATTACATTAGCAGGAATATTTCCCTTAAAATTATAATTCTTTAAAAAAGTTTTAATTACATTGAAAACTTTGGGTTTCCATTTTAAATAGAAAATTCACCGAAAATAATAAAAAACTATCAACAATTTAAAAGTTTTCTATACAACCCTATATTTTAAGAAAATAAATATACACTTTTTTGTGAAGGTTATATAAGATTCGACACAGCACATTGACTTGTTTTAAATAAGACTAACAATCTTTTTCTGAGAATACCCCGGTTTGTTTACCAAATAACACACTCAAAATATTGTGTAATCACTTTTTCATTTAATAAATGATCCACTTACGTTTTGTTGAAATTATATTAATTCAATTGTTTTTTAATATGGATTTTATAACTACCAAAATATGTAAAAACGTAAAATTTTTCTTTTATTCCACTGAAAAAAAAAAAACATCAACACATTTAAAGTAATTTTTTCTTTTATTTTAATAAATATATTTAAGCCTTTTAGACAGCAAACTTAACTACTTTTTTTTTTATTTAATCGAAAGCTCAACAAATAACCTACGAAAACATAAAAAACCACTGATTTTTTATTTGTTTTAAACATTAAGCAAAACTATTCAAAACAATTAATGCGTTTTTTCTGTTGATTTGTTTAAAAAACATATTGTTTTTTATTTGTTTGTTTTACAAATTTGTTATAATTAAAACTGTAACAAACCAAAGAATTAAGGTACTAGAAACTTAAGCTATCGGCTTAAAACAAATTATTGTTTTTCCTAAAGTTTATGGCTTTTTTTGGGTCGAATCTTTACTCATTATGATCTTTAAATTCTCGTATTCATTTGCAAGAAAATCTGTTAACATTTTGTCCTACGTAGAAAAATGACAATAAATTTGATGTTTCTTTTAAAAATTCTTTGTGCTTTTTACACTTATACATATATATATATATATATATATATATATATATATATATAGGTATATTTTTTTTTACAAACATATATTTTTCAAAAACTATTGTTTAAAGAATTTATATTTTGAACATATTGCAAAAAAGTATTTTATACTGACAAACTTTTTTCTTAAATGTGTATTTAATTTTAACTGCAACAAGGTAAAAACTAACTGTTAAGTTTGTCTGAATTAATCAATTAATTTTCCACGTCTTATGAAAAAAAAACTTTCCAAATTTAATTTAAATAAACTGCGTTTACAACTTATAGCTCTTTTGCGCCTTAACATCCACACAATTGTTACTGTATGTACTGCGGTAAATTTATTGCTTGCTACCTTTTCTAAAAAACGTAGTTAGCTTTACGTATCTTCTCTCATTTTTGTGCACTAAAATAGAGCTGTACCCATTTGTAGGTAGTTAGAAACTGTACGGAAAATCGAAAAAATGTTTATATTTATGAAGCGAAATGCCAGTGCTACACTGCGCAATCTTTTATTGCCAATCATACAGAAATTGATAAATAGGGTAACTTAATGAAATTTGTTTATTAGTAATAAAAAACGTATTGCATTTATTAAAGATCAAACTTTGAGGTTTAGAAATATTCATTGTACTCACTTTAAGGTTTATTAAGTTCTTCTTTTTAAATTAAACCGGAAACGGATGTCGCTTGCGAAACACATTAAAACAAATACAAAAACACAAATAAAAAGACTCCATACTGCAACAAGTTTGCAAAAGAAAAGTACAAAGCTCTTTCGTCGAACTTAATGTTTTTTACTGCCTTTTTAAAGATTTTGCTATTTTTTAATATTTGAGTTATTTTTCAATCTTTTTAATTAGAAATACCTTTAGCCGTGGAAAATCTGACTACAACAACTGTTATATAAAAATTGCAAAAACTTTAAAGGATAGGAAGTGTGTAGGGTATACAACTCAGATTGTTTATATAGATTGTGTGTTAAATGAACAAATAACATTAACAAATTCATTTCGGAGGTACAATATTTCTTCCCTTATCTACTGTGTGTGTCTGAGCTGAGTACAGAAATAAATCTCAGAGCATATCAATATTAAAGCGAATAAACTTAACAGGGTAGCACTTCTTTATGCGTTTCGTCAAATTTGAAAAGCGTGCGTATATCAATAGTCTCCTTGATGTTGCTCTGAATAGTCGACAAATTAAAAATGGGCAACCAGAAATGAGTGAAGAATTTCGAGGTAGGATCAATAAGTCCATGACTCTTTGGATAAAAAAGTTTTTTGCAAAACAAAATTTTATTTTTTAATAAACTTAGACCAACATTTATCACTTTCAATTAGGATTTTTAGAAGTCCTTAAAATAGGCATATTTTTGGTCTATAAATTTCATCGTTGGATCAAAGCTTCTCTCCACCGAGCCATTTATTTAGGTTTGGAAATAGAAAGTAGTCACTAGGAGCTAAATCCATAGAATATGGTGGATGAAATACCAACTTGAAGCGCTATTTATGAAGTTTTCCCATTGAAACTACACCTGCTCACCCGTGTATTATCTTGAAGAAAAACGGGTTTTTCTTGGCCATATTGGGTCGTTTTCTTTTTAAATCCTCATTAAACTGGTCTAATAAATTTGCATTATATTCACCATTTATTGATTTATCCTTTTGAACGTAATCGATATTGATTATCCTGCGTACATCCTAAAAAAATTGTTGCCATCACCTTATCGACTGAAAAACTTAAATTGACGCCTATTGCACCAAAAATCCCACGCACTTTTACTCTTGGATTGGCCAACACAATATTGTGGATTTTTTCGATATTTTCGGGTGTAATGATCTCAGTTGGCCGTCCAAAACGTTATGCGTCATTTGTACCTGTGCAACCACAACGAAATTCATTAAAACAATTTTTTACCATCGAAATCGATGGTGCAGCTTTTCCTTGGTTTAATTGACTGTTTTTTCGCAAAAAATAATGTTTAATGAGCACTCGAAATCCATGTATGTTTTGAACAGCTGTTAACTGCAAAGTAAGTGACGACACTTGCTCAAAATTTGACAATGGTCTACTAACAGGTGCTACTTGATTGGAACAGTTTCGCATTTCATATAACTACAACTGCAGTTCGCAAAGTCACGGACTTCGTAGCTAATATGTTGAGCTCTATACTCTCAATTAATCTTATTGCTCTACATTTTAACCTCACTTTATACCATCATAACTAATCTTGAATTAAATAAATCAAAACAGATAAATATTTAAATGATGTTTTATTGGGGTTCCATAGCAAAATTAAAGAAGATATACGCTTTTTTGGAAAACATATTCATTGTTGAAACTAACGGAAAAGGAAAAATAATTCGAGGAAAATTCCAATTATTTATTGTAAAACACATTATAAATAATCAATTAAGGATACCTCAGCAGACTGTAAAAGAAATAAATGCTTTTGACATAAAAACATCAATCTTTATGTGTTTTTTTAAGCTTCTCTGACACATTAACATTTATAATATCTAACATTTTCTTTATTCTTATGCTGCTTGCAACGAATAGAGCTCTATCTCTGCGCTATTAAAAAGAAGACTTTTCAAAGATTGAAATTATAAGAAAAAAGTATAGGTAAACAAAGCTACTAGAAAACTGTAAGTCCTTTTTAATAATTAGAAATACTATTTCTCTATTATTTAGATATAATGATAAGTTCGTTACCGTGGCTCTATCAAAGAGAAGCACATATTTAATACAGAAATTGTGTTTATGTTTCCATTAAAATGACTAAAAATCACATGAATAAATAAATCGCCCCAATGAAAAATAACTGATACATTTAATAGTTCTCCCAGAATTCAACAAATTCCATTAAATTAGTCATGAGAAAAAGTACTTTAAGAAAAAAATGCTTCACTCGGAAAAACTAAAGGTAAAAAATCATAAACATAAATATAGCAAACTCACAACAATCGTTAAATAAAAAAAAAAAAATAAAAATAATAAAAAAATACAAAACACGGGTAAAAGGTACTTAACACCTTAATTTGCTTTTTTGCAAGGACGTGTTGTACTGAGTGTTAGTGTGTAGTTCGTGTTTCTTTACAGTTGCAATTTAACAAGTCGAAAAGCGTTGAAGCAAAAACTCAAACAGAAAGTTGCAACAGTTGTTAATGAATCTGTATTATAACAGAAAAACTTCACAAATTATGCACTATTTAAGTTAAGTAATTATAAAAACAAAAACAAAAAAAAATCAACAATAACTTAGGCTAAATAAACAATTTTGCCCTGCAATTTAAGTTGTTTTCCTAAAACATAAAAAGCGTGTAACTATATTTATTTTAAAATTTTAAACAAAGTGCAGCTTCTATTCACATATTTCATTTACACTTTTAATTGTTGCCTCAAAACATGTCCTTGTTTATAACTGAATTTTAATAAACAAAATTTATCCACAATTAAAAAAAAGACATCTTTGTTAGCAATTTTTACTGGTTTTAATTTACTTTCTTGGAATTTTTAAATTTTTATAAAACTAATGATTCTAGAAATATATTAATCAAAGTTTTTTAGTCACAGGTATGTTGTAGACGTTTTTCTTATTTAAATCAAAATAAGCTAACAACACAAATATTTTCACCCTGTTATTAATAAACAAAAACATATGGCATGAGCAGCCAAACTTCAAAGAACTTTACAAACTTTGATGACTAAAAAGAAAACGTGCAGTTAAAAACATTCTAGACCGACTTCAGTTTATTGAATACGCTTTATTTATAGGTTAGTCCAATTAAAAACATACTATGCACATTTGACATACAACGCATTTATTCATTAAGTTTTTATTAAGATTTTTCATAGAAAGCCTAAACTTAAAAATTAAAGGGTGTACGCCTAAAGCCCAATCGACGACACTTTAAATTACCGCTACATCCGCTATAAGACAAGTTTGAATATTGAACGGTTGTGTGCTCTCTATAAAGATATAAAAAATACAATTAAAACTGACTAGGTGGTCTCATAATAGTTCCGATTCTGACGTAAGAGTCGGGCTTCTGAAATTTTAGGCAACAAACAACAACACAAACTTTAAAAAGGGGTGTGGTTCCAATTCGCATTTGAAAATAAATAAACAAACGAAACACATAAATGAAAATAAAAAATAATAGCAAAATCACCGCAAACATGCAAATATTATTTATTTATTTAAATTTATTGAGGTTTGTTTAACAAAACATCGCAAGTTAAAATCCAAGCAGGTGGTCCGCCGTAGCTTGGTTGTCTACAAATCAGCGTTGGCTCCAGCTTTTCGATTTTCGCCGTGCTGTAACTCACTACGTTGACGTTGCTAGCACATTGACTACTACGCTGTTATTGATTTGATAGACTGGGTTCGTAATATAGCCACAGTCAATTTAACAACTTTATTTTTTTAACATATATTAAGGTCTGTTATACTAATAAATATAACAAGGCAGTACTAGTCTACAGGTCAAATTTTGTGTTGTTAAAAAATTATTTTTTAACTGTTATAACTTGCTTGATTTAACTTCATTTTATTTTCCAACAACTTATTGTATGTAATTGACTGTTCACAGCCATTAATTGTAAATTGAACAAATATTTTTTTATAAAATAATTTTCTTTATTGATCATTAGTATTGTTTCTAATAAAATGGTCAGCAATGTTTACCTTGATGCGCTGTTAATTTATACACGGGGAATAATATCAACATCCTGTCGAGTTTGTTTTATTAACATGCTATACGTTTGAACAAAAATTTCTAATTTTCAAAATGAACACGATTAAACCGTTAAGTAAACATTTAAAGTTATCACAAAATCATTTGTTTTCTTTCTTTCTTTGTACGATCAAATACTATAGAAATATTTAAGGAAAATAACTATGAAAAGTTTAATGTAAAATTAGTAATGCATAATTTACCGTTCGATTTACAGAAAATTTCTGAAGTGTGAAAAGTTATAGAAGAGGCAAAACGACAAGCTAAAGAAAATAGAAATAATTGAAAGTTAAGAAGCAAAAATGCCGTGAAATAGGAAAAAGTAAATGATAGAAAACGTAAACGTAATGCCACTCATTTTCAATTTACCATAAAATTAATAACAATTTTTTAATAGAATTTCAAAAGCATTCATAGAATAGGACTATAAGACATTATTTGATATTAAACAAATAAGCTTTGAAGTTGGCTTTTTTAGCTGTTTTCTTTTTATTTTTGTTTCTTCGTTGTTTTTTATAATTTAACAATTGAAAATTATCAACCATAAATATGTCTATTATATTTCTAAGTGCAAACTTTTTTTTTTTAATATTTTTCTTTTTTTAAAGCTTCTGAGAGCATTAATAATACGACAGGAAATAATCGTATATACGTGAGACTTTTTATAATTTGATAATAAATGACCAAAAAGGAAAATTCTGTATCTTAAAATATTGTTTAAAAAATTTTTAATTTATTAAAGGTTAATCCCTTGATTATAGTATTGTCTCTGAAAATGGAAAAACGAAATGTAATATATCAGCCATAAATATATTTGTGGTGACGTGGGTGCAGCAGTGCGGTCTCAAATACACTTTAATCAAACAAAAAAAGTAATTTAAAATAAAAACTAATTTATTTTTCTATTGCTAGAATCACCACCTTGATATGTTGTAAACATTAATTAACACAACAATAACGGTTTTCTTTAGTTAAATTTCCAGAGTGATAATATTTCAGGTGCTAATTTTATATAAAATCACTAAACTTGATTATGAGTGGTAAACCCGGTTGCTGTTGCCATTTCGTTGATTACTCAACTCAACTCGCCGGGGAACATTTTAATGCATTTTGGATATGCTTAAGCTTCCTATTATGTTTGAAAATTGTTCCCAAAAAACTCTTTTAATCATATTTTCCTTAAAGTTATGTAAATGCTTTTGTAGCAAAATGCAAATATATACACAAGCCTACAGTAATTTTTTGGAAGTTATAATACTTCAACATTTTTTATTGTTTCGAATGCAATTATTTTTTCCTTGACCTTATCAAATGAAAAACATAATCCCTGCAACCAGCTCAATAACGCTTAATTCGTTTTCTAGGCAAAAAGTCATTTTTAAGAGTAAAAGAACACAATAATGAAATTCATTTATTTGTTGGTATTTATCACCAACGTTACATAGGTGTTGTAATTCTGCATACATAAGGAGCAACGTCATCGAATGGAACATGGTATAGAACCAATATTTTTTTTAATGTAGACGAGGCAACCACACAAGAAACCTTTAATGAAACATTAGTTGTGTATATATTTTATAAGGTAAATATAAGCGTGGGAGAAAAAATTTAAACAACGATGCAAAGGGTATCGCAAAGTAATGTCATGTCATAATGTGAATTGGCTACCATTTTGGGAATAAATAGAAGCTGCATCACGAAAACAAATTTAAATTTTAAAACAAAATTCTCATCATCCGTTGGTACTTTTATTTAACGGAACTATTCAAAAACCACCTACTTAACTAAAATCGCAGCGCAGCGCCAAGAAGGATTTTTGCGTCTCATCTCATCATTATTATCTGGGTATTCTTACTTAAGCACAAGGGCGACAGCAGATATCTTTAAAAAGTGTAGGTTACTTCATACACCGAATGTTATGTGCGGTCCACGAAAAAAACTATGGCATAAACTCTTTGGCAAACGGAAGAGTTCTGAATAATATCTTCCGAAGATAAATCCCGGAAAATAGCGTCCAAAACAATTTAGATAAAATATCACAAATTTCCGCATTCAGTCAACAATTTGTATGCCAAGTTTACATCCGATGAGAAATATATCGTAACTTTGTTGGCGGTATAAAGCTGCATTTCGTGTGCAGCCTGAAATTCAATGTTGTGGAGACATACCTCATGTATTCATTCATATGACATTTAAAACTTCTAATTTAGATTGCATTTATTTGGTGCACATAAGTCAAGTTTTAATTATTCGAAAATCCAAGTTCAATTGCAATTATGAAAAGTTATTGATTAAATATAAAGCGTGAACATTTAATTAAAATTTAATTTAATAGGACATTTATAAATTTTAATTGATTTATCACTAGTATCGCTAGTAGTTTCATTGAATAAATGATAAAAGTGCTATTGAAGAAAAGTTAATTTCGGCGTTGTTTTAACACATTTCATGATTTCGATATTACCACAAACACCCCCCCGGGGGTACTACAAGAAGTCTGGCTGATTCTAACCTAGGCACAGACATAGTGCACTCGGAGTATAGGGAGAACCAGTCCTTCGGTGTGCAGGCACTGAATCTGGATAGACAAGACGCGGGTCATTGTCGAAGGTCTACTGGTTAGGTCCCTTTGGGATACACGTGGTGGCTGTCGGTTAAAGTTTAGTGGCCGCAGGAAAGGTGCGGTGCTACACGAATGTGCTATTGCATATTCAACAGAGGAGTTGGAAAGTCTCCAACCCTCAAGCAAGTGGAAGGACATGGTTCTGCAAGCCATGTCGACACTTTGTATTTTACTCAGTGGTAAGACCACCGTCGGGTTAGGGCTTCGCAGCCAGGTACCGACGTTAATGTTGATCACGTAATTACCACAACCTAGACAATTTGAATTAACGTTGTTAGTAACGTTTTTATAAATATTTAACCTGCAAACCAATAAAAATATTTAAATAAACAGAAAAAGTTTCCTGCAAAGAAAAAATGTTAAACCATCATAATAAAAATAAAATAAAATTAATGTGTTGCACTGTAGCGCACATAAAAAATTAAAAAAATTGTACTGCTGTTAAATCAAATTATTGTACTCAAATCACGTATGGTGTCGTACAACGATCAGCTGTACCAGGAAATGTTTAACTGTGTAATAAAATTTTATTACTCGTCATTGGAAAAGAATTGAGTAAAATTGTTTGTGAGTGTGCTAATGACACTGATTCAATGTTTGTTTTAAGAGCCTTAAGAAAATAAGTTTTTTAAGAGTGTTTTTTTTTATAGTTTTTTCCAATAAAAAAAACCTTAAAAAACCACAACAGGCCATTTCTTGTACTTAAAAAAATAATTAAAGAAACCTTAACTTTTTTAGAATTATTGCTCTAAAAAAGCTAATATCTGAAGACATATAATTACACTTAAAAAAATAAACTCACAACTTTAATCATTCTTGAAATTGAGAGATTTTTTTATCAAGGAAAGATATATAAATTAAAGTTGAAATAAGATTTTTAAGATAAATAAATAAATTTTAGGATAATTATTTCAATATGTTTTAAGACAGACACGTGTCTTAATCGTGCTAGCATTTCCTTGTCCGATTTATTTTTTTGCAAAGCCGCTTGTTTATATTAGTGTGGGTGTGGGTGACCCTTCCGGATCATAATTTTGTCGCTTTTCTTTTTTTCAACTGAATGTTGTTTTTTTTTGTGCCTCCATTAGTCATTTCTGGATCGATTTTGAAAAAATAACGGGAAAAAAATTAACACATTCCCAGGATTTCCTGGTATTTCCGGGAAAAAAACTATTCTTTAAGAAAACAATTTTATTTAATGCATTAATATTAAAAAATTCATAGTGTTATTGAAAACAAACAATAAAAATAATTAAACTAAATCTTTGGAATATTAAATTAAATCAATTAATTAAATAAAAAACGTACTTTTTTTCCGCCTATTAAATTAATAAATTACCGGTATTGTCTGTTGAGGGTGAAAGAACGTCTCGATGGCCATTTTTCTACCGCTCGCAGCTCTGCAGGAAACTTCTCACAATTATTTTAAAAAAACTAAAGATTTTTGTTCAAACAATAAAGTAAAGACAAAAATCAAATCTTAAGCAAAAAACAACATTAATCAACAATGATTTGATTTTTCTTTGTCCACTGTTATTTAATAATTTGCAAGTGCCTGCGCATGAAACAAAAGGTGAAAAGGTTTTTTCTATTGTTGGAAATTTTGCAACAAAAAAAAGCGACATTATGGTTAATGAATATTTAAAAGCAGTTCTAAAATCAAATATTTTTAAAAAAATTAATTATTAAAATACTTTTACATTATCTTTTTTTCAGTATGTCTTGTCACGTTAATTGTTTTTAGCAATTATCTTTATTGTTCGTTTATGTTGTAATAAAACTATAAATTTTTAATATTATTTCATTGAATAAACTTGTGTTCTTCAAGGATTCCTGGAAACGGGAAAAAATAAAAAAATAAAAATAAAATTAAAAAATTCCTGGAAATCCCAAGCCCTAGTTAGACACGACAGAGGCATAAGAAATTAACTTTGGTTTGAGATTTTTCTTTAATTTTGTTCCAAAATATTTAAAATGAAATTCAGATGGTGTGAATGAGGAACTCGTCTTTTTATTGTGAACAAATTAGAAAACATGTTCCAATGATTGCTAGGGCCAAGGGAAGAGTCTTACGGACCAAAAGTCTAGTGGTCATGTGACATAAATCTGTTATTGTTTTCAAAAACTGTAAGTAAAAACATTTTTTCTTGTTATTAGTTTTTTTATTATCACTTTTTTCTGCAACATGGAATATGACCAGCTGAAACCATTTCGTGCAAGAAAGTGCAGTTTATTACCCTAAAACTAAAAAGCGATTGAATTTAACATGGCTGCCTTTCATATCACAAGCAATAACATTGCAGTAACATTGTGAAACCAACTAAACTTTCGTCTTTTTAACAAAAACTTGATAAGCACTGTCATGAATCATGTACTTTTCAACTAAATATTTAAGAATTTTCTTTGTTTTTTATTTTTCTCATTTTTTACGCCGTGGAAGTTTTATTCTCTTATAAAAAACTCTAAAATTGTTTGCAAAAGTATTTAAAATAAACTACTTTTGTCACCCAAAAGCCATTCGTTTTCTTAACTTAAAACAAAAAATTTATAATAAAGTTGACTTAAAACTTTATGTTTTTTTTAAGTGCCGTTCGGTTAAGTGTAAAAGGAATACAATGATTTTCTTATTTTGTTTTCTTTGGCACATAAAGAATAATTTTATAAAAACCGCTAAAACTTAAGCCATAAAGAATTCACAATACATTTGAGAAAAACTTAAACAACATTACAAGAAAAACCATAATCATTATTAAGAAAATACTTTTGAAGATTTTCTTAAATAAGAAATTTCTGATAATAAATGTATTTTAAATGTGCATTTATTTTTGGAAACTTTTAGAAGAGCATTAAAAGTTTTTTGCAATGTTAACGGAGGTCACGGCTATTAGAGATTGCATAGATTTTGACAGCCCTGAACAGCTTTTATAATAAATGTATTTTTTTTTTTTTTTTGCTATAAATATTTTCACAAATTGTTTAAAAACTTTTTGTTTCCCTTTAAAATTTATTTAGCGTAACTAAGATAAAAACAAAAATTTAATCACTTTAAACTTATTTTTAATGCAGTGTTGAAGTATTCCATCTAGAAATTCAAGAAAAAAGGAAGCGAAAATTTTTCAGTATTTCAATAGAGTTTTATCAATTGTAATCTTACGCTGCAACTGCATGGGTTGATTTGGACGAAAATTTTAATGCTGTTTTTAGAATATAAATTTACATCATACCACATCTGCCATTTTAATATTTAAGGTGATGATGCAAACAGAAATATGCCAGTATTATACCTCAAAGAAACAAGTCAAATACAGAAGCGAATAGTTGTTATCCTGTCTTAACTTTAAAAGATCTTTCAGGGCTGCTAGTATTGCTACACACCTAAAAATCAAAATATCCTGTGAGAAAAAAAACGTTCTTGATGGAGATAACAGGACAACTATAAGTCTTAACTTTTAAGTAAAAAATTTCTTGTCACTGCCTTTAAAGACTTATTGACTGCCATTTTTAACTTATTTTGTTTGATTTACAAAAAAAATTTACAATAATGAAAAGTAAATGAAACTTGTAGTAGTAACTTGGCTAAATTTGAAATTAATAAATTAAAATTATTCCATTAGCGCACTTTTTCATGTTGATTTATATATTTATTTATCAAGCACAACAGATTAAGCAGTACTAGTTATTATATATATATATATATATATATAATAATGATATAAGTAATAATTACAATTATAATAACATAAAAAGAATAAAATAAAAACAACGTTAACACAGAAACAAATAGTTTAAAAAAACAAAAAAATAACGAATAATACAAAAAAGAGGATAATCATTTAAATAGTTCAAATAACTCCTTTTTAAAATTAACAGCGTTGTCAATCTTTTGAATATAGTTGGGTAAGGTATTCCAAAGATCTGTTGTATAAACAAGAAATGGACGTTGAGATAAATAAAAGGCACTTGTGTTTAATTTAAATTATTTTTCTACCACTATTTGATCTAGCAAAAACAATTTTTTGTATAAATAATTTGGTTCGTATGATGTTATAACTTTGTGCAAAAAAATAAGACATCTGCATTTTAAAAGATCGTTAAAGTTTATTT
Source organism: Cistogaster globosa (assembly GCA_937654795.1). Classification (NCBI taxonomy): domain Eukaryota; kingdom Metazoa; phylum Arthropoda; class Insecta; order Diptera; family Tachinidae; genus Cistogaster; species Cistogaster globosa. The sequence continues at coordinate 59,916,582 of OW569405.1, read as the reverse complement.
GATAAATCAAATATGATCACGACGGCCTTTTCGAAAAATATATCGGTCTATGTTGTTACATAATACATTTAGTTTGCGTTGGTCATCACTATTGCAGTTCGCAAAGATTTCGCAACCATATAAGAGGGATGGGATAAGAAAAGTTTTCGCTAAAAGCATACGTATAGCAAATTGTGTGGAGGCCTTATGTACCTAAAGATATCGAAGCATACTATAAACTCTTCCTGCGACAGCATTAATATGATCAGACCAAGTAAAATTATTATAAAAAATTATTCCCAAATTAGTTGCAGAGGTTACATTGGATTACTGTTAATTTTTATTTGTGGGGTGACGAAAATTTTTCTTAATTTAAATAGACATATACATTTTGATTTAGAAGGGTTGATACATAACCCATTTGCTCTAGCCCAGACGTTAATTTTGCTTAGATCTTCGTTGATTGAATTTACACATGAAAAAATATCTGAAATAATGCAACTGTTATAGAGCTGCACATCATCAGCGTGCACGAGAACTCCACTACTAATTGATATATCAGATAAGTCATTGATGTAAAGACACAAAAGAAGAGGACGAAGTATTGATCTATGTGAAACTTCTCTGTTGATGTTAAGGGAAATATTATCTTCAAGTTGAACTCTCTGAGAGCGATTGGTAAGATACGAGGATATGAGCTTACAAGCTTGAAAAGTAAGACAATTTTTCTAGTTTTTTAAGCAAAATTTTATGATCCACTGTGTCGAATGCTCTTACTGTGGTGCAGGAGAACTAAAAATGCAACCTTACTGTTATCAAGTTTTGACCTTAGACCCTCAACTACATCAGAAAGTGCTGTTATGCAACTTCTCCCCTTTATACAACCGAATTTAAATTCGTTAAAACATTATTGGGCATAAGATACCCGCTCATTTGTTGACATATAAGATTTTCTAACACTTTAGACAAAAAAGGGAGGATGACAATTGGCCGAAACTCGTTATTGCTTCTTTATTTTGAATAAGTTCAAAAATTCGATTTGACATAGTGATTACTAAGTTTATTTTTAAGTTTATTCTTAAATCTTCATTGATTGATCGCCACTCATTGATAACTATATCTTCATATTGAACAGTGATATCTTCTAGAATATTAGGGAAAGGTTTGACGTTCATACTACTATTTGGTCTATAAACACTACCTATTAACACTTTTCTTTTGTCTGAAGTAGAGATCTCAAGAAATAACCATTTTCTTTCACAGCCAATATTCGTTTTTGCTTTTTTTCATGCAAGATATTCCGTTGCGAACGTATACAGCGACCCTACCCCATTTAGCCCTACTACAATCTACGTTGTTAACAAAAATTTTTCTGTCGGAACGAAAAAGACGAAAACTAAATATATTAAATGCTGAGTCCAGAATATCTAATGAGAACCAACTTTCAGATACACATATAATAAATACCTGTATTCATCTATTTTATTTCTCAGACCTTGCACGTTTAAATGTACGATTTTAAGGCCAGACTTTTGTTTGGAAAGAATCCTAATAAAATAAAAAAATGTAATTTAGGAATATGGGATACTAATATCATTGCGAAAATCAGTAGAATCAAGGTTTTCAGTTTCAGGAAAAAGCTCTTACAACTGCTTGATTTTTTCTATTCGTATTATATTGTCATTGACCACATTTTTTTATGTATACAAAAACCGCGCATTGTGCAAGAGATTTTTCGTCCTCAGACGAATAGCGGTACGAAGTATTTTAAAATTGGCTTTAGTTAGATTTTCATTAATAAAGAATTTGTTGTCCGAACTAAAACCAATGTGCCTCAATCGAAAGAAGAATTACGTATTGTTTTTCTTGCAGTTAATTGAGTCGGTTTTACAATTATTATTATGATTTTGTAAACGATAAATAGATTTTAGGGCAGGAGCTGTAATATTTATTGTTTTACAGATTGAACAGAATATGTCAAGTAAGGTTTTCATTCTCCTGGAATGGTATTTCTTTATAATGGTATTTTACTCGCAACAGCATTATTTTCGTGCAATTTTAATTGGCATTTTAAGGACACAGTTTCTTGCTGCATACATTTAACATTTAACGCAACTGTTTCTAAAGCGGATACTCTCTCGGCAATTTCAAATAAATTATTTTTGATAATATTAAGTCTCTTATCAAGATCGTGTAAGAACTCATCCCTGTACTCACTGAGTTTCAATTCTTTCAGTGAGTAGTTTGGAACGTTTATCCATGAGTGTGATGATTTTAAAAGGTGAGCCTGTATTTGTTAAGCGCGGGTTATTAAATTGAGAGTTTCGTAAATTTTCTCGTAAACAACTTTGTGAAGGAGTACAAATGAAAGATATAGCTGTGGTGCGACTATCTTGTGAATTTGTTTTAACGTTAGTGTTTGAGGTCTGCATATTATTATTACTTATAGTTTTCGAGTTTTTGATTTTATTCTTTTAGAAATTTTGGTATTTACCTTATTTTTCTTTCTAAAATTATACATGAGCTATTACATGTTGGGAGATAAATTTTTGTTTATTTTTGTAAGTATTTGGTTTTTTTTGTTTTGTTATTTCTAAAGTATGTAAAAGATCTTATTAAGATCTTACTAAGAGTGTACGTAAATTAATTGTTTTCTTTTGTTTGTTATAACTTTTTTTAAGCTCAGTTAAAAACTTTGCAAAAGCACAGAAATAATAAAAATTTAAAAGATATATTAGTTTTAAAAACTCCGAAGACACTTACTCCTTCTTAGTTTTGTATTTTTTTGAATTAATTTTATTCAAAAAGTTTATTAATAAATTTGAATTTATTTATTTAACGGATCGTAAAACTTTTGCGACCATCTCTCATAAGGTTAAATATGAAATACAGTTTCGATAATTTTTGATGGAGTAAATACAAGCGATTTACAAGCATCTGAGTTAAAGACAAGATTTCACGCACATTTAGCAAATTCTTAAATACTCTCTAGATAGACACTAAGAATACTAGCAAAGGATGTAGCGCAACGAAAAGTGCACTGCAAATGTATAAACTTTAATATTCGCTTTACAATTACGCACAATTAAAAACGATCATAACCAATAACTAAAAAAAATAAATAAATTTGATTTAAAATACGCAACCTCTAGTGAAATATTAATTTTCAATTTGGCTTTAATTTATTGTTACACGTAGTTACCTGTACAGGAAGCTATTCGTTTTTTTTTTTTTTTCTGGATAGTTAACCTACCGAGTAGTTCAGTAGCTCTTAGCTGGTAAACACAGCACTAAGATTCATGCCCTATCAACTTTGGAATATTTTTTGCAAAAGTCGTCTTTAAAACACTCAGGCCAGCAAAATAAAAATAATTATTTCAAGGTTTAAGATATGAGTCTATATATTTCAAATTTTCTTCTTCTTTCGAGACTTTTTATTCTAATTGTTTATTTTATTAATTGTTTGCCGAATAAAACTTATACAGAACATCAAAATGTAATGTTTCCAAAAATAATTTTTGTACACTGCAATTGAGTCTAAAGATAGTAGTTTGCATCACTCGTGGCATTTTATATCTATCTCATGCAAGATAAGACATAGAAATTTTTGTATTAAAATTTTTTTCTTTAATAAATATGTGTCTCCCTACAACAGTTATTATAATTAAGGGTTAATTGGCAAAGGACAATTTAAGAAGAACAGCGAGAATTGATTTTAATAATAAGGAATAGAGTAATAAAAACTAAATAATAAATCATTAGGAAGTTTTACAAAACAAAAATTATGTTTATTTGTTTTAGGACTTAGAAGATGTGAAACTTTCGTTATTTGGCTTTTTTCGTTATACTTTTCTTATTAGAATCTGTTTCAGTTTTCTTAATTTATTTAAAACTTCTACTGACTTAACTAAAAAAAAAATTATTTAAAGCGAATAAGAAAAAACAAATTTAAAAGACAATGAACAACGCAAATTTAAAAACTATTTCTGTTTTTTCCTCTAATTATCGTTTAAGGCTGCATTGTATTATGTCGTGCTAAAACAAACCAATCGCCTTTTTCTCTTCTTCTTAATTTTTTTCTGAAATTGTTTTTAATACTTAATAAACGCTAGAAAGGCTTCTTGTTCAACTCTTTCGAAATTGTATTTTTTGAATTTCTATAATTTTTTTTTCCTTTTTTGTTTAGCAAACGGGCTAAGGACCTAAACGAAAGCTATAATGAAAAGAAAAAATGATTGCGGTGTAAAAATGTCATAATTTCTAACAACTCTTTTGGCAATTTCCTCGAGTAAAATGCAAAAAAAAAATAATGAAATTAATAATAACGACATCGTAAAGTCGAATTTTTTTTAATCAGCAACAAATGTTACACTCAAAAATTGTTTTCAAATGCATCAATAAGCCACGTACTTTTTTTCTTGCTTTGGTTACAAAAGTTAAAGGATTTAAGTTACGTAGCAGAGGACCTAAATTTTTATACGCACTACATTTATCCCAGGAATGTATAATTTATTTTTATTTTTTGTTACCAGTTTTGTGTTCCGTTAACTCAAAATGTTTTTTAAAACTCATTTTTGCAGTTGTTTTTAAGAAAAATAATTTAACAACGATGTCAGGGAGTATCTAGATGTTTTGAAATAAATTTGTTACGCTTATGATAGGTGTCACAAAATTTACTCAATATTTGCTTGATAAGGCGCAACAGAAAATATCAACCAAATATTGATAGGCACACTTATGTCGAAATTTCTTATGGCAGTTTTCCTTTAAATAGATCTAAAATAATTCAAGAAAGTAAACGGCCTAAAAAGTCAAATTCACAAGCAGAAACGTAAAGAAATTGCATCTTGTTTTGGCGTTTCTTTAAGCTAATTTGGCCTAATAAGAATAAATGTAACAAGATAAAAAATTTAATAAATCTTCGTACATTTATTCTCATTAGGCCCAATTAGCTTAAAAAAAACACCAAAACATTTAACACTATTTTGGCCAAAAAACACAACAAAAAAATTGTATCCTATATTTAGTTATACTTCACGAGATGAATGACTTCTAAAACCGTCTTTTTTTTTTTTTTGATTTATACAAATTAATTCCAATAAAATCCTTTAGCTTTACATTTCTTTGTACTTGATTATATGTATTTCGTTCAAAATAAAAAAGAATATACCAAAATCTATAGTTAAACACAGTATAGTAAATAAGAGTAAGGTTAGGTTCATTCATTAAACCATTGTAATCATATTGTTTTTACTTTTTTTATAACAAAAATTTTTGAACTAAATAAATAAACATTGAGGAATAAAGAGATGCCGCTAAATATATGTATTAACAACAGCGTGTACGTGCGTTGATTACGGGTGACCCCGAAAAAATGCAAAAGAGATCACCAAATAAAGCGAGAGATAGATGCTGGGTAGATAAACACTATCTTAATCTAAAACCTGTGAATGCGATCAAATCTAATATTGTTCAACTATACTTTTCATAAGAAAAAAATTAATGCAGGAGGAAGTAACCAAAAACTTCGCGAGAATGTTATATATGGAACTCCTAATAATAACGGAACTAGTCAATTTCCAAATCCTGCAAATTTAATTGGCATAACCATCTCCAATTAAAAAACCCGGGTGATCTTATGCAGCTCGAATAAAAATACTTAATGAGGTTCCTGGCGAAGTGTTAAAAAACAAAAATCCATTAAATTTTGAAGTTACATTCAATTATGAAACATCTTTCACAACTTTTTTTTTTGGTATAAATTTTAACAGATTTGTACTTTAAGTAAAAAATTTTATGTAGAAATACTGTCCCTTCTTTGTAATTAACAGAAAATTTTTAATGTAAAGGATTTAGGATTTACCGTGTATTTAACATTATTTCTATACGGTCATAGGGCGGCCTTTAAATATCCCTAAAAAACGATAATTTTCCTGATCACTGTATATTAATATCACTGTAATAACCAATTACTTCCTACTTTTTAACTACTTTTATATCTGTTACTTTATGTAGCAATAGAAAGTAAAGAAAAAAGTGGATAGATCATAAAATAATCTGTTCTGAAAAAAACGAAAATGCAAACCAATATTCAAGACTCCGTATAAATTGTTAGCAGACCAGCAGAAATTACAAACTTGAGTTTGAAAGCTTAAGTTAATTAAATACAAAAAAGTATATTGATTCATGTACCATCTGAAAAGTTGCATCTGTAATTTTAAATAATGAAACATCAGCCGGTACAAAAAAGACAACTTACTATAATCAAAGGGACATTTTTAATAGAAATTATTAATATGAGAAATATTTATACAAATTAAAAAAAACATTAAAAAATTGGAAACAATATATTTAAGTGTGTCAGCGATATTTATATAATTTGTATGTATGTATGTATGCACATGCCACTATCAATAAACATTGTGTACAGACACAAGTGTTGGGTTAAGTGCATACCGCAGGAAAAGCAAACATAAAGAAACAAAAATAACAAACTGCCACAGTCTACAATTTGTGTGCGTAGCTAAGTGATGACAACAAATATTGTATTTTATGTCATGTAAATGAACATTCAATTCAGATAACAAATAAGCCATTTTCAACGCACAATCTGTCACCCTACGTTCTCTTAGTGAAAGTAGCATTATTTTGAAATGTCGGCATTAAAATATTTATATCGAAATAAAGTTTTAAGAGAAAAAGAGCATAATAAAAAGTGCTTAAAATTAATATTTGTCACATAAATAAATTGAATTTATAACTGATTACCAAATACTTACTGTTTTGTACAAGACAAGATTTAATAAAAAATGGGTTCATATCGAAAGCACTCGCCAACTGCACCATAAGCATGAAGTGAATTTTATTAAATATTGACGTTTTCGAAAACAAAAAGAAATAAAACTATTTTAACTTTAAACTATTTTTTTCTTTTTGACTGAAGCCAACTTAGCCCTTGTAAGTCAGACAGCTTAAAGCATGAAATTTAATGATAGACTAGAAGTGCCCACGACTTCGTCGGCGTATCATTCCTAATTTTCTTAAAATTAAAATTTAGAAAAATACATTTTTAAGCATATATTGTAGAGATCAGTAAATAGTGTTAAAAATTTACGTGTATAATAATAAAATGTGCTCACATTTGTTTTTTTACCGTTATACCCATACACTTGGGTGAACTCACATTTTCTCTAGGCAATAACTTATTTTTACGCAAAAACAAATTTATTTATTTGAACGAAGGTTCTAAGAAACACAAAAAATTTTTTTTCATGTCCATCCAGCAGTTTTGACATGATGCGAACACAGACAGACAGTTAGACCAAAATTCAAAAAATAGATGTTTTACATCCATATCGATTAATGCGGCAAATCAATATGCCGATATTTTTAAAATAGAATTTTAATGGCACAACAATATTAAATGATTATTTTCATGCTGCTTTGTTGTCGATTCTTCTTCTCCTAGAAGATCCTTCTTAGCTCTTGTGTGTTAGTTTGAACATGTTTTTATTATATATCAAACTTTTAGTGCTTTAATTGGGAAGTTTGCATCATAACCCGATACCATCTAAGTAATCAACAAAAACATTATTCTTATTTTATGTAAATTGAGTTATTATTGGTTCTAAAGCTTATTTTTGCATTTGACATTTCGTTTTAGTAAATAGTCAAATATGTAAATAAATAATATCTTTGAGTAGTAAAGAAATAAAGGAATACAGAAGTTCAGACCAACTGCAATGCAGAGTTTGTACACCTACTTTTCTACACATTACTTTTCATTATTAATTTATTTTGTAAGGTTCTCATCAAATCTTCTATGTTTGACTTAAAACAAATTCTTTGTCTCTTTTTATTCAGACCTTAAAATTTCTGACTCAAAGTGTATTTTTAGTTTTGTGTGCTTTCCATTTGTGTCATATAAACTACATATGTATTTTCTTTTAATTTTCCTTTCAACTTAAGTTTTCTTTTAATTTTTTAACAAACAGGCACCTTTTAGATTTTTTTAGATGTCTGCATTAAAAGTAGCTTTTCTTTCTTTCGAATCTTAGCATTTAATTAAACTATTACCGAAATATAGGAGGGAAATATAAGGCAAACTAATGGAAATATTTTTAATTTATAGTTAAAATTTCTGTAACGAAATTAAAATCAATTACGCGTTAATAGCTAACGGGCGTACGGAACCATTAAAACCATTAATTATGTGAATGACAAACAAATGTTTCTGTTAGTCTATCGACATCGTTTTAGTCCCCGAGTTGACTGACGTTCTAATGTAAAAAAGAATTCCCAGTTGTTTTGGAAAAAATATTTCATAAATTTCAAAAACTAATATTAGCAGCGTTTCAATAACGGGAAATGATCTCTCCAAAAATGTGCATATCCAGTTTAAGAGATTCGATTAAAAGCGGATAAATGAACTTCGAAGCATAAGAATTTTATATGATTTATACTATGATGTGTCCAGCTTAAAAATATTTTTTTAGTTCATAATTGTTTTTGAGTTCAATGTGCAGAGAAATAATTGTTTTATATATTTGTTTTAAAGATGGAAATCATTAATTTAATTAATTTTTTTTACAAAACATTTGTTTCTTTCAAACCAGCTCTTAAATAATTTAGAAATTGTTACGTACGTTTTGGTAGCATAATTTGTAGCTTTCAAGTTGCAGTTGTATGACCAATTTACCTGTAGGAGATAGAAAAAGCCTTCATAATCGGCCAATTTTTAGAAAAAAGAAGATTTGCACATGTTACTTTCTCTATTAAATACTTAGTTAATTGCATTCCTAAAATTAAATAAATTTAATTTTTCTATCTCTTAAATATTATGTTGAAGCTTTTCAAGTACTCAAAATTTTCGCATGATTTGCCATAAAAATGAATATTGTTTTTATCAAAAAATTGACCGAATTAAAAAACTAAAAAATTTTAATTTAGAGTTGGCATTTTTCTTTTAAATATATCAACTTTTTAGTGGTTAATAAAATTAATAATTGTAATCGAGTTTAAAAACTGAAGAAAACAGGAGTAATAATTCGTCCACAAAACAAACGTTACACTAGAGTTAATAATACACAAAATCTTCTTTTAATGATTCACATTCTTGTATAAAGCGAAAGCATGTGTCTTGTTGAATCGAGCCAGCTGCTTATGTCGATATTAAAAAAAAATTTTTTTAATTATTATAAATTTTGACAAATAATATTTTGGAAGAGCCAATTTAATAAAATAAGGAAAATATTATAGAAATTTTAATAAGTAATTAAGGATTTTAAATTACGAATTATTATTATTATTATTCTGACGCATATTGTAACCAAAGTAACAATTTTAATTAAAGAATAACGTCACTCACAACATGGCATTTCTTCACATGTTATTTGTACTTTTTAGAAGACAAAATAAAAAAAAAACGTTATTACTCCGTTGCCAAACCGTGTTAGAATTAATTAGAAAAAAAAACAAATTAGAAGGAGAAAGTGAAATTCCTTAATTACTTAGCTTAAATTTATCTAAAGTTTAAATTTAATGCGTTAAATCGTTAACATTTTGTCTTCCACATTAATCTTAGGCATCAAACGCTTCAACTTTACTACTTAATTTGCATCAATACAAAACCTTTTAAAACTCAACACTACTTATAACACGTTAACAACAATTAACTGAAATGTTATGCAGCCAGCAATTTGCCTCAGCTACCAACCTGTAAAGAAAAAGATAAAAAATGTTTAGTATAATAGTTTTGCAAAATATTAAAATTTATTAAACTTATTAAGTCAACGTTTTGCAGCAGCCAAGGCTAAAGTTTCCGATTTATTTATATGGAAAGTGTTGTAAAAAAAAGCGTATAAAAAATTCGCTGGAAAACGTAAATAAAAACAGACTGAAAATGCATTTTTTAAATATCTTTAATATGTTTATACCAAAGGAATTCCACAAAAGGATAAAAAACGGATGCACTTGACTTGACAGAAAACCAAAACGAAAAAGACAAACAAACATTTTTCATGTATTTGTAAGCATACATTTTCCGAACGAGGTGCGTTCATGATGCAAAGAAAGGTTTTTGATTTTGCCGATAGAAAAGTGCTCTCCTACTCTCTACTAATCTTTTAACTTATCTTTTTAGTTATGGCGAAATGTTCTGCTGTCTCTTCATTCTTGGCACCAGACATGTCGAGTTATAATAAAAAAAACACACTTAAAGAATTTAAAAATTATTTCGGAACACTACTCGTATTTTACAACTAAAATTTATTTGTACATTTAAAGATAAAAAACCACCATCATCAAGTTTTCCGGATATGGCCAGCACTTTTTCATTATATTTGTTTTTGTTTGTTTAATGAGTGTTGTAAATGGGCAAATATTTCACATTTTACTACTGACCACAAGATTAAAATCATGGGCCACAGCAAACTGTTCAAGGATGATTCTTTCAGCACAGTACACAAGAGGATCCAGATTAATTGCCATTACTATTGTTTTTCTTTTGTTTTGTTTTTTCTTTTTGCAAATTGTTTAAAGTGGTTATAAATATTGATCTTAAATTAAATATGCATTCAAAATATTTGGGTCAACCTTAAGAGTTATTGTAAATTTAGCGAGTAACTACATCAACAAAGCAAATTGTGTTTTGTTCGTATGATTATAACTTACTTATTGAAAGGAGCTCTTTTTTCTATATAAATATAAATGGTGAATATTCTTTATTAGTATATTGAGCACAGTGGAGATTACAGCAAACCAAATGTTAATAAAAAATCATGCGTTTTTATTTATCGAATCAGATAAACCATTTTCGTTCTATAGTGGAGTGTAATTTTATTATTTGCTTGGCCTCTTATAAAAATCTGAAGGTAATAAAAAAACTCGAAGCTAATTTTTATTATGTGCGGTAAACACCTTAAACTTACATATTTCATTTAGTTTGAAGGATGATTTTTCTACAGAACAATGTTAATAATAAATAAAATACTAAAACTTGAAAATCTTATATAAAAAAGAATAGAATGGCCCGATTTCCTTTATGATCAAAATTACTTAGAAAATAATTGTCAACAACTTAAGGGAATAAAACAAAACTGTTCAATTAATTAATTAAAAAAACATCGTGCTAGTTTTTATCCCGATTAAATTAATAAATTACCGATATCGGGATAAAAAATAGCGCGACATATTTTTTTAAATTAATTAATTTAATTTAATTTTCCCGTGGCTTATTTTAATCAAAACTATTAAAATTTCATTGAAAAATGCTTACATGCATTCTACACTCCAGAGAAAATGGAGAAAAAGAAAATAGAGAGAAAGTAACATGAGACATACAAAAATTTATATTTGATCACAAAGCATTTTATTAAAAAAATATATCATAAAAACATTTCCAAAAATGGTTCAGCAGATATACACGCTTTGACAGAAATACATCAAAGATCCGTCAAATATAAACAAATACACAAAAAGCAAGAAAGTTTAAAAGACAAGGAAAAGAAAAAGAAACTAAAATCTATACAGTGAATTATTGACTGATTGAAGACAAGCAGTGTAAATAAGCCAGAAGACAAGCAGTGTAAATAAGTCTAAAAAAAAGCAGCAAAAGTAAAACGAGAAAATGTAAACAAATGCTTATACCACTATCAGATCTAAAAGGCAGCTGAGCAGAAAGCCAGACGTATTCACAATTTAATCCATTGAATATCCAAACAATGCGTTTGCTTTAAAGTTGTAACTTCACTCAAAACTCTTATACATTTCCAGACTGTAACGAGTTTTGTTGCAAACGGCTTTTAACAAAAAAGTGTTTGTTGATGATTTTAAATCGTCAACATCTAAACTCCACACTGCTGTTGTTTTTATGTCAGATATTAATATAGCCAACAATCCATAAAATAGAAAATGAAAATAAAAGCTGAAAATATGCTACACATACACACGCTTATGTACATTTTAATGCCATAAATGTTCCTTATTTAGTTGCTGTCAAATCGTTATTTGATTTTTCCTTTTTTATTGATGCTTCTTGATGCAGCATTCCACTTCGTCTTAAATTGCAAGAAATATTTTAAATTGTTTTTGCTTGTATTTTAAGGCCGTGTGTGTTCCATTTTCCCAGCAAACACACATTTGAAAATATTAATTACTAATAAAATTTTAGCAAACTTAAGCTTGCTGGATTATAAATTGGATACTAAAATGAGCACAATAAATATAAGTATAGCGAACAAAAAATAATTCGACAGTATTTAAAATGCAACACTTTTATATTTTTATACACATTTGTACATATGAAGGCCATAAAACATTTGAAAATGATACAGAAAACAATGGCTTAAGACTATAAAAATGTCTGTCTTTCCAAAAATATTTATATGTACTGTGACTCTATATAAATCGGTTGTCTAAAAGGTCATGCTTCAAAAGACTACTTGAAACAATTTACAGAATTCCATGTCTTATTTATTTCCATCTAAAATTACCAGTGATATAGATGATAAGGAGCCAAAAGCTCTAGATGTTTTTGGCTCCTTTGTCCTTTGTATGACTTTAAATGAAATAAAACTCTTATGTATTGGTCGCTGCTTCGGATTGCCAAGGATTAACTTGGAGCTACTCGACCGGGTGCAAAAGGGATTGAAGAAACTAATTGCTGACAGCAGATTATCTAGCATTATCTACTCACTTGAGCACCGAGGCAGTGTGAGATGTAATTCATTGTCTTATCGTTACAACGGTAGAATGTGCTCTGATGAAGTCAGGGACCTTGTTCCTGAAAACTGAAATTTCGTACGCGTAACACATTCTTCATCTGTCCTCCTTTCCTTCCTTTACAATAAGTTGCATATTTACTCTTTCTTTATTTTTTTTTTTAATTAAAAAACTCTGATCTTAACCCTCTTTCCAGTTTTTTTTTTTTTATTTTTTTCGCCGCAACTAAGGTTAACACACTCTTAATTTAGATACGTTTTCTTGACATTCTTAAGTGTTTGACTAGAACACTCACTGAACTGCTGACGCAGTATATTATTATCTGATTGTTTCTTTCAGAAACTTTTTATTTCCAGCCATTAGTTTTTGCTTTTACATTAAGATTTTAACAATTGGCTCTAGGGATATCTATAAAACAGTGAGACAAATCAGATACCTAAAGTTTTGAGACAATCGCCTGCTTCTGATCTACACATTTCTAAAGTTATTTAATATAAGATTTTTTTCATTGTATTTTTTTTTTTTTTTTTTTTTTTTGTGTAAACTCAATAATTAAACTCAATTTTAGAATCTGACTTAGTTAAGATTTCTGGAAAAAATTTATCTAAAATCGATTACACAATTTAATTTATTGCTTTTATTATTGATTTTAGTGATGAAAAAACAAGGAACGAGTAAAAGGCAAAATTATACTTCCAATGTCAATGGGTAGATATACGATAATTGATCTTCTTTTTGTGTCACTTTCATTTTTCTAAGTAATGGGCCATTTAACTAATCGCAAATAATATTGCAAAAAGATCTACTGTTGATTTTATGAATAATTATGAGCGGAAATGCCAAGGCATGATTAAGATATGAAGAAAAGCTTTTAGAGCGATATTTTATTTTTAGGTTTTTTTTATATGCATTTTGGATTAGTTTAAGTTTTGTGTAGTGTTGTCCAACCCCTACAAAAATGTAATAAAAATTAAAAATGTTAATCTGAATCAAAAAGAATATATATTTAATAAAAAAAAAACTTGTGTAATTATCTTGCAAAAAACTGACTGTGTTTTTATTTAAACTTGACCTTGGAGGCTTTACTATAGGAAACTATAGAGAACAAACATTTAATCAACTCAATATAATCGCAATAATATCGTCCCCCACCAAAAGCCACTCAATTTCTTTTTCTATCTTTATAACAAGTGTCACTAACATTTCTGAACAAAATTTTATCATTTTCAGCTACATAAGTACGTTGTAATAAATTATATAATTTTGTTGCTTAAAAGTCACTAACTGACATCTATAGCATTATTGTATTTATTTTTTATTGTGCTAAGAAAATAAATTGTTTCTTATTACTTCATTTATTAAGCAAACAAACAAAAAAATTGAGAAACAGCTTGAAACAAAAATATAGATATCAAAACTACAACAAAAAGAAAAATTATATTTTTTCCTTGTTTCTTCTAACCCTCTTTTGAAAAAATACACAAAAATAGAAACATTGAAATAAAAAATATTATCATATAGTAGTCCATATGAAATTATAGTGTGTGCATTTGTTACTTGAAATGAAAATCCTTTTCTGAACAACATTTACTATTAATAAACTTGTTAGTAACTCTTTATTTAAAACAATAATAGGTCTGTTCAATAACTTAACTAGCAAAAACTAGCAACTAGAAAGTAAAAATTTTAAATATTACTCTCACAAATGTAAAAAAGTAAATGAACGCTTTACTAGCAAATATTAGAGAATAAAATTGTTTTGGCTTTGGGAATGATATGTAAGCTGTACGGTATCACCAATAAATAGTACCAGCTTTAAAATAAATGTAAAAGAGTGCAAAAGTATATGAAACAATAGACCACTATAAGCCATCAAACTGATGTCAACCACAAAGTAAAATTCTATATAATTTGCTATGTAACCAAATAGCAAAAATTGAACATAAAATATTTATCATTTATTTATTTTACATTTAGTTACAGGATTACTTGAAAATGATTTATGATGTTTGAACGCATCATTAATATTTTTTGCAGTTAGTTATAATAACCATTTTTATTGTGATATAGATGTAAAAATATTTAAATTAAAAATAATCTAAGGTTCATACATGTGTCTAACAATTGTACCGAAAAAAATACATTGTATTGACTTGTTGACTTTTAAATACAGAAAATTCTAAGCAAAATTTATGTTGTGTTAATTTTATTTTGTAAACAAAAATTTAAAAATTTAAATTTTTTATGTAAACAAAAGAAAAAAACAGCAGTTTAACTAATTCTTGATTTTTAAAAATTTACTAGCCAAAACTTGCAACAAATTTTTTCTCTCACATATTTATACAATCACTCTCTCTTAATAAGTTTTTCAAGTTCTTAAACACTTTTTAGTAGCAATTAGCAACAATCAGTAACAATTTAGGTTACTGAACAGACCTAATGTTAACGAGAAAAAATATGGGTAAAAAGGTAGTTCGAAAAGAAAATAAGTTAAATTCCTAAAATAATATCGTAAAGTTGTTATCACATCAAATGCCATTTCTTTGATATCAAACGATACATTTGAAACTTAAATTAGCTGTATTTAAAAAAAATGCTCAGTCTTAATTTTTTTTTTTTTGCAAATTTCATTTTCTTTTATATACATACTTTCAATATTTAAATTGTCATCGTTACATTTGAAAGCTTCAATAGCCCATATTTACAAAGTTATTTCCAAAAATTCAAAATTGTTAAGTACGGTTGTGGAGATGATATGTATGATCTTAATTCAGGGGAGACAGCAGGACTCTCTAAATATGATCGAGCAGCAGGATAAGTTTCGCGTCTTTTATCAAATTTGTAGGGATTCTAATATTGTAGCATGAGTTGGTATTCTTCAATACCAATACCAACACATAGACTCTAAACAAAGGAATATTAAGTTTCACTGAAACAGTAAATTACGTTAAACAGCAAACAGTTGATATATTGTTACGATACCGCTGCCCATTTATGAATTACAAATGAAGTGCAATACTAGAATATGCTTACTCAGCATTTACGCAAATAAGTTCCATACTTGTTAATTAATTGCCTTTTGAAAACAATCCAACTAAAGTGTTATCACACACAAACATAGTTCCCAGTTGACTAGATTGTCGTTTACGAAGCATAATGTACGATGTCTTATATACTGCCTTCGTTTAAACTGATGCAAATCAGCATAAGCGAAGTTGTCTTGAAAATTGTTCAAATTTGATCACGTAGCGTTGGTAAAACGGCAAAAATTATTGTTTTCGGAATTCTTTTAAATTACATCTCTGTCTGTGTGACAATTTTGATTGTTGCGTGAAACTAAATTTAAGCAATTATTTAAAGACATTTAAAAAAATGATTGACTTCAAAGGTCAATTGATTTCCATCAACTCTAACAATTTGAAGTTCTTCTACACATTCGGTAACAGCTAAGCTAAATTTGAAATTACATTTTCCTGTTTATTGAATTCTACATTCCAGCTTAAGGGATTAATTACGAAAGGAAAAAAAAGTTATTTTCTTAGATATAAGTATTCTTCTTACAAAAGCTTTTGACAGAACGCTTCACTCATATCTGAATAAAATTACCGAGCAAATATAAATTCAAGTAGATAATACAATCTACACACGAATATATTTTTTATGTAACATTTTACAAGGTTAAAAGTTATAAAATTGCTAAATCAAAACTTCACAATCCCCTAAACTTCAGCCGTGTTAAAAATGCTTTTAGGGAATATCCCTAAACCATTTAATTATTTTTTATATTCACAAAAATCAATTTATATAAAATCCTTCAAAAAGAAGGCAAAAAGAGCTTAAAAGGAAAAAATGATATAAAAGAAACATTAGGATAAGATGTGTGAAAATAATTCATAACAGCTTTCAACGGAAACAAACCAAAAGAAAAAGGTAAATTAAAAATCCTCCTACTGCTAAAATAAAATTAAAATAAAACTAGGAATTTCTCCACTTTCGCATAAAGGAAAAATATAATTAAATGGAAAAAAATCTTTAAAAAGCGGAAAAAAGTAACCTAAACTTTGTCCAATTGTGTTTTTCTTTGGTATGACCGGAGTCGTTTAGCAATATTTTTAAAGGTTATACTGTTCGGTATAAGGTGTTTTTTCCGTTTTTAAAAGCTGAGAATTTTAAATGGGCAACAATAGTTTGGAATTATGTATATTTGGCAATTTTTAGTTTTTTTTTAATGTTTCTTTTCGATCTATCGTGTTTAAGGTGAAGAATTTTTGATTTAATCAAACACTAATATTGATCTTTGATTCCGTCATTTAGATCAGAAATATTTCACGAGCAACAAAAAACAATTTCTGCAGATACACAGAGAGTTTTTTCTAGAGAAAATTTAAAAAAGCCAACCAATCAGAAATAGTTTTAAAAATTTTACTTTTGAAAATTAGCAGCGGGCAAAATAACATGCCTGCCTCTAATTTTTCCATATCATTTAAAACAAATCTAATTTAGTGAAGTAACTCCAATAAAAGAATAATAATAATAATATATGGGGTGACAGAAATATAAAAAAAATAAAACGACAAGTGAAGATATTGGCGCTAGCCTATATTTCCCGAGTTATGGGCCTTTGAGCTTGTTTTTTTTTTTTTAAAGGAGCTACTTCGTCATAGCCGAATATAGCACTCTTACTTTTTTCTTAATTCTTAATCTCTGTCACCCCAATATTTGTTTTTTTTTAATTGAGTGACTTAACTAAACTTGATTTACATATATAATGGAGGATACTCTTACTTCTTTCATCTTTGGTGAAGGGAATAAAAAGACGAAGGGTTTATTCGACAACTAAAGAGAGAAGAGAGTTGAAAATTTTACTGATTGCTTTACAATTTTTCAGTAATCATTGCAGTTACAGTATAAATTTATTTTTTACTGCAATTTTACTAACATTGCAAATCGTTCATCTATTATTAATAATATCAAAAATTCAGTTCATATTAGGAGAAACACAAAAAAATTTATATTATGATTCTCAAAAAAGATTTTAGGAATAAGCTAAAATAAATAAATTTGTATCATAGTGAAACTTTAATAAAATTTAATTTTAGACATTTAATTTTATATGACATTTCTAAATAACCTGTAAAACATAATTTTAATAATAATTTTTTTCAAGAAAAACACCAACGGTAATTTTTTTACAAAGAGCAAAAAACTTATTACTTTTTAAATTAAAACATTTCTTATATCAATTTAGAAAGTACAATTATTTAAACCTTTTTATAAAATTTGAAAGGAAATTATTTTTCCCATATTTAAAAATTCGGTCTAAGATTACGAACATATTCAGTTTTCAAAGGCGTTTAACTCGCTGTCTGTAAGCAAGCAAAAATTTTTAGGACTTACGAATTTTACTTCCAGAATTTTATAATTAATAAAACTAAACAATCAAAATCAAATATCTTGATTATTATCTGCTTTTGAAATAAACAAAATTTTTAGTCTCGGCTAGAGTAGGTGCTTAAAAAAATTCTACTTATTTTTACAATCTATATGATCCATTATTCAATTAATGCCGATTTAAGCGTAATATATATATCATTAAAACTTAATGAATAAATATTCATGGATAAATTCATATTGCGTAAAAATTGCAACGGTCCCATGCCGTAAAGGTACCATTTAATAAAATTAAATAAAATCTCAAATTAATCTCCTGTGTATTATTTCCATTTCTGACTCTCTTAAAAAAACACCCCGTATATTTGAAATGATAAAATACGCCATAAGAAAAAAATTTTGGAATAAAAAAACTAAATCAAGCGTAAATGTTTGTTGCTTGATGAGGTGAAAATTGCTTTTGAAAACAAAGCACGAAAGTATAAAAAAGAAATAAAAAAATAGGGTTTGTGTAACATATTTTCACGATGACGGACTAAAACGGTTATGAAAGCTTAGCAAACATTTATACATATTTTTACTCCTTCTCCCATAAAATTGAACGCAGTTATTTCTATTGACATCTGTGTTGTTATTTTCCAAAGTTTTCTTCACTTTTGCGTTCGAAGTCAATAAAAATACAAGTCTTTATAAAAAGTGACAGTAAAAAAATATATTTTATATGTTTATATAAATAAGTTAATAACCACTAAATAGCCTTTTCCTTCCGTGCAAGAAATAAACAAATACAAAAAAAAAAAAAATAATAAACGAAAAAAAGTTAAGAAAAATCGATTTATTTTTATGGAAATATAGCAAAAACTATTTACGATTTTTAGACACTGAAAATTAAAGATTGCAGTTATTTGTATATAATATTTTCATAAAAGTTTATTAAATAAAAGTATTAATTCAACCAAAATACTTTCTCTCTCCTTAGTTCACCTTTGAAGTCTTAGTATAAGAAATTTTTGCAAAAATTTCAGAATTATTTTTATCATTATTTTTTCAATTGAATGTTGCTATTTAATGCTTATGCCTGTATAACCCAGTCATTTCTGAACCAATTTTGATAATTTTTTCTTAATTTGAAATGTTATGCTTACAGATGGTCTCATTTTAAAAACAGTTCATAATTTTAAAAACGATAATTTTTCTCCATACAGAATACCTGTTTTGAATTGTATTATGAACCATAAAGGCCACTGAGAATAACTATAGCTCCAAATAGCAAAAAGTAATAGAAAAATAAATATTAAAATTAAAGGATGTGCTTATGGGTGATGTAAATTAATCTAAATAAGCCCATATATCAAACTGTTACAGACAAGCGCTTAAAAAATGGACATAATGCCGATTATTGTGACCGCATAATAACAAGAATAAATTTCCAAAATTAAAACTAATAATTTAACTGACATAATCATACATTTAAATAGTTGTAGACAGACAGCTGAAAGCCGTTTTGAAGTCGGTTTTTTTTTGCAAGATTTATAGTTCAAACAATTACATAAATTTCCCATTTTTTAAAAGTTCCAACGTATAACTAAAATTACTTAAAAAAATAAATTCAATGAAGAAATTTTTGTCAATAATTCAAGTCGACTAAACATATATAAGTAATTAAAAACTTCATTTACCAAACAAGGAACCTTGATAAAATCTGCCTTATAAGTCAAGTTTATCAAACAACAATATGAAGAAAAGAACTTACTTATCTTACTTATAGTCAATTTTAATATATTTATTTTAAATGTGATGTTGCTTATAATCAATGAGTTGTTAAAAAAAAAATAAGTTGAAGAGTTATACGAACTTTTAGACCTATACGAATTACCGAAACGAGAGTACCTTAACAAGAAATATCTTACGCTGTAATTTAGTTATTTTATTAGTTGTATGCATGTGGTACTGCATTGTTTCTCCAAGGATGGAAAAAGAGCTTTTTTACAAAAACAAATTTTTTTAATAGTACTTTTACGGCTCCCAGAGTAAATAAACGCTATCGATTTATTTTTCCCTTATTCACTGAATACAAAACAGCCCTGGTTAAAAGTATTTATACGACAATCTTTTAAGCTAATTTACATAAGAAAATTTAAGTTGTTATTGTTGCAAATAAATTGGCGAAAGTAAGCAAGAAATTCCATTAAACCATGAGTTCGTCTATTGCGTTTTCGATTATAGATATTTTTTAACGATAGTTATAAATTTTCATTTTATTTCAATCAATTATCAATTAATAAGGGAACAGCTGTGTTTGGTCTTATAAATAGATATTAAAAACAGACTTAAATTACATTTTGAAAGTGTTTTAATTCATGTAAATCTTGATATTATTATATTGATATTATTTGTTTTTCAATTTTCCCGAAGTTAGTTAAAAATTATGGTTTCAGCCACTTCAGTGATTACAAGGACGTCTATTTTTGTGGTACAAAAACTGTCCGCAGTAAAATGCTTTTGCATGAGATTCTGACTGATAAGGAAAATATTTTGTACTATGACAAATTAAGGCGGATTTAAATTTGTACTTAAGCGCAAAAACAACTGCACTGAAAATATCCGTTGTATATTGGGATCAGAGCAGTGTTTTTTGGCAGAAGATGCTTAAAAATTGTCAAAATGATAACGGAAGATTTATCCTCAGAAATTTTACATCAGAACAGTGCTCGTCTTCGTTGTTCCACCGTCTTCTTATGAAACCTGACAGATTGCAGCCCGCTTGAGGTCTCTGATTTGTCTCTGACCCTAACTGGTGATCAATTCTTATGGCACGAAATTTTTTATGCGCCGGAGAGATAAGTAAAAAGATAATGAGAAATCTTATGGAAAAACTTGTTGCTATGCAACATTATACAGTTAACTAATTAAGAAAGGAACTTAAAGTTTTTTTGAAGATTATATCAAATAAATAAATTCAAATTATTATATGAAATAATAAATTCAAAATATTACAAATTAATTATTTCAATTCTTTAAGTACGGAATCTATTTGTTTATTTTTCATAATTAATTACCTAAAAAAGTTCAAATTGAATTATTTTATATTTTCAATTCAAAGATCAAATAAAATTCGTTTTATTATAAGTCTTTTTGTTATCTTAAAAGCAAAGTAAAACAATAGCAACCAAAAAGTTAATTTATATTTATTGTAAACTTCTGGTAAACTCATTAATTTACTATTACTAAGAATAAAATGCGAAAGGAAATAAAATTAATCAGCCTCCAGGGATTATAAAAGATAACGATACACTTGAGATGAGATACAATAATTCTGCCAATGATTTTATAATGAGTATATCATTATTTCTGATAATAATACTAATAACAGGAGGCTGCTGTGGCCTTTTTCATTTTCTTTTATTTCATTTTTTATTTGTATTTAAAGTTTCAAGGGTCACTAGAATTGTAAGTGATATTTATTTTCTGTCTTCCCTTTTAACTTCATTGCGATAAAAGAAAACAAAAACATGATATTAAAGTGAAAGAAAAGTGAAAAAGAGTTCAACGGGTTAATAAATGAATACCAACAAGTCGAATTGTGAGCTGAGGTTGTTAAGAGGAAATAGATTAATTGAGTTAATTTTTAAAATTACTAAACAGAAATAATTAAAATAAATTGCATAAACGTAATTACGAACTTATTAGCAGTTTTCTAATTCTTATTAGAGTCTTTAATTTATTCATACTTAGGTGCTTTTAAATAAACGTTTTTGAAAGGTAATTAGAATATTTATAAAGCGCCATTTCTTTAATTTTTAATTCTATTTTTCCTTTTTTAATTTGTTACAATGGAAATAGTAATATATACTTTAGGTAAATTTTAAATAAACCTATGCGGAAATCACATAATATTGGAACAGCTTTTAATTTAATTTTTTCATGCTCGTTTATATAAAGACTTTGTAACACATAACCTAGGTAAGTTTGTAGTCTCAGACTTTCAAGACTCAAAAAAAGTAAGACCTGCCTGCAAAGAATTAAAAAATAACTCCTAAATCGCCATAATCGATGCCCTTTGGACACACCCTTTAAGTTCTAAATTGTTTACAATTTTTAAAAAAATGCATTCATTCAATCCCGCATACCTTTGTTAATTAATTTTTCTTTCTTAAAAAGATTTAAAGAAAGAACAAAAATTTACTTAAACCAAAAATTCATTTTAATTCATTGATGTTCACAGTTTAACTCCTAATATCACAAAAATTAAATTAGAATTCAATTAAATCAGTTTCCTACTAAAACCTTTGAAGTTTTTGTCCACCAAAAAAAAACTTTTTCCTGAATTAATTATTGTTTTTTTTCTTTGTTTTTTTTTATCAAATATGTAAAAAAGTTTTTCTTAACTAAAATCAAAAGAATTTTTATTTATATATCGTAACCACATGACTTCTGCATTTCTGCACATGTGCGGTGTTACAAACCGTTTACGTATGGATACTAGCACATGTCGATGTGTGTTTTCGTGAGTAAGTGCTTTTGCTCGTGTCAGTTTCTTAAAGTATTTCAAATGGGTTTCTGCACCCACTTTGCGGTTTAAGTAGAACATACGTAACTTAATACCGCCTCAATATCTTTGACATCTTGGTATTAAAATTGCGGTATTATGCAAATATTATCACAAATTAAATGCTTACACATCTGCAACATTAATGGTTGTGTTAATGAACATAATTTCCTATCACAACTTCTTCTTCAAATTTCTAAGATTATGGGAATTTTTAATTCATAAATTTATGGTTAAAAATATAAAGTTGTATATAACGGAATTGAATGTTGGAAATATTGATAAATGTGGAAGAATAAGAAACAACACGTTATGTTGAAAAATTGTTTTTCTACATTTTTTTTTAAATTTTAATACTCAAAATAAGAAAGAAGAAAGATTAAACTGAATAGAAACAAAACTTTACATTCACAAAACAAATAAATTCGTAGATATTGATGGGGAATAGTTTTAATTAATATTAGTTTGCTGCACTGTTTCTACTTGCCCCGTTTTCCTATAGCGAATTTGAATTGTAGTGAGAGTAAGTCTCTTTTAGCCATGATGTTCTATTAAAAACTGCCTACAGTGCGAATCGGGAATTTCTTTAAATTTCAATTTCTTTGAAATTAATTTTGTATTAATAAACTTTTAGTAGCCAATTTGCACAAAATTTTATATTTTTTGATATTAATAAATCTTTCTAAAAATCAATTAGAGTTTTTAAAAGTTCTAGTTACTCAATTGTTTAAAATAAAGAGCATCCATTGCTTTTATAAACCTGATATCGTCACTTCTTTATTAAGAGTCACCGAAGACTTCCAGCTGTTAATTTTTTCCATAATATTATTTAGTTAGATAATCTTTGACTCAAAAAATGAGCCTAATTACAAATGAACCATTGGACAGTGTATTGTTTTACAGGTAAATTAAAAATTAATATCCGTGGTGTTGATAAAATAAGCGTCTGTTTAAAGACAATTACCCGATTAAAGATAAATCAATAAATAGGGCGATAAAATCATACAATCTTCAGCTTAAATACTTGGGAAGAAATACATGCATGTTCTAAAATCCATACGAAATTTTGACTTCATATTTTTTATAAAATACTAAAGTAAAAATTTCGTTTGAAACTCAGAACATGCCTGATCATTTTGGGAACAACTTTTGTTTTAAAAAAATGTTTAATTGAAATGATTAATCATTGTGAACCATACGAAACGTATTTATTAGTTCTAGCAATCACATCTCACAATGACTCAACTATTTTAATGTTTGCAAAGAATGAGTTGTCGACTTGGGCGCATCAACACTTTGTGTTTAACATTCTACAATTGATTAGCGGGAAAGCTGTTTTTCCCGTTACTGGAAAATTATTATAGTTTCAGCTTTATATATTATGTAAAACGAAAGGCAATCCAAATATATTTTAAAATGTAAACTCTCAATAAAAAAACTCCCATAGTGTTTTTTAGTTAGAAAAAAATTACTGTACAAAATTATGTTCTTATCAAATTTTTGTATACAATTTTCTCGTACAATAAAATTTAGTTTTAATTTTTGTTAAGTTCTTCCTGCTATAGTTTTCTTTCATAACTGAAAAATAACAAATGATCACTTCTTTTCCAATTTAAAGTCAAATGATCGTTTTTTTTACTCCTGAAACACCCATATGCCTTTTGTTATTCTATTTTCAGGGCTCGGTTTGTCTCAATCTATTTTTACTGTTTTCTAGACAGGCTGTTATTCAAGTAAGAAGAGAAACATTGATAAAACTGATGTGTTATATTTTATGCAGTGCCCTACATTAGATTAAAAGGCTCCATTTTTAAAGAACTCAGGCATGATAGAGATTTTTAATAAAAATTTGGATATGAAAAATAAACGACAAGATAAATGAAAAATGCGAAAAATGGAAAAAAGTAACACCTTTGAATGAAGAAACTTTTTAAATTTCATTGGAAAAAATCGTTCAAGAAAAGCACTCTAATTTACAAATATATTTTTTTAATTATAAAACTTTTATGTCTTCATGACACCTTACCGATATAATAAAGAAAAGATTATTTTAAGGACCATTCTTTGCAGAATCCCTGCCAGAATTTTTGTATACATTTTTAATTCCCTCTGTTTATTTTAATATATTAAAAATTTATAATATAAAAGTTACAAACATTCACATTTGATCACTAGTTTAAGGAACAACAAGAAACCAAAAAACTTTGAAAGCAAATAAATATTTTAAATTAAATAGAATATAATGCTCTTGAGCACTTTTCTGAATATAATATTTCTATAATGGGATTGAAGGAATATAGTTTCAAACCTGTTAGGAAAAATATATAACTTTGATATTTTTCCTAACAGTCAAACATATGTGAACGTTCTACCTAAGGGTGGCCTGATTAAGCCAAACAAGGAATTTAGGAAGAACCAGATAAAAACTAAATTTAACATTTCTAAAAGTTAATGGAAGTGAATCGCAACTATATGCAAAATTTGTTACGCAATTCAAATTCAACGTAAGACAGACAGTAAATAAAATTTTTTTTGGAACATTTTTTCGTATTCACTTTTCAAACAAAAAAATAAAAAAGTAAATTTCTGCAAACATTTTCTTTGAATTAGAGTTTGCATTATATACTAACAATTATTATGATTGTACAATTGGATTTTTAGTAAGTTAACATAAGAAGAGAATTTTTATTAAAAATCGTCTACATAATTGTGCGTTTCCATTAATGTGATTTATTTCAAATCATGTGGAAAATGTATTTTTTCGAACTGATTGTGTCTGGAATATTCAAGTTTAGCTCCTTTTTATCTATTCAGATTGGATGTTTTTATCGAAAAAGTGACATATAATTTAAAATTTTTTAAAAACATTAACTTCTTAATATAAAAATTGGTTAAAACAAAATATAATTTAATATGAGTAAAAGCAAAAACAAACAAAAGCAAGAACTCAATTTTTTACAAAAATAAATTAGGGGTTGTTTTTCTTTAACGGAGTGTTACGTCACAAATTTGAATATTTAAAACATTTTTGCTCAATGGAAACACTTCGAAGTGTTTTCATCAAAACTAGTTGATTCCAAGTCAATGGAAACATAGTATAATTGTCTTTAAAATTCAAGGGATTTATTTTTATTTAGTCTTATATTTGAGGTAAGATACATTTGAATTTTATAATTATTTATGTAAATTTATTATGCAATTTACACATAATTTGTTAAATATTTCCAAAATATTTTTGTTCTTGTTTATATCTGTGGCAACTCAAAATTTTTTGTTTACAAAAAATATATTTCAAATAATTCCCGCAAACGTCAAAAATTTTTGAAGTGGAACTTTCTTCTATTTTTATATCATATTACTAATAAGCAAAATAAGCAAAAAAAAACAAATTCTTACAAAAACATTTCTACCGTCTGGCAGAGCTTTGTCTGCAGATAAACATATTAACAGTTGTAAATAAATCAAATTTTCGGTAAGCATATATCAATACAAACACACGCACGTTTAACTGATTGACTTTAGCAGTTATTAAATGAAAATTATGGAAAAAATTATTAAGGTATCAAATTAGTAAAAATGTATATCATAACAGTCAGTTTAAATTTATTCTTATAAAATCCATTGTTGAATGATGTAAGTTGATTTAGTGAAAACTCTGTAAAACTCTTTAAATGACAACATACACGATTTTCTTCTAAATAAAATTTACAAAAACAGCACAATATTTTCAGTTGTAAACTTGAATAATGAAAATTTGATAAGATTTCATAAAATAATTCTTGCGAAAAAAAGTGATTCAGTTATCTTTCTATAACGGTTCAAAAATATAGCCACATCCACTAAATTACATTAACTTTTATCACACCCTTGAATTTCCCAATACAAATATTAAACTTGTTGTTTTAGCGGTAAAATTCTTTGTAAATTAGAACCGTTTCTCTACATCAAATAACATCAACTAATGTAACAACCTTTAATTTATAATTTTAAATATCTACTCTTTTTATTATAATGTAGTATACAAAATACCTTGTAATGGTAAGGATGTGAAGATTGTAATAAAATATAGTAGGTACAACAAAGAATAAACTTAAAGCTAGAATATCTGGACATAAATCTGATCAAAAATATAGAGACGTTAGTAATGCACAAAAAACTGCATTATCGTCCTTATCTTCATTTTGAATATGCATCAGTTTTAAATATGGAAAATAATTATAAACGTCGGTATATGTTAGTGATGTTACAAATAATTAAAGTTCCAACAACAAAAAGAATAAACTTTAAGGCTGATACTGATAATGTTGCGCAGTGTTATAGACATTTAGTGCATAAAAAATAGTAAACGTTACAATGTATATAACTTAATTGTTTGTAACATTTTTATCACGTAAAATTTATGTGTTTGCATATGTATATTGTTGTTTGTATATTTTAAAATTTTTTGAAATTTTAATAATTTGAATGTATTTTGAGTATTGAAATTTTATATGTATGTTTACTTGTATATGAAAACACACAATTTTAATAATTTTGTTTCCTGTTCCCTGAAGGTGGCGAAATATTAAAAAAATAAATAAAAAAACAATAAATTTATTTTAAAACCTGACCTAATTGCTTAGTAAAAAAGAACAAAATAAAGGTCATAAGAAAATTTAAATTTAATTGAAAAATTATCATTAAAAACTGAAAGCTCAGAAATCAGAATAGACCACAGTGAAACTGAGTGGAACTGGTTCTACAAGAAGGGGTCATTGGAATAAAAGGGAATAACCAAAATACCAAAAATGAGTATAGAAAACGAATCAGACCTTTCAAAGTTGTAAGTCAGTCTTCCATCTTTTCTGCGAATGTCTGGGTCTATATGTTATGAGGCAAAGATTCCTGGGCAATTACATAATGTCTGACATACATATGTATATATTGGCGCTAGGTTTGGCAATCTCCTGAGATTTCTCAAGCCTACAATGTAAATCGAATATTGCATGGCTATTTGGCGTGAAGCAAAACTACCACTGCAATCAAAGTTCAAGACTTAATTTAAAGTAATGTCTTTTAATGAAAAGAATTCATTCATAATAACTTACATTTTAAATAATGCCAATGAAATTTCAATAATAATGAAAATATCCCAAGTTTGACTTTTATAACATCCAGACTAAAAATAAATTGATGATTCAAGTCGTCTTGAACAATTTTAAAGAAAAAGGTATTTCAAAAATATATGTATATGTAACCGTATACACACATTACTTAAATATTCACTATTTATATATACAAGTTGTGCACAGAGAAAAAATACCTAGTACTTTCAAGAAGATTTTCTCTATGAAACGTTTTTAGGCCAAGGGGTATACCAGCAGAGGAAAGACTTTTTCGTAGAGATTCCCTTATTATTTTCATATGGAAAATATTTTTAATTTTATTAAGAAGAAAATCACATAAAATCAAGAAGAAAACTTGTAATTTACAATTTTTTCACTCAATTTCAGTTATTTTTTGACACAAAAAACACAATTCATAGAGAAAAACTTCTTAATTCTATTAGGTCTCCTTCTGAATTGTTCAAGAAGGTATTTCTTATTGATTTCATTAGGTTACCTAATTAATTTTTTTAAAGACCAACATGTTTGTACAAATGTTGCGGCGAATGCCTCTTACTTAACTTTTAGTTGAAAGTGAACAAGTGAAAAAAATAATACAAATATTTCTTTTTAAGAGAAAAAAAAAACAAAGTAAACTGGAATAAGTAAATTATTTATTGTAATTTCAACAAAAAATCGTGGGACTTCGTGATGAAACGTGCACCATTATTTTAAGTCATTACAACCATATTAAAAAAATTTAAAACGGTGATGTTAAAAATTTATTTAAGAAAGTGGACCAAAAACATACCGGGAAGTTGATTAAATTCAAAGCAGGCCTAAGGGAATGGAAAAGAAATATTGTTCGTGTTTCTTAAATATATGAATAAAAAAATCAATATCTGACAAAATCAAGAAGTATTACTTTAAAAAATAAAGAGATAGTCTTATAAAATTAAAAAGAAGAAAGCCTAATAAAATCAAGAAAAAACTTTTTTTTGAAAAAAAAAAAACAAAAAGAGAATCTAGTAAAAATCCTAAGCTGTTTTCTTGATTTTTTCAAAAAGGTTTTCCTTACAACAATAATAGGAATCTCTTCTTGAAGAAAACCGTAGAGAAATCATATAAACTTTGTTCTAATTTACTATGTATTTATTAGGTACATTTTTCTGTGTGGCCATAAATTTTGTTTTTAATGATTTATTAAAAATTTAAATTTTTGTACTGACACAATCTTTTACAGTCCATTTTTTTATTTATTTCGAAATTTGTGTTCATAATTTTCAGCTACATTTATAATTTTATTTTTATTATACTCTTGGCCTTATGGATAATTTCCGCTAAATAAATTTTAAGGAAATGAAATTTTACAAGAGTCTCTTCACACAAACACTGTTTCTAACAACCAAAACCAGTACCAGTAAATAAATTTCAGATTTTATTATAAAAATTCTGAAAATGATAGAATTTTATGCTCACCACACATTTTTAGATAAGAAAATTACTAAACAGACTTGCGTGTTGGTTACAAATCTATTGGCAGCCATACAAGCATTAAAGTACGTTTATAAATATTTGTGCAAATGTGGCTTTAACACATAAATTCAATCTTGAAATATCTACACACCCCAAGATTTTTCACATGTGTGTAAACCCAAAAATATCATATTAATTTTTATTTTGAACACAAAGTATTAAGGCAAACTCATGTTAAGTTCCTACTCAGTACTTAAAGCTTCAGCATTCACTTCAATAAAGTTTGTTTCTAAAAATTTCATTAAGAAACAAATTATATAAAAGTAAATGAAGAAGAACTTGGTCAAAATCAATAATAACAAATAATTTACTTTTATTTAGACTTAAGCTTGTTATTACATTTGATTTTTTAGATCGCTATCTTCAGCACTGTTTGTTTTTAAACGATTATGAAATGAAAAAGTTGTAAAAACAGCAAACGAAAATCGAAAGTTTACGTAGTTTTCTACGAATCCTTGTTTTCAACTAACAAACTTTACAACAACAAATTAATGAAATGTTTTTGGACAAAGTAAATATCAAACTGTTTATGTGTTTGTGCTTGAGTTTTCTATTTAAACTTGTGCCATCTCTATTTGAAAGAGAATAAAACTTTATTAGTTAATTAAAGCAAATATAAGGCTGTGATTACATTTGAATAAACACATACAATCAATCATGCATATCTATAAACATCTGTTTTTCCAACACACAGAGAAAAAATGTGTGGCAATTTAATAGAAATGCCTTGGAATATTTTTAATCCAGAATAGCACAGAAGTGCTATTGTTCTAGAAATCGATCGAACTGAAAACGAACAGGGTTTGATGGAATTAAATAGATTTCAAAAGACATACCTAAAATCAGAATGCTCGAAAGGTTATGAACGCAAATTTCTATTAAACAAAAACCAGTTTAAAATGGCTAATTTTTAAACCGACCTTTTTCTAACTCGCAGCCCAATAATATATTTTTAACCACAGAATATTATTTAAAAATATGTTAAATTTCGATAAAAAAAATAATAATAAATACACCAGACAATAAAATTAAAAACATTGCGAAAATTAATGAATTCGCCGCTTTCATGGTTTGTGCAAGCTCACCAAGGCGAAATAACAAAAAGTGAATTTTTTTTGATAATTGCTATAAAAACAAATGCTCTCTTTGTTCTGCATATGCTTGTTGTTAGTGTTTTTTTGGAATTCGTAAACAAAAGTAGGAAAATATAAAAAACTTTTGACATGTCCAACTACAAACCAGCTGGGCGGACGGCACTACCTAGTAAAATAAATGTATCTTGGGTAGAAGGTTTAAAATAATATAACTGAGGAAAATTATTGATTGCGACGACAATAGCATATATTACTTTAATCACTCACATTGCAATGGCATAAATTGTAGGAAAACAATTGTTGTGGAATAGAAAAACATATATGTTAATTCGAGCATTCTATTGTGAATATATGTAATTTTGTGTTTCACGTGTATTACTGTTATTTTGTTAAATTGTTATTCCCCAGTAAAATTTATAGTATTTTACTACGATTTCTGTTATTAGAAGAAGCAAAAAACTTATTAGAAAGCAAGAGAGAAGAAATTTTAGAGATTCGTCAAATCCACTATTTGATTCCACTATATGTGAAGTCATGTATTTTTGTTGGTATTATTAAAGGTTTAGCTGATGTCAGTTCTGCCTAAAATTATATTATAATTGTTTAATTTGAACATTTTGCATCTTTTTGTTGTTGTTGCAAAAATATAGTGCAACTAAAGTACTAAACAACAATGTTTTTTTTTCTCTAATTGTGAATACAGGAACAAGCTACACTTTGGTTCGATAAAAAGGACTTTCAACTTTTGCATAAACCGTGTTAGTTCACATTTTTATACCCTCAACCACAAAAAGCAAAAACGGGTATATCTAAGTTTGTCATTCCATTTGTAATATCTACAATATATAAAGTAGTGCCAAGGCACAAGATGACCTAGAGAAAGTTTAAATATGCCCATCGATCAGACATTTTCTATTAAAAATAAGCGAGATCAGTCCATATCCTTCGAGGTAGCGGACAAAACACAACGCCTCCTTTAAATTTTTCCATATTATTGGAACAATGAAACATGTCCAATAAAAAAAAAACATATGGAGCCATAGAGCCTCTAAACTTTTTATAGAAAAGTACGATTGTACACAATATTTTTTAAGATATCATTATGGGTATCATTTAAAAGTTTTTTAAAGAGATTTTTCAGAAAATATTAAAAATTTAAAAAAAATGCTTAATCCATTAAGAGCTACTAACATTTTTATGTAAAATGATATAGTGTACTTAGCTTTTTTTTCTATTTTTAAATTCTTTGTCACCCCAATATTTGCCTTTTGACTTACATTTACATATATGGTGAAGGGAATATAAGATTCGGCATAGCCGAAGTTACCTCAATATCGTGCGTTTTGTCACCACAGACCATGAGCTATTGCTCAGAGAAGTTGAGTGAAATAATGAAAGTGGAACGAAGTATACTTCACTGGAACTTAGTTTCAGGTAATACTGCATGTTTGTATTCAATTTCTTACCATCACTCACTTTCTTATGTGATTTAGATGTCTTAATTAACTGTTCTTGAATTATACCGAATTAAGAAAAATTTTTATTTTTCTGATTTAGTTGAAAAGGCAAACTTTATGTGAAGTTTTCTGGTGAATACTTGGCCCAGTTACTTTCATATTTATCCGTTTTAATCATTTGTAAAAGTATGAGTGGGATATTAATTGTGATTGAACTAGCCAAGCGTATGATAAAAACTGAAATAACTTTTTGGTTATAGAAAAACTTTTTTTAAATCAAATGAAATTGTGTTTCACATGTGTTTACTTAATGTATTTGTTCACCTTTTTCTTGCCCTAAAAGAAAAGTTTTCCTTTGGTGTGTGTTTGCGTATGATAAACAGTTGAAGTTGTTTACATTGTGCCACAAGGCAATTTAGCTGCTGTTTACGTTTGAATCGTCAAGTGGAAATACATACAAACTAACATTTGTCGAATTTGCACATTTTTCTACATTGTTTGTCTAAAATTTTATAAATTAAATATTTTTTACAATAAAGGAACGGCAAAAAAAAAAGGAATGTACATAGAAAACTTGTCATTAAAATTGAACTCAAGTAGGTGATATTCTTCTTCTTCTTCTTAAAGCCATACAAGATAAAGTTTAGGTAACGGTTTTCCACGACAAATGCCTTTGAGTGCGCGAGACTGCTTTTTGGTAAATATTGAATTCAAAAAGGTCGTAAATTAGTTTAATGACATCGTTAGTTACAACATACAAATCTATAAATAAAAAACAAAGGAAATAACTTATTTAGGTTATAAAGTTTTTACTGGCTTGACTACTCAAGGATTTTTTGAGCGCTAGTTAAGCCTACTTGCAAGATGCGGTCTCCTCCTAACTTTTCGAAAAAATTTAATTCAATCTGGGTCACACTATTGCCTCCCGGAGCAGTTTGGAGTGCATGTTATATACAGAAGCTTAGGTTAGTAAATACCTAATTTGTTTTAGTTTTAAGTTCGTAGTTTATTGATATTTGATTGCCAGTGTTAAATATTTTATAGATATTTAATGCCCATACAAATTTTTCATTGTTCATTAATTTTTTTAAGTTTATTTATTTATTTTATGAACAACTTTCAAAATTATCCATATGTTTAAATTGGAAACACCAAATTGAATCGAAGTTACCTTTAAAATGGCTTTAATTCGTTACAAAATATGCTACCGTTTCAATGCTGGCCATGATTAATATAAAATATTATTATGCATTACCCTATTTTTAATGTCAAAAACTTAGTCACCATAACCTGAACAAACTGATGCGACAAAAAGGAAAAGTGCATGTGGTGTAAAATAATAAAAATGAATCATAAAAATAAGTTGTAAACTAATATGCATAAATAAATTTAATGCAAATTAATTTAAAATAAATAAAATAAATGCAAGAAGTTAAGACTTATTGATTACAAAAGTCTAAATATCATCCTACGGAGCAACAATTAATCAGGTGAGTGTTTTTCGATGTCAATCTACAAATAACCATACTGCATTCTAAATGTTAAAAAACAATAAATGATAAATCAAAACACTAGCAAGGTAGTCTCTTTAAGCTGTCATAATATTTTTCAGGACCTTTTTCGCTCTAAGAATTATCCACTGCTGTAAGTCGTTAAAGCTACTGTGAAGATATTTTTGTAAATATTAAATTTAAATGCATCCCCCCTTCTATACAATTTAATGCTTTTGTTTCTATTTCTTCTGTCCTGTTTGTCACACATCTCATTTCCGTTCATGTAAATTGTCGAATATTCTTTTCGCTGGCAGGTCAAACAGAAGTGCCGTAAAATACAACGCATAGAAAATTTTTTACTTCTCAACTATTTAATCATGCTTTACTCACGATAATTTTAAATTTACCAATATTAAAAGAAAATAGTGTAATAATACATTTGTCGCAATATTAAAATGTAAATTCTAATTGCTAAGACGGTCCATAGAAATGTATATTTCAGAAATATGAGGAATTATTTTTTTTTTTCTTTACTTTTACCTAAATGCCTCAAGTACCGGCTAATAAAATGCTAGTGAGTTAGTAATAAGCTTTAGCAGAAGATTTAAAGACTAGTTTATCAAAGATTTTCTTTTATAAATACACCAGCTATTACCAGTGCGCTTCGCTACCCCACGTTACCAACCCAGCCAGTTAATTTGATTATGCACATTAATATAGAAGTTAGTACGAAATTTTAAGATCCTTCCCCCCAAACCTCTTTAGGTAAACGAAAACAACTTTCCACTTTATGTGAGCAGTACTACGTCTGCTGTAAGGTAGTTCTACTCTTCTTATTATAATTCTATAGATACACGGTAATAATATTTACTTTGCACATTAACAGCAAAATTTATAGTGCAAAATTTGAAGGTGCTACTTCCTTCAGTTATCAAGTCACACGATTATAAAATAAATATAATTGTGCCACGCCCACCTGAAATATAAAAAAGGACCCTATTTTACCAACCGTATATCTGATAACAAACTGTAAAAATTCGGAACACCGGTCCACTTTTGTAGGGAGCTATAGCTATTAGACAAACAAACAAAAAAGTAAACACCTATTGCGCATTTGATTGGTGACTATACCTTCAAATATTAACTATGACTAACATATAATTTGTGACTTTAGCATGACATTAGTTATATAGAACGTTAATTTTAAGAGGCAGACTGTTGAGCTTATTGACGCTGACTCTTGCTGATTATTTCCCTCATAATTGACTGTAAAGATTAATTTAATAATGGACAATAAATTTTTGGAGATATTCACTTGTGGCAATAATTAGTGTTGTAAATCCATAGCGCAATCAAAAATCGCAGTAACAGCATTAGTTGCGTTTGCAATTTTATTTTTATTGATCCTAAAAACTGAGATGTAAAATTTATACCTTCGTTTCACTTTCTCTATAGTTGGTTTTCTATTAAAATTATTAATAACCAGCAGTGCCCACGACTTCGTCAGCGTGTCATTTGGAATTTTCTTGAAATTCGGATTTAGGAAAGTCTTTTAATATATAAACAGTGTTAAAAATTCAACATTTACAAAAGTATAATGTCTTGAGAACTGTTTTAGTATCATTATACTGTCAAAATTGGGTGCTTTCTTTTCTATACGAAGTAAGTTGCACATCATATTGTTCAAATGAATACAGTAATTTTTACGCGATACAAACACAGGCAGACAGACAGACAGTCAAAAGTTCTAAGAATAGGTTTTACTAATGATATAGCTTCATATTAAAAGTATTCAATAAATTTGAACCCCAATATTTTGCGCTTTGTAAACATCATATTTATTGGATGCTGCCTGTAAATACTGTTAGAAAAGTGCTTTGTTTTCATACAATCGGATTTTCACAAATTAAAAGAAAAAATCTCAAGCAACAAGAATGATTTGTAGACTTTTTTAACTTTACTTAAAAACGATTTCAAAGATTTTCTACAAAAGAACCTATTGGTGAAAAGACATGTAAATGCTTGTAAAAAAATCTTTCGTAAGATAGAGTTGTAGCCCACAGTTCTTGACATGGACTTAAAAAATGGGTTGATGATGGGTTTTGGAACAAGCCTGATATCATGCCCATCCTAATCAGAATGAATGGAAAAACATTGTTCACAGGTTTGAAAAAACAAATAGTTTCGAAATTCCAATATAACGTCTGATATTTATTTGTAAACAATTTTATGTAAAAACAGTTATCCTTCATTGCATTGGAGTTGATGATAGAAGGCATATTAACATTGTTGGCTCCCGAGACAGTGGTTCTTTGTTTTTTACTATAAAAAGACATTTAGCATTATTTAAATGGCGGTTTGTGATGCCAATTATGATTTTTTTGTTAATGTTGGAGTTTCGAGAATTCAGGTTGATAGTTTAGTTCACGTGAGAAAATAATTTTAAGAAACAATATTGACCTAATACTTTTCCTGGTTAAAAAATATAAACATATCCGTATGTACACTCAGAAAAAAGATTAGTAAAAAATCAGTTATAATATATAATTTTTTATGAATAAAATACAACGATGACATATTTTCTGTATTAAGTACTAAATTATATTGGATATTAAAGGTTAGTCGAAACAACTGTTAACAAAGTGAATGCAACGAAACTTATTCATCATATAAGTGTAGAAGCCCAATGATGGAAGACAATGGAATGTAAATAGGAAGGTATGACATCATGAGGAAATGGGAATGTGCAGCGCTGAAGCAAAAGTTAATGTAAAAAACATGAAATGTAGTATTTGTTTTTTTTTTAAGTCTCTTATCCTAAATAAAGGCAAATATAAAAATGTAAAGTTCTTTTCTTAAATTCAAAATAATAGTTTTTATCGATTATCAAACCGGTTTTTTTATAAATGGAAGCACTGTATTTATTCAGTCCTTTTAATTGAATGTCAGAAAATGTACTAAAATCCTCGTCCCAGTCGAAAATTTTAAAAATGAATTAAAAAAAACCATAGCTAATAATTCAAAACCCAACTACGGTTTTTATTCTACCATCATAAGCTTTCAGATTTTGGAGGTCTCAATTGTCAACAATTTCGGTTGTCATAACGAATCTGCTTTCTCTATTTATGCACGTACAGTATTTTGCATGTACATACGTATTGTTTATGTATGTATGTAATATTATAAGTTAACTTTTGCTCATTGCAACTGGGCCTAAACACATCTTTCCCGCAATTTTATGCAGGAGACAGCGCGTTTCCTTTGAAACGCAGTCTAATTTGCCTATACCCCAGAAGAAGTTTGGCAGTTGCTTAACAAATTTTTAATAAGAAACTATCGGCATTTTAGCAAACAAATGGAGAATTCTTTATTATTTATTTACGCCGCAATCAATAATGTGGACAAAATTCTATTGGCAGCCAGAACCAGCAGATACTTTGGTACAAATTTGGTAGATATATAAAAAAAAATGATTTTAATTCCCGAATGTGAAGACAATCTCCTGAACAGATGTCATCTTTTCACATTTCTAACGCCAACCGTTCATCAACAGAGGTTTTTTTTACTGAGAGATCAGTTCGCAAAAAATA
Organism: Cistogaster globosa; assembly: GCA_937654795.1. Classification (NCBI taxonomy): domain Eukaryota; kingdom Metazoa; phylum Arthropoda; class Insecta; order Diptera; family Tachinidae; genus Cistogaster; species Cistogaster globosa. Next base: position 59,879,689 of record OW569405.1, on the reverse strand, counting down.
CATTTAAACTCACTGTTATATAATTTTTAATAAAACAATAACAAAGACAAAAAAATATCAAATTTGTTTCATTCAATAATGACATAAAGAAAATGTTGTCAATTTAAACGTCTTATAGGCATAAATAATATATGTATATTCTTAAAGATCAAAAGTACAGTTTTGTTTGAAGTGTACTTTTTGTGTATTATTGATACGCAAAAGTATTTTTTAAAGGTAAAAGTCGAATGAACAAACTTCTCCTTATACATTGGCCCATATTCATAGTTAAAATAACGCATACTTTAAGAGAACTAAAGTCGGTTTTACTTTAGAGTCGACTCTTACTAATTCATAGACAATTTAAAATATACTTTTGCCGTTTAAGTCAACTCTAAAATTAAAACTAGCTAAAGCTGTTTTTAACTTATATTTCCATAATTATTTTATTTGGTTAAAGAACACAATACCCTTTATCTGATTTTAATACTAAAGTGAACAAAATAAAAACAAATTTACTTTTTTTAAATGGTTGTTAACACCCAGTCGAAGTCGGCTAAACTTAAGGTATACCTTGTTCCTGACTATCAAAGCAAAAAAGATAATAAGAGCCTTTTATTTTAGACTATACTTTAGCAAGAGTCATTATTTTTGTTTTCAACCGAAAATCCTAGTAGCTGATTGGAGATAGCTAATCGATACAATTGTATTTTGTTGCACTTTGTGTTCAAGTATTTTTTTTTTTTTTTTTTTTTTGAGATAAAGGCGTTTCAACTTAGAATATACTTTATTTGTATGCTCTTTACCACAAAAAGTGAAAAAGAGGTATAATCGATTTTTTCATTCCGTTTGTAATTTCTCCAATATCCATTTTCGACCTCACAAAGTACATATATTCTGATTTCTTATGCATAGCGAAGTCGATTACGTGATGTCCCTCTGTCCGTCCGTGTGAGTATTAGAATCAAGTTTTACGAGGCACTAGATCAACTAGAGAAAACTTAAATGCGCCAATCGATCAGACATAGTGTCAAAAGAAGTGCTATTGATAATAAGTATGATCGGTCTGTGTCCTTCGATGCAGCGGCCACGCCTACCAATAATTTTTTCTCATCATTTGGAACAATAAAGTAACTACAATAAAAAAATATATGAGGCGATAGAGAATTAAAAAATTAGATTGAAACAGCAAGTAAAAAATTGGCGCTCGCCCATATTTCCGAATTACGGGCCTCTTAAAATTTTCAATATTTTTAAAATATCAATATGGGTCTGATTTTAAAGATTTTTAAGAGATCATTAAGCAAATTTTTAACCCATTAAAATTATATATATATTTGGTACTTCAAAATTTTTTTCTTATTTCTATTCTCTGTAACCGCAATATTTATGCGACAGTTCTAAATGTTACAGCTTTCAGCCAATTCATAGAAAACTAAATTTATTACTTTGTTTTCAAGTCTCCTTAAAATATAATATTGTAAATATCCTTCTCAATTGGTTTTTCTAAACTTTCAAAAAGCATCGCTGCTGCATTACGGGTTTTTCTTCCGAATATGTTTAAGATGCAATAAATTTACTGTGTTTACACACTCTTTCATGACTTCTCTAAAAACGTATATACTTCCATATCTGCTTGCCCTTTTGTTTAGTGTTTTCGTTACCATCCTCCGTATTTTGCGTACTTTTTTATCTATCAACACGGTAGATAAGCAATCGAACAGGCTGTTCATGTACAACATTATATGATGGAAAAATGAGACTTGTTTCCGATTGAAAATGAATTTCTAAAAAAATGTAAAAGATAAACTTTTGTTTCTAGCACATTTTAAGTCTTTAACTTATGTACCAGAAATAAATATGCAGTTTTGTTTTGTAGCATAAACATACATATATATTTGTTTACCTGCATACTTCTGATATATAATTCAGACCCTTTAAATACGGAACCCTAAAAGGGTATAAATACGGTCGTAAATCTTTGCAGTTATACGAAAAAATCTGAGAAATTCTCGTAATTACACTTCTTACCACGACTTGGTGCAGCCCTACCGGAGGCAAGTTGAGCAGTCTATTTATGAACTTTGTAGGTAAAACTGATACGATGTAACTTTTTTGAAACTCACAAGATAACTTTAAGGAAGCACCAATGCTTCGTTATATTTATTTATTTTTTTTCTCTAAATATTTTTACATTGTTACATTACCAGATTATATAAGCTATTATTCTTTTATACCTCTTCGGTAAATAGTTCATAAGTATCCATATTTCACTTAAGTTTTGAAATTAACAATATTCATAAATTATTTAAAAACAAACTAAATGGGAAAATATTAAAAAATGATTCCTTAATAATTTAATCAAATGCTTTATATAAAAAATTGTTATTAAATAAAAAAAAGCTTATTAAAAAAACATGAAAAACTTTATAAAAACCGAACGCCCTGAACCAATTGAGTCGGCGTTCGTCTGCTTAAGTTATAGAAATAAACCTATTGCAGTGCTAGTTACGCAAGACGAATTTCTTCAACGCATTGATTGTGTGCGTTTTCATTTTTACATTACATTTAAATTAAAAATACAAATGTATTTTATTTTTTTCGACGAATATTCGGAACCAAAAATTCGAGCATTTGTTTTCCTCATTTCATTCCTCGCTGAAAAATGTCTTAAAACTTTTAAACCAAATGAACTATTTATGAATATTATATAACTTTCACTTTTTATCCTATGAAGTCATCGTTAGAAGTGCAATACAATCGAACCAACTGCTGACTCCTACAATTGCCGAAATAAAAAGTTATATGTATTCGTTAACAGCACCCGCTAATAAATATAGAAAAAAACGATGTTATGTTATTGTCTTTCAAGCTAATTTTCTTTTTGCAGTTTTTGTTATTTTTTCTTTTTTACTTTTCAACCGACTTAAAAAGAAAGAAGAAGGTTTTCAATTTGGCTGAAAGTTGCTTCTTTTTAAGTTTGTGCCTGAGAACTCAGTCATTTCTGAACCGATTTTAAAATTTGTTGTAATTTGGCAGATTATGCTTATAGACTGATCCCGTTTTAAAAATAGTTTATTATCTTAAGAATTAAGGGATGTCCCTGTACAACATATATGTTTTTAAAGTGTATTATAAATCGTAAGGCGCACTTCTTTAAAATTAAAAAAAATGCGTATTACTAAAGCTCACAACAGCAAAAATTATTGCAAAATATATCTTAAAATTAAAGGGTTCCGTTAGGTGAGGTAAATTGCCTCATATGCGCCAAACTTTTGAACCGTTTTAGACATACGCTTGAAAATTGCACAAGATGTCAATTAGTATGACCGTTATAATAACAAGTACAAACATTCAAAATTATAAATTTAAGGGTGTCCCAATAGTTATTGTATTTTGATGTATTTTCCAAAACTTTTGAACTGTTATAGCCAGAAAGTTTAAACTTACAAATAACCTGTATTGCTAAGTCCGCTGTAACGAGTAGCAAACTTAAAATTAGATATTAAAGGGTGCTCCTTTAACTAGTGTAATTTGACCTATATGGGCCTATCTTTAGAACCGTTTCAGACAAACTCTTGAAAATTAAACTGAATGTCCATTACCACATTAAGTAAAATAACAAGAATAAATATTTAAAACTAGAAATTAAAGGGTGCCATAATGGTTGTTATTTGGTCAAAATCTAGTTGCGCAGTAGATTTTGTTCTTTATAGGAAATCTACTACAAATCAATCAGATTTTGTTTGACTAGATTTGGGTGTAATGTTAATGCACTATTAAGTTATCATTTAACAATTTTTAGTCGTATTTGCGTCCACTGATGCGCTATATTAACGTAAATAGAACTTGTATTTTTCTCAAAAAAGATATGATTTCCTTTACTTCAAAACTTCTTGTTTGTGCGAAGACACTAAAGTTGTTTGTGAATGTGTCCTGGTAATAAAAGAAAAATTATTCCTTTTAAACAACTTTAATGTACCATAAACACAATGAACCTAATAAAGTTATATGAATAAGAAAATATTATTAAACGTTCGCACACAACATGAGACAGACATTTATGCTTGTTAGGAAATGTTTATTACTGTTAAATTAACTTCGTTTTGTTAATATATTGATTTTCTTTTACATAAAACAAGCTTGCATGAAACTATTAGCATGTATTTGTGGTAAATGGTAAAATAATACTCCCAAGCTGAAAAAATGTAAAAAAATTAATCGTAGCCTAAATTAACCATTAATAAGTGAAGTGCTAAGAATTGATTTGTCTTGTTGGTACAAATAAATTTTTTTGTTTTTTAAACGCATTGATGTTATCAAAAACTAGAAATTTTATGGCTCTACATATAAAACAGATATCAAAAATTCGGTTTAAATATTAGTAAAAACGATTAAAAGTGCTATATTCGGATATGCCTTATCTTATGTACGATTCACGATGTATGTAAATCTAGTTTAGCGAAGTAACTCCGAAAACTATAAGAAAAAAATTAAGTACTACATATAATTTTCATAAAAATGTTATCGGCTCCTAATGTGTTAAAAGATCTCTTTAAAAGCTTTAAAATGATACCCATACTGACATCTTCAAAAATATGGTGCACAATCGTACTTTTCTATGAAAGGCTTAGAGACCCATAACTCGGAATATGTTAGCGAGCGCCAATTTTCTCAGTCGATGTTTTTTTCTTATTTTTTAATTCTCTATCGCTCCATATACATATTTTTTTAATTGGAGTTACTTCATTGTCCAAAAGATATAGAAAAAATTGAGTCAGCGGGCAAAACACCAAGCCTGAACGGACATGGACCGACTTTGCTGCTTTTCAATAGCAAAATTATCGAGAGCTTGCTGCTTAGACTTTCTCTAGCTCATCCAGTGGCTTGTCAAATTTGATTTTAAGATCAACACGTATGGACATCGCTCAATCGACTTCGCTATGCATAAGAACTCAGATATATATGCTTTATGGGGTCGGAAATGAATACTGTAGAAACTACAAACCGAGTGAAAAAATTATATACAACCTTTTTCCACTTTTTGCTGTGCTTTTCTAAATGATGTTTAGTCCATTCTTTCTCTCATATAGAAACTTCGTTTACTGAAAAATTTTAGGTTCTTTAATTACACGCTTTTTAAACATCTCTCTCCAAAGCAATTAATAAAATCAATTAATTTACTTAATGTTGCAGGCTTTTTGAGGCACCCCCAGTGGTAAAAGCAACACTTTATTCTTCCCACATCCTTAAAGGACAATAACAAAATAAGCTTTGCTGGTCCAAAAATTAACAAGGTTGCAATATAATACATCTAAGAGAAGCGCTCTATTTTAAAATAGTTGAATTCGTCTATCTTTTTCTAGATTTCTGTAATTGATGTTCAAATTTCATTAAAACACAGAAATACAATGTCTAGCAATTTAGCCATTAGAAAAAGAGTTGTCTTTCAATTATGTCACACCTTTTGGGAAAAAAATAACATCTTGGCCTCAATATTAAAAGCCATAAAGGTTTCTTTAGTATCAAAGAGTTTAAAGATTATTATCTTATAAAAAAAGTCATAAAAAATTCTCTAGCACTTGTGCTATTTACACGTAGTTAAGTGTGTTTGTGTGTGTATGCAAATGTTTGTACGTTGTACAAATAATTTTACAAGAATTATGTCATCTTTTAACGCTCTAAAACAATAACTTAAGCAAAGTCAATAAAAAGCGGATATTATTGGCACACGGGAAAATAAAAAAATAATAAATTAATTTTTACTTTTATGCGCCGCTGTTGATGTGTGATTTTTACAACTCTGTTCAAATAAATTTTATGATGACTTAAACGTGGTGTGAAAGAGTTACACATTTTCTTTTTGAAAAATTATGTTCATTTTCACAAATTACTTTGAAGCTAATGATAGTTTTCCTTTTATTAATGTGCTATTTTTTAAAGAAGATTTAGGATTTAATTATTTAACACAAACATATTTAACTGCAATTATCTTATTGCAGCGTAATTTCAGTCGTTGTTATAAAAAGTTAAAAATTATTTCTTAAATTAAGGCAAACAAAAGTTCTTGTAACAAAAATTCTGTGTAAACTTTGATCAGGAAGAATTAAAAATTTTTGTAATTCAAAGGACTCTAGTGCCAACCTTTAATCCATAATTTAATGGCTTCATATAGACCTTCAACATCTATTATTATACCCTTCATCACAAAGAGTGTTAAAAGGGTAAAAAAATATCGTCGTTCCGTTTGTAATTTCTACAATATGCATTTCCGACAACATAAAGTATATATGTTCTGAGTCCTTATGCATAGGGAATTCCATTGCGCAATGTCCGTCTGTCCCTCCTTGTTAATATTGAAATCAACTTTGCCAAGGTACAAAATAAGCTAGAGAAAGATTAAATACGCCAATCAACCAGACATAGTTTCAAAGGAGTTGGTATTGAAAATCAGCTAGATCGGTCCATTAACCTTGAGGCAGTGGGCCTCACTTGGAACAACTAAATCACACTAATCCAAACAACAAATATATGGAGCGATAGAATTTAAAAATAAAAACACATCAGGGGAGAAAATTGGCTCTCGCTCATTGTCTGAGATTTTTCAGACAATGCTAAAATTTTAAAGGCCGTTGATATTTTTATGAAATTTTTTTTTAATTTTTTTGATTCTCTGTCACCTCATGGTGAAGGTTAAGATTTTGCATAGCCAAATATAGCATCCTTTCTTGTTTTTACATTATTAAAGTTTGTTTTTAAATAAAAAAAATAACAGATTATATGTATATCTGCCCTTAAAACCAATTAAAACTTTACATTTAAAGATTATTAAGGAAACTTTTAACTCTAAAAGACGATAAAAGAGATCTTATCAAATCATTATTTTAAGCTCAAACTTGGTTGTTAAGGCCAAAAATAAAGAATAGATTATTTATGCTCGTAAAAATTTAATATAACTTAAAAAAAAATATTGTGTTATCGTTTAAATAATTTTGTGAAGTATATTATTCTATAACTGCGACACAAACAAAGCGCACAGCACAAACATAAAAAGATATTCTTTTTGCAAAGTATTTATTTATTAAAGTAAGAGGGATTGACGACACTTAAAGGGGAATTTAACTAGTTTCTAAGATGTCTATTTTTGTTTCTTAACTTTAATGAAAGTGAATTGATCGAATTTAATTTGCTTCTAACTTTTAACACAAATAAGTTTTTTATAGATTCCTTTCTTAAATACAGGATTACAACAGACACTCGCTCCACGAAAATTAAGTTCAAAGATAAAAACAATCAGACAGGTTTAAGTTACGCTGCGGGCAAACACTTTAAAGAACGCAAAAAATAAAATAAAACAAAATCATGACTTTTAATACAGACCCCTCTTACATTTTATAAAATGAAAAATTTATGTTGTAACACCGATCTCCTTAAGAGCCGTGTAAAGTTTTAAAGAAAACGTTTTAGCCCTTATAAAGCTACAGATTTATTTTAAAGTTTGCATGCCAATTACCCCACTTTAGTTACTTTAAAATGAATTATTCCTGCTGGACGAACCACTCTTAAGTATTACGATTTTAAACTAAAATGTTCACTTCGGTGAAGTCCGCGATATAAACGGTCTAGCTGACAAAGCATTTGTTTCATTGTATGAACGTCTATGAGCTTTGGTCTGCAGACATCACCTAATACTTTTTTTTAATGTCTCCATATTTATTGCTTCTAGTTATCATAATTTTGATCTTTTTAAGTACGTTGTAGTCAAATGTAGATATGAGGTACATATGTATATAAAAGAATCAGAGTTTATTTTTTCACCTCAATAAAGTGGAAAAGAGCTTGAAACTTTGACAATCGCATTTTATACGATAATATCATAAAAGCTATTATTTTTTGTTTTTAACTACCAAACGAATATAGTGATTTAAATTAAGAAAATATTAAAAGTATCCTTTAATTTCTAATAGGTGCATTTTTCTTGCCAACGTTACTACCCTCCGACAGCGGCCAACAATCCTAAAACTTAAATTTTTCTATCAAAACAAAATATTCTTTATGTGTATGTATGTGTATGTGATTCAGGATTCCCTACCAAAACGTTACTAATAAGAATTTGTTTTTACTGGTGAATTTTCTATCGGTCTATAACAGCTTTCGCAGGAACTTTATTACTATATTCGCCATAATAAAGAAAGCTTTTTTAGAATAAGAGATTTCTATGCAGTTTTTTATTACACATGTCTTATTGTATTGACTTCACTTAACTGTTAAAAATCATTTTAATTGGCCTACAGCGACCAAATCAACGTGAACAACAACCTGATAAGAAACACACGCCAGAGTTAGTTTAATATTTTATTATGGAAGGTACAGCAAAAAGAACGAATAGTTTTATTTAAAGACTGTCCCATTAAAAACAAAATTTTGTCCGCAAAATGTAAGATCAAAAAATAGAAGCAATATGCTCTTAAACAAAAACACAATTATAAAAGTCATGACACGCAAAAGACCGATGATTGATATTCGCATGGAATATGTTAATTATGGCAACTATGTTCACGTTTTTGTTTGTTCATGTTTTGTTCATGTTTTTTTATTGTGACCTATGACAGGTCAATTAGTACAGTATTCAACTAAGTCTTTTAACTTTGTTAGCAACCTGTGCTCTTAAATATTTTTTAAAGAACATTATTTTTAACTTATACCTTGATAGTGGTCAGTGTTATAAGCCGAAATTTCGGAAATAATATGTTAAAATATTTGGCCATAAATATAAAGACTTAAACGTTTTTCCAAACAAAGAACTATTTGTTTTAATTTAATAATGAAGTTTAATTTGATTTAATACATGTCAAATAAAAGTCTTTAAGAAGCTTTTACAAAAATCATAACGTCTACATTATAACTAATTCGTTTACCAAATATTCATTTTAGAAATAGTTGATTTCTAAATTATATTAGAAGTAATTGAAATGAATCACTTATTCAAAACTTCTGAGCAGTTGATTGTGTTTGTGTGTGCCTTAATATCATATTGAAAAATATATAATAATCTTTTGTTTTATTAACATGTTCGTTGTCTGTCATATAATCCAAGCAAGTAAATAAATACTGTTTAGCTAAATAATGATGACCATGACTTTGACGATGAAGTTGATGGATGAAATAAACAGGATTCTATCATGTGATAAATTGATTAATGTTTGGATTTATAAAATCCACATTGAAATTGCATAACAATGGAGCCAAATTTTTTATACTCTATTGAAATTTATCAACGCAATTCCTTTTTGCCAAAAGAGCCTTCAAGTTTTACTTTAGAATTTTATGAAAGGCTGTAAGAGTACTTCATTTCTATATTTGCCGTAGATTTAGTAAACACTAACTGTCACTTTAATTTAGTCAACTTTAGTCATTTTAAGGAGACGTACATACATAAGTAAATTATGTTTAGAACAACTGTAGATGTATGTGCAGCGTGAACAAAAAAAATTTTATGCATTTGTATGTACATACCACAAACAAGCTCAATAGAGAAACGGAAAGCAGCGCAAGCTTAAATAAATATTTAAGAAACTTAAATAAATAAAAGTCAAAATAAATATACGAAAAATAAAAACAACAGCTAAAATTTTATATAAAAAAATTGAAATCGTTTGTCATTTTGACTGACACAAGTCATTTTTCTTTGAACAACACTTTGTTAACGCCAGTAATAAGACAACAACATTGTTGAAAGATTTTTCGTAATTTTTCTTCCTCTTAAATACAAAATATCTTGTCACTCTTGCTGTCTTTTAATAAAAATTATTATTTTTTAAGGTAAGTTTTTGCACAGTGGGGAATTTTTAACAAGACTTTAAGAAAATATGTGTTTCTGAATTAATAGTCTGAATAGTCGAACTTTATACATCTTTAGAAAACGTGCTATCGAACTTCAAGGCAATAAAGAAGGCTACCTCAAATATTGAAAAAATATAAAGAATTAAAGATAAGGCTGACGTGGCCATTAAGTAATTGAAAATTCAAGTTTATTTTTTACCAAATTTCTAAGAGAACGATCTATGCGGTTTTGGTTTGTTTTAAAATAGATTTTACTTTGGGTGATGGATATTTTGTGACATTATAATTTGGTTTTTGTTAGAAAAAAAAACATTTAAAAAAAATTACGCATGACGGCCAGATTAGTCAAATATTTGATCGAAAAAAATCATTTCCTAAAATTTCTTTACATGCTTATTTGCTCTTTTGCTTCTTATTAAAAACAGTGTTAAATCCATTTTAACTTTAAGTTAAAAGTTTAAATAAATTTTCATCTTGAACTTCACCATGCATCGTTTTTTAACATTAAGCATTAAAAGCATGCGAGATATTTCTAATCATATTTCGTACCAAAATTATGTAGCTCATGGATTTTAATGTTTTTATTATTTTATATTCATATCTTTTTCTTTTAATTTTCATATGCTTTTTTGCTTGTAAAAGAAACAGATTCACATACTCAACTGTGAATAAAAAACGTAAATATTTTTTCACATTTACATATTTTTGCTCCCCTATTTTTTGTTGCATAATAGAAAAATATTACCATTTATACAAATATATAAAATAAAATTTTTTATAATACGTTTTTATCTTCATAGTCTTAATCCTGTGGTTCAAGGAATCAGTAGGGTAAGAGTCACAAAAGACGTAAAAAGACAGTAGTGCCCGTAACTTTGCTTGCGCAGTAACAAGTTACTTTAGCATCTGTACTTTAATATTATACAACAACGAAAGAAATACAAATTTTACCAATGTTTACCTTTTAATAGGCAATAGAGAGTTCGTGTGTTGAACTCATGCTTTAATCTCTTTATATTATAATATACACCATCCCAAATATAATGTGAAGTTAATGTACATACATACCTACGTATAATATGTATAAATTCTACATAGTCAAATAATAAAACTAATTTACATAAATAATAAAACGAATAAGTCTGCTATATTAATATCTAATAACATCTTTGAATATATCAGTTTCAGTGTATCATATGTTACTAAAAAATAATATTTTATAGCAAAATTAGCAACCTGGTCCATTTTAAATATCGAAATTATCTAAATACTTTACCGACTCTTAAATATATTAACTGTATCAAATGATAAACAGTTACAAAAATAGAATTTATGATTTAGATTATTAATAAATTATTTTTCGTAGAGGAAACAGCAAAGATCGTTAAGCTACCCAACAAAACATTAGATATTAACTTAAAAAGTACTTGCCATGCAATGACTTACTTTTGTGATTGCCAAATCTTGTTATCCGCTTACAAAACACATTACATTAGTTCGCAAATAAAAGAAGTAGTAATTAAACTAGTTTTTTAAGTTAAAAATGAAGGTAAAATACCAATGATTATTATTATTTTCTGCAATAATCAATTCCCAGTAATTGATTTTAAAAGTCCCATGCCTTGTTAAAATCAATAGGTTGGAATTTCAGTTGGGACGTCCTTCTGCCAAAAATGCTTAACTCCATAATCAATTTTCTTAAATTTTTGCTGGGTAGTGGTGCATAGTAGCCATGTCTTCAATGGCCAAAAATAATTAAAACAATGTCAAAAAAGATTTTGCAAGAATCATTTCTACAATTGAGGAATTTGTTTTGGTTAAAGGCTTGTTAAAAAGACTTTAGGGAGAGAGTCCCTAAAGGACGTAATACAAATTATTTGCCGATCAGTGTTGTAAAGAAGCGTGTAGCAGATTAATTATTCACTACATTTTAAAAATAATTTTTAACACAGGTGGTAGTAACATTTGACAATAATCATCAGGTTGTTACAATTGAATCACCGGGTTACAAAGAAGCGAATTTCAGAGATTAGTTACTTATTTACAATATTGTTATCTAGATTAATATAACTGAAAAACGGTTAACTAAGAGTGCCCCAATAGTTTAATTAATTTGATGTATATAGACAGACTTCTGAACTGTTGTAGACAGACGGTTTAACTTTACAAGGAACCTAATTGCTAAGTCTACTACAACAGCAAGTATAAAATATTAATTTGAAAATTAAAGGGCGTCCCTATAGTTGATGTTATTTGATGTATACTGCCAAATCTTTGATCAATCGTAGACATGCGAATAAAATTAACAAGGTGATGTTGTGCTAGTGCGCTATAACAAGTATAAAGCTTGGTAATGGAATATAAGATGACGTGTGATAGTTTGTTTTTGCAAGTATTTTATGGTCTTTGTTTAATTTGTTAACAGATTTTTGTACCCTTCACTACAAAAAGTGGAAAAAGGGTATATCTTAGCTTGTCCTTCCGTTTGTAATTTCTACAACATCCATTTCCGACCCCATAAGTACATCCATTCTGAGTCCTTATGCAAAATCAAAGTCTATTAAGGGATGTTCGTCTGTCCGTTTATGTTAGTGTCGAAATCGACTTTGGCAAGGCTATAGATGAGCTACAGAAATTTTTCTAAAATGCCAATCGACCAGACATAGTTTTTAAAATCAGCAAGATCAGTCCATGTCCCTCGAGGCAGTGGACTAAACACTACGCCTGCCTCTAATTTTTCTATATCATTTGGAACAACGAAGTAACTCTAATAAAAAATTAAAAAACAAATATATATATATATATAGCGACAAAGAATTTAAAAATAAAGAAAAAAAAAACATCAAGTGAAAAAATTTGCGCTCGCCCATATTTTCCTAGTTATGGGCCTCTGAGATTTTCACGAAAAAGTTCGATTGTCGATTTGGTCAACATGGGCATCATTTAAAAGTTTCTAAAGAGAGCTTTCAGGAAATGCTAATTTTTTTAAATGCTTAACCCATTAAGAGTTGATGGCATTTTAATATAAAATTATACAACGATTTGTTTGGTAAAATTTTAATATTTCCTTCAATTTTAATTGTTTTAATAGTTTTAAGCTTCAGCACAATTCAATTTTCATTACTGGATAAACTTTTTTGGAACACAATTTCTTCTATTCGGATCTTTAAAAATTTACATTTTGTAAAATTTTATTGTAAAGAGAAAATGTTGTTAGATATTTTTCTTAAACTTACACTCTAATTTTCATATAAAACGTTAGAAAACGCAAGAAAAATTACATCACTTTTTTAGCTAATTTGCTAAATTTCTATGACTATCTTGAGAAGCTAGCATGTACAAAGTAGTACAGATTGCATGTGAAAACACACAATTTTTGCATTTTATCGGATAATTAGTTTTGAGATTTGATAGTTTATTATAAGTTTTATTGTATTGCAGATGCAATAAATACTATAATATAAATAAATAATTATAATAAAATATTTCTTTCCTAAAAAAAATTTAATATTTACCGCTATTGACTTGTCATGGAATACAAAGGTAAACTTTTATAAAAAAAAGCTTAAGCTAATTATTCCGACCGAATTATTAAAATCACCGATATTGACTATTGAAGGTGAAAGCACGTTTCGATGGCCATTTCGCTACCGCTTACTTAGCTCTTCAGGAAACTTCTCACTTACATTTTAAATAAACTAAAGATTTTTGTCCAAACAATAAAGTAAACACAAAAATTAAAGTTTAAGCAAAAACAACAATAATCAACATTGATTTTACTTTTCTTTATCCACTGTATACGACTTTATATGACTTTTTTCAGCTCTTTTATACAATTAAAAGATGTTGGAAAATAAAATAAATGATATTTTATTGTTGTTTTTATTTTATTTTTCAACATCTTTTAACTGTATACAAGAGTTATATATGGGCTAATAATGATGATTTCCAATGACAAATTTGTTGGGTTATAAATAAGTTATCTGGTGCATTCGAAAAGTCTAAAACTATCCGAATGACAATTCACAATATATATTTATTATGGAGACGTAAATTAACATATTAAAAATAATATGCAGAATGAGAAAGAAACCACCTGTTGCTTCATATTTTTTTTTTTTTAACTTTTAATACCCAATAAAAAGTGGAATATAACTTATGAAAAACATCATCGTGTTTTTATTTTTATTTTTTGTATGTCTCGAATTTAAGTAACCATCAAGTTAAGAGTTTTAGATTCTCGTTTCATCAATGTAAGAATCATTGAAGTAAAAGACCTTATCCCTCCTTTTCACTATAATTTTTATTGTAACTATGTCAGGTTTCAACCGCATCGTATATTCCCAATACGCCACACATTTATAGCGACCAATACATAAACAGGTAGAAATTTAATAAAATGGTTTAAATTTTACACACACATACAAATACATTTTATTATAAGTTCAGTACAAAAAATTTTTGCTGCCGGTTTTTCCAAGTTGTTTTTACAAAGAATTTTCTCTAAGAGTTGAACTTCATTATTTCGTTATAGAAAATAACTAAAGGTTCTTTGTTTTCAAGCTGCGTGTAAATCCCTTTTCGCTTAAGAAGAGATAATGCGTAATTATGGCGAAATGTTGAAATGGAAAATTATTTTCACACTCTGAATCTCTAAAAGAAACAAAAACAGTAGCCGCATTCGTTGTACATGAAATTTTTTATGAATTTTGTAATTTAGCGTTTGGTAAATTTCAGGTCTGACACTTACACTCTCTAAACACTCTCTAGAAAATTTCAATTTAGATAGTTTTATGGTTTTGGAGTTTTAATTCCTACTAAAATAGCGACATTTTTGGCAGGCTTTCAAAATTTGGTGAAATTTTGTTTGCGAAGTTAAATTTGTTGTAATTTATTATATTTGTAGAAACTTCGAATACTTCGCAATATTTAATGTTTCGGTGTTAGTGTGGTAAAAGTATGAGAGTTTGATAATTATATGATTATTCATTATTTGGGAGGAAAATTAAGTTTTTATATATTAAAAATTTTTAATGAATTTTAAAGATATTTAAATGACGGTATGATAGCAAGGTGAAATTTTTGTTTTTATTGTCTGGTTCTCAATGAATTAAATTTTTGTAAAAATAACAAACAAAATAACTGTTACTTTTTTTCTAAACAAAATTCTGATTTGGTTTTACAAAGTTTGATCAACATAATTAAATACTTCACCATTCAGTCATATAATGAGTACGGTTAGCGTCTTCAAAATTTGTCTCATTCATTGATTTAATTACTATCGGAAACCTTTGTTACATAAACTTTATGCTGCACGTTCAATTTTGTTGTGGTTTTTTATTGAAGACTACAAATTATTTCCATTATTATTATTCTATTCTTGACAAGTCTGTTACCATCAAAAGCGCTCCAAGCACATTGAAATTGTTCCAAAATGTCTTACCTGTAACGAGACAAATAATTACAAAATAAATTTCAAAAATTCTTTTCAACTTAATTTATTAAAAACTAATTTCTAAAATGTACATTACGTCTTAAATACTTAAAATAAAATACTTTAAAGGAATTTTAATGCGTTAAAAATACCACAGACTTCCTTTAATTAAAAACAAACATAACGATAGCAACAGAAAATGTGTCAAAGGAAAGCATGTAATAGAATATTATTTTTTGTAGATTATAGGAGTCTGTGGCCAGAGGACAAATTTTTTAGCATTTTATTTGAAAGAAGGCACTGGAAAATGTTTAATAAATGAAAAAATAAAATAAACTCAAACTGGAGAAAATGTGAAAAAAAATTAAAGGATTTGTAAATGGTTGATGAATTTACTTCATAAAATTCTAAACAGCGTATAATATGCGAGAAGGAAGGTGAAACCACATTAAGTTTCCCACTCTTATTTTAAGATAGCGAAATTGCATTCTTATGTTTGTTCGTCAAACTAACACACATGTTAACAAAATGTCTAAGATTTTATGGAATATTGATTTTATAAAAGACAAAAATATTTTTTTTTTACTAAATGATAATAAAGTAATGACAAGTCACGGTAGGTGACTCTACTGCATGCATTAACATTAAGCCGTATTTTCTTAAATAAATAATTAAAAACTCCTTACTTAAATGACCTGAAGTTAGTGCTGATTTGTATAACTACAAGCAATTTGTATTTTACATATTTTCAAATTTATTTAAATGTTCTGTAACTTCTTCATGAACTGGTGGAAATAACTACAATGTGAATCTATGGTGCCAGCAACCTTATAAAAGGCAAATTAGTACTTCTTCTGTATAAAAATTTCAAATACATAGCACAAAATTAAAACTTTTATGCAAAGACATTATAAAGAAAAAAAAATTTCAAGTTCATATTGCATTCGTATGTGTTTGTTTGTGTTTGTTTAAAAAAATATAGATTTGTTTAAATGATCTGCATTATCTCCGGGATAAGATTGCAATGTTATTCTTGGAGAGTGTACTTCAAAAACCAGGATATATTAGATATAAGCAATATATAAATCAGCAATATTCGCATCTATCTGCCTCAGCTTGTGTACATTGTAAAAAATCATCGATGTAACCAACTAAATTTTCAATTTAAAATACGAGAAATATTTTATATATTGAATTGGTTAGACGAGGTCCACACACATTTTGCTACTTTATATTTCTAATATTTTCTTTGGAAAGCGTTCTCAAACGTTTGTTAATAATTTCTCTTTCTTAATAAAAAATATTTTAGAACTTAAAAAATAGAATCAATTTAAGTCAGACTATTTAAATCATTAGTTATAACATCATTTTATTGTCAATTTTAACAGCGATTTTGCCTTTCTTTATTGATTTTAGTATTCTTTAATCCTAGTTTATCATAAAGTTTAGAAGCAGTTTCCTAAAGATCAGCAAGATCGGTCCATGCCATTTGAGGAAGGGAAAAACACCTCGCGTGCCTCTAATTTTTCCATATCATTTTGAACAATAAAATAACCTCTTAAATAAAATGTATGGGACGATAGAGAGTTATAGTCCCTTGAACTTTTCACAGAAAAGTAAGATTATGCACCATAGTTTTTAAGATATCAATATGAGTATTATTTTTAAGCTTTTGAAGAGGTCTTTCACGAAATTCTAAAATTTTTAAAAAAAGCATATTATGTAAAATTATATTTAGTACTTGACTTTTTTCATATTTTTTAATTCTCTGTCACCTCAATATTTATCTTTTTGATTTACATGGATGGTGAAGGGTATATAATATTCGGCATAGCCAAATATAGCACTCTTACTTATTTTTATTTGGGCTTAATTTTTTTACATTTGATTGCCAAACACAAAAAATAAATTATATTTTAATAAAACGCCAAAAACCGAGATCAAAAAATGTTTCTTTCTTATTTGGATGAACAATCGAGCCGCTATTGTGCACAAACAAGAGTCCATATTTATTAAACCTTTTCCACACTGTTGCAAATTGACACTAAATTATAACAACAAATTGATTACTACTTTAAGTGGGTAAATTTGAAAAATGATCCGCTACAATTTAGCAGGTGAATGTTCTCATTTTTATAAATAAAACAACTTAATAAAATTTAACTAAAATGGAGAGTTAAATACCTAATGGAAACTAAAATATTATTAAATGAAAACTAAGAATAGAATACGACAACAGTCAGTTTAAGTAAACTGTGTGTGAGTCAAAACAGCTAATAAAATGGGTTTTTGTAATAATAAATTAATAAAGCGACTTTGGTTTCAAAAAGAATAACCATAAAAATTGTTTTAATAGAATGAGTGCTGTAATAGTCCGTGACCAATCTTATATACGCTTCACGATAACAATTTAAAATACAAACTAAACTTTTTATGTTTTTCAACGTCATTAATACAGTTGACATACAAAAAGTAACTGAATAAATAATAAAATTAATATTAACAAATTCTATAAACATTTTGTTAGCATTTTTTAGTTATTGTTTTTTATACCTTAACCACAGGTGAAAACGACTTTTTTAAGTTTGTCTTTCTGTTTGTAATTTCTGAGTTCTTATGCATAGCAAATGAGCGATGTCCGTCTGTGTTTGAGTTGAAATCAACTTTCTGATCTTTCGATCAGACATAATAAATCTTTCCATGGGCGATTGTAAATTAAATACTCAGAAACTTCACATAATCGGTGTTATTTTATGATCGTCTAACAAACAGCTGATTATATATTGTACCATTTGTGATCTATGATAACGGACTATTATATCATAGGTTTTAATGGAAGTTGACTTAACACAACACATTTAAACACTGTTGCCCGTTGGTTCTGTAAAAAATTATTTGTTTTGAAGGTTTTTTTTTCAAAATAACTTTGTCTTCCAGAAAAAAGCCACTTAATTTAGTTTAATTTACTTAAATTAATTTGTTTGTTTAATTTGGAAATAAAAAAACGTTCTGCTAGAAAAACATTTTTCTGAGTTAAGGAATAAAGAAGTAATGAAGACTTTATTTTGACATTCATAAAACTTGCTAACAAAAAACAGCATGATATTCACAAAGTTTTTTTAACAGCCACTTAAAGTCTAACAGCCGTTTTCTAAAGTTTGATATTCTACGGCTTAGTCGGCGATCAGATTATGGTCACTGCATACAAAAAATATTGTCTTCCTTTGACTACCGGAACACACATATTTTTGTATTTGGTAGTTAGCAATGTACGTTTATATACATTAAATATAATCTCTGCACACACAAAATTGTAAAATGTTATGTTCTACATAAAGAAATATCCATAATAATATTATGTTTTTATTTTTAATACATGTACGTTTATAAATATATTTATAAAAATTACATAAAAAGTTGTTCAAAAATGGAACTACAAGAAAACAGTGAAGCACATTTTTTCATACAGTTTTTCATTTCACTTTTGATATTCTCATAATTTTTTGTTATATTATGAACACATTATAAAATAATATGTTCACATTTTAATCATAGTTATGGTTGATTATTGTTTTAAACAACAATAATATTTCTTAAAAAGACATTATTTATACTACATTTTACAAAAATATCATTTCACTAAGATATAACTCAATATGTTGCTCTTCGACTATGGTTTCTTTAAACAATTGTTTTAAGTTTGCAAAGAAAAACAGTGTAAGCAACGAACAAATATTCGTGTTTTGATAAAAGCCCCATTTATTTCTAAAAATAGAATTTCGTTTTATTTTACCATCAAGCTGGGCGACATTTATTGCCTGGCTTCTAACGCTTAGAAAGCGAACTATGCTCTTACTTGAGGTTCAATGTCTAGAAATAAGACTATGGCATTATGGGATCATGAGTTTGCTTATTGTTTAATAAGTCAAACACGACAGTGCTAAGAATGTGGAAATTTTCAATAATTATTAAAGAATTTTTTTTAATTGTTTAAATTATATTGGCTTTCTGCCTTAAATCAGGAACACTAGCCGTGCAGTCATGGTCAAGAAGAACAGGCCATTAACACAAATTTAATTGATGACTTCTATGTTATCTTTTCCTAACAAAAATGCTTATTTTATTTAAGAAAAAAGCGTATTTTATTGATTCACTAGCCCCCGACTTCGTCAGCATATCATTTCTAATTTTATTAAATTTCAAATGTAGAAAAATGTGATTTTAAATATCTATTGGAAAGTTCTCTAAACAAAGTTGAAAATATTCCATCTACAAAAAAAAAAAAAAAAACAAAAGAAAAGAAAACAATATGCGCTGTCAACCGATAAAATTGGATGCTTTCATATTTGAACCTCTAAGTTCTCTAAAAAATGACTTATTTTTACTAAAAAAAAGTATTTTATATCTGAACCGAAGTTCAAAGGGACCATCTATTTAAATCTATCCAGCAGTTTTTACGTAATGCGATTACCATCTACAACAACAAAATTATTTAAAAAAAGTTTTTATGTATAGAAATGAACCTGTTAACGGTTTATTATGTCTATAGATTTAAATTTTAAAAAGCATTCAAACGGTAGTATAAAAATAATAAAAAGTTTTATAAATTTTTATCAATAAAATAAAAGTGCATTTTAAATACTTTCAAGGGATACATAAGGAGCTTTTTTTATTAGTTTCTTAAATATTTGAGAAGAAATTGTGCAACAAAATTTTAATTTTACAATAAATTAACATCTAAATTAAATTCTTACATAAAAACATTTAAATACGTAAAAAAGATGTACATGAATAGCAATTACAATTGTTGTAATCCCTTTTTAAACGACCAGAATGTTCATAGAAATTTTAAACTTCAGATGTAAAAGAATAAGCAAAACAATGAAATACTGCTCTGCATGTATGCAGGAATTCAAAAATTGTTTTCATTTCAAAGCTGTAAAAATATGGACGTGATAAATGAAAAAAAAGAGATTAACACAAGCAAGAGTAAAGGAAAGAAAACAGTGTGAACAAATTTAACACGATTCAAAAGTTATTGATTTTTTTTCTAAAAGTATGATAATTTAATTTCATCAAAGAAGTCTAGTAATTCTTTCTAAAATTTGTTTTAAACAATAAATAAGTTTAGAGCATCTACTTCGTTAATTGTTGTCCTGTGAAGATTATTTCAGTTACAATATGAAACAAGGAAATTTGAAATAATAAACAAAACAAAATTTTGTTTGTTTAGTTTCATCTTTATCTTCAAGATATGAAAGCCACACCTGACCTAAAAAGCAGCACAATTTTGAAAATTACTTTGTTAACACACATTCGCACAATGAAGCAAAAATGTATTCACTCTATTCACATCCGCACTAATACCATATTCAAGGGATAATTGTCCTTCAGCTATTGTCACCTTATAGTATTTATACCACTTATCGATGTTTTGCAACTTCTCCAACAAAACAGTTTCTTGAATCAGAGGGTATAAGTCGTTTAGCTATTTAAAACACTGAGGTCATATTTACCATCAACTTTGTAAATCCAAAGTAAAACAGGCAAAGATTTATAATTTCCCATAAGCCTCAATAATCAAAATGCTCTATTATTCTAATGCGTGGATTCCACTCAAACTTACAGGCTCATTCAAAGGTTTTTGGTTTTATTTTGCTTGAAAAGCCCATTAAAAATATTGCCACTATGATGCGGCTCCCGACTGATAAAATGACTAAAGCCATAGCGAGACTTGTTCTAGACAAATTCAAAACCAGCTGCTTATTAAAAAATCCATATTTTCATTTAATAAATTAAGTATAGACTCTTGAGTAATCAGATAATATACCATTTCTTTAAGTTTGTAATTTGATCCGAAAAAAGAAGTTTTTTTAGCCCAAATCAAAGCACAAATTTATTTCACCGTTTAAGATCCTTTCACTAGATATGTTCATCAATGTAAATATAAATTTCCAAACCCTTAACTGTCACATTTAAAATTCATTGGAGTGTTGCCTACAACTGACTAATTTTATTTAATTCTTAATCTTTATTTTAGATTTTTGTATCTAGAATTTCCAAATTTTAGGCAACCATTTTTTTCGTAGAATTTGGTATTTATAAGGAAAATGACAATATTTCTTTAAACACCCCGATAACGTAAAACATAAAATTTTTTTAAATATGAATTTAGAATGGTTCTTTTCTCCAAAAATGATAATTTTTTAGTAAAATACAAAAGTATTCGAAAAGTTTTGATTTTTTTATAAATTTGGTTTTTTGAAATTTTATTTCTGTTTTTTTTTTTTTTTTTAAATTTAGTAATTGATATTCTTTTTTTTTTTAATTTTGTCATTTTAATACAAAATCGATTTTTTTTTTTGGTATTCCAAAGTTCTAGTTCTTTAATAATATCAAATTTTAATGTTTTTTGTGCTAAATTAGGTTTTGGATGAAATTACTTTTTTTTTCTTGCTGTTTGTCTTTTTGATTATTATTAATTTTTTTAACCTACATTTCGCAAAATTATATTTTTTTGTAGTGAAGTGGTAATATGTTTTTGTGCCATCTTGACTTTTAGACAACAAAACCCATATTCTGCTGCTTATTGTTATTAATTTTTAGATGTTGAATTCTTTGTGAAACTTTGTTTTAGTTGAACTTCGATTATTTAGAAATTAAGATGGCCCAATTTAAAATTAATTGCATGCAGCTGATTTTGTTTATTTTTAGGAGTGACACTTTGGATTATTTATTTTACCGCAGATATGAATTCTTTAAATCTCTGCGATGTTAAGTAGTTCTATCTATTATGCTTATTACGAACTGGTTTTATCTTCAGGCTTGAAGAGGATCTACGATAAAATGACAAACGATATGATTTGCTTATAAAGTGGTAAGAGAGGTATAGGTGTATTAATGTTTGAGTTTGTATGTGTGGGTATATACATGGACTGACATCAATGCAGACCTAATGCAGATACTTTAGTATGTAAAATTTTTAAAACACAACCCTGAAATCAAGCATGTTTTAACATAAATTTGCCTTTAAATTTATCGGCAGGACAGTTTTATTCATGCCTTGGCATCATGTTTGACAATATTGCAAATCACTACTGCGTTTAAACATTATTTTGTATTAAGCTCATAAACACAAAGAAAAAATTAAAGGGTATACGCAACAAATTGCTGAGGGAATTTACGCAAAAGTATTCAATTCATTATGAGGTCTAAAAAAATTGAAATTAAACAAATTTCTATGATCATTACCATTAAATAAAAAAAGTTTAAACATGTTAAAACTTTGCAATGAGTGGACAATTAATTCACTTAATGTTAAATCTTGTTAAATTTTTATTATGGTACAAATTGAATATTTAATTCATTCATTAAATAAAAATATATTTCAGCTTTAAATAAATAAAATAAAAATAATAAAAATAAGCAAATAAAAAATATAATAAAACATAATGATACAATAATGTTTTAATATTCGTTAAGTAACTAACAACAAACGGATGCTGCAAAATCGTCAGTCAAAACTAAAATCGACAAATGTAGACTTTTAAAGAGGTTGGTTAAATTTGGCTGCTGCTCATGTTTATTTGAAACTAAAGCTGAATTTAAAGACTAGTTCCGATACCTTTAATAACTTTTAACAAACTATTTTCAATATGTGAACATATAACGGCCATTATCTTTTTTAATTTCAAATAAGAACTCCTACTCATTCCATCCTAATACCTCTTTCTTGCAATCTATTTCAGGTTTTTCCACAAAATTGCTTGTAAAAATAGAATCTTTCTCAAGTTCATGATTCAATATAAAAAAGTAACGACTCGCTTTCTGGTAAAAAAAGTAATAAAAACAATAATAGCAAACAAATAATTTTCAAAAATGTTAGCTTTTAAAAATTGATGCTTTTTTTAGCTAAATCAACTTATAATTTTAAAAATCGACAATTTGTTAGCTCAAGTGCTAAACATATTAAATTAATATAATGTAAAGAAACAGTTTTTGTAACAACTTAAAATAAATAGAAGAATGATGATGAAGAATGTAGGGATCCACAAAACGCACCATTGCGTTCTGCTAGTGTCTAATTTTTCTTTATTTCTTTGGAAAACATACGCATACATTTGTAAATAATTTTTCTTTCTAAAAATTCTTAGAAATTAAAATAAAAAAATTGAAGCTAAGCCGAAAAAAGTAAATTTTAATTTATTTATAAAATGTTGTTCGCTTAATAGAAAAGTGAATTTATGTCAAATTTTCATTTAGACTTGTTATTTTTGAGTGATAAATTCTCTGTTTCAGCGCCTCTTAATTTAAATACAAATTTAAAACTGCGACTTCTTTTAAAGGCAGGAACCAACACCAAATTAAAAAGATTGTTATTGAATTTATTATGATTATTTTTCTTTAGTTTAAATTCTTTTATAAAGGCATTACGAGTACAATTTAAAACTTTTAATAATGCTATTGATATGGCGAAAATAGTTCAGACCAGGATTTTGAATAAAATTCTTGATTGCATAAAATCTGTGTAATACCCTGTTCAGACATGTTTTCTTAATTGAGTCAATTCAATTTTAATTGCGCAATTTAATTTGGCGCTCACACATGCTCAACTAAGCTTATTCAATTAGCATTTGACAGCTGAGAAACAAAAACATTTTTATTGTAATCGCGAAAATTTTTTGTTATTAAAGTTAAAAAATGGATAAAAATCACTCGTTGGTAGTTTAGAAATATTGAACTACTGCAGTTAGTGTGATCAATTTTTGAATCCAAGCTGTGTTAAAAAAAGAACACAAAAGGATTTAATATTTCTAAATTTTAAGAAAGCAAGAACTACAGCTCCTCGAAATATTAAACCAGAACACAAATCAAAGGACATTTGTTAAATCATAATAAAATAAAATATACAGGCATGTCACACATTCCGATCGGAATGGTTTTAATTCCATATAAACAATTCCGATCGATTTTGTTTTACTTTCTTCAGATTCCGATCCATTTTTTTTATTCCTGAAAACTATTGAATCTCTACTTTTAATTTATATGAGGCAATATTTGGCACACCAAAGTAAACAACAAGGCTAATCTAAGAAGGATACATCATAAAAGTAAATTTAAGATACGCAAATAACAAAATTTCAAAGAAACTAATTTCTACTTTGAAATTTGAAAGTAGTTTCATCCTGAAGAAATTTTTCGTTTTAAGTTTTCTAAAGAAGCAATTTGCGGAATTGAAACCACATTCGATCGGAATTAAGTTCTGTGACATACATGATAATTTCAAAATTATTTAAATTTTTTATTAACTTACCTTCAGCTTAGCTTGCTATTTTCTTTTTATTTATTTATTTAAAGGTAAAATATAAACAGCTACAAGCCAGCTAGACGGATGACACTACCTAGTAAATTAAATGTACCTTGGTTTGTTTAAATTTTTATATACGGCTTGACAATTTTATGAATTTTTTCTTTTCACTGAACATACTTCCCAGTAAACATACTTGTTGGCAAGGGTTGTATTTCGTACTTTATTCAATTAGTGATGCAATTAAGTATTAATTGCTCAATTTAGTAATTGACTTTTTATATCGTAAATTGAGCTCCATTAAGGCCTTAATTGCGTACATTCCTTAATTGCACAATTAAAGCGTATGTCTGAACAGGGTATAAAGTTACAATTAGTTCCTTCTAAGATTCCTTTCATTCATGGCATATATTTTAAATCGACCCAATTCATATTTTACATATGTATGTTCATTTAGTATGCATTCGTTCGACTGTCCATAGTCCTTTATGCTTTGTTGGATAATACTACACACAAACATTTGCCATTAGCATGCTGTTGTATTTTTGCAAATGTTGGTAAATTACGAAATAGCGTTGTTTTAATGAACTTGCAGGTAGAAATTAAGAGCTTAAGAGTGCCGTTTTACACTCCCTGTGGTGAGTCGTTTCAACTTAATTAAACACAGATTTGCAAATTATCATGTTGCGTAGAAAAACACTTTAGAACACAAATAATCTTTGCTGTACAAATTCCGGTATTAAAATAATAATGTAATGATGTCAACTGCAGCAAAAGACAAAAACAAAAAACCAGCAGTCCGTTTTCGTCAATTATACACAACATTGTAGAGTTAGTGACAGGCAAAAAATTATATAATTTAGCACATAACTTAAGAATAATTAAAATATAAAAGGTGTTGCTAAGGAGAGGTGATTTTATCGTATATTGCTTTAGTTTATGCGCTATAAAATTAAGTATAAACAATTAATTTATATTCTAAAGGGTGTCACCAATGAAATATAATAAATAATTTTTTAAAATAATTTTTATTTCAACAAACTTTTACCAAAATTTCTGCTATCAGGACAAGGTTAAATATTAAAATTAAAAATAACAGGGTGTCCCCATTGAAAAGTGATTTTCATATATTTCTCTATCTTTTAAACCGTTACAGGTAGACTCTTTAAATGAACATAGAGTTTACGGCCTTCTAATAGCGAATGTACAAAATAAATATAAAAGGATGTTCTAAAATAACACTGGCCCATGCATAGAACGGATGCCTTCATGTGGAAGTCCAACTCGCACTTGGCAGAATTCTTTATTTTATTTTGCACAGTTTCAGATATGTAAGGGATTGTCAATTGTATTTGTCCTGTGTATCTATAGTCCTGCATTAGTAGTATTAAAGCACATGCTGCAAATTTTGAAAACAAATCGTTTTTCATTTCCTTGACTTTGGAAGAAAACAGAAGGAGGTTATGAATTTGTCTAAATTATGTTTTTTATGTTTGAGCTCATTACTGAACTGTTTTAATTATCTTTCTTCTTTATTTACTTACAGGTTGGCCTCGTTTCAAAAGCAGTTAATAATTTTAAAAATTAAATGGTGCTGCCATACATACATCTCTTTTACGTGTATTGTGAAGCGTAAAGAGCACCACTTAAAATAAAAAATCTGCGTATTACTATAGCTCCGAATAGGAAAATCAATACAAAATAAATCTTGAAATTAAAGGGTGTTCCCATAGGTGAAGTAAATGGCCTATATGATTCTATCTTTTAAACCGTTACAAAAAAACGCTTAAAATTGGACAGAATATCGACTACTATGACCGTATTAACAACAAGTTAAAATTTTTAAAACTATAAATAAAAGGGTACTCCAATAGATGATGATGTACATTGCAGTACTTTTGAACAGTTTTAGATAGGCAGCTGAAATTAACAAGGAACCTGTATTTTTAAGTCAGCCATGATAACAAGTATACAATTTGAATTTAGAAATTAAGGAGTGTTCCTTCAATTGACTTGATTTGACCTGTATGGCCATATTCTTTAAACCGATAAATACAAACTCTTAAAAGTTAGACATAATATCCTCTTTGCTTGGTATAACAGTAAGTATAAACAGTTAAAATTATAAATAAAAGGGTGTTATAATTGTTAATATAATTTGATGTATATGGTCAAACTTTTGAACAGTTGTAGACAGAAGGTTACATTTTAAAATTAAATATGTTGTTAAGTCCGCTATAAAAAAATTTGATTTTAAAATAAAAGGGTAACCCAAAAAGTTAATGTATTTTCATTTACGTGTCCAAAATTTAGAACTCTTTTAGACAGACAGTTGAAATCTGTTTTTAATTCGGTTTTTTTTAAGAATTATTAATCATAATTTTTTCCTGACTTTCTCATAAAGTTTTTAACGATGTTCGTCTGCCCGGCCGTCTTAGGGTTGAAATCAAAATCGCCGAGACACTATTTAACCAAAAAAAACTTAGATACGCCAATCGATCAGAAACAGTGTTAAAAGAGGTTGTATTGAAAATCAGCAAGATCAGTTTCGACGCAGCGGGCAAAATACCGCGCCTACCTCTAATTTCTCTATATCGTTTAGAACAATGAAGTAACTTTAATCAAAAAAAAAAAATATATATATTTTAGGCGATAGAGAATTAGAACCTAAGAAAAAAACATCCACTGATACATACATACATCCACTGTACATGTGGTTATACATATATGGTGAAGGGTATATAAGTTACGGCCAAGACGATATTGCACTTTTAATTGTTTAAATTACTGTTAAAAACAGTTTTTTAATATTCATTTTTCATGCAAATTAATAAAAAAAATTCTAATTGTCATGTGCAGTATTATCTTCCATATTGCATAACTTTTTCTTTCCAATATTCATACCACAATTATTAAATTTGTTAAGGGTTCATAAATTACGGCAATAAACAAAACACCTAATATAAAAAAAAAAAATTATGCCAGAGACATTTAAAGAAAAGTAGTGGATGTAAGCGATTGCATGTGAGTTCCAAAAGAAGCAATTGGTGATATTTTACAGCTATTATTTCTTTTACTTCAGAATAATAATGATGTAGTGAAATAGTATTTTGTTTTTGGGTCTCTTGTAGCACCGCAGAGCAAAATCAGTTCTTCCTATTTGTCTATTAAATTTTGTTAACTAAATAGTCAATTTCCAAATGCAATATAGCATGTGATAGTTGAAGCAACGCTGTTAATAATTAGGTCTCACCTATTGAGAAGAAAGGAACCCTACAAATATAAATTACAGAGAAAAAGGGGAGATAAAAATGGAACTATTTAACTTTGCAGCCCATTTTACTTTATTATTAGTGTAAATGTACGGGTTTACCCAACGGAAAAGCCTGATAAAAAAAAGCAAAGAGTTCGTACATAAGGCAGAAGGAAACTTCTATCCTCCTTGCTAAGGCTTTGGATTGAAAAAATATTCAACCAAAAATATAGCAAAAGTGTAGTGTAGTAGTGGCCAATAAAATTGTCAGTACTGTAAAATTTAAATCAACTATTTGTAAATGTATAACAATTGTGGGTATATGTAAAACTAAGAAAAGTGTTAGAATAATCAGTATGAATAATGTATTTTTCACATGCATACACTTCTCGATAAAATACACATACATATGCATTAAAGGCGTGCACAGATATATCTGTTTATATCAGTTTTTGTGTGGCTACTCTTATGAGTGCGTATTGGTGAGTACGTTTGTGTTTCTGATATAAGTTGATATTGTTACTATTTCTCATTGGATGGATGCGAATGAGTAAAGAGAGAATGAGAGTAACATATCTGTTCTCCTATGTTTTTAACAAATAGATATAAACAGATATTGATGGTTGTACCATAAGTATTTATTGTATGCTGCGAAGCAATATTCGTTCATAGGTATAAATTTAAAATGAAAAAGACCATTACTGTTTAAAAAAAAAACAATATTGTAAATTTTTATATTATGCTTTATTCAAGTTAAATAAATATATAAATAGGTATTTAAAAAAAAAAATAATGAGTCTTAAGATTTAACGCGTAATTAATTAAAAATATTATTATGATTATTTAATAAGTTTTACAGGTGTACATTATTTATTTCGAAAGATTTCTTTCGTTACGATAAGGATAATAAACAAATAAATGCATGTTTTTATAACTAGAAGAAAAAAAGAAAAACAATCTAAGTTTTTATTTTTTTTTTTCTTTAGTGTAAAAGTATTTTAAATATTAAATGAAGTTATAAAATTTTTTTTCTAATATAAATCAAATATCATTACATGAAAAGTTTGCTGAAAATGCATATTAGATCTAAGTTATTGTTTATGAATAAGGCTGTAAATAATAAAAATTAAATTTAAAAAGAAAGTATCTGAAAATATTTTTAGTCAAAATAAAAATCAGTCTTTTGAATTAATATTTACAAATAAAATGTTATTAAAAGATTTGTCATTATAACCAAGCTTTGATCTCTTGTCTGTTATAAGAGCCCTAGCAATAGAAAATATCCTTTCTGAAGGAGCACTAGATGCTGGTATAGAAAATATGTGGCAGCTTAGTTTGTACAACAAAGGGAGTTCATTTTTTCTATCATGCCACCACTTAAGAGTATTAAAATTATTATCTAGAGGAACAATAGTATTTTCATACTTGGCTATTTCATTTTCAATTATGTTATCGCTAGAATTAGCTTTTTCTATTGGTTGCACATAATTTTCAAACAATGAATAAATTTTTGAAAAATTTCCTTCAATGAGCGAAGTAGTTGAGTATGTGTCATTAGGATAAGACTGTAACAACGATTTGCACTTTAATATTACTTCAGTTCTTTCTTCAATATTAAATTGGGTTAATTGATTAGCTGGCGGAAATAAAAATATTGCTAATTTGTGAAAAATTGTGACCTTGGGATCTACTAACGTAACTAAAATTTCGTGCAATTTTTTTTTAATTCTGAAATAAAACTAGATTCATCATTATTGATGCTATTACATATGGTTTTCAGTTTTTTTATGTGCGGATGAACTAAATGAATTGTTATGTAGGAGCTGCCTTCCAGTTCTGTCGAAGCATTCATGAAAGGCTTTAGAATTTCTATTAACTGATCTAAATGATATTCTCTTATAATGCTATATTTCTCTGTTAAATTTTTCTCACGTAGTATGTTTTGAATAGTACTAAAGTTATCTTTTATAGATAATAAAGTCAGATAAACTGTATTACATCTTGTGTGTGTAAAGCTTTTAACAATTCAAACCTGATTTCTTGATGAATTTGTCCAGTTTTGATGCAGCTTCAATGATTTCATCGACTTGTTCGGAAGTTTTAACGGCATTTTCAACTGTATTGTGAAGTAGGTGACATATACAGTTAATATTTCGTAGTCTTTTAATGCTTCCTTTATATTGCTTCCTCTGTCTGTGACTATAACTATCGGGTCATCTAAGGAGCAGTTGAATTCTGCGAGCAAATTATGCAGTTTTCGTTTTATATTGATGCCTGTTTAGTAGATAAATTTAAAATATGTAAAATTATAAGCAAAAAGATTTAAAAGATATATTTTGGGTTGTAACAAAAGTCAGTGATGACTTACTTGGATTCGAAAATCCTTTCATTGACTTCACTCCTAGTAGCTTTTTTTACATTCCCCATCCATAACAAAATGACCCGTAATAGCAAAATAGGAAATTTTACTAAAATTTCCACAGATCACATGTTAAGGCATAACCAATTTTCCGTATTGATAAGATCTCTGACTGTAACTTTTCAAATTGAATTGAATAGCTATTCTCAACGTTTCGGTTAATTGTTGTTGGGTGTGGTATTAGGGCATCTATGTTAACACCGGCTCCGAATTTATTTCCAAGTGATAACAACAACTTTGAATATTTTTTCAGTCCAATATCTTTTGCTAAAGAGTATGGGCGTATATCTCCAGTTACCCATTCGGTTAGAATATCAGTGCAAGCCTTTTTAGCTTCTTGATTTGGTTCAATTAAAATATTCTCATTTTCACTTCTTAACACTTTATAGCACTTGTGTTTATTTAAATTAGATACCCCGTTTTTATTGTATTTATATACATTTACACACATTTTGCATGCAACAAAATTTGGCAGTTTCACATCGTTTTCATCTTTTATAAAACTAAAGCAATCCCATATCTTGCTTCACCCTCTTTTTTCACTAATTTTATATAAATTAGACAAAATTTTTTCTTTTATCTCAATATTATTCATATTTGGTAACAAATTTTCTCACTAATTTATTGTTTATTTTTCTAAATTCTCATCCGACTTATACCAAAGACTTTGTTTTAATGTCTGTTTCAATAATCAAGGCCTTTTATATATTTATAAGTTCGTTTCACAAAGTTAAAAAATAAGTATGGCTTAAAGAAAGAAGAAAAAATATATATAAGGAAAAATTCGAATTTTATTAGTTCTACGGAATTACAGTATTGACACATAATGGGTTAAACCCAGGTAAGCAAATGCAAACCGTTTTATTGGCACTATGCCTTATACGCTTCTAGTAATATATGACGAAAACACGTATGAACACTTTTCATTGAAAAATTGTGCGTTTTAAAAGTCATAAAACAAAAACATTTGTGACAAAACTTAATATATGCAGTAGCCAAAAATACGAAAACTGCATTAACTGGTTATTTTTCTTACAATTTTTATATCTGTAATTATCATGATATTTTCCTTTTTTAATTGACATATGAAAATAATTACATTAAAAAAACAAAACAAATTACATTAAAAACAAAAAGTATACAGCAAGCATTGCTTATTCCTTTTTATGTACAGGTACTTATTGCTTTATGTTGTTGTTGCCAAAAATTCCAATAGGATTCAGTTTAAATTTTTAGGCTTTACCAAAAATTATACTCTACTAGTATTTAATATTTATTTTTTATTTTGCTAAGGAACGTAACTTTTAGCAAGCAAGTACAGCGAACCAAAAGGTCCGTTTCACTCTACTAAATTTTACTCTAAATTTTACTTTCCTCTATACAATTATTCACAATTAATAACAAGCTCAATGATAAACTCCATTTCATTTTCAAAAATCGTTCAAATCAAAATGACTTTATTAAAATTTCATTATTTATTTATTTAATCTGTAGGACTTTTTTAATACAGAAAAAAGTGTAAATGTTTTTACGTGTTAGAGACTTTACAGTTTCCCAATAACACAAGTAATTAACAACAAAGCATATACAGATAATATTCTTCTGACTCATAACTTAGGAAACATAATATCATATCATGTATTTTTTTTAAATATGCACATACGTTAATTACCTATTATTTTATCGACTATATAACATCATTACTATATGTTTATCTAAAGGTTAAAATATTTTTTTCTTACATTTTTTTGTTATTGAAATTTTTTGTTTTTATGTTCCAGACAACAATTTAATAATTTTTCATTTGTTTTTTTTTTTAATTAAAGATAATGCAGTAAATATTGCTAATATTTCTAATTCTACCTTTAATAACATTATTACGTACAAAATTAAAATCCTGCTTATTAGCTCTTGCCTTTTTCATAAGCAGCACACAATCATCTTAAATATCTGTTTCATAAACAGATATATCCAAATACTCATGGTACAACAGATATTTGAGAGTAAAAAACTGATAATTTTCTCACTCTATGCAATACCATAAACAACTGTATGTGTTTATATCCATAGTGTGAGTACGCACAAGCAAAGGCATACAATATCAACTACACTCATTGGCTCTTTTGTATCTATTGTAACTGATATGTATATGATATATCTGTTTTTGCCATACTGTTGGATATACTAGTGCACGTCTTTAATATGCATGCAAGATCCAAAGAGTAGACACAAAAATGTAAACATATGTATGTATGTATAAAACAATATAAAAATAAATAAATACACTCATAAAACTAGATTAGTTAGAGTCGACAGTAAATGTTTATTTTTAAATTTTCTGCAAAAATTTATACAAGTTAAAAACCTTGAAATTATGTAGAAAAAAATAAAAATCATTATGAACTGTCTTGAAAACTCAAAACTTGTATTAACAAGGATGGAATGAAGTGTCATAAGCACATGCACATAAGTGGAGTGTAAAACTCGTTGCATAAACAAAGCGATTCTTCAACCTTAAAAGTACTATTTGTAAAGTCTTTTTTACTGAAATTTTACTGAGAATTTAGAGATTAAGGTGGGCGAAAACGATGCTTAACTTAAGTGAACACCCAATTATTTTCGTGTTAAAAAAATCACTTAATTTCGTTTCAAAAAGGATGTGTATTCTTATAAAAATCAATAATGAAAAGCAATACTTCTATATTCATTACTTTTTTCCCACTCTCTAGCTAGCACATGTCAACGTCATCAGTATATAAACAATTCGATATAAGGAAAAAACCATCTACTTATTCGCATAATAGTTTAAATTCTTTAATCCGATAAATTAAGTATCATTTAGATGTCTGATACTTATTAAATTAATGTAATTGAAGACGATTTTAAGCTCAGACGGTGATGCGCTGTGATGTTCGCCTTGACCATCTTCGATACCTTTAAGTTCATTTACTTGCAAGTGCATTTATGGGATCTTAGTAAAAAACCAATTCTGTTTAATTGTGTTTTCAAAAACCCACTCTGTTTAATACTTCCTTTTAATATTTCTTTAGCAGTTTTAACTGTACTACAAGTCACGAAAGCGTTTTGCGAGTGAGCAATTTATTTATAGATTAGTCTCCTCTGTATTTAAGAGACCAATTTAATATAATGAACGCAAATGAAGAAACGAAATCAATGTTAAACAAGCTCACTGAAACGAAAGTTGGAGATAATCGAGGTATTATTGGCTGTTTGGAAAAAACTTTTTAAAAATATTAAAGAAGTTTTTGCATAATGAAATATTGTAGAAATTGCAAATGAAGAGAAATCGAGGGACTTTTCCCAAAATCTCTTCACATTAAAACAACACGCCTGCAACATTTTACGATAGGTCAAACTTTTATTAATGTACAATGCTGCAAATAAGAAAAAACTTAATTTTTGTATTTTTTCAAGGATATCATTTTGTATTATTCTCCAAGTGTAGAATTTGTCTTCTTTTTTATATCATTTACTTTATATGACATTTATACATTTATATTTCTTTTTTATGATTTCTCACTTTACGTCTGTCTTCATCTCCGTTTGGAAAGATAAAAGCACGAAAACTAAAGAAGAATCCACTTCACTGGAAAATCTGAATAGATACGACATGTCATTTAGACGCTCAACAAACTGCAGAAAAAACTACAACACATGTGAGAAAGTGTTATTAGACAGACAGAAAGAAATTAAAATGAAAAAATGGTAATAAAACGAAAATAACTGCGACGCAAAATAAAGTATATCACAACACAAAAGAGAAAGACACTGCACTATAAGTAAAAGAAAAAAAAAACGTTGAGATATATACAAACAGATGTATGTATGCTAAAAATTATTTTAATTATTCTTTATTTAATTAGTCTATTCATTTAATTTTTTCAGTCTATACATTTGTCATTTTTAACATTAGTTATTTAAAAACAGAATCATTTCGCTTTACAACATTAATCAACAAACTATAAGTTATACAAATAGAACAAATTGGATCTGCGCTTAAATAGTTATTCCGGAAGAATTTACTAGTATCATTAAGTTAAACAACGTGGTAGCAATTTTTCCATAAATTAGGTTGATTGTAAAAGAAATATGATGCATAGTTCCCCGACTTTTTAACGTTGACAACCTGATCCATTTTATTCTGCAAGGGTAGGGTAGAGGATGGACCTCATATTGCCCTCATAAACCTTGTGAGCAGAAATAGAAATTGTTTTTGATCCAATTTATAAAATGAGATGAATTATTATTCTATCTTTTGGAAGTATTTTTTTTTTCTTTTTCATAAATACGAATGGAAATATGAAAAACGTTTTCTTGTAAGTTTTAGATACAAAAAATAACAAAATAAATAAAAAAATTTTAACATCCTTCTAGTGAATTCGCCACAAATGTTTTAATTAGTCTCTGTATTCCATTTCTGGGGCATGCAACAGTTTAATTTAATAGTTGAGAAACACCAAAAGTGAAAATGAAAGAATAAATAGACAATTTAAGAGGTAAAACTAGAAAGTTTAGTTTATCGTGACTGAACATCATACAATAACAAATTGTTCGTTGATAAAAGCGAATATTGACGAGCTTTATTTAAAATTACCCTATATTGTCGTATTAATATATTGTTGTACAATAGTGTTAACAGACATATTTTTCTAAAAATCATGGCATACTATCAAATATTATATTATATGGCTGAAACCATAAAAAAAAAAAATTACTAAAATTTTTTTATGGCCGGCATTAAAAGTTAATAACAGTCATTTAGGCAGAAAATTTGTCGGATTGTTTAAAATTTAATTGTTCAAGCATAAAGCCTTTACAAATACCAATTTTTGCGTTAAGCCAATGTAATAACAAACATGTCATATTACTTTATATTCTACTACAAGGACTACAACAAACATTTTAGGTGAAACGACAACCTTAGAAACAAACAGCAAACGGTAAAAACTTCCTATTTGAAAACGCATTTATTTAAATTTTATTTAAATAAAATTTTAGGTTTGTGGCCCCAAGTTTATGCTCCTTTTTAATTACGATAAAAATATGCCAGCATTACAAAATGTCAACACGTTATTTAGATTTTTCAACAAAAACTAAAACAAAAAACAGCTGGTAACAAGGAGAATTATATACAATTCTCTTTATGTAGTGACTGGTATTTTTAATTATAAAATAAAAGTAACGCTAAGAAAAGAAACGCTAAAACGCTAAAAGAAGAAGTAAAATTCATATAAACTATAATTAAAGCGAGATTGCTGGCAGTATTTAAAATAATTGGCAAAAATTTTGGGTATTTTTTATGATTTTCTTGCCTTTCCTGCCTTGTGTATACGAGTATATATACACTGCCTGCAACTTGAGTAAGAAATTAATTTTTTATTTATTTTTTTTAATTTAATTGAGTATATCTTCTAAATTAAAGTTAAGAAAAAAATAATAGTTTTATGAAACTAGGAGTTGAACTGAGAATATACATGAATTAAAATTTATTTTTGGTTTAACCCTCTAGTGCGCCGTGATGCAAATTTAAATCATACCGAAAATGTCTCTGTAGTTTCAAAATTTAAAAAAACAGTTTCATGTAAATGTTCGTTATATGTTGTCTCTATTTAATAGGCGTCGTTTTCTTTGCTTTTGAAGTACTGTTATAGCAGCATTAAATTATTGTGCAATTTTGAAGTGCCCACTCATTCGTTTGTTGTGCGTAGTAAAAACAGTGTTTTTTTCTAACCTTAAAATTTAATTAATTTCAACAAGTTAATAAACAGTTGTGTTTTTTGCATAAGTTACACTCTTTTTTAAGAAAATCTTATAGTTTTTATTTTTTTTATGTTAAGTACTTTCATGTGTGTAAAAAAACTGATGGATGCAAATTTGCATCACTACGCATTGAAGATTTTCAGGATATGTCACAAAAAAATCTTAAAGAGGAGGATATTCTCCGTTTTTTGCTTGACCCTACTGCAAGTGAGGATGGATTAAACGACTCCGACGATAAAATTATGGAAGGTAAGCTTCTAAATAATGAAGATCTGGAGCACCTTCTGGGTGATGAAAATATTGTGAATGTCATGAACGACTTGAATAGTGGAGATGAAAATGTAACTGAAGATATTGCTCCAGAAATTCCGGAAAAGAAGGAGGCTTTCAGACATATTGTCTGGAAAAAAAAACTAATTTTCTGTCAGTGAAGATGAAATAAAATTTGGGGGAAATTCCGATTTGCCGGAATTTATAAAGAACTTTCAGACTCCATTTCAATTTTTCAACTACTCTATTGATAAAGACATTTTACAACATATAGTTGAGGAATCTAATTTGTATGCGAAGCAAAAAAAATATTAAAGAGAGATTTATTTTGGAAAAAAATGATATTTATCAATTTATGGGCATCCTAATTTTGCCATCAATAGTGAATTACTCCAATATTCGCCTTCTACGGGACAGCCAAATTGGTTTGGACTGTGTAAAGGATTGCATGCCTCAAAAAAATTTGAAAAGATACGATCAGTATTTCATTTGAGCAATAATGAAAATTTCATTGCCGATCCAACAAGATTCGGCCACTGGTAGACTGTTTAAATGAAAAATGTTCATCCATTCCGTTAGAAGAACGCTTATCTGTTGATGAATAAACGTGCGCAAGTAAAGCTTCGCATCATTTGAAACAATATATGCCTGCAAAGCCATACTAGTGGGGCTACAAATTTTTTGTACTTTCCGGAGTATCAGGTTTTGCATATAATTTTGAAATATATACGGGTCAAGACAATTTGCCGCATAAACGTTTGCCAAGTGAGCCTGATCTAGGAGCTTCTCCGAACGTTGTTGTACGACTATTACTAAATGTCCCAAATGGACGTAACTATAAAGTTTACTTCAACAATTATTACACTGCTTTCCCGTTGCTTGTTTGCTTAGGAAAAAAGGCATACATACGAGGGCTGGTCTATATATTTCTGGCCTAATAGTGAAAATGCGAATATTTATAATCAAATATGGTTTTATTGTTTTTCAAAGTATTCTCCAGCATGATTTATACACTTTTACATGCGCTCAAACCTGTTGTCGAAGCACTTTTTTCACTCCGATTGGGACACCTCTAAAACATGGTTTTTGAACTCTTCAACAGCTTCTTCTGGCGACGAAAATCGTTGACCACGCATTTTTTTCTTGATGTGCGGAAACAAGAAGAAGTCATTAGGTGCCAAGTCAGGGCTGTACGCTCTGGTTTGAGCCGATGTGTGAGAGCTCGCATTGTCATGGTGAACAATGATTCGTATTCTCTTGTTGGTTTTTCGAATTTCTCCGATGACTTCAGGCAAACAAATTGTAGTGTACCACTCAGAAGTGACCGTCCTACGTTGTTCAAGCGGAACAGTCGCCACATGACCAGTTTTGCCGAAGAAACAGGCGACCATTTGGTTCGAAGTGATTCTTCCACAACAACTTTCGTTGGATTTTGCTCGTCTTTGAAGACCCACACGGTCGATTGTTGTTTCGTTTCGGGCTCATACGCATATATCCATGATTCGTCACCTGTGACGATAAACGTCTTTTGAAGCACCGCAATCGTATTTTTGCAACATTTCTTTGCACCAATCGACACGAGCCTTTTTTTGAGCGACTTTCAAATTGTGCGGGATCCAACGAGAACAAACCTTTTTTTATGGCCAGGTGTTCATGCAGTATCGAATGTATGCTGGTGAAAGAAATGTCCAAGGATGTCTCTATCTCTCGGTATGTCGATCTTGCATTATAAGTTCACGCACGGCATCAATGTTCTCTGGCACAACAGCCGTTTTTAGACGACCTTCACGGAATTCGTCTTTGAGCGAGTTTCGGCCACGATTAAATTCATTATACCAATTTCTCATAGTGCTATAGGATGGTGCTTCATCGCCATACAAAGATTTAAGTTCATAAATGCACTCTTGTCGTGATAATCCAAGTCGAAATTTGTGAAAAATGATGGCACGAAAATGTTCACGAGTTAATTCCATTTTTTTCTATATAAAATTTTTCAAGTCACTGTAAACAACACAAATAATGGTCGTACGTCGAAACGTTTTGAGTACGATTATGCTTAAAAATGACAAACTTTCCAATGGAAATGTCAGATTGCACTTGGCAGCGCTCAGTGTTGCCAGGCCAGAAATAAACATAGCAACCCTCGTACAGTTGGAACAGTCAGACGAAATAGGATACAAAATTGTAAATTACCAACTGACCAAGAAATAAAAAAATATCCTAGGGGATCATTATTTAATTCGTTGCTGACTTTGAAGGTTTAAAGTTCGCAAACGTTTTGTGAAAAGATAATAAGAACGTAACTCTTCTGTCCTCATTCATTTGCGTGGAACCAGAAAATCATATTAGCAGATTCGACCGTCGGGAACGCAAGTCGATCATCATTAAGCACCCACCAATTGTCAAATAGTAAGACCGTCATATGGGTGGTGTTGATCTCTTAGACTGCATGATGGGGCGAAACCGAATCAAAATGAAAACCAGAAAATGGTATATGCATTCAGTCTGCCATCTACCGGACCTAGCTATTACAAATGCTTGGTTTTTATATAAGCGAGCAACCGGGAATACTACTCTTACACTGTTATAATTTCGTAAAGATCTGGCATTGACACTTCTAAAAATAAACAGAAACGTCCAAGAACCAACGATTTATCTTTTTCGAAAGATTGCATGTCCAAAAGCAAAAACGAGGTCCAGCATCAGCTATACCAGCCGAAAATATCAGGCACGATCATGTGGACCACTTACCGGAATTCCAAGAAAATAGGGTAAAATGCAAGCTGCCGGGTTGTAAGGTACAAAGTCAACTGATTTGAAGCAAATGTAACATAGCTTTACGTCTAACAAAAACCAAAAACTGCCTTGTAAAACTTCATAAAAAATGAAAAATTTTAAATGTTATCCTTTTTTTAATGTAAAATTCATAAACAATAAATAAATAATACGTTGTTTTTTTAAAAGGAACAAAAACATTTTTCAAGTAAATCTCTATTGAAGTATAAAAATTTTAGATTTTGAATTTACAGCTTAATGCGCATTGATGCAAATCTGCATCAAAGGACTTTTCGCCTCCTGCGCCCTAATAAACGAAAATTATACAAATTGCTAGAACAAAAATTTGTTTTTTTAACCATTTCCTTTATTTAAAGTAGTATTTTATTTAATTTGGTTTTCTTACGCCCTAGAGGGTTAAGTTTATTTTTTAATTTCCAAAAACCCTTTTTTAGAAAGAAAAATAATTTTACAAATAAATAAAAACAAAAAATTTCTTTCGTGGTTAAAAGCAAAAACAAATGTACAAAACAAGTTACAGAGAGAACAATGAAGAAATACTTTGGCTTGTGTGTCGACCTCGTTTAACCAAATTAATATTGATATGAATACTCCTCGTATTCTTAATTACGAAGTTAGTTGGTGAAATAGATGATGTTTACAATGTTCAAAACCATTGGTAGAAAGATTCGAAGAATGCTTATAAAGGATGTAGCGATCCAGAAAATTCAGCACTACGTTCTGCTAATGTCTATATCTTCTTGTTTTCCTTAAAAAAAACATCCGCATATATTATTAAAATAATTTTTGTTTTTAAAAAAAGATTTTTGGAAATTAAAAAATAAACTAAACATCAAAGTGTTGGCTTTAGTTTCCTAAATAAATAAAAATATACATATTTTTACTATACTAAAATTACGCATTTATATAAAGACATGTATTTCTATAGTAATTTTTCGTGTATCACTTGAATAAGGAATGTTTTAAAACTACATAAACTATAGTTTATTTTTAAAATTTAGGTTATAAAAATGAAAGTTGTTATCTTCTATTATTCAGTAAGTAATGAGTACTGTCACCATCTTTAGAAATAACCCTAAAAAACCGATTTGGACTCGACTAAGTAATTAAGCCAAATTGAACTCCATGCTTCCGTTTTTGCATCTTTATGGATTCTATCATCTCAAATTGTTTCCCTCCTTAATAAAATTTTCTCGCAAGCCAAGCCCAGACATGTATTAAGCAGAAAAATGTAATTAGATAGTTTCCGAATTGCTCCTTTAAAAAAGCAAAGAGATCGCAGTGAAAAAGCGAACCGATGAACCAGGGGCACTGCAAATAAAAAACCCACCTGACCTAAGCTGGCAATAACCAAGAAAATTTATACGGAGATGTCGCAAGAGAAATTAAGTTTGAACAAATTCGCTTGGTCCAACGTGGCAACGAAGAGTTTATTGATGTTTATAAGATTTTAAAAAACATCTAGCTGTATTGAAGTTTATCTTTTTTTTAACGAAACAGATATGAAAATCATGACAGAAAATCACTAAGAGTTAGTAGGAACAGATTGTTTTTTGATTCCACCGGAAATGTGGCAAAAAAGTAAGACAAAGATTTTTAGACAGTAAAAACAGGAACGCAATTTACTCATACTCGTAGCTATACAATAGAATTACTTTATAGTCATTTTTGTTTTTTTTATTTTTTTATATAGAATTCTCTTGTATTAAAAATTACAATCCGTGGCTACAATGAAAAGAATATAACTTGATTATAGCTATTCGTTCATAAGTTCCATTGAAGAGGATTTTTAAAAGCAACATGAAAAATGGATTCACCCTCAGAGAATATCATATCTTTTTAATTTACTAAAACCTGCTCCAACTCGCACTGTTAAAATTCGAAATACGGAGAACAATAAATGGAGACCTCGCAAACCTATTAACTCATTGCCTTTTCTGTTATTACCGCGAAAAATTTTTTGCCCTTATTCTTTTAACATACATTTACATACATATCTGTTAAATCAAAAAAGTTTGTGTCAAAGCTAAAAATTAAAAATTTGTTTGAGAATTCGATTGGTGTTAATTCTTGCAACTTAATTTCCTTTTTCTGCAGTTATGCCAATTTTCATTGTCAACGTTAGTCTTGTTTTATGTTTGGCTCAGTTTGAAATTTTTACAGATTTGGATGCTAAATTAAGAAACTTCAATTTTTCTGTTGTAAAAAAAACACCATCAATGAAGAGTGCCAACTACGCTTA
Source organism: Cistogaster globosa (assembly GCA_937654795.1). Classification (NCBI taxonomy): domain Eukaryota; kingdom Metazoa; phylum Arthropoda; class Insecta; order Diptera; family Tachinidae; genus Cistogaster; species Cistogaster globosa. The sequence continues at coordinate 59,838,365 of OW569405.1, read as the reverse complement.
AATGCTCATCCATTAATTTTCTCTCTATATAAGTCTCTTGTAATGATGAACTGTGTGCATTTCAAGATAAACGTCGCGTTAAAAACTTATCAGTATTTTTTTTTTGCAGTTGTAATGAAGAAATAAAAAATGGAAGCTAATTAAAATAATTATAATAAAAAACTTTACATTCATATAATGTGTTTAATTGACAAGTTTATTAGCAGGTATTAAATATAACTTAAGTTTTTAACTTTTATGAACAATTTCAGATGAACGCTTGTGATTATTCTATCAACACTTTATTATCTAAAAGTTGTTATAAATTTTTTTCACTTTATTGTGAGACAATGCTGCTTACACTTTTTATTTTATTTCTATTAATTAAAGGAATAAATAATAATAAATTTGTATATTTGAGTAAAATTTAATGCTTGTAAGTTGGCTTAAAGTTTTATTTGCACATACGTCCCTTTGAATACTGCAATTAAGTTAATTGTTCGCTGGCAAAGTAATTTTGATATTCAAAATCTTTGTGAATGAGAGAAAATTGAGTATGTGAGACGCTTACGGATGTTTTAATTAAAATTTTGGCCCAATTATCGTGTACAGAACTTAATTTTGTTTCAATTTTGATTTACAACTTTTAGGTGCCAAAGATTTGCATAATAATATTAGTACTTTTTATCATTAAAATACATTCCTGCGTACTAAAAACTGTCATGTTTTTTGTTTGAGAAAATTAATAACAATTATAATAAACATGGTCACTTTTTTAATGATAATGAGACCAGAAAGAATACGCACATATTTAGAAAAGATTGTAGGACAGTTCCAACCCATTGGAACTACCAAACACTGAGTTATTATTATTTTTTTATCAACTGTCTTAATTACAGTAAATGTACACACATAAGTATATATGTATGTTTATTTTATTCATATCACATGCAAGCTGTTTAATGAAATTTCCCTTCAACAAAAGAATTGTGTATTTATTTTTAATATATATATATATATTTTCCAAAATGTGCATATTTTTGATAAAAATGAAGATATTTTGGATGAATTGGAGTCATTAGAGTCGTCAGTGTTGTGTGAGCATTAATTTTTTATGGTTGGGTTTGTTTACAAAACTATTATTGATAGTTATATTTTGCTCTTTTTCATTTTGAATACTATTTATTGTTAGTAAAATTTAAGTAAAAAAATATTTTTAATCGTTTGGTGAAATTTAAAATTTTTGCAATTTAGTTTCTTTCTGAATTTGAAACTCACAATTTCTTATTGCAAAAAAAATTTTTTTACGAAGCTTGTTGTTTTTGGTGCAAATGTAACATTTTAAATAAATATAGATGGCGATATTCCAATTACCTGTTAATTTATGGTCTTTTTTTATTATTCATTTTTCAACAAAACATGGCGAATAAAAATATTGACCAACAAAAAAAAAGCAAAAATAAGCATCTATTAAGTAAGGATGCTATTATATGCGGTTATGCCGAATCTAATATTAAAATAAGAAAAACATTAAGTACTACTATAATTTTATATAAAATGTCACAGGTTCTTAATGGGTTAATAATTTTTAGAAAGTTTTAGTAAATTTTTAAAGATTTCTTCAAAAGCTTTTAAATGATACCCATATTGATATTTAAAAAAATATGGTGCACAATCATATTAAAAAGTTCAAAGGCCCATAACTCGGGAGATATAGGCGAACGCTAATTTTTTAACTTTATATTTTTTTCTTATTTGTCTTATCTTTATCGCCCAATACATTTATTTGTATTTTTATTTATTTATTTATTTATTTATTTTTTTTTTTTTTTTTTGTTCGATTGGAGTTACTTCTACTATGGAAAAATTAGAGACAGGCTTGGATTTTAGCCTGCTTTCTCGAAGACCATCATCAAACATCATCCAGAAAGACTGCCCTTTATAACGGCACCTTCGAACAAGTATCGTAAAAAGACGGTGTCGCCCAGCATGTGTCTCTTACAATATTTACTACTACATAGAATATCATCACAAAATTACTGTTTAGTTATTAAAAATATTGTATAATATAAAACACCTTAACAATATGAAATTTTTCGAATCAGAATGTCTTTATTTAAAGGAATCAAGAAAAACTACCGTAGTTAAAATCGAATGATATAAAAACATTTATGAGTGTTTTTTTATTTCATACATTTCATTTTACTCTATTCTCACTTTATGATGATGTCTACTGTTTGTACTTCGATGAGAATTAAATTCAAAAATATTTTTTACAAGAACATTGTTTAGTAGCCAGACAAGGAGATTTCTCCCAAAATTGGAGATTTTAAGATATGTTAGAATACAGAAATTGGTACGAAATGATTTAGGAAATTTTCATGAAATTACTGATAAGAATTAAAACCAATTTTAATATTTTTAAGATAAAAAGTTTTAAATCAGAAAATATATACAGAGTGGAAGAAGATCAAGACGATTTTAACGCATTTGATCTCTTGAATATTTCACACAAAAACAAAAGGCAAAAATTCAATTGTATATTTTCTGAATCTTAAATTCTATTTAAAAAAAATAAACATAAAAAGCAAATTGAAAAAAATATTTCTTAAAGTATAAAATTGTCGCTAACGAATTTTTTTGTTAATATAATTAATTTTACTTTAATACTAAATTCTATATTTACAAATAATTTATTTGTGTGTTATTCAGAAAGAGTGTATGAACTTATATATATATATATATATATATATATATATATATATATATATATATATATATATATATATATATATATATATATATATATATATATATATATATATTTATACATACATATTATACATAAAAATCACCAACTAAAATAAAAAACCATGTAACTATCAAAAAATTACATTGTGCTTTTTCTGTTGATTTTCGTATTTTAAAATTAAAAAAAATAATAATTTTTTGGTTTTTCATTTTAGCTAACGATGTACTTTAGAGTTTCAAATTTTCAACTTTTACAATATCAAAACATACAGCTTATTTTAGTTTAATATAGTCTTTAATACTAGAATTACTATATACCTAAACAATTAATAAACAGTTTTTTTTTTAAAACGCGTGTTTTAATTTGTGATAATATCGTTTACGACACCGTTTACAGTAAAATTAAAAAATACTACTTCTATTACAATTCTTTGTTGCTACTACCATCGTCACAAAAATTATAACACTCATTCTTATTGTTACATTCGTTAGACTTCTCGTTCTTATACTCTTATGAAACATACAGTAAATTTAGCGGAGTTTTTTTTTTCTTGCTCTTAAAAGAATTGGATTTAATGTTGTGGTCTTTACAAAGAGAAACACAATAAAAATTTTAGAACATACATACATGCGATATAGGTCCCCTCTGTTGAAAGCTAATAAACTACTGAATAAAATTATTGTTTCACAGACTTGTTTTTTATTGTCATTATGCTGACATGTGGCATGATTCTGATAAATCCTATGGATTTTTTTATAAAACATTTAATTTCGATTTCCGCATTATTTGATAAGAAAATAAAACAAAAATAATAGAAGCAACAAAACAATAATTAAATTAAAAAAGAGCATAATAAGGATTAACGAACCAGCTGGTTGTGGTGCATTTCAAGAAACTTTTTAGAGAATTATTTTTCTTTCAGCAATCCTAACTCCACTATTTAGGAAGAGAAAATTAACAAATACCCAAACATTTCGTTACCTGTGTAGCACAATTGAAGACCACTGAATTAACGGGAGAAAACGTCAGTTCCAAATAATTTAATCTATTGCGGTCTACAACATTTTCGTGATATAAAAAATATATTTAGGAAAGTTTATTCTAAAATCACACTTAGTCTTCATTTTGTCCCAATGTGCATTGGTCTTTTATCTGTTGGAGTAACAACTTTTTTAAATATTTGATGCTCATTATAACTTAATAAGGCAATTTTAAAAACGCAAACACACAAACGGTCAAGTGTTTGAATTTTTTTTTTAATTTTTTTTTTACTTTCGTATTCAATATCTAAACACTTGTACAATAGTTGAAAGCCTGGTTTACGAAAATCAAGATGTTTTATGGTTGATGCAAGTTTCTCATTTCTAATAATGTGATGTTGCATACACTCAAAGCTAGACGTACTTTTTAATTGCATTGTTTTTCTTTGAAAGCATTATTGTACTTTTTTTGTGTTTTTCATTTACAATAGTTTCTACGAAAATGTGAAATGTCATTGTTATTATATGGTAGCAACAACAATTGTTGTTGATATTGAATTTTGATTAACATTGAACTTGGGTATTGCAAATGCTTTGTAGTAAAAAAAATTAACAAAAATATGCTTTAATTGAATGCGTTTTTTTATGTTCCATGAACAAATATAATTGAGACATTTTACTAAGCTGTGCGTGTGGCCAACATATCGTTAGAATTCTTATAAATAAAATTTTGTTAAGACTTCGTTATGAAAACTAAACTAAGGAAAACAAACAAAACAACATGAAAGAATCACTTATTCCTGTTAAAACATACATACGTACGTTTTATAAGCTTTAAAAACTAAATAAACTCGACTGCCTGTTTTTATTAAAACAAGGTCAACAGTAAATACAACATTTTCAACTGGTAATTATAAAATAAATAGAAATAAAAAAATAGAAAAATAAAATGTATTATAAATATCTTCAAATTAAATTACAATCTAAATTACTAAGAATAAAAAATTAAGAAAAGAGTATTAAAATGCATTCATTATAAAACCACTGTGTAGCAGAAAGTAAAAACACGTTAATGTGAAGATTTATATGGGGAACATCGAAAATGGTTGGTTGTGTGTCTAATCAAATTAAGTTAGTTGGATAAATAGATGATATTAACAAGGCCGTAGCAAAAGTTATACACATGCGAAAAATGCTGCATTATATTTTGGTGGTGTCTGATTTTTCCTGTTTTCTTGATAAATTATTTTTCTCTCTTAATAAATTTCTAAATTAATATATACGTGAACTTAGATCCGATTAATAACTACTTATTTGGTTATAATATTTATAGTTAGTTTCACAACCTGTGGGGTTTGTATATTAACTCCATTAGTCCTTTAATATAGATGTTGCGAAATTTACATATTTTTAGGAATTTATATACTGTAACGTTTTTATTTTACTTACTCATTTATAGTTTCCGTAGATACAAAAAAAAACATTTTGCACCTATTCAAGGTTCTTTTTGTCTTCAGATTGAAATCTAATTAAATATTTAATTGACTCAATTATTTAATTAAATAAAAAATAGTCACAAAATGTTTAATTTACATTATGAATTAAGTCAATTATATGTTTAACTAGCAGTGTCTACGACTTCGTCCGCATATCATTCCTAATTTTCTTAAACTTAAAGTTTAGAAAAATTTATTTTTAAACTTTTGTTGCAAAGTTGTGTAAACAGTGTTAAAAACTATCCATCTACAAAATTAAAATGTACTGACAACTGTTCTAGTAACATCATACCGGTAAAATTAATTGCTTTCACATTTGTATCTCTAGTTTCTTTGCGAAATTGCATATTTTTATGAAAAAAAAGTATTCTATATTTGAACTAAGATTCTAAGGGACTACCGCAAAAAATTTTATTCCAAGCTATGCAGCAGTTTTTACGTAATGCGAGCTAAGACAAACATAAGGGCAGACAGACAGACAAAAATTCCAAAAACAAGTGTTTTGTATCCCATATCGATTGATATATACACCAACATCAAAATTTTCAAAAAATGTTTTAACTACAGAAATAACCCCGTTACTGTTTTATTAAATATTTGTATAGATTAAAAATGAAGAACACAATTTTCTAACTTAATAATTAAATCAATGAAAAGTTAATTAAAACCTTTAATAGACGCAACAACTTTTTTCTGTGTAGAAAAGTTTATTGTAACATAAAACTAAATATTTTTTTTAAATTTTTTTCATTTCACCCTCTTTAACAACTTTCAAAACTATAATTTTACTACTTAATTGATTTTTTATTAAATTATATGATACATGATTGTCTATTATAGATATAAATCAATTATATTGCAATTTGTGTTCTGCTAAGGGAATAAAGTAACAGTGCAATTACGGAAAAAAATGTTGGGAAATTGTCACAACATCATAACATTGATTTTTTGTGTAAAAATATCACATCAACAATTATCTTAAACGAGTACGAGGGCAGCGAAAAATTGCAGGGGTAATAAAATATCGTTTCACATGCATTGAACATATTTACGTATATAAGGCTCATTTTTTTTTTTTATTGTGTAGCTGCTTAGCTGCATTTACTTTTCAGTTCCCTAATTCGTATTATCCAGTTCTTAAAAGCATCTACAAATGCCCCAAGAGAACGACATTAAATAAAGAGCCACATGAAAAATTACCTAAGTTTTTATTTTCAGCATCTCTGTTGTCGAATAGATGCATGATATTTCTAGAGCTGATACAACTCATTTATTTATTTTTTTACTGCGGGTACTACTGGCAAAGGACTTAATTTGCAAACAACCTAACCTACAGCACCATTTTTTTTTGCCTAAACATTGCTCATAGCAAATCTGCGTACAAAAAAGCCGAATTTTAATTTTTGTATTCTAAGTTTCTCATACGAAACTTTGTTTGTTTTCTTTACAACATCTTGAACTAAAAATATTCAACTTGAAAATTTTTAATTTGAAAAACTTAAATATCAATTTAATTCTGGTCAAAATATTACGACGAGCCTCGTTTATATGTGTGCTGTTCTTGAAGCAGCCTTTAAAACACTGTATCTTTATCATGTTTTTACTTTGCTGGACCAAAAGAAACACTTCACAGCATTGAATACAATATCCTGGTCGGGTTGGTTTTTTCCTATTTAATTTAAATAAACACTTTAAAGACACAAGCACACAGTTTTGAAAACAAAGTTCAAAACTTATGTGAAACAATTTCAATAAAAATCGAACAACATAGACCACATGTTTTCTCTCCGCAAAAAACATTTAATATAACAAATTCAACACAAACACATAAAACAGGAAAAAATAAGAAAATAAAACTTTTTAATATACTTCTATCGATTGACCACATTATCGTCCTCACACGTTCTTTATTGAGTTTATTTTTTGTCACTGGAATAACATCCGAGAAAAGGAAGAAAACTGATATTAGTCTGTCATCAATAGTCACATGGTTCATGTAAAAATAGAGCACATAAAGTGTAATACCAACTTTTAATAACAAGGTAAAATAAGCAAAAGTCTATTTTGATTATTGGCTTTGATGTTTGTGCCTAATGATAAATTTAATTTTTATACACAATAGGCAGCATTAGTCTATTCTAAACTTGCAGTGCCCACAACTTTGTCCGCATATCATTTCTAATTTTCTTAAAATTAAACTTTAGAAAGATGTGTTTTTAAACATTTGCTGATGAGAATTTTAAATAGCATTTAAAATTTTTGTCTACAAAAATAAAATGTACTGACAACTGTTCTAGCACCATTATACCGATAAAGCTGGGTGACTTCATATGTGTTACTCTAAGTCCCGATTTACACTATGCAACTTTTTGAGGCATTTTTTTCTTAATTCTCTATTTAGGTTGCAGCAATATGCGTTATTTAAAAATAAACATAAGCTACAGTAACATCCATTCAAAACTCAAGCAATACCATATTGCTTACTCCTCTTGCTTCACCAACAAACAAAAATTGCATGCCAGTTTCATGAAAAATTGCCAAGTCTAAATGCGGTATAAGTTTTCTACGAAATGTCATATTTTAACGAAAAAAAAAAATATTCTTTATTTAAACCAAGGCTCTAAGGGACTTCCTCACAAAGTTATGTTCAAATCCATCCAGTAGTTTTCACGTGATGCGAACACAGACCGACAGGAAAAAATACAAAAATATGTGTTTTGTATTCCACATCGGTTACTATCTACACCAACATCAAAATTAAAAAAAAATATTTTATATACAGAAGGTTCGCTGTGGAGTTGGGCAAATGACGAAACGACCAAATGATATTATTATTACAACCAATAATCAATTTTCGGGATTTTATTTTAAAACAAAATTTTGGTTGCAAGTACGTTAAAAATTAAACAAATCAAAATAAATTGAAATACTTATTCCATCTCCTCAATCAGCAGCTATAATTTTTTTACTGAGTCAAGATTTTAAACGAACAATTCTCTATAATTTTAGCTACAGTTGTTTGGCAATCTGACAAAAGCTGAAAATGATTTATTATGAGTTAAAAACAAAATCAGGTGGAAGAGAAATTAAATGAAACTTAACTTAAAAAAATGTGAGCAATGAAAAGGGAAAACAAATGGAATCAATTGCAATTTGATTCTGGTCATGCTTAATTTTTGTAAATTATAAAAGTTCAATTAGGAATAGAATCTAAACAAAATGAAAAAATTTGTCACACAATTAAAATTAATTTAAGTTCCATTCAAGAACGTACCTTATTTTGTAATTTACTACTTTGATCTCATAGTAGAAAAGTAATTAAAACTTTTAAATTTTTTAATTTTTCTAAAAATGGAAGACCTGCGAATGCGAAAAGAATTTTTTTCGCAATAAATTTACGTAATGGTCAAAATAGAATTAATTGTAAAAACTTTTCATTCTATCTATTGAACTAAACACCATCTTTTCATTAAAGTGTTCTATACGATCACATCTCAGCATTGTACAAAACGAAGCAGAAAATGATTTAACAACCAAAAACAATTTGTTGGTCTGTAAGAGCACTTTCGCCTAATTATTTCCTAAGAACCTAAAAAAAATTTGTTGGAAACATCATTTTACCAGGCTCAAAAAATATTAAATGTGCTTGTATTCGAGAAAGGATCGAGGAATGTTTGTATATTAATTGTAAACGCCATGAGGAACTTAAGCAGCGCTAACAGTCCACCCTAAATACGGGCGTTAAGCACGACGTAATTTAGCGTCTAGTTTTTACGCTGTAATGAGTAACTTAAATACAAGCGCCAACGTTGTGAAACGAACAGTATTGTTTACTTATCTTATTTGCTAAAAACCACAAAATTAAAATAATTAAGAGAGATAAAATCGCGAAATTGACCTTAAAGTAGCTGTAATGTCATTACTGTTGGAAATACTTTTGTATATACCACAAAAAAAAAACAATAACAACACTTCTTTTGCAGCCAACTTCACTTTTTACGCGCGTCAAAATTGGATTTTTCAATTGTTCAACGTTAGCGTCGCGCTATTTGGGTTGGTCTCATACATTTTGTATGGGCATGAGAATTTTTGACAGTTAAATAACGTCTTACGCTCGTATTTAGGGTGGACTGTAAGAAACATAAAGAAGTTCAAAAAGTAATAATGCTTTTACAAAAATTGTTAAAATTTAATCAGCAGTTTTAGAGAAATGAAGGCAGTTGTGAATAAAGATTTTTTATTTTAAAACTACATTTCTTTGTTAAAATTCATATCACAAAAAATAGAAAAGTATAAAGTTGCATTATTATTATTTTTATGCCTTAGAGGTTTTTCTGCAAATAGAAGAATTCTACCACCTTAATTAAGCTTGAAGTTTCAACTTAAATTTTATATGGCTTTTCCACGTTCATCACGATTTTTTGGAGGTAATTGACTATTGTAAGATGTGATACCCTTCCCAACGTGAGCGTTTATATTCCTACAGTTTTTGTTTTGTCTTTCGTCGTTAATTTTTTTTAATGAAAGTCCTGTAAAGTACGTGATGCTTTTTTGTGGATATTCTTAATACTAAGGAAATAAGTGTTCGGTGTATGACAAAGTGTAGACGCGAATCCTAGTCGCAATGCCGAGCGTACAAATACGTTAAAAATTTATGCCGTGAAAAGTTGAGTCACTTGAAGAAATTTAAAAATCTCCTTCTATAAATGTAGCAATTATTAATTTAGTCAAATGCTTAAAAAATCATCATGAGATAAGTCTAACTTACTTGATTTTACATTTCTGTGAGTTTCTTCTGTAGAGCAATTGCTGAACACGAATTGATGTTTAAAAAATAAATGCTTTTTCTCTCAGAAAGACCCTGATTCTTTCCGTTCAGTTTATTACTGATATGTAGTTTCTAAACTTATTTTAAAAAGTTTGAAACAAAGAAAATCTTTAGTTCTAAAGCAAAGTATTCAAGACACGGAATAACATTAAAAAAAATTTACTGACCGCAACATGAGGCAGCTGTAATAGAATTTTGTTGCTAGTTTTGAAGGTTTCAGGGCTTCCTTAGATTTTTAATAAGCATTAATCACCTTCTTAAGATCTTAAGTATAAATCTTAAGCGGGACCTTGCTACAGTGAATAACTCAACTATATAAAGAAACCATTCGAGGTAGAAACCATTTTTGAATGTACAGCCTAAAAACTGTATTTTTACGAAGTTGTACTCACAAAACTTAATAGCTTTTTTCCTGCTAAATATCAAATAAAAAGTAAACGTAGCAAACTAATAACTTAAAAAATAAAATAAAAGAAGAGTTGTAAATGCATACTTTTTTACGAAGATATGTATGCCAAACAATATAAAATCAAATGTGTGTCATGATTTATTGAAAACCATTAAATACCTTTCTTTGCAAAACTTGAAAACATTGTTAACTTATGTATTCCTCAAAAAAAAAACTTTTCTCCCTCTTATTCATAAATAGCACTTAACAAATTTTCTTCTTATCAATTTTTTATTGCAAATTTGCCATAAATCTTTCATTTATCATACTCAAATTTTTTTACAACTTTTCCCAATGACAAGCTCCACTTGAAACAAAATTTTTTATAGAAATGGAATCGAATTAAAGAATAAATCTCTACGAAAATGTGAATAGAAGAAAAAAATAGAGCTGACAACAGCAGGACGTTAAATATGAACATGATTTCAATGTAATAGCAACGTTAGCGACAAAAAAAAGACGGCGACAAATGCATATTAATGACAGAACATTAAATAAAAACAAGCTGCAATATCAACAGCAGCAGCAGTATCAAGAGAAATATCACCAACAGTGAATACATTTTAGGAAAATACATATTTTTTATGATTTTAGAAATAAAAACGTCAACAATTTGTAAAATAAATGTCAACAAAATGAGAAAATATGAAAGGAAAGTAAATCGCTTATGATTGCGATATGTATTCTCAGCTACAGGAAGAAAAATTTCAAAAAAAAAAGAACAAACAGAAAATAAAGAAACTCGATAATTCAATATATGTCTATTAAAGAATATTATTTTTAAAGCTCATCTCTTAATGAAATAATACAGCATTTATACACAATTCACATGATTCCAACATGTATTCTTTATGATAAAATAAAATTTGTATTAAAAAAAGTATTTCTAGTTTATTAAAATTTCGCGTGAATTTATATTAAAAAAAATGATAATACAAAATTAACTCTCAAGTATCTCCAGCTAAAAATTATTTAAAAGGACCAATAAATCAAATTTACATTATAAAACTTAGTCGTCATTTAGGTGACATTATAATGACAACGAGGCTAAGAAGCAACAAAATTGCTTTAGCAGATCTTGTGAAATTCGTGCTAGAACGGCTCAAATACCTTAAATGAGGTTTTTTATTAAATTTTACTTTTTGTTGAATTGTTTTATGACCTCAAGCGCGCCGTCTGGTTCAATATTTCCAGCTTTCATCTATAAATGAAAACAACGCCACATGGTGAGCCGTTATTTTATAAGCCATTAGTTAAATTTTTGTAGAAGGTTTTTAAGTTGAGTTATTGATTATAAACTACTTAATTTGAAAAACTCTTTAGAATCGCCTGAAATGATTACGGTGATAGTTTTAAAATTCTAGTTTAAAGGGGTGATTGTTGCCTCCTATTACTTGCATAAAAGCTCAGGGTGATGTTTTATATTCACACTCAATAAATCTAAGTTGACTTAAAATTAATAAATTAATAAATCTTTTTTGAATTGCAACAACCTATAAAAACTATTAAATGTTTCTCTTAAGTTTTTAAGTGGTCATTCGACAACAGTGCTGTTGGAACAACAGAGTTAATTTTAATAAAAATTTAAACTGCGCTAATGTAAATAGACGCCCTTCTCTTTAATAAGACTATTTGTAAACTTTCGTCTGTACATGTTTTAACTCAAAACATATATTTTACATATTCGCACTTAAAGACAATTGGAAATAAAAATTAATGTTAGGATACCAGTGCTGATAATGTCGTGTTAAACATTAACCAAAACACATGTATTAATGACACTACTTCTGACCCCTTATAGCCGCAGGAGGAAAAATAAAAAATGGTTTTGCCTTACATAAATAAAGAAAATAGAAAGGCACATCACGTAATGTTTACTCTTGGCTGCTATCAGCAATAGCAATGAACACGATGTTGCAGCTAATAAAGCAAACAGAATTTTTGCAGTAGTTTTCAAAAAATTCATGAAAAACAAAATGCTTAGATGTAACTTTAAAGTCATTACACAAACTTACGGATGTGCTGACGGACCATGGAAAGATTAAACATTTGTTGTGATGCGCCTGTTCCTTTCGTTCCCAACAGCAACTGACAAATCAACAGTAGAAGTTACTAAAGGAAACTGAAATTCAAAGATTCGACTAAATTATTTTGTTTATTCTTCGCACGTTTCAAGCATGGACGACAGAAAACTATAACGATGAAATATTCGAAAAAGAATAAAAAAACCAGCAACAAAAATAGTTACAAATGTAACGTTGCACAGTGCTTTACAGTGATATAAATTATGTCCTGATAGATAATTTCTAATCAAACTTCATACGATAATATGTAGAGTCTGCGTAGGCTACAAGTTACATTGGTAATCTGTTGTTATGAGTTTCTGTGTTACGTTTGCATCCGAAAGAGAAGCTAATATGTGTAAATGAAATGCCTTAATTTTAAATTGATGTCTGGTATTTCAAAATCAGTTGAGTAAGATTTTATGTACAGCTGTTAAATTTAAAAATTATATAAAAAACATTAACAAAACCAGCATACTCGCAAAATTCTTAACACTTAAGAATAGAATGGCAAAACCTTTGCACGTCAGATTGTGTGAGACATTATTTTCTCCATCTTAGATACATTTTTTTACCTTAAAAGTCCTGTTTCTTAAAACTATGGTCAAAATTGAGATTCGTGTAATTTAGAATCAAAACGCTATCAATGAAAGCTAAGTCGTGTATGAAAAAAAATGTAGAATTATTTTTAACACATATTGAATTTACGTGCACATTGCCATTTAACATGTCTATATAAAGAGTGAATCATCCTTGGACTGCAGTGACAGACATTTTAGTTCTCTCCCTCTAATGGCATTTTTAATGTATCATCCGATCGTACATCTCTTCGTTATACTTAACTTCTTTGCGAGCTTTATGCGAATTTTCTTCTTGTGCAGGTATACGTTGGGATTAGATGTACAAGTCGAAGCAAAATGTGCATTATTTAGTAGTTTCCTGTAAATTAAAAGATTTTTCCCAAAAGTAATCGAATACTTGACGATTTTCCCTTTTATTCCCTTAAATAGCACCGGCTTAAAAATAAATACGTTTTATAAAAGTGAACACATAAGAATCTCACGTATATTTTTTTGACTTTTTACTTATATGTTGGTATTTTGTCAAACTGTTTGCTAAGATATTTGTAAGCAGTTGCCATCACTTTTAAGTCTCTATCTTAACTACACTCAGAACAGAGTGTTTGAAATGCGTTTTCTGTAGATTGCTAAAAAAATATTCACAATTTAGATTTTTTTAATCTTTTTATGCAACCGGTAGCTCCGATTTATACTAAATGTAAACGCGAATCAGTCTTTATTCTGCAATTTTTAAGTTTTAGAACATAAACATTTTCTTAATTTTTTAATATCTTTTGATAAAATATACTTTGTTTCCACTTACAACACTTCATAAAGTAACTTATACCACTCCACTCCACTTTTTGCGTACTGTATTTAGCCCTTTCTAAGCTAAGCTTAATCGGTAGCTAATGAAAATATTAGCGGCCATATAAGCTCCGCGAAAAAGCGCACGAAGAGAAAAACAAAGATTACAGCACAAGAAGAACATCAAAATGTACTTTAAATATCTAAAGTACATTTTGCAATGAATTGTCTGGATTACTAAAATAGTTAAACTTTAATTTACATAAATAATTTAATACGTTTGAATCTAAGTTTTATAATTTTGAAAATAGTTGATTGACAAATAAATAAATAATGCTTTAATTCTTAATCAAAATTTAGCTGGCTAGAAAAATTTTAAATTATGATAATATGAAATAGTTCTTTGTAGGGTGTGCATAAAATTTGTTGTTATCCCATTATTATATAGATATTAACTTTTGTATAGAAATATATGTACATGTAAATGTTTTAAAAATACAATTTTTGTATTACTTTTCCTAATACTTGTTTAAATAAAAAAATATACAATTTATAACTGCCTCCTGCTGACAAAGGTTATAGCTAATCGAAACATGTCAATATTTTAATCAGTTCTGTATCAGATTCTCCAAGGAAATACATTTAACGTAAATTTTAGAAAACATATATTTAATAGTGTAAAAATATTGTGTATTTAGAAAATTTTTGGCTTTATCGCAGAAAGACAATTAAAAAAAAAAAAACGATAAAAAAATTTTAATTAAAAAAATTGAGTTTAATTATATATATTTTAAAAATAAAATATTTTATTACTTAAAGAATAACGTTGAAAAACTTTAGTTCTTATTTTCTTGAGTTTGCAATACTTAAATTTAGATTGCACTGTTTTAATACATGAAGTTTGGTTTTTATTCACCCCGTTTTATGGTACTTGTTTATGCTTTAGATTGAAATGAAAAATTTACAATTTCACCAACAGAGTGTTAAAACGGAACGCCAACCAATTCTTACTGCAATCATTTATAGTCGATATGTAATAAAATAATAGTTTCCACCAAGAACACAAAAACAATATATGTATTTGTTGTTGACGTACTGCAGCATTAGCAAAAATTTATATGTTTTGACTTCTCCGAACTTTATACAAGAATTGAAATGCAAAACATAATAAATTTTATTTGTGTGATTAAAACATGGATCTTACAAGTGTAATTGATATGCAGAGGGTAATAAAAAACGAAGAAATATTAATATTCAAGTATAGAAAAGACCTCTCTTAAAAAAACTCATTTGAAAATTTATTTTAAATAATTTTAAAAAGTCTTAAAAAAAAGAAAAGACTTCTTGGAAGAGAAAATAATTTATTATTTTATTTAAAAAGTATGTCGAGGTTAAGAACTGTCTTTTCATGTTAAAGAAGCAAAAGAAAAAAAAAAAAAGAAAATAAAATGGAATATTTTATAAAAATCAAATCTTGGGGCAATCTCTTTATTGACTAAAATTTGTTCAGCTTAAATTTCCACTCAGACGTTGTTAAGAAACTAGAGACAAAGAGACTAAAGATTGAGCAACTTTATAAAGCAAAAAACAATAAATTATAATTATTTCAATCTCACCACACCTAAACGATATTTTGGTTTCTATAGTTACTACATTCGCATGTTAAGTGTTTAGTATCCCCCATTTTTTTAATGGATTTTCCAGTATCCCCTTATATATAACGGGCTGGTGAATATGCCTGGCTTGAACAAAGGCTACATAAAGATTAGGAAATAAAGCTTCCTAGAGCTTTATCAAATGCGCAACTGGACGTTCAAATAGCAAAGAACTTTATCCTTATTTAAATTTATTTTTTAATTCTAAGTGTAAGTATATTCTCAAACTGTTTTTCAAAAACCAAATTATTTGGTGCGCGAACATCGCAAAGAAGAAATTTAAACAAAAAGTCATTACAAAGTCTGTCGAAATTTTATACGTTTATACATTTGTAACAATTTATAATAATAGCGTTAATTTTAAGATATCAGCAACGAATAAGCCTGTTAAGGTTTTATCTGAGATCTGTTAGACAGAATCATAATGACTGGTCTTTCTTTTATTAAGTGAATAGTTTCTTGACTGTTTCTTGACAGACTCGCAGTAGGACCTTTAAAAAATAAGCTGACTGTAGCGGGTCTTCGAAAAATTCTAGGTATTTTAACAGAGATGCTACAACTCTTTGTGATTTTAACGGCTTTGTAATTTTCTTTCTGCTTTACTTTATTAAAATTTAAATTATGTTACAGCTACAACTCTCTATGGACCCAAGTCGCAACAACAAAAACAAAAAAACATTTAAAGCAAAACAAAAAGCTCATTACAGAATCCATATTTATCATAAGATGTACAGTTGCATTAAACATATTTTCATGTATTCTAACAACGTTATTTAAGTTTAATAAAATTTGTTGTCGTATGCTATTTATAATTTATAATTTACTGGAATTTAAATTTTTTTTGTGAGAAACTTTACAAAAAATGTAGAAAGTCCTAAAATTTTAAAAGTTGCAAAAGTCAGTGACAAAAAAATCTCACAAAAAGTCGCAGTCGGGCGGACGGTAACCCTGTGTACATCTTCGTAAATTAACGATACACAGTTTATTTTTACTTTGGAATGATCTCTTGCTCTTATTAAAATTTTTGTACCAAAAGTTTTTATTTATCAACCACAGTTAGGACTTTTTCTTACTTTAATTTACACTTTTAATTTTCGCCAAATTTTGTAAGTTCTCTAGTCTATTAAAGCGTAAGACACGAATACACTTAAGTGTTGATATTAAATTAAAACTGGAACACGTAGCTCATAAAAAACAAAATATTTCTTTAATGAGAAATGAATTGTTCAACAAAAAATAATAAAACTTGAATACAAACTTAATTTGTAAATGAAAAAAATTTCAATATTTGTACAACACAGCAGATTTTTTTCTTTTTAATTAAATTGATAAAATAAACTTAAAAATTGCCAATTATATGTATTTATTATATAAAAATAAATTAATATTAATCATACGCCCCCTTATAAATAATATTTTCTTTTAATTGCCGCCACACAAAAAGTAGAGCAAATTCACAAATTATTAATAAGACATAAACATTTAGTTGTTGTTTTAAAAGTAAAATGTAAAACATTTAAAATTAATTATGTTTACTTAGAATATTTTTCATAATTTTAAGCTCACAGACAGGCGTACATTCTTGTGTAATATAAATCGTTAAACCGCATGATAAAACTAAGGAATTAATTAACTTAAATAATAATAAAACACACAGCCCATAATTGCGAAAGTTCGTTATGTTTATTTTTTTTTTTACTTTACTTCTGTGCAATCAATATTTATTTGTTTTATTGCTTGAGTATTTATTTTTTCTTGTTTAAAATGTAACTTTTCATCATAAAAAATGAACTTAAATCGAGATTACACTCCATTCAATGAAAAAATAGAGAGAAAAATTGCATTTAATTAAAACGAGGCTGAATAATTACAGATTTTGTCATTTTTATACATATATTTCAATTTGTTTTTTTAAAGCTTTTCGATAGAGGGATACCAAATTAAAGATTATTTTATATTCAAGGAATCGATCAAAGACCAATTTAAAACTAAATAAAACACAAACATGATCCCGAAAAAAATAATGAAAATAATTATGATTTGTTACCTTAAAGTATTTTTACTGAGATTGCTCAAGGATCGATGAACAAAAACATTACCCGATTTGAGAAGATAAGATAAGAGAAGAAATGCTGACATCTAATAAAAATTTAACTTATTCTCATTATAATTTTTAGTCTAATTAAAAAAAAGCCAGGCGTGCACATGAAAAATCAATTTTAATGTTTAATTTCAAGCTTTAACTGGTTCGAAATACAATAATTACCGAAATACAAATCAATATTTAGGGCAAAGTCATAAAGTTTTAAAAAAATTCGTTTTTTATATTATTTGAAGTCCTTTTTTATGTCGATGCCCGAAAATTTCAGGAATTCAATGAGTTACTCATGAAAGCCGAATATGCATGTCATTTCTGTTCTAAAATGAAAAAGACAAATACGTTAAAATTTTTATGAGGAGACTTATGTGAACTTGAAAGCAAGTCGAAACTCTAGTATTTTAAAGTTTTATTGGTAATTAAAAAAATGTTCTGAAGTTGGGGACTTAAACATACAACTGCTTGACGACAGCATACAATTTATTTTTGATATTTTGAGATGCCAAACAATTTGAAAAAAGATTAACAACGCACAGTCGCTTAGGATAAAAAAATTGTAAAAATTATATAACTTCTTATTTACTTACTCGATTACCATGAAACAGATTGTGGTTCATGGAATAGAAGCTAAGTTTTTCGACTGTTTTACTTGAAGTCACCCAATGTTATTACAAAGTAGGTTCATAAGGCTTCGAAATTAACAACCTCGTGCAAGATACATTGAAAAAAACTTATTTGTAAATTTTAAACCAGTTTCAAGAAGCGTTTTTACAAAAGTAATTTACACTTAAAAACATTCAGACCTGGAAATGTATGTATAACAAAATTTACTGACTACCATTGTTTATAACTTTTTAATAAGTATGCACCCAGTATTCAGCATTATTCATTGACCAATTATTTTGTAAGAAACGAAAATTTCGTATATGTAACAACATTGCAATACATTTTTTTTTTGTTTTAAGATGCTGGTAAGAACTTCTAGACTTGCTGCCCGTTCATATTGTTAAAGCAGATAATTTAAGAAAAAGTGAGAAATTTTAACAAAATTTCTGATTATCAGAAAAACAGATGTTTCTATTCTTCTTCTTAAAAATAATTTATTTATATTAGAAGGCTATGGAATGGAGTTTTTATGTTCTCAGTAAAATAAGAAACGAAAAATCTCAGCAACAAATTAGGTTTAATAACTCTCATATTTAAATTCATCACTATTGAAAAATATATGAAGAAAACTGACTGAAGTCAACATAAGGACCAAGTAGAAAACTTATCAAACGCAATTACTATAAAACAAGAAATCATATCTTCTTATTTTAAATATTCCCAACTGTAATATTTAATGAATTTATTCATGACATTAAGTGCAAAATATATGTAATGCTATTGTCACACAAGTGTTTATCTACGAATAAAAAGACAAATGCACATTCTAAACTTTTTTTCCATTTATGTGTGTGTGTATGTATGTGTGTGTGTGCTTGTGTGAAATTAAAATTCATCCTGCCATAAACATGAAAACATGTCCCCAGACCAGATTCATTGTTCTACCTAAGCCACCATAAAGTTATATTAATGAAAAAGATTTTCAAAGAAATATTCTGACCAAAAAAAATATAAGAAAATTTTATATGTATGGAGAGTTGAGATATTTTGTTATTATATTATTATTATTATGTTTATATTATACTGAAATTATTATATTTTATTATTATTTTTATATTTTATTATTATTTTTATCTCAAGCAAATTGCAGGATGTTGTATACAAAATATTTTCATTACTTTTTTCCTCTCTTTCCCTTCCCAAAGGAATTGAAAAGCCAAAAAATAAAACAAAACAAGCCAAATATGAAAATTATTTATAAAATTTTAAACATATGAAACGTTGTCTGTTACACTAACTGAAATCCTTCAAATTAAACAAGTGACGGTAAAATTAAAATATTGTAGAAACTAAGAAAAGAATTAACAACAACAGCTGCAACATCGCAGATATCGTAAGAAATTTTACCAAAAAAAAGAAATAATATAACTCTTTTTGTCATGACTTTTTAACACAAGTAAAAAGTAAGAAGGACCACCCGTGGGGTTGTTTGTAATTCAGACGACAAACATTGCCAAGCAGTAGCAAAGAAAAAGTGTCATTGACAAGACCAACTATCTGCAGCTACCGAAGAATTGAAGTGTCATAGCAAGTAGTTAATATTCGTGCTGCTAGATACAGCAGTTATAAACTAGTCCTTTTGCTCTTCTTTTTGTTAGTGACATTGATAAAGCGAAGTTAAATTTAAATGACAATACAATTATATCAGGCAATATTAAGATGTTATTTAAGAAAATACAACGTAGCAGATGTTTAAGAACAAAAGTTTGGAAGGGTTATACATCTTTTTTAAAATTTTAATTCAGGGGAGTGGTGGCCACTGGAATGGCATAGAAAACGAAGTTTTTTACAACAAAATTATCATATAAATTGAAACAAACATTGTTGAGGAAGAGTTTATAAATTTGTATAGTCACCCAAAACACTTTAGTATACATAACATATATATATATATATATATATATATATTTTTTTTCATATGCATATTTATTTGTGTGACAGATTATTGTGGTCTTCGTTGTCCAGAGCAAGTTTAACCATCTGTCAAAACGTAAGTAAATCTAAAACAAGCTTTATAGCATTTATCCACCTAGTGGCTCTGCTCCGAACCCTGTTGTATTTAGATACAGCAAAAAACGTTATTACTTCGTTGCTAAACCGTGTTAGAAGTAAATAAAAATAAAATAAAATTAGTAGGAAATATTTATTGTGGGATGATGTAAAGAAATCGGAGCTATTGAAATTATTTTTCAAGTTCAAAGTTGTCAAAATGTAACCGACGATATATTATAATTCTTTTCGTAAATTTGCTTATTTATTTGTTCGTTGTTGCGTCAATCACGGCTAAGTGAATAAACCAATCTTAATGAAATTTGAAACATGGATAGATATTTGTCTGCAATGTGCAATAGGGTCTTATTTTTTTAAATAGCGGACCATCAGAGGGGAAAGGTTCTTCGCTAATCGATAGATAGATAGATAGATAGATAGATAGATAGATAGATCCTCATCTGATACGTAATGCATTTTTTGAAATTAACAAGTCATTACATTCCTGGTTTATCGAAAAAATTGTAAAATTGGAAATATAAACAAGCAATGAATGCAACCAGCATGATGAAAAACTTGCTCGTATTAATTAGTATATTCGCTTCGATCTAATGGCGATGACGCTGACACATGCCAGAAGGTTCATGCTGGGACGACAAGAATAAAAAAACCAAGATTAGCGTCGTACAAATGATTTCAGTACAAAAAATAAACCTTTTAATTAGAAAACAGCCTAGTTGCCTACTGTGCGATACTCGGACATTTTGAAATAGCAAAATTTTAGTAGGAAAAACGAATGCAATGATTAATTACATTAAATTTATTTTATTATTATTTATTATATTATTTAAAATTAAATTATAAACCGAGAAAAACATGAAAAACAGTCAGTAATAAATTCGTAATGAGGAATTTTCAGAATACAAAATAAAATCTCTGTCCTCTGAGAATGTTTAGAATGTTTAGATCCCAAAAGACACAAAAAGATAATTTAAGGATTCACTTATTTAAGAAACTAGTTTTATTCTTATTCTTACATACATCCAACAAAGGCATCACAAAATATCTTAAAGATGCAAATGGCCTTCTAAATATAAAAATTTTAAATTTTTTTGTAAAACTCTTAGTTGAAAAAAATTATTTTATTTATTATTTCTTCTTCTTCTCTTGAGGTGAAGCCTGGAAATTGAATGATGTTTATTTTATTATTATGACCAAATTTTTTAAAAATCGGTGGAATATTTTTTTTTAATTTTTGATATTTTTTGCAAAAAAAAGTGAACTTGATATTGAGATGTTTATAGATATTTCTAATTCAATTTGAAGCAATTGGTGCCACTGATTTATTTCGTTGATTTATAAGATAGATTTTAAAATATTTTCCCTATAATTTCTAATTTTTTGAAATCCCTCCGAAACTTGTTAAATCATTAATTTATTTCAGGTGTAATGCAATTGATCAGTCGAAGGCTTGAGCATGCGATATTAAGCAAGTTCTTCGGTTTTTATTATAGCTGAGGTCTTTGTTATTAATAAAATATGTACAAATAAAAACACAATATAATAATAATGTTTTCCTATTTTATGCCACTTTTTCTTCATCATATTTTTTATTTCTTAGCAGTTCATAAAATTGACCCTATCAGAATCTGCATAAAACAAAAGCTAACAATGAATGACAAAATGTTGAAGTTAAATTAAAAGTAATGGAACTATAAAAACCACTCATCCAATCAAACAACCGCCATCCAACAGCTCCTGTATAAATAGCCATTACAACAAGAGACACTTAAAATAAAAGCATGTCTATAAAAACAGAAACAGTGTTACAAAACCGTCGAATGATTTCAAATAAAAGAAAGCAAAATACAATGACAGTGATTGTGTTTTGAGTGACAGACCTTTAATAAAGTTAATAAAATGAATTGTTATTCACAAAGGCAATTGCAAGAACTTTAGTGTGAAGAATATATTTTTAAATTAAAATCACACAAAAGTCATACAGACAGAAACAATATTGCGAAAGAAAACCTCCTTTGTATGACTTGTTAAAAACAAAAACAATAATACTTGTTTTGCTTTTGTTTGAAATAGTGGGCCTAAAAGATAAAAACTTTAAAGAGTTTTTTGGAAGGGGTTAAATAAAAATACACCACCAATTATTGTATAAGATAGCCACAACCAAATATGTAAGATCCTGGTCAAAATGACATCGTCTTTTATATTCTAACAGAAAGAGAACAGGGACAGATACAAATACATTACTAGATTTTATTAAAAGATGAAAATCAAATTCATATTTTATATGTGAGATTGTGAAAGGAATATTAACTCATCGTCAAAGAAAAAATGTTTTAAAATGAGATCAATTACCCTAAAGGCGTGTCAAAACTTTATAAATTTTCATCAAGTAATTTAAAAAGTAAAAAGTTCTTTAGTAATTATAAATGAAAAAATTTACGCCGCAGATGTGTGATTTGAAACTCTAAAGCACATTTGCTCAGTTTCATTGGCAAAACAATGCAATGCCAACTATCAACTTATCTTGTCAATTTCTCCAGTATCGGTGCCAAGTGACTTTTGATTCAAGTTTAAAACTTGCGAGTACAACAAAGACGTCTTAGAAATCTTTTCATAGTTGAAACGGCCTGTGTGTTCTTTTTTAATTTTTAATTAATTTTTCTTCCAATGTTTTTTTTTTTTTTTTTGATTGCCACACGATTTGCGTCTAAAGAGACACTTTCCACGGGAACAAAAATATTAAAATTTAAATTGAAGAAAAATAACAAGAACAAACATGTGAAAAAACCAAGTAAACACTCGCTTTCATCAAGTGTTTCATATTTTGGTTGCTCCAAGAAATACAATAAATTAACCTTTTTATTAACCAATTTAAAATTTCATAAAACTAAAACTTAATGTACCAAATGACAGTTATTTTCTTATCGTACAAAAAATATATATAAAAGTTAAGACTAAAAGTTTTAATATGTTCGCAAAATATTTCTTTCGCTGGAGTTAAAAATAAAATAAAACTAAAAACATCTTAGAATTTGGTAAAACTTTGTTAAATTGTATTACATAAAGTAATAAATTTCAAAAAGTATTAAATTTTTATTTTCCCAGAATTGCGTGAATCTTACGAACAAAAATTGTAAAACAATAAAAGTTGAAGTAAAAATCGTTTGATTGTTATTTTAAGAAAATTAAATTGAAATCTGATTAAAAAAACGTGTTAAGGGTATAATATCAAGTGCTTGTAGTTGCAAAAAATTAAAACCTTTAAAAACATATAATTATTTATCCACGTGTGTTTAGAGATCTGCTTAACAGTTAAAAAGAGCTTATTGTTCGCGGCATTGCAAAGGTCTAAGTGCTTTATAATAATTAGTTTAGATCTTATTGATCGGAAGATATCTATATTTCAAATGTCTTTAAAATCTAATTTTGTTAAAATTGTTCCCTTTTTCTTCTATCTGGCTTTGGAACCAGATATAGATAAGGCCCTATCTATGTTTCGATTTTTTTAATCGATTAGCCGAGAACTTTTTCAAATTGTTTTCAACTAGTGTTTGGGATTTCCGAGAGTTTTTCCCGAAAAGAAAAGAAATTCTTGTATAAAGCAAGTTTATTTAAAGAATAATACCAAAAATTCATTTCTTTATTAAAAAATAAACAAAGAATAAAAATAATTTATGTGACAAAACAAACCTCTGTACACATGTACTACATAACGAGAGATAATATAGATTAAAATATTAAAAAAAATAATTTAATAATTAGTTGTTTTTTTAAGATATGATTTTAGAACTGTTATTGCGTTTTTAAGTTAACTAGACATTATTATTCTTGTTTTGTTATTAAAAATCTAACTAAAATGAACAAGCAACTGTACAATATTTGACACTTTAGCAGAAAAATTATTCTACATTTGTTTAGCAGAAATTATATATTATTTTGTTTATTCGCCGTCTATAGATTTTATTGCCTATCCGCTATACGCCGCCCTCCTCTCTAGCATCCTACCATGATTTTATATAGACATAAAAATAACACCACAAACTCATAAAAAACAAACTCCAGAATTCGTCGATATAAAATTGCTTAGGGGTTCATTGACCCCCTTTTAACTTTCTTATCACCATTCTTATTTTCATTATCTTTTTTTGTAATACTTTCTCTAATGCTCTTATATTTATGTTCAAAAAACTGTAAAAACCGCTCCTTATGCCTACTCGATGTTCATTGAATTTTGGAAATCAAATAATTATTTCAGTTGAAAGGAAAATAATGATTTGAAGAAATTATTAACATTTTTCAGGGTATGTTTTAAATCTAGCCGGACATCATTTGTGTTTTTTTGTATATATTGGCTCTAAAAAATTATTATTAAATTTATTATTATCAAGTCTATATGCTGTTTAAGATTAAAAATAAGAAGAATAGGATTTGGGAAAAAGAAGTTCCCCTTAGAAAAATACTTTCTCTTAAGTTTTCTTTACTTTTGTTTATCATACACAACTTTTAAGGTCACGGAAATTTCAAAAACCTAAGCTTGTCCAAGGAGACTCTAAAATTCTACTTTCCCTCTATCCCCTTTTGCAATGGGTAGTAAAAATATCAATTTAAAAATAATTAAATGTCAAAAAAGTAAAATAATCAAGTCAGAATATCATTAAAAGAATTTTTGTTTTTGTGCAGGCAGAGGTATCTCTTCAATTTATCAAATTCCAAAAATATTTACTTAATAATCTCACCAGCCAAGAATATTAAAAAGAGTAAATTTTATTACTTTATAGATAAAATCAGTTTCAATAATTTCTCCAATTAAGTGAGTATTAGAAAAAATATTCTACCGTCGTGTTATCATTTGTGCTTTTTGCACGTTCGGTTTGCGGTACATCCATTATTTTCCCTAAATCACCTGTTAAGCTTTTTTTCTTTACATCTATTAAACATGTTATTAATTGCAAAATAATGCGCAACTTTTTTTCTACAGTATTCTACAGTATTAAAATAAGAATCTCAAATTTTACAGTGATTTAAATCACTTAAATATATTTTCATGTTTTTTTTAACAAAAAAAGGGAACAAAAAAAATTTTTTTGTAGTTTCAAACGAAATATTTTATCTTAAAAATTAAAATAAAATTATTTTAAAAATTAATATAAGTAGCTGTAAATATAGTCGTTCACAAAAAAAATAAATACAAAATTTTTCTTGCCACAAAAAATATTACAAACCCCTCAAAACTGTAAAAACTCAGTAAAAACCTATGTAGTCTACGCAACTTCCCTGATTTGACCAGTTTCCCTAAACGATAAATCTATAAAACAAATTTTTTTATGGGGATGTAAAATTTTGCAGTCTCTCGAGCGGTATAATTAAGTTTTGACATTTCTTAAATTTAACTTTTAGCATAATGTTCAGCTAAATTAACAAAATACCCCTCTGTGCGGTGTACAAATGTTTTTCGTAATTTTTATGCAAACATTTTCTACAACACGTGCAATATTTGTTTGTTGCACAACCTGGTGTGAATTACATGTTGTATTAAAAAAAAAACAACGAAAACGCACTATTGATAGAATAAGAAAGTTTAAACTTTATAGATTAAAGCAATAAACTTTAAATGGAAATAAAAAAATAAATTTTAATAAGATTTTCATTTTCCTTCTAGGCCGTTTAATAAACACATGTTGTAGCAGCTATTTACATACATAGAAACTACCATCAATATTTGTACAACAATTGCGTTATCCGAGGTCTGAGTACACTTAAAACCGGCACTTGCGTGAAGAATTAAATATAAATTGAATGGCTTAGAAGGGATAATAAAACATTTTCATTTTTCGTTACATATTTTTTGTTTAACTTTGTAAGAATTTTATTTTTTATTGAATTAAAATTCTATTATTTTTTTTTTAATTTAAACAGATATAAATTCCATGTTTGTTACATAACGGCCAAAGTTTTATTAAATAGTTTATTACCGAGTCCCTCCAAATTGTTTGAAATTACTCCTAAAACAATATAAATCATCAGCTTTTATTTCTCACTGAATATTTTAACCAAAAGAATAAAACAGTGAACAAAACTCTTTATTACGCTCATTCTAAGTAATTCTGTTTTTAGGATTTATTACACACACTGCTACAGTTTGAATGATATTTTGTGTTAAATAATATATTTACCCGCATACACGACCATATAAACGATTCTGTAGCTAAAAAACATTTCTAAAAGCTAATAGAATTTCATTAACATGAAGACTGCAACGAGAGGAAGATTTTATTAACATAAAAACAGAAAAATGTAGTCGTAAAAGTTGGAACCCTTGGCCAACAACGTTTGCGTCTATTGACACACAAACACGTATTGAGGCAGGTTCTTACGATTTTCTGTGTGTATGTAGTGAAGTGTTACATACATTTCATTATATATTTTATATTCTTTTTTGTATTTTACTCTCTATCTCGACATAATGCTGCCCTTTTAAATTAGTGCACAGTCATTTATTCTTTTCATTACACGTTTTATTACCCAATTATGTTTTTAAACATATTGAAGGCTGTAACGACAACCAACATTTATTTGATACAAAAGCGATAAGAAATTTTGTGAAATGCCCAAAAGTAGATGAATAGAGTTTTACATGACCTTTGAAAAATATAATTAAGCATATATGCGAACACTTCAGTATTCAAATGTAAAAATGTAAAAAATATATCTAAATTCCTAAATAAAATGGCTAAAAACCTTTCGAGATGTCGCGAAAAATGTAAAAGAACTGATGCAAATTAATAAAAGTTTTTTAAGTGAAACTTGAGACCGAACTCCTCATACATATTAAGTAAAATATTAAAGACAAATTAAATTTAATAGAAACAAATCTTTAAATGCTTTGATTTATCGTAATCGTAAACGAAATTCTACTTTAAACGTTTTACTGTAAGGGGTTGTAACCGTTAAACACTTAAATTTTCACAGCTGATTATTAAGTCGCTATATAACAAATTATAAAATTAATTTAAAATAAAAGGGTGTCTCCCCTGGCCATTTGAGGAAGACATTCAAAACTTTCATTTAGTAGGCAGTACTTCTTCTAGAAATAGAAAATAACTAAATTGTCCACAATCCGGTTTCTACCATAATTCTTCGGGTCGGCTGTATTAAAAACTCGTACTCAGATGTTAAGCTGAAGAAAGAAAAAATAAAAGGATGTGTTTTCTTTTCAGCTTTTACTTTTTTTGTTTTCAAAATAATTTTTGTCGCTTTATTGAAATTACACTAAATATTTGAATATTAAATCTAAGAATTGTGCTTAAATAAGTCTAGTCAGTGCTAAACAATAATTCATTGTAGCTTTGAAACGTTCACCTGTGAACTTTAAAAAATGGCACGCTCATGTCTCATGTCAACAGGAAGCTGCAGTAAGCATTAGTAAAATGTTTTATGAATCTGAGTATAATGGTAGAATATAAGAAGATACTACCTTCCAGAACTACGGTATTAATCTTGTTCTTGCTGGATTATAAATTTTGACTACTTAAGATGACCATTCATAAGAGCTTTTAAGCATATTCTGCCTTAGTTTAATAAATAAGCCCCGACGCTTAATCTAATCCAAAGCTCTGATACATCTAAAAAAAATAGAACAACTTAGAAATCAAGGAAAACCAGATTTGGTATCGCTCTCTGAATCGTCATTTCGAAACATATGCAAACTAGTTGTTCTGAAATTTAAATTTTCGTTTACATTTTTTCGTTTGTCTTTTATTAAATTTTTAATTGTTATTAAATTATTTGTTTTTGTATTTATACACATACACACAACTACTTTTAACATTGTTTAACTTTTTTGGTTCAGATAAGCCTGCGATAAAAACTAGAGAAGACAGAAATTTTTAATGCTTCGCAAGTAGTTTCAAACTGAACCGTCTCAAAGCAATATTCTTTGCTCTCAAGACTTTATACTGGGCTGAAAAACATGAAGCAAGAATATTGTGCTCCGTGAAAACATAATATGTATAATATTATCCGTTGAATACATAGGATTGTGTCTCAGCTATGAAAAGAACCAGAGCTGTATAAAGCTTTCACTTCCACCATTTACAAAAGTAACATGGTGATGCGGAGAAGCTTGCAGCAGATGATCAAGGAAAAAAAATAATATTGTAGGAAAACCTGAAGCGTACTTTAGAAAAGGCAGAAAAATTACTATGTGAAGAACATCAGATAAATTAATGAAGGCACCTTTATTTTAGAGTTAGAGACAAGATTGTAAAAAAGCCTCAGGTAGAGAAACAACACCAAAACAATTATTGTATCTTATGTCAGTAAGGTAGTTAGAAGGATCCTAAATAGTAAACAGAAGATTCAGAGTGAGTAGATGGCTGAGCGAATTAATGGTACATTTTTCCGGTAAATACACTGAAATTTTGTATTCAAAATAAACTTACAGCCTGTTTACAGAACACAATTTGCTGTTCAGACGCACAAAAACGTTATCGTTTTTCATTTTTGGGTTTTTCAAACGCGAATGTCATATTTTTGTGTAAAAACGTAACAAATGAAAATTTTTTCTGGTTTATGTATCCCGCATTGTATTGTCAGAAACGTCAAAACTGTACGAAGAAAAAATATCATTCGTCTAGAAAATTTTACTTATATTTATTTTGAGTTCCCAAAATTAAAAAAAAATAAAATAAATTAAAATCAGTGATTATGGACATCACAACACTTTCATGAATAAAAACAAATATGTATACATCAACTATATTTGAATTATACATACATACAATATGTACACTCACACATTAATAATTTTTAAAAAACTATTGTTTACGTTTTTTTATTTGTACCAATTTTTATTTAACAGATAAAATTTTATAGTCTGCTTCAAGGCGAATAAATTACCAGGTGGCAGCGTAGGCGAATTCAGTATTTTTTGCTGGTATACACCACTGTCAAACTCCATATATAAAAAATGTACCCATATTTTTTATATATGGAGTTTGGCAGTGGTGTATACCAGCAAAAAATACTGAATTCGCCTATGCTGCCACCTGGTAATTTATTCGCCTTGGTCTGCTTGTATAACAATAATTTTTAAGGCGAATTAATTTTATCAGGTGGTATCAAGGCGAATAAATATACGGTGGGAGCGATGACGAAATCATTGCTTTTCGCCGGTAGCCTAACAGTCAAACTCCATATATAAAATATATGTGTACATTTTTTGTATATGGAGTTTGACAGTCGTGTATAGCAGCAAAAAATACTGAAATCGCCTACGCTGCCACATGGTAAATTTATTCGCCTTGCTCCATATTTAAAAATTTTGTATACTATTTTTTTATATGAAGTGTGACGTTCCGTTTACCATCTGCTTAATTTTGTTACGTGTAGGGTAGCTGTCAAAAATTTATTATTTTATATTATAAAAGTTCTTTTTTAATATTCTTTAAAATATAATTACAACAAGAGTTTTAAATCAATTTAAAAAACAAAGCTTACTAAAAACGTTATTTAATAGGGTAAGAAAAAATTGCGGTAATTAAATGTGCTTTGAAGTTTATCATACATTTAAGTGCTAGTTTTTCTTTTTATTGTTGTAGTAGCGCTCCCACCTTATATGAATTCGTCTTGGCAATTTTGTTTTGTTTATTAAACTCAGCTGTTACTTTTTAAGCGCCAAAGAAGGGTTACCACTATTTATGGCAAAAACAAAAAATTTATGTGAAAAAAAGTAAATAAAAAATATTAATTAATACATCGGCAAAACTTCGATTTGACACAACAAAAATTCCTACGAAACACAACGTAAGTTAAACGAAAAAACCGTAACGTGTTACATGGACGCTAATTATTACGTATTCGTCCATATATCATCCGGTTTCGTTTCGCTCTTGACGTGTTCTATAAACAGGCTGTTAATTTGAAAATAAACTTAATTAGTTTATTTTTATTATTTATACACATCAACAAAAAGCTTTTTTAGTAACAATTTTATATATATATATAATAAGGCAGGATATTGTTCAACTGTTGTGCATTAGTATTTGTCCTAACAAAAAAATTTTGAATTGATCTGTATAAATGATTTACACAAACATTTATAAAATATCCGTAATTACTCAATAAAAATATTACGATTTGAGTAGTAATTAAATACAAATTGTAGTCGTTATTAATTGCAAAATAAAGGAATGACAATTAATATTATTAAATATTCAATTTTGTTTACGGGAGTTCACTCCATTAAACTATTTCTGGTGACTGATTAAAAGCCTTACGTTATTATTCCATTATTATTTTAATGATTTGCAATTGAATACAGGTTGAAAAAATTTACATATATTTAAATCCCTAAAAAAATGTTAACAATTATTTATATAACCGGCAAATTATTATAGAAATTAGTATTTAAATTCCACACATTTAAATAAAAATGTAAAAAATGGAGCTTCCGCTTAATAAATACAGTAGTTACGTTTAAAATGCAAATCTGCGGTGATGGTGGTTTTTAACCAAACGTTTTATTTGTTTATTTATTTATTTATTTTTGTTGTAAAGCAATTTTTTTTTCTTTTGAATATGGCAAACGAATCGATTCTGTAGATATCCATTATTAATTGTTTTTTGGAAAGCATAAGACAAATATTTTAATTTAAATAATGTAACATTTTCCTTGCCCAAGTAGTTTTTAAACCAGCATGTCTTACTTCCATTAATTTAATAACAAAACTTAACAAAGATGACTTCACATTTGGTAGCATTTTTTGCGCATATCAAGAAATAAACATTTATGATCTCATAAATCTAAATTTTATAGACAAGTGTCACGTCAAAACGATAAAAAAAAAGTAGGAAGGTATTGATTAGTAGATGGAAATGACAAAGAACTAAAAAGAAAAGTTTTCACTTCCAGCGTCTATCCAACACAGTTATTGTTAGTTATTCGCAGCTTACAATGGCTTTAAAGAACTGATTTTTAGCGGTAAAATAGAACAGCTTGATGCAATTCTTAAGATTTTTCTCGATTCTTTTTATTATTATGTTAAGTTTACATGATACATTGTCAGTTTGGTAAAAATAAAATTAATTTTTACACTTACGTAATAATTTTTTCCATTCATTTAATTACATTATAAGAAGGCTGAAGTCAATTGGTAGTAAGCAATGAAAACAATTTATATTTAATAATACTTAAGTTTTTTATTCTTTTATGTTGATTCACTTTTAAGCTTTATATTTTTAATATAACCGCTGATATTGGTTATGACGTTGATTGTTCAGATCAGCTAAAGCTTTAAAGAACTTTCAACCAAACTAAACTAAGGATGTTTTGATGCTTAAAAACTTTACTGACGGCAAACAGATAAATCGATTAACCTGCGAAACACGATTGCTAAAAGTGCCAATGTTATTACAATTTTTGGGGTCCACGCGGCAAAACATGAATGACATGCTGATAACGCTATTAAAAAATTAAAACTACTGTTCTTGAGACCTAATGCGGCAGGAGTGGCAATTTCACTTTTCTATAATGCTTTTATGAAATGAATTGCCTTCATACCTGCTCATTGTTGTGTACAGGATGCTACTCAATTACAGTACATCTGATCGACAGAAGAGTAAATCAACAGTTTGTGTGGAATACGCTTCTTACAAAGTTACTTTCTGTCAACGCCAGAAATAGAGACGCACGACTCCTTGACATTTTTGCTTCCAGGATATATGGCAGCATTAGTAACCTGGGCATAAAAGTCCCGAAACCGGGACATAAGGATTCTTAAAGTCTCACTAGTCACTAAAGTACTGACACCACGGAAGCAGGTAGAAAATAAACCTTATCCTATTTTTTGTTGCATTGCAATAGACAGCATAACAAGATAGTAAAGTCGATTATCTGTATCCCACTGTTTCTTCTAACGTCTTCATAGT
Organism: Cistogaster globosa; assembly: GCA_937654795.1. NCBI lineage: Eukaryota > Metazoa > Arthropoda > Insecta > Diptera > Tachinidae > Cistogaster > Cistogaster globosa. The sequence goes on along the minus strand of OW569405.1, from coordinate 59,806,095 downwards.
TTCAGCCAAATGGATTATTTAGGCAGAGGTCAATCTCGAGGGTTGGTATTTTAGTTTTTTTCTATGGCGTACAGATTTGTTTAAGAGGCGTGACCAATAATTAAGTGTTCCCATTAGTTTGTTTCACAATAACACGGTAACGGAATACGTTTTAGATTCGTAGAACACTTTAAGATATGGAATAAAATTAAATTTTTTTTCTAGTGCATAAGCGGACAATTAATACCATTTTTATATTTCCGTTTTTTCAAGCAAAAATTTCTTAATTTTGCATTAAAATTTTCTCCTTTCATTATTAATTTCAAAGTCATTCATAAAGTAATGAGCTGATAAAAAGTTTGACGGAATAATTTTAAATCGTGAATAATCTGATGCTTCATTAAGCTGAATCGGAGGAACTTGTTTCCGGTTACATTAATATAACTGATTTAGTTTTTATCAAGTCTTTAAAAAATCTGATCGTAATAACTGAAAGCAGATTTTAATGAAGCGTGTAAAAATAACTATTCGTTCTGTTCTTGTTCAAAAGATGGTTTCTCCGGAGAACTGTGTTGCTGTTTGGAAAAATTTTATTCCTTGAAAAATTTTAATTACTTATAAGATCAACGAATTTTCTAAAAACTTAGAAGTCTCGTATTTTTGTTGCAGTTTTAATATCCTTTGTATCCTTACAACTATAATAAATTATAATCCTTATAAATATTTGAATAAAATGAAAGTATTTCTAACAAGAAACAAATTTATTCCAAATATTTTTTAACAACAAATTTAATGCAAATTTGGCCCCGTCACACAATTACCAGGCAACACCATTTTATACTTCTACTTTCGGGTAAAGCACGCAACAAAAGTTGTAATTAATTAAAAGAAAATGTTAAAAATGGAAATAATTGCTAACTACACACAAAGAAGTTTATAATTTCGGAATCTGAGCATAACGCAAATTAACAATAATTACGACAATCCCAACATAAATGTTTTCATTAATATCCCATGTTTTTATCAAAAAACTATAAAATTATGAGGTCACGACACAATTGCAACTAAAAACAACTGCAGCAATATGACTTCAATAGCAAAATGTATAAACACATACACAAGTATCTAAATAAAAATTATTTCTATAAATATCCGTAAATATTTACAAATCGTGCAGCAAATCAAACAATCGTAAAAGTTTTGAACGAACAATAAAAACAATTTGTAAATGGACATCACAATTGTCATCGCTGCAGGATCAAAACGAATGGAGCAGACACGCACATAAAGATTTAAGCTGCCGGAGAAAATATAAATTATTTATATATGAAAGCTGTCTAATTTGAGGGAGACATAAAATAGCACATATGTATGTGTTGCAAATACTATTTTCTCTTTTTCTTTGAAAATCTCCTCTAGCGTTTATTCAATACAAAATTGTATAAAATTCAGTTTTCTCCACAAGTTTTTTTGCACTGAATGATTTTCTTAAATTGGTAAAAAAATGACATGAATATATAACAGGACATAAAAGGAGCAGAAAATAATTACCCACCAAGAACAATATTCTTCTTTGAATGTCGTTTACTGACAATTAACAAAAACAGAACTAGATTCTAGACCGTCTATTCAAAATCCTAATGTTCGACAATCTAAAATAATGTTTATTTTCTGTTTAAGTCTAAATCAAAATTATTGCAATTGTAGTTATAAAATGATGCACAATGGGGCAAAATCAAAATAATAATAAAATAGATAAGAAATTTCTTAGCAGCTTGAAAGTGTAATCGAAATTTCCAGTGCAAATAGCTGAGGACTTCTGGGCTTAAGTTCAAGCAGCAGAGCCCAATTGGGTTCCAAAGTGTGCCCTAACTGATCGAATACGCACATGCTGGGGTCACTGGTGAGTTGCTAGTGATTTAATAAATTACAGTCGATGTAGACAGCAGGTGATACTGATGATCCGGGTATTACGACAGCACATCGATATGCGACTTAAAAAAAGTCAAAGGCTCAAGTGCGTCATTTAGTATCATCTTTTGTAGTTTTAAATATCTGTTTTTGTCACATCAGGTAACTGATGGAATGCACTATGATCTGATAGGATATCGCATGAATTCTTTCGAAAATTTTTAAGAAGTGATATCTTCTAAATGGTCTTATAAGGGAACCTGCGAAAATAAAAGTTGAGATGGATCTCTTCATTTCACTTGCTCTAAATTAAATATCCTTTATTAAAAAAAATTCTTTTCAAAAAATCTAGAAAAATAATTTTAATAGCTCCAAATTCCATATATATTAACTGCCGTAAACATAAAAATAATTTTAAGGCGGAATCAATTTTAAAACAAATTTTATATGAAAATTTTATACCCAGGGTTTATTGGAAATTAAAAAATGAACTTAAGCCGAAAATAAATTTTATTCACAAAATGTTTCTTTCACAAAACATACCAACATCAAAGTAATTTGAATTTATAAGATGATTATAATTTAAGTTGTATTCATGCCAAAAACTAGTCTTCTTATAACCCAAATTAAAGTGCAATAAAACTTTAAGCTTTTATAATTTTTTAACCAAAACTTAAAAATTTTTATTGACATAAAAAATAATTTTTCAATTACACAAATTAATCACAGTATTGCTGTGCAGCAACTGTTGGGCAGAACATCTCAACACCGTCAAAAATAATTAATGACTGCGAAACCAAATTTGACTTGTGAATATCAAGATGGAAACAACATCATTATATGAATGTTTTCATGAAATAAATAAAAAAAAAAATAATAACATAATGAAAATAAATAAATAACAACAATATTTGCACACATAAAAACAAGAATTTAAATGACACAAAACCAGAATAGCGCTTCACATGAAATAGAAAACATTTGCTTAAATAATAGAAATCTTGAAAAGAAAAATAAATCAGAATACTAAAATGATAATTTGAATCTGTAGCAACAGCCAGGTGGCAAGTTGCTCTTAATGGAGAATTAGAATTAAAAAACAAGCGATGCTTCAAAACAGTATCCTCGATCTGAACCATCAAGAACATGAGAAAAGTTGCAGGCTTGCAACTAACTACAATAGAAAGCTGAAGATTAATGAATACCCTCGTTACCTTCCTCTGATATGTTTCGGTACTTAATGAATATAACCGATTTATAGGCAATTGAAATTGTGATAATTTTCTACATATGCATCTCGTGTAAAATAAAAACTGTACTTTTAATTGTTGTTTTTGTTTTGTTTTTTATTTCCTTACTAAGTGCTTCCAGTTTTTTGTTTTTAAATCGAATTCCCTAATAGAGAGCTTTTCCAAAAACACATATACAGAAAAAAATTTATTTGACTACGTGGTCAAATAAAATTTTTCACGAAGGAAATTATATTCGAACTGAATACATTTTAGCACTAACACAGTTGTATTCTTTTTTGTGAAATAATTTTATAAGTTAAAATACGCTATATTCGCGCGGAAAAATATACCTATACCAACAGCAATTAGATTTATTAAGTAAAAAAAAAAATATTAAAACTAATGCAAAATACGAATGCCCGAATTTTTGAAACAGAAAAATAAACCCAACCCCCAAACAAGATTATATATCCTAATTAAAAAAAACTATCAATTTAAGGGTAAATCCCCTAATTTGACAACAATATGTGTTATTTTTCTTGTTGGATATAATTCTTCTTCTTTTTCTAGTAAACTGTGGCTGTTGTAGTCAAGGTGGTAAGCACGTTGACTACAATCTGGTTCGCCAGGGTTCAAACCCTGCGGCAACAAAAAAACAAAAATGTTTTTTTTCTGTTTAATTTAGAAATAACATTAAACATGCAGCCTCCTTCGTCGGTACTTATTCATAGCCTATTCGCCGGCGAAGTAAAATAATTAATAAAACGGCTATACATCTATCTTTCTTCTTTCACCACCTGTTTAATCTCTCATCTATCCCTTTCCTAAGAAGAATGTAGCACGGTTATGAAAATAACTAAATAGGAATTACTGCCTGAAGTGCTACTTCTCTTTAAAAAAACAAAAAAAAAACAAAAAACAAAACTTAGGACTTTTTATTTTTCAATATTTTATTGTTGCGCATTTTCTCTTAGTTGAATTAAAGAAACCGTTTGAGAAAAGAAATTTATCACTTTTGTCATCGATCTCTAAACCATTCTTTATTGTAAAGCAACTTTTAAATTTACATTTATTAACACATCCTGAATCTATTAGTATAGTTATGACAAAAAGAACAATTTAAAAGTTTTCACACTAAGAACTTTTGCACATTATCAACTTATAAACTCTTTTATTACCCCTCACCGCAGGTGGAAAAAGGCCTATCTAAGCTTATCACACCGCTTGTAATTTTTGCAATTTCTATTTTCGATCCCATAAAGTAAATATCTGTATTATAATTTCTTATGCATAGCAAAGTCAATTGAGTGTGTCCGACGGTGTTAGGGTTGAAATCAAGTTTGCCGAGGCACTAAATAAAAGTACAAAACACCAATCTATCAGACATATTTTCAAAAATTTTGCTGCTAAAAATCAACAAGAGTGGTCCATGTCCCTCGAGGCAGTCGACAAAATACCACGCCTATCTCTAATTTTTCCATATCATTTGCAACAAATCCAGTTTATTGAAGTTACTCCAATAAAAAAAAAAAAAACAAATATATTAAGAAGTAGAGAATAAAAAAATAAGAAAAATATATTAAGTAAAAAATTTGGGAGTCGCCCATATTTTCCGAGCTATAGGCCTCTAAACTTTTCATAGAATGGTACGGTTGTACACCATATTTTTTAAGATATCAATAAGGTTATTATTTAAACGCTTTTGATGATTTTTTTGAGATTTTTTAGGAAATTCTAAAATATTTTTATATGCTCAACCCATTAAGAGCAGATTACAATTTTTATTTAAAAGTTTATTTTCTTCAAATTACGACGATGCCACCCACTTTCTTATTTTTTATTTTCACGGAATTCGTAATTAGAGGAATCTTATCTCGAGAAAAAATTTTTCTTCGAGAAAGAAATTCTGTAAAATTTTAATAATTTTTTAAAGTTTCATTACAATAGTTTTAATTTTTTCTATAGAATATTATTCCATGTATAATCAATAGCAAGAATTGCTGTGTGCGTGATTTCATGTTTATGTTTCATGTTTTCTTTTTTTACTATTTCTTGTTGCCTTAAGAAATTACGTTATTAATAATTTCCCTAACTGTACGAGTAAGTCTTTACATTCGTTCTACACTGACTCATTTGGTTATTTGCTCTCAGCATTCACTTATTCATTTTTATTTATAGAGTTTTACACTAAAAACCATCACAAGCAAGTCGTTGGTTGTTTCCGTGCCACAAGATTAACCAAAATTGCACTTTAGTTTATTACACAATAAAATAACGAGCAAGTTAATGTTTGACATGGGGTCTTGCAACATGTTTTTCAGGTTATTTGCACACACATGTGTTATGAGCCATTTCCCAACTTGAAAAGTTTTAGATGCACTTTCGTTAAGTTGTTTAATGAATCACTTTTGTTTTAAATGTTTTAATTTATAACAGAAAATTATAAAAAAATTTTTTGGAAAAAATTTGTGTTATATTAGTTCGCTTTTCAGTGGGCTAATAAACCAAGAAATGCAAGCAAAATAAAGTCACTATTGATTGTTGGTTATTTGAACAATTTTTAAATACAGATGCAGCTATAATATATCTCAAAATGGGGTTAATGGTTCCGTGACACCAAACTTTTTTGAGCAATCATCGACATGGCCTTATTTTCAGTGATTTTATTAAACATAAGATTTGGGTTTTTAGAATCTCAATTATTATTCAACATGAAAAGTTAAATTTATCTACGTTTGATGTGACAAGTAACAAGTTATTTAAAATCAAATCTAATCAGTTTCAGTTTTTAACAAATTGGCAAAATCTAGAGAGCGAATTAAGAATGTAAAAGTTGATTGTTATAAACTTAACCAAATAGTAAATCAAATGTTTTCGAACTTGCCGTACGCTGAATAATCGTTTTCAGATTCCACCTAGTTATCAACTCTAGATCGAGGAGCGTCCCTGAAAAGAGTAAAATGAGTGGAATAAACGATTTAAACACGAGCTACCTCGAGATAAAAATAAATAAATGACATGCTTACATCTTCGCAAGCCCTACAAGTAATTTTACTCGTATTTAATATCATCTTTTTTATTTTAAAAATTTTAATTTTCCAGTTTTTTCTGCAACTTCTGCGTAAAAATATTCTTATTTTAAACAGTGTCTCCGTTTATTTGGTGCTTGTTTTGAGACGACGGCATCGCTGGTATGAACTTCTTATAAAACGGTCTTGATGAAGCCACTACTCAAACGACTTTAGCTACAGTTTTATCACAATCACTCACTTGGACCCAAAAGAAATACAATGCATGACTTAAGGGTATGACTATATCTCGCGAAGATAAAGTATAACGCTAAATTAAATTATGACCTTGCCTTTAACATTAACATTTTTATGTGGCAGCTAAAACCTCAGGCAGCTTGGTTTATTACACTTCAATGGTCAAAATATACAACCATAAACTTGAAATGCACATTATCACAATTAATTTTTGTAAAAAACAGCCTTTTTTCATACAAGTTTAGTCTTCGAATTTACATATTTATTACCATGCATTACAATGTCATCAATTTTTTTTACTTACTATTTTAAAGACAAAAAACTAATTTTTAAATTAATCCCTAATTTTTTTAAAGAGATTAGAAAAGCTTGGTGAAGTGAATGTGAAAATGTAATGTAAATGGAACATGGTTTTGGTACAGACCAGGCAACCAATAAACACGGTTTTTGCGATCTTAATTCAATGGCATCGACGTAGACAAAATGTGTCTAATCGAAACGGTTGTGCTTGTCCTAAGTCGCTTGAAAAAAAAATGCAGAAAAAGCAACATCCCGATAGTTTGCAGACAAAAATTACGCCAAAACAGATCCATTCGTTTATTGAAAAACAAGTTTTCTACTAAAAATAGTGAAAAAATTGTGTAATTTTTGCGTCACTTTATTCAAAATCTTAATAAACTTTTTAAGTCTTTAAAAGGTGTCAGTGTGAAAATGTCAAACTAAATTCATATTATCATCACCATTCTCAAACTATTTCATAATTTATCTCAAAGAAAAAAAATCACTGCACATTTTATCCCGTCTTATAACATAACATTTTATAACATTTTGCTTGTTCGACAATTGAAAATCAATACAGATCAAATCGCCAACCAATAAATAGTTGATTACAAACTCTGCGAACAATTTTCTAATTTGTTGTTGTTTCAGCACTGCTATCAAGTCTTGCAGTATTCAGGCAGCATATGTGTTTTACTATAAAAAAAAACGGCAATTTAAAAAATTGAAATGAAATTAAAGAAGTCTGCAGATTTTGCATAAATCCTAAAAATCTCTCAACATCGATGCACAACGCAGACAAAGTGAAAAATACATTGGAAACGTTTGCAAAATTAAAATGAAAAAAAAAACAAACAGTATTCAATTACAACTGGTGCTGCACATTGAAAACTAAGAAGTGGTATTAGTTGAAATACTTGGTAACAACTAGAAAAAATCTATGAAGATTGTGGAGCTAATGATGATGGTGATGACGATAGTTGCGGATGTTGCACGAAAAACTCTTGGCAAATTACTGGTGTGTAAACGTTTGCAGTTGTTAAAATAAAATTATCTAATATAAAGTCAATTTCATAATCCATTGACTACAAGTGTTCACAGTAAATATTATCAAAGGCGCACGTCAAAAATTATTGAAAAAACTACAACTTTTTTATACACAAAACATCGTACTTGTGTGAGTTGGAGCTATCAACCGTAAATGATTTTTAGTTTTTCTCAAATGGTTTTTGATTGTAAGTTTTCATGGTGTCACTAATTAAAGTGTCACTCCGACCATTAAAAATTTATATGATCAATTACTGTTTGTTCGTTTTTTATCAAAAACTGTAAGAAATACTATATATTTAAGCATATTTGAAGGTGGCAAACGGCCACCAATTGCAACAGAAAAAAATCAGATAAAAAAGATGATAAGTTTTTTTGCAACAATTTAAAATAACTTGTTTATAAAAAAACTGCTGTAAGCAGCCACTAAATAAGAACTATAAACAATATAAAGAAATTTTGTCCTGAACTTAAACAAAAAATAAATAATAAAACAATTTAAAACAGTGTCGACACTTTATCCACGAATTGTTGTTTTAAACATTAAATCATGAACACTTTTACAAAAAAAAAAAAAAAATATTCTTCAAATGGTTTATATTATTTTTAAGAAAATTATTACTCTGGCAATAATAATAATGTTAAAGTCAATTGCAAAGTGATAGAGTAGACGTGATATGCGCTTGAAGTAGCTGAAAGCCTAACTTTTTTAAATACTTCAATTGAAGGTTAAGTGTTGATTGACAACGGCTGCCATTGCCAAACTAAATACATGTATTTATTTGAAATCCTTTTACTTATTTGTAATTTTCTCTAAAAAGACCGAAACATCGTTTGAATTTTGCAATTGCAATTCTAAATCACTAATATTCCAGTGTCACTTATCGTTCACACAGTTGAACAAATCACGCAACTGAACGAAGTGAGCCGTTATTTTACTGCGCACATATGCTCCATAGTGTATCGTTCAAAGTCGTTTAAAATTTGTTAAAAAAAAGTTCATCATTTACATTTTTTGGTTCCAGTTGTCTTTAGGTTTATCAAATGTATTAAGAGAGAAGCCCAGCGTTAGAGAGAGTTAAACGAATATCATTGTACATCTAAGTTTGTCATTCCGTTTGTAATTTCTACACTATCCATTTCAAACCCCATGATGTAAATATATTTTGAATTCTTATGCAAAGCGGTGTCAACTGAGTGATGTCCGTCCGTGTTCTGGTTGAAATCAATTTTACCTAGGAACTGGATGAAATAGAGAAAACTTAAATACGCCAATCGATCAGACATGGTAGTTTTGAAAAAAAATTTTGTTATAAATCAGCAAGATCGTTCATGTCCCCCGAGGCAGCGAACTTGCTTCTAATTTTTTTATATCTTTTTTTCAACTTTCGTTTGTATTCCTGCCGGTGGTTGTTGTTGATGATAAAAATTAATGAACAAAAAATTGGTAGTGTTTATCTGACAACAACCGTAAGTAAAACTTGACATTTTCAAGAAAAAAGCTTTTTTGTACAGAAAAGATTTTTGGAAGAAAAAAATTTCTTATAGCAATTTATATTGAACCTATTAAAAAGGGAAATCTATAGTGTCGAACATGTGGTTATACATACATTATGGTGAAGGGTATTAAGATTCGATATAGCCGAATATAAAAGAAGCTAAAAAAAATAAAATTCCCTTTTTATTTTTTTTACACGAATTTACATTTTGCATCCATTTATTTTTTTTATGTTTCCATTGTTTTATCATTGTTTTACCATTCCATTAACTGAGTCGAACGAACGAAGGAACAAACTAAACGAATACGTTCACTTTGACACGAATCGCAAAAGTTCTGGCGGCTTTAATCTCAAACTAATTATTTTCTAATTTAAATTGAACTTTAGGCAAAAACTTTTAAAAGATGCTCAAATAAGTTTTCCGTTCTGATAGTTAAAACGATGCCGGACTCTAATCAAATTTTCCGTTTTCCGCAACAAATTGAACGTGGGAGTTCCAGGAAATTTCTTTATATTCTAGTCGAGGCGGTAAATTCTTACGAAAGGTTTAGAAAAATGTTTACATAATGGAAATTTGTGGTCTAGTTGATCTTGATTTGAAATATTTAACTAAGAAAAACTCAGTCGTTGACAAGTGGATACCAAATGTTTTTTTGTGTTGTTTTGAGGTAAATCTGCCAATAGTATGAGCTAGAGTTTCAAATTTTTTACAAATAAATTGTTAAGCAAGGCTTACTTGTTCATTAATAATATGAAAATTTCTTATTCAGATGTGATCTGCCTACTTATTTAAATAAAGTTAAAACCCAATTCATGTTATTTATCTCACAGCAGTTTGAATAAAGACCATATTTTAAGCGGGTTTTTTAATTCTGGGTTGACATTAAAGAAGTTATGATTCTTGTTAAGATACACGCGCTATATTAAAAAACTTCTCAAGACATAGAAAAGCAATCGTCACACAACACACAGGTTTTTGCTGTCGTTTTAAATTTTATTCCAAATTGCTTTGACCTGTTTAATAAATTAAAAAAACTAATTAATTTAAATAAAAAACTAAATAAACTACTAAGTTCTTTTTTAATTCAAATGCAGTGGTCGTCGTTCATAGCAAATAGATTACGAACAACTTGGAGATTAATAAGATCATTAAACAGCTTGACCGCTTTTAATGTAGTTGTTAAACAGCGCATGATTTTTGTACGTCAAAGTGTTACAGAATTTTATCTGCTAATATTTTTCATATTTTATAATTTCTTTCATTAAGAAATTCAATTATATTTTAATTCACTTCTTATTTATTTCTCCTAAAGTTTTTCTTTACTGTTTTATTAGGTTTTTATTTTACGAAATTCGCTTTTAGCCGATCATTGATTTAATGTAAAAAATTACTCTTAGTTGTCTCTTTACTAGAAACCACTAACTTATTTCTAAGAATAATATTAAAAAGAAAACACAATGTAAACACACAAAAAGAGTTGAAGATCTAAAGTTAATCTTTGATTTATCAGCTAAATACTTAAAGTGTGTGAGAAATGTTTTTGCGAATAGACGACTCTTGCAAATAAGTTACGGTTAAAAGGTTTTGTTTTGCAATATTTTACACCTTGAAATGAATACAGTTAAGAACTAAGTAATGACTCAGCGCTTGTGAAATACAAGAAAGTTATACAAAAAAATTTAAATAGAAGAAAACTAACTTCCCAGGTGGGTGTGCAAATACTGCAGGAAACATAATTCAATAATTTTTAATACAAAAGTAACATGACTATGAGAACACAAACATAATTGGAACACTAATCAATAACAATACACGATAAACGAAATACGAATTAAATATGCATGCATGACTCACAGAACAAAGAAAAATATAAATTTAATGGACCAATTCTTTTCTCTCGTTAAGTGCTTTTTGTTTCATTTGAATACCAGACACCCACATTTAGAAAAATAGAAATTTGTTTCGAAACATTTGAAATTCTAAATGTGGCAGCCATCACCAAAAAACTTATGAACTCTGTCGCTATGCGTGCTGACGGGCTGGCAGGAAAGACACATGAGCATGTGCAGACAGCTGCCAGCCATATCATTGGGCATGGTTACATAGATGTATTCTGTTCTTTTGGTGTAGGTAGGTTTGTAGGTTTGTTGTTCAAATTGCTTGTGTTGTAGGTTTTAGTAGAAAATTTTTCTATTAAAACTTTTAGATTGTTGGGCTGACTGTCTAAATGTTAGGTCTATCCATACTTACTTTTTTATTCGCATGCAAATATTATTGTGATGGTTACGCTTGGAAAATTAGAATTTTTTTACCTGATAGCAAATTATTTTTTTCCTGTTGTTACGGTTATTGCAGCCGCTGCTTATGCTGTTGTTAAACGTTTCCTGTTATTAATAGGGCTTTTGTTGTTGGGCTTAACATATGTGCAAAATTCTGCAAATTTGTTCCCAAAATGTTCGTTCCATTCGGTTGGAGAAAAAGTAATTTTACTCGTAGTAAAACCCAGAAATTTCAAGGAAAAGTCAATATATTTTTATAAAATTTATAACAACTAACAAAATGGTAGATTTGTAAAGAATATCGTTTTCACGCGTTTGTTGAAGTATTGATAAATTTTAAGAACACTCGTTTTTTTGTTTATTATTATTTTTTTTTTTTCTTAATCGGAAAAACGTGAATTTAGTTTTAGGGACTTTTAATTAGAAAATATAAAAGTTTCATAAACTTAAGATACGTTCGACAAAGTCATTGGCACATCTAGAATTTTTTAGAGTTTTGCCGTCTAAATTTCTTAACCGAAGCACTAGAAATTGCACTATTAATGTGATGGCTTTAACAAATGAATTTAAATTAACAAAAGCAAAAACAAGTGAAATCGGCTAGTAAAATTGTGGCCAAGGATTCCGAAAGGTAAAAGAAATCAAACGAAAAACTCGAGGAAAATAAACAAAGCAAAACTCGTTATTTTTTACAAACAAAAAAATAGTTCTATTCGGTCTTCCAAACCTTTTTTATTTCCGGAATGGGACAGCATTCTTTTCAAAGAACATCAAGAAATCGTTAAATTTTAGATGCATGCCGAATTAATGCGATTGGCAGTAACTATTTTTACGTGTGAATAAATGCTTCGAAGTCACAACAGAGTAGATTGCTTTGTTTCGAATAATCACAGACGATGAAAACTGGATTTATTAAAACAATCTAAAAAGCAACAAACTGTGAAGTTAACGTGTCTATATATTTTTATAGACGATAGTCTGAACTTGATTGGTTTCAAACGGGATGTGTTGAACAAAAAGTTTTCGAAACCAATTCAAGAGATCATAGCTGAAGGTAATCATCCAAAATTACTGCGTTTTACACAAGTATAACCCCGTCGGCTAGCAGTCATAAGAGTTAAGCTCGCCATCACAAAGTGTACTATCAGAACTCCTCGCGGTGGCGGCTGGTAACAAGCTTCAAGTAAGGCGCAGTCTCTGCTAGGAAGCTAGCAAAATAAAGTGAAAAAAGTTCTAAGCGTAGCCTTTTCTCTGCATATTTACGGTCTGTTTAGGAGGACACCTCCTTACTGGGAGTTACTTGTAAGAATCCGACAGGAATGGACAACAAAGCACTCAAGAGGTAAAGAGGTAAATTTCTAAAGAAACTAAGGTTTTTGTAGTCCAATAGTGGAAACCATAAAAGAAGAAGAATTTATTTCAAGAGAACGATGTGTTAAGCTCTAAAGGAAGTCCTTAAATAAGCGTTAGTAAAAGAGACATAAAAACTTTTAGCATCATCGATCTAAGTTCAAATTCGAAGAAGATGATTGCTGTTGACTTTATCTAAAAAAGGCCAAAAGTATGGTATGTGAATGTCGAGCGCTGGCTAGCATTTGGCTTAAAACCAGAGGATGACTCATTTTTAATGTAAACGCTACGAAGGACCTTAACTATAGACAAATTTTAGCAATTAGGAGGGGCTCGCTGTTATGAAAAAAGGTCTACAGTTCTTAGTCGACAATGTAAAATCACTAACTTCAGTCGATAGAAAAAGTCATTGACAGCAAAACACGCAAAAAAAGCAAGACAGACGTAAAGTATAATCAGGTATCAGAAATCAATGAAGAAAGAAGGGACTCAGAATTTTAGTGGTTTCTTCGGTTAAATCCACCTCTCTTGTCCCCTGAATGCCCGTACACAACAAGAGAGAGGTAAGATACACTCTGAGTTTTATTTTACTTTATTATTTGCAAACAAAAACCATATTTTTATGCGCTCATCTAATTTAACATCTACTCAAACAGTAAATGTTGCTGCACTAAATGACACAACATTTACTTGAAGTCAACCCGTTTACTTTGCAATTACCTAAAAAACAATGTTTGTCTCGAAAAAAGTTTTTTTCCAACATATCAATGTTTTCATATTTTTTATTTCTTTGTTGGAACGGTTTTCCCATTCAAAGCACGATATGTCTTTACTATTAATGACATTTTTTTTTTTGCTTTGTCTATTTTTTTATATAAAGTTTAACGATTAAGTATGATGATAAAATACAACCGAATATTTCTAATACATTGCACTAAATTGAATAGAATTGAGAGAGAATAAAAGATGTATTCAGTTTATAGTTTTAACATTCGCCACAATAAAAAAATAATTTGTGTTAAATTTCATTCAAGTTTTCATTACAAGGACCCTTTGCAAATGACCTCTTTGGTTTTAAAGTTTTAAAGCAAATAAAAACGAACAAAATCGAAAGACACGTGTAGAAATGCACATAAAATAAAAAAAATCTTTTCAAGAAGTAACGAATAATTGTATAAATTATTATTGTTTTGCTAAAGAATACTAATTTCAACCACCACAGGAAATGAACAAAGGAAATCATTACGAATATTGTTAAAAACAACAACAAATTGCACTCTAGGGATCAATTTAGAAAGTTATGGGAGTTTGGACGTAAACATACACACCTGGTATTCTGTTTAGAAAAAATACCTAAAAAGGTTAAAACTCATCATGTTTTCTTAAAGCGCATAAAATCATTTTTACTTTGCCGTCAAAGTTCTTAAAAATTGCAATAAATCTCTTAACAGCGAAATGGTTTAAGTTGAATTTTAACATTTTCTTCGAAATATAAACAGAGAAACAGCACACATTTTTTAACCCAAAACTAATTTATTAACTTTTTTATCATTTGCTTTTAATAAAACAAAAACCTTACCAAACATAAGGGACCTACAACAAAACTGTTCTGGGTGGAATAAATCTTCTTTTAATTTAGAAAACCATAAATTCAGTTGGGGCGATGTTTATTTCCGGGGTTTAAAAACTAAACTAGTGCATAGAACTAGAACATTGAAGCATATAGCGAAACTAGGTCAATGGCATATGCAACGCCGATCATGGTTTGGTTATTGGTTTTTTCAAACAGGAAAATGGTGACACTACTACTGGTATCTCTGAAATAGTCTTTCTTACTAAGTGTTTAAAGAGAAACTGAATGGGCAGTAAAAATTCTACGATGACAAAAAGCTAGGCTGTGCTAGTGGCCTGAGTTACGCCCATACCTAAACAAGAGCGGTAAGCATTTTTTGCTGTCAAATGTTCTCATGCTCGTACATTTTGTATGTACCATACCGCAATAATGCGGCGGCAACGTAACGGCAACTCTTTGCAATTGAAAATCCAATTGTGACAAGGCGTTTAATAAAAATTTTAAATAAATAAAAGTTAAAATAATACATTTTTGTTTTTTATATAAAATTTTAATTTACAGAACACAAATTGAATTTTTATTCATGTTTAAATTATAATTGAAGTTATTTTTATTCTTTTATTAACAGGGTTTTTATCGTTTCGACATAGCGTTGGCGCTTTTGCTTAGGTATATTATTTTAGCGTCAAAGCTATGCAGAAGAAAACGTTCCTCTTTCCGCTTTTGTTATGCTATGCCTGTGAGGCATCGTGTGCGTAAGCTCTGAACTAAAAAAAAATAACAGTCTGTTTGTAGGCTGGTGTAGACAAAGTGGTAAGCACGTTGACTACGAACCTCGTTGGCCAGGGTTCAACCCTTGCGGCAACCAAAAAAAAAGTTTTTTTCTGTTTAATGGTATATATACTTATTATAATTAATATTAAAACTTGCAGCCTCCTTCGTCGGTACTTCTTCATAGCATATTCGCCAGCGAAGTAAAATAACTAACTATCTATCTTTCTACTTTCACCACCTGTCGTACCTCCCATCTATCCCCTTCCTAAATAATGTAGCACGGTTACGAATATAGCTAAAAAGAAAAATAATGCCTGAAGTGCTACTTCTCTTTAAAAAAAACCAGTCTTGCTGTAATGCAATAATTATAATAATTATATTGATCATGTTTTTACACAACTCCATCCAAAAGTATATCACAAATGTTGCTTTGAATAATTTCGTGTAATTATTTAGCTGATGCAAAAATCTTAGTTGTCTATCGAAAGATTTAAAAATATTTAAAGTTACCAAATTACATTCGACAAAAAGGCGTATCGATTAGTGACTTTTCGAAAGAAACACCAGTTAAACTTCCGATGAGCGCCCTTTATTGACGAATGTTGGCCAAGAAAAGACTAAATAAGGTAAAAAAATGTAAACCTAAGTTTTTAAATTTAGTACTTCCTAAAAGATTTCTTTAAAAGCTTTTAAATGATACTCACTTTGATTATATTGACAATCGAATTTTTTTATGAAAATTTCAGAAGCCCATAAATCGGTAAATAGGGACCAAATTTTTCACTCCATATTTTTGTTTTTTTTTAATCGAGTTGAATGAATTGTTCCAAATGATATGGAAAAATTAATGGCAGGCAGGATCCCGATCTTGCTGATTTTCAATAGCACCTCTTTCGATACTATATCTGATTGACTGGCGTGTTTAAATTTTCTCTAGCTCATCATTGCCCTAGCAAAATTGACTTCACCAGTAACACGGACGGACGGACAGGCGGACATTGCTAAATCGACTTCGCTAACATAAAGACCCAGAATATATATACTTTATAGGGTCGGAAATGGATATTGTAGAAATTACAAATGAAATGACAAACTTAGATAAACCCTTTTTTGTGGTAAAGGGTAGAAAGTTATTAAGATTCTTGCCTAAGTAAACTATAGTACTTCGAAATTAACACTTCATAACCAAACCAAAATTAGTTGATACTTTTAAAAACTAAAATTTGCTTTCATTTTTTGTATTTCTCACTATGTGGCAATAATTTTAAATTCCAAAAAGTCTAACACCTGTTGTCAGCAAAAAGAAACAAAAAATATTTACTTGAAGTGAACTTTACTAGGGTAGCATTAACATGTGCCCAGCAAAAAATTTCAGAAAAGGTAATCGAGTGTGGAATTAAGCATATTTGGCAGAAATACTTCTCAACAAGATTACCAACCTATGATTTTAACAAGGCATGAGACTTTTATAATCAAATATTGAGAACTAATTACAATGATTATTATAGGAAATAATAATAATCATTAGTACGAGTATGTATTTTAAGATATTTTTTTTTACCTTAAAGAACACTTCCTTTATTTGCGAACTAATGAAATGTGTATTGTAAGCGAGTATCAAAATTTTGCAATCACAAAAGTAAGTCATTATATGGCAAGTGCTTTTTAAGGTAATGTCTAATTTTTTGCTGGGTATCTGTTACCAATAGCAAGGGGGCCAATGTTGTTTATTTATTTTTTTTTTTTTTTTTTGTAACATGAGTTTTACCTGTCAACTTTTTAATAAAAATTGAAACCATAAAATAGAATTAATTAGAATTATTTGTAAACATAATTAGAATTGTACAAAAAATCTGTGAAGCAGAAAAAAGATAAAAATGTGAGAAAATGTCGCTCTTTTGTTTCTTGGAAAATTAGAAAGAGACCGATTAAAACTTAATTCTAAGAACGACGATTAGGTGTACAGCTGTCTTTAAAAAAAATATATTGCCACATATTAATTTTGCATACGGATGTACAAAAACAACACAAAATACGTTTACAGACATCCTAATCAAAACAATCAAAAGACCCGCAAGCTAAAATTCAAGAACAGACAAAAATTTAATAAGACTATTTTTTGTTGTCGTCTTAAAGGAAATTGTTTTAAAGATGATGGAATTCAGACTACGGGGAGAGCTAGAAATAGAAACACTTTTTTCCTGTAGGTTATTTTATTTCGCAAAATATATTTCGCTTAAAACGGCTTTTGATACAATATTTTTCTTTTTATTATAAAGTAAATTACTTTTGTACATGTATTTGTTTAAAACATGCGGTTGTATATGTAAGCGCATGCTTAAATTTTATTGTTAAAGAAATTTTAAATTTTAATTCAGAAAAATAAATATCATGCTAATTTGGCCTTTTTTTGTTTTTGTATTTTCATTTTTACTTTGAAGGCACAATTTACTATTTCTACCTTCTTTGTATTGTTAACAGTGGTTTTTCAGACTTTAGCTGAAAAGGAAAAAATCATTTGTTGCTTTTTAGAGCACAAAAAGATTAAAGTTTTTCTACATTTTAAAGTATTTTACCTTTTTAAGTTTGGAATTAATTTTTTATTTTTAATTAATGTAAATATAACCAAAGTATTTACCAAATAATTAAAATGAATAAATAATATAAATTTATTTCTTTTAATTTTAGGCAGTTTAATTTGTTGGATTTTTTTTACCTGCCAACTTTATGATCCATACTTATTAGAGAGTGAGGCCGGTCGAACCGGGGCTGTTTATTGTGAGTTTTTTCTACCGAAACTGAGTGACAACGATATGAGTGAAATTCGGAAAGCGGTATTTACTACAAACCTCCGCTTTATGAGGTTGGTAAAAATCGCATTTCTATGAAAACAATTCTTACAATAGTCGGAGCGGGGAAGGAAGAAATCTAAAGAAGAAGAATTTTTAACAAAGGAGACAATAAAGCTATGGACAGACTTTTAGAAACGACGCATTTTCCGGATTATGGGCCTCCGAAATTTTCATAGAAAAGTATAATTGTGCATCATAATTTTTAAGATATCAGTATGGAAGTCATTTGAAAGCTTTAAGGAAATCTTTCAGAAAATACTAAAGTTTTTTACAAATGCTTACCCATTAAGAGCTGAGGACATTTTTATGTATGTATGTTTATTTTTTTAGTATTTTAATTCTTTGTCATAATATTTTTTTTTTGTTTCACTAGATTACATACAAGGAGATGGGTATATAAGATTTGGCATAACCGAATATAGCGCACTTATTTCTTACTTGTTTTTCTTACTTGTTTTTTAAAGCGAACAACACAAATAATTCAAAACCATTTCATATAATAGAAAATTCTGTGCCCTGTAAAGGGTTTGTTTATTTTTCAGATTTAATTAATTAAGCTGTTGTAACACAACGATTATGAGCATGAAAATTTGTATAAAGGATTTGGATAAAAAGAACACAAGAGCGAACATAATTTAGCTGTTTAAAAACAGAATAAATATTTCAGATGGCAATAATTATGAAAACATTTTTTTTGTGCCCTGTATAACATCAAAAAAATTACATTTAATGATTTTGTGTGTTTTTTTCTATTGTTTTATGCATTTTATTGTTCTTGTTTTCTATACATTTGATAAACCAGTAGCGGGATCATTTCAGTATAAGAAATATATTTTGAAAATTTTAATGTTGGTGTATCTTCCTCATTTTTTTTTTTTTTTTTTTTTGAAATGGTAAAATCTTTTTATTTTAAACGTTTTTTAAGAAAATGTGATTCAAGATCTTTAAGAAAACTTACATTTTCTTTTTGCACACTAAACTAAATTAATGAAAAAATTAATTATAATATTTTTAAATTGAAATAGTGTACCAACTATAAAATGGCACTGACTATAAAGTTATTTGTTCAACAAATTCTATTTTGTTTTCTGAAAGCACATCTCACTTAACTTTTGCTTAATTTTTTTTCTAAAAGAAATAAAGTATTTCTGTTTTTATTGAAACAAACGAAGTTTAATTACAGAATCAAATTTGAACAAATAAATATTTAATTGTTATGCAAATAGAGACTGAAACACATCTTAACAAACGATTTTATAAACTTTATCAAAAAGCTCTAGCAACAGGCAAAAAAAAATTTACTTGAAACTTAAATTAAATTCAAATAAATAATTGGAAAAGTTTTAACTAAAACATAAGAATATTTTCATATTTAAATAAAGAGAGGGAGAGGATATAAAACTTTATTTCAATTTTAAATTTATGCAATTTGTATCGGTGTAACACAA
Source organism: Cistogaster globosa (assembly GCA_937654795.1). NCBI lineage: Eukaryota > Metazoa > Arthropoda > Insecta > Diptera > Tachinidae > Cistogaster > Cistogaster globosa. The sequence continues at coordinate 59,786,605 of OW569405.1, read as the reverse complement.
CGTTCCATAAAACGTTTGTAAAGAAGGGGAAACAGAAGAAGTTTATTGATCTCATTTGTTTCATAAATAAATAAAACTATTTTAATAAAGCTAGACTTTCTTTCGTTTACCAAAATCGCTCATAATTTATGTTAAGCATATTTAAAATTAAATGAAACAAAAATTTTAAGGCACGGTACCAATGCATTTGTTACTTTTCCGAACATATAATTTTGTATATAGTTTCTTGAAAAATTACAGTTCATTTTTTAAATATGTTTACGTATTAATGAATTCCTAATTTTTAGTAAGGCAGACTTTCTTTTTTGTGATCAATTTTAAATAGGACAATAAAAACAGCATACAGAACAAATTTCTTGATGATATTGAAAAAATAAGACGCGAGTAACTCTTTCTTTTTAGAGTTTGGGATCCAAACAAATATTTCTTTAGTGTAGCTAGCTAATACTACATCAGTTAAAAAAACGAAGTTAAAAATCAAGTTTAAAGTAATAGTAATATCTTTGAACCCGTAACTGATATATACTTAACGCTATAACAACAACTATAGTTAATAAATTCAAGGGCTCTTTTCTTAAAAATATTTCTAATTTGTTTAACAACAAATAATTAAATATAAAATTCAAAATAAAAGGGTTGATTTTTATCTACACAGAGTTGTCTTTTGAGTAGAAATAAGCAGACTGTTAAGATTTAAACATGTTGTAAAAAAAATATTCAGAAAAAGGAATCAAGCATTTTTGCAAAGGGATTCCCGACTATATTTTTGTAAGTTAGTAACAAAATTTGGCAATCACACAACTTGGACATTATGTGACAAGTACTTTTTAAGGTAGTGTCTAATTTTTTGCTGGGAAGATGTCCTCTATAATAAAAAGTATAAAAAAGCAAACGATAAAACTAAAAGGATGGCCCCATAGAAGACGCAATTTTAACGAATATGACTTTTTTTAAACCCTATTGGAAAGTTTATATTACTATATGCGCTATACTATTTAAAATGGAACCGCATTTTGATTTACATTATTTTTTATTTTACGCTGCGATACTTGTTATTTTCCAACAAAAAATAATAAAAACATTAAATTCTAAATAAATGTGTGGCCCGTAAAAGTCATGCCTAAAGGGTTTCAAACCCAAATAGTAAAAATGTTATACGGTGTTACGAGAAAATTAAAACACCTAACGATATCAACATCCACAAACTCTTCGTTAATTTTATGCTTTCTGTCAGTTTTACTATCGCGTATCTTTCTAGCTTTCATTCCACTAGATCCACTTTAAAAAATCCTATTTTTTCGTATTGTTACATTTTTCTAGGAGCAAAATTTTAAAAATTCTTAACTCCTACATCGGGCTAAATCCAAACTATATATTTTTAATAGTTAGCCATGCAGATTTTTTTAACGTACATTTCATTTTAACAGCGCTTTTACAATTTTTGTTGAATGTATTTATCTGTCTTTATTATCTTCACATCCTTGTAGGATTTTTCTCAAATCTTGATAATAATGCTGAAATATTGAAAACGAAAAATATAATTTTTAGATTGTTGCCTCACTTTTATTAAATAAATTAATAAAAAGTCAAATAAAATAAGATGGACTGAAGTTATTATTTACACAAAAAATATATGCCGGGTATAGACGTTATTATTAAAAATTGTTCCACACTAAATATTATTTTGTAATCAAATAAGTAATAGTGCTATATTCTGCTACGCCGAATCTTATATACCCTTCACCATATTTGTATCTATTTTGGTGAAATATTACAATAAAAAAAAAACAAATATTGGGATGACAGAGAAAAATAAGAAAAACGAGTTATTACTAAATATAAATTTATCGGCATTAAAAAAAATTTGTGTTTTCTGAAAGATCGCTTCAAAACCTTTTAAACCTTAAACCTTTTACTTTTATATAAAAATTTCAGAGGCCCGTAACACGGAAATTATGTGGAGACGCCAAATTTTTCACTTGGTATTTTTTCATATATTTGTTTGGAATGACAAACTAAGACATACTGTTTTTCCACCTGCGGTAAAAAGAGTAAAGAGGATCATATATAATATTATTAAAATGTTAAATTGATCACGTAAGAAAAAAATTTGTTTAATAAACTAATGTGGCTTAAACAAGCAATAAAAATTGTTTAATTGCTTAGCTGAGATAAATTAAATTCGACAAGATTAAACACAAAAATACATTTTTAAGTTATTCCAGAATGAGTACTTTAACTAAATTTTTATCTACCGCATACAGCACGGATTGCTTAATACTGCTGAGGTAGTGTATGGAGAAACAAAGTAGAATAAAAGCTTTTATGCTGAAATAAAAGTTCGCATATTCATTATTCAACTAAAATGATATTGTGCACTAAAAACAAAGTCGATAACCTGTTTTAACATTTGGGATTTTTTAATAAAACACACTTTCACACTCTTATAAAACCATTTCTAATGCAAACTCTACGCTACTATATAAATATAAAGATATATATAGATACATATAAATATTTTAAAAAAACCATCAACTAGTGTTAACAGCCCAGGTTCAATCAGAAATGTTTTTCAATACGAAAGAGCATTTGTATCGTGATTAACAGACTAACAGAAAGATTAGATTAGATTAGAGCTAAAGCATAATCTCTTGAAAACTTATCGACAGATAAGATTGTACTTGGGAACACTCAAAAAAAAAATGCAAAAAACCTATTCTGAGAAAACTACTAAGAATCGTTAGTAACAGCATATTTTGTTCTGTACTGAGATAAAATATTAAAACAGTGGGGTAACAATAGACTCAAAGCATTTTAATATGTATCTTGAGGATCGATTTGGTTAGCAGTGCAACAAAATTAGGATTCGTAAAACCACTAAGAACCCAACATAATCTAACATCGATGTAATTTATAGCTAATAAAAAATTTGTTTTTTATTAAGAATTAGATTCGTGTTTTCTAAAACACCAAGAACCAGCAATTGTGACCTAAAGATAACAAATAACAAAACATATGAAACAATAAAATTTAAAATTTATTATTATTACAGATCTAGAATTTGGAAAAAGAGTAAGGATTTTAACTTTAATATTTATGCTCGACTTAAGTTTGTTTTTAAAGACTAGTAACTATAAAAAAAAAGAAAATATCCAGTCTATATTAAAGCGACATAAATTCTGCAGACAGATAAATATATGTATTGTATTAAGTTGTTTCTTTTAAAATTAAAATTATTTTATGTCTTCTTTCGTTTTATAGTAAAATATTAAATGGTAACGACTTACCACATTAACTTCAAAATTGTTTACTGAGAACAAAAGTGAGCTCAACACTACAATAAAAGTGGACGCAGTCATTGAGAGTTTTCGGACATGCTTCAATATAATGACAAGACGAGGAGCAATTCAAGAAAGATAGATGCGCAGAATGCTGATGACGAATATAGCGATCCAGAAAATGCTGCTGGTGTCTAAATTTTCCTATCTTCTTTGGAAAACCTCTGCATACATTTATAAGTAATTTTTTTTTTCTTAAGATTTTTGAAAATAAAATAAAAATGAACCAAAGCCAAAATCAATTTTAATTCATTTGTTATAACATTAAACTGTTAACTAATAATTTTCTTACAATTAAATTGTGAATCAAACATTTATAACAATTGTTTTACAACTAAACTATAAAGTATTATTGTTGTAATTAATTCTATTTTGTTTGTCCCTTCCCAAAAGTGACTTTTTATTTGGTAGATATTTCATATGTTCTACTATGCTGCGTCGTCAGATAATAATGTAAATTTTAAAGCACAAATATTTTATAGTTTTCGAAACCTTGTTTATGTTATTGGTAAGCTTACGATTGATCAGCCAAAACTTAAAAAGGACCTCTATTGCTAAATCCGCTTTAACAACAAGCATATAATTTAAATTTAGAAACTAAAGGTTGTTTTTTTTAACCGTTACATAGAAACACTTGAAGATCAGACAGAGTGTGTACTACCTTGTTTAGTATAAAAAGATATATAAATATTTTAATTTATAAGTTAAAGGGCGAAACTGTTGAACAGTTGTAAACAGATGGTTGAAATTAACAAGGAGTAGTGCTACAACAAGTATAAATTATGATATGGAAATTAAAAGGTATCCCAATAGCTAATGTAATTTGATGTATGTGGCCATATTCTTGGCAGACATATGATATCTGTTTTGAAGTCGGTTTTTTTTTTGCAAGAATTATTCTTAGAACAGTTTTGCAGCAACTGTAGTGGTAAATACTAAGAATTTTTAGAAGAAATTTTGAAAGTCTTAGTTCAAGCAATAAAAAACAAAAAATTACGAAAGTATAACTTTTTCGGAAATGAATAGGAGTGATTAAGAATCTTTCATTAAGTACTGAAATACACAGTTCCAAATACTAAAATAATATTATACAAATGTAAACAACTTGGACACTAAAATACTATATACTTGTTTTAATATATAATTTTAATAACCCACATAACGTTTTGTAATGCAATTCCAATTTATTTTTTGAAAACCTACCCATTTCATAATAGAACTGTTAAAAATGCAATTGAGATTGTGAGATCTTAGTTAAAGTTATTACAAAATTCAAATCAAAAAATTCATTTAAACGATTTTTTTTTGTAGAGTTTTCATCCGTTATGATAAACATATAACACTAATTTGATTTTTGTCTGAATTATTCTTGCTTTTTATAAAATTATTTTCTTTCTTTATAAAAGAAGAAACGGAAAAGAAAATAAACTTAAGCTTGACTTTACATTGGTCTTTTTGATTATAAATACATAACATTAATTAATCCAATGTAATAATGTTTGCTGGATTAGTTTATTTTATTCTTTTAATTATTGGCTATAATTTTGTTTAGGTTATGCAAAACTAGAAATATTATTTCCTTATATCGTTAACTTCAATTATTAAAATACAAATCAGTTGTTTTCAAATTTGTTTTTTATTTACAAACAAAATCAATCAAAATGTGCTTCATAAAATCTATGAAAATTATTAGTTAAATGTTATTCTATTGCTTTAATCCGATTGGTTCGATTTGTCGAATTTTTAAAAGATTGTAGCATTGTATTTATAAAAAATAACTACACGCAAATATTTTAGAGCTCTCAGTGGCACCGCAGATTATCTGTTCAAGTCAATAGAAATTTTAAACCAATGGCGTACTTCGGCTAAACGGAAGCCACCAAGGAACTGACCATTTTTCAATTTGCTTATTGTAATAAAGATTTTTTTTAAATTTTATTTAAAAAATTAAGTGGTAAAGAACAGAAAACATATATGGAAATTTTGTATACCCGTTCTATTCTATGACCCTATAATTTTAGCATAAACATAAGTTAAGTGACCTTTTGCTTGATGCCTGACCTACAGTGACCTAAATTCTGAACAAAAAAAAACATTTGAACTACAGTAAAGATGTAAATATCCCAACGGTTTGGAAATCTAATTCGTTTTATAAATAGTTAGTAATAGTGAAGTGGTTACGATAACGTTGATGTAACATCCCCAAATGTTTTAACGTGACTTTTGTAAACAATGTTATCATGATTTCTATTTAAAAGAAAATATCTAACTTTCAACAAATTACGTTTATATTAAAAATAAATACAAAATAAATATTTACATAAATTTTGATGAAGAGTGTTTATAATATTAGGAAACACTTAAAAATTATAATTAATTTTAATATTTTATGAGTTGTCAACCTTTTCATTATTTCGGTTTAGTTGTGAAGAAAACAAAAACTAATAAGAATAGAAAAAAAAAAATAAGTGTTAATAATTTCTGAAAATCCTAAACTGTGTTTTTTGTCTTTACAGCTTTCAACTTCCTCAATTTAAACAAATAATTCAAAATCACAATAAATTTTATTGATCAAATAGAAGGCTCAAAACCAAGAAAACATCCTTAAACACAGTTTCTTGGGTGAATAATTATTTTGAAACTTTTGTTTTTGGTAATTGATTAAAAAATAAAAAGAGAGCTAAATTATCGCGAAAATTAGATACCACAATAAGCAAGGAGTGTTATTGCAGCTGCTATAAACAAAGTTGAATTGCCAAAAACATATTAAATATTTTTTTTAATTAAAATTAATGCAGCTGTGCAATATACGATACGTCATTTGGCCAATACAATAGCGATACCTAACTCAAGAAAAACTATATACGAATACGATACCATTCGCAAATTTAAGTCAGGGATCGAACATTATTATTTTCAGTTTTAAACTAAAAACAAAAGAAAAATATTAGAAGTAATGATGCGTAAATAAAAAAAAAATACTAATAAAACATTTTTATTGACTAATAGGTATTTTATTATCTAGATAATAATAAAACTGGAAAATAAATATAGATATAATTTTTAAGAAAGACCATAACTCACGAATTAACTATTATTTTCTCCTCAATAAATAAAACTAAAAATTATTTAAAAGTAATTTTAACAAAACTTTTACAAATTATGAATTACAGCTTCAGTGATTATAAGTACACAAAATCGATATTACTTGAGCTCTTTTTACACTATTTGCCCTTTTGACAAAGATTTGTTATGATTGTAAAAAAACACAAGACAACATTACATTTTGTTTCTACACTTCAAGTAGAATATAAGTTGTAGGCAAGAAACAACTCTGGAAAAATGAAAAAATCAGATTGTTTAGCAAAATTTCTTAAAATAATTTTGGATTATTTGACATGCATTGTACATATACTTTATATTTGCTTTTATACTTTTATACTACCAAACTTTTTCATAATACTTAGGTGTTTGACAAATACTATAAGATGGACTTAAGATTTTCGTTTATAAAACAAAGTATTCTTAAAAGTTTGCGGAAAAAAGCGACTTCGCCTGTTGAACACGATTTGCAGCACACATTAGTCTCTTAGTCACTTGAAAACTTAAATACTGTTTGGCCAGTATCTTAAGTATCTTTCGATTTCTTCTTGAGTAGAATTTAAGCTTACAATGAAAAGAAATTCATCTTTCTTGAACTCTGTAATAATTTTGTTACAAGAACTTCAAAGTCAGCGTTTGCAAGAAGCCTTAGAGTGCTGAGGTACATTAAGGTTGAGTAACTCAATTAGAAGCTTTGTTTCCTATAAAATAAGTTTTTAACTTAAAAAGAAAGCAGTAAAACGTTCATTAAAACTAACTACTGGTGACTTTTTAAAGTAAACGGCTCAAATGTATGTATTAAGCAAGAAAGATAAAATATGTAGAACATATAAATGTTTAAATTTGTAGCAGAGCAACAAGCCAATGACAAAGAAAAAAGTTTTTTTATATTTTATTTTTATTATTTATTAAAATCATGCTTCTGATGATTTTCACTTTAAATCACAAGTTGCGAATTAAGAACAATAATCTTTCTTCTTCACGTAACCAGCGTGACTCATGACAAACAAATTTTATTGTTATAAAAAATAACAAAAAAACATTCAGCAGCATCATTACTGTCATCATTATCATGCAAAAATTAAAGGGAACAATAATTTTGCACAACAAAACATACGAGAGATTGAATAGATTTTGCATTTTTAAATCACAAAGCGAAAGAAAACTATCAGACAAAGAAATGAACTGAATTCAAACAAAGTTGTTTTTCCAAGTTTACCGCTAGCTGAGCTTTTGTTGTAGTTAGCGGTTTTATTTTAACGAATTTAAATGTTTAGAACCACAAAAGCATAAATAAAAACGACACACACGATTTTCTACAAAAACAGCATCAACTGAAATCATTACATGCGGAAAAAGTACACAATACGTTTTTCTTCTATTTATTATGTTTGGCTCTAATGGGGATGTGTGACACAAAGCAGTGAAACAATACACATGACATTTAATTCACAGTGGGGTCATTAATAAAAAAAACTATTTAAAATAATAATATATCAAACTTTAGTGTCAGTACATTTTGTTAAATGAGAAAAAGATTTTAAATTTCATCAAAGTCTCAACAAAGTAGCATTTTTGTAAACTAGTTCTTTTACTCTACTTCTTCAATTACTGATAATAATTTGCAATTAAGAACTTGTCTAGAATTTAATTTTTAATGAGAAATATTATTTTTGACTGAAATCAAATTTTGGTTATTTTTTTCCTAAAATTTATGTGTTTTGAGAACATGTGATATTTTTAAGTGGGCCTTGCCCCACAGATACATGGATATCGCTAAATTGACTTCCTTATTTATCTATTAGTCCTTTTGTCTTTTAAAAACATATTACAAAAATAAGTAGCTTAAATAGTTTTTTAATGACTGTCTTTTTTTTTAAGCATCACGTTTATAAAACTGAAAAAAATAAAAATTAGTGTCGTACACAAGTAGTACTTTTTTAATTTTGTTATAAAGATATTAATAACATTATTTTTGTTATTTTCAGCATAAATTTAAGCGTTTGAAAAAAATTTTTTTGCCAAAATGTGAAATAATATTAAACAAGTTTATTAATAATTTTCTTTCTAGTTTTTTAAAGTATTATTTGTTTAAAAAATAAACAATTCAATAAGAGATATGGCTCATTTTTTTTTATCCTTATCGACACAGGTGCAAAATCAATATATAATTTTTTGAAAGAGATAACTTCAGCAGGCCGTGGACTACAGGGGGTTCTTAGTTTGCAGCGGTAGAATTTGACTCACAATGAGGGACAAGAAGATCGCCAAGACAATTTTATTCTGAGAAAGATTATACGAGTCATCTTTTCGGCACATCTAAATATAAAACTGTAAGTTGCTTGAATTTATTCTTTTTTTTTTTTTTGTTTTTTTTTCAACATTTAAAATTTTAAAATTTTGCAGGAAATAACCAATTTTGCTAAACAAATTTTTTTTTATTCGAAGAGAGTACCAAACTTACGTTAAAAATAAATGAGATAATGAAATTCTTTAATTAGTTTACAAAGAAACAAATTCATTTTTAATTTTTTACTTTTTTATATTATATCAAAATGCTTGTCCCACTGTTGTCATATTTAGTTCCATTGTTATTTTTGGGTGTGTGTGCAACATAGTTTATTTATCATCATTCTTTTCTACACCACACACTATAAATATTTCTTTAACTTAGCGGGGATACTCACAGTTCATAACAGAAGAATTCCATAATTTAATGCTTAAATGGGGACTATATCCCTTTTTTTAACAATATGCACTGGTCCTGATCGCAAAATATGTAAATGTAAATAAGTATGAAAATTCCAGAAAATTGGTTTTGAAAAAGAGGACGAAATTTGTTTGAATTTGGACTGCCAATGTGCTAAATATTGAAATCAAAATGGCTTAAAACTATTGACACTATGAAGTTTTATTTTTTCGTCTGAAGAAAAATAAAATTGTAAACCTGATTTTATCTACAAGATATTGGGAACGTCGTGAACAAGTTGAGTACGTGAAAAACTAAAAAAATTAAGAAAAATAACAATATCTTTAAATCTTTTCAAGCCATTAAAGTTTTATTCCGAAGAGTATAATATTGCCAAGTAAGTTTATGATTAAAAATCAATTCAAGGTCTGTGGCAATATGTAAAAGATTAATTCTCCTCAAATTAATTAAGAATCAAACAACTTTATAAGTTTTCTCTTGGAACATTAATAGAATAATTAAAAGAAAAAAAGCGAAAAACTGTATATTTTGCACTTTTCGAATACCTTATTCTATATTTTTTTTACTATAGCTCTTCTGTAACTGCGTAAAAATCGAAAAAAAATCAGACAGTGGTTTTTTAGCGCAGCAAATGGCAATACGTGGAATATTAGAATCAGTTCTATTTTTGCAGTCGATTACTCAACATTTAATAATCAAACCTAAGTCGCCGGAATTATGCTTGGACTCTTAGCGATTTTTGTGAGAAGAACGGTTGGCAGTCAAAGCAAAAAACTTTCGCAGACAGCAAATTAAATGGCATGGGTAAGAATGCTTTTATTTTAAAACTATTAAAATGATATGAAAAGGCCGTTGTGACAGACTTTTTACAGATCTGTACGATTTTATAATATTTTGAAAATTTTCACAGAAAACAGCTTCTATAAAATTAGAATTGCATTTTAAATTGCAGCTATTTTGGGTGATAGTGTGGCGGCAGCTACATACCCTTTTTCTTGCGATGATTCTATGTGGGACATCCGATTTTCTTATAAATGAATTGACGCTGCTTGTGCTAATAAGCCAAAAACTAACTATTCTTAAAAAAGAATAGAACTTAACGTACCCCCGTTTATGCGTCATTGTTTAAAAATTTAAATGCCTAAATGAAAGCCTAACAACAAAGCCTGGGTCATTGAACTTCTATTAAAAAAAATTTTTTAAAAATAATAATATTTTTTAACTGCACCTTGGTTTGTTGCCCTACTGGATACCTTTTTTCGGATAAAATTGCTGCACAATACTTAGTTTTGACTGTGAATGCTCCTAATACTTGTATTTGTATTTTAAAACAATTGGGCTGCTTTAAGCGCAAGCAAGTTTTCCTTTATATTTCACAAATACGAGTGTTTCTTACGAGCATTACGGGTCACACTGAAAATCACATGCAAATGTATACCGTGAACTTGGCCATTGTAATGACATACAAAGCTTAGAACCACATCGTTAGCGGTGCAAGGTAATAACTTGGAAACTAGTATAAACGTTTCTTCTTTTTTCTCTTTTTTTTCTCTGTCTTAAGTTAGTTTCAAAAAAAATTTTTTGTTGAGTTGGTTGTAGCCGCATAAATAATATTCATTTGTTTGTGTCATTCAGAGCACGTCCTCATTAGTAGCAACAAACAAAAAAATAATTATATGCTTACTAATGGCCTAAGCTCCACACTTATTAACGTAACTTAAAGATATGAAACGGCGAGAATTAATAAAATTCAAGTTAATTAAAATATTAAAACATTTCAATTTTTTAAATATTTCTTGTTTCTCTCAAATAAACGTACATAGTTGCTTATGCTTCGATCAACGTAGTTAAATTAGAAGTATTAAGAATCTTTTGAAATCAAAGGAAGCAAAAGTATAATAAAGTTACTTAAAGCGATAACACAAGTAACCATTTTCGAATTAAAATAAATAATTAAATAGATAATTAAAATTCGTTTATAATTTAATAAATAACTTTAAAAGTAAAGTAAAATAAAATATCCTGTCGAGAAGGTAGTATTAGAGAAAAGATCTTCGTGGGGAGGTAGAGAGAGTATTTAGTTTCTTAATTTACCTGTTGATTGCGCGCTAATGTCCGGGCGCACTAAGGATGCATAATAAGCTCCATTTCCGTATTTTTTGGGTAAAGTTCGGTAAAATGTTCTTAAATTTCTTGTAATATCTTGTTTTTTTTTTTTTTGGATAAAATTAAACATAGAATTTTTTTATTTTCTAATGTTTACTTCTCAACCAACTGTTTGTTTACACCTGTAGAAAGAAAAAGAATTTTATTCGCTCAAAAGTTCTCTTCAACCCAAACTTGTAGTACGGGAATAGTTTTTGGTAGCATTGAGTACGGACGGAAACGCACCTATTGACAATATAGCAGTCACATTTCTTTTGCTATTTGAAGCAACCGTAAATGCTGTTACTTAAATTATACCTCGGCTACCTATAAAGATGTTAACATTCTTCTCTTAATTTAGAAATGTTTCGCAAAGCGATTTTGCTAAGTTGAGTCAACTTAGGAAAAGACAAAGATTCTATGTGATACATAGGCCTTAAAGTTAAACGTGGTATTTTTGGAAAAAATTTTTAATGCTTCTTTAAAAAAAGAATTCTTTCAGGGTGATCTTAAACAACATTCGGCTCTAATAAGAAAACTGCAATAATTTAGACAGTAAAATCTGAATTTAAAATTTATAAAATTAAATTTAATAATTAATGTAATTGAATAATTTCCTGTTGGTAATTTCAAATAAAGTAGTGACGAAGAAACGACCAATTTGATGACTACTCTTTCGTTTATCACATTTGATAACTGTTAGAAAAAAGTTTATTAAACGAAAATATTCAAACCCAAATTGATTCTTGTGCAGGAATTTATTGACAACAACAAGAAAATATTTCAATCGGAAATTACATGCCAACCATGTGACATTTAGTCAATTTTGTACTCAATCAAAATTTCTAAAAGCCTCAAGAGAAAAAAAATTAAAAACGTATCGTTGTATGTATGTATGTATGTATGTATGTATGTCGTGTGACACACGTACAAACTACAGAAGGCTCGTTAATCACATTCTGATTTTATCATTTAAAATTAATGGTATTTTGTTTTATGGATATTTTATAAATTTTTGCTGCGAAATCGAAGAAGCTTCTGGAATGAAAAATACTCATAGTTTTTATAATGTAATTGAATTGCTTGTTTAAAATCAATTGGCATAAATAATGAAAAAGTAAATATACCAAATTTTATACGCAAAGACGTAAATTATTACGTCATTTTATATTTATATCAAAAGTATCAAAATAATAGTTAAGAAAAATTTATATTCTATAGTTCTTAAAATATAAACAACTTAAAACCCGAATTTTAAACAATATGTTCGAAACCTTCTTACCAAAGCCAGTTTGCAAAATGACATAACTACTTGCTTTATTAAAAACCTTCATAGTTCCAAGAGGGGAAATTTGAGTAGAGAGCAAAGCATGAGAGGAGTAGACTCCAAAAAATTTCTCTTTTACATCAAGAGATAAACGGACAAAAAGAGCAGGCAAAGAAAAAACTTGGTTGAAGTAACCATAATCTGAAAGCAATACATTCTGGATATATATGGTTGTAAGCGATATATAGTAAAGTTACAGTTGATAATATTCACAAAAAAATTGTAAAATAAAAACAATATTATGTTTAAAACTAAAACATATTATTAAATGCTATAATATTATATTAAAATATAAACATTAAATCTTTTAATTAAAATATCGTATTATTGTTTAAACTGTAATGTAATGCAGTAAAATCGAACGACAAACATTTCCTAAAATAAATTACTTAGTTATCTCCGGCTTTTTTTATTAATAATTTGTTACAAAAATTTTTTTTTACATTAAATTTCAGTTGTTTTATTTTCTGTAAGAATAATTAATTATTTAAATTCTAAGCGTTTTTACATAAACAAACAAATCACTAAACTGATATAAAAGCATATGTCAAGTCGTAGAACAAAATATTTTTAATATATTTAATTATGTGTCATAAGTTATAAAAATTTGGTTGTAGTTTTAACCAACCATGTTTTATTTATTGTGCATAATAAGCATGATGAATAACTATTATGAAAACAATTAAAATTTGTTTGCCGCAAATTAACATTGTGACAGAGAACATAATATGGTTATTGTAACCATATCAAAAGCTTGTTTTGTATCTGCTTGATTTGGCCTATTGTCTTAATATAAATTTTTTGTGGTATGTGTTAATCTTAACTGAATCAAAAAGAGAGGGAAACAGTTCATAAAACCTTGCGAGATTAAAGATCTTACTCCCTGAAGTACATTCAATAAAAACGTGGTTGAATGTCGTCGAAAGTACCAATTACACTAACATTGTGGGAAGACGACTCCGGAGGTTGAAAAATTGAGCAGTTCTTTTAAAGGTAACTAAACTGAGAAGTACCAACCAAAATCTTAAAAGAAATAATCCTCGCGATGAGTATCAACACATCGAAGGCATGGTCAACCTAACTTTGTACTGTGTAAAATAGTATTATGGAATAATTTTCTTCACACCTCAAGAGAGACTTCTATAACCGAAATGAGTAATTAGACAGGATGTCAAACTACACATTTTTTACGGTCCAAATACTGATACACTGGTGGCATCACACTACGCTTTTTTGTCTGTGCATGTTTGCGACATGCACAGCAACATAAGTTTTGTGTAAATACTCAGTGCATTTTTTTGAGAACTACAAGCAGTCCCAACAGAAAGTGAATGAAGACAGTAAGCTGTAGACTTAAGTATTTAAACACTAAAATAATGTTTGTTGTTAGATTAACTTGAATAGACACTTTAAGTTTTGTAGACCATTTACTTTATGCGATTACTGGTATTAAAAATATACAATATAGTTGGACAATTATTCGTCATAATACAAAAAATAAAAACAATTGTCAACTCACCTTAGCTTGAAATGTAATGCCATTGAGAAACGCTTGATCGGCATGCAATGGAACTCGCAAATCCTGATCATCTTGCACCAAATCGTATGGGGTGGAAGGCATTCTTAAATAATTTAATATCACTGATTCAGACCACTTGTAATATCATGAAATTGTTTTCATTTTCTTCGTACTACGTTTGTACAAAGATTTCCTTATATTCCATATAAGACCGGCAGAATTGCGTCGAGAGCTCATAAACAATTACCAGTTTAGAGAAACTGCCTGTCTAGAACTTATCGATTTGTAATTCTCTTCTCTTGGTTTTAATTAAATTCTTTTTTATTTCCTACGTTAGCACTTTTTAATACTTTAAAAACACACTTTATGTTTTTTTATTTTCACTTTAACTTTAAAAAGAAAAATAATATTTTTATTCTAAAATTTTAACCATCTTTTTTTCTGCAAATTTTTGTTAAAATGGCACTTTGAATTTAAGAGCCTCAGTTTAAATTTAACTATTTTATTTACGAATATCAAAACACTTATTTTTATGTATTTTAGAATTTATTTGCTGGCATTTAAAATTTCTGTAAAGAAAAAAAAAATAAATATTATTTAAAATGCATCAAACTGGAAAAGTCCAAAAAATTAATAACGTCATGAATGTTATATTAATTTTAAATAAATCACCAATTTAATTTTTTTCTACTTCTGGTCTTAAAAAGGTAGCAACAATCTTGTTAATTTTTTAAACTAAGTATCGAAAGTAACACAATATATTAACAAAGTTATGTTTTTTCTTTAAAAACTTTAAAACGATTTAAGGTGCACATTTAAAGCGATTAAATATTGGAACTTAAGATATAACAATAAAAATAATTTCTGCCGTATAAAAAAAAACAAGTAAAAGAAATTCTGTTTTCTTTCTTTATTTATTTTCAATATCATCTAACGGAGTTAATAAGCCACCTGACAAGGTACAGCTTCAAAACAAATCAATCAGATCATATTTTTTATGCTTGCTTTAGCCAATTAAAAGTGAAATTCCTAAGTGAGGCCAGGTTAATCATAATTGCAATTTGTTTGCGCAGTTGCAAGACTTCAAGGGTACAAATTTTTCCCTAAAAGCGAGTACAGAAATTAACGTAATGTAAAAATAGGTGACACAGAAGCTAACGGTGTTTTAAAAATTTAATGGGACGCCTCTAAACAGAATAAAGTGAAAAGATATTACTTCAGCGATGATAATTTTTTTACTATTTCTACTCGGTAGAGATTCCTTCACACTAAGTTGGGTTCAATTTGATTTTAGATTAATTTCACGGCAGCTTATTAGCGGGTTCTCAAAACTGTTATTTACCATCAATATATTTAATGCAACGTATTGTCACTGTTATTCAAAAAAAGCGTATATAACATGTTTTTTTTTTGCATACTGCTTTACATGAAAAACTCTAAAAACTTTGATTTTAAAATTTAAAAATTTTTAATACTTAATTTGTTTTAATTTAAATGGAAGCTGCATTAAAATATATTTAAAGCAATAAAACTTAACATTTTATCGGGGATTTTAATTCCTTAAATTTTTTAAAAGGTTTGCCCAGTTAAACGATTTTACCGTAGTTTTGTGTAAAACTTAAAGAAATTAAACAAAATAATCAATACAACAAAGAGAAGAGAAAAGAATGAATGTTCATTGGATCCTTTCCTAAAAAATATAGCATGCTTCTCTGACTTAGCATCAAAAAATAAAAAAAAAACACTAACGAAATGATTAGATATTCAACCTTTTTAAGGCTTCATTTTTTCTAGTTAAGATTTTCGGCACCTTAGGATCATTGTAAACAAAATCCCTGTCTTATTTTATCTTTAACTTAGACTTCTATATTTTTTATCTATTAAAAGCTAGTTTTTATCATTAGCGGCGGAGCATTATCGTTCTTGAGTAAACGATCTATGCATGAAATTGAATTGAGATTCAAAATTTAGATTCAATGAATTCAGTCAATACATTTGGCTGTAATTTTTTCAATAAACTGGGTACAACTAATCTAGAGTGGTTTGAGACCATAGTAATGCCCCACGTACTATTTGCTCTTCATGACCACCAACAAATCCTACAATCTTCAGTTCCTAAGAACTTTGTAAAAAAAACTATTACGCCAATGTCTATCGATTTTCTCATACAATCCGTCTTAAAACACCTTTGTAGCGATAATGTTGCAGCAGCTCACCGTAAGTGCTACCTTTATGATAATGGCTACTAAAAGCGTTATAGCATGTGTCCCTGTGACCAAAAGAGCCCCTTTCATTTTCCTGTTAAGCAAGAGCAAGATTATTCTATACAATCCGAAATTGGTATACAAAGACTACCTTTTTCACATCACGTATCACCTCTTCTATGAATCCCCTTATACACCAGGACCCTTTAAATACTTTTAATATAAACAATATCGAATTAGCAGAGGAAAGTCATGATTAAAGACCAATAAACATTTTAACTTCACTATCTTTAAAATAGAACTCTGTTTGTCTATTTGCGAAAACCTTACTTATCAAAAGTAAAGAAGATTGTCATCGCTTTCAATAACAGAAAACTTCATCAGAATTGTTACAGAAAAGTTTTAAAAACGCTACGATTGTACTTTTGACGATGTTCATCACCGTAAATAAGATTTTCGAGCAGAATTTTGCGTAAAATAAATTTATCGTTTGTAATTTTACGAGTAATTTATTTTGGATGCTTAAGCTGTAAATCCTTTCAAGTAGAAGTACTAAAGATGGCAGATATTTTTTTCAATATCAAACTGTTTTGATGAATTGTCAAAAAATAATTGCAAATGTTTTTGATGATCTACCTTTTTTGATTTTCAGTTTTCTTGATTTTGTATTATAGTATTACCAAAACTATAAAGATTTCATGTGAAAATTTCTATAAAATAAAATAAATATATTTTTGTTTGTGTTCATTTTAAAGTTATTCACATGATCAGTACAGATCATCTACTTCACCTTAATTTAGAAGACATGTGCTTTTGAAGGCTTATGTTAAAATGAAACGATTATGTTACCCAAAAAGGTCAATATATGATATAAATAATGACAACGTTTGTTCCCGATTTTATTTTTACTTGTTTCTGATCCGCGTATTTTATTTTCCAATTTTGCGTTGCGTAAGGTTTTTTTGATGTAAAGCTTTTTTTTAATAAAAGTTAAATAAAATTTAACTTTACTTTTGCAGACATTGTCGTGATAAAATGTGATAAAAAACTTCTGGTTTGTAAAGGTTAAGGTTATCAAGAGTGGTTTAGCATTCCCCAAACAGCCTTATACATGCCAACCCAAACGACTTACACACCTGTAGATTCAATAGCAGTGACACAATATCTCTTTAAGTAACGACTAGCTTTTACTCAAGTTACAAAGACTAAATAGTTTGCATTACAGCTTCCTGTTAATATTTGATAAATCGAAGTTTATTTATTTATTTATTGTTTTGAAATATATTTCCGATAATAAAACAAAAACAATAGAAACTTTAAATTGTTTAAAACAAAGAGATAAATTTGTATGCGTGTGATTGAAATAATTACAAAATTGAAAACAAACATTTACAATTCAACGATGACTCAGACTTAAAAACAAATCGAAAGAAAATGTTAAGTATTTAAAGGAAAAACAAAATACTGCTAAATATTTCCGATGCATTTGTTCACGTTATTCAGTTTTAATTCGCCTACGAAATATCCCTTTTGATAACTGAAGTGAATAAACTGTTCTTAAATAATGAAACCAACTTAAAAATAGACAGCTCATCATATTTACTTTGAATGAAATATGACTACTTTTTTGTAAAAAAAAATTGTAATCAAAGCTCAAAACAGACAATAAACAAGTGATTCATAGTGTGACAAAATAGATAGAATTAAATGGAAATAATAAAGATTAAAAGCCGTTTGGGAGAGCAAAAGACGAAAATAAAATTAATGTTAATTAATTAAAGTAAAAAAAGAATAAGTTACAAAACACCCGTCATTGTCGTTTTTTGTATTTAATTTTCTAACGAAATAAATATTTAAATAAATCACTATGACGTTAGCGTAAAGATAAGAGACAGAATCGAATAATTGATATTCTTTAAAAAAAAAATAAACAAGCACAAGGAGAAAATCTAAAACAGTAGATCAGAGAACGCCTAAAAATCGATTGAATTTTGTTAAAATCGGATTGTATTATGACTAACAAAAGCACATTGTATGTATGACTCATCACTTAGATTAACTAGTTATGGCATATTTGGAAAAAGATAGCTACGTATTAACAATAAAGATGGCAACAAAAAAAATTTAAATCTCATATATTAATTAATGAATTTAGGTAAAATTCATTACCACACATTATTGCGTAGTATCCGTAATGGGTTTGTCGAGATTTAAATCAAGTGGGTGTTAAGAGAAGATATGAATCGGGTCAAAATTTAAAAAAAACATGTCTCCAATATCGAGCTGAGTCCATACGTAGATTTTACACTGCTGAAATTTGCAAATCCTATGCTACTTCCACTTTGCCATTGACCCGTTTCATGACTTCTATAAATACCCACTTAGTCCACTTCAAAACATTCTCTTTTTTCTTTTTATTTTTCTATAAATGCAAAATTTTCAAAAAATTATATCCCCGATATCGGGCTGAATCTAGACGTAGATTTTACACCGCTGGAATCTACAAATCCTATGCTACTCCCACTCTTAAGGTGATCTGATTCATGTCTTCTCTAAACACCCATTTGGTCTACTTCAAAATATAAAAGCAAAGTTTTTCAAAATTCATATCACCGCTGAAGTCTTCTCTAAATACCCACTTTGACCACTTTAAAATATGCTCTTTTCTCATATTTGTTTTTAAACATTAGGCGGTTATAATAGAGCCAATTATGTTCTTTTTTTTGGAAATTTTTAATTATTTTTTTCTTTAACAATTTTAATTATTTATAGCTTAATAGGTTTTTTAATGTAAAGTTAACTTTATCAGCGTAGTTAGCACTATGTGAAACGTATTATTTTTGTACGTCGAATTTATCTTCACACCCTTATTTATTGAAATAATGCCAAAAAAAAATTTAATTCAACTCCTGTCCTTAATTTAGCCTTGTACTTCAACGTGAATTTTAAAAATAACTTCTTACAAAGTTCTTTAAAAAAATGGATTGTTGTTAGTAAGTTACTTATAACTTTTAAATAAAACTCAAACGTTTTTCCAATTAAGGTATGTGTATTTTTTTTAAGGTGTAATTGAAAACTGCTACCTAACTCGTAGTTCGATCAAGTTTATATTTTTGTTATTTTTTACCTCTATCCTTTTTTACTTTTGATTCACACAAGAATTGAAACTATTATGCTCACTTCTTTCTCTCTCATAAGAAATCACATATAAAACTTTATTAAAAAAAAAGTAGAGCAATTTTTAAACTATTAAAGAAAAGAGTTTTTACTTTGATTCGCTTACCAACTGACTGCTT
The DNA here is from genome assembly GCA_937654795.1 of Cistogaster globosa. Taxonomy (NCBI): domain Eukaryota; kingdom Metazoa; phylum Arthropoda; class Insecta; order Diptera; family Tachinidae; genus Cistogaster; species Cistogaster globosa. The sequence continues at coordinate 59,766,964 of OW569405.1, read as the reverse complement.
TTAGTTCCATTACAAAACATTCAATGCTTCTTTTATTTTTCGCCTTTTTATAGCCTTCATACAATAAATGGAAAAATGGTACATCTAGCTAGAGGAATACACCTTTGGAACAATTAAGTAACTCCAATAAAAAAAAAAAAAAACAAATATATAGGGATTAAAAAATAAGACAAAAACATCAAGAAAAAAAATTGGCTTAAAAAACTTCGATTTTTAATATGGTAAATATCGGTTTCGTTAAAAAGCTTTTTTATTTTTTCCACTCACTAGACTTGCGTAAAAACCCTTAGCTTAGTTTAATTGGAGTCAGATTTAACCGCTCCTCTCATCAGAAAACTCTAAATTTTAATGGTTTTCCCTTTTCAATATTAGTCTTCATTTGGCTTTTTATTCTCTATTACTTATTTGCTGTATTTTTTATGCTTTAAATTGGCTCTGGCGAGATTTCTCAAACCCCATAACAAACTCATGCAGAAATCCAATCCTGACCGCTATTCTACGCTTACTTAATTCGAACTACTCAACTTCTTGTTTAGCAAACGTAAAATCTCCTGTTTGCCAGCCAGCCATGTATTAACCAACTGTGGTTTCTAAAGCTAATTTTAAGACAAATTTCTCCAAACGCATAAAAGTCTGTTACACGCGTGATCATATTCTTCCTTAATAGGCCCAATTTGGACATCACAATTTTTCAGTCCAAGGAAATATTCCATCTTTTGTATCGTTTTCGACCTCTTCTCAAGGATTTAGCCTCTTTGCTTTCAGTCCGGTTTAGTACTGTACCAGAAAAAAATTTTATTTTTCTTTTTCTTTAAAATAATTCATTTTTTGATTGTTAATACAAACATATTTATATGTAGATTTGAATTTTTTTCATTTTTTGTTGTTGTTTTATTCTCTTGTAATTGTAAATATATTGTTTCTTAAAAAAAAAACTAAAAAAAGTTTTTTCACAATTTAACTTTCATTTCCTTATAGTGAAATAAGAAATTTAAAGAATATTTTCTTTTTTTATTATTATGTCAGTTACATACGATGTAATGTCACTTGTCATTGCAACAACCCTGAGCGTGACAAAGAGTCACAGCTGATGTTGATGTATTTAGACATGGAAAAAAGCAAACTACAGAACACGTTTTTAATTTTTCTAAAGAAACCAAATGTAAAATTCCTGTCAAATTCTTGTGAAAATTCTAAGGTCAAGGTACAATTTCTTTATAGATAAGCAAATAGTTATAGGAACATTTCAAAATGTTTAGAGTATATCATTAAGAAAAGATTTTTTGTCCTATTGAAGTGCAACCTAAACATGACTTCAAATAATATGTAGTAAAATATTGTTGAGAAAGAAGAAAAAAATAAATTATTATTTATTTTGTACATTTTTTAAGTGTTAATACTTAGTTTTTTACAATTTTAACATAATAGAATTAATTGAAATGATAAAAACATAAGCGAATGAAATACTGGAAAAGTACGTAAATAAAAATACTTTCAATCATTTAAACAGTTATGTGTATTTAAATTTTTTATTACAGCTTTGTAATAAAAAATATATGATTCAAAAAATAATTACCATAGCAAAACTAAAACAAAATATGCTCTCATTTTACACTCAACAATAACACATAAATATAATATTTAGGTTGTTTTACTTATTGCTCCAGAGATATTTCTTATGATTAGATAAATAGAAGTATAAGTAGAAGTATAAAGGAACAAGGCAGCCAGATCTTCCCATATTAAAATTATCTAGACGTTTTTCCTCGGATATTAATAGAAACCTTAGGTATAATTGGTATGGCTATGCTAAATTGAGTTATTCCTTAAATGTTCAAGGAATTCTATACAAATTTGATTGCTACCAATCTTTGAGATACAACTTTGGCGTTTCGAAGTCAACTTCTTACATCATACAATGTGCGCGCATCGACAAATCGCAAAAAAAATTAAAATTTTATAGATTGTGTACACAAAGCCCCTTTTACATACAACATAACGTCGAGCAAAAAAAAATTGACACAAAAATCATGGTGGCAAACTTTATAGAGAACTTGAGTGTGAATAGTAATGAAGTGTGTGTCGTTTAATAGTATTGTCAATTAAATTATACAAAGTTGTGTTATTTTAAAGTTAAATGATCCTAACTGTTAGTAAAAATCTAACGCATATTAACATACGAAAATGTGTTAAAATAATGCTGCGACATAAACTCACAAGTGGCCATTGAGAGATAAAAGGCAACAATTGGCAAGTAAAAGGCTGAAAATGAAGCCGTATTTAACAAAAAATTAAAAAGTCATAAAAATTTTTGGTAAAGGTGCTAAATTTACGCGCTCTTTGTTTATTAAGAATATTCTTCTCGCGTAAGGCAACTACATTCGCGCTAAATTTATCCCAAACAAGGCAAGATGGCATCCCTGTTAACAACTATGCCAAGTCAGCAAAACATTTTTGTCTCATGGCAAGTTGGCCATTAACTACGAAAAAAATAAACAACCAACTACAGCTATTTAACTTGTATAATGCGACTGTGCTTCTTTGTTGTCTATCATGTGACCATAACAATAAAAGTATTTTCCAGAAAAGGAATAAATAGTTTTAAATATTTTTTTCAAGGAATTTGTTCAATCAACGCGTATTATATTTCTTGCCTGAAAGCAATCATTAAATTTCTTAAAGGTCCAATAAGTTTGTTTCAGAAAAAGAAGAAAAGGCAATTAATTTACTCGTATAGAATCGCTCACAAAAAACTGCAATACCCGCCAGGTAATTAAAGTCGACAAAAGGTAAAAAAAAGTTTTGAAAACAAAGAATAAAGCAAAATTGATAAAAGCAAATTATTATATCGAAATGCAACACACTATGACAGGCCAACTAGCTTACATGTGTTAGTTGCTGCTTCATTTAAAGTGTGTCGCAAAATTGATGCAAGAATCGAACTTGTTGGCGTTTGTATAAATATTTCAGATGAGAATTAGGCGACAAATGCATTTTCATTTGATAATGAACAGTAAAAAGATTATGCTAATTATTTTACTACTTGAACGAAACGGCAATTTTTCATCTTAACAGTTTCGTCGATGATTAAAATAGCGATTTTTGAAAAATAATTCTTTATAAGGCTGGTCAAAAGAACAGAGTTCATTCTGACGAAATTGGCTGACAATCAAAATAGTCATCGAAAATTTAAAATAAAAATGCAACCTATTCTTTGTATTTTATAATCAAAATAAAATTTCCCAAAAGCGAGCTAATTTTAATCCCTATTAAATTTATAAATCACCCACCGATATTGATTATTGAGGGTGAAAGCACGTCTCGATGGCCATTTCGCTACCGCTCATTTAGCTCTTCAGGATACTTGTCCCAAATATTTTAAATTAACTAAAGAGTTTTGTCCAAACAATAAAGTAAAGATAAAATTCAAAGTTTAGGCAAGAAACAGCAATAATCAACAATGATTTGATTTTTTTGTCCACTGTATACGGCTGACTCCTTTTCGGCTCTTTTATGCAGTTAAAAGAATACGAAAAATAAAATATCACAACAACACTTCGATAATTTATTTTTGTTTTATAAGCGGCACTCGCAAATTATTAAATTAAATTAAAACACGGAAGACGTCCTTTCACCCTCTATAATCAATATCGGTGATTTATTAATTTAATCGGAATTAAAATAAGCACGATTTTTTTAAATTAATTAATTTTACCTAATATTCCCGTGGTTTAATTTAATTTAGCTTAGTTTTATAAAATTTTCCCTTTTTTAAATTTTGTTTAGTTATTGGGACCCCGTTTAAAGTACATCAAATTTGTAAAAAAAAGTATGTAACAAGATTGATGGCATAAAAAGAAAGAAATTTTATCTTAAACGGGAGGTCCAAATACAAGTATCTTCTTGAATATTAAATAAACTGAAATTTAGGATTATAAATATCCTCATTATTAATAGAACACGCTTATATTTATGTGATTGCTGCGACTGGCTTCGCACTAGCTATCCTGTCACTTCACTTTTTAGAAAGAGCTGAAACGATGCCTTAAAATGTGAATCGCTTATGGATTCATCGCAGAGCATAGCTCTTGAAAGGCATTTCCAGCAGAATTTTACACAAATATCCATACTAAACGGTCGTTCCCTGTTAATTCATTGGCTTCTCGAGAAGACGTGGGTTTTTTTTTATCCTCAAATGCGACATTTTTTTTTTTTTTTGCTATTACTAGCGCCGTCAAAAAAACGCATTTTTTTACAAATACGATATTCGAATTAAGCGTTTGTAAGGCTCAAAGGCACAAACGGCAAAAAAAAAAAGGAAAAAACCTTTGCCTTCAGTTTTTGAGTCGTAGTGAGTCGAGGTGCTCGTTCTGTGTTGCACATATTAATCCCCATTCTAGATGACAGGAACCATGAAATACTCATGGTCCCTATCATCCACTAGTACAAACAGACAAAACTTCTTTTTACTTAATTGGGAAATATGTTTGCAATAATGCCCAATGCTGTTCAAGTTTAAAGTAACTTATTTTATTCCGCGGAGGTGTAATTATGAGTCAAGAGCCAAGTCAATGTTTCAGATAGAAAAAAATTGTCATGAGTTTGAATGAAACTAATTTTTTGACCACCCTGTATAAGCACTGCAATTAAAAATACTCTGTCTAAGTGTTTTGTGCAGGTTTTACTTATACCTTAAAGTAATTATAGAATTTCCTGTTTTTTATTGTTGCAGAAAACTAAAACTACAATGCTATGAACTTCTATTTACCCTTGGTTCGTATGAATAACACACATCATATTCGTACTCGTATATATAACAATCACTTAGTTACTTGCAATCTTTTTGTTTTTGTTAATATTTTGCGGTTTTCTCGCAGAGACTCCAACTTACGATCTCATGTTTTACCAACCACGATAATCAGATACGGTTGTTATGTTGTCACCACTTCTCCTCCTGTTTTATAATACAGGTTCCTTAACCATTTTATTTGCTCTTCTATTATACAGGCAGCTTCACCAACAAATTTACTGTGACCTCACAATTATATCTTTTCTTGTCTTATTCCGGAATTTTTCTACTTTCATGCCGCTCTTGGGGGCTGAACTCACGATATGTATTACGAACACGCAGATACCACTATCAAAGAAACCACCGTGGCTGCTCAACATGTGTTAGCTAACATTTGTTTTTTTATTTTTTTCACTTATGTTGTAAAATATAAGTGATATTATAAATGCGGTTATTAATATCATATCAAATCATTCGTTTACAGACTTCTTCAAGTGTACAACTAATACGATATACTCGTACACTTGCGCTTTGTCTTGCTTTGGCGTAATATTTGTACTAGTAGTAGTTCAAGTTAACGTTGACGATTCTGTTAGATTTTTGACTTTAACGTTTCGAATGGATAATTATTTTGTTTTATGATCTTCTTTCTGCAGTCTACAACTCAGCGCGTTCTTTACGATTTATTTTCTTATTCATTGCGTGTGCTGTAAATTGTGGTGTTTAAGGTTAAGGACCCTTAAACCAACAGCAGAAATGCATTATGCATTACAAACGACAGCTACTACTACATAAGAATAGCCAGTCATACGTATACATACATATGTAGTTGCAATTTAAAACACATTGCGAGAACAAATGCAAGAATTGTGTAACAGGCTGTTAAGCGTGCAGCAAAAGATCCATAGTGTTTTTCTTTTACGTCTTATTTCTTTGTTTTATTTTTTTCTTTTTTTTTTTTTTTAATTGTGAAGTATTACAAAAATAACTTTGCCTGGTTCAAAGAAAAAAGAAAAAACACTATAAAAAATCGCTGAACATGTATTTTCCACATAAAATAATCGTACTATGTTTCAATGTAAAAAGTCTGTAAAATATTGGCCAACCAGCCATAAGTTGGAGGTGGTTAAATAAATAAATTGTTGTGGTAGGTTTAACATTTGTTGGCATTAAACTTTAATTTATTTTCAACTTTAATAAATTGCAAGGTATTAGTGTGAAGTTAATTAAACTTGAAAACCGATTTTACACCTTCAAGTATTGAAATAGAAGGAAAAGTTGTTATAGAACAAAATGACCGATATATGTGTTGATAAGGTCTTAAGTTATGAACATTATACACGTAGAAAGAATAGAAGTATTCAATGCTTGATTTACGCCATGCAATTTGTTCGCACAATTTTTTTTAACTCGCTTTAAGTTTCACACACACCTATCTATCGTCACTAAAGAAAACTCTATGCAACTATTGCTATGAAATATATTAAAGAATAAACGTATCATAAATTGACTAGTTTTTTTTAAATACAAGCAACGCAATCGAAATATGTGTAGATATTCCCTTTTAGAGCCTTATTTTCAATTTTTTTTTTATCTCTTAGTCGACCATGGCCAGAGATTTTATCCGCCTACGAATAGTTTTTTACATCCGATATTGAATATTTCATATGGACTTCATCCTTTGCAGTGGGTAATAATTAAAAGACATTTACACGATGATTTTTTTTTAAAACATGACTTCTCGTTTGTTAATCAAAGGTACAGAGGAATAAGAGAGGGATAAAGAAAAAGGCACGATTCGTTTTATGTTTGTTGGCGTTTTAAGAAATTTTATATTATTGACAAAAAAGGAAAGTTTTTAAACCTTTCATAAGTATATGCACTGATATATTAATTTTCGTAAATAGAATAAAAAACAAAGGCATTTAAAAAAAGAGTTGAATTTGTTTTTATATAATATTTCGACTTGATATATTTTTATTTTAATTTATTTTTGCAAAAACATTTGAACAGCACGCATTGTCAGCAATATTTTAAATGAATTGAATCCATTCGGTTCCTTTTTCTACTTTACACTTTAACATTAAAGTACGGAAATGATAATTAAATTAAATTGTTTATTTATGTTTACTTTTTTACTTGACCTTATAAGTTGTAAATATTTATTCCTTTATTTGGGTTCATGGTCAAATAAGAGAAACAATATTAAATTCAATCCAAACGACTTTTCTAATTTTTCTACCGGCATATTATGACACTTTTAGATTTTAGTTCTATCAAAGATAGCATGTGTGTCCAAAAAGTAGAATATTTTGCATTAAAATATGTGACAGATTTTCTTCCACGTCTGTCCGCTTTTCCAATCTTTGCGATCAGAGTTGCGTATTGACTTGCATCTTTTTTGTTTAACACAGTGGCACAAAGTAGGACAGATTTCCATCAGATTTTCTTTTAAATGAATCTTACTGTAAAAAAAGTATAATTATTTATAGCAATGTAAAATGATACATAAAAGATATGAATTAATAAAGGTTAAACCGGAAAATTTATTTAAAGATACAAAAAGGATGTATAAGTAAAAATTACCCGGTAGCGATAATCAGCAGCTTAAAATAGCGTGAATGGAACTAATTTGGAATCAGTATTGGGAAAAAAACGTACAATATATTTTAAAACTATACTTTCCAATAAAGCAAAGGTTGCTAGAACAGTCAGCTGAAACGGCTGTGAGAACAGACACACAAAACCGCTATAAGAATAATCTGTCGAAGGCACTATGGGAACAGTTAGTCAAAACAGCTCAGCAAATTTATTGTAAAATCTTACCTATACTCGTAGTAGGAGAAAATGAACTGGCTCTTTAAGGGTAATAGCAGTTGGCTCTTGAATTATAAAATTATAATTTCCATGACTTATTGGAAACCTGTAAGTTTAACCCCTGCTACTATTTAAATATCGATGACCTGTGTTTGCAGGGAGGTTGATTTCATACGCATATAATTTGTTAGAATAACCACGCAGACCATTTATATGTATTAATATTGTTGTTTGTTATTGTTTAAGATCAAGTTAACTGTATTATGTGCATTGTATGGAATAATAATACTAACGCAGCAAATAAAGAAGCATCGCATTCGAGTCTTTAATATAAAAGTAAATTGAAAACGATAAATAACTATACCGAATTACACAGATATGAACGTAGAAATAGGAAAGATTTCTCCGTCACCACCTTTAATTTTAAATTTTGTTTAATTGCTTTTATAACGACATAGCAATATTTATCCAGAGCAAATTTATAGTCTCAGGCTTTTACGGCTCAAAAAATAAGAACTTGCATGTGAAAATCGCTTTACTATCGGGATAACCTTCAATTCGTTTAAACTCTGTGTACTTATTTCTATAACAGACTAACTGTACATTTGTACAATTTTCACCTATAACGGCTTAAAAGATAAAGGCATATTCAATAAATTAATTGCTATTTAAAAGCACTCCATAATTTCTCATATATTTGTTGTAATACCTTTCGGTGAAGACCGTCGTCACTGGCTGTTTATTTGGTACGATTGGCGAGCGCTTTCGATGTAAAGACATCAATTTCAAGCCGCGTTTTGATTAGTACTGGTGGACGACGGTCTTCACCGAAAGGTATGACAACAGTATTATATTTACTGGCGGAATAAATCCAATTAACTTAATATCTCATATATTTGTTTACAATTTATTTTTAAAACGAACATAATTGTAGATACCTTAAATTACTATGGTTGAAAAACTTAAGTCATATAAGTGAAAACCTTCTGTGAAAATTTTAAGAGTCTTTCTATTAGAGTTCCAGAGAAAAAGAGCTATAACAGACGGACAAACATTGTGACGAAAACAATAGTGTTTAATTTCTACACTAAATGTACGGAACCATAGAAAAGGCATGTCGTAATAACTCTCTATCATAGATGAATATCTGAGGAAAAACTTAAATGGAATGTATGTACAAAGATAATTTGAAACGTATCAGCGCTATTTTTTAGATTCTTTATCTAGATTGAAGACCTACTTTTTAATTTCTGCTGTAAAAATTTAGTTTTAATGCAAACTACTCATGATGTATTTAAATATAATAATAACTTCTCTGAATGATGAAACCTATAAATACCAACTCGAAAAATGTTTAAAAATATTAAAAATGTACAACAACAAATGATCAATATTTACTAATTAATGAATCTTTAATGAAAATAAAACGACAATGAAAAAGAATTTGCAGCTGCAAAACGTGATCATTGGCTGTAAGTAAAACTTAAACTTAAAAGTTATAAATTCAAAAGATTTTTAAAACATGAACATTTTATAAATTGTAGAAAAAAAAAACAAAAATGTCTTGCATAACTATTGATTAGTGAGACAAATATTCAGACAGACAAACTGTATTAAACGTATGAATGAAATCCGAAATTAGTGATTCAATACTGATCGCATGGGAGAGGTACGAATAAATAAAATGTAGAAAAATAAAAAACGAGAAATTACAGACGTTTAAAGGAGTGCTATTTTACGTGCATTTTAATCGTAACTTAAGTTAAGATAAAGTAAAACTTTCTGGTCTTTATCAGCCAGATATGCAGATTAGCTTTAAAATCATAGATTTTTTTATAAGGCAGAAAAGTATGATTAAACAAGATTTGAAAGGTGTAAATAAACCGCTGTTTTTGTTTACATGTGATGCAACAAGCAATTGCGATCCACTTGGAATTTAAGACGAATCGCGTTTTATCTTTTAATGACCAGGCGACGTTTTGAAAAGCTAATCTATGCCTTATAAGAAAACTTCATCATTGGGCAGTACTTTGCGGCAGTTACGAACGTAGAAGTTATTCTCGGGGCTTTAAAATAATTACCAGTTGTCCTCAAAAGACTGTATTACCTCAGAGGTATCATACTGGAATGAGCGAATTTATTCCTTGCGGATTGACGGGATTGTCCTTGTTAGGTAACCTCGATGAAATTTATTACCTTGAGTCATAAATCATGCTTTGACCATCATTCTAGAAAATCTTATAAGAAAAAAATAAAAGCTAAAGTAAAAACCAGAGTGCTATATTCGGCTATGGCGAATCTTATATACCCTTCACCATACATATATGTAAATTTAGTTTAGTAAAGTAACTTCAATTAAAAAGATAAATATTAGGGTGACAGAGAATTAAAAAATATGAAAAAAATTTACAAAAAAAATGTTAACAGCACTTAACGGGAAAGATTTCTTCAAAAAAAAATTTCTTTAAAAGCTTTTTAACGAAACAAATATTGACCATATTAACAATCGAACTTTTTTATAAAAGGCTCATAACTCGGAAAATTTGTTTACGCTATGTTGTTTCTCTTTCTTATTTTTTAATTCTCTGTTGCACCGTATATTTATTTTTTTGATTGGAGAAATTCTCTAAACTACATTTGTTCCAAATGATATGAAAAAATAAAAGGCATACGTGGTGTTTGGCTCACTGCTTCGAAGGACATGGACCAATCTTGCTGATTCTTAGTATCAAAATTTTCGAAAGTGTGTCTAATCGATTGGCGTTAAAATTTGTCTCTTGCTTATCTAGTACTTTGACAAAGTTGATTGCAACCCAAACACCGACGGACATTGCTTAATTGACTTCGCTATGCGTAAGAACTCAAAATAGAGAAAGTACATAGCGAAAAACTTTGGGTTGTGTGTTGCTTTCGACTAACCAAACTTAAATTACGTAGATATTAATTTAATTCGTTTTTTGCAATTTCAAACTGTTTAAATAATGATTATAATAAAACATTAAATTACACGCATGGCACAGCGCGTATTCATATTTCCTTCATAACAATCAGTATGATATTGAAACATATAAAATGTTATAAGGAAAAAACTATAAGAATATGAAAGCTGCATTAATTGCTAAAACGGTGGTTGGAAGAAAGCAAGAACAAATATTTATGAGATGGGTTGTATGTTGACTTCGTCTAAACAATTTAATTTATATTCTTAGTTACAAAATTAGTCGCTAATAGATAGATATATAGCCTTACGACGGATGTAGTCATCCAGAAAATGCTGCATTACAATCCGCTGCTTTCTGATTTTTCCTAAATTTTTTTGCACGCGTCAACAAACATTTGTAAATAATTTTTCTTTCTTAATAAAAATTAAGAGAGTTAAATGCACTGGAGCCAAATTAAATTAATTATTTGTTATAAAAACTAAAAACCCAAAAGTTAATTTTCTTAAAATTTTGTCCGCTTTGAGTGTAAGAACAGTTATGAGTTTTGGCGACTTTTCCCTGTGTAAAACCCGGTTTTTAATTTCAAGAACAGCTGGGTATAAATGTAATAAAATTAAAAAGAATTCAGTGGCAATACAAGTTGAACATACAATGTGATTCTCATTTAGTCAAAAAAGTAGAAGACATCAAATTCAAAGTTTCTCTTAAAAATTTAGGTACAATCCACTGTAAGTTTAAAATTCATTGGTTAAATGGGTACATCGATATGCTTCCCCCTTTGAATTCTATTTTATTTTTATTCATTATTTGTATTTATTTCATTTTTTACACATTTTTAAAGCAATCAGGGAAAAATGTATTCCAACACTACGATAGATTGACATATCTATATGGAAAATTACATATTGAAAAAACAATTTTCATACACGAAAAGTAAATTCATATAATTAATTATTTCAAAGATCTGGGTAAAATACAACTTTTGTAGGATTATAACTACGAATGAATTTATATAATTTCAACTCAGCTGGAACGTAACAATATAAATAAATATAAATACAAACATATACAACTACGTAGTGCAAAAGCCACTTTTTGAAATATTTTTATAGAACTTGAGGTAATTTGTGTAAGTACTCGTATACGTATTCTGACGATTACCTGCAACCATGTGCATTGTACGGTGGAGCTGGCAGCAATGCAACATAACTTACTTACAGATGAGAATAATTTCAGTTTCAACATTTTGAAGCCGCAAGTGTTTTATAATTTTTGCTTCTTTTTCTTAACAATTTATGCAAGACATAATATAAAGAAAAAAAATGTTTAAAAACTGGAAAAACTGCATCCAGCAAAAAATGTTTATTTCGATCACTTCTACCTACTCAAAGAAATCAAACTACTGGTACCAAATGTAAGAAACTGGGCAAGAATATGTATGTATGCAGACAGAAAACATTAAAAGAGAGATAAAATTGCACCAAAAGAACTATAACACTAAACAAAGAAAAAGACAAAGGAAAGAGAAGAGAAGCAAAACGTGCAGGTGATTGTTAAGGGATAATGACCACCAACCAAACTGGTTTTCCAGTAGATTCTACTGAAAGAAAACATTTTTTTTCTTAAACAAAAAATATGTAATTTGCAAGAAGTTTTACAACAGCTACTTAGAGTGATTCATATAAAGCAATTGTTACATGAAGCTCTGTGATTGAAAAAATTTTACGAAGCTTTAATTTATATATTTTTTTTTTATATTTAAAAAAAATTTAATAAAAACAAAAGTTAATACATGAAGAATTTGCTGTTTATTGAAGGCATATCTGCGAAGAAAAACAGCTAAAAGTGGCCTTTAATTTTAATTATTTTTTGTTATTTCGTAATATCACTTCTCTTGCAACGACTTGACTGACAAAAGAAAGATCATGAGAACTGACACTTAAAACATGGACTTTTGTTCCATCAATCGCATCAAATTTTATCATCCGTATAACCGTATAGCGAATGAGATCAAAATAAGAAATAAGTAATTTTCACATTTCGTTTATAATGCCAAAAACCATTTGAAATTATATATAAACTAATTAATTTCGTGCTTTTCAGTGTTCTCTAAAAAAAAGTTTCCCAGATGAACCGGCTGTAGACATCGACCGGAAAAAAATATATAATAATAATATTTTAGGTGCAACAGACGAATGTGACCAGGCTTCGACTACAAACAACCGATGGGAACATTTTATGTAAGAGTAAAGCGAAAGAAAATTCTTACAGATCCCGATAGTGCACCTCTATTGAAGATAACTAATTGCATTTAGAGGGCTCAACAAGAAAACTAAATGTTAATTAGATACAAAACTTAGAGGTAGAAAAGACGTTACGAGGATACAAAATTGCTCCAAGTTATATTCGAAAGTATATTTTCATTGGCTATTGACTATTATCTTTTGGCTAATTTTGTCCTTTCAACTATATACCGAAATCCACTGATGTAAATTAAACAACAAATGAAAAACATCATAACAGTACAGAACAAAGAAAATTTTGTACGTGTATTTATCTCTATGAGCAGCACTCTTGCAACTGAACCATATTTGATACATGCCATACAAAAGATAATGACGAACAATAACAGATTAGTAACAGAGTCCTAGTAAATTATGTATCTGTAAATTTGTGGTGCCTCAGCACAAGCCAGAGATAGCGATACTTTGGATGCCTGTCAACCTTTTCGCAGGTAAAAATTTCTTTTAAGAACCTTTTAAGACGCTGTTAGAAAACACCACTGAAGGAAGAAGACTGCCTGCCCAATTTGGGCTAAAAAAGTGTATTCCAATAGCAGAAACTTCAACTTGCAACAATATCATTCGGACCTGGACAGAGACAAGAAAAGAAACGCCATAAGCAGATAAACGACAACACTATTTCTTCAGTAAGCAAACAAGAGAAGAATTTCAAGTGTATGAATTCGATGTGGCAGCATCAGTAACTACTGTCCAAACTAGCAGCCCATTTGTAGCGATAGTCAGCAGGTACGAAGCGGATAAGTGGTACTAAAATTTTTAAATATTTTTTTTTATAATATGAAGAGCGAGTATTAACTTGTCTAAAACTTTATATATTTAGTAGATTTCTTAAAGGAGGGAAACTTCCATTGCATTGGATTTATACTAGAGCTCAATAAGGTAATTAACTTCTACGTTTTGTAGAACAAAATCCAATATAATTTTAAGGAATGGTAATGGTGCAATTTAAAGTTTTATGCAGGCAGCATCGAATAGGAAATCCAAGTCCGTGCCTGGAATGGCTTATATATTTGAATATAGTTGCTCGTTTGTAAGATTACACAAAACCAAAAATTTTTAACTTATATATTGGACATCAATAGAAAAAAAGCACCTTTTTTTTAATTTTTTTTTTTTTTATTAAAAAAAAATCAAGTCGACAAAAAAATTAAGACAAGACATTTCTAACTCCTATGATGTGACTATAAGCCCAGTATTTTCTTTATATATTAACGTTCTTTTCTAAAATTAATTTCAAATTCTATTATTTACTATAAATTATTTATATTTTTTTATTTATTTTATTTACGATTATCCTTATAGATCTTGTTCACTATTCTACTTTTTCTTGCTTTTGAACACTGTCAACTGGACTTGCAGATTTTAAGAACTTGTGCAGCCAATTATTAAAACCAGGATACGAAAATTTATTGTTAGTTTAATTTGCTTAAAGATTTAGTTTCCAAAATTTATTACCGTTAACCCAACTGTATCAAAAGCACAGTACTTTTATGGCAAAATTTTCTCTTGAATGGTCCAAATCATTCTGCAAATATAATAGAGAAAATATTTACATCAAATCAGTATTCATTATTTTCGTGCTCTTTTTTATTTTCCTGTATTGATCTAATCAGAAAAAATGCTAATAAATTGAACGGTGTTTAAAAATTTGTTTTTGGTAAAAATGTGTATCTGGGATACGTAATAAGCCATACAAAAGCACTTGGCTTGCCTATCAAGCATGAAAATTATTCAAGTATTTTAAAATTATTACTTTCGCTGTTTATGTTATTTTGGATCTATTACCTTTTTTTTTAGATGTTTATACTAAGTATTATTAAAAAAATTTCCATGTTTTCTCTTTCTACATTTGCTTTATTTTCGCATATCTTGTGGTGTTCTTTTGTATAAATTATAGATAAGTTTATTATTTTATCTTTAAAGAACATACTCGTTAATATGTAATAATAAGACAACATAATATCTCATTAATATTCGTAAACAATAAAGGAAATATAAAAAAATACTTTAGGAAAATTACGATAAATATGTTGCACGTTGGAATAATTAAATAATTAATGCTTTAAGTTAAAATTATTATTAATAGCAAAATATGTATACTTTCTTGAAGTTTAAATTTCTTCCTCCTTCAAATAATTTATTAAAGGCAAAATTTTCATATTAGTGAAGCAAAACGCCAGAAATAAGAATCTGAACGTTAAAGCAATTAAGGTAAATTGAAATATCGAAAGATTGTTAGATGAAAACGAAAGCTGCCATCGTGTAACGATCCGCGAACACAAAATATTTGCCATTGCAGCGATTTTTTGTTATTCACAGCATTTAGGCCGAGGCCACGCAATCTGTGAATAGTTTTAAAATTCTTTAAATTTTTAGTAAATTATTGCTTATCAAACATGTACTTTAGGAAACTTATGCAACTGTCTACGACACACTACTGTGTTACTTCTTTTCGAGAGACACATATTAGGCAACAATAGATCTTTAATCTGCGCAGCCATCGAGACGGGAACTCTTGTTTTACCAACCAGACCGTTTTTGAACAAAACAACCGAAAGACTCTACTGCCGCGGCTTTACAACAATTGCGATTCTTTTTGTAATTAGGAGCTTCGAAAGGTTTTAACTGCTGCTTTACATAAATTCCAAAAGTCTTTGAAATAACAGTAGGCAGTCACCTTTACCAACACAATCCAACATTTTTAACGGACACCGTTATTGTTTTGTAATCGACCGAAATATGGGAAAAAACAGATAGTTCATTTAACATCATAATACTTTGAATAAAATACTCCGCAAAAGGTTGCAACATTATTAATATACTTGTAAGACTATCATCCTTATAGTTGAAACTTCGACTGTTCGATGTCTGTCCACCTCCAGATTCAATAATTTGCATATTTTTTAAGGATACACTTTCGGATATACTTTCGGTTTATAAAACGCAAAAATATAAACCTAACACAACGTCTCTGTCATTTTTCATCTCATTTTGCTTTTAATTTCGCTTTTATTTCTGTTGCTGTTTTTGCTTTGTTATTTAATAAATATGGAAATCACAGTAAAAATTTCATAAAAACTCTTAACTTTAACAAAAAAAAAAAAAAAATAGAACATCGTTTTAAATAGAAAATTTGCATAAAAAATTGATTTTTATAAAAAAATATTTTAAAACGCTTGAAAAAAAACTCATTTTCTCTATAACCAAAATATAAAAACAAATTTTATTAAAAAAATTGAAACTTTACAAAAAACTAAAAATTTAGCAACAAAAAAATTAAACCTAATTTTTTTTATCAATAACAATTCACCAATGAAATCGGAAGAAAGTTAAAAAAAATAATAAAAGATTTTAATAACAAAGAAATAAAAGGCGGTAAATTAATATTAATGTTAGTTTTTGTTAACAGATTTTTTATAATTATTGAAAGAAATTAACTCGGCGAATATTCTATGCCCTTCATCAAAACAGTTTGAGTTTTTTTCGAATGTAGTTTTTTAGAAAATATTTAAACTGTTTATAATTCTTAGTATTTTCGTGCATTTTTGTTTTAGAACTAAATTTCCAGTTTTTTATGGCAAAAACAATTTCTAGCAAAGTTTAATATATTTAGTGCCATGTTGGTGAAGATTTAATATTTAATTGTTACTAAGATGGTTAAGTGATATTTCGAATGGCTAGGTTTTTTCTGATATTTCGATTTTCAACGCAACAAAGCAAAAAACAACACTAATTAAAAAAAGCATAAGCTCGTATTTTTGGAACTTACCTCTATTTTTTATGGACCGATGATGCTAAAATTCAATAATACCACTTTCGAACCTATGTCTGAGAGAATGAAGGACATCAATTGCTGCAGCTTCTAAAGAAACGTGACAACCCTTAGTTCCACCCTATTACGAACAGACGACGGACAGACAAGCAGGTGAACATTGCTAAATCGACTTCCCTACGTAAACGGCGAAAATGAATGTTGTATCACAAACAAATAAAATAATGTTAATAATGCATAGCATCTTAAGTTATTGTGGTAACGAGTATTAAAAATTAAATAGCGCCGACTATAAAACTCCTACCTGCCTTAAATAAAATTTTCTTAATATATATTTTTCATTCATCTTCTTCTATAAAACATTATTAAACACAAATTCAAAGGAGCAAGAAAACTCTGTGAGTTTGTTTTAACGAATTTATATACGAGCACTCACTCATGCACAGATACAATAATACAATAACAAGATTTAAATAAACGTTAACAACGTGATGATGAAACAGTTTCATTTTCATTTATAACCAGATTTATCTAAGTTTTTCTATGTTTTTTTTTCTGTTTGCATTCACAACTTCTTCTTCTTCTTCTTGCAGGTTTTTTCATACTTTTATGAATTCGCGAAAGAGAATCAGAAAACATAAAATTGTGTAAAAGTTAAAAGTTGAATCAATATTTTATACAGGAGGATACAACAAATTAACAATCTGTCAATACAAAAATAGAGCTTTAGGTAGAAAGTGTTATGGTTTACAGTGTGTAACATAATTTATAAGATTTCAATTTCACCAGACTGACTTTCGTTAATTTTTTAGCAAATTTATTTCTGACACCAAAGCTTTGTCAAAAGTTTAACTTTCACTAATTAAAACAATACTTATTTTTTATTATCAAAATGATATAAAGTGAAAGGGATTTGTGCTACGAGTTGTACGACCTGTGCTCGTATCGGTATGGTTGCCTTAAATTTATGTTACCCAACAAAAAAAAAACAGAACGAAAATTGTGGCACATCTTGAGACGTAAAGAGTTCCATCATTATAAAGTTTTCATAAAAATGAGAAAGAGCAAATATTCAAGGAAATGATGTAAATAGAAATAAAAATTCTTCCCCCAAAATCAACCATTAAAAGTGCTTTGTTTTTCAGTCGAATAGTACTTGGTGCCGACTTTCTTTCTCTTCACTATCTTCTCGTTCTTTAATATAATCCTTATTCTTATTAATTGTGACGAGAGCTGTGCGCTTACACATAACTTGAAATGCCATCTCAGCCTCTTTGATTTTTATCTCGGTAAACCGACATTTTTAGATTTCCTATCCTATCAATAGCTTAAGGCCTCTAGGTTCTCATTTTCCTGGTTAATAGCTTTTTATGCGCTATTTAAAATTGTCAGCAAGAAGCTGCACCCTTTCGCATTTTAGATTGAAGATTTAAAGCTCTAGTGGCTTTTTTATAAAATAATGTAAAACAGAGCAGCAACATTATTCTTGGTATTCTCTATATTTTAATTGCACTAAAGTAAGATTTAAAATGCTGCCTTTGGGAACGCTTTTCCGAGTCAACAATAAGTTTTATTTGACCTCAATACTTTTAGAAATAACTGTATCAATTAGTTTAAAATCATGTGAGCAGACACGTCGTGAAATTACTTCTTCAATAATTGGAGTTATTCAAGATGAGCAGCTGTTAAATCCGCCTCATTCTATTCTAGTTCTGGGACTGGCAGATAAAGGCCGCACCCTTATCTGGTGAATAGAAGCTTCCAAGATCAGTTGATTTAAGCTAGACGCCCGCTTCAATGCCACCTTATATGGTTTTTAGACGCTGGTTTATTGGTTTCAGTGTGTGGTATGTACCACAAACAGCATGGAATAATCGCTCTACTGAGAAGCAATGTAGTTAAAAATATAGTCTTAACAGCCGTAGTAAAAAATTTTTAATTTTGAAATTAAAAAACTTTCATTGAAAAATGTCACAAATAAGCAAACTTTATGAGACACTGTTGATGTAAGATATCTATACGATTTAAGATGTCAGCATCTGTTCTACAACATCTTCTTTAGTAATTCTTTTTTCTTAAATAAAAAAAAACATTTATGCAGAGTCAGGCAAAAAAACTTCTTGTTGCAAAACTCCCTCCAAACTAAAAAAAAATCATTTTTTATTTAGTAATGTTTCATATAATGACGATTCTGAAATTTCTCCTTTATTTTTGGTTTTTTAATTTTGAACTACTAAAATTGTTTAGTTGCAAAGCAAAATTTGGAATTTTAAATGCTAAAAAACTTTACTCTTGCATGTGCGGTCAAGTGACAAGCGATTAATAATCTCGCTTCTAAATAATTCTCTTCCCTCTATTCTTCAGATTCAGGACTTTATTTGACAATTGCGCTTCCAAATTACAAACAACTAAACAATTTTGTTTGAAATAAATCGTACTAAAGTTTTAAAATCCTTAATTGACATCGACATATGATAAAAGTAGATGGCTCTATTTTCCTAACACCTTTCTAACATTGTGGTTGTTTTTGTATTATTAAATTTGGCCAAAAAAAATTAAAAAGATATAGAAATGACATTTTTTACTAACAGTTCAACAAGAAATCGAAATTTGATTACAATTTCAATAAAAATGTAAAGAAGACAAATAAATGTATAAAAAATTTGTTATAAATTAATAACAACAAGTAAGAGTGCTATGCCGAATCTCATATTCCGTTCACCCATATTGATATCTTAGAAAGTATAGTGCACAATCGTACTTTTTTATGAAAAGTCCAGAGGCCCATATGAGCGCAAATTTTTTCGCTTGATTGCTCCATATATTTGTTTTTTAACTGTAGTTACTTTATTGTTTAACATGATATGGAAAAATCAGAGTTAGACGTTGTGTTTTGCCCGTGCCATAAGGGACACGCACCGATCTTGCTGATTTTTAATAGCAAAATTTTCAAAACATTATCTGATCAATTTAAATTTTCTCTAGCTCATCTAGTCCTTGGCAAACTTAATTTCAACACTAACACGGACGGACGGACAACGCTCAATCGACTTCGCTACGCATAAGGAGTCAGAATATATATACTTTATGGGGTCGGAAATGGATATTGTAGAAATTGCAAACGGACCGACAAACTTAGACAAACCCGTTTTCCACTTTTTGTAGTGAAGGGTATAACAATGACCCATAATTACACTCATCAATAAAGTATATGTTTCGAGTTTTTAAAGTGAATGTTTTTGTACTAAAGAAAAGCGAAAAGTATATTTTTTTAGCCAAATTCCGTTTTAAAAGTTGATTTAAACTGACTTAGCATCGACTTTTCCAAAAAGATGCTGTGACATGAACTAATATTTTGAGCTCTTCTGTTGAAATAAATTCTTTCGTCTTTCTTACTAACAATTTTCACATTGAAGTTTCATTCTTAATGCAATTTACCCGTAAAAATATCTGTTTTCACTTAAGATTTTTTCTTTAATTTACTTTTGTTTTTTTTTTGCCAAAAAAGTAACAGCAGATTGGTTCTAGGAGCTCTTCACAAAGAAATTTCACACATCCGGACCGTCGATAAGGAAATCATAGTCTCAGCGAGGTGTACTAAAAAAAATTAATCATAGGAAAAAGGAATATTCCCATTAGAAGAAAAGTTTAAAAAAAGGATTTCGTTTAAGAAATAATCGTTAACAAAAATTTGGAGACACCCATGTAAGGGTTTTTTTAATCTGGTAAAAAATGGAGGCGGCTGGCACTGTAGCTAATGGTTTAACCGAAATAAAAGGGCTAAAAAACTGATATGTCACCACAAGATTTTCAATACCAGCGAAATAATTTATTTTTACACAGTAATAAGAACGAAAATTTAATCGACATGTTACTTGTCGACAGTTATTTGGATAAAGAATAATGTAGTCAGCGCACTCTAACTTAAATACGAGAAGTAATTTGATTTAGTTCCATCTATTGAAATTTTAATACAATAAAACAGAACTTTATTTTTAATTTACAAATTAAAAATCAATTTGTATTTATGAAAAAAAACGTCATGCCACCGGCTGTGCCATTTAAAAATAACTATAAACATACAAATTTTATTAAAAAAAAATTTGCAACTAAAATTATAAACAGACTTCCTTAACTAAATCCTTAAAAAAAACACCTAAAAATTATTTAAATTCAATTTTTCTAAGGGGAATTTTTGTTTTCTCTTTTTAATGTAGAGATGAATAGTTTGTTATTAAACTTGTTGTTTTTGCTCTTTTAAAATATTATTTAATAATTTGTTATGATTCGTAAACAAAATTTTATGTTTATTTTATATTGATTCAGTAACACAACAGAAGTACTAAACTAAACAAATGTGTATTCGAAAATGCGATAAAAGTTTTCAATTTAATTGAGCTAATTTTTCTAAACATCAATTTTTAATAAATTAGAAAATTTCATACTTTTACTTTAATTTCATATAAAAGAGCATACGACAATTAATGAGAAATGTGCATGTTTTACAAGTTTTTGCTTAATGCTTGTACAACTACAGAAATAATGTCTTAACACTTAACGGACGGGCCCCGTAGATTTACGTTTTTCCATTCTGACTTCCTAAGGCGGGCCACGTAGATCTACGTTCTTGCATGAATTTTTAGTATGTTGCATTAGGGTGTTTCTTTTGTGCACATTGTTATTTTTTGATATTATGTGGGAACAGGGAAGAAAAGATATCTACAAAAACCGTGCAAAGTCTGCAGCTCACATGGAAAAAGGAGCGAAACTAGATGTTTGTTATTTTTGTCAGGTGCCACTGCATAAAGGTGAATGTTTTACAGCATATCCTACGCTTAAAAAATACTTAATAATAATAAATTTAATAAATACTTTTTTGAAATATTATAAGAAATAAAATTGATTTAATAAAGTTTTCTTGTAGTTACAACGCTTTAAATCCATACATTCTCGTTTATTTAATTCCCCAGGAAAATGCCCGAAAACTAGGAAAAACAGAGCAGATTCCACCCGTCCGTTATGTGTTAAATATACAGTCTGGGTCGAACACAGAAATGACTTTGCACATTTATGTAAATAAATAAATTTATATCATATTATAAGATGAGAACATAAAAAACTCCTCGATAATTTACTAAAATTTTAACTGCCCAGAAAACTCTTCACCTTTACCATTGTCATTATCCATTTTTAAATTTTCTTAACCTTAGGATTATTATAGTGAACCTGTAATTAACTATGGCTTATAGGAAAAAATTCAGTTTTTTGTCAGCCATATTAAGCATGAAAAAAATTAACACGATATTGTATTCTATCTGCAACTTAAAACTATTTACTTCTTCAAATTGGACATAAATTTTTATGAAAGCCATTTCAACACCATCTGAAAATATATATGAAAAAGGCTACATGTGCCTTTTTTTCCACACCACTGCCACAGCAAAAACATCTGTAATGTTTTTTTATTTCTCATCAAAGTTTTCAGTTAAAAAAAGTTTTATTTAGTTTCCAAAAAAAAAATCCTTTTTTCATTCAGTGATGCCAATTTAGTAGTTGGTAGACATAAAAGGTGTTTTTATATTTGATACCAGTCATTGAAAGTGAAATGAAAAAATATAGAAAAAAATGACGGACACATCGTCATTAGAATTAAATGGTTTTAATTGTTTTAGGTGCAAAATTAAATTAAATGACACTTTAATTAAATTATGCTAACAAAATTTTAAACTCTTTTTTCAAAACGGTGTCAATAATTAAACAAAAATACTTGCAGTTTTTAAGAAGTAAAAAATTGAGACTATTTTAAAAGAGATTAATGTAAAAGGAAGACGAAAAGGAAATTTTGTAAAAAAAATATTTTTTATCCATAGAAGATTTACATTCCAAATGCTGAAGTTAATTTATAATCGCTTATTTTAATTCTACAACAACTCGCAATGAAGAATGGTGCTGCAATGTACCTTTGGATAACTTGTCTTGTCAGACTTCTCCACATAGACAACACATTTCCAGAGACTTAATATCAAAGGATTGGCGATATGAATAACGCACTGTGTCGCGAAGGGGGCCAAAAACATAAAAAATTAACTTTTTAATTTGAAATTAGTTTTAATGCTGTTTTATTATTATTGAAAGATTTTTACTTAAATATAAATTCAGTGATGTAAAAATGTAGTAACACTGCGTTTTATTACAATGTAATTGTCATATGTGATACGCCGTTATTCCTAATCAAAACAAAGAGAAAAAAGTGTTTTATTGAAAAACTTTAAACTTTAGTGGACAATTAAAAAAAGGTCAAAAAGGCATTTTTCATACTTTGATATATTATTAACACAAGTAAGTACTTTAAAGAAAAATTGGTTTCGCTTCCCCCTTCTTCCCCCTTTACTTTACCTTAACAATTTTCAGTGGGTTTTCGAATTCAAATTCGTACATTTTTTAATATTTGATTAAATCTAGTACACAAAGTGCAGCGGAGAGAGAAGTAGTACAATATTTAGAAAAATTATTTAAAACAAAACTTGATCACAAAACAATTGATGGTCCACTTGATTCTACTACGTGTTTAGAAGGGATGGATAAAGTGTCACTATATGAAGGAAAGATTTGGGAAGAAATTTTGTGCGTGGTTTGATACACTTTATTATTTTTCTGATAAATATTTAAACAATGTACGTGTATAACAATAGTGTTAATTTCTAAATAGTTAACTAAAACTTTTTAAAGGAACCAAGCACTAGTCGAAGAGGCAGACCTTTAGTAGCTTTTGAAGACTGCTCTAAGCATTCGAAAAGAAGAAAAGTGGAAGAGCTCGTAGCATCAAAAAGTTCAGATCTTCTAAAAAAACCTGGAAAAAATGTTCAAATCCCACAACTTCAACATCTATTTCTGTTAAAAAAGCTTTAGCACTTTTTATTGATATGGATTTATATGATAAGAAAAGTTGTTAATGAAGTCCATAAAGACTGCGTTCCATCTTATTACGCCTTACAAATCGAGAAACAAAAATATATGCCACAACAAATTGTTGTTTCAGAAACGTCAGTAGAAGTGAGGTGAAGTGGGGTTTTGATGGAATTCCTGGACATAGCACGCATAAGCCAAAGTTTTGGGATACGAATTCAATTGATGAGTTTCTGTTTATCGTTTCATTTGTTCCTCTAAGATTCTTAGAGTGAGCTACTGAAGAAGTTTTATGGAGTAATAATAAACATTCCTCGACAAAACACTGCCGACCAATTCGTTTTTATTTACAAAAAGAAAATCCAAGTTTAATAAAAACTACACAAAATCATATTCAATCTGAAATCGACAATTTAGAATCTTTTTGCTACGCAGATAATAACAGAAATTTTAATGTCCACTTTATGATAGTTGGAGCTGTATTGAATGTTTTAACAGATAATAAAAGCAGTTCTTCCTGTTTTCTTTGTGACGCAAAACCCTCTGATATGAATTCAGTTGAGGTTTTTTAAAAAAGCATTAAGCAATAAAATTTCTATAAGTATGAATTATCAACCTTACATGCATGGATAAAATTTCTTGAATGTTTACTGCACATTTCTTACAGACTACCTCTAAGAACTTGGAAACTCTTTAAGCCAAGCGATAAACAAAGTCTAAAGGAAAGAAAATTAAAAGTTCAAGAGAAATTAAGAGAGGAAGTTTGAATTACTGTAGATAGAGTAAAAACTGGTTATGGTACCACAAATGACGGTAACACTGAGACGGTAACATTGAGATTTCTTCTCATATCGATCCTTCTCTAACACGAAACTTTTCTTTAATACTCAGTACTCTTTCCAGTGGTAAAAACATAAACGTTAAAAATTTCGAAAAACTTCTTAAAGAAACCTGGAATTTATATACAGAGAAATATGGATGGTATTATATACCTGCAACAGTTCACGAAAATACCTGTTAATGGTGCTGACTTTATTAAACATTTAACGATACCCATAGGAGTGTTATCTGAGGAAGCTGTGGAATCTTCTCATAAAATATTTAGACGCATCCGTCTGGGTCACACCAGAAAAAACATCCGTATTTCTACAAATAAAGATCTTATTGAAAGAATGATTTTGCAGTCTGAACCTTATAGAACCATTTTTAGACAAGTAAATAAAAACACGAAGTCACAATGTAATGAAGAAAATTTTTTAGCAGAGGATATGTTTGACCAATGTGAAGAAATTTGTGAAATTTTTTGTTTGAAAAATTAGTATATATTAACTATTAAATGTTTTTTTTTATATGTATGTACGAGTACTTGTTGTTTCTTAATAAACGTTACAATCTAATAAATCAAATATAAAAATGAACCGCCTTGTTGATAAAAATGATTTTGATTTATTAAAGGCTTATAATACTGAATTTTTATAAAAAATCATTTTATAATTTAAAGCCGTAATTCAAAATTATTACTTATGAACAAAATAAAAGATTTGTATAATTTTATTCATTCAATTTCTTAAAAAGTTAAATTAGTTAAATTTATTTAGAAAACAATTGACAATATTGTAGTTTGAGGTTTAAGTTTTAGATATTTTAAAATGCCTGTTGTTAGGGACATGTGGTGTGCTCAAAATTAGATAAAACTTTTTTAATAAATTAAATATATTATTAGCGAGTCGTACTGTTCAAAATACAAAATAATATTACTTTTCTACGATATTTTTAAACTTTTGCAAAAAGGACATTTTTGAAGTTGTCTTATCTTTGCTTCGATTTGAACCAAATTTGGTAAGGATATTAAACATATCTAATGCAATCATCATACCAAATTTCATGTAGCTAGGTATGCTTTTTCTTTCTTTATGGCACATTTTTAATTCCAGGATATATGGGAAGAACACGAATCCTTGCTCTGAAATTGTCCATACTTTGCATTTAAATGTACTTTATTAATTCCAGCAACTGTGCCAAATTTCATATCTCTGTGAAAACTCCTTCTATTTTTGGCCGCTAGTTATATAGGAACACGACACTGTGCAACGTTCAAAGGTATAAACGGAAGTGTGATTTTTCATCGCCCTATGACAGTGTTTCCTATGAAAAGTTTCAGACAAAAAGCAACTTAACAACAGATTTATTTATGAACTGTAAATTATTAAAATAAGAGAAATAATTTAAGCTACTTGATTCCTAGTAAAAGAATAAAAGTTCATCGATAAAGCGGAAGTGATTAAAATTTAAAAAAAAATATATAATTTGTAGAAGTTAAGTTAAAGTTAAGAAAAATAAATTAAATATGCAGTGTGTGCGTTGTGAAATAGAAATTTCTTGTGTTTTTTATGACCAAAGAAGAAGAAACTATTTCTTTTTGACACAATTTACCAGTTAAAATTATAAGTTAAAAAAGTACTTTAAAACATAAAAAAATCATAAAGCTTACCAATGGACCTATTTAATCGCAAATTGACGTCTTTTTTTAGTATTTTAAAAACATTTTTTTAAGAATATGAAAATCTGAAATAAAAAAAAAATTAGGCAAAAAGTTTTAAAATTAACAATAAATAGAAAAATAAAAAGAAATAATAATTTATCAAATCCAGATTTTTCCCACAGTTTTAAAATGTCCCAAAAATAAAATTGTAACCTTAAATTGAATATCTTTAACTGTAATAAAATCACAGAAAATCTTTCATATATGAAT
Source organism: Cistogaster globosa (assembly GCA_937654795.1). Classification (NCBI taxonomy): domain Eukaryota; kingdom Metazoa; phylum Arthropoda; class Insecta; order Diptera; family Tachinidae; genus Cistogaster; species Cistogaster globosa. Next base: position 59,740,683 of record OW569405.1, on the reverse strand, counting down.
TTATATTTTTTTAGAGCTTAACTAGAGAAGCCGCAATAAATAAAATTTTTAAAAACAGAATTAAAGAAAGCATATACCCACCATGTACGTAAATTAGGCTTATTAAAGTAGGTTCTATCAAAAAAACAAATATTGGAGTGACAGAAAATTACAAATTAAGAGAAAAAACCAATTACTATACATAATTTTACTTAAAACTGTCACCGGCTCTTAATTGCTTAAGCATTTTTTTAACGATACTGATATTGACCATACTGACAATCGAACTTTTTTATGAAAAGTTCTAAGGCCCATAACTCGGAAAATATGGGCAAGCGCCAATTTTTTCACTTGACGTTTTTTTTAATTCTCAGGCTCGAGGCCTCGAAGGACATGGACCGATCTTGCTGATTTTCAATAGCAAACTTTCGAAACTATGTTTGATCGGTTGGCGTATTTAAATTTTAACTTCTTCCATTTAGTGCCTTGGCAAAGCTAATTTCACCACCAAAACGGACGGACAGATGGACAGACGGACATCGCTCAATCGACTTTACTATGCATAAAGACATAAGAATATAGATACTTTGTGGGGTTCGGAAATGGATATTGTAGAAATTACAGACAGAATGAAAAATTTAGATATACCCTTTTTCCAGTTTTTGTGGTGAAGGGTATAATAAGAAGCCTTCACATTGCGAGATCTATACTGCTGTTTTCTTATTAGCAGCATAATCTGTCAAATCATTTTCAAACTGCAGACTTATTTTTATTTATTGGTCAAGTCCATTAGAACTTCTTTCAAAATGAACTTTGTAAGAATTAATATTTCACAAATTTCAGTCAGTATTAAAACAAATTTAATAGTGTAATGACAATATAAACGCATGCTCTCTTTTTTATCCCCGGAACAAAATATTAACTTGTTTGTGAAAAAAACTGTTACAACCCACAACACAAACACTCAAGGCTGTCAGGATATTTTTTTTTAAATAAAAGTTTGCCACGCATTAGAAATCTTAAAAGAAAAAAATTCTAGGAATCCATTTTGTATTCTTGGGGTGGACTAGAACTCTCCAGAGAGATCTGTGGGTGGCTAAGCCGTCCCCGACAAGCCTATCTCCGCTAATATTTTACACAACTCTTCATGTGACGTAAAGAAATTAGAGGAAATTTAAAATTATATTTTCTAGAATACGAGTATAAATGATTTACAAGGACGCCAAAGAACATTTAAGTAATTACAAACTGTTTACTTATTTGATAAATAACACATAAAATATAAAACACCAAATAGCGACTGTGTTGTATATGGAACTTAATACATAAATAATTAATAAAAAAGAAGTGAAATTTTGTCTATCAAATGTTTAATTTTACAAATGTATTTTTTTAATTCTATTTTGGTTTTGCAAATCTACCTTGAGACAAAATGCAGTTTAATTTAAATGCACTCATACCACTTTCACATACAGAGTCTTTGCTGCAAAAGTGACATAACTCAAAAAAAATAATTTTTGAAATGATAAATGCCTGTCTCTAAACTTGTAAGTTCTACAGATAAAAATGTCTTAATGGTCTTTAAAGGTTTAAAACAAAATATAGCTTTTTTGAGATATTTTTCTCTGCCCGCAAAGATTCGAAATGTACAAAAACTTCGACGTGAGCAACAGACTGAACATTGTTTTCGTACTCATACACATTCATAAAAATGTAGATAAATATGTACATATGTTGTATCCGTAGTACATTTGAGGCGCAAAAACATAAGGTTTTTTGGATTTGTTTACGCTCTCTGACTATTTTTAGACGTCCACAGAAGGAATGGATACAATAAAATCAACAAAAATCAAGCAAAAGAAGCATGAAATGAAAACAGAAACATTTGTTTAGCCGAGTTTATTTTCTGCTTTTCTCGTGCACAATCTTCTCAGTATGATTTTTTCTGTTTCTTCTTTGGCTATAAAAGTGTTTTGAAAAATGAAAACTGAAGATATGTAATTAAATTAAAGTTTGAATGATTTTAGTTTATAGCGTGTGCAGTTAAACCCTAAAAACAAGGGTAAAGGATTTTTGTAACCACTTATTTTTTATGCAATTTTAGATATTGGACTTAATTTAACAATGTCCGTCTGTATTTATATTAATATAGATTTACCAAGAATTCCTGATAACATGCAAGTTTTATTATCATCTAAATTACATTTGTCTTTTAAGTAGTAGAATTTTTTGTGATGTTTTTCCTTTTCACAAGATCGTTTGCTGCAAGAGTGCTTATCTCAACATTTCAAATTTCTGAGTTGAGCATACAGGAACGTTTTTTATTGATAAGCATCTCTCTCAGCAAAAAAAGTATAAATTCTGCAGTTAATAAAATATCCTAACGGCCTCCAAAAAAATTCAAACAAAGTTTAAAATTTAAAACACGTCTGCCACAGTTTGATTTTTTTTGGATGTCTCTCTTGCAGCAACTTTCAATAAAAAAGAAAAATAAGTCTCGAAATATTGGGAAAATTCACCGTTCACGCGTAAAATAAATTTTCAACAGAAAAAAAATAAGATTTCACAATCAAAAACTTGTGAACAAACTAAAATTTATAAGATAAAAACAAAAAGTCTTGGAAATATTTAAATACAAAATAATTTTTAAAATCGATATTTAATCAAAATATTTAACTTCTCTAAAATATAGCGAAAATCAAAACACAAAAGTAATTTTACAAAAAACAATACAATAAAAATACAATAAAAAAATAGAAATCAGGACAAATTTACATTTTTGTAAAATCAATAGTCTCAAAAAATTTATATTTAATCATGAAAACGCAAATTCTTTAACAAAGCTGAATAAACAATTTTAATCGAAAAAAGTTATAAAAAATCGCCAAAAATTTAAAAATAAATTTGCAAATTCACATGTAAATAAAAACAAAAATTTACCAAAATAAAATAAAACTAAATACAAAAAATTGTTCGTATACAAAGTAACATTTGTCCGAAAACAAAATTCACAAAAAAGTATCTTTCATCTTAAGCTGGCAAAACAACTGTGAAAAACGATAAATTTTTGTTTGCGGTTATACATCTTGTTCAGCGAAGTTCGTCTTTCGTCCTATTTGTGTTTTGACTATAAAATGAGAGAATTTAAAAAAGTTTTTAAATTTCTTAAATATTTTTTTTCATCAAAATTCTATCTAATTAAGTGTACTGAACATTTTTAAGCCATATTCTAAAAAGATTATACAAAGTTTGAAAAAATTCATTAATTTTACAGCTACTCCGATGCTGGTATTGCTCGTATTAAATATTAAACATGATGACTGCAGCTGCCAGCAACAAGTTGAATGGGAAATTATGGTGATGATAACGTTTCTTGATAAAATAGGGTCTGCTTTGAAATTACTTTCTTAAAATTAAATTTAAAAACAGCAGCTTTTGTTTTCTGGAAGCTGTACTGAATATGAAAATGTTTAATAGCAACAATAAAAAAAATATATATATTTATATTTCCAGAATTTGAAAAACAAAAAAAAACTATTTTAGAAAACAAAAAATTTGTGAAAATTTTCAAGTTGCCTTAAGATTTTGGAATAGATTGGGTTAGAAAAAATATAAGGTTAGTCCAAAGAAATTACTTTTTTGGACTTCATTTTACTTCATTATTATCTATTTGTGAAACAATTATAAGCTTAAAAAAAAGCAAGTGTCAAAATATTTAGGAAACAAGTTAGCAATCATTGACGGCAGGACTGATTGAAGCATAATTTTATATAATAATAGCAAGAGAATATTAAAATTTAAGTCCGAGGTTAAGATGATTTCATAGATTACTCAAGTCAGCTTATCAGAAAACATTTACATAAAGTATTGTGGGGAAAATATATTTTTTTATTCAAAATTACTATGACCAAATGAGAATTATAAAATTGTTAGCACTTTTTTATACCCTTCACGACAACAGCTATAGAAAGGGTTATCTAAGTTTGCTATTCCCTTTGTTATTTCTACAATATCCATTTCCGACCCCATAAAGTATATATATTCTGAGTCCTTATGCATAGCAAAGTCGATTGAGCGATGTCCGTGTTATTGTTAGATAAGCTATACCGTATTTACACTATGAAACTTTTAATGAAACTAGCATGAATTTTTGTAATTAGTACTGAACCAAGAGGGATGAACAATATAGTATGACTTGAATTTTGAGGGGATGTTATTGTTGCTTTTATTTTGCTTAAAATAACGAATATTCCTGCAACCTAAAAAGGGAATTAAGAAAAAATTGCTTTAAAAAACGGCATGGTGTAAATAAGGACCTAGAAAAATTTAATACGCCAATCGCTCAGACATAGTTTCGAAAATTTTGCAGTAAAAAATCAGCTACATCTCTCTATATCCTTTCAGGCAGTAGACAAAAACCTACGCCTGCCTCTAATTTTTCCATAAAATTTGGAAGAAATCTAGTTTAGTGAAAAAAACACATATTGTGGTGGGAGAAATTGAAAATGGGCAGTAAAACAGAATAAAAGCAAAGTTAGCAAGTACATATTGAGATGCCGCATCAGCTGCTGTAGAAATATTGCGAATAAATAATAAACCATTTCAAACCTCCCGAAGTAGCAATTAAAAAAAAATTGTTGTAAAGCCCCGGTAGTTGAATTGGTGAAGGTGCCTGCATAGTAAAAAAAAGAAAGTTTTGATTCAATACTCAACCCTTCCTTTTTTACAGAGAAAAGAACCAACATGACAGCTGTGTGTGGCATTCGTGGTTGAGCTACAGCGCAATGTGGTCTAAACAACTGCTACATAAGACATCGAGTAGTTCGTATACTCCGGAATCACATAATATTGTGCTGCTTAAGACCGTTAAAGGGCATATTGTACAGCCAAAGCCACAGTTCTAGAAATAGGAGAAATAAATTGACTAAACCTCCTATCTTTGAAAATGAAGAACGTAACAATATTTAATTAAGGAATTAATCTGGCTAAATAAAGTTATACCTTTCCCTTTGTTAATCTTCGATTCCCTTAATAAATAATTTTAATAACAGTAAAGACAGGTCTTGCTTTCTGTAAGCGATTATAATTTGAAAATGTGTTAAGACATTAAATATTTTATTAAGTTTTTTTTTTTTTGCCAATTAGGTCTAAAGTGGATAATTTCAACGTAAATGTAATACTTTTATTAAGTTTAAATATAAAGACCTTAGCTGCATTAATCTTTGAAATTGAACATTAAAAATAGTTGCTTCTCTTGTGCTCAAGCCCCTCAGTTAAAATATAATCTTTTTTAATTCCATAAAATTTTTAAGTTTTAGAATTTTATTTATCAATATTTTGTACTCGAATTTCATTTAAAGATAAACAATTTCTTTTAAATTTGAGTGACACACTCAAATCTAATGAGACGATCACTTGAAGCCAGAGCTTTTAATACTATTAACAATAACAAACATTATTTTCTGTCACACTTAGTCACACATTTCATATGCAGGCCTCTTTTGTGATTTCCTGTTGTTCTTTGCAGATCATAATTTTTTGATCTTCTCGACAACGATTTCTAAATAAATATTTAAAATGATTAATCTTTTGTTGTCTGACATTTTTCGTGTTACATTCTTTGGAAAGTAATAATAAAAAATGTAACGTACACACATATGTGTATGTATGCATCTACGTATGCATACATGCATACATATGTACGTATGTATGCGGATGTCTATGTAGAAAAATTTCTTTATTTTTAAATAAGAAACAATAAACAAATGGGAAAAATGCCCATAGAAAAGTTAACATACTACAATCCTTTAATGAACGAATATTTTTATTATTAAAAATAAAAATGGGAAAAATAGACAGTGTACAAAATGCTTTAAAGAAGTATTTTTTTAAAGTTGCAAGTTTGATCAAAATAATGTGTATGTGTGCATGGGTGTATGTATGTATAATACATATGTATGTTTAGATAACTTTTAAAATACATTATTTTTTTAACTTAATTGGGGTCATTCAATATAGAAACAAAACGCTTTTAGAACAGAAAACTTTAAAGAAAAACATATAAAGATGTTAAATTCGTCTGTGTTGAATATTTTATACCCTTCAATACAGCAATGTTATAAGGTGCCTTACTCTTTCAATTCTTTAAGTTGTATATCTTTGGTTTTTATTCTTATAGTTTGTATCTTCACTTGTAGAATTATACTGTTAAAAGTGCACGGTATGAGAACGATTCAATAGAAAAATTTTATGTTAAAAAAAGGAAATAAAAAAAAGTTAATTCCGTTTCGTCGTATCCAGGGATCAGATCCGGCTGCAATAATATTCTTTATATAGGTGTTCTATTAATATTTTGGTGAATTAACGATATTTAAATGAACCTAATTTCTCGGTTGTCTAGAGTTTTTTGTTTTTAATTTTTAGTTTTTAATACAAATATGTAAGTAAAAATAATAATTATGAAAAACAATCAACAACAAGATGAGAAAAACTTAACATCTTCAACCATGTCTTAGTAGATTGATTTTATTGAATTTTAATAACAAAATTCTCGAAACTATAACTGACAAATTGGTGTAACTCTTTTGCTTGCTTTGAAAAATGCTTTCAACACGAAAACGCATGGGATACAGAAATCGCAAACGGAGTGACAAACTTATATACTATAGAATGTATACGATTAAAATTATATCAAAGAAAGTTCTCGAAAACAAGATAAACTAAGAACGGGGACACCTATTTCTTAAATGTAAGCTATAGATTACTCGGTCTTTTTAAACGATTTTTTTAACCTGAGCAATAATATGAGAAGAAATAAATACTTTAAATCAACAACGAAATTGAAAGTAAAATTTTTTTTAATTTTTATTCATAAATTTTGTTTCTAAATTCACTTGCGGGGCATCTCCATTCAAGCATCACCAGTAGCCTTGGTTTTTGCCAATTTCGATGTTTGCGAGAAACACATACATACATTCAGATGGATATTGCAACACAGCTGTAAATAATTTTTTGAGGTCTACGAACGCAACTTAAAAGTATTTATTAAAGTCATGTATGCCTTTCCCTTCCTTAACACGCAAATCTTTGTCCGAAACTGGATGTATTACACCTACTGATTCGTCAGATTAGGACAAGTTTTAATACACTGTTCTGATGTACCACCAAGGATGATGACAAAAAATAAAAAATAGAAAGAAAAACTTTAGACTTTTAAGGCCAATAACTACTCAAATAAGTGGAGAAAATAAGTAAGTGAAAGGTTTGTAAACTGGAGGACAAGGATTCCGAAAATCAAAGCTAACTGACGGAGCTTTCAGCACACACACACTTAGGCTTGGGTTCAATTAGTTATATGATTCACTAATCGAATAATGAATCAAATGCTAATTTTTTTGATGTCACTATCGATCGATAATTTTAGATTTTCTTTTTTCTAGATCTCAAAGAAGACCTACGGACAACATTGAATTTATTTAATCACTCACAGAATATAAAAAATTCCATTTGCAAGGTGGCCTTGGAAAGTCATAATTATTTTTTATCAAGCGCTATATTTTTTATTCTAAAAAATGTAAATACATACATATATAAATGAACAATTTGCTTAAAAATTTCTAAACACACAGAATCACAAATAAAAACACAAAAATTATTGAGAAATATTTTCCATTAATAACTCGACATTATGAATTTCTATATTAATCTCAGACTGGGGTATTTATACCTGCCTCTGATTATATTTTCCACAATTAAAATTATAAATAAAACACATGACGTTATAATTTTTGCCATGTGTTCTCTCTTGCCGAAAAAATTACAGATAAAGATTTTTGAAAAAAAAAACACTTAATAAACTTTTTAAAATACACACAAACTTAAGAACATGCAAAATGCAATAAAGACACAATATAAAAATATAAAAAAATTATTTGCAAAAATTAAATAAATTCTTAAACCCAAAAGAAAAAATATTTATTCCGTATCATTGCTTGATACAGAATCCGAGTGGAAGAAAATTGAGAAAGAGAATTTGGTATTCGGTAATTTTTTAACGGATTAATTTGCAACCTGCTGTTTATGTTAAATTCGGAAGTAGTTGTACAAATGTTGTTGATATTTTTTGTTGTAAATAATTGCTACAACAGTAAAAAAATTAAGCTACTGCTCCCAGTTTTCATTATAACTTTCTCATTAATTTTATTGTTTCTGTTTTAAATATTTAGACGTGTTTAGAAATTTAACAATAGAAACTACAACAGCATATACGCAACTACTCTAGTTGTATTTAGTATAACATACAATTTACAATAGGATGTGAAGTGAGCAATTGAGTTTTTTAATTGATTACGCCAGTGATAACACGACTAATAGAAAAGACTTAGAATTGCACTTTTATTTGTAGCTGCCCATTAATAAATGAAGTTACTTATAAGAAGTTGTGTAAACGAGAGAAGCAGAATTATTAAAAAACAATTCTGTTATAACCGAAAAGGAAAAATAAAGTCGTTAGGGATTACATAGGTAGGCAAATCAAAATGAAGGTAAGATACCCTCTTCCATAAAACTCAAATATTTTATTAATAGCATAAACAAACATGGATAGAAATTCCTATCTTAAAAATACTATCTCTTGTTATTGATAATATCTCTACTTTGAGTGAAAGAGACGCAAGAGTTCATTAAACTGAGGCAAACATATTTTTTTTTAATCAGAGTCGCCTGTTTATGTGTTACATAATTATATCTAAAGATACAGCAGAAATATATTATTAGTATTCTTTACGTTTAATTCAATTAATAAATATTTTAATTTAGAAAATTGTGATCACATTAATAGTTTTATTTTTTATTTTACGAATTCTTAGCCGTCAAGACATTTTTTGCTAAACCTCATAGAGAATAGGACTGAAAAAATGTAAGCTTGTTGACCCTTGACATTAGGGCAGCATTTTTATTTCACAAATATTAAACAAATTTCTTTTTATGAATAATAATTACAAAGAAAAAATAAATAAATAAATAGTTTGTGAAGTTTGGTTTGCATTTAAGTATCAGGTTGAATGAATCAGATCATGCGTAAATACTTTTAACTCACTTTTCCGAACTTAAATAATTCAGAGCAGTACTTGAAGTACGGTAAGTGCCTTTCTGCTTTTACTTCAAGTCCTAATTTTTAAATTTTATGTACAAATTCGGCAAAGAGTACAAACAATGTGCATAAATTTAAGATGTGATCTTTCTTCCTGTGTAGATTTACTACCATCTCATTCAAGATTGGGAAGTAAATATTTTTAACACACAGTTTTAAAACAGGAAGGAAAAGCTAAGCAAAAATTCCTTTAAGTTGCAAAGGGATAATAAAAAAACAAGAAATCATTTAATGATTAGTTAAAGACATCAAATGAATTTATAAAATAAAAACAGGTCTTTAGTTTGAACAAGCGGAATCACTGCTTAGTTATTAAAAGTTAAATTGAGATATTGATAAAAAATTAAATAAAGTAATAAGTGGCCTAACAAAAAGAGTATCAAGACTTGAATGGGGTTTTCAAGAGATAAAAAATTTGATTTGATTGTAGGAGCATCTAGTAAAATAAACTTGGAAAAAATTAAAGCACTATCAAGTGAAGCTGAAGGACTTAAAACTGAAATTAATCTATTGAAAAGTAATGCCATTGGCATAACCAAGTAAAAATGACAATAAAATGATAAATAAATTTCTGATTCCATAATTATTTTTAAATTTAGGAGCCCATATGAAAGAAATTAAGTTTTTAAACCGGTAACGTCCTACATTAAATCAACAAAGGCCTTGCGTTTGTGCAGCATCAAACTCGACAGTTTTCTTTTACGTCAATGATAATTTAACGTCTAAAAATCATAGTTTATTTCTGCAAAGTCGTCGTATACAAAAAAATAAGTTGATATCAACTGCGTTTATTAATAGCGGTCTCTACTACATAAAAAAACTTTGGGGATTGAACCTATGTATATACATAATTTATTTCGCTTATCAAATGCATATGAGAAAAATAATCCAGCAATTGAAAACACTAACCTACAAACTTCGAACAGAATGTTATATACGTAAAACCAATAAAACTAATTAATTTGCAAAAATATTTATTTCACAAAAAATTATTTTTATTTATTTTTATAATCTCCTTATGTAAAATGTACAATGTACGTTATAACTGTGCTTGCATTGCTAGTAAAAATATATTTCTAAGTAATGTCGTTACAGAAATATACTGATTGTAGAAAAAACGTTATGCTGGCCTTAGCATTTGCTATATTAATGCCCAGAGTCCTCACAAAAAAATCACACAAAAATTAAAGGATCTGGCGTTGACATTATTTTAGTCTCAGAACATGTTTCGTGTTGATGTTCTCGATAGCAACTACCAACTTGACGGTTATTCCTTTCATACCGTTCGGGCAGACTTTCTGGGGGATCTATTTAAAATCAGCCATAATATGCAAAGAAAAAAATTAAGCTTCGAAAGACATCAGTAATGAGCCTGGTTAAAATATATAGGCTATCGAATGCTTTTTTCTCGAGGCAACTGTAAACTATTGTTGGCAATAGTTTACAGGCCAAGCAATGGAATAACTGTCAGTTCCTTAATCCAGCATTTAAATACACTTATATCTGGCTACATTGACGTTATATTAATTGGCGATTTTTATCAAAGGTAATTATTTAAAAGAGGAAAGAGTGCCATCAGTATGATTTTAATCATTGATTCTATTTCAATACATTTCACAACCAATTCGAGTACTTTACTGGACCTTTGTTTTGCAGTGAATCCCTCCAACTCCTGTTATTTGAGCAAAACTCAGCACCCGGGTTTTCAAAAAATGAACAGAAAAGACAGAAAAGAAATGACAGAAAAGACGGAACAGCAAACAATCACTTTTATAGACTTTAAGAACATAATTTTTAAAACGCTAAAACCGGAAACAAAAACAAATTATTGGAGCTGGGTATTTTTATGCCTACTGCGTATGATAAGGCAGCGTTTCTATACAGAAGTATTTAACTCTACAATTTAAACACACTACAAATAACTAAAACTGCAGTTGTAATTATTTCTATGTGATTTTCACAATTTTGTTTTTTTAATCCTTTTGCTAATTGTCACGCTGTAAACTATTTAAAAATTTGATATTAAAATGTAATTATATTATTATGAGATATTTCCCTTAACTAAACAGTACTATTAAATGAGATAAAATCTTGTTGCACTGCAGCTTATTCAATAAATAAAAAAATAAATAAATATTATTTCCATATAAAAAAATAAATAAATATTATTTCCATATAATTACCTTTGAAAATTTTTTACAGGCAAAATCCAGAAATAATAACAATTTTCAATTTTTTATTTGTTTTTCCTATTTTCTGTATTTTTTAGAATTTGTATTTTATATTTATTATTTATTTGTAGTTGTATAAACGCAACATTCATAGATACAAATGTCGGAAAGAACAAATTGAGAGCTAATAATAGAAATGGGAGCAACACGACACTATCGACATGTATGACTTAATAATTTGTAATTACAAACATTTTACAATTTGTTGCAAATAAAAAAAAACTTTTGGTTTTGATTTATGTGTTTATTTCTTTTTTAGCCCAAGTAATATTTAGTCACTTTAGTTTATTTTGATTTTTTTACTGGATTTCAAATTTAACGGTTTATTTCTATGAATTAAATAAACTTCAATGGGAATTTATTACGATAAGGCTGTAACTTAACAATGCTGTTTAATGTATGTTTTTTATATTTTTTTAAATAAATATTTTCTTTTCCAAGAATAGTTTCTTTGTTAAATATTGGTTTTTAATTCAATAAGAGTTTTTGTTCGAAGAAGAATTGTTCTTTTTACTTTTTACTTGTTGAGTTTTGTATTGTTCTCTTTTGTTTTAAAATAAATGTAAAACTTGTTTGGAGTTCATTCAAATGAAAACGATTAATAAGCAGAAGAAGGGGTAGAATGACGAAAAATCTACATAATTGATTCCAATAAAAAATACTTGTCTAGTGTATTAAAAAAGTTATACAAAAGAACCCACCAAAAGAATGGACGACGCGTATGGGAATCTTCAAAAATACAAGTATATTTTTAAACACATATGCAATGCACACTCTCATCAACATACACACATATGTAAACCAAAACTAATCCAAAAATACACAATTTTTAAAGAACAAGCACACAAATCATTTTTTAGTTATTTATTTATTTATTTAAACAAATATTTATATTGAATATTTTGTATTTTTTTTTTTTTTTTTTAATTTATATGTATATATTTTTTAAATTTTTTAAAATTAGTGCAATTCACTCACATAAAAACACACACATACATATATGAATACACCTTGTTGGAAACAAAATTCTATTTTAGTTTTGGTGCATGTTTCTTTTCTTTAAAAAAATTTAGATTTTATTTTTCAATTGATTCATGAGCACTGTTTCAGAACATTAAAATATATATTTATTATTTATTTTAATAAGAAAAAATCGGAAGCATATAATGTCGAACACACTTTATTGGACGAATAAGAAAAATTTCGCTTGCGTACACACACATACTATATATGTACCTTCGTTTTAGACCGACAAATAACAACTGTTGGTTCTGCTCAAAAAAGCGGCTAACAAATGCTTACCCAAACAGCCAGTCAAAGATACACTTACACACTCGCACCCAGACAAAAGCTCACACAAATAAAAATTCTCATGTGAGCAGTGTTGTCAAAACTTTGTTGTTTTATGGAATTTTCAAACCAAACAATTTAAGCACAAACGTTTAAAAGCATTACTTTGTTGTATAAATATATTTTCTTTTATCTGGAACATTGAATATTCCAAAAAACAACCTTTTTCTCTTTATTTCTATTCTATTTCGGTTTATTTTAATATATTTAATTTTCGAAATTAAAATTATGTAAAAGCTTTTGTGTGTATTTTTAATAAAATCAAAAAAAATGATTCTCCCAGAATTTAATGCAACAAAAAATGCCCTTGACAGATAAAAGGACCCAGAGAATGATGCATTAAATTCTTTTTTTTCTATTTCACATAAAAATTTGTTAATAATTTTAGTTTTCTTCGAAATACTTGTTTACACCCTCTGCAAAGAAAAATTTTAGTAGCATATTTTAAAAAAATATTTTATCGATATGGCCTCCTCAGTCTATCCGAATCTATTTGCACCGCACTTTGCCCTTTCTAAATGTAAAAGATTTCAAAAATATGTAAAACTTTACTTGATGACGGAACAATTTACTTGAAGGCTACGGTGATTTTTTTTTTAATTTTTTTGTTTAGTTGAATCATCTTTTTATTTTTCCTTTTTTTATACCCTTTACCACAAAAAGTGAAAAAAGGGTATATCAAAGTTTGTTATTCCCTGTGTAATTTCTACAATATCCATTTCCGACCCCATAAAGTATATATATTATGCGTAGCGAAGTCGATTGAGCGATGGCCGTCTGTCTCTTTATCCGTCTGTCCGTCCGTCAATCGATCAGACATTGTGTCGAAAGAGGTGCTATTGGAAAGCAGCATTATCGGTCCATGTCCTTCAAGACAGCAGCCAAATCACCATGCCTACCGCTAATTTTTTCATGTTATTTGGAGCAATAAAGTAACTCCAATCAAAAAAATTTAAAAATTAAAAAATAAGAAAAAAAAACATCAAGTAAAAAACTTAGCGCCTGCCCATATTTTTCGAGTTACGGGGCTCCGAAGTTTTCAAGTTTTTTAAAATATTAATATGGGTATCATTTTTAAAGCTTTTAAAGAGGTCTTTAAGGAAATACTAAAATTTTTTAAAAATTCTTAACCCTAATAGTGTTGAATACATGTTTATTCAGTCATACATATACATATACATATACATATAACTTATAATGGTAATTTTTTTAATTTTACCTGTTATTAGCAGTGGCCACGACTTCGTCCGCGTGTCATTTAAAATTTTCATAAAATTCGAATTTAGAAAAATGTGTTTTTAAATATTTCTGTGTAGAATTCACATTTGTATCTTTATTTGCCCTACCAAAAAAAAAATCTTTTTACGAAACAAAAAAGTAGTTTTTATTTGAACCAAGGTTCTAAGGGACCTCCACACAAATATTTATTAAAATCTATCCAGCAGTTTTTACGTGATGCAAACACAGAAAAACGGTCAGACAGACAATAATTCCAAAAATAAGTGTTTTATATTCTATTATGATTATCTACACCAACGGTTCTCAAATGGGGGTCCGTAGCAACCATCCAAGGGGTCCGCATGAAGAAACGAAAAAACAGTGTTTTCAAAAATAATAAAAGTTTTATACTGAACTTGGGCTTCAGAGGGGTCCGCGAAAAAAAAAATTAGTTTACTAGGGGTCCGTGAGCAGGAATTTGATGAGAACCCCTGATCTACACCAACATAAAAATTAAAAAAAAAATGAGTACAGAAATAACCTCGTTACTGTTATATTATATTTAGAGATATCAATCATCAACTTCGAAGAGATCTACGTCATCTCCTTAAAACTTCCTAATTAAAGATGCTGAATTTGTTTTTTTTTTTTTTTTTTGTTTGTTTAGAGGTTTGAAGGTTTGAAAAAAATATTTTCATAAACATTTTGCTTTTATTAATAATTGCAAAGTGGTCATACATTTAACAAACCATAATGTTTTTTTTTTTTATTTTTCATTTGAAAATTAAAAACTATCTAATCGTTTTTTTTTTTAATTTAGTCAGGTTATGTGGTCCAAAAAATGAAAAGAAGTTTCATGAAAAATTAAACAGGCGCTACTTGAATAGCAATCGAGATGTACCTTTCCTTACAATATTCAATAGTTTAGTATTTAATTGAGACTTCAGAACGCTTAATAGCGCTTACGCTATACTTCACAGTGGTTTGAAAACGATTTATTTTGGACAAAATTCGGTATCCCATGAACCACTTAAGATATCAATTAAATTTTATAGAGGCATGGCAGAGGAGTTTCTCAGTAAATCAGCAAATTTCAGTGACGCTATTTAAGAAATTAATGTAATGTTGCAAAATATTTATATTTAAACAAAGTACCCCCATTTTAAAATCAACTGCAAAAAATTTACAGTAAAATAATAAAATATGCTGTTATAACCGCTTGTTTAGCATTACAGCCCGTATAATAAAATATTATGTTGGATTATACATGTATCTTCATGCAACTAATAGTTTAATTTAACAGGGTGTGTCGTCAAAAACAAACTTAATATTCTTATACAACAAAAACTCAAAGCTAAAATAAACTATAAGCAAATTCTTTTGATGGCCAACCCTATGCTAAGATTACGCTTACAAAGAAGAATAATCAAAACCTGTCTTGCATGCATTTTTTTTTTCATCATTCAAATAAACCCGTTCTTATCATGCAATTATTACTTTCATTAGTTTTTGAGTATTTATTACCATAGACAGTAGCACTCTTTATTTTATAATAGTTCGCTCTATGGTGATTTCTTCTCTTCAACTTTTATTCTCCTAAATGTGCGGTTATTACTTTGTTTATATTCTCTCTGTGGATTTTAGCGGTAATATTGTTTTCTGAACCAATCAAAATGTTTAAAATAACGTGCCACATTTTGCAGACATTTGTTTGTTCTCTGTTATTATTTGTTTTAAAAAGCAATCAGTATTGCCAGCTGGAAATGTTTATATGATTAAAAATGTTTACAGTTGGTAATTGTAAGTCTTGAGTCTTAGGCAACTGTTATAAAGTTCATAAAAAATCCATTGAAGGTCGTAAAAAAAATTTTTATAAAATAATATTCTAATATTATCATTTCAAAACTTGTAGTAATGCTCTAAAAAGAACCAAAACTTCAGCCAAAAACCTACAATTTTAAAACTTAAAGTACATTTTTTTCGGAATCTTAAAATCCCAGTGGCAAAAGCTCCAATATAAATAACAAAAAACTCAATGGAAAGAAATACTTTTTTTCCCAGTTTTCTTTAATAAAGAACAGAGAATAGTTTTATGGCAACAAGGACGACTATAAAAGCCATTAAAGTGTTTGGTTTAACTAAAAAATTTGTTTTTTGGATATCACAAGGCTGATAACTTGCAATCTTAGGACTAAAATCAATACAATATAAGTTAAAAATCTACTGAAAATCGATTTATCTCGCAAAAAACCACCTTTTTGTATGAAGAACTTTTGCTGTGGTATTACAGATATCACTTATTAAATGCATTAAGATTTTTTTAACTAGACCCCTTGATGCAACTCATTTTTATCGATTTTTTTTTAAATTATAAAAAATATAATAATTATAAATTATAAAATAGCCATGTATTTGGAAATGACATAAGTCAAGTTAAGAGCTGCTATGGTTTTATATTGACTGAAGCTTTTATTGGGGAAAAATTAATGTGGATCAGCTAAAAAGCAAAGTAACTTATCCCACTTTGAAAATAAACGGCTCAAATATCACTGAATTTTTAAAACTGATTACAGATATCTTTTCGATTAACACTTTAATAAGCTTTTACAACAAAATATGTATCTATTTTGCATGTTTCTAAAAAATCAAAGCCAAATAAGTCATCAAGAAATTAAGTGTGATTAAAAAAACGCTGTCTAGCCATGTGTTAAAAACAAATTCTTAAGTTAGAAAAATAAACAACTAATAATTAGTTTCCTATAAAAGATGAGTTCTTATACTAAAACCAGAAGAACACAAGATACAAATATTTATTTTTTAATCAATTACAATTTATTTATTAAATGACAAAGACCAGTCTTATTAATTCACATAGAAATCATAACTTAATTCCAAGTTTTAGCGCGAAAATAATCAAAGCGCTAAAACCAGCAGGAGGTATGTGTTTTTGGTTGCCGCTTTTAATACAAATTTAAAATGAACTTGATGCATCTAGAACCTGACATTACAATAAGTATAAAACAATTTATTCTGCAAAAGTCGGAGGTTTCTTAATTGAAAAAAAATATAGCAGCTACACAGATCTCAAATACTGAAAATTCTAAAAAAACACACGAAACGGTTTAGCGAATCGCATTTATAAAAAAAACAAATAAAAAATTATTAAAAATTTTATAAGTGATGAAAACTTAGTTCTCGTAAGAACGGTATATTTGGTTGCAGTTTTTCGCCATAAATTATTTTTTATATGTATTCTCGTTGTGCTTCGCTGCCGCAGTAGAAATAATTGTACCTCATCCACTCTTCCAATCCAGCCAGCTTATTTTTGACTACTGACCATAATAAGGTACCATGGGATTGGAAGTACCACGACCGCTATTCTTATCTAGTCAGCTTTTCACCACATTATGCATGTTAATCTTGAAAAAACAAGTTGCTACCTATAACAGTTACTAAGTAACAAGTTGATAAGTATTTATTTTGATTTAGGAGAAAAATAAATACCCTATTTTACGAACAACATATCTGATGACAAACTTGAAATTGCAGTTAAATCGGTCCAATGGTGTTGGCAGCTATATCATTCTAAAAATCAATCAACCAACCAAAAAATGTGTTCTTGACTTCACATCGATATTTTATGGGATTTGTTCAAAACTAAGAATGAAAATGTAACCAATCGCTTCTTTTCTACATCTTCTTTACTACTAAATATAAAATTTGAAAATAAAATAAATTGTTCTGTACAATATATAAAAAATTAAAATTAATTTAATGTTTTTCTTTTTCGATAGGATAGGGATTAACGATTTAAACTGTTAAATGGGGC
This sequence comes from Cistogaster globosa, assembly GCA_937654795.1. Lineage (NCBI taxonomy): Eukaryota > Metazoa > Arthropoda > Insecta > Diptera > Tachinidae > Cistogaster > Cistogaster globosa. Next base: position 59,722,925 of record OW569405.1, on the reverse strand, counting down.
ATAAAGTTTTTAAAAAATAATTTATTGCAGTACATTTGTGGATTTTTACTATGCGTTCATTCACTAAATTCATTTTTCGCTGTTTTAAAATAAAATCAAAAAAATTCAATCACTGTTGAATATATCGGTCTCCACATGCATTTCGCATACTTTAAAAAAATCCCTTACCACTATCCTAGAAAACTTCTTCAAACTGAGTGCGAAGTTCAAACTTATATTAACTACTTTCCTTTTTCTTTCCTCCGTTACATGCAAGACCCCTTAAAATTTTATAATAAAAATAGTTTATTATAAATTTGAGATATAGAGTGATATAAAAAGAACTTAGATTTTAATACATAAGTAAAACACAAAAATTTTTGGAACTTCAGAATCAAAAGTAATCTTCAAAAATACTTTATATTTTTTTATAAAAATCGGGATGATGTTTTTTAGACAATCAAAAATTTCTTACCAGTGAAATTATATATATAATTATTTTAATAGCTATGATATCATTTATGTAGAAACACAATGGATATACGCTAAGTCTCCCACGACGTGTTGCACGAATATTAATTTTTTATGAATTTTTTTCCATAACTTGGGCTGTGTATCACTCATAATGCGTATAATTTCGCTCTATAAGAAAATTTTAATTGCTGGCTACCATAACCAACTGAGGTTATCGCACTGGTTTTAACACGTCTTGTACCGACCGATTTAGTTTTTCTTGCATATCTCGTGTCCAATTTTTAAGTAGAAAGTACAGAAGAATTCTGACTATTCGTAATCGCAAGCGAAAAGCTACTTTTTCGCCTTAACGAAGTTAAAACTAGAAAAATACGAATTTACGAGTTCCTCCACATTATGATTTGACATTTAAAAACTTAAGTTTTAATAGCAAGTTTGCTTTTCCTATTCGTTATTAAAATTTCTCTGGGGCTGTTGTGAGTGTCATCACTCTCATTATTGTTTAAACGTAACTGCAATATCCGTATTCTTTAAAAGTAACAGCATTTCAGTATTGTAAAATGCATGATTCCAAATATACAGGATGTATAATTGCTAATTTTCATACAAATTATGTCACGAATTATGAAAAGTTATTACTCGTAACAGGCAAATACTATTTGTAGGGGATTAAACTAATTTGATATTGAAGATTATACCAAAATGGGGACCAAAATGTATAAAATTATAACGGTCTAACGCGATATTTTTGTTATAAAATACATATATCGATTTTACTGTATTTACAATTGATTTCTGCATTTGAAAAAACGTGTTACAGGTTACTTGAAACTAAATGATTACGGAAAGAAATGTGAGAAAAATTACACTATAGTAATAAGTAATGAGTAATTTTTTACGAATAATAAGGTTAATCGATAAAGCGAAATGCTGGTTTTTATACGAATTATCGCGATTCTACTGTAAATAAAATATTTTAGGTTTACTTTTGTCCGACATTATGACTAATTTCTCAAGTTTGCTATTCCTTCTAATGTAAGCAGATTCTTGATGGACTCGAGATTATAATTTTTATTTTTAAATTTTCGAACTTTAAGTTAGGTATCTATATTTTTATCCTTTGTAACATAATACACTAATCGGTTAACTACATATTTTTTAAAGTCATATTTTTTACTCACGTACGTAATTATTGTATAATACTAAAATTAAAATCTCTAATCGAATACCTCATAAATCAAATGTGTTTTTAATTATTCAATAAAATGTATTTAAATATTTTGAATCACAATTGGTTACCTTTATTTAATACAAAAATATTCTGAAATCTTTAATAAAAGTGTTCGTCGGTTGCCAACTTAAAAAAAATTAATTTCAAACAAAAATGACAAACTCACCGTTTTCAGCAATAATAATAATTCTAGCTGTTTGTATAACCACTTTAACACTGGCTCATCTAAAGCTTACAAATATTAAATGTGATGAATTTGATTCAAAATTTGCGACCTTTAAAGAATGTCGCCTAAGACTTCCAAAACGTGGAACAGTGGCATTGCACATTTATGTTAAAGTCTTTCAACTTCCGATTAATAACGTTTCGGTAAATCTTTTTTATATTTTTTATTTTTCTTTTCAATTGTTTTTTTTTTTTTTTTTTTTTAGATTAATTTATCACTTTGGAAAAAAGCTAACGGGTATAAACCATTTTTGTACAACATAACAACTGACTTTTGCCATTTTTTGAAACACCAGAAACATAATTTATTTATAAAAATATTCTTTGATCTACTATTCAAATCTTCAAACATTAATCACACATGTCCTTATAATGTAAGTCCATCATAAAGCGAATGTCCACTACAACAGTTAAACAGAGAGTAGCCAATTCGGGAAGGTGAAATTGTTAATTATTAGCAACCTTTTCGTTGACAATTTGCAGTTGCTTAAATCTAGCAAAAGCAACACAATTACAGAGCTTTTTTAATTGTCCTAATTAATTTAATTTAAAGCTCTTCTCGAAGTATAATTTTCGAGTAGGAAAATTTTTTTGTCAAAGACTCATCCTGAGAAAGCCTCAGAAATTATGTTTTCACTTTCTAATAGTTATTTGTTTTCCATTTTTTTAAGCACGACGTTATTATTCGTAACCTGGTGTTAAACGATAATATGTTTAAATTCCTACCTCTACCGTCGGGTGAATATATGTTCAGACTAAAAGTAGCTGCCTACAATATCTGGAAAGCTGACGTGAAGGCTTACTTTCAATGCACTGGAGGAATTTAAATTAAATTAAAATGAACGTTCAAATGGAATTGAGAGTCTTTAAAACATAATATTAAAACTACTTGATTAATAATTTGGTATCATGAAACAGAATTTATAAAAAATAACAACTAAATAAATTAAAGCTTTTCAAATAAATGTCCCAGAAAAAAAACTAAAAACTTGCTTCAATTCTTCGCTTAAAAATATTATTTCCGAACAGGATAGAATTAGAAAAACAAACATTCAAACGTTCCGTTTTATTGAAATAAAATATTACCTGCTAAAAGGAGTCACAAAGTAGGGAACCTCAGACATACGGGTATCCAATTTTACAGTGCCAAAGCCCAAAATCTAAAATCTTTACCCCAAGTGTATAATTTAGGCCTGATACATATGAAGGTGCATTTGTGCACTGTCCAGCTCAACAGCTACGAAACTGTTGAGCCGAAAAACTATGTACGTATTTACGACTTACTTAAATTCGTGAACCTATTACAATTTTGTCTTGTGCTTAGCTTTATCGCTGGAAGGGCATACCGAAATAAGATCAACATTGTGTCATAAAAAATAATGTTAATTTATCTTGTTTAAGAAAACCAATGAATAAATTTGCCAAGTGTTAGCTTAAATCACACCCGAATTCCTTTTTATGTGCAGAGCACCCGATACACTAAAATTTTTAACAAAAAGAAACGGTAAAATATTTAAAAATTATGTGAATTGGTTATTGCCTCTATGTGAGACTGAATCGCACGTGGCCGATTTATTTTATGTAAAGATATTGATAGTTACATCCTTCCTTTTTGACAACTATTTTAAAAAAGTTACTACTTTTTTATTAAAGAAAACTTTGTCTAGGAATTCAGGCCAAGAAGTATAAAATTGAATAAATTTATTGACAATGAAAACGCTTCTACGCAGTGATGAACAAGGGGAAGGGTTTCATTGAAATATTAAGATAAGGCAGGAACGTCACATGACGGGCCAACTTGTCGTGTGCACCCAGTGAATAGGGCAGAGCACAGTAAGAAGGGTGAAGCAGGGTGAAAAGATAAGCCCGGTAAAGAAATTATACTAATAATATGGAATAACGCTGCACAGTAGGGCAGAATCAAAGTATTTTGAAAATAACTCCAAAATTTTACATGAATATTGCAGAGGAGTATTTAAAAATAAAGCTAGTTACCATTCACTTTCTACGAATGATGCTGTGCGTCCTCAAAATTAGGTACCTCGCACCTGCAAATTCGAAAAACGCTTGGCATTTTTTAATTATTATCTGATTTTTTAAGATTATACATGGTCTCAAAGGCCTAGTCAATACCTACAAATTCTTAATCTGCATATTTATGTTTCAAATGATCGGCTCATAAGCATCTTAAAATAAAAATTTTTTATTTCTTGATACCCTAGTCAAGTTTTTTCCAAAATCGGCTACAATTTTAAGCAAATGTTCTTGAGTTTTTTATCGTAATTAGGGTAAAAGATTTAAAATGTTTTGATTAAATTAAATATTATATCCTTTTTGACCTAAAAATTATACGATTTTCAACTTGATAATTCCTAAACTATTGCATGTTCATATATTTTAGCCTAAAAAGATCATAAATCTTATATCTTTGATAGAAAAAAATGTCTGCTCAGTCCATTTTTATCTGAAATTTTTTATAACGACTGCTTATTTTAGAAATGCCTCTTGATAGCCTTTTTCGAGGTATAATTGTTTTTTACAAACTTAAAGGCGCGTACCAATTTTTTTCTTCCGTAACATAAATTTACATATTGGATTATATTAACAACAAATATAAATTTAAGGACAAATAGTTTTGTTTGATAGGAAACTGAGTCGTCTATATTTTTTTAAATACAAAATCAAATTTTTATATATTTTGCTTATCTCCGAAAATATAAAAAAAAAAAATATTGTAAAAATGGTCCAATTCGAGAAAAGTTAAAATATTATACGGTCAATCAACTGATATAAATTCAAAAATCCTAAGATTGTCTTTTTTGGCTCATGAAATACCTTCAGCAACAAATCGGAGTATACATAGCCTTTTTATAGTAGCCTTCTTTTTCCGATCCCAGATTTTGGATTTCAGAACATATAGAGTAAAGCTAAAATTTTCGATGTAACATGGGTCAAACTGAAGGATATCTATCTTTTACAAGGACGAACAATTTTTAACAAAATTTGATGCAGACGTACACACATATCGTTAGCCTAAACAAAAATAATTTTTTTTATATATTTCTTAAGGTAAATTTTTTCAGTCAAAGGCTAAATATGAATCATAAGTTGAAAATTGAATAATTTTTAGGTCAGAAAAGATGTAATCTCCAAATCGAAGCGACAGTTTGCCGAAAATATATATATATATATATATATATATATATATATATATATATATATATATATATATATATATATATATATATATATATATGTGTGTATAAATTTTGATTCGTGATGGTAATAACGGGAAAGATATACTTACCTATAATTCCAATAATAGAAAAAGTGAATCCCAATTGTTTTCAATAGAATTTATTTTGGTTGAAATTAAAACTTTTAAATCGTATGAAGATAAGGAAGTATTAGTGATATATAAAAACAGTATGAGAAACTACAGAATCTAAGACCTGATATAAAAAGACCAAAATGAAAATTGTTTAACTTATTAATATAGTTTTTTATTTAACCTTATAATAAAATATTTCTTATTTAATTTTTAAGCACTACGTCTTTGTTATTTTTTATATCATATATTATGATAATTTACTTTAATCGTGCTCTATTCCTTCAGTTCTCATGAAATATTCATTATTTAAAACTACAATAGATATAGGGCTTTCTAGTTTTGAATACAAGATTTAGGTAAAATCCACTGATGAGCTACATGAGCAGTAGCGAAATAGCCATATGTATATGCTTTCCCCGCAGTAATACATTTCATTTTGTACAAATAAATATTTCATGAGAATATCATGAAATATTTATATTCAATGGAATCAACCACGATTAAAGTAAATTGTTATAAAAGAGATTCTGAATAATAAATTTTAACATTTTATATATTATTATATTTATTTTTTTATATTTTAACAGCATAAAAATAAATATTTGTTTTCCTGATGATTGGAGTAGCGAAATATTCATCTTAGTAGGTGCTTCCGTGAGTGCGCGGTTAGGGTTGAGCGTATTTTTATAGTTCGACTCGCGCAGTGTGCCCATTTTAGCACTTTTTTTGTTGATTTAGCAGCAAATTTTTTTCTAATTGTTCTAATTGTTCATTTAGCTTTTTCTAACACTTTTAATTAATACAATTTACAAAATGTTTCAAAAAATAATTAATGCACTTTTCGGTAAAACACTACTTTTCGCGTGTAACAATTGTAATAACGGCAATGTAAAGTTCATAGTGGCAAAAGTCCATATGAATGAAGAAACTAAAATTCCAAAATAGAATTTTAGATAAACGTATTCGAATACAAAAACGCTTTAAATAAAAACCCTTTTTTTGAGTTAGCTTCGTAATGAAGTTTTTGGTTGTACTGTTTATCAATGCAGAAGTAGAACGGCTTTTTAGTGAAATGAATCTCATAAAAACAAAAATAAGAAATAAAATGAATAAAAACACTGTATATTTGCTTCTCTATTTAAGATGCGAATTAAAAATGCTAAACCTATGTTGTCATAGTTTTAAATTTACGGATAATCTCATTAAAACAATGTAATTAAAACGTATATTATAATAACAATTTTAATAACAGTGCTAAATCTGATGAAGTATGCTCATTTGATGATGTATTTAATACTTAACAAACGAATTAATGTATGTAAGATTTTGAAAGTATTTCGTTTTTAATACCCTTTACCACAAAAGGTGGAAAAAGGGTTATGTCTACAATATCCATTTCCGACCCCGTAAAGTGTATATATTCTAACTTCTTATGCATAGCGAAGTCGATTGAGCGATATCCGTCCGTGTTAGTGTTGAAATAAAGTTTGCCGAGGCACTACATAATCCAGAAAAATGATCGGTCCATGTTCTACGAGGCAGTGCACAAAACACCACGCCTATATCTAATTTTTTTTACATCATTCGGAACAATGAAGTAACTCCAAACAAAAAAGCAAAAATATGGTGCAATAGAAATTTAAAAAACATCAAATGAAAAATTTGGCGCTTGCCCATATTTTCCGAGCTACAGGCCTCTGAAATTTTCAAATTTTTTAAAAATACCAATATGGATATTTTAAAGCTTTTGGAGAGATATTTAAGAAAATTTTAAAATTTTTTAAAATGATTTACCTATTAAAAGTATGTGGTTCTTAATTTTTTTTTATTTTTTAATTCTCTGTCACCGCATCGTTTGCTTTTTTGGTTGTCTGCCTCTAAATTGTTCACTAATAGACTTGTGCCATATAGTCCAATTTAGTGATCGCTCTTTTTAGTTCAAAGTTTGAAAATGAACTAGTTCAAAATTTAGTTCAAAATCTCTCTTAGTTCAACTTTCAACTTCTAGTTAAAACGCTTTCTTTAGTTCAAAGCTCTTTTAGTTCAAATGTAGTAGCATTGCCATAACGAATGTTAAATTAAATGCGTGGCAGCACTAATTTCATGTCGGAAATAGTCAACAAGAAAAAAAAGACATGGATTCTAGTTTATCTTGTCTGGTAGTTCAAATACAAAGTGTAGTTCAAAAATGAACTAGGTGTACTTAAAAGTATGAACTAGTTTACTTAGTTCAATCGATGGAATCATTTAAATAAACTAGTTCGTTTATGAACTACATAAGTCTATTCACTAAACTAGATTTACAAAGATAGTGAATAGTATATAAGATTCGGCATAGCCGAATATAGTCCTCTTGCTTGTTTTTTATTAATTTTGTAACAATGTACAAATTACATAGCAAGAACAATTTAAAACGTTTTTGTTTGTGTAAAGTTTACTGCAAGTGCTAAGACTTATCACATATGTTTGTAATTTTGTATAGAGTGCAAGCCAAATAACTTAGCTTTGAACCTCTTTAAGCACTTTTTGATATTTCTGAATTATAAAATTGTAAAATAAGCTTGCTGAGTACAGAATATATGTAACTATATGTGATATTCAATTAAAAGACTAAATTATTATTTTTGTAATGTTTTTAAAACTTTTTATGTTCATTAAATAAATTATTGTTCTAGAAATTAGGCGTAAATGATAAAACTATGAACTTTCTTAGCACTTTTTTGATGCCCATATAGCTCCTAAAATTTTTTGGATCTGGTCAAACTGGTCTCGCGTTCTCGAAATTTTACATGCAATGTTTCATCTGTCCATTCGTTTTGGGTTTAAAATAAACTTTTGCTAAGCACTAGATGAGCTAGAGAAAATGTAGATACGCCAATTGATCAAAGTTTTAAAAGATTTGCTACTGGAAATCGGCTAGATCGGTCCATGTCCTTCGAGGCAGGAGGCAAAACACCACACCCGCATCTAAATTGTTCATATCATTTGGAACAAATCAAGTTGGGCAAAGTTACTCCAACCAAAAAAACAAAAATATTGGGCGATAAGAAAAAAAACCCGTGCTTTTTAAGTTATGGGTGGTCCATGTACTTTTTATATGAAAGTACGATTGTGCACCATATTTTTTAAGATATTAATATGGATTTTGTTTAAAAGCTTTTGAAGAGGTTTTTCAGGACACACTAAAATTTCTTAAAAATGCTTAATACGCTCATGGAGAAATTTCTGTGGTAACATAGAAAATTCGTCCGAAACTGGCAGGCTACGCAGGATTCTTAGCACGTCCCCGAGGGCTATTGAGAGTATTCAGAAGTCGGACGGTCAATGGGCGGATTTTGTAATCTATATCTTGGAAACATTGTTCGATACTCATTTCCCTGGTAATGAGGGGATTGGCGAAGTGATAATAACTAAAAATTCCGCATCGGTTTGCCCACCCACTTTCCAGATCACCAATGCTCACATAGAGTGGGCCATCATGTCGTTTGATGCCTTTAAGTCTCCTGGAATTGACAATATCATCCCATCGGACTTGCAACATAGCATGGACTTCATAAAACTATGGCTATTGTGGATCTACAATGATTGCCTGAAATATACCTCCTGCCAAAAAGTTGGCGTGTGGCTCGAGTTGTTTTCATCGTTAAAGCGGGAAAGGCTTCTCGTATTAAGGACTTTAAGCCAATAAGCCTGTCGTCTTTCTTACTTAAAACGCTGAAAAGGATTCTCGATCTTCAAATCAGAAACTCCATAAATCCCGCGCTTATCTCCAACTCGCAGCACGCTTATACGAAAGGGAAATCTGTGGAAATGGCGCCACACGTGTTAATATTCGATGTTAAAAAGTCCTTTTCAAATAAGGAATTTACGCTTGCAGTGTCTCTTGACATAGAAGGAGCCTTCCATAACGTCTGCCCCAATGCCGTTATAAAGGACCTTCTGAGTCTCAATCATGATGTAAATCTTGTGGGATTCATTGAGTTAGTACTAAAGACAGGTATCATCACGTCCACCCGGGGAAATGATCACGTGGAAAGAGTAATGAAAAGAGGCACTCCACAAGGTGGTGTGTTGTCTCCCCTCGTCTGGAATCTGGTGATCAATTATAACTTATGCTAATCTCGTGGTCTCAGGAAAGTACCAAACTACACTTACAAAACGGATGAACTACTTCCTTTAGGTTCTGCCTCACTGGTGCCGTGAATTTGACCTCGATGTTAATCCTAGCACAACGGAGGTTATGCTCTTCACACGGAAATACAAAGTTCCAATTTTTACTGCACCTAAGCTGAACGGCACTATGCTCAGTGTAAGTAAAAGTGTGAAATACCTTAGGGTGAAGGCGAACATTGCCGAAGGAAATTGGAAGGTGACCTGCGCGCTCTATTTCTGCCAGAGAGCTTTAGGACCTAGATGGGGACTTCACCTTCGATTAACCCCCTGGCAGTCATCGAGCCAAACATTCGTTATGGTGCTATTTTTTGGTGGCCCGCTTTTGAGAATGCGGTAACCCAAAAGCCTCTTGATAAAGTCAGGAGAACAGCCGCCATTTTGAATACTGGTTTTCTCCGAACTACCTCGCCAAAGGCTCTCTATGTCCTTTTCCACTAGTTACCTACCAAACTCCTGATGTTGCAACAGGCCAAGTGCTGTGCAACCAGACCGAATGCCCTCTCATGCTGGCTTAGGCCGGATATGGGTCACTCTAACATTATCGTTCGGAATGTGTCCATACCATCAATGGTGGACATCTCTTCTCCACCTGCTCTGGACTGTGGGTTCCAGATCCACATTTCCAGTAGGGAGGAATGGGTCTGTAACGAAGCGATTGTGAGCAATACTGTTGACATCTACAGGGGTGGCTCCAAACTGGTCGGCAGGGTCGGTTGCGAAATCTGCTCCAATAACCTTGGTCTGAGACTCTCTTTTAGACTCCCTGACTACTGCAGCGTCTTCCAAGCCGTATTAATAGCTATTCTGAAAACATCCGAAATAGGGCTTAAGGGCCATTCGGATCTTTTTGGACAGTCGGCGGTAATCAGGGCGCTTGCTGGTGCATATTGTACATCTAAGCTGGTCCTGGGATAACGTTCCTTACAAAACACACTATCGGAGCGATTGACCTGATTTGGATCCCTGGTCACAGGGATGTCCTGGGAAATTGTGAGGCCGATGGTCTCGCCAAACGGGGCACATTGCTTGCTAGCGTTTCCTCATTACCCGACGTTGAAATTCCTCTGACAACGGTTAAACTGGCCATAAGGAACCATTACCTCAATTTGGCTCGCAATTTATGGGTGGAGGAAAGTTCTTGCTGTTTCTCCAGACAACTGTGGACTACACTCAGGCGAACCAAGCAACTGCTCGGACTGGACAGTCTAACACTGAGGCAGACATGCTGAAAGACTAGGTTTGCCCTATTATAATTTCTGTCGCAGCTGTGCCTCGGAGGATGAGGAGAAGACCGTTCTACACTTCCTGTGCCATTGCCCATCCCTAGCTCTCCTTTCTACAAGACTCTTACGGAGCTATCATCTCACTCTATAGGGGACATAGCGAATTTCATCCAGTAATATTCCGGAAACCTTCCTTTGGGTATCAGAACGGGCCATACAGGTGTGCTCAAGTGAGCTTCCCCGTGAGAGGATGCCACTCCTAACTAACTAAGAGCTGATGACATTTTAATGTAACGGTTTATACATTACTGAATTTTTTTATTTTTTGTTTTTTTTTTTGTTGCTTATTTCTTATTTCTCTTACCTTGATATTTGTTTTTTTGGTTGGAGTTACTTCATTTAATCAGATTTAAATTTAAATTTTGCGCTTGTTTTTCTTAAAGATAAATTTTGTATTAAAGTTACTTAACAATTATTTGCAACACTTTGTGGATTGTTCATTAGAAGGCCAGATGATTCCATTTGCCCGTTTCGTAGAAAATATGTAAAGATTTGTGAACGGTTAAATACAACAGCTCCATGCAAATTATTGAAAATTTCCCCTCCAAGGAAAATAGATATTCTCAGATGCTATAGAAAGCAAATCCCTTAACATCAGCCATAATTCATGCAATGATAAACTGATAGAAATATTGCTTAATACAGTTGATGCATTTAAGAAATATCAAACAAAATTCGACAATCTGAGAGTTTTAGGTATAATGCTTTAAAATGTCACATAAAACTATTAACGTGAATAATGTTCCTCACAGCTCATGCACGTTATTCATGATAAAAGGATCGATATACTTTTACTCCGTAAAACATTTTTTAAACCACATCACAAGCCACAATTGGAGAACTACAAAATTAATCGTGAAGACCGGCTATCATTTGAAGAAAAAGTTATTACAAAAAATAATATAATTTACTTTAATCGTGTTTGATTCCAAATAGTTTCATATTGTACTTGCATGTGCACATTGCTTATTTGTAAAAAAACCTGTTGAGTTTTTATTGTTTTTTGCTATGTTGATTCAATATAGTTCTCATTTAATCAACCTGGCAATAGATATAAGACTTTAGTTAAAGCTATATATAAAAACTTAAACAATAGTTCAGGTCATTAAATAAATTATTAGGAACAATTTCGGCATATCTCAATTGTATGTTCTTCCCAAATACTGTACGGCGTCTTTTGACTGGTTATAAAATTCAACCATATATGGCTTATTTGCGCTAAGGTTAATATTTCCTTCTTCTCCGCAAGAAGATAGCATATATACCATTTTATTCGGCTTTAGTTTGTATGAAAGCAAGTAGTTCGTTATCAAAGTAAGATATTGATGTTCCAACTTTTTACGATTTAGAGTTATTCATTTTTGTGGAATTCCTTTTTTATTTGACCGCAAAGTTCCTTAAATTGTCAACATGTATGGTTTACCAATTATCCATCGTAACGTTACGGTTAGATCCATGTATAGAACGTAATAATTTCTTTGCAAAATATTCACCAAGAGCCAATTCGCTTGTATTAGTAGATTTTCCAAAACAAGGTATCGCATCTACCATGTATTTACTTCCCGAGTCGCACATCATTACTATCTTCAAGCCATACTTGGCCGGTTTGTTTGGCATGTACATTCTAAATGAGCATCTTTCCTGGAATGCCAAAAGTTGCTCATCAATTGTAACGTAGAATCTTGGATGGTATTAATAAATTTTTCTAATTGGTGCGAATTTGTCATTGCTAGTGCATTTCATTCATTCTCTTTTGTCATCAAATCTTTGGCAAATCGTTAAAAACTGAAACTTTGTCTTGCTCATTATTGTAAGATATCTACCACAAAACATTTAGTCACACATTTCACTAGCATTGAAGTAGTTATCTTAAACGTGGCATATAAAACCAGCAGCCGAGTGGCACCAAGATCCGCATAGACTGCTGAATTTTTACTTCAACATTGGTCCATTTCACAATTTCCACAATTTGCGAAAAAAAAGCTAATGGGTCAGTGATGCCCTCGTTTGAACGTGTAGGTCCTTGGGCTGTATGAAAAATATTCATAAAACATTTCCAAGCTGAAGTTTGAGGTTTTACAGAGCTTCATATATGTCCATTTTTTCACGAAGTATTTTTGAGTCAATGTTTACTACATTTGACGAACTAATTGGTTCGAAACCCTCAGCATCTTCACCTTATTCTACTAACTGATCTTCGAACTCTTAACTGTCATAATAATCTTGCTTTTCCACTTCGAAAACATCTGCTTCTATGTCACATAAAAGAGTTTCATTTAAATCACTGTCGTCGCAATTTTCTAAAAATTTTGCTATAAAATTATCACTTAATCATTTTTTGCAACTCATTTCTCTGTAATATATGTAAAAAACCTAAAAAACTGATATGTAGAGGTAAAAGTTACACATATGCTAATTGTTAGTCATTTTGACTTAGATGAGCTCAAAAACAGGATTACTTAAGGGTCTAACTATAATGTGCTTAAGATAGCTTAAACAACTGTGCGATTACACATAATCAAATGTGTATAACTATAATGTACTTAAGCGACCTCTCACTATAATACTGAGTATTAAGACTTATCAAAAAACCTAAATCCTATGAGAAAGTTTGATAGTGTGAAAGTATGAACCAATACGGGAAGAAATTTGACATCCCATAATACCGAACCATTTTTAGAAATTTTTCTAAACGCTAACACTTTTCATTTTATCAGGGTTGTCTTTTTTCAAAAGCAAATGAGGAAATTAACAAAAACAGCTGTTGAGCCAAAAAATATGGCAACTACATGGCAGACGATAGCACATCGCCGTCTATGCTATCTTTTCTTTGTCGCGCAACTGCTTAATATTGCTCCTATACTTGGCGTTTACAAATGGATTTTGTACAACAAAGTTTGACAGTCGTATATTACAGAAAAAATACTGAATTCGCCTACGCTGCCATCTGGTAATTGATTCGCCTTGATTTTTATTAAAGGAATAATTCATAATCATTTATTGTTGGTAATATATTTTTAAATTGTAGATATTTTACAACATTTTAGACAAGGCAAACTGAATACTAGGTAAAATTAATAGCTCAGGTGAATGAATTCTCTTTACAAATTTTTCAGAACCAACGTCAAAAGTTGTTTACAATTTGTTGACGCGCCATTTAAAAAAATGAAAAATTTTCAATTTTAAAATTGAAAATATATGTTTACAGATTTAATTTGTATATAAAATGGTGAATGTGCGAATAAACCGTTGTGTGGGAATCAAATTAAATTGTTTGTCAGCTGTGGTTTTCGCCCTGGACTTTTTATTTCGCTGTCACTGCAGTTTGGATTGTGATGATTTGCAGCGCTTGCAGTGTTTTCCAATCTTCTGAAAGATTTCTGGTAGCGTTGGAGTTACTGGTTTTGAAGTTGTTTTGTTTTCGGCTGTCTGATTTGGTGTGTAGCTGAAATTATCAGAAGAGTTCGGTCAATTATTTGCCCTATTTCTGTTAAATTGTTAAGCCGATAGAGTCCACCACCGGTTTCACGTAGGCTTTTTTTGCTTTCGGTAATTTTATTTTTAGTTCGGGACTTCAAATCTTCCCATGACTAATTAATGAAAAAATTACTATCGCTTTTAAAATTGAACGAGTAGGTAGCCGAATTAAGTTCAACTTTAAGCAAACTATTCTCTATTGCTGTCTTACTGCACGAGAGTCTGGAGTTGCTGCATAGTTGATCTTTTCAAACTATCAAAAAATCAGTTGTAAATTTTTATATATAAATCGTATTTACATATATTTGTTTATTTACTTACGTTTTGTCCATGTCTTCTTAAATGTATTTTAATTGTATTTTTTTTTTTTCAATATCTAATTCATTGATTTTTAGAACTTTTATTTTTTAATTTGTAACAATTTTTTAACGATTATGACATTTACGTTCACAGTGTTGAGTTGTCGATATTGTTAAATCCAAATTTGTACGAAATCGGTAACGTCTTCTTTCTCACGGTCGTTCGAGTGATTCGCCGTATAGAACTCAGATAGAGATACGGAAATCAGTTTTCTTTCGCTTAGAATGCGAATGAACATAATGCTTCGAGATTGTGAAGCAGGCCGTAAAAGGTTGTCTGTGGTTATGCAAAAATAAACTTTTGTGTTATAATTTTTTACAGATTGTTATTGGAAGTGGGGTAAAAATAAATTTAATTAATCAACAATCAGGTGCCTACTGTGAAATGGATCGTAACGCTGTTAATCAATCCGCCATCAGAAAAGCTTTTCAAAAGTAAGCGTACATCCGACCAAGTAGAAGCTGCAATACATACATATGATTCCAGACAAAATGAATATGGAATTACCAATTATTAACCTCAAATCCACCAAATCAACAGCTGCTGATTATGGGCAAGCAGGTTGCAGGTGACATCAAGCACAACAACAACAAGCTGCCGGTATGGCACATTGTGCGCCTAGTGCAGGAGCGCAATCTGCAGATGGTTCTCAACAATGGATTGAGTATTTTGTAGGTTTTTGAAGACATTTTCATTTAGGTACATGAAATAATATGAATTTCTTTTAAAAGATCAATGGGCATGCATCGTGAAGCGGAAATGATTAAATAAAAGCAAAACTGACATCTGCTGCACCTCAGTGCTCAATGGGGTGAATATTATCGCATTAGGAAAATTAAAGAAACTGAAGCAATTGAAAAGCAAATAAAGGTAGACATTCGGTAACAATACGTTTATATTTACATCCACTATCTAGAGCAGTCAAAAGCAAATACTCAAATTGATTGGGAAAATAATTTTGATATAACAGCTATTAAAGTGAACATTTATATCAATAATGATAATACTTACTTTTAAATTTCAATAATCCTTCATAAATAAAAAAAAACGTACAATTACTTACTTTAATGATTATTATTGTAAAACTTTTACAGTTTTTATTTTTAAATTATACAAAAAAAAAGAGAAAAAATTAGCAATTTTTAAACAATAATTTCAGTAGTTTCAGATCTCCAACTCAGGGTAATCACCAAGGGATGGCTACAATCTAAGTTAAAATATAATATATAGATTTTAATATATCTTTAAACATTATAATTTCTTTGCTCTACTTCTAGTTTCCAGAAATTAAGAAAAAATACAAATAATTTTTTAGATAGCTTTTTGAAAACTGAAAGAGTATGTACTAATTTTTATTTTGAACCACTGAACTCCAGTAGTTTATTTTTTTCGACCTTTTCTGATCATGTTTTGTTAAAAACAGCATCTCCTCGTAAAGGGTATAGCTCTTCATGATGGTCTTGAGTAAGGGGATGCTCTAGATGTTCACTACACTTACTCCTGGGTTTTTGTTTGACTTCCTTAACCTATCCCGGAAGCTACTATTACTATTTTAATACAAATTTTTTAGTAATTTTTCATTTTTAAAACACCTGATTAACATACGCCCTTTGACAAAAATTGAAATCTTATATGTTTGCTAAGACAAAATCTTGTCAAACATACAAATCCAATTGACTAAATTAAATAAGACTTTGTACATTGAAAAAGAACATAGATCCTCTAATGTACAAAACCTGGCTCCTCTTGGGAATATCCCATTATACAGCGGCGACTCCTAAAAAACCAAATAATTTTATTAAAAACTATTTTGAATTTTAAATGGCTTTGATTAACTTACATCTTTCCTGTTAGTTTTCTTATTAGTTTTCAACCCTTATTTTCTTGGCACACAAATGCACATCACCGAGAATATCCACACAATCGCTTTTCTATTGAAGTAAATAATTTGGTGCAAAAATAATTTGTATCTTACTCTGCACCAAATTTTCGTAAATAAATAAAATGTCAAACTTCAGCTATAATCAGAAAGAGACAGTAACAAAAAAAAACGTAATTATTATTACTACTCCTCTCTAACGATAGCTGAAATCTTGCCACATTGAATTTTTCGTGTCTTAACTGGTTAGTAATCTATGCACTGCTTTTCTCACAGATAACTAATCAGATTACGCACTTATGACGTTTTAAAAAGTGTGTTATAGTTTCTTCCAGCTTTCATTTAAGCGAATAAACAAATATTCAAAAACCCCAAAAGCAATAGGTTAGAAGAAACCTCTACACATACCTATTGTAGACATGTTTTCATATAAAAAATATAAACAAGTTCTACCAGCAAGTGTTTTAAAATTTTTTTGTTAACAGAAGAATTGATTTTTAGAAGAAAACCTAAGTCTCGTATAGAATATCAGCCATTGAAAACATACAAATTCAAGAATTTAAAGAGTTGACGCTGGAACGCTAGTCAGTCACACTTACAAAACTTGCGACAAGAAAAATTTCAAGCGAAAAAATTCCAGTCGTGGCAGAACAAGTCAAAGTGGTCGCTGTTTTGCGTATATGTGCAGATTTGCCTAATATGTTGCTTTATGAACCCCAAGGCACAGGGAAAACAAGTGCCATTTTTGCAGACAAATTTTGGGTGACATGTATCGCGAAACAACTTTAGAATTAAATGCTTCTGATAAAAGTATCATAAATGAAGTAAGATCGAAAAAAAAGAACTGTGAGGCCGATTCTACGACCATGCAGCGGCTTTTAGAAGAACGATGAAGAACGTTGTAAAAGATTTTGTTTCATATAAGAATGTCGATACGGTATTTACACCAAATTGGAATTTTGGCTATGAGGCTTATAGTACATATTGGCCAAATGCAATTTAATGAGTGTATAATAAGATGTCACTTTTTGATAAACATGCAGAAGGTTCGCATATGTTGTGAACTCGGAGTGAGTTCTGTTGCATTAAAATATTAAGTTTTTCTTAATAATATAATTATAGTACAGGAATGCTGGTTTCGATTGCAAGATAGTGGTTCAGAATACTTGCAAATTATGGGTTTAGGCTGTGATATTATATTGGCTCTGCAAAGGAAATAATAATAGAGATTTATTTAATTAATTTGTTCACTTTTGCAGTTATTTAATTCCGAGAGGTAACTGATTTTAATACATTTAAAAGAATAAAATGTGCTTTTAACTTTAATGCATCTTATTGACATGTATGCATGCCAATTTCATTAATTTAATTCTTTTTAACAATAAAATATATACAAGAGTTTTTTTTAATCAATTGCTTTATTGTATTTATTTGCTATTTTTGTGCATAATTATTTAAAAAACTTGCTTTATGAGAATCTCTATACATATATAGGCAAAGACAAAACTTCGGGATAATCTTTATCCTCTGTTTGTCAACCCATTTTGTTTATTCTTTCACATATTTGTAGATATTGTCGAGCTTTAGTACACCGTCTTTATATAATTTAATTCGGTGTGGCATTAAAGAAATAAATGACTCCTTAAGTTGCTACTTGCACATTGCGTTGCGTTCTTCGGCTAATTTGGACATTTCCTTTAAAAGAAAACTAAGTTTATTATCACGGGTATTTGATTAGGGTATTTTTACACTTACATGCCTTGGTGGAGGGTAGGTGAAAGCTTAATGCAATACTACTTCAGTAGCCAAGTTAACATTATACAAATCGATGGTTTTCTTACGCGCATGCTTTACAAACACGTTGGTATTATCCAATATACAAGTCGCATAACCTTTTTAAAGAATCAGGTAACTAATGTGATGTTTGTTAATAATAATAAAGAATGTACGGTGTGTGAACTCGATTTATTGATTGATCGATTGTTGAAAAGCACCATTCACAGACAAACTTTTAATGCGTCATATTTTTATGCCGGCAATAACTTTACAATGCTTGCAACACAATGTCAATGCAACATGGTAGGGCCTTTGCATAGGCATCACCAATTTCCATATCCGGAGTATATAAAACCATGGCTATAGTACCATTTGCACGGCACTACCTCGAATTTGCACCAGTTTAAGACTCTTATCTAACGTTAGGACAAAGAAGATATCACTACAGTCTAATTTAAGCTTCATTAAAATGTGCGTTGAATAAAATAAAAGTTTAATATAAATCAGGGTTTTCACATTAGACTAATTTTTAATCCGCACAACTTTTGTTCTTTCGTATTCACACAAGACTAATTATGCTGGCATAAAATTGTGCACGTATACACAGCTTTGTGTGTGTTAGTAATTTCTTTGTTTATTTCATGTTTGTCTTTCGTTCGTTAAACACATACATAAAATGCGGAAATCTGGCTGAAATAATTGATGATGAATTGGCAATAATTTTAGGAGGAAATTCTAGTGGCTGTAACTTCCAAGCTGCATCATCACTCCTAGAAGCTGAAGATTTCAATTAATATTTTATTCATAAAAAGAAGATGAAGATTTCAATTAATATTTTATTCATATTTGACAAAAAGTTCGTTTTCAATTTTTTTTCCTGTACTATACATATGTATACAAATTAACTTAAATTAACTTTAAACTTAATTTCCCTTGATAAAATATTATAAGAAAATTGAATTCAATCATAATAAAATTCATCATTGATATATTCATGTTTACGCGTCGATGGACGACTAAAGGCCCAACTATAATGTGCATATACTAGCTTATGCTAACTTATACAACTATGCAAATACATATAAATCAAATATGGTAAACTATAACGTACTTGAGAGAACTTTTCGTCAAGTTTCGTCAAATGTCATTTGCTTATGCAATGTATGAAACTGATCGCACATTCCGTACAGAAACAGCTGATTGCGCTTGGTGTATACATACATAAATTGATAACGAAAAAATTACAATGGAGAGCGACAGTGAAAAAGATTTTTTTTTTAATTTAATAGAAAATGTAGAAAAAAGTGTTTACATGAGAAAAAGGACTCGTTTTATTATAACAATTCGCTATAAAATTTATTCTTTAATTGCTTTCGAATTAAATAATGCACACCGTTGCATCTTTTGGTACTTTTGGCTAAAAATACATAGAGAAAAAAAACACATGCCATTTTTTATCAAATTTTATTGAAAACTAGTAAAAAAATGTACACTTATTTAGATTAATGTTGTTAAATATAAATTATGTATTCTTTCGATGCCTTTTTCTTTGCAAATTTGATTTATTTAAAAAAATATATTTCTTGGAAAAGTGCGATTTAAACATAAATGTGCAACTGTGGGAAATTAGTTTTTAAATTTATGTAAGTACATTGTAGCCACATAAAATTCTTTAAAGAATTACCTAAGCATTTGACAGGCTTTTCGTTGGGTTTTTGACATAAGCTCAAGCTAGCTTATGCATATTATAGTTGGGCCTTAAACACTAAAAATCGCTCTGCAAAAAAAAAAAAACGCAGAACCTGTGTTTTCATAAGTGTGCATGTGTTAGTTTTGTTCTGCTTGTGCGGGGTTGAAGCTGGTTGAAAAATTGTGCCAACCAAAAACCACTCTCCTCACCGAAAAAGCCTACAAGCTGCGATTTTATGCCAGCACAATTAGTCTAATGTGAAAACCCTCAATGACATTGAAACACAAAGTCAAAAACTAGCCCTTGAATCCTTGTACTATAATGTTATCTCTAACACTGTAGTCACACTTTCAAGTTTTTGTTAAATTCTCTTTCAAAAAATTTACACATATTGCTTACCCCCCGTCTATATTAGAAAAAAATTTGTTAGCAATAAGGCAATAACGTCGGCAGAGTAATGTGTCAAAATTGCTTATCACAGATGAATAACCAGATTACTCACTAGTGACGTTTAAAAAAGTGTGTTATCATATTTTCTTCCAGCTTTCGTTTAAGTGAATAAAAAAATATTCAAAAACGCTGAAAGCAATGAGTTGGAAGAAACCGCTACACATACCTATTGCAAACATATGTTTTTATTTAATCAAACAAAAAATGTATAACAAAATTGGGGTAAAAATTTATTTTTTTAAGAAAAATTAAAAAAAAGTATAAATATCAGTAAAGGAAATTTATAAAAAAATTATAATATGTTTGTATAATATTATAGTGTATAAGAACAACTAAAAAAATAATGTTTTCCCTTATAATTTCAGGTTGTACTACAATTCCATTGGAGGCTCCGCAAACAAAAGTCAAAACAGCTTGCGTGGTTTTATTGGTAAGTAAAAAAATTGGCCATTAAACGTTTTTATGCCAAATTTATTGTATTTTAGGATTTGGTTTTTACCAAAGTACAGCAACAAAAAATATAATGTATATTTCTATGGAACCGGTGAGACTGCTAATATTAATGTGGAAGACCTCTTTCTGTTGAAAACAAAGAAAAATTCGCCACAGACAAAAATATGAAACGGAATAATTTTCGAGAGGCCATTGATCAAATAGATGCTGCAGCCAATGGCGAAGATTCAGCGCCTTTTGATTTGCCAAATGTGTGGATATAAAGAAAGAAAGTGTTAAAAAGGTTAACGAAGCTATTGGGGAAAGATAAAAACAGATGTCGTCTCGTCTGTCCCACTTGGTACAGATCTAACAGAACCTGTTAGGCGAAGTGGACGGAAAATAAAAGTGAAACGTTACATTGATGATGTTGGTGATTCGTCAAACTCGAGCAAAACTAATATTTGTGTTTTTTTATTTTTTAAGGTATATGAACTCCAGAACCTAAAGCAAAAACGGCCAAGAAAATCTAGAACAATGCCAATATAAAACCGATGGCGACCGTTACACCCACTGTGAGGACATCTAAAAAATCATAAAAAAAAAGTTACGCCAGAAGGTAAGTTAGTTATAATATTCTAGGTTACTGGAGCAAAACTAATATTTGTGTTTTTATATTTTTTAAGGTATACGAACTCCAGAACCTAAAACAAAAACGGCCTAGAAAATCTAGAACAATGCCAATATAAAACCGATGGCGACCGTTACACCCACTGTGAAGTCATCTAAAAAATCAAAAGTTCAAAACAATCTGCTGTTGGCCTTTATTCCACCGTCTAAATGTATCGGTATTAAATTAGACTATCATCTGTGTTGCTTATTGCTTTAGGTATGGGAACACGTATTTATGTTAACTCATAATTTCAAAATAATCAAGTGCAAAGGTTGTAAGCAAAGAGCATAATTGTAAACAAAACAAATTTTATTAGAATTCTTATTAGTATATTTCCATTATTTTAAAAACTTCCTCTATACTCTAATCCTTGTTTTACGATAGAAAATCTTAAAACACAACAAATTTGGTATAATTAATCACTTAAGGCCCAACTATAATGTGCATATACTAGCTTATGCCAACTTATACAACTGTGCAACTACATATAAATCAAATGTGGTAAACTATAATGTACTTGAGAGAACTTTTCGTCAAATGTCATTTGCTTAAGCAACGTACGAAACTAATCGCACTTTCCGTACAGAAACAGCTGATTGCGCTTGGTGTATACATACATAAATTGATAAAGAAAAAATTGCAAAGGAGTGTGATAGTGAAAAAGAATTTTGTTTTAATTTAATAGAAAACGTAGAAAAAAGAACTGTTTATATGAGAAAAGGACGCGTTTTATTATATAAATTCCCTAAAAAGTTATTTTTTAATTGCTTTCAAATTAAATCATGCACACCGTTGCATCTTTTGGTACTTTTGGCCAAAAATACACAAACAAGAGAAAAACATGCCATTTTTTATTGAATTTTTTTTTTTTGAAAACTAGTAAAAGAAAATACATTTATTTAGATCAATGTTATTAAATATATATAATATATTCTTTCAATGGCTTTTTCTTTACAAATTTTATTTATTAAAAAAAATATATTTTTTGGAAAAGTGCGATTTAAACATAAATGTGCAACTATGGGAAATTAGTTTTTAAATTTATGTAAGTACATTGTAGCCACATAAAACTCTTTAAAGAATTACCTAAGCATTTGACAGGCTTTTCGTTGGGTTTTTGACATAAGCTGAAGCTAGCTTATGCACATTATAGTTGGGCCTTTAATTTTATGTTCGCGTTTTTAATTGTAAATCAAAACACAAATGACAACTGAATTCAACGAAAATTAGCTGACAAATATTGCCACATATATTGCTGTCAAAAAATATGTACAAAAAGTGATGTCTACATTAGAGATAACATAATTTTGACATTTGCTGCAATATATGTTAACATATTTATTGCTAATCTAGACGGGGGGTTATCAAAATTACCAAAAATTGAAAGCTGTGACGTAGGCTGCACGCGATTTCAAAGCAAGTCTTTTAGCAAGATATCATTTATATGAAGGAATATTCATATTCCACGGGACTTCGTGACTTCTGTATAGTTCTATAAACCGCAACACGTCGGTGTATTTGTTTACAAACATATTTCCTTGTTGAAAGACGCTTTTATTATTTTTTTTTATTAATTTCGTTGTTGCACTTTTGTTAATTATTTTATTAATTAAAAAAAAACAAAACAACACTGACAGCAGAATATTTTTAAATAACAGTGCAGTCACACGGTCAAGTTTTTGTTAAATTCTCTTTCAAGAAATTAACGCATACTGCTTGTCAAAATTCACAAAAATTGCAAGCTGTGACGTAGGCTGCACGCAATTTCAAAGCAAGTTTTTAAGCTGTTTTCTTGACATCTTGTGTCAATGTAATTTGAAAGACTCAATTGAACGAAAACTTAAAAGCAAATTATCAGCAAGTTTTTGAAGTGTGAGTGTATTGGTTAAAAAATGAGAGAAATTTCAAAACTTAAATAAAACTTGAATGAAAACTTGATCGTCTGACACCCTAGTAAGAATACAAATTTGAAGAAAAAACTTCAAGCAGCTGTGTAATTTGAAACACTCAATTGAACGAAAACTTGAAAGCAATTCTCAGCAAATTTTTAGTGTATGTATTAGTTAAAAATGAGAGACATATTAAAAATTGAATAAAAACTTAAACGTTAACGGTGCAATCACACGATCAATTTTTTGTTCAATTCTCACATACTGCTTGTCAAAATTCACAAAAATTGAAAGCTGTGACGTAGGCTGCACGCAATTTCAAATGAAGTTTTTAAGCAAGATGTCAAGAAAATACTAACAGCAAAATTTGGAGGGAAAAACTTCAATCAGCTGTTTTCTTGAATGTAAATGTAAAGACTCAATTCAAGGTACATTTATTTTACTAGGTAATAGCGGCTCTACAACAAATACAACATTTGTAAAAACAACATGGCATTTTATTGTTGCTTTGTGAGTGGAAATGTTAAAAATAGAAAAAGAAAATAAAAGAGAATTGGTCTAAAAACAAACGCTCGCTTTGTTCTACATATGCTTGTTTTTAGTATTTTTTGAAATTCATAAACAAAAGTGGGAAAATATAAACAACTTTTGACATGTCCAACTATAATATATATATGCTGGGCGGAAAAATGAGAGAAATTATAAAACATGAATGAAAACTTGATCGCCTGACAGCCTAGTAAGGACAAACATAATTCTTAAGTTTAATTATTATTTCCTTGTAGTTTGTGTAAAATATAAAACTTTTTTAACAATTTAAAAAAAATATTAAGAACAAAAAACATATGCATGTTTAATAATTTATTTGTTTATTATGCAAGTTTTTTCTCATCCATTTTTGTTTGTTTTATAAACACTTTAAATTGATATGCTTTAAATTTAAACACTTTCCAAAAAAAGTAAGTTAGGTTAGGTTTCGGTTTCTACATTATGCTCAAAATTTTTTTGAACTTTCGCGTTCCACTGAATGTACGGTAAAAAATAAGTAAAATGTTATTTCAATAAAGCTTATGCATAGCTTGAGATTTTAAGCTGGTAATAAATTAAAGTATAGCACTTTAATTGCAGTATAAACACTTGTACTAAGTTTGTTAAACAAAACAAAGAATTTAACTATACATGCGGAACCCTTCATTAATTTATATTCAATATATACAGTACATATTCTGCACCTGTACGTATTCACATTTTTTACTATTATTCAGCAGGTGTTATTGCTTACACCCGAAAAAATATATATGAGTAGAGCCTTGTAGACATTTTCAAATCTATAACACACCGTCTTGACGAGCCATTTATTTGTTAATTTTCGATTAATTTCATGCGAGCACATTAAAATAACTCGTGTAGAATGACGTTGTCGATGTCATGTTCATGCAAACATCGTTGTCATAACAATTATTAATTTAACGATGTCTGCCTTGAGGATTTTGAAAATAATTTATAAAATTAAATTGAAGCGATGTTTAAATAAAATATATTTAATTTTATGTAGTTGTATGTATATTAGCATGTGCGAACTTTTTTTAATAGGATAATCAAAATATAAGCAACTATGAGCAAACAACATATGAACATCGCCATGTTTTCTCCACACAAAAAAAAATATAAAAAAATTCGTATTTTCTGCTTACGTTTTGTTCACGTGCAAACATATCAATTGCTCGTCAAGAAATTATGTAAAAAACAGTGCGTTCTAAAAGCCGCCAAAAATTCACAATTACCGAATCTGGCAGCTGTAGCTGTGTTCAAAATAAAAAAAACTAGTTGGCAACCCTATACTATCGCATCTATAAATTGACATTTGCTCCTTTTCCTTCTTTCTTTGCTGAATCACCAAACGTAATGTACGTATTGTTATTCGTGTAAAAAAAAAACTGTAAATGTAGGAAAATTTTGTAGAATGCTTTGTAATCTTGTGAAAATACCACAGTTTTATATGTATTTAATTAAAATACATATGTAGAATATAAAGTTTTTGCGAGATGCCTGTGATGTAGAGCGATAAAATAACTTAAAAAATATCTTTAATTTCAACAGATACTATAGAGGTTTCGTAAAATGGTGAATGGACGTATACCCTCAGTCTTCTCGAAGACGTATGTTACTCCACGTCGTCCTTACGAAAAGGCACGTTTGGATCAAGAATTAAAGATCATTGGTGAATATGGTCTGCGCAACAAACGTGAAGTCTGGCGTGTTAAATACGCTTTGGCTAAAATCCGTAAGGCAGCCCGTGAATTGTTGACTTTGGATGAAAAAGACGAAAAAAGATTGTTCCAAGGTAATTACGGTTCCTTAAGACGTTACTTGAATGTATCAAAGATTGTAATGATGAATACTATTTTTTACTTTTTCTGACACTTCTTGTCTGAGTTAAGCTTTGAAGATATAAAAGCGCTGAGTAGTTTTATAAATATTTTCTGCTTTGTTTACAAATTTTATACTTATTAGACGCCTTTTACTTATCCATTTTATTTTAGGTAATGCTTTGTTGCGTCGCTTGGTACGCATTGGTGTCTTGGACGAATCCCGCATGAAGCTTGATTACGTTCTGGGCCTGAAAATCGAAGATTTCTTGGAACGTCGTTTGCAAACGCAAGTGTTCAAGCTAGGATTGGCCAAATCTATCCACCACGCTCGTGTCTTGATCCGTCAACGTCACATTCGGTAAATATTGTTAGGGCTAAATGCTTTTGGATAGAAATGTTTACACTGTATGATCAGTAAGACCACTTGGGAGTCGGTTTATTGTACTGGCTCTCAACGTCTTGTGGTATTGGTATTAACCAATTTTATATAGGTCCATCCTATAAAAAAATATAGAGTAAGTTTTTTAATGGAAAAGTGATTAGAAATGATATCGTAAAAGTATTTTTGAGTAAAACTCCTTGTTAGTTAATAATGCTGATTTTCTTCTTTTTAGTGTCCGCAAACAGGTTGTTAACATTCCTTCCTTTGTGGTTCGCTTGGATTCCCAAAAACACATTGATTTCTCTTTGAAATCTCCCTTCGGTGGTGGTCGTCCTGGTCGCGTAAAGAGGAAGAATTTGAAAAAGAACACTGGCGCTGGTGCTGCTGCGGAAGAAGAAGAGGATTAAATTGTTAATTCATCGTCTTTTAAGGTTAACTATTTTGCCTGCCATTGTTTAAAAATGCGGATATAAACATAAAATAAAAATATGAAATTAAGATTTTCTTCGTTTTTCTTTGGGCAGCAAATTTAAACTCAGGTTTTTACGTGTTCTGATTTGCATCCTTGTGAACTTAGGTCGTAATGGTTAAAAAATTAATTTTTGTTTTTCAGATGCAATGAAAGTGAGAATAGGTATTTATCTCCCTAAAGAAATTGCAATATTTAGCACCATGTAAATAATTTGGAACTCTACGTTTTGCACAAGCACCAAGATATCTTGTATTCAGTATATCTTGTGCACAGCTGTCATATGAACATTGTTTTTGGAATCAAAAATTGCCTTATAATTTCGATAATTTAGTTAACTATAAAAATTTAATAGTGTATAAAAATTCACCACCGTTTCCACCAAAAAACGTTATATACATATGGCTTTAATGGATCTTCAATGCTAAGCATTTTTATTACAAATATCAAAAAATGCAGTCAATTAAATGGTCAAGAACCAACCCAACTGAATGTATTGGTAATGTCTATTTTTAATTTTGGATGCTTTTGTATTAAATATGCCTAATTCTTATGAATTTTGGGTGAAATTTCGGACACATAAAAAGGACTAGAATTTTACGGCATATATCGATTTTTATAATTTTTCCAACAATTAGACACGTTACTAAAAAGTCGCTAGTAGATACTATTATGTTTTAAAATATTTATATTTGCAAAAAATAGTTAAATTGGGAGTTTTTCAGTGAACTTAGATGCCAGATTTCGATCTTTAGCAAAAAGTGAGTGCATAAATGTTGTATTTTATTGTTTATGTAAATAAATATTATACTTTATAATTAAGCTACTAAACTGTTTGGAAGTAACTAGCTTCATTTTAATAAATAAAATATCAGTCTTCAAAAAATGTTCATAGAATTCATAAGTATTTCAATGAAAGACAATTTTATTTCATTTGCTATAGTTTCTCATGTGAGACGTTTATTTTTGAAGAATGGAAGTTTTGCTTAAATGAACAGAAAGTTGATTTAAATTATTTTTTAGTTTTTATTAATTTAAAATTTTAAGTATATTCAAATAGCATTTCTTAATTTTGTTAACAGCCTTGAACGGTTAAATTAGTGTTTGGGAAACAAAAATTAATTAAAATAGATTCAAACAATATTGAAAATAATGTTATAAAAGTTAAAAGATGAAAATATGTAACTATGTACATATGTATGTAGTTTGATAAAATATGATATATTTATTTGTTTTCAAATGTGATAGGTTACAAACATTATCTTATAAGTAGTTCTTTTAATATTTTAAAATATTAAAAAAGGGTACAATATTTTTCTATGTACAATTGAGAGATATTATAAGAAAAGAAAGTTATTTTATCTTAATATAAAAAAACTATATTAGTCTATAAAAGGTAACAAATACGTGGCATATCAACTGATTAATTTTAATAACTATTTTTCCTAACTCAGTCATAGATTGTTGTATACAAAAATGAATTCTTCAAATTTACTGGGTCTTAAAGAAGTGCCTTTTTCTTTCATTATTTCCTCATTTGAAGAAAATATTTGTTCGCACGGAGGTAAAGTCGCTCTCAGGCAGAGGCGCCTAATAACAAACGAATAAACTCTTGGATAAACATCTTTTCTTTCTTTCCACCATAAAAGGGGATCTTTTTTTCGATCAACGTAGTCCTCGGTCACATACTTGTATAATTCATTGATGCAGGTATCGGTATCGTCTGGTCTTAATGTCGTGTTAAATTCTAAATCATAAGCTTCCCATATACTTTCCTGTTCGGCTACGGTACCTGTAGTTGCCAATACTTCCTTATCAGCATCAGGTAATCTTAGGGAACACATTCTGCCGCTAAGAATACTTAAAGCTTGTTCGTATAAATCATTATTTTTAAAGCCTTTCCGCTTGAAACGTGGATCTAAAAGTATACACTCTGCGTATAAAATATTTTTTTCCAAGTTTCCGAAATGAGAAGCTAGACCACGTTGAAGACTTGATACCATTTTAGCAATTTTTTCATTTGAGGGAACGAATTTAGAAATACATTCCTCTAAAAGGTTGCACATAACTGTGATTTTTGAAAGAGTATTTTCTTTAGAAATCTCCACTGTAACCTCGTTAAATGACATTAAAAGTAGTATTGTTTCTCTAATAATGTCCCAGTCATAAGAAGTCAACATTAGCTTAGGACGGTTTGATAAAAGTGCTGTGTTTACAGCATCTTTCGATTGGTAAATTCTTTGCATCGTTTCAAATGTTGTAGTCCAACTACCTAGGGTAACTTGCTTTAATCCTAAGTCCGAAAGATTCATTTGATTTTGATAATCAACAACTTCCTTAACTTTGTTAATAGTTTCAGCGATTTCTGCTAGTGCAACTTGAACTATTAAATTTAAAGAATGGTTAAAACATGAAATTTCTTGCCATGCCCCCTTACGAATAGCAGCAACTACATTTGGCGTGTTATCACTTAAAATAGCAATTATTTTGTTCTTTATTTTAAAATTGGATATAACTTCTTTAAAAAAAGTATAATAGTTTTCGACTGTTTCCTTATTTTGAAATACTTTGCAAGCTAATAAGTGAGATGTTAGCACAGTATCAGAATTAATATAGTGGGCTGTTAGTGCCAAGCAACAGGTGTCCGCTCCAGATGTCCATTTGTTTGTAGTAAGACATATGGCTGTAGCAGATTGCAGTTTTGCCTTTATATCTTGCAACAATTCGGAATAAATGCTTGGCAGCAAAATGTTCGACAATGCCGTTGTTGATGGTAGAGCATAACCCGGACATTTAGATACGCTATAAATAAGCTTTTGAAATTCTGGCTCTTCGACAAGTTGAAATGAATGCCGTCCTTTTACTATCGTTCTTAAAACTTGTCTGTCTATGTGCTCATCTTTTCGGTGTGGAGGGGTTATGTTCATAAATTCAGTTTTTAGATATTGGTTTAATATTGTTCTTATTTGGGAGCTGGTTGAGCGTTGATCGTCGTCAGTGTCTTCTAAACTAAATAATCCATCAGATTTTGGGATTTCCGTTTCACCATTCAAAATCTTAAGATGTTTAGTTTTCAAGTGGCGCCTTAAATTGCTATGGCAGCCGCCTGAAAAATTTAAAACTGCCTTGCAGTAGTTGCACCTCGCTTTTTGGCCATCTTCATCTTCAAAATGTAACCAAATATCACTATATTTTTTCTTTGACATTTTAGATAACAAAATATTTGCAAATATCTATTTAATACAAATTATAAACAAGTTTCACTGCACGAAATACTTCAGCTGAATGATTCAGTCAGTGAGGAATAAAATACTACATTTCTAATCTTCTCATCGTTCATGTTTCGGTCTCGTTCTTTTGGTTATAATACATTTTTATTTATTTGTTTCACTATTTCCTTTTAAGGCAGGGGTGCCAGATAATCGGTATTTGCACAAAAAATCGGCATTATAAGCCATTTAGTTTTTTAAAATCGGCAGACTAAAAATACCTTATTTTTAATACACAAAGGGAGCAATTAATGGACCCAAGTGGGCTGTGGCAATACAACTGCTGCCTGACCTAGCATATGTTAGCAACATATAAAATAACAGAAAATCTATAAAAATAACCGTTTGCCAATAAATTGTTTAAGCTTTTGGTCGTATATAGTGGAAACAATTCAATATTTTTATATATTTTTGGTTTCTAAAGTCACTTAAAGCAGTTTTATAAAACAATAAAACAGAATAATTTTTGGAATTTTTACCAGCGTTTTTTCACTCTTCTTAGTGATTCTTTCATTGGATTAAAATACTGCTTAGACATTCGTTGAATGAAAAAATATTTCTTTCGCTGCACTGTTCAATCTATTAATTATATAAGATATTCTTTTTTTCTCATTGTTATTTCCATCAATTCAAAATTGAGTTTATTTATTTATTTATTATTAGTTCATCTGTAATACATGTAGCCTATTGGCCAATATAAATATATTACAGTAGTTTTCGCTTATAGTCCACAACTACAGTTGCACAATTTTTGTGGACTATAACCGAATAAGGACTATAACCGAATTTTTTAATCCACTTTATGGACTATAACTGAATCCAGATATAATACACATTTTGGACAATATACAAAGTATGTAATTTCTTCAATAAAACCACTTTTTTTAAACAAAATAAAAGTTTATTTAAAACATCTTTGACATTTGTAAAAGTTGCCAGAATTCTAAATAAAAAAGCTTGGCAATTTGTTTAAAAAAAGTATTAAAAAAAAACAGGGTGGACTATATGAAAGTTTTTTTCTATACAATATTAGCTATGTATGCAAAGAAAATTTGGCCTTTAAACGAAAATGGACTATAGGCGAAATGGATTTAAGAACAAATAATTTGTATGAAATTCGAAAAAACCTGCAAGTGAATAGGACTGTTTTGGCTTACATCCGTTTTTGGCCTTTAAGCGGAATGGACTATAAACGAAAAATACTGTATATGGTTTAAGTTAATTATGAGTGATTCGGCGTAAATCCGATAAAATCTTCCCAAATAGATAAAAGAAATGTAAACACGTACAATAAATTTGAATATCTTAAACCAAGGTACATTTATTTAAAATAAATGTACCTTGATTTTAAACTATGAGAATACGAGTTCTCTTTCTTTATTTAATAAAAATTTCTATTTATCTGGCACATAGTGATCTTGTTGACTTTTTCCAAACGAACGATTTTTTTATTTATATCAAAATAGAAAAGTGGTTTTTCAACAAGAATGTAAAAATATATCAAGAATTTATACTTAAACATTGCCGGCCACCTTGCAACGTTAAAAGATGCTGCAATAAATTTTAATTACATAAAAGGTTGTATAACATTTATACTTAATAATAACAAATTTTTTTTTTACTTTTATCTTTGATTCATGAAGGACTCCTGTGGACTGTATAATTTAAAAATTATTTGTTAAATGCACAAAAGTGTTTTTAGTTGGGTCATGAAGGACCCTTTTAAGCCACGATGGGCTCCTGTTGTGGCCATGATAGGCCCATGTTTATTACGGTGATAAGCCCGAGATAACCCACCCAAAAATAGTTTACTGAGCAAGTGGAAGCCCTTGACTCGCCTGAATTCGACCCTTCATTATAAGCGGCATGACTTCAGGGCCTAAAACCACCGCGATATTTCCCGAATGATTGAAATTCGGATCAACTAACTGTAGGCCCTGGAACGATTCTAATATTCCATCCGTGACCATCGCAGTTAGCGTTTTGATTCCACGCATTTTATGTACCCGAGCATAATAAAAATGCGTAGCGACGAATCATGGATAGATTCGTTCTCATTACAACCGCACTAAATTATTAAAATTACAACCGCAAATTACGTAATAATAATTACCGAAATAACAATAGCGGCAGTGTATCTGTAATAAAAAACAGTTGCATAAAAAAAATCTCAACCTTACACACGAATGCAAGCTGACAGCCATAGGTAATAATTCAGTTTATATATCAGGTAAAGTCACAGGAAATGTAATAAACAAAACATTCGTATTAAACATGACTTCCTGATCGTTAATAATAATTTACCAATACCTATTCATTGACTTCATGTGAGCAAGTGAATGGCAATCAAGAATTTTAATTCATTCAATTCATTTTTGTGTGGAATGAATGCATTCAAAAGTCGCCATTCAATGTGGGAATGATTCGCAGGAATGAATAATAAAAGAATGATTCGTTTACAGCTCTGATTTACCTACATGAAAATAATTTTAACAGCGTAGTTTTACAAATAAAAAAAGATTCTTTCCGTCTTTCATCAACAGGCAGTAACTGATACAGTATGAAACATCGTTATGTGTACAGCACTAATAAATTATTTGTTACTTGTTACTGGAAATTTAATGATTAATTAGTCTCAAAAATAAATTGCAAGAGCAAGCTATTTGAGTGTGCGAACTCAAACTGAGGTATTCATAAAATATTTAAATAGATTTGAAATATATTTAGGACAAATTTGTATGAAAAAAATATTATAAACTTTCTTCTTGTATATTGAGGATATTCAGGTAACGGTTTGTCTTATATCGAAACCTTATTAGTGAACATGATACACAACTATGTATGTACATATGTACGTTTGAGGTGAAATAACAAACACACTTTTAGTGTAAATTTTAAAGTGAACGGGTTATAATCTGATAAAGTATTTTACTTTTTTTTACATTTTATGGGACATAAAATTGTGAAATTTCTGGAAAAATGTTTTCTTCCAATTTGAAGGAATCGATATTTTTTAATTAGCTGATAAAATAAAATTTTACATCTACTGCTGTGTTCTGTTCTTTAAAATTTCATAAAGCCGACGACAGCTGGCAAAACTCTGAGAATTAAATATAAATTTTGTTTTTTCGATGACTAATTATATTCTTTGTTTTGCGCTCTTATTAAAATTGTTTTAGCATAACTAACAATTTTAGTAAAATAGCGGAATACGGAATAATAATATCTAGTACTGTCATATTTAAAAATGATCTGTAATTAATAAAGAAATTAGTTTTTTCCCACTCTGATTAATTATATCAAGGCAAAATAATATAAAGAGTACAGTGGTGTACAAATATTGATTTTGTATACTGCATTTTTAATCACTTACTTTTGTTATTTGTAAAACTACGTAGTTAAAATTATTTTCATGTGTACTTACAACAACAAAACACCACGATTTTTTGTTGTTATCATTGTACTTCTTCGTCTTCGAGATATATTAAAATTCTAGATCGTGTGCCTTCAAGCAAGTTGAACTTGCACATGTGCTTTTAGTAGGCACATAAAAAATTAGCTTTTATTTATGTGCAAATTAACTCTTTTGGTTTAGTTTTTTTTAATAAAACTTTATTTTATCATTTTCTTAACTACGGCTTAGCTTAAGAATGTACTAAAGACTAACTTTTGCAATTGCAATCATCATAATTAAATACTCATAATTGTTTACCCGAATTATGCAAATACAGCACTTTGGTGGGAAAATAATTTATGAAACTTAATAGTTGTTTATTTTTCTAGACATGTCGTCAGCATAAATGATGTGAAAAATATGAATTTACTTTTATTAAAGAATAACAAAAATGTGACATATGGAACACCTTAACTTGCATGTATACATATTTTGGCACGTGTGCAGCACATTCATGAGAAGTTTCCTACTCTGGTAATAATTCACCCATCTTGGCACTTGATTTTCATCAACTTCAACGAATATCAGCCATTCCTTTACTGTAAAGGATGTGAGTAAATCATCCCAACTGATATTATCATTTTAGCTGTATTAATTACTGGGTTCAGCCAGCCAACCGGATCAAAAAATGTTGCTATAATTGACAGTACTTCCTTTTTCGTTTATTCAGATTTTATTTTCATTGGACTGACTTTGAAAAAAATGAGTCTAACTGGGCATTCCACAAAATCCCCAAAGTTTTCGAACAACTTGTCCCTTCAAATGACAAAACTTTTGCATCCACCAAACGATCTTGCGGCAGTTCATTTAAAATTGATTTTTTATTTGATGACCATTTTCTTAGTTCGAAACCAGCCGATAACAAAGCAGCTTTCAACTGATCTCTATCCAACAAAGCACTAAATATATCATTTGCTCCAGCCAACACATTATCAAGATACATATTTTTCTTCAAAATCTTTGAAGTCAGGGGATATTATTTCCTGAAATCTACAGCCAATTGCAACAATGTTCTAATTGCCAAATAACAATTTAATCCAAACGTTACCGTCTATAATTCATAGTCAGTTATTTGACCGTCAGCCCTTAGTGTAGGCTTCACAAAAAGACAATCATTTTAATTGTTGCCATTGGAAGTTCTATTTGATGCATTAAAAACTCTTAATTTTGTCGTTTTTCTCTCCAGTTTAATTACTGGATGATGTGGCAAATAGCAAGAATTCGTGACAGCGGCGTTACTAAATTTAATAGGTTTTAGGTAGCCTAATTCTAAATAATCATTTAAGACATCGTCATACATGATTTTTATTTCTGGCTTACGAGAAAGGGAAGCTTGTATCCTCATAAATTGTTTCATAGCGCTAGACCTTGATATTCCCAAAATAATTTCACGAGGAAATTCTGGCCTGAAATGTAGCGAAACAATATATCTACCTGTAGAATCCTGGCTAGTGGTGTTTCGATAAATCTCCTCATAAAATTTATCTGAAGGAGACATAATTTTCCTTCTCTGAGTCTCCTCTATTTCCCAAAATCTCAGAAGATTTTGGTTCAAATTATCTTCATCAGTAAAAGTAACCGCATTTGAAAAACCGTTAGTAGATTTATTAACTGAAACATCAATGGGACCTGTCAGAGTCCATCCAAAAATAGTTTTCTAAGCCATAAGGGACGCATATATACTTTTATGTACCTCGCCAAGAATTATTTTTGGCTATAAGTTGGCACCAAGCAAAATATCAACTGGCCTGCTTTTGTAAAAAATTTATATCCGCTAACTGTATATCAGGTAATTCACTTCTAATAGTCGAAAGACAAATAAAAGAAGGTAAATTACCCGAAATTAATGGCAACACAACTGCCAGAGTTTAAATTCAGTATGTTCATCCAATAATGATCCTACTTGAATAGTACAAATTTTTCTAGAGGTTGAAAAAACTTCTTTTTTCACGCCGGAAATCTTAACATTCGCATAATGTGACGTAAGTCGTAACTGATTTCGCAAACATTCCGAAATAAACAAAGCTTCTGATGCAGGGTCAATTAAGGCTCCCGCCGGATACGTAGTACCATGACAAAAAATAATTATAGAAATAATAGAAACCATTGCAGTTCCTAATAAAAAACATGAATTCTGTGAAATGTGAAAAACTTGTCGATTTGAGTTAAGAGGAGCAACGGCCGATGTCGAAGGCATCTCCTGTTCTAAGTAAAGTATGGTGTCTTCGATTACAAATGAGACAGTTATGTTCGCTCTTACAATCTTTGACCTAGTGGGATTTTAATAGGCAGTTTACGCAGCAATTAAATTTTTTAACAGTAGAAAAACGCTTAGATACAGACATTTTCCTGAATCGACGACAAAATCGGAGCAGATGAGACTGATTTGGACATATAATACATGCATTTGTGGAGCTTGTATTAGAGATATGTCTTTTCTTATCAGTTGCTAAACTAGTATACAATCTAACGTTTAAATGATTTTTCCAATTGCTAATAGAAAATTTGTTGTCTATAGACCATGTACTTTTTTTACGTCCGTACACGCAGTTATTTTTAATTTGCATGTACGTTTTTCCCGTCCACGAATTTATTTTCATTTCTTCATATACTTTTTTTCACGAACTGAAAATAAAGTACACTCAAACTTCTCTATCCTTTATGTACTTTTTTAGCCGTAAAAGTAGACGAAGAATAACTACAGTCGTACATTCACGTACGTGTACCCAAATAAATATTTTAATAAAGAACATTCGTGGATGTGTACGGAAGATTTTAAAATTTAGAAACGTACATAACTGGTATGAAAACAAAAATATGTACGGATGGTTTTGAACAGAACTTTGTGTGTACAATGTGTGTACTTTCTGAACTCGGGTAAAAAGTAATCTTGACATTTAAAAATGTTAAAAGTAAAATTGTCCTTTCGTTAACCTATTTGTATTTACTTACATTGTTTTAACTGTCTGTAAGGATATACAATTATACAGGCATGTTACAGAACTCAATTCCGATCCAAAGTGGTTTCAATTACGCAAATTGGTTCTTCAGAAAACGGAAAACGAAACATTTTTATGGAATAAAACCACTTTTAAGTTTCAAAGTGGTATTTAGTCTCCTTGAAATTTTGTATTTGCAGTCTTAAAATTACTTTAGTTATGTGTCCTTACTTTAGATTAGCCTTGTTGTTTACTTTGGTGTGCGCAATTATGCCGCATTTAAATTAAAGAGTGGAGACTCAGCAATTCAGAGCATAAAATGGTTTTAGCATATATTTTTGACAAATAGGCCCAAAATCTTTTCCATCTAAAGAAACAAGTTTTATACTTTTGTGAAGATAAATAAACACTTAATTCATTATTATAATTGGTCCTCTACTTAAGAAATCCTACAGTAATTGTAAGTTATGTATTGAATATTTTTGATTTGTAGTTTGCTTGAATTTATCGCGATTTATTTATTTATTTTGCTTATACGTAGCACATTCGTATAAGATTAGTTTCAATCATTATAAAAAAATTGTACATACGTACATATATACTTTTTTCATGTCATCTACTTATCTATCAAACTGGATATTCGTAATTCGCCTTGATAGTGTCTTTACATTATCAACTAAAAACGGTTGTGTTTTACAATACTAGAAAACAATGTGCTGGTGTCAAAGTTAGGTCGACAACAGCGTCATTAATACCTAGTGTTATAAAAGGTGTAAAGATTACATTAAAAACTTTCATACAAAGCTTTTTTAAGTTTCACGCTAGATGTCACTGAGAATAAATTTTTGGTTAAACTTTCAATTTTAGCTCTTTGTAACATATCCAACATATTTAGTTGAGATTTCTTCGGTATGTTTATTTTAGTAGAGAACTTCATAAAGAACAAGTAAGAGTACTATATTCGGTTATGTAGAGTCTAAAATACCCTTCACCAGACATGTAAATTCAGTTTACCAACTCCAATTTTTGGTACTGTTGGGAGTAAATTTGTTTAAGAAGGTGAAAATATTCGCAAAATTAATTATATAAAGTTAAATTACATTTAAATGGTTTCTGATGGGCTAATAAATTTTCAACATAGTTTTTGAAAGATCCTTATAGTTTATTTAAAAAGCTTTCCCATGATACCCATATTGGCCCATTCCGCCATAGAGTATCTGAAATTTCATAAGGAAACTCTGCAACTCTGAAAATATAAGGTTTTTCAGGATTTATCACATAACATTTTCTTCTTAAAATAGCTTTTGCTGAGCCGGACAACTTCTTATTTCATTTGCATAAATTAAAAATAAAAGCATAGAAATATATTTGAATAGTGAAGTAATTCTCGTTATTCGAACACCTTTTATGTTATTCATGACCAAAATAAAGAAAACATATTTATTTATAATATTTTTTATTACATTTATTGTTCAGGTATTTTAATGTTACGAAAAACATATATTTTAACTGAAAAGGTTTCTTGTTTTTCAAAAAATAAATATAAAGAGAAAACAAATTTTCGTTTTCGGTTTAATAGAAAACTAGATGACCCGTGCGAATATTTCGCATTACAACTTTATATATATTATGTGGAATAGCATTACAATTATCGCACTTGATCTAACAATTACTGCAAAGTATTGCAAAAACAGCTTTTTACAGCTTAATGTGCATATTATATATAACTGACTTAGTAATAAACGGCATTATATTAAAAAGCGGTATTGCCAGAATGGATTTTAATTATATTATGTAGAACTGCATTATTATTAAGCGACCCTGTATTACCACACTTAAACAAAACATATAATCACTGTATTATCATGCAGTTCTATATAATATATAATTTTTAGCAATGAAAATATTAAATTTTCAATTTCTAATTATTTTTCGTCATTAGTGTTAGAAATAAGCTTTAAAATGAGATATCATTCATTAAATTTGATGCGGTGGTATGGGAGATATTTGCAACCGACAAAAAAAAGTGCTTTAGAAATAATATATATGATGATGACTAGATGACCCGTGCCAATATTTCGCAGAGTTAGTTGTCATTTTTGTAAGATAAAATGAAACTAAATAATAGAAATTTTAGTAACTTCAATACATTCTATTAAAAGTATAAAAATATTAGAAATCATAATATATCATACATATTTACATACATACACACATATGTTTAAAAGCTTTTATAATACTCTTTGAATACAATGTTAGAGGTAATGTCATAAATGGCACTGCAGTATCTAAACAATAATTTGCAAAAAATCAGTAATAACTTTAATTCGGTAGATTGGAAGAAAACCTTCTGCTGACTTGCTAACATAGATAATGTTTCCATGCCCAGCTGGTACATCTACTATAAGCCCAAATTCACTTCTAAGTCTTTCTTTTTGCACATACAAAATATTTTGCAGCAAACATCTATATACAATTACTAAAAACTTCAACATTATGTGTAAATTTTATAGTGATTTAAATAATTTTTAAGATTGCCACTGCCCTCAATCTTCAAAACATATTCTAACTTTTTTTTAATTTCGACCGAAAATTTTTATCACAAAAATTTTAAATAAAACGTAGCCTTTGTAGCATACGAGGGCTGCTCTTTATATTTCTGGCCTAATAGTGAAAATGCGAATATTTATAATCAAAAATGGCTTTATTGTTTTTCAAAGTATTTTGCAGCATGATTTATACACTTTTGCATGCGCTCAAACCAGTTTTCGAAGCACTTTTTCCACTCCGGTGGAGACACCTTTAAAACATGGTTTTTGAACACTTCAACTGCTTCTTCTGGCGACGAAAATCGTTGGCCACGCATTTTTTTCTTGATGTGCGGAAACAAGAAGAAGTCATTAGGTGCCAAATCAGGGCTGTACGGCGGATGACCCATTAATTCGACGTTTTGGCCGGTCGTGAGATGTGTGAGAGCTCGCATTGTCATGGTGAACAATGATTCGTCTTCTCTTGTTGGTTTTTCGAATTTCTCCGAAGACTTCAGGCAAACAAGTTGTAGTGTACCACTCAGAAGTGACCGTCCTACGTTGCTCAAGCGGAACAGTCGCCACATGACCAGTTTTGCCGAAGAAACAGGCGACCATCTGCTTCGAAGTGCTTCTTCCACGAACAACTTTCGTTGGATTTTGCTCGTCTTTGAAGACCCACACGGTCGATTGTTGTTTCGTTTCGGGCTCATACGCATAGATC
This sequence comes from Cistogaster globosa, assembly GCA_937654795.1. Taxonomy (NCBI): domain Eukaryota; kingdom Metazoa; phylum Arthropoda; class Insecta; order Diptera; family Tachinidae; genus Cistogaster; species Cistogaster globosa. Next base: position 59,683,466 of record OW569405.1, on the reverse strand, counting down.
CATGATTCGTCACCTGTGTCGATCTTATAAACGTCTTTTGAAGCACCGCAATCGTATTTTTGCAACATTTCTTTGCACCAATCGACACGAGCCTTTTTTGAGCGACTTTCAAATTGTGCGGGATCCAACGAGAACAAACCTTTTTTACGGCCAGATGTTCATGCAGTATCGAATGTATGCTGGTGGAAGAAATGTCCAAGGATGTCTCTATCTCTCGGTATGTCGATCTTGCATTATGATTTCATGCACGGCATCAATGTTCTCTGGCACAACAGCCGTTTTTGGACGACCTTCACGGAATTCGTCTTTGAGCGAGCTTCGGCCACGATTAAATTCATTATACCAATTTTTCACAGTGCCACAGGATGGTGCTTCATCACCATACAAAGATTTAAGTTCATCAATGCACTCTTGTCGTGATAATCCACGTCGAAAGTTGTGAGAAATTAGGCACGAAAATGTTCACGAGTTAATTTCATTTTTTTCTATATTAATTTTTTCAAGTCACTGTAAACAATACAAATAATGGTCGTACGTCAAAACGTTTTGAGTACGATTATGCTTAAAAATGACAAACTTTCCAATGGAAATGTCAGATTGCACTTGGCAGAACTCAGTGTTGCCAGAAACATATATAGCCAGAAATATATATAGCAGCCCTCGTAAAACGATGGAAAATAATATATTTGGAGGCTAATTTAGCTACTGGCATGCATAAATTCCAGCTATGGCTCGTCGGCAATTAAAGAAGAGAAAATCGAATAGAACCAAGAACTAAATAAATGTAAAATAAATTTAATGAAGAAAAAATTCGAATTAACCATTTTCGATGCACTCTGATGTTTATCGTGCAACATTAAGCCTTCCAAACTATGTTCGTCAAAAGCTGTCCCGAACGTTTATAATTGATGAACCCTTATGTATACTACTAATATGACCATTAGTACTCACATTAGCAACCACTCGAAATCAAATTTTGAATAAATTAGAAATTCGTACTTTAATTTTATTGACACGTTGATATTATAAAGTTCGTTTTGACATTTTATGTTATTAAATTTAATGTTAAGAATGCCACTATATCGAATATTTTATACCAAGAAAATTTGTTATAGATTGACTTAGAAAATCTAATTTTTATAGAACTTTACGTGATGAAGTGTAAAAGTTAAATTTATGACAAAGTTAATTAAATTTAAAATGCTGATGTTTATAAACATAACAGCTGTTTTAAAATAAAGAAATAAGAGCTATAAAATATGACAAGGTGTGATAAGCCTCAAAACCTAGGTGTATGGAATAAATACGGTTTTGGTATTGAAAATAATCAAATCAGTAGTAAAAAAGTAAAATTATAAATATACATATACAAAATTATCGCGAAACAATTTCTAGAAAAAAAAAAACTATACATTGGTATATAAAGGAGAGAAAGTTAATATATTGCTGCTGTAAAATAATCTAGTATTATTTAGTATTAACCTTTATTGATTTATTATTCCTTTAATTGCATAAGCTTAATTGGAAGATGTAAATGAAAGAAAATATCATGCAATTTTTTTTTCTGTTTATCATTAGTACTTTTATACTGTTACGTAGTGATATATAGAGTTATATAACGTTATATATTTTTGTTGTTTAGATTTTGTTTCTCTCATTTACATCTTCGTTAAACAAGGTTTTTGCTTTTTGTTTCACCATTTAATTACACATTTTTTTCCTTTTTAGGAACAATCAATGGTTGTAAACATTTCTAATTATTAGTTTAATTTGACATATTAAAATTTTTTTGGTTTATTTACTTTATAGCCCGTTCAGGCCGCCACGAAATTATATAATTTCAAACTGAAATTACGAACGAAATCTAGAGTGTTTATAGAGGGTTATTTGACACTTGAGTTAATTTCAAAAACAGCTGTTCGTTTTTATGTTAGAATTATATTATTCTTTTGCATTCAAATTTTGTACAAAATGGAAAAAAAGAAGAAGAAAACACTTGATATTAATTAAATTGGAAGCTTTTAATAATAAAATATTAAAAAATAAATTAAAAATGTTTAAGTTCTTGCAGTTTTCATAATCCATCACTATGGTTATTATGCATACATGTTTGTATATATCAATGTATGTACATACGTGTATTTCTGTAAATAAGTTCATGGTTGCACACAAAGTAGTATTTTACACAAAAACAGCGTTGTCTATCGTAATTTCAAGTTAATTTCGTTGAAATTAAGTAAAATGAGATAATTTGGGCAATGGTAAAATGTATGCGAAATTACGTAATTTCAAGTTTATTTCGGTCGAAATCACGTAATGACTTAATTTCGTGTCAGCCTGAATGGGCTATTAGTTGCCTTTTTTTCAATGTATGTTCATATATTTCACCAAAAAAAAAATAATAATAAACTTTTTTCCTTATGAAGTTAGGGATGCTTACAATTGAAATTACTTCCTGAAAATAAAATTTAACTACTTTTTGATTTTATGTTGATGTCCCACGATGAATGTACATTCAGGTAGTGTATTATACAATTTTTTTTAATGATCAATGAGTGTTGTTTTTTGCGCTCATTACGTTCTACGTTTATTTATTTATCCACCTTATACAAAACCCTAGCCTTAAGGCCATAAGCGGTCTTCCAATACCACTATGTTAATAACATCAAAAAAAGTATAAATAAAAAAATTCATTATTGCTATCTAAGTTAAAGAATTCATATAATAGCATATAATGAAACATACTCGAGTAAAAATTTGTGATAATGGCTATTCAAACCACGAAACAAAATCCAAGCACAGGGGCAAAATTTTTTATTATTTATTATAAGCAACATTGTATAGAAACTTTACACAATAAAATTCATCAATGAATATTTTACCAAAAATCTTAAAGACAATGGCCCATATTCATAGTTAAAATAAAGTATACTTTAAGGGAACTAAAGTCAACTCTAACTCATTCATAGGCAATTTGAAATATACTTAAAACTAACTAAAGCTGTTTTTAACTCTTTTTTCTATAATAATTTTATTTGGTTTAAGAAGAATTTGGTTAAGAACTATTATACTATTTTTCTGATTTTTATACCAAAGTGAACAAAATAAAAACAAGGTTTCTTTTTTCTAATGTTTGTTTAAAAATTTTATGAAAACATTTATCAAATTACAGTTGATACCCAGTTAAAGTCGGCTAAACTTAAAATATACTTTATTCTTGACTATGAAAGTAAACAAGATAATAAGAGCCTTTTATTTTAGAGTTTAGAGTTTTAGAGTTTTTTTAAGCTCAAGAATTGGATATATTAAACATCTTTTTCCTTTACTTTGAATTTAATCAAGTTATTGTTATATTTAAAAAAAAGTTCACTGTTGTATTTTTATTTTTTCTGACTTTAAGAACAATATGAAAACTAGAGCTGTTAATAATTGAATAATTCGTCACATCACTATTGCATATATGCTTCTCTTCTTTCACGTGTCTAGCGCTCAACTATCTATCCCATTTTATTATTCAACCAATTCTGATGATTCCTTAGGTTACTTTCGTGTGGAAAATCTAATGAGCGTTTGTAGCTTTGTCTGATATATAATTTTAATTGATATATTTAATATTTGGTGCCTAATCCAATAAAAAGATTTTGATTTCTCTTGAAGAATATAACCTTGGGTTGCTGATATGTTGTAGGATTATTAATGATCTGTGGAATGTTTCAAACTAGTTCAAATCCACGTGAAAAATGAGGCCATAAATTTGACATCACTGCTATTTAAAGTTTTTTCAAAGTTCTGGGAACATGGCTGGATTTAAGGTGGCGTGACTAAAAAAAACAAGCACGCCAAAATATGAGTAAAAGTTGTAACTTTGTAGCTTATGGTGAACAGCTGGTGGTGAACAGTGGGGGAAATAAATTAGGTAAATTTTCCCATTACTGACAGACTGTATGACATTAATACATCCTATAAAAAAGGACGAAGACTAGACATTCTTGAACACATGGAAATATAAAAAACACGAACGTTCAACGGAGATATCCCTTATCAACAGGTAAATAAAACCTCTGATACAATTTTTACACTACTAAAATTATTAAAACGATCTTAAAAACGGAAAACACCCACATGTGATCACCCTTACCTACCCAATAATAAAAGACTGAAATATTAAAATTGTATACCCTCAATAAACATGACACATACCTGTATAATATCATTTTAATAGACACCATCCTAACACTATCTCTCGCAACGAAAGCGATCGACAAACATACCAAATAAACAGTCAGTGACGACGGTCTTCACCGAAAGGTATGGCAACATTACTGGCGGAACAAATCCGATTATTTTGTTTTAATACTGTTAGCTCAATTTTTTGAAGCTTTATATGTGTTCATAATATTATAACACTTGAAATAAGAGTATAATAAAAAGTATAAATTGAAAGATGTTATATTAGTTAATGTTTAAAATAAAACTGTTGAACAGTTTTCTATGAACGCTTTACCAATATAAAACATGGTTTTGAAAATTTAGGGGTGTCTCAATACGTGATGTTATTTTATTTTTGTGGCCTAATTTTGAACTTTTATAGGCAGACATCTTCAATCTGCTTTGAAGTCAGTTTTTTTGCAAGAATTATTTACTTTTAGTTTTTCAGAAATGGTGCTATACCAGATTACCCGCCTATACCACAATACTGGAACTTTCTATGCAATGATGAGAAGCAAATTAATTTTCAATATACAGGCCTGTTCTGCAAATCACTTTTTCTTAAAGTGAATTCAAATCACGCAAAAGGTGTTCTGTGAACAAATTATATTGTAATCATGTTATTTGAAAACGGTTAACTAAAAGACTCCCGATTTGAAATTACTTAGTTATTTTTTTCTCTTCTTTCCCTTAGGATTCATTAATAAGTATACTATATATTTAAAATCACTTGTCTTCTATTTATTTTTTGTAAAATAAATAATGCTTTATACATATAAAATCATAAATATTTATAAATTTCTGAAGACACTGCTTCCTTCATACATTTTGTTTTGGCTTATTTAGCAATGTTCGTGATTTTGTTTTTTCCTTAAACAGTCATCTGGTTTGTATTTTCGAAGATAATTCTGAGGTTACCAAATTGGCTCAATATTAAAAGGGATTGTAAAATTTATCTAAGTTATGCTATCATGTTCTTAATTTAAAAGAAATTAATGATTATTCTTGAAAAAATTAATAACAGTCAATAACTGAGATATGTTTGAACAGATTTAACAAAAAACAAGTGCAAAATGTTATCAAATTTCATCAATTAAAGCTGTGGCAACTTTGTAATTTTGATTTGTTTAAAATAATTTTGTTTGTAATAAATTAATTTTCAACTTTTTATTTGAATTCGTGAATTTTTGTTTGACACCAAATTTTAATCGCTCTTATAATAAATGTAAATACATAATTATGTATTAAATTAAATAAAATTAACTAATTTTACTTTTCTTAACAGGGGTAAATATAAGAACAACACTCAACTTGAAATCTTTATAAACTTTATGGAAAAGAAACCCGATTTGTCGAGAGTGTTTGTAAAAGGTGATAAGAAGTTTTTTGAACAGTTGTGGGTTAACCTAACAGATGAACTCAACGCATCTGAACCACCGAAAAAGGAGACGACAGCTTGGAAAAATGTAGACTTCAGTTTCAAGTTTGAAAGCGACTAAAAATATTCTTTATGAAGTGATTTAAGGCTCAGTGTCAAGAAAAACTAGCACATAACAGAGTTAAAAAAGCAAAACTCGTGGCGGCAAATTCAACAGGTATATTTTCTCAGCAGCCCATGAGCAAATTGCAATAATATGTGGCTTGTAAGCTTCAGTGGACGTAATACCAAATGTCAAAAGCTACGGCGTGGCAAGCAAGGGCAAGACCAGTCAACATTAGCAAGGATTTCAACACCGATGCCAACAGAATTTAAAGAAAGGGTAAATGTAGAAAAAACATTGCCTAAGACACAAAAGCTAATTCACTTGTAAGTGAAACACCTCCTCTCACTTTTTAACGCCAGCAACATCCCGTCGGGCTACCAGTCGCCAAAGAAGAATTTTGACGACGTTTTAAGTACGGAAGCAGACCATTTTTCGGAAATGTCTGCAAACTTAGTAGGTATCAAAAAAGAAATCAGAAGATATTTAACAGAAATATCTTTAAATGTAAAAGATGCTCGTAGAGAACTTAAAGAAATTAAAATATTGAAAGAAGTGAATTGAAAGAAAGTACCAGACATCACTACGCAATAGAAAAAACCTTACAAAATTAAATAATGTTGCAGTTGTTGTTGGAGCTTAGGCAAATAAAGCTTGATATGACCAGAATAATTAAATAACACCTCATTGTAATTGTTTGTATCTTATATAAATTAAATAAAAAATTTTTATTACCTACATATGTATCTTACCATAAATTAAATAACTTTCTTGTTTTTCTTTTTTGAGGTTTAAATAAAATGTTTGTAGTTTATTGCTAACATTTATGATTTGTTTTAATGTAGTAGAGATTGGGATATATTATCTCTTATAGTTATTGCTGTAACATCATCGTTAACATCACCAGGTGGTTCATCATCGTCTATACTTTCAATTACTTATATATTCTTCAAATGTTACTGCATAGAGTTTGCATATATTATGTAGAGCACAGCACACGATTATAATTGTTTTGGAAGTACCTACAAAAGTACATTTTGTAGGCACCTAAAACGGCTTTTTAGCACACCTATAGTTCTTTTCACAACATTTCTGGCTGAGGTATGTCGTTAGTTAAATATGCTCATTTTCCAAACAAAGGAATCATGATATGATCCAGATCGGCTTGCATCTACGGCCAAAATGCGCATTTCATAGTCACAAATCTAAAATAAATTGTATTGAAATAATAAGTTTGACTATATAAGTATGTACGTTTACAAAATACGTACACCCATAGCATTAATATTGTAGTGTCCCTTTCTGCTGAAATAAGCAAAATGATCGCTCCGCGGCTTCGTTATTTTAATAAGTGTTCCGTCAACAGATCTAACTACGCCGGGTATGTCGAAGTTTCTAAAAAAATTTGTTTTAGATGCACTTTGTATTTCTTTATCTAGGGAAATCCATTTTGGGCACAAGTTTTCCTCTAGCTCGTGCATGACATTCCATAAGATCTTGCAAAAAGTAGACCGAGCTATATTATTGTTGACATCATTCGCTATAACAGCTTGATAAGACTTAACGGCTAAGAATCTAAGAGTAGCTGCTAGCTGAATATTTGCGGCTCGTTGGCAACCTCCAACTCCATTTGGAAAGCTCTTCTATTAAGCCTGCAAAATGAGATGAAGCTGAAGAGCAACTTTGGTACAACTATCACATTAATTAAATTGTGGTTATGTGAACATTTTCGCTTGTATCCATAGGATTAGACGTCTTTTAATCTGCTCATTCTTCAATTGCTCTTTTCTTACATTAAATACTGCAAACAAAACAGCTCCAGGCATTTTAAATTACTTTAGATTACGAATGTAAAAAAATAAAAAAATTAAACACAAATTAAAAAACAGCTGTTTTCTTGTGTTTTCGGAAAATTTGAAACCACGCCAAAAATCCTTAAATCGCGTGATTTGTAGAACAGAACCAAATCGTTAGCGTGATTTGAAAACGGTTTGAGGTTTCAAAACACCTGATTTTCAGAACAGACCTGATAATTAAAAGCAAAACTCCTTTATCTATTACAGTTAAAATGTGAGATATAAGAAAAGAAAAACTGTAAAAATTCTTTTTATCTATGTATCTATTTATATGTATATGTTAAGCACAAAATGTGTTTGTTTATTTATCGAAAAGTTATATCTATATATACACAAGTTAAGCGATCTTCCTGGAATTTTTACATAGTTGAACAATTGGCAGGTACCGCGATCTAAGCACTTGATGTCTGCGTCCAGAAAAATTCAATGGAAATCACTTCTTATTTATAACACCAAAAGTAGTTTTTAATAATGCGTTGATATTACACCAAAGTGCAGCACATACGAGATTTCGTGCAAGATCTAGTTGATTTTTACTAGATTTCTCATAGAACAAAACTGACGAAGTAGTAGAATTTGACAAAATTTACTAAAATTTTTTAATTGACATTTTCTTATTCAAAAGATAATCTTCTGGAGTTATAATTTAAATACGACTACTATCATATAACCGCGATGGCTGGCTTGGACGTAGTATAATCTGGAAGTCCGATTTTCGAGCACTTTTTCAAACATATAAGGCCTCCAAACTGATTATCCTCCAGGTGGTGAATAGAAACATATACAATACCTGCGCACGATGGCAATGACTTTTTTTGTTCACGACGTCTCTGGATGCCTATTATCAATTAGAGTAAGTGTGGTGCAAAAGCGTTCCAAAGTTAATCGAATTAATTGCTGCAACGGACGTATATATCTACCACATAATAAACATAGTACGCGATACGTATTTTAAACGGAATTATGATAAATTTGGAAGTGTTATTCAGAAATGCAAACCAAACTAAACATAAATCAGTAGACAGCTGATAAAATTGTTGCTAGGTCAACTTAAAATTCTACACGTCTAAAAATACTCTTTTCAGTGGAGCGCAAGAAAAATTAAAGTTTCCTGAAAATACGAAAAAAATTGCTATAAACACGTTTGTTCTGCAAATCACAAAATCTTAAATCACTTTGTGATTTCAAAAGCACAAATGTAATTTCATGGTGTTCTGCAAATCACAATAGTTTTTACTTTTCGATGTAATTTGTTGATTAACGAAAACAGCTGATGTTTGCTTAAAAATGGCGGCATTTTTATATGTATTGAAAAATAATTTGTTTCTTTTAACAAAATAAAAGTGAAAATTGATATTTTTAATAAAATACAAGTGCAAATCAAACAAAATTTCATTATTTCAAATTTAATTGAAAATTCAAAATGCCTGGAGCTATGTTGTTGTCGATTGTTGAGATGAAGAGAAAACAAATAAGAAATATTTGCGAGACAGATCAAATCCACTGGATATAAATGAAACAATGTAAGGTAACAAACATGTTATGTCATTTGTCCTGTCCGCACGCGTTTTTGTTTCGTCGCTCTTTTAATTTATGTTGTGCTTTTAAATATAAGCTTTGTTCCCGTACACTACTTTGGGCGCCCGCGGGTTCTCAAATTTACCAGAAACCGTTCCCGTTCACAAATTTTGGGCAAGTGAGAGAGAATTTGAGAGAATAATATTCTTCTTCTTTCTGCACAAAACAGCCTGCACTTTTTCTTCGGGCTGATTTGGTAAGATTGTAAATCAATCAGCTGTTGCCTAAAGTAAACAATAAAAATTATCAGCATACAAATTTTCCTAAAAGAGTTAAAATAAATTTTTTTCATGAAAAATGTAAGAAAATGCATACATTTTTTATTTATGTATGTATGTACATATATATATATTTATATATATATATATATATATATATATATATATATATATATATATATATATATATATATATATATATATATATATATATATAAAACATATTAACGATATATATACATATGTACATACACATTTCTATGAGTATTATATGCTTATAAACATATATTTCCTTAAAGTCCGGTAATTGCAGCGAAATAGCAGGTGACAATAATTTCGAAGTTTTGGTTGCAGAGCTAATGGACTCTTCCAGTGATTCGGAAGATGTTGATATTTTTAAAATTTTTAACCACTCCTCTGATGATAAAGAATTTGTGATGCTTGACTCTTTTTTACAAGCTTTTAAAGGTAAAAAGTCCCTTCGTATACAGAGCAAGAATTTCGAAACCATTTTAGAGTATCAAAAAACTTATACTTAAATCTGTTGGAGAGATTTGCTAAAAGTGATACTTATAAGAACCTTAGACCTGACAAACGCTTGCCGGCCAAAACATATTTGGCAGTTTTTTTGTGGTTTGTGAAGCATGTAGTTACCGTGACTTTTCTGATCGTTTTAATTTGTCAATATCGTTCGTGAGTAGAATTATAGCCAGAACCACTATGTTCATCAGCAGTTTAAGTTTAGATGTAATAACACCGCCCGATGAAGCACAGAAGCTCGAATCAGCAACTTATTTCAAGAATAAATGTGGATTTTCTAAAGTAATGGGTAAGAAAACAAAGCATGATATTTAAATATTAAAAAAAATATTGCAAATTTCTGCTTTTTGTTTTCATATTTTTGCCATTCTGTAGGTTGTATCGACGGCACACATATAGTTATTGATCCTCCATCTAAATGTAAGGATGAGTACATTGACCGAAAAGGTAATGTAACTTTACAAATGCAGGGAGTTTGTAACGAAAATAAAAAAATTCATCAATATTTTCGTTGGATTTCCAGGCTCATCTCACGATAGCTGGGTTTTTAAGAACTCTCCTTTGTATCAAAACTTAGAAACGTTTTGCGGAGGTAAACAAAGACGTTTTTTAATATTATAAAAAATAAACATATTTTGCATGGTAGATTACTACCTGCTGGCAGATTTCGCCTAATCTTGCTCTCAACATATAGTGACACCGTATAAAGACAATGGGCATTTATCAAAAGTACCAAAAAATTTTAATGTGAAATTAAGTTCTGGCCGTGTATGTATTGAACATACCTTTGGTATATTGAAGCAAAGATTTAGGCAATTGTACTATTGCAAATTACGAGGGATGAAAAAGTTATGTCATTTCATAAGAGCTTGTTGTGTCTTGCATAATATTGCAAACGAAGACGATTTGACGTTTGAAGAAGAAAATAGACAAGAGCTACAAATATTGGATACTGAACGATCTATAGAGACGGCTAGTGGAAATGCAATAAGAGACAAAATTTCTAGAGAGCTACAATTAAATACAAAATAAATGCAATTTAAAATTATATTTGCTTTTATTTAAAATTATAAAAAACAACATAATAAAAATCTATTTAAATTCAATAAAGTTAAAACAAACAGTTTAAATTCAATCAATTAAAAAAGTAAGAATATTAAGTAAAATAAATAAATAATAAACTATGTATAGGCATATTTTTATTATTACATATGTACATATGTAGGGTAGAGATGTTATTCATTCTTTTTCTTCAGAAGAAGCTCCAACAATTCGAGCTTTCTTTTTCCCTTTCCTCTCGGCTTTGTGCTCTCTCATCTTTCTTTTCAAGGAAGTTTAATACTTTAGCATGAAATTGCCGTGTCTCTTCACACATTTCCGCAATTTTCTTCATTAGCTCTTCTTTTAAGCCAGTCTTTTTACTTGAAACTTCAGAGCTTCTTTCGTCTTAAAGAAAACAATTGTGTTTCCACAAGACATAAAGTTAAAAAAACACATAAATATATTTTTAATACTGTTAAGCAAAAATTTTACCTTTTGCCGATAGATCCATATCAGAATTATTATCTACAGTTGCAGAGTTGCAAGAGGGGCCTTCCAGATCTCCACTATCCAGTAAATATTCTGGATTAATAGCTTTTTTGTCGCACAAAATTCGATTTAAATCGCTAAAAAAATATACATACATGCTTAAGTAAAGAACAAAAAAGAATTTAATGTAAAATATAGTCACCTTTCATAAGGACATATTTGTCTATTTCTGCCGGTTTTTTTATTATGCAGCACGTTTTTCTTATAGTTACGCTTCAGGCCACTAAATTTGTTTTCAATCTGCACTGGAGTATAACTATAACCTCCTTCGCCATTCTTTCCGAAATAATTTGGTACATTTTGCCCTTTGTTTTTACGGAGTAACTTTTCCCAAGTTTTGGCCGCAATTCTTCAATGAATGCAAATAATACCTTAACTGAAGCGCCATGCCAATTAGGTTTATCCTCTAAGGAGGGCGTTTGTTGCTCATCATTTGAAATATAAATACAGAATTTAATAAATACATTTCTTTATATCATCAATTTTATGCACTAGTTTTTTCAATTGAAAAAACTATTTCAGACGTTGTATGTCAACTGTTGCCCAAAAATATAAAACTAATACTTGCTTTGTTGATCCAGACACTCGTTTCTCTTCTTACCTTGTGAATAATTACATATGGGAACAAAGATATCATCCAAGGTTTCTGTGCTTTCCTTTTGCCCCAGTGCTAATCAAAAAGAAAAATTAATTTTTTTGTGTACAAGATTTCAAACTATTACTCCTACCATTTCCTTGACTAAATGTTATTTGACTGTATGAGCCTGTCTGTTTCATTACAACACCTTTGGCAACTTCCATCATGTACTGCTTGTCTGAGAAATTAAATACGAGTAAATAAATCTTCCTTGTAAATAATTATTTTAACTTACTATTTTTTACGCGATTATAAGTGCCTGGAGAACAACATATTCCTAAATTTTCTATTTTTAAATCTTTTAATTAAATTTTTTAATTTTAACTTTATTGGCGCTTTTTTAATTCAAATTTATTTTTTGGCATTAAAAAAGTAAAAAATTTTGACATTCTTTCGGGCTAAAAATTTGGTTTGTAGTGTTCCCATACTTTTAAACATTTTAGTCTCTAATTGAGAGTAATTTTTCATTACTCTCATTTGCCCAAACTTTACGCAAAAAATAAGGGAACAGAGCTATAGTGTCAATTGTTAATTAAATGTGCCATAAATATGTACATATATAATAAATAACAACAGAAACTTAATAATAATAAAATTAAAAATCAACATATAAGCAAACAAAAATAAATTCTTATAACAGTTACTAAAAAGAAAGAAAAAACAACCAAAACAATATTTACAAGAACAATACATCAAATTCAACACAGAAAAAAACCGCATCAACAGAAGAAAAAAAAAATATAATAATAATAACAGTGATGGCACGACGCACTGTGGTCAATATTTTGAGATAGCGGCCAAAATTCCTTTTGGTTTTTGTTCTCCGATTTTAAAGTTATTAGACTCGAATGAAAGTAAACAGTAGTAACCTCGGGAGCCAAAAAATTAGAACTCTATTTTAACTATTTCACTGAGAACAGGGTGGTCCAAAATGGGCTTTTTCAGAATTTAGTAAACTTATGATATTTTTAGTTAATTTTTAAAGTTTAAATGATCATAACTTTTTTGCTTTTTTAAAGATTTTTGGACGAAATAAATTTTGTGTTATAACTTAACTTATTTCCTATTACTGGTAAAAAAATGAAGTTCTACTGTTTTCAGAACAATTTAAATATATTTTTTTAAAAAGGTAAAATTTCTCGGAAATGTCCTACTTTATAGAGCACAACTCCTGTGAGTCAAGCTGAGTCAAAACACAAATTTGTATTCCTAACTCTCCCCTACGTTCCTATACATGTCCATGCATCGGGACTGCACTTTTTGAGCTACAGAAATTTTTCTGACCCAAGGTAAGATATTCGGCACGTCATATTTTTTGAGAAGTTATTTGTATGTTAAAGTGGCTATTGTACATATATTTTGATGAAATTTTGTACAAGAGTTCTTATTGACCCAAAAAATAATTCTGTTGAAATTAGGAGAAGTTGGCCAATATTTGGACCTAGTCCACATAGAAGGGTGTATAAAAATTTTGACAAAAATGTCAATAGAACTCTCAAATTATGTGGTATCTGGCAATTCATTTGGAAAAGGTAAAAAATGATTTTATTACCATCTAAAATTACACAACTTAAATACCTGAAAATCGCAAATAAATTTAAAACCAATGAAAATAACTGGTAAAACCAAGTTTCAAAGAGGTAAACGAGATAATGTTGAAACTTTGAGCAATAGTATATTAATCCATGCATTCATTTTTTCTTCATTATTGTTTAAACAATGGCTAAATTCAGTTACAGTGTTCTATCTGATATATATTTTGAACGGAAAGATGAAAACGACATTATTTTTCATATAATGAATAATCCATTCTTCAAAATATGCGACAAACACGAAATTAAAAACTTTTTAAATACTTTAAGAAAACGGTACAATCAATGTTCCAGAAACAAGAAATTGTTTTACTCACGCAACCAAAAATAGCTAAGAAATAAACTTAGTTTAAAAAAGCCATCAGTAACTACCACGGAAACTGGAAAAGGTGGTCGACCAACAAAGCCAATAGATAATAGTAGTGAAAGATCATGAAGACGCAAGCTTAAACATATCAATAAAGAAGTTACTTGTAGCATCATAAAGGATTTATTTCTGCATCAAATTTAACCATCGAAAACTAAAAAGAGTGAAATTGCTATCATTGAAAAAATAGTGGACGCACAAAAAGGATTTTAGAAAGTATGCCGACACAAACTGAAGAAAATAAATTTATTCCAGAAGAAGCATTTGCACTATTTTTGGATTTGAAAATGACTAAAAACCAGTATACAGAATTGCGGAAGCGAACCAATGAAAAAAAATTTTGGAATTTTTCCATCATAACGAGATATAGTTTCTGCCAAAAAAGATTGCTTACCTTCACCAACTGCTATTAGTGTAACTTCAAGTTCAGCAGAAATAAAATTGCAGAATCTTCTTGAATACACTGCAGAACGATTATTAAAGACATTTGATGCTGACTATTTAAAGAAGTTTAAAAATTGCAGCATGACTTTAATTTCTAAATGGGGATGTGATGGGAAAATTCATCAGATGCCAATTTATTCATGATTTTTTTCGTTCCATTACGTTTAACAAAAACTTATATTGGTCAACTAGTAGAGCTGCAGAGATAGATGTATGGAAGAATGAAATTCCCTCGTCAACAAAATTTTGTAGACCAATAAAGTTTGCTTACTAAAAAGAAACTAAAGATGTCATAACTGAAGAAGTTGGCAAAATAACAGATGAAATTAAAGAACTTTAACCAGTGATATTTGAATTTAATGACCAATGCATCGAAGTTAACTTTAATATTTCACTAACAATGATCGATGGAAAAGTTGCACAAGCTTTAACCGAAACAAAGTCTTCGTCAAGCTGCCCCATATTCCAAAAAACATCAAGTCAATTGAGCCAACTACCACCACAAGACGATAGTTTTAATGAAGCATATGAATTTGGAATGTCACCTCTTCATGCTAGAATTCGTTTTATGGAGCATATTCTTAAATTGGGATACGATTTGGAATTTGGCCTATTAGGCGAAACAATGAGAAACAACAAAGAAAATTTGGAAAAAAGAAAGCAAAAAAAAAACATATTCAAGAAAAATATCGTGAGACAAGCCTTATAATTGACCAGCCAAAGAAAGGAGAAAGAAATTCTAATAATGGAAACACTGCAAGGAGATTTTTTTCCGATCCAGAAACTGCAGCTTCTATAACTGGAGTAGATTATGATTTAATACGACGATTCCAAATCATATTAGAAGTTATGTAGCAACAAGATAGATGCAAAAAAATTTGGTCAGTATGATTATGAGACAGCAACCCTTTATAACCAAAGTTATTCTTGGAGACATATGCCAACCATAATTCACAAAATTTTGTTCCATAGGGAACAAATAATTCAGCACAATACGCTTCCAATTGGAGATCTCTCAGAAGAAGTGCAAGAAAAAAGGAACAAAGACTACAGATTCTTTCGCGAGCACAATACAAGAAAAATTTCCAGATATTGTACTAATGAAGAACTTATTAATATTTTGTTGTGCACATCAGACCACTATATGTCCAGTATTCGACAAAAATGGAAATCAAAGCTATTTGGAAGAAATTTTTACTAATATTGTTTAACTAATACTAGTTTAAAGATTATAATTTGCTTCTAATTTTAGTATAAATTTTTATTAATACATTTAAATAAAATATATGTGCACTTTAAATCAATAGAAAAAGTTAACTTAAAATTTTATCGATGTTGTGTTCTGTATATTGATATTGTTGGGAATTTCAGTGTTATTTTTCAGTTTAGTCTTCACAAGAATTAGCTTTCTTCCAAAAAAACCAACCTTTGGCCCTTGTGAATATTAAGACTAAATACATGTCAGTGGCCAAATGTTGGCATTTTTTGACCAACATTAAGTTTAGGAATAATAAATAAGTATTGGTTGTAAAATACGATTGAAGAAAATAAGAAATTATAAAAAAAATACTTATTTAAAATGTCTAAATATTCAACTTTTACATGGAAACTCAACAGAAAATTAACATATATTTTTAACTCCACATTACTTACGTTCCTATCAGTCGTTTGAACACGCAAATTGAAGCTTAAAGTCGTTCCTATTGAACAAAACAAATTGCGTAAAATAATACCAATCCAGTCAAACGTTATAGAGTTTTGACCACTATCTCGCGAAATTGACCACTGTGCGACGGGTCGCATGGCTTTTATGGCTCTTTACGATGCAAACTGTACCACAAATAGTACCTTTCCTTTTTCGTAGTTTTTTCTTCTTTTTTATAATAATTGTAATTTTATTTTTCTTGTACCTTTGTGTTAACTGTTGTTTGACAAATTATTGGCGAAGATATAACACTAGTCACTAAACGGTTACAAAAGCATCAGTTTTTACAGGGGTGTAAGTATTATAAAATAGACAAAAGGCTTGAATTTTTGCTATTTTTAATGACAGGAAGATTTAAAATCGATTTCTGCAACATACGTGGGTTAAGAGCGAATTTCTTCTCCATCGGCCTGATATTTTTGCCTTATGTGAGACCCAGGTATCTGAGGATGCTGATCTACAGGATTTTCATTTGCCTGGATACTCTCTTCTACCTTTTTTTAGTCTACATAAGGGCCTTGCGATGTATATTCGTAATAAAGTCGTGTACCCGTGCCAGCAATCATTAGGCACAATTGATCCTGAATTTAACTGTCTTTGGGTTAAATTCAAAATCTGGTCACACTTCTTACATTTCAGGTTTTAATACAGAAGCCCAAACGCGGGAAGGAATAAATCTATTTCCGGCTTCGATGCCCTTTCCGATTCCATATCGAGAATCCTAGAAGGCTGTCCGAACAGTGAAATTGTTGTTGCTGGTAATTTCAATGTTCACAACTTGGATTCGCCATTTGAACCGTGCAAATCTAGAGGGCCAATATGTTGAGCTATTCGCCGCGCACAATCATCTCGCGCAATTAATTAATGAGCCAACACATATTTCGTGTGTTGAAGGACAACAATACAATACTCTCGACCTATTCCTTACATCTCGGTAACTCGGATCACTGCACCATTTTCGCCTCCTTTTCGGTCGCTAATCTTCACAACGTTTCAAAAATGGCCACGAAACGTTTGAAATGTATGTACGAAAAGCCTCGCTGGGCTGAGCTCAACGAATTTCTTCGGCATTTTAATTGGAAACTTTGTTTTCTGGACAATAAGGTCGCCTTCGTGCCAAAGTTCTTACTACTCCTCGGGGTAGCAAGAGCTTTTGGTCATTCGGTAAAAGAGTGAAGGATAATGCAAGTTCCTTAATTCCGCCTCTTTTAAAGGATGATCAAATAATTAACGATCCGGTTGATAAAGCTAACCTCTTGTCTGAAATTTTTGCAAGTAACTACTTGCCGGAAAGCAATCAACCACTGCCCGCACGGAAAAGAGTATCAGTAACTATGCCAGATATATTCTTTCGAGCACGTGCAGTTAAAAAGGTTTTAGGGGATCTCAACATGTACAAGTCCCCTGGTCCGGATGTATGGTGTTGAAACAGTGCTCTTTGACGTTAGCGCGTCCATTAGCAAAACTTTTTAACATTTTGTGCCATGTTGGTGAGTTCCCATCGTGTTGGAAGGTTGCTAATGTAGCACCAATCCCCAAAAAGGGAGAGGCTAGCAACCCTGAAAATAATTGCCCAATCGCAATTTGCTCTGCACTTTTCAAAGAAATGGAAAGTATGCTTAATTTTCATCTTGTGAAATATCTGGAGTCCAACAGCTTACTTAGTGATCGGCAGTACGGCTTCCGTAGGGCGCGCTCTACGGGTGACTTACTGGCCTTCCTTCCAAAAAAAGGGTGTAAATCTATTCACCATTTCGGCGAAAGTAAGTTGGTGGCTTTAGATATTTCCAAGGCGTTTTATAGAGTGTGGGATGGTGCACTCATAACAAAACTTATTGCTTTTGGTGTCGATAATAGCTTCACTCGACTTATATTGAGCTTTTTTAGAGATCGCACTGTACGAAATGTTATAGATGGGATCTCAAGGTTCCGTCCTTTCCCCTACCCTATTTCTTATTTTTCTAAATAACCTTCTACGTCAGACTTTCAACCCTATCTATTCTTTTGCAGATGACAGTAGCATATGCCATTCATTTTCGTTTCGCAGTATACCAAGCTTTCGGGAAATTGAGGCTATCAGAAAGCACATCAGAAAGCACATGCTATGTGCTTTCACACAGGCGTACTGCTGAACATGCTACCTTATCTGTAATTATGGGTGATATATATATAAAGGAATCAGAAGCTGTCGATGTTCCTTGCATGAAAATTCAATGCAATGTTTGTTGTAACAAGCACATTTTTTATGTTGCAAAGAAGTATTCAAGTGCCTAGGTTTTCTAAAACGGTATAAGAAGTACTTCACTCCATTTGATCTCCTTACTATATATGTCACCTTAATCAAACCAAAAATGGAATATAACCCTCAGGTATGGGCCGGTGCTTCAAAGTCAATTTTGGAGTTACTCGACCACGTACAGGAGAAAGCGAAGCTCATCGGTGACAGTAGGGTATCCAGCTTTATTGACTCACTGGAGCATCGACGTAATGTGGGGTGTGTTTCACTGTTTTATCGTTACTACAACGGAATGTGCTCTGATGAAATCAGGGAACTCGTTCCTGAAAACATGTAAAGTTTAGATGTAATACTTAAATGAAGATCATTTTCAGGCTTATATCGATTTTCCGGCTGAATAAACGAGCTTTTCTGATGATTTTGGATGATATAGGACCACACATTTCAAGATGTTCCATTCCGGCAAGTATTCAGCTGGCAGCTATGTTAAAATATTTAGCAGTCGGATCGTTTCAAGGCATTATAGCAAACGATGTCAACTTAAGCATGGCACGTTCAACTTTTTGTAAAAGAAATTGTTGTGCGTGAACACAAGATACACTAGATGCATGAAAATCGCATTTCTACCAAAAGTTTGGAATTCCTGGTGTAGTCGGATGTATTGACGGCACACTAATACTGATAATGAAACCACCGTCCGACCATGCTGTGTATTTAAGTAGAAAGGGATACTGTAGCCTTAATGCAATTATGGTTGGCATATTTTAAGCCTTCACTTTCATATACTTATATACATATTAACACTTAGTGATATGTTTATCGTTTCAGATTTGTGATCATGAAATGCGTAAAATCGCCGTTGACGCATGCAGGTCTGGCTCGTGTCATGATTCCTTCATTTAGAAAATGTGTGGTGCCAAGCGATACTACGCCAAGATGCATAACGAATGTGCACGAAATTGTTGACTTTTGGGAGATTCTGGATATCCTCTTAAACCGTATTTGATGACCCTTACAAAAATCTTGCTTTCGGAACTGGCCACATATATTTAATCAACGACGTGCCTCTGCCAGAAACATTATTGAAAGAACCATAGGCGTCATTAAAAGCCGTTCCAGGTGTCTCCAAAGTACAATTATTTATGTATCGTCAAAAGTGGTATCAATAATCAATATATGCTGTGCACTGCATAATATATGCATTTACTATAACATAGAACTTGAGAAAATTATGATTATCTCAGGGGATGATGACCTAGATGCAACTGAACAAGATGAAATTGACAATATGGCAGTTAATATCCGAGGTAATATTGCTCGCTCATTGTATTAAAGCAACCAAACTTATTAAATAAAAACTGACCATTATTGGCTTATTATAAATAAAAATATAAATATAAAAAATATATCAGTAAACAAATAAAAAATAACCACAAAAGTAAAACAAACAAAAAATCTTTTAAAGAAAATCAAATTCATTATAAAAGGTATTTTATAAGATCACAGTTATCTTATCCTAAGAGATCAAATTCATAAGAAAAGGTTTTTTATAAGAATAAAGTTATTTTATGCTAAGAGATCATACATTTTCAATTGCACAAAATAATATTAAGGATTAGTCGGTGATGTCTGGATACTGAATTTAATTGCTTCAGTTCCAAAAATTTCAATTTTAATTCATTTTTTGTCTGGGCACTGTTTTCCAAAGCAATGTTTTATCTTATTATTTCTTTTAGTTCCAGTTCTTTGGTTTTTTATTTCTTTAATACTTTTTGAAATTTCTCTTAAATAACTTTTATTTTCTCTTATTTCACTTTTAATGGATTCTAAATTTTTGGATATATTTGAAAAATGCTCGGTTTCCATTTCCATAACATCTGCAGCATCAGCACATCTCTTACGTTTGCGACTCGGGCTGTTAATGTTGTTGCAGCAATAGAAGCCGGAACTTCATTTTGACATATATGCATTAAAGATAATACTTCATCGCAGGTGTCAGCAGAGGGCTAAGCTTAATCTGTTGATGGAAATGTATGTTTTGCTGGTGCAACCAGCTGGTGCTGCTGGGCTTTTCATTGCATGGAACACCAAAACTTCTCGAGTCTTTTACTCCATCAACTGAAGCATACAAACCGCATATGACTGCCACTTGTTCGTCAGTTGGGGATAATACATACTTATTAACATAGCTTACACCGACTGTTTTGGAACATTCTGTTTTGTTAAGAGCCATGCGATTCTTAACACTTAGCTTCAAATTAACCTATACCTTTAAATTTACATAAGAATGTAAATATGTTAAGGATTTGTAAAGACTGTAAAGACATTTTAGCTTATACTTTGTTGCACGCTGCTACACCTTTTAATGGAAGTCCAGAGGCATTCAAATGCGTTTCAAGATCTGCCCACAACTTTCATGTATCCTCTTGCCAAATCCTTATGCTTTTCCATAAATTTTATAAAAATTTCAACTTGAGCGCTATTTCTATGCTGTCCCTTGATCAAAATATTTAATTAATATACATATCTATTCAATTAAAATTTCATTAAAAGTACTTTCATAATTATAAATCTTTATTTATGTTGTTATTTAATTTTTAGCCCACAAAAAATATAAAATTAACCAATGTAACAAGAAGTTGCCACAGGTAGTAAAATTTTATTGCTGCCATTTGCTATTACTTTATCAATTATTATTTTTTTCTTATTTATTAATTCTCTATTGGCGCATACATATTTTTTGTATTAGAGTTACTTCATTGTTCTAAATGATATGGAAAAATGAGGGGTAGGCGTGTTGATTTGCCCGCTGTCTCAAAGGACAAAGACCGATCTTGCTAATTTTAAATAGCAAAACTTTCGAAGCTATGTCTGATCGATTGGCCTATTTAAAATTTCTTCAGATTATCTGGTGCCTTGGCAAAGTTAATTTCAACACTAACACGGACGGACATCGCTTAATCGCCTTCGCTGTGCAAAAGAACTCAGAATATATATATATATTTGTTTATTTTTTCAGTGCTATTATTTTCTTTATATTAATAATATTTGGTCACAAATTTTGTATTTTTCGCGCCTGTTTTGCAAATCACTTTTTGTGAAAATGATTTAAGATCACAAAACAGGTGTTCTGTGAACAAAACTTTTTGAAATTTTGTGATTTGAAACCGGTCAGCTTTAAGGCTGTCGATCTGAAATTAATTTCATAATTTTGGACAGTTTTTTATGTCTCAACTCAATAAAAACACATTAATTGAATAAATTTATTTGTTTTCTATTATTTCAAAAGTAAAAATGATGATTTTATACGAAAATAAAGGTAAAAATATAAAAATACTGCAAACACTTGCTTTTGTAATACATGTTGTTATTTACTTTAGTGATTTGTCATTTTCCTTTGGTGATTTGCATTTACTTTTTATTTGTCAGCTGTTTTTGTTTTTCGAAAATACATCGATGCTTGCCAGAGTAGCAAAATAGTAAATCAACTAGTTACATGTTTTATTTCTTTAAAAAAAATTAACTATTTAAAATAAAAGTTATTAGTTTTTGTTAAGTCGTATTGGAAGTTGTTATTCAAAGTAAATTGGTCGCCTGATCTACTAAATAAAAACTGATAAAGTAATATCAAATGGAACAATAAAATTTTACTACCTGTAGCAACTTCTTGTTTCGTTGGTAAATTTTGTATTTTGTGTGCGCTAAAAATTAAATAACAACATAAATAAAGATTTATAATTATGAAAGTACCTTTAATGAAATTTGAAATGAATAGATATGCCTATTAATTAAATATTTTGATCAAGGGACAGCATAGAAATAGCGCTCAAGTTAAAGCTCAGAATATATATACCTTATGGGATCGGAAATGGATATTGTAAAAATTACAAACGAAATGACAAACTTAGATATACCCTTTTGCCACTTGTAGTGAAGGGTATAAAAACATTATATCTATTACATACAATAAATCTGTAACAGAATCATTTCTGCACATAAAATAATTTTTGAAAATTTTGTTGTTAATGAAGGTACTAATACTAGGAAGTTATCGATATGGTATACAAAACACTTATTTTTTAATTTTGTCTGTCTGTCTGTCTGTCGTCTGTGTTCGCATCATGTAAAAACTGCTGGATAGATGTGATTAAAATTTTGTGAGGAGGTCTCTTAGTACATTTGTTTAAATAAAGAATACTTTTTTTGTAAAAATATGTCATTTCGTAGAGAAAATAGAGATATAAATGGTAAAGTACTTAATTTTACCGGTAAAGGTAGGTAGGTATGACAACACTGTACCATAGCATCGTAAGCTATCTTTTCAACGCATTCTGAAAATAGAATTACCGCCAGCAAATATTATTTACGAGAAAAGCCTCATGCCTAACTATAACTATGACTCTTTTTAACAGCGGCATACTGTATTCTTAACCGATTTTATTACTGACCTTAAAAAAATTATATATCAGTTATCAAAAAAAAGCCGTTTTATCTATCATTTACTTTTCTGGCCCTGATGGTAATTTTTATATTTGTAGATATCGCCTGAGCCTTGCAATCACGGAAAATGAAAGATAATGCGCTTCACAATATTCAGCTGCACTTCGTTTCCAAACAACCCACTAAAATCTCAAGACCCCATCTTTAAAATTGTGATCCTAGGTCTTACTAAACAATGACATGTATTTTCATCTTAGGATTTACTTGCTGAACATAGACGTCATATAAGTCTTGAAATGTAGAGATCAGGCTGACCTAGCACCCTGCATAGCCGATATTGTACTAGGCCATCATTTTACTGATCTTAAATACCAAAATGAATAAGATTATTTCAAGCCCTTTAATTGCCATTTTTTTAAAAGTTCCTTACCCAAAAGGGTGTGAGAGCTGGAATA
Organism: Cistogaster globosa; assembly: GCA_937654795.1. Lineage (NCBI taxonomy): Eukaryota > Metazoa > Arthropoda > Insecta > Diptera > Tachinidae > Cistogaster > Cistogaster globosa. The sequence continues at coordinate 59,660,118 of OW569405.1, read as the reverse complement.
CGTTCACAAATATATGTATCACGGTACTTAAGAGACATTTAATAAAATTCTTCTGCACCTGTTTTAAACCTTTTGAGACCCTTTTTCTTGTTCAAACGCATCTTACGATAATAAATAGACGCCCACTAAAATCCATTGAAATTTCTAATTTTTATTTTAATAAAAATGTTTGTATTCAATTATTTTTTATTTTTTTAATTAACTGAGATATGTGTTTGGAAAATTTCTGTGTATATTGTACACACTATTAAATTTGCGTTTACGAAAGGAAAAAAATGAGAGGATTTCATTTAAACTTGGGAAGTAAATGGACGCCTCCTTTTAATTACAAAAAAAGAAAAAAACGTTCCTTACTTACCTCCTGAGCCAATATTGTCTACAATTTAACTTTCAATAGTCCTGTGTTAGCTGGGGGGTTGTTATTCATAATTTGTTAATGAAGAAATTAATTTATTTTTTCATAATAAAGCATTTGTAGAGACACATGCCGTTTTATGTTAATTAATAATTGAACCAGTTTTGATAAATAAAAGCTATTTATGCTTCAACTCGTTTAATTAGGAATTCATTACTTGTTTAACTTTTTAATTAGTTGCACACATATTTTTCAACTCATCTTGAAAGAATTTTGTTACAAAATGATTGATTACGAAGTTAAAGCATTAAAGCAACGAAATTATAATAAAATCAAAGAACTTATTAGAATATCTTTTGGCTTGGGTGTTAATTTAACAAGCCCTTCTCCTTTTAAAGATTCGCTAAAAATGTAAGTACTGTTCTTCTTTAACTTTCATTGTTTGTAATTGCATTGAAATTGTGCAAAGTAAATTCTCACAACTACACAAGACAATAAACTTGACAACTGATTGGGATGAGTTCTATTACAGCAATTTATATCAACTTTCAAAAGGGTTGGTAGCTCTTAATCTTATAAAGAAATCTAAATAAATGTACTTATAAATTACTTATAATGAAGAGAAAAGACTTTACTTTAGAAAACGACCTAGACTACTCAAGCTGGTTATCAATGTTTCGTATATTTAAGCAATATTTAACATTATTTAAAAAAAGTTCATTAGTGTTGTCTATCTCTTGAACAGCATTTTGTTTGATACACGTATTTTGAACAAAAATGTGATAAGTGTGAAAAAATTAATGCGCTCAATTCAAATGTGCGTTTAGTAGTTTTCTATTACGAACATATTTTTTGTAAAAAAGTTACAAAAAAAGTGTTTCATAAAATATTAAGAAATTTATGCTTCAAAAAATTTCTTTTTAAATTTAAAACGGCAGAAAATTAAATAAGCAATATTACATTAAAATACATTAAAGAATATTGATTTTAAGGAAAGTAAAAATTTAAAACGTAGCCTAACATGCGAATGTTTCAGTGCTGCAAAAAAATACAAAGTAGAACATTTTTCACGAAGGTTGGCTTTTGCTGCAATAGCAAAAAATTTATCTAAATGTCCGTTTGGTTGAGACAGAAAATATTCTTTGCTACCTTATTTATTTTAACCTGAGTGTAGATGGCTTGTCATAGCGTCCACTGACATAATGTCCATTGACTTTATATAACATCAAAAAGTCACTTTAAAAAACGTCATTATGCCAATGGACATAGTGTCACTTACAAAAGTGTCATAATGTTTGCACTTAAGCATTAGAAAGGCAAATGTATGTTCTTGCTTATATACATATTTTGGAAGAAATTTAGAAAATTTAGTGGCACAGGTTAATAAAAATAAAAAAGTAATTGTTAACGGTGTCAATTTAAAGAAAAAGTCTAAAATGAAAATTTGGAGCAAACAATTAGTTTCGGAGTTACGGTCCTCCAAAATTTTTACGTACAATATGGCCCGTATCAAATATTTTATGACAGAATGAGGTAATATGGGTATCGCAGAAACGGTAATTAAAAGCTATATTAAATTAAAAATAAATTAATAAAAAAGTACAAAAAAATTCAAAAAGCGCCAATCGAAGAAATATTTTTCTTACAGTATTGTTCGAAACATAAGCATCTTTTTCCTACTAAGTAATAATAGATTCATATCTTTTCTTTAAATAAATTTATAGAAAATATTTTTTTTTACTACTACACAATGTGTCTATAACCTAAAAATAACAACAGAAATTAAATTCCATTTCCTTGGAAGTTATAAGAAAATAAAAACAAAATTAACTTAAAAATTCGCTGTTCAAAACCTAAGCAGCTTTTAATATTTTGTATAATATCCTTTGTTTCTTACGACCTCAGCGCATCTTTTGGGCTTATATTCAATAAGATTCGATAGAATAAATGTTGGTGTAGATACTTTATAATATGTGTACTTTGTAATTTAAATACTTGTTTAATTTTAAATTTATTAAGTTTTCTTGGAGATATGTTTTATTAAAAAACAAAAATGTTTTTTATTAGTTTGATTATTATAATTTTTGTATTCGAAAAGAATATTTTTAAAATAAAACTTAAACATACATTTTGAATTAAAATAACAGCAACCACATTGGCGATCCTGCCAGGAGCAAGATAAATTATAAATTATATAAATCTTGAATTTAAAGCAATGTTTGGATTTTAACCGTTTTAATACTTCAGAAGGCTAGCAGTAACATTTTAGAAGATCGATTTTTCTGGTTGTTCCATTAAGTGCATTAATATAACCAAATTTAAGGCCAGCTTTGAATCAACTCTTTGAACCAACGTTATCCACAAGAACGTCTTCCTCCACAGCATCTGCAGCAACCTCAATTTGTGTGAATTGAAGGAAATAATATTGGGCAGCACAAACAATAACATTTATCCGGTATTAAGCTTTCCGATTTAGAAGTACTGACAACGAGTCTACATCAGCATCTGGACCAAATGCAACATATTATTTTACACTGGATGTTCATTTTGGTAAAAACTTAGTTATTTATTGACTATTTTGGTTTTTTTTTTATTTTATTTCAATACGTATTTGTGAACCGTCGAAAAATGTTGCCAATCCGTTCCCCTACGCGTAACAATACAGATATACAACATATCTCAGATACTCAAGTAAATTCTAACATTGCACAACAAAGTTGTCATAACTCTTCATTAGTTGATAATTCTCCCCAATTAAACTTTGACCTTTGTGCTGCATCGGTTAAGCTGCCACAGTTTTGGATTAATTGCCCTGACGCTTGGTTTATACATGCAGAGATGCAGTTTGTCACTAAAGGTATATCTTTAGATAAAACAAAGTACGAGCACATTATTACTGCACTTCCTCAAGAGGTTATTATCACAGTGCTCGATATTATTCAGAATCCACCTCAAAACAATCTTTATGATAACTTAAAAAAAGTCTTGGTTGATCGACACTCATTAAGTGAAACTACCAGATTAGAGAAAATTTTGTCAGACAGTGAAATGGGTAACAGGAAACCGTCCGAGTTTTATCGATCACTGGCTTTGCTAGCTGGAACTAGTTTTAGTTCTGATATCTTGAAAAAATTATGGTTGAGGAAACTTCCTAAAAGTCTTAATGTGGCTCTAACGGGTTCTAATCATAATGATATAACTGAGATGATACAATTAGCAGATAAGATTTGGGAAGTAATGTTTACTTGTGAAGTTGCGAGTGTTAAAGAACACACTGCAACTAATATAGAACACGTTGTAGAAAATTTATCAAAGATTTTATGCGAAAGTATCAACAAATTGTGTATTGAAGTGAATTCTATTAAAAGTGAATTAAAAGGTAGACAATCTCGTACTTTTTCCAGGAATAATTATAGGAGAAATTCCAGCTCCCGACAACGTGGAACTAGCAATAATTGGCTATGTAGATATCACTATCGTTTTGGGGATAAGGCGATACGCTGTGAACAACCTTGTTCCTTTTCAAAGGAATCGTTAAACTAATATCTCCCATTGTTGATGCGACAAACAGTGGTGATGGTTTTACAAGAGCTCGTCGCCTTTTTGTTTTCGACAAAAGTAATAAATTAAATTTCTTAATAGACAGCGGAGCTGAAGTTTCCGTTTTACCCTTCCTTCAATTTAAAAATTATAGTAAAATATCTGATATTGTTTTAACTGCAGCTAATGGTACTAGTATTCGAACATATGGGAAAAAATTAGTTACTGTTGATTTAGGTTTACGACGCGAGTTTCCCTTTATATTTCTAATTGCTGACATTTCGAAACCTATAATCGGCGCTGATTTTTTAGGCAAGTATGGACTATTAGTAGACATTAAAAATAGATGTTTGTTGGATCCTCTTACTAGTTTATCGGTTAATGCAGTTTCTTGTGCTTGTAACGTTTCGCTACCAAAATTATTTTCCGTAAGCAATAAGTACACTCGATTATTGAAAGATTTTCCTTCTTTAACTGCTGAACCTGATTATACCAAACCTGTTAAACATTTAACGGTCCACAAGCTTATTACCGAAGGACCGCTTCCGTTTACTAAGCCTAGGCGATTGGACCCATTAAAATATAAAGTTGCTAGATCCGAATTCGATTTTTTAGTTAAATCAGGGATATGCAGACCATCAAACTCTTCTGTAGCGTCAGCTCTTCACCTGGTCGCAAAGAAAGACCCTAATGACTGGCGTCCTTGTGGCGATTTTAGGCGCCTTAATGCTGTGACAGTTCCCGACCGGTATCCTTTACCACACATTCACGACTTAAACATAAATCTACGAAATAAAAAAATATTTTCCAAGCTAGATTTAGTTCGGGCTTATCACCAGATACCTATGGCTGAAGAGGATATATACAAAACTGCTATAACTACACCGTTTGGAATGTTTGAATTTCAACGTATGCCTTTTGGATTACGTAATTCGGCTCAAACGTTCCAACGTTTTATAAACGAGGTGTTTAATGGTCTGGACTTTATTTTTGCTTACATCGATGATGTATTGATAGCTAGCGAAAGTGACGAACAACATATCGAACATTTAGGGAGAGTATTTAGGCGTCTAGATGAATATGGTATAAATATAAAACCGGGGAAATGTATTTTTGGAGTGGCTAGTATAGATTTTTTAAGTCATAATATTTCTGAGAATGGTATTAAACCTTCAGAGGAAAAAGTTTCAGCCATTAAAAATTTTGTGCGGCCATCATCTGTCAAGCAGATGCAAAAATTCGTTGGTATGGTAAATTATTACCACCGTTATATACCAAGATTGGCACACAAAACATCAATTCTACACGAATTGATGACTAGCGCCATAAGGCGGAAACAGAAAGTCATCGAATGGGACGATTATGCTGTGAATATTTTTGAAGAGGTTAAACAAGGTTTTGCATCACGTGTATTATTAAATCATTTTAATAAAGATGCAGATTTAACTTTAACAGTCGATGCTTCTAATATTGCTGTAGGGGGTGTATTGCATCAGGTTTATAATGGTAAAACTGAACCTTTGGCGTTTTTCTCAAAAAAACTTACACTCGCTGAAACCAAATACAGTTCGTTTGATCGTGAGTTACTTGCTATTTATTTGAATATAAAGCACTTTAGGTATTTGTTAGAGGGCCGCATTTTTGTAGTTTATACAGACCATATGCCGTTGACGTTTGCAATGAATTCTAAAACAGAAAGAAGCCCAAGACAGACAAGACATTTGGAATACATTTCCCAATTCACCACAGATATTCGATATATTAAAGGTGAATCAAACGCAGTAGCCGACAGTCTTTCTAGACCTTTTGATATTGATATAATAGCAGATAGCGACTTAAATATGAGAACTTTACATCAGGAGCAAACAAATGATTTAGAAATAAAGAACTTAACTACGGATAAAAATATATATTGCAATTTAAAATTGATAAAGGTACCGCTGATTAATGCGCAAATCTGGTGTGAAGTATCACATGATAATACCAGACCATATATACCTTCAAGTCTTAGGAAAATAGTGTTTTCAAAATTGCATGGTATTTCTCATCCAGGTACCCGGTCCACTAGGCGCCTAATTACGGAAAATTATTTTTGGCCAAATATGAGCAAGGAGATAAATAAATGGTCGAAAGAATGTTTAAGTTGTCAACAATCTAAAATTCACAAACATACCAAATCTCCATTTGTTAAAATACCAATTCCGAAAGGTCGTTTTGAACACATACACCTAGATATTGTTGGTCCACTTCCTTCTTCTCATGGTTATAAGTATCTACTTACGGTAATAGACCGTTTCACACGTTGGCCAGAGGTTTACCCACTTCGGGATATAAATACAAGAACTATAGTGGATGCGCTAGTGCGAAATTATATTTCTAGATTTGGCGTCCCATTGAAAGTAACAACAGATCAGGGGAGTCAATTTACATCACATATGTTTGCAGAGTTAACAAAATTTTTGGGATGTCATCAAATTACAACTTCTCCGTACCATCCACAAGCTAATGGTATTATTGAAAGGTTTCATAGGCAAATTAAAGCTACATTAATGGCTAAAGGTGATTCCTCAAGATGGTATGATGAGCTTCCAATAGCCTTACTTGGATTACGATCCATTTATAAGGAAGATTTAAAAGCAACTCCAGCTGAGTTAACGTACGGGCAAAATATTCGTCTTCCAGGGCAGATTGTTGTTCAACATGGCCAGTTTGACGCATCTGATACTTTGTTTAAGTTAAAAGATTGTTTCAGAAATGTGAGATCAAACATGGTTCATCATACAGATTCTGGATCTGGTTTTTACGTGCCAAAAGATTTACAAACTTGTAAATTTGTGTTTCTGCGTATAATAAACAAAAGGTCACTGCAACAGCCATATGAAGGGCCATATAAAGTATTAGAGAGAGATAAAAAATGTTTTAAAATTGAGAAAGATGGAAATATTATGACAGTTCCTATTGATCGTCTAAAACCTGCAGTTATTGAAAATACCTTTAATACCGATAAAAATACTCATAATGATATAAACTCACCACATAAAAATAAACGTGTTACTTTTAACTTATTGGATGTTAACGTTTTTCGAGGGGGGGAGTAATGTAGATACTTTATAATATGTGTACTTTGTAATTTAAATACTTGTTTAATTTTAAATTTATTAAGTTTTCTTGGAGATATGTTTTATTAAAAAACAAAAATGTTTTTTATTAGTTTGATTATTATAATTTTTGTATTCGAAAAGAATATTTTTAAAATAAAACTTAAACATACATTTTGAATTAAAATAACAGCAACCACAGTTGGTATAGCTTCCCACTCTGATTTAAGACAGTTCATCAACTCCTGTTTATTTTTAAAGCGTCGAGTGCCAACTCTCCGTTTTAAAATTCCAAAGAGGTTCTCCATGAGATTAAAGTCTGGCGATTGAGTTTACCTATCCAAAACTTAAACCCCATTAGTTGATAACCATTCCTTGACTAATTTCGATGAGTGTTTTGGGTCATGGTCATGTTGAAACACCCATCGAAGTGGCATTTCCCACTCAGCATAGTTAAGCATGTAAGTTGCTAAAATGTTTCTAAACAAAACGGTACATTTTTGTTTGAATTTCTACAAACGGACCAACATCACTGGCCAAAAAATAAGTCCAAGCCATCATATTTCCACCCCATGCTTTATTTTGGCTTTTGAGTACCGAGGATGTAGCCGCTTTCCTTTTGGTCTTCTCACGTGGCAAACTCCATCTAAATTTAGTAAGTTAAATTTAGATTCATCACTAAACAAAACAGTTCTCCATTTGGATATAATCCAATCCATATGTGCTCTAGCAAAATCCAACCTAAAACAAACAAAAAGCTGAGAAAATCAGAGACTACGTGGCAATCAATCAAACAAATCTCTTTTTTAAATGCTTTTTAGTCAGCATAGGCTTCTTAGATACCATGAAGCTCCTTAATTTTTTTTTCAATAAACTTTTTCTTACTGTGGAAGAACTAATCTGAAGTTCAGGCTCTTTCGTTGAACTAAATGGATTTTTTTTAACTAGATGGAACATTTTCTGGTCTGTTCGCTCAGAAGTTTTTCGAGGTCGCCCACCGCTATTGGCTTCCTCTACTTTCCCAGTAGCTTTTTACCTTTTTTATAAGTCGGGAAACTATTGATTTATTAATATTCAATTGGTTTGCTATAGAAATTTGGGATTTACCGTTATTAAAAAGTTCAATAATCTTTAGCGTAAAAGCTGATCCATAACGTGTTCGCGTCATGGTTGCACTTCTAAAGAATTGGTACTACTTAAATGCATAAAATCAACCAAAATTATTTTTTTCAATAGCAATCATAAGGGGACTAAAATTTTTGTTAAAAATCTTTGTTGTTGTTTTAGTTAATATTTCGCAACAAATGCAACAATGTAAAAGTTGCTTAGGTTTCGAACAGCGAATTTTTAAGTTAATTTTGTTTTTGTTTTATAATTTCTTCCAAAGACATAAAATGTATTTTTTGTTGTTATTATTAGTATGTAGACTATATGTATAATAATAAATAAAAGGGAAATTTTTCATTAAGCTATTTAAAGAGAACTTATACGACCATGAGTATTTACTGGGGAAAAGTTGCTTAGGTTTCGAACAGTACTGTAGATTTTTTGCATAGGCAGCCTTCGACCGGTCGCAATGCTTTGATTTTTTTTTTGATTTAGCTAGATAGTACTTTAAACTACAATTCCTACATAAAATTATCGATATATACCAAAGAAACTTCTATGACCCTACCTCCTAAACTAAGAATTGGCCCCAAATCTTTCACTATACAATTTTTCCTTGCTTTTTAAATTTAAGCTGTACCACTCAACTAGATTACAGTCCATATTTTAATTTTTATTTATGAACTGAAAAGTCAGTTTATAAAACATTGCATCTTTCCTACATAGAATTCAATAAAATGTACCCAGATTATTTATTTATTGATGGATCATGACTCTACTTTAATGCACATTATGTCGCATCGTCGTGGACGTTATGGTATGCCACCTGGAGCGAATGAAAAATTTTGTAAAAGGGATACATAATAAAAATTAGGGCAACCAAAAAAGTACAATAAAAAACTGTTTTAAGCTCTTAAAAAGTTTTTAAAAATATGAAAATAAGCAGTTAAAAGAGAAAAAGTAGCTTAGATTTTTGGTTTATATTGCATTTTATTAATTTAAAGACTTGTTACAGTAAATTAAAAATTGCTGTAATAGATTTTCTAACAGAAAACATTGTCTATTTGGGGTTTAGCACATTCTTATACATGGAAAAAGTTATTTCTACATCTACAGATGTTAAAGAAGCATATTTGAAATTAAAAAGATGTTCCGAAGTATATTTTATATGATCGTACTCACAATTCAACTTTCCACCCAAAATATCCGCAATATCTTTCAGTGCGGAAAATCATTCATTTTTTAATAAAACTGAATTAAATTTAGTAATTACTTTGTCTCTTATATCTCCTGTAACATCCTGAATTTTTCTTACAGTGTCCATAACTGAATCAATTTGGGAAATCAATGGAAGATTTTTTGTTTCCAATTATGTGACAACTCCGTGAAAAAAACCCAAAATTTGCTTTATTCAATATTTGGTTACGCAGTTCACTTTTATTTATTAAAGACTGACATATACGCACGAAACGAATTCTTCAAAATATTTGGCATAAAAATTAACAGCCATATCCACGTGCCCCATCGAGTTGTCACTAGTTGTGGAGGTAGTGGTATGTTTGGTGCTAATTCTTGAAAAATTTGAAGCCTTGCAGGATATTTAAGAAATATTTTTTTTTGTATTTGCAATAAATTAGTCTACATTTGGGTAACATTTTCTTACATGTTCACAAACTCTATGAACTGCATGTGCAAGACAAGTTACGTGAGTTATAAGTGGGTAGTACACAGCAATTGCTTTTGCAGCTTTGACCATATAGGGTGCGGCATCCCTCACTCTTTCATTGAATTATCAAACAAGCGTGTAATAGTGGAGTGATTAGCTTTTTCTAATTCAACTGTGTCTATTAAAATGTTTTTTCAGAAACATTTTTTTCCACTTGTAGTATACCCACAATAACGTTTGCAACAAACCTGTTCGACGCATCGGTAGTCTCATCTTTAGATACCCAAATAAAATGTATCTAGTATTTCTTTCTTTATTTTATTTACGGTCGATTAATAAACCATTGCTATATATTTGTTTAGAAGAGACGATTCGGATGGAGTATGGAATGAAGTATATTTTTGAAGACATTGCTGAATTCTTGAATTTCGAATTTTATATATAGGTTTATCTGCAGACACAAAGGTTTCACAAAGATCAGTACAAAATTTATCAGCGGACGATGCACTTTTAGAACTTTGTAGAAATGTTTGTTATAAATTTTAATTGGTTTCTTTTTCTTTTAGATTTTTTCCAGGTGTTGATTTATGTTGTAATTTTTGTCAGCAGAAATTGGTATTGAGCACACGTTACATATTAAAATTGATACATCAGTTTTTAAATCGGGGTACTGTGTGACTAGCTTACGCAAGTAAACCGATTTGCTCTTCTTTCATTTAGACACTTCCTTCTCCTTTATACTTTTCATAATATCTTGATCACGCTTTTATTTATTCTTCTTATTTCACTATTTATTTAATATTGTTGTCCTGATAATAAAAGAGACACAAGTATTTCTGTCGGCCTTCTTACATATTTTCACAAATGTAACATTCGAAAAGTGTCCACATAAAAAACGATTTTTCATAAAGTATAAAAAGCTTAAAATGCCAAAATAACTAAAAGAAAGCCGATATTAATAAAATAAAGCCGATATTGTCAAAATAAGCAAAAAAAGCAGTATTATATATAGCTAATTTAACTTATTTCTTTATGATCGAAGTATGTCTTTAATTAAAAGTTTTCTATCTAGTAAGACAAAAAAAAAAGCACTTTCTTTTTTATTAGGATAATGGCTTTAAATAACTTGAGAGTAAATTTTCCCACAGTAAAACTAAAGGAAGGAATCTTTTTAGAAGAAGCAGAGCAAGTAGAGTTCTGAGAATACTTTGTTGTGCAATCGGAAAACTTAAAAGTTTCCGTAATATCGTTAGGTTGCACCTGGAGTTGCTGGAATAGTTAGTTCGAGTTCTTAAAAACTGAAAAGCAAATAATTGTTTTAGTTTTAACACAATCCTTAATATTGATCAAGCTCGACACACGACGCTTTTTTTATTTTCAAAGCCTTTTTTGTCTTCGGTTGTATTCTTCGTTATGGAATATTTTTTTAAACTAAAATGTCGGTCTAAACTAGAGAGAAACTAGTAAGAGTGCTATGTTGGAATGTGCCGAATCTTATTTACCCTCCAATAAAAAAAAAACAAATGTTGGGGTGTAAGAGAATTTAAATGTTAAAAAAATTGCAAGTACTACTTACACATAATTTTACAAAAAAAAAGATGCAATCGGCTCTTAATGGGTTAAGCATTTTTAAAATTTTTTTTCTTTTTATTCGACCTTTCTTTGGTTAACAATATCAAATAAAATTTAAATATTAAATATTTCGCTATCCTCTGGATCATAAGGGATAATGAGTAACAATAAACAAATAAAAAACATCCTTTTGTTTTTATCTTCAATATTGTAATATTGCTTATTACTACAGAACCAAAAGTAATACAAAAATAAGTCTCGTTTTTGAACTGTAACAGACTTGAAAATTTTACAGAATGTACGTTGTTATAATCGTTATAATAACAAATATAAATATAAATATAAAAATAAAGGGAGCCTCAATAGTTAATTCAATTTTATGTATTTGGCCATACTTTTAGTTGTAGACAGACGGTTACAATTTATAAAGAATTTGTATAGCTTAGTTCGCTATAACAGCAAGCATAAAATTCGGATTTTGAAATTAAAGAGTGTCCCTATAGTTGATGCAATTTGATGCATGTTACCAAACTATTTAACCGTTATAGATAAATAGCTGGAATCTGTTTTTAATTCGGTTTTTTGTAAAAATTCTTATAACACATTTTTGTATCTGATTTATGTGTCTTGCATCCGTACACTATACAAAAAAATTTTGTCTCTACAAAAACAAACAAAAAAGCCACACAAAATAGACTGCATAAAATTTAAAAAATAAAAAATGGTTTTCAAGTCGAAATTTTTTTTTCATTTTTTTAGAATAAATATAATTTTGACAATCAGCAGCATCTTATCTATGTATGGAAATTGGTGTTACACAAAACGTAACTTGGAAGATCTCTCAAAAATACCGGAGGTAAGGCATACTATTCATTTAAAATTGGAACTGGCCAAAGTAATGGAGTTATCACAAATAAAAAGACATGAAAGAGCATGTTTCAAAATATTTTTTTTTCAAATAATTTTTCAGGAAAAGTTTTTATTTCAAAGTAAATACAAAAAAAAATTTAATTGACTCTTCATTATATTACATTTTAATTCATTATTTAAACATGGTGATTTCATTAAGAGCAGGGCGTTGTTGCTATTTAACAACAACTTTATGAAATAATTACCTTTCAGTTCGAATCATTTATCTACATCGATTGCACCATTGTGCTTCCTAAACTCACACTAATTCTTATGTTTCATGTACAAGCTTTTCATTATTTTTTACTTTTTTTCTTTATTTTGGTTTTTTTTTTCAATAACTCCTTTATTTTCAGATATTTTCAATAATAATTTATAATTTAGTTGCCGTAGCTTACAAATGTTGATAACTTAGCACCAACACATAATTAAATTTTTGCACAAAATATTTGAACACACTTTAGATTCTTTTACAGTCTTGTGCTTTCATTATCATTCTTATTTTGATATTCCGTTTTTCTATTGTTTTTCTTTTCTTATACTAAATAAATTCTCACCCACTTAATTTTTAAAAAGTATGTGTGAGTAAAAATTTTTGTTTTGCTTCCGTATTAAAGTTATTCCCGACACTAAAAAGAATTTCTGAATTTATTTTAATACTCATTTTTTTAATTTTGTGTAATTATTACCTTTTAACATTATTAATATGATAAAAAGCGAATAGTTATTTTTTAAAATACTCCACTTCTCTCCCGGTGCTACTTTATTGTTTTAATCCAATATCTCTCAATGTTGTGATGATAGTAGACAATTCCTTCAACCATTACATGCAGGATTTAATTGATATAATGCAACTGTTTCAATAAGCAAATATAATTTTTTTAAATAAAAATAATTATTGTTTGAGTTAAGAAGAATGAACTCAAATATAGTTTTCACATTATTTACAATAAAAACAAAATAACTTTCACATAAAAGAAACAACTACAAAAAATCAAGCAAGTTTCATTTAAAAATGTATTCATTTCAATATTTTTATATCTATGTTTATCATTCCGTTTGTAATATCTACAATGTCCATCTGTCTGTCCGTGTTGGTGTTGAACTCAACTTTGCCAAGGCAATAGATGAGCTGGGGAAAATTTAAATAGACCAATCGATCAGACATGGTTCCGAAAACTTTGCTGTAAAAATCAGTGTGATCACCAATGTGAACACCACGCCTGCCTCTAATTTTTCCATATCGGTTTGAACAACGAAGTAACTACTATAAACAAAAACGAATATATGCAGTGATAGAGAATTAAAAAATATGAAAAACACATTAAGTGAAAAAATTGGCGCTCGCCCATATTTTCCGAGTTATGGGCGTCTGAACTTTTCGTAGAAAAGTACGATTGTGCACCATATTTTTGAGATATCAGTATGCGTATCATTTAAAAGCTTATGCTTAACCCATTTAAAGTCAGTTAAACTTTTATGTAAAATTATATATAGTACTTAATCTTTTTTAATTTCTTTAATTCTCTGTCACTCCAATATTTGTCTGTTTGATTCACAAATATGGTGAAGAGTATATAAGATTTGACATAGCCGAATACTTACTTTTACTTACTTGTTTACTCTTGCAACTGTGAATTTTTTGCGTGAGCAACTAGAATTGTTGACATTAAATTTTAATACAAATGAACATAAGTATTTGTCGAATTTTTTAAATGTCGTAACAAGGACTAAAAATTCGCTCAATAAACGTCCTAGGATATCCAAAAGCCTAAATGCAGCAATTTTGCTTGTTAACATACCCTGGGTCTGCAAGTAAATGCATCACTGCACTGCATATGATGAGCAGTATATTCCAAAATGTAAAAATTGGCAGCACTGCAAATGTCATCTGTTCATAAATGTATCATTAAGGTATATTATGCGCAAATAAAATAAAAAACTGACGTGTGAGGATACATTTTTTTAGGTTTTTATTATTAATTCTTTTTGTTTAAAATTTTTTTATTGTTATTATTTCTACACAAATTTTTAGAATTTTTTGTATCATGTAGTTCAGCTGCACAGTATTTATCCGTTCGTAAACGCAAACGCAAATAAGCAAAATAAAGCATACGCAACAGCTGATTAGTAGTGGCAGTGTAGAATAATCATATTATGCAGTCTAGTGACTTGCTGAAGAAGCCGTTTTAGTATATTGCAATGCATTTCCAATATCCAATATTTTTATTTTTCAAACTTCATTGACTAAGCAAGAATCGAGAACAAATATAGAGTAAACATTGAAAACCCGTTTTTATTTTTTCTTTCATTTATGTGTATTAAGCTGGTTAATCTTAAAACAGAATAACATTCGCAATGAAAGAGCAAAGTTTCGAAGCAGGAATTGATGATGTAAAGTAAATATCGAGTTGTTATTCACATATTTTATTGTCTTTCATATTTTTAGATAAATCCTTAACAAAAAATTCAAAATAAAACTTTTTCTTCTGTAAAAATTGGTTTAAATAACTTACGTTACATTCTCATCTTGTTATGGGTGCCTCGAAAATTTCATGTAATTAAAAGCCAGTAGTGCGATTTACTACTCCATCACCTGGTTAAATTGACTTTACAACAAAATTGTCGATTTTGCTATTCAGTAACACATTTAACGATGTTCGTTATTGTTTAAAACCAGCTGATTAGTTAGCGAGTTGCTTATCGTTAAAGAACCGACTATAATATTTGCGTTCTTAAATTTGACGACAAAACGAACGGCGTACAGCATGTGTATGTAAATTCATACATAGAAACATAAACACAGAAAATATATGTAAAAAATACAGTTGGCTTTTAACTTAATTAAACAAAACATTCTTGTTTTACTCAGTTTAACTAAGAACATTCAAAATTTATTTTACAAATAAGCTTCTTGTTAAAAATATTTACACATGTACATATGTTTTGATGGTATTTAAGAAGAGGTACTGCAACTCTTCAACCAAAACAATTATTATGTTTTTCTTAAAGTCAAACTCCATACATACATATTAGAAAAAAAGTATTCTTGAATGTGAATTAACATATAAGAGACATAACGATTGTCGTATTGTTAAAAGTTAGTGAATCGCATTACAGATCTACTTTATATTTATATTGATTCCTTTGCACATTGCTCTGTATTCATCTGAAGCAATTATTTAAGAAACGCTTATAAAACTATAAATTTCTACATAATTTAGAAAACTAAAAAACAATATGTAAGAACTTTATGTGTGTATATTTGTAAAAAAAATAAAAAATTCTTTATATTTCTTTTCTTTATCGAAGAGCATATGTACAGCTCTGCAAACAATTGTGTCGATTATAAAGATGATTTACTATCTCTTTATTCAACGGAAATTATATGTTCTTCTTAGCCAGGCGCAAGCACATGAAAACATAAGAAAGTCAGAAGTATTTCAAAAAGGTTAATAATAACAATTTTAAATTGATCAAGAACGAAAAATCATTTTTATACCCTTCACCACAGGTGAAAAGAGGGTAAAACTAAGTTTGTCATCTCGTTTGTATTTTCTACCATATCCATTTCCGAACCCATAAAGAAAAGTCCGTGTTGAAATCAACCTTTTTAAGGTACTAGATGAGCTGGAGAAATCTTAAACACGCCAACTAATCAGACATGGATTCGAATATTTTGCTATTAAAAATCAGAAAGGTCGGTCCATGTCTTTTGAGCAACGGCCAAGACAACACGCCTGTTTCTAATTTTTCAATGTCGTTTTGCAATTTTCGCATGGATTTCTGCAGGTGGCTGTGTTTCTACTTATTTATTCGCTGGGATAACAACCCTTAGTAAAACTTACAATATGTATGTATATAATTATATATGCATTTATTTATGCACAAATGTATGTGTGTATGCATTGCAAATTACAATCCACACAATACAAAGCAACCACAATGGGTTTTTTTTTGCTTAAAACTTTTTTGTAAATTTGCAACCGGAATGTTTTTATTAATTTCTTCTTTTCCGTTCTGTCCGTACAGTTCTGGAAATATTTCTCATTTGTCCCTGATTCAATAATGAGAGACTCATCCCGACGAACATAGTATAAATAATGTTGTTGTCCTTACAAAATTGGAAACATGATGTAATTTTGTGAAATTGGTTCTAATAGAACTTCGTATTAAAGAAAAGATTCGAAGAAGAATCGAGATAGCCAAGTATTTTTTTTTTTAAAGAGAAGTAGCACTTCAGGCATTAAAACCTATTTAGTTATTTTTCGTAACCGTGCTACATTCTTTTAGGAAAGGGATAGATGGGAGATAAGACAGGTGGTGAAAGGAAAGAGATAGAGAGTTAGTTATTTTACTTCGCCGGCGAATCTGCTATGAGAAAGTACCGACGAAGGAGACTGCACGTTTTGTTGTTCATTCTGAATATGTATTTATACCTTAAACAGAAAAAAGCATTTTTTGAATTTTGATTGCCACAGGATTTGAACCCTGAACCAACCATGTTTGTAGTCAACGTGTTTACCACTTTGACTACAGCAGGTTTTTTTTTACCATTTCACACTCTTTGAAGTAATGCTTAGCGGTTTTTTCCACATGTACTCTTTGATCGAAGATAGCATATTAAAATCTTGCACCACTGGCAAGTTAAATAGTAAGGTGAGCCAAAATTTCGCTAATTGTTACCTCGCAAAAAAAAAAAAAATAAATTATTAATGTGCATACATATATAATGTGGTTACATAAATATGGTGAAGGCTATATAAGATTCGGCATAGCCGAATAAAGCACTCTTACTTATTGAATTATCTTTCAACAGATTTTCTCGTATCGGAAAAACTGAAGAGAAGAACGCATGATATAATGGAAAATAGTTGGAAGGATATTCGTCGCCAATTAATTTTTTACTTTAGTTCCTGCGGAGCTGTAACAATCAATTATTTTTTTGTCGCTTTCTTTGTTAATATGTATCATGACATAAAAGATACCCCAAATTATAGTCCCAAGTTGCGTAAGTTTATCTTTTACAAAAATTGATTTTCAACATTAACAAGAAATAATTTACTTATTTACTTATTTAATTTTTAACGAAATATTTATTATTATTTAATGTCTACGTATACAACCAAATGAATTACTTGCAGTCCGACCTGTTTTCATGTATTTGTTATTTATAATTTTATTAAGAAAAAAAATTATTTACAATTTTTTTTATAAATGTTTTTAGCTTTTCTAAAAATTGGATAAAGGTTTCCTGTGTTCATGTATTTTTTATTTATAATTTTATTAAGAAAAAAAAAAATTATTTACAAATTTTTTATAAATATTAAAAAAAAAAAAAAACAGGAATAACTAGGAACCAACAAAGTGCAATGTAGCATTTTATGGATCGCTACATCCATCATCAGTATTCTCCATAACTAACTACTGTAGATAGTGTAATTTAAAAATATTAAATATTTAATAATAGTGTTATTAAGTTATTGGATTTATCACAAAAGACATGGTGGGTGGGGTTTTGAGTTTTTCTTTTAAGGAATTTTTAAATTTTTCTGAACTTTTCAAGGATAATTATTTCTTTATATTTTTTTATTGTTGCAGTTTGATTATTTCATTTGTTTAATTCGTTTGCCTAAAAGTCTTTTAGTGTAGAAAATAATTATAAAAATGTATGATTGACTGTACTTTTAATCCGATGGGTTCAGGCTACAATTTTGAGGAAGCAATTAAGTCTCTAGCCTCGCCTTTGTCAATAGAAGTAAAGAATACTTGCCCTTATTTCTTCGAATGTTTATTGGAAACACTCTAAAATGCTACCCTTTAAATCAGATAAATTTTTCAAAATGTACGTATAAGAAAATGTTTTGAAGCAAACGGTTTAATCCAAACAAAAAATAATTTTATATTTTTTAGAAAAGTTTTCACATATTAAGGAGAAGCTAGAATAAGACCATTTGTAGGCCTGAAAAAAGAGGTTTTTCTGCAATTAGCTCAATTAAGCCCGAAATACGAAACAAAACAAGAATAAACAAACACCTTGAAAAGAATTACAATTTCTTCGAAATGTTTGATCCATCTCGGTAAATTTTAATACTTGTTTTTGGTAGAAACTTTTGTGGAAACTTTTTTTTTTTGTGGAAACTTTTATTGTGGATTCGGTTCGAAAAAATCTGGGAATCTTTCTGACCAACCAAATGAAGCAAAGAAAGAAAGATCTAATAATCAATTACTGTTAAGCTGGTTGGACAAAATTACATGCTACTTTTTTTATTTTCTTAAACTTTTCCAGTTGATTTATTTCGTCTGAGCTACAAGGAAATTAGATTTCGTTGTAGTTTAAGAAAATTAAATTATTAAACTATTATATAAAGTACATAATGCGTAAGGAATTCATTACCATGTAAGTGGTAATTAATTTCAGAAATGGGATAGCATTTAAAATACATATAATCTATTGCACATTCTAGGTAAGAATTTATCCGTTTCAAACTTCAGCTCTCCTTTTTCATAAACATTCTATATAAATTTTATTGTTTGTCTGTAAAGGACAAGAGGTAAAGTAGTATTTACGAATGCTATTATGCTGTTACTAATCATTAATAAATTAGAAATACGTAATGCAGCAGTTACCCTTCTTTAAACCTTTTACAAGAAAGATATGAATTTGTTATAAATGTTTATTTCACTTTTAATAAAATAGCATGTGAGTTTACACTCTGTACGGTAACAACGTATTTACGAGTAAATTGCTCGCCTTTAAAAATCAGTTTAGCGAAATATTTCCGACTAAACGAATAAATTGCTACCAAATGGCGTGTAAACTCATATAATTGTGTACACATATTCACACACACATACTATTGCTGCTGCGGTTAAAAAGCTTATTTCATACTTCATACATGCATTTTATACCCTTCACCACAAAAAGTGAAAATAGGGTATTTTTAATTTTATCATTCCGTTTGTTATTTCTACAATGTCGATTTCCGACCCCATGAAGTATAAATTTATATTTTGACTTTGTGTAAAAATCAACTTTGTCAAGGCACTAGATAAGCTAGAGGGTATATAAATACGCCAATCTATAACACATAATTTTGGAAACTGAAAATCAGCTAGATCGGTCCATTTCCTTTGAGTTAGCGGACCTGCATCTACATTTTCTATATCTTCTTTTAACCTTCAATTGTATTCCTGCAGGTGGTTGTATTTTCTACTTAGTTGCCTTTTCACTACAATTATACTAGCTGGGACAACAACCCGTAGAAAAACTTAAACATTTTAACGCTTTTTTTGTATTAGAAAAACTAAATGCTAGATAATTCTTTCAAAAAAAGCCGACTTCAAAACAGATTTCAGTTAGATTTACTATTGGACAAATTAAATACTTGGTATGGCGGACATAGCAATTCAGGCTTGTACATTTCATCTGTCTATTTATAACGGTTCAAAAGTTTGGCAACATACATTAAATTATATCAACTATTAAGTTACCCTTTAATTTCCAAATCCAAATTTTATACTCGTTGTTGTAGCGAGCTATCCAATACAGGTTTTTTGTAAATTTCAACCGTCTGTCTACAACTGTTCAACAGCATGGCTATATACATCAAATTAAATGCAATATTGGGGCACCCATTTATTAAAAATTTTGAATATTCATAATCGTTATTATAACGATCAGAGTAACCGACATTCTGTCCAATTTTCAAGCGTTTGTCTAAAACAGTTTAAAAGTCAGGCCCATATAGGTCAATTTGCGTCACCTATGGGGACACCCTTTAAATGTTACATTTATTTTTGTATTACCTTTTGCAATTAGGAGCTAAAGTGATACACAGTTTTTTTTAATTAATAAAAGGCGCCCTTTAAGATTCATAATACAAGTAAAAACACGTTTGTTGTATGGGGACACCCTTGAATTTCTAAAGTTATGAACTGTTTTTAAAACGGGACATATCTGTAAGCCTAAACCTACAAATAAAGAAAAATTTCACAATCGGTTTAGAAATAACTGAGTTCTTTAGGAACAAACATTAAAAAAAAAACAAACAAAAACCTCCTTTTTCCTTAAGTCGGTTAAAAACAAACATTATTGCCAATGGGAGCGCATGAGCATGCGAACTGATGGAAGAAAATTTTTGCATAAAAAAAGAATTTATATTTTTCGCGTCGTATTATTTGTTCAAAGCAGATTCCTGTAGTGACGACGGTGCGGGAACGTCGGCATACACTTCGATTGTTATAATTTGAATTGTCTGCGTCGATGTTTTATTTTCTTTCCCAACGTCAGCAAAACACTTCGACAAACGAGAAACCTTCTACTGACTGTTTCATTTCCTTGAGTAGAATATTGCATTGCATTTCACTTGTTGAAATTGCTCTAGAACATATTTTTAAAAACATTAATTTCTAATAAACAGGAAAAACAAGGCAAACTTCCTAAGTCAAAGAAAGATTATTCACGTGAACTATGCACGATTTCAGTTTAGGGAAAACGAAAACAAAATACATTGTTTGTTATCATTACGTAGTCTTTTCAGTATAGTTCAGGGGTTCTCATCAAATTCCTGCGCACGGACCTCTGGTAAACTATTTTTTTTTTGTGCGGACCCCTCTAAAGCCCAAGTTGTATTTTGTTTTTTTATGTTGAATTTAAAACACAAAAAAGTAAAGAACTTAATTTATTTTAATTAAACATTTATTACAAAAATTTATAAATATGTTTAATATGTTAATGGATGTCATCACATATTGCGATTAAAGGTAAGAAATATGCGGACAAAGTAACCAAAAGTGGTAAAATTTTTCCAAAAATAACTAACGTTTAATGTACGCCAAAAGTATTTTTTAATCAGTTTCCAAGTATCCGAAACCAGATCCACATATAACTCTAATTTATTTATATCCGATTTCGTCATGTTAAGTCGGATTAAAGTTGGCAAGGCTTTCTTCAATACTCAGCATTACTTTAACCATACGGAACCGCAAGGTTATGAAATATGTTTCTTTGTTATATAAATTGATTTATAAAATATATTTAAAATAAATAAATAAATAAATATAAAATAGAAATTAATAGATTCAAAATAAAACTTTTATTATTTTTGAAACCACTGTTTTTCCAGCTCTTCATGCGGACCCCTGGGATGGTTGCTACGGACTCCCATTTAAAAACCGTTGGTTTAGTTGAAAGCAAATGTTAAACAATCTATTCATGATCAAGATACTGGCTGCGAAATTCACATGTTGAATTATCAGTAAAAAATTTACTTTTTTTTGATTTTGTGCTGTCAACATTGCGCTTTCTATATTGCCAAAATGGTACTAGCACAAAAACTTATACAATATTATTTACGAAACAATAAAATAAAAAGTAGTGGAAAAAAAGTTTGTGAATGAAAGAGTGTGAAAAATTTTTTTTCTATTAAACTCTTTCTTAACATTTATGAGCTGTACATTAATTCATTATACCCTTCACCACAAAAATTTGAAAAAGGGTAAGATATATTTGTCATTCCGTGTGTAATTTCTACAATATCCATTTCCGATCCCCTAAAGAATATATTCTGAATCCTTATACATAGCGAAGTCTATTGAGCGATGTCCGTCCGTGTTAGTGTTGAAACCAAGTTTTGCCGAGGCACTAGATCTTCTAGAAAAAAAAAAAAATAAATACGTCAATCGATCATAAATAGTATCGAAAGAGGTGCTATTGGAAAACAGCATAATCGGTACCTGTCCTTTGAGGCAGCAGGCAAAACACCACGTCTACCTCTAATTTTTTCATGTCGTTTGGAACAATAAAGTTACTCCAGATCTCTTCTAGATCTTTAAGGAAAATTGTTTAAAAATGCTTAACCCATTAAGAGCCGATGGCATTTTTATGTAAAGTTATATATAGAAGATTTCACCGAAAAATATTAAAGTTTGCTAAAGAATTTGTTTTGAAATAAAATATTGTAATTTTCACTAAAAACTGAAAATTCAACAAAAATTGGAATTTCACTAAACCATTAAAATTTTACCAAAGTATTCATTTTATAAAAATTTCACCAAAAATTTACAATAAACTTACTTACAATAAAAAATTTGAACTTTCATTCAAAACCGAAAATGCATAAGAAATAATTAACCCCAATCAACAAACTGAAAGTTTTCTAAAAAACCCAATATTCACAAATAAAAAAAAAAACACTTTTACACTATTAAGTCATTTTTATACCCTTCACCACAAAAAGTGAAAAATGGAAATATATAAATTTGTCATTCCGTGTGTCTTTTCTACAATATACATTTCCGACCCAATAAAGTACATATATTCTGATTCCTTATGCATAGCGAAATCGATTGAGCGATGTCCGTCTGTCCGTCCGTATATGTTTCACAAAAAAAAAAAAAAAATTAAAATAAATACGTCAATCGATCAGGCATAGTGTCAAAAGAGGTGCTATTGGAAATCAGCATTATCGGTCCATGTCCTTCGATGCAGCAGGCAAATCACCACGCCTACCTCTAATTTTTTCATGTCATTTGGAACAATAGAGTAGCTCAAATCAAAAGAAATGTATAGGGTGATAGAGAGTTAAAAAATAAGAAAAAACATCAAGTGAAATAATTGGCGCTCGCCCTTGTTTTCCGAGTTACGGGGCTCTGAAATTTTCAAATTTATTAAAATATCAATGTGGGTATCATTTTAAAGCTTTTGAAGAGGTCTTTAAGGAAATACTAAAATTGTTTAAAAATGCTTAGCTCACTAAGAGTCGATGTCACTTTTACGCAAAATTTATATATGCAGTACCAAATTTTTTTTATTTTTTAATTCTCTGCCACCCCAATACATGCTTTTTGATTGGAGTTACTTCACTAAATTATATTAAAATAGATAGTGAAGGGTATATACTATTCGGCATAGCCGAATATAGCACTCTTACTTGTTTACATTAAAATTGTACAAGTGAAGCTGAAAACCAAATATCTGATAACTTCAGAATATTCCTTTCAGCGAACATTCAGCTAACTGAGGGCCTTACCTTTCGCGCTTATATATCAATAGATTCTTTAATGAAGGAGAGTGCAGAGCAGAAGCCAAGGTGATACATAAGCAACTCAACTTCACCCCAAATATCTTCACTGTGCCATATCAAAGATTACAAAAAAAAAAAAAATATTAAAATTTCACTAAACGATTAAAATTTTACCAAAATATTTTTTTTTCATGAAAATTTCACAAAAAATTCTACTTACAATAAAAAATTTGAATTTCGAATAAAGCAATCTTACTTCTTTACTCTTGCAACTGCCCATTTGTGCATGAGGAACTAGTTTTGTTGATATTAAAGTTTAATACAAATGAATTTACACATAATTAAATGTTCAATTTTTTAAAATCGAAACTTCGCTGATTAATTTTTAAAATAATTTTATGTTATCAAAAATTGTTAACATACGAACATAACGGCTTTTTCAACAAGAAATTTGTCTTCTAAAACAAAATAAAATAAAAAATTTACTTAAAGATTATTCAAATTTTGTTTTGTATTACGAAGAGAAAAGTTTGTAAACTATGAGTGGAAAATGATACCTGGCAAATAACCACAACGACCACGCTGACAGATGTCGATTCCTTTTTAATCACTTTAATTACTTTACCACATTTCCAGCTTCATCTTAGTAAAAAATGGTCCAATCAAACCTCCAGACCACAAAGCGTTAAGCATGCAAAGGTTCCTCAGAAATAGCTCAGGATATTCAAAAGCGTAAATGCAGCAACTTTGCGTCCTGCCATATCCTAACAAGTGGAAATGAGCTTCGTCTTAAAACATATTTTTTTAGAAAAACCAGTGGGGTAATTCTAAATTAACTTTCATAGTGGATTAAAATTATTTTAATGCTATTTGCGAGCGAAATAGAATTCATTCAATATTCAATATTCTTATTTTTCAAACTTCATTGACCAAACAAAAATTGAGAACAAATTCACAGTAACCATTGAAAAACTGTTTTTATTTATTTTATTTATGTACATTGAATTGGTTATTTTTTAAACATAATTTCTATTGCCTTTCACATGCGTTTTTCAAAAGCATATAAATCGTATATATTTGTAAATAAATCTGTAACAAAAAATTCAAATTTATAACTTTTTTTGTAAACATTGCTTTAAATAACTTACGTTACATTTTCTTCTTGCTGTGGCTGCCTCGAAAATTTCATGTAATTAGAAGCCAGTAGTGCGATTTACTACTCCATCACCTGGTTAAATTGACTTTACAACAAAATTGTCGATTTTGCTATTCAGTAGCACATTTAACGACGTTCGTTATTGTTTAAAACCAGCTGATTAGTTAGCGACTTGCTTATCGTTAAAAAACCGACTAAAATATTTGCGTAGTTAAATTTGTCGACAAAATGAACGGCGTACAGCATGTGTATGTAAATTCAAACATACAAACATAAACACAGAAAATATATATAAATAAAAAAATACAGTTTGCTTTTAATTTAATAAAATAAAACATTCTTGTTTTACTAACAACATTAAAAATTTATTTTACAAATAAACTTCTTGTTAAAAAAATTTACACATGCATATGTTCATGTGTAAATTTGATGGTATTAAAGAAGAGGTATCGCAACTTTTCAACTAAAACAATTATTATGCTTTTTCTAAAGTCAAACTCCATACATGCTTATTAGAAAAAAATTTATTTTTGAATGTAAATTGACATATAAGAAACAACGATTGTCGTATTGTTAAAAAATATTGAATCGCATTACAGATCTACTTTATATTTATATTGATTCATTTGCACATTGCTCTGTATTCATCTAAAGGAATTATTTAAGAAACGCTTATAAAACTATAAATTTCTACATAATTTAGAAAACTAAAAAACAATATGTAAGAACTTTATGTGTGTATTTATGAAAAAGTAAAAAATTCTGTAAATTTCTTTTCTTTTCTTTATCGAAGAGCATATGTACAGCTCTGCAAACGATTGTGTCGATTATAAAGATGATTTACTATCTTTTTATTCAACGGAAATTATATGTTCTTCTTAGCCAGGCGCAAGCACATGAAAACATAAGAAAGTCTGAAGTATTTCAAAAAGGTGAATCATAACAATTTTAAACTGATCAAGAACAAAAAATAATTTTATACCCTTCACCACAGGTGAAAAGAGGGTAAAACTAAGTTTGTCATTTCGTTTGTACTTTCTACCATATCCATTTCCGAACCCATAAAGTCCGTGTTGAAATCAACCTTTTTAAGGTACTAGATGAGCTGGAGAAACTTTAAACACGCCAAATAATCAGACATGGATTCGAATATTTTGCTATTAAAAATCAGAAAGGTCGGTCCATGTCTTTTGAGCAACGGCCAAGACACCACGCCTGTTTCTAATTTTTCAATGTCGTTTTGCAATTTTCGTTTGGATAACAACCCTTAGTAAAACTTACAATATGTATGTATAAACTTATATATGCATTTATTTATGCACAAATGTATGTGTGTATGCGTTTCAAATAACAATCCACACAGCAGCGAAGCAAAAACAAACCCTACAATACAAAGCAACCGCAATGGATGGTTTTTTTTTAAACTTTTTATAAATTTGCAACCGGAAGGTTTTTATTAGTTTCTTCTTTCCGTAAAGTACTGGCAAAATATTTCTAATTTGTCCTTGATTCTATAATGTCAGTCTCATCGCGACGAACATAGTATAAATAATGTTGTTGTCCTTACAAAATTGGAAACATGTATGTAATTTTGTGAAATTGGTTCTAATAGAACTACGTATTAAAGAAAAGATTCGAAGATGAATCGAAATAGCCAAGTATAGGGTTTTTTTTACCATTTCACACTCTTTGAAGTTATGCTTAGCGGTTTTTCCACATGTATTCTAGAATCAGCGATAGCATATTAAAATCTTGCACCACTGGCAAGTTAAATATTAAGTTGAGCCAAAATCTTTCGATAATTGTTACCTCGAAAAAAAATATTAATGTGCATACATATATAATGTTGTTAAACATATATGGTGAAGGGTATATAAGATTAAGAGAATATAGAACTCTTACTTATTGAATTATCTTTCAACAGATTTTCTCGTATCGGAAAAACTGAAGAGAACAACACATGATATAATGGAAAATAATTGGAAGGATATTCGTCGCCAATTAATATTTTACTTTTGTTCCTGTGGAGCTATAACAGTCAATTATTTTTTTGTCGCTTTGTTTGTTAATATGTATCATGACATAAAAAATACTCCAAATTATAGTCCCAAGTTGCGTAAGTTTATCTACCACAAAAATTAATATTTCAACATTAACAAGAAATAATTTTATTATTTAATTTTTATCGAAATATTTATTATTAAATGTTTACGTATACAACCAAAATGAATTACTTTTAGTGTGGCCTGTGTTTATTTTTACTTATTACTTACTTTTTTAAGAAAAAAAAGCTATTAAAATATTTTTGTATTAATATGAAAAGAAAAACAGGAATAGCTAGGAACCAACAAAGTCAAAGTAGCATTTTATGGATCGCTAAAACATTCATCAGCATTCTTCGTAACTAACTACTGTAGATGGTGTAATTAAAAGAGATTATATATAATAACAGTGTTGTTAAGTTATTGGATTTATCACAAAAAATAGGGATATCTTGTTTGAGGTTTTGAATACTTATTTTTTTTATTATTGCAGTTTGATTATTATTCCATTTGCTTATTTCTTTTGTGGTTTATGGGAACAGCCTTTAATTTTTAAATTAATGCACCTTTTTTAAATCGGACCCATCTGTAATCATAACCTTTCAAATAAGGAAAACAAATTCATAATTGATTTAAGGTGTGTTAACATTATATGTACAAGTCATAAGGAACGTCAGATTTTCTTATGCGTTACAACATGTGTTAGTTTTTTATTTAGAGCTCTATTTGATATGTAAAACCTTACGACAACATAAGTTTTCAGTGATGCTAACTTTTAAAATTTCCACTCAAAATATTAAGGCGATAAAAGCTAGATTTCAAAAAAATTTTTTTTTAAACTTTTGTTGTTATAATTGGACAACAACATCAGTCAAACTAAGCGCTAAAGTATATAGTAAGAAATGAATTGAAATCTAAATTATTGCCCTTATTAGCTCCTTTTAATTATTTTCTTAGTGAAAGTGTACTTCCAAAATCATGATCACTTTTTTTTTTTTGGTGCCACGAGTATTTAAGAATTAATTTTAAGCATTTGTATGTATGTAAAGTTAAACATAATCATAATTTTAAATTTTACATATAATTATTTTAAATAAATAAAAAGAAGGTTTCTTGGATATAATATAATTTTTTTGGTTTTTAATAATCATATGTTGATTTTTCAGACGCTTAAATTTTTTTTAGCTTCCTATAGTTTTTTATGTATGTGCATCTTTCAGGTAGCGAAAACTTCAAAAAACATTCAAAATTAAAATTGTTTACAACAATCCGTTCTTCAATGGAAATTTTTTAAATGTTTTTTTTTACAACTTATCAATAACACTTGCATACTTACATATGTATGAACAATGAACAATGGGCAAGAATTGTATGTTAATTGCTTTATTAACGCAATTGACAATTTCCAATGTGAAAATACGTTGTTAAGATGTACTTTATACGAACTAAGCCAAGTACCTGAGAACATGTAGTTTAGAGCTCTTGTTGTTTTAAACGAACTTAGCCAAGTACCTAAGTGCAGACCTCTAATATATATTACAGCAATTTTTATAAGATAAGACAGTCTTGTGATTAAACTTAAGAATATATATAATTTTTTAATGCCTTTTTTCAATTTTTTCTCTTTTAGCATATTGCCACGGTTTTATTGTTTTTAGAACAAAAATTCGTATGTGTTAATATTTTTTGTG
The DNA here is from genome assembly GCA_937654795.1 of Cistogaster globosa. Classification (NCBI taxonomy): domain Eukaryota; kingdom Metazoa; phylum Arthropoda; class Insecta; order Diptera; family Tachinidae; genus Cistogaster; species Cistogaster globosa. The sequence goes on along the minus strand of OW569405.1, from coordinate 59,631,955 downwards.
AAAGACTAGAAAAAGGAAGAAAAAATAATTAAAAAGACATTGATTATAGTAAGAAAATTATTGTTATTGTATAAAGAAACAAAAAATGAGTAGAAAAATATGATATGACAATAAAATACGCATCCGTCACCGCACCTCCTTTTATTTGTTTTTTCTCTGAGATGGGGAATCCGGCACCGCCACCGTCATATTGTATTTTTACTCTCAGTCGTAAAGTTCTAAGTAGTTATCGCAAGAGGTTATGTAATATGTACATAACATATGCAAGCTTGAACATGAAAATTATAAACCGCCTGTTAAACATTGATACACATACACACGAAATTACATATGGATAGCAATTTTCACATTTAATATGACTTATACACGTAGTTTAAGCACACCTTTAGAAACGACTGAATTCTTCGGGCGCAAAAATATGTATTTACTTATATGATAGCCGACAGTCCATCAAAGGCAGATTATCACTTTTACACTAAAGAAATTGTTTGATTTTTAGGTATTTAAAATCAACGAGATTAAAAAGCGAAAACATAGAAAAATAGTGTAAACTCACATAAATGTGTACACATATTCACACAAACATTCTATTGCTACTGCTGTTCAAAAATACAATTTATTTTAAATACATACATACATACACGTACGTACGCTCATATTGTGAACATATTTTTATACACTTCACCACAAAAAGTAATCGACCACATGAAGTATACATATATATTCTGAGTTCTTGTGCATAGCGAAGTCGATTTAGCGTCCGTGTTCGTGTAAAAATCAACTTTGTCAGAGCACTAGATAAGCTAGAGGATATGTAAATACGCCAATCTATAACACATAATTTTGGAAACTGAAAATCAGCTAGGTCGGTCCATTTCCTTTGAGTTAGCGGACTTGCCTCTACATTTTCCATATCTTTTTTTTAACCTTCAATTGTATTTCTGCAGGTGGTTGTGTTTACTACTTAGTTAATCTTTAATACAATTATACTAGTTGGGTCAACAACCCCCAGCAAAACTTAAAAATTTCAATCCTTTTTTTGTATTAGAAAAACTAAATGCTAGATAATTCTTTAAAAAAAGCCGACTTCAAAACAGATTTCAGTTATCTGTCCTTAACAGTTCAAAAAAGTTTGGTCACATATATTAAATTAGATTAACTCTTTATTATCCAACTCATAATTTGTCCTTGTTGTTACGGCGGACTAAGTAATAAAGCTCCTTGTAAATTTAACCGTCTGTCTACAACTGTTCAACAGTTTGGCATAGCAATACAGGCTTGTACATTTCAGTTGTCTATTTATACTGGTTTAAAAGTTTGGCAACGTACATCAAATTAATTCAACTATTGGGTCACCCTTTAATTTACAAAATCCAAATTTTATACTCGTTATTGTAGCGAACTATCCAATACAGGTTTTTTGTAAGTTTCAACCGTCTGTCTACAACTGTTAAACAGCATGGCTATATACATCAAATTAAATGCAATATTGGGGCACCCATTTATTAAAAATTTTGAATATTCATAATCGTTATTATAACGATCAGAGTAATCGACATTCTGTCCAATTTTCAAGCGTTTGTCTAAAACAGTTTAAAAGTCAGGCCCATATAGGTCAATTTACGTCACCTATGGGGACACCCTTTAAATGTTAGATTTATTTTTGTATTACCTTTTGCAATTAGGAGCTAAAGTGATACACAATTTTTTTAATTAATAAAAGCCGCCTTTTACGATTCATAATACAAGTAAAAACACGTTTGTTGCATGGGGACACCCTTGAATTTATAAATTTATGAACTGTTTTTAAAACGGGACATATCTGTAAGCATAGCATAGGAAAAATTTTAAAATCGGTTTAAAAATAACTGAGTTCTTTAGGAACAAACATTAAAAAACAACATTCCGACGAATTGATAAAAAACAAACATTATTGCCAATGAGAATGCATGCATGCGATATAATTTCTTGCGCATGAGCATGCGCATTAATGTAAGAAAATTTTTGCACATACGCAAAAGAAATTATATTTTACGCGTCGTATTCTTTGTTCAAAGCAGAATCCTGTAGTAGCGACGGGGCAGGAGCGTCGGCACACGCTTCAATTGTTACAATCTGAATTATTTGTATTGATGCTTTATTTTCTTTTCCAACATCAGCAAACGTGAAATTAATATACATACATACATACTTTGTTATTATTAAGTAGTCTTTTCAGTTTAGTTGAAAGCAAGGCGCATCAAACAGGTGACTGCATCCGAACATATGTTCATCATATGTTTTAGCTTTTGCATGTATTTTGTTTTTGTAAAAACTAATTCGAGTTGTCAAAAACGTCTAGTAATGTGTGTATGTATTTGTGAAAAATGAGAAAGCCACTAAAAATATATTGGAATACATACACACATATTGCCAGACGTTTTTGACAGCTCGAATTAGTTTTTACAAAAACAAAATACACGTAAAAGGTAATGCATTCACCTGGTATTATTGCGCCATGGTTGAAAGCAGTGTAGATGTGCATGGGTTTTTAGCAACACAGTATGAGTCATTGGTGCCCCAGATTAGGCGGGTTACTAGATAATACAATCATCTTGTTTTCATGTTTTTATTTTAATTGTACGCGTCACTATAACTCGGTTGTCGGTTGGAAGCTGACCGTCCCGGTAGTGAGGCTGTCAACACAACATCAAGACACGTTAAAAAGCAATTTAAGTTTTAATTTATATGTTTAGACAATATTAGATTTGATCTTTCTATCCAAAAAGTGTGCTCTTGAATATTATTCTAAAACTTATATCATTTTAAGATGTTGTACTAGAGAGTCGCAAGGTTAAATACTACACTAAAGTAGTCCAAACATACATTACATTACATTAGGATTCAATTTAGGGTTTTTTAAGCTGTTAAACTGATATTATTGAAGTACAGTCGATTAATTAAACAATTTTTAATTAACAAATTTTCATGGTTTTCAGCTTTTCCTTCAGTATATCCGATGTGGGAGGATAAAGGAATGTCGTTTCCCTACTATCATATACAAATGTATCTGGGCGGTTGTGCAGATTATATTGCCGGCATATGTAAGTTGAAGTTGAAGAGAGTTGTTGCGATTAACGTTAACAATGAATATCCAAAAAACAATTTTATAGAAAAAATATCGAAATATAAAATAGCAAAACAAATAAAATCGATAATTTTTTTATGTGCAGGTGCTGCTAGTTTTGATGGTGTTTTTATAGTGTTAAGCGTGCATGGGGTTGGTCTCATACAAGTTCTGAATGTCATGATTAAAAATTCAACATCTCCAGAGGTACCGAAAGCAAGACGTGTGGAGTATTTGCGTTATTGCATTTTTACCTACCATCGTATTTATAAGTGAATATTGATTGTCTTGACTTCCAGTACTAAATATAAACTCCATTTTGTCTTTACATTTTAGCTATGTGATGACTATAGACAAAATTTATAGACACATAAGTTTGTCACAATTTTTATTGAGTCTGCTAATATGGGGTATCGTACTTTTTCAAACGAGTATCAGCTTGGTAAGTGTTAGTCAAAAGAGTAAGCGATGTTTTGTTCTTTTGTGCTTTAAATAATCATAAGCAAAGCTAAATTTTGTTACATTCCATGATGCTTTGCAACAGATCCCAGGGGCTTGACAAACGGTGCAGCAGGGAGCCTGAAGACACTAAAAAACGACAATTTAATTCAGGTTAGCGGACATTAAGAAGCGCATGCTTCTTTGCATCGCCAAAAAATCAGAGTCGATGAATCCCAACGTTATGTGGCGAAACTCTTGGTTAAAGTCAATTCTAAGTTGTGTGTTTTTCTTCAATACGGAACAAAAACTTAAAGTAAAACAAAAGACCAATAGATCTTAGGGTTAAAAGGCCACAATGGAGGCCTAGCGATGGGTTTTAGTTTGAATATTGTTTAGGTGATTTACTATATGTAAGTACGTGAAAGACCATTACACAAATCAAAGGACCGCATTTGGCGTAAAGTGAATCACAGGGGGCGGCCAATGAAGCCGAGACGTAGACTAACGAATACCATGTGCACAATTGGTAAGCACCAGAAGGATGAAGAGACGTATTATTTATTGCTTTTAAGCAAGTAGCATTTTAGGTAATTCCTCGTATATTTTAAACCCCCCGTAGCCATTATGTAATTTTCCACGCAAGAAAACCTAATATTTTAAAAATGCGCATTTCGTGAAAGAAAATCATGAGAATTACGAATTTAATCATAAATAATATTTAAAAAATGGTCATTAAATTTTTCAGGGATCAGATAAAATTACTTTGATGCGCATGGTTTTATATATTTTAGCAGCTGGATTTGAAATCATCATTTATTGCTACAATAGCCAGCGTTTGACTAATGAGGTTCGTTTTAAAGCGATTCTGTATAATTTTTTAATATTGATTTTTACTGCTTTAATTTTAAAGTTTGAGAAAATACCTGTGGCGTTTTATAGCTGCGAGTGGTTTAGCGAATCTAAGCAATTCAAACAACTTATCCGCATGATGATTCTTCGCACAAATCGTATTTTTACTCTAAATATATCTTGGTTTACTACCATGTCTCTACCAACTCTTCTAGCCGTAAGTATATAAAGCCTTTTTGGATTTAAGTATCTTTGAATTTGATTTTTGGCACTGACCATATTTGTCCGGAAATCGACCCAAGCAAAACTACGCATTTCATTTATAGAATGTAGTATTTGTAGTGAAGAAAGTTTGAGTCAAGGTGCAAGCGGCATTTTTCTGGCAAATCGCAACCCTACATTCGTTCAGATTACGTCACTTGTTTTAATGGTGTTACCATTACCCTAATACATATATTATATTCAGAGCGGGCAAGTAACTAACTAAACCTTTAAAATGTAAAAAATAGGAAAAATAAATTTATAAAATAAAAGTATAAGTGCAGAAGTGCTTTTTTAAGCATTTAATAGAATTCTTATAACGTTTTTCGATGTTATACTATTTCAATAATTTTTCAATTTTAAAAAGATTATCCAATAATTTGGATTGACTATTGTCAGCATCAATCAGCTTTAGCCTTTAAACTTTATAAACCTTATTTTCTATTCAAAGGTTAACACAAATTGCATTTACGCATTTACATTTTTTAAATAATTCCTTAAAATCGTTTAGTACGATGTTTTTGAGGGCCACGTATACGTTTATTGCTAACGTGGTAACAAAAGAGTGCTGAGATATGTAAATTATTCTTTCTGACGGACAATTGACTACCAAAAATGATCACTTTATTCCACTTTTAACAGGTGCTTAGAAAACGATAATTTTTAAATAAACGATACAAAAGTCACTTGCCAGCCATTAGAGTGATTACCTAAATCTCTTTTTATTTACCATTGGACAAGTTCATTGTCAGTATACATTTTTTATTTTTTTTTCCAGATGGTCAAAACGAGTGGATCATATTTTCTTTTATTGAGAAATTTGGCAGAATAAAATATTGTTAACATAAAATTGCAATTGTAATAATAAAAAAACTGCTATTGTTTAATGTTGTTTCAATGTTTAATTTATGTGCATTAGTTCGTAAATAATAACTTGTATAAAGTTTACTTGTTTAACATTTTTTTTAAATATATACTGGTATGCCCGAGGGTCGACCTTATCTACCAAACTTTAAGAGGAAATAAAAATACACAACTGTTTTAATATGGCATTTAAACCTAAAATATAAAACAGCATTATCAACATATAGTTTTCCTAAGGTGTCAGCCAACCGTTAAATGAGCAGTCTGAAAAAAGACTCTTGAAATAATCCGCCTAGGAAGTTTTGTCTTATTATGCCTTAAAATGGCTTACTCCATTACTTCTACATGATACTCAACTTTTCTGAAATAAATTAAGAGCTCCTTAAGATAAACCACTTCAGGTCTCATTTCTTAAGGCTTTTTGAGAAATAAGTTAGTAAAGCGTTCTTTCCTGATTTATTGGGTTATTTTTCCTGAACAAATTTTTTGAAAATCAAATAAAACTTTATTAATTTACATAAGAAATGATATCAGCTTTCGACAACTTTCCTGCACCACCTAAACATTAGGCCTGTACAGTAATTTTAGTAGCAACGAGATAGTAAAGTAGAAATTTTCAAAACTAATCTCCCAAATGTAAAAGAGTAAATGAACGCTTTACTACCAAAAATTAGCAAAGACAATTGTTGCGGCTTTAGGAATGAAAAGTAAGACTGTACGGTATGACCATTGAATAGTATCATTTTTAAGCCAAATGTATTTGAGTACAAAAATATATACAACAATAGACCACAAAAAGCCAGAAACCTGATAACCGCAAGTTTTTCGAGTATGTGAACACGTTCTAGTAACAAGTTTTAGTTACTGTACTGACCTATTGTCTTCAGTTAGGAATGTCAGATATGTTTGTATGTCGATTTTCAAGCTCATTTGGTGGCCTAATTTTTAATTTAGCTATGTGGTGTTTATTTTGCGACTTATAAAGTATTAAGCGAGTTTCTTGGAGATTTTTCCATGTCTCTACGAACGTTTAGTTTTCCTTGTCATATGACGATATGAAAAAATCGAATGTAAACATTATTTTACAATAATCATTTTTCAGTATTATAATCTGGTAACATTAAAACGGAAATCCTGGAAAGGTATTTCCGGGAAAATCTATCCACAATTTTCCGGGAACTTAGCCAAACGGGATTTTAAAGTCATTACACTGATTGTTTTTCAAATTATTTGGTTGTGACATGTAAAAAAATTTTTAAAAATTTCGTTTCGTGTGAATTCTATTACGTCTACACATCTGTACATGAAATATTTTTTAAAAATTTTGATGTTGGTGTAAATAGTAATTGAAATGAATTACAAAACACCTATAGAATTTTTGTCTGTCTGTCCGTGTTCACATCGCGTAAAAACTGCTGGATGGATTTGAATAAAATTTTGTGAGGAGAATACCCTTTATTTCATTATAATAGTACTAGAACAGTTGTCAGTAAATTTTATTTTTGCAAATGGAAAGTTTTTAACACTGTTTACAGAACTCTACAAAAAGTATTTAAAAACACATTTTTCTAAATTTTAATTTTAAGATAATTAAAAATTATACGCGGACGAAGTCGTGGGCTAGTAAAATATAAAAAAGAACAAAAGAATACTTATTGGTTTAAAAGGGAATCTGAGTTATTCATAGCCACTAACATATGAAACACGAACATGTATAGTCTTTATAACGCATTGTGAACAACAAAACCTACCTCAGAGTTTTTTTATTGTTGGAAATTTTGCAACGCAAACAAGCAACATTATGTCTAGCGAATTTATTAATGCAGTTCTAATATCATATATTTCAAAAAATAGTATATAAAATACTTTTTTAGTATTTTTTTTATCTCTCGTTATGAAGTAATACGACCTAGGCGCCATTCTGTAGGACAAAGAGGTTCATTTCTAAGAGCAACTAAGTCATTTTCCTTTAGGTTTCTCTGCGGAGATTTCCATTTGTTGCGTTTATGCAGTTCTTTGAGATACTCGTCCTTCCAACGACGACATATTTCTTGTTGCATAGCCTTGATCTTGCGCCATCGATTCATAATGCTCACCGCAGGGCTGAGTTCCTCAGGCTCAGCTGGTGCAAGCAACGCACAGCCGATTAAAAAATGACCAGGGGTAAGCGCAGACAAATCATCAATGTTTTCTGACAAAGGGCCTAACGGACGTGATTTGAGACATGCTTCGATAGTAGCCAGGAGGGTAGAAAATTCTTCAAATGTGTGTTTTAGCTGACCAGCCATCTTTTTGAAATGCGTCTTAAAGCTTTTCACGCCCGCTTCATGTGATGGGCGGCGGCCGGAATAAAGAGCCAATTTAAGCGTTGGTGCCCATATTTGTTGACGGCGGTATCACGGAGAGCTTTAACGTAATATTCGAAGTTTTTGTCGATTTCTTTAGCGGCGCTAACAAAGTTCCTGCCATTAACTGAATAAATGCAGTTCGGACAACCACGGCGAGCAATAAACCGGGCGAAGGCAGCTAAAAACGCCGGAGTCGAAATGTCACTAACAGCTTCAAGGTGGATAGCCTTTGTCGCGAAACAGACAAAAAGACACACGTAACCTTTCGTTATTTTACAGTACCGCCCAGTAAAACTCTTAATTTCAAATGGGCCAGCAAAATCAACTCCTATATTAGCAAATGGACGACTCAAGGTAGTTCTCTCTTTGGGCAGGGCAGCCATAATTTGGCCCTGCCGTGCGTTGCGGTGCAAAACACATTTTTTGCAATTATTTATACAAGTTTTTATTAAGATTTTCGCCTTTATTATCCAGCATTCATGACGAATGACGCTATGTACCAATCTTAGACCACCATGATGGACCATTTTATGAACAAAATCAACATACAGACGAGATAACCTGCTACGATAAGCCAGAATTATAGGGTGACGTTCGTTATAAGATAAAATTGGCGATAAGCTGAGACGACTATTAGCACGCATAATTTTATTATCATCAAGAAAGGGTGTAAGGGTCATCAGCGGGCTATTTAGTTCAATTGTCTTCTGATTAAGTAGACATGCGTACTCTTTAGAGAAATGTATCTGCTGGGAGAGCTGAAAGAGGCGGTTTCTTACAAAAAGTAATTCCTCAGCAGATATCTGCAGAGCTACACATCGGGGTTTATTTGAGCCAGCGAGAGAGTTAAAAAAGCGAAAAATGTAAGCAATGACATGTAAAGCTCTTGGAAGGCTAGAAAATCGGTCTAGAATGTCTTCTTTCGCCTCAGATCTAGCAATATGAACCCGAACATTTTTCCTTTCTTCTGTCGTTTCAAATTCTGAAGGTAATCCCGGCCACAAGCATTTTTCTAACCTTAGCCATTCTGGACCATCCCACCAAAGTTTGCAGTTCTTTAACTCCGTAGGGGTCAGCCCCCGGGTTGCTAGATCTGCAGGATTGTCCTCCGACAAAACATGGTACCAATTTTTATTGCCAACTTTTTCTAAAATAGTAGCCACACGATTGGCCACAAAAGTTAGCCACGGAAGAACTATTGTTGAGTCAGACCACATATACACCGAATAACTGGAAAAAGAGAACTGAGCCAATATGCTACTGATTAACTTCGCCAACAATACAGCACCACATAACTCTAAACGAGGGATAGACGGTTTTCTTACTGGAGCCACTTTTGACTTCGCTATCAACAGACTTGTAATTATTTTACTCCCAACTTTAACTCTAGCATACAAAGCTGCTGCATAAGCCAATTCTGACGAGTCGCAAAATCCATGAAATTCCATATAAAAACTACTTGTATACTGAATCCAACGTGGAATTTTTATTTCGATTATGTCCCTATATTGACTAACAAAGGACTGCCAATTTTTAAGACTAGCCTGTTTGATGTCATCATCCCAACCGATCTTGTCAAGCCACATTTGCTGCATAAGTATCTTAGCGGTTATAATAACGGGAGCAAGCCAGCCAGTAGGATCAAAGAGCCTAGCAATTACAGAAAGTACTTCTCTTTTCGTATAAGAAGACTTGAGCGGAATTATCTCTATTGTGAAGTAAAAGTAATCTGCTGAAGCATTCCAACGAACACCTAGAGTCTTTGCATTACTTTTATCATCAATTTGCAAGAAATCTTCATTTAATAAATGTTCAGTGGGCAACCCACTTAAAACTTCCCTTATGTTAGAGGTCCATTTCCTTAGATCAAATCCCGCTGCTTTTAAAATAGATATCAACTGATTTCGGGCCTCTAAAATTTCCTGCAAAGTATGAGCACCTACTAATGCATCATCGACATACATGTTTTCCCGCAAAATCGTTGCACCTACTGGATAATTGTGTTCTTCATCATCTGCCAACCGCAACAGCGTTTTTAGGGCCAAATGTGGAGCGCAGTTTACACCAAAGTTGACAGTTTTTAATTTATAATCTTGCAGCTCTTCATCTGGAGAGCTACGATACACAATATGTTGGAAACGAGCATATTCAGCATTTATTAAAATTTGCCTATACATTTTTGAAATATCTGCATTAAAGACAAATTTAAAAAACCTCCATTTCAATATTAGAACCACTAAATCTTTTTGAAGAACAGGTCCAACATGTAAAATATCATTAAGACTTTTGCCACTAGGTGTTATACTCGAAGCAATAAATACTACTCTTAGTTTTGTTGTAGTACTATCTGGCTTAAAAACGCCATGATGAGGTAAATAATAACTTGGGCCAGCTACTGGATTCTCAATTTTTTCCATATGTGCCAAAGGTAAGTATTCTTTAACCACCTCATCATATAAGGCTTTGTGCTGTGGTTTACGCAACAAAGCATGTTCACTTCTCATAAACTGACTTAGAGCTATGTGTCTATTAGGAGCCAGTGATGAGAATGCATTTTTGAAAGGCAGGTTAACAATATATCTCCCTTCATCTGTTCTCACAGTAGTAGACCTATATGTTTCCTCGCATAATTTATCATCTTCCGATAAAACTGAGTTACGAGAAACTTCTTCAAGTTCCCAAAATTTTGTCAGCTGCTCATCAATAAAAACTTTGGTGAAGTAAGTTTGCCTTATGTTACAAATGTGATTTGTGGGACCAGTCACAATCCAACCAAATATGGTTTCTTGGGCCACTAACGAACCGCAAATACCATGTTGTACCCCTTGTCGTAGAATCAGAGGATAAACGTCCCCTCCTAATAACACATCAATAGTACCACTTTTATAAAACGCAGAATCAGCATAATCAAGATTTGGTAAGAATGCACTTTCATCAGAGGTAAAAGAATGAGTTGGAATATTCCCAGTTATTTGAGGAACCACTAAAGCAGAAACTCTTATCGACAAATTGGGGTTTTTTAATGAGTATACAGAAAATTTGGCTTTTTATTCGCTCTACTAACAACTTCCCCACCTAAACCTGCTATTTCAGCTGACACAGGTGCAGTGGACAACTTTAGTAATTTACAAATTTTCTCAGATATAAAACTCTCATCTGAACAAGGGTCAATTAAGGCTCGTATTTTAAAAAAGTTACCGTAGCTTTCAACGTTAACCCATGCTGTAGCCAATAAAACATGTTTCGAAACTGAATGATGATGATTCTGGACTACATTAGACGAAACACAAGTTGAAGCCTTCGACGTAGAAGGGCCTTTATCGATCAAAGTGGAAAAATACTGTTTATTAATTTGAGCGCCACTATTTGCCTGATGTATTTGAGAAGACTTTTTAATAAAATCTCTGTGCAAAAGGTTATGATGTTTTCTTTTGCACTTTGAGCAACCGTTACTGCTTGGGCAATCACCAAACATATGCCCTATTTTAAGACAATTAAAACAGTAACTAAATTTTCTCAAAGTTGAAATTCGATTCTTGTAGTCCATTGCCAAAAATCTTGTACAACAGCTTATTTCATGGGCCTCTTTACATAATTTGCACTGAACTGTATTAACTTTAGTATGATATGCCTTGAACTGTTTATTTCTACTCTGAGTTTGATTATTGAAATGAAAACTAGTTTGAGAACCACTAGCCCGAATATTTAACACACTCTCAAGAGCTCGAAATCTGTCAGTTAAAAATTCATTCATTTCATTCCATTTGGGAACTTCTATTTTGTTTTTTACTGACTGCTCCCATAAATTCAACGTTTGTTCAGGCAGCCTAATAGAACAATGAAATACAAATAATGGGTCCCACGCATCAACATCAATTTTGTATAATCTTAAAGTCGAAATGCAATTATTTATCTCCCTCTGGAGCCTTTTTATCTCAACGGGAGATTCTTCCTGACATGGGGCCAAGTTATATAACAAATGCATTTGATTATTAAATAACACCCGCTTATTTTCATATGTAGCTTTTAAATTTTCCCAAGCTATCTCAAAATTATCAGCCGCCACCGTTATATTTCTATTAACCTCCCGAGCATCTCCGCTAGTTTTTTTAAACAAGAAACATAATTTTTCAACTGGGCCCAAACGATCATTATTTATGTAAATTGTAGTAAATATATCCCTAAATGTGGGCCAAGACGCATAATCACCGCTAAAAACTTCTACTTCACATGCCTGAACTGGGACAGAATAATTCTGTTTGGGAACCACTGTCTTTGATGCATCAACATCATCCTTGGGCAACCTACGTTTAGCTCTCGCCAAAATATTAATGCATTTCACCTGAGTTTTGTGTACTTGATTATATTTAGCATAGATTGCTGCTGCTTCTTTTTTCTTCTCCATTGGTTCCTTAGCACAGGCATCGTATAGGCTCTTATAATTTCTCCACAAATTACCTAATTCTTCCTTTTCAAAATCTAAAGCCTCCGCAGTATAAATTGAAAAATCCTCTTCTTTAAGTCTTATCTCAAATCTAAAAAGCTCATCGGCAGCTTCACTTAATTTGTCCAACGTTGCCATAATTGCAATATATCCCTATGAGCAACACAAATTTAAACAACAAAAAAAACTGATGTTAATGTTCACCCCGATAATCACACCAAAAATAGAAATGGCTGTACGAAAAAAAAGATGTCTTCTAGAACAACAAATTTGGCGGTAAGCAATTACACTAACAAAGTCTAACGGACCACTTAATATGGCGACCAACTTGCAAGACACGATTTTTCTTTTATCCAAGATAATTTGAGCAAAATGGCGCTTAAGAACTTGATGGCACGTTTTCTTAATCCTTTTCAAATTTAATATTTATAAATAATGCAAAGAGCCACTAAAATATATTTATAGTTTTAAGTATAACAGCTCAAATATCAATCGTTTACTTTGAGACACGTTTTTCACATTTTATTCACTCGAAAAAAAATACAAATTTACGTACCTCTCTCAGCTGCTTCCACAAATTAAAATCAATTTTTCCCGGCGAAGGACCAAAATGTTTGTAAACCTTGATTACCTGGTTCAATTGGATGACCCACTGTTTGTTAAGAAAGAGGGAGGCTTCTACGCAATACAAAAAAGGAATACACAGCAATTTGCTTATAATGTTTGTTCTTTATTTTTGAATTAAATGTGCGTCGCCCAATAAGGGTTGTATATCTTGTGATCTACGCTGATTATAACACCAAAGTTTATAGAGCTGCATGTAACATCCGTTCCAATCAGAAAAAGCGATTTTTTTATGGCTGAATAATGGCTCATTGAGTAATTGCAACTTGTTTCCTTTCAAAGTTTTATGACTTGTGAGAAAAACGAACGATATCCAGCGTCGATCAAAAACTGACCGGCGTCGCCTTCATAAATCGTGGAGACGGCGCATGCGCAACTTGGCACTACTTTGAACAACTCATACACAGCGTCTACCAAGGAGCGAAACAATAATATTATGTCTTGGCATAAACAAGATTAAAAAAGTTAAAATTTTTTCTTAAAAAATTAAATTTTTTTTATACCTTTAGCACAAAAAGTTGAAAAATGGCATCTCAAAGTTTGTCATTCCGTTTGCAATTTCTACAATATCCATTTCCGAACCCATAAAGTATATATAGTCTGAGTTCTTATGCATAGCGAAATCGATTGAGCGATATCCGTTTGTTTATCAGTGTTGCCAACTTTGCCAACTTTGCCAAAGCACTAAATAAGCTAGAGAAAATTTAAATACAATCGATTGAACATAGCTGCGGAAGGCTTGCTCTTGAAAATCAACTAAATTTGTTCGTCTCCTTCGAGGCAGTGGACAAAACACCACTCCTGTCTCCATTTTTGTCAATATTGTCCATGTTCATGGACACTTAGTTTATAAATCATTATAAATTTGTATAAATTAATATTTATTTTTATGGCTTAACATAATTAATGTTAGTTAAAGCACTGCAATGCCACAAAATGTTGCCTCATGAATGAACTTTGTCAGCACTAAATTATAAAAAGTGAATTTTAAATAGAAGGGTTTTCTTCCAAAACCGAAGTTCCCTATTAAGCTAAAATATCTTAATTAGTCACTTGCCTTAAACCCATCTTTAAATCAACGTGAATTTTACTTACCATAATTAATTAACCTATAAATTACATATAAAAACTTACCTTTCATACGTCTTTAAATAAACATGGATTATATTTATCTTTAATAATAACTTGAAATAATTACCCTAAAATTTATACTAACTTACCCGGAATTTAATAAATTGAAGGAAACCTAAAGGAAAGAAATTACATTTACAAATTTTTTATTATCATCATCATCATCTTAAGTTCAATAAAAAAAGGTGAGGAAAATCGTTCCTAACCCTCGTATGCACTGAAATCACGATTAAAATCATTTTATTGAGTGACTGTAATTGCTAAGCAATCAAAGATGTGTCTCTTATACCTTAGCTGCTGCATAGTATCAACCCTAAAGAGAATAATTTAATACAAACCCAATTGAATTCATATATCATTTGGAGCAACGAAGTAATTCCAATCAAAAAAACAAATATATAGGGCAATAGAGAATTAAACATCAAGTGAAGAAATTGGCGCCCGCATCTATACTTTTCATAGAAAAGTACGATTGTGCCCATATTTTTTTAAGGATATAAATAGGCATGGGTATCATTTAAAAGCTATTGAAGAAATCCTTCAGGATATACTATTTTTTTTTAAATGCTTAACCCATTAAAAGCCGGTGACATTTTTATGTGATTTTTTTTTTAAACAGATAACCTCAATATTTGTTATTTTTGATTGAAGTTACTTCACTATCAAGATTTACATACATGATGAAGGGTTTATAAGATTCTCCTACTTGGTTTAAGAGTATTTTAATTATGACAAAAATTTTGCTTCAATAAAATCACCTTAACAGTCAAAATTGTCTTTTCTTATCTTACCCTTTAGTTCCTCTTTTCCGATTTTTTCTCTTTTCAACGCATTGACTATGAGGATGCTTAAGCTCCAGTGTTGCAAGGAAAAGTCAAGAATAAGTTACGTTTGTCCTTCAAAAACCTTACAATTTTTTATTAGAATTCCGTAAAAAAATATTTACTTAATGTAATTTATATTGAGTAGCAAATAGATTTATTCTATATCTCAAGGAAAATATTAGAGAAATAAATTTATTTATTAAATAAAAATAAAATTTAAGCAAGAGAAATTAGAAAAACGTATGAATGGTCATAGTTTTGAAGGTTTTTAATATTTTATTCATCCATCATTAACGTTGCTATTGTATCAGCAGTGAATTGAGAAAGATGGTCAGTCATTTTAAAACATATACTTCCAGGCGCTTAAACTAAAACTTTTTTCTAAATTGTCGTCTAGTTATCAAATTTTGCAAGTGTAATGATTAAAGTTGCTAACAATTTTCGGAAGTTTAAACAGAGTACTAAGTTTTTCGTACGAGAGAAGCGTAGCTCATATTTTTGTATATCACAGTTAGAAAAAATTTTGCGACCCAATTTTTAGAATTCTCGACTTTAAGTCTACCTTTTGATCGAAATTTAGTGTTGTGCTGGTTGCAGAAGCTGGAGGTCTTTTAGGTCTAGTAAAAGTTTTAGTCGCTGTAAGTATTTACGGTCTTATTTATATTTGGCGACATTAGCGAATGTTAGGTGGAATTTCAGGTCTCATTTCCGATTCCAATGCACAAATTTTCCAAAAGTATTGACTTCCATCCATTCCAAAGATTGTCGTGCTAAACTTAAATAAAATTATTTTTGAAAATTGTTTAGTTAATTGTCTGCTACTCCTTCATTTTTGGAATATATGTAGCTATACTTTTATATTTACTAGATTTTTTACATAGTCAGTTTGAGTTTCTTGATCTTTTCTAAGATCGTCAACTAGATTTTTTTGTTCCACAGATACAAAATATACATCCGCTGCACAGTGGTCAATTTCGCGAGATAGCGGTCAAAACTCTATAACTTTTGACCGAATTGGTATTTTTTTACGCAATTTGTTTTCTTCAATAGGAGGGACTTTAAGCTTCAATTTGCGTAAAAATCGACTGATAGGAACGTAAGTAATGTGGAGTTAAAAATGCATTTTAATTTTTTGTTGAGTTTCCATATAAAAGTTGAATATTTTGACATTTTAAATAGGTATTTTTTTATAATTTCTTATTTTCCTCAATCGTATTTTACAACCAATACGTATTTATTATTCCTAAACTTAATTTTGGTCAGAAAATGCCAACATTTGGCCCTGACATTTATTTAGTCTCAATATTCACAGGGGCCAAAGGTTGGTTTTTTTGGAAGAAAGCTAATTTTTGTAAGGATTAAACTGAAAAATAACACTGAAATTCCCAACAATATCAATACCCTTTGGATATATTATATACAGAACACAACATCGATTAAATTTTAAGTAAACTTTTACTATTGATTTAAAGTGCACATATATTTTATTTAAATGTATTAATAAAAATTTATACTAAAATTAGAAACAAATTATAATCTTTAAACTACTATTAGTTAAACAATATTAGTAAAAATTTCTTCCAAATAGCTTTGATTTTCATTTTGCGGTAGTTGTTTAGCTTCTTCATCTAACTCTAATGAGGTTGATTTCCATTTTTGTCGAATACTGAACATATACGGGTCTGATGTGCACAACAAAATATTAATAAGATCTTCATTAGTACAAGATCTGGAAATGTTTCTTGTATTGTGCTCGCGAAAGAATCTGTAGTCTTTGTTCCTTTTTTCTTGCGCTTCTTCTGAGAGATCTCCAATTGGAAGCATATTGTGCTGAATTATTTGTTCCCCATGGAACAAAATTTTGTGAACTGTGGTTGGCATATGTCTCCAAGAATATTTTTGGTTATAAAGGGTTGCTGTCTCATTAGCATACTGACCAAATTTTTTTGCATCTATCTTTTTGCTACATGCTATAACTTCTAATATGATTTGGAATCGTCGTATTAAAGCATAATCTACTTCAGTTATAGAAGCTGCAGTTTCTGGATCGGAAAAAAATCTCCTTGCTGTGTTTCCATCATTACAATTTCCTTCTCCTTGCTTTGACTGGTCAATTATAAGGCCTATCTCACGGTATTTTTCTTGAATATCTTTTTTTTTTGCTTTCTTTATTCCAAATTTTCTTTGTTGTTTGTCACTGTTTCGCCTAACGGGCCAAATTCCAAATCGTATCCCAATTTAAGAATATGCTCCATAAAACGAATTCTAGCATGAAGAGGTGACATTCCAAATTCATATGCTTCATTAAAACTATCGTCTTGTGTTGGTGGTTGGCTCAATTGACTTGATGTTTTTTGGCATATGGTGCAGCTTGACGAAGACTTTGTTTCGGTTAAAGCTTGTGCAACTTTTCCATCGATCATTGTAAGTGACATTTTAAAGTTAACTTCGATGCATTGGTCATTAAATTCAAATATCACTGGTTGCAGTTCTTTAATTTCATCTGTTATTTTGCCAACTTCTTCAGTTATGGCATCTTTAGTTTCTTTTTTGTAAGCAAACTTTATTGGTCTACAAAATATTGTTGACGAGGGAATTTCATTCTTCCATACATCTATCTCTGCAGCTCTACTAGTTGACGGCTCTGAACCAATAAATGGTTTTGTTTAACGTAATGGAACGAAAGAAATCATGAATAAATTGGCATCTGATGAATTTTCCGCATTACATTGTTTGTATTGTTTCTGGCCAGAGGACCCATCACATCCCCATTTAGAAATTAAAGTCATGCTGCAATTTTTAAACTTCTTTAAATAGTCAGCATCAAATGTCTTTAGTAATCGTTCTGCAGTGTGTTCAAGAAGATCCTGCAATTTTATTTTTGCTGAACTTGAAGTTACACTAATAGCAGTTGGTGAAGGTAAGCAATCTTTTTTGGAAGAAACTATATCTCGATATGATGGAAAAATTCCACAATTTTTTTCATTGGTTCGCTTTCGCAATTCTGTATATTGGTTTTTAGTCATTTTCAGATCCAAAAATAGTGCAAATGCTTCTTCTGGAGTAAATTTATTTTCTTAAATTGGTGTCGGCATACTTTCTAAAATCCTTTTTCTGCGTCTGGGGCTTGCTTCCACTATTTTTTCAATGATAGCAATTTTACTCTTTTTAGTTTTCGATGGTTGAATTTGATGCAGAAATGAATCCTTTATGATGCTACAAGAAACTTCTTCATTGATATGTTTAAGCTTGCGTCTTCGTGATCTTTCACTACAATTATCAATTGGCTTTGCTGGTCGACCACCTTTTCCAGTTTCCGTGGTAGTTACTGATGGCTTTTTAAAAACAAGTTTATTTCTTAGCCATTTTTGGTTACGTGAGTAAAACAATTTCTTGTTTCTGGAACATTGATTGTACCGTTTTCTTAAAGTATTTAAAGAGTTTTTTATTTTTAAGTTATGATTTTTAATTTCTTGTTTGTCGCATATTTTGAAGAATGGATTATTCATTATATGTAAAATAATGTCGTTTTCATCTTTCCGTTCAAATTACATATCAGATAGAACACTGTAACTGAATTTAGCCATTGTTTAAACAATAATGAAAAAAAAATGAATGCATGGATTAATATACTATTGCTCGAAGTTTCAACATGATCTTTTTTACCTCTTTAAAACATAATATAACAGGTACTTGGTTTTAACAGTTATTTCCATTGGTTTTAAATTTATGTGCAATTTTCAGGTATTTAAGTTATGTAATATTAGATGGCAATAAAATCATTTTTTACCTTTTCCAAATGAATTGCCAGATACCACATAATTCGAGAGAGTTCTATTGTCATTGTTGTAAAAATTTTGATACACCATTCTATGTGGACTAGGTCCAAATATGGGCCAACTTCTTCTAATTTCAACAGAATTATTTTTTGGGTCAATAAGAACTCTTGTACAAAATTTCATCAAAATATATGCATAATAGCCACTTTCACATACAAATAACTCAAAAAATATGACGTGCATTTGTACCGAATATCTTACCTTGTGTCAGAAAAATTGCTGTAGCTCAAAAAGTGCAATCCCGATGCATGGACATATATATATAGGAATGTAGGGGAGAGTTAGGACTACAAAATAGTAAATTTGTGTTTTGACTCAGCTTGACTCACAGGAGGTGTGCACTATGAAGTAGGAAATTTCCGAGAAATTTGACCTTTTTAAAAAAAAAATATTTAAATTGTTCTGAAAACAGTAGAGCTTCAATTTGTTTATCAGTAATAGGAAATGAGTTAAGTTACAACACAAAATTTATTTCGTCCAAAAAACTTTAAAAATTAACTAAAAATATCATAAATTTACTAAATTCTGAAAAAGCCCATCTTGGACCACCCTGTTCTCAGTGAAATGGTTGAAATAGAGTTCTAATTTTTTGGCTCCCGAGGTTTACTACTGTCTACTTTCATACGAGTCTAATAACTTTAAAATCGGAGAACAAAAACCAAAAGGAGTTTTGGCCGGTTTCTCAAAATATTGACCACTGTGTGCCGTTCTAAAAATACCACTGTTTTTGATGGTGTTTTTTGGAAGATTTCTTAGGCGTTAAATGTGACAGAATTTTTTTTTTCTTATTTACCAATAAGTGATTTGGTTGTTTATTTTTTGGAGGTGACCATTTTGTAGTACATCACATTTTTTGATGCAATCAAGTGCGATTAACATAAATAATAATAACAAGTAAGAGTATACTTGACACTATGCTGCATGTTATATATGAAGTAACTTCAATACAAAAAAAAAAAAAAAAAATAATAAAAAAAAATGGAATAACAAACAATTAAAAAATTAGAAAAAATGAAGTACTATTCAAAATTTTACATAGAAATGTCACCGACGCTTAATGGGTTAAGCATGTTTTAAAACTTTAAGCATTTCCTCAAAGATATTTTTAAAAGCTTTTGAATGCTACCCATATCAAAGTCTTATAAAATATAGTGCAAAATCATACCATTCTATGGAAAAATCAGAACCCCTTAATTCGGAAAATATGAGCGAGTGCCAAATTTTCCCTTGTTGTTTCAGCAATTTCTGAAAGACCTCTTTAAAAGTTTTTAAATGATATCCATGCATTAAAATTATGGTACAAAATCGTTTTTTTTTTACTTACTTAGTTTTTTTTTTTATTTCTTAATTCTCTATCGTACTATCCTTTGTACCCTTCAACACGAAAATTGGAAAAAGATTTTATCTAAGTTTGTTATTCCGTTCTTAATTTCTACAGTATCCAATTCCGATCCCTTTTCTGATATCAACTTTTCCACGGCACTAGATGGATTAGAGAAAATTTAAACACCTAAATCGGTCAGAGATAGTTTTGAAAATATTGCTTTTGAAAATCAGCAAAAACGGTCAATGTCTTTCGAGGTGGTGGGCAAAACACCACGCCTGCCTCTAATTTTCAAATCAGCTGAATATTGCTTTTTTCTATTTGTGCCCGCAGAACGCAGTTATTTTTAACCTGATTTTAAAATTTTTGCTTTATTAAAAGATTATGCTTACAGATTGCTCCCGTTTAAAAAACAGTTCATAATTTTCAAAGTATAGTTTAGCTTCCAATATTAAAAAGTGATACAAAAATAGGTCTAAATATTTAAGGGTGTCCCAAAAGGTGACATAAATTGACCTTATGAGCCTTTATTTTTTACTGGTATAGAAAAACGCTTGAAAATTTGATACAATGTCGATACTAGAAACGTTATAATAACAGCTTTAAATATTCGAAATTATAAATTAAAGCGTACCCCTATAGTTTATTTAGCATACATTCATTTGTATATGGCTATACTTTGACCAGCTATAGATAGACAATTGAAATTTACAAAGAACCTTTATTATAAAATTTGGATTTGGGAATTAAAGGGCGTACCAATAGTTATTATAATGTGATATATGTGACCAAATTTTTAAACCATTATAGCTTTAATTTACAAGAAACATATATTATTAAGTCCGCTACAACGGCAAGTATAAAAAGTATAAAGGGTGTAATTTGACCCATGTAAACCGTTATATACAAACACTTGAAAATTAGTGCTGGTATAACAAAAATTCTAAACATTTAAAACTACAATTTAAAGGGTATTTCGAGGGTTAATATAAGTTGATGTGCATATATGACTGTTATAGACAGACGATTGAATTTTTTTTAAAGTGAATTGCTAAGTCTGCTATAACAACAAGTATCAAATTTTTATTTGAAAATTAAAGGGTTTCCCAATATTAAAATAAATTTAATGTAAGTTGCCAACATTTTAAACCATATTAAAAAGACAGCTGAAATCTGTTTTGAAGTCTGTTGATGTTGATGGGAAACAAAACTTAAAAACAAAAATTAGAATTTTTTATGCCGATTTATAGTACAGATGGTTATACAAATATGAAGAAGGGTAAATAAGATGCGGCATAGCTGAATATAGAGAGTTCACTTGGATTTTATTTAAACGTTACGGCAATTAGCTAACGCAAGCTGAGCAAAACCTCACTGGCTGCCTTGGTACAGTTGTGTGCTTGTTATAAAACAGAAGATAACGAAGTTCGTGAGTTTGAGCCCCACAATCAAACATGCGTGCAAAGGGCAAAAAATAATTGTAGTACAAAGGCAATTAAATGGAAATTAGAAGTGTAAACCTCTCGGAGTATTAATTTTAAAAAAGAAAATTAAAGTGTACATTAACTGGTTGAAGTATTTATTGATTAAAAAAAGAGCTCTAGCTGTTACGGCTAGAAAGCAGTGTATGGCAAATGTGGCTAAGTTGAGTATAAGAGACCTGGCTTGGAGAGCAGGACCAAGGAGGTTTTGAGTTGGAGTCTCTGTCAGAACAGCAGATTAAGCGGTTTAGTGTACTAAAGAAAGAAGGGTAACGATTTGTTCTTGGCTCACGGAATAACACAGAGTAATGTAGCGTGGATGGATGCGTTAATAAAGTTTTTTTTTTAATAAGCAAATCAAGAGAAACTGTACGTTTTCCAAAATGGAAAAATATAAAAATATAAAAATATGTTGAAAAACCATATTACGTAGCCGAAATATTATATGAAATACGATTTAACACCCTTGCATGAATGTTACGAGAAAGCTAAAGTTTAAAGTTGTTATATTTTTGTAGGTTTTACGTCAGGATTTATTTAATTCTTCAAAATTAAACCCGAAGATTTATGTTAATTTTTTTAGAGGGCACGTGGTGAAATCAATGAATTTTTCACATCTGTCGATATTCTTTTAATTTAAAACCAAACAAAGTCGGCAGAACGTTGTTTAGCTTATTAATATCTTTGAAGTGTTTTCAGCTGATGTAAGAGGATAAACGTTGTTTTCTTATTTTTTTACACTTCTGGCATACAAATTATTTTTTTGACTATTTAGCGTTTTCCTTATGTCGAATTGTCTTACGAAGGGTTCAGGTTAAAAAAAAATGTGCCCGTCTCAAAATGGTTTAAGCATAAATCACATATGTACAATATCTTTTTGATAAAAAAACATTATGACAACATAATCTTATAGATGTATTTTCAATTAAAGTCAATGTTCTTTCTTCCTGAGTATTTTTTATGCATAATCAGCCTACCATTTTTACGAGCTCTTGTTGTTTGCCGCAAAATAATTTCGAATTTACGCATTAAATTTTGTATAGAAAAAAATTTATTTCTACACAACATTTAATATAATATTTAAGATGTCATTTCAGATATACGTGAGCATTTAAATTCCTTATACAAGCGTCAAGCGTTTCAAGAATGCCAAGGAGCTGCGTCAACAAAAACAAAATTTAGTTGTTTTTTGCTTTCTTGCGCTTTGATTTATTTCCAAACAAAAAATTATTACACGAACGAAAATACTTTTAAAAGGCGCAGCAGGAACGTAACTAATTTACTTGCCTTTTTTGTAGATATTTTTATTCTTTTGACGAATAAAGATAACAAAGTGTGTGAAGAAGAGTATGCTAGAGCACCGCAAGAATAATAAATATTGAATTGTTTGAATAATCTTTACAAAAAAGTCAAAAACTATAACAAGTAACAGTGCTATATGCAGCAGAGATATAATTATCTTGAATTCTGAAGCTTTAGCAAAATATTACCTGATACAATGGTAAATTTTTTTTATATTTGGGTTGATTATATAAAGCTTTGTGGCCTGTTCTTCGCCCACTAGGTCTTACCTAGCATCTCCTGCCTTCTCTAGTGTAATGTCATAAACATAAAAGCAACATAAGCATTTGTTATTTGCCACTTCGAATGTCCATCCCTCATCTTCCACTGGATTGCCACCAAGAGCCCTTGCCTCTTCATTCTCTTGCTACGAAAAAGAAATTAGAACAACAATGAAAATTGGTACCCCTCTGGTGAAATTATCTTTCATGTATTTCACTGAATATAAATTAAAGTCCTTTGCTTATTGTATTAGACTAGACATATTAGAGTAAAAGAAAGATATATTATATTAAAAAGAAAAACAGCAGCGCTTGCGATCCCTAATGGGATCCAATAACCACCTGGAGTCTTTAAGTCTGATCCCATCTGCTAAATATACTCTTCAAATAATTAGAAGAACTACGCGGTTAATTGACTGTTCGCTCTAGGACCTCTCACACAATTCTTGTGGTCCAGTGCCTACCGATTAAAGCCCGCTGTCAAATGGTTTTAATGGACTTTAAAACATAGTAAGGCAAAAGGCAGCATTAGAAGCTGATGAAAAAATACAATATTGCTTGCCACCTGTGCTAGT
The DNA here is from genome assembly GCA_937654795.1 of Cistogaster globosa. NCBI lineage: Eukaryota > Metazoa > Arthropoda > Insecta > Diptera > Tachinidae > Cistogaster > Cistogaster globosa. The sequence goes on along the minus strand of OW569405.1, from coordinate 59,608,282 downwards.
GCAGTAAATCACCATTGAAGGACTCTCAATCATACCAAAGCAAAATAAGGAATAAATAAACTTAAAAACCGCAAGTTAACCATTAGTAAATACAGCGTCTTTTATAAATATCTAGGTAAATGATTCCTAGAAGCTGGTAACTAAGCAAACGTTTTATGGGTCACGGCTCATTACATCCGAAATTTATTTTTTGTTCGAGGCAGTAATAAAAAGTACTGACCACCTGTTCGACACAAATACCTTATGTTATTGATTTTAAGAAATCATAAAAGCTGTAACGCCACCAGCTTTGTTTTTTAATATTTATCACTAACTAGACTCCCTAACGACCACAAGCATCCACATAAGTTATTTAAACTATAGAAAATATCTCAGTAAACACTGTTCGAACAGCTTAGGACACCAGAACACGCACAGCAGTTTCTTCTTGATTTTGAAAATTGCCTAAAATTAGCTGTTTACAACGTGCAACAATAATCCTTTAACAAATAAGATGTAACTTAATTTATTATGTAGATGCAAAACAGCTATCGACTAAAAAAAGAAGAGTATGAAGAGGGTGGCAATCGCACAGCACGTCAGCTGAAGAACATACTAAAAATTACTAAGATAGCTAATGGTATTTCAACAATAGCATGTAGATACCAAAAAAGTCAACCTGATTTGCCAACTTTCAACCGTGTCCACAATTTGAAGTTTGCTAATGCAGTGTTTCTAACAAAATAATACCAAAAGTAATACTCTATAAACCTTAGGGATATTTTTGCTTTTGAGGAGGAAGAATCTTTTAACAATGCATATCAAAGTTAATAAAAAATTTAAATATTTATGTGTATTTATGTCATCTGTGTTATTAATGTCATAAAGTAAAAAAAAGTAAAAAAAGCAATTATTATTAAATATTTATTATAACTAGTAAGGAAATTTTACGTTTTATTAACAATTGTCATTTACGACTATTTCCAAAAATAAATCAATTAATAATAATTAATCAGAAATATAAGTTATATTCAGCGTAATTACAAGTTTATACAACTACAAATAACTGCAGAGGATGTATTTTTTGTCTGATAACTGTTTATTTTTTGCGTTAGTTTTTTAAAAACCCTTATTTTTAAACATTTAACTCATTTTTAATTAAACTCATGAGTAAGAAGTGAATCCAACGCGAATTTTTTATCTGGTCCAGTTAGATTTAGGATCAACCACACTATGCTATAGGTTACTCTCCAAGACGATTTATGCATTATTTCCCGAGAGAATTACTATAATGACTAATATTCCCTTATTATGCATAATTCTTGCTAATAAACAAACAAGAAGAGAAAATTTCTTGCTTCTGCAATTTCCCTACGACTAAAAATAAGTAGGTCAACTCTATATTTATTTTCCAAAAATAAGAGGTGGAAAAACTAACAATATTGATATTAATATTAATATTTTCTTCTAATCGATGGCAAAGTTTTAAAAAAATAAGGAACACCTCTGTTAAAAGCCATAAAAAGACTTTTTCAATTTGAATGAGAAAAAGAGAAAAAACTTAGTTTAAGAATAAAAAACTTATTGAGGGATAGATAAGAAATATGGAGGATCTTAATAGGTCCATTTAGTTATTTAAAAAACACTATTTAACAGTTTAAATTAATGGTATCGATATCAATATTATAAAAAGGTTTTTCATTCTCCTTAAATGTGCGATTCTTAAAAATTTGATAAATGTGTGTTTAACACTGCTAAATTATAAATTTTAATAATTAACGGTTCTTACTAATAAATAAGCTTTTTGGCCTTAGAATTTTATATGAAATGATAAAAAATATGATGCTGCAAATAAAATGAACAACACTTTTTTAATATGCAGACATCCTTTACTGAGCCTGTACTTTCATTTCAAAAGGATCCTCGAGAGCTCCTTTTTTGATTTTATTACTATCTTCAACAAAACCAACTTAAAAAATAAAAAGATTTATAATGTTTTACATCTTTAAGAACTAAAGGTAGTAGATTTTAATTCTAAATATATTCTGAAAATGCGATAATGCTGAAGTTTGACGTTAAATTTTTCAGACCGTTTTTTCCTGTGCACACATACTCAGGCTATTCAAGTTCTCGGTGAACTTTTTAACTAGTTTTTAAAGATATATAAAAAATAGCATTTCATTAAAAAAAATTGTCTGTGGGGGACGATCCCTTGTACAGACATGTTTTAGCTAGTCGCTTGGAAATCCTTTACGTACATCTTTAAAAACGCGAATACTTGTTGACCTACTTTTCTTTAATATAGAATAATGTCAACTAGTGGTTAGTTTAAATTTTATAGCTGAACGTCCGATATTCAGGTATAAGCACCAGCGTGACCATATTAGCACTTTCGGTGCTAGATTTAGCACTTCTATTGTTGATTTAGCAGTAAAATTACCGATTTAGCACCTAGCACTTTTTTAGCACTTTCCGATTCTTTATTTAGCATTTTCTAGCACTTTTAATTAATATAATTTACTAAACGTTTCAAAATATAATTAATGCACTTTTCTGCAAAATTACACTTTTCGCGTGTAACAATTGCAATAATAGCAACGTAAATCTGGTAACATAATGCTTTTTTGTTACAAATGAAGTTTGCTATGCAAACATACATCCATGAAAGCAATTTTGACAATAACTAAATATTTATCCGCAAATCAGTAAAGTTGTTTTTAAAGGAGACCATTTTGATCCTTTAAATTCATGCTTAGAAGATTTCTTTATACCAATACCGTATTTCATTTATAATTTTGAAAATTTCCTTAAATCTAAGAAAGAAAGAAATCCTGAAAAAAGAAATCCTGAAATGGAAAGAAATACGAATTGTAAGTCGCAATTTTATTGCACAATTGATTTATCAGTTAAGACAACGTTTGCTTAAAAATTTTCTAACCTTAAAAACACAAATTTCTTTTGTATAGAAAACAGTTTAAAAGCTTATAAGTGTAAGTTACACGAACATTTTAAGGAAGAAATGTTAGACTATACGAAAGAGAATATAACAAATTTGGAACATCAATGGCAAAAGTTAAGTTCATATGAATGGACTGGTTTGTCCACAATAGAATTTTTGACAAACGTATTCGAGTACAAAAACGCATTGAATGAAAACCCTATTTTTGAGTTAGCTTCATTTGTAATTAAGTTCTTGGTTTTACCGTTTAGCAATGCAGAAGTTGAACGGGTTTTTAGCGGAATGAATCTCATAAAAACAAAAATGAGAAATAGAATGAATTTAGAAACTGTAAACTACCTTCTTTATATAAGATGCGGCTTAAAAAGGCTAAACTTATGTTGTCATAGTTTTAAAATTACAATTGATCTCATCAAAAAATGTAATAAAAACATATATTATAATGCCAATTTTTATAACAATGTTGAATCTGATGAATATTCATTTGATGATGTATTTAATATTTAACAAATGTATTTATGTATGTATGTAACAAGAAAAATTTCAAACGGATATAAGCACCTGAAAATGTAACAACTGTCAAAACTGTTTAAAAATTTTTGTAAAGTACAAAGCCAAATATTTATGTACATATGTATGTATGTATGTATATTTGATATTTAATTTTAAAACTGAATTATTATTTTTGTTGTGTTTTGAAGGCTTTTTATGTTTAATAAATGATTGTTTTAAGAAATGTTTTTTAATTCAATGGAAATAAATAATTCTTATGCAACATAAGCATAAATGATAAAACTATGAACTCTCCAAGAAAATACATATATACTTAAAACTAAGACATTTAATTTTGGCACTATGTTTTAGCACTTAAAAAATTTTTTTAGCACTTTTTAGCACTTTCTTGGTGCCAATTTAGCTCCAAAAATTTTTTGGATCTGGTCACACTGATAAGCACCATGTATTATTCTCTTAAATTCTAAGCGGAAAAAAATTAGAGTTTCTCTTTTAGTTTCTCTTTTTATTAAAAAGATGTTATTTCATTTGTGAGGTGTAAAAAAAGTAGAATAGTGTGTTAATCATGCGTTTGTATAGATGTTCTGCCTAAAAGTTATCTATAGTTTTACTTTTAACTGGCTAGTCAACGAATTGAAGTACTTAGTTAAAGTTGTTACTTTACTAGCACAAACTGGCAACGATAGAGTAAAGCAGAAATTTTCAAAGTTTATGTCCCAAATGTAAAAAAAATAAATGAACGCTTTACTAGCAAAAATTAGCAAAGAAATTCGCTGAGGCTTTGGGAATGATATGTTAGACTTAAAAACTGTATGGTATGACCATACCAAGAAAATGTACTTGAGTGCAAAAGTATATAAAAAACAGACCAAAAAACGCTAAAGAACTGACAACAAGAAGAAAAAATTGGAAATAATACTCTAAGGAACTCTAAGAAATTTACCAAGTTTCTGTTGTTTTAAACTTCTTTGCTAAATCTTTTTCCTTAAATTAGCTAGGGGTAATTTAAGGAAAAATAACAAAACTTCGAAATAATACTAATTTCATATTTATTTAATTACCAAGTACTTGTATTTTACTAGTTGTGACAAGAATTTCTTTAATTAGACATTTTTAAAGCAAATGTTTATTGAAAACAAAAGTAAGGAACAACTGTTTGACTAATTCTGGCAAGTGAAATTTAGCAAAAATAAAATATCATAGTGTTTTGTGATGTGTTATTTCTTGTTTTTATTTTTCAACATCTTTAAAGCTGTGTAAAAAAAGAGCGAAAAAAAGTCAGCCGTATACAATGGATAAGAAAAACTAAAATCAAAGTTGATTATTGTTGTTGTTGCTTAAACTTTGATTTTTGTCTTTACTTTATTGTTTAGACAAAAATCTTTAATTTTAAAGTTTAATTAATTTAATTAAATATTCCCGTGTTTTTACTTTAACTTAGAAAATTTAAGTAGCCAAGTCATGCCCCAAATTTTTTTTCGTTCACATTTTACGTTCTTTTTTCACTCTCTCCTTGCAAGTTTTTTTGAGTACGTGAAAACATTTTATTAACAATTATCAAAACTTAGTAGACATTTTTAGTTCTGAACAGACCTATTGTGTGTCGACGTGAACTAGAATGATTACAGATCAAACACAAAAATGTAAATGTTTTTAACAAATTTAAGAATATGTTTTCATTGGCCTCTGAGTAATATCCAACATATTTATTAGCAGATTTAAAATTTCAAAAAGCAAAAGAGATGAAACATTTTATTTTTAATTCAATTTTTTGCAAGTATGAACTAAGAAAATATTAAAATGAAAAAGAATATTTATTCTTACAAATAAAATACAACTCTTGGAAATACAAGTCTTATTTGTATATTTTCTTATATTAGTTTTTGTTTTCTTTCTGTTTTAAGTTATCTACTTCATCGCCAAAAAACTAATGTAAATACAAACTAACATTCGCCTGTATGGTTTTGTGTCTATAAATGAAATGGAGGATTGCTAATGAAGCCATTTTCTATTATAAGGAAAGGCATAAAAATATAGTATTTAAATATAATCATTTAAAGGAATCAGATGAATCTAAATGAAGTAGATTTTTTTATTATTCAATAAAGTTGATCCTTTTTTTTTTTTTTGTTCAGACAGAAAAGTTTATCCTTAATGAATTTATATTTTGCTTTGTGTTTAAGCTACGAAAAGAAGAAGAATGAAGGTGGTTTAAAGAGCATATATACATATATAATAAAGAATAAAAAAAGAAACATCGTTTTAAAGACAACAATGGAATTTATGATGACTGTTTGAGTGACACACATCAGTGCCATGTCTGAGAACTAGTGTCAGTAAGAAATAACTTATCGTGGCTTCAGTCTCCGTTTTACCATCAGTGCTGCTTAAGCAGCCTGTCAGTGTTTTTAAATACACCAGCAACAATATTTTTATTTATTTCACAGACAATATTATTTTTGATGTGGGAAAAATATTAATTGATTTATCATAAAAAATATCATTTTTTTTAATAAAATATTTAGAAAAGGATAAAAACTAAAAGAGAAATCTGTTTTGCTACATTACAAAAAAAGTGATTTTACTCTATGATTATTGTAGCTTATTTTTGTAGCTTATTTACTACTTAAAGGTCCTTTTTCTAGGCACTGATGAAGTCGCACCAATCCAAAAATACCAGAAACAATTTTTGAAATCGAAAAGGTAATTAAGTGGCTCCCACTGCCTCATTTGTAAAGCCTTTTTGCAAAGGTACGCCGACTCAGAAAAAAAAAATACGGACACATTAGCTTTTTTTTCTTTATAGTTCGCAGTCTTGAAATCAAGCATAGTTTTTCTTCTCCCCTTTTGGTGTAAGTTTTGAAAAAAGACGTAACGTGTAACTCATGTTGTCTGCTTGTTGGAGCGAATACTGAAAAACAAGAGAAAAACGATTAATTCATCAAAATAAGTTAATCTGCATAATTCGTCTCTTAAAATCCTTATTCCTCTCTGGTTCACAGTTAAAAAGTATTAGATATGTTTATACTTCGAATGTTATAAAATATGTTGATCCTTACAAAGTTGACAGTTATTTATTTATTAACCCCTTGATTTTCAGCTTTGAAAAATACTATAATTTTTAGTTATGTTTCCATCTGTAATTCAAATTTTATTGAAAACGATTTAACTGTACAAAATATTCAGTTTTTTCTATCTTTTCTTCTTTTGGGCCGAGATTTTACAAATTTTATCTATTATTGCACATTATAAGTAAAAATCTATCTATTGGTATAGATCTATAAATGTTTATGTTTATTTTTATATATTTAACCATAAAAAGTGAAGAAAGGGTATATCTTAGTTAAAGGGTGTCCCAAACGCAAACGACACCACTTTAAAATTAAAACAAACTGCGTATCACTATAGCTTTAAATGGTAAAAAATATTAAAAAAATAAATCTAAAAATTAAAGGGTGAACCCTTTGGTGACGTAAATTGTCCTATATGGGCTTATCTTTTGAAGCCTTATAGACAAACGATTGCTACGAACGTTATAATAACAGCAATAAATTTTTAAAATAATAAATTAAAAGGTACCACTATAATAGTTCATTTAATTTAATGTATGTGGCCATACTTTTGAACAGTTGTACACAGCTCTTAAAATCTACAAAAAAACTGCATTTCTAAATGGTTGAAACGAATAAGGAGCTGTACTGCTAAGTCTACCTTAACAAGCATAAAGTTTGGAGATGGAATGTAAGGGTGTCCTAATAGTCAATGTATTTTGACGCATGTGCCATATTTTTGAACCGTTATAGACAGAAAAATGAAATCTATTTGAAGTCAGTTTTTTTGCAAGAGGTTTATTTTTATGTTCACTTGAATATTAAACGCTCAGTTTACTATCGATTAATTACACACACATTTTTAGGCTTTAGTTAAATTATTATTTAGACGATTGTTACAAAAAAAAAAAAAAAAAAAAAAAAATACACCAAGGTAAATTTACCCACTTAACTAACAAATAAAAACGTTCAAAATGAGACTAACTCTGTAGGAATGGCTGTCATATACAAAAATTCAAGTGTTTCTTAAATATGTTAGAGATTTCCTTTTTAGCTTTATAAACCTCTTGAATTTTCCATTATTTATGAGATTTGAAGAAATGGCGTTGTAATTGCCAATTTTTTTTAGTTTAAGTTAACTATTTTGTTATATTTTATTTAATTTATAAGCAATAGGCCTTTTAATTAAATAAAATATAATAATTAAAAAGGTCAAATAAAAACATTATAAAACATTTATAAGCAATAGGCCTTTTAATTAAATAAAATATAATAATTAAAAAGGTCAAATAAAAACATTATAAAACATTATAAAACTGTTAACTATTTTGTTTATTGATTATCGATAGAGCATTTTGTATCGAGTATATGTAAGTTGTATATATTTTCTTGTTTGTTAAGTGTCGACACCAGTAATAGTCTCGATCTAAAACAGATATATTCAAAACAATAGTAAAAAAAATTGTGAAAAAACGAAAAAATTGATATTTGAATAACACTTAATTTGTTACAATAACAACCTCTGAGTTATAATTATCACGAAATCGATAATTGCTTCCGAAGTATATTATTGAAATTATAATTCCACTCATACAACATTTTCTGCTGACTGAAATTTGTATTATCGATTGCGTCATAAACAATAAATGAATGTCTAAGTTATACATTTATGACTAACTACAACTAGGTATTACTTTTCATAATGTTTTGTGAGACTTTTATTCACCTTTACAGTAAAAATACTTCTATATAATTTTTGAAATTAATAAATTATGATCAAATACCATTTAGCAACATACAATATAAAACAGACATCCAACTTAAATGTTTGAACAAGTAGGAAAAGATACTTTGTTGAACCTTTTAATTTGTGTGAAGCAGTTATAACTTAAAAATAACTTATTCTTAGGGTTTCGTAAGTTGTTGCGTTATGGGTGCTATAAAATGATGAAATACATATAAATTGTGTAGCACTTTGTCCAAAAAACTTAAACATTAAACAGTATCACAGTAACCCTATTATTTTCATCAAAATGGCTGTACGTTCGTCCGTCTGTCAAAGCCTTCTATCTATGAAACCGTAACAGGTAGATTCTTTGAATTCTTACAGAACATGTACTACAATAGCCAGTATCATAAAATACTAAAAATTAAAATGAGTTTAAAATTTGCCGTTTTCGGCTTAGGTTAATTTTTTTAATATAATTTAATTTAAAAACTTTAGAAAGAAAAATTATTTAGAAATGTATGCGAGCGGTTTGCAGAGAAAACGATAACAATTAGACACAAGCAGAATTTAATGCTGCATTTTCTAGATCACTACATCCTTCATCAGCATTCTTCGCATCTATCTACTTTGAGTTGTGTAAATGTAAACATCATCTATATAACCAACTAATTAATATTAATTTTGTTAGACGATATCCACAAACAACTAAATGCATTTCTTTGTCGTTGTCTGCAACTCGTCTTGTACGTTTTTTGTTTTGTTTTCGTACCAATCCTTCGTATAATATCTATGGTTCACATCTGGTTGCTCTAGCAACCAGTATAAAAAAAATAAAACATACACGTTGCGAATCAGTTGTTCCGTTTTCCTTACCTAGGTTGTATGTAAATAGGTACTTCTTCGTAAACGTGACGTTGCGTTGCGGACAAACCTGTTAAAAATGAAATTTCTCAAATTTCTGCTTGGGGCCAATTTTTAAGTTGGTATTTAAGTTGCATTTTAATTATTGTAATTTGAGTTGTATTCACATAAATTTTTTTAGTCTTAAATTTAATTCTCATATAAATACGCGAAAAAAATGGTAGCACTATGTAGCACTATGGTAGCTGCATATAAGAAAAATTTTTTTAAATTTTAGATATGGAAAAGAGAAGTATAAATTTTATATCCACTTAAGTTGAATAAAATATGATCTCTAATAAGCTCCATGGTTTTTATGTCAATCTCTTTGACCTCTATTAAACTCTTTCTCTCCAAAATTTTGGAAATGGTTTTTTCGAGTACGTATTGCCCTTGTTAAACAAAATTGTTGTTTCTTATAAAAGAATAAATTTTGTGTCACTTATGTTTTCTTTACCCGAACTAATTTTTTTAATATTCTTATTAACGTTGTTTTAGAGTTGTGTAATTCATTTTGCAAAAAAAATATAATGACGACAAAAGCTTTTTTATTTGCTTTTTACTTAAAGATGTCAGTCGTGTGGTAACTTACAAATAACTTGTATATTAAATAGTGGTTAGGTTAAGTTGGGTTACACAGGCTGCCGGTGTAAGAAGAAACCGGCCCACTTGGGTCTTTAAGTGGGCCCGTTGTGTTGCCTGAGAAGGATGTTCATATGATCAATGCACGTTCCTATGTTACCGTCAAAGATCCATCACCAAACCATCCCGAAGACCGGATTAACGAGTTAATCCTAACAACACCACAGACCGAAAGGTCTGCAAGACCGTGCAGTCTTGGACTGCCGAGAAGAACCGCTTTGTTTCTAGAAAGAGCCGGACGATGGTAAAACAAATAATCCACCGTTTCCTCCCCTTCCTCATCCCGATAGTCATGGAATGGAAAAATTGGTCTCCTGGCGTGCCACCAGTATGCCCAGTTGTCCACGAGAAAACCTCAGTAGGCTTGGAGTTCTCCTGCTATCATACTAAGGCCATAACGTACTTTAAATCGTACAGGTGACCTCGTCAGGCCATTCGATCTTCGCGTCCGCAATTATGTTTTCGGGAAAGCCTGATTGTGCCGGTGCCCACAATAGTTCCAGGTTGGAATGTCTCGCTATCCCACCCAGATATGTCCGGAACTCACAAACTAATCTGGATATTGTATACACACCGGATAAGGAATATAACGCGGTTTTGCTGTCAGTAAATATCTGGATATCCTCCCCGTATATCCTGTGGTACCTCATCCAGCTGACCGCCCTTCTGATGGCTAAGATTTTAGCCTGAATCATACAACACTGGCCCTGTTGCCTAAAATTCATCCTGATCTGAAATATAGGGATTAAGGTGCCTCCCCCTCCCCCAGCATCGGACTTACACCCGTCTTTATAGACATTAAGCTCATCTCTCCGATGTCCATGCAAGTCATAATTGACGTGGCCGATATTGATACTACGAATCCAATGTCAGACCTGGGGGTGGGCGGTAATTAATATTATCCGGAATAGCCGAGGCGCAACCCAAGATATCCTCATGGCTACTACGAATCCAATGTCAGACCTGTGGGTGGGCGGTAATTAATATTATCCGGAATAGCCGAGGCGCAACCCAAGATATCCTCATGGCCAAAGTCCCTTGTTCTTTATCTGCCTATAGCCTTTCTACATACATAAAAACCACCGAGGCCTTGTCCGCCAGAAAATGGATATAAGGGTTAAATGACAGTTTGGAGTCCAGGGTGATACCCAGACAATTCACCCTGTCAGACAACCTAAGCTCCACTACTTCTAGGAGTGATAGCGGAAATAGAGGAATCTTGTTGTTCCTCGTAAAGAAAATAACCTTCGTCTTCCAAGTATTCGCGCTAAGCCCGCATACGCAATCCAGCACCAATTGCAGACATTGTGACAACGTGTCAGGATATTTTCCTGACATTGCAACCGCAACGTCATCCGCATATACCACAGTCTTGAACCTGTTGGAGTCAATTTCCGTCAGCAATGTGTTCATGGCAAGGTTCCAGAGAAGGAGTGTAAACATCCACCTCGTGGTGCAGCTCGCTTAGCAACCCTATATATGGTAGCTTTTGCTATGCTGGAAGTAATGACCCTATTGGTCAGAAGATTTTAAACAAAGGTTACAATTGACTGATTTATATTCAGTCTCCACAGGGCTGTCAAAATGGCCTCCGATTTCACATTTTTGAGATCCCCTTCTATATCGTATTCATTGTGCTCCAGGGATTTTTCTGTAAGCCCTACAAGCGTATATAGAACCGTCTCGACACATCTGCTTTTGACATATGCATGCTGAGAGGTGGAGAATCGAATTAATTGTTGTTCTTAGATGAAGGTCAATTATCCCTTCCAGTGTTGTCAAAAGGAAGGAGGATAGTCTTACAGGTTTTAAGTCTTTCGATGTAGTATGCGTAGTCTTCCTTTTCCTTGGAATGAAGACCACGGAACAAATGGTCCACGGTTCCGGAATATACGACCGTACGATACATGCCGTGTATATCCGAATCAACCGTAGTAGGACAATGTCCGAATAATGCTAACGATCAGTCAGTGTATTGCCATCAGGACGAGTTAATTTAAACGGATTAAACCTATACAGAGCCCGCACGACTCTTTTCCTATTTATAGGGAAGGGACTGATGCGTGGCAATCCAGAAAGGCCAAGCTTTCTCCCATGGAAGGAGTACAGCCAGGAAAATGAGTCTCCACAAGAACCTTTAAGGTCTCCTCTCTATCAAGGTCCGATTTCCAATTGGTTTCCTAATGAAACTAGGGATAATGGGCGATGTCGATAAGATTTTGCGAAATCTAATCGTCTCGAAAGAACCTTTCACTCCACTGCAGAAGGATCTCTAGGACCTTCGCTTCACAATTTTTACCAAGTTTTTAAAAATATTCACTGGGGATTTATAAGTCGACCAGTTTCCTGATCTTTAAGCCTTATTGAAAAGCGTGTTAGAAGCTTTACGTGCTTCCGTAATATCCAATCCCCACCAGGTTGGTTTACTCTTACCTCTAAAGTTATTTAACCTGCAAGATTCTGAAGTAACGCGAACAAGGGCATTAGCTTATGCGTTCACTACAACTTCAATATCCGGCCGATTTTTATAATCGGTGTACTCGGTCGCAACCAGTCTGTTTTTCTTCTGTTCCGTCTGGGCATGGCCCTGTTTACCTGAATTACTACCTCGAATTCAATTAAGCTATGATCAGAGTGGTAGCAGTCACTAGGAGCCTTTCACGACCCTATCACACCTGAGTGCTTAGTACAAACTAGCATGACATCAAGAACCTTTTTTCTATTCGTCACAACAAAAGTGGGTTCTAACGTCTAAATTGTTACAAAGAATAAAATTAAATAGAAACTCACCCTTTGTATTCGAATCCGAACTACCTCACACGACATGGTTGCGTTGGCGTCTGCTCCAATTACAACTGGCAGATTTCATCTAGCTGCTACTTCAGTTACCTTACGAATCATAGGTGGTAGGGATTCGCACTCATGTGCCATGTAGCAGGTGACAATTATGGCCGCGCCAGAATTAATTTCCCAGGCAGCTGCCACCGTATCTTTATCACTGTAATCAGACAGAATGAAGATATTCAAGTTGCTTCTAGCCACTATGCATGATCTTACTTGGTCCATTAATGTGCAGTAGCTTAAAACCTCTAGCACTAAGGCCGCAAACCCTGTCTTGATGGATCCAGGGCTCTTGGGTACAAGCTCCTTTCCTTTCTCTGAGATGCGGAGGAGTAGTGCAGCGGAAGCTGCTTTACAGTGGTTAAGGTTTATTTGAGTCTCCTTCACCTTTTTTGTTAGTGGAGATAATTATGACGTTGGTGTCCTCCTGGTCCGAGTCCAACAGGGCGCCCTCGTCAACTACCTTGTCCCTTCTCTCGAAGAATTCACCCACAAAATCAGAGTTTGAAAGAGTGCCTTCTTCAGCGATTAGACTATCAGTCTTATCGCTTGTTACATCTTCTGGAGAAGAATCATCACCTTCCGGAGCCAGGTTACCTTTGTTGTCACCTCGAAAGATACGAAGAAGGATCGTTTCGAAGACGTAATATATCGGTTCTCGTCTCCTCGAATGAGCTCCAGTATTTCCCTTTGATTTGGATGGCTCGCCTGATGTCCGTGCCGTGGCTCTATGCCTGTGGAGTATCTCTTCAAAGAATACCACGTCAAGCTTAGCACCTTCCCATAGCCCTCCCAAAAGAACGATGTCATGCTTTAGTAGCATAATACATTAAGGGAAAGGACATAGATTGACTTAAATGACCTTCCAGAACACTTCCATCAACTTTCTGCGTACCACCTCCCAGTTTGCATGGGAGATAGAGCTATCCACGTTATTTCTGTCGATGACAGCACACACGAGATTGCTTCTTGCAACTTCGCTAAAACTTCTGATAATCGACTTAAATTTTGGACGCTTAGTGGCGGGCTGCTGACTCTGTGCTTGAGCCTCTTCCTCAGACCTCTGCCGTATAGGCGCATCAGTAGAAATAGGAGGGGGTTTCTGCAGGCCAGCTAGATAAAATCTAGCCCATTAAAGAGAAGTAGCCTCCTTCTTAGTGAGCGACTCAGCTGGCTTTTTGCCTGATTGTTCGACACATTCGGCAGCACGCCGTTTTAAAAAGGCACTTCTGGAAGTTGGGGCGTGCCGTGGGGTTTTGTTTTACTTTTAGCGGCTGAAGGCACAGCTTGAGAATCCGAAAACTTGATCGCAGTTTCCTTACTGGCGGGGGTAGGTGAGACATTGAACCCGAAATCTTGTTCGTAGTTCCGCTGCTCACAGTCGGCACAGGGTTGACTCAAACACGCTGCTGCGTTTTTATAGCACCCAAAACAGGGGCTTTTACCTTAGCGGAACGGGCCTAGGCTGCTGCAGAGGTGCTTGGAGTGAAATCCAGAGGCACCTCGCTGCCTTTAGTTGGTTTTCCAGATCCACCGCCTGCATCTTTGGTGACACCAGTCATCCGCAGACAAGTCAGGCCTGGCGTTCCAACCTGACTAGCCTAGATCTCAGCACACTCGATTCACCACGGCCTGAAATCGCCACCGCGGAAGGACAATTTCCTGAGTTTATGCAGCCCCCGACCGGATACATGGGACATTGTTTGTTTTCTTTTTCATTTTTGGGGGGAGGGGTTGGATTTTATACAAACTGGGATGTGAAATTGTGACTACTGCCTGGTGTGGACTAGGCAGACCACCAAGCCACACCAATGTGGTGAACAGATGCTGGTGGGTATGGGACAGTGGACTGAATCTAGGTTGACCCAAGAACGAACATATCCTGACAGAGTGCCCAGTCTCATTGAAAGAAAAAAAAACCCAGTACAGGGCAGCTGATAGCCGCCCCATCGGGGAAACAGACGCTACAGATACTGAGGGGGGGCAGTTCTTAGTTTCGTGCTCAACATGAGCACATCTGGCATGGGTGTCCCTACCAGCTCCGCCTACAAAGATCATTGCACTTAAAGCCTCTGCATCACGACAAAGTGACTGCTCATCGCAGAGGATATTAAATAGTAACTCTTTTATAGATATAAATATTTCAAAAATAATATATGGAAAAATAACATTTCGTAGATAAGTATATCCTTTTCTTTTGAATAGCTGCATAAATACCTTGTAGATGCATTACATTCTGCTAATATCTAATTTTTACTTTTTATAGTTAATCACAATTAATAACGAACATAACCTTATTTGATTATTATTATTATTATTATTATTATTATTATTAATATTATTATTTTAATTATTATTAGTTTATTTGATCTAAAGAAACAAATTCTAAAATTAAATTTAGTTTAAGGGCGCTAGCTACGTTGCCATCAGCTCTGATCGGTTATATAAAAATAATATGAGCAAAATACATACAAACATATATCCAAGTTAATTCTATAAACAACAGTTAGATCAAAAATTTTTGATATTTTGTTTATATAAATATATTAACATACAAATATATAAAAAATATATAGTAGCTATATTGTTATTGTATCAATTTTTTCCTTATTTAGCTTACTTCTTAAATTAGCATGTCTATTATAGTATACTGATTGATAACATTGTTTGAAGCAACCTTACTAAAAAAGAGGAACATTTTATTACTCTTTTTGGCAAAATAAATGTCAAGTTTTTATGCTTTTTTGACAAGATAAATCATATTTTTTATATAACATCCAAATAACAAAAAAAAAAAAAAAAAAATTAATAAAAGGTCTCTTTAATTATAGCAAACACTTGTTTATATTGTTTTTGTTTATTTTCTCCAATTTTAAATACGTATAGTACATTTAAAGGCCTCGTTACTCTTTCGTAAATGAACACATTGCGGATCAGCTGTTCCGTTTTCCCTACCTAGGTTGTGTGTAAATAGGTACTCTTTCGTTAACGTGATGTTGCGTTGGGGACGAAACTAATAAAATTGAAATTTATCTACGTTTTTACGTATCAGCGATGTCAACAAATTAAAAAAAAAATATATAACTTATAGCGTGCTTAGGTTAATGTTGTTTTTCGATTTAGCCAATAAAATTCATTAACAAAAGGAAAGTCGTACATATAGGTTATTTTTATTAGTATTATAACGATCATTATTTCTTTTCTTATTTTTTTTTATTGCTTCATTATCATTATTGTCATTAGAATTAGTACTAAATTTAGACACATTTGTGTTAAACATAATAAAAACTATATGTATGTATATTAAACATTCTAAAAAAAAATAATAAATAAAGAACAAAAGCAAATACTGCATTTGCTAAGCAAAACTTAATTTGCATAGGGCCAAGTTTTAAGCTCGTATTTAAGCTGTATTTAATTTATTGAAATATAAAAAACTTAACAATAGTTCTTTAACAAGCAGCTGCTTATTTAAAAAAACATTTTTTTAAGTTTCAGCCATGGAAAAAAGAAGTATAAATTGTATATCAACTGAGGTTGAAAATTATACGATCTCTAATTAACCCTAAAATTTTATATGTCGATCTTTCCTGGTCTCCAAAAATTTTAAGAGGTTCGGTCGAGTACATATTGTACGTGGTTTTACAAAATGTCTACACATATTAGAAAATAGTAACGGGGTCATTTCTGTACATGAAATATTTTTTAAAATTTTGGTGTTGGTGTAGATAATAATCGATATGAAATAAAAACACCTACTTTTAGAACTTTTGTCTGTCTGTGTGTGTTTGCCTCACGTTTAAACTGCTGGATGGATTTAAATAAAAATTTGGAGGAAGGTCCCTTCTCAAAGAGAGAATTCATAGAAATATGTCATTTCCTAGAGAAAATAGAGAAATGTGAAAACACGCAATTTTGTTGGTATAGTAGTACTAAAACAGTTGTCAGCACATTTTATATTTATAAAATGTTAATATTGCTTACTGAACTCTACAATAATAGAATTTTATATAATTTTAATATTAAAAAACACAATTGTATTTTATTAAATTTTAATTTTCAGAAAATAAGAAATGAAATGCTGACAATGTCGCTGGCACTGCTAGTGTATAAGAAAACAAACATTTTTGCGTTACATATTTGTTCTTCATCCGAACTTATTTGTTTTATTATTTTTATCGACGTTGCTACAAACTTGTACATTTAATTTTATTAAAAATATTATAATAATAACCACAAACTTTCTTATTTGCTTTTTACTTAAAGCTGTCTATCATGTAGTAACTTACTACCAATATACTATATAGTGACTCTTGTACAGAAATAAATGTTTCACATATATGAATATAAGAAAAAAATAAAATTTCGTGCATATGTATATCCATTTCTTCTAAATATTTGCATAAATACCTTGTAGGCGCACTTCATTCTGCTAGTATATAATTTTTACTATAATAATTCAGTAATATTTTTATATTAATATATAAACACACAAATATATAAATAAATATTATGCATAAATTTATTATATAACTTTTTTCTTTATTTAGCTTACTTTTCAAATTAGCGCATTTAACATAGTACGCTGATTGACAACATTGTTTAAAGCAACTTTACTAAACAACAAAATGTTTTGTTTCTCAAAATAAACCATATTTTCTTAAAAAATACACAAATAACAAAAACCTAAATTAATAAAATATATATTTTTTTTAATTATCGCAATCACTTATTGACAGCGCTTTTGTTTATTTTCCCCAAATTTAAAAACATTTGGTACGCTTACGGGTAAATAGTAACTAGTCAACGTTGTAGCCGTTCGCAACATTTACTTTAGGGTAACGAGGCGTTAAATAGTAACTTGCCAACGTTGAAGCTGTCCGCAATATTTACGTTAGACTAATTAGGCCGTAAGGGTTTTACCTTTCCAACTGTTGTAGGTAGGCACTTAATTTAATAAATTAAAAAAAAAAAAAATTTGAAAAAATATGGCGCTTCCAAGAGTCTTTGAGTTTGACGTAGTATATGGCCATATTTTTAAATCTGCCAAAAGTTGTATAGAGGATGAGCTGCTATAACTTCAATAAAAATAAGTACAAAAAAATTAAATGAAATGAAGGATATCCCGATAGCATAAATGTACAGACACTTATTTTTTTCTTAACTGTAATAGGCTTAGAATAGACTTAAATTAACGTAGGATATCAGTGCTAAGTAGCTATAAAACAAGAAAAAAATTAATGTGTTTTTGACTGAAAGTTTAAAATTAAACGAACTGTGTACATTTTCCTTTGTTCTTACATTTTCAGATGAAATGCACATTTGCATCTAAATTAGTTTGATGATAAACGTCTCCATGTTTAACACAATCTAATCAATGCAAAATCATTAACCTTATGGAGTATTCAAGGATATTTCCATTGATTAGTAAGATGGTAATAAAAGATCCCAAATTAAAAGTTTAATAAATCCCAAATTAAAAGTTCCAATCACTTAAAAATTAGGTTTTTAAGTTTTTCTGTTAAGTGTGGACAAGTTCTTTAATTTTTATAAGTCGCTTATGTGCTACCTTATAGTTTTACACTTGTATCTATACGTTTTAAAGTTTTATCTTTGCTTGTTTTCTGAAGTAACTGATATATAAGCTCTTACGTTTGCTAAGACAAAAACAAAAGCTAAGGACGATGTCAGAAACTATGGAAAACATACAAGATAATTTTTTCATTGTCCCCCGAAGACCAAATGTAATGTGAAAAAGGGAAGAAAAAAATAGCATGAGAATATAACAAAGTCTGTTACGGTTGTAGGGGAAAAGCATAACAGTAAAGATGCGACAGTTTAAATAAATTTTAAGATAATTGAACATTTACCGAGAAAGGAAACAAATAAATAAATTACTGGAATATTTTACAAGCATAAACAAAATTAATCACCATAAAAATGGAGCATTGATTAGATTCTTAAAAAAAGTCTTTTATCGACAAATCTATATATAATGATATTTTAATAGCATAAAACACTCAAAGTTGATCATCATACACTAAGCTTTCGGTTTCTATTTATTAAAAACATAACTTGCCTATCATAAATAAAAATTAAAATTTTGCAACTATTTTAAAACTGCATCAACAAAACAAAACAAAATATTGTTTTCGGGGTACGTTGACAGCAGAGTTGAGTACAATATAGTCAGATCCACAGAGTTAAAAACACAATAATAGAAATATAAAAATAAATTAAAAGAGTTGATTTGCTTGAATTTTTAATCATCCGAATCTATCACGACACGTCTGTAACTATGTTGTTATTTTTATCTCATCCAGATGTTTTTGTATATTCACATGACTTTTTGTCTCAACATAAATTATTTCGCTCGAGGGAATTAACAAGTTATTAAAGACTTTAAAGCAATCAAATAATTACAGGCATAGATGTTCCTTACGAAAGTAATATTTTTATACCCTTCACCACAAAAGGTGAAAAGAGAGCATATTTAAGTTTGTCATTCCGTTTGTAATTTCTACAATTTCCATTTCAGACTACTTTTGCATAGCGAAGACGATTGTGCAATGACCATCTGTTCGTCCGCTTTAGTGTTAAAATCAACTTTGCCACTAGATGAGTTAAAGAAAATAAATACGACAATCGATCAGGCACAGTGTCTATAGAGCTACTATAGGGCTTAACACCCCCCTGCCTCTATTTTTACATATCATTTGGAACAATAAAGTAACTCCAATCAAAAACACGACAGAGATTTTAGAAACATGAAAGAAACATAAGGTGAAAAATTTGGCGCTTGGCCATTTTTACCGAGCTATGGGCCTCTGAAATTTTCATAAAAAAGTTTGATTGTTAATATAGTTAATATTGGTATAATTTAAAACCTTTTGGAGAGATCTTTCAGAAAAGGCTAATTTTATTTTAATACTTATATTTTCTTATTTGCTTTGTCACCTCAATTTATTTTTGTGTAAGTTCCTTTACTAACTAGATATACATACATGGTGAAGGATATATAAGATTCGACATAGCCGAGTATAGCACTAATTTATAATTTTATCGACTTAGACTTTACTAACTTGATTTTGTATTTTGGATATTTCTCTTAGGTAAATCATATCCACTTTGTATAATGTTATTTTGATTACACATTTTACAAAACTATTCGCGTTTCAGGCCATTTATTTGATGGTGCTTATATTAAATTCACTTTTACGCTTTTACCCTCAAGACATAGCTAATTGTTTTGTCAATTAGTTATTGTTTCAAACTATCATTTTATGTCCTTTAGTCAGATACTAATAAAACGAAATCTATTTTCTATTATATTTATATATATATAAGACCTGGAGAAATTTTTTTACTACCTCTATCGGAATCAGTCGGTACAACATTGGTAATTAGACCTTCCTTTGTTAGGAATAATTAATATATTAAATATTGGCACAAATGGTTTAAAGTTTATTTATGTTTCTTTAACGTTTTAACGTTTTAACGTTTTAATTTTTCCATACCACTTTGGTTATTAATTATGATTTTGAAAGGAATGGCATCACAGAAAACATCTGCAAAATACACATAAGACTTAACGCTTTTTTGCTGAGCAGTTTTATTATATAATATATTCAAATATGTTTATTAAATTGTGTAATATTGAATTAATATACTTTCTTTTCTTAGTTCTATGATTAATTACAACCTCTACGAAACAAAAATAAATTTATTTATAAGACATTTTTTCTCAATGCTAAGCATAAGATATATTTTTGTAATAGTATACGCGAGATTAAGATTAATGTCGTAGTAAATATTTGTTGAAGTGAGTTTTTAAAAAGATGAATGTCACCACAAAATGAAAAAAAATCCAATTAAAAGACAAAAAAGCCTTACATATAAAGGTAAAATAAAATCTGATTATATTGTAACGACAAAAAACCTTTGTTTTAAATACAGAATTAAAAAATTAAAATTTTAAAAATGAGTTGAAAAATACAACTACTGAAAATTCGAGTTTATTTTTAATATGTAAAAACCGTTTAGATATTTTGAAAATTTATTTTCATTTTTGTTTTTAATATTGACTTTTAAATCACAGAAGAAGAACGCTAATACAATGTTTTACATAATATACACATTAAAAGGAGAGCGTAGATCAATTTAGAAATATCTTTAAATTGATATGTTAAGTCATGAAAAATGATTGAATAAAGTTTAAATAATTAAATATTTTGTAAGTTTTCTGATAATTCCTTTGTTCTCGTTTTATTTTTAGCTTTAGGGCGTATACTTTACATGAAAAAACAAACAATATTCTAGTTAAACGCGTTAATCATACGCGCAGAAGAATGAAAAGCCCATTTAGAACCGATATAATTGAATTTTAATTTAATACCTTATTTTTAAAACGTCTTAAACAACATTTCCGTAGTTTTTTAAAAATCTAATTTTTTCGCATGAAAGTTAATTATATTCGTAATTTTTTGGGGCACATAAAATATTTTTTTTTTGCAATATTAACATACTTTTAAGAAATAATACAAAATTTGCCTTTGACTCGTTTTAAGACTAAACAACCATAACCATTGTATATTTCATGCAAAATTTTATACTTTTGTAAGAAACTTCAAAAGTAACATAAAAAATGAACTTATAAATGCAAAATTAAATTTATTATTATAGAGAGAATAAAATTTTATCATTATTACCTAACAAGTGTATTACGTTTCTTATTGTGGAATTATTACTTAAACTTCAATTGCAAGAGTGAAAGCTTTTCACTTTTTTTATTATTTTGCTTCTTTAGGATATTAAAAGGGTTCATAGAGTAAGGACTGTGGCGCGAGGCATGCGAAAATGTATTTATATAAGCTTCAAACATATTTAAACCCGCTATTCCGTTTCATTTTAAATGTTTTAGGTTACAATCGATAAACAAAGAGAAATATCCTTTTTTGTTTTACAATTTTAGAGATGAGATTTTTATTTTTATTTCCATGTCCTAAAAAATATAAAAAACATCTGAATAGTAGAAAGAAGGCAAGTACCACCACGAATATTTATTCTTGCAATGTTTTCTGATATAATCCGCACACTTTTAAAAAACCGTGCAGCTATTGAAGTATTCCGATCCAACAATTTCGAAAAATATTATTATGTTCTTATGACCTCTATATTAAAATCAGTTATTTAGGCGATTTTTTCAGATTCGGTTGATGGCGAAAACGGTATTACCGTTAGTTTTAGTACCACCATTCGGTCTTGGCATTTTAAGCGAGGGAGACAGATTTAAATCTTTGTGCCTTTAAACAGGTACACAGAGAAAAGAAATTCTTTGTGGGAACCGAATTTGTTGCCAATTGAATTTCGCTGTTGTGTGTATTATCTTGAATTCAGTTATAAAAATTGAATGAGTATGGCACTCACAACTATTTTTTTAAATGATTTTTGAGTGACTATAGAATATTATTGTGAATTAAATAAAACAACATAGTTTTTTAATATTTATTTTTATTAAAAAAATAAATTACAGAAATAAGATTTTACATCATAACTCTCATGACTCAAACCATTTAATATAAACTACTCCTTCTTTTACATCATGATTCTTCTTTGCCACATAGTTTTGTCAACTTGCCGTTCCATACCGCACGTTTTGCCTCTATGAAGACATTTTAAAATAATTTTTATTTATATAGGTTTTTTTGAAATAAGATATGGCTTTATGAGTTAATTTTGATCTTACTACTAAACAATTTTGGAGAGCTTTTCATTGCTTCTGAAAAATCTTTATAATTGTAAACTGAAATATTATTGATTTTTTTGTACAAATTTTATTTTTAATACGTCAAAAAATTTTCTATTTTAGAAGATACAATTGATTTTTATAATTCTAACTACCAAAATTTGATTTTCAGTAATAATGTGCTAAATAAGTTTATTTGCATCTTCCATTTAATGGAATAGATTTTACTTAAGATACAAATCGGTCAGCTTAACTTTTTTAAAAGGTGTTACAACCAACATTTAGAGGCAAATATCAATGTTAGCTTTAAATATAAAAAATAAGTCAAGATTATAATTTATTAATAATAAAAATCAAATTATTATTATTGGTAATAGAATCTTGAACATATCCATGGAATTTTTTCCAGTCTTTTTTCTGTGTGTAAAAATTAAATTTTATTGCAAAAAGTAGATTGAACTAATAGATTTTTTAAGCTTTAAAACGTTATGATCTTATAAATTTTTTTCCTCCAATAATAATTTATTTAATTTAAATTAAGTTGTTAAAGCTTAAAAATGCAGCAAAAACAAGAAAAACATCAAAAATAAACCATGTGTTAGGAGTATGGCTTGAACGTACTCAGAAAATTTATTTAATAGGTTTCTCAAAAGGAGGGAACTTTGTTTGCATCATAATTTGAATGCTCTGAACATAGAGTATTATTTCTATATTTCCGCCAATGTTTTAATAATTTTTACAGTTGATAAAACTTTTGAATCTAGCGCAAGTATAACCATTATCTCTCTTTTCTGCCTTTTTAAATTCCAGTAGAGAGGTAAGATGACAGTTAAACACATAAAATTTTTAACGGTAAGGTTAAATTTGTTTCAATGAAACGATTGCTAAAATCTTCTTTGTTCCAACCTCTTATGCTTCTTTTTCTTTTATTTTATAAGGGTTCTTAACTGTTTATCATAGAAAATTATTTTTAGCAAACACACACGTGAACATAATTGATCCATGTTTCAGGTTTCATTATCTGTAAGATTTGCACTAAACATTTTATAAAACAGCGATAGAACATTATCCCTCAATTGATAAATTTCATATAAATAAAATTAAGTTAAAAAATAAAGTAATATATATTTTAAGACATACGTTAACGAATTCTATTATTATTATAATTGTTATATCGATATTATTTTTTTTTCTTTTTTTTTTGTAATCTTGGGAATACAAAAAATCAAAGAAAAGTAAACCGGAATAGAAAATTTTTTTGTGTTGTTTTTTTAATAAGTAATTTCCTGAAAAGTTCTAAGACAATTTTTCTGCTAAAGCTTTTGCTATAAATTCAAAGAGTCAGTCCGTCCTATTGTCATTGTGCTCTTTTAAAATCGTGTATTTAATTTACTCATGTGTGGAGTTTTGTTCTGGTAAAATTTAAAATTTTTTTGTAAGTGTTACACATTATCTGGCTAACAAACACAGGCTATTGTGTTTGTTTTTCAAGTGATATTGGCAAAATAAATAGATAAAGACTAGTAAAGTATTTCAGTTAAACTTTAGATTCTTAACAAAAGAAAGAATGCAGAATTTGTTTATTACTTGCAAAAGATGTATGTGAAAAAAGATTTAACAAATCAAAGTAGTTTACCAAACCAATAGATGTTTGTTTTACAAACGAAAATGTTGGAATTTCAAACTTTATATAATTTAAAAAATTTAAATTTAATTTTTATGAAATTAAGAGTTGAACTCTAAACGTAAATGAATTAAAATTTAGTTTTGACTTAAGTTCATTTCTTAATTTAAAAAAAAATTAATTTTCAAATGTATACGTACGTGTTTCAAATAAAACAAGAAAAATTAGACACCAGCAGAATGTAATGTTGCATTTCCTGGACCGCTACAACCTTCATCAGCATTTTTTGTATCTATCTACCTACCTTAGGTTGCGTACATTGTAAACATCATCTAACTAATTTTGTAAATAGGAGTTCGAGAAGTATTCATATTAATATTTCTTCACTGTTCTCATGTAACATCTCGCGTTTCTTTTGTTTCTGCATTATACCGAATAAATTAAAAGCCTTGACAAATATCTTGTGTCCAATGTTTTCTACATTAACTTAAGGTTAGTGATTGTATCTCCAATTGAAATCATATTCGTACACACAGAAAACAGATTGGTAAAAAATCGTTTAAGATTATTAAAATTTAACCAGTAATATTATAATTTAATTTTTATTCCTAACAATCTATAATCTTGATATAAGTTCTATATTAAGAACAAAAGTATTATATTTGTAATTAATAGTCGGTCGCAAGAACGATTAGAAAAGTTAACTCGACCGATTTATGTCTTTACTGTTATCATTTCTGTTAATTGGAAGAAGCAACAAAATTATTTCAGCACATTAATATGGATAGTCAAATATTGGTATCAAGAATCAAAAAGTCGGTTATGTTACTTCTACAAACGAAAGCTGTTTTGACATTGTAAATAAAAATAAAAAAGAAATTAATACATAAAAAAAGAATACAACGATATTATATATAAAAAACAAACTCAAGGAACTGATGAAACTGGCAACAAATTAACCAAGTTTGATAAAAGGTAGGTTCAACTTGAGTAAAAAAAATTATTTCAAATAATAATAATTGTAAAGCGTTTTGCTTTAGTTACATTGGCAAAAAGTTTAATATTTCTGGATGGAAAGAAAAATGAAAGAAGTTCGGAAAAACAAGAAATCAAGAGGAAGAAATAGTGCTGAGGTGTTCATCATATGTAATTTCTTAAATTCTTATGACTATCCATTGAAATTATATTTTAAATAAAGTTTTATATCCAAATATTAAGTTTTTTATTTAATTCACAATAATATGTTCTGGTGATGGCCTTCTTTCTCGAATCGTTTTTGAAATAGTAATAAGCACCATATTTATTCAGTCAAATCAACTGAATTTCAGATAATACTCACAACCGACAAAATTCGATTGGCAACAAATTCGGTTACCATAACGAATCTATTTTCTCTGTGTAGTATAAGGATCCCTTAAACATGAACTGCTTAATTCTCTTGTTTTCGATTCGAAGTATTCTGTATTCGAAGTAGGGTCCAGCAAGGAATTTTCATTTTTTACTCTTTACTATGAAGAGAGAATAACATTATCCGACAATAAATATGGGTTCAGTGGTGGTAGTCCATTTGAACACTTTTATTGGCCACCTATAAAGTTCATAATACTTTTCCTCTAAAGTACGCTGTACCGATTATAATTTCGGGGTCTTTTTGTCCTAATTAGCCCGCTGAGTCTGCTAGTTGGCTCGGCAAACAATAAAAAAATCTTGACAACCTGGAAAATATAGATACATATGGGCGGAACGCACCTAAGACAAAGTTGACCTTATCATTCAGCTGGCTTCCTTCTGATTCTCGGACCTTTTATGAAGTCCATCTACTACAGACCAAAACAACAAAAATGGGTAACTACCTGAATTTAAAATAAGAATTTAATTTGGAAATTAAATTAAATTGGAAATCAAAACCCTTTTTTTAAAGTACCATCAATGTTTATAAAACATCTTTTATTATTTGCTAGTAAAAAAAATCTATTTAAGGAACGCTTGAAGTAGTCATACATTTTTTACATCAATACATATAATAAAACAGTACAAAAAATATTTTTGAAAATTTTGATGTTGGTGTAGATAGTAATTGGTATTGAAAACAAAACACCTATTATTAGAATTTTTGTCTGTCTGTGTTCGCATCACGTAAAAACTGCTGGATGGATTTGAATAAAATTTTATGTGGAGGTCTCCTTTAGAACCTTAGCTCAAATATAAATATATTTTTTTTTTTCATTTATTACACACAAAAAAAGACTTATAAAAATTCCATCGATATGTTCAAGATTCAATTACTTACATAATAATTTGACTTTTATTATTAATAAATTATAATCTTGACTTATGTTTTATATTAAAAACTAACATTTTACATTTGCCTCTCAATGTTGGTTGTAACACCTTTTAAAAAAGTTAAGCTGACCGATTTGTATCTTTACTCAAATCTATTCTATTAAATGGAAAATGCAACTAAGCTTATTACTACTAAAAACCAAATTTTTGTATTTAGAACTACAAAAATCAATTGTATCTCCTAAATTAGATACAATTGTACTCATTATTTAAAAAATCAACCATATTTCAGTTTAAATGTACAAATTTTTTTTAAAAGTGTTGAAAAGTTTTCCAATATTGTTTAGTGGTAAGTTCATAATTACCTCACAAGGGCATATGTAAATAAAAGAAATTTTAAAATGTTTAATACTTTTTATAGGGGAAAGACGTGCGGTATAGGATGGCAAGTTAAAGAAACTGTATGAAAAAAGAGAATCATGATGTAAGAGAAGGAGTAGGTTAAATTAGATAGTTCGAATCATGAAATTAAATATATAAAATCCCATTTCTGTAATTTATTCTTTTAATAAAAGGAAATATTAAAAAATTATAATGTTTTATTTAATTCACAATAATATTCTATAGTCACCCAAGAATCATTTAAAAAAATAGTTGTGAGTGCCATACTCATTCAGTTATTACAACCGAATTCAAGATAATACACACAACCGCGAAATTCGATTGGCAACAAATTCGGTTCCCACAACGAATTTCTTTTCTCTCTGTAGAGAAACTAAAAATAAAAATGTGAAAGCATCCAAATTTACACATATAATTGTATTGGAATAGTTTTCAGTTCATTTAATTTTTGTAGATGGAAAATTTTTACCACTGTCTACAGAACTCTACAACAAATATTTAAAAACACATTTTTCTAAATTTTAATTTTAAGAAAATTAACAATGATTCCCGAGCGAAGTCGTGGGTTTTGCTAGTAAAAAGTACAACAACAGAAGTTTTATTATAATCAAAACAAAATAAATAAATCATTTTATAAAAAATCATGAACGAACCTTATTAATAGGTCTCCCTCCAGTGTACCCCGGAACTAATGTAATGTTTGTTTTTCTGTTTCTTGTTTGCAACATAAAATAAAGCAAGCAGAATTTTTGGTGAAGACAGATTGCGAGTACTACCACTGGCTATATTTTAAAACTTCTCAAGATATAAGTAAGAAAAATAGACTTAATTTCGCATAAATTATTTATTTGATTTGTTTTAAATTTGTTGTTCCATCCATAATTATATTTTACATATGTATGTATGTATATAAGTTTCTACAAAACCAATTTAGTTTTGTTCGTCTTGCCGATTTCACAGTCATTTAATAACTTTTAATTTTTAATTATAATACCATACTATGAAATATAATCTCAGTTAGAAATGCGGGGATATCCATGCGATTATTTGTCACAAAAGATGTCACTTTTAAGTTCTGTTCGTAATTTGTTTTGTTCTTATCGTTAATTAATAACAAAAGTTATTAGAAACAGAACCGACTTAATTTAACAACCGACTTAATTGACAGCTTAAGTAACAAAAAATATTAAAGGACATTATTCTTTAAGTATGATTTTAATCTAGTGAAATCTTGACTTAGCCGATGCTACAAAATCTGTTATCAAATAAAAAAAAATAAGTTTAAAAATAAGCTAAAAATGTTGGTATAGATCTTAAATTTTCATCTCTCTTAATTATAGTACAGTCATCAAAAAAATTTTTTTTGCTATTTTGAAATGCAATTTTATTTTGTTAATCAGAAGCACGTTTCATGATTGTGCTTACATCTAGTAAAAGAATATTTTCACACTTTTACTGTGTAAAATATGTCAGAGCAGAAATATTTTATTCAATTTAAATATTCTGCTTTGTTTATTTTTGAGTAATAAAATAACATTTAAATTATTTGAATAATTTAAAATGGCCGTATACATAACAAAAAGTTATCATGAGGTGTGCATATGTGACTGCTGAAACTAGGCAGGGTCTCTGGAGGCTCTTTATACAATTTAAAACTGAAAAAAGTTCTAGTATATAGTTATGGATCATGATAACTATTAACAATAATTTTAATTGGCTAGACCTACAGCAAAACATACTGAGACCTTCCCTTATTTCTTCACATATGCCAAACTCATCCTAAATTTTTATTATGCATACCGCTATTAGTACATAGGTTTTACGATACTTGCAAGTTAACTCCACCGGAATAAAAACGCAAGTAAATTTATATTATTTTAAAGTTCTTAAATTTGGTTAAATGTTCTTTTCTGTGTGTTTAATAAAGTTAGTTCTACCAGATAATAAAGGATGATTGAAATAATAGAAAAGTAGATCTGTAATATTATTTACTGTAAATGTATAAACTAAAAATAAATATTGGTTTGTTGCTTTAGTTATTCCTTTTATGATTCTTTTGTTTCTAATAACAATGGCGCACATTAAGAACTCGCGACCACGTTCTAATATTCTGCTTCATTAAACTTCATTATAATGGTCACGTCCTTTATAATATATTGTTTCATTACCCTACAACGATTCCTTCTTTTAGGTTTTAATTATTAATGCGGAAGAATTTACTTTTAAGATATTGCAGGCATTCACCATCCTTATACACATCTTTCTTTATTATAAACTGCAGTTAAACTGGTCCCTCTTAGCCATTTTTTTATTTCGAAATACTTATATTCTGCATGGCTTTACATTCGCATGTGGTTTTAAATGACAATGAAGGAATAGCGAACTGTTATACTTTTTTTAATTAATTTGTTAAAAAAAAATAATAAAGGGAATGTGCGCGACTGTAAAGTATTATTATCGAAGATGTTAACCTATAGTAGTTACTTTAGTTTTCACACAAAGTCTTTTACGATAAAATTTCCGAAATAAAAAATAAATATATTTCCTTCTTAAATTAAAAAAGATATTTTACATGAAAAGCTTGTTACTGTTGTTAGGAATAATAAATTTTTTGTTTAAATCGAAGACAATAAAATCAAGACCTCTGCATTTAATTTTATAAAATATGATTTAATTTAATTTAATTTATTCAAAATACACATAGTATTATGAATAATTTTGTTAATTTTTAAACAACAGAACACTTAATTTTTCATTATAATTTTGCAATTATTCGGAATGCCAAAATCTAATTTGGCATTCCGAATAATGCCATAATATGACTTAAAATTTTTTCTTTTACCTTCAATATGAAAAATAAGTTTTTTCATGTTTAAAAATTTTGTTTTTTGTTAAAAAAATTTTATATACATATGTACATATAAAAACATTTTAATTCCTGAAGATGGTACACAGAGGAGTACCGAAACATTAAATTAAAAAAATATTTGCAATTTTTTAACTTATTAAAAAATTAGTTAATTTATTAATAAAAAAAGAGTCAAAAAATAGTTATTTTAGCATGTATAAATAAATTCAAATTAATAATGGAAGGTTCTGGAATCAAATAACAATCATCATGTGTCTCAAATTATAAATGCGTAGTAAAGAAATATTCTACCAACAGATGGAGGAAGTTCTGGTATATTCAAGAGCCTTAACATTGGGTATATAAAAGCAACGGCCATACAATCTGATTCATTCTTAGTGAATAATTCAAATAGTGAAGATCTTCTGGCAAAACAGATAAAACAGTGGTGAAGTTGCCATCGCGTATTTTTTTAATAATTGTCTAATTAAAGTGTAATTTAATTAAACTAGTAAATAAGTTGTGATTATTTATTCTGCAATAAAAGAACTCAATAAAATAACCGGTTACAAATTTAAATAAACGTAACAATTGGTGTCAAAAGTGAAATTTCAAATAATAAATAAATCACAATGAAATTTAACGATCTAAAAGTTGTGCTGCTAAAAATGAAGCTAAGTAAGTTGGATCTGCCGACAGCCTGCAATAAAGCGAAGTTGCAAAAGAGATTAATAGATGAATTCAAGCAGCGTGGTATTGATATTGGGACATACGAATTCGGAAAAATAGAAGAAAAAGAAGTGATTGAAGTATGTACCCCATCAACAAGCAGCATTATAGACTTGAATTCTATGTTTGCAGCTATGATGAAAAAATAGAAGAAAATTACCAGAAGCAGAGCCACCAGAAAATGAAGAAAATAACCAGAAGCAGGACAACCAAATAAAGAAAATGGAAGAAAATAACCAGAAGCTTCAAGAAGCAATACTACAAAGCTCTACTATAAACGGGGAACGGCTTTTAGCGCAGGGAAACGAGAAATTTCAAGAAATATCAGAAGTCTCCGGCAACAGAGTGAACGTCGTGGAAATGAGAGTCAGCGAGTTTAATGAAAAATTGTCCCGCTTAGAGAGAAAATTGGATGAAGAATTTAATGAATTAAAAGTGCAAATGGCCGATCTACAAATTTAAGGAGGACCACTGAGAGTTATCTCTGAGCATGCTAGCAAGATAAATGGTCCGAGTTTTGATGGCTGCGCACCTTTTAATGTTTTTAAAATCCAATTTAAAACAGTGGCCAGCAAGATTAAATAGGACAATGATAACAAAGCTATAGAGCTTATTTTGGCCTTAAAGGGAGCAGCAGCAGATATACCCGAGAGCTTAACAGCCGGATGTAGTAATAATTATAAGGGCATATTGGATGCCTTACAACGTAAGTACGGAGGTGAGCATAAAAGAGACCTTTATAGAATGGAGTTACAAGGCAGGGTTCAAAAGGCGAACGAGAACCTTCAAGACTTTGCTGTGGAAATTGAACGTTTGGTGCAGCTGACTTACCCAGGCGAACATCATCCGTTTCTCGATCAGTTTAAAATTTAAGTATTTGTGAATGGTATACGAGATCCAGACGTTAAACATGCGGTTTGTGCTATGCAAAAATCAACCTTTGCAGAAAATATTTCGTACGCGCCAGCACAAGAGACCGCAAAAGTCATCTCGAAGCCACACGTGTACAAGGTGCGATGTCTTGAGACTGATGATTATAACCACGGCGACAGCAGGGGCGAGATAAAAGATATTGTCAAATAAATAATGGAGAAGGAAGGGAGTAAGTCTTGCGCCAAATGCTTCAACTGGGGAAAAGTTGGCCACTTCCAGCGCCACTGCTGATCTATAAAGAAAAGATCAAGATCTGCCTCGCCACCGAGGGACAACAAGCGGGCGAATAACACCAAATCGCTCGAGTCACCGTTAAACTAAGCGCTAATGGGCAAGTGCTAGCTCCCAAAACCTATAGCCCCACAATCTCGATTTCCATTGTGCAACAGAAGAATAGCAACCTAACTGCTTGCGGTCTTATCAACGGAAGAAAGCCAGTCCTCACCATAGACACAGGAGCGTCTCAGTGTGTAATAACGCCCGATTTAGTAAAAGGCGCTGTGGAACCGTTAAATAATGGACGACTCCGCACGGCTACTGGGGACTTAGCCACTGTCTATGGAAGATCCGGGGTAAGACTGACTATAGCAGACATCAGCGTCGACAATGTATATGTTGCCCCGACATAGTGGATGAAGTTATCATTGGTGCAGACTTCATGATAACCAACGGTATTAATCTGCACATGGGCGAGCAAATAATGATCTGGCGTAATGTGGAAATACTCCTAGATGTTGGTTATGAGAGCAGGACCGCAGTAAGGAAGCTATTTGCCGTTGAATGCCGGAAATGACTACCTCAGGCGGAAACTATAGTATGGGCACATGTGGAGGCAGATTGTGTGGATAACCGGTTGTGGTTGGTAGAACCAACAAAAGTAAAAGACGACATTTTAACAGCTAAAGCCCTTGTGAAAATCTGCGACGATGGAAGAGTTCCTGTGAGAGTACTTAATCTATCCAGTAGCAAAAAGACCATTCACAGAAATTTTGAGATAAGTCGATGTGAGCCAGCTGAAGCCATAATCAATTGTGCGGTGAATACAATATGCCTAAAATTACCAGCCAGAGAAAGATATTCACTAGCAGAACAGGTGCAAAAATGGGTGGCAGAACTAACTTCTGACAGAAACAAAGCAAAGCGGTTGTTGAGTAAACATGCCTCCGTCTTCGCCCTAAGTAATAAAATCCAAGGTAAAACGGCAGTGGTGAAACATGAAATTAATACTGGAGAAGCGAGGCCTACAAAACAAGCACCGAGAAGTGTTTCCCTAGTAAAGCGAAGCGAGTTCAAGAAGCTTGTCAGCGAAATGGAACGGAACGGAGTCATTGAGCCATGCTCGAGTCCGTGGAGTTCGCCAGTAATTTTAGTAAAGAAAAAAGACGGCAGTACCAGGTTTTGCGTTGACTAAAGAAGCTCAATGACGTCACCAAGAAAGACAGCGATCTGCTGCTTAGAATTGACGATACCTTAGACAAGTTGGCTGGAACAAACTGGTTCTCTACCTTGGAATTGCAGAGCGGCTATTGGCAAGTAGGGATAGCCAATAAAGACGAGGACAAAACTACCTTTAGCGCGAGTGGTGGTTTATGGCGGTTCAAGGTGATGCCATTTGGGCTCTGCAACGCTCCCGCTACTTTCGGGCGTTTAATGAAACGCGTTCTTAAGAGTCTCAATTGGAAAACGTGCTTTGTGTATCTGGATGACATTGCGAAAACCTGGATGAAGTACTTAAGCGTATAATAGCTGCAGTATTAAAATTAAGTGTTAAAATATGTGCTTTGTTTCAAAAGGAGGTCAAATACCTGAGGCATCGTGTAACAGCTGAGAGCATATCAACTGATGAAGGCAAAGTACTGGCAGTAAAGACCTGGCCTCGTCCACAAAATCTTCATGAGCTGCGTAGTTTGCTTCGGCTTTGCATATACTACAGGAGATTTGTGCCAAACTTTGCTCAAGTGGCTGCTAGCTTGCATGAGTTGACCAGAAAGTCGCAACCGTACCACTGGAATGAAGCAGCGGAAGAAGCGTTCCAAAAGCTCAAGAAACTTTTGTGCATGGTACCATTCCTTGCCTATCCAATAGCTGGACAGAAATTCATATTAGACACGGATGCAAGCGGCTATGGAATAGGAGGAGTACTTTCTCAGGAGATTGATGGAACAAAAAAGGTCATTGGCTACTACAGCAGGGTACTCTCGAAGCCCGAAAGAAACTACTGCGTTGCACGACAGGAGCTTTTGGCAGTGGTGGGGTGTGTTTAATATTACCACAAGTACTTATATGGTCAACATTTCATCTTAAGAAGATCACTCCGCACTACATTGGTTAAAGCAATTTAAGAACCCCGAAGGGCAGCTCGCACGCTGGGTTGAACGTTTGCAATGCTATGATTTTAGTATTGTGCATAGAAAAGGTGAAAAACACAACAACGCTGATTCCCTTTCAAGACGGCCATGCAATGTAGAGTGCAAGTACTGCACAAATTTCGAAAAAAGGAGTGCATCATTGACGTGCGGCTTACATAAATTGGTTCAAGCGAAGTCTGGTCGAAGACACAGAATGAGGACCCAATTTTGGCAAAAATTATATTGGCTAAGCATGATAACAGAAGACTGAACCATAATGAAATATCGGCAGAAAGCCGCCTAGCAAAAGCGTACTGGACTGAGTGGAATAGCCTGATGCTTATACTGATTTTGGGAAAGCACAGATGGCAAAGCCACAACAGCTTAATTGTGGTGCCAACTTATAAAAGGAGTGAGTTAATAAAGCAGTTTCATAATGGTTCCAACGGGGGTCTATCGGGATAACAAAAACGTTGCAAAAGATAAAGCAACGGTTTTACTGGGTAGGCTGCGATAATTAGTAGCCGATTGGATAGCAAGTAGCGAACAGTGTATTACGGCCAAGGGTCCTACAAGAAAGAGTCGTAGCAAGCTTCAGCAATACAACGCAGGTGCCCCTTTGAGAGGATAGCTATTGATATAGCAGGTCCATTTCCTGTTAGTAATGCTGCAAACCGATATGTACTAGTGGTTATAGATTATTTTAGCAAATGGCCTGAAGTGTATGCGATTCCAAACCAAGATTCCAAAATAGTAGTGGACGCTTTTGTTAACAATTGGGTGTATCAGTACGGTGTTCCACTAGAATTTCATTCAGACCAGGGACAAAATAAAGAATCGCCCATATTTAATAAGATATGTGACGTGTATGGTATCAAAAAGACGAGAACGACATCGCTGCATCCACTGTATGATGGCACGGTAGAAAGATTTAATCGTACCCTAGAGGAATATCTCAAAAAAGTGGTCAGTGCACACCAAAAGGATTGGGATGAGCATATACCAAAGTTCTCACTAGCTTATCGGTCAGCTTTACATGATTCAACCTCACGTAGTCCAGCAAAAATCTTGCTCGGGACAGAACTAAAACTGTCAGCAGATTTAGAATTTGGTATTAAACCGGGACCTGCAGACGAAGACAATGGAAACGTTCCTCAAGCATAAGAAAACCTGCATGAGCTTCATGGGTTTGTCCGTAACCGCATCAAAATGTCTAGCGATAAAATGAAAGCCGGATATGATCAAGCAGCAAACACGAAGGGATTTACTGAAGGACAAATGGTTATACTATATAACCCACAACGCAAGAAAGGGCTGTCTCCTAAACTGCAAACTCACTGGGAGGGACAATACAAAAAATCATTTAGTGCGAGGGTTAGTTAATATGGCTTTAAAAAATGTAATAAAAAATTGAGATGATGTTAATAAGTTAATGGATTAAATAAAGCCAACATTTATGTACTGGCTGTTAATTTTAAATGAAACTTTCGTTCAGTCTTTCACCAATAAATTGCAAGAGAATATTTTGCTGTTTTTAACAAATGGATAAAATGAAGTTTGTCGTTGTGAAGACAAGACCAGTAAAGAAAAGGAACTAAAGGAATTTCATCTGCAAGGCCATTGACATATTAGATGTATGATTCATTCATTTTAGTTTTTTATTTAAATAATGTAAAAATCCTTCAACCGGTTGGTTCTTTGGCGTCTCTTACAGTCGAGAATAGAGACTTCAATAGTGTTTGTGTTTAACTTTTTCACCGATTGATTAAATATGAATTTATGACAAAGTTCGAGTTATCAGAAAAGTAAAATAGATAAGTATACTGATAATTTTTAAATACCAAAGAACTCAAGAAAAATTAACTTTATTCATTCAGGATAACGATTAAATTTACTATAGTTTGTTTATATTTTTTTTAATCTGCAACTTTTCAAGGAAGCCTTTTTTAAGGCCTTTAAATACACACATTATTTGGAAAACTAAAAGCAAATATTAAAATTCTCCTTGAGAATTGTACCGAACTATCAAAGACTTTATGTTTTATTCTTTAACATGGACTTACATTATTATGTTATGACGAAACAAAAAACAAACACAGATATAATTTTTTGCCACTACAAAAATAATAACACAAAGCTAAGTAGAATAATTTCCTATTGAGTTTACTATCACTTAAGATGCATGAAAATAATAGAAAATCATTTTTTTTTTGTTCTGATGTGGACGTGCCTTTCGGAACATTTTGTGACGTCTAAATGCCGACTTGTTTTAAAATATCACATTCATACACTTTATATATTTTTGAAGCTTTAATCGAAAAATAAGCTAAAATATGAAGACTGAATTGCGTAAAAATAAAATTTTACAGAATTATAATTAAATCTAAATTATGAAGGAAACAATAAAAGAATAAAAGTAATTTTTAACAACAAGACAGAAGTAATTTTAAGTATGATAAAAAAATAATCTAATAAATGACTCCGAAAACTCATGATATATGACTTTATTTTTTGCATAAAAAGTAAATTTTATTTTGAATTTTGATGTCAAATAAAAGCAAGTTCATATCCTTAATGACTTTATGACTTCTGTTCAGCTTTATGATCCGAAATACATCATTATACTCCCTAATTTCATGCTTTCATTTATTTGTTTTTATGAAATTTTAATGTTTAAAATTGTCGCAGAATACGTGTAAGAAAAAACAGAAAAAACATTGGGTGGAAAAATATTTGATGAAACAAAATTTATTCTTGCAAAAGTAAGACGACTTCAAAACAAATTTTAGATGTCTGTCTTTAACGGTTCAAAAGTCTAGCCTCATATATTAAATTACATCAACTTTTAGACCATTTTTAACTTTCAAATCCAAATTTCAAATTTGCTGTGAAAGTACAATTCTACCGTCTGTTTAGGACTTTTCAGCAATTCATTCATATGATTATATATAATTCATTCATATAAATTATATCAATTATTAAAACACAGTTTAATTTATAGTTATTCATATTTATACTTGTTAAAGTAACAAACAAAGTTGTAGATATTCTGTCTAAGCTTCAAGTGTTCGCATATAAAATATACATAAAAAATTCCCCTATATATTATATTACATCAGTAGATATTCTGTCTAAGCTTCAAGTGTTCGCATATAAAATATACATAAAAAATTCCCCTATATATTATATTACATCAGTATGAGAATATTTTTTTTTCTTAATTTAAATTAATACCTATTGCTTTAGCGGACTCGGCTTTATAGGTCTCTTGTAAATTTTAGCTTTCTGTCTACAATGGTTAAAAAGTTTGGCCACACACAGTATTTTCCTTCAATAATGGAACACCCTTTAATTTCAAACTCCAAATTTTAAACTTGTCATTACACGGGACAGCAATAAAGGTTCTTTGTAAATTTTAACCGTCTGTAGTTCTTTTAGTTCTTAAAATTGAAAATGAACTGTTCTTAAACAGGACCAAACTGTATCAGTTTAATATGTAAACATTGCTTGGCTATATTTAGAATAGCCGCCTCCATTCTTTGGATTTTATTTTTTTTTAATGAAGCACATTGCACACATCTAACTTAATTGTTACAAGTTTCTAATTGATCAGTTTCCTTTTCGATTCTTTTGACTTTCTTATTACAATTTTCCAAGAATTGCGATTGAAAGGAAAATTTTATCTCACACTTTAATCAACAACAAAATTGAACTGTATTTGGAGTGAGGTATTTCTTTCTTAAGTAGCAATATTTTTTTTTTTTTTTGTATTGATTCATTCATTTTTTTTCTAAATGTACTCGTTGTGAGTCTTGTGACTTTAAATTTTCAGGTTAACATTATTTAGCTGGTTTTATTAAAATTTTTTTTAAAAATTGCATTTTTCAAGTAAATAATTTGACATTTTGAAATAAGGGGAAATAAAAGAAAAATTGTTTATTTTTTTTATTTTTTTTTTTTTTTTTTGTATTAAGCGGAAGGAATCCTATTTTTATATCTGAAACTGGAGTCTTGTTAAATTATTATTAAATTTCTAAAAATTGCTAAGGAAAAGTAAAAAGCCCGGAACTCGTTTGAACTACATATATCTCGACTAAACGTGTTTCGTACATTAAAGAAATGACACGTAAATTACCTATTTAGTTAAAATGTTTGGCATTTCAACAAAGGGTTTAGAACTTTTAGCGATTCTTTATATGTCTCCGCAGTAACAAAGATTTTTAATTAATGGAATTCCACGTAATTATATAATTTTTTAATGTAAGATAGTATTAAGACTAAAAATTAGGAGGCAACACCTCACCTTAAATTTAAAACTGCTTTTGATATTTTGAACTATACTTGCAATAAACCGTTAACCGTAAGCCGTTAACTGTTCCAATTATGATATTTAAAATTCTTTTTTTATTAATTGAATTTGCTAGAAACTTATTATATTTTAGTACGCCTAATGTTTTTACTAAATTCCCTTTTATATACTTTTTCGTATCAGTTTAAGTATAAATCAAAGGTGCACACACGTATTTCGTGAGGAAACTGCACATAATAAAAAATTAAGAATTAAAAATAAAATCATTTGTATCCGGAATTTTCCGAATTAAGTTACCATCTGAGGAAGACATTGAAAGTTAATCCAGGTACATGCTGCTTAAAAATGTATTTAAAAAACTTTAAACTGTAAATATTCATAAAATTGTCGAGTGTGGCAACCATAAACGCTATAGATACTGCTGACAGGTGTAGGTGCGTGTAACTTATAATAATACTTTGCATGCATGTGAAGACATACATAATATACAAAGCATATTAAGTACGTTTTTGATTACATATAACAAAAAAAATTAATTTTTGTCGTCCTAATTTCGTTATATATCTACACATTAACTGGGACAAAACCTTATAGTACATTTCCCCCGGAATTGGCTATTTTCATTAAAAAAAAAGAATTTTAAAAAGCAACGATTTTAATATCTATTCATGTAAATTGTGAAAAAATAAACCAATTTTTAGAATTACAAAGAAGCATAGCTGATTTTTCCCATGGAAATTTTAATTGTTTAAAACTTCTGCTATGTCACCGTATAAGTTTTACCTAAATATAAATTTTTATTTTTCATATTTTTTACTGTTTAAATTCAATCTATTTTTTGGTTCAATGTTACTGCCGCAATTTGATGATATTTTTGTGTAATCAAACCACTGCACAGTGGGGCAGAATCAAAATATTTTGGAAATAATTCAGCCATTTGAAAACGGCTAGGCCGATTGATTCAAAATTTGGCACGAGCATAGTAGAGGAGTACTTGAGCTGAAGTTTTGAAGGTGGTTACCCTCCACTTTCCAGGGATGGCGCTATGTGGTCTCAAAGTTGGACACCTCGCCCTGAAAATTTTTCTAACGCTTGGCATTTCTTCAATTTTTGTCTGATTTTTAAATATTTTACATGGTCTTAAAGCTCTCGTAAATACCTACAAAACGGTGCTTCAAACTGTATGTTTATGTTTAAAAATGTCCGAGTTAGAGGCATTTTAAAATTAAAATTTTTGATTTTTTCCATACCCTGGTCCAGTTTTTTCAAAATATTGGGTACAATTTGCAGCAAATTTGTTTGAGTTTTTTACCGTAGATAGCAAACAAAATTCAAGATTTTCTGAAAAAAATTTGAAAGTCATATCTTTTCTGGCTTAAAAATTATACGATTTTCAATTTAAAAAATCCAAAATTATTGTATTTTTGTGTATTTTAGCCTAAAATGGGACACTAATCTATTTTTTTAGATAGAAAAAAATTTTCTTACGGAATATATAAAAATTTTTTATTTCTATTAAAGCTAACTATATGTGTGTACGTTTAAACCAAATTTCGTATAAAACTGATCATTCTTGTAGAAGATGTAAGTCTTTCCACTTGACCTATTTTACATCGAAATTTTGATTTTACCCCACATTTTCTAAAATCCCAAAGCTGGGATCGGAAAAAGAAGAATACTATAAAAAAGCTATATATACTCCAAATTGTTTCAAAAAGTATTTCGTGAGCCCTAGTCCATATGTGGACTTTATGGGCAAAAGAGTAAAAAATTCCAATTTTGGGATTTTTCGTCTTTATTTTGGGAATTATGGGATTTCCTTTAGCTTAATGTTGCAGATTTTTTTACCGTTTGATTTTAGTTAACAAACTACATATGCACAGAAAATTTTATCTGATTTGCTTAATTAATAAAAGTTTTATAGCATATTTAATATTTTTACTTTTCTCAAATTGGACCGTTTTTACCATAATTTTTCGAAATTTTCGGAGCTCAGCAACGAATATTAAAATTTTGTTCCATTTTTTTATTTTTTTATGCATGTGAATAAAGATGACGCAATTTCCTATTAAATAAAAAAAGATTCACCTCAATATCATTCTTACGTTCAAAACTATGCGTTCTTAAATATGAGTGTTTCAATATGTATCTCACTTTTATACATTTATGTTACGGAAGTAAAAATTTTCATGCCTGTGTAAAGAATTGTGTAAAAAAACAATTATGCCTGAAAAAAGGGTTAAAAATGTAAGGGTTAAAAATAATGGTGCAGGTGTTCGTTTTAGGATGACCTATGACTAATTATGTCTTACCTAAGTGCCTTTTTTGATTTTTAGCTAGCTGCTTTGCTTCTTTAGGTACCCAACTGTTCGATGACCTGAACACGCATATAAATATTTGCATAAATACAATAGATATCATATTAAAAAAAAACATCATGCCGATCACATTGAAGTTTGAGACATTGTGTTCTTTTTTGTGGACTGGTGCTACAAAAGGACTTTATAGAATTAAGGCCATGAAAAAATTTATTAAGGCTACATACAACTGCAGATTGATGTCATTGGTACTGCAAAACTGGAAAAATTTTTAAAATTATTTGATCAAAAAATGAAATCAGTTCGCGGAAACAAAAATAAGTTTAAAGTAAAGTATCTTACTTGGATGGATACTGTTGCGAAATTCTCAACCTACATCGCATTATGTGGAGCTCCCTGCAAATCTTATGATGACTTATGTTCGAAGTCTAAGAAAAAAAGGTTAACCGAAAAACTTTCTTCAGTTTCAAAAGATGAAGTTTCCGATACGTTCAAAGAATTGTTAAAAAAAAAATCAGCCTTCCGAGGCAGTGCACATCGCCAATATTCTTCCCAGCGCATCTCCAAAACGGTTGAAACGAATTGTTAACAGCATACCTACTCCGACATCGCAGTCAAATTTTATGGAGGAAGAAGCTATTGCTGTGATGTTGGAAATGAAAATAAGCCGAAATAAGTACCAAATTTTGAGAAAAGCTTTACTTGAGAAAGGACATGCAATATTACCTTCATATAAGTCTATTTAAGAAAAAAAGAAAGCGATTATGCCATCTCCAATAACAGTTGATGAAACGAAAGCTTCTATTGGACTATCTTCTTTGCTAGAAAGTACGGCGTCACGGATTATTTCAGATTTTTCTACTGACCAACTAGAAAAGGATAAAAACTGCGATGTAGTACTAATGTGTAAGTGGGGATGTGATGGAATATCAGCCCTTCCTGAGTACAAACAAAAATATACAATAGATTTTAAGAGCATATTCATGGCATCCTTAGTACCACTAAAAATTCGTTCATACTCACTGGTTGCATCTTCATCAGTACGTGCAAACACTTTTAAAGATATATGGAAAAACACAACCCCAGGATCCAAAAATTTTTGTAGGCCTATTTGTTTTGAGTATGTAAGGAAATCAAATACTACGACAAAAAAATTAGTCGAGCATATCAAAGACGAAATAAGATCATTGGAACCAATATATATAAAAATAAAAGAATACTGTGTTAACATATCCTTTCAACTTAGTTTAACAATGATTGATGGAAAAGTTAGTAACGCTATAACTAACACATCTTCTTATTGGAAATGTTCCATATGTGATCAGAAGAAGTCAGAATTCTCAGATAAAAAAACCAACGTAGTCAACGAAGAAGTTCTATCTTTCGGAATATCCCCCCTTCATGCTAGAATAAGATTTTTGGAGCATTTTCTGCATATTGCATACGACTTAAAATACAGAAGTACGACAGAAAAGTTAATAACAAAAAAAAAAAAAAAAAAACAAAAAACAATGATGAACTAAAAGCTCTAAGAGCTTCTGAGAAAAGAAGAATCCAAGAAGAGTTTATAGTACAAACGGGGTTAATAATTGATAAGCCTCTTAGTAGTGGAGGAAACACTAACGACGGAAATACTGCAAGAAAATTTTTTGGGGATTTTGAAACTACTTCAAACATAACTGGAATTGACAAAGAGTTGCTTAGAATGGTTAACGTAGTTTTAATGGCAATTCATAGCAAAACTCAAATTAATTCTTTTCGCTTTGGAGAATATACAGCAAAAATATCTCAGCTACTCGTTTCCCTATATCCATGGAGGGATATTACGCCCACAGTACATAAAATATTATGTCATGGTAGAACAATTACGAGGACACAAAACGAAGACATTTTCTATAGCCTATTGTTATCTTCTGATCCTGTACTCTCATCAATGAGAAAACGTTGGATTAATTCTGAAGCTTATTTACCTTCTAACAAAACAGAATTAAAGGATTTACTTTATCTTTTAGACATCCATAATGATATGACAGATAATTTTATAGAAAATAAATAATAATTTTAAGGAAATAAAAAATACTTTTAACGACTTTTCGTAAATAAAAATTAAAAGAAAATTTTATTTTTTATCTGATATTTTTTATAATGATTATTAATTTAAGATATGCCTCTTGGTTATCCCCTATTCAGGTATAATTGTTTTTTTACACAATTCTTTACACAGGCATGAAAATTTTTACTTCCGTAACATAAATGTAGAAAGTGAGATACATATTGAAACACTCATATTTAAGAACGCATAGTTTTGCACGTAAGAATGATATTGAGGTGAATCTTTTTTTATTTAATAGGAAATTGCGTCATCTTTATTCACATGCATAAAAAAAAATAAAAAAATGGAACAAAATTTTAATATTCGTTGCTGGGCTCCGAAAATTTCGAAAAATTATGGTAAAAACGGTCAAATTTGAGAAAAGTAAAAATATTAAATATGCTATAAAACTTTTATTAATTAAGCAAATAAGATAAAATTTTCTGTGCATATGTAGTTTGTTAACTAAAATCAAACGGTAAAAAATCTGCAACATTAAGCTAATGGAAATCCCATAATTCCCAAAATAAAGACGAAAAATCCCAAAATTGGAATTTTTTACTCTTTTGCCCATAAAGTCCACATATGGACTAGGGCTCACGAAATACTTTTTGAAACAATTTGGAGTATATATAGCTTTTTTATAGTATTCTTCTTTTTCCGATCCCAGCTTTGGGATTTTAGAAAATATGGGGTAAAGTCAAAATTTCGATGTAAAATAGGTCAAGTTGAAAGACTTACATCTTCTACAAGAATGATCAGTTTTATACGAAATTTGGTTTAAACGTACACACATATAGTTAGCTTTAATAAAAATAAAAAATTTTTATATATTCCTTAAAAAATTTTTTTCTATCTAAAAAATTAGATTAGTGTCCCATTTTAGGCTAAAATACACAAAAATGCAATAATTTTGGATTTTTTAAATTGAACATCGTATAATTTTTA
The DNA here is from genome assembly GCA_937654795.1 of Cistogaster globosa. NCBI lineage: Eukaryota > Metazoa > Arthropoda > Insecta > Diptera > Tachinidae > Cistogaster > Cistogaster globosa. Next base: position 59,565,090 of record OW569405.1, on the reverse strand, counting down.
AGCCAGAAAAGATATGACTTTCAAATTTTTTTCAGAAAATCTTGAATTTTGTTTGCTATCTACGGTAAAAAACTCAAACAAATTTGCTGCAAATTGTACCCAATATTTTGAAAAAACTGGACCAGGGTATGGAAAAAATCAAAAATTTTAATTTTAAAATGCCTCTAACTCGGACATTTTTAAACATAAACATACAGTTTGAAGCACCGTTTTGTAGGTATTTACGAGAGCTTTAAGACCATGTAAAATATTTAAAAATCAGACAAAAATTGAAGAAATGCTAAGCGTTAGAAAAATTTTCAGGAGCGAGGTGTCCAACTTTGAGACCACATAGCGCCATCCCTGGAAAGTGGAGGGTAAGGTGGTTACTTCAGCTCAAGTACTCCTCTACTATGCTCGTGCCAAATTTTGAATCAATCGGCCTAGCCGCTTTTAAATGGCTGAATTATTTCCAAAATATTTTGATTCTGCCCCACTGTGCACTGTTATAAATTTGGTTATTAACCGTTACTTTGTGTCCGTTATATTTGTTTATAACTTAAATTATTTCATGTAGTATGTTTTGTTGTTGTTAAAAAGATTGCATTTACTTAAACTGTAGACTCATATGGATACATAGTAATATTGTTATTGTAACTAAAATGCAAATAATAGTAATAATTTCAATTGATACATAGGAAGTGAGAATCAAAATAACCATAACATCAGTTGCTCTGATATATCCAATATTTATATGGTAGACTTATTTTTAAGTTTTTGGAAAGAAATTAGATATTGTTGTCGTGAAGCTCAAACAAAGAAGTTGTGTTTTTCTCGTTCGCAATATTTTATATTTTTAAAAGTACTCTGCTTAATGAATATTTTATTGATAACAATTCGGAATTACTGAATTGCTCTTTATAGCTTCCGGTAGGGAAAAACTCCACATCGTACGACTTCATTATATAGGCTTTTGTGATTAATAAAAATGGTTTATAATTTATATTTTTGCATTCAATCTTTTAAATACATAAAGTATATACATATATTATGAGTCCTTATGCATATCGAAGTCGATTAGGCAATGTCCGCCTGTCCGTCCTTTATTTTCAAACTAATGTAATGTGTTTTGAATGCAAGTAACATTTTTTGTTTTTCACTTGTAGTTTTTTTTAATGCAAAAAAGGTCTATCTAAAAAACATATTTACAAAACTAGTTCTTTAAAAACTAACCAATTTTTTTTTCTTTGACTTCATTAGGTTAGTGTTATTATTCTACTAATTTAAAATTATATATTAAGGTAAAGAAAATAAAATTTTGGCAAAAATTACTTGCAGAAATTGGAGTAGATTTTTAAGTTTGTTTTAGTAAATTCATGTCATTTTTCACTATCTTTAAAGTATCTTTTTATGGATTTTAATTCTTATAAAATTAGGGGTTGAACTGTTGACATAATTGAATTGACATTTATTTTTGGCTTAAGTTCAGTTTTTAATTTTTAAAAACCTTTTTTAGAAAGAAAAATTAATTTACATATGTAAAGAAATAAAAAAAAAAATAGGCACTAGCAGAATGAAATGCAGCATTTTCTGGACGTTACATCCTTCATCAGCATTCTTCGCATCTATCTACCATAGATTGTGTACATTGTAAACATCATCTATTTAACGAAATAATTTTGTAAATAAGAATACGAGGAATATTCATATCAATACTAATTTGGTTAGACGAAGTCGACACACAAACACGAAGTCGACACACAAAAGGTTTTTAGAAATTAAAAAATAAAACAAAGCCAAAAATAAATTTTAAGTCATTTTTATGGAATTCTTATGAAGCATCCTGCAATCAGCATTGTGTGAATATGGGCAATTTTTAACAAATATTCGATATCATAAATAAAATTGCACGCTGACTTTCATTATTTTTATAACCAATTATTCAAGAACAATTGTTTTTCAGTTATTGACCAAACTTTGTAGACATGTTGAGCAAATATGGAGCCTTGAAAGGCGATTGAAGAAAAATTTTGTACTTTAAATTTAATAGACAATGTTGTCTAAAAATTTGAAAGATACCATGCAGATTCCAAGCACGTTTTTTCTTTATCACTTTTGATAGTTATAAGCTCTGAAATTTTTTTTAAGAAAGTTGTGTTTTTCGGCTAAGCTTCCCTCCTATAACTGTATGTTGATAAATAAGAAATAATTGTTACTAATTACCATTAACAAATTGCACAAACAAATCATATAATTATTAGATAAGAAACGCTCTTTCATCTCTCCCATAAGTTAATTGAACAATATTACCCATTGTATTAATATGATAACGTTAACGTTAACGTTATATAATACGTTTTTTTATTAAGTCGAGTGTTCAATCTAAAATGGTAACTCCGCCAAGTAATAATATGCAGAGGCGGAATAATTTATTTACGCAACCACAAACTTTTTACTTCACCTTAAATGTTTGAAATGAAAGCACATAGTCGTATAAATTTTAAGCAAAACAATTTTTATTAATAATCCTTATTTTTAATAACACAATAATAATAATGTTAAAACAATAATGAATACGTTACAATAAAAAGTAAAACCAAGTTTAAGGACCAATGGTTTCTATTCTGAAAATGTGGAAGATTATTTTAAAGTTAAGGCCAGTGTGTTTATTTTGTTGTCTGCCACAGTAAAAGCTCAAAATAAGAATAAATATGAATTCAGTTATAAAATATCAATGTCAATATATTTGCAAATTTTTTACTACATTTTTTCATCTTATTTATTTATAAAATTAATTTGGAAATGGTTTTTAACATTAAAACAAAAAAACAAAGTGTTCGAAACTTTGGACTCCTTAACTTGAAGACCTAGTAACTAAATTTATTACCGTTTGCTATGCTATGGGCTAGAGCTATGATGCACCACCGCAACCTCGAGAGTATCCATACCAGCTCCGCAACAACCTAGGTACCCGCCACAGGGAATAAATGCGGAGAGCAGTCATCGTCGCTAACGACATAAAAATTTAAATATGTTTTTTATTTATTTTTGTTCTTATTATTTTCTTATTTATGAATTCTTATATTTTATTTTGTTTTATTATATTGTATATTTTCTTTTATTTGATCTGCTATATTTTATTTTGTTATGATTTGTTAGTCTGTTTTGTTTAATTTTATAATCAATTTTATACATTTTTTGTTTTAGGATATTTTGTTTAATGAAAATTAATTGCTTTTAACTGTTATAATAGATTGGTTATTGTTATTTTTGTCTGTTTTGTTTCATTTTTAAACAATTTTATTAATTTTTTGCTTTGTAACATTCTGTTAATTTATATGAATTAATTAGTTTTATGTTGTTAAATAAAAATTAACCATTTTTTAAACCGATTTGTTCTTGTTAAAAAAGTCAAAAGGTGGGTTGTGTGACTTATGTGAAAATAGTATTTTGCACATGTCCTACATTTGTCTTTATTATAATAAAGGATTTTTTATGTGATTATTATATTATTTTAAATTCGTCAGGTTTGTTGAATAATTTTAAAAAGTTGGTTGAAGATTGAAAAAGACCAAAAGGAGGAAGTTAGATTTTAGTATGGTGTAAATACGATTTAGCGATTTTTGCAAAAATATAAGTTTTTCAATTATAATTTAGTTTAATTTCGGTTATTTAATCTCGTTCTTCTTGAAATTTTTTTTACAGCTTTTACAAATTTTATAGCTTTTTTTTAGTTATAAGAATTTTTGAAAGTTTAATTGTAATTAAGAATATACTTTGCGTGATTGGTAAATTTCTCGAAGCTTAGAAAATATAATGCCATTTTGAAAGATGTTTTCCTTTGATCCCTGTTCCTCGCAACACATTCTATTAAGCATTTTTTTAATTTTTCGCTACTGAATCAATGCTGTAAGTAGTATGGAGTTTGGTCTAACTTTAGTCTTTTAATACATTATATTTCAAAGGATTGTATATTTTTCTAACTACAGCTATTTTCCAAGCTAATACAAACTACAAACAATTTTTATCTTTGAAATCAAAAAATTTATTTGTTAAGATTACCAAAGATGTATCAGTTAACCAGTTAAAGGACAACCGCTCACATATGCCCAATGAATCACGACTACAAAAATTATGCGACGAATCTCAAAAAGTTTAAAATATCAGAATTAGTCAAAGAAATTGTATAGTTTTAAATGATTGATATGGTAAGAACTTAAGTAATTTCTCTACAAGCTCTTCCCTTAGTATAAAAGATTTAATTTCAGATAAAAAATTACACATTTCTCGCCTAATTCTTTTTTGATTAGTAGTGAAGTCCCCTCTACTTAATAAATGTATCTTACATTAAAAATTTCATTTAATCCGATGTTCTTAGTGTAGCTTTATTTTTGTTATTTTACATTATTCACAACGCAATATTAATACAGTACAGAAGAAGTCCTACCACAATAATTGATTGCAGAAAGGTCTTTTATATTGAATACTTTGGAATTTGATTACGTAAAACTTTTGTTTACGAGGCATTCCATAAGCGTTAAGGCTTTAACAACAACCCGTTTAGAAATAAAAAAATACAAAGGCGAATTTATTTACATTGATATTTTTTTATCATTTACACTAATAAGCAAAATTAAAAAGCAGAAATATTATTTACGAATAAATAATATTTATTTTTAAAGAGTATTTGAAAACTTGAACAATTTTGCTCGATTTTCAATACCAGTTACATTTGGAGCAAAAATAAATTTATTTATTTGCCAAATGTATTTATTTTGGTACAGGTTTTAGACGGAACTATTTTAGTTTCTTATTTAAAAGTACACAATTAAGGGGAAATATTAAATCTTATGGTCTCCCGGTTAAAAATCATATTCGCAAAAAAGGCAACAAATTTGCAGTGTACAGAAAATAATTGCAAAATATTAATTTAAGCATAAAAAACGCGAATAAGAGAAGGAACAGAAGGTTCTGCAAACAAAGAACCTATTTTCGCGAAGATTGCAATGACTAAAATGTTTTCTTAAGGAGATGTCACAAGAAAAGATAAATCTTAAAGAATTCGTTAGCTTTATCGTGATAACAAAAAGTTAATTGATATGTATAAAATGCAAAAAAAGATAAACACTGGAAACACTTAAAATGTATAACATGAAATTATTAAAGTTTAATAGAAACCCGTTTTTCTTTGATGCCACCAGGAATATGGTAAATAAAATAAACAAAGAAACAAAAAACCGTTTTTTACTCCCTGGCGCATATCAGGCAGTAAGAGGAACGTGGTTTGGTCATTCCCATGCTAAAATATTAGACATTTTTAAGAAGAATAGTTTGAAACTCTTGTGTTAAAAATTACATACATCGACCGCCTTCTAAAAGGATATGTATCGATAGGACCAATGCCTCTATAAATGTCATTGCAAGGATTTTTAATAAAGAGCGTAATATATACAGACTTCCTCACTACATTTTAAAAGAATATTTTATTTGCAAAAAATTTTAAAATTAAAAATTTAGTAGTAATACAAATATGCTATACACACCTTTAACGGGTATGCTACAAAGATATATAAAGCAGTTTTAAAAATCAGAAAGAAATAAAATTTTAAAATTGCAGTTCGCTTACTAAGTAAATATTGGCTACATAAACTCATTTTGAAACTGAATTGATAAGATACCGTCAATTTTACTAACAGTAATAATAATTATATCACAATAGAGATTCCTCGGAATATACATATGTATTTTTAAAATAGTCCAAGCAAAAATTAGACATTACTTTAAAAAGCACTTGCCATATAATGACTTACTTTTGTGATTGCCAAATTTTGTTATTCGCTTACAAAACACATTACATTAGTTCGCAAATAAAGGAAGTAGAAATTAAACTAGTTCTTTAAGTTAAAAAGGAATACCTTAAAATTCGTACTAATGATTATTATTACTTTCTGCAGTAGTCAATGTAATCAGTTCTCAGTAATTTATTATAAAAGTCTCATGCCTTGGCAATCCAGTTGGATAGTCCTTCCATCATAATGATTAATTCTAAGCCCGATTCCCTTTTTCAAAATTTCTGCTAGGATAGCAAATATCGATGTCCACTGCACAAAAAGCATAACTTTCGATGACACAAAAACACCAAATTATTGAAAACATTAAGGGCCGTTATTGCAACTTGCTGTTAGTTAATATAGCAATACATCACCAGAGATCTAATAACATGTTAGCTCTTTTGCATGTTATTATTATTATTTTCTTTTCTTATCAAGAGATAATTGAACTGAGTGAAAATTGTGCTAATAGAATCGAAGGTTAATAAGCCGCTTAGTGATCAATAAATTTATAGAAGCACATCCATTTTTTTACCCTTTTTTGTTATTTCAATAAAAAAATTTTAATTTCAAACTTAAAAAAATGGGCTTGGGCTCACACTACCAAACAAATTTAAGTAACTTAACGTTGAATTCTATTTTCAACTTTTCGTACCAAGGCGAATCAATTACCAGGTGGCGGCGCAGGCAAGTTCACTACTTTTTGTTGCTGATTATTACTGTCAAGCTCCATATATATAAAACATGCTTATATTATAAGTAATGAATATATAAACAGATTTTTATATATGTACATATGGAGTTTGACAGTAACATGTCAAAATACCTTTACATTTTGTTGACGTGCCATTTAAAGAAATAAAAAGAAAAACGAAAAAATTTTCAATTGGAAAATCGAGAAAATATTATTAAATAATTAATTTGTTAATAAAATAGTAAATGTGCGAATAAAACATTGTGCGAAAAGTGAAAAAGGTGTGTGTGCCCAAGGAGTGCAGTTAAAATATTAAACAAAGCAAACAAAACCAACATTTCCTCCGAACAAAATATCCATTTACAACCCTTTTAAAAAAAAATAGGTATGTATACACTTTGAAAAACGCGTTATTGTGCGGTTTGCAAGAAAATGTGCGAGCGCTGTGGCTTTGGCACCACAATTGCAAGAGCTTTAAAGTAGGGACAATGCAACCGAAAATTTTAAAACTGGTAAAGTGGATTTTAGTTGAATATGAAACACAAAAAACTATTAGGTCTACCTTATTGGACCAAAACAACAATACTGCCTTTGGTTCAAATGAGGCTTAGTTTCTTTTTCCCTTAGATTGCAGAAAAGCGACAGCACATTTGGGTTAGTGTTATAGCTTGATTTGATGAGATACATTTATTATTAAAAAAAAAAATAATTTATATTTCTTAGTCTCTCATTATCTGTTGATGATGGTCAAAATTCATTGTTAATGTCAATAAGACGACTCTTCGATGCGTTTTAGAAATTTTTTACCCATTTTTCAAATATTCAGTTTCACGAAAAGCGGAGGTCATACTGAATAAGTGGACAAAAATGTATGGCGGTCGCAAAAATGCGCAAGATGTTTTGTAAATTTTCTTAAAGTGAACACTTAAAATATCAATCCAAATAAACTACAATAAACAGTTCTAAATTTACCAAATAAAGAAAATATTTAATTTTTTTATATTTCTAAGCTTTTCACAGAAAAATATATTAATAAATAAATAATACTTAAAATGCAAATAAATTAATAAATATATAAATATTTCGTCAACGTACAGAGATTTTTGTAAAGGCCCGTAAGTGAACCTAGATTATGTTTACTTAGAAATACTAGAGATTTACAAAGACTTTGGTTATATGACCCGAAATGTTAGCTTCGAACTTCTTAAACAGAGTTAGTTAACCCAGTAGTGCGATTCGCTAACTTTAAACAATACGACAATTGTTATATAAATCGTTATTTCTGTTGTTTGCAGTTACGATTATGTGATTCACTAACTTTATTTTAACGATATTAGACATTTTTAATTTTCTTATCAGACAAATTGAACTTGAGTGGCATCTTCGTCAGCAAATATACGAAAAACATGAAAGAGAAAAATAAAAACATGTGAATTCAAGCAAGGAACATGCATGTGTTTATTTCTACAATGTCAATTTACACACTTGAATACGTGTTATCAAATAAAAATGTATGGAGTTTGACATTAAGAAAAGCATAATAATTGTTTTGGTTGAAAAGTTGCGGTTACCTTTTCTGGAATACAGTCAAAACATATGCTTATCGGTAAAATTTTTTTAAAAGAAATTTATTTTTAAAATAAAATTTAAATGCTCTTAGTTAAAATTAGTAAAAGAAAAATATTTAATTTAATTAAATTGAAAGCAAACTGTATTTTATTCACATATTTATTTTGTGTTCGAATATGTATGTATATATTTTCTAAGTTTATGCTTATATGTATGTACGTACAAATATGCATACACATGTTGTAGGTCGTTCCTTTCGTCGACAAACTTAACAACGCAAAAATTATAGTCGCTTTTTTAACTATGAGCAACTCGCTAACTATAACAAATGGTTTTAAGCACACAGAGAAAAGAAATTCGTTGGGGGAACCGAATTCGTTTAAACTTACCACTATACAACATTGAAGAACTTTTCACCACTTTGAAAAAATCTTTGTTCTTTTAAACTGAAATATTGTGATTTTTTGTATAATGTGTACAAATTTTATTTTTAGTACGTCAAAAATTTTTTTATTTTAGAAGATACAGTTGATTTTTTTAATTCTAACTACCAAAATTCGGTTTTCAGTAGTAATGTGCTGAATAAGTTTAGTTTCATCTTCCAATTAATAGAATAGATTTTAGTAAAGATACAAATCGGTCAGGTTAACTATTTTAAAAGGTATTACAACCAACATTTGGAGGCAAATATCAAATGTTAGCTTTTAATATAAAAAATAAGTCAAGATTGTAATTTATTAATAATTAAAATCAAATTATTATATTTCTAATTGAATCTTGAACATATCGATGGAATTTTTACCAGTCTTTTTTCTGTGTGCAACTACGAGAATCGTTAAAAGTATTAATGAATAGCAAAATCGACGATTTTGTTGTTGTCATTTAAGCCAAGCAATAGACGTTAAAAAAGAGTAGTTAATCGCACTACAGAAGTGATAAATGGTATTCTTAATCTCTATCCAGATTTTCTTTCGGATTCTCTTTGATCCACGTACGTAAAAAAAATTCAGTCCAAATATTGGTATGCGTGTTCCACTTCTGACCACCCTGTCTGCTTTATTATTAATCTTCATTACCTAGCAGATAGCAAATCCTAATTTAGTGTTGTACGGCATTTCCAGACTATCTGTAATTTCTTCTGTCTGTTTTTTTGTAGCCCCCCGTTGAACTAAGCACATATTTAAATGGCACGAATCGCCGCTTGGACGATACTACAACCGGCAAATAAAGATTAGTTTAAAACTATTAGCATCATATACATATATCAATTCTGTGACTATTATAAGTGCGAAAACACAGAATTTGATTGAATCTGAGCGTTCAAAAATAGTACCACGGTTTCTTTCTTTATTTATTAAATTAGGTGATATTTTTTTCTGTCATTTTTATTTTGTTTTTTATTAAAAGTTTTCTTGTATTGCTCAGCTGTTTTACTTTAACTCATTTCTAAAGAAACTTTATTCTGCAACTCAGCATAATCGTGCTTGATTACTTCAAATATAAATATTTCATGATATTAAAATTACAAAATGAAATGTATTACTGCGAGGAAAGCAAATTCATATGGCCATTTGAAAAATGAAGGATAAAATAAAAGTGGTTACTGAATTATTTTTTTAATTTTAGTCCCAGCCAGGGGTTGAACCAGTGATCATCATAAATCAATTAAAATTTTACTTTAACTTTAAAGTTAAATTAAAAATGAACCAAAGCCGAAAAAGTGGTTACTGAATGTTTGCTGTGTTTTTTTTTTTTTTTGTATTTTAAACCTGATGAGTTTTTATTGTTTTTTGCTTTGTTGATGCAATATAGTTCTCAATTAATCAACTTGACAATAATTTTAAGACTTTCTAGTTTTGAATACAAAATTTGGGTAAAATCCACTTACGACCTAATGCGCAGCAGTGAAATTGCCATATGAATATGCTTTCCCCTTTAGCGTTACAAACATTTAAAAATACTGCTGACTAATAATAAATATTTAAAATAATAGAAAATATTTAAAATCACAAAAAGCTCTATATGAGCAGATCGGTGAAATGTGTCCACAGCAATTTTGGGAATTTTTTTGATAAGGAGGTTTTGGACCTTATAGTGAATTCCACCAACAAGTATGCTACAGCAAACAATTATCCATCATTTGTAACAACACTTACGGAAATCAAACACTTTTTGTTCGACTTATATATAACATGTTAGCACAAGTTACCTCTTACTTGTCAAACCGAGGGTGTTTAATGATAAAAGATGTATGCCAACAGATAAATTCAAACGGATCAAGCAATTTTTACATGACTGCGATAATTCGGGACTAGATCTCATAACCTTTCTATTGATGAGCAAACGATAGCCTGCTATGGCACACATTCATGCAAAGTGTTCATCAAAAGAAGCTACCGTAACGTTTGACAATTTTTTAATAGCCCTAAGCTTTTAACATGTTTACCGGGTGATGGATTTTTCGGCTTATAGACTATTTATGACAGACTTATCATGCTTCACTGATGGACATCAAGAAAATGCGTACACACAGAAAAAAGACTGGTAAAAATTCCATCGATATGTTCAATTACCGATATAATAATTTGATTTTTATTATTAATAAATTATAATTTTGACTTATTTTTTACATTTAAAGCTAACATTTAATATTTGGCTCTAAATGTTGGTTGTAACACCTTTTAAAAAAGTTAACCTGACCGATTTGTATCTTTTGTAAAATCTATTCTATTAAATGGAAGATGCAACTAAACTTATTCAGCACATGACTACTGAAAACCGAATTTTGGTAGTTAGAATTATAAAAATCAATTGTATCTTCTAAAGTAGAATATTTTTTGACGTATTAAAAAAAAATTTGTACACATTATACAAAAAATCAATAATATATCAGTCAGATTTTTTAAAAGTGGTGAAAAGCTCTCCAATATTGTTTAGTGGTAAGTTCAAAATTATCTCACAAAGCCATATGTAAATAAAAAATATTTTAAAATGTCTTCATAGAGGCAAAACGTGCGGTATGGAACGGCAAGTTGAAAAAAGAAGAATCATGTGTAAAAGAAGGAGTAGTTTATATTAAATGGTTTGAGTCATAAAAGTTATGATGTGAAATCTTATTTCTGTAATTTATTTTTAAATAAAAATAAATATTAAAAAATTGTATTGTTTTATTTAATTCACAATAATATTCTATAGTCACTCAAGAATCATTAAAAAAAATAATTGTGAGTGCCATACTCATTCAGTTATTACAACCGAATTCAAGATAATACACACAACCGACAAAATTCGATTGGCAACGAATTCGGTTCCCACAAAGAATTTCTTTTCTCTGTGTCAACAGCCCCGTAGGACATTAGACCTTTGTCTTGATGTCAACAATTCTATATCGCTATATGTTGGAATGATAATTCGGTACGTTATTCACCGAAACATTTTACGTAATTAATTAATTTGCTTCCGCTTTTATATTTTTAGGTCGTTACATTATTATCGAATTCGCGCAAGGCAATATGATCGAAAACAACGAAAAATGGTTACAATTGAACAACCCTATTTATTCAACCAATATAATAAATACATGGGAGGTGTGGTATTGGCCATTAGTCACGAACACTTTCGATGCGGCTATGGTGAATGCATGGAAACTGCATTGCTTTTGTCGCAAATATGAAAAAACCCCAAATGTCTCAATTTAGAGTAGCAGTATGCGAGATGATAATGATGAAGTTAAATTAGCAATATGCCGGTAAGATCTTGATTTCCGGAACACAAATGGAAGTAAGTTATAATCGCGTCGATCATTTAATAGGAAAACTCCCAACACCTTGTCGCTGCCGGCAGTGCGGTGGTGAAACAGAGTACGGATGTTTCAAGTGCCAGGCGAGTTTGCGCCCAGAACCATGTTTTCTGAATTAGACCAGATACTACATCTAAAATTTAAAAGTCTAAATAACCTCTAATTTTCTTTACATAAGTTTCTTTAAATAAGTTTAAAAAATATAAATACGCCTTTTATTTACGCCAAACAATTCATTCTAATATAGAGAAAATAGTTTAAAATGAATTGAAATTAATTCTGGCTTTAGTTCATTTATCTTAATTTTAAAAACTTTTTTAGAAAGAAAAATTATTTTACAAATGTATGCGGACGTTTTCCAAAGAAAACAAGAAAAATTAGACGCTAGCAGAAAGAAATGCAGCACTTTCTGGACCGCTACGTCTTTCACCAGCATTATTCGCATCTAACTACTTTTAGTTGTGTATTTGTAAACATCATCTATTTTACCAACTAACTTTGTAAATTAGAATAGGAGTAGTATTCATATGAATATTAATTTGATTAGACGAAATTTATAAACAAACTAAAGTATTCACTGTTAAAATTGAATTCGTGTCCGATCGATGATTGGAACAAAGCAAAAACAAATGTGCAAGATAGTTTGTGTGTAACGATAATTAGGCTGATTGACCGACGCATGAAAACTTACACTTGTGCTTACTTACTGTAATATTAAATAATAATCTATCTTTTAGTCTACGAGGTCAGACATATAAGGCCTATTGTAATTATTTTATGTAACCGATTCATGCGAAATTCCGTACATGTTTTGTGTTCCGTATCACTGAGACATTACGATATTTTCAATAAATACGAGGGCAGTTGCATAAGTTACTTTTCAATTATTCGTATTAGAGTCTGGCAGGTGATAAATTAATATCAGAATAAATGAAGACAGTTGTATGAACATATATATGTACACATAGGTATTATCATATCAAAAACAATCTGAGCAAGTAAAATTCTGAATTCTGAGGAAAATATTGTGTAATTGATTAAGATTTTCCTACCTAAGGATTGTATGCCGGCGCTTAAAAACGCCACTGGCACGAAAATATAAAAAAAATAATAAGCAGTTTTATGATTGCTATTGTATTTTATTTACTGGAAGCTTAAAATGCAGCTCCGTGAATCTCACAATTAAGATTGATTTACTGAGGAAAATATTCCTCCTTTTATACTTGAATTTTGCTAGGTAAGCATTTACAATATAATCATTAATTCTATTGACTTAAGGCTAATTCTTATTGCTAAATCGTAGGAAATATTTGTGGAATGTGATCCACTTATTCATGGTCATTCATTGACCTAAATTCAAACATATGTGATTGTTTGTTGATACATGCTTCACATAAACAGCGGTATAATAACAAAAGTACAAAAAGTATATCATATGGCTAGCGGTACGACAACAAAGTGTCAAATGTCCGCTTTACTTGTGCGAGTATTAATGTTTTTGATTTATGAAATATGATTCCTTTACTTATATACCGTGCTGCTGGCAATGTCGACTGCACAATCACACTATTGTATATTGGTCATCTTGACTATGAAGTCAGGCTACACTACAACTCCATTTTTCGCAAGAATGTTCATATAACGTTTGTTTTATGGACATTCTTTTACAATTGGTGTTTAAAATTTATTTTTAATTTTGTTTATAATTATTATTTGATTTTTAATAAAAATATTTTCTTAAATGTATTATTTGCTTATTTTTATATTATTGACTATAATTATTTTTTTTTTAATTTTTATTTTTGTATATGGTTTTAAAATTTCTTAAAAACTTTTTTAGTTTTCTTATCCACTATATTTACAATATTTCTTAAATTTATGCTTTTACTCGTAATTTCATACGATCCCTTATATTGGGATTCTAATTTATGACCTGTGTCATTTCTAAGTAAAACCAAGTCTCCTATTTTAAACTTATAATCTAATATTTCCTTATCAATTGCAAATTTTGCAATTGCTTATTTCTATCCAATAATTGTTGGGCCCTCTTATGAGCTACTTCTAACCTAAATTTTGCCTCTTTTGCATAGTTATCTACGTTGTATAATGGACTAATTCTATCTACCTCATTGAATTGTTGAAACATATTGGGAAGTTTTGCAAAAACTAATTCATAAGGACAGTAATTGTGTACTGTCGATGGTGTTGTATTGAAACAATATGTAAAATATTTAAGCAACTCATCCCAGTCGGTTTTGTCTACAGATATGTAAGACCGTACGTATTTGTTAAAATTTCTGTGACTTCTTTCTATCGTACCTAAAGTTTGGTGATGATGTGCTGTTGAGGTTAATTTTTTAATTTTAATTACAAAGTTCCATCAATAAAGCATTTTTGTATTCAGTACCCATGTCCGAGATGAACGTCTTCATTGGACCGTAAGTAAGAATGAAATTTTCGAATATTGTCTTAGCAATTGTTTTGGCGTTTTTGTCTTGTATAGGTATGGTTACGAAATATTTTGTTAAATCGCATATTATTGTAATAGCGTATTCGTTTCCATGGATTGAACGTTGAAATGGTCCTATTGTATCTACAAACACTGTATCAAATGCTTGTACAGGTGTTGGTGTAAGAATCATTGGACCCTTGACGTGGTAGTTTTAGATGTTTGACATTTTTGACATGATTTTACATATTTTGTTATGTCTTTTGACATATTTTTCCAATAGTAGTACCTCTTTATCTTTTCTATTGTTCTGTACACTCCACAATGTCCTCCTTCTACGGGATCATCGCGATATTTCCGCATAATATCTAGAATTGCATTGGCATTCTTGTTATTTATTTGGGTCACCTTATTTAATAGCGCTATTTTTAATTTATTTAACTTTTTATTGTCCATTTCCTTAAAATTATTTATTGAGATAAATTCGAAAATTTTCTCTCTTGTAATTTCTCAATTTTCATTTTACCGGCCACTTTTTCTAGCCTAGGGAAAAATTTTTCTAAGTCAAATTTCCCATTAGTAAATATATCATTAATATTTATATATGTGATTACGGTTTTTCCTATTTTAATATAACATCTTGTAGGCATAATCTTCAATTTATAATATTTTTTGACGTCAGAATTTTTAATAGGTACGTACATATTGGGCTCTCATTGTTTTCATTAATATTATTCTGCGGTTTATTGGAGGTATTATTTGAGTCTTTGTTCGCCATGGATCTTGTTGAGATCCTTAAAATTGAATTGGCTTTTTCTGTCATGTCTTTTAGATCATTTATGGTTATGTGCGACAGTGCGTCCGCTACGTAATTGTCTTTTCCCCTAAGATATTCTACAGTAAAGTCTTATTCTTCAAGATCAAGACGCATTCTTGTTAATTTAGAATTTGGGTTTTTCATTGAAAACAAGTACGACAGTGGTCTATGGTCTGTAAGGACAGTGAAATGTTTGCCATAGATGTATGGTCTGAAATATGTAATAGCCCAGTGTATAGCAGTTAACTCTTGTTCGATGGTTGACTTATTGCTTTCGCCCCGAGTGAATGTTTTTGAAGCGTAAGCAATTGGTAAATGTTTGCCTTCAAATTCTTGTGTAAGGACTGCTCCACAAGCATGTTTGCTTGCGTCTGTTGTTATACAAAATTGTTTTGTGAAGTCTGGATATTGTAGCAGTGTTGGACTCATTAATGAATTTTTAAGATATTTAAATGCATGACCGCACTCTTTAGTCCAGCTGAATGATATACCTTTCTATAATAGTTTTGTTAGATGTCTGGAATGTTCTGAGATGTTTTTAATGAATTGCAGAAAGCTACAAATCTCTTTGCGCTATTGGCGTCCTTTGGTGTTGGATAGTTTTCGATTATCGAGTATTTACTATCGTCTGGAAGAATTCCCCTGTCCGTGCATTTATGACCAAGGTAAGTTACTTCTTTCCTAAAAAATGAACATTTTTCTGGATTTAATTTTAGATTATTTTTTCGGCATAGGTCAAAGACATCAGTTAAATTGGAAAGCATATGCTTCTCTGAACATCCTAGGACGACTAAGTCATCCTTGTAAAGGAAGGCTTGGTCTGGCTTAGGACCGCTGAATGCAAAAGTCATCATGCTTTGAAAAGAATTAGGAGCTATTTTTAGACCGTAAGGAAGTCTAGTAAACCTAAAGGACTAATTATTTGTTGAAAAGGACGTGTAGTCTCTTCAGTTTTTCTCTAAGTAAAAACATGAAAAATATTTGGCTCTACCTAATTGGTCTAGAATATCATCTACCCGTGGCAACGGAAATTTATCGGCTATTAGTTTTTTGTTTATTTGTCTGTAGTCTATAACTAGTCTCCATCTTTTTTGTTCAGAGTCTTGAATGGATTTCTTTGGGACTAGTAAAATCGGACTATTATATTCGGACTGTGACGGTTCTACTATTTTATCATGTATCAGTTTTTTAACCTGTCTGTCAGTTTCTTCTTTGTGTGATTGCGGAATACGATAATTTCTAATGTAAGTAGGTTGTCTATCTTTTATTCTTAACTTTTGTTCATAAAATGTTAGTTGTAACTGTTTCTGTTTCTAGACCGAAGATATCACTGTATTTCGAGCAAAGATTAATTTACGTTTCCTTAAATTGGTATGGAAAATTTATCTTTAGAATATTTAAGATTTCTGTTTTTCTATTTTTATTTTTGTTTCTTTGATTTTAAATTATTTCATAATCAGTGATATTTTCAGTTTTGATATTGTTCTGTGAAATTGTGCTGACGTTATTAGTAGTATTCATGATACGAATAAATGCATATTTTGTTTTTACCAGAGTATTTGCAATAAAAATGCCTGGTGAAGGCTCTTGATTTGGTATTAGAAGTTCGCTTTCTGGAGAATTTAATTTAGTTTGGCGTACAACTTCTGATCTAACTGGTAATATTATTTCATTGCATGTATTTGTAATCGGAATTTCTATTGGTTTCGGAATGTTGAAGGATAAGGTAATCGCAGTTTTTATTAAAATTTAATACACAGTTATACCTTTTGATAAAATCCATACAGATGATTCCATCACAAGGTATGGGAAAGTTATTTTGTACTACTTGGAAATTGTGCGGTGTACCTATTGACTTAATTTTACCTTGCCCTATTCCGCTTAGTGTTGTTGTGTTATTAGTGTTAATACCTTTAGCAAAAACATAATTTGATTTTATAAGTGATATGTCTGCTCCTGTATCTATCAGTCATTTTATGCTGGTGTGTTTGGTGTAGATTTGAATGTTAATAAAGAAACATCAGTTAAGGTTTAGATTGTATATTTTGTTGACTACTGAATTGACCTTAGGGGAGGATTCGAGTTTTCTGAATCATTGCCATTGCGTCCGTTGCATGAACGTAGTTTTTATTTCTTTGGTTATTATAGCTTTGTCTATTCCGGTTGTTGTAACGATTGTTTCTGATATTTTTATTATTATAATTTGCATTGCCTCTATTAAATGTTTGGAAATTACTTCTGTTTCCAAATCTGTTGTTGATACGGTAATTATTAAATTTGGGTCTTTGCTGACCAGTTGCTTCAGTGCAACTGTTGACAAATTTACTAACAGCTTCATTCATGCTGTTAAATTGTCCTGCTTCCATTATAAGTTTTACCTTATCTATGGTGCAGTTTTTGGTAAGCGCCTTTACTGCTGTTTGAGTTGAATATTTCGTAGCTATTTCTAAGGGCAATTTATCCACAATATATGCGTTTTCCAGTTGTTTTGCTAAATTTTCTATTTCACTGCAATAGGCGTTTGCAGTTTTGTTGTTTTGTTTTATATTCATTATTTTCGCCGTAAGTACCTCAACTGATTCTTCTTTAACACTGTTGCTTAATTTAGTAATAATATCCGCAATAGTGTTTTCAGTGTCTATTAAGTTTCTAGCGTTCCCTTTCAGCTTAGTTTTTATAAGGGATACCGCTACCGATTCATGCGCTCCCTTTATAGAGTCAACCAGAGTTAACGAGTCTATAAAAGAACGTAGATTTTCGGATTTCCCGTCAAAATCAGAGATTAGTTTTGAGGCTGTGCCTAGAAAATCGACTATTGTTTGTGCCATATTATCTGTCTGTACATTTGGACTGGGTAATGTGAATTTGTATTCTATTGCTTTATGTATAGAAGTTGGTAATTCTATTTCTATTCCCTTTCTCGTGGCTGGTTTTAGTACTCTATTTGTTAAGTCTTGAAAAAATTATTCACCTGCTGTTTTATGAGATTTTGTGAGCCTATTAAAATGTACGTTAAATAATATTCTTATTTCTTCTAGACATTGACACAAATTTTCAAAGTGAGTCTTTGTAGTTTCTTCCTTAATTGGTCTATCTATATTTAGACATTTGTATGCTCTGTCAAAATTTTCTTTTATTATCCTTGCCTTGTTAATTATATCTTGCCAGTCCATTTGGATCTTCTATACTTTTTCCAAATCTGTCGCCCTACTAATGTATTTCTTTTTTAAATTTTTAAAGTGCATCTTATAAATTGTGAATAAAAAATTTATACCTACTAGAATAGTAATTATAAAGAGCAGTATTTTTATAGTTAATAAATTTGTTTCTTTCTGTACCACTTCTACTTCATTTTTTATGTTGGCATTAGGGTTTGTTATTTTGGACTGTGATTTACCCATTTTAATATTTAAAATTATTATTAATAATTGTAAGTAATTTTTTATTCTTCTATTCTTTCGCAAAATCTCACTACTTCTATTTTTCCTACCCATTATTAGGAACCATATTACAATATATTTAATATTTTGTAAAGTATATATTTAACATCTATTCATACAAATTTATTAAGCAAGTTTATTAAATTTTTTTTAAATTGTTAGTCATTTTTAATTACAAATTTTATTTTTCTTCTTATAATAATTCTTGATTTTTCCTTCAAGTTCGTCTGCCTCTTCCCACAGTCTACATGCTGACTCCAAGGTTGGTGGAGGATCCGCATTTATGCATCCTGTAATGGTAGCTAGTTTTCTTCTTAATTTTACCAGCTGTCCGCCCCTTCTATGTTTTGGCTTTTCCGTCTTTGGGATTTTCGTTAATTTTTCTTCCAATATTTTTGCTTGCCTCTTACGGTATTCTTCTATTGTTACCGGCTTTAACCCCTGTGTAGTGGGCTTGTATGTCGGTGGCGGATTTTTTGGTGCCACAAGAGGTTTTGGGACGGATGCCTCTGTCATTTAATGTTCGTCCTTGATTAAAATGGCAGGATATATATATAGTTTTTGCCTTTTGTTTAAAGCTGGCAGGATCCTTTTTTATATGTTTAGGTCCATTTTGGCAGGATCGCCATGTAATTGATTAAGTTTTTCCTATTTAAGGATTGTATGCCGACGCTTAAAAACGCCACTGGCACGAAAATATAAATAAAATTATAAGCAGTTTTATGATTGCTATTGTATTTTATTTACTTGAAGCTTAAAATGCAGCTCCGTGAATCTCGCAATTAAGATTGATTTACTGAGAAAAATATTCCTCCTTTTATACTTGAATTTTGCTAGGTAAGCATTTACAATATAATCATTAATTCTATTTACTTAAGGCTAATTCTTTTTGCTAAACTAAAATAAATCGTGGAAAATATTTGTGGAAGGTGATCCACTTTTTCATGGTCATTCATTGACCTAAATTCAAACATATGTGATTGTTTGTTGATACAAGCTTCACATAAACAGTGGTATAATAACAAAAGTACAAAAGGTATTTCATATGGCTAGCGGTACGAAAACAAACTGTCAAATGTTCGCTTTACTTGTGCGAGTATTTATGTTTTTGATTTATGAAATATGAATCCTTTATTTATATACCGTGTTGCTGGCAATGTCGACTGTACAATCACACTATTGTATATTGGTCATCTTGACTATGAATTCAGGCTACACTACAGCACCCATTGCCATATGTCCAAAATAATTTTGATATATTAATGTCATAGATTAATCTCAGCGTGAATTAAAAAAATTTGATTTTTATAATTTATAATTTTATCTGGCTTAAAAACTTTCTCATAATGAAATTAAAAAGAGAAAAACAGAGATGCTTCAATTAATTAAAAATATAATAACAAATCGATTTTGATTTTATGCAGCAATGCTTTAGCTAAAGGCAAAAGCTTCAAAAATTAGTATTTTCTCTTTATCTTGCATCTTACGTTATTTATTTATTTATATATTTATTTATTTATTTTTTTTTTTTTGTGAGAGCTTCTAAAACTAAGCTAAGGTTTGAAAATAGTTTAAGTATACAGTAAGTTAAAAAAATTATTACTGAAAATAGGAATAAAGTCAATTGATAATGAATGTATTATAATGATGCGAGTTACATAGCGGCATTACAATATGAAGTTATTGAATCCAATCATAGTATGTTAAATTTTGTGTAAAGTCTAGAAACTGCTTTATGTCAGAATATTCGAAAAATAAAAGTTGCGTTGAAGAATAAAACTGAAAAATCTGCAGTGTAACTATAATAATAATGTTCACTATAATCTTCATGACAATCAGCATTTGATATCAAAATTTGAATAAAATTTTTGTAATAAATCATGTTAAATAGAACACAAAAATAGACCACATGACATAATTTAGTAACATTTGGTAGGAAAGAATTTATTGATTGAAAAAAGTTAAAATTAAGGAATAAAATATATCTACACTGAAAAATAACAGAATTTAAGTAAGAACCAAAAATGATATGTATGTGTAGTATGTAAGTATTTAAAGAATATATTTTGTTGACATTGTGGAATGTAAGAAATTAGTTGTAAACAAAATTTTCATATAAATACCTCTAAAAATTTAAAATTAATTAAGAATTCATTTTGATTTTTAAAAGACTACACTTCTTTCTTTGTTTTCAACATTTCTGATCGGATGAACTAATACTGCTTACGACCAGACATAGCCCTGTCACAAATCTTTTTAAATTGCTTCAATTAGTAAAAACAAAAAAAGGCCCCCATGGGTTTTTTATGATGTCCAATAATCGAAAAATATTCAAGTTATTTTATTCTCAAAATTTCAACAAACATTTTACATATACATACATACATTAAGTATACATTATAGAATTTAGAATTCATCCAATGTATATAACTCTACGAAACATTTTCAGTATCATCCTTAAAATGTATTCTTTTTGTTGCTAAAACTTTTACTATTTTTAATATTTCTAACATGTTCTGACGTTTGTTATTTGTTTTTACTATATATTCCTGGTGCGTTTTACTATTCCAAATGGAATAATCGTATCACGGTCATTCTTTCAATCCAGTCACTTTTTTATATGATTATCTACACTAGTATTAAATCTAAATCTTTATAGGTATAGTACAACTTCCACTATCCTAATCTAATCAGCTTTTTGGTGGAATATTCATATTATTTAGAAAGTTTGAAGTACTTAAAATGTAAACGTGCAAAATATTGTAAACGATAACAATTTTTTTTAATTTAAGAAAGGATTTTCGCTACATTATACTCTCGCAAATATAGCTGAATATATAAGGGGAGATTAAGATGACAGACGTATGGCAATATTAGTTCTATTGTATTATTTCAAGGAATTCGGCTTTTGACTTTACTCCACCAATTTAAAAATTAAAAAGAATAACATATTTTTTAATATATTTTAAATTTATGCAGTCCTATCCTTTACCCTGTTGCAATTAAGGAATGTACGCAATTAAGGCCTTAATGGAGCTCAATTTACGATATAAGAAGTCAATTACTAAATTGAGCAATTAATACTTAATTGCATCACTTATTGCGTAAAGTACGAAATACAACCCTTGCTAACAAGTATGTTTACTGGGAAGTATGTTCAGTGAGAAGAAACCACAAACCACGGTACATTTATTTTACTAGGTAGTGTCATCCGCCCAGCTGGCTTGTAGTTGTTTATATTTTACCAGAAAAAAAGGTACCTTTAAATAAATAAATAAAAATAGCAAGCGAAGCTGAAGGTAAGTTAATAAAAAATTTAAATAACTTTAAAATTATCAGGTATGTTACAGAACTCAATTTCGATCGAAAGTGGTTTCAATTCCGCAAATTGCTTCTTCAGAAAACTTAAAACGATAAATTTTTTTGGAATGAAACTACTTTTAAATTTCAAAGTGGAAATTAGTTTCTTTGAAATTTTGTTATTTGCGTTTGTTAATTTTACTTTTATGATGTATCCTTCTTAGATTAGCCATGTTGTTTACTTTGGTGTGCCAAATATTGCCTCATTTAAATTAAAAGTGGAGATTCAATACTTTTCAGGAATAAAAAAAAAATGGATCGGAATCGGAATGTGTGACATGCCTGTATATTTTATTTTATTATAATTTAACAAATGTCCTTTGATTTGTATTCTGGCTAAATATTTCAAAGAAGCTGTAGTTCTTGTTTTCTTAAAATTTTTAGAAATATTAAATCCTTTTGTGTACTTTTTTTAACGCAGCTTGGATTCAAAAATTGATCGCACTTACTGCAGTAGGTCAATATTTTTTAACTACCAACGAGCGATTTTTATCCATTTTTTAACTATAAGAACAAGAAACTTTCGCGATTACAATAAAAATGTTTTTTTTTTTCTCAGCTGTCAAATGCTAATTGAATAAGCTTAATTGAGCATGTGTGAACACCAAAATAAATTGCGCAGTTAAAATTGAATTGACTCAATTAAGAAAACATGTCTGAACAGGGTATTACTGGTAGACAACACTACGTAAAGGTCAACTCATCAACAATGTCAACTTTCCTCTCTGTTACCAAGGGCGTACCACAAGACTCGATTCTCTACATGAACGACTTACCCAGTCAGCTAATCCACTGCCATATGAGGTTGTACGCGGATGATGCTAAATCATACATAAGCTACAGTATAAATGGATTTTAAGATAAGACTAATACAGGCTTAGAACGAGTTGCGTGATGGCCTGCCAATGTTTGAGGTTTATACTATAAAATGATGTATGTTGCTTCATAAAAGCTGCTTTGCCTACTTGACGTACCGAGTAACAAATTGAATGTTGTGTGTTCGACAAGTCATATGTAATATGAGTTTTATTCTTTGTTAAAGCAATACTGTACCCACGCTCTGGGAATATGCTGTTCATATCCGTCAAAGTATCATACTTAGGATACTTCGTTGTTAAAATACTAGTGTATTTTAAGTATTTAAAATGAAAGTTTTAGTTGTTAAGACAATCAGATAATTATAGACATACAAAAATATTCGCAAAAGCGGCTGTTAATAATAAAATAAAATAAAGTTGTTTTGTTCTTTTTGTTCTCACTTTAACCTGCAGCCTTATTCTGCAAATCGTTTAACGAATTTTATCTACAAGTGCTATTCTGTAACACTTTTTGCGCCAATTTTTTTTTAGCTTTTAGCGATCGAGATTTGGCCACGAGAATTACAGAATAAAACAAAAATGGCAAATACAATTTACAACTCCATTTGGGATCCGAATACTCCTGGAGAAAGCTTACATTTTCCGAGAATATGTGAAATATTCTCAAACTGCGATTTTATAGCAAATCTTATGGGAATCGTCAACTCATCGGGCTTATTGTAGGCTAATCTGCAGGGAAATGTACAATCATCCTAACTTCATCCGTTCTGAAGGGAATAAAATATTGATACCCATATAATATCGAATGGAAAGGCAGTTCTTTATTTCCACTAAACATCTCAAGAGTACTATCCCATCAAACATTAAGGCAACACGCAACGCATTAAACAGAGTCTACAACTGCGATTAAATTTGATATAAGACAAGAGAAAACGTCGGCAGAGGATTGCACCATGTTAATCTTAATATCGTACAAGAGGAACACGTATTTCTCTTAATCTTATAAGAATTCATAAATCACTGATAGCCGCGTAGAAAACACCTGCTTGCAACTATTTGAAAATATTCTTATATATACATGTACATGAGTATTATGTGACAAAAAATAATTTATTTATTATAATTAAACGAAATTAATAACCAAATAATAATTAATGAAAAGATGTATTCTTGAGGCAGATATTTTTAATAATTTGTGCATTAGATTTGTAATGGCGGTATTTTGTTTACAAAAACATAGTGTTTTTTTTTTATATCTGACAGTTCATTTCATAAGATTGTTCCTATGAGTTAACTCATAACAGCGCCCTAATAGGAATTTTTATAAGATTGCAATAACACTAATTTTAAGTCTACACGTAACAGAATTCTCTCAGCAATTGAATTTGAAATTCTCATCTCAGATGCTATCTCTAATGTAGTCCCTATGTTAGATATATAAAGTTTGGTCCTCTAATTTATGTCAAGTATGTTTTGCTTTTAGTTTATTTTACTGCGTCTCTCAATCAAAGGAGACACAGCCAAATAGAAGCAAATCTTAGGGTAAATAATAAAAAAAAAAAACTACCAACAAACGAGGCGAAAAAAATCTTGAAAAATTTTTTTGTTGGAAATGGTTGTTGCTTTCAATGTTAATACAGATGGACCAGATATTAAAGGTGCAAAATTTTAGGGAGCCATATGTCTCTTGAATTAATTTACGCATTCCTTAAACAAAATAATTCTTACTTAAACTCAAATTATTTATCAAATGATAAAATAAAATTTGCTAATGCCGAAATAAATTTTTAATTACATAAACCAAAAACGAAAACTACCTTTTTGGGGAAAATCATAAAAACGGTATTTTTACATTTTCTAAATTCGAAGGCTTGTAACTTTTTAACGAAAACTTAAAGAAAACTTGAAACTAGTTTATTCATTTTTTTTTATAGTAGCAAATATCTACACCGAATATACTAAGTAAAGGTCGGCGAAAATGAATAAACAAAATTGTTAGCCAATTTTCTCTCAAACTAAAAGATACAACTTGCACACGTAGGCACATCTTTATAGATATTTTCATTGTCAGAGATCTAATTAAATTTAAAAAATCTTAACATTTGAGTTAAAAGGAAAACTTTCATGACATTTAAAAAAAATTCTATGGAGGTCAACCCAGAAACCCCTCTTAACCTATGAGGGCCGACCGTCCGCAGCTATATCAGAGATACCTCTGCTTTGCCTCTGTGAAATTTCATTATCTTTAGTGGTTCATGAGGTAGTGACTTTTTCCAAAATATATCGTTTTCAATCCACTGTGCGTCTGCTACGTTAAGGCCGCCAAAGTATAAGTAATAATTTAAAAAGTTTTTCTATTTAAAGTCATAAATGATAAGGATATTGCCAAAAGACATCGAGTGCCTCTTTTTGCTTTGTTGTTTGAAAACTGAAAACTTACAAAAAGACCTTTATATCACAAAAAAAAGAGAAATTATGTATTATATTTTGCTGATGGCTAATAATCTTTTTTTAATTATTAGCAAATATAAACTAAATAATAAAAAAAAACAAATCAAATTGGTAAATACATTTTTTTAATATTAAATAGTTTAACTCTTTAAAAATATATTTATAAAACAGGAACAAATTTTATTTTTACATATGCGCAATTTTCTATTAACTAAGTGACACACGACAAGACTTCAAGCTTGTTACTTTATCATTATGTCATAGATTTAAAAAGCCCTGTCTTAGAAAAGTCTGAATGTATCATGACTATAACGACAGTTTCTTTATTATTGAACAGCAAGTGATTTATTTTAATTTTTTATTGTGTATTTAATATGTATGCTTTTGATTTTATCACTTGTGCCACTTATGTGTATCAAAGATTTCTTATTCAATTTACAGCCCTTTCTGTATAATGCATATTTTATTTTTGTGATATTTTTTTTCGTTGCAACAGTTTATGCTGAAAAGTAGCACATATGAATTACCTTTTGATTCCTTGGTGTATATACGCATCAATTTTGTACCTTTCCTTAAGAATTCATATAATTGTTTTTGTTTTTTTTTGTATGTCCTTGAAATCAATCTTAAGCATAATTTTTTTAAAATCTACTACAGTCTAGTAGAGATATATTTGTTTACTAAAATGATATCTTGATATTGTTCAACACGTATCACGTACTTAGTAAAATAACCTGTTAGATATTTTTCGAGAATTTTTCTGTTAAAAAAAAACTCTGTACAACTTTAAAGTCGGAATTTCATTTAGTATTTAAAAGCCCATCACATCAAAATTCCACTAAACAATTAAAAATTATTCATATAACTTTTTTCCATCATTTTTATAGGGAACTGGTTTGATCCTTCGTCACAGAAAAAGTAATTTTAATTCGTTTTTCATGATTAAATTTTTATTTTTTTAGTTTTTCTAAAAACTAAAAAACCTATTTTTTTGAAAGAATTGTTGGCAATCGGATCATTTGATAATATATATTGTTAATTTCATCAAAATGGCAGCTCAATAATACCCGAGCCTAAAATTATTTGATTATCTTATTAATTAAAAGTTGGATGATAAAGAATAATGCCCAATCTGGAAATAACAAAAAAAAAAAAAAAAAAAAAACAATAGAACGAAACTGTTATGAGCTTAGGTATTTTTTTAATATAAAAAAGTATAGTTTTGTTTTCTCTTTAAGATATACTCAGTGTGGGAGTTTGATGTGTAATTGTAAAAAATTCAGATGTTAATAACAGAAAGCTAAAAATAAAGCTTTCTAAAAATAAATTACATTTTTATAATTTAGTAAAATCAAACGGTTTCATTATTAAATAGAAAAAACTATAAACGTAAAATTTTTCTCATGCATAAAACTGGCATCAATTTTATTTTCTTACGGAGATTTGGAACATAAGAATATTTAATTTTACTTAAAAATTTTCAAAAATATGTTTTTATTATTTGGTTTTTAACTAAAGTAGTTACTTTATAAATGAACTTAGAAATTTATGAAATTATATTAACTGTTATTTAATACATTTTAAAAGTAAGTGTTTATTTCGTTTGTCATTCTTATCCTATTCATCAGACATCACCATACAGTAGTTGCTATTGAAGTTTAGCTACATGGGTTGATCAATTGTTGAGATGTGGGCAAAACAAAGCAAGCTCCACTATTTTCTTTTCTTGTTTTTGTGTTTTACCATGTGTTTTAAGTTTGCATTATACTTTATTATTGCATTTTGCTTTGATGTATAGAAAACCGAAAAATTAGAAGATAATAATTCAAATGTTCGCTATAACCAATTTAAAAAAATAATAATAATAAAAAATCATAAACAAACAATTTTTGAACTAGTCATAATCCTGTAGAGCGATTCACTAACTTTAAACAATACGACAATTGTTATATATGTCGTCATTTTCTATTGTTTGCAGTAACGAGTATGTGATTCACAAACATAATTTTAACGATATTAGACATTTTTAATTTTCTTATAAGACAAATTGAAATTGAGTGGCATCTCCGTCAGAAAATATTCGAAAAACATGAAAGAGAAGAATAAAAACACGTGAATTCAAGCAAGTCACATGCATGTGTTTATTTCTTCAATGTCAATTTACACACATGAATACGTGTTATCTAATAAGAATGTATGGAGTTTGACATTAAGAAAAGCATAATATTTGTTTGCGTTGAAGAGTTGCCCCTACAAGAACAGTGACCATCATTTGATCCATCAAATGACAATCACTAATGATGGAAATATCCATCATCGCGTAGAACAAAGTTTCTATCACATTCTTAAAAGAAAAATGAAAAACTTGATGGAAACTTTTGTGTACATGTGATTTATCATCTCCCTTTAACTAATGAATCTTTTTATTATAAAATACATTCATCTGCACTGCTCACACTACTGCAGTTTACTATGTAGTGAATGCAGAAGTTCTTATCATACTTGATGGATATACCCGTCACGATTGATGGATATACCCTCATTTGAAAAATCGAACTTTGTTTATAAAATAAAATTTAATATTCTAATTTATATGTTTCTTTTTTAATTTCTAAATAATATTTTACAGTATAAAAATTACTTTATTTATAATAAAATAATTAATTCTTATCTCTTTAAATATTTTTTTGTTGTAGTCTGTAGAGGCTTCGCAATACTGACTTCTTCACACTTTTTTCAAACTCAAACGCCTCTTGCTGGTGGTAAACACCTTAAAGTAAAAGAAGATATATATTTATGTATAAATTATTTAATACGCAATAAACAAATAACTTTTTGATTGTCTAATCTATAGTACATACCTCTCAGGGAGTTATTAACCACAGAGAGATTTCAGAGGGCTTGCTTATCCCACCTTCCATCCCAAAAAAAATTGAGCGCATCACAGTGCTGACATCCTGCGATATCCCCTTAATCATATGTAATGTGATGTCTAAAAAAATATAAATGTAAGATTATTAAAATACTTTAAGCATGAACTTAATTAAGTTCTTTACCATTGCTTCAGTAAAACCATTCGACTCCTCCAACTTTCTCTCCAACTCTTCCACCGCTAGAAGGTTCTGCAAAGGGAGCATGCTGGCGACTTCATCAAGTTTTGAGTCGTAAGTCTCCCCAGCCAGCCGACAGACGGATTTCTCAACCTTTTTAATGACTACTTGCACTCCATCAAAATTTTTGGACAATACGAATTGCAAAACTTCTTAAAATTTTAAATAAATTATAATTTTATACTCACATACTTTCCCAAAGTTTTCTAAGCCGGGTTTTGATTTCCTTCTGACCCTGGACCTAATCTTGAAAGGGAAGGAATGCATTAAATGGAAAAATATTTTAAGCCAATATAACTTTTTAAACGTTATAAATAATCTTTGTATTTCCGATCACTTTTGGACGACAGTGATGTTGGGGCACACATCTTGAGTGTTTCTACCAAATACTGTTGTTGACTGAAAATCAGATAAATACATAAAATTAAGCAAATAAAGAGAAGTTTTACACATTAAAAAACAACTTACAATTTTGGATTTAAAGGCTTCATAAGTTCTTCCAACTCGAATCTAACTCTTTAAAGGCTGTGGCGGTTTTAAGTACCCGCAACATTCCTGTGAAGTTTTGAGTTTCCAGTGTCAGGTTCATTGGACACAATCTCTGCACTTTAACTGCTTGCAATCCCAAAAGCAACTTACCTTTCTAATTCCACATTGAACTATTATATTTATTTTAAATTGTTTGTTTTTTATTTATTTTTTCTTTAACTTTCGCTTTTATTAAATCGACATATTACTTTTATAACTATTTGATAAATGCGCAATTTTCTTAACGTCACGAAATAGAACATATATTAGTTGTTTCACTCTTGCACATGATTTGTTTGTTTGGGGAAAACAACGTTGCAACTGACAAGAAATTTCTCTTCCTTATTTTTTCTTTCAAAATTTACAAAAATTCCTTAAAACCGGGTAACTTTTTACAACAAATTTAATAAAAATTTTGTTTGACCTTTTGCACAACTTTAATTATAACACATTTTGTAAGCTGTATTTTATATTTTGCTGCATTATTATCTATAAACTCAAGCGAAGACATAATTTAGTCTATTAAAAAAAAAAAAATCATCCCAATTCATTACCAAAAACGCTACAACGGCAACGCTGTTCAATATAAAATTGTTGCAAATGTGTTAGTGTACAAATTGTGTTAGTATTAGTTTCTGTCAAGCATTTCTTGCTGGGGCGGTTATCTCTTCTTGAATACAGTCAAAACATTTTTTTAAAGAAATTTATTTTTAAAATAAATTTTAAATGCTCTTAATTAAAATTAGTAAAAGAATAATGTTTAATTTATTTATTTTATTTACATACAGTTTGTCAACTAATTCTTTGCCTACCAAAAAAAAATTTGTAAATTTTAAAATAAAAATGGATTTCTGATTTAATTATACAAAGTTTTAATTTTATTTCAAGTAGTTTATATATATACATGTCATATTAGTTGAATACATAAAAAAAAAATTAATTACATTAACAAAAACATGTTTTATATTAGAAAAAGGACAACAATTCAATTTAAGTACTGTCAAATAAATGTTTGCGCAATATGTAAAAAGTTTATTTAAAGTTAAATTTTATAATTTTTGCTATCTAATATTTTGTGTAACCTCCTTGGGAATCAAGTACTGCTTGCAAACGTCTTCTCATTGAACTAATAAGTTTTAAAATATCATATGTTAACGGTATTTTTTCCCATTCTTCTCTGATAAACCTTATTAATTGGTTTTTGTTTGTTGGCGATCTTTTTCCAACCATTTTTTTAAATGTACCCACAAATTTTCTATGGGGTTAATATCAGGGCTTTGGGCAGGGGTATCGATAACTTTAGTGCAATTGTAAAGCAACCAAGTCCTACATAAATAAGATTTGTGTTTTGGATCATTATCTTGATAATATTTGTATTTGCACTTATTTGGATTCGACGGGTCAATAAAGCCGAATTTGCGAACACTGGCGACCAGTTCGTTTTTCAAAATATCAAGATAAACTTCTTTTGTGATAATTTTATCAAAAATCCACAATTCTCCCACTCCCTTGCTTGATATACAACCCCATACCATGACTGAAAGTTTTCCAAACTTAACTGTAGGAATTAAGTTTTTGTTTTCTAATGCTGTAAGTGGCTTTCGCCAAACTTTTTGGGGTCCATCATGATAGTACAACATCATGTTCGTCTCGTCAAAGAAAACAACGTCATCCTAATACTCTGGAGGCAGTGATACGTACTCTATAGCAAACTTCAAGCGTTTTTTAATATTTTGTATTGAAAGCAGTGGTTTTTTCCTAGCCACTCTTGAAGAATATTTGTGTTTTATCAACACTTTTCAAATGGTTTCATGAGATAAACTTAGCCCACAATCGTTCTTTACCTGAAGAGCTAAGCCTCTAGTGCTGGAGCTCGGCTTTTCATAAACAGCTTTAATAATTTTACTTTCAACTCGTCTGGATACTTTTTTGGTCTTCCTGTTGATGCTTTTAATTCTAGTCTGCCTTCGTTTTCCGCACGAGATATAATGTTATTTACAGTTCTAACCTTAAGCGAAAACATATCAGCTATTTCCCTAGCGGATTTCCCTTTATAATGATTAAAATACACTAATTGTATAATGTCTTTTGAAGTTCGTTTTCCTAGCATTTTTAAATAATATATTAATAGGTATATACCAACGCACGCAATAAAATTTTTTTACTACTAAATTCTTAACTACTTCATTTGCATTGGATAACATTCAAAAAAACATTTAAAAATAAAAAGGTAACGGTAAACAAGTACATTTGCACTCTTCGCGCAAACATTTACTTGACACATTTTATATTAAGCAAAAATCTTTTTTTATTGTTGTTGTTGTAATGTGTGTATCAATTTAAGACTTGTTGGTGTATTGTTGTTATAAACAGTTATATATATGGTATAAGTAAAAGAAAACAAACAGATTTAAGTGATTTGTTGTTAAATTTCTTAAATTAAAATAAAGTTTAAAATAATTTTTTACTAGGCAAAGAATTAGTTGACAAACTGTATTTATTTTGTGTTTGAATATGTATGTATATATTTTGTACGTTTAAGCTTATATGTATGTGCTTACAAATTTACATACACATGGTGTAGGTCGTTCGTTTCTTTGACAAATTTAACAACGCAAAAATTATAGTTGCCTTTTTAACAATGACGAACTCGCTAACTATAACAAATAGCTTTAAGCAACATAGGCATCGTTAAAATTATTACTGAATAGCAAAATTGACAATTTTGTTGCTAAGTCAATTAAACCAAGCGATAGTCGTTAAAAAAGAGTAGTGAATCGCACTACTGGTTATGGCAAAGCGATTATATATCTTAGTTGATTTTTGTATTATAATTCTATTAAAGCAAAAAAAAAGTATGTATGAAATTTTATAATAAAATTCGCATTGGCATAATTTGTTGAATTTATTTTTAAAATAAAATCTGTTGCGAATATATCAAGTTTTTTCACTTAATTCATAATGAAATTCTACTACGAAAACTATATATATTCAGTAGTTATTTCAAGTGAATTCCAATCATACTATAACCGACAAATTTCGATTAGCGATAAATTTATTTAGAAAAAGGTTTATTACAATGATTTTTTTCTCTGTGCAACAATATTACACCGGATGGTTCCAAATTTTAACAATTTATATTGAAATTTTAAATTTCCTAACTGAGACTAAAAAGGAAGTGACACTAAAATGCTTTCAGCTGTCTTTTGGACAGATATCAAGAATGTGTAGCTTTTTTGCATATTGTCCAGACACTGCATACAACGCATACAATCGTAATGAAATTTCAAAAACAAGATCAAACATTTTGACTAACAAGAAAAAAAAAACAAAAATGAATATTAAACCACTCCTATTGCGTTCCTCAGATCCTTAATATTTCCTCTATTTAGCATTAAGTGCTTAAAGGTTAAAGTGTATTTTTATAAAACCCACCGCATTGGTATACATGAGTCCAACTAGTTTAACAAAACCAGATTTAAAGACGCGATGGCGAATAAGTTTATGTTTTTATTTTTAAGCAAAAAACAATAAGTTTGGGAAGTTTTAATTTTTTCTTCTTATTATTGGTTGTTTGTTAGTTTTATAGGTATAAGATTTTTGTATATATTAAATCTACGTAAATTTGAAGTTCATACTTAAAACAATAAAAGACTACAACAATATGAAATTATTATTGTAAAGCAAACCTCATTAGAGGCTTCATTTTTTAAATTTCATCACTCAACATATAACAACGGTGTTTTACGAACAAACATGACAGTTTGTGCTTGTCATTCTTTTCTTTTTAAAGTGACAAGTTTGCTTTATTTCATTTTTCGCGGGAAGGTATTTCGGCTTGTGAGTGTTGTTTTTAGTCAATTTAAACGACTGAAATTGTTTTGTTTTTAAAACTAAATCACGGGAGTATTAAAATAAATTATCCAAGCCTTAAAAGTATCGCACTAATTATTCTGACAAAATTATTAAAATTACCAACATTGTTTTTGTTTTCACTTTTGGTTTGATAGTATTATTGAAAGCAATTTTAGAATTTAGTGCCATTAGCAAAATAAACAGCAAAAAGGCAAATCAATCTTTTGTTTGCACACTTAACGTAAGGAAAAATACAACCTTATTTCTTTAACACTCTTACCCTTCTGCTGTCATCCTTTTTTAACAGCTTTAAGATTGAACACATTTAATAAATTGGACTGAGCTTCTATTTTGAATTAACTTAATAAGTAGTTATTTTTATTTGGAAAATTTGATTTTTAACTTAAGGTACGGTCAATAGTCAAATATTTGACCAAAAAGACGCAACCACTAAATTATTTAAACAAATTTTTGTCCTTCTCAAGTAGTTTTTGAAAAATATAAGATCTTTCTTTATATAAAATGAAAGATATCACATTCGTTCTATTATAAATCATCATTAGTCATGATACGTTTTAGAAAAGATTCAATAAACATTTGCAAAAATAGTGGTTATGCGTTTTCGGTCAAATATTTGACTAGTCTGGCCGCAACTTTACGGAGTTATCTGTTATTAGCTAAATTAAAACCAACGCTAAGCGTAAAGTGGTTTACATTTGAATAGATTTTACTGAAAGCAAGAACGTTGTCAATAAAGTCAGTTGGCGGCTAAAGTTAGAAAAGTCACAAACAATATTAATTTTAAATTTGTTGTAGACATCATAAAATTTAGCTCATTTGAATTTTTAATTAAAAGCTACTGTGTGATAACCAATTGATTAGTTGCAAAAAATATTAATTTCGAATTGTACTTAAAGTTTTTTAGTCATACTTTTAAACCTGTCAATTAAGTCTTTTTTCTTAAATTTCAAGAGTCTTTATACGATTTTTTAAACCGGAAATCAATGCTTCCTTATTTAATTTTTTTTGTTTCAATTCTATGAGATTATGTTTTAGATTTATAATATATTTTTTTTTAATTGTTGCTGCAATCATACATGGTGAATCACGTGAAAGGAAATCTGTGAACAAACGTAATGATTCCCAATTTTTATATGAATCGACAGTTACCTAAACAATCGACTCATGATCACTTTCTTAGGTAATTGATTTAAAATAATTATATATTAAAAATAAACATTCCAATTAATTATGCTGGTTAAAATAAATAAAATTTTCAGCTACCTGTGTATGACAATTTAAAAGCTTGGCAACATGCTTTAAATTAAATTAAATACTTGTAATTGCAAATAACTGTTGTCATAGCGGATTAAGCAATACGGTTTCTTAGTAAATTTCAACCGTCTGTCTACAACTGTTAAAAAGTAACTATTGTAACATCCTTTAATTTCAAATTTTAAATATTTATATTTTTAATTTTACCAGGCAGAAGAAGTGGACATTTCGTTTAATTTTGTCAAATAATATCAATTGCATAATTGCCCTTTTATTTCAAAATTCAGTTTACTCTTTGTTATAGCGGACTTAGCAATGCGAGTTCATTGTTAATTTCAACCGTCTGTCTACAACTGTTTATACTTTCAATCTTTTGGGGCACATAATGAGTTTAGTTCTGTTCAAAATGTTGAATATTCATTGGAACGGTTGTAGTAGACGACGTTCTGTCCACTCTTCAACTGCTTATATATAATGGTTCAAAATGTAGGCCCATATAGATTATTTTACGTTAGCTATGAAGACACCCTTTAAGTTTTAGTATTAAATTTGTATGACTGCGCTATTGGGAGCTATAGCGATGCGCAGTTTTTAAATGGAAAACTGTGGTGTCCCTATGGTTCATTATACACCCTAAAACATGTATGTTGTATGGGGATGCCCATTAACTTTTAAGATTATGAACTATTTTTAAAACGAAACCAACCTGTAAGCAAGACCTTTTAAATAAAGAAAATCTTTTCAAAATTGGTTCAAAAATGACTGAGTCTGTGGGCACCAACATTAAAAAGTAACATGCAGCCAAATTGATAACCTGTTTTTTAAGTCGGTTGAAAACGCGCGTCATTTAAATGACTCGGCACTGCTTATGTTCTTTGCTTTGGCTTTTTGTTTTAATTTATTTTAATTTCTTATACATTTTTAGTGTTAGAAAGCTTATACTCGTATTTCGACTTTTTTTCTATGTAGTGTTCTCTTTTTCCTATTGAAGCAAGCACACATGAATAAAGGCAAATAACTGAATAAAACAATGTTTAGCAAAGTTTGATTAAAAGCTCTGTCAACAAAAAGGAAAACAAAGATTAGAAACATCACAAGAAACATGTTCAATTTTATGGATGGATGATGTCTACACAAAATAAAGCATGACCAACATATCAGTAAAGTTGACAAGTTAATTTCAATAATGTTAATAAGCATATCGTTGCTTAAATATTAATATGAGATAATGTTTGGCAGTATTATATCGATGTATTTCAACAATGTTAAGTTATGTTTCATTATAACTCCTACAATTGTATGAGTTAAAGTTTGAATAGACATTAACCCTAATTATATACTTACTTTACCAAGAATTTTTTCATGTCCTTATGATTGTGTGAACGCATGCATGTAGGTATATTCATATGTATGTATGGTACACATATGTATGTGTATGTACTCTCGCGTACTTAGCCAGCGGACACTATTGCCAGGAGATAAAGAAAGACTACATCTTCCCAAAATCAAAGGCCAAATATCTTAAAGATATACATAATTGGATGTGTCAGAGGGTAAAAGGTCAAAACCAAATGTAGAGCACATTAGTAATTCTTATAAATTGGTTTCTAAACTTAATAAAAATTAATTTCCTTTAATTGTACTTGATTTCTTCGAATATAAATATTTCATGATATTCTTATGAAATATTTATTTATTATAAAAAGCTGCAAAAGGAAATGTATTACTACGGCGAAAGCATATCCATATGGCCATTTCGCTACTGCTCATATAGTTTATCAGTGGATTCTACCCAATTTTTTATTCAAAACTAGAAAGTCTTATATCTAGTAGCAAGTTGATTAAATGAGGGCTACATTGAAACACAAAGCAAAAAGACAATAAAATAAAATTCCAAATAATAAATTTTCATATCGGTTAATAAAACGAAACTGTTGTATTGTTAAGGTTTTAAAAATAAAAATAATGCGTTTAATTAAAGTAAAGAAAAGTTGAGTTAGGATTTTTAGATTCTGATACATCCAATTTATAATCCAAAATAAATTTAATAATGTTTCAGAATATAAAAACTAAAATCTTGAAATTTTACGATCACAATATTTTAACAAATAATTCTTTAAAAGAAGCACTCAATAAACTAACTGGAAAATTTCTTCTTAAAAATTCTACTTGAAATAACATCCGTTCACATTGTATCACGGGGTAAACCTGGTATTCTGTTAAAAATTTCACATGAATTGTTATCAAAATACAAATAAAAATATTTAACAAGAATTTTGAATAAAAAAACCTGAAAAATTAGTATTTTGTTCATTCTGTCAAAACATTAAAAGTGTTTCCAGGAATATTTAAAACTTACATGTGAAAAAATATGACAATTAACTTTCTTTTCTCCTACCAGTATTTATTTTATTTTTGTATATTTTATTTAATATGGGAAAATTCAATCGCAAAGATAAATTAAATGATAAATGCAAATTCCAAAACTTTTTCTATAACAAGCTTATTTAAAAACAAAATTTTCTTAATATTAAATATTTAGAATTTAAGTTTAAACAAATAATGCAGTGTTTGTTCTTAACAAATCTGACTTGCTTAGTCTTGTTTTCTTTGTCGTTTTCTCTACAAGTATCGCCTTTCGACGTTAATATAATTTTGACTGTGTTTCAATGTTACTACGTTTCGTGTCTTTAACAGTATTGTAACTTAGTAGTACTGCAGAAGTTTATTATTAACTGTGATGCAGCAACATTAATATTGTTCAACAAATTTCATGAAAAATTTTAAACAAAATATATCTGACACATTTGTTGAGAAACAATGTTAAATTCACTTGTTTACTCTGCCAATACAGTAATAAAATTGGCGCAAATAAAGTTCTAAGCATCCATTCATAACAACTAATTTTAAAGCGCATGGTCATAAGTTCTTCATTATTATTTTGCCTTTTTTTAAGAAAAGAGTAGTAGTAAAAAAACTAAGCTTTAAGCTTTCCTCACTTTTAACATTTTCACCAAAAATGTCATTCATATTAAAGAACTATGAAAAGGTACACAATATATCAAATATATGACGTTATGATATTAAAATTAAAAATGATCCCTTAATCAAAGGATTCACACATATACAAAAATGTGCATTTTTTCTTAGTGCCTAACGAAGTAAAGAACGCTAATCGAAAGTAAACAATTAAGACTTAAAAAGAAATATAAAAACACTATTATTTAATAGTTTCGGCGTTCCGCACCCAAAGTGTAGAAACGTAATTCTATTATGTTAGCTACAATGTCTGTCTCTACAACCGTAACAGAAAGATCTGAAATTTCCATCACAGCCGCTCTAAACGGTTTAGAAAATGACGTAATATACATAAATATATTGTTATTTAAAAAAAAAATAAAAAAATAACTAAGTAGAAAGGTATTCTAATACTAACGTGATTTTTACTTACCTGGCACTGTTTTTACCTGTAATAGGCAACAAAAAACTAAATAAATGAAACTAAACTTGTTTGCAACTCTTCGAGTGTAAGGTACATTTATTTATAATTCAAATATTGTGAAAGTGGGCTTGGTATCTCTATGTTTTACTTCAGAATTATAAACGCTTAAAAATGAGAAGTAAGAATTTTACTGACATTATTTTTAACCTATTGCAGAAATTTCTGAAAGTAAATGACCTTGAAAATAGAAAAACATACGGAAATATATACATACATAAAATATAACAATTTATTTTACTACAGAATTTTAGTTTTGCAAAACAAAATATAAATGCGATATTTTAAACTGCATTAGTATTTAAATTGGTAATTTAAATTTAAATAAACTGTGCTAAGAAAAATTAAATTTGGTTCTTCTAAGACGCGTAAATATGAATAATATTTAAAAAAAACTGTGCGTAAGCCTAGGAAACTGGTTCTGCAATTGTGTGCTAAAATTGCGAAATACCAAGTAGAACATTTATAAAGAAATCTTCTCCAAACATGAAATGAGGGTCAATTTTTTTTAAACCGCATAAATATTTAAATTAAAAAGAGATGTTAGTAGTAATACACAGCGCATATTTTTTTCTCTTTTGCAAATGAAAAATTTCGGATCTGTTTATGAATCATATTTACCTGTTGTCTCGTTTTTCTATTAAGTCGAAATGATATCATGAAATGGCCGCTTTTATTAACAGTATGAGATCCTATTTTATGTTTTTGCACAATCAAGAAGTGTTAAGCTTTGAGAAAAGTGACAAAAAGTTACCTAGAAAACTTTTGCTTTACTCAAGCAAAAGGATACATTCATTTTCATTCATTCATTCATTTATTAACAGTTGAAAACGTGTACAAAAATATATTCTTATTGTTTGAAAGTGAAAAATACACACTTTCTTGAATATTTACGTGCGGAAAATTTATGGTTAGTCGTAGACTGTGCATAGAAAGTTATACTGCTATCGTTAATACGTGCGTGTACGCCATGTATGCAAATGTAATTTGTATTTCTTGATTGTATGACACACCGAACGGTGGGATATTTCTCCAGAAAGGGAGCAGGTCAATCTAAAGCTTTTGTGAGAATATTACACAACTTTTTGAAGCAATCAAGTGTGATTTACATTGTTAGTAATAAAAATAAAATATTTTATCGCAGCAATTTTTGTTCCAATAAATTCTTTTCCATAGAGCCACTCTCCTTTTGACACTAATCACAACAAAAAGATGAAAAAGGGTATATTTTAGTATTGTGCAAAATATTTTATAAAATATCATTCATAAGGTGCTATGATTTTTTCAGTTCTGATCTATATGAGAGACCACAATGGGTGGAAGTGGGAATCCAGTATATCACAGGTCCCGAGATTCGTACAGTCAACCTTATTGGCCAGACAAATGAATTGAGGGAGCTGTGGGAAAAAATTTTGAATTTTTATTTACAGTTTATTGTATTTAGTGGACATAACATAGCACCAGAGTAACCTAGGCGATGTAAGCAAACACTGCAGAAGCCAATTGAAGAGGCCACGGGTAAGCACCTGCTACATTCATTTTATTTAGTTTCGCTCTTGTATATTTGTAAAACTACCAAAGTACGCAAGTGCCCTAGGAGGCGTTTTGTAAATATGACTAATGTGACTAATGAGACTTTAGATTGAGTAATAGTTCCCTATACATTTTTCAGACATATGAGATAATTCTTAGAAAATGTAATTTGAGACTCTGTTGTATTGTACCTTATCTAAGCAGACAAACTGTAAACGGACTTTACGGCCAGATGTATAACCAAAATTTGGCATTACTTAGTATAAAGTTGATATATAAAACACTGGTTGGTGCCCTCCCAATGAGCTTGTCAATTTATTTTCACAAGCTACTAACTAAAAAATGCAAAATTGTGCTCAGCAATAATAACTTGAATTAGGTTCACCAATTGTGGAATATAATGGATGTTTTTTGAAAAAGAAATATAGCGTCCTAAATTTTTCGAGTTGATATACGACCAGTTAATAGTAAAATGTGTTCTACGTTGACTTATAGTTAAAAGGTGGCTAATGCTAATTCATATTATAGTAAACAGCTCCTTGTTCTAATAGTCAGTTAGTTAGTGTTTAATGTGATTTTACTCATAGGAAATTAGAAATTCACCACTTGTAGGACTGTATTTCGTTATTATTAAAAAACGCAATTTTTCCCTGATTTTCAATTCACTCAAGTGGCCGACAATTATGTGAACGTAAGTCTAATAAATGGATTTTGATATTACCGCGATAAAGGATTAAAAAAAAAACTATACGCCCAAGCTCGTCCTTAGCATATCCTAAGAAAGCTATATAGCTACTGTAGTTATTTTTTTCCAAATTTGATAATTTTTTCTTTTTTCTTAACACTTAATGTTTCCCACTGGACCAAGCTATGCTATAATACTGAATAAGTTTTATAGAATTGAATTGGGGATTTTATATATTCTCTCCTAGAACATCTATTTCAAGAAATTGGGGTTAATTGTTCAAATATTTTTAAATTTAGTGTAGGACATTGTTTGCTGTCAGAAAATGTTTCATACAAATTTCTATATTCTTAAAAAGCTGGACAACTATAGTTGGCATGTCCGTGATGATAACTGCAAATTATGCAAGCCCAAACGTCGGAGTGTTCGCTTTCGCTTTTCTAATATGCAGTTTTGTACAACTAAATTTAAGGCAGGTTTAAACCAAATAGGATCTAGAATGAACGTTTGATTTTCAAATTGAACTTATTTCTTTTAGAGGTGAAAGAGCCTTAAATGTTATATATAAATTGATGTACTTATCACAATCATAGTCGAATAAGAATTCATTATTTTAATGAAATCGACAATTTCTTGGCTTTAAAAACGTCCCTTTGCATTTATGCCTTTCAAAACAGGCGCATATATTACGCCCTTGAATGTAATTGCAACAAAATATAAAGAAACTTTAATTCAACAATCTTCTATATGCTTTCCAAAAACGATTTATTTGTTTTACATTTTGCTTATTATCAATTTATTTTTATCTCTAGTAAAAGCTGGTTCTACACAAACTCAGTTGATTACTTCTTATACATTTGAAACTTAAAACGCGAAAATTTTTGGACGAACCTGGTTGTAACTTTTCAAGATGTTATTATAACTTTTTGTCAGTGTCAGTGCTTTTGTTTTCTCTTTCATTTCTTATGTCAGAGTTTTTCAAAGGCTTTATTTATATAATGTTTATGCAATAAAATCAAGTTTCAATAAGACCAAGTTGTTTGAAAAATTTGTATAAAAGTATTTAAAAAAACTGAGTTCAATTTTTATTTAAAAATCTTATATGTGTTGATTGGTAAATAGTATAATATTAATTACACTTAAACGTCATTAATAAAATTAAATACGTAAAACTGGTGGATACATTTTAATTATATCGAAATTGTTGGATTCACTCTGATCGAAATAGTAGATTAAGTATTAAAATATCGGAAAAAATTATATGGAAAATTAACTTAATATACACAGATAATAAATTTTCTTGTTTTATTTAGGTGTTAATTATGTCCTAATTATTGACAATTTCAAAATTTGTCTTTGTATACCTTCTTTAATCAGACTTTATAGCTCGATTTATACTTTCTTTTTCCTTTCATTATTTATCCTTTTTTCAAACTCTATGCAGATAAGTTCAATCACATTAGGCACTAGGGACTCCCAAAACACGATAAAGCCACAACCAATATCATTACAAATGGAGTTATCAATAATTACAATCAGTAATTAAATATGTGATTGAATACCACCAAATATTGTCAATTTTTTTTTAAATGGGTTGCAGTTATGTTCTTAAAGAGCAGTTAAATCTCAGATCCTATATCTGACTGTTCTGTAAACTCAAACTGCCTTAAATAAAATGTGGTCATCAGAAAGTCACCTTCAGCGTCAACTTCCTTACTTACAAGATTCCAGGATATACATTGCAAAATCGAAAATCAAATGAATATTGCATAAAAATTAAGTGGAGTGAAAATCTTATATTTACTCTCATAAGATGTGTTTTAGGGTATAACATACATTAACTATATAAAGATATTAATATACCAACGCACGTACCCAGCAAAAAATTAGACATTATCTTAAACAGTACTTGCCATATAATGACTTACTTGTGCGATTGCCAAATTTTGTTACTCGCTTACAAAGTTCTTTAAGTTAAAAAAGAATACCCTAAAACACATACTAATGTTTATAATTATTTCCAATGTAATCAATTCTCAGTAATTAGTTATAAAAGAGTCATGCCTTGTTAAAATCATTAGGTTGGTTATCCAGTTGGGAAGTATACATTCATTTATACGTGAACAGCATGTTCATTAAAACTCGTAAAAAATCTTTACTCTTTTTTTGTTTTAACTTCTGAATATCATTTTCTATGAGCATAAATATACAGCTTATTAAAATTTTAATTGATTGAAATAATGTAATTTATTTATATTTAAATGTTTTTTGACCTCTGTAAATAATGTTCTTTTCTTATTTATTAAGCACTAGGTCAGGTTTTAAAAAATAAATATATTGTTTTTTATTTATTTTTTCAATACTTTGCCACACCGTTGGGTGGCATCTTCAGGAAACAGGAAACAAAATTATTGAAATTGTGTGTTTTCAAATACAAATTATAAATTCATTTGAAAAAATTTTGTCAATTTAACTCAAAATTTTTTTTTAAAAACAAAGAAAAAAAATTCGAACATGTTAACATAAACATACACATAATATTTCAATACTCGAAATACATTCAAATTGTTAAAATTTCAAAAAATTAAAAATATCAAAGTTAGCATTTTTTTGAATAATTGATCATATTCGAGTCTTTTTTGACTATTGTACATGATTAAAATAATCGCTTATGAGCTCGTTTTAGACTCGAAAATGATTGTTTTATTGGGAGAAAATGGTACTCTAGCCGCGACCCTTCTGAACGAGCCCTTATGAATCGCGTTTTTGACTCATTTTCGATACTTTTTCCAAACGTACTTTTAATCAAATTTATTTTTCGCGTCATTTTTTGGTCATATTACTAACCGTATGCGAGTCTTCTTTGTATCCTAGCCGCGACTCTTTTAAACGAATCATTTATGACTCGCGTTTTCGACTCATTTTCGGTACTATTTGCAATCGTACATAAAATAAAATACGAATTTTTTCGAGCCATTTTTTAGTCATATTACAACATGCATGCCAGTCCTCTTCGAATCATATTAAGTAAAACATGGTCAATAACATTTTGCCTTGAAAGGTTATTTTTTATTTTCTATTACATTTACTAAACTTTTCTATTTATAACATTCATATTTTTTATAAAAAAAATTTAAGTAGTTAAAAATACAAATAAAATTGATTTTTTGTTTTAAATTGAATTTTAATCGTTATTAAAACGTTCATAATATGGTATTTTCTTTAAATATAAAATATTCAAATTCAATTTGAAAAATTTTAATATAGATAAAATATTATTTAGTTCTAAAGTTTTCTCTTCTCCAAGTATTTTGTTTATAATTTATTTCTTGTGTTATAAAATTTTATTTTGTGGAAGATAAAACATACTTAACATTAATTTGTACTTTTAAAATTCGTATTTAGCGGCGTTCAATATATACATGTTTATATAAATTAACTAAATTTCAATTTATTCGTTTTCTTTTTGTTATACGGTCCTTAATATGAAGAAAATGCTTTTGTAGTACTGCATTCATCCCTTGATCATTGCATTTAAATTTTATATGACATATATTTAAGAAAAACAAATTGTATTATTATTTTCTTAATTCCGGAATTGTGCACCTACTTTTAATTGTTGTTGTAAGGAAACTCTTTTCGGCGCTTGGCTTCATGCTGGTCCCCTTCAAACTGTGAAGAGAAGCAACTTCGTCCGAAAACACTTTTCGCACAGTGGCTCGAATAAATTGTGTCGACCCCATCCCACCAGTTTTTGCAATTAAATATTTCTAAAAATGTTTCATTATAAATTGAAGTGACACTTCAAGTTGTATTAGGAGTAGTATATGTACTTTACTTACATATTGTCTTAGCTTGTCCTCAT
The DNA here is from genome assembly GCA_937654795.1 of Cistogaster globosa. NCBI lineage: Eukaryota > Metazoa > Arthropoda > Insecta > Diptera > Tachinidae > Cistogaster > Cistogaster globosa. The sequence continues at coordinate 59,521,533 of OW569405.1, read as the reverse complement.
CATTTTGTATTTCTTCATTGAATAACTTTTCGGCTTCTTTGTTGCCAATCTTTTTATTTTCTTAGCTGACATCATCTGACATTAACACCTGCAAATTAAATTTACTTTTATATTTTATTTTTTTTTATATTAACTGACATAAATTCACAAAACTCACATGTTAAAAAAAAATTCTTTATAACAGTAGCAAAAGCCAAAAATCATTTTTTCATCGTTAGACTGCGGTAAAAATGACTCCAATGTAAAGCTTAAAACAGTCACATTTCGAGCATTTGCATGACCAAATAATGATTGTACACATTCTGTACTTTTTGTTTTTGTTTTTTGAAACAGTCGTTTTGTTTGCGTTTGTCAGAGTTATATTCGAGTCTCTTTTTAAACACACAACTGATTAATCAGTTTAGCCATCATTTTTAGTCATCTTCGGTAGTCTTAAAAGACTTACTTTGGTGATTTTTGTAAAAATGCCAACTGGGTTAAATTTTTTGTAATTTAAAAAATTTTAATGTATTTTGAGTATTGAAATTTTATATCTATGTTTATGTTAAAATGTTTAAATTTTTTGTCTTTGTGTTTTTTTTTAATTTTTTGAGTTAGTTTGAAAAATTTTTTTAAAATGAATTTATAATTTGTATTTGAAAACACACAATTTTAATAATTTTGTTTCCTGTTTCCTGAAGAAGTCATCTAACGATGTGGCGAAATATTGAAAAAACAAATTAAAAAACAATATTTTTATTTTTTAAAACCTGATCTGGTATTTAATAAATAAGAAAAGAATAATAATTTTTTTTTTTTTTCTTTACTTTATTTTAAACTCATCAGTATAATTAACAGTGAGTTTACATATCTTAAATATAACAAATATTTTTCATTAGATCCAGCCGTTACCGCACCAAAAGGTCATCTATCATAGTCCCTGCAATCATTACCATTCATTTTTCTGCTGTGGGCAGAGTAAGTATTTCCTCATAATTTTTGCTCACTTTCACTCATTGCACATGAGAGAGAATCTGCTTTGTTTTTTTTCCTCACCGCACACGGAGAGTATATGTGATTTTTTTTTCTTTTTCATCATATGATAAATTTTTTGTTTTGCTCATGGATAAGAAAGGTGAAAAATTTATTTTGCCCATCCTCATGTGTGGGAAATGTGCACATTTTTTTTTTGATCATGGATGAGAAATGTGAAAATTTTAATTTCCTTATCCTCATGTGTGAGAAATGTGAATATTTTATTTTGCTCATCCTCAAGTAAAAGAAATTTGCGTTTTGGCAGAAACATAATGAAAACAAGTAGGTATTTATAAAAAATATGAAAATACCTTAAAAAATGAAATGTGTTATTTAATTGGAAAAAGTGAGGATTAAGGGTAATGATTTACGTAACTATTTACAAGAAAACAGTTATATTTTGGGAAGGGTTTTTTATTGTTTATTGTTATCATAAATGAATTTATTTTTTTTTGGGTTTTTTTGCTTGTCCAATTGATTTTATGGCTTTTGTTTTTGCAAGTTCAATTGTTGTTTTTCACATTTTTCATTCATGAGCGTGTATATTTCTCACACATGAGGATGAGCAAAATAAAATATTTTCATTTCTCATCCATGAGCAAAGAAAAAAAAGCAAAACAAAAACTTTATCATTTGATGAAAAAGGAAAAAAAGCACATATACTCTCCGTGTGCGGTAAGGAAAAAAAGGTAAAGCAGACTCTCACTTATGTGCAGAGAGTATGAGTGAGTGCGAATACTTACCCTGGCTGTGGGACTAGGAAGTGTTCCTCCATCTTATGTTAATGTATGTGTAGTTGCTAATGACGAAAGGCATTACACATTATGCTGTATAAAAATCGACCGCTAGTATCTGCTAATAATATGATGTACATGTATATCCAATTTTTTTCGTATCTTCTTCTGGCCAATTTAGAAGAAATAAACAGTACAATGCTGAACATTTGAAAGAAAAACTATTACATTTGGTATGTTATTTACATTGAACTTACACAGAGTAAAGTAACTGCTTATTGCGCAAAGCAGCCCGGTTTTTTTTTTTTTTATTGAATATACATTAGGCGCTTGTTGCGATGATAAGCGAAACTGAAATATTATTTTCGGAATGGAATCCGCGATAGTTCATTTCGTGTACGCAGATAATGTAAGTGCATGTTATTGCTGAGATTTAAAAATTTTAATTTTGGAGATATGAAATTATTATTAGATAAATGTAACTAAACGATCGTAACTTTAGCGCGACATAGGGTTGAGATGTAGTGTTGTATGTTTCACTATTCCACTATTAATAATCTCATGGTTAGGTCTTTGTTGAGATTTCATTTTTTGCTATACCAGGGGCTGCAGTGATGATTCATAGAATTTCAAACAGATGCAGTGCCCGAGAGTTGAAATCCATAGCATTATGATAGATATTAAAAAAGTGACAAAAAGTGAAGGGGATGTTGCTTAAAAACAGTTTATTGCTTAATTCTTTGAATAATTCGCACATGTATATTTAGCTGCCCTGGTAGAAAGAGAAAATCTATACTATTTGCAATGATAGATGCAAAAGTATGTAATGGTGTTACACAAACCATTTCCACAAAGAAGTACTACACGTGTTGGAGCATTTTTAAAGAATTTCTATCTTATTACCAACTTTAAACGTTATACTGCGTCTTTTTGAGATCATACTAAACTTGTCAAATAAACTGACAGTGAAAAAGTATAAAATAAACTCTGATGCGAATAAAGCCATTATTACAGCGAAAAAGCAAAATATTCAAAAAAAATGGATTTAAGCTAATAGTGGAAGTATCGGAAACTAAATTAAAAATACCAACGACGCACAGTGGCTCATATTTTAAGAAGGCGGCCAAATATCATTTTTTTGTGGTAACGGATCTTATTGTTTTCATATTCATTTGAAAGTAAACACTAGTAAGCCTCGAGAGCCAAAAATTTAGAACTGTGTTCCAACTATAATACACTGAACGTGATGATCCAAACCATACTTTCCGAATATTTTGTTAAAATGTAATATTTTTTTTTACTAAAATCTAATTTTCAAATTATTATAACTTTTTTGTTTTAAAAGATATCAACTTAAAATAAATTTTCCTTAATTATGCATTTTGTTAGTTATAAGTGCTAGCAAAATAAAGTCGTTACGTTTTTTAGAAGATGTTAAATTTTTTGTTTTAATAAAGGTCAAAATTCTTCAAAAATCTCGCGCTTATTAGAGCATAACTCCCTCCTGCCAAACCACGTCAAAAAGATTTTTCTCTGCATTATAGCCCAAAATCTATACTCTATTATATTTTCGCCAGGTTGCGATCTTGTGCACCAGAGCATTTTTCTGACCAAAGGTCAGGTATTTTGTACAAAAATTATGAATACATACAATATTGAAAAAATCTTTTTTCTACAGCTTTATTTTTGAATTGTTTTTACCATTTAGCACAAGGGTAAAGCCAATTTTTTTTCACATCCCCTTGAAAGATGGCGTCTAAAACTTTTGCGATGGAATCTAAAATTATACAAATTCACTATATTGTACTTATCACATTTGCAAAATCTAAATATTCAATGAAATTTTGGTTACCCATTAGAGTTGGTAATGGCAAATATATCATATAACAATAAAGAATTGAATCCAGAGTAATAAAATAATTAAAAAGAAAGTCTTAAATAAAACAAGGTGAATGCACATGTTTATTATGGCATTCTATGAAATGTAAGTTTTATTATCACAACTGTAAGAAAATGTAATATTATTCCTAATTGGGCATACACTGCATGGGATGATCTGTACCTGATTATTCTTAGTACCTGTTGGTAAAACTATTATATGAATATTAAAAAAGTCGCTCCCGCATTAATCTTAAAGTGTTCGAAAAACAAGATACAAATTACGGCAGAAAATTTCTATTAAAAAAAATTGTGAGTAAAGTTATATGTTTAGCCTCTTTAAAGGGGTAACTTTAATTGCAGGAAAGCTAAGTTATAAAAATATTTTTTTTAATTATTATATATACAGTTTCAACAATGGCTAAATACTTTTAAAGACCTTTATTAAAAAAAAGATGAAGGCGATAAAATGCTGCGCATACTGAGCAAAGCATAATTTAAGATGATGGAAATACTGCAAGAAGATTTTTTTCCGATCCAGAAACTGCAGCATCCATCACAGGCGTAGATAATGAGTTAATAAGACGATTCAAAATCAAGTCTTAGCATGCAGCAGAAAGATAAATATAAAAAAAAAAATTTGGAGATTACGCCAATAAAAAAGCTGCACTTTATGATGAAAAATACTTTTGGAGATATATGTATGTCTTCATAAAATTTTGTGTCATGGGGAACAAATCATTCAACATATCATGCTTGCAATAGCAGATCTGTCTGAAGAAGGGCAAGAAAAAAAGAACAATTCTTTCGCGAACATAGCAAAAGAATAATGTCTAGATGTTGTACTAATGAAGGCCTTATCACCATTTTGTTTTGTACTTTAGATCCAAATATGTCCAACATTCGACCAAAATGGAAAACAACTACAGTCGAACTAGAAGAAGAGCCTAAACAACTATTAGAAGATGAAAATCAATACTATTTAGAATAAATTTTTACTGAAATTGCTTAATGTATAGTGGCTCTTTGATTTGAAAGTATACGTATTTATGTAAATTAATTAATATTTATTTTATAAATTGTTATAAAAATATTTAAAAATAAAATAAAACTGTCATTAAAACTTTTAGTTATTAAGAAAATTTTAACTTTTAAAAAATTTAAAAGTTTTTATTTCAAAAGGCTATTTAAAAAAATTAACTTTTGGCCCTTGTTGCTTTTAAGCTTAAAAATATTACGGTGGACAAAATTTGGCGTTTCTGACAAGATTTAGTTTACAAAACTATTAATGATTATAATTTGTAACAAGAAGAATAGGACATATGAAAAAAGTGTTTTTTAATATTTCAACACTCATTTTATATTTTATATTTTTTATACTTAAATTCAATTAATAATGGTAACGAATATTAAACCAGTCGTAATTTTTGTTTTGTCGTTCGACTTTTATGCTTTTTATCAAAATTAAGGCTTAAAATCCCACCTACCCAACAGAAAAAAGGCATATAAAAATTCCGATCCAATCAAAAGTTACGGATTTTTGACCGCCTTCCCGTATATTGTGTCACTGTGCGACGGTTACGACGGCAGAATATATTTTTTCAATCCTAAATTAACTGCAGAAGTAGCTGAAATTGGAATTAATTTTATTATTGTATTAATATCAAGTGGTTACAAAATTCATTTGCAGCACTTTTCGGATTATTGCGTAGAGACTGAAAAACAATACACACGATTTTAATATATGGCGCAACTATTATGAATGAGACATTGATGCCTATTGAGCTGTTATCAGAAGTAGCGGATGAGCACAAAACAAACACTTCCGACATCACAGGCAGAATTTTGATAGAAATTTTTTAAAAGTTAAGGGTAACAAAGTATAAGACTAACTCTAAAAGAAATTCAAAAGAAGCTATTTCTTTGATATTTTGACCTATGCTTGACCCTAAGGAGAACTTATATTTGGAAGAGGTCTCTGAAGAAACAGCTGAAAAAGATGATGAATGGCATATTTATTATCATCGTAGTGCAACAGAGAAGTTGTTTAAATAAAACTTTTAATTTATTATTATAAATCAGTAATTATGAATAAAAATATTATTTTCAAATTTAATAAGGACTTAAAAGTAATAAATAACAAAACCTAACTTTTATAAATATTCTTGGGTGGTGGTGATTGGTTAGGCATAGGGAAGACACCTTGACTTTGAATAAAGGCATCGAAATTAATATTTTTGGAAATTGGCACAAAAATATTAAAACAAAATTTACAAGTATATTTCGGGGCCTGCCCATAAAAACTTTAAAAATTTAATTTAGTGGAATTATAACACTTGTATTTCATTTCCTTATTACTAAAATTATGTTTATACCTACAACAATAACAAAGTTAAATTCTTCTAAATTGCAAAATAATCGTTGTTGCATAATTATTTTTACATTTTGGACAGAGTATTAGCCTGAAATACAAATATTAAATGTTTTTAATAACCCAACGACACGTTATCACTTGGAGATGAAAAGTACAATGGTGGATGTGAAAGCTGTCGTCGATGGAGGAGTAGAGCAAAATGTATACTCCTTATTGTAAGAATTTTTATAATATATAGGGGTTTTTGCATATATATCTCTATTGCATTTGTTTCTTTTACTAAAATTTCTGCATTTAAAAATTTGATGGGTTTTCTGTTATCAAAAGTACGTGGTTTTCTGTTATCAAAAGTACGTGACTAGTTCAGTTTTGTTATCTTATTAAATTCAAGATAATTATAAATGAGCTTAAAATGATTTTTTGGTTTAGGTTAATTTGTTGTTTTAATTTCTAAGAATTTTAAGAAGGAAAATTTGTGGCCATACTGTTTGGTACTGTTTGGAACAACGTTAATTCAATTTTATTATCCACGGTTCAATCCCTGATTAAAAAAAAAATAAAATTGATTTTTATGCACGTAATAACATAATGTAATAGAAATACAACTATTAATGTCCATTCACAGTGTTGATCTGAATTATATTTGTCATAGTTCATGCTTAACTACTAGTATATTTCTAAAATATGTTAATGTTTTCGAAAAAAAAATAATGTATTATATGTATTTCTAAAATAAAAACAAGCCCTGTTATACAAATTTATTTTAACATACAAATCAAAGACAATTCTTATTTTTTTTATCTTCAAAGAGAAAAATCTTTAAATTTGTATTTTCTTACTTACTTTTCTTACGTACTTTATGTATACTTTGTATTTAAGTTACTTAAAATTATAATGGTGTTGGTTATCGTCATCAAACTAATATAAATACAAACTAACACTCGGCTGAGTTTACAATAAACATTTTTAAGATAAAAACGTCTTGGTTTCTTTTAATGAAATAAAGAACTACTAATGAAGCAATTAAAATTCAATGTCAGGGAACATTTTTTCTATTATAAATAAAATCATTTAAATGAATCAGTTGAATATATATAAATGAATGAAGTAAAGTATAAATATATCTATTGTCTAGACAGAAAAGTTTATCCTCAATAAATTTGTAGTTTCCTACCCGTTAGAAATGTAAAAGGGCGCCTTTTGAAAGTATAGAGTATATGATTTTTAGAAGTGACGAGTTTCTTGTTTATAAAAACGGAGAGTAAAAGTTTAAATGAAATTTTTAAAATTTTATAAAATTTTTTAGATGAATTTTTTTTCATTGTTCGTCAGTAACTATGATAAATTGAAAAAAAAAAAACCGTTAAAAATTTTTTGCTATCCATAAAGGATGGTGTTTAAAATTTACAAACAACCCAGTAAAAATTAGAAATTACCTTAAAAAGTACTTTTCATACAATGACTTACTCTTGTGATTGCCAAATTTTGTTACTCGCTTACAAAGCAGATTACATTGTTCGCAAGTAAAGGAAGCAGTAATTAAACTAGTTTTTTAAGTTAAAAAAGAATACCTTAAAATACATATTGATGATTATAATTATTTCCTGCAATAGTCAATGCAATCAATTAACAGTAATTGATTATAAAAGTCTCATGTCTTGTTAAAATCAATAGGTTGGTAATCCAGTTGGGAAGTCCTTCCACTAAAAATGCTCGATTACCTTTTTTACAATTTATTGCTGGGAAGAAGTTCCCTTTTTTATTGAAAACAAAGGAGTGTTTCTAAAGAGGACCTCTTATTCACATATCAGTTCCTAACTTTTGAGTCGTAATAGGCAGACACTAAATTTTGGAAAAATGGTGCAAAATCCCTAATTAACTTTTATAAAAATTTTATGAAGTATATGATAACTTTACTTTTATCCGACGATGGATAAGTAATAAGCCTGGATATAAGAAATGTAAGTCAGTTTCTTTATTACGTGCAATACAAGTACTTAACATTTCAAGAGGGAGCAAAACGCAACTTTTTATGTTTTTTACGGATTTTGATACTTTTTAAACACGGTTCATAACCAAACACTTTCGGCTTTAAAATAATTCATTTATGAATTATTTTTGTCGAAGTGTATACAGTTACAGATGGGATTCGATTATTTTTAATTATTATTAAAATTTGTATCTAACCGTGAACAAATAGCAATTTTTTAATCCACTGTACATTTTTTATATGTTATATTTTTTCGATAAATAAAAATTTTTTGTTTTCAAGAAATACAATTAAAAAAAATTAAATTAAAAATGTCCACCTTCTTAACGATGACGTAAAAGATGTTAGGTCTCTTTTTACTTGTAGTTTGGATAGTCACATTGTCTTAACAATATCCTTGATATATTTATCAAAATTCTGGCTTTGATTTATCTCTACTCTGTATGAAAACGCAAATATTTTTTTAATTTAGTTCTTTTCCGCTCTTATTAAAAGTTCCAAAAGTTGAGTAATGTGTTTTATTATTATTATTATTATTATTATTATTATTATTATTATTATTATTATATTATTTATTAAATAAATAGAAATATTTTTAAATTAATATATAATTAAAAAATTTTTTAATTCATTATTTTTTTCTCATTTTTTTAATGAATGTATTAATTAATCAATAACAATATTAATTAAATTTCAATCTGAATTAAAACAAATCGTTTATTAGTTGTCCTCATACAAAATAACAGGTCCACAGATATCTATTTCTATTTATATGAAATTTTACAAGAAAACGTTTTTTATTTATTTATTACATGTATAAAGAAAACAATTTAGATTCTGATTAACCCCTCAGCAATTTTTAATTGCACAATCGTACTTTGCTATGGAAAGTTCAGAAGCCTATAACTCGCATGAACTAGTTGAATTAGTTCAATCGATAGAATCGTTTAAAAAAACTAATTCATTTATAAATTACAGAAATCTATTACACATAATTTTTTTTTTTGCTAGTAAAGCGTTTATTTAACTCTTAACATTTTGGGGAATAGTTTTGAAAAATCTCTGTCTTACTCTCTCTTTTTACTAATGCTTGCTAGTAAAGTTACTGACCAGATCTAAAATAAATTATTTAGTTCTGGATCAGCTTTTCAATTAAATAATTATACGAGTTTTTTAATGACTTACACCTAATTCTGTTTTTAAACGGTATTTTTTTACAAGGTCTTAAATTAACATGGTTACGATAATTAACGTATTAAATTTTTTACAAGGTTTTTATTCATATATCGCGATTCTTTTGCCTCAGATATTTTTGGTCAAAATTAATTTTTTTAAAATACTTACTGTGTATTTTCATATCAAAAATTAAGTGGAATTCCTTTTTGTCAATACAAATAAATTTACTACTTAAATCAATTGTAAATAGCATAAATTCAGGGGATCCCCTTAATGTTGACAAAAGAAAATTATGGTCAGATCAACTGAAATGTGTTAACATTTTGTAAACTATCAATGTAATCAAACGTGCTTAGTAAAATTATTACAATTGCTTTAAGTTGCAGAACTTGTCGTACATTTAATTAAAATTCCTTCTAAGCTTAGAACGTAAATCCTAAGAAACCTTTTTTTTTACAAATCTTGATGGGTTTTGAAGACAAGGAACCAATTACCTATTTTTGCACATGATCGATGTCTTTCTACACGGTTTTTTCTGGGACTAATCTTCTGTGTAAAAGCACAATTGGTTGTATTTTTTCTTTGTAATGCACTACAATTAAGATTTTCCTCATTTGGTTTGTTTATATAAGCTGTTTAACTAATAGTTTATCTTAAGTTTTATATTAAAGCATTATAGAATTAAACATTTTTTAGAATGGTCGTTGAAGATAAATATTTTTATCTTATTATATCTTGTCTTTATTTTTGACTTTTCAAAAATTAGTTTTGCTCTTTTCGGAAAATTCACAAGAGCTTTTTTATTAGCCACAAAGTCTAAAATTGTGGCAATATGTTTAAAGAAAAACAACAGTGAACGATTTTCTGTAAAAGTGTTGTAAGTCTCTTTGAGATTATCAAAAGTATAATTTACGTTTTATATAATAAATGACGTAAAACAACATAAAATGTACAATCAAGCCTTTGGATATCAGTATTTAAGTTAAAATAAATTAGTTTCCATATGATTCTTCTGTCGAAACTGCCTTCGTTTTAAATGAATTAAGGATTTACTCGTAGCATTATCAACATACGATTTCTAAGACTTTAATTGCTAAGTTTTTCTGTACTGATTTTATTGCTGTCAGTTACTTGAGTTTTAATTTGTTAATCGTTATTCATCAGGAACACAACGAAAGTTTTGTCTTCTTACAAATATTTTTTTTAAAATTAAATGACCCTTATCAATAATTTACCAAAAAAAAAAAAAAAAAAAAAAAAAAAAAAAAAAAATAACACACAGATGTAAGTTTCGCGTAGATATTTTGTTAGTTGTCGTATGATTTTATATTATTATTATTTTATCTTCAGGTATCATTAAATTCAGTTATTAATAGAACGTAGAATATTTATTGAACCAATATACCTATGTACAAGTTAGCTGTCATGTGTTGTCTTCGTTTTTATTTTTAAAGTTTTGACGTTTATAAAAGTTTGCAATAAAATAAACAACACCTATTAGAAGACACAGCAGTATCTAACATGAATACACTTAGTCAACATTTGAAAGATTGTTTTAACAAAAGTCTCACTTTGAGTCTTTCAAGACTACCCAAGATAACTTAAAACTTATTAATCACTTGTGCGTTTAAAAAGAGACTCGAATATAATTCCGACAAACGCAAATATAGCGACTTGTTTAAAAAACAAAGAGTACTGAATGGAAATGCTCCAAATTGGACGGTTTTTACCATCATTTAAGAGCCATACTTAGCGCAGCCTAACGAAAAGAAAATTATTTTTAATACTCGTATTTTATAATTATTTTTTGTAAAAATATGCCATTTCACAGAGAAAATAGAGATACAAATTTAAAAGCACCCAATTATACCGGTTTAACTATACTAGAACAGTTGTCAACACATTTTATTTTTATAGTTGGAAAATTTTTAGCACATTTATTTTAGTTTTAGTTTTAAGAAAATAAGAAACTACTCGCAGACGAAGTCGTGGATAATTCTTGGTTAAAATAAAAAAGATTACTAAACGTAATAAAAAATAAACAAAATGTTATTTGCCAGGTTTGATTTAAAAAAATGCGATTAATATAAAAGTATTAAAGTTTACCTAAAGTATTTTAATTTTATATTATCCTACTAAAATATTATTCTTTCTCGTTAGAAAAACATTAAGCTAAAAATTTAACTTGAATTCTATTAAATCATTTAACACTTTTTTATTTTTGAATTTAAGTATTTATATTCGAATAACTAACAACTCTAGAAAGCTTGCAGGATGTGTCCTTTCAAATAAACATAATTATTTAATAATTTTAAAGCACTTAATAAGCTTCAACAATATTGGAGAAAGAAGAGAATTAACAAAAGAAAAGGCAAACATATAAATTTTAATCTTTTAAAACAGACGAACATAACATTTCTTGTTATCTTTCAATGGTTTTTTTTTTTAATGACACACAACTAAACAGAAGATGAGTAGGATGTTTCTTTTAACACGCGTGTTCTTAAGTACACAATTATTCTTTGAATATGATTTTTAATTGAAGATTCTTATAAAAAATTACTTCATTAAGCTGAGACACGAACTATAGGCAAGTGTACAATTAAAAGAACAGAAAAGTGTTGAATAATCAATAATTAATTAAAAAGGATTTAATTAACTAATTGTGTTGTCTGTTTTTCACTTTAAGATTTTGCAATGCACATTTAGTGTTTAACGAAACATTGGTTTTGGTTATAAGTCTTGATTTTTAAGGATATGACATAATCAAAATATATCTTTTAAATAGATATAAAATCCTACACGTTTTTCATTTGCAGCGTAGAGATGACAAAATGTACTGAAATATATGTCATATATTATCATTACATTGAAAAATATATTAATAAAGAATTTTTTTTTTATTCAAATAACATTCTTAATTACAGTATTCTACTTAACAAAATTAAATTACTCATAAGACATTGTTAAAGAAAATTAAATCTAACGTTTTTTTGCGAAACCACGTACCCAAAATCGAGTGAAAAGTCATGCACACATTATGCTTAAAGGTAAAATATTACTACGATATTAACCGAATTAAAATGTTCAAATAAAAATGTTCAAATTTTAATAATTTAATCTTAGTAAAATAAAAATTTACTTCTGAAAGAATAAATCTTCTAAAACTGTCCTCGAATATAAAATGCACCGTTTACATTATGTACACTCAACTAGCTTTTTTATTTAAAAGACTAGATGTATTTTGCTTCACCTTAGTTTCCGATACTTTCTTTTTATAATGACACATAAAGAAACCAACTTTAGTATTTTTTAAACAAAACGTGAAACCATTGTTGGTATCAAGAAACAAACAATTTTGCTTAAGAAATAATATTTATTTACCAGGATTTTTTTATTCGCATCACAGCACCTATATATTTCGTTTTTATATTTCTTTAAAAAAATTTAATAAGCAAGTAATAAGGTTTTTATACATTTACATATTGAAACACGTTTAGTATTAACACATTCACAGAGCAGAGATAAACGGACCAATTGAAAAATATTAAGTTTAATTTGTTAATTTAATACAAATGTTTGAATTAAGTTTAAGTAATAACATTTCTTAATTTTCTAAGTGCTACATTGAGCGTTGAGGTATGTACGTTTTAAGTAGGGTTTTGGAAACCTTCCGGAAATTCCCGGGAAAAGCTATTCACAATTTCCCGGTTAAATTTTAGCTAAGTTTTCGGGAAACGGGAAGTTTAAAAAAAAGACACTGGTTGCTTTTTCAAATATTTTTGTTGTGACATTTAAAAATCTTTAAATATCTCGTTTTGTGTGATTTCTACTACATCTATACATCTGTGCATGATATAATTTTTGAAAAGTTTAATGTTGGTGTAAATAGGAATTGATGTGGAATAAAAAACACCTATTTTTAGATTTTTTTTGTCTGTATGTGTTCCCATTACTTAAAAACTGATAGACGGATTTAAATAAAACTTTGTGAGGAGGTCCCTCAAAGACTTTGTCCAAATATAAAATACTTTTTATTCCATAAAACATGTCATTTAATAGATAAACTAGAGATATAACGTGAAGTTATCCAATTTAATAGTTAAAATGGCACTAAAACATTTTATTTTTGTAGATGGAAAGTTTTTAATACTGTTTGCAGAACTCTACAACAAATGTTTAAAAACATATTTTTCTAAATTTTAACTTTAAGATAATTAGAAATGAAACGAGGGTGAAGTCGTAAGATATAAAACGGAATTAAAGGTTACTAATTTGTTTACAAAACGGATTTGAGTTATTCGAAGCCACTAACTTTTAAAAAACGAACATGGATAATCTTTACAACGCATTGTTGACAACAAAACCAACCTCAATATAAAGTGAAAGCGTTTTTTCTTTCGTTGGAAATTTTGCCACGAAAACAAGCAACAGTATGTCTATCGATTTGATAGATGCAGTTCTAAAATCATATTTTTCAAAAAACAATTATTAAAATACTTTTTCTGCTTTATTATCTTTATTATCTTTCGTTATTTAGTACAAATGTGGATATGTAGGTCTTGTCACCTGAATTGTTTTTAAGTTTTATAAACTGTTAAAGCTATTATTCAACAATTATTTTTATTGTTTGTTTATCTTTCAATAAAACTATGAATTTTTCAGTACTATTTCATTAAATAAACATGTTTTCTTCAAGTATTGCTTTTTTCCCGGGAATACCGGTAAATCCCAGGAATACGGTAAAATGTTTCCCGTATCCCGGGAAATAAAAAAAACTCCGGAAAATCCCAAACTCTAGTTTTATAAAAAAACCCTAGTACAACACGTTTATCATACGCTAATTCATCTGAAGAAATATTTACTAGCTGAAGAAAACAAAATTAAGAAACTATCAACCGAACTGACATACACTTTCGATCAGATGATTATTGCCTTTTTTATGCATTCTGCTTCTGTTAAAAATTCTTTAAATATGCAATCATTATTGAATGAAAATTTGACTTCAAATAATTCAAAGAAATACTATTCCACAAGTTTTTAATAGCTTGAATTAGAGATTCCTTTCGTCAAATATCGTACCCCCTCTTATAAACCTTCAATTCATCGTTAATTTTTTTTTAATATTCCCTTAAAATATAAACATAATTGTTAATAAAAAATTAGATCCAGCTGACAGATTTGAATTATATTTTTTGCAAAACAAAAAAATCACTATTTTATGTTAGGCTTATTTTAATAAAAAAAAAAAAAAAAAATGATTTCTTGAAACAAAAAATTACAAACATCCATGTACATAAGTAAATTTTCAATTAGCGATTGCTAAAACAATTCTTAAGCGATATTGTCTTAAAAATAGAAACAATTATAGAAAAAGAAATAGAAACATAAAATTTTAGATTGTACAAATTATCATCAGAATGTGAACACTTAAGTTTTTATTTTCTTAAGTTCTTTATTTTCTTATTTTATTATTTCTTGCTAACTTCTACATCAAATTTTTTTCTTAATCTTTAACAAAAACAGCAATACATCCAAATATCATTGTACTAATAGGCTTTTCTTATGTTTTGTGTTCTGTTTTGGTTTTGAAATTTTTATTTGCTAAAAAAAAAACATTCCCGGGGTTTAAAAAGTTTTTGGTAGTGTAAAATATTGGCTGGCTACAACATGAGCTGTTGTATTAACTTTGCATAAATCAAAAGTGGTGGTAAATACGAAATAAAAAATACACAAAAATTTTTTAAATAAATAAAGAGGGAAGGAGGTGAGTGTTTTTCTAGGCAATGAAAATTCTTTCCGTACGCTAAATTGCAATAAGAATAAAAAAACAAATGTTATTTTGAATCTCCAGTTTTGATACTCAATAACCTAAAAAAGTTTATTTTATGAAAAAAAATTGTACTGTATGGCTATTTTTACATGAAGCGCATGATAATAACAGACGGCAGTAAAATATGTCGGGATCAAAAAAAAAAAAAAAAAAAAAAAAAAAAAAAAATTTTGCGGAAAATTTGATAATGAAAGACCTTTGAATGCAAATTTTCGACGGTTTTAAAGACCGTTGGAGGACTATTACCAAAATAAATATCTCGATAATTTCTTAGCCATGTATTGATTCTTTCTTGATAAATTCAATTTTATAAGATACATAAATAAAATATATCTTGAAAGTAGTTTAGGTTACATTATTACTATGATCAAAAAAAGCTTACATCTAACTGATGATATTTAAAGTATTATTATGAACATAATACACATGAATTCATTTCTTACACACCCAGAAAATATGCTGTGGATTAGGTAACAAGATGATGCGAATTCTGTTTCCTTCAGTTTAAAGAAAATGGGACATATTACTCACATGCATATTTTGCTGACTTTCAATAACGACATTTTCGAAACTATTTTTTCATTTGTTTTAAACGTTGTTTTCCTAAAAATTATGTTTTTTAGCGTCATCTTTTTCAAATGTACACCAAGTGCCGTTTTAAAACATTTTTTATTAGTATGGAATTTCATGCATTTTCTTGAACTTGCAAAAAAAAACAAACACAAAATACTTTACCAAAAAAAAAAACAAAAAAAAAAAAAAAACATCCTCCAGAAGCCATTTTAATTATGAATGGCTAGCCTATGAATATCAGCAAGCAAGAGTGGGCGATAGGCCTTCGAGGCCATAACGGCGCCTACTTATAAATGCTTTGTTTTCTTTTTTTCAGAATAGAGAGAACTTAAAAGGAGTGGACACAAGGCAAATTGAAAAATGTGCAAAGCGCATAAGACTACTGAAGAAGATTTCTTAGAAACAGCGCTGAAGAGGAGTCATTATGGATCAATAATCATCTAAATATAATTATGATCAATCCTCCTTTATCCCACCCTTAAATAATGCCCAAGGATGCACCATTAAATAATGCCCAAGGATGGAGGGTCCAATTAGTTTAGCTTTTTAGTTTGACATGCCTGAAAGCCTAAAAAATGAGCCGGTAGACCTAAGAGCCAGTATGCTGTTCGTTTCTCCAAGTTGTTATATTTTATGTTTCATACATAAAATATATTATATACCTTTATGATCTGCCGGAGCATTTATAAAAATCAGGCCAGCAATAAAATCTAAGGGTTAAGGGGCCTTGAAAACACCACACAAAAATCTGAACTAAGTTTTTCTGCAGTTTTTGCTTTAATTTTATATTATAATTAATGTTACTGATATCATAAAAAGATGAATAGCAATTCTCTTAAATTACTCCACTTTTCTAACAGTGCAGCTTTATTGTCTCACTAATCCTTTATCCTACACTTTTAATTTCTGACGTCACTGCTTGCAATGAATAATATTGTTTTAATTGGTATTTGCAACCTAAAAGCAATATCCAATGTCAGTCTCTATTAAATTGACATCTATATTCAAATATATTGTCTGCCTTTGTTGTTTGCTTTTTACTTGATTCGTTCAATGGCTCCAGTTATATCTATTTTTATTTAATGTCATAAAATTTTTCCCATTTGAATTGCCATATTTGAACTTTATTTTTTTCTTTCAAGCCTTTATCATTCTAACATTTTTATTTTATATCCCGCCCTTTTATTATCTTCTTTTTATTACTGTTTACATTTTCAAGCTATAACTAGGAAGAAAGATTATAAATTTGGTAAAAATTCTCTAAATGATTTATTGCAAATAGTATTGTTTAACAATATTTATATTTTTGTATACTTATGTGTGTACATACATATGTATATGTACAAACTCATTTTTTCTGTCCAGCAAATATTAAGAGAGTAATAAATAACATTTTCATTGCTAAAAGCGTTTTAAAATTTGTCTCGTAAAATGTCACTTTTTAGTTCTGTTCAACTTTTGTGTTTTTCTCTTTGATTTCACTTTTGAGTCCTGTATGTAAATTTTGTATTCATGTAAAGCTACAGCTTTCTACAGATAACATATTTTCAGAATTTACTCTGATCTATGGAGCGCATACCAGTCGTAATAAAACAGTTAAACTAAAATGAGATTTTGTTCTAATTTTCTTTTTACTTACATGTGTGTCTTAAGCCAGCTATTTTTAGAATAATTTATGGATGTGTGAGAAAAATTGACTAACCAAACATAGAAAAAATATATTCTGTTAAAAAGCTTAAGTTGTATTCATTTATGTTTAGTCGTTGCAAGTTTCTTGTAAAACAAGTTTAATTCTTATAGTTAAAACAAATCAAAAAATCAATTATTTGTTTAAACTACCTCATAATTTAAAAAACGGAATTTTTAAGTTAATACCACTAGCGCAAGGGAAATTAAGTATTTTGTTTACTAAAAAAGTATTGTATTGATGCCTTGACAATTTCGCGCGAAATCATAAATTTCAGCTGTGCTTGAACATTCTTGTGATTAGCATCGTTAATTTTTTCATGATTTTATCTGACCAAATTTTGGCAAAATATTTTTTAATTTGAAAACTCAAATAGATATCTCAGTTTTAATACTAAAAAGACATCTGGTGATAAATCAAAATTGTTGAGCTTCAGTGACATTGACGTAAACAAGCGAAATACACAAATAATAAGATTTAATAAAAATAAGCAAAAAAGTTAAATTACCACAGCTAAAAATTTAAAATTTTGCTTCACTATCTCGGTGATAAAATAAAGGTTTTTTTCTATGTAATATAAAAACGTATTATCTTTCTTACATAGAATACCATATCCATGAACGTTTTGAATCTACATTGATGGAAATTATGTCCGTATTCTTTATGATAATCGACACTTATAGAAAATACTTGTGTAATTGTTATACATAATTAGTTTGACATTTTATAAAACTTTCTTAAGAAGATGAAAAAAGAAAAAAGCTAAAAATTAATTCATTTTTTATTAAATCAACAGAAAAAAAACATCTGGAGGCCATTAACATGAAAGGAAATGACAGATTGTTCTAGTTGTTTCTTTTATTTCTGTATTTGTGTACGTATAGGTATAATCCAATTCAACAAAAAAAAAACTTTTTGCGTTGTGTGCTAAGTGTACGTTATACGTGCAGATATTATAAAAAGTGTTTGTCCCGTAAATCTTTATAATAAGTAGGATAGACTACCACGTCAAAACCAAATTTTATATTACGATACTGGTAAGAACACCGGGTCAGTTTTTGTTGAGTTTTAAAGTTGTTAATAAAATTTATTTATTGTGCATTTAACAACATTAAATTTTCCAAAAATTCTTTAATTATTATCTTGTAAACAAACATATTATTTTTTAGCGTTTCCTATAGAATTTTAGTTTACTTATATTGTTATCAGGTTTAATTTAATCGCAATTTTCGATTTCATTTTTAAGCAACATTTTTGGGAATATTTTGATCAAATGACTAAAACTGCATCATATGTGCGCTTGTATGTTATCAGTCAAAAGTTGGCAGACTGTTGGCATAAACTCATAAAGCACTTGCTTGACTCCAACTAGCGAGCTGCTAGACTTTGATCAACAATCTGCCAATTATATTCTAACAGCAAACAGCTGACTATTTAGTTGGCCGACCAAATTATGTTATGCATAAACTTTGTACCAACCGTCTTCTGAGACTACTCGGCATTCTTGTTAGCCGCTCGTTGTGCGCAGTGATCAACGGTCTGCCAACTTTTTGCTATGCATATGGCTGTATATCTTTTAAGTAATTCGACGTTTATACGCTCACGACATAAAAATTTATGTTATAGTTTCTTGCAACTTACGTGGTTATCGCAAAAGATATCATGCTTTTTTATTTTGTGTCATCATTTTAGTGGCAAAAAAAAAAGATTCTTATTTTTATTTGACTACGTCATAACATAAATTAAATTACTTCACTTAAAAGCATGGAACATCATGTGTTTAAGTAATTCGTCGTTTATACGCTCACGACATAAAAAATTATGTTATAGTTTCTTTTTGTTTTTGAGTGAATGAGAAAAGTTTTTCTTAAATTTTTTGTTCAATGGTATCGAATATCCAAACAAATGTTTTTTTTTTTTTTATTAGTCAAGGAAGGAAACTCCACGCCTATCCTAGAAAACCACAGCCATAATCTTCCCATCTGATTTAATAGTATTAGCCCTTTTCTGAGCTTATGTTTCATCAATCTGCAACAGAGCCTTTGTCATCTGTAAAAAATGCGTGCAACCAACATGGATGAATGATTTTTTACACTAAATTTTTATGAAAAAATAAAATGAGAAAATCATTTGTTAAATCTATCAAGGTCGTGTTTTGTACTTAAATAGCATAATTTGTAGCTCTGTATTTCATAAAAACCAAAAGTTGGCTCAACCATGCAAACCAATACTGTGCCTAGCATCTTCTTGTCTTCTGCCATAATTATAAACCTACCCTCATATTACGTTAATTTTTGTTGTATTTTTTTTTTGTGTGTATTGGGACGAGTATATATATGCCCACTTTAGCAGCAGATGTATTTCTGTGTGACATGAAGAATATTAAAGGAAGTGAAAATTCATATGGTTTTGACAGGACACCGATCAAAATTTATGCCAACTGATAACTATATTTATACCTATATTAAGAAATAACTTAATATCTCGCGATCTAAAACTTTTAAAGCTATTATTTATATTTTTAAGTCTTTTTTTATTTCCTTTCCCTTCGTTTAATACAGTTCTCACAGTTATATTTTTTGTTTATACAAAAACATAGAAAGACCATAAATAAACATATATTGCGTTTTAAGCATGTCGGTGTTCTCCTTATGAAGAGCAATTTTTTTAACCTACAAAACATCTGGCTATTTTCTTTATTACATTTAAAATTTGATTACCTTGCTCAAAAATATTTCTCTCTTTTTTGACAATAAATTTTTATAATGAAATATTTTATTTTTTTTTAATTACGACCCTATTGCCTTTTTTCCGACAACTGCCAATTTGTAGTGAGGCGTGATTTCTTCTCACAATTAAATACTCTAAAAATTTCAATTTTGTACACTTTCTAAATCAACAGAAAGTATTGGCGACCGTTATAAAGCAACCTGCGTGGTGCTTTTTTCTATTAAAAATTTTCTTAGAGCGGATGCAGTTCTGCAGTTGGTTCAAAACAACGAACTTGTATTATTGTTCTTGGAATACTTTTAACACTCTTACAGTTTCTTTACATGTACATTTTTTAAAAGACCAGTGTGCTCAAAGTAACAAATTTACCTGAGCTCATTTATTCTAATCACAGCTTTTATTCTTTTATAGATTTTTGGGATTGTTACCTAATGAAATCAACATTAAAATTAGACACCGTCATAAGTTTCCGTTGCCCTGATAACCTTTTGCCGATTCGTGTTTTATTTGCAAATGTGCAAAATAATGTCTAGATGTTAATGGTACATACGCATGAGATCCGCTAAGTTTTCAAGTGTCTCTATAAACAAAGCTAAAATAAATTTAAATTTAATTGCAAAAAAACATAATTTATAAAGAAGAGAAATGAAATTTTCGGACTTGGACAATATTAATGAGTAAAACTCAATTGTAACATTTAATGCATGGTAGCGACAGTAGAGAACGTGGGATATACTTTTTAACTAACTGCTTCATATCCAAGTAAATATTTCGCGACTTTAACTCCTCTTTGGCTACGATAAAAAAGGCCCAGGTGTTTACGGTGAAAAATGATTCAGAAAAAATAGCAACATTCAAATTTACGCTACTGATATTATTGTGTACGGTCAAATTGTTCAATATACAATACATTTTTCGCAGATTGTAGGAGGCAAATTAAATTTTAACTTATCATAAAAAATAACTTTAAAGAGAATTTGACTCAATGTTGTGGAAAGTTTTACTGATGATAATGTAAATAATGATAAAAATAATAATAATAATAATAATAATATTAATATTTATAAAAAAAATGTCTTCAACAAACCGGAAAAAAATCACTTTCTGCCATTTTATGTCAAACTCTAGCGAAAAGTAGAGGCATGATATTTTAATGGTGGGAGTGAATTCGACAAACTGCCTAATAGCAAGAACAATTAATGGACTTGTGTGTGCTTTTGACTTTTAATATGTGCTTTTGACTTTTAATGAGTTTTTTGCCTAATTAAATTGCTATGCTAACAGCTTCATAAATAATCGCTGTTGTTCAAAAAGTATTTTGTTAAATCACATTACTTTATCTTTATTTGAATATTAAAATTAATTTATTTATTTTTGAGCACGATGACGTTGCGATGTGCAAAATATACGTGTGCATTTAAAATATGTTAATTTATTTAATAATTTTCTTATTAATTTTTTTTTAAGGATTTGTGAAAGCAAAAGCATTAAAAATGATAATTTACAGTATGGAACATCACAAGCACAACTATTAATTTGTGTAAAAAAACGCTCATAGCAACAAATTGCGGACAAGTAGTATTAGGAGATTTAGTAAAAAAATTCTTTGTTTGATTTATGCAAATTATTGTTCGCATGATGTATTTACATACAAATAACTCATAGCATGTATCAGAGCCAACATAGTTTATAACTCATTGATACAAAAATTTTAATTTCCAGTTAGTCCAGATTTTGTATACATATATTATCAACAGTGAGCATCACACACGTGTAAGTAGCATCTTCAAATAAAAAAGTAGGATTTAATATCAATTCTTACTTGAACATCTGAATCCAAGTTTTTATACTGATACCAGGCAAAATTTTTTGGAATTCTCATTTGATTTTACTAAGACTACTATGGATAAAAATATATAATATATAAAGGTATAGAAAGTTTTTGATACGATTGTTTGTTGTTATTTTGTTACCATTCTTCATATTTTTTCCTCAATAATTTAGTTAAATAGAAACTTAGTATCAATAGCTGTTATTTTTAGAATTTTTTACTAGTAAGCCCTAACGGCTTTAGAATTTTTGAGTTTATATGATAGTTTAGAACAATATCGGTCACGATTAACCAGGAGTAATAGAGTGAATCACAAAAGAGAACAAAGTAATTTGGACATTTGTCTTTTGGTTCCGTAGGGCCTCCTTCAAAATCATTTTGTGAAAAATTTGTATCATTCAAGTTCTTTTTTTTAATTTTGTTAAGCCTTAGTATAATAGAATAATATTAAGGGAGTACTTTATAAAGATTTATTCTCCTGAGAAATTTCACATAATTTATGTCTATTAAAAATAACGAATGTCAAAATATAATTAATAAGGATAGCGGGCTAAAAAAGATGTTGTATGATAACAGCACTTTTTTGTATACCAATATGTTTTATAGTTGCCAAAGAAGAATTTTTTAACTTTTCGAAATAATATTATAGTCGAAAATATGACAAAAAGCTATTGCTTAGCAGAATAATCAAAAGTTGCCTCGCTCATTTTTATTATTGTTTTTTTTTTACACTTTATTTTCTGCATCAATAATTTTTTCAACAATTAACTTTTAATTTAATTGCTTGTTACAAGCTTTGAATTGATTAAATTTCTTCTAGATTCTTTCAACTTTCTTCTTCAATCATGCAACAATAACAACATTAAACAATTGGTTATTCGTTTTTTTTTCTTACGAATAAGTGAGGCTGTGTAGTTAAAGTTGTAGAGACGTTGACTACAAACCTGGTTGGCCTGATTCAACCCCTGCGGCAACCAAAAATATAAATGTTTTTTTTTTTTTTTGAATGGTATAAATACATATTCAGAACTAACAATAAAACATGCAGCCTCCTTCGTCTTCATGGCATATTCATCGGCAAAGTAAAATAACCAATAAAATGGCTATATCTATCTTTGTCTTTTCATCACCTGTCTTATCTCTCATCTATCACTTTCCTAATGAATGTAACACGGTTACGAAAATAACTAAACAGGCATTATTGCCTGAAGTGCTACTACTCTTTAAAAAAAAATTTGTTTGTTGATTTAACTTATAGAAAATTATCGAATATCGGTACAACAACTCCTTTATTACACTTTTGATTTTAAATACAAACACATATTCTTTAAAATTTGTTTTTTATATTAATATGTTCTTTTTATTTGGTAAGGAATGGCATAACGTAAAGTTGATACACATGTCCAAAGTGTTTTGAAAGTGTTGAACATCGGATATTTTTAAATAATTGATACATACATTCAGCGAACACACTTTGCATGGCTGCAAAACAACTTTACAAGATTCGAAGTTCAGAGAGTCTAGTGAATTGAAATGACTAAAATGTGTCACAAAGATAAGAGGATTAATCATTTATCACTATGTGAACATTCATTCGCCTTGCATCCGCTATTAACGTGACTTAAAATCAAGTACTGAAATAATTATTTTTTATATTGTGATATTTTTAGACGGTAAGCAAACATTATTTTATAAGTCCGTAATATAAGGGTTCAAAATAAAATTTATTTATAAAATATGGCGAAAAATTATTAAAGGTTTAAGAAGATTCTGATATTTTCTCAGACATCAAACAAGAGTATATAACACTTACATACCTTTAGTTGCATTTGTTTTTTATTTTAATTTTATCTGGTTTCCATAAACCAAAGGACTTTTCTTTCCACTTTTATTACAGCATCAGGATTCGAAGTAAAAATCAAATGATTCTCTCGTTAAGGACAGGTGGAGACAGTCAAATTAAGTTAATTTAAAAAGTTTTGATTTTAATATATAATGCGAGTACAAACCTTTTAATCTTAACAAGAGATTGTTAGAATTTTAGTAATTTATAGTTACGTATGTTTATTAATTGAAGTACATATAACTCTATATGTTTGGGTCAACATGAGGTCTTACCATTCGTTCGCAAACTAATAATTAAAAAAAAAAATTTCTTGTGTTATATTTTGGTAAGTTAACCTGTTGAACATAATAACGAAAAGGAGTGATCTTGTAAATAGATCAAAAAATAATCGTAAAGTTTATTTGTAGCAAGTGTAGGGATACCAATTTGAATCTAATTTTTTCATTCCAAGATTCGAAAATCTAACGATGATTAAGAAGATGTACTTTAAAAAAAAGGGGGCGCTCACGTTATGATAGTACAATCTATATCATAGTCCAAAAATAAAAACCTGCAAAAATATGCATGAAAGAGGACAGCCATGCGGAATGAAATTGCTCAAGTCAGTCAGTTAGAAATATTTTATCAAAAATATTTGAATACGATATTTCTAACACTTAATAAATTAGATAAAAGTTGTAGAAACTCAGTCGAGAAAATTACTATGCAGTAGGGCACCACATCCTAAGGCAGAAACAAAATATATTGGACGTAATTTATTCAAATTTTTTAAGGCCTTAAAACACTGAAATACATTTTCCAGATAAGCATGAAGAACTTGTTAACCAAGTAATTTGTCAAAACTATTAAAAGTCACGTTGTAGTTTAGAATACAAAGGCAAATGAAATGGGTTAAAGAAAGTATTTGGAAGAAATATTTTGAAAAAACTTTAAGATTATATTTTTTTCTGATTTAAAAATTATACGATTTTCAACTTAAAAATCCAAAATTATTGCATTTTTGTGCATTTTAGCCTAAAAAGGGCCATCAATCTTTTCTAGTATAGAAAAATAATTTTTTTATGGTTTTTGTTAAAGCTAACTATATATGTGTGAATGTTTGCACTAAATTTCGTATTAAATTGATTATTCTTGTAGAAGTTGGAGATCAGTGTTGATGTGTGTTCTTATTCCTTAGACCTTGCTTTTCGTCTGTGTTTCACCCTTAATCATCAATATCGGCGAATTTAATAATTTGGTCGGGATAATTACCACTATATTTTTAAAGTAAAGAAGATGTTTTTCGAACATATATTATTCATTAGATATGCAACAAAATATATTTTAGATTATTTTGGAAAAGACATATATACTGTCAATACTGTTCATTTTGTTGAGGTTTATTTCAATAGCAAAAATATGTATAAAGTTATCCGAACAACAATAGCAAAATATTTTTTTACCACTCCTTTTGGTTTCTCATGTTGAGTTTTAGTTCAAATACCAGTATATTCGAAGATTAAAGGAGTCTAGATGACCAACAATCATTTTAAGCGCATTACTTTGTCAGACGTAATTTCGAGATTGTTGCTTTAAAAAGCACTTTGTACACGATTAAAGCTTTCTGCAATTTTTTTAGGAAACTTTTTTTAAATTGTGTTTTCTTACTTTTTAATTCTATTCTACTCGTTGTTTTGATTTTTTTAGAAGATTAAAACAATGTCTGTAATGCTAATCACAAGAGGACGCAGTAACTCTCCAATGGACTAAAGCAGGCGGGAAATTGTTCAAAATTAAGCTATTAATGAAAGTAAAGTAGGTGCCCAGTGATCCCCATAGGTGCAGTAGGCCTCAAGGAAAGGCTAGTTGTTGAAGATGGGTGGAAAATATTCTGTTAATGTTTTTTCTATTACGCTTTCTTTTGCCAGCGGATAAACTAGAAACACACAAAACTCATCATTATATCAATAAATATTCAACCAAGAACCTATATTCGGCTATATCAAAGTATTTCCTCTTACTTGTTTTCATTTTATTTCAATTTGTTAAAAAAAGATAGTTTCATGTCAAATTTTCTTATAAAAATACAAACGTTGTACTACAAAGCTTACAAATACTAAAATCTTTAAAGATAAATTGTTTTTTCATTTATTTATAAAGAAGTTTACAAGTATTTACACTTTAATATAAATCAGTAGCATTTAATCTTGTTAATGTCTTTTAATACCCTGTATGTTTTTCCAAATTGTGACGAGTGATTCTCGTTTGCTTTATTTTTATTTTTTTCACTATAAATCTTAATTTCTTTGTAAAAAGCTTAAGACGTTGTTTTTATTATTTTGTTTCAAGAAAAAGAACAAATTTATTTTTCCAATTTTACTTATTTCGAATTCATCTAAAAAATACATTTGCTTACGTTTTAATCTTATCTACTTTAATTATGTATTAATAATATCAAAGATATCAGAAAATGTTCTTATAAGAGGATTTACTTTAAAATACTTTCATGCACCACGATTAAAATGAAACTTTAAAATATATGCCATATTCTACAAACAAAACGCTTTTAGTTTCTAAGTCCCTTAAACACCATTTTATTTTAAATGTATAATTTTTTTAGTGTCCATGGACATTATGTCATTTTTAAGAGCGACTTACATGACATGCCAACTTAATTTTTCATTAATTTTCATAAACTTTGTTTTGAAAATTATATCATATGTCTATGGACATAAAGTCATACTAGAAATTGACAAAATGTCAATCAACATAAAGTAATAACGTAAACGGGTATTATATGTACATTTTATAGTCTGCTCTGTAAGAAATATGTAATATTTTTATAAACTGACATGTAGAAAGTCTTTGGCTGTGCAGGAATCCCTAGCAAGCGACGCTTTTGTTCTTTAAAGTGCAGACATATGACACTAAAAGCGACACTATGAACATGGACACAATGTTGTCGTTGGAAGTGTGTACTAACATATTGCCCCACAACCTTTCTGATATTTAGGCATTAATTACAGACGCATAACTGTTGCTAAAGACTTACCTGATTACCCCTGTTGACTTAGGTAAGGGTTTAACTTGTTTTGCATCAATAGGGCAAACCTGTAACCTCCTCTTCGAAATACTAAGCTGAAGGATAACCATATTGTAAAGCCATAGTTGTGCCAAGGTATTCTTCTAGTATTCTGTTTCAAAATAACAGCATTAACAAATTACAAAGTACTTTACCTAATTTTTATGAAATTAGAAGTTAAACTGTCGACATAAATAAATTAAAATTTATTTTTGGATCAAATTGGTTTTTTTTTATTAAATAAATATTTATATAAATATTCCTCGTATTCTTATTTTCACAACTTGTTGGTTAAAAAGATCCAAAGTACACAGATACGAAGAATAATGATGAAGGATGTAGCGGTCCAGTAAATGCAGCATTATATTCTGCTGGTGTCTAATTTTTCTTGTTTTCCTTGAAAAACGTCCGCATACATCTGTAAAATTAATTTTTCTTTCCAAAAAAAGGTTTTTAGAAATTAAAAAAATGAACCTAAGCCAAAAAAAATTTTATTCAAAGTATTTCACTTTCATATTTAGATTTCTTGTTCACCATTACGGGTCAAAAGCCTAATTATAACTTAATTCTAAAAGGAACGAAAAATGTTAATACATTTTATATTGTTTTTTATTTGAACCTTTTTTATAAATAAATTATTATGACATTTTCACTTAGTGTTTTATTTTTTTTTTTTTAATTCTCTATCGACCCATATATTTGCGTTTTTGATTAGAGTTGTTGAATGCTCTAAATGTAATAGAAAAATTAGAGGCCCGCTGCCTCAAAGGGCGTAGACCAATCTTGCTGATTTTCAGTACCAAAATTGTCGGAATTAAGTCTAATCGAGTGGCGTACTTAAATTTGCTGTAGCTTATCTCGTGCTTCGGCAAGGTTGATTTCAACACTAACATGTACGGACAGACGGACAACGTTCAATTGACTTCGCTTTGCATAAGAACGCAGAATATGTATGCTTTACGGGGTCGGAAATGGATATTGTA
Source organism: Cistogaster globosa (assembly GCA_937654795.1). Classification (NCBI taxonomy): domain Eukaryota; kingdom Metazoa; phylum Arthropoda; class Insecta; order Diptera; family Tachinidae; genus Cistogaster; species Cistogaster globosa. The sequence goes on along the minus strand of OW569405.1, from coordinate 59,493,823 downwards.
GAAATTGCAAATGGAATGACAAACTTTGATTTACCCTTTTTTCGCCTGTGGTGAAAAGTCATTGACAAAAATCTATCAACACATATAATAAAATTGTAACAGGATAATTTCTGTACGTAAAATATTTTTTTTTTTTAATTTTTTTTGTTAACGTAGATACTACTCACTAGGTAGTAATCATATGGAATACAAAACACCTATTTTTGGAATTTTGACCATCTGTCTGTGTTAGCACCGCGTAAAAAATAGAAATAAACCTATCGCAGAGTTCGTTACGCACGGAGAATTTCATTAACGCATTTATTGTGTGCATTTTCATATACAAAAATGTATTTAAATTTTTTCGACGAAAAAACTAAACGAAAAATTCGTCGTTCGTCCCAAATGTGTTTACTGCATAACTTCCTAAATTAATAATATGACTATTAGGATATGACTATTAAGTAAACATAACACGTGATTCTTATATATTATCTGCTTATTTTCATACTATGTTCAGCCCTCTTGCTCCGTACTTGAATTTAATGTTTTGAACATTTAAAAACATCGCGTAAAAGACAGACAAAAATTTTGTTTTTAATAATAAAGATTTACAACATAAATAAAAGTTTCAGCGATTTGCAGACGTAAATATACCAATTCTCTCAACAGTAAAAACAAACAATTGAACAGCATAGGTTGGTTATATTTCTTGTGAAACAAAAAATACAAGAAATGAAAAAAAACAAAAACTTTTTATACAAACAGAATACCACAATCTGGTCTTAATCAATTTGTGACGAGGGGTCAAAAAAATATTGGTTAAGGAATACTAAAAAAGGAAATGTTAATAATTATTGTAATTGGATTGAAATTGGGATAAAAAGGCAACACTCCTCTGGATTATGAAAAAGAAGAATAAAAATTAAACAAAAAATGGTTTTCATTACTCTGGCTTTCAATTTTGTGTAGCAAATTGGTAACTAGGTATTTCATGAATTATCCCATTCTGCCCTTTTGGGTGGAATAAATAAATGTGGAAAGAAAATTAAAAAAAAAGCAGAAAAAAGTTTGTTAAATAACTGTGTTTCTTATATATTATGTATTCAACTACAATTATTACATTTTTTTTGTAACTGTTATATTTTATTCCTCCAAAAATAATGATTTCATCTTCAGTATTGTAAATTCTCAAAATAAAAAGTACCCCAAACAATTCGAAAAATATTTGCGCAGAATAAAATAAAAACACAATGTATCAAGCTCACATCTTTTCATATTTCCTTAAAATAATTAATAAAATATGTTCAACAAGAAAACATTTACACATGAATATGTAATTATAGCAGAACTTTGTATTTAGCAAGAGAGTAAATACTGTTTTGGATGGCCATAACTGTAGTCTACTACAATAAATGAAAAATTTCGAAATATATTTACAAAAATTTTAAGAACATATATAAGCTTCCAATATTTTAATCAAATTTGGTATTATCTTTAAAACGCACTGTTAATAAAAAACACCCTACTTCAGTGGCAAGTGTAAGGGTTTCTTTATATTGTTTTTTTATATTGTATTATATTATATGATTAAAATTTTATTTAGTCCCCTGAAGTTCTTCTTAAACCTTATAAGTTTAAATCTATACATGTATCAAATCTTACTGTGACAGTCACTCTACTGTGTATATAAGTTTTTAAGAAGGACAAAGACCCCGTGACAAACTTAGAAGAAATTCAAAGGATCTAAAGTAAAACGTGAAGTTTAATTAAAGTGGCTGAACGTATTTTGACAGTGATTCGAGAACCAACATAAAATATTTTGTTAAATAATTTATTTATGTATATATTAATTCAATTGATTACGAGTTTACAATTACAATTTAACAATCACATGCTCTCTACCCTTATACGTCGTTTTCCTCGCACACGAAGCATCTCATTATTTTTAGAAAGGAAATAAAAATCACGCATTGTAAAAATAACCAAAAGTGGTATTTTTATACGAACTCTTTTGAATAAAAGCAACAAAATTGGCATGAATATTATTTTTTAAGGTATATTGCTTTCAAAACACAACGATCGTCTTTGCCTTCATGTTATTTTTGGAATACACAGTTTAATAATCTCGATGTATGTGATGACGCCACTATAAAAAAGATTTTCGAATACAGCCATCGGCCATCTAATAGTTTTCGCTCGCAACTTTAGTAGGAAAGTATTTTATCGCCTGTATCGACCCTTCCTCTATAGAAAAATTATGTGATGATCATAATGAAGTATATCGAAACTCTTTTATGAACAAATTTACTGTTTTATTATAGTAATTTCGATTTCTATAGAACTATGCAGCGTGCTTTATAAGATTGTACACTTATTTTTTGTGCAAATATGCGAAAAAAGAATTGTATTGTTCGCAAATGCAAATATTGAAGTTTGCAAAGGTAGGTTTTTCATTTTAGAAGACTTGGTGGATCCCTTGTTCTTCTCATTATACCAACTATTGTGATACCTCTTGCTAAAAACTTTTGGCCGAGAAAATATAAATAATAAAAGTTTTCCCTAGTTACGTTGTGACCTTTTAAACCACGAAACTAGCCTTAAACAGGATATTGATCTTAATTTTTTACTCTTGAGTTAGAAGCGGTTGATTTTTTAAATACAGGTGATTTTTTCAAGCAAATTAAGAACAGACGCATAACCATAACTTAACATAATATGTCGTGTTAAGTTATGGTTGATTTCGATGACATGTGTTGTCGAAATTTTCACCGGCCTCTAACTTCCAGTCTATGCATTTATGCGGGTTATAATATTATTGTAATTCATTTGCCCATTTCTCACAAACCTTTCCGATCGGTGCATCAGAATAACCGGAAAAAATAACAATAAAAAATTTCCCGCCAAAAACACATGTTTTTTTCATATGCGTCGAAAACGTCGCAAGAGGGTATCCTACGTATTTTTTTCTATATGTGTATTTTAAAAGTCGAGAAATTTTGTATTGAGTTAATTGGTCTTGTTCCACCAGTAAACTGACGGATAAAATTACCGGAACCCATTACTTTTTATAAAACAAATAACTAACACTATCTCTCCAGTCAAAACGCGAGTTGACAACGATGTTCTCACATCGAACGCGCTCGCTAAGCGTTCCAAATAAACAGCCAGTGACGAAGGTCTACACCGAAAGATATGACAAAGAGCATATAAAGGTTAAACTTAATATAAATAATTTCAGTTTAATATATTCTTAAATTCAGATTTAGCCCACATTTTCTGAACAAAAATAATATCCAAAATTAATCACTGTAGTCAATATTTTTAAATTGACCAATGTTTTCGTCAAACCTTCAAATTTAATGCAGAAGTATACTTATCCAAATTCTTGCTACTCTTACCATAAAAGAATTGATAACGTTTAACATAAAGTGAATTCGAAATAGCATAATTATATTTCTAGAAAAATGACCAAAACTAAACCTCTCAGAAATATAAAATGGATTACCATTTTTCATTGTTTTATAAAACTTTGTACTTTTTTATAGATCAGCAAAACTATGAAAGTCTGAACATAATGTGCCAATTACATAAATAGTATTTTTTCACATTTATTATTGATACCTCACGAACTTAAGAAATAATATAAATCTTCACATATGGCAACACTGGACGAAACTAAACTTTAAATTTTCAAAAAGATATAAACGATAGACAGGTTTTGATTTTAAATTAAATTAAAACTTTTACTCCTACAACAGTAAATACAGGAAAGTTTTATTAAGGTTTATTCCTTCAGTCATTGCAATTTTTTACAATTAGCTGAATCTTGAAAACCACAAGAGGCTCTTAAATTCTTAAAATTTGCGTAGATAATGCAACATTTTTTATGCATTTTTTTGCTGTTAAGTAACTAATTACAAAAATTATTTAATAAATCTTTAATTCTTTAAAAAAGCTTTCTGGTATTAGGCTTTCGATACTTTTGACCATATAAGTTAACTAACATGTTTAATTTCTCTTCAACAGCAACTCTGTTATTGTCAACATACCTAAACAATAGATACCAGTATGTCGAAACACTAATTAATGAATCAAGTGCACTACCTGTAACGAGAGATGTTTCGCAAGGATCAATCCTCGGTCCACACTTATTTTCAATGTATTCTAGTGACCTCCCGAACATATTAACTGATTTCAAGATTAGAATGTATGCGGACGATGTGCAACTTTATACAAGTTGTAGCACTGAGGAGCTCCTTTAATGCATGCTTTCCTTGAATGAACAGCTTTGGGGCATCAGCAAATGGTCTTACAACCCTAAAAAGTCAAAATGCATTTTTATTAAAAAACGTCCCACAAATTTTAATATAATACCTCATTTGTTTATTAATAATCCAGAAATTGAAATTGACTAATCTTGGACTAGTTTTTAATAAAAGCTTAACTTGTTTGGATCATATTAATTATACCTGTGGCCGAATCTTCTCAATGTTACGTACCATTTCGCCAACTCAATACTCCCATTAAAATGAGAATCCTCCTAGCCAAAACATATTTAGTTCCCGTTTTATTGTATAGATGTGAGTTATTCGCTAGGTGCGACTGTGCCTGTATGATAGAATTGTTGTTTTTAATAACATCAGTTGTTATGAGTATGGCCTAGGATAACGCAAAGAAAACTTTTTCTCTTATCTGTTTTAACAGGGTCATTTCTGGAATACAAAGCACCTGTTTTCGGAATTTTTGTCTGTTTGTCTGTTCGTCTGGCTATGTTCGCATCACGTAAAAACTGCTAGATCGATTTGAATACAATTTTGTGAGGCGGTCCCTTAGAATTTTGATTTAAATATACAGGCATGACACAAACCTCAATTCCAATCGAAAGTGGTTTTAATTCCACAAATTAGTTCTGCAGAAAACAACCAATTTTTTTTAAGTATGCAACCACTTTTAAATTTTAAAGTGGAATTTAGTTTCCTTGAAATTTTTTATTTGCGTGTTTTAAATTTACTTTTATGATGTGTCCTTATTCACATTAGCCTTGATGTTTAAAAAATGGAGATTTAGTATTTTTTAGAAATAAGCAAACTCGATCAGAATCTGAAAAAGGTAAAATAAAATCTATCGAAATGTTGAGCACGGAATTAAAACAATTCCGATCGGAATGTGTGACATGCCTGATAGAATACTTTTAATTTCATAAAAGTATGTCATTTCCTACAGAAAATAGAGAAACGTGAAAGATTGCAATTTTCTATACCTATAAATATATTTTAACAGTATAGGGCTCATTTTGATGTTGGTGTAGATAGTAATCGATATGGAACACAAAACAGTTATTTTTGGAATTTTTGTCTGTCTGTCTGTGCTCGCATCACTTTGAATAAAGTTTTTTAAGAAGGTCCCTTAGAACATTGGCTCAAATATAGAATACTTGTTTCTCATTTAAATATATATATATTTTATTATTTTTTATATATATTTTATTTTTGTAGATGGACAATTTTTAACACTATTTACAGAACTCTACAACAAATGCTTAAAACACATTTTTCTAAATTTAAGTTTTCGGAAAATTAAATGAGACACAGACGATGTCGTAGGCACAGCTTAAATGAAATAAATATTTTCTTCGTGAAGCGAGCCCTCTTCAGATAAATTTTTTTAGTTAGGGCAATTTTACTAACAGTTTTATTGGTGCTTTAAATACAGGAAAAAAGTTTTATTGAAAAATTTTATTTTGTCAAAAGGAACTTTTCGTAAGAAAACTAAAACATATTTTTACTTAGAAATATTTATTTTTTAAAACAAACGAAGAAAAAACTGCAAAAATAAATACATATGTATGTATTTTTAAAAGTATATTTCAGTTAAAACGAATGTATAAAATACCAAATAATATTGTCTGACAAATAATATCTTAAAAGCTTGACAAATACAAGCAAAAAAATTCTACAGGTAGCAAAGACACGAAATAATTGAATCACTCAAAGTTTACAACAACATCTCAGTAACAAATTGAAAAACATTTATTCAGATACTAAATACTACCATGATTGATTTGCACCTGCATAAATGTTGGTCGACGTAATGATTAATGATAACGATTAAAAGAAAATAAAAGTGAATTGTTGAAATATATCATTCTTTCCATGTAAGTTCGCAGACATACAGTCCACGTTTTTTGTTGTTTTTAATTCAGTAACATTTGGTGGAATATATATTTCTTTTTGGTACGTGTTGTTAATTTATCATTTACTACCTTTTTTATTTTCAGTGGCGGCCTTAGGGGGTGGCGAGCAGGGCAATCGCCCGGGGCCTCGCTCTTGCAAGGGCCTCGCACAACAACCCGAGTAGAAAAAAATTTATATTTAAACTTTATTTTATCCTTAGCTTTTAGTTATAATAATGAAATTTATTTTGTTAATCCATAGTAAAGTATTTTTTAATATTAATAAGTGCCTTATTAAACTTCTCATTAAGATTTATTCAGTGTCACATTCGTATAAAAAGTAAGATTAACGATATCAAAAGTAATTAATTTATCAGTGATTAAAAATATTTTTTGTAATTTTACTATAAAGCATATTTGACAAATTCACTACTATTTGAATCTCGCGCCTCGAGAGTTAGAAAACGAACTTGAAAGCGTAGCTTTGGGTGCGCTCGAAAATAGCTATGGCTTTAAACCGCTGCGCGCGCAGTTTTAAAAAAAATCGCAGATGCACTGAAAATTTATTAGCAAGAATTTATAAACAAGAATACAACCAGAGAAGGCTTAAGTTAGGCAAATACTTTTCAAAAAAATTTAACGACAGTTTGTGAAGAATACTTTGTAATTTTTACTACTTGTCATTTTGATTGAATTCTAAGGACTTCTTGTTAAGTTAACAATTGTGTTTAAATAAAAGCTATTTTTTTAATCAAAATTGCGTTTTTGTAATGTATTTGTAAAGTATATTTTTATATTTGTAAAAGTTATTAAATTTCAATTTTAAAAAGAAATACACAAATTGTATATTAAAAAAAAAATACGCATGTAAATAATGTAAGAATACGTGTTTTTTATTTTCACCAACATCTGCCAACACCAGTGTCCAGGACCACCAACATCCAAACAGAGACGGAAAGTTACCTAAAGGTCTTATAAAGTTTGCTATTTTTCAAACTTTTTCTTGACTTTTTTTAGGATTTTTATTTAAAATTTTTGAAAAAAAATCAAAAAACCACTTTAAAATTTTAAAAATTCAAATTAAAACTCTAAAAAAAAGTCAAGAAAAAGTTGGAAAAATGCTTAATCAAGCCCTTAAAACAACAAAAAAAAGGTTACTCGCTTAATATTGTATTTATTATATAACTTTGATAGTTCGTTTTGTTCATTTTTATTGTTTGTATAAAATTCAAATCAAGTTTAATAACTTTCAACGATCTGGTAAGAAATTGATCTATTGTAAACTTGCCTTGTTTAAAATTAAAACAATTTCCTAATTTCTTCAGAAATATTGCTAAAAACATTTTGAATTAAAAATATTAATAAGTGGAATACTGTTACATGCATAAGCATTTATCAACTACTAAGTAAGCTTTGTTTATTTATTTATTTGGAACGTGGAAACTTAAACATTATTTTAACAACTATTTTCGAATGCATTCGTTATTACCTTCATTTTGTTTATTTTAATTTGGGGAATTTCCGTGTTTCATTCCGTTCCTCAACTCTTGTTATCTTACACTTATTTTGTTAATAGTTCTATGTGTTACATAATCGTTTGCATGGTACATACTCGTATCTTTCAGTAAGTAAATACAAATTAAATGATATTAAGTTTAAGTGAATCTAACGTTACTAACATATTATTTCTGAATTAGTTTTATGTGCAAAACAAGATTTGTAAAATGAGTTCTTGTGATCGTGATGCCGGTAGAAAATTTGAGTCGGGTAGTTCCAAGAGGAAACGAGCTATCAAAATAATGCAGGTAGAAGAAAATCTACGTGGGTCTTTATATAAATATATAAAAAGTGGTGATCAAGAAACCTCATTGACTGAAAATGACATATTATTGCACGCTAAACCTAACCCAGGTGAAACTATATCTTCAACGTCGTCATGGGGCCACTGCCACCTAGTAACAACAGCGAGAATAATAATTCAATAGCATTATTGTCTCCTACACTACCGTTGCCGCCGTCAACAATATCCAGCGAAGAATACGTGTCTAAGTCTATGTCGTCATCCATTGCTGGCAGAGTTGAAAATTTGAATCCTCAAAATGACTGGGTCATTTGTGGCCATTAACAATTACTGATGTAGACCGAACTGAGATTGTATTAAAAGGTCCAATCCGGGCTAAAGTTGATATTTTCCCCGTAAATGATAATGGACGACGGTTTAGCGAATATCATTACAGTAAAATATTAGCTAATGGTGAAAAACTTGACAGACGCTGGATGATTTATTCACAAACAAAGGATGCCATTTACTGCTTTCCATGTCGGATGTTCGGACCAGAAAATACAAAAATTGGTTCCAGTGAAGGAGTGTGTGATTGGAAACACTTGGGTGATTACCTTAAGTCTAACGAATCAAGCCGACTGCACGAAGATTGTATGTTGAAATTGTTAAATTTAGAACACGGGTTAAAAAGTTGTGCCACTATTGACTCTTTAGTCCAGACTCAAATTGAACAAGAAAGGCAGCGTTGGAGAGACATTTTAGAAAGACAGCTTGCAATTGTAAATTTTTTAGCATCTCACAATTTGGCCTTCAGAGGTCATAGAGAGAAATTAATAACTGACTCAGATTCAAGTGAGACTAGTGGCAACTTTATAGATTTAGTAATGTTACGACTTCATTTAAAACAAGTAACAGACAAGACGATTAATGACCACTATCTCGGGAAAAATATTCAAAATGAGCTTATACAACTAACGGCAAGTCACGTGAAGACTAGAATTGTTGACAAGATAATAAAGAATAAATATTACTCGATTATTCTTGATTGTACTCGTGACGTTTCTCGTGTTGAGCAGCTGTCAATTATTATAAGATTTGTTAATACAAATACAGCTGACATTGAAGAAGATTTTATTGGCTTCTTAGCCGTCGAAAAAACTACAGCTGAGAGTTTGACTAAATATAATCACAGAGCTAGAGCAACTGGGTATATCATTGCAAAACTGCAGAGGCCAAGGGTATGACAATGGTGCTAATATGCGGGGAGAAAAAAGTGGTGTCCAGAAACGTATACTTGAAATTAATCCACTTGCTTATTTTTTACCTTGTGGAAGTCACAGCTGGAATCTCATCCTAGAAGATGCAGCATCGTCTTGTGTTCAAGCTAAATCTTTTTTTGGTTTGCTACAAAGGCTGTACACTTTGTTTTCCGGCTCGAGTCAGAGGTGGGCTGTTTTAAAATCACATGTAAAATCCTTATCGCTAAAACCACTTTCCGAAACTAGATGGGAATGCAGGGTAGAATCAGTGAAGGCTGTTAAGTACCAACTAAGCGATATATGTGATGCTTTAAATGAGTTAGCAGAAAATACAACAGATTGTCAGTTGGTTAGTGAGTGCCATTCCATAGAAAAGGAAATAGCTACCTACGAATTTGTAGTTTCTCTCGTCGTATGGTATGACATTCTTACAAAGAAAGTAAAATCTGGCAGAGCAAAAAAATGCACCTAGATGTGGCTATACAACACCTAGACGCATTCACACTTTGGCTTGATAATTATCGGGAAAATGGTTTCCAATCATCCTTGGTAGCAGCGAGAAAAATAGCTGAGGAAAATGATATTGACAGAAAGTTTAGAACCGTGAGAAAGAGACGTAAAAGAAGGAATTATGATTATGAAGGGGAAGATGAAGTTCTTGAATTGCCTGCGGAAGAGATTTTTAAAATAAACTTTTTTTATGTCATTGTCGACAATGTGCGCGCAAGCTGCCAACCAAGATTTAAAGCACTAAAACGTCATGAGAGCATATTTGGTTTCCTGTATAATATAAAAAGATTAAAGGAATTTAGTGATAGTGAAATTTTAAAGCAATGCAGCGACTTGCAAATATCTTTAACAGTAGGAGAAACATCCGATATTGATGGACATGAATTGTATGAAGAACTAAATATGTTTATCCGTGTATATGAAGGAAACGACGACATTATCTCGGTTCTTAAATATATAATAGAAAAAAATTTAAGTGATGTCTATCCCAATATCGAAGTTATCCTCAGAATTATTGCCACCACACCTGTGACAGTTGCGTCTGCAGAAAGAAGCTTTTCAAGTTAAGAAATTATTAAAACATATTTGAGGAATTCGATGACACAAGAGCGGCTTTCAGCCCTTGCTATTTCAATTGAAAATGACTTAGCTCATTCCTTAGATTATTGTGCTTTAATTAAAGACTTTAGTCTTAGAAAAAGCCGCAAACATCATTTTTAAATCCTATCTTTTTAAGGCATTTATGTATCTTAGTTTATCGTCATTAATAAATTGTCATCTTTATATTTGTTAACTTTAATAAATCTTCCAATATAATATTTTAAAACTCTAAATTTATTTATTTATAACTTTTTCATTTCTCGTCAATTATCAGGCCGCCGCTGTTTATTTTATTTACAAGCACTGGTTTTCGTGCGTTATAAAACGTGCTTTATTATTGCATTCATTAAAATGGTTGCAGTTTTCTCATAAATATTAGACTGGTGATCATTAGTCTAAAAGTACCACAATGTATTTGTCAATATGCAAGCCACAGAGCATACAAGCTCTGTACGTAAAATGTGAAAAAAAAACTACAGACATAAATTTTAACATACTTCAAGAATTAAGAGAAATTAAAAGAATTTGAAAAAAAAACCTTTCGAACAAAAACTGGACGCCCTTCATTAATGGGAAAAGATATGATCAAAAAGGAACAAAAAGCATTAGCAATAAGCCTTTTACGGAAACTGCAGGCACAAACTTTTAAAAATTTCCGCAAAAAGGGAGTTTCGTTTCCATATTCAACAAGCCATATGCAATGGGATCAGAACAAAAGATTGGAATAAACCAAATGAAAATGAAAAGAGACGTCAATAATGATGCGAACTTAAACAGGGTTTACTAACTTTGCATAAAGTCTCTTGACATTTTCTACTACTTTTTCTTAAAGCACTCTGCTGGATAAATTTTAATTTTGAATCTAAGGAGACTGCTGATAGAAACTAATTTTATTTAAAATTAAACTCTGGCAAATCATTATAAAAAGACGACTCAAGTTTAGTTTGAAAATTGGACATCAATTCCATCAAATTACAGACCATTTCGAGTCTAAGCAAGCCATCCGGTGAACTTTGGATACTCTCTAGAGGATGCGATAACCCCAACACGTGGAAGAAGTGTGGGTACTGAAGAGATTATCGCTTCTATAGGTAAAAGTGTGAAAGAAATTTATCGATTGGTCCTCGGTCGCAGGAATTAGGGCTCTGTCCATCCACTACGTAGAAAATTTTGCACAAAGATCTTTAAGTAGTGTAGCAATTAAAGCCACGAGACCATTCTATACATCGTTCTTTCGCCTATTGGCCTCTAGAGCAGTCAGTAGCTGACCCATTTTATTTTTGGCCTAACGGTTTTGTTAATAAGCAAAGTTGCCACACACAATCCACAACATACCCTACAGACGCCACTGCATCCAGCAAAATGCATCGTTTACACGCTGGTGACATCATCGGACCTCGTGTCTTCAAAAACGAGGCATTTGTTTAATATATATCTTTTTCTTCTCCGTTTTTTATACCATTCGTCACCGTTTACTGACGCGTACACGTAAATTTACACAAACAAAATACACGCGTGTGTTGTTTTTGTCCTCATGCAACTACCTAATATTCAATTTGCCTTGGTACATATTAGTTTTAATTCATTTCTATTACAAAGGGCTGCTTTAATATCACACCATAATTTATACTGATATTTGTTTAAATAAAAATTAACTTCTTTAAACATATAATAAAAAACATATAAAATATTACATTATTACTACCGTTTGTTAGGAAACTAAAATAGAAAAACGAAAGAAAAAAATGTCTTCATTGACCTTTTTAAGAAGCTATTTTAATGGCACTTAAACAAAATTAAATACTTTCTATCTGCAAACAATAAAGCTTTCTATCATACGAGCTTGAAAATCCTTTTTCACCGTGTGCGGCAATTACTTGATTAAGCAGCTTACGTTGTTTAAGTAAGCATCGTCTAAAGGATTTTCTTCAAGAGGCTAAACCTTTTGCAATGTTGAATATTGCAAACTATCTGCTCTGCAAATAAAGCAGTCTTAACGGTTTCCACATCTTGCTCTTCATAGTAATCTGAGTGTTAAAAAATAATAATAAATTTGAATAAGCATTAGTTTCTTAAATATATTTTGCCCACCGGTGTCATGCAGAGGCTCTAGAAATTTCTACTTGTCTAAAAGTACATTCTGCTACCTGATGAAGCATCTTTTTTTTATTTCCTATCGGGAAGGTTCCCGCAATAGCTTCCATCTATGTTTGCTATCGACAAATTTTAAATAATAAAAATGGCGATAATAAACAAAATATTGCAAACAAAATAAATTACACACGAACCACTTTTGCTGAATTTATCAGAAATTTCTCTCCATCTCAGCTAAAATAAAAACCATATCTTTTGTCGTACAGGAACTAATATATTTTTTCATTTTCAATAAATTTTTAATAAAATCCATTTTAGCGTCCATTGTAACTCAATTTGATAAAGCAACATATAGACATCTGATTATGTGTGTTCACACAGTTTTTTACGTTAGCCTAAGCTGTTGTTGTTGTGTCAAGTGTGTTTATTTGGACAAAAAATGAACGGGGTAAGTTTCTGTTTGATTTTATACTATCTTATGACTTAAGTATTGCCACTTCGAGTAGAATTGATGTCCTCGATCTTACCCTGATAGTTGGTGGCTGGTCTGATATTGTCAGAAATAGGAGTGTCTCTCAAAAGTGCTCATTTTCTGACCATAGGTATTTAAATTATAACTTACATCTGAAATCAGTAGATTCCGGAGTGTCCCACTCCTACATAAATAGGAAACAAACGGACTGGAATACATTTGGGTCCATTTTGGAGCTTTGCCTAAGGCCTGATCCCTTCGAGATTAATGACCAGTGCGATATTGACCGGTCGCTTGAATTCTTGACCTTGCAGATCTGTTCTGCAGCAAAAGCGGCCTACAATCCACCGAAGCCAAGGGATAAGCCGAAACCCCCTTGGTGGAACACGGAGGTTGCAGAATTACGTAGGGGATGTAGAAAACTCTTTATTAGGGCCAAAAATGGTGGAAACTGGCTGCCCTATAAGGATAAACAAAGGGAGTTAAAGTATGCCATACGACGATCCAAAAGAGCCTCGTGGAAAACTTTCTGTGGTAAGATAGAAAGCTCGTCCGAAACCAGCAGTCTACGCAGGATTCTAAGCACGTCCCCGAGAGTTATTGAGAGTATTCAGAAGCCAGACGGTCAATGGACGAACTCTGTAATCGATATCTTGGAGACGCTACTCAATACTCACTACCCAGGTAGTGAAGGGATTGGCGAAGTGATGGAGACTGTGAATTACGCGTCGGTTTATCCACCCACTTTTCGGGTGACCAATGCTCATATAGAGTGGGCCATCATGTCGTTTGATGACTTCAAGTCTCCTGGAATTTACGATATCATCCCAGCGGGCTTGCTACATGGCATGGACTTCATAAAACCATGGCTATTGCGAATCTACAATGCTTGCCTGGAAAATACTTACATGCCGATAGGTTGACGTGTAGCCCGAGTTGTTTTCATCCCTAAAGTGGGAAAGACATCTCATATTAAACCCAAAGACTTTAGGCCCATAAGCCTGTCGTCATTCTTATATAAAGAGCTGGAAAGGATTCTTGATCTTCAGATCAGAAACTCCATAAATCCCGCGCTTATCTCTAGCTCGCAGCACGCCTACACGAAAGGGAAATCTGTGGAAATATCACTGCACGTGTTAATATCCGATGTTAAAAAGTCTCTTTCAAATAAGGAAATTTGGCTTGCAGTGTTTCTTGACATAGAAGGAGCTTTTAATAACGTCTGTCCCAATGCCGTTATAAAGGGTCTCTTGCATCTTGATGTAAATCTGGTGGGATTCATTGCGCAACTACTGAAGACACGTATCATCACGTCCACTTTGGGAAGCTATCACGTTGAAAGGGTAGTGAAAAGAGGAACTTCACAAGGTGGTGTATTGTCTCCCCTCGTCTGGAATCTGGCAGTCAATACGCTGCTATGGCGACTAGGCCAAACGGGTAATAGGGTGATAGCTTATGCTGATGACATTGCTATAGCGGTCTCTGGAAAATACCTGACAACACTCACAGAACGGGTGAACTATTCGCTCAATGTTCTGTCTCAATTGTGCTGAAATTGATCTCGATGTAAACCCCGGCAAAACGGAGGTTATGCTCTTCACACGGAGATCCCGATCTTTACTGCACCTAAGCTGAACGGCACTGTGCTCAGTGTTAGTAAAAGTGTGAAATACCTTGGGGTGATACTTGACCCTAAGCTTCAATGGAAAGCAAACATTGCGAACAAGCTCGGAAGGCGACCTGTGCGCTTTATCTCTACCAGAGAGCTCTAGGACCAAGATGGGGGCTTCAGCCTCGGATCATCTCCTGGCTCTATAGGTCAGTTATCGAGCCGAATATTCTCTATGGTGCTGTTTTTTGGTGGCCCGCTCTCGAGAAAACGGTCAACCAAAAACCTCTTGATAAAGTCAGGAGTCATCAGGAGTCGCTATTTTGATTACTGGGGCTCTTCGAACTACTTCGACAAAGGCTCTGTATGCCCTTCTCTACTGGCTACCCACCAAACTCCTTTTATTGCAACAGGCGAAATGCTGTGCAGCCAGACTTAATGCCCTCTCACGCTGGCTTAGGCCGGACATAGGGCACTCTAAGATTATCGTTCGCGATGTGCCCATGCCATCAATGGTGGACTACATCCCTTCTACTCCTGCTCTGGACCACGGGTTTCAGATCCATATTCCGAGTAGTGAGGAATGGGTCTGTACCGAAGTGGTTGTGAGTAATACTGTTGACATCTACACCGATGGCTCGAAACTGGACGACAGAGTCGGTTGCAGAATCTTTTTCAATAACCTTGGACTAAGACTTTCCCTTAGACTTTCTGACTACTGCAGCGCCTTTCAAGCCGAGGTAATGGCCATTCTGAAACATTCCGAAGTAACGCTTAGGGATGATCTTTCTGACCTTGCCATTCGGATATTTTCGGACAGTCAGGCGGCAATCAGGGCACTTGCTGGTGCATACAGTACATTTAAGCTAGTCCTGAGATGTCGCTCATTACTAAACACACTATCGGAGCGATCACAGATTGACCTGTTATGGGTCCCTGGTAACAGGGATATCCAGGGAAACTGTGAGGCCGATGATCTCGCCAAACGGAGCACATTGCTCCTAACGTCTCCTCGCTACCAGACTTTGGAATTCCTCTGGCAACTGTGAAAATGGCCATAAAGAACCACTACCTTAATTTGGCTTGCAGATTATGGGAAAGTTCCTGTTGTGTCTCCAGACAACTGTGGACTACATTGGACCTCAAGCGGACCAGACAGCTGACAGAAAGCTCGGAGTGGACAGGAAATCCATAAGTATCACGGTCTCCGTACTTACTGGTCACTGTCTAATCGGCAGGCATGCTGAAGGACTCGGTCTGCCCTTTAATGATTTCTGTCACAGCTGTGGCTCAGAGGATGACGAGGAGACTGTACGTCACCTCATATGCCATTGCCCATCCCTGGCTCGAAGAAGATTAAGAATTTTGGGCTCTCCTTTCTTCGGAACTCTTACGGAGCTATCATCTCACTCTATAGGGGACATAGCGAAGTTCATCCGGCTGGGTAAGGGGAGTCGCGCCGTCTTCCTTGAGGTATCACAATGGGCTCGGAGGATGACAAGGAGACTGAACGTCACCTTATGTGCCATTGCCCATCTCTGGCTCGAAGAAGATTAACAATTCTTTGCTCTCCTTTCTTCGGAACTCTTACGGAGCTATCATCTCACTCTATAGGAGACATAGCCAAGTTCATCCGGAATTCTTCATGGTTCTCGGCTGGGTAAGGGGAGTCACGCCGTCTTCCTTGAGGTATCACAACGGGCCATTCGATTGTGCACATGTGAGCTTCGTCGTGAGGGGCGGCCACTCCTAATTAACTAACTTAGTCTCATCTCTGACGTTTTTGAATAGTGAAAATATACAACAAAGTAAAATAATAAGTTTACTGTAATTGTACCAAAAAGTTGGATATACAGTAAATTTGCATGTCGTTTTAAACAAGCAAAAATATATATAAACTTCCAGCGTGTCTGTCCAAACAAATAATACAAATATCAGCATAATTTTACGGAATCATAATATTCAGATATCTGACAGCAAAATACAAAAAATTATCCAAATCGGCGAACATTGAAAAAAATGAATTTCAGCCACTCTTCAGGCAATATGCGTTGTTAAAACGAAAAAAAACACTCGTTTCATAAATGTGTAATCGTCCATGCATCGTCCGAATTTATTATTAATTGTAAAAATTCAACTCTTGGGAAGATAGTAACGGAAGGCAATATCAAACATCAATATGGCAATGAATTTTAAACTTTAAAAGGGCCGATTATAAAATAAAATCCAAATCTATATACAATTAAATTTGCTCAATATAATAAACCAGTCAAGAGCTAGTTGGAATCACCCACCAAAAGTTCTGTCCTTCACTAATCCATATATATTTACATGTGTTATTCATAGCATACATAGCAGTTTATAGTCTGTATCAATTTCTTATATTGGTTCAAAAGATAGAAAGTGGGTGCTTTCTATAGTTTTTATTTTTTACACATGTAACGTACAAACTACAACTAGTTTTATGTACATTTTATATAACGGCCTTTTATGATTCAATAATACGGTTATATACCTGTAAATTTTTTCACTGCGTGGACTTTATTTTTTTACATTAAAAACTGTAAGGGAATTTAATAAAAATGTTTAGGGATTTGTCGCAAAATATTCAAAAGGTGATTTCAAACTTCGTTTAACGAATAAAAGGTAAATTTTATAGGAGGTTTTATTTTAGCATTTATTTTGTATTATTTACTTACATATTTCGAACCTACTTCTTTATATTTATTGCTCTTCTTAAACTTCTTAACCAATTTCAAAAAACGGAGGAGGATTTACGTTCTTCTGAATTTCGCATTTACTGTATGTTATTCTTTTTTATTAAGTACAAAAATAAATCTTGAAAATAAAAGATGTTTCCATAGGTGACGTAACTTGAACTATGTCTTTAAGGCGTTGTAGACAGACGCTTAAAAATAAGAATGTCGATTACCAATATTTTATTTTATTTGATGACCAATGCACCTGTAAACTATATCCGTTTTAACAATAAGTATAAAATTTGTATTTGAAAATTAAAGGGTGTCCTAATAGTTGCTGTATATGGGCAAACTTTTCAACAGCTAATGACAAACATCTAAAGTTTAAAAGAAACCTCTATTACTAAGTTTAAAGAATGTACAGATTGTTCACATAATTAATGTTATTTGAATCCATATGGCCCTATATTATGAACCGTTATGTATATACAAACACTTCAAAATTAGACAGAATGGCAACTATTCTGCTTAGTATAATAAGAAGTATACATAAATATTTAAAATTATAAATTAAACGGCATTACAATATTTGATATAGTTGGATGTATGTGGTCTAATTGTTTTGAACAGACGGTTGAAAGTTCGGAGAACCTATATTTCTAAGTCCACTGTAACAACTATAAGATATGGGCTTAAAAAATAAAGGATGTCCCATTATTTTATGTCAAACTTTAAAATTATTATAGACAAAAAACTAAACTCTGGTTTATTAAGTATAATTTACTTCTTTTTTCTTCTTCCAATTTGTTGTAGAGTGTATCCGTTGAAAAACTCTTACAACTGTCCTACTCTTTCGAAAAGGGTTTAAGAAATTAGCAAATAAGTACACAGATGCCACTTCAGATAATTTTATTTTTGGAATACATTTCGTATGTAAGCGAATTAATAAGTTGATTTGTTTTATTTAAAAAATTCGTACGTGACATTTATTGCATTTGATATTGGGATAAAAATCTATACACGCGCAGATGTTGATACTAACATATTGCTTTTGTTTTGGTTTTTTAAATACTTTTATTTACATTTTATTTTTACAACACTAAGTAAATGATTTAATACAAGTTGTAATACTACATTAAAAATAACATGCCTTAATAACCTTAAATCAAGCTTTAAAACTCTTATTATATGTAATAATGAAGCATGTTTGGAATTTTTAAATATATATTTACAATATGGTTAATTTTTTGTTTGAAAATATTTATTTGCATATATACAAATATACCCCCTATTACCTAGTCTTTGTAGATAAAGTGTACTGAAATTCCTTATTTCATCAACAGCAAGTGGTATTTCTAGATCTTTATATATTGTTTTATTGCTAACAAACTGAGCAACTATAAGTTTCTAGACTGATATCGTTGCAACATTGCTAAGTTTGAGCTACTTGTTATCCCCCATGCATCCATGCTGGTTTAAAAATACTCCTAAGAATTAGTTACCTTGTTATTAATGCTTAAAGCATACCAAAAGCCCAACAGCCAAAACAATTACTTTAAGTGATTTCTTTTTAATGTAAGATTTTGTTTCCAAGTAAGAATTTTGTCTCTGATTTAGGAATTAAAGTGCTATTAGTAAAAAGTTTTGGGTAATCTTTTCGTGTAAGTGTAAATATAATAAATAAAAATAAAGTTCCACTTATCGGTATTTTTAACAGCCCATTCTTGCTTAAATTTACCTTAATTTTAACATAAGATGAGGCTGTAATTAAAGATTCATCAGATGCTATTGTTGAAGCATTACCAATGTTGCTTAGATATGATTAGTTCAGATGTTGAAATTCTATTGCCGACAAATATTTTCATATCAATAAGTTAAAAAATTTTACCTTCCTGCATTAAATATAATTTAATATTCTTCTCGTATAACCTTTATCCAGTATTGAGAAATATACATACATATGTAAATGAAAAATTTATTTTTACTAAAATTGTTTTGTATTTAAAATCAAAATGAAAAATTAAATTTTGTTTCCCCACATTTTCTGACGTGAATATAAGTATTGAGAATATTTACATGTGTATTTATTTATTCTTTTTCTTTTAAGTTGCAAACATAATCCATATGGCTTGTATGCGTTGGTATAAGTGCGAGTACCATAACACCACCTTTGCCTATTTTAAATTCCGATCATATTTTATGACAACAACCGCTTATTGCATTTTTAATACACAATCGAGTTTTTTTTTTTTTTTGTTATATGAACAATACAACTACATACATATGTATTTGATTATTTGCTTTACTAGTCGAAGCAGAAAAATTTAAACAATTTATAAAATAAAGTTGCCACTTATACATTAATAAAAACTTTAGTGATTAATGTTTTTTTGTAAGTTTTTTTTTTTATTAAATGAAGTTAAATATTTCCACGGACCATTTTACGCAAATTGATAGCAGCAAAAGGGTAATAAAATTGGGTTTTCAAAGGATTTGTAACACAGCTGAAGATAAATTGTAAGAGCATACGTTGCTATATGTTGTTTTGCTTAATTAATGATATATTTTCTTAGCTGTAATATCGTCTACTATGTGGTTCAAGTTATTAGCTTTTCTCAAATGAACTCATTAACATAACCTCTTAGTCGATTTTTTACATTTCGTCAATATCATTTATGTCACAAAATCTTTTATACAGAACTCACGAACAGCGTTTGGTGTATTTGTTTTTGGCCAAAAAGTATAAGAAAATTTCCACATTTATAGGTCTGCAACAAAATGGATGAGTAGTTTTTATTTTTATCTAAGATTATCTTTAAGGTCTGAAATCGGCGAATCCTTTGTCAAGAAATTTATAGATATGCCCATCAATGCTCAAAAGATTGAAAACATTTTAGCATAAAAATAATTTAATAGCTGTATGAGCTCTGCAGATTTCGTAACAAAAAATCACACGGGCACAACTGTAAAAACAATTTAAAAAAATAAGGAAATGAAAGATTCTATTTTCTGGATATCATTCTTGAGTACTTTTAATCTGACATACAAAAAGAAAAGGTGGATCATACGTATACATTTTTTGGTTTATTTACTGCAGAAGTTAAGTTTATACTTGCTCTCATTTAAAAAAAAATTAAGTCTATAGCTTAACAACTACTAAAAAGTACAAGTGGTTATGACATATTTATTACGTAATGCGCAGTAAAATATTGCACTTGTATTTGAAGTTCAATGTCCCAAAAAAAATTGGATAATAATTTATGACCATTTATTTTTTCTTGTTGGTAATTTTGGCCATAGATTTGTTATTAGTTGTGTTTGATTGTTCAGAGAATAGTAATATTTTAATGCCAGCAAAATTAAATGCACTTTCTGGTTCGCTACAGCCCTATCTGCAAGGTAATTATTGATTGTAACTTTTTTACTCAAACAAATATTTAATTCATGCATATTATATATTTTTTTAAATTTATTATAAATGTTGGTTGACAGTGAATTATTTACACACACTAGGTTTTGTTAGCAACTAAAGGAATTTTTAATTAGTAAATTATATTACTTTTAACACAAATGTGTTAATATTTTACTTGACGTGCCCTTTTATTTTATAATTTTCATATTTTCTTTGATATGATTTATTTTTTTTAACGAATTATTATTATTTCAATCTTGGATTAAGTTCAATATTAATTTTAATAAATTGTAAAAATAATAGCTTAACAAATAAAAAATTATAAAATTAGGAAATGTTTTACGCGTTCATTAACGCCCTTATTTTAATAGCTGAACAACTAAATAGTTGCAATAACGAAGATTAAAAGTTATTAGGGAATTACACTGTTAGAGATTCGTTAACTTTATTAATTTTCTTGCAATAGCACCAACCTGAAACAAAAACTTTTTAAATAAAGAAAACATTTCTTGCATCGGTACAAAAATGGTAGAGTTCTAAGATAACAAAAATAGAAATAAACGCATAAATTGATGACCACCCTTAATAATGTTCTTTCTATGCTTCTGAATTGTAGTATTAATTAAATTTATTATTAGTTTTATTTCTCTACCAACGTTTATTAAAAATAAAATCTTAAAATAAGTACTAAATCACTATGATTTGATTAGGAAATTTATTTGTTATCATTTAACATTATTTTAGTGTTAATCATGCCACATTCCTGCAATATGTTTATTTTTTAATAACACAAAATTTTTTGATATTCTCCTAAAACACACAAATATCTTCAAAAGAACAAACTGCATAATTCGAGTAAAACTTTATTGATTGTTAAAAGAAACTGAAAGTAAAATTATAACCATGTGAGCATTAGCTTTCATAATGTTATAAACTTAAATTTAAAAATCTATAAAAATCGTCAGACTAAGTTGGTCTCAGATCTAAAGATCCGATAGTTATTTGGCAAAAAGAATTTTAAGAAGCCTATAGCTTCTAAACGGTCATGAAAATTTTCATAGAATTTAACATGGCCATTGTAGCGGTTAACAGTAAGATGCCTCGAGCACTTGAAGATTTTCTAAATAATGGCAGCAAAAGGCGCTTTTACGGAAATTGTCTTCAGATATTTATAATATTGTAAATTGAAATAATTTGGAGCAACCTATAATCTATTATTAATGTTTAAATATTGTTCTTAGTTTTCAAACCTTTGTAATTTTGCAGATCGGTTTAAGTGCTTAGAGCGGAAATTAAAGTAAATTAATATGAAAGAGATTCCAAATAATTAAAGTTCTTTTATGAAAATAAAAAATAACCAAAAAAGTTCCCTTTTTGAAGTTTTTAATACGATTGTTAATTATAAAAATGCCTCTTAGTTAGCATTTGTCGAGGTATAATTTTTTTACGTACTTTTTTACAGGAACGTACAAATTTTATCTGTCGTAACAAAAATTTATTAAAGTGAAATAGATGTTGGAACACGCATATTTAAAAACACTTAGTTATGCGCGTAAGATTTATATTTAGGTGAATCCTTTTTTGTTAGATAAGAAAATGAATCATCTGTTGCATAAAAATAATAAAATAATAGAACAAACTTTGAATATATGTTGCTGATCTCCGAAAATTTCGAGTACTAAGAATATTAAATATGCAATAAATTTTTTTTAATCTGTCAAATCAAATAAAACTTCCCTTGCATGAGAAATAAGTAAACCTAAATCAACCCATAAAAAATACAAAAAAAAGAAAACCCCATAATTCCAGTCATATCTCAAATTGAACTTTCTTACTCTTTTATCTATAAAGTCCAAATATGGATTAGGGCTCATGAAATACTTTCAGCAAAAACTCGAGTTTACATAGCTTTTTTATAGTAGTCTTCTTTTTCCGTTCCCAGCTATGCGATTTCTTCTACAAGAATAATCAATTCGTATAGAATAATAATGCAAACATACACACATATAGTTAGCTTTAACAAAAATAAAAAAATTTTATACATTCTTCAAGAAAATTTCTTTCTGTAAAAAAAAATCAATAATTTTGAAATTTTAAAATTGAAAATCGTATAACATTTACTAGAACAACGTCATAACTCAAAAAATAAAATTTTTGAGAAAATCATGCAAAATTATGCCCTTTACAGTAATTCATATTTAAAAAAAAAACTCAGATTAATATCTCTTATAATCTCCATATACGAACGAAAATACTGCCATGTCGTGCATAGGACATATGAATTAAAAACTTTGAACTTGTTTTTCTCAAAATCAATTTTTTTGAGTTATGACGTTGTTCTAGTAAATAAGCGATATAATCTTTATTTAAAAATAATCTTTTTAGAAAGAAAATTGGACTTCAACTCAAGCCACAATAATTTAATTCATCTGCTATGATATCAGGACAGTTCAATTAATAGTTTAATGAAAATTAATTTAAAAAACGCTTGACTCAGCGCATGTGAGTTAATTTCTATGTTTAAGAATAAGTTAAAAAAATGTTTGTTTATTTATGCTTTTGTTTAGGTTTTTATCGACTTAGAATATATTTTTGAGTTTTTCTCTTATTTTATGGAACCTTTTTTATCATTAAAGTGACAGTGTGATAAGGGTGGTCATTGTTTGTAAAACCTTGAGTTTTCTATGCTAATAAGTTTGTCTAATATCTAATTAAGTATGAGTTCAGAAAATGTAAATATGTTTTGTTTTATTATTTTTCATATATTAACGTATGTATTAACTTGTGCATTAATACTAGGGATGCAACCGATACCAATACCGATATATCGGCGATACTTCTGGTTTTCCGATATATCGATTTCGGCCGATACGCCGATACTTCTAATATTTTTCTTTAGAGTTTTCTTGAACAAAATATTAAATTTTCAACTCTTTTTTTTTGCATGACAACTATGAGAAATAACATATTAAAAGCAGATTTTAAAATCAAAACAGAATACATAATGAAATTGTGTCTTCTGGTTTGCTTTGCACCATAGTAATGAAATGTTCTCTCAATGCTAAATCTTGTATGTGTAGATAGAACTTAGTAGGCAGAACCGACGAATGGATAATTATGGAAGTTGTGATGAAAATTTTGGCTTACTTTGAAGAGGCTACAAAATCCATAAGCAAAGGCACTGCTACATTGTCTGACGCTATTCCGCTAGCTTACAGTCTTCAAACATTATTAGAAAACATAATACATGAGTCAACGAAGATGGAGATTAGTTTGGAGTCCCAAAAATTTGCGACTAACATAGCATCAGCTCTGAAGGAAAGATTTAAGGGTTTAGAGAACAATGAATTCTATTATTTATCTGCAATTCTTGATCTTAGATACAAATCTCGAATATTTTAAAGGCAATCGACTTCAATCCTATCGGAAAGAAGTTTTATTGAGCTGCTTAACATGACTCTACATTTCTACAGTCCTCCCTTCACCTCGCAAAAGCTTTAACTCTTCGAGAAGTACTCGCCTTTGGAGCGTATATGAAAAAATTATAAGAGAATCCGAGGAACATCTATCCATCCATCCTGATCTGTGGTTCTGCTAACACAAAAGTCGAAAGATACCTTAGATCTCCTAATATTCCTAGAGATGCAGACCCTCTTCCTTAGTGGCGCAATGACATATCCTACCCAAACTTAAAGAAAATGGCGCAGAAATACTTAGGTTTTCAAATGAGTTCTGCCGCATTTAAGAAATCGTCTATCTTCGCAAAATTTGAGAACACTTTTTTTTTAATCTTGTGCAATGTTGTTTTTATAATTTTAATTTAATTTTTACATGATCTCAAATTCAATTCGTTATCTTTTAAATCTTATAAATATCAGTTTTAAATCTTGAGCCGATCTAAACAGAATGCCATCGTTTATTTTGTAAAATCATAAATACTGCAGACGTTTTGTAGTTTGAAAATTTGAATTTTAAAAATGAAATGAAGTCAAAATTTTAATGATTTGAATGGCTCATTAATAAACACTGTTATTTTGTATAATAGAGGAATTACTCTACTTGAGTTTTGTTAATTTTTACTTAAGCTCAATTTCAATATGCGTTTCGGTACCGGAATCGGTATCGGCGATATTTATTTTTGAGTATCGGTATCGAATCGACGAAATGGCGTATCGTTACATCCCTAACTAATAAAATCAACATGATACTGAAATGACATCTATTATGTTTTGAGGAAACAAGTATTAATGATTCAATACAAAAATTACATTTAGTCAACATATGGAAGGTTAGTATAAATGCAAGAAATGTACAAGACGAGTTTTAGAGCGAACAGTGAAGATATGCTTGGATTGTATATGGACTTCGACTTACCAAATTAATATTGTTTGATTATGAATACTCCTCGTATTCTTATTAACAAAGTTGGTCAGTTGAATAGATAATGTTTACAATGTTCACAAGTTAAGGTAAATAGATGCGAAGAAAGTTGATAAGGGATGTACCGATTCAGAAAATTTAGTATTAATTCTGCTGGCGTCTAATTTTCCTGTTATCTTCGAAAAATGACCGCATACATTTGTAAAAAATATTTATATCTTTAAAATATGTACAAAAAAATTAGAAAGTAAAATGGAATTGAACTTGAGCCAAAATAATTTAATTTATTTGTTTAAAGGTATAAACATCAGGTTTTATTACAAAATATTTTGATTTTTGCTCGCTATCTGTGGTAAAAAATTGTTTGATGGTTGTACCCAACATTTAGAAAAATCGGTACCGGCGTATTGGAAAACCAACAATTTTAATTTTAAAATGCGTATAATGTTTATAACATAAATATGCAAATTAAAGCGCAATTTTGTGGCTTTCGAAAACATGCACAATTTTACAAAATTACGGTCTAGCACTTACCAAAATATTTTAAAATTCACTTCACTGTGTAGTGTTTTAAAATTTATTTTTTTTTTCAACGTAACAATAAATAGTTGGCTTAAAAAAAAATAAAAACATCAAATTTTGAAATAAATAAACTCTTGTGAAGAGCTTCAATTTTAATCTATTTGAATTTTAGAGAGAATTGCAAAACATTTAGAGAAAACTGAATTAATCCGTTTGCCAATAGCAAAATGCTAGTCCTCATTTACTTGTTTATTAAGTCACAGAAAGCCAAGCCAATATCTTGAATATTATGAGATACTGCACCGAATAAACAATATACATACATACATACATACATACATACATACATACATACATACATACATACATCTAATTCAATAAAATTATTCTTCTTCTTTAAAGCATATGAAACAACGTTTTTTTCTCAAGAAAAATTTTGAGATTTTCTGATATGAGTATAAACTTAAGTTGCGGTTACATTAGTCAAATATTTGACCTAAAATGCGTAACCACTATTTTTTCAAATTTTTATTCAATCTTTCCTAACACGTATCATTACGAATTACACCTATAATATAGTAAATGTGATATCTTATCTTTTATATTGTGTATGACCTTACATTTCTTGAAAAGTATTTGAGAAGGACAAAATTTTTTTCCTATAATTTAGTGGTTACGTCTTTTTGGTCAAATATTTGACTAATCTGACCGAACCTTTAGACCGATTACTTCGATTTTCAGCTGTGTGCTTAAATATTAATAATTTGTAGTAAAAAAACATAATTTCTATTATTTTTAAAGTTTTTCGTAAAGAAACTATATTTTGATGATGAGGTTAAACTTACATTCTTTCAATTTCAAAATTTGTATGAGGAAAAAAATAAAGTTTCATAATTATGAAATTAGAACATCATCATTATAGAACAAATTTTGTACAACTCTATGTAAAATTCAATGGAGCTAATAGTTGCTTAATACGAACAATTTTTCCCTTAACGGAATGTTTATCTTATTCTTATAGCTGTGAGCACCTCACACAAAATAAATGTGTGAACACCAATTTAAAACTGTAGATAAGCTGCACATTACAACAACGCCCATCCTGATTAGTTTACCATGACTGAACCTCATTCAAACCAAATTCGTCCGATATTATGGTTTAATTATATGTTTGAATTCTGAGCTGTTAAATGATAGAAGGTATTCTCCATGTGTGTCTTCAGCGGTTTTTTCCTGCATTGTTATTTATAGAAATAGCTTTGTTGGAGAAGTTCTTCTCTTTAAGAAAAAGATAGTGGTGTTGGAAATAAGCAATTCTTACAAAAATTGTTTTTTTTGTGTATGTTTTGTGGGACTTTTTTCCCTACCTCGTATATCAAAGTTAAAGCACTTTGCTAATGTTAGCTACAAAGTAAAAAGGAAAGTTATTCACATTTACACCAGAATTCTTATCTTATTTCAACCACAAAGCAAACCACGTGGGACATTAAAAGTAAAAAGTCAAAATAGGACTATTAATTAAAGAAATTAGAAGAAACTAAATTTAATTACTTTTAAAGTTTTTCCAACTAATTTTAATGGTTAGAAAGATAATGTTTTATGGCTGAAATATAACAAAGTTGTTTATTATTAAAAATAATTATTTTAAAGAAAACAATCTTAATTAACCATCATAATGTTAATCATAATAAATTTGTTGTTGTTCGTTGTTGTTTTTTGTAAAAAAACAATAGATTAGAAAAAATGTATATCGATAAAGTTGTGAAAATAAAATAAATAATGTCACTTGCATCTAAAATCTCGTAATTTTTGTTTCTAGCATTTAATTTTCGAAAAGCTCATTAGCTATTATTTTTAAACAATTATCTAATTTGAAAAAGGTAGTAATCAGATATTTTTTTTTTCTAAAAATAGGCATAGTTTTGATAAGGGTTATGGCTATTTGCTTATGAAAGTCACTTAATGCAATTAAGACTGTCTATGAAGTCCTCATGTGATTGTCAAACTAGCAGACCAGTCACCCTACAGAGGACTTTAGAACTCAGACATTAAATTTACACCCATCTAAATTAAAATTAATAAATTATTTATTAAAATAATTGAAGAAAGATCCATCTGGCGTAGAGTGAAGGTTTAATTGTTTTATGCATGGTTTCTCCTAATTCTTCTGCTATTATAAATTTATTCTTCATAAATACAAATATTTCTTCAATTATTATTATTAACCCTTATGTGACTGACAAGATACCAAGGTACCTTTTGCGCTTTAAAATACATTGGTTTTTACAAATTGGCAACCAACGGACCCGAAAGTCCTTCTTTAGGCAGGCGTAGCACGCCAACATACTTTACACACCCTTAACTGTTCGACAAGGTACCCAGAAACCTTTATTTGATCCTATAAATAAATACGCTGTAAATTTTTTATTGTAACCTATATTGACAAAATGTAGTAAAAATTCAGGCAATAAACACATACATTCATGTGAGTATATTATAATTTGTACATATTTATTTATATATATATATATATATATATATATATATATATATATATATATATATATATATTTATTTAGGTTAATCGTCCTGCAAACAGTTTCTTTTAAAATTGTCTACGGCGGTCAGTATAAGTAAAGTGTGCATTGTGTTCCATATAAATAATATATGAAGCTAATGCTGCATCAATAACATTAAAAAATAAGGAAGGCGGCCACCGACTTGTTCTACGCTCAACAACTTGTCCATATTATCAACACCCTCTTTGGTTTTATTTTAATACTGTATAATATCGGGCTTAGAAACTTTGTCACAAGATTCACTCTTATACAATAATTTGTTATTTCTGTAGACCTAAATTCTTTATTACGTATCTTTGTCTTTGAACTCATTTATTACTTATTTGAAAAATTTCACCGCGATAGTCGCGCTACATTTCATCATTATGCCAGAACTGAGTGCCCAAAAGGGACTGAATATTCACCAGGAAAATAAAACATTTCAAATAAACTATTAATTGATCCAAATGACGTTCTTTTTTCGCCGCTGTACATAAAATTGAGCCTTTTTGGGAACTTTGTTAAGGCCGTGAACAAAGATGGTGCAGCATTTATATATTTGTTAAAAGTTTTTCCTAAAATTTCATATGCTAAAATAAAAGAAGGAATATTTGTTGGCCCTCAAATCAGGAAGCTTATGAATGTTTGTCGGAGAAAGAATATGCAGCCTGGGTTTTCTTGGAATTATTAAAAATTTATCATGAACTGGGTGCACGAATGTCACTCAAAATACATTTTCTTCATTTCCATTTATATTTTTTCCAACAAAACCTAAGTGCTGTTAGCGACGAACAAGGGGTGCGCGCCCATCAAGATTTAATTAACATTGAAAGAAACTATCAAGGATTTTAGGACTCTAATACGTTAACCTGAGCCAACGAAATATAAACGACAATCATATAACGCCATTCACTTTTGAAATCTCATTGATTTTTAAATAAACTAACATTTTTTATGTAAAAATCTAATAAACGCTTTTTTTATATCTCGAAAACCTGATAGAGAAAAACCATTTACATTTTCGAATTCAGCGCACCAAATTACACTAGGAGCGGTATTTGGTTGCTCTAGTCAAAAACCTTGTTGGCTAGTGTTATCTTTGTAAGTTTGTTTTTTATGTGTTTTTGTTCGTTCCTGAAACACGACTAAACGACTGAACTGATTTTAATGAATTTTTAATCTCGGTAGATAGATAGAATATATATATTTTTAGATAAAGAGCCAGGAGGAGTGCAAAGAGGGAAGGGGACAATTCTATGCTTTGAATACATTTTAATAAAACTCAAACATAGACAGGTCCTCATATATACATACCTGTGTCTGAAGCTAAGACCTAGATGAGAGAAAAAAAGGGAAAGCCGGCATTTACGTCCGTACGGATTACAATAAAATTTAATAAGAGTTAGATATTTATGTAAAGGGTAGAATGTTCTACATTTATTTTGAAAAAATTAAATAGGAGGAAAATTTAGGGGAGAGGTCAAATGCGTAATTTAATGAATGCAATATATCAACATCAGATTCTAAAGATATTTAAAATATAACGTCCAAATTAATTTGAAATATTTCTCACGTGTTTGCAGCAGAGCCTCATAACAAAACAGGGCTATAATAAATTACACATTTCCTAGAATGACCCTAAAATTAAACCCAGGCCACGCCATATACAACATGCTAGTACTTTAATAATCTTACTTTAACAGTTTGCTTTGAAATAGTATAGTAGTATTTATTCGCTTGCCATTGAAAAGAATTGCGGCTAAGCTTAAAAACTACAAACAAACAAGTATCTGCCCGTGTTTTAAATTTCATTAAAATTACTTAAGCCGTTGTTGATGCACCAACAAACAATCTAACAGAGATATATAAAATATATTGGATAAAGAAAATTAGAAATCACAATTCATTTATGCAGTTTTATTTAAAATGAATAAATTATAAAATCCAATCTTATTTATGCATTTATGATTAGTTTCACTATTAATTTCCTGATATAAATTGTTGAATGAGTTCAGTTTATTTTCACTTACTATTATTTACATAACAAATACAAATATCAAAATATTTGTGTAATTTAATTTAAATTATAACAATTTAATTATAATATTGAGAAAGAAACAAGTTTAGAAACAAAAGCAATATCAAATATTATTTTATCAATTAAAATCGGCTTTTTTTCTAACTAATGCATTTTGATGCAGTGACGCATTATTTTTCAGTGTACTCCTCGCGATAAAATACATATAATTGAATAAAAACGGTAAACAAAGATCTTCACCGAAAGGTATGACAACAGTATAAAAATATTATATACACGTGCACCTTAAACACGAAAATGTATACGCGCCATACAAGGCCTTGTAGAAATTTTGGAAGGATCTTTACCATCATAATTGTATTTTTGAAATTTATCTTGCAAAAAAATGTTAGATAAATTTTTTTAGTTGCTGTTTTAATAATTGACCTCTATAAAGATGGAAATCATTTGGGATTGGTGCAAATCTGAAAAATTGAGATTTAATGTCAGCATTTAACTTGAACATGCATCAAAGATTTTCCTGATCTTGTCGGGTAAAATGTGGGAATTATAATTTTTAATGAAAATGTTATTATTTTGTCAGGTGAAATTACCTTCTCGACTCCAAAGAAGTCTATCATTTTTCTTTCTAAAATAGTATATATTTAGTTACATATGAAATCCTATTTTAGAACACAGATTAATATATTATAATTACATACAGCAGATAACTTAAATATTAATGTTTTATTGGTAATAAAAATATTTCAGTCTTTTGTGGTGAAAAGTTCTGTTTTATTTATTGGAAGTGTAAATCTTTATTTAAATTTTTTTTGTTTGAATATGAAAATATAAGAATATTCTTATTAGGTTTTAACACAGCTAAAAATAAATAATATTAATATTTTAAGTACTTAAATGGTTTGTTTGTGGATAAGATTTTTAATAATTATAACATTTTTTTAAAGTCTAGAAATGTTAAGTAAATGTGTCGTTGATCCTCATTGAATAATTTCTTTTTGTTTACATGGCAAAGTAAAGATGAAATAAAACATATTGAAATATTTTAACGGAATTATTAAAATAAAAGGATCTACTCAGTGGATCAATTCAGTAGGGTTATTTTTTTAACCCAAGAAATTTTCCATTTCGAAAAGTTAATTAATTTAAGCTCATTAGACGCAAATTATGATTTTACCTAAATTTATCTAGATATGTATGTACGTTTAATAGACCATTCCCGCGCTGCTAACACTTAAAGCGACACTTTCTGAGTATTTTTTCCTCAAAAAGTAATCATCTGCTTGTTTGTTTAAAACAAAATGTTGATGGACAATGGAATGACAATATACCGAAGAATTCGAAATTTTAAAGACGAGCTAACCACAGCTTTATCTCTAGCATATTGTATTTTAATTCAAATGAGCCTATTACACTTTCAGTTTTCGCATCAAAGTTAGCTGTTGACGTACTACTTCTACTTGCCTTGCTAAAAGATAATTAAAAAAAAAAAACTATGCTAAGATCGCAAAATAGCTTTATGCCTTTCTGTTTGGTTTTTAATTATTTGATGGTTTAATAGTTGCAGTTGCAACTGATCACAACCTTCTTGTGTCAATATAAAATTTTTTTGCCTATTACTTAAATGTTCATTTTAAGTCAGAAAAAAAATTTTATATTTAAGACACTCTTTCTTAGGGAAAATACGGTGAAGGAAGTGGATAAGGATGTGATAATATTTAATAAAAGAAACAACTTTATCTGACTGCCTCCTTAATAAAGGCAAAGAAAACTTATTAAATGATGAAGGAAGGTGGGTAATGTAACACCAACTGCCCAAAAAGGACTAGCAACCCTGAAAATTACCGCTTAATCTCAATTTGCTCTGCACTTTCCAAAGTCTTCCGTAGAGAACGCAAAGTCTTCCGTAGAGAATGCCCCTCCTTTCGGAAAAATTATGTATTTGAAGAAAACAAGGTGGTGGCTCTTGATGTTTCTAGCTTGTAAGAAAAAGTGTGCCATGGTGCACTCGCGTCAAAACCGATTGTTTTTGGAGTCGGTGATTGCTTCTTTCGATTTATATCCACATCTCTTAGGGATAGCATTGTCTAAGTTGTAACAGATGAGATCTCATCAAACGAGCTTACGATAAATAAAATTACGGGTACTGCAAGGTTCCGTTTCTATTTCCGTCCCTGAAATAAGATCTCTTTGCAATCTCTAATATAGTCTTGCAAATAGAGTATGCTCAAAAAACTTCTGTGCTTTTGCACAATGCTGAATGATCGACCTGTTTTCTAATTCTATGTGATATAAATCTTGGAAATCAGAAGTTTTCAATGATCTTAGCATGAAAATTCAATACGATGAAAGCATTTAAGTGCTTTGGTTTTCTGAAACTCATCGCTGACTCACTAGGGCATCGACGCAATGTAGGATGTGTTTCACTGTTTAATTGTTACTACAACAAAATGTGCTTTGATGAAATCAGGGAACTTTTTACTAAAAATCGTAATTGAGTAAACGCCAGTAAATTGTACTTTGAATTTTTAGCCTAACAGTTCGTATATGGAATAAGCTCCTTATAGAGATCCTTACGGAATTTATATTATAAATTTATTTATTTATTTATTATAATTTAATTACCTAATACAATTAGTGTAAGTAAAAGGCCTTCGACCCGAAAGTTAGAATTATATTTGGTTTTGAATATTATTTTCTTTAATAAGTTTACAGATTAACTTAATGTTATTTACAGATATGTTCTTCAAAAGATCAGATGGAAGGTTAACGTTGAAGATATTTCTTCTTGATGTGTTGTTGATAATGCATTCATTTAGGAGGTGTGGAACTGTTAATTGTGTATTACAAGCAACGCAGATAGGGGTCGGTGTTTCATCCAGTAGGTGTTGGTGTGAAAATTTGCAATGTTCAAATCTTAATCTTGCGAAAATTGTTATTTCAGCTCTGGAACACGTGTTATGGTAAATTTGCTTTTTACCCTCCGGGTTGTAGGATTTATACTTGTGTTGATATTGACCTCATTTTTGAATACGTTCAGCCTCTAAATGAGTTGCTATACTATTTAAAATATCTTTACGTTCAAAAGTGTGGAATTTTTTAGTCGGTCTACGATTTGCTTCAGCAGCTAATAAATCTACAAATTCATTGCCTCTAATGCCGACATGAGATGGTACCCACATAATTTTTATGAAGTCGCGCTGTTTGATCAGCATGCTTCTTATACGGTTAACTAATGGAGAGTCATACAATGTGTTTTGGATAGCAGAAATTGTGGAAAGACTGTCAGTACAAATTATACATTTTAACTTAGTCTTACAGGATTATTCTAAGGCACTAAAGACTGCGAAGGCTTCAGTTGTGAAGTTTGAACAGTGATTATCTAAGTGACCCAGTTTTACGCTATTACCGTTTTGATTAACGACTGCAAATGTTGTGCATGCGAATTATGTGAGTTATGTGTTAATGTTATTTTCTTATGAGTTGTCACACTAAAAAACTGCTCTATTTAGAATTTCTTTTTCTTTTATACAATAATTTCTTAATCTAAAACTTACTTTTATGTATACAATATGTTGAGCAAGCAAAATCGATTCCAGTATTTCTTCATATCGATTTTGCTTGGTCATTCATTTAAATACAAAAAAAATAAAATGCTGTTGAATAAATTTCCTGTTGAACTCAAAGGAAAGAGTCTTGTTTCAAGAAAACAAATTGAAGTTGGTCATTAATAAAAATTATGGTAAATAAATTTTCGTTGTAGTCAAAAGAAAGAATCAACTTTCAGAAAACAAATTGGAGCAATTGAAATTTAAATAAAACAAGGTAAGCAAAATGTAATTAAACTCAGTTTTGAGTTTTGTATTTAGCGATTATTGTATTTATGTGTACGAGAGGTGGTTGTGGATGTTTGGATAAAGGATTCTCCTGAATTCTTTCATTTGACTTTTTACACTTATCGTACAATATTACAATGCAAGTTATTATAATTACCGCTATTACAATTGGTGGTATACTGTAAATAATAATTTTATTATTATATTTTATTTCCTCTATATCTTTTAAATTTTGTATTGTTGTTTGTTTTACCTCTTCCATTGTAAGTGTGGCGTTAAATGTAACATTTGTAAATTTTGGAATAATTATTTTGTCTAAATACATTTTATTCTTGTTTGAAAATATTTGGTTTGCTAGTCTTAATGAACAATTATTGTAGTGTATTAAAAAATTTCCTTTTAAAACTTTATTTGTGTTATTATAACTACTTGTTAGTATGACATTTTCAGCATTTTTTACTATAATAGTATTATCATTAACATTTAGAATTTCAGTATCTTCATTTGTTACTAATTTACATGTTTTATGTATTGTACAATGTTTTGATATTTTACATTCATTTAAATAGTTATATTCTTTGTATGTATAAATTTTATTATCATAATGAAAAATATTTTCAATTTCCGCTTCGATTTCTTTGTTGGAATATGGTATAGGCATTATAGTTACTACTTGTATAGTTTCAAAGGTTTTTGGTACTTTGATTATAAAAATTAATTCGTTATTATTTTCAAGAATTGCTGTTCTTAAATATATAATCTTTTTTATATTTATATCATAGTCGTCTATTTCTTGTTTTGCTAAGATACTAGCGTCAGTTAATCCATTCCTAGCTGTTGTAATGTAGTTTTGAATGTGTTCTATGTTATTTTTGATAGCTGCTAACATAAACAATTTTTCAAGGTACAAATTTCGAGTTAATACGTCCCTAACAGTTTTTGTGAGTCCTTGCATATGGTATATTACGTTTTCCTGATTCTGTGTTAGAACATCTCTTATTACTTGTATTGTTTTGTTGAAATGATCGTTGATTTTTATTTGTTGATTTAAGTTTGTTATGCTATTATGAATATTGGTGTCAACTGTATTAAAATGGTTAGTTATATCTTCTTGGTCAGTACTGTCCATCGTACCAAAGAGATATTTATATGCATGTCCTACTAAATTTATTAATCCTCTTTTCTGTCTATTATTTGGGGTTATTGTCTTTATTTTACTCAATAGTACGTCTATCTCGTTATTTACAAATAATATTTATTTTTATTAAAATTGTTTAAGTTTTCTTTCATTAGTAAGATTATGTTTTTTATTTCTTTTACATCTATGCGGTGTAGGATTAAATCCGATTCTGTTGGGATGCTGTTATTTTTGTTGTTAATTTCTATGTAGCCGTTGGTTTTCGTTATAGTATGTATTGTAAAATTGGCTTTGACTTGTATTGGAGTTGTAATAAATATTAATATGCATAGGGTTATCTGTAATTTTGAGTTTGAAGATATGTATATATTATTGTTAAGTCGTTAGAGAGTTAGAATCGTAAGGTGTAGTATTAAGTGAATCTGAAAATTTGTAAGGTCTTTTTATATTTGTTGTATGTACATTTTCTAAATTGTGCTTAATAAACTTTGGTTCTTCTTTATGCCTTACACTTTTGTAATTTTTTATAAATCCGGTTTCCTTTCTTTTTATGTAAGATTCCCTATTGCGGTTTAGTTTTTCGATAATATAATTTTTTTTATTCTCTAGTCTATTCCTGATAAGTTCATGGTTTATGGCACGATTTACAACGTCAAATAGAGATAGTGCTGTGTACTGTGTTATTGTAAAATTTGATCGCTTTTGTCATTTGAGTAATTATTGGTAATTTTTCCTCTAGGTTAAGTGTTCTAATCTTTTCAGTTAAAGTATTGTTAAGACGTTCGATATCAGAATTTCCAGTATGACTATTTGGTTTGGTGGCATGAAATTCGATTCCATCTTGAGTTAAGAAGTCCCTTACGTTTCTTGAGTTAAATTTGTTATCAAAAACTAATTTTTTTATTGGTCCTTTAATTGCCAAAAATTCATTTATTTTGCTGATAATCGTTTGGTTGTTTCTATCTGGCAAGCGGAACCCCACAGCATGCTTTGAAAATTTGTCAATGAAAATTATGAACGAGTGTTTGCTATTTACATATGTGTCGACGTGAATAATTTCGTTAACTGTAGTTGGCATTTCTGTAAAATGAAATTTTGGTTTGATTGGTTTGCGATCGTATTTCCCTCCGGAACATATATCGCAATTGTTGATAATTTCGTGTATTCTTATTTTAAGTTGCGGATGGTAAATTTTATGTTTCATGCCCTCATAAGTCGGGATAATTCCTGCATGCCCTACCTCGTATTTGTGAAAGAGCGATATCTGTTTCCTTAGTTCGTTTTCATTTTCAATGTCCCTAGCGAAATAGCTACATTTCACAAAACTAATTCTGCGAATGCTTGAATCTGAATTCACCAAAATTTGTTGTAATTTATTGAATTGATGGTCATTGAGTTCTGAAAATATCGCGACTTTTCCTTTATTAATATATCTTCGGACTAAATTGATAACATTATTAGATCATTTTTATCTATAAAAATTCTTTTGTTATTGAAGATGGTTGTTATTTCAACCTCTTCGGTTTCTATCAAAATTAATTGGTACCTAAAACGATTTACAATTGTATCAAGGATCGGAATGTGGTCATTGAAATTTTCTGCCTGTGAATGTACAGTTTCATCGTCTTCTGATTGATTGATATTACTAGTTTTAAGAGTGTCGATTAAATTTTCTTCTTGATAATGATCAGTGTGGACCACAAGAGGCTGATTGCTCTTGATGCTCTCCTACGTTTATATTCTTGATCCTTAGAGTTTCGTTTATGGTAAAACCCAAATTTTCGGAATCACATTTTTCATGATTAATTCTGCTGAGGAAATCAGCTATTTTATTTTCTTA
Organism: Cistogaster globosa; assembly: GCA_937654795.1. Taxonomy (NCBI): domain Eukaryota; kingdom Metazoa; phylum Arthropoda; class Insecta; order Diptera; family Tachinidae; genus Cistogaster; species Cistogaster globosa. The sequence continues at coordinate 59,456,919 of OW569405.1, read as the reverse complement.
TCACGGGATATATTCTATTTTCACATCATATTTCCCTAACTGTATTAGCCATCTTTGCAGTCTGGGATTAATGTCCTTTCCCGAATTCTTGGCTTGTAACCACTTCACTGGCTGATGATCAGATTTTAAATCGAATTCTTTTCCATATATGTATGGTCTAAAATATTTTACACCCCAAACTATTGCTAACAATTCTTTTTTTTGTTGCATAGTTGGTTTCGTGTTTATTCAATGTTCGCGAAGCGTATGCTAATGGGTGACCATCTTGTGTTAAGACGGCTCCAATTGCGAAGTTGCTGGCGTACGTAATAAGTTGAAAGCGTTTGTTAAAGTTAGGGTACCTCAGAATAGGAGGATTTGTTATAATATTTTTTAGCTTTTCAAAAGCAACAATATAATTTGGGTCTCTAATATTAACTTTTGCATTTTTCCTTAAGTATTTTACCATAGGGTAGGCTATTTTAGAATAGTCTTTTATGAATTTTCTATAAAATCCTGTAATTCCTAAAAATGACTTAATTTGTTTTTGTGTCGTTGGGAGGTTTAATTTTTGAATAACTTCGACTTTCCTTGGATTTGGTTTTATACCTTGAGGTGTAAGAATGTGTCCTAAAAATTCAGTTTCTTTTTTTAGGAAACTACATTTGTCAATTTGAATTTTAAGTCCTGCTATTCTTAGTGCTTGGAATATTTTTTTAATGCTCTCTATATGTTCAGATAATGACGTACTAAATATTGATACGTCATCTAAATATACAACACAGATTTTGTTTATATATTGACGGAGGACAGAATTCATAAGACGCTGGAAAGTCGATGGAGCGTTTTTAAGTCCAAACGGCATTCTTATGAACTCATAGTGTCCAAAAGGTGTGGAGAATGCAGTTTTTGCCCTGTCACTTTCATTCATCAAAATTTGATGGAAACCATTAGCAAGGTCAATAGAGGAGAAATATTGGGCTTTTCCCAATTTATCTAAAATTCCATCTATATTAGGAATTAGAAACTTATCGCTTATTGTATTATTATTTAATCTTCTATAATCGATAACAATTCGCCACTTTTGAATGCCCGAATTGTCGATCTTTTTTGGAACCACCCACAAAGGACTATTGTAGGGCGAATTGCTTTCCTTAATTATATTTTGTTGCAACATATCCCTTATCTGTTTTTGAATTTCTTTTTCATGTATTTGTGGATATCTGTAAATCTTTGAGTATATTGGTTGGTCTGTTACTGTTTTAATTTCGTGTTTAATTTCATGAGTGGCAGAAAGCTGATCCCCTTCTTTATAAAACAATTCGCTGTAGTTGTGCAGTAATTTTGTGATCAATTCGTGCTCCTCCGCGTTTAGATATGACAGATTTAAATTTTTTATATCGCTGTGTTCAAGTGAACAAATTTTCTGATCAGTGTATGGGTTGTAATATCCAAACGGTATTTTGTTACCCAAAATATCAACAAATCGATTCTCAACATCAATCTTAGCTTTAAGAGGAATGAGAAAATTTTGGCCAATTATGGCTGAATAATTTTTACTATCAAAATCAATAACCTTCCAGGAGAGGGTACCTGAAATATTGAATTCTTTAGGTATTGGGGTATAAATTTTATCTGTCACTTGATTTATTCCGTTTATTGTCTTATACCAGAGCGGTGTATCTATTTTTTGAGAGGGATATGAATCCCGAAGGGCATTTGGCCTTATTATGCTAGTTTCGGATCCAGTATCTATGAGACATTTAATTCTGTGAACACCAATTGTTATAACTACTATAGGTAATTTTGTGAAGGAGGCGTTGTAGAAAAATTTACGTCTTCCTCTTCTTTTAAATTTCCGATATCCATCGGCTCTGGTTCTTGGCTGTAGTAATTTGTTTGTCGCTGTTGCCTACTATTATAAGAGGGTCTAGTTTGATTTGATTTGGTCTGCTGTATTGAATTTCTACTGTTATTTATACCCTGGCTATAATTTTTATAGTTAAAGTTTTGTTGTTGAAAATTATGTCTTCTATGACTGCTATTTGGTTTATATTTAAAACTATTACTTGAATCAAAATTGTTCCCATTAGTATTAGAATGTTGAGAATTATTATTTGATGTTAGCTTTTGCCAATTGTAACTTGGTTTTTGTTTATATTTTAAATTACTTCTATGATTATAAGCGATGGCTCTTGTGTCATCTAATAATTTGAGTTTTGTGTATTTTAAAATTATGTCAGTCAAAGTTTCATTTTCATCTATATGTGCTCATATTGGTCCGTCTATTTTTTCTAACAATATGTCTACAAGATCCCTGTCGACATTTTCCGGTTTATATATACTGGGCTTAAATTGACCTCCTAAATATATATCATTTATTTTATATTTACATTTTTCGAATATACTAAATAATTCTTGCAAATCACTTACTTTTACTATACGACAATAATTAAAAATTTCTGCATACGTCCTTTTTGGTCTAAATTCTTGTAGCATCCTGTTTTTAATTTCCTCCCAGGTGGCGTTGTTTTGAAGTTCTCTCACCCTTCGTCCAGCATTACCCAGAATTTTTTCGTTTGCAACGATTCCGATGCAAAATTGAGCCAGGTTTTCGTTGTTTCCACAGGGGGCGAGGCTTGCTTCTACTGCATATATAAATGCTCTTGGGTTATGTTTTTCGTCGAGAGGCTTCAGTCTCCGGAATTGATCAATAATGTCCTTGGCCGTCATATCAAAACCGAATACATCGTGCAGGTTACGTTGATGTTGTGGTATCTGTGGTTCATGTTGAAGTTGTTGTTGTCGCTCATGTTGAAGCTGTTCATGTTGTAGCTATAGTTGTTGTTCATGTTGTGGCTGCTGTTGTTGAAGTTGCAAGTTCTGCTGCCCAGTTTTTTGCTCTTGTTGGCGCAAAACTGCTGCCAACTCAGAAATCCTTTTTTTAGGTCTTGTTCCATTTTGATTCCTCGATTTTTGCCAAACTGTTCTTTTCTTTTCATAAAGGTTTACAATTTTCACATTAAATGCAACAATTTGAAATAAATGTTTTGTTATTATCTAATTAGTTATATTTTAGAACTTAATTGACAATTTCACAATTACAATTTTTGTTTATAAATGTTTAATTATTTTATTTTGCTTAAATATCTTCAGATATTATATTTTTTGTTCTTTCTTAATATCTTTAGATTTTAAGAACCTCGACTGCGCCAATTATCTGAGTTATGTGTTAATGTTATTCTCTTAGGAGTTGTCACACTAAAAAAACTGCTTTATTTAGAAGTTCTTTTTCTTTTATACAATAATTTCTTAATCTAAAACTTATTTTTTTAATACAATATGTTGAGCAAGCAAAATCGATTCCAGTATTTCTTCATATCGATTTTGCTTGCTCATTCATTTAAATACAAAAAAAAAATAAAATGCTGTTGAATAAATTTCCTGTTGAACTCAAAGGAAAGAGTCTTGTTTCAAGAAAACAAATTGAAGTTGGTCATTAATAAAAATTATGTTAAATAAATTTTCGTTGTAGTCAAAAGAAAGGATCAAGTTTCAGAAAACAAATTGGAGCAATTGAAATTTAAATAAAACAAGGTAAGCAAAATGTAGTTAAACTCAGTTTTGAGTTTTGTATTTAGCGATTATTGTATTTATGTCTACGAGGGGTGGTTGTGGAAGTACATATGTAACTCGCGCACGTCTTAGAGCCGTCTGTGTATAACAAATTCCAATTTTCTTTGATAAATTTATCTGATAAATTTTTAAAATTTTGTTAATAAATAACAGGTGTTGTACAATTTTTTGGTAGCGAAACTAACTAGTTTTAGCGTAAGATATTTAAATCTGTCTTCAATTGTAGGCATGCCGGACTCTGTTAAAAAAGCTCTAATTGGGCTAGTTCTGAAGGCGCCAATGCTGCGGCGTACAGCGGCGTGGTTCGGGGTTGTAATTAACTTCAATGTTAAGTGGGCGCATAATCCATAAATCGGAAAGAATTATAGAGCGAGTTATATTTACGATTGTGGACGTATGCAAATGTTATAAAAGTTGCCTTTCCCCAACAATATATTGTTTATGGGGATGCAACGTGTTATATAAAACCTTTATACATTCCCTGTTGCATTAAAAAACTTCAAAAAAGGGGTCTGGATGTAGCCAGAATTTCCTTCAAATTTAAATTTCTGTAGGGTCTTAAGGTTTTGAACATTTTGCAAATTTTCACTGTTTGAAATGTCATCAGCTGCTTTGAGAATTTGTTCTCTTCTAAAAACATAGGCACTTTTTCCTTCTAATACCTCTTTCAAAATTTTACGGGCTACACTTCGCATTTGAGCTATTTTTTTTTTCCTTTAACATAAAAAATTTCTCCATATCCATTAACTCAAAATTTTCCATCAAAATGAATTTGAAATCTATGTTTAGAGCCATTCTTTAAATTGGATTATCCATGCAGTAATAAACCACATCTTATTTGTTTAATGCTTTAAAAGGATATAATACAAGCATTGCTGATTTTAAGGTATCCTTGTCGAATGACGTCATGTACCAATTTATTTTTATTTTTTCATCTTTGGCTTTAAAAATAAAATGTGCACTTTCTTAAAATTCGGAGTAAAATATCTTCTTTTTAAATTTTCTGAATTGTTTTGTTGCCATTCCCTTAACACGTGGGACATCTTTATTTAGCTTTTCTTTTTGGTCGGGAGCCCTCCTTTATTTTTCAAATTTGGAAAATTTAAACTTGTATCTAATATTTCGAAATATCCCAACGTTACAATCCTATCATTTTAAATATTTTCTGATCTTTTATTTAAACTTTCCTCGTTTTTTATTGAAACGATATCGAAAGGACACTAAGTACATAGTGCCACTGTTCATATTTTTGGAGATTTCATTTAAATTGTCATCACTTCTTCTCTTTCTAAAATTTTCTTACTGCATTATAATCTTCATTCATTGTGTGTCTTTACAATTTTATTTTCTACATTTCTTGTACTAATTTTTTGAACTGAAATACTGTCAAATAGTTTTTCAAACACATCCTTTAACTGATCAACAAAATTGGCCAAAATATCATCGTTTTTTTGGAAATTTACCTCCTGATGTTTTTCACATTGTTGACCTGCAATAGGTAATACGAAATAGACTTGTGCCATATAGTTAAACTTAGTGATTGCTCTTTTTAATTCAAAGTTTGGAAGTGAACTAAATCAAATTTTAGTTCAAAGGCTCTCTTAGTTCAAATGTTCTATTGACGTATTGTTCGTACTTTTCAGCTTTTAGTTCAAACGCTTTCTTTAGTTCAAAATCTCTTTAAGTTCAAATTTAGTTCTTTTCAAAATATGATGACAACAACACCGTAGCATTGCCAAAAATCGAATGCTTATTTAAATGCGTGGCAGCATTAATTTTATGTTCGAAATGGTCAGGAAGGAAATATAGACATGAATTCTTGTTTATCTTGTCTGGTAGTTTAAATACAAAGTGTAGTTCACAAATAAACGATGGAATCAATTAATGATCTTGTTCCTTTATGACCACACAAGTCTGATATGAAATGAATTGATCTTTACCCCAGAAGCTGAATATTTAACGGTAGATGAATTATATGCTACGGAAGCATAAATGAGCATGCGTGGCATAAAAATCTAATGAATTGTACAACTAAGAGCAACAGAAAGTAGAATGCAGAAAGCGGATATAAATCTGTTAATGATGAGAAGTGTAATCGTTACAAAAAATTGCTGTATTTACAAATATTCATAAATATGTATATATATATTTTACAAATTTAGAGTTTCATACATAAAGGGTTCCTGAAAGCTAAACATTCATTTAAAATGGTAAGTGCAATAAATGCATATAAATTTTAGTAGTCTGTTTTTTTTTACCAGAGGCAAGTTGAGGGTTTATAAATTTTGACCCAGCAGAATAAAGCATTCTTACTTGCCATAGTTCATATTTTTAACCTTTTTCCTTTATATTACTTACTTGCTTTATCAGGCATATTACAGAACTCAATTCGAATCGAAAGTAATTTTAATTCCGAAAATAGATTATCTAAAGAACGAAAAATTTCTTTGGAATGAAACCACTTTAAATATTCCAAATGGAATTGTTACTTTTAATGACTTGCAAAATAAAATATTGTTGAATGTAGTAAATGCGGAATGTAGTTAATGCTACACTTGTTAAATATATTTGTTTTTTAGTGTTTGGTTAAAACTTATTAATTTTTTCCAATTATAAAGAAAAAATATGCAATATATAACGCTTTTCAAAAGGAATATCGCCACATGATTTTTTCGTCCAAACAACTTATTTTTTAGAAAAATTATTAAAACATTTAACAAATTAACGTACCGGCAACACAAAGTACATATAACAAAAAAAAAAAAAAAATAGAAATCATATGTTTTGCAGATATTATTATTATATATTATTATTTTTTAGAAAAATTATTAAAACATTTAACAAATTAACGTACCGGCAACACAAAGTACATATTAAAAAATATTAATTTACTAATTTAATTATTAGTGGCAAGCAGATAAATCCACAGCATTAAAAAATTTTTCTAGACTTTATGGAGAAAAACCAAAGCCAAAGGATATGTAAAAGGAGATAAAGCAACAAAAGAAGCTTTGTGGTTAGACGTAACGGAAAAGTTGAACTCCTCTGGGCCATGGAAAAAAACTTGGGCTGACTGGAATGTGTATGTTAAAAATAAAATGATCCACAATAAAAAAGAATCCCAAAAAACCGGAGGTGGCCAATTTATTAAGTTTATTTAATCTGATGTAGAGGAATCTGTGGCAAGATTAAGCGGAATATTTAGTGCTGTTGAAGGTACTGCTGGTGCTAGAGATTTTTCAGAAACAGATTTATCTTTGTGCGACTTCCAAAATGAAAATTTTCCGGCTTAAGACCATTAAAATTTTGAATTTGGAGATTGGTAAGCAAATAATGCGGAAAATTTTGCTATGTCATCAAAGCGTCCGGTGAGTCGATCACTTAAACCAAAACGCAAAAGGCAACGAACTCCATGCATTTAAACAAGCTTCTATTTGAGGAAAATAATCATCTTGAGTCCATTGTAAACTTAATCGAAAAACAACACCATGAAACTATAATTTTAAATCAAACATTAAAGGAACTGTGCAGTGTTTTAGAAAATAATTTTAAAGTCAAACAAATGCATGATAATGAAATGCAGGAACTACTTAAGGAAAATACTGAAATTAAAACTATTAGAAGTCGAGACCCTGAAACTGACAATGGAGAAGAAAAAGATCAAACGCCATTGAAATACTTAGAGAATTTAAAAATGATTCCCTGAAGTACATAGAATGAAGTTTTTTATTTGAATTTAATGGCCCATATTCATAGTTAAAATAAAGTCTACTTTTAGGGAGCTAAAGTCGGTTTTACTTTAGAGTCGACTCTAACTAATTCATAGACAATTTAAAATATATTTTTGGCGTTGAAGCCATTTCTAAATTTAAAAATAGCTAAAGCTGTTTTTAACTCATTTTTCCATAATTATTTTATTTGGATTAAGAACACAATACTCTTTATCTGATTTTTAAACCAAAGTGAGCAAAATAACAACAGGGTTACTTTTTTCTAATGTTTGATTAGAAATTGTATGAAAACATATATCAAACTTAAGTGGACACCCAGTTAAAGTCTATTCGACTTAAAGTATGCTTTATTTTCGACTATGAAAGCAAAAAAGATAATAAGAGCTTTTTAGTTTAGAGTATACTTTAGCAAGAGTCGACTTTAGTATATGACTATAAATATGGGCCAATGTATTTAGTTTTATAAAAACAACTTTCAAAATACAAAGAATGAAATTCCTTTTATGTTTGCGATGTATTTATTTTATTAATAAATGTTAATTTTCACAATACATTGTTATTGGCTTAATTGTGCAGCAATATTTTCCCGTACACGTTGACCGATACTATACATTTCTCTTTCAGAATATTCCTCTACATCTCCTAGGTTAATTTCAGTAACATCGTCTAAATTTACAATTTCCTCGCAGTCTACGTTAAATTATCTGCGAATGCTGTAAAGAGCGCAATAAACGTTAATAATTTGAGAAGCGTTTTTCGATGTGTATTGCATTGTACCAAGCAAACACCTAAAACGGCTTTTTAATACTCCAATCGTTCGTTCAACAATGTTACGGGCTGATGTGTGTTTTAAATTAAAATTAAGCTCTAAAGTTCCAGCAACTAAATTTTTGCATGGCGTAACTAAAAATGGCTCTAAAAGATAGCCAGAATCAGCCAATAGCCAAGAATTTTTATTTCTGTTATTAAAATTGCTTAAAAATAGTTTCTTGCTTTTATCATATGCCAAATATAGGAGTCGTGAGAAGAACCGGGTCTACAAGCATCCACAGCACGTAGCTGCACCTTATGGTCACATATCATAAAATTTATGTACATATGTATGTATATTTGTGATAAAAGCTTAAAAAAATTAAGATCAATCTTATAATCATGTCATTAACGGTAAACATGCCTTTTCTATTTACATATAGGGATACATCTTCAGACGGCTTAGACAGTTTGATGTGTGTCCCACCAATGCATCCTATCACTCCGGGTATTTGAAATTAAAAAAAAAATGGACCTTTGAGTTTTGAATTTTATCGTCTGTCATTTGTAGCCTTATCCATAGGGGCATAATATATTTTCGGCCGCATTTAGAACTTTCCACACCACAGTTGACAAGGTACTTCTTCCTAAGCTAACATCTATATTTTTGGCTGAAGAGTAATTTGTTGAGCTTTGAAAGATCATAAACAGAAATAACACATCTTACCCATAACGCCTCGAAATGACGCTGTGCCTTAAATTCGGAGTGTGGTTACTAATTGAATGATTGTTTGTATTAAAGAACTTTTTAAGTGTGGAGCCAATTTATCCAAAACCATAACAAATGCTTCCTTACTAAGAAGACAATAACTAATAAAAGTTTAAAAAATGTGTACATACTTACAAGTAAAATATATGCATATTTTCACGGCATTTGGATATGATAGAGCATCTGATGCATCTCTTAAAGCTTTCCGGTGTATTTTTTTAAACGGACCGTTGTTGCTTTTTGGCATTTAATACAGCAGCAACAGAAATTCCAGCCATTTTGATCTATTTATTTTACTTTTTTTAAATTTTACTTTTCGCGGTTTTACAATTTACTTCTGCTGTGTTCTTTTATTTACATTAGCCATATGTTTTTTGATTTGATGTACATAATATTGCCACATAAAAAAATGGGGATTTACCACTTTTTGCGAATAAACGAAATTGATCGGAATCTGAAGAATGTAAACCCAAATCGATCGACATTGCAAATTCGGAATTAAAACCATTCCGATTGGAATGTGTGACATGCCTGATAGCAAGTAATATAAAAGAAAAAGGTTAAAAATATGAACTACGTGAAGCTAGATTGTTTTATTCTGCTGCATCAAAATTTATAAACCCTCAACTTGCCTCTGGCAAAAAACAACAGAAAATTAAAGTTTATATGCATTTAGTGCACCAACAATTTTAAATGAAGGTTTGTCTTTCAGAAAAGAAAAATATCCTATGAATGAAACTCTAAATTGGGAAAATATATATGTACATATTTATGAATATTTTTAAATATAGTAATTTTTTTTAACGATTACACTTTTTACCTTTCTGCATTCTGCACACGCTGTTGCTCTTAGTTCTGACAATTCATTAGTTTTTTATGTCAGGCATGCTCATTTATGCTTCCGCAGCATATAATTCATCTGCCGTTAAATATTCGGTTTCAGGGGGAAAGATTTCCCTTTCTATTAGTTGTGGCAACTCATTTGATTTGTTCATAGCATGCAGGCTCATTAATGCTTCCATAGCATATAACTTACCCGCCGTTAAATATTGGGTTTCTGTGAAAAAGACCTTACCCTCTAATCTTTGATTCATCGCACAAAGGCTGATCAACGAATCTAAAGCACACATCTCATCCCCGCTTAATAAAACGTTTCCTGAAAGCAAAAATTCTTCTATTCGAACATTTTAGAAATCATCCAAAAGACATGTCTGTGAAATTAGAATCAAAACTAATTTCATCCATATTTTCAATTGGAGGCAATGCTTTAAATACTTATAAATCGAAGATACTGTCTATACTTAAATAAGCGGTTTCAAATTAAAAATTCATTCTACACTGTTTTCTTCGTTCCTTAGAACTCTTTTTTTTTAAAAAATCTTTTATCTAAAATAATTTAAATTTTAATCATAACTTAGGCCGTTAAATATTAGATTTTTTACCTGAATACTCTAAAAAGGTTTTGAGAATTTGCCGCCGCGATGTTACCTCTTTCAAGTTTTTTTAAACAACGTTTTACCTATAATAATGAATTTAAATTGTCTTAAGTCGTACTTACTAAAATTTAATTGCCTCATGTCGTAGTTACTAACATTGTTTAAATTCATTTTCTTATTTTTATGATTGTCACAAATTTTAAAAAAGGCAAGCTTATTTCATTGTATTTTTCCAAATTATATTCGTATGTTTTACTATCCATTTATTTGGGATCTAAGCCACTTTGAGCCAGGTCCATAATAATATTTCTTAATTTTGTAGTGTCTCGCATTTTAATTAAGAAAAAAACTCAAAATTTAAAAAGGACCAACTCATTAAATATATCTTTGATCTCATGTAGTAAGGCCTTAACTCACATCATTGCAACTTTACAAGAAAAAGTTAAAACATTATACTCGTAGAAGTTAAAAATCGCTATTCTTTGTTTTAAAAATAAATTTTTCACTGTATCTTGAGAAATGCTAGACATTGTACTTTCCCATATATATAAGTTGGTGTTTTACTTTTCGAATGCACTTTACTATTCACTTTTTGATTACACCTTAAAGATTTTTTTCTCAGATATGATGCAGTTTGTTTTTAACGCTAAGGCATATATCTGTGTATATACTTATATTCCAAACTAAATGATAACTTGGTAATAATTTTTTGAACTTGATGTTTGTTTTCTTTATTTAAAATCAGAAAAACCCTTGAAAATTATTATATTATTATTGTATTATACATTCAAATTTTATAGGACCGTAACTGCGAAACAAAGGGTAAGAGCCAAATTTTTATACATTTTAAATACAAAAGCATATCGTAATTTACTTTTTCTAGAAATTCTCTAAATATTTTTGAATAGGTAGTATTTTTTTTTAATTTAACACATAAAACAAGGACAAGTATTATAATTACTTAATCCTTTTTAAACTATATTCTTTATAAAAACAGTTAACAGTTATACATTTTGTTCCATTCCATTGTTTTTACCGTTTTATGCAGTGGTAAAAAAATTTTGTTGATCATTTCTTTTAATTCAATTTTGAACATGGAGCAAACGGTTGCAGTTATAAGTATTTAGCGCTTGTTTTTAGTTTTAAATTAATCCAAGTTTTTTACTATCAGGAATTTTTAAAATTTTTAAGCAAATCCAGAAAGGAGTGGCGAGGAGGTAAAAGATTTACCAGAAGAGGATGGGTATATATACACATGATATATGCACATACATAAATATATAATGTATGTATATAATATATATATGTAAATATAATAATATACCTCATTTCCATTTCTTTCTAGAGCGAATATCGTGGAAGTCACGTCCAATAAGCCCCCCACCCCCTCCGCAACAACAAAACATTTGGCAGCAACAACAATACAATTGGCAGCAACTACAGCTGCAACAACAGTATAATATGCAGCAACAGCAAGAAAATAACTAGCAGCACCAACAACAACTTAGCTTTTAGCAGCAACAACAACAACTTTAGTGGAAACAATAATACCATTGGCAGCAACAACAAGAACAAACCAATTGGCAACAGCCGCAACAGTTGGCATATACTAAGCAGGCGCCACTTCGGCAGCAAGTTGCTGCAACTCCAACAAATATCGCTTCAGTTGCTCCACCACCGGTTGCTGCAGCTCCATGACCGCCAGTGGATCCAACTCCTCTGCCCCCAGTTGCAGCAGCTGCAACAATATCAAAATAAGTGTTAAAACTATTTTTAAAACTGTTTTTTAATTATTTTTATTTTTTGCTTAAAAAAAGTTTTGTTTCTAAATAAATAAAAATAAAACTGGAAATATTGTAATATATGCATCGTCTTTTTTACATGTTATTTACATGGTTTTTCATCTAAGCTGAAATAGCAAAACAATGCATTAAGAAACGCAAAGGTGACGATCTAGAAGTTGTAAAAATTCTATAAGAAAGAATGTTGCTTTTTTTTAAATCTTTGTGCTTGCAGAACTCAGTCATTTCTGAACCGTTTTAAATTTTTTTTTTATAAATTGAAACATTATGCTTACAGATTGGTCTCGTTTTCAAAACAGTTCATAATCCTAAAAACAAAAGTGCGTCCCCATACAATAAAAATAATATGTATAATTATTTAATATTAAAAATTAAAGGGTGCCCTAATTTTAGACTAACGCTTAGACTTTAAACAAATTTTGTCTTACTGTGTCAGCAATAAAAAGTGTAAAAATTAAAGGGTGACAAGATTACTGCTGAACTACATTTATATTTTGTGCTGCTCGATTTGTTCGAAATTGTATAAAATTTAAAATCATTAAAAGGAGCAAGTCTAGTTTAGCTAAGCTTCACCAATCTAAAAGAAAATTATATAGGGCGATAGAGAATTAAAAAATAGTAAGAAAATGTAAATCAAAAAAATGTTAGGTCGTCCTTATTTTCCGAGTTCTGGGCCTCTGAACTCTTCATATAAAACTATGATTTTACGCTACATTTTTGAATATATTGACCCAATTTGTTCAAAAATGTAGTGCACGATCACAATTTTATATCGAAAGTTAAGAGGCCTATAACTCTGATTTCACTCTTTCTCTGTATAATTTTTAATTTGATTGGTCAAGCTTCACTAAACTAGACTTGAGCCAAATTTCCAAATAAAATTTTAAATTAGTTCCTACTCCTTATAGGTTTTTTACACTGATCAACATCTTACATCTACGATCAATTCGCGAAGATGTTAGCATCTTCCCATAATAAATACATAGGGCTAAAAAACAACATCTTTCGACATCTTCAAAAGATGTTCCTAACTCATTTTGTTCCACTTTACATCTGTCGATTATTTTAGTGTCACCACTAGAAAAATGACTGTAATCTTGATATTTTGGTGGCATAACAGATAAAATGACATTGAAAATATAAATAAATATTTTTAAATGAAAAGGAGAGTTTTTAAATTTGAATATAAATTAATATATTTTGTATTTTATTTAATTTATAAGCAATAGGTCTATTATTTATTATATATATTTTCAATATTTAGCTACTCCATTGTGTAGCATCTGAAGGACAACAATTATGTATTTATTAAAACAATATAAAACAACAACAAAAAATGTAATTTTTCCAAGCTAACATATTTCGAAAAACAAAAAATATTTTGTCAAATAAGAAATTTAGAAAACAAATACAAAGTACAAAATTAAATTCTTATTTACTAAATATCTATAAATCTAAGCTACATTATCTGTGTCAGCCTTAAAATTTATTCTCTGTATTATTGGTGTAGTATTTGTAACATTTCTTACATATAACGCCGTTTATAATTGTTTTCTATGTTTATTACTGAAACATTTTCAAAATTGGGATAGTGATTTAATCTGGCACAATAAGATGATAATGCAGTTTTTTTGTGAATTAATATTTTTATATCTTTGATCACATTTACGACCAGCAATTCTAGATTTTAGTTTATTTTTCGTTGTTCCTATGTATACTTTATTACACATCTCATTTTCGTTTCCGCTACGTTAAATCTTATAGACTAAATTTGATAATTATTGATTCGGTATTTTATCTTTAGTTTTGCTAAATAACCTTTTTATGTGTAGTGTGTTTTGTATGCCATTCTGTTTTTGCTGCAGTCAAAAATTTTTGATTTCTCTAACCTTTCTGATATTCCTGGTACTTAAATCTTAAGACTTAAAAATCAGCGGCTCAATCATATTTCTTGTATTCATATTATTCCTATTTTTATACTGTCTTATTAAAGAAAAAACCAGCATCCGCCTGGGAAAATTGTTTTTTTTTTCAATATTTTGGTAATTCTTTGGGTTGATTTCTTAAAAAAAACAGAAAAAGAATATTGTTTATAATAAACTTATATTATTTGGTGACCTTGAGCTTAAAAAAACCGGCATTTTATTAAAATAATCATAGTGCATTGTGACCTACAACCACACTTATATCCACTAAAGGTTTTTCTTTATATTCTTCTTCCATTATTTCAAGTCATAATTACTTCAATTATTATTATGTCCTCGAAAGCAATTTTTTTTAAATCTTACTTTACTACCAAAAAATATGCGTCGTTTAATTATATGTTTTTGACAGATTAGTTGTTGGTAGATGTTAGATATAAAATATTGTCAATGTAAATGAATGTTTCACATTTTCTACATCGTTTCACCGAGATGTAAGCCAGTGTTAAAAGCCTATTAGTTGTTTCGTTGTCCATCTTATATTAAAATATTTCCTGTAATTAAAAAAAAATACCCGTCGAATAGCCACAATTTGTCCTTGTTGCCACAGATGCCAGACTTCAAACTAAATAAAGGTAATGGCAAATGTACAAATCTATATTATTGAAGAAAGGTAATATGTACTACAATTTTATAAATGTTATCTAAAATAAGACTCTTATTTTAATTATGAACAATAAGTAATTTACTATTTGAAAATATTTGCAATACAGAAACGTAAAAAAAATTTCTGGTGTATAATGAAGCGATTGCACGTACATAAAAATGTGGTAATTACACAGGGAACGAATGAAGCAGAAATAAAGGCACTAACTTCATAACGTAAAATTAAATATACATTTTATAACGAAACTATTGAGTAAAAGGAAAAAGTGATTCAAAAGTGAAAATAATTATACATAAGATACCCGGATAATTTTTAAATATATTCTAATACTTCTCTAAATATATACATATATGCATATATACGTAAAAGACACAAGTAAGTAAAAAATATACATTTAGAAGGTTTAGGTACAAATAGCGTTTTAAAATTGTTATTTTTTAATTAAAGTTTAGTGCCTGATGATGTAAAAACACCCACTATTTTAGAGCAACAGACCCGAATATTTTATATATAATTTTTAATGTTTTAAGTATTTCTGTATTTTCATAGAGTATAGTCTCTATTTATTACTATTACGTAAACGTTGAGGCGTCGTAAGCGTTTATGAAAGCTTCAACGTAAGATTGTTAATTTTTAGCATTTCGTACATAAAGTGTAAAATCGTATCGCTGTTGTTTTCTCTGGAATCCTAATAGGTAGACTCTTAAAATTTTTTCTAAAATTTCCACTCAAAATACTAAGCTAGATTTCTAAAAAAATATACTTTGTAACTTTTTTGTTATAAGATTTGTTCAGTAACTTTAATTGCAAAAAGTAGCAACGAGAGAATAAAATAGAAATTTTCAAAATTATTCTTTATTCTCCCTGCTTTACTAGCAGAAATTAGCAAAGAAAATAGTTGTGGCTTCATACGGTGTGACCATTAAATACTAGAGTGGCCACTAATGGATCACGAAAGGCCAGCAAACTGCTAACCACACGAAAAAATTTAAAATAATACTCCAACTAAATAGCAAAATATTTACATAAAATGTTCTACTTTTTTTTTAATTGTTAGGTAATTTTCAAACGCGTTTATGATGTTTAAGCTCGTCATGAATATATATATCTGATCAAGTTTTAGAAAACATTCTTATTTTGACTTAGATGTAAAAATATTTTCATTAAAGATAGTAATAACTTCATACATTTGTATAACTTATTGATAATTATACAAAATAAAATACTCTTTTTTAAATTGTACCGAAAAAAGTGCATTGCATTAAATGTTTCATCACTGGCTTGCTTACTTTTAATTCTAAAAACAATACAAAGCTCGAAGACTCTAAACCAAATTTCTGTTCCTTTACACTTCTTTGCTATGTACTTCCATAGCAAAATTAAAGCAAAACAACAAAATAATATTATTTTTATATTCTTTTAATTGCCATGTTCTTGTATTTTCTTCAATCATAAAAAAATTTTCTTTTATCAGACTTTTTTAAGGTCAATTATTTTGTAAACAAAAGTAAGAAGCAGCTGTTTGGCTAATTCTTGCTAGTAAAAATCTTACTAGCCAAAACTTGCAAAAAATTTTTTGGAATACGACAAACACGCCAGCCAAACTCAGCACTAAAATATATAGTAAAAAATGAATTGAAATCTGATTTACTGCCCTTATTACCTCCTTTTTGGATTTTTTTTTTCTTTTTTTTTTGCTTAGTGGCATTCTACTTCAAAAATCACGATCACTTTTCTTGGTGCGACAAATATTTATCAATTATTTTTTAGTATTAGTAATGTATGTAAAGGAAAAATTATAATTATTTTATATAAAGGTGTGTGTGCATCTTTTAGGTAGCGAAAACATTAGAAAACATCCTAAAAATATAATTGTTTACAAAAATCGTTTTTACAATGGGAACTTTTAAAATATTTTTTTTTTACAACTTAACAATAAGACGTGCATACTTACTAATGAACAATAAGCAAGAATTGTATGTTAGTGCTTTATTAAGGCAATTAACAATTTCAAATGTTAAAATACATTGGTAAGATGTACTTTATTCGAACTACGCCACGTACCTGAGAACTTGTAGTTTTGAGCTTGTGTTTTTTAAACGAACTTAGCCAAGTAACTAAGCAGGCACCACTAATATATATTATAGCAATTTTTATAAGGAAAGACAATCTTGTGCTTAAACTTAAATTGTATAATATGATTACACTAACTTATTTTAAACGCTAGATACAGTGGCATTCACTTTTAAGTTCTTGAAAAACAATTATTATATTTATTGCATTCTTGTAAAATCAGTGTTTAACTAAATATAATTATTAGTATAAAAAGCAACGAAAAATATATTAAATATACTATCCCAAAATTATACAAATAAGATCAGTTTTATTGCGGTTATTGGAATATTCTATAGCAAATCGCTCTCTCATAAACACTTTTTAGAGTCTTACTTATAACATTATTTTCTTGTCTATTAAAACATAGCAGCAGCTTCAAACTTAATCAAATATAGAAAATAATACAACTTTCTATTGTTTGTTTAATAACATCGAGAGATCTACATGTACATTAATTTGATAATCAACTAAACATATCAATATCAATAACTTAACCATAGATTTAAAACCAAGCTCTTACTTTTATTAACCACATATTTTTTGCTTTTGAAAATTGCTAAAATTCTTATGTCATTGTTTTTTTTTTTGTTACACCGACATTTTTAATAGCTCTATGAAAATTTTAGGCCCAAAGAAATTTTTACTAATGTTGCTAATCTTTACTAAAAGCAAAGCCAAACGATAACAAGTGAATTATGTCAACGCAATTTTTTAAAGTGATGCAGTCATCTAATATGAATTTGCATTAAAAGAAAATTATTTAAACAATTTTAATTAACTTTTACGATTATTTGAAAATTTCAATCTGGCAGCTAAATAAACTGTATGCTATGTATTTTAATTTTTCATCTATTCCACCTTTCCCGATGGGAATGTATGAAAAATAAATAATAATAATTACTTTCTTCACTAATTTCTTTTTCTTTGTACGAAGTTCCTATTTTATGCAACTCTGTAAAAAATTGTGTTGCAAGAGTATAATTTCTTTACGCCGATCTTGATGTCTATTATACATATAAGTTTGTATATATCAATGTTTTTTCATACGTGTATTCATGGCAAATTAATATACTACGTAATGTCAAGAGTTCAGCTGACTATTTTGTTTACGTTTTCAGATGTCTAAATTTGTTTACACTTATTTATTTTTTCTACAATTTTTTTTGTATTATCATGTGTCGTAGAAATCTATTTAAAACTTCAATAAAACAAGAAAGGGTGTAAAAATTGAAGCTGGAATTAATCCTGTTACTGAACCTAATCAGCGTAATCACATTCATAACGGCTTCCATACGTATTTTGCTTCATCGCATGAAAGTCCTGTGAAAGGATTAAAAACATTAATAATATTTTTTTTTCTAAAGTGCACATTGGGACAAATAACCGAATTATGACGACAGAAGGAGAATTTGGTTAAATGTAACCAATTTGCACTTATATGGTTGTGCACAATCAACCTATAAGTATGTATGTTTTTTTAGGCATTACATTAGTCTGTACGTGCGTTCAAAGTATTATTATCTGTTACACGCTCTAGTTAAGTTACTTAGACTCATCATTCAAGGGATAAATATTATGACAAAAATATATATCTACTAGAACAAAAGGTTATGACTAGTTTTAATCCCAAACATTACTTGAAGATAAGAAATATTTGTTAAGTCCTCATGGTATATATTTTGTAAACATATTTTAAAATAATAAATATTCTGGTAAAAACGAAATTCAAAATTTTACTAATAAACATAAACAGTTTTGAGACAAAATTTTTGGAAGAAAATTACGTAAAAAAGTAACAATAGTCATTAAGAGGATGCCTATGTAAAAACATACATATATAATGTTAAGTGTATTATTAATAGGTACTAAAAAGATAAAAATACTAAAGTAGTACTTTAAACAACAAGCGAACAAAATGCACTAGTTTTTACGAAAATCGATGCAATGGTTCCAGAGATATCAGCGTCCATGTTGAAAAGTTATCATATAACTGATTTTGGTAAAAAATATATTTTTGCATGCCACTTTAGTTATACATTGAGATTTGCAAAGAAATGACATCACCAGAAAAGATCTTCAAAATACACATAAGACCTTACGCTTTTTTGCTGCGCAGCTTCTTTATAATATAATGTAATCAAATATTCTTTTTATATTATCATTAAATTGTGTAATATTGTGTAATATTGTGTAAATTGTGTAATATTGAAATAAAAGACTTTCTTATTTTATTACTATGATCAATTACAACCTCTTGCGAAACAAAAATAAATTTATTTATAAGATAAGTTTTTCGTCAAGGTGAGATCTAAGTTGTTTTTGTGAAATATTATACCGAAGATTAAGGTTAAGGTCGTAGTAAATGCTTTCTGAAGTGAGTTTTAAAGAAGATAAATCCACCACATAGTGCTACAAAATCCAATGAAAAGACAAAAACACATTACACTTAAAAGTAAAATAGTAACAAGATCTTTTTTTATTGTAACGACAATAAAAGTTTGTTATTAATACAGAAATAAAAAATTAAAATTTAAAAAATGAGGTGAAAAAAATTCTACTACAAAAATTAGATTTGTTTTTTTAAACCTTCTTTTATTTATATGTACAGTATGTAGAGACCGTTTTAATATTTGAGAAACTATATTTTTATTTTTTGCACCCAAATCAAACAATAATATTTGAAAACGCTTTTTTTGTTTTTTTGTTTGTTTTTAATGTTTATAAGAAATGTTGAAAATTTTTTAGAATTCGTCAATTTTAAATCACAGTAGAAGAATGCTAATGCCATATACTTAAATGCGCATTTGAAACATAAGGAGTTATGAAAACTTTTGGAATTAAGTTTATTTAATAATATATTTTATAAGTTTTCTGATCGTTTCTTAGTTCTTGTTTTATTTAGCTTTAGAGCGTATACTTTATATGAAAAAAACACACATCTAGTTAAACGCGTTAGTCATACGCGCACAAGAATGAGATGCCCATTAAATTAAAATATCAAAATTAAATAATCAAACTTCAATTGATTATTAGAGAGAAAAAAATTTTATCATCATTATCCAACAAGTTTAGTATGCAATAATTACTTAAACTTCAATTGCTAGAGAAAAAAGCCTTCACTTGTTTGTTATTTTGCTTCTTTAGAATATTTAAAGGTGGCGCTTGGCATGCGAAAATGTAAGCTTTAAACCCACTATTCCGTTGCATCTTAAATGCTTTAGCATACAATCGATAAGCAAGGAGATATATCCATTTTTGTTTAACAATTTTAGAGATGAGGTTTTTATAATTATTTATATGTCCTAAAATACGTAAAAAAACTTCTGAATTATTTTGGGTTCGACAATAATTCAATAGGAAGAAGGCATGTACCACCGCGAATATTTATTCTTGTAATGTTTTCTGATAAAATCCGCACAATTTATGAAAGCCGAAGAGCTATTAAAGTATTCAGATCCAATAATTTCGAAAAATATTATAAAATTCTTAAGACCTCTACATAAAGGTCAGTTAATAATGCGTTTTTTTTTTTTAAATCTGTTGAAGGCAAAAAAAGGTATTACCGTTTTTTTTTGGGCTTCTCATTTTTCTCGGTATTTGGGAGAGAGATTTAAATCTTTGTGCCTCCAAACAGATTCTTTGATTTTTTTTTCTGTCGGTGATAAGCAACATAAATTAAATTTTACTATTAAAAGTAGATTTAACTAATAGATTTTTTAAGCTTTAAAACGTTATGATCTTGTTAACTCTTTTCATTTAATAATAATTATTTTGGTATGAAGTTAATTGGATTTATTCCGCCAGTAAATATAATATTGTTGTCATACCTTTCGGTGAAGACTGTCGTCACTGGCTGTTTATTTGGTACCATTGGCGAGCGCTTTCGATGTAAAAACATCATTTTCAAGCCGCCTTTTGATTAGTACTGGTTAGATAGTGTAAGGTGTTTGTTGCATAGATTGTAGTGGGTTCAGGTAGTTTTGTCCGTTAGGATGGTATCTATTTAAATGGTATTATCCAGGTAGTTTGCCAGATATCTGCCATGTTTATTGAAGGTATATAATTTTAATATTTCAGTCTTTTATTGTTGGGTGGGTAAGAACTTTACATTATTTTGACAAAACAATAACACGAGGAATTGACTCCTTAAACTTTGACATATACAGAAAACCAACCGCAACAGAAACAGTTCCTCAAATCATCCCACCCAACATAAACTCGCAGCATTTCGACATATGATTCACAGACTTAAGACAGCCCCACTTTCTCCAGACAAATATAACAAAGAACTCAACACAATTTATACTATAGCTAAAAATAACGGTTACAACTGCACTACTATCGACACAGCGCAAGAAATATATGATCATCTAACCTTTTTCAAAAGGAGGTTTACAGACAGCACTAAAAACGAGCAACACTCTACGAAACAATCTCAAGACAACAGAAATAACCGATAAATTTAACACCAGCGGAGTATACAGACTTACTTGCACCTGCAACCATACATACATAGGATAAACTGGACGAACATTAAAAACAAGGTTCACAGAACACATACGATCATATAAACCGAAAAGAGAAGACTCTAATTTCGCAATACACCTTAGCACACATGAACACGAGCCAAGGGAAATAGATGAATTTATGACGTTAATACATCCTAGTTAAAAGGACGAAGACTGGACATTCTTGAAAACATGGAAATATACAAAACACGAACGTTTAACGGAGTTATTATTAACGAATAAGTAAATACAACCTCCGACACAATTTTTGTACCACTAAAGCCATTAAAACAAACTAACAAACGCAAAACACCCACAGATGGTCACACTTAACCACTCAATAATAAAAGACTGAAACAATAATATTATATACTTTCAATGAACATGGCAGATATCAGGCAATCTACCTTTATAATACCATTTAAATAGACACCATCCTGACGGACAAAATTACCTGAACCCACCACTATCTATGCCACACACACCTCACACTATCTAACCAATACTAATCAAAACGCGGCTTGAAAATGATGTCCTCACATCGAAAGCGCTCGCCAATCGTGACGACGGTCTTCACCGAAAGGTATCACAATAATTACTTTATTTTAATTCAGTTGTTAAAGCTTAAAAATACAGCAAAAAAAAAAAACATCACAAAAGAATCATGTGTTAGGAGTATGGCTTCAACGTACTGAGAAAATTTGTTTAATAGGTTTCTCAAAAATAGGTAACTTTATTGATGGCCTCTAAGGTTGCACCATCATTTGAATGCTCTGAACACATATCTTCGGCAATTTTTAAATAATTTTTTCAGTTGGTACGACTTCTAGAATCTAGCGCAAGGATAACTTTTACCTCTCTTTTTTGCCTCTTTGACTTCCAGTAGAAAGGTTAGATGACAGTTAAACACATCATTTTTTTCACAGTGAAGTTAAGTTGGTCTAAATGAAACGATTGCTAAAATCTTCTTTGTTCCAACTTCTTAGTGCTTCTTTTGTTATTTTATACGAATTCTTAAAAATTTCGCAGAAAATTCAGGTTTCATTATGTGTAAGATTTAAATAAATATTAAATATTTTATAAAACAGCGATAAAACATTATCACTCGATTGATTTATTTCATGTAAATTAAAAGTAAATAAAAAAATTATTGTAATATTATTTTTTTAAAACACAAGTAAGCAAAGTCTTCTTGCTATTATTGTTATTGTTGTAATTTTGGTATTATTTTTTTTTTTTGCAATCTTGGAAATAAAAAAAAATAAAAAAAAGTAAACAGGAATAGAAATTTTTTTGTGTTGTTTTATTCAGTAATTTCTAGAAAACTTCTAGGACAATTTTTCTTCTAAAGGTCTTACAATAGCATCAAGGAGTCAGCCCGTCCCATTGTCATTGTGTTCTGTTAAAGTCTTGTGTTATATTTGTTCATGTTTGGGGTTTTATTCTGGGTTTGAAATTTATACTTCAACAGTATTTGTTCAAAAAAAAAAAAAAAAAAAAAACATTTCTAAAAGTTTTAAAAGTTTTTATAAGTGTAACACAGGAAGTTGTATTTGTTTTCTAAGTGATATGTAAAATTAAAAAAAGCCTCAAGAAGACTTGTAAAGTATATTAGCTAAACTTTAAACGTATTAACAGAAGAAAGAATGTAGTATTTTTTATGTTACCTGCAAATGATTTAACGTACAACTAAAAACAGAGTATGTGAAAGCTGATTTTCACAAGACAAATCAAAGTAGTTTACCAAATCAATAGATGTTTGTTTAACAAACAAAATGGTTAAATTGCTGACTTTATTGAACTAAAATTTTAAATTACGCTGAATTGAAAAATCATTTAGGTTTCTTCTATAACAGGTTTTAAGTTATTTGTATAAGTAAAAAAGCGATAAAAAATATTACATTAAATAAAAAAAAAACTTTTTTCATGATGTGATGAGTTGGTTCAGTGATTAAGGTTTACTCACAATATATGGTACAAAAATATGTTCACACCTTACACTTCAAACTTTGTTTCAAAAAGGTGTACCTATTGCTGTATTGCCTAGAGTATTGTTGATACCTTGACAAAATAAAAACAGTTACTGGAGGATATTATCAACCTTTAAAGACATGGAAATCAAATGATGGTATTGCAGTAAAATGAGTCTATGTCGCATTTACAGATTTCACTTACGTTAATAACATTTTATTATTCCCCCACCAAAGGTGAAAAAGGGTTTTCCTTCTGTTTGTAATATATACAATATCCATTCCCGACATACTTTTTATATAAACACTTTATATATATTCTGAGTCCTTATACATAGCGAAGTCGATTGAGCGATGTCCGTCTATCCGTCGGTTTTAGTGTTGAAATCAACTTTGCAAGGCACTAGATGAGCTACAGTAAATTTAAATACGCCAATAGATCAGATATATTTTTAAAAATCTTGTAACTTAGAATTAGCAATATCGGCCCATGTCTTTCGTTGCACTGGGCAAAGCACCACTAATATAGTTTAGTACATATTTTCCGAGTTATGGACCTTTCAACTTTGCACCATATTTTTTTAAGATATCATTATTAAAATGATTAAAAAGCCTTTGAAAATAGCTGTCAGGAAGTATTACAATTTTTTTTTAAATGCTTAACCCGTTAAGAGCCGGTAAAATTTTTATGAAAAATATTTGTTTTTGTTTTTTTATTGCAGTTACTTCACTATACTTTATTTACATGTATAGTGAAGGGTAAATAAGATTCGGCATAACCGAATATAGCACCCTTACTTGTTTTTTTTTTTGTTAATAACAAAAGTTTAGTAAAATAAAAATTTAAACACAATGCATTCATATAAAAAAAAAAAGAAATATGTGTAACGAAATAATCGTTATTTTTTGTTTATTAATTCAATTATTCAATTTTACATATTGTTATTTTACTTTTGTAAAATTTTTGTTACAGAGTCCAGAGAACATTATTGAGGCAGACTGGCAATAACTAACATTCCGTAGTTGTACAATTTTATTAATTTTATAGTATATATTTTTATTTTATTTTGTTTTTGTTTTGTTTTGTTTTTTTTTTAATTATATATAATAACTTTTTAATTATAGATGTATTACATCAGAAGCGTTTCTAATAAGCTATGTGGATATGCTTTGCATAATGATTTAAATGTTGATATTCCTTCTTTAGAACTTATATATCTTGTCTAAAGTAGAAAGCACAGCAATTGGTCGGTATTTGTCTACTGTAGTTATATGGGCTGCTTTCGGAATTGGAACTATTTTATGAACTTTAAGGCTATCAGAATATTCAGAAGTTGAAATCATTTTATTAAAAATGTAAGCTAGGATAGTTAAAATATGACCAAAACATTCTTTTGGCTTAGTTTTGTGCCATATTCAAAAGAATATTATTGATATCACTAACATTAATTTCATTGAAAGTAAAACGACTGCCTGTTGCAGTAAGTGTCCTTAATGAATGAAAAGAGACTCCCGGTAACATACTAATTGTTTTAGTTGTTTTAGCACAGAAATAGAATAATCATTTAAACAATCTACCTTAATAAATTAACTTATTTTTAGCTTAGAGAGTCCTTTTTTATTTTATAGAAATTGCAAATATTTTTTTATTTATTTTTTAATATTTCGGTACTCCTTTGTGTACCATCTTCTTTTTATAAGAATAAATAGAGACATCCTTATTGTTAAAGCGGATAAAGGTAACACAACAGTAGCTTTAACAAAACATGACTACAATATTCGAATTAATACCATTTTAGAAGATACTAGTAAATATCAATTAGTTAATAAGGATCCAACTAGTAAATTACAGAAGATAAACAATGATTTAGTAGATGAACTTTTTAAAAAACAAATTATTACTATTCTTGAAAAAAAAGAAACTTAAGACTAATATAGCAATGCTCCTAGGTTATATGGACTTCCAAAGATCCATAAACCAGATTTTCCCTTGAGACCAATTTGTTCTTTTGTAAATTCACCTTCATATGAATTATGTAAATTTGTTACAAATATTTTGAAAAAAATAACTCAATTTTCTAAATATAACGTTAGAAATTCTTTAGAGTTAAAAAATAAGATAAAGAATCTTAAAATTGAAAATAATGAAAAATTGGTTGGTTGGCAATTGACACCATTAATGAAAAATGGGATATAATTAAACAACATACCAAGATTGAAAAATGTTTATTATTACGAATTCTATAATTTTTGTATTGAGGATAATAGATATTTTCGGTTTAACGAGAGAACATATGTTCAAAAACAGGGACTTCCGATGGGATCTTCAGCATCTCCTATTATCGCTGATATTGTTATGGAGAGACTAATGGATTCGTGTATAGAAAAGCTTTTCATAAGGCCGAAAGTAATTACTAAGTACTTAGATGATTTATCTTGCATTATTTCAGAAAGTGCAATTGATGATATGTTTTCAATATTTAATTTATTCAATGATGATATAAAATTTACGATGGAGAAGTAAATCGATTCCAAACTTTCTTACTTAGATACTTTATTGATAAGACAGGGAAATAAATTGTTAATGGACTGGTATCAAAAACCGACAGCATCAGGTAGAATTATTTACTATTTTTCTAAACATAACAAAAGTGTAATTATTAATACAGCTAAAAATTTGATAGATAGAGTCTTGACAATTAGTGATAAGGAATTTCACTTAAAGAATAAAGAAAAGATTAAGAAAATTCTATATGATAGTAGCTTTCCTAAGGGACTTACTTATAAATTAATTAATCAATTTAGAAATAGTAACAATATTAACATAAGAAACGTTATGGAACCTAAAATTTACAAATCTTTAACTTATGTACCAGGTTTTTCCGAACGTTTAAGAAAATCTAATATCTTTGATAAGGATAAATATAATATGGCTTATAGGACAGATAACACATTGAATCGGTTATTTAGTAGGACTAAGGATAAAATTAATAAATTTGACATTTCTAATATAGTCTACAGAATACCGTGTAAAGGAAACGATCAGGAGAACTGTAGTAAAGTATATATAGGAACAACCAAGAATAAGCTTAAAACAAGAATAGCTGGACATAAGTCTGACTTAAGATATGTTAATTCACAAAAAACAGCATTATCTTCCCACTGTTCTGAATAAGGTCACTATCCAAACTTTGAAAATGCTTCAGTTATAAATATTGAAAAGAATTATAAGAGACGTTATATTTTAGAAATGCTACATATAGTTAATACACCAATGACAAAAAGAATTAATTTTAAAGCTGATACTGACAATGTTGCACATATATATATAGATATTTAATACATAAAATTACATAATTATTTGCTTATACATGGACGAACACAATAACATTAGTTAAGTTTTTGTTTTTTCATATATGCATGTATGTTTATTTTTTGTTGATATGACTAAAAAAAAATTTCTTTTAACTTCATTATGAAAAATATTTTTCTCATGTTTTCAAATTTTGTTTTTTGTTCAAAAATTTTTTATATATGTACATGTAAGAACAATTTAATTCCTGAAAATGGTACACAAGGGAGTACCGAAATATTGAAAAATAAATAAAAAAATATTTGCAATTTCTATAAAATAAAAAAGGACTCTCTAAGCTAAAAATAAGTTAATTTATTAATTAAAAAAAGAGTCAAAAAATTGTAACTTCTATCTACTTTAATCTCATCATCTAAAATAGCCATTCCCTACGAATTATTGAGTCTAACACCACTAGTTCTTGATCTGCCAAGAGTATTGTTGATGAATTTCCAACATCTCTTTGGATCATTACCAGCTTTATACAAATTATAAGCATAATAATTCTCTTTGCATTTTTTGACAGCAACTTTTATAATCTTACTTAATCTTTTCAACACAATTTCAATGTTTTGTTCGTTGTTTGATTTACGTCTTTTTTTTAACAATTTCTGTTTAAACAATATTAACTCTTGAAGATTTTTTAATCCACAGTGTTAATTCAAAACAACAAGTATGTATTTAGTATGTAATAAATTTTTATATAAAAAAAATGTTTAACAAACAAAGCAAAATGCACTAGTCCGAAAAACAACACGAATAAACATGCAAATTTAAAGGCCATAAAAACAATTGGACAAGCAAAAAACCCAAACAAAAATAAGTTAATTTATGATAACAATAAACAACAAAAAATCCTTCCCAAAATAAAATTGTTTTCTTGTAAATAGTTGAAAATAAGTATAGCATTAACCTTAATCCTCACCTTTTGCAGTGTTATTTATTGCACACTTTCACTGATGACAATTCATAAATAATAAAGAGCAAATAAAATATTTATATTTTACAACAAAAGATATTAAGCTACAAACATTTCTTATAAACAAAATTTTATTTACTAAAGTGACGCTTAACTCAATTCAAGGTCGTATATTTTCGAGAAAGATCATTAACATCCCCGAAGATGAGTTACTGGAATCTCTCAAGGCTCAAAAACTTATAGAAGTTCGCAAAATAACTAAACTCGATGGCGGAAAACCAGTACCAACGGGTGCCGCAATCCTAACATTCGACTTAATACACCGACCAGATACGCTTAAGCTAGGATGGGAAAGGGTATCCGTAGAGGAATACGTTCCCAACCCAATGAAATGTCAATACTGCCTAAAACTAAGCCATACCAAAAAGCGCTGTAGAAATGTCGAAATCTGCAAAGAATGTGGTACACAAACACCTCACAATACATGTACCAGAATATACTGCGTAAACTGCCAACTTGAAACACATACTTCTTATGACTCAAACTGCCCTTCATTTTGGAAACATAAATCCGTAAACTTCATACGTTTGTCTACAAGATGCACTAATCGCGAAGCATGGGAAATCTACAACAACAATCCTACATTCCATACTCTTAAACCTGTTAATAAAAAATCCAAAAACACACCTACATACGCACAAGTTTTAAATGAGCAACAACAATTAACAGTTACACCATCATCCACATCAAACGCAGAATACGTTCCAAAAACTGTTTTACAGATCAGTAAAGAACGTGAAGCAACTGAAAACATTGCAAAAACAGAAAACACAAAGACAACAGAAAATACAAACTGCACAACATATACACCACCAGCTCTCGTTACCAACACAGCCTCAGACACACTATTTAACCAAAAAAAAAAACAACAGCAACAACAAATTAGAATCAACCACCAACGATTTAAGTAACAATCATACTCACAGTGAAAATTTTTCATTAACAACCATTCTACCGACACATAATAAATCTCTCAACACAACAACAACAGAAATGACCAAACAAACAAAAAGTAATGAAGATTACACATGCTTTAGTGACGAGGAGGTCTTTGACAATAAAATTGATTCAAACATGAATATTGATGTAAACCTAACAGATGAATCTATCATTCATGACATTACCGAAGGATTATGTTTAACGACTCCCCCAAGACCTAATCATATGAGTCTAAATTGTGAAACAACACCTACTTCGCAATTGTTTAGCAATTATCATGAACTAAACGCTATTATTTCGCCAGATACATTCAGGAAGACACAAAACCTAAAGAAAAAAGACAAAAAATAAATTTAAAATGTAAAAATGGATCATGAACTTAAAATATCTGTTCTCCAGTGGAATATTCAAGGTTTTTCGAATATCAAATACGCTTTGGAACTACTCGTCGCTAAACACACACCAAACATAATAGCATTATAAGGAAGAACGAACAGCTGTTACACTTACCTAGTTACAATATATTTAGACATAATAAGGATAGCGCATATGCAAAGGCTGGGATAGCTTTATTGGTAAGTAATAATTAGAATGTTACACACCACATTACATCCAACGACAGCCTGCTTTACCAAACTATAATCATCAAACACAATACGGAAATTCATATCACAAATATTTATAAAGAATGTGATATAAAGCTTACCAGAGCCATGGTTGAAAACATATCGCTACCTAATGGCGTTCATCATCTTGTACTGGGCGACCTGAATTCCCAGAATACCTTATGGGGATCAAGCACCAACTCTACAGGCGGAAACATTTGGGAGGACTTCGCAAACGATAGAAATTTAATAATATTAAACGATGGCTCACCAACTCTATTCAATGCGCGGAACACACTCACCTCTGTTGACGTTACAATGGCCAGTAGTGACCTTGCTCCCACACTTAAATGGAATTGTTTAGCTTTGCCTGAGGCGAGTGATCACTTTCCCATATTTATTTCAAATAACGTAGATGTCATCAAGAAAAAATACACACCACGCTTTAATGACAAAAAGGCTGATTGGATTCTATATGACAAAAAAGTTCATCAAACTAATGAACTATTTCCAGTATCACATAACGTAAACAGAGAGGGTGCTCAGATAAAACGCCTCATAAGGAAAGCAGCAAACGAAAGCATTCCTCTTATCCGAGTGAATAACAACAAAATGAATCCACTTTGGTTTAACTCAACAATTTCGAAACTAATTAGTCTAAGACAGCTGGCATGGAAAAGTTTAAGAAGAGTTCGTAATCAGGAAAATATATTGGAGACAGACGATCAAGCGCCAAAGTGAAAAAAGAATGCAAGAAAGCCAAAAGCCGAACATGGGAAAACTTTTTAAACTCTCTTAACCCAACAATGGATGTTAGACACTTATGGAGTAGAGTAGGCAACTTGAGAACGGGTAGGATAAATTCGTTCCCAATGATAAGTACACTTAACAGCAATATTTCACACCCAAAGCTAATTGCTGAAGAATTTGCCAAATATTGGACGTCAATAAGTTCCGACTCAGTTCTAGAGGGTAATATTTTATTTTAAAAAAATGAACCTAAACATCAGAAATCTACCACAGTGCAAGAGGCAACTAAGTGGGTTAGCAGATAAAATATCTATTACTGAACTCAATAAGGTATTGAAAACCTTTAAGGGTTCATCACCATCTCGCGACAAAATTACGTATGCAATGATCAAAATGTCACCAATCAAACTTAAACTTCGACTTTGTGTGCCATACAACACCATAATAACAAAAGGAATATTTACCCATGACTGAAAAATTGCAATCTTGGCACCAATTCCTAAATCGGGTAAGGATCCTGGCCGGCTAGATGGATATCGTCCTATATCTTTACTGCCAGTTCTCTTCACAATTTTGGAAAAAATTTTGGCACGGAGATTCTGGGAATCCACGATCGACAAAATATCCAAAATTCAACACGCTTTCGTACCAAGGCATGGTGTTCACAGCCTGTGTCATGGATTAGAAGAGGAATTAAGACTGAACCTTAAGAAGCAATTACATAGCCTGGTAATTTCAGAAGATATCGAAAAAGCATTCGACAGAGTTGTGCTAACATATATTATAAAGGAAATGAACGAGTGGGTAGTCCCGGTATGTATTTTAGAACTGGTCAGATCATTTCTTCTGAATCGTAGGGTAATCGTCAAGGTGGATGGGTTTTTTTCGTCAAGTTTTATACTTGATAATGGCGTTCCACAAGGTTCACCACTATCAGTGGTGTTATTTTCGATACATGCAAACTCCCTGGCAAAATCTATTGAACATCTACCTGGCATTAACTATGTAGGCATTTACGCGGACAACATCTTTGCGATTGCTTCGGGTACTCATGATGAAATTTACGATAACTTTAACAACTTGGATCAAACGGTGTATAATTGGGCAAAAAGCAGAGGTGCAATTATACCAGCGAACAAAACTGAAATACTTCATGTGTGCCGAAAAAGAGGTTGCGGTGCTGCTACTATAACGATCCGAAATGTTGTAATTAAAATTTCTAGCCAAATGAAAATACTGGGTATTTTCTTTACAAATAATATGTTATGGAATACACACACTAAATATTTATCCTCTAAGTTGAGCAAGATAAGCAATCTTTTAAAATTAATTTGCTCTTATTTAAAGGGTCCTCATATTGATACTTCACTCAATATATGCAAATCGTTGGTAACAGGTACCCTACTGCACGGCATCACGATCTTTGGTTGGACTTCAAAGGGAAATATTAAGAAACTAAATACCGCCATGAACAACTGCTTCAGAACAGCTTCGGGCTTATTAAGGGCAACGCCTCTAGAACTATTAAGGTTTGAAGCACGTTACCAAAAATTTGAATCACTATTGGAAAAATCCGCAATTAATTTAACAGCAAGATCGCTTACAAATTTGAATGATGGCCTCCACAACCTATTTTGGAGGCATCACAATCATCGCTTTCATCGCTCAACGTCTGGCATTGGTCTTACTTTTAAACTATTGCATCAGCACGACATTATATTGCCGGAAAGGCCTCGACTTACACCTAGTTGCAGCAATTGCGTCATGACAGATACAAGCTTAAGCTCACACAATAAAGATACGACCAACCCGGTGATCTTTAAAAACGCCCTCCAACAAAAAATAATATCATTCGCTCCTGAAACTATATTATTCTCAGATGGATCTTTTCAAGGAGGAGTAACAACGTATGGGATTGTCCGACAAATTGGTCCCTCTCATTTTGATACAATAAAAAAAGCACGTCTGCCAAATGACGTTGGTATTTTCGCTGCAGAACTGGCCGCGGTTGGGGCGGCAATCGCACATGTATCCTCCAGTAATATGAAAACCTTGATATGTACAGACAACCTTAGCGCCATAAGAGCATTAAATAAAAATGGCAATAGATTATACGACCATATAATCGCGTTGCCAAATGAACGCCAGCAGGTGTTAATTTTGTGGGTACCCTCCCACATAGGAATAGAGGGTAACGAACATGCTGATGCAGCAGCCAAGGAGGGCCAAAATTTACCTAACATCACTGAAGTTCCTTGTACAGCAAGAATTATTTATAATCAATATCGATCATCACAAAGAAGACTTCATCCCGATTCATTTAGACCGAGATTTAACATTAACATGACAAGAAGCAATTGCATACTATTAAGCAGATTTCGAGTAATCAAAACTAGGTTCAATACTCAGCACTACTATGATGGCACTGACTAGGCGAAATGTACATTCTGTAATGTCACCTTTTCCATTACACATATACTGACCGAATGCGAAAATTCCAAGATAGACGAATCCTTGGACAAAATCATTGATTGCACTACCACCAGTTTCTTACCATCTATCAAGACTAGCCTACAGAAGCACAATATTCAAGTTGTGTGATTGACATATGTTCTCTTGCTTTTTATAATATTTTTACATTAACCTTAGTATAGCCTTATTTTAATTTTTTTATTTTTTTTATTTTTTCTATCTTTATTTTTATACTCTGGATTTGATTAAATTTATAATTTAATGTTCCTTACATCATAGATTTAACGTACTTGTATAAACCTACTGTATTACAAAATGAGCGCACATGGTCTAGTCACCCGGCGACGTTATATAAAATGTTAATAATTTAATAAACAAATAAATACGTACGTACGTAAAATCCAACATACAATTAAATAACACATTTCATTTTTAAGGAATTTTAATATTTTTCTAAATACCTACTTGTTTTCATTATGTTTCTGCCAAAACGCACATTTCTTACACTTGAGGATGAACAAAACAAAATATTCACATTTCTCTCACATGAGGATAAGCAAAATAAAAAATTCTTATTTCTTATCCATGAGCAAAGTAAAATGAGCAAAACAAAAAATTTATCATTTGATGAAAGAGAAAAAAAGCACACATACCCTCACATGTGCGGTGAGGAAAAAAGCAAAGCAGATTCTCACTCATGTGCAGTGAGTATGAGTGAGTGTGCAAATACTAACCCCGCCTGATCTCCATACAGATCCAAGCAATAAAGATGCTTAACTAACTGACATGAAATTAAACTGGAATTAAAAATCCTAATTTTAAATTATCATCAATGCTTGTTAAATATCTCTTACTATTTCCTTCTTTGGAAAGTTACTAAAGAAACGCTTGAGGGAATAATTTTATTTAAGCTTCAACACGAACTTACATCAGAGAGTCAGAGAGTTTTTACATAAAAAATAAACCAAATAAAGTTTTATTATAATCAAAGTAAACATATTATTACATAAAAACGTTAACGAACTTCATAAATAGAAGTCTAGTGGACCCCGGAACTAGTGCAATGTTCTTTTTTTTCTGTTTCTTGTTTGCAATATAAAATAAAGAACTATTTTTGCCATGTTTTTTTATTTTTTATTATTTTTAAAGAGAAAAAACACTTCAGACAATAATGCCTATGTAATTAGTGTGTAACCGTGCAGCATTCTTTTGGAACGGGATAAAGGAGATAAAAAACAGGGGGTGAAAGTGTAGCCATTTTAATAATTTTATTTCACTGACGAATGCTTACTACAGCAGGCAATGGTTAAATTTTAAACCTTTACATCATAAAATAAATAAAAATGAAACAACAACAGCGTTCGTCAACACGAAAACAATTTTTTATGGAATACCGATTGCTCAGTAATAATAGCAATATCTGCAGCACATACTCGTATTTTAAGGTTGAAACCTAAAAAATCTGTATTTATATTTTTTCAAAAATGAAAATGAATTTTACTTGCAATTAATAATATTGTTTTTAAAGAGCATTTGCTAAATAAGAAAAACCCACTGTATTGTATTGTGTCTGTGTTGTTGTTTTTTTTTTTTTTAACGGACTCCACCAATGGCTCCAGTTATCTTTGCTTATTATTTGACGTAATAAAGTTTTTCTTATCCTATTTTTGTGTTTGAAATGCAGTATTTTTCCTACTTCTACCATTTTGATAATTTTTTTTCATATCCCATTATCAAGATATAAGTAAGAAAAGAAGAGCTTGGCAAATATTTTTTATTAGATTTATTTCAAAATTATCATTTTATCTACATCTTCATATATTTTTGAAAACATACATACATATATATGTATGAATCTATAAATCTTGTCAATTTCACACAAATAAACATGTTTTTCTTTTATATTCTGGTTTAAATAAGAATGGAAAATATTAACTTTTCATTGCTAAAAGCATTTCAACAACTTTTTATTATAAATTATTATACGATACTATGAGCTCAAATCTGAGTTAGAATTGCGGTTATATCCATACGGGTATTTGTCATGTAAGGTGTCACTTTTAAGTTCTGTACGTAATTTGATCTGTTCTTATCCTAAATTAATTTAGAATATTATTGGAAACAGAACCGACTTTTATTATACGTAATAACAACTTAAGTAACAAAAAACTGAATGGATATTACATCCATATTACATCCATTTTACTAAAAAAAGCGTCTTTATTCTTTAGGTATGAGATTAATTTAGTAAAAGTTTTGGTTTAGTTCCGAAAAAATAAGAAAAATGGATGTTTAATAACAACTTTTAATTCTAAAAACGATTAAACAATTTTTTTTTTATTTTCAAAATCAAAAAGCCAATAAATACATATAATTTAGAAAAATACTTTTGCTGTGTAAAATATGTCACACTTGTTACATATTTGTATTTCAAACTTTTAGGGCCAGTGGCAAATTACGGCATTTTATATTGATCGATATTGTGATTTGCTCCTAATAATATTTTGTTTTGTTTATATATTTTTTTGGTTTAATATAACACCAAAATATGCGAAATAAAATAACACTCAAGTTATTTGAACACAAGTTTAAAAAGTTTCTGAATAATTCAGAAAGTTGCGCGTGACATTAGGTTTTAGGATAATTACAAGTTAATTCCACGGGAATAAAAATCAAAATAAATTTATATTATTTTAAAGTTCATAATCAAGCTTTGCTTCGAGTATTGACGAAATCCGATTTGGTTAAATATTTTTTTTTGTACTTAAGTGAGTGCTGCCAAATAATGAGAGATTAATTGAAATTATAAGAATGTATTGCTGCTGAAACTGTAAAAAACTACAAATAAACAATGGATTGTTGCTTCAGTTTTTCTTTTCATGATTCATTTCTTTTTGAATAAAAATGACACACATTAAGAAATCGTGACCACGTTCTTA
This sequence comes from Cistogaster globosa, assembly GCA_937654795.1. Taxonomy (NCBI): domain Eukaryota; kingdom Metazoa; phylum Arthropoda; class Insecta; order Diptera; family Tachinidae; genus Cistogaster; species Cistogaster globosa. Next base: position 59,421,598 of record OW569405.1, on the reverse strand, counting down.
TATTCTGCTTCATTAAGCTTTATTACAATGGTCACGTCCTGCACATCTTGTTTCATTAACCTATAACTATTCCTTCTTTAAGACTTTCATTAATGCGGATGAATTTACTCTTAAATTATTGAAGGCATTCATCATCCTTATTCACAAATTTCACAAAGCTTTTTGAACCAAGAGATCACCAGATATATCTATACTCCTGCAGTTGAACTGATCCCTCTTAGCCATTATTTTACTTCGAAATACTTCCTTGTCTTTATATTCGTTTGTGGCGGCTATGATTTGTTTTAAATGACAATCAAGGACTAGCGAACTGTTATAATTTTGTAAGTTTGGAAAAAAAATCTTGAAGGGAATGTGCGCGATTGCAAAGTATTATTGAAGAAGATAACCTGTAGCAGTCACATAAGTTTAAGAAGCTGTTATGAATAAAAAATTCTGTGTTTAAATCGGAGAAAATAAAACCAAAACCTTTGTATGTATGTAGGACTAGGACGAACAACGAGAAGTGGTAACTCTTACTAAATACAACTTTGACAAAGTACAACCTTGAGACTTGACGAACAATGAGAGACATACTCGAAACTTCTTTTTAGTTCTTAAGTTAACGAATTAATTTAGTCGTAGTTGAAACGTCCATCAAGACGAACGTTATTTTAAGCTAAATTTGTGTAACCCAAAATTGATCAATAAATCAATAAATGTTTTTTAATTACTCAAATCGTGTAATAGTTTAATTTAACGGCAACTACATTTGGGGGCTCGTCCGGGAGTAAGCCAAAATTTTTAGTGTTGAGAAAAAGTAAAGAGAATAAAACTGAACTGAGTGTTCAGAGGAAGAACGTGGAAACTAGTTGTTCTGAGTGGACAGGAAGAAGGTGGAAAATACTTTTTCTGAGTGGATAGTTTACATAAAAACTTATTAATTTGTTGTTTTACGCAAGTGGCAAAAAATACGTAAACACAAAACTTTAAAAAAAAGAAAATCTTGTACAGTACATACAAAACTGTATACATACTTGTATGTACGTACATACACGTTAGTAAGAAATTCGGGGAAAAACATACAGACGCTAAAATAAACGAGTAATGGTGAAAGAACGTTAATTTTAAAATTATATTGACGAGTTTAACTTAACGAAAAAGTGTATTCGTTTGCGAAACGTAAAATAAAAAAAAAAACACCGACGAGTATAGCAATTTTAAAGTGGTACGAAAGAGTTGACAATATGAACGCAAATCATAGTAAACTGCAAGAGCAATAATTTTTGTACGAACAGTAAGTGACTGAAACCAATTCTGCGTATTCTAACGAATAAAAAGTGTAAGAAAACAGCATACATAAAAACAATATTTTGTAGATTACTTCTAAACAACAACAAATTTTAAATCTAATACATGTACATACATTAAAATGAATTATAATACTTTTGAATTCGGTTGCAATTAAATATTAAACTAACTCCTAAAAGATAAACAACAACAACAATAAAACAAGATCAACAGAAGAGAAGCAGTAACTATATGTGAAAGTGTGAGCAAACGCAGCTGAACGAGGGAGAAAGCAACCAATAAGAAGCAGAAAATCTACGAGGGCCCACTTATTTATGCTAAGTAAAATTGTGAAAGATAATGTCAATTTGTTATCAATTACAATTGTAGTTTTAATCTAATATAATAATTTAACGAATGAAATTCATCTCAGATAAATTATACTATTTACAGTTTATTTAAATTTAATGGAAATTTCAACCTGATAGAAATTGTGAACTATTGCTTTACGTTTGCATTGAAGTGTAAATATTGTGAATTATATTAACTTTTTCATTTGACCAAACAATTAATTTAATTAATTTTAGGCAAAAGCCTAATATCTTTTGTTCACAATATCGTTTTTATTACATTTTAAAGTTAAAAGCTGTATAACTATTATTCAATTCGGAACTTCATTTATTTTACATAAATAGATTTAATAGACATTTATAAGTTATTTTAAGTTTTGATATAAAGTTTTGGAAATTTAATTTTTTCATTATAGGAGCTTCATATTTTTTTTTTGTATTAATATTAGACACATTAGATTACTTGACGGGACAAAATGGACTTACAGCAAATTTTATCACTGAACGTTGAGGGGTTGAAGACTAAATTGTCGGAGTTAGGGTTAGCTACGACTGGACTCAAGAGTGAATTACAAGATCGACTTAAGGAACATTTTGGCCTGACTGATGGTGATTCAGACTCGGTTTATAATGATGCTCCATCTCGTCATAACGAAATTTCTCCAGTGGTTAGAAGTAGCATGTTCACATTGCGAGACATAGAAGATTCGCTTACCACATTTTGTGGCACAGATGGTCAGGAAATACATAATTGGATCGAAGATTTTGAGAATAATGCTGAGGCTGTGGGGTGGAACCAGCTGCAAAAAGTGATTTATGGCAAGCAGTTATTGAAGGGCGCAGCTCGCATGTTTATTCGTAGTAAAAATGGGTTGAATAATTGGGATGCTCTTAAGGAAGCTTTACTAGATGAATTTGGGGCAGTAGTATCGGCAATTGATGTACACCGGAAGCTTAAAGACCGGAAGAAGAAGAACAATGAAAGCTATAGAGAATATCTTTACACCCTGATGGAAATTGGAAGACCCATAGATCTTGATGAGAGCAGCCTAATACAATATTTCGTGGATGGAATTCCAGACTCGAAATTTGGTAAAACCATTTTTTACCAGGCAAAAAATATCGGAGAACTAAAGGAAAATATAAAAACGTATGAAAAAATCCGTGGATCGTCACATCAGACAGCAACCCTAAGATTTTCTTCGGCATCCATAAGGGATAATCACAACGAAAAAACTAGTTCAGCTGGAAAAAAGAAATGCTATAAATGTGGTGAGGGTGACCACTTTGCTAGAGACTGTAAGTCAGTACACTTAAAATGTTTTAAATGTGGCAAACAGGGACACAGATCGTTTGAATGCCAGGAAAAACCACCTTTTAACGTAAAAAGAGAATTCAGTAATTCATGTATGGTTAAACGTTTCCGCAATTATACCCGGGACAATAATCCTGCGGCTAATCGTAACTTTAAGGAAATCGAAATAAATGGCATTAAATTTTCGGCAATTATAGACAGTGGTAGCGATATTTCGATAATTCGGCAAGATATATTTGAAAGGCTGGGTAATGTAAACTTCGTTAGGGGAGAGAGAAATTTTATAACTGCTGGAAATTATGGATTAGTAACCATCGGATATTTTGAAAGGCAAATAAGGGTAGACGGAATTAATATTAATATCATATTTTACATTGCCAAGGATTTCGTATATCCAGCTGCAATCGGTAACGATATTCTTGAACAGGCCGACATCATAATGACTTCTCAGGGAGCAACGTTGGTGGAGAAGGCAAGTCTTGCTAAACGCAAGGAAAGTAAGGGCCATTATAGAGACATGGGCAATAATATGAGTGAGGGCAACAATTTGAATGAATTTGACGTATTTTGTTCAACCGTAGCAATCGAGAACGAACGAAAATATGATTTGGCGCATTTGTCAGGAAAAACAGCTGCTACACTAACGAATATAATTGAGAAATACCGGCCAGAAAGAAAAACCCCGTCTCCGATACAGATGAAAATAATTTTAACTGATGAAATACCTATTTACCAAAGGCCTCGCCGTTTAACATATGAAGATCAGCATATTGTGGAACAACAAATAAAGGAATGGTTACATAACGGCATCATAGAGCCAAGTACATCGGAGTATGCGTCTCCCGTTGTTTTAGTCTCAAAAAAGGATGGAAGTAAGAGACTATGTTGTGATTTTCACAAACTAAATGAGAAGATACTTAGGGACAATTTTCCTATGGTTTTAATTGATGATGTATTGCATAAACTCCAGTCAGCGAAATTATTTACTACACTTGACTTAAGAAACGGGTTTTTCCATGTACCAATTGAAGACAGTTCCAGAAAATATACTTCATTTGTCACTCATAATGGACAATATCAATTTAATTATGTGCCTTTTGGAATTTCTAATTCGCCAGCAGTGTTTTCAAGATTTATATTCGCAATATATAGGGAAATGATTCAGGAGGGTACCATCATAGTGTATGTTGACGACATTATCATCCCATCAGTGGACGAAGAGGATGGTATTAGAAAATTTATTCAGGTGTTATCTGTGGCAGAAAAATATGGGTTAAATATAAAATGGGAGAAATGTCAATTTTTGAAGAAAAGGGTCACATTCTTGGGATATATCGTAGAAAACTCTACTATTAGGCCATCGTTTGAAAAGACCTCTGCAATATCAAAATTCCCTATCCCGACAGATAAGAAATCTCTTCAACGATTTTTAGGACTCACATCCTATTTTAGGAAATTTGTGGAAAATTTTGCGACACTGGCAAGACCATTATCTGACTTGTTGAAAGCGAATGTTGTATTCAAAATGGGAGATGCGCAGGTCATTGCATTCAACCAGTTGAAGGCATGTTTGGTGAATGCACCAATATTAAATTTATTTAACCCTAAAGCAGCAACTGAAGTTCATACGGATGCTAGTATGTACGGCTACGGCGCCATATTACTCCAGAAAAATTCAGAGGACCAACAGCTGCATCCGGTAGAATACATGAGTCGCAAAACATCTGATGCTCAACAGAAATTTCACTCATATGAACTCGAAGTCCTAGCCATAATTGAGGCGTTGAAGAAATGGAGAGTCTATTTAATAGGTAGTAGAATAAAAATAGTTACAGACTGCAATGCTTTTGCATTGGCAATCAAAAAAAAGGATGTACCTTTGAGAGTTGCAAGGTGGGCAATGTTTTTGCAGGAGTTTGATTTTACTATAGAGCATAGGTCTGGAGGCAAAAGGCGCCATGTAGATGCTTTAAGTAGGGTTTCGTTTCTTTTGGTAGGAGATTCTATTAAACATAGACTCAAGGAAGCACAACTTCAGGATGCTTGGATAAGTGCCATCAGAAAAATTGTTGAGAAAGATTCTTACGAGGACTTTTATTTGAGACACGACTTACTTTATAAAGATCCCAATTATGAACTCTTAGCGATTCCGGCCACAATGGAGGATGAAATTATACAAGTTGCACATCGTGAAGGCCATTTTGGTACAAGGAAAACGCGTGAGCTGGTAGAAAGAGAATTTTATATACCAAATCTTGCCCAGAAGGTTAACAAAGTGGTACGTCACTGCGTTGAGTGTATTGTTAGTGAAGCAAAAATGGGGAAAAGTGAAGGTCTTTTAAGCCCTATTGATAAATCGGACAAGCCGCTGAGGACTTACCATATAGATCATATAAGGCCAATGGAACAAACGAAAAAACGGTACAATCACATCTTAGTAATCGTGGATGCATTTTCCAAATTTGTATGGTTATATCCGACAAGAGGAACAGGTACTGAGGAAGTAATTGACCGATTAGGGCGCCAATCGACCATTTTCGGAAACCCAGAACGTATTATATCGGATCGTGGCACCGCTTTTACGGCAAATGCGTTTAAGGATTATTGTGAAAATCAGGGTATTCAACACTTGCTAATTGCAACGGGCGTCCCTCGAGGTAATGGCCAAGTGGAAAGAATAAATAGGACGATAATATCTCTGTTATCCAAACTCTGCGTAGAAAATCCTTGTCAATGGTATAGACATGTCGGTAAAGTGCAGCAATGTCTCAATAATACTCCGCCAAGAAGTACGAAAGTATCACCACTCAGAACACTTACTGGTTGTGAAATGCGCACCAAAACGCATTCAGACGTAAATAAGTTAATTGAGGAATTCGCTCTCAAGGAATTGGATGAAGAGAGAGATGAAATTCGTGCTATTGCGAAAGAGAATATCTCTAAATTGCAGGAGGAAAATCGCAAAGGGTTCAACAAGAAGAGGACTGAGGCTCCTTTATACAAAGAGAGAGAGCTAGTGGCGATAAAAAGAACCCAATTCGGACCAGGTCTTAAGTTAAAACCAAAGTTTTTCGGTCCATATAAAGTTGTTAAAAGACTTAAACATGACCGATATGAGGTGGAGAAAGTGGGTGAAGTGGAGGGTCCGCGAAAAACTACTACTGTAGCTGAGTTTATGAAGAGGTGGGGCTCATCATTCGGGACGAATGATCATGCAGGACAGCCGAATGTAGGACTAGGACGAACAACGAGAAGTGGTAACTCTTACTAAATACAACTTTGACAAAGTACAACCTTGAGACTTGACGAACAATGAGAGACATACTCGAAACTTCTTTTTAGTTCTTAAGTTAACGAATTAATTTAGTCGTAGTTGAAACGTCCATCAAGACGAACGTTATTTTAAGCTAAATTTGTGTAACCCAAAATTGATCAATAAATCAATAAATGTTTTTTAATTACTCAAATCGTGTAATAGTTTAATTTAACGGCAACTACATGTATTTTTATGAAATACGGTTTAATTTATTCAAAATACGCATAATATTATGAATGACAAGTACTATATACATACCTCTGTCCATGGCGAAATAATTTACCAGGTGGTGGCAGTGGCGAATTTCATTCGTTTTCGCCATTGCAGAAAATTTCAAACTTCATATAAAAAAAATTTTCGCTGATTTTTTATATATGAAGTTTGACATTTTCTGCAACGGCGAAAATGAATAAATTCGCCACTGCCACCACCTGGTAAATTATTTCGCCATGCCTCTGTCATTATAGCTGTCTTATAAATGTTTTAAAAAACAGAAACATTTTATTTTTCATGACAATTTCGCAATAATTCGGAATTTCAAAACCTCAAGAAGAATTTCCTAATTAAAAAAGCTGACTTAATATGTTATGAAATAAATAAATGAATAATTTCAACTCGACTTATATTTACGTAAAAAATTCACAAGCGGAATGTCCTGCAGGATTTTCTGGATCTATATATCCGTCCTGAGTCACATATGTTTCCATTGTTTTTCCTTTAGCAGAAGCTTCGCACGGAAGGAATTTTCACACAAAAATGGAATTTAGGAATACTTATTAGACAAAATTACACATCACAAAATCAAAAAATTTTTCTTTTTTTCAGATGAATACATATCGATTTTTAGATCTGGAAAAGAACATAAAAAAAATAATTTTGTGTAATTATGAAAATATCCTTAGGAAAGGTATCAGATGGCAGGATTTGTTAATGTTACTCAAAAATCTGGAAATCAAATCTTTTTGTTTTGTCTTTTTGTAGACGGCAACACTACTTGGCATTTCTTTCAAGAGGCAGATGCATATTTGAATTCTACTATGAAAGTGGAAGCAATACTCAAAAGATAAGTCCTCACAGTCATGGCTTTCAGCTTATTGAAAATCTTCGTCTAAATTTCAATTTTATTACCACAAATTTTGAAATATGTGTATTCTTTTTTTTTATTTTAAAGAGAAGTAGCACTTCAGGCATTAAAACCTTTTTAGTTATTTTTCGTAATACCCTGTTCAGACATGTTTTCTTAATTAAATTAATTCAATTTTAATTGCGCAATTTAATTTGGTGTTCACACATGCTCAATTTAGCTTATTCAATTAGCATTTGACAGCTGAAAAAAAACATTTTTATTGTAATCGCGAAAGTTTCTTGTACTCAAAGTTAAGAAATGGATAAAAATCACTTTTTGGTAGTTTAGAAATATTGAACTGCTGCAGTTAATGCGATCAATTTTTGAATCCAAGCTATCTGTGTTCAAAAAAGAACACAAAAGGATTTAATATTTCTGAAAAATTTAAGAAAACAAGAACTGCAGCTCTTGAAATATTAAACCAGAACACAAATCAAAAGACATTTGTTAAATTTTAATATTTTCAAAATTATTTAAATTTTTTATTAACTTACCTTCAGCTTCGCTTGCTATTTTCTTTTTCTTTATTTGTTTAAAGGTATATTTATTTTACTAGTAAAATAAAACAACTACAAGCCAGCTGGGCGGATGACACTACCTAGTAAAATAAATTTACCTTGGTTTGTTTATATTTTTACATACGGCTTGTCAATTTTATAAATTTCTTCTTCTCACTGAACATACCTCCCCGTAAACATACTTGTTGGCAAGGGTTGTATTTCGTACTTCATTCAATTAGTGATGCAAATAAGTATTAATTGCTCAATTTAGTAATTGACTTTTGTATAGTAAATTGAGCTCAATTAAGGCATTAATTACGTACATTCCTTAATTGTGCAATTACAGCGTATGTCTGAACAGGGTATAACCGTGCTACATTCTTTAGGAAAGAAATAAATGAAAGATAAGATAGGTGGTGAAAGGAGAAAGATAGATAGTTATTTTACTTCGCCGGCGAATATGCTATGAAGAAGTACCGACGAAAAAATAATAAGTCGACCATTTCAAATTCAAATTAAAATTCCTTCATATTAGCAAAATTATAATCCTTGAAAGTTCCTTAACAATAGTAATAATTTTTCAGCTGTTTGAAAATGTTCAAAAATAGCTCTTTACATTAAAAAAATTTTAAAATTAAAATTCAAAAACGTTTTAAACGTAAAAGATGCCTTAAATCATAACAATAAATTTATTGTCATTGGCTATTTGGTTGTTTTTTTTTTTTACGTTTTTGTATAACATGAAAAATTTCACAACAAAAATTCATATACTTTCACTATTAAAGTGCGAGTACGTGCATAAACATACATACTTGTACAAGCAGGTAAAATTCACAACAAAAAATCATTTAGCACGAGGGAAAGTAAATATGGCCTTACAAAATATATTTTTGCTGTTTTTAAAATGGGGAAAATAAAATTCGACGATATGATGACAAGGCGAATAAAGGAAGGGAAACGAAAAGAATTTCATATGCAAGGCCATTGACATTTTAGATTTTTATTTAAAATGATGTGAAAAACCTTGAACGGCCCGATATGGCGGCGTCTGTTACAGTCGAGAATAGAGACTTCATTGTGGCTGTGATTAACTTTTTATCGATTAATTCAACATGAATTCATGACAACGTTTGAGTTATCAGAACAATGTATACCGATAATTTTATTATACCAAAGAACTCAAGAAAAATTGACTTAATTCATCTAAAAAATGAAATCCCGTATCAGGATAACAATTAACTTCACTCTAGTTTGTCATATCCTTTTTGTTCTTCAACTTTCAAAGGAAACCTTTTTTTGAGGCCTTCAAATACATTATTTGGAAGAGAAAATGAAAATATTAATATTCTCCTTAAAAATTGTACCAAAATTGAAGCATTGAACATAAAATGTGATTTTACAAAAACTTTTTTTATTTCTTTTACATGGACTTACGTTATTATGCTGTGACGTAACTAAATACTAATGCCAATGTAATTTTTTGCTACTACACTCATATGTTTTATTTTTAAAGTTTTAATAAAGAAGTAAAGATGAAGACGGAATTGGGTAAAAATAAAATCTTCCAGAAATACAACTGTGTAAATTCGAATTATAAAGAAACCACCAAAAGAATAATAGTAATTTTTACCAAGAAGACGGCAGTAATTTTAAGTATGATTAAAAAAATAATTCAATTCAACGGTTTTCTGAAAATTCACGAGATATAAATTTTAAATTGCACGATAAATAAATTTAATTTTTACTTTTGATGGCAAATAAAAGCGAAGCTAAAGTTTTTATTATTTTGATTAATGAAATAAGTAAACTAGTGAAGGTTTTGATCTTTCAAATCAAAATAGCATTGCTTTAAGTTAGTATGTATGTATATACCCAGAAAAAAAGAATGAAGTAGTTTAAAAATCATTAGTGTTTTCATTGCTGCTCTTGCATTTGTTTTCTATAATGCATTTTTTTATAAGTTCGTTTATTCTAATTAAGTTATAACTTTTGAACTCATGAAAAACTCATGAAAATTTATGAAAAAGAAGTTATAAAAAACAAAGATTAATGAAATAACGTACCGTAATCATCAAATTTTCACTGGTTTTAAGCATTCATTTAAGTTCCAAGCTATGTGAACCCATGCTCACCAATGACAAGCTAATGTTAAAATCATGCGTTTTTCCCTAATTGAACCAGTTCGTTTTACGTAGAATCCATGAATTACCTACTTCTTTTGCATGCTTTGCTGGGTACTGAAAAATATACGCCATTAGTAAACCCAATTAAAATAATAAAGAAACAAATCTATAGATAAAACTACCTTATTATAATTTTAGCATGTTGGTTTTACCACGAAGCCACACGAATTTTTTCCTCACAACTTTTTCACATATCGACCCTTTTGCGCGATATTATCGTATATGACAATTTTTTTTAAATTGAGTTTTTGATGCAATTTTGTTCTACATTCAAAGACACGTCACCTGACAAAATATTGTAGGCGTATTGCAGTTCGTTGCTCCAAAAATTTACTGAATACTTTATCGTATGTTACACTCCATTTTTTATTGTGAGCGATTTTAACGTATCTGCCAATGAAGAATATTTTGCATAGTTGTTGCAATATTTATGACATAATATGAAATATTATTTATTCCTAAGGTAGAATTAGAAGGTAAAGCAAATTGCTCGCTTTATTTTGTTTTTTTTGCCTCTATTCGTTTTACCGTTAATTTTTCATAAAGGCTATATTAAAGTTGAAGAGTAGTATTTAGCATGCATTCTTTTTCAAATCATGTGTTTGAGATAATTAGTTATTGTGAACCACTCCAAGTAAAACATTGTCTACAAACAAATTAATAAATAGTTCCTTAATAATGCTATCAGTTTCCAAAACCGTAAGTAAATAATATAATTTAAAAGTCATTTAATGAGGATATTGCTAATGTGTAATTATGATTATGTAGTGATGTTTTGGTTGTTTAGTGTCTATAAAATTGTGTTTTATTTAATAAAAAAAATATTAAAAAGTAATGCAAAACACGTTTTATGCAGGTTTCTCAAGTTTCGTTAGTGCCATACAGCGATAGTGAGAGTAATGACTCATGCTTATTTGAACATGAAAACAGTGTCGGAAAACGGGGCTACAAAAAACTTCTGTCTGTTAAATCAAGGGAAGACATTAAAAAGAAAGTTTTACCTAATCCGTGCCTTAATAAGATGTGCCACGGTGAATGTTGTCGTCTTTCCGAGAAATCTCGTGAAAATTTAAATGAACATTATTAGGGAATGTCAAAAGCAAAAAGAAGAATGCGGCTGCTTTCCTGTACAAAACATAAACAAATTCAACGAAAGAGAGCTGCTGTCACAGGAGGAGATTGTAGACGAAACAATTCTTTTCAATATAATTTTACGCACAAAGGGATCGTTTTTAAAGTTTGTCAAAAATTCATGTTGGCAATTTTAAATATTTCCCAAATGATGTTTAGATATTTTTTAAAGGAAAATAATTATGCTCATCCAAAAGCTAAGATTCGGCCTCATATTAAAACAGATGAGCAAAACATAAAGCTTCTAAAACAATATCTTGAAAATCTTCCAGCTGTGCCGTCACATTATTGTAGAGCCAAGAGTATTAAAGTTTATTTGCCACAAGAATTTCGAAACAAGCAAACTCTTTATAGATGCTACACTCAATATATGAACGATAAAAACCTCAGCAACTGCATTGTGCCGAATTGGGTTTTCAGACAGACTTTTCAAAAAGATTTTAATATAGGTTTTCATTTGCTGAGTGCGAAAACATTAAATATATTGATGAAGAGGAAAAAAATCGTTTGGAGAATTCCGATGAGTACAGGATGCATATAAGAGACGAAGATGAGGCCAAGGCTAATTTTTTTAGAGATCAAAATGAAAGCAAAAAGGTTTCTAGTTTTGTTTGCGCCAGCTTTGATTTGCAAAAAGTTTTGAATACTCCGTTCGGAAATAATATAACCCTTTTTTACTCACGCAAGTGCCCAAAACGAGACTAGAAATGGCTATTTTTATTTGTGGGATGAGCGTCATGGTAAGCGAGGCTACAATGAAATTTGCACAGCCCTTAACAAATATCTAATAATCGTAGCCCAAAGAAAGAGAGTTAAAGACATAGCCCTATATTGCGACAGTTGCACTGGTCAAAACTGCAACAAAGCTGTATTAGCTATGTTGACACATTTTAAAAATTTTTCAAACTTCATTGAAAAAAATAAAATAACATATTTACTTCCCGGCCATACAATGATGCCAGTTGATTCTGTGCATAGTACAATTGAATCATTTGCACGCAGGCGTAACTTTATTAGACAAAAATTCAAAATCAATTAAACTCATTTACGGATATTCCGAAAATTCTACTAAAAAAACTATAAATAACTTTAATTTTACCTTTAAGTTACAAAAGTTGTACAATTCACCTTTGTGTATCTCTTTGCAAAAATTCAATGATTTCAAAACTCTATGTTTAAAAAATAGCATACGGTCTAAGTACCATAATGTGTATTTAAATTTAAAATATTCTCTACTCGAAAAAGACGTGTTAAATGAAAGAAGATTAACTCTATTATTATTGTTGTTTTTAATGAATTCATGCTTCTGTTAAATATTGATTAAATTTTTTATAACTTTGTGCCATTAAAAAAAATAATCAAATACATAAAAACACAAAAAAATCTTTGTTTTAATTTATTTCTAACATTGACAAATGATATCGTATATGCCATTTTCTACACACGTATCTACGAAATGTTATGAGCGAAATTATCGTATATGCCAAAAAATACTTTTTTCTCGGAAAACTTGAACTTTTTTACCGGAATACTTTTAGTTGTAGTTACATTAGTTAATTATCTAAGCACATGTAAATTTTCATTTGATTATTGCAAGCGAAAGGAGAGAAAAGTGGAAAAATGGCTGTCCTGTAAAATTTGGTTTTTGTAACATACGATAATTTCGCGCAAAGGGTAAGATTCTATTAGGTTGAAATCTCTGACGTAGACTCCACGCAATTTAAACGCAATTTTATCATGAAGACGGCATCATCAAAAAACAACTGAAAATGTTATTTTATTAACTTTTTATTTTTTTCTTTACATATTATTTTCTTGACAGCTTCCACAAGCATGGGCTTTAAATTTTAAATTGTGTCGCCTATATGTTGCAAGATTCATAATCTGCAGAATTTATGACTTCTGCTTAGACTTATGATATTTCAATTAAATATTTAAAATTGTTGCAGAAGATGTGTAAGAAAAAAACACAGAACAAAAATATGGGCCGGCAAAATATTTGCTAAAATAAAATTAATTCTTGCAAAAGAAAGTCTACTCTAAAACATATTTTAATTGTTCACAGTTCAAAAGTCCAGCCACATACATCAATAATTGGGACACTTTTTAACTTCTAAATCCATTTTTTTTTTGTTTGCTGTTACAGCTTATATAGGACTTTTCAGCAGTTTGATCATATACATAAAAATTGCATTAATTGTTTTAACATCCTTTAGTTTATAATTTTAAAAATTTGTACTTGTTTATATACCAGACAAAGTTTTAGATATTCTGTCTAATCTTCAAGTGTTTGTGTATAAAGTATACAAAATATATGCCCATATATGTTAAATTACATTAATTATGAGAAAACTATTTAATTTCTGAATCCAAATTTTATATCTCTAGCTTTAGCGAACTTGCTTTTAGTGGTTTCTTATTAATTTCAGCAATCTGTCAACAAAAAGTTTGGCCACACACAGCATTTTCCTTGAATATTAGGACACCCTTTCATTTCCACCTCCCAATTTTATACTTGTCATTACAGGTTCTTTATAAATTTTAACCGGCTGCCTAATTATTTAACAGCTTGGCTATGTAATTCAACTAACGTCAACTATTATACCAAGGAAAGTAGTGACATCTATGTCCAATTTTGGAGTGTTTGTATATAACGGTTTAAAAGATAGGCCAAACAATTTCACATAGGTTCGCCATTTCATTTTAAATTTTCTTTTGTTGTTTTTTTATTACTTTTAGCTTCTGAGAACTTTAGTGATAAGGAGTTTTACTAGTTTTCAAATCTATGAACTCTTCTTAAAAAAGACGAAACTGTAAGCATAGCCTTTGAAATAAACAATTTTCAACATCTGTTCAGAAATGACTGAGTTCTGCGAGAACAAATATAAAAAAAAACAACATTAAGACTAGAGATGAGCGATGCAGTGATTTTTAAGGAACATTGTACCGGTGAACGTGATTTTCAAATCACCGTTCTTTTTAATAGTTAGCGTGATCACCGTTTGCAGTTTTTTTTATTTGAACATGCATACTTTTAGAACATATATGAAATAATATGTTATGCAAACAGTAACCATTAGGGAAAAGGTAATTTGATTTCTACATTCAAAGCAGCTGTGACTAACTTTGGCCAGCAATATAAAATTTGGTAACACTGAATTTAGGTTCGAATAAAAAAGCAGAAAACATTATTACATAGGTATGAATGTGTGAAGTTTAGAAAAAGAATAGCTGCTGTTAAAAAGAAGAAAAAAAATATAAACAGCAATGAAGCCACTTTGAATGAAGAAAATAAAGGGTCAAATGTGCTAATATTTCTCTCCAGAAAATAAAATGAAATTTAAGTTTGTATGTGCGCAAATATAAAAGAATGTTCTTTTGCGTAACTGTTACTCGATAAACTCAGTCACTGTTGTGAGCAGTGATTTTAGAATCACAGTGAATAGATTAAAGGTATTGAAATATCGCTTATCTCTAATATAGATGAATTGATAGCCTACTTTTCGGTTAAGAAAATAAGAAACTTTACTCTTGGCTTGAGCGTCACCAGATATTTAAAAAAAAATAATATTATTATTTTGTATAATAATACGCATCATGTATACCGGAAAGTAATTAAGTAACGTTCAGTAGTAATGGAATTAAGTAATTTAGTTTATTTTTTAAAGAAAATCTGGCCCCAATTTACTTTCTATTAAATACAATTACATATCGAATAATTATACAATGAGTATCCACACATATGTGTTTGTATGCCACATATAGACAAACACAGAAGTTGCAATATGTTAACATTGTTTGTCTACATTTTCAGAGGCCGGCTCTATCCTAATTATTTCTTTAGATTTTGTTTTTTTTTAACCAAGAACTTTCCGCACAACTAACTTACTAATTGTTTGTTACAAACTTCTAATTGGTCAGTTTCCTTGTGGCTTCTCTTAGTACAATCTTCCAAAGGTTGCGCTTAAAAGGCAAAGAATAGTATAAATTTTATATCACACTTAAATCAGCAACAAAATTAAACTACATTTGGGGTGTGTTATATTTTTCTTACTTGGAAATTTTTTTCATTGATTTAACATTCATTCATTCATCTTTCTTTAAGATGTACTCGTTTTGACTTCACCTTATTCTTTACCTTATTTAAAAATGTTGCCAACAATTGTAAGAAACATTAAAAAAATGGTGCCTAAATAAGGAACGTTACGCAAATTAAACCGATTTAGTTGAAAAAATAAACTTTTTTATATTGCAACAAAGTATTTAGCATTTATAGTCTTTTTCCGGAGTTGTTTCAGTGGTAACAAAGATTTTCAATTTATAGAATTCCTCGTATTAATATTAGTTCTTTTTAAAATAAGACAGTATTAAGACTAAAAGTTAGAGGACAACACCTCACCTTAAAGTTAAAAGTGTATTTGATATTTTTAACTATAATTGAACTTTAATTTTGCCCATTATGCAATTTTTCAACAATTTAAAATTAATTAAATCTTTTGAAACTTATTTCTCTTTATTTCCATGTTCTTTAAAGTATATATTTTATTACAAAAAGGTTGTGTTTTTCTCGGTTGCAATTTTTCATTTTTTAAATTACTCTGCTTAATGGATATTTTAGCGGCATATTGATAACAATTCGAAATTACTGAACTGCTCTTTATAGCTTCCGGTAGAGAAAAAGCTCCACATTGTATGACTTCATTATATACGTATATTCTGAGTTCCTATGCATAGCGAAGTAGATTAAGCAATGTCCGTCCGCCCGTCCGTGTTAGTATTGAAATTGACTTTTCCAGCGGATTAGAGCGGATGAGATGAGCTAGGGAAAATTTCAATACGCTAATCGATCAGATAAAATTTTGAAAGAGGTCCTATTAAAAATCTGCAAGACCGGTCCATGCCACTCTAATTTCTCTATATCAAAAATAAAACAAAAAATATAGAGCGATAGACAGTTAAAAAATAAGAAATAAACATCAAGTGAAAAAGTTGGCACTCGCCTATATTTCCCGAGTTATGTGCCTCTGAAATTTTCATAAAAAAGTTCCATTGTCAACATTGGTATTATTTAAAAACTTCTGAAGAGATTTTTTAGAAAATATAGAAAAAAAAAAATAAAAAAAATTTCTTAAAAATGTTTAACCCATTAAGAGCCGATGACATTTTAATGTAAAATAAGATATCGTACTTAATTTTGTTTTTCTTATTTTTTAATTGCCTGTCACCGCGATATTTGTTTTTTGATATGAACTTCTGCATTAAACTAGAATTATATACATGGTGAAGGTATATAGCAATCTTACTTGTTGTTTAATAAAAAGTTTTTGAGCTTTTATTGTCTGTTGGCTTTATTGATACAATAGAGTTTTCAGTTAATCAGTTTGGATTTTGATATAAAGCTCTCAGGTTTTCTTTACAAAATTTTTGTAGAATCCACTGATGAACTATATGAGCAGTAGCAAAATGGCCATATGCTTTCCCTGCAGTAATACGTATCATATTATAGCTTTTAATAATAAATATGTTAGGAGAATATCATGCAATATTTATGTTTGAAGGTATCAAGCGCAATTAAAGTTAATCTACATATAAAAAGGCAAACGCAAGATTTCGAAATCCTTTTATTCCTCTGTTTGTCAACCGATTTTGTTTATACTTTACATATTTGTAAATACTTTCGAGCTTCAGTGTACCGTCTTTATCTTATTAAAATCAGTTGAGTATTTAAGAAAAAAAAATGGCTCCTTAAATTGCTACCACTACACAAAAATATACATATATTTGAAACATGACTGCGTACATATAAAACAAAGAATAACAAGTGTTTAATAAACTTGGTCGAATTTTGACCACATGGCTAACTCTGGTTAATATAAACAGTGAATATTAATGTCATTTTAATAAGACCAACTTTATTATTAAACACTTTCAAGAGGTTTTAAATCCAATCATTCTTATATATTTTATTTGTGGTATGTATGATTTACATACATATGTATAACCGATTATAACAGCTCTAGTCTTAAAACTTGGCCTAATTGTAATACATGATTTTCCCACTTTTTAATTTTACTAAAAAGTAAATGGTTCCTTATTATAAAAATACTTGTTAAATTCAAACAATAACAGTAAGAACTCGATGATATTAAAACAACTTCTAAGTGTTATTCCCAGTACGTTTTTTTTTGTTATTATTATTATTATTTTTTTCTTAATTTCCGTTAAAAGAGTTTAATATAACGACTAGATATTTTAGCATATTTTCTTAAAGCTAATGTTTTAAGACACGTGAAACAAATTATCCTTGAAAAACTCACAAATTTGTATTATTCCAAATCCTTAGTGAAAATAATCACAAAAGACATTTTTATGTGTTACTTGACTTGGTTATTCCTTTCAAGTAAAAGGAAAGAATTTACTTCCATAAGTTTATTTATTTCAAAATTAACTATGGCAAGATAATGTTAAACATATTAGTAACAAAAGACACAGCCTGTTACATTTTTCTATTATATTTACTTTTATTCTTTACTTAATATGTATTAATGTGTCACTTTCAAATGTTGAAGATGTCAGAAAATAGGATCTACTTTAAGGTACTTTCTTTTAAGCACAACAAAGTAGCTTTTAGTATCTCAGTTACTTAAGCTCCATTTGATTTTCTTACGTCTAGTTTTTTTACACATTAGTACCGGATGCCATGTCATTAACAAAGCTCACAATCTTTTTCAATGACAACTTTTGAGTATAAAAACGTTTAGGTATCCCTTAAACTATTTACAGGAATTAGCTTTGGTAAATACAGTTTAACATCAAACGTAACTTTTCATTTAATGGGGCTTAAGTTACATATTTCACTCTTATTATTTCTAAATTTTTATATAAATGTCTCATCATTCGTAGACAGCAAAATATACATATTTAAAAAAAGACAACTGAAATTTTTTATTGAAATACAAAATCACGCAACAACCAAATTATAAAGTATAATTTAGGCATAAATCTAACGAAAACTGATAAGCGGATTGTCAATATTGCTATCTGTCAGCAACGTACAGCATACGCCTCGTGTGTTATTTTTTGTGAAATTTGAAAATGTCTTAAGTAAATTATATGCCCTTTACCATATATGTATGTATGCGTTAACAGATTGGAAAAATTAAAGGCTTTAAAAACTTTATCTGCTTGATTGGCGTAAATTTTCTCTATCTCAACTTCTGACTTGGCAAAGTTGATTCCTACTCGACAGACCCGAAGATAGACATCGCTCAATCGCTTCGCTATGCATAAGAACTCAGAATATAAATACTTTATGGGGTCTGGAAACAGAATAACAAACTTTGATAAGTCCCTTTTTCCACCTGTTGTGAAGGAGCAATAACTGCTTATTAACATGTTTTTTTTAACCGACATCAAAATAAGGAGGTTATCAATTCGTCTAAACGTTGCTTTTTTATGTTCGTGAGCGCAATCTAACTCATTCCTAAACCGTTTTTTAAATTATTTCTTTAATCGTAAGATTAAAAATACAGATTGTTTCCGTTTTAAATATGAGACTATCTATTGAACCGTTATTTAAAATGAGTAACAATTAGACAGATTGTCGACTCCTACGACCTTTATTATAACAAGTGAAATATTAAAATAAATAAATTTAAGGTACCTAATTGTTCGTATAATTTGATGCTTATGGTACAGAGAACCTGTATTACTGAATCCGATTTGACAACCAGTATAAAATTTGAAAATAAAAAGGTGTCTTAATACATAATGTATAACAAACATCAAAACCGTTGTAGGCAGACAATTTAAACTGTCGTGCTTATTTCTCTATAGCAATACGTATACAGATTTATTACAAAAATTAAACACTTAAAATTACACAGAATTTTCCCTACTTCTTCTGGTATAACAATTCCGCTATAACAAGTACATATAAAACTTGAATTGGAAAGTTAGAGTTGATGTAACTTGATGAATGTGGCCAGACTTTTGAACCGTTATAGACAGATACCTAAGCTCTGTTTTAAAGTCGGTTTTTTGCAAAAATTATGTTACATTAATATTTAATCCGTAAGAATTATTAGAGAAAAATTAAGCATTAACCAATATTTGAGAATTTTCTCAGCAACAAGTGTTGTATTATTAGCGTATCTAATATTATTTATATTTTGACAGAAAACTTTTATGAAAACTTAATATGCATTAAAAAATAACGATGACATAATTTATCGTTGTCGTGCTCCTCTATGTATAGCATTTTGTCTTATTACAAAATTATCAGCAGTTTACTGCCAGTATATGTTTATAGTCCATGGGATATCAATTAGCTTATCCTGCTGTACAGGATAAAATGCTTTCACGTAATCAACGAAACATTAAAATATTTGCTAATGAAAGTCTTTTAAATTTTGTACGGTACTTTAACACATTAAAGCTTTACGAGTATCCATTGCTTCTTTAAACAGAAATTGATACTCACCCGTTCCCAGCAAAAAATTTCAGAAAAGGTAATTTTGTGTGAAATTATTTATTTTGGTGGAAGGACTTCCCACTTAGATTACTAACCTAATGATTTTAATGAGGCCTGAGAATTTTAAATTGATTACATTGATAATTGCAGGAAATAATAACGATCATTCGTACGTATTTTACAGCGTTCTTTATAACTTAAAGAATTAGTTCAATTACTAATGCCTTTATTTGCAAACCAATGTAATATGTTTTGTATGCAGGTAACGTCTTTTGGTTTTCACCCGTAGTTTTTTTTACAAATACGAAAAAAAAAACTATCTAAAAAACAGATTTAGTACGCTAGTATTGTAAAAAATAAATTTTAAATTTTTTTTCGTTGACTTCATTAGGTTAGTGGTTATAATTCTTCTAATTTAAAATGTCGTAAAAAGTTAAAAAAAGGAATTTGGGGCAAAACTTACTTTCAAAGTTTAGAGTAAATTTTAAAGTTTGTTTCAGTAAATTCATACAATATTTCACTTTTCTTAAGATTAAGACTTACTTGTGTCAGCATTATAGTATCTTTTTATGGAATTCTAATGAAGTATCCTACAGTCAGCGTTGTTTGAATATGGGCAATTTTTTAACCAAACTCTAAATATTCGAGACTGTAATTAAAATTGCACGCGGAATTACAATATTTTTATGTCAAATTATTCAAGAACGATTGGTTTTCAGTAATTGGCCAAATTTTGTAGACATGCTGCGCATACATAATAATAATTTTGTTAAAATAATAATAAATACGTTATAATAAAAAGTAAAACCAGGTTTAAAAACCTGTGTTTATTTTATTGTCTGCCACTGCAGAAACAGACGAAGCTACAAATAAGAATAAATAGGTATGAATTCAGTTATAAAATATCAATGTCAATATATTTGCTAATTTTTGACTGCATTTTTTAACTTAATAAAAGTTTCATCTTATTTAATTAACTTGGAAATGGTTCTCAACATTAAATGAGGAAATATGTACATATTTTAAAACATAGTGTTCCACTTTAAACTTCTTAACTTGAAGACATAGTGACAGAGTTTTTTTACCATTTGCTTCCATTTCATTTTTTTAAGTGCCATATTATACATACAAACTGTGAAGTACGTAACTCGAAACTAAAGGTCAGCCCAAATTTTTTAACCTTACGTTTTTTGATTCAAATCGCATTTTATAGAGACAATTGTTTTCATTTTTAAGCTGCGTCCTAGCATACGGACTTAAGCATCTATTTACTTTAATACAAAGTGTAATAAAAATGTTAACTGAACTAAGTCTGCTTTGTGTTGTCATTCGCTAAATAAGTCCTTCTCACACCTGTATAGTTAAAATTAAAAGTATCCTCTTACTTTTGTAATAATAGTAAATTTCACTTAACATAAACCGCAATTTGCCCCTCAAGCAAAAGTTGTGTGTAAAACTATTTAACTAGGAGCTCCCAGGTTTTTTTATAGTGTTCGCAAAGCTCCCTCATGGATTGTGTAAGCAAAGCTTTCACAAAAAAAAGCTAAAC
Source organism: Cistogaster globosa (assembly GCA_937654795.1). Lineage (NCBI taxonomy): Eukaryota > Metazoa > Arthropoda > Insecta > Diptera > Tachinidae > Cistogaster > Cistogaster globosa. Next base: position 59,400,386 of record OW569405.1, on the reverse strand, counting down.
ATTTTTTGCTTCAAATTGCTTTTAATACACCGATACAATTTTTTGTGGAGCGGTGCCTGTAAACTTGATAAAGCCTTATCATTAAATACTTATCTACTTAATAAGATATCAATTCATACAATATGAAATTGAGTTGTTTTTCATCGAGCCTTCATCAATGAACATCAAACAAACATATCTGGCAGGTCTAGTGAAAGTAATGCCTAGTTTAAATAAAGTTATACTAAAAAATACAACTGTGTATCTTTTACACTGTGCTTTAAAATTTGGCGTCATTTTATTTTACCAACAGCTTCGGGATAATCAGAAAATAATAGCAAGTAATAATTGTATACAATTTAATGTTTCTGTAATAAAAATTATTAACTTGTCTTAAAGATTTTCATTTAATTTCTTAAAAACAGTTTTGTTCATAAAAATTTTGACACATTAAGTTTAAACACAGAAACAGCAAATCTGCGTTTAATACAAAATTACGTTTAACAAAATTTGTATAGTTTGTACATCTATGCGGGAAAAGAGCATGTTTTACTTCTATCTCTGCTGACTTATTCACTATTAAAAACACTACTTCTTTAAAAATATTGGGTGTAATATTGAATAAGAAATGCAATTGGAAAGATCATCTAAGTTATATCGAAACAGATTAAAACCAAAAACTAAATATAATAAAATGTTTCGCTAATAAATTATATTGTCCAAAATCTCAGCTATGAAAGCATAACTTCTATCTAAAATTAAATACGGTCTCTACCCTTACATTTGGTCTCCGAAATCGCATTTAAAAAAAATTAAAAATATTTTTAATTCAGCACAAAAAATAGCAACTAATGCCTTTAGAACTACACCCATATATATACCCTACTTTATGAAACGAATACTCAAACCCTTTCCGATTTCTGAAATATATTCTGACCTTATCAAAATCGCAAACACTAACTCAATCCAATCTGTACTTAATCATATTCCCAAATTTGCCAATATAAATTATCTACCAGCAGAACCTTACGGTGATTTCTTTAAGCTCTCTCGACCACCTTGGCATTTCCACTCAACACCTTGAAGTAAACACACCACCTGATATATATAGAAAATATTATCTCCATATTACTAATTCTTTTAGTAACTGTTCCTTGATAAACATTGACGGTTCTAAAACAGTAATGTAGCCTAAAGTATAACAACTCTAAATTCTATAATAAGAACATCTATTCTCCCGCAATACACGTCTGTCTTCTCAGCTGAAATTATTGCCATATTTGAAGCTGTTAAATTCACAACTAGTCTGATGGACAAATTCTTGATTTGCACAGACTCCCTTTCTGCTAATCAAGATATAAAAAACACCCAATAACAACAATTATTATGCATCCTATAAAAGAAACTGTTTAATTGAATTTATACTAAAATTTTAATTCAATGGGTCCCGGGAAATTGTTCTATTCCTGGCAATGAATTTGCTTACTTGACAGTTAAGAGTGCATTAAAATCTCCCGTTTTTTTAACACAAAATCAGAACGCAAGAGACATTTTCAAATATATCACTATCTTTAAAACACTTCTTTCAGACAATTGGGAGCTAACATCAAATTGGTATACGGAAATTAACCTGAACATAAAAAACATAAATAATTATCTAAATTCACTGAATGCCAAAGATTTTCCAAAATTTGTATTACCAAAAAAGTCACTCATAAGTTCTGAAACATCTAACCCGTGTCCATACTGCCAATCTGGAGCCATAGTGTCAATCAAACACATCCTGTTTGATCAAACCAAGATTTTAAATCCCCCTACGCTACATGAACATGGGTTTTGACGCTAATATTCATACTTAAATAAATTTCCATTAAGGTAGTTTTTTTTTGTTTATCCTTCATCTATTGTAAAATTATACATATGAGAAATTTATCTCTATCCATATACGTTTTTAATTATTATAATAACCGCAGGCCTTGGTAGCCATTGCTATATTTTATTTTTGTTTGTTTTATTTTATTTTGTAAAGACGTTTTTTTAATTTTTTGGTTTGTTTAATTTTGTATAATTGTTTTTTAATTTTTTGTTTTTTTATATTTTATTTATTTAATAATTTTTGTTTGCTTTTGTGTTAAATAAAAATGAATTGTTTCTTAAAATACACAGCTCTTACTTTTTGGTTTTGTTCCTATAGGTCAAAAAGTGAGTTGGGTGACTTACGTGAAAACATTTCAAATTATAAAATTTTGCATATGTCGTATGGGAAAAAGTAATGATGGCATAATGGGCTCTTAATCTGCGTTTTTAGATTTTTGTCAAATTTTTCCGTGTGGCCCCTATAGGTCAAAAAGTGTGAAAAAAGTATTTTTCATTAGTCGTATAGGACAAAAACCGGTCTGGGAGAAAATAATGATGGAAAAATGTAGCTAAGATTATGAGTTATTACTCTGCGCTTTTAGATTTTCAGCCAATTTTACGGTGTAAGTCCTATCGGTCAAAAAGTGGGTTAAGTGACTTATGTGCAAACAGAAACAATAAAATTAAAAATATTTAGAACCAAATTCATTTTTGTTAAAAATACGTCTTTTTTCATACTATCTATAAATTATTAAAATTAAAGATCAAAAAAATTAACAAAATTGTTAAAAAAGATTGAATCGTTTTTCATTGAGCCTTCATCAATGAACATCAAACATATCTGGCAGTTCTAATGAAAGTAATGCCTAGTTAAATTAAAGTTATACTAAAAAATAAAACTATGGATCTTTTACACTGTGCTCTAAAGTTTGGCGTCATTTCATCTTATAAACAGCTTAGGGATAATCAGGAAATAACGACAAGTAATATTTGTGTAAAATTCAATGTTTGTGTAATAAAAATCATTAACTAATCTCAAATATTTTCATTAAACATCTAAAAACAGTTTTGTTCATTACAATTTTGATAGATTAGGTGATTGCTTTAAATACAGAAACAGCAAATCTGTGTTCAGTACAAAATTACGTCATACAAAGTTTTCTTTTGAATGGAAATACAATTTAGAAATTCACTTGTGCCCGCACTGTCACAAAAAAATTATAATCAACACTAAAGTTAAAAAAGGATATGATGTGCCTCCTCAACCTCGGGGGTATCCGTATCCCTATCCATATAATTACGGGCCACCGGTGGCACATCCAACAGATCCGCAACCGCCAGGGTATCCGGCATAGGGTATAGATGCGGAAGCATCATCGCCGTCACCAAAGTGAAAACTTTCATGTGTTTTTTTTATATTTTATTTTCGTATTTTTTAATACATTTATTTATTATATCGTATTCTTTTCTTTTGTTTGTTATGTATTGTTGTCTTTGTTATATTCTATTCTGTAAATATGTTTGTATAGTTTTTGTTTAGTGTATTTTTTAAATGAAAATAAATTTCAACTGCTTAAATAGATTTGTTATTTTTGTTTGTTGTTTTATTTTATTTTGTGAATGCGTTTTTAAATTTTTGGTTTTTTTATTTTTGTTTAGTTTCATTTAGTTGGTAAATATGTTTTTTTAATTTTTTGTTTTTTTAATATTTTGTTTATTTAAGTTTTTTTTAATACATATGAATTGTTGCTTAAACTAGACAGTTCTTATTTTGGACGACATAACTGCAAAATGTTTATTCGCGGTAAGCCAATTCGTTTTGGATTTAAATATTGGTGCCTGTGTTCTGACACAGGCTATCTGTTTGAATCACATCTTTATGCTGGGGCAGGTTCTTCATACGACAAAACTGTTGGCTTAGGAGCTTCTGTAGTTTTAACGTTATTGGAGTCGGTTTCAAGTGCCGAAAAACACGTGGTGTATTTTGAAAATTTTTTCTCATCATATTACTTGTTCTATTTGTTAAATGAAAGAAAGTTTCGTGCAACTGGAACGGTAAGATCAAATCGTTTAAGAGGAGCAAATGATATGCTTGCCAGTGGCCGATCTCTCTAGAAGCATGAGTATGATTATTGTATTGAAAAAAACAATAAATTATTTTTGGCTCCCTGACAAGACAACGCAGAGGTAACCGTTATATCAAATTTTGTGGCTGCTAGCCCAAAAATTAATACTATTCGTCATTCAAAAAATAAAACAGTAAGTTTTGATTGAAAAACATTTTTTGCACTCGTTAAAAACTATTAAATTTTTAAGGTTTCTGTTATACAACCAAACTTAATTAATGATTATAACAAACATATGGGAGGTGTTGATTTACACGATAACGCTGTATCTAACCAGCATATTTCAATCCGTGGAAAAAAGTGGTGATGGCCCTTATGGACAAATGCAGTTAACAGTACTACAGTAAATGCATGGAAAATCCATTGCCTTATTGCTAAAGAGGAAGGTACCAAACAGCTATCACAAATAAACTTTAAGGCTGAAATTGCTACAAAACTACTTTTTTATGAAAAAAAAACCAAATGATGAGCATGTAGGTATGATAGAAGGCTCACAGCACTTGCCTCGTCCTAATGTACGAGAGCACGTTGTATGCAAAATTCAAGGAAATAAACGAAAGAGATGCAGAGAATGTCATTCGCAGACAGTATACCAATGTAAAAAATGTAATATTACATTGCATCCAAAGTGTTTTGAAGGATACCATATAAAAATTGGAAAAAATAGCATAAACACTTTAAAGCAAGCAATACTTTATATTATTTATGTATTACTTTTTCATGAATAAACATTTTATTTTAAATACCACAAACAAATTTAATACTAATTGTTTAAAAAAGTAAAAAAAAAGTTTTTTTATACCTTTCTTAAGAAGTAATTTGCATGTAATTAGCCAACGTTGCGTTTTCGCAACAGTCTACCACATGCAGCCCTGTAATCGAATTTTTTAAAAATCGTATTTTTAGTGATCAGGTGATTGTTAACAGAAAGTATACAAAAATTCATACCGATATGTCAACGAATTCGGGTAGTGGTATATAATGGGTTAAGTAAAGTTGTACTAAAAAATGTACTAAAAAATACAACTATGGATCTTTTAGACGGTACTCTAGCGTCTTTTCATTCTATCAGCAGCAACGGGCTAATCAGAAAATAATGATAAGTAATAATTGTAAAAAAAATTAATTTTTCTGTGATAAAAATCATCAAATGGTCTTATAAACATTTCTTATAAACATTTCTTATAAACATTTTTATAGACTAGTGACTGCTTTTAATATAGAAACAGCAAGAACAGTGACCATCATTTGATTCATCAACTGACAATCTGTGATGATGGAAATATCCATCAGTGCGTAGAACAAAGTTTCTATCACATTCTTAAAAGGGAAAATAAAAAACTTGATGTAAACATTTGTATACGTGTGATGTCTGCAGCAAACAGCGTTACCATTGACTTTTTTGTTACAAAAAATACAACGAAAATTTTGCTTGATTTTTGAAACAGATTTAATTATAAAACTTTTTATAAGCTATATTTTGAACTTTGCTAATCAAGTTTGAGTAAACACTTAGATTTAATTAATAAAAAAAATCATTCAAATTTAATACGAAAAACCGTATAACGGCAACGCTGTTTAAGTATAAAATTATTGCAAATGTGTTAGTATAAGTTTCCCTTACTCATTTCTTGTTTGGCAGTGTTCAATACAAAAATACAAAAACCAAACTTGTATAGTTTTTTAAACCAAATACGTATATAGAAATTTTCTATATACGTATACATTTTGAATACAAAACCAGGGAGTTGACGTTGTATTTCGATTCAAAAGAAATTCTTTCAAATTTATAATCATAAAAAGTTTTCTTTCAAAAAGAAATACAGAGGTACCCCCTGCACTGCTAATTCTTTATTTTATAAAATAGATTTCTAAAAAACCACGTTTCTCTTTAAAAGCATTTCTGCCCGCATAGCCATAAAAAATATCATTATGCTTAAATTAAAAAAGACCATGATGTACCACCACAACCTCGGGAGTATCCACACCAGCTCCCCAACCACCTAGGTACCCGCCACAGGGAATAGATGCGGAGAGCAGTCATCGCCGCCACCGACATAAAAATTTTAATATGTTTTTTATTTATTTTAGTTCATATTATTTTCTTATTTATTAATTCTTATATTTTATTTTATTTTATTATTGTATTATTTTCTTTTGTTTAATTTGCTATATTTTAATCTGTTTTGTTTAATTTTGTAAATAATTTTATACATTTTTTGTTTTAGAATATTTTGTTTAATAAAAATTAATTGCTTTTAACTGTTATAATAAATTTGTTTTTGTTTTTGTTATTTTTGTTTGTTTTGTTTTATTTTTAAACAAGTTTATTAATATTTTGTTCATTTAAATGAATTAATTAGTTTTATTTTGTTAAATAAAAATGAAACACTTTTTAAAACAGATTTGTTCTTGTTAATAAGTCAAAAAGTGGGTTGAGTGACTTATGTGAAAACAGTCTTTTGCACATGTCGTATGGAACGAAAACTGCAGTTTTTGTTATTATAATGAAGGATTTTTTAATGGGTTTCTTATATTGTTATAAAATTTGTACGTAAATATATGTGTACTAAATGTGTGGATTTAACTAGACATCACATTAATTTCAGTCTGCACGTCTTCATCGTCTCTCTCGGAAAACTGAGTGAAAAAAAGTTTGTTATCTTAACGGTTTGTCATTCGGGCTAACAGTAAAATTAACGAATTTGCCATCTACCACTTTATGGTTGATTCGACTTGTTAGAAATGTAAATGTGTAAAAATGCCACATTAGGTTTTTTAAATTTTAGAACTTATCATCATTAGAAGTTTAGATCTTAAAATTGCGTAAATACGATTTAGCGATTTTTGCAAAAATTTAAGATTTTCAATTAGTAATTTAATTTAATTTTGGTTATTGAATCTGGTTCTTCTTAAAATTTGGTTTTTTACAGTTTCTACAATTTTTATAGCCTTTTTTAGGTATAAGGATATTTGAAAGTTTAATGGTAATTTAGATGATACTTCGCATGATTGGTAAAATTTCTCCCATCCAAGAAAATATAATGCCATTTTGAAAGATGTTTTCGTTTTAGGTCCTTAGTCTTACAACATATTCTATCAAGCGTTTTTTTTTAACTTTTTGCTACTGAATCGATGCTGTAACTCTTATAGAGTTTGGTTTGACTTAAGTAACTTAATATAGTGTATTTCAAAGGATTCGATATTTTTTTAACTTAGCACATAAGGGATAAAAATTTTCATCTGTGTAATTAAAAATTTTATTTGTTAAGATTATTAAAGATGTATCAGTCAATCAGTAGTTAATGGCTAATCTCTTACATATGCTCAATGAAGCATAGCGAAAACAAATATCAGAAATATCAGAAGTAGTAAAGAAAATTGTATAGTTTCAAATGAGAGTTATGGTAGTAAACTTAATAATTTCTCTACAAGCTCTTCTCTGAGAACTGAACGAATTTATTTTAGATAAAAAGTCTCTTGGTAATGAGGCTGGGAACAGATATAAACAAAAAATACTGTAGTTTTTGACGATAGTTATGGTAAAAAATTAGCCATTTCTCGCTAAGTTCTTCTTTTGTTAGTAATAAAGTCACCTCTACTTAGAAAAAGTACCTTTTGTTAGAAATTTAATTTAATGTTGTTAGTGTAGATTTATAGATACTTTTATTATTATACATTATTCTCCAGACAGTATTAACACATTGCGAAAGAAGCTCTACCACAACAATTGACTGCAGAAAGGTCTTTTATATTGAAAACTTTTGGCATTCGATTACGTAAAATTTTTGTCTGCGAGGCATTCCATAAGTATAAGTGCTTCAACAACAACCCGTTTAAAAGTGCAATGATACCAAGGCAAATTTATTTACAATAATATTTTTTTACATTTTCAGTAATAAGCAAAATGGAAAAGCAAAAATACAGATAATATTTATTTTTAAAGAATATATGAAAATTTGAAAGATTTTTGCTCGATTTTCATAATTTGGAGCAAAAATAAACTATTTATATTTATTAGCAAATGTATTTATTTTAGTACAGGGCAACAAATTTGCAGTGTAAGGAAAATAAATGAAAAATATGAATTCAAGCATAAAAAAGCGAAGCTGGCAATGATCAAGAAGATCCCTTTAGAAGGTGTCACAAGAAAAGATAAATCTTAATAAATTTGATAAATTTACCGTGGTAACAAATAGTTTATTGCAAAATTATAACATGTAATTATTAAAGCTTAATAGAAACATGTTGTTCTTTGATGCCATGAGGAATGTGGTAAATAATATAATAATAAATAGACAAAAAATCCATATCAGGCAGTAAGAGGAACGTTATTTGGTCATTCCCATACAAGAGTATTGGACATTTTTCATAATGTATTGATAGGACCAATGCCTTTATAAATGGCATTGCAAGGGTTTTTAGCAAAGAACATAATATACACAGATACAGACATAGCATTCAGTAATAATGCAAATATGCTAAAAACACCGGGTATGCTACAAAAATTTATAAAGCAGTTTTAAAAATCAAGAGGAAATAAAATTTTTTTAATGTCACTTCGCTTACTCAGTAAATATTGGCGGCACAAATTCACTTCAAATTAAATTGAAAACACGCTGTCAATTTTACTAATAATATTGTCACAATAGAAGTGAAAGGTTATTTTACCCGGAATATGGGTACTTTTAAAATAGTAGAAAATATCGACCACTAACCACTGTCAGAATAGCATAACTTTCGATAACTCAAATACAATAAATTATTAAAAACATTAAGGGCTATAATTACATCTTGCCGTTAATTATAGATAAGATTTTATCAAACTCCATATATAAAAATATATTTATATTTATATAAATATATTTTTTATATATGGCAAATTCACCAATTTTCGGCGAAACCTTAAATGTCAAACTCCATATTTAAAAAATATGTATAATTTTTTTGGTTGACATTTAAAGTTTCAGCGAAAATTAATGAATTCGCCATCACGGCCACCTAGTATTGATTCGCCTTGGCGCGTTTTTTTCAGCGCCACTTTCATAATAAAAATAGTTTATGTATGTGATGTGTGTTGGAAATTCTGCATTGAAAACTGGTTTAACAAGAAAATTTGTTAAAGGTAGTAATAAAGTTTTAGTTTGTGCTATTTCCACGTTATTTTCATGAAATTTTTATGAATGTTCAATATTTTTTTAGTTTTTCTTTTCTGTGTACAGTTAGTTTAAATTTTACTTATGTTGCATCAGAGACGATAAAAAAGTTCTTAACCTTTAACTCTGGAAGTGGTGGTAAATTTTACCCCTTGCAACATTTTTAAAACTTTTTAATAAAAAAAACTTTTTCTTAATAATATGTGGTTATAATGTAAAAAAAAAAAAATATAAAACTAAAAAAAAAATTTTTTAGTTTAACGGAACTGGCTAGTACTAGAGCGATATAGAAGAGAGTTTTTTAAGAAAATTAAAAGAGAAGGTAAAATTTACCGCCACATCCATAGTTAAAGGTTAAAAGGAACATTTAGGTCGTAAATTATTTTTAATAAAAAGAAATCAATTTGTTATGATTTCTTTTATTGTTATTAAAAAAAATTTGATTTTAAATTTGTGTTAAAAAGAAAGCATATGCATACCGGCTTTACCATATTTGGATCGTAGTCAGCTGCTCTTTGACACAATAGTAGATTTTTACACAAGCAACTTGCCTGTTGATGTTTTAATGTTGTATTTGATGTAGACTTTCATATACTTAACAAAGATATACTTGGCATGAAAATTCTTCTACATGGGTCAACAAAGAATCAATAGCCTCTATAAATAAACTAAAAGAGAGCTACCTAGCACAAGTAAAAAGAATGAGAAATGATTATTAATAATTTAATCGGAAGAGACATATTACATTGTCGAAATCTGAAGCTAACGTACAGTAACCTTTTTCTTTATGCATTTAATGCTGAGTTTATTTTGCCGCTATACATTTGAACAAATGATTAAAAATTCTAAAGTTAAAGCAAGATGGGGTTTGGCAAAATGCTTAAAATTGATTATTAATTTAATTATTAATTGATTATTTAATATCCTTAAAATTAGTATAAGTAAATTTTAAACACTAATTCTTCGTTACAAAATCACAACTTAAACAAGATGAAAGTCCTTAAACTTACATTGAACATAAACAATGTCTACTACGAAGTCTGTCAATATTGAGTTTGCACACCGAAAACAAACACGATTTATTTTAAGTTTTAAGTAATTTCTTAACATTTGTTTTACCAAAATTTTTTTTTTAAATGTACACATTACATAAATTTATATATATTTACAGAGATCATGTTGAACTTAATAATTTTTTTTCAACGCGATCTCCGTATAAATTTATGTAATGAGTACATTTAAAAAAATTTTTGGTAAAAAGATGTTATGAAATTACTAAAAACTTAAAATAAATCGTGTTTGACTTCGGTGTGCAAACTTAATATTGACAGAGTGTATGTATGTAGTTTTTTATAAATCCGTTCTTGCAAATGTAAGAATTATGAATTTTTATTAAGCTATGTTATATGTTCAAACATGTACACATGTATATATATAAACAAATATTAAATTTTATTTTACAATTTTCAGGCCATTCTAGTGATATCGCGTCTTTACTTTGGTTAACAACCACAACCTTTTTTGATGTTGAAACATCATCAAGATGTTATAAAGATTATTTTTTATGAGAGAAAAGGTAAATTAATTTACATATGTATATACATTATGAGTTTCTGTTAACGCATTTTAAAAGTTGTTTAGAAAACGATAATTTTAATAAAGAAAAAATAGAGCTGAATCTGAAGGCCTTGATCGAGATAAGGTTTTTACAACAACAACATTATATAAACAGTAGGTTAATTTTTATTATTTATGTCTATGACGTAACAATTTTATTATTTGGATATAGTAGGGGAAGCCCTTGGAGCTTGAGGGTAGTATTTTATGAAATTTAAGGAGTACAAGCTGAGTAAACATTTTTCTTTTCACGGAGAATCTATAAATGTTAATTAACTTAAAAATATAGAACATAAAATCAATAAACCTATTTGTTTTTATATTATATGTTCAGTTTATAACAGAGAAAAAGTATACGCAAAAGAAGGTAACAACACAACCAAAAAGGGGATCTCTCGTATTCGACCGATCAAAAAATAATTGCTTTTAAATTGGCTTTAAAATCTTTGTTTCGTGTTTTAAAATGTATCATGATACCCTTAAAAATTGACATTTTTAGGTCAATCAATTTCTTTTATATACCTCAACGGTTTTCTAATTTCATATTTCATTTTTTATTATAACATAGAGCACTGTGCACATGGGTTTATAAAGACATTTATTTACAATCTTCAATACAACCAAATTGTGTTTTTAATTATGTAGTTTTAATTTGATAATATTTGCAAAAGGACAAATTTTTAAATATTGTTTAAATAAAATTTTTATATTTATTGAAAAAATTGGGCCTTTATTTATTTATTTTGTACTTTAATGAAGCAGTATAAATGTTAAGGTGGGTTCCTTGTCAGGTATCTTAAAGAAAATTAATGCTTTTACTGACACGAACACATTAATTAACCCAAACAAAATACACGGGTTTTTTGTTTTTGTCCTCATATGACTACCTATTATATCAATCGCCTGTACTGCCACCTGGCAAGTGATGCGTCTTGGTTTGAACGAAACAGAACAGATCGATAAAGTAAAAACAAATCACAAATGCATATTTTCCCTTTACCAGAAACTGATCAGCTGATTATTCACGGACCGGAAAATTAGGACTATTCTGCCTTACATCACATTCAAGTTCACGCAAGTGAGAAGACCAAACAATTGGAAATGGTAAACTTTTTAAGAGTTAAAAATGTAAAAAAAATTTTCCGATCACTTAAGAGACTTAAAATTCAAATCGATCGTCGTATTCCTGTTTTCTTGAAAGTCTGTAGGAAAAAAGTCAGTAAGCAGCAAATCTTTTAAATTTCAAAAACCGCTCAAATTTATATGTTTAATTTTACGCTTATATGTATATCTAAAACTGTTCTGCGTATCACTATATACTATCGATAGAGGATAAAAATATGAATCGATCGTATTATAGCTTCTTTCTTGAGACTACGCAAATAGTTATAAAGCAGCAAACGTTGTATTGCGCCAACATGATCACCATGGCCGAGTAGCTCGTAAATTTTGCCTAAGAAAATGTTACAAAGGATTGAGAATATTGGAATTCGATTATCTTTGCCGACCAGTCAAAGTTGAATATACTAGGTTCAAATGGCATATCTTATTTATGGCAGAAACCAAATACGGAGCTTAAAAAAAAACCTAAAAGCAAAATGAAATATGGTGGTTGCAGTGTTATGGTTTGGGCCTGTATGTCGACTGCTATTACTAGAAATTTCACATTTTATTAAACAACTTTGCGATCTTAACGGTAATTGGGATAACGATCCTAAGCACAAATCAGGTATTGTCCAAACTTCGTAAATATATAACTGTTTACATTTGATGACCCCTCGACCACAGTCACCCGACCAGTAACATGAGGAACCACAAAATTTCAAAGAAAAAATATATGTTTTGAAGGAAGCGCGAAGACCGAGTTGGAGAATATTTCGCCCAGTGTTACACAAAAACTGGTCGCATCTGTGCCAAACCGGCTCATTTCTGTCATAGACAATAAGGCTACCACACTAAATATTAAATCAAATGTAATAAACCCTGCATTAAATAAGCTGTGGGATGAAAAATTAGAGTTTTTTTTAGTATTCAAACTAATTATAGTAGTTTTTTGCAATAATTTATATGTATTTTTGTCAAACAAGAACGTTTCATAATAAATAATGCCAAATTCTTTATGTTCCTGCTAGTTTTGTTTTTAAAGAGCGACTGCATAAAATAAGCTGTGAGACACCGTTTGTATATAATTAAAATCTTAAAAATAATATATTCAGCTGTTATGCTACGGCCATGTTAGCGTATATGTAACATTTTTATTTATAATTCTAGCCTTGAGTATACAGTAGATAATCAAAATTATTTGAAAAAATTGCTGACTTTTTTCAAATAATACAAAACATCTTCAATTAAAAGTGGTGCAAGCAACTGCAGCTCTCGACACAATACGGTCAATATTTACAGTAGGCCAAATTAGAAAAATTATGTCTCCAGGGGATATAAAATGGAGGTGGGAAGATGTATCAAGCGCGATATGTTTGCACGCATCTGGTCCCAGAGCTTACAACCATCTATACAAAGAGAGATTTCCACTTTCCCACACTAAAACTCTACAAAGATGATGCAGTATTATTAACTTAATTAAAGGCATATTAACAACGGCAATTGACTTTATGCGAAAAATTTCGGAGTTGGAAAGTGATGACAAGATATGCGTGCTTGCCTTCAATGAAATGAAGGTAATGGAAACTTTTGAATATGATGCAGTTTGAAACACCGTAAAAAACCCCCGTAAACTATAGGGCGGGTCACACAGAATCCGTCACATTTTAAACTTTGAAGCATTCAACTGACAAGTCAGTTAAAAGACATGTTTTCTTATGATCGATGTCACAATGAGTACGTGTCCGTCAACGCAAAGTACGAAAGTTGGTCAACTTTTAACTTTTGACGTACGTTGAATACTTTGACAACTATCAATTGTTTCTTCTACTTGTTTTTTTTTTAACTCTTACTCTGTCTCAATTGTACTCTGTGACTTTAATAAAATAATTTTATTGGCAAATAATAAGATACAAATTAAATTAAGGAGTTATTAAAATATGAATTAAATATAAAAGTGAAAAAAAAAATAGAGGACAAGCTTTGATTTACCAACCTCATCTGTTGTTACTTTGACTTTAATTAAACACGTCAAAGTACAACGTATAATGGATTCTCTATGCCCCGGCCATATGTCCAAGTGGTTATGACGCAAGGTCTACGAAAATCGTAGAAGCAGCCAATATATTTTGACTACGACCGCCAAATGACCACCAAAATTTTAAGAGAAATAATTTCGGCTCCCCACATAATAAATTTTATACGAGTAATAGTGTGTGACAATGGTGCCCAAATTGTTAGTTAAGAAAGAATGTAGGTGTAACCCCAGGTAATTTTTAAAGCACAAATTAACACATTAAAATTAAAGATTTGATTAGAGTGTAGATTGAGGTTTATAGCTACCTTCTCTAGTAAAGGCTAAACGAAACTTAAATTTTGCGTTTTTATCTGTCAACTCGGTAACAACAAAAAAAAAAAAAATCGTTAAGGTTTTAAGTTCAGATTTACTATTTAAATAAGATTACAATAAATTTGTGAAGAAATATTCTAAGTATATAGATATTTATATCAAGCATAAAGAAAAATTTTTTTTCTATACAAGTTATGATCTAATTGTCCTCTTGTTTGTAATTAGTTTTGAAGGTTATTCTTACATCGATTAAAATTTAATAATGTAAAATTTAGTAATTTGGTTTTAAGCTATTTCAGCAAATTTCGTTTGCTTCACGTCTTGCTTATTTACATTTGCCATGGTTCCCTCACCCAATATAATTCTAGGACAAGATTATTGCATTTGCTGATGCCCCTATTTATTAAAGCCACTTCTTGGACAACGGATAATTTAACAAATAAAAGTAACTGTTTTTTCATAAAGAGGAAAGGTGAAACTAGCCACACAGCTTTTTTAAAAGCTTTCTCAAATAAACACAATAATGTCATGTCCAATACTGCAAAATAGAAAAACTTTGGAGCATTTTCAAGGGGGCATTCTTATAACGAACAATGCATTACCAATGCTTTAAATTTTGTGACAGAAAGATTTATAATGTCATATTTATGGCATTTTTTGTTGCCATACGTAGTAAAGGTGGTCTTAACGACCATCCATCAACAAAAGAGTTTAAATATATATATTTACATAGATAGTGAACCCTACAAGAACAGTGAACATTACTTGATCCATCAAATGACAATCACTGATGATGGAAATATCCCTCATCGCGTAGAACAAAGTTTCTATTACATTCTTAAGGGAAAAATGAAAAACTTGATGGAAACTTTTGTCTACATGTCATTTTGCATCTCTCTCTCTAACTAATGAATTCTTTCCATTATGAGATACATATATCTGCACTGCTCACTCTACAGCAGTTTACTATTTAGTGATGACAGATGTTTTCATCACACTTGATGGATATACAAGTCACAGTTGACAGGTCACACTTGATGGATATACCAGTCACAGTTGACAGGTCACACTTGATGGATATATCCGTCACAATTGGTGGACATACCCTCAATTGAAAAATCGGACAAATAATAAAACAAAATTTAATATTTCAAATATATAATGTTACTTTTTTAATATCTAAATAATATTTTGATACATAAATAACTTGTTTTATAAAAAATGACTCCGTTTATTTTACAATACTTAATTTTTATCTTTTTTTAAATATTTTTTTTGTTGTAGTCTGTGGTGGCTTCGCTCTACCGACTTCTTCACACTTTTTTCAAAATCTAGCGCTCCTTGCTGTTGGAAAGCACCTTAAAGTAAAAAAGAGATACATTTATGTATAAAGAATTTAATACGCAATAAACAAATAACTTCTAATCTGTAATACTTACCTCGCAGGGAGTTGGTAACCAAAGAGAGCTTTGATAGGGCTTGCTTATCCCACCTTCCATCCCAATTATAGTTTTCGAGTAGGTCGTCAGTAAAAATTAAGCGCATCACAGTGCTGACATCCTGCGATGTCCCCTTAATCAAATGTAAATGTGATGTCTAAAGAAATATAAATGTAAGATTATTAAAATACTTTAAGCATGAACTTAAGTTTTTTACCATTGCTTCAGTGAAACCAGGCGACTCCTCCAACTTTCTCTCCAACTCTTTCACCGCTAGAAGGTTCTGCAAGGGGAGCATGCTCGCGACTTCATGGATTTTGAGTCGTAAGTCTCCCCAGTCAGCCGAAAGACGGACTTCTCAACTTTTTTGATGACCACCTTGCACTTCATCATAATTTTTGATTGCGCATGAGTTTCGAGTTTTGTTCCAATCTGGTAAAAATGTTAAGTATTAAAAAATGAATAAGTGAAACTGTCAGATGTGTATTTACATTTGCTTCGATATTATATATTTTGTCAGCAATTCTTTCCTCATTGCTGACAATAGCTGCCTGTCCTTCGCTTAAAATACTTTGATTTTTCATAATTATAATTTGCTTAAACCAGAGAAAAAAATAAGATTGTTATGTAGACGTAGTTAATATGTAATAATAAATTTGGAGTAGCGAAGACTGTTTTTAAAACAAAATTTAATTTTATATTTTTACATTTTGCTCAATTTTTTCCAGCCGTGTTTTTATTTCTTTTAAGAGCGAAAACATGTCTTATATAGAAAATAAAAGTTATTCCAATATAATGTTTTAAAAGTATTTATTAACATACCTTGATACATTGCATTATTTTCGGATGCTGACTGTGTATATGTTTTCGGTAAGGGTTCACAAAAATCACTTTGCAAAGTATACGATGTCTTGGGAACAATGGATTGGATAGCTAAAGATTAAAAATTAATAAACAAATTAATAAACATAATAAATAAGTTCATTTTTGTTGCTATGTTTTTGTTTTACTCACCGTTTACGTCTTGAGTGTTTTCAGCCAAAGCTTCGTTACATTTGTTTCCTAAAAAATCCATGTAATTATAAAAAATATATACATTATTATTTTTTGTTACATAATTTTTTTAATTTTTTCCCCAACTGGGATTTGAACCGTGGATATAATAAATGAAATAGAATTTTACTTTTTCGGCTTAAGGTTCATTTTTTTAATTTAATTTCTAAACATTTTTTAGAAATAACAATTGTTTAAATTCTAAAAAGTAATATTCTATTTCCTTTTTTTTTAATTGATAAAAATTATTAAATATAAAATTAATTAAAATAGAACGTTTTAGTTAGTGAGAAAATTCATGAAAAATGTGGTGCAGCAGGGGAATGAGGAGAAACTTGCTGTCGTCAGGAACACAATATTTGAAATCTATGTCTTCCCTTTTGACAACTATTGTTTTATTACTTAACTCACTTCCAATAAATATACCTAAATCACAAAAAGACTGAAAGGGTTGTTCGAAATAGTTTTTAGTTTTTTGAAAGACTTTACACAAAAACTTTTCTGATTCCGATAAATTTACTACGCTAATCACTTTTATGGTTCCTAATTTTTTGGAAAAACTGTCTTTTTCTTTCTTGAAGTTATTAACAAAGCTCCCTAATTTTGAAACATTCCTGAAATCGGATTTCAGTTCCCGCCTTCATTCGAGTCTAAGAAATAATTGTTGTAAAATTTCATTTGGCTTCTTACAAATTTTTTTAATATATTGCATATAATTTTCGAATTTATATACTGAAAAAGAGTCTAATGGTCCGAATTGCTTGAGACAATCTGCTAAATGAAGTAATCCATGTACATTGAAACTCACTAATTCATCACCATATAATACACCGAAATAGTTAACGAAATCTTCCAGTACTTTTTGGGAAATATCTGCTTCTCTTAAATGCGACGATTCACTTTACAGAAGCCTTAAACCACTGTATAATAACAAGAAGTGGTAGGATTGATCACTACTAATACAATCTTTAAAAATGAAAATACCTGTATACAGCAAAAACTGCCTAAATTCAGTACACTTCCAATTATTTATTTCGTCCAAACACCTAGGTGCACGACAGAATTCGGAGGAACATACCTAGCGATAAAATTAATTTTTTCATAAATTTTTTTCACATTCGATTTACTAATTAGAAGTTTAAGCAATTTCTTAGTAACTCCCAAATCAACTAAATGCATAGAATCTAAAGGGAACTGCGAAACCATTCCTAAACCTGATACTTCTAAAATGCTTCTTTTCACTTTGAATTCTTCTATGTGATGGGAAAGATGGTGTTCTTGAAACACCGACTTCTTTCATAAAACACACCCTTTTCTCCTTATACAATCCTTTCTGGCAACATTTAGGGCAACGATTCCCACTATTATGAGCCACGACACCTGTAAGAAATGCCCCAGCTGGAGAGTCACAAATAAACAAGCCAATATTAAACCGCAACAACTTTTGGTTATAGCCTACTTTCACACCATTTTCCTTAAGCTCCTTTACTTCAGCACAAAATTGTTCCATAAAACTATCTAAATTTTCTGGCTTCTTAAATCCTGAAAAACAGCCAATCACGAATGGAGTAACGTTAGCAAAACCTACAACGAATGCAAGAATAGGCCACAAAACTCTATTCGAACTTTTAAAAAGCTTAAGACCGTCAATCCCTACATCAATTAAAACCTCTTTTTCTCCATCTAAATAATCGAATGGTTCAGAAAAAAAATATTTCTGTATACTTAACTATAGAAATTCACCAATTGGAATAGTCGAAATATTAATCTCTTTTCTTGTCGTATTTAATGCCTTTATTTCCAAACATTTAACTTCACTATTCGATTTTCCTGTGGGGTAAGAATTGTTTTCTACAAAAGTAGATCCTTCAGAGCCTGAATCACTTCCACCGCTATGAGTCCCTAAACCATCAACTTCACTTTCAAAGAAATCACCTACAGATGAACAATCTACTGGCTTACAATTATAATTTTCACTGTTAATGGTAACAGATTCTAATTTTTTAAAATTTTTACTTCCTTTTTATATTGTATTCATAAATCATTTTTTCTTTAGAAAGACAGTTTTGTAAATGCCTTTTTTTCATAACTTATCTTTTTAATTTTTTTACACGAAAATATATTGTTTTTTATGTTTTTAACCGCAGTTGAATATTTTTATTATTTATTTTTTTTTTTTAATTCACACTACTCTTGGATATAAATATTTGAAAAATTTGCACACAAGTCACTTCAATGACAATAACAGGATTAATGAAAATTACAAATTGTGTGCACTTTTTATCAAAATTACCATAAAAAAGTGATTTCTTTGAAAGGATGACTGTGAATCTTAGTTCAACTACTTAAATTAGAAATGCTAAAGAATTTGTTCGGGGTTTTTTTAACAATAAAATTTAAATATGATTGTTACTTTTTCTTAAAATTTGACAAAAAAGTCCTTGCAATAAACTGCTACTTAAAATTGTGCACAGAAGGTAATACAAAATTCGATTACAGATGGTGACTGCAGGTCAAAAAGTGGTTTGTATGCTGTTTTATGACCATTTAACATGAAGCTCTAAACACATAGACGACAGCAGACTTCACAACTTCACGGCTTCAAATGCTGCCAACTTCAAATGCTGCTTTGAAGTCAGCTTCATAATTATTTTGAAGACAGCAACAACATAATAATCAGCTAATGTGTCCATACTATTCCTCTGTAAAACTTTACAAACGTATTAAAAATAACAACAGAAAATCAAACAAATAAGTACTTTGCCATTATCTTAAAACGAAATAAATTATGATAAAAATTAACTCAAGCGACAAACACAATACTATGAAATTAAAAATGAACAGCTGTGTATTTTAGCAATTAAAATTTCAGGGATGCCGCATATATATTTTATAATGAACAAAATTAAAGTTTTTGAAAAAAAAATGTAATAATATCACGAAAAACTATAAAAACACATAAATTTATATCCTTCTTGTATTTTTGTAATGTTCTTTTATGTTTAATATTAAAAAAAAGCTTTTATTCTTATTTTTCCAATTTACATGTATAATGGCAATACTATATTTGTTTATTGCTGCCCGTCAAAATAGAAAATAGCCTAAGTTGGCAGCAGCAGCAAATGCTGTCGTGAAGTCGTCAAAATAATCGTTTTCATTTAAACACATGTATTTTATTTTTGACAGTTTGCTGTCTGCTGCCTGCTGTCGTCTATTTGTTTAGAGCTTGAAACACTAAGTATTTTATGACCTTTTTTAACTTGAAACATGAATGAATGTGTATTTTAGTAAGAAATTACATATTAAAGATTTTTAGGCAATACGAATTGCAAAACATCTTTAAATTTAAAATATATTATAATTTTATACTCCCATTTACTTTCCTCAAGTTTTCCAAGTCCGGCTTGAGTGTTTCTACCAAATACTGTTTTTGACTGAAAATCAGAGAAATACATAAAATTAACCAAATAAGGAAAACTTTTACACATTGAAAAACAACTTTTTTTTTAAGGCAATTTTGGATTTAAAGGCTTCATAAGTTCTTTCAACTCGAATCTAACTCTTTAAAGGCTTCGGCGGTTTTAAACACAGATATAACCAGACTCCTCAACACAGACGTTTAAAAAGTAACTTATCATATGAGAAAGAAAATAAAGAGTGGCATCCTCAAGAATAATGCGAAAAAACAAGCAACAACAAATACACAAAAAGCTAATGACAGCTACAAAATCATGGCCGATATACACAAAATAAATAAAAACATTAGTTGAAAAATTTTACATTTTCATAATTTTTATTAAAAAAAATACAAAAAATACATTAATTAAAAAATATATTTGAGTTATTAATATTTAATTATTCTGCGGCAAATTCGTAAGTATTGGCTGGAAATAATAGATAGGTAAAATTAGTTTCATAAATGGGTCGATGTCGCGAATTGACTACAATCGAGGGTTGAAAATGGCCAAATGCGAAAATAGGTTTAAACAATTATTTTTCGGTTGATACTGTTTTATAAAACCAGTTTATGTATTAAAAAGCAATGGGTCGTGTATATTAGAGGATTTTAAGGATTTTTGCACCCCACGGGAATGACGATAGTCCCACGGAAATGATATTTGTGCCGCATAGTAATGACTGAGCAGCATGGTAATGACGTTTTGTCATGTCTTGTAGAAAAATAAAACACACACAGCAATTTATAGGAACACATTTAATAAAATTAATACGTTATATCCAATCTTTGGATTATAAAAACTTGAAAAAATAAAACGTAACAAAAATTATTGGTTTTTCTAAAGCTTATAATCTAATTGATACTCATTTTGAGCTTTCAGCCTCTTTCGTTTACAATAATTTTCCCAGGAAACTTATAGTACAACCTATTGCCCTTCAAAACAATGTTTGGTGTAGGTAGTATTGAAATTATTTGCTCAAAGTTGATGTATGAAACATCGATCTCATTTAATTTAAATAATTGGTTTTCTGATGTGCTAGCACAACTTTTGAAAAACAAAACTTTGACATCATTATCCTCAAGGTTTGATTGGCAAATAGCTGCATATGTGTAATGGCGACTGGTAGCAAATTTCTTGGTGTTTTGTCCTGGTAGGGTGATTAGTATGTGCGTACCAGTTTTTATACTTTTCTTTAAAACTTTATCTGAATTCTTCAATAAGTTATCAGAAGATTGCAGCGCGTCTCCATCTGAGTCGGAGCTGTATACCTCATTATACTTTAGCTGGCATTGTGTATTATGATCAAACAACGGGAATGACCCATCATCGATACTACTTGCCGGGGAATCAATGCTGCTGTAAAGGGATGTAAAGTCCAGATGTCCTAGATGATGATGGTCACATGAAGTCGTACAATTAAAACAACTTAAAGATCTTAGCCATATACAGTAGGATTCAATACTCCCTACAACCTGAAAAACAAATCAATACACCTAATCTTACAATAGCAACAAAGATACTAACCTGGTGTACTTTCATTGCCCCAACAAATTTTTTGGCTTTAGATGGGTCTATATTTTGTTCAAATTCTCTTATATCGCGTTCAAATATCTTGAATATTTTTATATTTGGGCAGTTCTCTTTAATAACATCAAAAAGTGTATTAAAATCAGCAATATCGTGACCTTGACCCACGTATCTATCAGCTGTTCGTTTACATACAGCCCCTACACCATCAGCAGCTCCCTTTCCATGGCCAGACTCAAGATAATTCCAGGTGTACTTTTTAAGTTTGGGGAACATCAACTTCAGTTTAGTTGCTAGTATATAAAACATTGTTTTGTTTTTATATTGTGTGGCAGGTCCATCGCTTAGAAAATGGACTGTTTGTACTATATCGGGTAAATCATCCAAAATTGGTTTAAGGTGGCACCAGATGGCTGATGGTCCATGCGCCATACTCTCAGACAATGTACAATAGCTTTTCGGTGTACATGTACTTGCGCCATTAGATTTTGTGTACGTTACAACGGTGTGTAGAGAGATTTGTTGTCTTGACCCACCAAAATGAAAAGCTTGCGTTTCTTCGGCATACTTCAAGCAATAGTTTTCGCTAAAATCCATATGGATTAAGCATTCTTTTGATTTGATTTTATCCTTCAACATGTTAATTTGTGTGTACTGGTGGATAACTCTGCCTTGATGCTCTAAGAATGGTGTTAACGATTGCTCAAAATCCGAAATAATTTCAGTTAAAGGCTTTGTCGTCGAGAGTTTAGACATTTTCGAAACCACTTTTTGTGTTTTTGTTTTGATGTCAGTGTAAGTTTCTTTTACAGCGGCCCATTTAAAAACATCTGCATTAGCTGTGATGTCAAATGCATTGTATGATATCACCTTACCTTTGCAGATTGGGCATGACCGAAAAAGGCAATTATCTGTTATAAGAGCGCACGAAAGTGTTTGAATAATATCATTTGCAGTACGTTGACTCAGAACTTTGGACTTGTGTAGGGAGGCAATAATCAGCTCCATATTTGCATGTTTTATGCACTTGCATGTGTCTCTGTTAGAAATCTTCATTTCTTTAATCCAAAACGGGCGATATCTGCAAAAACTACTGTAGCTCATAGTTGTGCTGGTAGCTTCAACCAGGTAATTTTTGTGTAAATTTTTAAGCGTATTTGTGAGAAATCGCTTTTGATGAGTTTGTTTGGATTTTGTCACATACTCCTTTTTAGCTGCGCACATCCGGCTATTAATATCCTGCTCTAAAAATCGTTGTATGCAGTTCCTTACATCATTTTGTTTATTTAGCCTGCAGTTTTCCACATTCCGATCTCTAACACTCCAGCCCTTTAATACTGTGTGGCGACAATAACTTAGAAACTTATATTTCTTAATAATTCTGCCAGTCAACAAATTTTGTAAGGTTCTTTTGTCTTTTCTCTGTTTTAATGAACTATAGCTTTGGCTCAACTGGTCCTGCATAACCTCAGCAAACAGCAGCTTCCTTTTGATTTCTGGGCTCGATGAATAAGGATTATCATTACAAACTGACACAACTCTAGAGTTAGGGCTACGCTTCAAAGCATTATTCCCCTTGGCAACCATTTTCATACGAACCAATTTCTTTTGATATGTTCTTAAACTTGCTTTTAATTCTGCAATCTTTTTGTCTTTTTGAGCCAACTGACTTTTATGTTTACGCGCAAGTTTCTTTTTTACTCTGAGAATATTTTCATTCCCATTGTGTTTTAATTTAGGAATAACCAGAGCTGGGGCTGGAACTTGATTGTCTGGAAGGGGTTCACCCTCTCCTGTGGATGATGTTGGCGATCCGGGTGGAGAATAGTCCGCCATATATTGTTGTTCCTTTTCCTTCAAATGTTTTTTATTTTTTCTGTAATTCTTTGCATTTATAGCCCACTTTTTCCGTTGTGCCCTTTGTGCTCTAGGGGTCATCTCCTTGATTGGTTTAATTACCTTATTATCTTTCTTTTTTAAATATCGCGCCTTTTCTTTTAATTTTTGTGCGGCATATTTGGCAGGATCGTTTTTCATTCTTCTGCGTCGCTCTCGCTCCTTTTCCGCATGTTTTTCTTTTTCCTCTGCATTTCTACCTTTTTTTCTTTTTGATGGTGCCATGTTGTATTGGTATGTTTAAAAATCCTGTGATAAATTTCTTTAATAATTACCATAGATTGAATAATCTCAAATTTGCATTGAAAATGTCATTCCCGTGTTGCTTTTGTCATTACCGTGGTTTAAATTATACCCATGGTAATGATGCACGGTAATGATGGAAACGTGAATATTCTTGGATTTAAATGTGGAAATCTTCAAAATTTGTTATAAAATTTAATATAACCCAATGAAGACTTAAAAAATGAAAAAACCAATACCACATATTTGGAAATTATAATATAAATAATGCAAAAATATTCTTACCACGAGAATGACAAAATTTCAGGAACATGCACAAAAAACACTAAACACTTCAGCAGTTGTCAAGCAACTGACTACATTTTTCACTTCTGTCAATTAACTTTAAAACTAACGGGAATTGTCATCACATTGACAGTTTACACCTAACCGAAAAACCGTTTTAAAGCATTTTTTCTTTATAAACAAATTAGCCCACGGGGAATGACGAAAAAAGTTGGCCACGGACTAAAATGTCTGAAAATCATAAATTTTCAAATAAAATTATATGTATGAAATTAAAATTGACTTAGTGCATTCTTCTTGAATAATTTGGAATACTTCATTTGTAATATACATTTTGAGATATTATTGAAAATCTGTGTTTTTTGAACACAAAACGATCGGACACACGCCATGGTAATGACAATTTGCACCGTGCGACCAAATTTTTTCATAAAAATATCTAGAATATTTTATTTTTATTTCCACGCCTCGTTAGAGGACATTTTGTTTTATTTATTCCTGTTCTCAGAATTTCAATTTTTAAATATTTTTAATACTAAATGTGTCGGGCCACAGAATGTAGTCATTTCATGATATCCACCCAAATACATTTTCTTTTTTTTACAGGAACTTACCTCTAAATGGAAACAAAATGTTAGCACGGTGGACGGACAACTGGCAGAGCAGGACCCAAAATGGTAAGTTTTGCTGAAAATAAAAAGTAAATTAGTTTTTTTTATATACAAAATGCATTTTTACAGGAACTTACTTCCAAATGGAAATAATTTGTTTGCCCGGTGGACGGACAACTGGCAGAGCAGGACCCAAAATGGTAAGTTTTGCTGAAAATAAAAAGTAAATTAGTTTTTTTTTATACAAAATGTATTTTTACAGGAACTCACCTTCAAACGGAAATAATTTGTTTGCCCGGTGGACGGACAACTGGCAGAGCAGGACCCAAAATGGTAAGTTTTGCTGAAAATAAAAAGTAAATTAGTTTTTTTATATACAAAATGTATTTTTACATGAACTCACCTTCAAACGGAAATAATTTGTTTGCCCGGTGGACGGACAACTGGCAGAGCAGGACCCAAAATGGTAAGTTTTGCTGAAAATAAAAAGTAAATTAGTTTATTCTTATATACTAAATCTATTTTTACAGGAACTTACCTTCAAATGGAAATAATTTGTTTGCCCGGTGGACGGACAACTGGCAGAGCAGGACCCAAAATGGTAAGTTTTGCTGAAAATAAAAAGTAAATTAGTTTATTCTTATATACGAAATCTATTTTTACAGGAACTTACCTTCAAATGGAAATAATTTGTTTGCCCGGTGGACGGACAACTGGCAGAGCAGGACCCAAATGGTAAGTTTTGCTGAAAATAAAAAGTAAATTAGTTTATTCTTATATACGAAATCTATTTTTACAGGAACTTACCTTCAAATGGAAATAATTTGTTTGCCCGGTGGACGGACAACTGGCAGAGCAGGACCCAAAATGGTAAGTTTTGCTGAAAATAAAAAGTAAATTAGTGTTTTTGTATACAAAATGTATTTTTACAGGAATTCACCTTCAAATGGAAATAATTTGTTTGTCAGGTGGACGGACAACTGGCAGAGCAGGACCCAAAATGGTAAGTTTTGCTGAAAATAAAAAGTAAATTAGTTTTTTTTATATACAAAATGTATTTTTACAGGAACTTACCTCTAAATGGAAACAAAATATTAGCACGGTGGACGGACAACTGGCAGAGCAGGACCCAAAATGATCAGTTTTGCTGAAAATAAAAAGTAAATTAGCTTTTTTTATATACAAAATGTATTTTTACAGGAACTTACTTCCAAATGGAAATAATTTGTTTGCCCGGTGGACGGACAACTGGCAGAGCAGGACCCAAAATGGTAAGTTTTGCTAAAAATAAAAAGTAAATTAGTTTTTATTTATACAGACGCTTACATAAAAAAAAGCCCTTTTCAGGGCTCTACATAAATTTAAAAGAGATAAACTAAAATTCTTAAAGGCCTAAGAAATACACAAATAGAACTTTCAAAAACCCTTTTGAGGGCTAATATATAATTTACAAAAGGAGATAAAATTATAACTATCGTTCTTACTTCCCATTAAGACCACAGGTTGTTTTTGATGTCGTTGTGTTGTCATCTTTTTCATTGATTGATGGAAAATTGGCAGTGTATAACCAAGAAGTGTGAGTGAACTGTAAGTAGAAAATAATTTATTACATGGTGATAAGCTTGCTGTATAGGAAAGTAAATAATTAGATTTTTTAACGATTTATTTTTTTGCAGCCACTTACCTACTAATTGTAATGAAATGTTAGACAGTATTGGAATCCGAATGATAAGTGTTCGCTTCATCTTTGAAGGATATTAAAGTTAATTTCAAAGCTATTTCCAGGACAACAAAATGAATTTTGGTGTACGAAATAGCTGATTGTTTTTCGACCTTGTCTGGTCTAGATCCATCATGTTTTGCTATAAACAGCATCACCTCTTGTAGGCTGTGGCTCTTCACCACGCATCATGGTCTTGACTAAGGAGAAGCTAAAAGTGCATAAGCATGTATTCGCTGCACTTACTCCTGGATTGTAAAAAAGTTTTCACTTTTTAAAAATCCTCGATGCTGTCCCACCAAACACTAAGTCAAAACCTTAGAAAGAAAATCTCAAACAATTTATTACATTTTTAACTGAAAATTATGACGTACTAATGTTTAGACAATAGTTTTGATATCACATCCTGTTGAACTTGATATCAAATGTACATGTTTGATAAGACACTAAAAAATTACAATTCAAATTAAATTCATTCAATATATGTATGTTAAAAACTTAATGTATGTACATAATGTACATGTAACAAAAAACAGTTTTTTAAACATTAAAACTGCAACACAAAATCTTAAAAATTCAACATAAACATAACATTAACAATTGTAAATAAATAAATAATACAATTGTAAATGTGTATAATGTAGGGTAAAGTATTGTGTGTTGTGGAGTGTTGAAGTCTTATATACATACAACTTGTTTGAAATGTGATGTTTTGTAATGTGTTATGAAAGTTAGGAGTGAGGTACAAAGTTCATTTAAGTGCAAGGTAAGTATTATGAAAAATGAAAATTATAAAAAATTAAAATGAAAATTATGAAATTAAACAAATATAATGAAACATAAATACATTCTATGTAAATATAATGAAAAAAGAAAAGTAGAGAAATGAAAATTAAGTAAATTAATTAGTAAATGCGTTTTTTATATTAATAGTTAATAAATTAATAACAAAATTAATGAAAATACTGAACTAAATCGCTTTATGTTTGCAGTTATGTCTACATTTGTACATTTATATTAGTTAAAATTTACTTATGCCATACGCATAAAAACTTTTGCTTAAAATTGGGTTGTTTAAGCTTTGCATTAAAAAATCTGAGAGTAAAATAAATTCTTATTCTAATGTAAAGGTTTAAAATAGTGTCCTGCGTTATATTATCACAGCACTTGTATGGATCGACTTTAGAAAGTTCTTCGAAAATAATTTTAAGTATGCCATTTCGATGGCAATTTCGGTTAAATAAGTCATAAAATTTAAAATTTATTTTCTAAAATTGTAAAATAGTCAATAAAGCCTTGTGGAGGTTTAACTAAATGACATTTGTCGAATTGTTTGTGATAAGTAAAAAAATAGTCTTTTGAAATTTGTTCGTTCGCAAAAGTTGGTAAAGGATTACTACATAAATGTGCTCATTGAAGTTTATGATAAAAGTAACCACATATATAAATAAAAGCATTTTTCTCTAGTACTAGTGCTTCCTCCTTATCAACATTTTTATCATGTACATCTGTCTCTTTAATTGAAGGGCAAGGATTTGGCAAAGAATGAAAGGCATCCCACTGTGTATTACAAAATCATGGCCGATGCACACAAAATAAATAAAAACATTAATTGAAAAATTTTACATTTTCTTAATTTTTATTAAAAGAATACAAAAAACACATTAATTAAAAAATATATTTGAGTTATTAATATTTAATTATTCTGCGGCAAATTCGTAAGTATTGGCTGGAAATAATAGATAGGTAAAATTAGTTTCATAAATACATTTTCTTTTTTTTACAGGAACTTACCTCTAAATGGAAACAAAATGTTAGCACGGTGGACGGACAACTGGCAGAGCAGGACCCAAAATGGTAAGTTTTGCTGAAAATAAAAAGTAAATTAGTTTTTTTTATATACAAAATGTATTTTTACAGGAACTCACCTTCAAATGGAAATAATTTGTTTGCCCGGTGGACGGACAACTGGCAGAGCAGGACCCAAAATGGTAAGTTTTGCTAAAAATAAAAAGTAAATTAGTTTTTTTATGTACAAAATGTATTTTTACAGGAACTCACCTTCAAATGGAAATAATTTGTTTGCCCGGTGGACGGAAAACTGGCAGAGCAGGACCCAAAATGGTAAGTTTTGCTGAAAATAAAAAGTAAATTAGTTTTTTTTTTATACAAAATGTATTTTACAGGAACTCACCTTCAAATGGAAATAATTTGTTTGCCCGGTGGACGGACAACTGGCAGAGCAGGACCCAAAATGGTAAGTTTTGCTGAAAATAAAAAGTAAATTAGTTTTTTCTTATATACAAAATGTATTTTTACAGGAACTCACCTTCAAATGGAAATAATCTGTTTGCCCGGTGGACGGACAACTGACAGAGCAAGACCCAAAACGGTAAGTTTTGCTAAAAATAAAAAGTAAATTAGTTTTTTTATATACAAAATGTATTTTACAGGAACTGACCTTCAAATGGAAATAATTTGTTTGCCCGGTAGACGGACAACTGGTAGAGCAGGACCAAAAATGGTAAGTTTTGCTGAAAATTAAAAGTAAATTAGTTTTTTCTTATATACAAAATGTATTTTTACAGGAACTTACCTTCAAATGGAAAGAATTTGTTTGCCCGTGGACGGACAACTGGCAGAGCAGGACCCAAAATGGTAAGTTTTGCTGAAAATAAAAGGTAAATTAGTGTTTTTGTATACAAAATGTATTTTTACAGGAACTCACCTTCAAATGGAAATAATTTGTTTGCCCGGTGGACGGACAACTGGTAGAGCAGGACCAAAAATGGAAAGTTTTGCTGAAAATTAAAAGTAAATTAGTTTTTTCTTATATACAAAATGTATTTTTACAGGAACTTACCTTCAAATGGAAAGAATTTGTTTGCCCGTGGACGGACAACTGGCAGAGCAGGACCCAAAATGGTAAGTTTTGCTGAAAATAAAAGGTAAATTAGTGTTTTTGTATACAAAATGTATTTTTACAGGAACTCACCTTTAAATGGAAATAATTTGTTTGCCCGGTGGACGGACAACTGGCAGAGCAGGACCCAAAATGGTAAGTTTTGCTGAAAATAAAAAGTAAATTAGCTTTTTTTATATACAAAATGTATTTTTACAGGAACTTACTTCCAAATGGAAATAATTTGTTTGCCCGGTGGACGGACAACTGGCAGAGCAGGACCCAAAATGGTAAGTTTTGCTGAAAATAAAAAGTAAATTAGTTTTTATTTATACAGGCGCTTACATAAAAAACAAAAACCCTTTTCAGGGCTCTAAAAAAATTTAAAAGAGATAAACTAAAATTTTTAAAGGCCTAAGAAATACACAAATAGAACTTTCAAA
Source organism: Cistogaster globosa (assembly GCA_937654795.1). Lineage (NCBI taxonomy): Eukaryota > Metazoa > Arthropoda > Insecta > Diptera > Tachinidae > Cistogaster > Cistogaster globosa. The sequence continues at coordinate 59,370,623 of OW569405.1, read as the reverse complement.
AGCCCTTTTGAGGGCTAATATATAATTTACAAAAGGAGACAAAATTATAACTATCGTTCTTACTTCCCATTAAGACCACAGGTTGTTTTTGATGTCGTTGTGTTGTCATCTTTTTCATTGATTGATGGAAAATTGGCAGTGTATAACCAAGAAGTGTGAGTGAACTGTAAGTAGAAAATAATTTATTACATGGTGATAAGCTTGCTGTATAGGAAAGTAAATAATTAGATTTTTTAACGATTTATTTTTTTGCAGCCACTTACCTACTAACTGTAATGAAATGTTCGACAGTATTGGAATCCGAATGATAAGTGTTCGCTTCATCTTTAAAGGATATTAAAGTTAATTTCAAAGCTATTTCCAGGACAACAAAATGAATTTTGGTGTACGAAATAGCTGATTGTTTTTCGACCTTGTCTGGTCTAGATCCATCATGTTTTGCTATAAACAGCATCACCTCTAGTAGGCTGTGGCTCTTCACCACGCATCATGGTCTTGACTAAGGAGAAGCTAAAAGTGCATAAGCATGTATTCGCTGCACTTACTCCTGGATTGTAAAAAAGTTTTCACTTTTTAAAAATCCTCGATGCTGTCCCACCAAACACTAAGTCAAAACCTTAGAAAGAAAATCTCAAACAATTTATTACATTTTTAACTGAAAATTATGACGTATTAATGTTTAGACAATAGTTTTGATATCTCATCCTGTTGAACTTGATATCAAACGTACATGTTTGATAAGACACTAAAAAATTAAAATTCAAATTAAATTCAATCAATATAAATATAAACTTAATGTATGTACATAAGAGTTCTTAATAAAAACAAACAAAAAACAGTTTTTTAAACATTAAAACTGCAACACAAAATCTTAAAAATTCAACATAAACATAACATTAACAACTGTAAATAAATAAATAATACAATTGTAAATGTGTATAATGTAGGGTAAAGTATTGTGTGCTGTGGAGTGTTGAAGTCTTATATACATACAACTTGTTTGAAATGTGATGTTTTGTAATGTGTTATGAAAGTTAGGAGTGAGGTACAAAGTTCATTTAAGTGCAAGGTAAGTATTATGAAAAATGAAAATTATAAAAAATTAAAATGAAAATTATGAAATTAAACAAATATAATGAAACATAAATACATTCTATGTAAATATAATGAAAAATGAAAAGTAGAGAAATGAAAATTAAGTAAATTAATTAGTAAATGCGTTTTTTATATTAATACTTAATAAATTAATAACAAAATTAATGAAAATACTGAACTAAATCGCTTTATGTTTGCAGTTATGTCTACATTTGTACATTTATATTAGTTAAAATTTACTTATGCCATACGCATAAAAACTTTTGCTTAAAATTGGGTTGTTTAAGCTTTGCATTAAAAAATCTGAGGGTAAAATAAATTCTTATTCTAATGTAAAGGTTTAAAATAGTGTCCTGCGTTATATTATCACAGCACTTGTATGGATCGACTTTAGAAAGTTCTTCGAAAATAATTTTAAGTATGCCATTTCGATGGCAATTTCGGTTAAATAAGTCATAAAATTTAAAATTTATTTTCTAAAATTGTTAAATAGTCAATAAAGCCTTGTGGAGGTTTAACTAAATGACATTTGTCGAATTGTTTGTGATAAGTAAAAAAATAGTCTTTTGAAATTTGTTCGTTCGCAAAAGTTGGTAAAGGATTACTACATAAATGTGCTCAATGAAGTTTATGATAAAAGTAACCACATATATAAATAAAAGCATTTTTCTCTAGTACTAGTGCTTCCTCCTTATCAACATTTTTATCATGTACATCTGTCTCTTTAATTGAAGGGCAAGGAATTGGCAAAGAATGAAAGGCATCCCACTGTGTATTATTAGAATCGAAGCTATAAGTGAGGTCTACAATAGAAAAGTCTAAAATCTGATCATCTGAGGAAATATCTTCACAATTTCCAATAACCACTACGTTTATATAGTAAAGGCCCCAACGCTTTTGAAAGGTACTTTGGAAATTTCTAGCTGTTATGCGTGTTGAATTACCAGATCCTTTTCTCATTTGTCCAAAAAAATGTTCTAAATGGTCCTGTGTTAGTCTACGTGTCTTCAGTCCCTGAAAACCTTCTTGATTAGGATAAGACCATGGACTTTTTAAGGCCGAAATATTATTTATCCAATCTTTAATGAACTTAAAATTTTTTGTTATGTCAGCTCCCTTTTCATCTATTATTTTAAAAGTTCTAAGTTGCTTTGAGGCCTTTCTAAGAAATTCTAACTGTTCTGCGGAGCTTTTAAAAACGGAGCTTTCTGCGCGACTGTTAAAAATATCAAAGAGATTATTAAAAATTTTTAGAAACTCTGCAGTATTCGAAAAACTTTCTGACTTTGAAGAATTTAATTTTCCTGAAGCATGCAATGTGCGCATGCCTGTGGCTACTGTTCGACTTAAAACCTGAGCAGCCAATGATACACTCATTCGTTGAAAATTATTTGGATAAATATGCTCCGTTGTAAGCTTTGGAGCACATTTGAATGAATTGCTATCAACATTAAAGAAATGAATAACAACTTTCCAGGATACAGTTTTATTATTAAAGGAAATTTTATAGTCTAAGTTCAATAGACAATTTCTTGTACTTTTTAATAAATGTGGGGGATCGGGCATAAAATAAATTTTTTGATTATTCACTTTAAAATATGGCCTTTCTTCAGTGACTTTTACAACTTTCGAAAAATTTACGAAATTTCCACCTTGATCGCAAACGAAATGGCAAGGTTTTAAACCTATTTCTTGCAATTTGGAGATCGCCTCAAAGACATATTTTTTCATTAAATTTCCTTTACAGCTACCTTTAACAAAAAAAATAAGACACTGCTTGCGACCAACTATTGCCACCTATACCACTTGCCATTATAACTACAGCGCTAGTTGCAATATTTCTGGAACGGTTTTCGTCCCCGATATCTTGCAGGCCTATTATTTTGTCTTTAAGACTATCGTACTCAAGAAATCTTTTCAAAGACATTTCGTCACAAGATACACTAACATATTTTTCTTTCTCCTTAAATCATGCGTACGTACTTTAAGTGCTTCAAAGGATCCGTTCAAATTACCCGGACTTTTTGGTCAAGCCTTTACAAAACGCTGCAAAGTCTTTACGTCAGGCCAATCTAATAGTACTTTTAAGTAACGATAAACTAGAGGAGATAGAAAATATACCGCTAAGGCAATTAGTTTTAACCCAATTACAGAACGGCGTTTTTAGCGTTACGTGAGTGATTTGTTAAACTATTTTCAAGGCATATTGACATTGAATTGGATAATTTTGTAGTCATGTCATTCTTTTTCTTCAATTCAAATTCCAATTTTTCAGCTTTATCTTTAAATTTATCTCATTGCTTGAATAACTTATCATTGTCTGTTTTTAGCTTAGAATTTAACGTCTTTCTGTTAAATAACGTGTCCGATATCGGTCGAGCGCAGTTTGTAGAGTCTTCGTTTTTGATAGAGAGTCCGTTTCATTTACAATTTCTAGGTCCTCTACGTCCATTTTTTCGTTTTCACCATCAAAAGTTATACAATCTACTTCTGTAAGGTCGCTACCTCTAGAATTATTTTTTTCTATGTTTTTGATTTCTATATTACGTGCACCTTTTAAACTATTTTCCCCCTCTAAATTGTTCAAAATTTGAATTTAGATGAATTTTTCGATTGCATTTGATGTCTAACATTGACTACATTTGCGTTTAATTCAGTATTTTCATTTTTCGGTTTAGCAAATTTTGAAATTTTGTCGCCAAAGATATATTGCTCCGAAAAATGCCGACTGCATGCATATAAACGCTTCGTATTTGACTTGACACCTAAAATGCGAAGCCATTCGGCGCGTCTAAAAGAATTAAATTATGTTATTGGTTAAAAGAAAGGTATTTTAATTTGTTTTGTTAGTGAAAAGAAAATAGTTAAATCCGCTTCACCCGATTACTAAACATTTACAGAAAAAACGCATAAGTATTTAATATAAAAAAGTGTTAAAAAATGTTGTAATATGAACATTATTAAAAAGCAAAAGTTAATAAACTTATGTTTAGTTACAATAAAAATAAGTAACTGCTTTCCATCCCATATAATTAATGATACATTTTTATAATAATAATCACAAAAAATTTAAAATTAAAATGTCCAAAATAAACCTATATTTCCTAAAAAAAAAAGAATTTATAATAAATAAAGTTTAAGCCGGAATAACCAATAAGAACAAAAAAAAGAAAAACAAATCTAGTTTAGCGAATTTACTCCAATTAAGAAAGAAGTATCTAATGTTGTCGAGAATTGAAAAATAAGAAAAAAGAATAGTAAAAAATTGTACAAAAGCCACTATTTTTCGACTTTTGTATCTCTGAAACTTAACATTATCAAGCCATTATGGGTGTCAGTTCAAAGCTATTGAAGTTATCTTACAGGACTTGCTAAATTCTTTCCATTAAGAGTATTTTTGTTTATATAAGAAAATCAAAAATGTCTATTATCAATGAGATTTTAAAAAAGAACTTATCAACTCCTGTAAGATAACTTCAATAGCATTTAAATGAACCCTTGATGGCTTGATATGTTCAAAAATGTAGTGCAAATTCACAATTTTATACGAAAAGTTCTAAGACACACAGCTCACAGTGGCAACCGACAATTTTTACTGCACTTTTTTTTTCTTATTTTTCAATTCTCTATAACCCTGGATACTTTGTGATTAGAACCGGTTCGCTTAACTCAAAACTAATTTTATTTATAAAAACAAAATAACTACTTTTGAAATTTATTTAACACAAAGCAGAATTGCACACAGTAATCATACCTGAAACAATAAAAAGTTGTTAACACCCTTGCATCTGGCTTCTGTTACAAAACATCAATGAAGATTCGCTTGAAATCATCCACAATTTCTGATGAAGACTAGACAACACATTTTGTCTATAACACATCATCAAGATTCGGTTGAAATCATCCACAATTTCTGATGAAGACTCCACAACACATATTGCCTATAACACATCTCTCAAGATTCGCTTGAAATCATCCACAATTCTAATGAAGACTCCACAACACATTTTGCCTATAACACCACTTTGCTTTCTTCTCCAAATTCCACTTTCACAATCTGTATTTAAGTATCTACAATACATTTTGCCTTTTATACCACTTTGCTTTCGACTTTAACTTCCACTTTCCTTTTGAATTCCTTACGATCTGTATTAAAGAGTCCACAACACATTTTGTATTTTATATAAATTTTTAGTTCTTGTACAATTTTTACTTTTTTATCTTAATGTTTAAAATTTCATAGAAGTATAATTTCCTTTTTTATTTTTCACACTTTAAGACACACAACGATTAACACGTATCCATATGCCAATTGGATAAAAGTATACATGCGTAGGCATTTTTATTTCTTAAGAGAACGTTCTATATTTTGGACGAAATACATGTCATAAAATGTTCATATATTTCTACTTCACAAAACACTTCACCCGTTTAAAATAATGAACACAACTCCAATTGGACACAATTTATTCACCAATTGAAGCTTCAGACAGAAATACAATCCTACGTTTTAATGGTCAGATAAAATTTAAAATATTCCCAAACTGCACACAAAATAACACAATTGAAATAAACTTACCTTGTCGGATCCTTCGGGGACCGATGAATTCTCTGCAGTCCAGGACATCCCATAATGCACTTGCGACTCCTAAAAATAAAAAATATTTTACAAAACTGCCTAAATTTTGTAATGAATAAATACTTACATTTTTTAGCTTTGCGTTGTAGTACTTTCTTCCCCTTTCTGATAATGTAGTACACACATGAGTTTTGTAAGCTTTTGACATTAAAATTGACGGAAAAAATGGAAAATTTTTTGCGCCAATTTGTATTAGATTGTTTAACAAAATGTAAACGAAATAAAATGTCACTAACTCCTTAACAGAAAAGAGACAGCACCATACAAAATAAAAATTTTCTGTCTTGTAAAAACGAAGGGGTTAACTAAGTGATATCACCTATCCTTCCGTGTCTAATCTAGTCGGTTATCTATGGTTTTAAATACCCGCAACATGCCTGTGAAGCTTCAGGTTTCCAGTGTCAGGTTCATTGCACACAATCTCTGCACTTCAACTGCTTGCAATCCTAAATACAACTTACCTTTCTAATTTCAAATTGAACTAGTATATTTATTTTAAATTCTTTGTTTTTCAATTATTTATTATTTAATTTTTGCTTTGCATAATGCACCTTAACACTTTTATAATTACTTGATAAATGCGCGATTTTCTTAACGTCACGAAATAAAACATATTAGTTGTTTTACTCTTGCATATCATTTGTTTCTTTGGGGCAAACAACGTTGCAACTGACAAGAAATTTCTCTTCCTTATTTTTTCTTTCAAAATTTACAAAAATTCCTTAAAACCGGCTAACTTTTTACAAAAAATTTAATAAAAATTTTGTTTGATCTTTGGCACAATTTTAATTACAAAACATTTTGTAAGTTTTATTTTATAGTTTGCTGTATTATTATCTACAAACTCAGGCAAAAAATAAGATTTAGGCTATTAAAAAAAATCTATCCCAATTCAGTACCAAAAACGCTACAACGGCAACCCGGTTCAATATAAAATTGTTGCAAATGTGTTAGTGTACAGATTGTGTTAGTATTAGTTTCTGTCAAGCATTTCTTGCTGGGAAGGGAATAAATGATTTTTTTTCTTAATTAAATCTTAGTTTTTGCTCAAACTTGATTAGCAAAGTTTAAAATATAGCTTATAAAAAGCTTATTAATTAAATATGTATCAAAAATCAAGCAAAATTTTCATTATATTTTTCGTAAAAAAAAGTCAGTGGTTACGCTGTTTGCTACAGACATCACACGATTACAAACCCTACAAGAACAGTGACCAGTATTTGATCCATCAAATGACAATCACTGATGATGGAAATATCCATCATCGCGTAGAACAAAGTTTCTATCACATTCTTAAAGGAAAAATTAAAACTTGATGGAAACTTTTGTGTACATGTGATTTTGCATCTCTCTCTCTAACTAATGAATTTTTTCCATTATGAGATTCATATATCTGCACTGCTCACTCTACAGCATTTTGCTATTTAGTAATGACAATAGTTTTCATCACACTTGATGGATATACCAGTCACAGTTGACAGTTCACTTGATGGATATATCCATCACAATTGATGTATATAGCCTCAATTGAAAAATCTAACTTTTTTTAATAAAACAAAATTTAATATTTAAAATATATTATGTTACTTTTTTAATATCTAAATAATATTTTATTATCTAAACAACTTTTTTTTATAAAAAATGATTTTATTTATAATAAAATACTTAATTTTTGTCTTTTTTAAATATTTTTTTTTGTTGTTGTCTGTGGTGGCTTCGCTCTACTAACTTCTTCACACTTTTTTCAAAAACGAGCGCTCATTACTGTTGGAAAACACCTTAAAGTAAAAGAAGAGATTCATTTATGTATAAGTAATTTAATACGCAATAAACAAATAACTTTTTGATTGACTAATCTGTAGTACTTACCTCGCGGAGAGTTATTTACCAAAGAGAGCTTTGAGAGGGCTTGCTTGTCCCACCTTCCATCCCAATTATATTTTTCGAGTAGGTCGTCAGTAAAAATTGAGCACATCACAGAACTGACATCCTGTGATGTCCCCTTAATCAAATGTAAATGTGATGTCTAAAAAAATATGTAAGATTATTAAAATACTTTAAGCATAAACTTAAGTTCTTTACTATTGCTTCAGTGAAATCTGGCGACTCCTCCGACTTTCTCTCCAACTCTTTCACCGCTAGAAGGTTCTGCAAAGGGAGGATGCTGGCGACTTCATCAAGTTTTAAGTCGTAAGTCACAGTCAGCCGACAGACGGATTTCTCGACCTTTTTGATGACCACCTTGTAGTCCAATCAAAATTTTTAGGCAACACGAATTGCAAAACTTCTTTAAATTTAAAATAAATTATAATTTTATACTCACATATACTTCCCTCAAGTTTTCTAAGCCGGATTTAGATTTCCTTCTGACCCTGGACCTAATCTTCAAAGGGAAAGGAAAAGCCTTAAATGGAAAAATATTTTAAACCAATATAAAATTTGAAACGTTATAAATAACCTTTGTGTTTCCGATCACTTTTGGACGACAGTGATGTTGGGGCACACATTTTGAGTGTTTCTACCAAATACTGTTGTTGACTGAAAATCAGAGAAATACATACATTTAAGCAAATAGGGAAAATTTTTACACATTAACAAACAACTTACAATTTTGGATTTAAAAGCTTCATAAGTTCTTCGAACTCTAATCTAACTCTTTAAATGCTGAGGCGGTTTTAAATACCCGCAACATGCCTGTGAAGTTTTGGGTTTCCAGTTTCAGGTTCATTGGACACAATCTCTGTGCTTCAACTGCTTGCAATCCCAAATGCAACTTACCTTTCTAATTCCACATTGAACTAGTAAATTTATTTAAATTTATTTTAAATTCTTTGTTTTTTATTTAATTTTTGCTTTTAATAATTTACCATACCACTCTTATAATTACTTGATTAATGCGCAATTTTCTTATCGTCACGAAATAAAACATATTTTGTTGTAGTTGTTTGACCTTTGGCACAATTTTAATTACAAAACATTTTGTAAGTTGTATTTTATAGTTTGCGGCATTATTATCTATAAACTCAAGCGAAAAATAAGATTTAGTCTATAAAAAAAAATTCATCCTAATTCAGTACCAAAGATGCTACAACGGCAACGCTGTTCAATATAAAATTGTTGCAAATATGTTAGTGTACAGATTGTGTTAGTATAGTTTCGGTTAAGCATTTCTTGCTGGGCTTACAGCAAGTTTTTTATTTTCCCTTTAAGAATGTGTTAGAAACTTTGTTCTACGCAGTGATGGATATTTCCATCATCAGTAAGTGTCATTTGATAGATCAAATGATGGTCACTGTTCTTGTAGGGTTGCTTGAATTCACATGTTTTTATTCTTCTCTTTCGTGTAATTGCTGGCGGAGATGCCACTCAATTTTAATTTGTCTTATAAGAAAATTAAAAATGGCTAATATAGTTAAAATGAAGTTAGTGAATCACATAACCGTTACTGCAAACAACAGAAAATGACGACTAATATAACAATTGTCGAATTGTCTAAAGTTACTGAATCGCTACGAGCTTTGCAGGTGTTTGTGTTATTTTTAGAATTAAAAGAAAACTAGCAAGTGATGAAACATTCAATGCATTGAAACTTTTTTCGGTACAATTTAAAGAAGAATTTTTATGTATAATTATTAATAAGGTACACACATAAATGAAGTTAAAAATATTGTTACATCTACCAATTAAAATGTTATTAGAACTAACTACAGAAAAAAATATATTCATGATGCGCTTAAACATCATAAACGCTTATGAAAAAAAAATGTAAGACATTTTATGTACATATTTTTGCTATTTGATGCATTATTTTCAATTTTTTTCGTGTGGTTTCCAGTTTTCTGGCCTTTAGTGGTCTTTTAAACACTTTTGCAGTTTAGTAGATTTTCTTCAAAAATGGTATTAAATAATTGTCATACCCTACAGTTCTTAGGTCTTATATATCATTCCTGAAGCTACAACAATTTTCTTTGCTAATTTGATAGCGTTCATTTACTTTTCACATATGGAATAATAGTTTCTGTTTTACTCTTTCGTTCCTAGTTTTTGCTAATAAACAGCGCTACTGTTAGCACAGAAATTAACCAAAAGGAGTAAAAGATACAATTGATAATTCATTTTACAGAATAAATGCACGGAAAATAATAGAAATACTAATGTCTAAAGAATATCCTAGAAATACCATAACACAGTTAATAGGATACGCTAGATCCAAAGAAAACAAGATAGTTTAAAAGACAATTCCCGAAAAGGCAAACATGTAATTGATAATATTAATTACATATAAATATGTTGCTGGATTATCTGAAAAAATTATAATTGTGAATTTTGTCAGAAGAACAATATTTCGATAAATAAATAAGTAAAACGAAAGATAAACAAGGAAGAAAAATCAAACATTAAAATAATTGCGATAGAGACGGAAACAACAAATTTACCACGACATACGTTTGTACAACTAAGACCAAATTAAAAACATGCATCTCAACTAACAAATCGGGGTTAAAGGCTATAGGAAAATCAGATGAGCAAAAAATTGCATTCTCTGCCCGCTATGCAGTAAGTGGAAACAGACCTAATTTTGAAAGAGTGACACTTTAGTTATGTTATGAATATAAAGTCTTTTTTTGTAAACAAATGTGAATAAATGCGGTCACAGATTTTTTTATTGAAATCATCACTTTTTACAATTGAATCTGATATTTTTCTTATTGCACCGTGTTTGCGTTGCCATGTTTCGCATATCCAATAGGCAAAATTAACAAAATAAATTGTTGCATACATTAGTAGCACATCCATCTTTTTAAGTAAAATAATTCATGGGATGTTAACATCCTGCCACACAAATTCAAGCTTAGATAGTTAAGCAAAATTTTCGTAGTGTTACAAAAAATGTTGCCACAAATTCATTTTCTTTACTTCTAAACGTAATATTTTCATTATTCTCTATCTGGGACATGCGTAAGCAGAAATAACTTTAAGTAGAAGCTTTCTTTTAATTGCATCGAAAGCATTTCATATTTTTTTATTAAACATTTCAAGAATTGTTTAAGTGAATAAGTAATTATTTTATGTACGTCTTGTTTGAAAAGAATTATTGTTTTTCACCGGAAACTTACACGACATTTTTTCTTACATTTAACAAAGTTAGGAAAAACAAAATTGTAATGTACCAAAAGTTAAAATAATTACGTTAGAAATAAAATAAGTTTGTCGATAAGACAAAAAAGCTCTGGAAAATTTTCTGCAGAAATAAAAACAAATTAAAGGATATAATACTTTTTTGGAAAGTGAATCACATGCATACAATAAAAACTTCGTTAGCAAAAAATATTTAAAAAAAATATTAAATATTTAAAAAAAGTTTTAAAAAAATATATCTTAAAATTAAGGATGAAATAACTGATGCAACAAATGATGCTATAATGATAAAATAATTTTTAATGCCTTGTAATGCCATTTTTCATTAATTAAATCTAAAAGTAACGTCAGAACTTTTCAGTGTTTTTTTCTAATTTTTTTGGTTAAATTTTTCCATTTTACAACAAAATATTTGGGAGCAGTGTTCTGGTCACTTAAGATTAAGTTTTTAATTAGTAAAGTTTATTTAAAATCTCGGATTACCATTAACCTTAATATGTAAAAACAACAAAAATACACTACAGTAGTATTATTTTTTATTATTTGTGTTTTTTACATCAAACATTAGTCTAGATGCTGGTGGCACGTCACAGTGTCTAAGAGCATAATGTCCATCAACTTTATATCGCTTTGAAAACGTCATAATGTCCATGGAAATTATGCATGGATAAATTGTCACTTCCCAAAGTTATCCTGCAAAGCATATTGCTTTTCAATCCTTTTATAGTTGCTACGAAATAACTAATTTTCATTAATAAGAGAGCAAAGTAGTGGACAACAATTAACTTAATAATTTTTATGTTAGATTTTTAAAAGCTGCAAAAAAAAAACAGTTCTGATATTTTTATATATTCGAATCGATTTTTATTTTCCTATCAGGAAAATTATTTTTGGATTAAATAATGATATTGAAAATATTTGCTAATAACCGATACTGTTTTCTAACACTGGTATTGACGTAGTTGATAACCAAAAATAACAATGATGTTGCACTATGAGAAAATTCGAGAAATTTAAAAAAAGTATTATTTGCTAAAAATTAAGAGTAAAAAATGGTATCAGAAACTCAAAAAACAGTTATAAATGTATAAAGAAGTATTAAAAATAGTTTTTAGGTAGGATAACTATTAATCAAAATCGGATTAAAAATATTTTGAAGAAATTAATTTACGGGCTGTATTACTCTTGTCTAGCGCAGTGCTAAATTAAGATAATTTTTATTATACTCGAAAATTAAATAAAAATATCTTAACTTATTGATACTCTTTCTTTAGGTTTTTCCGACTTACCGACTTAATTTCTTGTTGTGTGTTATTTCAAACAACTTTCCTTTTAATACACCCCATTTACACAGGGAAAGTTTACTTTGCAAAGTTTGGATTTTATTATGGGAGAGGGGAAGAAAGAATGAAAAGCAGTACAGACTTTGATGTACTCGGAAAGTTGCTTTGTTTTCCCTTCCTTGCTTGTACACAGTTGTTTATAAGTACACATATATTTTTGCATTTAAGCACCAAATACAAAACGTCCAAGAATTAAGAACGATCACACAAAAGGAAATTTGCGAAAGAAAACTTTGTGTGTCTGAACATCAAACAAAGTATAAAGGAAAATTAACAAAACTTTGTCAAAGTAAAATTTCCCTGTTTGAATGTAGTCATAGGCCCTTCGCAAGCCCTATTTGAACACATGTTCTAAGAAGTACAACGAGATGACAAATGTATGTAAATGTATGTACGCATAGATGGATGTATGTGTGTGTACATAGTGGTCACTATCATTGCAACATATTTTTCATTTCACGTTTTATGCCCCTATTACATTTCACAACTTTTTTAATAACTTGGTCGTCTTTCATAGATCGGTATTGCCCTTCACAACTTAAATGCGGTTGACTATTTGGTTGTGTGGTCGATTTTTTGGTTGTGTTTAATGGTATTGAGGTTCACCACTTTGTATAAGTTTGGTTGACAAAAACGATTAATATACACAACTGCTTATTAGCAGTTGAGTCTTTGTCGGTTATAGATTTCTATTAAATTTTTAATACATTTCCTTTAAAAAAACAATACATAAGACAAAAATCGTAAGTATAGGCGTTTTTTGATCTTAATACAATAAATTAAATATTTAATACACATACGCAGGACTTAAAAAATAACAACCAAAGCTCGAAATTGCTAAAGGAAAGCAAAAACTTGGAATGACTAAAACTCAGTGTAGGGAAGCGTGGGAAGGATTTGCAATTGAGTTAAATAGCGTGGGTCCACCCACAAGAACGTCATTCAAATGGCAACGTATAAGTACATGACATATAAACAGACATTTTATTAGAATTTTTGGTTTATATAGGTTTGGATTCGTTACAAAGCAAGAATTAAAAAAAAAACTTGCTAATAATAAAAAAAGAACTAACAAGCAACAGGAATGAGGAATGCGTATCTCAGCTGTTATCATTAAATGATCAAGTAGCACCATCTGATCAAACTTTCAGCGTTGGAAACGTTGCTCTGTCTATAAGCTTCAGAAGAAGCTCCTCAAAATCTCGACTTGTTGACTCAAGTTTCTTCAAATGATCCTTAATTTCGTCTATTACATAACAAGATGTTATTTGTTCATCCGAAAATATCTAATATATCTATAAAAAAAACGACTTACTATAAATATTTGTTACTTATCTTGGACATTTTTTACTTTGCACTGAGTAGGATAGATAGAACATTTATATTAGCATCATGATTTTCGTCTTAAAGAAATAAATCCACGCTCAATCTAAACTTCTTTTTGTGTTTTCTTTCCTACACTTTACAAATAAAATACATGGTGCTGCCAACATAAAATCGACATTTGATGCCGGCAGTACCATAACAAACACAACTAAAAATCGTTGTGTTTTACAATACCAAAAAATAATTTGGTTGAGTTAAAGTCGGGTTGACTGACAGACGATCAAACTAAGTTGAGTTGAGAACGGCAATAGGGGCATTAATCTACTCTTCTTATCTTAGAACAAAAACCAACACTTTTTTTAAATTAAGCCGGCTCTGAGAAATGCAAAATCCTACCAGAACTTTTAAACGCATCGCTGGTGACTGTTTACACTGTAAACAGCTTTTCTACTGTTTTCTTTTTTGGAAAAGTACCAAAATAACAAAAACAAAAATTATTTACAAATTTAGTCTGATCTTTGGACTTAATTATACAACATTTTACAAGGAATATCTTTAAATTTGTTGAAAAAATATCTATGAATGAAAATCAAAAATTACATTTAGTCTGCTCAAACAATTTATTTCCAATAATAACAAAAAGCGCTACAACGGTAGCGCCGTTTAGTTTTTTCTTACTGAAATGTGTATTTACTCAAACAGAAAAGGGTGAATATTGATTTAAGCAGAAATACACATATGCATATATATATATATATATATATATATATATATATATATATATATATATATATATATATATATATATATATATATATACATATATACATGCCGAGTATTAAGAGTTGTGTCAATTGTACAAATCTGTGCATCTGTATGTTTTAATTAGAATTGTTTATTGCCTGGCGTCAAACAAGAAACATCACCATTAACGTAAAATGGCTTTCAGTTTAAGCCAATATTAATTCTTAAATATTCGTACACACAATTATTATCATTGTTACATTTTTAGTCTTCTTTTTCTAGATTTTCAGGTATTTTTCAGGAAATATTTAATTTTTTTTTTTAACATTTACATAACGTATTTAGTCCCTTCGGGAACTTAAAATATATTCTACATCTAAGCTCGTTATTCGCATGCCAAATAAACTAAATTTAAATTTTATGTGAACACTATTTTTATTTAAAATCTTTTAAACACTTGAATTACATTTTGGGAAGAAGTGCTGGAGTGAGGACAGTACTAGATAATGCGTACGAGTGAAAAATAGAGTAAGGAAAATAGATGTTTTAAGATAATACCTACAATTAAACAAAAATTAATAAATCGATAGATAAACAAAATTTATTTATTAGGTCTAAATATCCTCTATAAATTTAACTTCTTAAATTAAGAACAAAAAAGCATAATAACTTAGGGCAAGTTTGTTTTCTCTCACTCTTTAATTTCTAAGTCAAATTTATTTTGTTATACTGACTATCTGTGTATAACGGTTCTAAAGTTTGTCCACATGCATCAAATGACATTAACTATTGGAGCACTCTTTAATTACCAATCCAATTTTATAGCTCCTGTTATAGCGGGCTAAGCGATTTCAACTGGCTTTTACAACTGTTCAATATACTCCAAATTACATTGACTATTTGGACACCCTTTAATTTATAATTTTGAAGGTTTATAGATATCGACATCCTATCTACTTTTCAAACGTTTGTTTATAACGGTTCAAAATATAGAAGTCTAAAATTCATTTACGTCACCTATGGAACACCCTTTAATTTTTAGATTTTTTGCTATTGGGAGGTATAGTAATACAGATTTTTTTTTAATTTTAAAGAAGTTCTCTTTACGGTTTATAAACACTTAAAAAACATGTATGTTGTATGAGTGTATTATTAATAAACATATATGTTGTATGAGGACACCCTTTATTTTTTAAGACTATGAACTGTTTTTTAATAGCTTACAGAGGCATAATCTATCAAATTACACAAAATTTTTAAAATCGATTCGGAAATGACTGAGTTCTGCAGGCACAAACGTAAAAAAAGCAACATTCAGTCGAATTGATAACCTCCTTCTTTTTTTTTAAGTCGGTTATCGGTGATGTATGTGGCCAAACTTTTGAACCATTATAGGATGACAGTTGAAATTTATAAAGAACCTGTATTTCTGAGTCCGCTATAACAAGTATAAAATTCGAATTAAAGAATGTTCCCATATTTGAAGTAAATTGACCTATCGGTTGAACCGTTATATACAAGCACTTGAAAATTGCCCTATTTAAAACGAAGGGTTACCACAATTCCATTTTTTTCAAAACGCGAGTTATCACGAATTTCAAAAAAAGGTTAGACCAGTTTTTAATAAAATCGACTAAAGATTAAAAAATTATAATTTGACATTTTTGTTACAAACAACCCTGAACAAATATTTTAAAAACCGTTATTTTTTACAGAATATCCTGAAAAAAAGACATGGATGATCGTACTTGGCTAAATTATATATACAGTTGGACGCACGTCAAAAAACCCTTTTTTATGATACCCATATTGTATATGTTGGTATGGAAACAAATTCTTAAATTAAAAAATATAAAAAATATACCCTTTTTCAAAATGGTCAAGCTCACAATTAGAAAAATACCAATGTTCATTTTGAGGGGTTCCATTTTCCTCGAATTTTCGAAAACGTACTAATTTACAAAGAAAAATTATACAAATTTAGCCTGATCCTTGGATTTAATTACAAAATGTTTTGCGAGCAACATCTTCCAATTTGTTAAACAAATATCTCTGAATTCAAACCAAAACTTTAATTTATTCTCCTTTAACAAACTTATTTCGAATTATAACGAAAAACGCTACAACGGCAACGCCGTTAAATATAAAATATAAAAATTAAATAATAAGTTTACTTAAGGGGAAAGTGTAAATATTCATTTGAAGAAAAAATAAAACTGTATCCTGCGTTCTTTCTTACACACATAAACATAAATACATGCTAAGTATGCACATTTGTGCCAATTGTACAAATCTACGCATCTGATAATATTTAAATTAGAATTGGTTTTTGCCTCGTGAAAAACATAATATCTACAGTACCAGTTACGTAAAAAGGCCTGTAGTTTAAGAGAATCCTTATAAATAATATTAATAATATTCATTCAATTGTTAAAATTTGTCACGAAATTTTTCCTTAATGTTTCTTGGCGTTTTTAACTGAAAACATTATATTTCTATATTTAGATTCATTTGTTCGAACATTTATTTTAAGTATTTACATAAATTTAATTTTATATGCCCACAAATATTATATAAAATTGTGTAAACATTTGAATTACACATTTGGAAGTTGTGTTAGATTATGTGTACGAGTAAGGAAGAGTGAAAGGAAAAGAAATGTTTTAAAATAATATTATAAATCAATAGAAAAATATAGATCCCCTATTGATTTAACTTCTAAAATTAAGAACCGAAAAGTATAATAACTTAAGACAAGTGTGTTTTTTTCGCAATTTTATCACATGGAAGTTTGAAAGAAAAAAAAAAGTGTAAATTAAAGAAATTACGAAATTCAATGATTTTTCGTATTTCTACGGGCTAAATTTTTAAAATTTTGTTGTAAAAATTAACACGAAAGTAGTATAAATAAAAACCAAATATTACAGAAAATTAAAAAACCAAGAACAAAATATTCGCATTTAAATTAAAAAACAAAAATATATTTTATACTACGACAATTGAAATGTAAAGTCAAAACCGATAAATAAATAAAAATCCTACATAAAATATTGTTTAAGCCTTTAAATGATTGAAGTAGAATGCCCAGCATAAAGTTTTACAATACAAAAGAAAATATTCACACCACCAGGTCCTGTATAATCATACTAATTTTTTAAGTAGACTTTGTTTTAGACAAAGGTCATTAGAAGTGAGCTCCACTTAATAAGGTGAATGTTGACTTTTGCTTAAAGACGTTCAGCTCCAATAAAAATAAACATTTCGGTCTAAATGCGCCACAAGGTATGCACTTCAAAAAATCACAGAAATAGCTAAATTGTTTACAAAATATTTTAATTATGTCCCACACTACAATATGTTTGCACAGTGTTCTCAAGTAAAATATTCAGCTAAATAAATAAACTGATACTAATGTAACACTAGTAATGACGTCTTCTATTTTGTATTGAGCACCAAAAACTAGAATTTTTTACAAAAGTCAAAACTTTCGAATGTGTAAAAATTACAAAAGAAGGTGTCATATTAATAATTCGCCCAACGGTCCTCACAATTATACTAACCAGCAAATTAGCCATAAATAATATTTTCAAACATAAGTTCATTTATCAATACGTTATGATTATTGTGTTCGTTTACTTCAGTTCCTTAAGCTTTAAGCACTTCATTTATTCTCAAAAGCTCATTAATTAAAGATTGCAGTATTTAAGTAAATTTACATTTATTATTAAGTTACTACATTTTATAAGCTTATCCAAAAGAATATAGTTGTTGAGTAGAGCAAACTGGCGGAATTATTGTGATTAAGTTTCATTTGCTTAATTAAATAACAATTTTAAATCGAAATTTATGTGTATGTATTGATTTATTATAAATGTCTGATGGCCTATAGTGACCTCAGTTACCAAGATGGTATTTAGTTATGGAGTGTATATTCAGTGACTTTAACAGCATTTTGGTTTTTTTTCTTAAACAACGCCAAATTTTCGTTTTGGTTTTATTGCTTCATCTGAAATCTCTGCTTAGTATCTTGTATTTTTTTTTAATAAAATTTTTGTTAATTGCACTGCGTACGGATGTAAGCTGTAGAAAAAAAATTCAAAAAAATTAAATTTAAATATTTTATGAATGCGACAGTATTCTATTCAGTACAATTTCTGTTAGTGAATAGATCCATCATAAATCTAATATACTTTTAACCAGAGAGTATGTAGCCTGCCGAAGTGCTAAAACAACCAACTCTGTAACCAGTAATAAATTACGTTTTTTTTTTGGCTCTTTCCCTGCCATCGATCTCTTCGATGTGACATTCTCGACCAGTGGTTTCATAATTTACTCGAAGTTCGTTTGCTATCCCAGTGTTTAAATGTTCACTTTCCGCGTTCGTTGTTAATCCAGTTCCGACCCCAGTGCACGCCGCAAGGGCTTATTTATTCGCTTCCAAGGTCTTCATCTTCCTGTAATGATTCTTATACACAAAATCAGAAAATTAACTCACTCTGAGCTAAAGCACACATTATTATCCATCTGAGGGGGTCCTTGTCCTTCCTAAGATTTTAAATACCTAGCTCTGATTTATTTTTAATATGAATTATCTTTTAAAGAAGGTATTATAGTTTATTCGACTTCCTTTTTAACAAAAATGTATGGAATTTTTTTCTTTTAATTTGAAATGTATTCATTGAAGAAAAATGTATTGAATTTAAGATTATTTATTGCAAACACATGATAAGAAGTATTAAAAGTAATAGAAAAAAATTCATAGGAAACATTTACATAACTATGCTTCCTTCTTTATTTTTAAATGGAAAATATATCTCGTTTCGACTTTGTTTATTAAATATTTTTATGCTCCATGGCACTTCATTGACTCGCAACATTTTGATGTCCCTTAAACAACAACCGGTTCTTTTATTTATCATCTGTTTTGTTTTTAGCGCAAATTGAATTAAACAAAAAGAAGATGTAAAAATCAATAAAACTTATAAATATATAATTTGACACACACGTATGGAAATCTGTTTTCAATATCACTATGCTAAAGGAATATTTTCTATGTTATGTTATACTAGGTCAACGACATCGTCATGCTGTGTTGCACAGTGGGACTCTTGAGTTTGTATGCCAATATTTATCTGAGCGCTCTATGACAATTTTTCATATCAAAATATTATTCAGTATGTGGGTTTGGTATATGGGGATGAAGAGCTATGTATTTACATAATCGGCAGGGAGGGGGGTAGCTTACTTGACCACGCAAGCCGAAAATCACCATTTTATTCTTTATGAAATTTAACTATTGAAATATCGGTATCAAAGAGGTATGGAAAGGTTGGTTTTTTATAATAAAAATTTTTAATAATAAACCTCAATATAAAATACAACAACATATTATATGTAGTATTGCAAAATACTTCAAGTTTCTTATGTTTTAAGCTCAGTTGAATAAATTAAAATTATTCTTATATTTAGCGAAGGAAGCAAGAATACAGCAAAGTCCAGAATTTCAAATAAAAGTAAAGAAATAACTGTAAATAAATAACTATATTATTAAATACTAGCTTATTTAAAGGTTGCTGGGATTAATTTTTGGATTTTTCTCGGCACTGATAATATTTTATTGCCTTGTTTGCTGTGGGGCTCTGTTTCGAACACGTGAGAAATCTATCAAATCAGTTTGGATCTTAACGCTTATATGAGCCTACGTATTTGTTGTTGTTTTTTATATCGACAAAATCACATGATGTAACGAAAAGTATAATACACGAACGCGTCGACCGATTTCGTGCAATCTTTTAAATAAACCGTCTATAGAATTCTATTTGACGTTTGTTAGTTATAAAGTAACAACACACTTGCAACAATTTTTTAATATATGGATATAGATTAGAATTAGGATAAGAACGCTTTAATAGAGAAACAAAAAAAAATTAATTAGAAATGGTATCAATATTAATATGATAAAGAAATAATAAAAGATACGAATTTCACTGATTGCCAATGGGCTAACGTTTGCTATGGTAGTCACATTGTATCATTTCATCGTTCAATATATAGATATCGGAAATTAATACGTTAAATATTTAGAAGTCCACATTTTTGATAATTTGAAACTCACAGATTTTCCTTTTACATTCTCTCCTAAAAATTACTTTTCTACCTTTCAGACAACTTTTTACTTCTTTTGAAGTCATAATTTTAATAAAACTAATCAATCGTGCTTGATTTTATATAAAAAATAAACAAAATTTTTTCTCACGACCAAGAGCTTTGGGATATTCCTACGAAATGTTAAAAAAATAAATAAATAAACAGCAAAATGGATCCATATGATCAATGTAGATGCACTTATTATTTTTTTGCAGCCCCAATGTGCTTTTTTCGCAAAATCCCCTTTCAATTTTCCTCTTGAATTGTTCTTTTTCTGTGTTAGTTAAACAAAGGCGACAAAAGTCACAAATAAATTTTTGTATATATTTTTTTTAAGATAAGCTCCTTTTGGTTTTTAACAATATTTTACTTTTATTTCAATGTTTTACCCTAAGCCGCAAGCATAAAAATTAAATAAAAACAATATGTAGTTAGTTTTTTTTTATAAAAATATGTAAATGAAATCAATAACAAATGTCGAAGTTACAGGCAAAATACATATCTTAACATACAGAAAAAATTCCTTTGTTTATTTTCCCGTGTATGTATTTCAAGTACTTTTTTTCATCCTTTAGTTTCTTCTAATCCTAACCGAGAAATGGTAGATGTAAAATTAAAGGAAAACCAAGAATATGCCACGGGCAGTCATTTTTTATACACACGAGGTGCCGCTTTACTGCATCGCTAGGCAAGTTTCTAAGATCTTTAACGTCAATATTAACCACTCGAATACAATTTAAATCGGGCTAGCCGTTAAGAAACTACGGAATTATTCCTAACTTTTTTGTAATTATAATAATATACACAAGTAGCTTAAAAATAAATAAGGTTACGCTGGATGTTAAACTTCGAATAATTCAAAAATTTTTTTATCCTAGTTCTTTTAAATTTTTGATTCAGCTTTTAAGAAAATATCTGAATTCTGAGCTAATATTTTTGGAAATTGATCTGCAGTATTCACAGTAACACAGCAACAGCAAATATTATCAATTTTGATTTCTCGTTCTCGAGACACCATTTATATTTAATAAAATCAATAAAAAGTAGCCTTTTGGTTGATTTTAAAGTATTTTCATGCTTACCGTAGCTTAAAAACACATTTTGTCTTCTATATTTTTGACTTGCAATCGAATTCGTATTTATGATTGTGCCAGATATTTGCCTTTATGATAACCAGCTAATTATCCAAAGTAGGTAGCCTTATAAAGCTTTATGATACCTAATTGGTCATTTGCAGTATTATCTCGTGTCATTAATTCTTGATTTAAAAAAAATAATAAATATCATTAAAGAAGTGTTTAATTTTAGGAAACTCCAAAGATTTACTTGACTTATCATTGAATACATGTTATCATTCTTACGTATAAAGACTATTTAAAAATACAAAACTGATATCATAACTAAACAATGTTCATACCAAAATCAAAAATTTTAGCGAAATAGCCAAACAAGTACACTAATGCCCAATTTCTTTATGGCAAAATGAATAAATAGATATAATGCTTGCAAAAATTAATAATGATTATGGATGTTCCTCGTATTCTTATTTACAAAGTTAGTTGATTACGTTTACAATGTACACACTTAAGGTTAATAGATGCATTGTATTCTGCTGGTGTCTAACTTTTGTTTTGTACACATTTGTAAAAAATTTTTTTCTTTAAATTTTTAGAGATTAAATTTAGAATAAACCTAAGGCAAAATCAATCTTAAATCATTCGTTATAAAAATTTATTTTCTAAGCAAATTAATTCAATATTTTGTTTAAAAACCAGATCAATCTGCAAAAAAAATTTTTTGTAATCCTTCTTTTTTTGAAGTCAGGTAAACACAGTATTTGTATCATATTTTTCTGCATCTAAATTCTTTTAGCCGAAATTCGGTACATTGATTACCTGGATTCATTAGTTGATAGAACTTAAACTATGGTTTACTTTTAAATGAACTGTATTTATCATTTTTGTGATAGTAAACTGCTCTTTTTATTTTCAATTTTTTTTTTAATCATATTTTAAAACAAATAAATTGTATAAATACCGTAGTATCAAAATCATTTGAATGTCAGAACTATAAAGCAACATCTTTGATTATTTAAGAAACCTGTGCCGTTTATTTTGTGGACGTACCCAAAACACAATGTATTTGACAATATTAAAATTTTGCCTTTATTTATTTAGAATTTAAATATAACTTCTCATCATCTTTAAATGTTTATTTTACTTGAATGTTTTAATATGCTTTAAACTTTCAAAAAAAAAAATAATTTTTAAATAACGTTTACTATTGTCGATTTTCCTTTGAATATAACCCTTTTTTTAAGATTCTTAATTCTTTTAAAACAACCAATTTTCTTTATTTTTTTAAATTTTACAAAAGATGTCTTCGTTTGCTTACGATATCATAATATTTTTCTATTAATAAATTAACTTATTTTTAGCTTAGAGAGTCCTTTTTTATTTTATAGAAATTGCAAATATTTTTTTATTTATTTTTCAATATTTCGGTACTCCTTTGTGTACCATCTTCAGGAATTAAATTGTTTTTACATGTATATAAAAAATTTTTGAACAAAAAACATAATTTGAAAACATGAAAAAACTTTTTTTCATAATGAAGTTAAAAGAAAAATTTTCTAAGTCATATCAACAAAAAACAAATATACATACATATGTATATGAAAAAAACAAAAAACTTAACTAATGTTTTTGTGTTCGTCCATGTATAAGCAAATAATTATGAATTTTATGTATTAAATGTCTATATATATGTGCAAATTGTCAGTATCAGCTTTAAAATTAATTCTTTTTGTCATTGGTGTATTAACTATATGTAGCATTTCTAAAATATAACGTCTCTTATAATTCTTTTCAATATTTGTAACTGAAGCATTTTCAAAGTTTGGATAGTGACCTAATTAAGAACAGTGGGAAGATTATGCTGTTCTTTGTGAATTAACATATCTTAAGTCAGACTTATGTCCAGCTATTCTTGTTTTAAGCTTATTCTTGGTTGTTCCTATATATACTTTACTACAGTTCTCCTGATCGTTTCCTTTACACGGTATTCTGTTGACTATCCTTAGTCCTACTAAATAACCGATTCTTATCAAAGATATTAGATTTTCTTAAACGTTCGGAAAAACCTGGTACATAAGTTAAAGATTTGTAATTTTAGGTTCCATAACGTTTCTTATGTTAATATTATTACTATTTCTAAATTGATTAATTAATTTATAAGTAAGTCCCTTAGGAAAGCTATTATCATATAGAATTTTCTTAATCTTTTCTTTATTCTTTAAGTGAAATTTCTTATCACTAATTGTTAAGACTCTATCTATCAAATTTTTAGCTGTATTAATAATTACACTTTTGTTATGTTTAGAAAAATAGTTAATAATTCTACCTGATGCTGTCGGTTTTTGATACCAGTCCATTAACAATTTATTTCCCTGTCTTATCAATAAAGTATCTAAGTAAGAAAGTTTGGAATCGATTTCCTTCTCCATCGTAAATTTTATATCATCATTACATGAATTAAATATTGTAAACATATCATCAATTGCACTTTCTGAAATAATGCAAAATAAATCATCTACGTACTTAGTAATTACTTTCGGCTTTATGATAAGCTTTTCTATACACGAATCCATTAGTCTCTCCATAACAATATAAGCGATAATACGAGATGCTGGAGATCCCATCGGCAGTCCCTGTTTTTGAACATATGTTCTCTCGTTTAACCGAAAATATCTATTATCCTCAATACAAAATTTTAAAATTCGTAAAAATAAACATTTTACAATCTTGGTATGTTGTCTAATTATATCCCATTTTTCATTAATGGTGTCAATTGCTAAATCAACTGGTATGCTAGGAAACAGAGATATAACATCTAAAGAAACCAATTTTTCATTATTTTCAATTTTAAGATTCTTTATCTTATTTTTGAACTCTAGAGAATTTTTAACGTTATATTTAGAAAATTGAGTTATTTTTTTCAAAATATTTGTAACAAATTTACATAATTCATATGAAGGTGAGTTTACAAAAGAACAAATTGGTCTCAAGGGAAAATCTGGTTTATGGATCTTTGGAAGTCCATATAACCTAGGAGCATTGCTATATTAGTCTTAAGTTTCTTTTTTTTCAAGAATAGTAATAATTTGTTTTTTAAAAAGTTCATCTACTAAATCATTGTTTATCTTCTGTAATTTACTAGTTGGATCCTTATTAACTAATTGATATTTACTAGTATCTTCTAAAATGGTATTAATTCGAATATTGTAGTCTTGTTTTGTTAAAGCTACTGTTGTGTTACCTTTATCTGCTTTAACAATATTTCTTCTTAAAAAATCTCAGTTTTTTTAACTTCATCTAATATAAACTTATCTCTATCGGTTAATCTCATTCTGTTAAAATGATTATCTATAATTAAAGATAACTTTGTTCTAGCTACTTCCTGTTCCTCCTTATTTTCTAAAGTTTGTACAAAATCTTCTCCTTCAGTTATCATTTTTACACCTGGAAAATCGTTCTTTGTATAGGGAAGTGCATGCTTGGGTCCTAATAGAGAATAGATTTTACTTCTAAAAGAATGTCTAAATTGGTTTTATTGACAAACCAATTATCGTTAAATTTAATACCTAACTCTTTTTCTTGTAAAACTCGAAGACAACTAAATTTTTTAATATGTATTTTCCTAACTTTTTTCTCAAAAGAAGCTGCTATTATATCTTCAAACTTTAAAAAATCTTTTATCTCAGCTTCCGTAAAATACTTAGTTAAGTTTCTTTTTATCAACAACAACTCACTTTGAAAATGCTCCAATATTTGATGATTATCTCTGATGGATAGTTTTAGAATTTTTTTTTTTTCATATATGTATGTATATTTGTTTTTTGTTGATATGACTTAGAAAATTTTTCTTTTAACTTCATTATGAAAAAAAGTTTTTTCATGTTTTCAAATTTTGTTTTTTGTTTAAAAATTTTTTATATACATGTAAAAACAATTTAGTTCCTGAAGATGGTACACAAAGGAGTACCGAAATATTGAAAAATAAATAAAAAAATATTGCAATTTCTATAAAATAAAAAAGGTCTCTCTAAGCTAAAAATAAGTTAATTTATTAATAAAAAAAGAGCCAAAAAAATTGTTACTTTATTTTTCTATTATTATTTTTTGAGCAGCAGCAAATTCTGTGTTATTTAGCTAAAATTTTATTTGACTATTAATGGTTAAAAGTTAAAGAAGAGTAACATAATTTGCTAGCTATAATCAGCGATGCCAGAATGAAGGCTTCAACTTAATTTAAAAGATTTTTTTAATCAAAATAAAATTTTAAAAATCTTTTTTTTCAAAATAAAGATTTTTCTTAATTTAGTTGTTTGACAACTAATGGTGCAATTTCTTGTTAAAGTAAATTTAAAATATTTATCTAAATTAATACCTTAAAACAAAAAAAAAATTATCACTGCCCTAATGGATACATATGTAAGTAATCATGTCGTTTACCAGGTACATATATTTGTAAGCCTTCCGATAAAAAAATTAATACTACTGAATTGAATGAATTCATTGATAATTGTATTGCCTTTTACATTGGGGTCTGTAAACAAATAACAAAACCATTTGACTTTTGCTAAGCAACCTTAAAAAAGCTTTCTTATGTTGACCTTTAAAACGTTAAAAAAAAGTTTTTTCACTAGTAAGTGTAATAAAAGTTTTTCCAAATATAATTGGCGACAGTGAGATACAAAATTTAAATGAAGAAAATATAAAACTCCTCCACATGAATTTAATAAATATTTTAACAATTTAGGAAATGTTACAGTGCAAAAGTCTTGGCACACAATGTCAAATATTTCTAGAGCGGAGTGTGAGTTAATGTTTCCAACTTTATTGAAGTTTGCAATAAATTAATACGTTTTCATTGTTCATGTGCAAACGTTGAACAGATATTATCAAAATTAAGAAGGATTAGAAAATTATGAAGATATTTTTTTTGATTAAGATTTATTTTTCGTAAATGTAGATTTTTCTATAAAAATGTATGGCACCACTGGTTATAATATTTCAAAGCTTCTAAATAATAATAGTGTCGTTGGATATTTTACTCATAGTGATTTGTAGTTAATTGATGATGGTTTGCAATTCATTCAATTTTATGGGCGGCGATGTCTGTGCCAACTTCCATTATCTTGCTCTACTTATCAACAGCTTTTAATTTTGTTCCACTTTCTTTAGTATTTTCCTTCAGCTTATTGCTAACTTATTATATGAAAATTGCATTACTGTAATAGTGCAGTGAAGGATGGCAAGAATTAATTAGTTTTACATAAATTTACTACTATTTAAAAAGCACTATTTTCTCATTTTCCCGTTTAATAAAAGCCTCGGCAGGAGATTTAATTAATTTATGCACCTCTAATTACGTTTCATTAAAATATTTATTTGATAATCTGTCGGATATTGAGCAATTTTATTTGTGAAATTATGTTTGCAGTTTAAAAGTCTACCAGCAGTTCTTGTTTGTGTCATATACAATATTTAATTTATTTTTTCATGTCAGATTCAAACCTCAGTAAAATGAAATTTATTTCTGAACCACATGTAATTTAAATACAAATAGAAAATGCACCCATGATATTGTTAATGTGAACGTGGTTGTGCTTGGCCTATCTGTTTTCAAATAATGTGGGTAATGTAATTGTTTAAAATTTATTTGTTGGCGTTTGTTCATATCCATATCCGTTGTAGCAAAATTGTTGAAACTATGTCTGATCGGTTGACGTATTTAATTTTGTTCAGGCTCATCTAGTGTCTTGGCAAAGCTGATTTCAAACACTTGGATACAATATTTTTCCACCTGTGGTAAAGGGTGTAAAAAAGATTTAAATCCTCAAAAGACTTTATAAATTTAATATCTTTATAAAATTACAATATTTTATATGACTAACTCTGCTATGAATATGCATAGCTGGAAAAAATTATGCTTTAAAACATTAGGGGTGATACCTCCCCTATAATGTGAAAAATCTCTATCGTAAATATAGAGGTGTTTAACTCATTGAACCCAAAAATTTCGTACTAAAAACTTCTTTTTTAATATCTGCAAAATATCGGATAGATTGGGGCAGTAGACGTTAAACAATACATACCTAAGGAAAAATGGTCTTCAAATTACATACAAGTAATTTCTATATTAGTGTGAATAATCACATTAAAACTGGCTGGATTACAAGAGTATTCGTGGTGCGAATATTCTTATTTGGGTAGCAAAGCGCATCAGAAATATCGTTTAGAAAATAATTATAAACATCGGTATATATTATAAATTTTATAAGCAATTAAAATTCGTACAACAAAGAGATTCAAATTTAAGGCTGATACGAAAAATATTATACAAAGTTATAGTAATTATTAGTATGTAACTAACTTTTGTAATATGAATCTAAATTTATTATTATGTAGATATAATTATTATAACTGCTTGTATGAAGAAAATGTATGTGTACTCGTATCCCAATGCACAATGTTTTCCTCTATAGGCCAAATGAAAACATGTTTCTTTCTAAGCTTTATGGCACAAAACTTAATAATAACAATTATTATTGAATCTAATACTTTTTGTGGTTTTTTTTGTGAGATTAAATGTTTGTGTCCGTTGAAGTTGGAGGTATGTTTATATTGCATACTTTGTGGTTGGGGCAAAAGTCTTTAAAAAAACCCTACAGACATTAGATTTAAGCCTTTTATTTACCAAATGAAATGATGAAAGCTGAAATAATAAAAGCTCATTAAAAAAAACCCTGAAAGATACTTTCTTGACCTCTTCAAAACCCCACGTTTTAAAAAACTACTTTTTCACGTAGACTTTTTTTTTTGACACTCTTTGGCCCACTTCTTGTATACCCAATTGTAAACTATTGCACATTTATCTTTCATACGTTTATTTATATTTCTTCAAAATATGTAATTATAAAACAATAAATTACCCTTTGAAAATTTTAATTTAGTCAGACTTCTGGTAGAATTTTATACGCATTTTACTAGACGCTCTAAAAGTATTCTAAGACCTTACTTGTAGATTTAATCGGACATTCTTTTAAAAGATATATGTAGATTAAATCCGACATACATTTATCAGAAATCAACACAAATGTAGGTTAATGTCGCAGAATTTCCAATGCCATTTTTTAGAAGACTTTTATCTGAAAAGTTGGAAAGAGACCCAGACATTCCCATGAATAGTCTGTCAGATTTTATGTCAACCACTTCATATGTTTTTAGATCAGAACTTTGACAGAATTCGTACACAATTTTGAGTTTTTTTGTAGACGTTTCTATCAGATATTATAATGATGTCGCACAATTTTGTTGACTGGGAAATACTTTTTTTGGAATATTAGAAATTTAAACTAATTTTTTGTTATTTGTGTATATATGTATGTACTTATGTATGTTTTCAGTTAAGTTGACATTAAATAACGCTTGTGAAATTCCTTTAAGTGACTTGTAAAATCATTATTTGGTAGATTCGAAGACTATCGTTGTCTAGAAAAAATCTTCCAATGCCTCTTAAAGGTCTTAAAAGATGACGCACTCTTCTAAGAATCATTCAAGTGACTCGCAAACAATTGATTTGGAAGAACAATATTTAAATTTACAACAACATTGACTGGACAGAAAAGACAAATAGACAATATATCAAATACCAGCTGTGATTCACATAGCAGTAAATTTAAATGATCGAAAGACTTTCAACACGTAGGCGTAAAAAAAAAATTTCTCATACATCTAAAACAAAAGTTATGACACGTTTAAAGAATACTTTCGCGAATATTGTTGCCTCTAATAACATATTAATTGCCAGTAAACGTTTACTTTCGAAACAAATATTTTGTTAAAGTATTTTTAAAAGTATGTCAAAAGAAACTAAAATTCCTTCATATGTGATAAAATTCACTCTATTATAAAGAGAAAAAATAAAAGAAGAAAATGGAGATTAAAAAAACTCATTTCAATTTTAAAAGTGTGTTAATTATTAAAAGGTTTCACGCTTCATTTTCTTAAAGTTATCTCGTTAATGGCTGAAATTTCCCAAATATTTTAATTGGAAAAATTACTTTTTAGGGAATCTAACGACTTTACTGTCACAGAATAAAGTGCGACCCCTCATCTGTGGTTTTAAAACATGCAAAACATGACATTAGGTTACGTAAGGCAAGTGAAGCAATAACAGCAGCTGAAACAATCACGCTACACCTTAAAGGTATTTTCGATACAAACGAATTTTAATTTGAACAGATTTAACACAGTCTTTAGTGAAACTTGAATTAATGGGTTCTTCTCTTTGTTTACACAGGGCAAGACTTTCTTCCATAGTTTAAAATAGCAAGCAAGAGAAAAGAAAATGGGAAGGTTCCTGTGCTTAAGATTAATTTTTTGAACTTTTACCTACCAAGACATAATTTTCTGAATACAAAGGTTCTTTTAAGCTAAATAAAATGGTTTAGAATAAATGCTTTTGGTAAATTCGCCATCTGTGTCCAGTAGAATATATTAAGCTTTAAAATTTTTTTAATTTTATTTTATAATGAAACAAGCACTGGGTCAGTTTTAGAACAAAAATAAAAATATTGTTTATTATTTTATATTTTTTTCTTTTCAATATTTCGCCACACCGTTGGGTGGCATCTTCAGGAAACAGGAAATAATATTATTAAACAAATTGTATGTTTTTCAAAAACAAAAACATTAGTTCAATTGAAAAAATTTGTCAAATTAACTCAAAAAAAAAAAAAAAAATTTTTCAAAAAACAAAGACAAAAAATTCAAACATTTTAGAATATACATACTCATAAACGTTCAATACTCAAAAAACACACATTCAAATTTTAAATTTCAAAAAATAAAAAATACATAAAACATTATACAAATACAAACACATAAATTTACTTAATGAAATGTTACAAACAACTAAATTAAGATACATTATTATGTTCACTATTTTTTATGCACTAAATGTCTGTAACACTGCGCAACATTATCAGTATCAGCCTTAAAGTTTATTCTTTTTGTTGTTGGCACTTTAATTATTTGTAACATCTCTAACATATACCGACGTTTATAATTATTTTCTATATTTAAAACTGATGCATTTTCAAAATTAGGAAGATGATTTAATCTGGCACAATGGGAAGATAATGCAGTTTTTTTGTGAATTATGAATGTCTCTATATCTCTGATCAGACTTATGTCCAGCTATTCTAGTTTTTAGTTTATTTTTAGTTGTACCTATATAAACATTATTACAATCTTCATTATCATTACCATTACAAGGTATTTTGTATACTACATTTGACATGTCCCATTTTTGTATTCTATCTTTCGTTTTACTAAACAATCTATTTAAAGTATTATAAGTTTTGTATGCCATTTTATATTTTTCAGAATCAAATATATTTGATTTTTCTATCCTTTCTGCTATTTCTGGTACGTAAATTAAAGACTTGTAAATTTTTGTTGTTGTCACATTTCTTTTGTTACTTGCTCTTCCGTATATAAATTGTTTAAATAATCTGTTTATTACTTGCATTGGAAAATTATTATCGCTTAAAATCTTTACAACTCTATCCTTATTTCTTTTGTGAAACTCCTTATCACTTATCTTAAATACTTTTTCTATTAAATTCCTGCCCGTATTAATAATTATTCTCTTGTTATGTTTTGAATAGAAATTAATAATTCTTCCGGAAGCTGTCGGCTTTTGATACCAGTCCATTTTTAATTTATTACCTCTTCTAATTACCAAAGTATCTAAATAATGGAGTTTAAAATCACATTCTATTTCTAATGTAAATTGTATGCAACTATTAAATTTATTAAATGTTTCCAACATTTTCTTAATTCCAGATTCAGAAATAATACAGAATAAATCATCTACATATTTAGTCATTAATCTTGGCTTAATACTAAGTTCTTCAATGCACACGTCTAATAACTTCTCCATAACAATATCCGCCACAATTGGAGATGCTGGGGATCCCATTGGAAGTCCTTTTTGTTGCAAAAATATGTTTTCCTTATATTGAAAATATCTATTATCTTCTATACAGACATTTAGTGCATA
The DNA here is from genome assembly GCA_937654795.1 of Cistogaster globosa. NCBI lineage: Eukaryota > Metazoa > Arthropoda > Insecta > Diptera > Tachinidae > Cistogaster > Cistogaster globosa. Next base: position 59,339,057 of record OW569405.1, on the reverse strand, counting down.
AAAAATAGTGAACATAATAATGTATCTTAATTTAGTTGTTTGTAACATTTCATTAAGTAAATTTATGTGTTTGTATTTGTATAATGTTTTATGTATTTTTTATTTTTTGAAATTTAAAATTTGAATGTGTGTTTTTTGAGTATTGAACGTTTATGAGTATGTATATTTTAAAATGTTTGAATTTTTTTTGTCTTTGTTTTTTGAAATTTTTTTTTTTTTTTTTTTTTTTTTTTTTTTGAGTTAATTTGACAAATTTTTTCAATTGAACTAATGTTTTTGTTTTTGAAAAACATACAATTTGTTTAATAATATTATTTCCTGTTTCCTGAAGATGCCACCCAACGGTGTGGCGAAATATTGAAAAGAAAAAAATATAAAATAATAAACAATATTTTTATTTTTGTTCTAAAACTGACCTAGTGCTTGTTTCATTATAAAATAAAATTAAATATAATAAAAGGTCAAAAAACATTAACATTTAATTCAAAACAGTGAGCACATATTAGTGAAATAAATATGAACTATAACTTTCTTAAAAGAAATCGACGGATGAGAGGATTGGTAAATCGCTTCAAAACTTTGAGGGAGAAAATCATCAAAACAAAATCAACAATAACATTCTTAATTCGATGTCGGAGTTCAGGAATTGTTCCCAAATTTATTATAAATTCAACAAAGAATATCCTTAGTATTTTCAAGATGGAGAAAGTATGGAGAGTTCGAAACATAATGGAGAAATATTTATCTGATCTGAGAGGCAAAATTTTAAGATGTGTAATTTACGAAAAACATAACTTACTGAGGCATTTTCAAAATGAACTGGTAATGGTTGAAGGTGATTTGGAAAAACTTCTTTCAAGAGAGGAGATGGAAAGATTTTTGCAGTTTGAGGACAAGTTAGGAGCTGTTTATAAAATTAAGGTAAATAATATACATAAAAAGAAGTTTGAGTGTTTAAGAGAATTGCAAAAGAGAGAGTTAGGTATTAAATTTAACAAAAATTGGTTTGTAAATAAGACTAATTTACATATTCCAAATGAGGTTCAGTGGATTCTTTCATTAGGCCATAAGCATGCACTGCCAATTAAGCGTGAAAATTTTCCAATTTTAAAAATGGTAGCGGACGGGGAGGATTTAATACAAACATTAAAAACAAAAGAAGAACAGGAAATAGCTAGGACTAAATTCACTTTGATAATTGATAATCACTTAAATAAGTTAAAATTAACCAATAGAGATAGATTCATGTTAGAGCATGTGGAAAAGGCTGAAAAATTTTTAAGAAGAAATAGAGACATACTTATTTTGAAAGCAGATAAAGGTAACACCACAGTAGCTATAAGTAAAAATGATTATGATTCAAGAATTAATAATATTGTAGGGGATGTTACTAATTATAAATTAACAAATAAAGATCCAACGACAAAATTGCAGAAAATAAATAATGTTTTGGTAGAAGAACTTTTTAAGCAAAAAATTATTACTATTTTAGAGAAAAACAGACTTAAAACAAATGTTGCTACAGCTCCTAGGTTATATGGGTTACCCAAAATTCATAAAGAGAATTTTCCTTTAAGACCCATTTGTTCTTTTATTAATTCTCCATCTTATGAACTGTGTAAATTCATTACAATAATATTGAAAAAGATTACGGAAAACTCTAAATATAATGTTAAGAATTCAATAGAATTTAAAGAAAGGATAAACAACCAGTATATTCAGAATGACGAAAAATTAGTTTCATTTGATGTAGTATCATTATTTCCGAGTATACCTGTTGACCTAGCGATAAATATAATAGAGGAAAAATGGGACGTGATACAAGGACATACAAGAATGGAGAAATGTTTATTTTTACGGATTTTAAAGTTTTGTATAGAAGATAATAGATATTTTCAATATAAGGAAAACATATTTTTGCAACAAAAAGGACTTCCAATGGGATCCCCAGCATCTCCAATTGTGGCGGATATTGTTATGGAGAAGTTATTAGACGTGTGCATTGAAGAACTTAGTATTAAGCCAAGATTAATGACTAAATATGTAGATGATTTATTCTGTATTATTTCTGAATCTGGAATTAAGAAAATGTTGGAAACATTTAATAAATTTAATAGTTGCATACAATTTACATTAGAAATAGAATGTGATTTTAAACTCCATTATTTAGATACTTTGGTAATTAGAAGAGGTAATAAATTAAAAATGGACTGGTATCAAAAGCCGACAGCTTCCGGAAGAATTATTAATTTCTATTCAAAACATAACAAGAGAATAATTATTAATACGGGCAGGAATTTAATAGAAAAAGTATTTAAGATAAGTGATAAGGAGTTTCACAAAAGAAATAAGGATAGAGTTGTAAAGATTTTAAGCGATAATAATTTTCCAATGCAAGTAATAAACAGATTATTTAAACAATTTATATACGGAAGAGCAAGTAACAAAAGAAATGTGACAACAACAAAAATTTACAAGTCTTTAATTTACGTACCAGAAATAGCAGAAAGGATAGAAAAATCAAATATATTTGATTCTGAAAAATATAAAATGGCATACAAAACTTATAATACTTTAAATAGATTGTTTAGTAAAACGAAAGATAGAATACAAAAATGGGACATGTCAAATGTAGTATACAAAATACCTTGTAATGGTAATGATAATGAAGATTGTAATAATGTTTATATAGGTACAACTAAAAATAAACTAAAAACTAGAATAGCTGGACATAAGTCTGATCAGAGATATAGAGACATTCATAATTCACAAAAAACTGCATTATCTTCCCATTGTGCCAGATTAAATCATCTTCCTAATTTTGAAAATGCATCAGTTTTAAATATAGAAAATAATTATAAACGTCGGTATATGTTAGAGATGTTACAAATAATTAAAGTGCCAACAACAAAAAGAATAAACTTTAAGGCTGATACTGATAATGTTGCGCAGTGTTACAGACATTTAGTGCATAAAAAATAGTGAACATAATAATGTATCTTAATTTAGTTGTTTGTAACATTTCATTAAGTAAATTTATGTGTTTGTATTTGTATAATGTTTTATGTATTTTTTATTTTTTGAAATTTAAAATTTGAATGTGTGTTTTTTTTTTGAGTATTGAACGTTTATGAGTATGTATATTTTAAAATGTTTGAATTTTTTGTCTTTGTTTTTTGAAAAATTTTTTTTTTTTTGAGTTAATTTGACAAATTTTTTCAATTGAACTAATGTTTTTGTTTTTGAAAAACATACAATTTGTTTAATAATATTATTTCCTGTTTCCTGAAGATGCCACCCAACGGTGTGGCGAAATATTGAAAAGAAAAAAATATAAAATAATAAACAATATTTTTATTTTTGTTCTAAAACTGACCCAGTGCTTGTTTCATTATAAAATAAAATTAAATATAATATAAGGTCAAAAAACATTAACATTTAAAATTTTTTCTTAACAGTCAAGCGAATAATATTATGAGCGTGGCATATCAGCTTGACTGCAATAAATATGTTTTATAGATGAAAACAGAAGACATTTTAAAAAGCTTTCCTTCATGGCTTTTTATTGTTCTTTTAATTGAAGACATTTAAACCAGAGTTCAGAAAAATACACAACATGTGCAAAACTCCTACATAAATGTAAACAAAGAAACATACACATATTTTTTTACATATCACTTGTGTGTTACTAAATTTTTTAAATTGCCTTCATTCTTCACATTTGCTTGTCATATAAATACTTTTTCGGCAAAAAAATAAAAACAACGTTGTTACACTTAAACAAATAAAACTAACAAAAAATATTTACAATTTTCAATTAAACAGAATTAAATACGCGATACTGATATTTAAAACGGCGCGAACATTTACAGTTAACACTTATTTACTAACATCTGTGTTAATCTCTTTTGTTTACTAAAAATATTCCTGTAAATTTGAGCGCTTTTTTCGATTTCTTGTTTGTAATTTAATCTCTTAGTTGATGCAACGTTAAGGCAGAATTAGCCGAAATCGTAAATGTAAAGTAAATATAGCTGTACAGTAAATGTAAACGTAGTTGTGCTTATAGAATGTGTAAAAACGTATCATGTGTTTTTGACATGAGCAAAAAATAAAATACCTGGGTATTCCATTTCTGTAGCAATCTGCTTCCAAATCATCTCTTTTTGTCTGGATTCTTATATCCTGTAAAATGTTTATTATAAAGGCATTCATTCGCCTGGACAAGATTTATTAATTTTTCGTCGTCCAATATTTTTTTATTTTTCAAAAGTTCAGTTTATAAAAAATAAAAACGCACAGCTGTTCCAACCAATGATGACCACTTTGCCGTTTTGTGTAAAATGTACGTAAATATTTCAATCGCACTAAAAATGATGTTGTATTGTAATAATGAAAAATATAACATTTGCACAAATTATACTCAGACAAACAATTTTTCAAAACTTTACATATATAACATATTTAATTTAGAAAAGAAAACTCCATAATTTACTAAAAATTATATTGTGTATCATAAATTTTAACAACTAAAAGTTTAAATAAATAAGCACAAATAAGTACTTGAAAAGGGGTATTGTACTTCACTTCAATTTATTATAGTATTTACCATCACTGGCTACATCTGTCACGTAACCTCGTATTAAAATTCTATTTTCAGCAGGTTGAAACGTTACGACTAAGTGACATTTCAGTCGGCTAAGCATTTGCATAGCTTTTCGTATAACAAAAGTGATCAGCTGACACATCTACATGTACATTTCTACATTTACGGTCGGATAATTCTGCCCTTAAGTATGTGTAACATCTGTAGAGTAAATCTTCTACAATAGTTTTTCTCTTCTGTTTGTCACTTTAGTGTGACCTTTGTTGCTATTTTAAATTTAAAAACAAGCGATTCAGCCTTTATTTTTGAAAACACAAAATTTTCATGTCTCTTTCAGTTTGCCTATCTGTGTTCGCGTCACGTAAATAAAAAATTAAAATTGTGAGGAGGTCCCTTAGAACCTTGGTTCAACTATAGAACACTTTTTTCCATAAAAATATATAATTTTACAGAGAAACTAGAAATACAAATATGAAAGCACCCAGTTTTACCAGTATAAAGGTACTAGCACAGTTGTCAATAAATTTTATTGTTGGAGATGGAAAATTTTTTACACTGTTAACAGAACTCTACAACAAGTGTTTAAAAACACCTTTTTATAAATTTTAATTTTAAGATAGTAACAAATGATACGCGGACGAAGCCGTGGGCTCTGCTAGTATACACATAAAAGCAATTAAAATTGAAAGGGAATATTTAATATAACCTGAATAATAATACTGTCATGTATTTGTTGTTGTAGCGTGAAAAGTTTTAATTTATGTACAATCAATTGTGTGTATCGTCCATCAATCGTGTGTTTGGTACTGCTACGCGAACTTCAAATACATATTTAATGTAGGTTTTTTCTATACACGACACGTGTTCTTTCCGGCCGAATATGTGTTCGTGTAACTAGCAAATATTAAAAAACAACACACATATTTGTGTGCTCGAAAACATACAAAATTTAGAAATACACAAAAAACACACATAAAAAACATGTGCGTGTTATTTTCAAAAGGTACATGCTGTGTATGATGTATGTACTGCCTGAAATCTGATTACTATATTTACTATATCACATGATACGAAACCATTCGCATGCGAGAACGACGTCTATGATTTTTATTGCAGAATAAAAATCTTTCCAGATCATTAATGTGATCTGGCCTTCAATCGTTTCCCTTGCGTTTTCTCCTGATTTAGTGATATACTAATCAAACGTGTCGATCTTTTGCTGTCAGGTTAAATTTTACAATCACTTTAGCAGAGATTTGTTAGATCTGTGTGAACAAGTTTATTTGGCATATTCTTCTTGTTTAAATAAACAACAACAAAACGTAAAAATAAATTTTGTTGAGTTAATTTGGGGCTTACCCTTTACCTGTTTTATTTAGCGAGTCTTTAAACTTTAATTCTAACTACAATCCCTATTTCGCAACTCAAAATAGATATTATTTTAAAAATATGATACTCTTGGAAAAAAGAAATAATTATTATTGAAATGTTTTAAATAAAAAACTTACATTACCAATCTCTGAATTTTCATATATAATTAAATTCTTCAATATGGCAAATTAATGACACTAGAGTTTTAAATTAATTGCTTGTCATATGAACATAAGCTCAATTAGCAGCAAATTTTATACTTTTCATTATAGGGGCGTTAGTAATATAGGCTCTTTGTAAATTTCAACCATCTGTCTACAGTTGTTCAAAGTCTGACAGCACACATAAAATTAAATGAACTATTGGGACACCCTTTAATTTATCATTGTTAATATTTCAAATTTGTTTTGAAGTCGGTTTTTTACAAGAATTATATGATACACTTACACAACATTTATTTTTGTATTATGCGACTAACTTTTTACTACGTTGTTTTGGTTTTTAATTGTAAATGCACTTGTAGCCTTTTCTTGAGGATTTATTTTTAATAACTACAAAGTGCTTAATTAAGGAAAACACCTTCTGATTGTGGTATCATTAAAAAAGACAAGGTACTTGTACATGTACCTAGTAATATACTATACACTACTTTAAAAACTACTTGCTATAAAATGCCTTACTTTTGTGATTGCCAAATTTCGTTGGTCGTAAATAAAGAAAGTAGTAGTTAAACTAGTTCTTTAAGTTTAAAAAGAATACCTTAGAATCTAACTTCCTGCAATCATTATTGTAATCAACTCTCAGTAATTGATTACAAAAGTCTCATGCCTTGATAAAATCATTGGTTTGGTAATCTAGTTGGGAGGTCCTACCTCCATAAAGCTTAATTCCACAATCGATTAATTTTCCTGAAATTTTTGCTCGGTAGTTGCTGAAAGGCTAAGAATATATATAATGACATTGTAGAAATTATAAACGGAATAACAAACTAAGGTATACTCTTTTTACGCCTATGGTAAAGGATACAAAAATAAAATTTAACGTTAATTTAATTTTATGTTTATCTATATGTTTGTATTATATAATCAAAAGAACATTTTGTTTTCTCTTTAAGTTTGATATTCAGTGTGAGATTTGGATGTGTAAGGGTGTGTTTACATTATGTATACAAGTCATATGGAATGTCAGATTTTTCTTATGTAAATCAACACACATAATGTAAACCTCATGAAACATAACATATATTATTTTCCTATGTGTTATAACATGTGTTAGTTTTTTTAGAGCTCGCTCTATTTGATATGTAAAACCTTATGACAACAGATGTTTTCTTTTACTTTAAAAATGTCCACTCAAAATACTAAGATGATAAAAGCTAGATTTCTAAAAAAATATTTTTTAACTTTGTTGTTTTAATTGGCTAAACTTTAATATATAGGCATTTCCATGAATACGACAACCACGTCAGCCAAACTCAGCGCTAAATTATATAATAAAAAATGAATTGAAATTTGAATTATTGCCCTCATTATCTTCTTTTTTGGTATTTTGTTCTTAGTGGAAGTGTACTTCAAAAGTCATGATGACTTTTTTTTGGTGCGACGACTATTTAACAATTATTTTTGAGTATTTGTATGTATTTAAAGGAAAAAATAATAATTTTAAATTTTACATGTAAACATTTTAAACAAATAGAAAAAGGTTTTTTTTGGATATAATAAGCTTTTATTGGTTTTCAATAATCATATTTTGTTTTTTCAGAAGTTTAAAATTTTTTTAAACTTCCTATGGTTTTTTTATATAAAGGTGTGTGTGCATCTTTCAGTAAGCGAAAACTTTAGAAAACATCCTAAAAACGAACTTGACTACAACAATCCCTTCTTAAATGAAAATTTTTGAAATGTTATTTGTTTTACAACTTATCAATAACAACTGCACACTTATGCGTGAAAACTGGGCAAGAATTGGATGTTAGTTGCTTAATTATGGCAATTAATATCTTCAAATATGAAATTACATTGGTGCGACGTACTTTGTACGACCACGCCACGTACCTGAGAACTTGTAGTGTAGAGCACTTTTTTTTTAAACGAACATAACCAAGTACCTAAGTGCAGACCTTAAATATATATTATAGCTAAAACTTAAATTGTAAAGTTCTAAATAGTAAATAGTAACAGCAAAAAAAGATTTATTAGTTGATATCAATGTTTTTAGTATTTATGTTTTCTTTTCGACGACAAGAGGTTTTGTCATATGTACATAACATATGCAAGTTTGAACATGAAAATTATAAACCGTATGTTAAACACTGATTTTGACATACACAAGAAATTTCATATGGATAGCAATTTTTACATCTTAAGATCTTGATGTATACTGCTTCCACGATTTACACTCTATAAATTTCTGAGCTACAATTTCAAACTAAATGAGTTGAATACAAAATTACTATATTTTTAAAACAGTTTTTGGCTCTACTTAACATTTTTGTATTGCGACACTTTATGATTTAGTGAGCGATACGCCGATTATGATCAGAATATCGTTATACCGATATTCGGTTTTTGTTATTAACAGAATACACTCTTGAGCTATTTATTATATTAAGAACTAACAAAAGATATTTGTTGTTAAAAAGCTGCTAAAAGAAGTTAAGTGGAAGATTATTAAAAAAGGATCTTTAATAATAAAAATAATTTTAAGACGTTTACCTATTTCGCATTAGCATAATTTGTGTTTATTTTCGAATGGATAATTTTACTCCAGGAATTAGTTTTTTTTAATAAGACCTAATGTTCCATTAAACATGTTTCGATACCTTTAAAGTTATTATTAGAAAAATGGCAACAAGTTCGATTATTTAAGATGGGTCGCTTGTTAATTTGTTTTTTGTTTTAGAAAAAATTAAACTAATATTTGTATTTAAATAATTCTTGAAAAAAAAACAACTTAAAAACAGGTAAACTCAAAATCAGGTGAAACCGTAAAACTAAATCGTTTGTCTACAACTATTAAAAAAATTGGCCATATAGATTAAGTTACATTAACTATTAGGACACTCTTTAATTTTTATTATTAAATATTATACTTGTTATAAATCTGGATGTAGCAATGGACTTTTATAGACAAACACTATAGAACTAGACAGAATATCCATTACTATATCCAGTGCAATAACGAGTATAAATATTCAGAACTATAAATTAACGGATGCCTAAATATTTCGTTTATTTTAATTTATATGGCCATAAATTTAATCAGTTGTGGATAGACGGTATTGTACTGTCCGCTGCAACGTCAAGTATAAAATTAGATTTTAGAAATTTAAGGGTGCCCCTACAGTTGGTGTAATTAAATGTATACGGCCAAGCTTTTGAACTATTATAGCCAGATGGTTGAAATTCAAAATGAACTTGTTAGGTCGATTTTATCTTTATGGCCTCATTTTTGAAACCGTTACAGAAAACAGTTGAAAAAAATTGGCAGTATACATTAAACTACATAGGCTACAGCAATACCCTTTGATTTCTAATTCCAAGTGCAATTTTATCTCTCCGCAACTGTTCAAAAGTATGGCCGTATACATCAAGTTTAATGAAATATTAAGGCACGCTAATTTTTATACCTGTTATTTAAATAGTCATAGTAATCGACATTAAGCTTTTTTTAAGCTTTTGTCTAAAACGGTTCAAAAGATAGGCTCTAATCGGTTAAACTACGTCACCTATGGGAACGATTTTAATTTTTACATGTTTTAGTTGATTTTTGCTGTTGAACGCTTTAGTGATGAGCAAATACTTTTGAGCATTAATTTAAAAAAATTGCTTATTTATCTAACTTTAAAAAAATTTTAATATTTTTAAATAAAAAAAGTTTTCATCGGCTATTGCTAAATTTTTTCAGTATTCCATATATTTTTATAATGCATTAATTTTCTTGGCGACAATAAATGAATTTGTCATTGCGACTACCTAGTAATGATTCGCCTTGTTATAATCCCATTAGAAGCATTTTTGTTTGCTGGAAAATAATTTTATTCGAGCAAACACAGCTGTGGTGGTATTTGCTCCCAATAAATGTTTCGTGGTCAGACTACGGCAAACAGATATTTGACGATTTTGGGAAATTGTTTTTCAAGTGTGACCGTACCTTTTTTTTCATTTAAAAAGTGTGATGTTAAATATTGAAATGCTTTTGTGTTTACTTAATTTTACTTATTTATTTTTGTTTTCTTTGTTTTTGTATATGTACATCTCAACAACATTCTTTATTTCTTAATTTATCTATAATTTGAAAAATATTACAGAATCTCTCTTACTTCAGAATTTGCTAATATTTTTTCGGATATACTCTGCTATTGCAAATCGATGTGCAGATATATTGATGCTTTCCGTTTGCGGCAGAAAAGGCTTTTGATTAGCTTTTAAGTTCTTATCAAAATCACAGTTGCATAAATGGGAGTACGAATGATAACTTTAACTCCATTTGTTTTTAATGTACTTGATGCTACATCTACGATGTTACAAAAAGATGCCTTATATTTGTAACACTTTTCATGCGTTCCTACAAAATTTATGACAGTGTAAAAAAGGCTATTACAGTGAATTTCAAATAAATTTTTAAATTAGTTACGAGGCCATATTTGTTTTATTCTATTATCTCTGTGCAGCAATGCTATAACCGGGACTTTCAGAGTTTTACTAATTTTATATTAAAATTTAAAATTCACTAATTACAATTAAACGAAAAAGCAATATAAAACTCCAGTATGTAGTCTTTTAAAAGATATTAAAAGCCTTTTTTCAGTCCTAGAACAAATGCGTAACCATTTTTCGTATTTTCCATATACCTGTAACACCGCCTATAAAAGATTCATTTTATTGAATTGTTATGAAATTTTCAAAAAAGGTTAACTCGTTTTATGAATTAAGAAAAGATAAATACCAATCCTCTCCTGTTTTGAACTGGATAGCAGTTAGATTTTCATAACAAAATATTCCTTTATTACTCTTAGATTACTAACGTTATTTTATACCACTTTAATAATAATTAATTACGTTAACACTTAAAGTTATTTTCTTCAAATTATATAATTTTTTTTAATTTTCATTTATTTATTTAATAGAAGACAAGCAATATTATTTTTATACCTTTTACCACAAAAAGTGAAAAAACGGTATATCTAAGTTTGTCATTCTGTTTGTAATTTCAACAATATCCATTTCAGACCCTTATGCATTGCGAAGATTACTGAGGGATGTCCGTCTTTGTTACTGTTGAAATCAACTTTGCCAAGGCGCTAGATGAGCTAGAGAAAACTTAAATACGCCAACCGATCATACATAGTTTTGAAAATCAGCAAGATCGATCCATCATAAAAAAAAAACACAATTATATGCAGCGATAGAAATTAAAAATTAAGAAAAAAATATCTGGTAAAAAAAAATGGTGAAACTATTTTCCGTGTTATGGGCTTCTGAGCTTTTTTTAGAAAAGTACGATCGTGCGTCATATTTTTTTAGATACTAATATGGATATCATTTAAAAGTCTTTGAAGAGATCTTTCAGAAGTTACTAAATTTTTTTTAATGTTTTTTAATGTTTAAGAAAAGGAAATTTTTATGTAAATTTTTCATTTTTTTGTTAATATTTTAATTCTCTCTCACCTCAATAGTTTTTTTTAATGGAGATAATTCACTAAACTAGAATTACATACATTCGGCATAGCCAAATATAGTACTTTTACTTTTTTGCTTTTGTATTTTCATTTTTTTGCTGATGATCTTCATTATTCTGTTTTTATTTTTAATATTATTATTTGAATACATTTATTGTGTTTTGGTCTTGCTTTTAGTTTTTATTATTATAAATTTCTCTTATGTTCGTTTCATTTAAACAAAAAATTACATTAATTATCTAAAATAAAAACACAAAAACGTGTAGATATGGGTATGTTTATATGTACAAATTATAAACAAAAACACGTGTTAATTTTTATTCAGCTTATTCAGATTTGTGAGTATCAAAACATTTAAAATGTATAAAATTTTAGCACTTTTGAAGTTTTAAAAACACGTAAATAATAAAGTTCTTTTTTATTTTTTTTTTATTAAGCGGAAATATAATCTTTTACTGATACAATATAAATATACTGAGATGTTCAAATAATTGATCTTTAACAATAATAATTATTATTATCATGTTGATTAAAATAAACACAATTTTACAATTTTCTACATTTTCCTGATGTCCTTTTGATTATATTTATTTTAACAAATTTAATACCTTCGTGTATTTCATTTAAATTGTGCTTTTATAATTTTTATTTCAAACTTTTCTCAACAGTTGTTATATATTTTAAGGTCAAAACAAAAAACAAAAAAAAATTATAAAACTAAATTAAATTATCAAAAATATAAAATTAATTAAATTATTTGTTGGAACTTCCAGAATGAAAACAGCTCATTTGTTTTTCTTATTACAGTACCGTGATTTAGCTGATAAATGTGAATATACTTAATGCAGATAAATGAAAACAGACTACATAAAATATGTGTTATATTGCGTCAGATTGAAAACACATTTGGCTGTATGACCGGTTCGGTCGTCTATTCATAATTCGTAAAGTCAAAAAACGCGTGTCACATAAATTAGTCGGCAATACTTTGTAGCTTTTTTTTATTAATTACTTTTAATTCTCTAATACTTATAGTACTACGGCTAAAATAGAATGTTGGCAAACAACTGAATAAAACAATGTTTAACAGAGTGTACAATGTGTTAGTGAAAGCTCTGGCAATAAAGAGGAAAAACAAAATAAAGAAATTACAAGAGCCATCTGCAGTGTTAATGATAATGACCAACACAAATATAAAACATGAACACCAATTCAACAATGTTGACTAGCAAAGTTCAACAATGTTACTAAGCACATCGCCACTTAAATGTTTTTTAGACATAATGTTTGTTTTTACCATAAACATGTCTTAATAAACATTATGGTTAAAGTAAGTTCTATTATTGCCTTTATTCAACAATTTTGATAGATAATAATTAAGAATCTAAACCTACCTGACCAAGACTGATTTTATACATTTATTTTTGCACGATTGAATCATGAATGCATGCATCCAGATATGTACGTATGTATGTATAACACATATTTATTTATAAATGTACGTACTATTGGCGCGAAATAATATTACGTACTATCCAACAGACGCTATCGCCAGGAGATGACAGAAAAGGATAACAAAGATTAAAACCAATGCCAAATCGCTTAAAGGGATAATCATGATAAAAAAGCCCTCTTAATTAAAACAATTTTGTTTATTTATTAAATATAAAAAATATCTTATTATAAAAAATAAACTTACGCATATTTTGTATTATAACAAGAATATAATTTCGTTGTTTAACAGGTATATAATCAAAAGAATCAGGCTTGTTATTTGTATAAATATTACGAGAGTTGATCGAAAAGCTAAAATTCCTAATTTTGAATAGCGGAATAAGATTATGTTTTCAGTTCAGCAGTAGTTTTATTATAATTTACGTGCAATAATATTTATACTGCACATTTGATTATAATTTGGGTGCAAAAATAATTCAGAAGCGGTTTTTCCTTATTTCTTCTAAACAACGATAAAAAGGCGTAATTATTTACCTAAAATATGTATTTAATTTTCAAGACATAAATGTAAAGAATGCTGTAGAAAAACAGATATGTATAATATGTGCCACATTGAAAGTTTACTTTAATAACGATTTAATTTATTTTAATACTATCATTTATTCTAAGCACATTTTCGGTGTCAACTCCACACCTGAGAGTGATCTTCATCACCAAGAAAAATTTGTAAACTTTTAAATAACCGTGTTGTTTCAAAATAACACTCCTGCCTTTAATAAGAGGACAAAAATGTTTTATCTCATAAAAATAGCTTGAAATCTTTAGTGATTTTTTAATTACATACATATAATACAACATATTTAAGTGTGAGAAGCTTATCGGTATGTAAGAATAAATCTATATTAAGGCACTGTTTGGTGGCGGAAGAGGTATACAGATAATTCATACACCATTATGAAGCAGTTAATAATCAAAAATAGTAATTGCATATCGTTACAGTGTATAAAAAAGAGAATGTTAAATTTTCATTTTTTAACAAATAATTTAAAAAAAACCAACTGGAAATAACCTATATTCATACAACAATTTGAGAAAATGTTGCCAAAACACACATAAATAAATTTAACATGAAATTTTCATAAAAAATGTTGAAGAAGTAGTACTCTGTTCATATTATGAAAACATTATTCTGTATCTGTTTCTAGGATTATTTGAAACCAACATGTGATATAATTAGAAGGGCTCTTATTTCATGTGCAATTTTTAATTTTTTTGTATCTTAAAAAAAAAAAAAATTTAAAAACTAAATAATCAAAATTGATCTGTTTACACCTTTAATCCTCAATTTAAGTGGATAGTGCATATTTATATTTATTATTCCGTAATTTTTTTCCAATTTCGTGTTAAAATATACTGAGTGCAGACCAAGAATGAGTTCCCCTCAAATATCCGTTTCTAAACGAAAATCCCCAATGTTTTCCCCAAAAAGTAAGAATTTAAAATTCGCATTTTTATTAAAATTTGTATTAATTTTTTTAGTATACACACATATACAAAATTTTAGGAATTGTAATAATTTGAACTAAGTTGTATCTTAAGCTAAAATGAAAACCATTAGCGCTGCTTTTAATATGTTAATCGATAAGACAGTACAGGTAAAAACAAATCAATATATAAAAATCAATGCCAATAAACCAAACAAGTGCTACTAAAAAAAACATAAGAATAAAAAAACCCCAAATTCCTCCACTTGAATTTCTGTTCCAAAACTTATGCTGAAATCCCCGATTCGGGGAGAAATCCCCTTATCTGGCTACATTGATTATTCCTGCCAAATGTAAACAGATTTTTCCATATATAAAAAACATAAGCAGATTTTTTATAACCAGAGTTTGAAAGTACTGCTTGGCAGCAAAGAATAGTAAATTCGTGTGAGCTGCCACCTGGTAATTGATCAGCCTTGGAATTAACCTTGCATTATTGAGTTATAATAAAGAGAAGAAAGCACAAAAAGTAGAAATGAGTCCCAATGCAACACAGAAGGAGGAAAATTGTTCCGAAAGAGATCAATAAAGCCGAAAGGACAACGAACCTTAGGATAGTGAAAGATGGTCTAAAATACTTTTTTTTTGTTTTCCATAAATTACCAAGGCAGCAACTAAACAAGGAAAACAAAAGAATTTGCTTTATATCTATACATACATATTTGGCAAAAAATCTGATTTCAAAGAAAAAATCCCTTTTCTAAAATGAACACTTCAATAAAAATAAAATAATTTCATGTCATATTTTTAGATAAAAGCTCAACAAATTTAACAATTCGAACGATTCAGCTTAATTTAAACAATGATGTTAAGTAATATTGCTTTAGTTTGGCGGCAAAATATTTGTGCAAAAACAATGTTGGTATTATTTGTTTGTTTGTCATAAGTTCCTAATTGTTATTTTTAGTACTTTTATTTTTCTTCAAAGAAGAGATAAATAGTAAAAAAAGTACTCTTAGGGATATGTAAAAAAGGGCAATACCTCCTTTATATGACGTGGATAGCTAAATTTTATTGAACTGGTAAGTTTGCTGTTAAAATGTTTAATCATCTCATATTTCACCTGCGCAAAATATTTTACTCTCAATTTTCTTTTATATAAAAAATAATGTGCTCAATTTGCCTTTTCCCTTGTAATTTCCGTTTTAAAATTTATCTGACTTTTTGTTTTTATACCCTTCCGTATTTGGATTGCCTAGGCACTAGACGAGCTAGAGAAAATTTAAATACTCTAATCGATCAGACATAGTTTTGAAAATTTTTGTATTGAAATTCAGCAAGATCATTTAAAACAATAAGGTAACTCTAATCAAAAATATTAACATATGGGGCAATAGAGAATTAAAAAATAACAAAAACCGCTTGCCCGTATTTTATGAGTTATGGTACTCTGAACTTTTAATAGAAAAGTACAATTGTGCAACATATTTCTTTTTAATCAATACGGATATCATTTTAAAGCTTTTGAAGGGACATTTCAGGCAATACAAAAGTTTTTAAAAAAATGCTTGGCTCATTAATTGTCATTTTTTTTAATTTTTAATTTATTTCTTATTTTTTAATTTTCTGTCGTTACTTCACTAGACTGAATTTACATATATGGTAAAAGGTATATTAAATTGTACATAGCCGAATATAATACTCTTACTTGTGTCTGATGATTTAATGCTAAATAAACTGGCGGCGCGCAGGACTTGCTCTTGGAGTTTGCTATTCGCAAATAGAAAATTTTCGTATTTGTAAATTTTGATTTGGTAAGAAGTCATGAGTATAAATGTAGCTATAATCTGAAATATATATAAAAATTTCTGCGATACTTTATATCTTATTCATCACATTAAAAATCCTGTTCGTGTTACTAAAAACTGAATTCAGATTTTTATTGAGAACTTCCATCAAGTTTTTATAATCATTCTATTTTTTTTAATGTAGGTACAAAATATACAATCTAAATAAATGTAGTTTATGTGGATATACCAATTTTCAATAAAAAAAAAATACGCTGAAAAGTTTTTTGTTCACGTTTGAAACAACATTTTTTAGTCGGCACGTGCCCATTACTGTGAATTTTTTCAATATTCCCTGTAATTCTATAAACAATTAGATCATATAAATTAAAATCAAACAAAGCACATTCATATTTTTATGTGTTTGTAATTGATGTAAGAGAAATAACAATGTTTTTTTTTAATCTAAATTAATTCTTCTGGCATAAAAATTACTGCTTTGCGTTTTTTTATGTCGCAATTGCCATAAGTCATGGTCAATTAAGAAAATGTGTCCGTTTAAAAATGCCTCCTAGCACAAATTTTCTTTTTCTGGATCTATTGGATAACTAAACATTATAAATTTAAAATCTTATACATGTCCTTTTAATTAAGGCCGATTTTCTTTTCTTTAGCATTTTTCCTTTTACTAATCACACTATCATGTCCTACTCGATTTGGCGCATTAACTTTTGTACAGCCGAAAATAGCTTTTCTTGCTATACAAGCGTTTCAAAAATACAAATG
The DNA here is from genome assembly GCA_937654795.1 of Cistogaster globosa. Lineage (NCBI taxonomy): Eukaryota > Metazoa > Arthropoda > Insecta > Diptera > Tachinidae > Cistogaster > Cistogaster globosa. The sequence goes on along the minus strand of OW569405.1, from coordinate 59,321,888 downwards.
AGTGTCATCACCAAAATTTAATTAAAATTTTTCTTTTTCCTTTTTACGTTTTAACCCAAATAAAAAAATAAATAAATTATTGCATTAAAGAAAATATATTCAAAATATATTGCAAGAATATGGTTAAAAATCTTGTCAAATAAAGCTTAAATTATCAATTCGTTTATGTCTTTTATCAAAGCAAATACATATATAGTTATTTCAAAATATAGATCTGTAATGAAGTATTTTTGTTATATAATGGCGATTTTTTATTATTGTGCTCATGTTGTTTTTTTTTTTAACTTTGCGGATTTGTTCTTCGCTTACTAGGTGCCGTCAAGGATCCCCTTCCTTCTGTAATGGTATGGTAGATATTTAAAGGCAACATAGTCATCAGACCTTTGCTACTTGTATTGATTCTTTATCTCATATCGTCCACTGGACATCCACCGAAATCCCTTGCAGTTTCATTAATATTTAATTTAACAAGTCATAGCAACAATAGTTTTTTATGTCTGTATAGTAAAACAGCCACTGGATCGCGATCGAAAAAAGCAAAAAAAAAAGAAAAAAGATAACCAGTTTAAGATTATAAGCAGATTATTGTTACTCTACGGTCCTTCCTTGTGCGATAAAATGACTTATGGTCTTGTTTAGAAATTGTGTGTTATTAAGTTTTATTTTATTATTGTCGAAACTACCATGCTGTTGGTGTCGTCGCCATTAAAAAACAAAGTTCTTGTTAAAAACCCCTTTATTATGTCTAAAACAGTAAAGAAAGAAATATAACCATTTGTATGACAGAGTCGTCTAGCGCCAGTTTTAGGCAATTATAGCTATCGAAAATAAATCTTGACCCCTTAAAACAGATAGATATCAATTGTTTTCAGTGATATTTCCTTGTTAGAGAGCGCTCTAAAATCAACAAATTAAAATGCGTATAAAAAACATCTCGTACTGAACTGGAAAAACCTTTTAGGGTTTTGCTATTGATAAATTCCACTGCGACCTGCAGTTTGTCTCAACCCACTCCCATTATGGTTGTTTCACTGTGTAATTGGTAATAACATGTTGTTTTTCTATATACTTTCTTTGGTCACAGACCTTATATCTTGTTTTATATTTTTATATTTTCATAATTTATCGTTTTTCGCAAGTATTGTTTATGCAAACAAATTTATTCGCAGTCGGCACTAAGAACACACTTCTTTAAGTCATAAATACAAAAAGGCCATAATAATATTATAATTTATAAAATTATTTATTATTAAAATCAGTAATTAAATATATGATTGAATACCACAAATTCAAATTTATTTTAATGGGTTGCAAAAACAGTAATCACTTTACCGTCATACGGAAAGGTTGTTTACTTACTACTCAATTTTATAAACGGTACTCAAAACCAAAAACAAAAACATAATCAAAAAAGTACCAAGACTAAGTTCATTCATTTTACAACAAATACTACTGAAGTGCATTCCATCAACCAACAATAAAATAATAAAAACAAGTGTAAAATTCTTTAACACAATAATAAAGTAATTAAAAGCAAAATTCTTTAACGAAACAAAAAAATAGTTCAAACTAAATAAAAAGTCAATAAGGACTTCACAAAATAAAAACAAAACTTAAAAATCATACTTATTGTTATAAAATGAATAAACGGGCAAATGCTCAAGCATAACAAATCCAAACCATAACAAATCTATGAGTGATCTAGCAATTGGACCGAAATACCTCGTTATGACAAGAGTTAACAGCGAAGAAAACTTATCAAAGGTTTTACCTTTCCTTATAGAAAGTCATTTATGGTGTTTGTGGCGAAGTTGAAATCTGTATAAAACTCCAATCGGGTACAATTTTAATAAAAACAAAAAACTTTTCGGAAGCTAATACGCTAATAAAACGAATATCGCTGAGTCAGTCAATAAAAGTTGATATTTTTTAACATAAAACGGTGAACTACTCCAAGGGGGTAATATACGCCAATGATCTGAAAAATATACCAGAAAATGAAATCCTGAATGAACTAAAACCACAGAAAGTCATCGAAGTTAAAAAAAGTCTTAAGAAGACTGATGATAAACTTACTGAAACCGGCCTGTTAGTCTTGATGTGTGCTTCAACTGCCCTACCAGAAACTGTTAACATTGGATATCAAGTAGCAAGAATAAGGCCCTATATACCTTTGCCGCTAAAATGTCACAACTGTTTCCGATTCGGCCATGTCTCTAAATTTTGAAAAAATGACAAACTATGCTTCAACTGTCTCAACATCGATCACCTTGCTCAAAATGAATCCTGCGAAAACAAAACTGCTCTGAAAAAATACTATGAAAGGCATCCAACAAATACAAGCTTTTCAAATGTGGTCAGAACAGGTATCGACTATTCAAATCTAGAAAACTATAATACAATATTATTAACCACCGAGCCCAATGTTTTTACCACTAAACCTATAGTAATAACACAAGCAAAATCTAGCATACGCGAAGCTGAACTAGAAAAATCTAAAAACATACCGATTTTATCTCCACCCCGTGCAACACCTAAACAAAAAATAAAAATTCTACCAAAAAATACCTTAAGACGCACAAGAAGTCAATTGAAAAACGAAGCAAAAGAGCAAGAACACTGAAAGAAAGCCAGGATAGTGAAAAAACGGACAGCAATCTATTAGAAGAATAAGTTATGCTGATAAAGCATTCGGCTGCTGTCGTCGGCTGGTGTTTCAGTCTCGGGGCGGGCTGTCTTTGTAGTCCATGCTGCGGATGAGACACCGGCTGGTCATAACGCAGCCAGTGGCTTTACGTAAGAACAATAGTAATTGAGACACATAATCCTTATCCTTATTAATCTATAATCTTTAATATCATATTTACAATTATGGCTCTAACTATCCTTCAATGGAACATAAAAGGATATAATAATAACTATAAAGAACTAGCAATACTTATAAAAAAACACAATCCCCAAATTATAACATTACAGGAAACACACATTTCTAGCTTGACAAATATTATTACCCCAATCTCACATAAATTGTATCACACAATACTTCCAGACAATTCAACTCATTACCATGCAGGTTCGGCTATCCTTATTCATAACTCCATCCAACATGAAAGGTTAAGATCCCAAGGTAATTTCGACTCAATCGGCCTGCTTATGCATTCAAAGCAATCGTTTGTAGTATTTTCCACCTATTTTCCTCCAACGAAACGCTTCTAACTAAGTGACCTTTTTCAATTAAATTCTGTACGTCAACCAGCCTTTATCACTGAAGACTTTAACAGCTGGCATACTAGCTGGAGATCGAATGCTAAAAACAAGAAGGGCAAAATGTTACATAAATTCATAACTCAATCAAGACTGACCATTCTAATGACAGGTCGCCTACACACTTTTCTACTCGTAAATCTTTTACCAACATCGACCTTACAATTGCTTCAACATCTCTTGTTATTTATTTCGATTGGAAGATAGAGTCAGATTTACCAGGTAGTGACCATTACCCGATTTTATTATCTCTTTTTCCAAACACTTCTTCAATGAAATGCGACCGATCAGTGAAAATATAAACAAAGAAGCAGCCAATATAAATAAGAATATTTTACAAATCGCGAACGAGAGCATCCTACAAAAAGAATAACAAAAGCGCAAGCAAGCGGTCCCATGGTGGTCGAAAACCCTCAAAGCAAACCGTAACCAGCTTTGGAAAAAACTTGGAAGAAATATTACGACTACAAATGAAATAGATTTTAAAAGAGCCAATGCCCTTTTTAAAAGGAAAATTAAAATTGCAAAAAGAATTTCATTTAATAAATTTACTTCTAAAATCAATGCCTCAACTCCCCCAAAAACAATGTGGTTCAATCAGCCATGTCACAGAGTGAAATATTGTACGATTTAGAAAACTAAAACGTATTTTGCTTCTCTAGAAAATGTAAAACGATCAAAAAATTCATTTTGAAAACGGTCTTGAAATCTAAAGTGAAATTGATATTTTTAACAACTTAAAGACGAAAAATGTGGAAAACTGTACTGAAAATTAATTATTAATATTGTCTATATTAATTTCGCTTAAAAAAATTTTAATAAAATACTTCTAGTATGAAAATTTTAATATTTTTGTAAATCGTATAAAACATTGGTCACAAACTGAAAACGTAATTGATGTTCCATTGCCACCCGGGTTTCTGATAACATCCTGCCATATGTTTCAAAGAAAAAAGTGAGAAGTGAAATGGATACATTTACTTACACTCCACTTGGATAGGACAAAGGATCTGACGCATCCCTCAAACTTCTTCGATGTAATTTGATTGCTAAATGCATCTTTCTGTCTTCTTCCATCACAGCAACAATTGAAACACCAGGCATACTGCTCTTTTGTTTAATTTTTTATTTATTTTTTAATTTTAGTTTGTTTGTTTACTTACTTTCTTTTAATTTGTCTGGAGCCGGACCGATATTGTTGGCGCCGGTTGCTGAACTAGCTGTTTTGATTTCAATGTAAACATATTTTTAACATAAATAATACGATTTCCTTTTTTTCGTTTTCATAAAAACGTACGAGAGCTGAAGAAGCAAAAGTAAAACGTTACGATTTGGAAATACGAATTCAAATCAATTTCGTACAAAACCTGTGACATGGCTGAATATACGTAGAGTTTGTGGACTGTTGACTCAAAACTAAAATTGGCATTCACTGTCTAGAAATTCCTAATGGTGCGCACAATAAAACAACAGAGGGTCAAAAATTGCTGAAATCTTTTCAGAATATTTGTCAAACAAATCTAACGACTTAAAGTTTTCACTATTATTTTAAGCAAAATAAAAACAAATCGGCTACAACACCAATATTCAAGTTCCGGGAAAAACTGGAAGTGTTCTCGAAAAACACATAAATTTATTTGAACTATCAATTGGACTCAAACAACTAAATGGCTGTACGCCAGGCATTGACCGCATCTCATACCCGATGATTAAACACTTACATAAAGATGTTCTCAATAGACTCGTACTATTTTTTTAAAATAATTTAGATAACTTTGCCTCTCAAATGTACAAAACGAGCCTTGTTATACCTCTTATAAAACCCAATGGTAACAAAACAGAATTAACCTTCTATCGCCCAATTTCTCTCAACCTATGCTGTTCAAAATTGCTGGACAAAATTATAGCCAACCGACTCTGGTGGTTTCTCAACACTGAGAAACTTCTTGTCAATCATCAGTATGGATTCATTAAAGATAAAGCTAAATCTGACCCCTTAATATATATCGATTCCCAAATTAATCACTCTCTTAGTACAAAAAAAAAACACTTTTCATTAATATCACTTGACTTCGATAAGGCATTCGACAAAATTGCCATAAACTCAATTTCAGAGCAACTTATAGAATGGAATATTGGCCCGAAAATATATAATTTTATAAAAAAAATTTTAACTAATAAGAAAATTGTAGAAAGGTGTAACAACAAGGTTTCAAAAAATCGACCGCTTTCAAATGGTATCCCTCAGGTCTCCACTCTCTCTCAGGGATCTCAAACTCTCTACAATTATTCAAAGATATAAAGAACTCGACTTTGTCGCATATGCTGATGATTTTATCATCATAAAACCACTTAAGAAACACAAAAACCAGAATATAAACTTAAATAACTTAATACAAGATATTCAAGACTGGTGCGACTCTGTCAAATCTGTCTGTCAAATCCATAAGAATACTCAGAATTATATTTAGCAATCGGTTTCGATGGATTTCACACTTTGAAGAACTCAGCGCTTCTCTTTCAAAACGTCTAAATATAATAAAATGTCTTTGCTTAAGAAGATTGGAATGCAGCACGTGATCCTTTATAAACGTTCAACTACGGAATATACCTTATTGGTTTTGCACCAAAGAGCGCTCTTAGCAAGATAAAAGCAATTCTCAACTCAGCAATACGCTTTTGTTTAGGTGCATTTAGAACAACCCCTATCAAAAACCTTTTTTCCGAAGCTAATTGCATGGCTATAGAACAATTACGCGCCTAAATGGCGAAATTTTGAAAGTCAATTCTCTTAAAGGATTGCTTCCCGCTTCCAAAAATTGTTAACCAAAAAACTTCGATCCAAGCATTTTTTAACATTTGACTAAGTTTTAGCGCGTGTTTCTGTATGATCCACAACGTACTGGACTTTGTATACGAAGAATTTTGTTAAATATCTAAACGAATTCAGCAAATCGTGTAACAACACAAACATTTATAGATATACAAAATCAGCTAAGCGGTCATACATTTATTTACACAAGTGGATCAAAGTCTAACAATTTAGTGAGCTATAGTATAACAAAGATTAATAATACATCAGAAAATGCACTTCTACCCGAATACACTACTAGCTTCTCGGCCGAGCTTATAGCGATCTATGAGGCGTTAAAAAGATGTAGGGTCTCTCGGAGACAATATGCCATTTGTACAGACTCACTCTCTGCTATGGACTCAATATTTAACTGCAATAACAGTTGATTCCAATCAAATTCGACAAATGATAGTCGAGAAACAACCAGATATTAAACTGGTTTGGGTTCCCGGCCACTCGGGCATAACAGGTAATGAAATCGCCACAGAATCGCAAAGGATGCTCTACGCGCTCCTCTGATTTCCACTCCAAATTACTCCCAAGATGACATAATATGTTATATTAAACAATACTTCCATAACTCACAACTAAACAATTGGAATTTTACAACCGACTGGTACAAAAAAAGCAACCCTCTTAAATGGAACGCCTCTCAAATTTTCAAAAAAGCAAAAACTTTTTCTAGAAAACATCAAATTAATATAATGAGACTTAGAATGGGACACAAAATTGATCCACTCTCACATAATAGACAAGTCCGACCCTAAACCTTGTCCCTTTTGCAACAGCACCCCAGTAAACCTTAACCACATCTTTTTAAATTTTCCACACATTAATAAATTAAAAAGTAGCATTTTAAAGAATAAAGACTTTTTTGATATTATTAATAATATTACGACATCCCGTGACATCAAACTAATAGAAGACTTTCTAACACAGAGCAACCTTTACAAACATATATAAGCATTAAACCTAACTGAGCTTAAGGCCTACGTTGCTATAGCCCCTTTTACTTCTACATTATACTAATAATTTAGTTATAAGTATAATATGTAAATAAATAAATAAAAAATAAATAAAAACAAAAAATCCCAGATGCTATATCTGATAGTTTGGTATACTCAAACTTTCACAGTTGTCAGAAAGTCACTTCAGATATTAACATCCTTCATGAATCCAAGATATATATTGTGAATCAGAAAATAAAATGAGTATTGCAAGAAAACCAAGCGGAACTACAATATAATTTTCTATATTAGTCACGTTTAAGGGTGAAACAAATATTAATTATATAAATATTATAACATCCCATCGTACATATAAACCCATTGCATACAGACCTACATGATATTCATTAAAAATCGCAAAAAATCTTTTACTGTTTTTGCTGCTGAGCGGTGCAAATATATACTAAAGTTTGCAAAATTGTTTGCTGATGGTTAGAAATACGCAGGGAATAAATGCAACTTATTTTATTTCTCAATATGCTGCCAGGAACATTTTGCTGTAACATTTCGTTACTTCAGAAAATGAAAGAGGTACAACTATAGGAACAGTATTCCTATTTTTTCATTAGCTTATTATAACCTATTGTAGCCTTGTTTGCTAACGGCTTCTACTCTAAACACAAGAGAAACGATATTTTGAAACATAAAGACTAATTTGGAAGATAATATACTAATAATCTCAGAAGAGGTTCAATATATCAAGTCTGTGACCAAAATTGCATAGATAAACAAATTGATATTTCCGTTCTGTTATTAAGTCAGAATTTTTCTTAACTAAAGCTTTTTACTTGTAATTTGTATTGTTCGGTTGGTTATTTTATACTAACTCATTCTTGAAAGAATTTTATTCTTCAATTTCGTTTTCCAAAAAGAGTTTCAAGTCAGGGTTACAAGTAAGGTATTTTAAAAATACAGGTCATAGTGTTTAAGAATGACCGCTGAATTTGTTGACCTCAGTTAATAAAGTCCATGGTTGCAAATTACCGAATATTTTATTATGTGAATCAATGATGTTAGTGAATAATGCCATGGTTTAAATTGGTAAAGATGCACAAAATTGTCCCAAACTCTTCTTTAACAATATAAACAAAGAATATTTTACCTTCTATATAATAATCTATGTTAAACAGTTTAATAAAATCGTTACAGCCGTAAATGACCGTTTACCCACTTTTCCATTTATACAGGACCAAGCTCTAAGAAGAGATAAGTATTGGATCGTATAGATGATAAATGTTGTAGAAACTTTTTCCTTAAAAAGACGCAGAAGGTCATTTCGTTTTATTTTCTTAGTCACAAAAACATGTAATAACTTTATTTGTATGACTTAAATAAAGCATTTTCGCAAAAATAATTAACACATTTTGCATATACCTCTTTATTTAATTTGTCCCTTTTACTAATATTTCTACTTTTAAAAATTTGGTAATAAAAAAAGGCAAAAGAAATACTATTATAAGTGACCATTTAAAGTGTTGACCAGAATAATATTTTTCATCCTTTAACTTCACTGATAGATTTACAAAACTTGCAAATGTTTTTGAAAACTAAAAGAAACGAAATGCTTTATTCTAATTTTAGTTTTTTGCCAGTAAAAAATTAAAAAATTAGAATGAAAAAGAAGAAGACTTTTGTAGTCTTAAAGTAAAAACAAATCGAAATGTATGTTAAACATACAAATCAAAGACAATTCTTTTTTGCTTGAATCTTTGTAAAGAAAAATATTTAAAAGTTATTACTTAAAGTTGCAATATTTTTGGATATCGTCATCAAATTAATGTGCATATACACTAACACTCGCTTGAATTTACACTAAACAGTTTTAAGACAAACATTTTTATTTTTTTTTTTACTGAAATGGAAAAATACTAATAAAGCCATCACAATTCAATATCAGTGATTATTTTTCTATTTAAATAAAAAGCTTACAATTACTGTATTTAAAATAAACAGATGAATAAATATAAGTGAATGAAGTAAAGTGTAAATATTTTTATTGTCTAGACAGAAAAGTTAGTCCTCAATAAATAAGTAGTTTCTTTAAGTTCTGGTAAAAAAAACCAGGAGGACGAAGATTAATATTAAGAGGCATTTTTAAGGTAAATGACAGTATAAAAAATCGACTTTCAAAGATCTTATTACAGAATATATAATTACAAAGTAAGTGGCTTTTAAAAGTGTATCCGCTGCAAGCATTTGCTATCGAAAAATCACTTTATCGTTGCTTTATAGCATTGCAATATTTGGCAAAGGATACCTAATTTATAGTCGTGCCACTAAAGTTATACAAACTACTAAGCGTCTCTAAGTTATATGTGTACGTCAAAATCTGCGTTTTACAAAAACTCTAAGTTCTTAATTTCCGATTAGTATGTTACAGGGAGTCTACACCTGATAAATTTATATCTTGATCAAAGCCAAATTTATATCATGATGAAAATTCATCCTGTGTAGACTTCATTTATTAGTATTATATCATCCTTATGATATAATTAACAGAGCTCATAGACTAATAAATTCATCATGATATGAAAAGTCATTTTATATGTAATTTTATTTATGACGTATAATTTTTTTTATAAAATTTTAAATTATTATAGCTAAGGCTTTTTTTATTATATTAGTATTATAAAAACCAACCGAAAGTTCAAAAAATAACATTTAGACAGAATTATTTGGATATATTGCCTTCACAATGACCAATAAAGAATTATTCATCATAATATTAAATCATCAACGTCTCTTTGAACTGATATTAACATAAATTTGACAATTGTTCTGCCGGCGTTTTATTAGGCATTATGATAACAATTCATATCGTGTGGACATAGTGTTATATATATATATATATATGATATAATCTGTGTTGGTAAGCTTTATAAATTTCAACTACCTTAACTTACAAAATACTTACTTTGGATATTATTGATATTTTATAAATTTTAACAGAAGGATTTTTAGGCGATTCAAAAGCTAAAAATCTATTATTCTGGTAGTGCACAAAGTGGCAGAATCGTAATATTTTGGGTTTTTGAACATATAGGCAAAAGTCACTATCTCCATGAAAAAGATATCAAATTGAACGATCTCCATCTTCTACAAGGATGATCAAGAATGATGATTAACGTACGCACATATAGTTTCCTCGCATAAAAATATATTTTTTTTATTTCGCTTAGAACATTTTTTATATCAACAAAAAACAAATAAGTTATTGGACTTTTTTAATTAAAAATCATTGAGTTTTTAAGTTAAATTGAACGATCTCCATCTTCTACAAGGATGATCAAGAATGATGATAAACGTACGCACATATAAGTTGCTCACACAAAAATAATTTTTTTTTTATTTCGCAAAGAAAATTTTTTATATCAACAAAAAACAAATAAATTATTGGATTTTTTTAATTCAAAATCATTGAGTTTTTAAGTCAAAGATGATATGATCTTTAAACTTTTTCACAACATTTAAATTTTGATCGCTAACTACGAGAAAAACTATTCAGCAATATTTCTTAATATTTCTAAAAAACTGGAGTATCGAAAAATTTAAAATTTTATAAAAAAATGCTCTTAACTCGATCATTTTCAAACACAATTTGCAGATTAAAGCACCATCTTATTATGTTAGGAAGACCCTTAAGAATCAGACACAAACTTAAGAAATGCCTGGCATTTGAAAAACCTGCATTTTCGAGGTACCTAAATTTGAGACCACATAGCGCCATCGCTGGAAAGTGAATGGTACCCGGCTTTAAAATTTGAGCTTAGATACTATTCCGCTATGCTCTTATACAATTTTGTATCAATCGGCTCAGCCCTTCACAAATGGCTGAGTTAAATCCAAAATATTTTGATTAAAGATGATGTTTTTTTGAAAGTATCGAATATATGTATGGCTTCTGGGAATGACAAATTTCTGTTTTATAAAATCGGAAAGTATAACTTATAGTATAAAAGAAAAGATCAGGTTAAATATCAAGTTGTGATTTTTTATTTTGCAACATCTTTTAACTCTGTAAAAAGCCGAAAAAAGTCAGCCGTATGCAGTGGATTAAATAAAATAAAATCATTGTTGGTTATTGTTGTTTTTGCCAAAATTTTGATTTTTGTCTTTACTTTATTATTTGAACAAAAATCTTTAGTTTATTTAAAATATTTGTGAGAAGTTTCTTAAAGATGTGATTTCAACTTTAATAATCAATATCGTTGATTTGATAATTTAATCGGGATAAAAAATAGCACGATATTTTTTTTAAATTTATTATCTTAATTCAATATATTCCTGTGGCTTATTTTAACTCGTAGTCTTTTTGTTACCGATCCCATCTTTGGGATTTTAAAAAATATGACGTAAAATCAAAATTCGATGTAAAATACGTCATGAATTATTAACATGTAGTTAGCTTAAACACAAGAAAGAAACTTAGCTAAAGCAAACAAAAATTCAATAATTTTAGAATTTTTTAAATCTTTTAGCCAAAAAAGATCTAATCTTACAATTTTTTCCAGAGTACTCAATATTTTGAATAGGCTGAATCAGGGTATCGAAAATTCAAAAATTTAATTTTAAAATGCTTATATCTTTATCTATTTTGAGCACAAACATGCAGATTAAAATACTTTTTTGCAATATTGACGACGCCGAGCATAACTTTCAAATATCAGACAAAGAAGATATGCCAAGTCTAAAAATTATTAAATATTCTGAGGTGGTATATGCAATTAAAATAACCCTTGCGTTCGTCAAAGAGAAAAAAATGGGAGTATTAGTAACTAAATAAAATCATGTAATGATTTCAATTAACTTCGTTTCATATTAGCCTAATAATTTGGATTTAGATGATAAATTAAAAGTTTTCATTTTGCTCGACCTTTTTATTTTAAGTCAGATAAACGCGAGTATACTCGCTGCAGATATTATATATGCACAAAGTCCAAACGTTTACGAGAAGTACTGGAAATTATAGTTATTGTATTAAGGAGTCCTAAATTAAGATTGTGTTAAAACACTCACCAACTAAGTTTGGAAACAAAAATATTAGAGAACTAAGTTTGATAAATCAAAACAACAACATTTTGTTATTTTAATCTCCTAATGCTATTTGCCCGTTTATGTTAAATTTAAGCGCTTTCGTACACAAATGAAAATTGTACTTACTTTGTCTCATACTGTAAGTTGTCATTGTTATTTGCTCCTATTTTCTGTCAACCTTACAAATATTAATAAAAACAAGTACGAGTGCTGTATTCGGCTATGCCAAATCTTATATACCTTTCACCATTTATCTAAAAAATTAAAGTAACTAAAAAATTAAAAAAAAAAAATATACATAAAAACGCTATTGGCTCTTAATAGTTTAAGCATTTTAAAAAAAATTTAGTATTTCCTTAAAGATCTATTCAAAATCTTTAAAATGATACCCATATTGATATTTCAAAACATTTTGGAAAATATGCGAGTCAAAGGAAATGGACCGATCTTGCTGATTTTCAATAACACCTGTTTTTACACTATGTCTGATCTTGTGCCTCGACAAACTTGACTTTAGCACTAACACTGACGGACAGACGGACATCGCTCAATCGGCTTCGCTGTGCATAAGAAGTCAGAATATATATACTTTATGCGGTCTGAAATGGATATTGTAGACACTACAAATGGAATGACAAAATTAGTTTTACCCTTTTTTCACTTTTTGTGGTGAAGGGTATAAAAATACATTGACACATTTTAAATGAAATTTAAATATCGCAGCAGAACATCGAGCTTAAAAATGAATAAATTAATTTTAATATTTAAATAAAAATAATGAACGATTCTCAGCAAAAAAAATTTAAAATTGTTTTAGATACGTGTGGCGTATTGGTCAAATATAAAAGCTTTGTGCAACAAAAGCAATTAATTTGAAAGCTATTAGCATGGCATTTTAATTGAACATAAAAGTCACTAAAAGTCAAAAACACACATTGTTATCATCCCTCTTATTGTTCTTGCTACTAAGCAGTTTTTCGCATTTGCACGCACCAGTAAAATTTAATGCCCATATTATTCGCCAACCTTCTATACGAAATGGCAGGAAGTCATTTTTCTGGTTTGCTGGAGAAATTTCATTTGTTATTTGTGCTAAAAGCCAAGACAATAAAGGTATTTCCATAGAGATGGTTAACGTTTTAAAACTTTAATAAGATTTCTTTGAGATTTTTTGTTGTCGATTTATATATCCAGTGACTCCTATAATTTGTCAAATGCTTATTAAAAATAAACTGAGCGATAAGGCAAAATTAACAAAAATTATTATTGAAAAAGAAAATGTTTTCTTTTTAACTTAATTTTAGAAAAGATTACATTTTATATATTTGTAGAGCCCCTTGTGAATCTAGCGGATCTCTGCCAATTGCTAGAAATTAAACTCGTAAGAACAGCCCAAGAAAAAAATTCAGAGTGTGGAATTAATCATTTTTAGCGGAAGGACTTTTACACTAGATTATTAACTTATGATTTTAACAAGGAATGAGAATTTTAAAATCAGTTACTGATAACTTATTATATTGATAATTGCAGGAAATAAAAATAATCATTAGTGCGTATTTGGGGTACTCTTTTATAACTTAAAGAACTATATCAATGATTTAAAAAGCATAAAATTTTAGGATTTATAACTTCTTCATTTATGGATGAGTTAACCTCAAAGAGTACTGTTTAATAGCAAAACATTTCGTTAAAACTTATTAGCTTCTTTAACAGCGTAAATGTACGATACACCATTTTTTAAATACTAATAACACTGCTCGGCAGTTAGGAAGTTAGTTACACTGCTCTGCAAGAAGTTAGGAGCTGTATCTTATAGACATAACTAAAGGAGCTTTAGTTATATTCTTGGAGTTCTTAGATGGCTTCTTCGTGAAATTTGGGGGTCTGAAGTTCCTCGATCTGTAGGTATTTGAAGTCCTCTAATATCTCTCCAATTTAAAACCACTGTGGATTGTTACAGCTTTCTTTATATTTCAAGAAAACCTGTCTTCCCTGTGGTCAAATATAGCTAAATTATTGTGTTGCAAATATGTTCAGAAAATATGGGCAGGACCACTTTTGGCCGTTTTTAGATATGCTCTATTGTATTTCTAAGAACGATATAAAAATGGGGTATCTTAAAAAAAAAACTGGCAACTTCTCAGAAAGAATAGCAGCATTCGAATAACATTTGTTACATTTTCCTGATAAAAATAATACTAAAAAAGTAAAGAGCAAACGGTAATGTTTCTAACACTTCAATTTTAAAATGTATTGTTTTTTTTTGTCATGATATTTTTTTTAAATAATAAAATCTGTCTACTTGAAGCAGCTCCTCCATCATCAATTTTTATCGTTTTTTACGGATTTTACGAAACGACGCCAGAGTGCGTCTGTCTAAAAATATTTAACAGTTTGGCAATATACATCAAAAAACATCAACTAAAGGGGCACGCATTCAAAATTAAATTTTTATACTTGCTGTGGTATCGGACTTAATCTTCGCAAACTTTACTATACACTATCTGCGCGGACATAAGTTAGCAGCGGCACCGTATCAACTTTTTACTCTTTTCGTTACAAATATCAACAAACAAATGAATAAAATTATATTCACTAAAGTTAAATCTAATTTACAGTAGCAGAATGTGATGCTGCATTTTCTGGATCGCTAAAACCTTCATCAGTATTCTTTGCATCCATCTACCTTAGGTTGTGTACATTGTAAACATCATATATTAAACCAATTACCTTTGTAAATAAGAATATGAAGAGTATCCATAATCAATCAATATTAATTTGGTCAGACGAAGTCTGCATACAACCCAAAGCATTTCTTCTAGTTTTGTATATTCGTACATTTGTTATTATTATTATTATTATTATTATTATTATTATTATTATTATTATTATTATTATTATTATTATTATTATTATTATTATTTTCTTTAAATGCAATTTTCATCTTTAATCATTCTTAAAGCCCAACATGTTTTTTACATCTTACAACTATTTGAGTCATATTTAATTCCGCATGTGTGTCAAAATTGGTATTTTACAAAAGACTATTAAATTTTGGTTACAAAAATTAATAAACATTTAAATAATTTGCTTTTTTCACTGTGCAGATATCCAAGCCGTTCGGTTTTAAAATGGCTTGTTGCCGTCTTAAAATATTTTTTTGTGCGTTACGGAATTACTGAAGAATTGTCAATTTTAATTTTTTTTAACTCTATATAAAGAAGATAAATTTGCATTGAATAATGATACATATTGTACATAATTGTTATCAAATAGTTATAAGTAATTTCAGATTATGGTCGTATAAAATATTACCTTCAGCCGGCTATTGCTACCGCTAATGGTCAAGCGCCGCTGATTTTTTTCATACGGCATATGTTTTTGGCAATACTTTTAGAATTATAAAAAAAGCTAATGTCAGATCAAAATAAATCACCTTCTAAACGAAATTTTGTCAGACGTCTTTTCACATGTATTTTACAGAAGCAATGTTTTAACAGCCCTATGCGACATGTATGTATTTTACGCCAATCGATCAGACATAGTTTCGGGAATTTCGTCATACAAAAGCAGCAAGACGTGTTCATGACCTTCGAGGCAGCGTGCAAAACACCAAGCCAATGTTAAGTTTTTCCATGTCATTTGGAATAAATCTAGCCTAGTGAAGTAACACCAATCAAAAAAACTAATATATGGGGCGATAGAGAATTATAAAATAAAATAAAAAAATTGGCGCTCGCCCAAATTTTTTTAAATATCAGTACAGGTATCATAATAACAACAATAATAATAATAATAATAATAATAATAATAATAATAATAATAATAATAATAATAATAATACTAATAATAATAATAATAATAATAATAATAATAATAATAATAATAATAATAATAATAATAATAATAATAATAATAATAATACTGTTTTTAAAAATAAATCAATAATGTTTATTGAAGTTGATTATACAAAACTTTATTACTTAAATTATATTTTTAAAACAATTCATGAATCTTTATTTTAATGCGCATAAACATTTTAAAATTAATATTTTTTTCAATACTTTTATTAAATTATTTATTAATTGCAACATTACATTCCTATACTTTGTGTATATATAGTCCAGAAGGCTTCATTCGTTAGTGTAAGGATAAAGTAACAAAAAAAAAAAAAAAAAATTATGCGTGTTTCCTTGATAATTTAAAATTAAAAAATTTAAATGCAAAATTTGCTTTTAAACGCAAATTAAATTCAAATAATTTTTAATTAATACGGCCGATAATAATAAAAATTGAACTAAAATAAATTAAATATAAATATTATTAATAAAAATAAAAAAGTCAATTTTGAATTTATATTTACAAATATGATTTCCATAATTTTTTTGTAAACTTTTTTCCGATCAAGATTTGAATCGTGCATATTATAAAATAATTAAATTTACTTTTGCGGCTTTTGAGATTCATTTATTATTTTAATTTCTAAGAATTCTTAAAAAGATGTTAACAATGTACAGAACCTAAGGTAGATAGATGCGTACAACGCTGATGAAGGATGTAGCGATCCAGAAAATGCAACATTCCATCCTGCTGGCGTCTAATTTTTCTTGTTTTCTTTAAAAACGGTTTCATATGCAACAAAATTACCAACAATAGTAGTACAGTTAAAATTATAATTTTAAATATATGTTTTCTTATCATACAAAATAATAGACATTTTGTCTAATTTTCAAGTGTTTGAATAAAATGGTTCAAAAGGTGAGGACTAATTGCATCAATTTGAGTAACACCCTTCAACTTATAAATTCAAATTGATATCTTGTGGTTCTAGTGAGCTAGCAATACATATTCCTTATAAATTTTCGGTGTCTGTCTATAACGGTTCAAAAGCTTGGTCACATACATCAAATTACGATAATTATTGGGACACTCTTTAATTACTAAATCAAAATCTTTTTCTAGTTGTTATAGCGGACTTTGCAATTTTCAAGAGTCTTCTTTAACTGTTCAATAGTATAGCCATATACCTCAAATTAACTGAACTATTCAGGTACCCTCTTATTAATAATTTTAAATATTTAAATTTTTTATATTAACGATTATAGTAATCGATATTCTGTCCAACTTTCAAGCATTTGTCTATAACGGCTTAAAAGATATGCCCATACAGATCTCTTTACGTCACAAATGGAGACACTCTTATGTTTCTAGATTTATTTTTGTATTTGTGTTATTAGGAAATATAGTAATACGTAGTTTTTTTAATTTGAAAGCGGCGTCTTTTACGGTTCATAATACACGTAAAAACATGTTGTAGTATGGGAACACCCCTTCATTTTTAATTGGGTCCAATTTGTAAGCATATCCTGTCAAATAACAATTTTGGAAATCTGTTCCATAACGACTGAGATTTGTAGTACAAACATAAAAAGCAATATTCAGACAAATTGATAACCTCCTTATATTTTGAAGTCGGTTAAAAAACAAATAGTACTTCTTTGGAATTACTCAACTCAACTGTGTAACTTTATTGTTATCACCAATACATCTACATTTTTATTTTTGGACATCATATAATAATCATATTTATGTTTTCAAGTGGTATGTGCAAAATAAAAAGAAAAGATAATTAATGTCAGTCAGTTTTTATTAATTTGTGTTGTATCCTAGTCGGAAACTGAGTTAACTTTATGCTTACTATAACGAAACTGGTGTTGACTGACACTTGGATTACTTTTCAATGCAATCAACTAACTATTTAACCATTGTGATGTCCTATGCGTTAGTCAGTTGTCCGACTCTGCATTACTTTGCAACTAACTTAAAGTTAACTTTCTGTAGCAAGCTGTAACCTATCTACTCTTATGTTGGCTATAAGTCAGTTTTTTATAACCACAAGTTAGTTGGATTTAAGTCAACTAAACGTTAGTAGCTTAGACGTTAGCTGGAAACTAAATTTTTTTTATTATTATTATTGTTATATAATCCCTTACTTGCAATACAAAACAAAAATAAAATGTGTACGTTCGCAAGTGCACTTTACTCTGACGGCTAAGCCGGCGTTACTTACCACACAAATCATTTCAAAAGAAAAATAAGAACAAACAAAACTTCTCGCATTACCAAGATGGTTGGTAAATATTTTCTATATGATTTATTTGAAATTTTATTTTTTCAACTACATTTTTATTTTTGTGTATTTACAATAAATTTCCATACATTTGGATCTGTAAAATCAAATGTAAATTTGTATGTATTTTTTATTTCTGATTTTCGAAAAATACTAATGGTGTAAAATATTTCGTATATTTTTGTTGCTAAAAGAATTTATAAAACTTTTTTTTATAGATGATTTTGCGACAGTATAAGATTATCTAGCTTTCAATTTAAACTGCTTTCGAGCAACTGTGTTGTAAAATACCAGTTTTGAGTTCTGTATGTAATATATTGTTTTTATAAAACAACAGCTTTCTGCAGAAGAAATGATCGAAATATACACAAGTTTATGAAATACATACCAGTTGTAATAAAATAGTTAAACTTAAAATAGGTTTTGTTTTAATTTATTTTTTACTTACATGTCAGCTATTTTTAGAATAATTTATGATTTATAAAATTTGCCAATTTAGTGTAGAAAAAGTATTTCGGTTGTATCTATTTAATATTTTATTGCCTGTTTATTTGTTTTAAGCAGGGTAAGTATTTGCTCACTCACTCATACTCACTGCACATGAGTGAGAATCAGCTTTGCTTTTTTTCCTCACTGCACATGTGGGAGAATGTGTGCTTATTTTCTTTTTCATCAAATGATAATTTTTTTGTTTTGCTCATTTTACTTTTCTCATGGATGAGAAATTAGAATATTTTATTTTGCTCATCCTCATGTGTGAGAAATGTGTAAATTTATTTTTGCTCATCGATGAGAAATGTAAGTATTTTATTTTGCTCTACCTCAAGTATAAGAAATGTGCGTTTTGCCAAAAACTTAATGAAAACAAGTAGGTACTTAGAAAAAATATGAAAATTCCTTAGAAAATGAAATGTATTATTTTATTGTATGTTGAATTTTAAGGATACACGTATTTATTTGTTTATTAAATTATTAATATTTTATATGATATTTCTTCAGTTAATGAAATGTTTTTATCACAGAACTCAAAGATTATTCCAAGTTGAGTGGTCATTTTGAATTAAAAAAAATATTTTCTGTGGATCTTTTTATTTTATATTTCCCATACGGTGTTTGCGCAAACCTAAGTAAGATTAAGTTTGCCATAGACAAAGACTTGGCAGATTTTTCCACCTCAATTTAGTTGTTATAATTCATCAAATATTTCCAAAACAGTATTATCTAGTGTCTAGAAGCTTATATAAATTTAAATTTAGAGAACTGCGACAGCTAGAAATTTATAATTTTAGATAAATAACTCAGTTTTTAACTAGCACACTTGAAGATTTAATTAATTTGTTGGTGCATCTGGCTACCTCTATTGTCAAATATTTTGAAACTTTATTATCTGTGGCCTTGGATTTGTGTAGATAATTCTGCTACAGGGCTTCGTGATCGGCCACTCTACTAATTAAAAAATAATTTATCATCGGATACGAAAAACAAATTATTATAAACTTTGCAATATTACGCGAGTATCTACATTGAAGGGTTTTTAAAGTAGCTTAAGGTTTTTTCTAGAAAATAAATAACAATCGCCTTGCAACGTTTAAAACTTTTATTTTTGACATGTATGTTTTTTTCAAAATTATTTATTGAAACGTCAATATAAATAAACGAACTGACAGTTTTAAATGATTGTATAGGCTGCGGTCAGAAGGATTCATTCCTCTGGCGTTCAACTGAAAAAAAGATTTTAGAATCGCATTATATAAATTGCTGTAATTTTCAGTCTTTACTTAGTGTGGAACTAGCAGTGCCTACGACTCCATCCGCGTATCATTTCTGATTTTCTTAAAATTGTAATTTAGAAAATTATGTTTTTAATCGTTCGTTGTAGAGTTCTGTAAACAGTGTTAGAAACTTTCCATCTACAAAAATAAAATGTACTGACAACAGTTCCAGTTTATACTGGTAAAATTGGGTGCTTTCACATTTGTATTTGTAGTTTCTCTACGAAATGACATACATACATTTTTTTATGAAAAAAGTATCCTATATTTCAACAAGGTTCTAAGGGACAACCTTACAAAGTTTTATTCAAATAAATCTAGCAGTTTTTACGTGATGCGAACATTGACTGACAGACAGAAAAAAATTCCAAAAATAGGTGTTTTGTATTCTATATCGACTACCATCCACAATAACATCAATATTTAAAAACAAAAAAAAGATTTTATGTACAGAATCATTTCCCATTACTTTTTGACTTTATGTATAATTCGATATCGGAAAAACACAAATTTTTGAATTGTTGCCTATTTTGCTTTGTAGTTTTAAGACATTTATTCTAGTAGTGCTGCATATATGGTTTACATATTTACTATAATAAAGGTATCCGTCACTAAGTAATTGCAACATAGTTATTATATAAAATTATTTCATTGTCGAGTTCAGGAAGCAGAGTTAAAAATTTTCTATCCACAAAAATAAAATGCGCTGAAAACTGTTTGTACCATTAAAGCAACAAAATTGAGTACTTCCAAATTTCTCTATTTTCTGTAGAAAACGACATATTCTTATGAAATAAAATGTATTCCATATTTTAACCAAGGTTCTAGGGACCTTCTTACAAAATTTTGTTTAAATCCATCAAGCAGTTTTTATGTGACGCGGATAGAGACAGACAAAAAAGGAATTCCGTATCGATTAATGTCTACACAAACATTAAAATTTTTAAAAAATATTTCATGTATAGAAGTGATCATGTTACTGTTTTATTAAATGAATGGATAGATTTCTTTCAATGACTTTTAACCCATCTGCGTCAATTTTTTCTGTTAGGCCTAACAAACTTACGTGGCTACCAACATATGCACCATATGTACGTAGCTTCCAAAAATCTGTATTTATAGAAAATAATTGTTAAACAACAAAAAAAAAAAAAAAAAGAAAAGATTAATAAGTTAGAACTAATTTATAAATTATTCAAAAATTTACGATCGTATTCATTAAACCAGGTTTAAAACAGGTTTATAAACCTAAAATAGGCCTATGTTGATCAAATTTATTTACAAACGATTAATAGTCACGAGTATGATGGCATACCGTGCTCACATGTCAAATTTGACCGATAATAGCCGCTTTGTACGTGCGGGTATTACTGAATGTTTAAATTTTATAGTTTTAAAAAAGACTAAAGGTACGGTGAGATTAGTCATATATTTGACCAAAAAGACGTAACCACTAAATTATGGGAAAATTTTTTTGTCCTTCTCAAATAATTATTCAAAAATATGAGATCTTTCTCGATGTAGGAGCTAAGATATCACAATTATTATATTATAAATCATAGTTCATAATGATACGTGCCAGGAAAGATTGTATAAACATTTATAAAAATAGTGGTTAAGCTTTTTTGGTTAAATATTTAACTAATCTGACCACACCTGAACACGTCAATGGCGAATTTTATTTTACGAAATCGGTAAAAAAAATTAAAGTGAGTTTTTGTGTTATTAAAGTTTAAAATGGATTTATATATCGTGCATTTTACAAAATTTAATTTTTGAAAATCCGTAAATTATTGCCTTGTAAAAATTTTATATGTTTTCGGCGTTTCCCATTGAACTTTAATTTACTTACATTTTTATCGGGTTTTATTTCACCGCAATTTTCCCTTCATGTTTTAGTTTTATTTTTTGGAAGGTTTAATTCAAACGACAAACTAAATTATATGTATGTACGCTTGTATGTTATATATTTTAAGTACGTCGCCATTTAGACGCTACGAATTTAACAGAAGTACACGACCACATAAGAAATTACATTATTTTTCCTTCATCTTAAGTACTAAATGTATAGCAAATAATGCTTCTGTGTTTTTGTGTCGCTGTTTTTGTAGCGGCAAAAATGCGCCCTTATTTTTATTTAGTTACGTGACACCATAATAAAGAAACTTCACTCAAAAGCATGAAACATGATGTGTTTATTTAAAGGAAAATTTTGAAAGAGAATTCAATTAGTTTCCACAAAAATAAAAAATTATATTCATATTCATTTAATCAATTATGCCCCCTGCCAAAGGCCTGCTTTGAATTCATAATTCTAAGGTGAAGGAGTCGAATTTTTCTCGAGCTTTTCACTCAATTATATCGAATATCCTAGCGTTTTTTGTTTTTTTAATAAGTCAAGGCAGGAAATTCCATGCCCATCCCAAAAAATTAGTGTCGTAACCTTTCCAGCAGGTATAACAGTAATAGTTTTTTTTTCTGGTGGCATGTTTTTTTATGTTTTATCAATAGGAAAAACAAAAAAAAAAAAACAAATATCGCTGTAATCGCGACTGCAAAAAAGCTCAATATATGTCGTTTAATGATTTTTTACACCAAATTTTAATGCAAAAAAAAAAAAAAATTGAATGAGAAATCATACTCTAAGCTTGCGGTGTTCGTGCAGAGGTACTTCCTTTTATTGGCTTGCACTTAAATAGAAAAATTTCTAACCGACTTAAAAAAAGAAGGAGGTTATCAATTCGTCGGAATGTTGCTTTTTTATGTTTGTGCCCGCTAAACTCAGTCATTTCTAAACTTATTTTGAAAATGTTTTCTTTATTTGAAAGGTATTTATTACAGGTTTGTCCCGTTTAAAAATTAGTTCATAATTTTAAAAATTAAAGGGTATCCTCATACAACATACATGTTTCTTACGAGTAGTGATAGGCGTAATTGTCACTACTTTGAAATATACTGCGTATCAAAAAGCAATACAAAATTTAAAGAGTGTCCCCATAATGTCGTCAGTTTACATATATGGGCCCATCTTTTGAATCATTATTGACAAACGCTTAAAAATTAGACAAAGTATCGATCTATGTGACCGTTAAATTAACAAGTTTAAATATTTAAACTTATAAACTACATGGTGCTCCAATTGTTCATTTAATTTAATGTAAATGGCCATACTTTTTAAAACTAGTAAACAGCCCTAAAGTTAAAGTATTTGGCTGAAATTTACAAGGACTTCTTATTCCTAAGGCCGCTACATAAACATTTTAATTTAGAAATTAAAAGGTGTATCCTTAATCTATGTAGTTTGACCTAAAAAATAGGCCTATTTTTCGGACCGCTATACAAAAACACTTAAAACTAGACAGAACGCCCAATACTTTGTGTGGTATAGTAAAAAGTATAAATAATTGAAAATCTCTAATTAAAAGATTTTACAATAGTTTATGTAATTTAATGTATGTGGTCAAACTGTGGAACCGTTTTAGAAAAAACGCTGATATTTACAAGGAACCTGTGTTACTGTGTCTGCTATACGACAAGTAAAAATTTTAATTTTGAAGCGTGCGCCTAATTTTGATATAACTTCATGTGTCACTCTTTCAATGTTGCTACCATTCAAATCCACACTTTGCTTAAGTTACGTTTCAATATTTTTATATTGTGAACATACTCCCGTACTATGTGAATATTTGTTTTAAATTTCTGTGTATTTGTACGAGTATGTATATCTGCACTTAAGTAGTGGATGCACATGTTTACATGTAACATTTTTGTATGGAGGATTAATTATTATATTGCGATTTTAAGCATTTGAAAGAATTATTTAAGTCAATAAATATTTTATTACTTTTTAACAATGCACGGTGGAGCAGAATTTAATTATTTTGGAAATGGCTTAGTCATTAGTAAAGGGCTGATCCAATTGATCCAAAACTTACATTAGCATAGCAAAGGAGTATTTAAGTTTAAGTTTAAGGCTTAAAGTTTGGTACCATTGCGAGTTAAACTATCCTTCGGCTATAATATGTCTTTGCGGCTGTATTTTCTTTCCTTTTTTTACAGTGTGTTTTAGTGGAACTGTAACCCAAAAAAAAATAATAAAAATTACAACGATAAAATTTACGATAAAGATAAAAAACTTACAATATATAAATATCAATAAACAATTTGAATAAATTTTGCGTGCACAATGTAAAATAAGCATTTCAGCAAAAAATAATCTTAAAGAGATTTATTAATATTTAAAAATTTTACTCATCTTTATTGAAGCACTTTTGTTGCGATGAAGTCAAAAAACTTTGAGAAACAGTCAAAAAACCACAAGAGTAATCATATTATAAAAGATAGATATAAATAAAAGATAGCAAACAAAATGTCTTTATCGCCACAGTTATCTAAAATGTTTTTTTTATAATTATTTAAATATTTGAGTAATAAAATTAACTTAACTGCCGATTTCTCTACATACGAACGAATACTTCTTTCGCATACTTGTATTGAAAACAAAAACAAAATATAAAAAATTGTGTTTGTTTTTAATATAAATATGCGTTCGCATTTGAGAAAACTGCCGTTATAGTCTCGGCAGTGTTGCGGTGCTCGAATTACATTTAAAATATGTCAGTCAATTTTTTTATTAACTATTGTAAAGGTTTAAAAAAAATATGAGCAAATAACAAAGACAATTTACAATATTATTTTGATTATAAGATTTTATTTATTTACTGCTACTCTCCTTAATTATTATTGCGAATACCAATAAGGAACTTTTATTTTACTCTACACTGTGGCACATTATAACTTCTCTATTTACATACATGTGTTCTTCTAAACGCAGCCATTTACACTTCAGCACTGCATTACTCCGGTGAGAAACTAACAACTTGATACCTTGCTTTTAGTACCAAACTAAACCATTCAGATAACTTTCACTGTTACTCCGGCATGGACTTCAACCCATAAGCCTCCTTTTTTCTGGTTACGATCCTAGCTTGTACCTTTTATGCTATAACTTCCTCACGCTAACACACAAAGCTCCTTTTTGTATATAAATGGGCATTGAACTCTTATGCGCTACTTTTATGTTCGATAAACGTCTTCACTAAATTATCTGCCAAAGCTTTATTTCAATAATTGTCTTTTTCTTTCCAAGAGGTATACAATTATTATATTTCTTTTGTACGCACGAATTTGGTGATCTTCTGTTGTTCAGCTGGCACGCATCTTTAGCAAAGAAGATATTAAGGCTTCTCGACTTGTGTTATTAAGCTAATTTTCGTATTATTCTATATACGCACCGCTGGTGGAAGTAACTCACTCACCTCTGTTTTTTTCTACGCACATACGGACAACAGCACTGTTATTTGCTTAATAATATTAAATATGAAATAATGGAAAGCTTTTATATAACTGCTGTTGTCATTTAGTATCAGTTTTTTATTTTTTCGTCTTAATATTCCATTTCAATATAAACTAAGTATCAATAGTGGTATCAGGAGTAGTAGTCCAAACATTTGACTGTAGTGCCTCGTTCAAAATTATTCAATTTAATGTTGTGATCACCAACTCCCTATAAGTTTTTGTACACCTCAGTAAATCTGCTCTATCGTAAGACATTAAAATTCTTTAAAACACGTTTTGGTGATTCCTCTTTACAACCGACATCGGCTGTTGTTGTAATTACCAAGTCTATTCAGTGTCTTATTTTTACTAAAGGGCATAAGGGCTGTACATTTTTAAAGAATACAGCACAGTTACCGTGGTTATAAAACTTAATTAAATATCAGTGAAATATATATTTTCATAACCTTCACCGGAAATAAGGTATATCTTAGTTGGTAATTCCGTTTGTAGTTTCCACAATATCCATTTTTAAACCCTATTAAGTCTCCTATGCAAAGGGAAGTCGATTGAGCAATGTTCGTTTGTCCGTCTGTGTTAGTGTAGAAATCAACTTGGCCCAGGCAATAGATGACCTAGATACAATTTAGATATGCCGATCGATCAGTTTCGAAAAATTTGCTATTGAGAATAAGTCCATATCCTTCGAGGCAAAGGGCAAACAGCAAGCCTGCCTAAAATTTTTATAAATCATTTGGAACAATAAAGTCGTTTCAATAAAAAAAGTATTAAAGTATTAGAAAATAAACAAAACCTTAAGTGAAAAAAATTAGCGCTCGCCCATCTTTCGAGTTATGGGCATACGAAATTTTCATAAAAACTTTTGATTGTCAATATGGGTATCAATTAACAGATCGTTCAGTAAATACTAAAATATAAAAAAAATTCTTAATCCATTAAGAGCCAGTGATATTTCTATGCAAAATTGTATAAAGTGCAATTTGTTTTTCTTACTTTTTAATTCTCTGTTGCCCTAATATTTGTTTTTTTCCTTATTGAGTTACTTCACTAAACTAGATTTACATACATGGTGAAGGGTACATAAGATTTGGCATAGCCGAACATAACACACATACTTTTTTCAAATTAATTCAGAAATAAGGTTACAAAATATTAAACTTTGTTAATATTAGTTTAAATTTTCCTTAATACAAAAGACATATTAATTAAAATATAATTTTGTGTAAACTAAAAATTTTTTGCGCAGGAAAAAATTATTAAAATGTTAATTGAAATGAAGAATGCTCGTTTTAATGTTGACCTGAGACTTAAATAAAGTAGTGCACAAATGTTTGCGTCATATATTTACCTCCTAAATTTTTTTTTGCAATACAGTTATGCTTGCTAATACAAAAATTAATATATAAATCAAGTTTCTTTTTACAGCTATCGGCAAGAATTTTGCTAAATGCTGCGCAGCAAGAGTAATGTCAATTTTTTGCAGATTTTTGGCGTGGCTTTTAGTTTTCAAAAGGGTATTACTGTTTTGCTTTAAATTTATGTCTATTTAATTTACGAATCACAAAGTAACACATATAAGAATAACGGGCAGATCACGAAACCACTTTTAGTCCCCTTGACACTTTCTCCAATACTTTAGATTTACGCAAAGATAATTTTTAACAAAGTTTTCAGATTTTATTTAAATAATTGTACAAGTTTAAAAAACTTGTACTTAAAATACCAATGTTATTTAAGAACAATAAAAACAAATTTTAAACCTCAGATAAAACAAAATGGCACTAACGAGTTTTTGAAGAACTTATTTCAGGGGGAATTTATTAAAACGATAAATGCGCAATCTGGTTTTTTTTTTTAAGAGAAGTAGCACCTCAGGCAATAATGCTTATTTAGTTATTTTCGTAACCGTGCTACATTCTTTAGGAAAGGGATAGATGAGAGATAAGAAAGGTGGTGAAAGGAGAAAGATAGACATAGCCATTTTATTAATTATTTTACTTCGCCGGCGAATATGCCATGAAGAAGTACCGATGAAGAAGGCTGCATGTTTTATTGTTAATTCTGAATATGTATTTATACCACTAAACAGAAAAATTTTTTTTTTTTATTTTTTGGTTGCCGCAGTAGTTGAACCCTGGCCAACCAGGTTTGTTGTCAGCGTGTTTAGATATATAGATAGATAGACAGATTATAGATACATGAGTAAGAATGACAAAAAATAAAAAAATTACATTCATGATTAACGGAAGGTTGATACAAAAGCAACAACAAGATAAAGTTACGAAGAGAACAGTGAAGAAATACTTTAGTTTGTGAGTCGACTTCGGCTAACCAAATTAATATTGATATAAATATTCCTCGTATTCCTATTTACAAACTTAGTTAGTTAAATATGTAAATGATGTTTACAATATAGACAATCTGAGGTAGATAGATGCGAAGAATGCTGATGAAGGGTGTATCGATCCAGAAAATGCTGCATTTATTCTGCTAGTGTCTAATTTTTCTTGTTTTCCTTAGAAAACGTCCGCATACATTTGTAAATTTATTTTTCTTTCTAAAAAAGGGTTTTAAGAAATTAAAAAATGAACTTAAGCCAAAAATAAATTTTAAATTACTTATCCAAAATAATACTTATCAACTTAGCTGGTTAAATAGAGGATGTAGTGATCCAGAAAATGAAAGATTGCTGGTATCTAATTATTCTTGTTTTCTTTGGAAAACGTCTGCATACATTTGTAAATTATTTTTCTGTTTAAAAATTTTTAGAATTTTTAACTGAAGCCGAAAATTAATTAATGAATTAAAAATCAAAAACATTAGTGACGAATTGATCGCTTATAATAAGGAAGCAGCGTAAAAATTCGTAAAATTTAAGTTTAATAACTTACATTATTGCTGTTATTAATTTTATTAATTTGTCTGGAAAATTTAATTTAATTTAGTAAAATTTCAATTCTGCTTGAAGTGCAAGGAGAATTACTTACTGAAACTTACTTTAATGACCACGTGTCAATATTATGCATAATTCTTACTCTCAAATAAACATTGTTAGAAATGAAAATAGCTTTATTGCTTCTACAGTTTAATAACCGCAAAGAAACGTGTAGATTTTTGAAAAAGCTTGTGTACTGATCTCAAAGCTATTGAAGTTTCAAATATATTTGATTGTGCAATGAAAAAAGTCAAAATAAACTCATGTGGGTCGTTCAGTTGGTTAAATAGAAAACGAAACAATTGAGTTTCGTAATCGGAAATATTAATACACATATTATACAGAATAGTATATAAATAAGAATACAAGTTGGATTTTTTTCGTAGGGGATCTTTACTTTTCTCACAATACAAAAATAGTGAAAGAAAAATGTAGAAGTGGAAAAATCTATGACTTTTCGTCTGCAATTATTTTAATATTTTTGAAGTTGGCGTAGTCAACGAATTGAAGTATTACATGTCGTTAATACCAGAATCTGTACAGATGAAACAGAAATAGATAAATGCTTTTAACTAGCTTAACTGCACGTTTTCTTTGAGCTCTGGGGTACTTCGACGGTATCGTAATTATATCACATAACTTGTAGAGAGGTGAAACGGAACAAAGAAGAGTACTTTTCTTGACAAGTCGTCTTTCTATCAAGTAACTGTTCCATTAACTTAGAATTTACGCCAGTTGTGGATGATAACGTAATTGTTGCTACTAAAGGGCGTTTAAAAAAATCTATTTTATTTTCCTCCCTATAAAAATATTCTAATACTGAGCACTTCTTGCATTTCACTTTTTTTGGATTTGATTTTTATACTAAAATTCCTACTTTCTAAAATTATGTAGGTGGCGCAAAGTAGGAAGCAAGGGAAGCTTTACGTTCCTAAAAAATTATATTTATTTATTATATTATTATAATATGAACGGTAAAATTGAACTAAAACTGCGAGGCAATTATTTATGGTTATTAAATGAAAAAAATAAACATTATAGACTAATGGTTTCAAATATTGCACCTTAACAAAAGAGTTGCATGGAAGTGCATTTCTTTGTATTTTGTTGGTATAGACTAAAAATATATACTGTAAAATTTTGCAAATGCTGTGATAAAACAGCAAGATCGGTCCATGTCCCTCGAGGCATAAGCAATTAAAAAATAAGAAAAAAATTTCAAGTGAAAAATTGGTGCCTGCCTATATTGTCCGAGTTAAGGGCCACATAAATTTTCATAAAAATGATCGATTGTCAATATGGTCGACTAAGGAATCATTTAGAAGCTTTTGAAGAGATCTTTTAGGAAATACTAAAATTTTTTTAAAGTGCAAGTGATATTTTTATGTAATTTTTTTAATTTATTATTCTCTGTCACAGCATTATTTTTTTTTTTAAGGAGCTACTTCACTAAACTAGACTTACACACATTGGTGAAGGTTACATAAGACTTGGCATAGCAAATATAGCACTATTACTTGTTAAGAAAAGTTTTGTATCTCTAAAGTAAACACAAAAAATTTACTTTAAAAATAAAAGTCTTATTTTTACTATAAAAGAGAAATCGTTAAACGTTTTTGTATATTATTTCTTCTTTCTTTACTTTCTGTTTAAAGTTGTTTATTACATCTTCAACAAACAAAGGCAGATAAATCTCTTGAATATTTTTGTGTCTTTTTAATAAAACGGAGAAATGCTATTGGAATTTTTTTCTGTTATAATGAAAAGCATTAAAATATAGCATTTTAGCAGCATAATTTAAGTAAATCTGATGAATATAAATAAAATAGAAAAATCTTTTTTTACAGTTTACACATTTTTGTTGTCTAGACAAAAATGTTTTTCCCATTAGATTTGTAGTTCACTCTTACTTCTAGCTACAGAAAGAACGAATAGAAATTTAAAGAGAAAATTTATTATTAAAAGATAATAGGCAAAGTATTGTTTTCCGTTAAATCTACGATTACAATATAAATGCCGTGTGTAAGAACTACAATATTGTGACAATAGTCTTAAATAGAGTTGTTCATACACACCCGTTTAAATACGTCGGCAACAATGTTATTTTTATTTCACTGATAATATGATGTTATTCTATTGAAAGTTGCGTTTGATGTAATATATGTCGTGTAAATATATCATGAATTATAAAATTTGTCACACAATATGGTATATGTTAGTGTTGGGTATTAGTTTTGAATTTTTAGGCGATATTGCTTTAGTGTGTGCAACTAAAAATTCGAAACTAATAACCAACACTGAAAATCCTAAACAAATATTCAACACTTAATGATAAGGAGAACTGTTAAACTAGTGAAAAGGAAAAAACACAAAACTAATAATCAATAAAAAACAACATAAGTTTTAAGATTCTCATAGTTATTACATAAGAAAAATGTTAAGAAATAAGAAATATTTGATGAAGGAAACTCAATAAACAAACTCGTTGGTATATATATATATATATATATATATATATATATATATATATATATATATATATATATATATATGTATATATATAGGTTTAGTGTAGCTGGCGTTGACCAGGGCTTTTTCTGTGCTCTGATGGACTCGATAGCATTTTTTTCTCCTGCAGCTTCACTTCAAAAATAGCAGAAAAAATTTTCAAATCGAAAGAATAATCTAGCCCTAATTGCGCATAATTTTCAACCGCTGTTAGTAAAGGTGCGCCAACACAAAAATGCAGTTAAAACTGGTTGGAAACGGAATAACAGACACGTTAATTATGTATTAAAATTGCTCATTTTCACCTTTATCGAAGTTAATCATAGCATATTTCTTCCCTCTGGGTGTAGTTTCTAAAAAAAGATAAGATTAAGGTAACAAAAAATTGCTGACTTTGTTTTTTCTCCCTGTAAGTATGAAAAGAGATATATCCGAATGCACCTTCTGAATGAAAATTATGTGTACATCAAAATTAGTTAAGCTGTATCATGTGCTGGTAAGTGACGTATTTATTTTTATGGATTATTATCAAACAAGTGCTGCGCGTATTAGCAGGCGCTTTAAAATGCAATTGATTAAAATATTATTTTTAGGCAACTTTTACGCCTAAGAAGATCAATACTTTAATTTTTATTTACAAAAGTTCTTTCTTATTAACAAAACAACGGTATCCTTAGATATTACTTTTTCATTATTTGTTGTTGTATAATATTTGAATAAGTGACACGTAAATAAACATAATGTAAGATCCTAAGTGAAATTACCGTAATAACAATAAAATATTGTGGTTTACTGTCTCCAGTTCGATTTATTTCGAAGAGAAGAGAGAGAAATTCATGTATATGTGTAAGCAGAGAAGAGTTCGTCCGCGTATCATTTCTAGTTTTCTTAAAATTCAAGTTTAGAATTATTTATACGTTTTTATACATTTATAGTAGAGTTCTGTAAACAGTTTTTAAAATTTTCCAGCTGCAAAAATAAATTGTGCTGCAGCTGTTCTATTTCCATTAAACCAGCAAAATTGGGTGCTCTACGTTCTCTACGACGTGACTTATTTAAAAAAAAGGTATTCTATATTCTAAACAGGGTTCCAAGGGACCTCCTCACAAAATGTGATTCAAATCCGTCCAACAGTTTTTACGTTATGCGAACATAGACAGACATATGGACAGACAGACCAACAAAACTTCAAAAAATAGGTATTTTGTATTCCATATCGATTACTATCTACAATAACATAAAAATTTTCAAAAAATATTTTATGTACAGAATTGACCCCGTTACTGTTTTATTACATGTATAGATATACATACATACATACATACACTATAGTTTATTTAATATAGTAATTGCTAAAAATTGACATTTCGAGAAAACTAACAAAAACCGATTTGTTTGTGCTAACACATTATAATAGGTGACCACACTGTTTCAAGAAAATGTACAAAAGAAGAATAAAAAATTCCCGTTACGATGCAGCGTACAAAACCTACTATATGGCAAAAAATTAGATTTTAAAATAGTTCATATGAATAACAACGCTTGCTGGTTTTTGATTTTTTTGAGCGATTGTGTCACGCAGACTTTTCAGTCTTAATTAGTTTGATAAATTGCACCTCATAAAATAATAACTCTTTTAAAATGGGACGAGGAAGGCCATTATCATCAGAAGAAAGAGGAAAAATTCAAGCCTATTTTGAGCGAAAGTTATCCTTTAGAAAGATTGGAGATAAAATCGGCAGAAGTGCTTGTGTTATCTTCAATTACATAAAAAATCGGAATTCCTTTGGAAAAAATATGAAAGGAAGATCAGCAAGTATCTTATCGCCAACAGACAAGCGTGCAATTTTAAGAATTGCATCTAATTCCTCTGAGTCCATACCAACAATTAAGGCTTAAGCCAAAGTATCTGCTAGTATTTCGACTGTTCGGCGCTTGATTATGGATGCTCCGCATATCCAGAAAATGAAACTTAAAAAACCTGTGTTAAAACCGATTCACAAAGAAAAACGATTGGATTTTGCTAAAGTCTACATGACGTGAAATACCGAGTGGCACACGGTTGTCTTTTCTGACGAAAGGAAATTTAACCTGGATGGTCCTGACGGGTATAACTTCTATTGCCATGATATTAGAAAAGAGGAAGTAATATTAAGCCGTCGACACAGTCGATTTGGTGGAATTATGGTATGGGGTGCCGTATCATACTATGGCCAAATTAAACTACAATTTAAAACGACAAAACTGAACGCAAAACAATACAAAAACATTATTTAATGAAATTTTCCCGAATGCAGCAATATTTTTGGACCTTTGCGTTGGAATTTCCACAACGATAACGCTCCGGTACACAATGCCGGAGCGGTAAAAACCTGGATTAGTGATTAAAATGTGACGCTGATGGACTGGCCACCCTACTCACCACACTTAAACATAGTAAAAAACGTCTGGGGATGGCTTTCACGGAAATTTTATGAAGGAGGTAAACAATATGAAGACGTTCAATCATTGATCAGTGCAATCGAGAC
This sequence comes from Cistogaster globosa, assembly GCA_937654795.1. Lineage (NCBI taxonomy): Eukaryota > Metazoa > Arthropoda > Insecta > Diptera > Tachinidae > Cistogaster > Cistogaster globosa. The sequence goes on along the minus strand of OW569405.1, from coordinate 59,288,498 downwards.
CGATAGGGACGGAATTTCCTTAGATTACCTAAAATTCTCACTACGATTCCATTCCAAGTCGCTTATATAGGGTTATAAAGCATCATGGAGGCAACACTCATTACTAAACATTAGACAACAATTCAAACCAAATAGTTCTTAACAACAAAATCTAATTTAGTGAATAATTTTTTTTGTTTTTCAAACTTTTCTTTGCCGTTGTTATTCAATTGAACTATTTTTTTTTTCTGAGTTTTCCAGCAGTTATTTTTAAACTAATAAATAAATTACAGGAACATTAAAAAATATCGATAATAATAAACAATAAAACAAAATATCTAAAAAAATTATTGCACCTTTTTGTCTTGGTTGGTAACATATAAATTTTTTGCTGTTGTTGAACTGGAGTGTGGATATATCGTCACAAGGCCTTTCGTGACAGAAAAAAATTCTAATGCATAGCAGGGCAGAATCAAAATATTTTGGAAATATCGAACATGTTTAAACAGCAAGACCGATTGATCCAAAGTTTACATTAGCATAGCAGAGGAGTATTTGAGCTTAAGTTCTGAAGCTAGGTAACAATTACTTTTCAATTGAGCACTTGGCATCTCAAATTTTTTCTAATGCTTGGGATTTCTTCAATTTTTGTCTGATTTTTAAAAATTATAAATGTTCTTAAAGGCCTAGTCAGTATCTCCAAAATGGAGGAAACTTGTACCGAATACTAGGAGGTTGCTGAATATGCTGGACTTTTTACTCCATCTTCCTGTGAAATTTTTCATATTTGAATTTATTACACATGCTGTGGTGGTAGTCATCATTTGGGTGTTAACATGCGTATATTGAGAGTTCTTACCAGACTTAAATCAAACACAATTGTACAATTATTGCTTCTTTTTTAATATGTCATAAACAATTCGAGGTGTAGTTTTTTTGCGTATTTTTGTGCCGGTTTACAACACGTTAAATTAAAATGTTTCTTTAAATTTAGTTAAGTTCTTTAAAATGTTATTTCAAAAACTTTCTATTCGAATAATAGACAACTCTGGTCAGTTTGCATGATGTAAGTCTCCTCAAATTAACATAATTATTTATTAAATTTTAGCACTTAATAAATAAGTAAGAAGATGATTGACTAAAGGAAAGAAAGGCAAAGGTATTTCAATCTTTAAAGATGCATGCGTAAAATTCATAAACAAAAAAACACAAATAAGCGACCACTAGTATGTTTCCATTAACAAACGGATTCTTAAGCATACCATTGTTCTTAATATATTATCATAAATAGTACCTCTTTTGTGAAAATTACTTATTTAAGCAGAGACGCTGAGAGTAAAATTGAACATGCTCAAAATAAAACTAGATTTAAAAGAAAAATTTAGTTTAATACAAAAAGGATAAAGAATAGTTGAATAATCAATGTATTAATTTCGTTAAACCACTTTTTCTCTCTAATAGTTTCCGTTGATAAGTTTGGTTATTAATCTTTATTTTTAAAGGAATGACATCAACAGAAAATATATTCGAAGTACACATAAGATCCTGCGCTTTTTTACTAAACAGCTTTGTTGAACGTAATATTTCAAATATATTATTATTATATATATAATAAAATATATCATTAGACTGTATAAAAGTGAAAAAAATATGATTTCTTAATTTATTAACGTGATTATTTATCACCTCTTAATTAATTCTGGGACTTGACATATCGGTTTATTTGAGAAAGCTGAAAATGTAGATAGTGATTTTTTGTTGAAAAAAAAATTAACGTACGAAATAATTAAACAAAAATAATGACTTAAGCAAGCAATGGATTTTTTGTGCGTTTATGTTTTAAATTTTTTTTTGCAATAAATCATTAATAAAAAAGGAGAAATCCGGCTTTTGTTTCAGAAAATTGTTCATTTAGTCCAGTCATATTATGATTGAATTAAATTATGTAACACTTCCAACTATATTATGACAGGTTATTGTAACCACTATTTTTTTAACATGTTTACGTTTTAAGCACAATTGTATTTTTCAATGGCATTGTTATTCTATATAGCAATATGTTTCTAAGACCAACCATATTTTTATTAAATGTAAAAATACTATGTTTTGCTTACAACCATAATGTATTGCTCTTAAATAACTGTTAAGTGAACCATGTTTTTTCTTTGCTCGCTCTTACAAATATGTACATGCTCAACTAGCTTTTCTTTAGCAAACAACACGAGTTTTGTTGAAATCAATCGCTCTTTTCATATTTAAACAAAACACCCCAGCTTTTATTCTTTTAAACCACTTTTAATTATTGGCGTGTAAAAAACAGATACTTATGTTTTAGAAAATAATGTTTACTGTTTGGATTTTTAATCACAAAGTAAAGTAATAAGATTTTTGTATGTGCACATTTTAAATACATATAAAATTAATGTCCAGCTTTGAGGCGAATACTTTATATAAACAAAGTAAGAACTTCTGTTAGACACGTTACTCATACGCCCAGCAAAACAAGAAAGAAGCCTATTTTAAAACGAAACATGTAAACTTTAGTTGAGAATAAAATTTTATCAATATTCTTCAACAAGTTGTTTTTACTTCTTAAAGTGGGATAAATGCTAAATTTCATTTGCAAGAGTTTTTATTTTTTTTGCTATTTTAGTATATTCCGTCTGCTTTCTGCTTATGAAGGGACATGTCATGCTGAGCCTCGTCATTTCCATCAGTCTAGTTCTTAGTATCAGTAGCATGATTGGAAATAACTCCGGCTAAAAAAAAAGTAAGAAAAGTGTTTAAATATTATTGCTTTATTTATTTTTTTTTTTTTTTGCTGAAACTTGTATATTTAAATCTTTTCTTTTAACTTAATTCAAAACGCAGTTTAACTTGGGCAATATTTCCTTATTTGAACTTACCTCTTAAAATATAGATTTTGTTTGCATCAAAGAAAAATCTTTAAGAAAATTTTAAAAACTCTCAATCAACTAGTGGTAATCGATAGATATATTTCAGGTTTATAAAGAATTTAATTTGAAGACACTGCCTTTACATTTGATTAAAAAAAGTTATAGTTCTACAAAATATAACGAAAGCCCATTTTAAGATAAATAATTCAAAATTCCACGAAGATCTAAATACAGTCATTATATTTTCCATAGGAATTTTAGTTAAAATAATACTAACAGCATAGATGGGCCAAATACTCACGGGCGCATTCTATGAACATTGGCTTTATTAAAAGATTTGTTTATTCTCTTGGCCCCTACAAGAAACAAAGTAATTTATATTCCTTTCTTCAAACTTTGGTACAAACGAAAAATTAAAAATGTTCTATAATTTTCTACATTTTAGACAATTAGTAAATATTTTGTGTACATTCTATAAAAAAATTTACTTCACTTGAAGGAGTGGGTCTGTTTTACTGCCTCAAATAATTAACTAATCTTATTACACAATCAATTTCTCGAAGAATTACAGTAGCTTTTCGTTCCTTATTGAAAAATAAATAAGCATTGGGTTGTTTGAGAGAAATTTCTACATTGTTAAACTTTGCCCATCATTTTAGCATATACACGACAATTTATTCAGTGCGGTTTGGGCTATTAAGCTTTTGTCGTCGAACACCATTTTTGCTTCACTGCATAATAAATGATTTTAGCGATCTTACTGGATAAAATATGTAGCACTTTGGTTAGTGGTAAAATATTTGGTTCTGCCCATTACAACATTTTTAAAAATGTAAGCGAATGGAAAACAGCCACGCCCCCTGCCGGACAAAAATAATAATTTTTTGTAAAACGAAATGTAATTAGAATTATTGATGTCAGCATTTCTTGTTTTAAGAGTAGTAAAATCGTGAATGATATAAATCTTAACAATGAATTTTATGTCTTTTAGGTTTTATTATTTTCAAGATTTGCAATGAATATTTTATAAAACATTGACAAAACATTTTCCCTCGCTTGGTTAATTTAATTTATTTTCATAAGGCATTATTGCAATATATTTGTTCTTAAAAGTAAACAGAAACAGAAACTAGAAGTTGAACACATGTCATCACAATGGGAATATCTGTATCTTGCGGTTTTTATTTAGTTGTTATTCTAAGAGTATCTTTCTTCCAAGGCTTTCATAGATGAGGCTGTCCCACTGTCATTGTGATTATGGGATTATGTTAGGGTTTGTGCTATATTCCTTTACGTTTAATTTTTTGTTCTGTTTTAAAATTTATTCTTCAAGATTATTTGTTTAATAATTATATATTCCCAGTAGTTTAAAAGGTTTTTGTTAGTGGCTATCAATCACACGCTGTTGCATCACTATAGCTATTAAGTCGGTTTTATTCTCCAAGAAACATTGAATAAATAACTAAAGAAATAAAGAAAATTTTAAATGTTTTGAAAGAATATATAAATTTAGGATTTTTGCTAACATCTGCAATTGATTTGATGTACACTCAAAAAAAAAAAAAAAAACAAATTATTTAAAAAAAGATTTGCCTTAATAATATATAACAAGACAAGAGAAGTGAAAGGAAAACAGTGTGTATCTTGTTTGCCTTGTTTTTAAAAAAGGTTTTTCTTACGTCAGTAGCATATAACTGGGAAGGCCTGTTACATTTTTATGCGAATTCAATTAAAAAACTCTGTCCAATGCTTTGTATATAACTTAAGCTCTGTTGTCGTATCTCCAATTGATGGCATATTCTTCCTTTTATCATGAACCAATAAGTTCTCTGGTTTTTAACGCAGTGTAGACTACAGACCAAATTCAAAAATTATGGACTGATGGAGATACTTTGTTCATAACTCTTACCAATCGAATGAATACTGCCGATTTTTCTTACCAATAAATTATGTATTGAATATGAGTATAGTGTTCGTTAACACGAATAAGTTTTTTTTAAGTAAAACGTAATTCGGGGTGCGGATAATGTAAGTCGAGTTGCACTGAGTTTCAGCTTTTTAAGTTGCTTTATTTTGCTTTGATGTGTAAGAAAGATCTTGATTAAATAAACCGTAGGGGACTTCCAGTGGTCTATAACGGGTTAACTGTTGGCTTTAGGGTGGTAATTAATGGAGATATGGCACGGCCATTGGAGCCAAAGTGGATGTCCCACAAGCCTCTAAAAAAGCAAATTTGCCTTATGATGTCAAAACAGACAAAATTCCTTGTTGTTGTCACTGTTTATTTCCCATCTATTATAGTTCGTTTGTACAAAATACCACAAACGTACGGTAGTAGATTACCAGGCACCACATATATTCAAGTTACAGGCTAAAAAAGTGTAATAATTTTTTTCTAAAAAGTAAATAAACTTTGTTTGCAACGAATATTATTAGCGGAACTCATGCTTCGTAGAAAACTGCTGCTGCAAATCTTGCAGGTCTTGCAAACTAAAACTATGTTTTGCAACACCCCAACAACAATATATTTAGAACTAAAATTTGCTACAACTGAGCACATTAACAACGCTAAAAGCTATTGCATATTTTAAAGAGCTACCTTTTGCAACTATTTTCAAGCAAAAATATCAAGTAAAAGTTTTTCTCTGTTTCCTCAGGCACAAAATTTTAGTTTTTTTTTTGTTACAAGATTTTACGATTTACAAATCTTACTTTTTAATAATTTATTAATGTTTCTTAAAATCAGCTTGTAAGATTATTTCACTAAACTTAAAAAAGCATGTACGGTTCGATGCAAAAATCGTTGTAAATATGCTGAACTTGCAGATATTCTACGAAGAGTGAGATCCGCTATTTTTTAATAAGTATATTTTTAAATAGTGTTTGTTATCGTAGAAAACCAAGGTCAGTTTATTTTTAGCCAAGTTGGCATTTGTATTCAACGCTATTTTGTCTGATTCCTTGGCTTTTTTTAATGGTCTCGTCCAATGGATCCAGTTATTTTTATTTGATTTTTACTTATTCGATTTTGTTTTGATTCTCACTTTTTGACTTCTTCGAATCCTTTTTCTTTTTCAACTTTGGACTTTTCAGATTCGCTCGGACGCCAGTGATGAGGTTTTATATGAAAGACGAAATCTTGTGCTGCGTGTGATAATAACTTATTCTTTATTTTATTGTTCTTCTTTTTATAAATTGATTTTGCTTACTTTAATAATAATAATTTAATAATTTATTTTAACATAACTTTAATATTTGTTTCTTATAGTTTATATTAATAAATGCTCTGTTGAAAATAATATTTGTTTTAGTATACATATGCAATTTGAATTATTAAATGCTTTGTTGACAATTTATGTCAATATAATTTAAATTATTGCTTAATAATTATATATTTTAGTTGATAAGAGTCTAATGTGTTATTCTTGTTTTTATTGCAGTTGGTTGAATTTTAGTGTGTAGAAGTATTAAGTTCTATGTTATCCGTATTCAGTAATCGTATTATGTGTGTTATGTTTCTTGTTGTTGTGTTTATGGTGTAATTAGTAGTATTCATGGAATGTGCTAACTTATATGGAGAAGGGATAGCCATCCAGAGAGTATATCGAATAAAATTTGTACGGTATTGATTTGATAGTTTATAAAATTATAATATATATGGACGTAATGAAACTACGTGATGGACATTATGTCACTTTCTGGTGAAGGCCGGCTATGCGGAAATCTATGGTAAAATTATACAATGTCCATTAACATTATGTCACATTTTAGTGCGATAATAAAATATAGTTTTTAAAAAAGTTTTTTGCTTATTATGTTATTTTCTGTGCAATTATTATAGTGATAGACATTTATTTTAACATTTGAACATATCTTTCTTTTAAATATTTTGCCGGATTTTCCAAAAAATTGCATTAAAAACTCTAATATACAAAAAAAAATCGAAGTATGGTTCTCAGAATGTTTACTTTTATTGTACTTTCACTCTAAATTTTAGTTTCCCTGTGATAGACTTTCAAATTAGGAGCAGATTTTTAAGTATATTTTCTTAAAACTGTTTTTTCTACGACTCTTGAAACATCACATATTTTTTAATCCTTAGTGAAAATATTTACAAAAGACACAGTTTCTAAATTTTCATTGACTTTGTGCTTATTGTTTTTTTTTTCAAGTGAGAGAAAAGTTCTTACTTCTTTTATTTTATTTTTTTCAAAATCAACTATGAGAATATAATATTCAAGACATTTTAAACATTATTTTAATTCTTTACTTAATATGCGTTAATGTGTCATTTTAAAATAATAAAAATGTCACAAAATACTTTTATAATAGGATTTACTTTAAAGCACTTTCACTCATCATGATTAAATTGGCTCTCATAGCGGCTTTAAATTTAAAGTTGCTTAAGCTTCAATTTGTATTTTTCAACTAGTTATACTAAAACGCTAGTATTAGAAAATATGTTATTAACAGAGCTCATAAGCTCTTCAAGAACAACTTTTCTGATTCTCTTCACTCATTGGGATCTTCGTTTCACATTTTAGTTTCTCTGTTTTTACTATTTCCAAATTTTTACAATGTTCTTATATGTACACACATATTGTTACCTTGATATAGAAAGGCCCTACGTTATTAGGAAAAGGTAAAAACTTGATAAAAGGTTAAAAGGTTTTGTTAACGCACTGTGTTATTAACTTCTCTAAGCAATTTAATACTATTACAACTTTTTTAATATTTGAGTGCTGCATTAAGAATCACTTGCGGAATTACGTATAAGACTTGAAATTAAGAAAAAAAAACGAGTTAAGCCTTTTCTATATTAAGATAACAATATATGAAAAGAGAATAAGATAATTTTAATTATCTTATTATTGGGTCTTTAATTAAAATATAATATAAATAAACATCAATTTTTGAATTCTAAAGTCCAGTACGATAGTTTTTATGTATAGTTGGGAAATTCTGAAATTCTAAAAAATTCTTAATAACAACTGTTAATTTCGAAATACAGTCAGTGAAACGAGTTATTCAATTCTGTAAAAAACAGGCAAACAAATTCCATAAAAAGTGATCTCATCAATTTAATAATCTCTAATTTTAAACTTATTTAAATGCATAAAAACCTGTTTTAACTCGCACTGTTAAAAATTCCAAGCATGCAGATTTTTAAAAAGGCACATCGCAAGAAATTTACATTATATTTGGTTTTGCGTTTGGTGTTGTTTCCATAAAAAATGTTCTCGCCCTTCAGTGAATCCTAGGCTTTAAAATGCCCAACAACCCATTGTAGCTCGCATTGTTAAAAACTCCAAGTACGGAGAACTGTAGAAGGACTTCTCCCAAAAAGTCCCATTTATTTTGCTATCTTTCATTGTTTCCATAAAAATTTCAGTTTCGATTCATAAGCCGAATCAAATCAAAAGGTGTGTTTAAAACATAAAAGTCTTAAAACTTATATTAACACGAAAGATTCTTTCACGTTCATCTGTTTTTTTAAATAATTTTCTGGTTCTTAAGTTATCCAGTATCACGTAATTCGCATAAATTATCTTACGTTCGCCTTTTGTACATTTAAGATGTAAATTGTGCTTTACTTCAAACTGCCTTGGAATCAGTTCAGGTTTTACCCAGGATTGATACAAGTTAAGAAATAAAAAGTTTTTAATTTTTGTATTAAATATTTGCTGACGATGTGTCTGCAGCTTTTCCTGTTTTGTTTCTATGTCATTGTACTTACCTGAACTATCATTAAAGCAAACTGCAAAATTACAGAGAATTCTGTTGTTACAATTTTAACGCAATCTTGCAGTTTGGCTTAATGATCATTAAAACACTAATTTCCAAAGAATTGTAACTCGTTGCATTTTATTAATAAGAAATTTTGAATTATTAAATAAAGAAATTGACAACGACAAATTCAGTCGTAGTCAAGTACTCGAACTAACAAGATTTTTATTAACAACATTAAACTTAACTGACGCCCAACGTAAAATTAAATTGTGTGTAAGTAAAGTGATGAAAAGGACATATTCTCGGTCATCAGCATTTTCTAAAATAACTTTACAAAAATTCTATTAAAATTAAAATAAAATTTTTACATAAATTAAAATAAAAGAAAACGTCAAATAAAATTTTTGAATTAAATAAAAGAAGTGTGGTAAAACAAAAGAACATTAAATCTTTTTATAGAAATTAAAATTAAAGAAAACATTAAATAAAAAAAACATTAAAATAAAACGTAAAATAAATTTTCGAACTAAGTGGGAACAGTGCTAAAATAAAAGAAGAACATTAAAATAAAATTTAAAAAAAAACAAAACATTAAATAAAATTTGTTAAACCAAAGAAGGACGAAAATAAAAAAGAACATCAAAATAAGAATGCTTAAATAAATTAAAACAAGAAGAAACATTAAAAAAGGAAGAACATTAGAACATAAAAACAACTTTAAAAATAAAAATCATCAAAATCAACAGAAGAAAAAATCATCAACAGAATCAAAAAAATTGGAAATAAAAATCATCAAAATCAACTGAAGAAAAAATCATCACCAGCATCAAACAACAACAAAAATCAACAAAACCGACGAAGAGAAGCAAACATGAGGATGCGGATGACTATTTTTATGTAAGATTATAATAAAATAATTATATTAGTGTTAAGATTTATAGTTTACCTACTTTTAAATAATTTTGTATTAAAACAGAAAAGAAATCTTTAAAAGTGAATAAAAAATTAGAAACTAGATCTAACGAGAAAGAAACAAAATAAAACAATTAATCGAATAATTATGTAATTTTGCAAATTTCCCTTTTCAATAATGGCAAACCCAAATAATTTGATAAGAGCACCAATTTTAAATAATCCTCCACCAAATTTAAATAATCCTGCTCAACCAGCTCAGGCTCAATTTGTTATAACACCCGAAAATGAAATCGGGATTGCTAGTATCGTACGTAGAATTCTTATTGAGGAACGAAGAGAAATAGAACCAATACCAGTGGACCAGGGAATTGACCGTAATATTGGCCTAACAGATTTAGATAAAATTCCAGACGTAGTACGTTCACTGAGAGAATTTTCAGGAAATAGGACTGAATTTAGTTCGTGGAAAAAAAGCACAGAACGAATATTAAAAATTTACGAACCACTGAAAGGTACGGCGAAGTATTTTGGAATATTGAACGTGATCCGGAATAAAATTATTGGCGATGCGGATATCGCTTTAGAAAGTTATAACACTCCATTAAATTGGGAGTGCATCATTAAATGTTTAACAACTCACTATGCAGATCAAAGAGATCTAGGAACTTTAGAGTATCAACTTACTTCTATGATTCAGGGTGCAAATTCTGTGCAAGAGTTTTATAAAAAAATCTACAGTCATTTATCCTTAATATTAAATAAAATATCATGTTTAGAAGAAAGTTAAGAGGCTATTCAGTTGCTAACAAGAAATTATAGGAATAAAGCACTAGACACTTTTGTGCGAGGTTTAACAGGTGACTTACCCAGACTATTAGGTATCAGGGAACCCAAAGACTTGAACGAAGCCTTACACTTGTGCATGAACTTGACAATCAGCAATTTAGAGCTCAATATGCTAACAGCGCGACTAGAATTCAATCACATATTCCTTCACGAAAACATAATAACAATAGACAACACCAAAACTTTTACCCACAGCTTGCACATATCCCTCAACCTGCTATGAATTTTCATAGAATTGCATATCCCAATCAGTCAGGTTTTAATTCATATTACGATCAAAGAAACAAATATCAAATCCCATATAGACAGAATTCTTATATATGGAATACTAATCAGCAGCAACCACCTAACAGACCTTATGCACCAAAACCCCCAATCCCAATGGAAGTTGACACTTCCATGCAATCTAAAAGGGTCAACTATATGAACCGACCCACAATGGATAATAGATTTGCAGGAGTAAGACCCTTACCGCAATCAGTGCAATCTAACCAACTAAGAAAATATCAACGAATAAATCACATTGGAGTTGATCAATGTGACCCAAAACCCAATCCAAACGATCAAGAAATTGAGACCGACATTGACGCAAACACATCCGAACCTCAACATGAAAACGAGGAAATTGAAGACGTAACAGAATATCTGAAACAATTTGATATACCAGATGAATACGAGTGCACTGAATATTCAGACATTCATTTTTTAGACTAACAGATTCCACGTTACCATATTTTCAATGTAGGACCAGCGACGGCAAGATATTCAAGTTTTTGATTGACACAGGGTCAAATAAAAACTATATTCAATCCGAATTGGTTAAAAATCCGATACCTAATGAAACAAAATTTCAGGCAAACTCCGTTGGTGGGAAAATTACCATCACCCACCACACTTTATTTAACTTATTTGGAATACGATCACAGAATTTGAAATTTTTTTTGCTACCCGCATTGAGATCATTTCACAGTATTCTTGCTAACGATAGCCTAAAAAAATTAAACGCAATTATTTATACCTCTAAGAACTATATGATAATTAATGATTCTATAAAAGTACATATAAAGCAACAGTTATCAGAATCTATTAATAGCTTGAACATAAGATCAGACCATTTGACAGACGGACAGACAGGAAAATTAATAAACATATGCGAAAAATATTCCTCATTATTTTCGGATCCGGACGAAAAACTGACGTACACGACAACGGTCAAAGCAGAGATACGGACATCAACGGATGACGCTATTTATACTCGCGGTTACCCATACACCGTTTCAATGAAAGACGAAGTGGAAAAACAGATTAATGAGTTACTTGACAATGGGATAATAAGACCATCGAGATCCCCATACAATTCGCCCATCTTAATAGTGCCAAAGAAAATGGATGCGTCTAATGAAAAAAAATATCGAATGGTCATTGACTATAGGAAGCTTAACGCTGTAACCATTCCAGATAGATATCCGATACCGGAAATTAATGAAGTTCACAGCTTGGACAAAATGAATGGTTCTCTGTAATATACTTAAAAAGCGGGTTTCACCAGATACCGCTCAAAAATAAGGACATTGAAAAAACAGCCTTTTCCGTAAATAACGGAAAATATGAGTTCGTGCGTCTCCCTTTCGGCCTGAAAAATGCTCCTGCTGTGTTCCAACGCGCGTTGGATGAAATGTTAAGAGAGCATATCGGTAAGATCTGTTTCGTCTATATAGATGACATAATAGTTTTCGGGAAAGACGAAGATTCGCATCTCAAAAATATTGAAACAACATTCAATACTTTATGCAGAGCGAATCTAAAAGTACAACTCAATAAGTGCGATTTCATGAAAAGAGAGGTAGAGTATCTGGGATTTATTATCTCAAATAAAGGTATAAGAACTAACCCGGAGAAAGTCAGTGCCATAAAGAGATTGGCTCCTCCGACTACCATTAAAGAGCTCAGATCGTTTCTGGGATTATCGGGATTCTATAGACGATTCATAAAAGATTACGCGAAAATTGCCAAACCCCTAACCGTACTTTTGAGAGGCGAAGAGGGACGCATGTCAAAAAGAGAATCTGCTAAGATTCCTGTTTTACTCAATGAAAATGCTCTAGAGGCCTTTAATAAAATTAAAAATTCTCTTTCTTCAGAGGATGTAACTCTTGCATTTCCTAATTTCGAAAGGGAATTTCATTTGATAACCGATGCATCCAATTATGCTCTCGGTGCTGTTCTTGAACAAGACGGGAAGCCGATTACCTTTATATCAAGAACTTTGAATAAGGCTGAGGAACACTACGCGACAAATGAAAAGGAAATGATTGCGATAGTGTGGGCCCTCAAGACGTTAAGGAATTATCTTTATGGACCTGTGGCAATAAAGATTTTCACAGACCACCAACCCTTGACGTATGCGTTAGGAAGTAAAAACACTAACGCGAAATTAAAAAGATGGAAGGCAGATGCCCTTTCAAGATGTCCACAAATTAATGAGATAAATTCATTGACGGCTACTCAGCATAGTCATGAAAGTTCGGGTCATAATCTGATTCAATTTACTGACTCGCCAGTAAACGTTTTCAAAAATCAAATCATAATTTCAAGGGGACATTCACCGTCTTATAATTTCAAAATAATATTCCCAACGTACCATAGACATGAGGTAGTAGACAGCGAATACGACAGCGACAAATTAGCAAACATTTTGAAATCCTATCTAAATCCATCGGTGACAAATGTCATAATGACCGAGGACGAAATTTTAGGTAAAATACAAGAATTTTGGCCATCTCATTTTGGTAAATTTCGTGCGAGGTACACTAGAAAAATGGTTAAGGACTTGACATCAGACATTGAACATGAAACAATTGGGTTGTTTATAAATTTCTCTTGCAGATTTGGCGGGGTAGGGAGTGTTTATAATTTTATGCCAATCTAAAAGAGTTGGTAATTATAATTACTTGCCACGAAGTAATTATAATTAAGGTGTTTAGGAAAATAAAAGAGAATTAGTGATTTTCCTTTATTTCAGTAATAAATGGGATTAATGACTCACCTTGTAGGTTTAGTAGGGTAAAAAAAGGTAAGTAGATATTTAAATTTGTGTTGATTTATTTCTTCAATAGGTTGTAAATTCTTAGGGTAAGTATTATGTTCTTCAAGTTGTTGGTAAGTATAACAATCTTTTACACATAATTAGGTAAGTTTAAAGTTGTAATTTACAAGTTTCTTAGGGTAAGTATTTTTATTTTCAAGTTGATGTTATCTTCACAAAGGTTTGTATAATAATAAATTTCGCATTAAAAATTTGTCTTAAAACCTTGGTGAAAAAAAAAAACAAACGTTAGCTACATTTGTATTTTGTCGCTTACGATCAGTACTAAATTCATTGTTGCCAGTATAAAGTTTTAAGCTTTACAATAAGGTTAATTTAAATATAATTTTATAATCCAATAATAAATAAACATTTTGCATTATATTGTCCAAACGATGCTTGGACATGGCGCCGGCCTTGCCCTTAGGCAATAGAAGTTTTATCCCCGACAACCAGAACGTGGGCAAGTGACCGGATAGCTTCTACGATAATCTTGACGTCTGGTGTTGTTGAAACGGCTACTTGTGGTTTCGAATCTTCATGTTTAGACTTTTGATTTGTAACTTTGGTTTTGCGTAGCTGCTTTGTATTAATGCTCTTTTTTCTTAGAGGTTTTGGGTGTAAGAGCGTGTGGTGAAATTTGTCACATATTTTGCATGTTTCCATAGACGTGCAAGATCTGAGATCATGCGTTTTGGCCAAACAGTTTACACTGTACCGATGGTTGTCCACTGCTTCTTCCCTGTCCTTTACCGACATTCTTAAAAACTTCCGGCAAAAACGCAGTGCGTGAAAGCTTTTGCAGAGTGCGCACTTATAAACCTCAGGATCTTTGTGTAGCCTTTTGCTATGGTACTTGCTGCTAACCTTGTGCTTAGTTGCAGCTAATCTTCGGTTAGACCTATTTTAAAGGAAAAGGAATATAAATTAGACAGGATTAAACAAATAAAAAGACTTCTGGGTATCTTTAGAGCTGCAAAATAAATGAGAATGAGTAATGTAAATATTTATTGTTTACTATAACCATAAAGTTAAATGAAATTAAGATACTAATTTGTTTATTTAGTTGTAAGAGTTAAAGGTTTAATTAGAACTTCCATCGTTGAGGAAGGGGAGATAGCAAAGTTTAACAATAGGCCGAGTTATTATTCCTGAAGCGGTTTTTATATCCGCCGTACGAACTTTGTCATCGAGTCCGGAATATGTTTTCTCGATTCTGCCCAATTTCCATTCATGCGGGGGTTGCAAGTCGTCTATAACTGCAACGAGATCGCCAACTTGAATATTCGGGACAGAACTTTTCCACTTATAACGTTTGTGTAAGGACCTTAGGTAATCTCCTTTCCACCGGATTGAGAATTGATGGTGGATAGCTTTTAATTTTTCCCATCTATTAATTAAGGATATATCTTGACAGGGTTGTTCTGGGAAAGCAACTAAAGGAGCACTTCTTAAAAAATGACCAGGAGTCAACGCAGTTAAGTCAGATGGATCTTCTGACAAAGAGGAAATTGGGCGCGAATTAAGAACTCCTTCTATTCGGGCTAATATTGTTGAAAACTCTTCAAAAGTAAACTTTTGAGCTCCTGCTGCTCGTTTTAAATGATACTTAAAACTTTTAACTGCGGCTTCCCATAAGCCGCCCATATGTGGTGCGTGTGGTGGGATAAACGTCCACTCGAATCCATGTGTTAAATATTTCTGAGATACATCTTGAGCAGCCAATTTTACAAAATTGGCAAATTCAGATTGAAGAACTCTACTAGCCCCCAAGAATTTTCTTCCATTGTCGGTATAAACCCTTTGGGGAGCCCCCGCCTCCCAACGAAGCGAGCAAATGCAGCTTGAAATGAAGCTGAGGATAGGTCCGAGCATAGTTCTAAGTGGATCGCTTTTGTGCTGAAACATACAAAAACGCTGACATATCCTTTAACAGTGGGAGATTTTCTTAGGAAAGATGTTTTTATTTCAAAAGGACCAGAAAAGTCAATCCCTGTAATAAGAAAAGGAAAAGAAAGATTGCACCGTTCTGGCGGTAAGGGCGCCATTATTTGCGAGCATGCTTGTTGTTTGTAAATTATGCAAGTTTTAAAATGACGAATTATCTTTTTTACTTTTGGTTTTAGTCTGAATATGAAAAATTCAGTTTGTATTAAGCGACACATGTGAATACATTCAGCGTGAAGAAGAAATTCGTGTAAATATCTGAGGTAAATCTGACAAAATCGTGAACTTCCCGGTAAAATTATTGGATAACGCTCATTATACGGAAGGGACGATTGTGCTAATCTTCCGTTTACTCGTAGGACTGAGTTTGAGTCAAGAAATGGATTCAGTGTTTTAAGCGGACTTTTATTTGAAATATTTTGGGAATTGGAAATGGCTTGATATTCTTCAAAATAAAAAGCTTTTTGGGTAATAGCAATAAGTCTTTAACAAATTTAATTTCATCGTGGGTTAAATAATCGTCACTTGGGACTTGTATATTCGGCCGTAGTTTTCGGATGGATTTTTTGAAAAATCGGAAAACATAACATATAACTCGAAGTGCTCTACTGTACGACGAGAATCTGTTAAGAACGTCATTCTCTTCTACCGTCGTGTGAAATGTTTGAATACAGGTAGAATTTTTTACTAATTTTAAGGGGTTTGTTTTAGGCCATTCAGAGTGGGTTTTTTTTAACCAAGGTGGTCCATACCACCATAGAGAGTTATTTGCAAGTTCTTGAGGCTTACAGCCGCGTGTACCAAGATCTGCCGGATTGTCGTGAGTTGAAACATGCCTCCATGTTGCGTTCGGGGTTAAGTGTTGAATTTGAGCAATTCTGTTTGCAACATAGGTTTCCCACGTTGAAGGTGGTTTGGACAACCAACCTAGAACTATGGACGAGTCAGTCCATAGGTATAATTCATTTGTATTAAACTGCAAGGACTTAATGACATAATTTACAAGTTTCGATAATAAAACTGCGCCATTGAGTTCTAAGCGCGGGAGGCAAATCGTTTGTATGGGAGCCATCTTACACTTCGCCAACAATAAGTTTGAAAATGTGTTGTAAGTTTTGGTCTGACAGCGAATATAGACTGTGGCACAATAGGCTGCTTTGGAAGCATCGCAAAAGCCAACTATTTGTATTAAATCACTTGGAGTATATTGTAGCCAACGGGGAATAGAAACTGTTTCAAGTTGTTCCAAATCTTGCACAATATTATTCCATTTTTGGAGACATTCTGACGATACATCTTCATCCCATTCTAACCCTTCCAACCACAACTGTTGCATTAATATTTTTGCTCTGATGACTATCGGAGCTAGCCATCCTGCAGGATCGAAAAGTTTCGCCACTGCAGAGAGAATTTGGCGTTTTGTTATTTTAATGGATTGTTCAATTGGGGAAAAACTATAGGTAAATGCATCTGTGAGCGCATTCCACTTAATGCCAAGAGTTTTGGTGGAGCTAGATTCATGAAAACGAAGAAAGTCTGAATCGTATAAATTTTCTTTTGGTATTTTACTGAGTAACTGAGAATTATTTGCGGTGATCTTTTTGAGAGCAAATCCTGCTGATTTTAATAATTTTACCAGTTCTGTTTGAGCGGACAATGTTTCTTGTATCGAGTAACCTCCAGTAAGTATATCGTCGACATATGTGTCGGTTCATAAAATCGACGCTGCTTTTGGGAAATAGACCTCCGAATCAGATGCCAGCTGAAGTAGTGTTCGAATTGCGAGAAAGGGAGCGCAATTAACTCCAAATGTTACAGTTTTTAGCTGGTAGTCTTTAACCGGGCTATCAGGCTTATTTTGAAAAAGAATCCTTTGAAAAGGTCTATCAGCAGGATGTACTAGTATTTGGCGATACATTTTTTCTATATCGCCGCTGAAAACATACTGGTACTTTCTCCAGTTTAGTATTATCGTTATTAAGTCGTTTTGCAGAGTAGGGCCTGTGTAAAGAGCATCATTGAGTGAAAACTGAGATTTAGTTTTTCTTGATGCATTAAATACTACTCTTACTTTCGTGGATTTATGTTCTGGGCGAACAACCGCATGATGTGGCAAATAATAAGAGTTAAATTTGCCTTGAGATAAAATTTCATGCGAAGAGGTTTCTTCCATGTGGTCAAGAGTTAAATATTCATTCAACACCGCTCGATATTGAGACTGAAGGTTAGGATCTCTACTTAAATTTTTTTTCATACTGGAGTATTGTGCTAAAGCAACAAATCGTGAAGAACCAAGAAAGATACTCTCGGGAAATTCTTTTTTGAAAGGCAATCGTAAAATGTATCTGCCATTTTCTTGACGTTTAGTTGTCTGAGCGTAGTATCTCTCACAAAATTCATCCTCAGCTGAGTTTAAGTGGATATCAGGGATTTTCTCCTGCTCCCAAAACTTTTTTAACAATTCGGTTAGGTGTGAAGTATCGGATTTTTGGACTGAAGTTGTGAAGGTCTGAACAGTTTGACATTTTATTGGCCCACTAAGTACCCATCCAAATATTGTGTTATAGGCCGAAGTATTACCGCAAATACTTTTTTTTATGCCATCAACATTTATATATTGCTCATAGTCATTGCCTAGGATCAGATCTATTTGAGAAGATTTGTTAAATGTTGGGTCAGCCAAATCTAGATCTTTTAGCTCTTTCGAGTAAGGTATTTCGAAGCTATAAGCTGGAAGTCTTTTTGTTAGTTTCGGCAAGACTATAGCTTTAATTGGGAATCGTGTTTTTGTTCTTTTGGAGTACAATATGAATTCACACTCTTTAGTGGCTGATTGTTTTTGACCGCCTATGCCAACAATCTGAAAATGCGATTTTTTGTACGGTAGCTAAAGGCGGTTTCTTATCTTTTCTGATAAGAACGTACGCTGAGAACCCGGATCTATAAGAGCTCTTATAGTAAAGTGTTCGCCATTGAATTCTATATGCATTAATGCAGTGCGCAAAAGAATATTTTCATTGCTTGTGGAGCAATTAGCCTGTACTTGGCTTGACGTACTAGGACGTTCAGGACGAGATTCGTTTAAACTTACTTGAGATGTGTTAGCAGATGAGACAATGTTTTTGTTTAAGACATTTGTTTGTTTTGTGTTGTCTGTATTTTGTGCCACCTGTTTCGATCTCTGTGTCATGTGTAATAAAGTGTGATGGGTTTTCTTGCAGTACAAGGATGTGTGCTTGCTTTTGCAGTTTGCCTTTATGTGCGAAGATCCCAGACAATTGTTACAAAATTTGTTTTGGAAAACGTAATCAACTCTCTGCTGAACTGTAAAAGCTCGAAATTTGGGACATGTTCTGAGCGGATGATCTTCATTGCATAGCTTACACATCAAGTTCAAGTTCTCTTGTGAAATATATGTTTGTACTTTAGGAAATTCTGTTTTTGTGAGACTTAACCCATCTTTTGATTTCCTTATACTTGAAATGCGTTCTAGCGCTTCGTATCTATCTATGAGAAACTGGGACATTTGGGACCATTTTGGTAGTTCGCGGGGAGATAAAAGCGATTGTTCCCAAAGTGCTAAAGTTAAATCGGGAAGTTTTGTTGAGATCAAACGAATGAGAATCGGATCCCAACTATCTACTTCAACACCAAGGGTTCTTAGAGTAGCAAGTGAATCATTTACAGAAGATTGTATTCTTCTGATGGATTCGCTGTCTTCATTTTTTGCGGCTGGGATATCAAAAAGAATTTTAATTTGATTGTCTACTAATACACGTTTGTTTTCGTATCGGGACTTGAGAGCACTCCACGCAAGTTCAAAATTATCGTGAGAAAGGGGATATCTATTCACTATTGCGCCCGCTTCACCTCTTGTCTTATTTCGGAGGTGGTACAATTTTGTAACGGGAGAAAGTTTTGGGTGATTTATATACACAGCTATGAACATATCTCGAAATGAGGGACATTGTTCATAACTGCCTTTGAAGATTTCTGTATCACATGGGGGTAATTTAATACAGGCGCTTGCATTTTCTTGAGCAAAGGTTTGGCCGGGTGCTATTTGATTATAGGAGTACCGAGAAGTTGATTGAAATCTGGGATTACCAGGGTTATCCAATCGCATTATTTTTAGCAAATCCAGGATCTGGGATGAGCAGCGGTAATAAGCTTCTGTACAAGCTTCAAATTGCTCAGTGGATTCCTGTCTAAATTCGGGTGTTATCTCAGTGCGCCTAGATAACATATTTCCTTCGTAGGAGGCATCTACTCTGGCCCACCGTTGATCTAAGTCCTTTAATTTAATTTCCAACATTGACTCACTGTGTTCTTCTGCTGGGGTTGCATTGAACCTTTCGCAGAATTTCATTAAGTGATTAAAGTCAAGTTGAAAGTGATCTTTTGGGGAAGGGTCATAATCATCTCGGGATGTATTAGGCATGTTGAAATTAGGATAAGATTAGAGGTTCTGATATAAACTGCCTGAAGTTCCTTCTTAAGACAAGAAGCTTAAAAGTTATCACTTAAAAAAGTGTTAAATTTTTAGAGAAGCTTGAATAAACACCAAATATTTAGTAAGATTTTTAGTTTATGAAACAAATATGTAACTGGGAAAAGCTTTCTACAACTTTGTTTGAATAGGGGCTATTGGGTTTTAGCACTAGAAATAGATTCTAGCTTAAAATAAAAAAGTGTGTAGAAAGGCTACTAGAGATTAAGATTTTCCATATGCTGAAACTTAAGAGTTAGTACTTTTTAGGGGTTAAAGGGATATATGAAATTTATCTAGAGATGTTCATTCGTTTTAAATGCTACTAATTTTTGAAAACTTTTCCACTATATTTTTTTTTTATAGGGTTACAAGTAGCACTTAAATTTTTTAGTTAAATTATTAATATAGAGCAAAGAGTTAGCAAAATTGATTTTAATTCATCAACTTTGAAGAGCGTAAATAAACTAAATATTGTAGTAATATTTGTGTTATAAAATTTATTTTTATTTCATGAAAGGAATAGTGTAGGGTTTATTCGATATATTTTTAAATATATTATAAAAATGTTTTCTTTTACTTATTTTAGGAAATTAATTTTATCAATTC
This sequence comes from Cistogaster globosa, assembly GCA_937654795.1. Classification (NCBI taxonomy): domain Eukaryota; kingdom Metazoa; phylum Arthropoda; class Insecta; order Diptera; family Tachinidae; genus Cistogaster; species Cistogaster globosa. The sequence goes on along the minus strand of OW569405.1, from coordinate 59,268,001 downwards.
GTTTTTACTCTAGCCAATTTTTGAAAACAATTTATTTTGTTTATATTTTTAATAAGACTTTCCTTTTTGTAACGATAAAATTCTCGGATTAGCTATTTTTCACAATATATGAATAAAGAAAATTATTTTGTATAGTAAACAGTATTAAACGCTTTATTTTTATTTATTTTCATAAAACGTGCGAATATATATTTTTTTTTATTTTGTATAAGTGTCCTTATTATTTTCGACTTTGGTGTAAAATTATTCAAGCATAAATGTACTTATTGATTTGGGAGCGGACTGTATTTATATTGAGATTACTTGCTATATACATTAACCTTGAATGTATAACAGTTTAACTTAAACTGAAAGAGTTTTAAATATAAGTTTTAAATATAAGTTATTTTGAGACAAATGCATTCGATTTTTAATGTAAATGATTCCCGTGTTAAGAGATCCTTTTCTTTACAAATAGATTGTATAGCTTACTATTTTTAAAGAGAATATAACAAGCAAGAGTAATAACATACTTTTCCCCTTTTTATTTCTTTTAAATCTTATTAGATATAACACATGAAATGCTTTTAAAGAGTATTAACACTACTGCTTGTGTAATCACGAGATTGCAGATCAAGAATGCTGCTTTAAATTAGATTTTTGTAAGAAAAATTGTTAAACACTTACTTGAGCAACAAGAAGAGAATATGCAATTTTAGTGGTTGCAAATTTTTTAATGTATGTATTGAGAAACTTATTAGCTTCGAGAAAATGCAATTTCTATCACTTTTCTTCTTTTTATTTTGTTAAATTATTATATCCATAAATTAACCTTTTTTCACTTATCTAAGGCAATATGGTTGTAGACTTTGTTTTTTATTTTTGAAACTAATTTTAAGAAAATTTTCTGAAACTTCTTATTGAAATCATAAACTCTTGATTTTTGTTTTTTTTTGTGTTTTCACTGTTGCTTATCAATTTCTGCTTTTTCTCACTGTTTCTTTTTTGAAGGGTCATGTAGATATGTACATACATAAATATATGGAAGCAAACTAACGGGTATTTCAATTTTTTTGATAGTTATTTTTTTGGCAAAACTTTAGCAAAATTATAACGGATATTTTATTATTCTTGTGTTTGCACATACACTTGTTTTTTTTTTGCAAATCTTAAGCAAAATTATAACGGACTCGTATTTTATTCTTTTTGAGTAAATTTGTATTCACTTTATATATGTATGTATGTAAGTATGTACATATGTATGTACATAAAAATTAAAAGGAATATAGGTACCGTTTTTTCAGAATTTAACCGGCACTTTAGAAAACAAATATAAATATTGATTTATGTACTTAAATATTCTTTAAACATTCACTTTTTAGTATTTTATGTTTTTCTTTCGTTTTTCCGCAATTTTAATTTTATTTTGATTATTTTTTATTCAAATTCTACATTTTTAAATGTATGTATGTGTGTATTCGTTTTTTAATAATTTAAGTAATTCCGCACTTACTTGACCAATATTCTTCTTCAACTGTTGAGCTTCAATTTCTTGTTTTGTTATTTACCTCATTGATTGCTGTTGAACTTTTTAAAGTGTTATAATTTGACGAGATTATGTTGTTGGCTGCTGGCTCTTTTTTTACTTCGAAAGGACCATGAAACAATTGGGTTGTTTATAAATTTCTCTTGCAGATTTGGCGGGGTAGGGAGTGTTTATAATTTTATGCCAATCTAAAAGAGGTGGTAATTATAATTACTTGCCACGAAGTAATTATAATTAAGGTGTTTAGGAAAATAAAAGAGAATTAGTGATTTTCCTTTATTTCAGTAATAAATGGGATTAATGACTCACCTTGTAGGTTTAGTAGGGTAAAAAAAGGTAAGTAGATATTTAAATTTGTGTTGATTTATTTCTTCAATAGGTTGTAAATTCTTAGGGTAAGTATTATGTTCTTCAAGTTGTTGGTAAGTATAACAATCTTTTACACATAGGTAGGTAAGTTTAAAGTTGTAATTTACAAGTTTCTTAGGGTAAGTATTTTTATTTTCAAGTTGATGTTATCTTCACAAAGGTTTGTATAATAATAAATTTCGCATTAAAAATTTGTCTTAAAACCTTGGTGGAAAAAAAAAAACAAACGTTAGCTACATTTGTATTTTGTCGCTTACGATCAGTACTAAATTCATTGTTGCCAGTATAAAGTTTTAAGCTTTACAATAAGGTTAATTTAAATATAATTTTATAATCCAATAATAAATAAACATTTTGCATTATATTGTCCAAACGATGTTTGGACAGAACAAGAGACGGAAATTATGAAAAATAAAATCCAATTACTTAGGAAATATTATTTCCCCCAGATGCACGCAAAAATAAAGAAATTAGTGAAACAGTGTAAGATATGTTGTGAAAATAAATATGATCGTCACCCAAATAAGGTAGTTCTAGGGAAAACACCAATTCCGCATTACCCAGGCCAATACGTCCACATCGATATTTATCACACAAACAATAGAGTTATCCTTACAGCAATTAATAAAATAAAATAAAGGCGAAAATAGTAAAATCAAGGGCAACAGAAGATATAAAATATCCCCTACAGGAGCTACTTATGTCTTTTGGTACTCCTGAAAATGTTGTCATAGACAATGAAAAATCACTCAACTCAGCTTCCGTAACCTTTATGTTAGAGAATCAATTTGGCATTAAAATCTATAAGACACCACCCTATACTAGTTCTGTAAATGGACAAGTGGAACGATTTCATTCCACTTTGACCGAAATAATGAGATGCATAAATGCAGAAAACGTTCATAAATCTTTTGAAGATCTTTTGATAAATTGCTTAAACAAATACAATAATTCGGTGCATTCTACGATAAATAGAAAACCTATTGAAGTATTTTTTGGTAGAAATTCAGACCCTGCATCTTTAAAACTGGATAGATTAAAAATTATACAGAGTTTGACAGAGAAACAGGAGAAAGACTTAGACCATCATAATAAAAATAAAACCGAAAGAAGGACTTATAAATCCGGTGACAAAATCTTTGTAAGGAACAAAAAAAGAATAGGGAATAAATTAACGCCAAGATACAAAATAGAAATAGTACAGGAGGACAGGGGAGGAACTGTTTTGACAACAACAAGACGCATAGTTCACAAAAATTTGATAAAGAACTAAAATTTTTTTTGCAGCTCAATTTTGCAACTAATTGCAGCAGAAGTACAGATCTTGGACTACACGAACGCCCAAATTGTAACGGTTGAGACAGGCATGACTAAACTAGTAACCGGCGACTTTAAAATCATACATGTAATAGACCTCAGCTCGTACGAAAAAGCATTAGACCAATTAGATGACGTAATAAGACAAGACATTGGGAAAAAGGACAGCAATTATCCATTTTTATTGCATCAAGTACAGACTTTATATGCTTTGCTTGCGGAGTTGAGACCCAGACGTGAAACGAGATCAATAAACGCTTTGGGAACGATATGGAAGTGGGTAGCAGGTTCACCAGACCAAGACGATTTCCAAATTGTTGCTGACAAAATGAATAGGCTTTTGGAGAACAATGACAAACAGATTGTGATAAATAGGGCCATAGAAACAAGAATGCAAGAAATAACAAAGATAACCAATAGTATAATGAATAACATAGGATCAAATGATGCTTTGGAGCGGGAAATTATTAAAGACGTTGAAAGAAAGCTAGAAATAATCAAAGAAGAACTTACCAATCTAGGTTATTCAATGCAGTGGGCGAAATCTGGTATAATAAATTCCTACGTGTTATCTGAATACGAACTTAACGTAACTAAAAAGCATTTCGATGAACATAATATGCCTTATGTGAATTTGGTTGAAGCCTTGGAGTTTAGTGAGGTAAAAATAGGGGTAAATAAAACGACAATCCTTTACATTGTCGACTTGCCAATTATGGAAAGGGAAACGTGTAGAAGCTTATTTGTAAAATCAGTTAAGAATCAGAACGTATCCATTAAGATTGACAATGAAAATTTTGTATTGTGTAAAAACTCTCTCCTCGAGGTAAAATCCGCATGCAGAATGTTTAACGATGTGGCTGTTTGCAGAAATTACAATTTAGAAAATATCACAGAATCGAGTTGCCTGCCGAGATTACTCGATGGCATGCCATCAAATTGTCCAACCTCTAACAACCAACATTTACCCATGGTAAAAGAAATTACACCGGGTCTAATTCTATTAAACGGTTATAATGGATCAATATGGATAGAAAATGGGGAAGTGGATCTGCATGGTACCTATATTATCAAATACTATAACTCTACAATTACCATAGGGAAAAGAGCTTATTCCAGTAAGGAAATTACTATGATGAAAACCTTACCAGCAGTGGTTAATGCACCAAACACTATTGCAAATTATGAAGAAATGCTATCATTGGAAATGCTTAAAGATCTTCATATCAACAACGCTGGTGAAATTAAGAGACTGGCTACTAATTATAAAGCCAGCATGGGAATGCTAGAAGCCCTAACGATAGTATTGATATGCGGCCTGATCTTGCATTTGATAAAAAGAAGAATTGATTTCAATGTTAAAACCAACACCGAGCCGGAACATCCAGTTGAAGCATCAAATACTTACATTCACTACCCATCCAACGTTGACGCTGGAATTTAAGAGGGGAAGAGTTAAGAAATAAAAAGTTTTTAATTTTTGTATTAAATATTTGCTGACGATATGTCTGCAGCTTTTCCTGTTTTGTTTCTATGTCATTGTACTTACCTGAACTATCATTAAAGCAAACTGCAAAATTACAGAGAATTCTGTTGTTACAATTTTAACGCAATCTTGCAGTTTGGCTTAATGATCATTAAAACACTAATTTTCAAAGAATTGTAACTCGTTGCATTTTATTAATAAGAAATTTTGAATTATTAAATAAAGAAATTGACAACGACAAATTCAGTCGTAGTCAAGTACTCGAACTAACAAGTTTTTTATTAACAACATTAAACTTAACTTACACAAATAAACAAACAAAAAATACGTTGCTTGAAAGACAGAAGAAAATTAAAAATAAAGGTGCTTGATACATTTATGTGTATTGATAAACAAACGCAGATGAAATATCTAGGAATTTACAGGAGTAAATATACCAACTCCATCAAGAGTGAAAAAAAGTTAAAGCAGCATAGATTTCAATCCTTATTTAAAAGAATCCCAAAAGCAACCAAAAATAAATTCTCTTATTAAGAACCTTGTGTTAATCACTTTGTAATGAGGAGAAAATAAATATTGGTTACGAAATTTAAGGTGGGAAGGGAATGCTAAAGATTATTGTAATTAGATTGAAACATAAAACAGGTTACAGGTCTTGCTTATTTTGAAAGGTTCAAATATTAAAAAAGGAACATCTATTTTTACAGAAAAACAAGGGTGTTTTCGTCGTTTTTTTTTTTTAATTCAACAATAAAACCAATTTATGCTAAGCCACAGTTTCACAGCAACAAAAAAAAAAAAACAAATAAAAAAATATGTAAATATATTTTGTGCCATAACGAAAAACACATATAGCTAAAAAACTCATTATTGTTTATTAACCTAAGAAATGAGGTTTAGGATACCTCTATCGACTACATACGTGCTCAATTTTTTAAATGACATTTACTTCAAAAATTCAATAATCACGTTAAGGAGATTTTTGAAAAACAAAGAATAGAATTGCCACAAAATCAAAACACATTGAAATATTCCTGCTAACTTTTCAAAAAAGCTCTTAGTCAAATGGTAAAATTAAATCAAATTTATTTTTACTCTAACATATAAACTCCTGAGGAAAAATGTCCCAAAATACTAGTTTTTTTTTATAAATTGCTACCCCGCCTTTACTAATTACGGGACTGTCAAATATTTGTTAAAGTATGTAGCCAACAATTGGGAAGCTAAAAGTACGTTTAAATTTTCAATCTGTGATTTGCCCTTCGAGAAATTTTACAATAATTTATAAATTTTGTTTCAATATTATCAATGTTTGAACAGGGCTTGAGGTCAAACCAAACTAAATAATTATAACTATAATAAATAAAATATAAATAATTAAATTATAACAATAATATATAATTTATTTTTATTTTATCTATAATTCGCATTTACTTTAGATTGCCTTTCAAATGTTTTAAAAATTGAAATTACAAAAGAAGGAAAAAAATCGAGAAAAAACGGTATATTTTTACATTTCCCATTTTCTTAAGTAAAAAAAGTAATCAGAATAAAATTTAAAACTTATTATTTAAAACTTTATTAAGAATATAGCATGTGCCGTAAAGTAATAATCTGATCATTAATGAGAAGATATGACAAAGGTTGGTCAAAATAAAAAAAATAATAAAAAACATTGTATGCCAATGCTCTCCAAAACTAAACGAGATAACCTAAGCACATTTTTTGCAGATATTGCAAGATCTAATTAAATTTAAAATTTAAAAAAAATTTTTTTGATAACATTTTCATAAACAAGGGAACTAAATTTAGGGGCCTACTCATAAAAACCCTTTACTTTACGGTGCCAACCATTTGCAGCTCCACTCAGAAACACATCTGCTTTATTTATTCTAAATTTCTTTAAGATATATGCATGGCTTTCTGATTTACCGAATTATATCCAAAATAAATTGTTTTCAAATATAAAAATAAAAATACTTGTACCAATCACTAAAATTCCAATCAATAAAAAAATGGAAAGCAAGAAAAACAAAAACTATGCAATTTGTTCAATATAACTTTCTTACGTGTTATACATGTGAATAGAATAATTATGTGGAACCAAAAAATATCATAAAACCCAAAAATATAATTAAAATTATAAAAAATTAGGTAAATTATATAAAAACTAGCTAAAAAGGCGATTCCCATATTTTAACGTAACATTATTATACCCTTCATCACAAAAGCTGAAAAAAGGGTATATCTAAGTTTGTCAATCCGTTTGTAACTTCTGAGTGCTTAAGCATTGCGAAGTCGATTGAGCGATGTCCGTCCGTGTTAGTGTTGAAATCAACTTTGCCAAGGCACAATAAAAAGTAGAGAAAATTTAAATGCGCCAATCGATCAGACATAGTTTCAAATATTTTGTTAGTTTTTTTAATATATCAATATGGATCTCACTTAAAAGCTTTTGGGATATACAAATTTTATAAAACCTTAGCTAATGACATTTTTATGTAAAATTATACATATGTCATCCAATATTCATTTTTTTCTTTTGGACTTACTTTACTAAGCTAAATTTATATTTATGATAACGGATATATAAGGCCCACTAGCACCACTAACAGAGGGGCTATTTTATATTAGCCAATATTACTTTTTGCCCCGAGCTTAAATACAGTAGTTGCTCATGGCCATTCAATTTGGTTGTTTAACACTGGTTAAATATATAACATTTATAGTCATTGTCTATTCTGCAGCTCAACTTCAAACACTGCAAAAAAATCTTGAAATCGAAAAGTAATTTCAGGGATAAAAACATGGCCTCCTTCTTTAAAGTCTAATCTACATAACCTCTGAACAAGGGCATGCAAAGTACTATTAGCTGAGAAAACTTATTTGTTATGCAAATCGATTGTGATAACTGAAAGAGATCGGTACTTGCAATTATTTTAGAGAATTGAACGCATTGTTGTTACCGATTTTTATATCAAATATAACTTCTTAGTTTTTAAGAAATAAGAGAAATTTGTTAAGATTGTAGTTTATTAAAAATAAAATTAAAATTTGGTTAAAGAAGTAAAATATCGTCGTTGTTGATCAATTTTTTCTAATGAGTTTTTTCCGTGTAGGAAAATTTGATTTTATTTTATTATATTGTAAAGAGGATTAAATAATTTTTCCACTATGATTGAGTCTGTAAAGCAACCCATTAAGGAGTTAACATTTGTTTCAACAAATTCTCATATCTGGTATATAGAAAAACATGTGAACGTAGAACAAATTAAATGATTAAGAAGAATAGGCAAACCCCAGAACAATTGTTGCTCTCTCTACAAATGTTTCCTTCCTACGGTGTCTTATATATGAAATAACTGTATTTATTAAAACGCCAGAGTCAACTCCAGAAAGTCTTCAATTGCGCTACCATTGCTTACGTTTTCATTGGTGCTTTAAATACAGTATACAAGACAATTAATGTGAAATAAAACAAAAACTTTACTCAATAAATAACTGTTTTTTAAGAATATATATTTATTTACTTATTTATTCTAATTTTGTAGTAACAAAACTTAATTACTTATACATATACAATATAACTCTACAATAAGTTATAAAATTTTGGAGTGAAATATATAATTATAAACGGCATCAATTTAAAATAATACTTAATCAAAAACGTGTAAAACTACAAGAATAAAATAATACCGGCATAGCAATACTCAATAAAAAATTTTTATATTTGCGATTTAAAAATACAGTTAGATTAATATTTCTATGATGTTGTATTGTAAATCCCTATAAATAAAGTCTTGAAATTCGAATAAAGCGTATTTTTCTATGAAGTAATTTTACGTACATGGCGTCAACCTTACAACGGCTATAGACAGATACTTACTTAACAAGAATGATATTGGAAATGGAAGGATGTTCCCATAGCTTATAAAATGCGTTATAGATAATCAAAAGAAATTTTAAGAATTTTAATAATTTTAATATTATTTTGTTCACAATAACTGCTACTTAATAATATTTTATTTTAAATCTGCATTCATATTTCGTTCTCAGACATTTCAGAAATCCCGCCGTTATTTTAAATTTGTTAGTTTTGAAGTCATTTTTTTCGTCAGAATAATGCTGCTCTAATTTGTCATAAACAATAATCCAGTATGCGGCGGCCCTCAGGCAATCACTATAGAAAGTAATGAATCTCTGTGCGTGTTCAGTGGGCCACAGGCTCGGAAGAAAGCAATACCTTATCGTATGGCCATTGTGCTTATGCTTTATATCTTTTACCAATTTTTTGATAAATATATCTTTGTTATATAAAAATATCTTTGCCCTTACGTTTTTGAATTTATTCAGTTTGTTAGCAAATAATACAATTTTTGTGTGTCAAATTTTTCATCTTAATAAATTAATGATTAATTACAAGTTATAATCCTAATAAATCCGAAAACATACATCTTTACTGTTGTAAAGATTTAATACGTGTTGTTTCTTGATTTAATAAAAATACAAATGTTGTAAATATTTATGCAAAGCTTTTTTACTCTGTTAAACATTTGTTGGTGTGTGCGTGTTTCACCTAACACTACTTTGCTTATTTTCAACTCTAAACATTTTTGACCGTGACGACTGCTTATGGCGTTTTTAGTAGACAGTCAAAGTCCTTTTTGTATGAACGATAAAACTATCGTTTGTTTTCTCCTTGCCAAAAGCTGCAGAAAAATTTAAACAATTCATAAAAAAAGGTGGCCTTTTGTGGATAAATTGACATGGCCTTTAGAGATTTGTATTTATTTTGTAAGTTTTTATGAAAAACAACCACTTAGATATGTTTTATATTTTTTGCTTGGGTTTAGATAAAGTTAACCTTTACTACAGGTTATTTAAGGCAAAATCGTACAAGTATACAAAAATTGTGATCAATTGGGTTTTAACGAATTTGAGTTTTATTTAGATATATTCTTGGTGGTACAGCATGAAGCGAACTAACGTCAATTTTTCGAAAGTCTATAAGTTTATGTTTGCTATCATTTAAAAATATGATTTAAAATTGGAAAAAAACACATAAGGCCACCTTTTGGACCTCAATAGCTAAATAGCTTAATAGTCGCTATTACCTTGACCACAAGTTATTAGCAAATTAAACAAAGTAAAAAATAAAGCTTTTCATTAAATAAGTAACGCGATTTCGACGTATTCAACAAAACTTTTTAGATCCTAGCTGGTTTCGATCACTTTTTCATGTTGGTGAGTTTTTTAGTTTCCTTTTAAATATACAAAAATTCACAGAACATTTAATAAATCCTAGGCGTGAACAATGTGAGCAATGTTCGCTTGTTTTGTTCGGGTTGTTATGCAGCAGGCCGTAAAATAGAGTGGATGCATTATGCAAGGTGTCTTGAATCAAAGTATTTTTTAAATAACTCAGCCATTTGTGAGCGCATAGGACAATTGGTACAGGAGCATAGCAGAGGAGTATCTGAGTTTAATTTTCAAAGCTGAGTAAAAAGCAGTTTCCAGGAATGGCGCTATATGCTCTTAAAGTTGGGAACCGTGCACCTACAAATTTTTCTAATGATAGGCATTTCATCACTAGTCTGATTTTCAAATGTTATACATGGTTTTAAAGGCTCAGCCAATACTTAGCAAATGGTGTCTAAATTTCATGTTTGTGTTTTAAAATGATCGAGTAATAACCATTTTCAAATTAAAATTTTTTCAAAATATTTTGTTACAATTTTCAGTACATTATTATGAGTTTTTATTACAGTTAAAGAAAAATGTTAAATGTTTTGGAAAAAGTTTAAGGATTAAAACTTTTCTGGCTTAAAAATTTTACGATCTTTAATTTAAAATTTTTTAAAATGATTGCATTTTTGTGTATTTAATTCTAAAAAGGGCCATTGATCATTTTTTATTAAAAAAACATTATTATTAAATTAAATTATTAAATTACTAGCATCCTTAGTAATCATTTGAAATTCAATTTTAGTTGACCAAGGGCCGTTATTACTATTTGCAGGATTTTGTCGGACTAATAAATAGATTTCTATTACAAAAACTGTACTTATTATTTTTTAGCCATTAAACACTATCATTATTATGCCCTTCACCTTCAGAGTTTAGCCCAAATAAAGCAGAGGAGTATCTTATGTTAAGTTTTGACACCAGGTACCATCCACTTTCCACGGATGACGCTACATGGTATCGAAGTTGGGTACCTCGCACCTGAAATTTTTTAACGCTTGTTATACGCCTTATCAAAATGATCGGATTATAAACACTTTAAAATTAAAATTTTTGATTTATCGTTTCCTTGTTTAGTTTTCTCAACATGTAGGGTACAATTTTTAGCAAATTTGTTTGAGTTTTTTACAGTGATTAGCGAGCTAAATTAAAAAAAATTTGGAAAAAAATTGAATATTGTATCTTTTTTGGCTTAAAAACTATGCGATTTTTTAAATTAAAAAGTACAAAATTATTGCATTTTTGTGTATTTTTGCCGTACAAGAACCACCAGCAAAATTTTTATATAGAATTTTTTTTGTTTAAAAATGTTTAAACGTTATTTAGTTTTTACTTAGGTAACTATATTTCTGTATAAAGTAACGTATTAAGTTGAACATTCTTGTAGAAGATTAAGGTCTTTTAATTTGACTATTTTACAACAAAATTATGATTTTATCCTATATTGTCTAAAATGGGACTGGCATAAAATAATAATAGTCATATGAAAAGCCCATAAGTATAATTTTCAAGCAGAAGAGTGAAATAAACAATTTTGCGATTCTTGGTCCTTATTTTCAAAATTTTAGGATTTCCTATTTTTACTATTGCAGAATTTTAATTGACCAACTATATGCACAGAAATTTTTTTTGATTTGCTTAGTTTATAAAAATTTTATTTCATATTTAATAGTTTTACTTTCCTCAAATTAGACTGTGTTTACCATAATTTTGCATAATTTTCGGAGATCAACAACAATTATTTCAAATTTTTTTATATGTACCAATATAGATAAAACAATTTTCTATTAAACAAAAAAAGGTTCACCTCAATATCATTCTAACGTGCAAAACTACGTGCCTATAAACATGGTTCTTCTAATATGTACCTTTAGGTTGCGAGAGATAAAAATTTGTATGCGCCTGTAAGAAATTTCTTGAGAAAAACCAATTATAACATAAAAAGAGGGTTACCGTTTACGTACCAATGTTTGTGTTAAATCTATGAGATTCATCTTTGGGATAACGCAGTATCTTTTAGAAATATCTCTTAGGAGTATCTTTTAGGAAATTTCTTTTTAATTTTTTTGATTAATTAACTAATTTAAAAAACCTTTTTATATCTCTATTTTTAACTAATAATACCATCTGAACACATACACAATCCTATACTGTAATTATAAGACTTAGTCATAGTGTAGAGGAAATAAACATTAAATAAATAAATAAAATTAATAAAATTAATAAGTAAATGAAATAAATAAATAAAGAAATATTTGGATCACATTGAAGTTTCGGATATTGCCTTCTTTTTGTGGATAGTTACTTTTAAGGGATCTGATAGAATAAAGGCCATGCAGAAGCTTTTTAAGACTACTTATAATTACAAAGTTCAATGCCATTGGTAGGGCAAAAATTAAAAAGAAATTAAAAAGATCCCTGCTAATCTTATGATGATTAATTTTCGAAGTCTAGGAAAAAAAGATTGGAAGAAACACTGAAGATTTAAAAAATAAAGTTTCCAATAGGTTTAAAGAATTGAAAAAAAATTTGCCTGCCGAGGTATTACATCGCCGATATTCCCTTTAGCGCATCATCAAGACGGCTTAAACGATTTACAGCCGAATTTTATGGAAAAAGAAACTATTTCTCGGGTTTTGAAATAAGAATAAGCCGAAATAAGTACTAAATTTTGGGAAAAACTTTACTGAAGGAAGGGCAAGCAATATTAAGCAGCAGTTATTGGAAAACTAGATTCAATTATTTTCGATTTACTACTTATCTACCTATATACATGGAGAAATGTGACGCCATGATAAAACATTAACAGAAGAAGCCCATGAATAAAGAAACTGCGGCTTTAAGTACATTCAATTATGTAGTTCTCGAAAATGTTCCAGGCCGTCATAAAATTTAAAAAATTTTCTATAGCCTATTGTTATCTTCCAATCCTGAACCCTCATTAATAATAAAGTAAGAGTATTTATGAGAATTTTTCGGCTTCTAAGAAAATATATAAGGGACGTATCCTTTAGACATGCACCACGGGTGATTTTATAGGAAATAAAAAATACTTTAAAACTTTAAAAATACTTTTAGAGAATTTTTACGAACAAAAATGCCCGAAAATTTTTTTAATAACGATCAATAACTTTAGAAATGGTTCTTGGCTTGCCTTTGTCCAGGCATAATTGATCTTTTGTTGAATTTTTTACAAGCGCGTGTAGATTTGTATCTTCCGTAACATAAATTTTTGGAAGTGAGATGCATGGTACAACACTCATATTTAAGGACACACTAAATAAATGATATTGAAATGAATCTTTCTTTTTTTTTTTTTGATAAGAAAAAATTATAATAATTGTTGTTGATCTCCGAAAATTATGCAAAATTATGGTAAACACAAACAACTTAAATAAAATTTTCTGTGCATATGTAGTTGGTCAATTAAAATTCTGCAGTAGTAAAAATAGGAAATGCTACAATTCCGAAAATCAGGACCAAAAATCAGAAAATTGTTTCTTTTACTCTTCTGCTTAAAAAGTATGCTTATGGGCTAGGGTTCAGGAAATACTTTTAGCAACAATTCGGAATATTTATATGGCTTTTCATATGACTATTGCTATTTTATTCCAATCCCATTTTAGACAATATAGGATAAAATCATAATTTCGTTGTAGAATAGTCAAACTAAAAGACCTTAATTTTCTACAAGAATGTTCAACTTATTAGGTTTTATACGTTTACACATACAGATATGGTTAGCTAAGCCAAAACTAAATAGCATTTAATATTTTTAAACAAAAAAATTTTATTTAAAAACTTTAATGGTGGCCCTTGTACGGCAAAAATACACAAAAATGCAATAACTTTGTATTTTTTAATTTAAAAAATCGCATAGTTTTTAAGCCAAAAAAGATATAATATTAAATTTTTTTCAGAATTTTTATTTTATTTTTTTTTATTTAGCTCGCTAATCACTGTAAGAAATTCAAACAAATTTGCTAAAAATTGTACCCTACATGTTGAAAAAACTGAACAGGGTAACGATAAGTCAAAAATTATAATTTTAAAATGTTTATAATCCGATCATTTTGATAAGGCGTATAACAAGCGTTAAAAAAAATTCAGGTGCGAGGTACCCAACTTCGATACCATGTAGCGTCATCCGTGGAAAGTGAATGGTACCTGGTGTCAAAACGTAACATAAGATACTCCTCTGCTTTATTTGGGCTAAACTCTGAAGGTGAAGGGCATAATAATGATAGTGTTTAATGGCTAAAAAATAATAAGTACAGTTTTTGTAATAGAAATCTATTTATTAGTCCGACAAAATCCTGCGAATAGTAATAACGGCCCTTTGTCAACTAAAATTGTATTTCAAATGTTTGTGCAAACTTTAAATCAATGGGCCAAACCCCTTTTTTTTTGATTCTGTCCTGCTGTGCAATTTTCTCTTGCTGATCTAGTGCCTCAACAAATTTGATTTCTGCACCAACACGGACAGACGGACATCGCTCAAACGACTTCACTGTGCATAAGAAGTCAGAATATATTTACTTTATGGGGTCGGAATTGGATATAGTAGAAATTACAAACGAAATGACAAACCTAGTTAGCTCCTTTTTCCACTTTTTGTGGTAAAGCGTAAAAAATAATAAGTACAGTTTTTGTAATGGAATTCTTTGATCTATTAAAATTTTATTTCAAATGGTTACTAAAAATGCTACACCGTCAAACGCGCACAGTGGGATTTTTTGTGCAATAAGTAGATTTTTTGACACATAAAATTTAAAAAAGTAATGGTGCAGTTTTTTAGAAAATTAAATCAATATGAAGAGCCCATAAATTGTATCCCAAAAAACGTTTATTTGTCATTAAAATAACGGTAAAATAACATGTATAGTTTGGTCAAATATATTGAAAACTGTTTACGCACATCTACAGTGTCTGTACGTAAGATAATTTTATTGCTCTAATTCAATAACAGCCTTAAAAAAAGATATGAAAGAACAAATTGTGCTCTATAATGTGCCGTGATTGCAAAATTCCTTGGAAGAAAATAAAGGTTGCTCGTTTCTGCTAGGTGCTACCGCTATAATAAAATGAAAGGTAAGCCTTCATACTACCAATTAAAAAAACGTTAAAATTATTAATAATCTTTTATAAAATCATAAAATTTTTCTGCAATCAGAAATTTTTAGTTTAAAAGATTAGAAATAATAATAAAAAATATAAAAATAAAAATAAATTACAAATAATAATAAAATTTATGGAGATCATACTTTATATTGCCTACAACAAACCATTTAAAAAATGGTCGGCGCTCAACAGATGGGTATATGAGTGGATGCAGTTCAACTAGGTCTGGTAACGGTGGAAATACGTCCAAGCGTTTCTTTTCTAATCCCCCACTTGTTACCGATGTGACTGGTGTAGAGGAGCAACTAATTGATTCGCATTATACTATGAATAATAATGGCAAAAAAGCTTATTCCTTGAAGTTCAAGAATTTTGCTCAAAATACAGCAAAATTTTCTGCTGAAAAACATAGTTGGTATTCTATGCCAGTAACAGTGCACAGAATAATGATAAGCGGAAAGGATACCATGGATGCGGCATCCAAAGAAGCCGAAGAAGCAAGAAAATAAAGATTTTAGAAATTATAGATTAGTGTTCTCCAAATAGTGTGATAGCGTTGCAAGAAATACAGATGTTTTTCATCGACATTTAGTATCGTCAGATCGTTTTATATGTAGCATAAGATGTCAATCCTGTAAGCAGTTTCTGTTTGGAACTTGATGATACTGTTACAGAAATCATTGATGATGAATAAAAGTCTATATTTAAATGCATGTAATGAAATTTATAAAATAATTAGTTTTGGTAAAGAAACAAAAAGTTGTGGGAAAAAAGGGGTATATGGGCGGTTGGTAGTTAGCGTGGCCAATTTTTAGGAAAATTTATTTTATTATTAATTGAGGTAATAAAATGCTCTGTGCCAAATTTCCAAAACTTTAGCCCAAAAAAAACTTATTGGGCGTGGCTAATTTTAATGAAACTTAATATTTTTTTTAATAGAGCTAACTAAAGGCGTAGAGCAAGACATTCTACGAGTAGTCCTTATATTTTTAACCAAACATTGTATAAACAATTCCTACTGTGCTCCGTTCAATATAAATTGTGTGTGGATTAATTTTGTTTATTTTTTCTTGCTTGCATTTGAAAAAAAAATTGTTATCCTGCAATTTCCTTTTTGATTAAGCATTACAATATTCACACATATACATTAACATACAAACAAGCTTAGCTCGAACACTTCTGCTCAATGTATAAATCTTTGCATCTGATAATATTGAACTCAGAACTGTGCGTAAAAAATAATACAGCACCAGATGTAAAATGCCTTCGGTTTAAGCGAATCTAACTTCTTAACAAATATTTGTATAATGAATTATATTCTTTACTTTAAGAGATTCTCAGGTGCGTGCATGTATTTTTTATAAAATATTTCTTAATGTTTGCAACAGAAAACATAATTTTGATTTATTTTTTTAACATTTACATAACGTAATTAGTATTTTCAAAAACATAAAACATACGCCACATGTAAGCTCGCTGTTTGCAATATTATCACTTACTTATACATATTTTCTAGTGCTTAAAAGTATAACATTCCTTTTTTTTCGTATTATTCCAAACTGATTTTTTATTTAAATTAATTAAAACCTATTTTTGGTGTTTACATAAATTTAAATTTCATGTGACCACAAATATTTTTTACAATCTTGCTAGTTCCCAAATTTTTCAAGGTAGTGACAGAGTGTTGTAATTACTAGATTTTGTGTACGGGTAAGGAAGGAAGAAAGGCAAAAATGTTTTAACAACAATGCTTTTCGCCGAAATGCTTTACCGATCATTAGAGAAGGCAATAGTGAAATATTGAAGCTAACGAGACGACTGTCGGTCCTTGTGTATGATTAATTGCCAAAATAGCACGACTTATATAAGCCAAGGTGTTGCTAGGAAATAACAACGAACCCTAAAAATGTTATATTATTATAAAGTATCGCGAAGCAAAGGAATAAATTATTTAAACTTAAATTTAAGTTCAAATTAAATTAATTAACAACCATGATTTTTCTGCTAAGTTAGTATTAATGTTAATTTAAATACAAATAAACCTCTATATCTATACCTTTACTCTAGTTTAACATAACAATGGCTTTATCTCTGCAAAATTCATTGTCAAAAAATTAACTGTCGGAATTCTCATTAAAAATTTGTTCCTGGTTTAAAGCTTCGCCCAAATCAAATTTCTTAATTATCCTCTCACTTTCTTTTGGACCAACTATATATTTATTTCTACAACGTTCAAAGAGATTCCTCATTCACTTCTTTCTAATTTAAAAAATACAACTGAAAAAGTAATGTAAGCTTACGTCGAATGGTAAAATAACGGCATTTCCGGTTTGAATTTTAATTGTTAGCTTACTAGCATATCTTATGAAGTAATTTTTCGAACGTAGATGTACGTGCCTGATAGGCACACCGTGACATAATTAAATAGATTTTTAGTTTACGAAAAATTGTTTAAATTAACAATTCAAACAGGGAATTCAGGGAGTTGCAAACATTATTTATTGAATTTATTAAAGTTACATGTCAAAGTGAAGTATGGGCTTAAGTGGTGTATGTTGACTGGCTTTTTCAAGATGCACAACAGGAAACCTCATAGCTCGACTTCTGACAAGGCTTCGCATTTTTCTCTTTCATATAACCGAAATAAATAAACTCAAAGTTCAAAGAAAATTGTTTCGGTAAGCCGTCTGAGGGCTAATCAAAACTCATTTTTATATAAACAAGGACGATCCGTCGTCGCTGCTGCATAAATTACAATCTTATGTAAATGCACACTTTATACGAGTGGCAAGAGTATAATTTATAAGAACAGAACGTTTATTTTCAGCCCCTCTACTTAGAAAACAAAATTTAAACAACCCATGGAGCTTAATTGGTTCATAAGAAATTTAAGCGGTCCGCTTTTTTAATGATATTATTGCTGTCAAATGAATTTTTATTTCAACTTACCGACAAAAAGTTTTTAAACTGCTTAGCTGCTCAAAAGACTTTATTTGTTTAACCACATGTCATATAGTGAATGTTTCAAATATTTTTGACATGGTTGTGATACAGTCTATAGGCATCATATAAAGCATGAATGTACATTTATATATATATATATATATATATATATATATATATATATATATATATATATATATATATATATATATATATATATATATGTGTCTGTGTGTGTGTGTAAATGTATGTTTATACTGATTGATGTAAGTACGTACGTAGCGGTCACTAGTATTGCATAAGTTTTTTATTCAACGTTTTAATCTACTTTTTCACATCTTAACTTAAAAGTACCTGAAACCCAATGATTTTGCATAAAAATGTATACAAACGAAGACTGAAGTTTGCATCAGAATTAAATTAGAACCGTTTTACAAGCATAGTTTTTGTATTTTGCTAGACAAATATTTATCTTGTATAATAAAGCTTATATCAAATTAGTGACAACAGCAATGCCGTGCAATATGTTTTTTATATGTTTGATACTTTGCTTAACTTCAACATACAGTAGTTAGTCCTTTTTGCTTTTTGCTTTTTGCTTTTTGCATGTTTCAAGTATTTAAAAGTGTAACTTTCATTCTTTTCGACTGATGTAAATTTTTTTTTTTAATTTTAATTAAATAGAACCTATTTTTAGTATTTACATAAAGTTAAGTTTCAAGTGATCACCAATATATATGTATATATTTTTCAAATCTTGCAAACAAGAAAGAAATATTTACAAGTTCCCACTTTTGTAACATTTTTCGAAGAAGTGATAGAGTGTGGTCATTACAGTTTGTTGAAGTTAATGAGAAGAGTATCGGCCCTAGGGTATGAATAATTGATCGAAAGGCTGATTTAAACCAAGAGGTCACAAATAAACGCTGGAAAACAACAAAGAAACGCAAAAATACAATGTTTTGATTATTTACAGGAAATGGCAAAACAAAAGAATTAAGAAATAAAGGGTCATCCAAAAAACGCCCCTACATGTTTCTTTGAAATAAAACACAAACTATTTGCAATTTTTTCAAGCTGTTTTTTTTATTAAAAGTATGATCCATTACAATTATAAGTAGAATAGAATATCATTCAAATATCCACCATGAGTGCGTCTGCAGACATCAATCCGAATATCGAAATTTTCAATGACTTTCCGACATGTTGCTGGTGTTATTTCACGAATTGCAACTTGAATGTTGTTCTTTAGATCATTAGTTGTTTGTGGCTTGTTAGCATGCACTCGACTTTTTAAAAAACCCCACAAAAAAATCTAATGGTGTTAGATCACATGACCTTGGAGGCCAATTGAAATCTGCATTTCGTGAAATTTCACGTTGAGGAAACTTTGATCGCAAAAGCGTAATATTTTCTCGAGTTGTGTGACATGTAGCACCGTTTTGCTGGAAATAGACGTCAGACACATCAATATGATTCAACTGTGTCCATAAAAAGTCTCTCAACATTGATTGGTATCGCTCAGCATTCACAGTAACAGCATTTCCAGCACCATCTTCGAAGAAAAATGGCCCAATGATTCCATTTGCCCAAAATGCACACCAAACAGTAACTTTTTGTGGTGTAGAGATTTCTCATGAATAACACGAGGATTTTCATCACCCCAGATACGACAATTTTGCTTATTGACGAATCCATCCATTCTGAAATGAGCTTCGTCACTAAACAAAATTTTGCTTGAAAACAATGGATCTGTTGTTCGTTGTTCAATAATCCAACTGCAATGTGTACCCGTCCATGGTTAAAACTGTACTACCTTCTAATAAAACAAAATGGCTTATGTCATTTTAAAACATGTCACGTGTAAAAATTATATAGTGCTGACATCCAGGCGTCACATTTGGATGACCTTTTACAATAAATTTTCTACTTTAAATTTAAAAAAACCAACACAAAAATAATATGGTTTAAAACCTGATAAATAAAAAAACAAGAATAAAATATTTTTTATGTATATATAATATATAAAATAATAATAATTTTCATTTCATTGACAAAAAAAATCTTTTTTAAACTTCGTTAACTTTGACTAAAGTTTTTGGCATAGGTAAATACTGCTTAAAGTTCTTCAAGTTAAAAATTTATCTAAAATGTCATAACTTAAGAAACACGATTACAATTACTTCGCACTAGAAAACATCAAAACAAAAGATAAACGGCGAATTGTGATTTTTCTCTAACGTTATATAAGAATGTTTCGTTTGGTTACAAAAATAATGTTTATGCTTTAAAACAATTGAAGTAAATTCCCAGTTTTAAGTGCTACAATACAAGCTTAAAAATCAACACTTTCATGACCCGCAAAATAATAATTTTTAATCAGGTTTTTTTCCTAGACAAATCTGATTAAAAGGGAGCTTCACATAATTACATAAGGGTTGATTTCAAAAATGTAAATGATTCGAAATTTTGATGCAAAATTGGTTAAATTAGAATACGTCTAGCTTTAATAAAAACAAATATTTATGTCTAAATGCGCCTCAACAGAAATGTAAAATTTTCTTTCGTTTATATTTCTTAAGAAAATTTCAGTTATAAAAACAAATATTGATGCTCTTGTTTTGGTGAAAATGCAGAAAACTGCTCTGATATCGAAGTTTTAAAATGGCAAACCCGCTAATATTAAACTCAGAAAATGAAACAGCTTTTTTTTCGTTATTTTCAGTTTTGTTGGCTGACTATCTTTGGAAAGGTTAAAATTTTTTTGGAAAATTATATTTATTATTTAAGAAAAAGCTGGACCTGCCTATCAGAAATTAAAAATAATTACGTTTTATATTATGGTCAATTAAATTATATAGAACTAAATAAATAAACAGATACTAAAATAAAACTTGTGTTACGTATTTTTTTTTTTATGTATTTTAAAGAGCACCTGCGCTTTATAACACTTGCTAAGATTAAGGCTCTAAATTTTCTTATAAAAAACATTTGACGTTGAGACAACATTCCAGCACTATTCAACCACTTATTTAACAAAAATTTTGTAAATGTGTTTAAATTAAAAGTTGATGCTAGATTAACAATATGTGCAAAGCTTCTTTTAAGTATATAAACTAGAAAATTAGTTATTTACCACTAAGATTAATAAGTAACAAGGTCTCTTTCAGATACCAACACGTAAAAGGCAAATAATATTTTTAATCGTATTGAGCAGCTCAGTTAAGAACAATTCTTATTAATGTTCCTACGAGTAATACTTCATTAAATCTAAAAAATATATTTGATGAACACAAAATAAAAGTATATTATTTGAAGATTTGAAGAGAAAAGTAGTTCTTGAGTTAGAGTTTTATAAAATTTATTAGTTTCGAGTTTTGTGGTTGTGCATCAAATTATCTGTGTTTACTTAAAAAAAAAAACAAACAACAAATATGTTTCTGGAAAAACATGGTCGTTCAATTAATCATTTTCAAGAGAAGACTGTGAATAATTTTGATTAATTTTTATTTATGTTAGAAAAGTAGACTTATTTAAACGAAAATTTTGAATCATACGCATGACTATATGTATGTTTATCTATAATCAATGTGTTCAAACGGATTGTCTAGCATGGTACAGTCGCCTTGAATGTCAAGATTTAAAATTTGAATACAAAATGATGTTTAGTTACATGGTTAATGATTTAGTGGCTTTTCATCGTTTTAATCTTGCTGTATATTTTTTATGCCCTTCACAACAGATAGGAAAGTGTGTTTATGAGTTTTTCCATTTGTGATTTTGACATCATCCTTTTCCGACCCCATAAGGTGTATATGTTCTGAGTTTTTATGCATAGCAAAGTCGATTTAGCGATGACTGTCTGTTCATCTATCCGCCTTTCGTGTTCGTGTTGAAGTGAACTTTGCCAAGGCACTACATGAGCTAGAAAAAAATTAAATAGGCCAATCGATCAGATATAGTTTGAAAATGTTGCTATTGAAAATCAGACAGGTCGGGTCATGTCATGTCATCCAGCAGGCAAAATTCCTCACTTGTCACTAATTTTTCCATATCTCTTTTTTAACTTTTGCTTGTATTCCTGCAGGCGGTTATATTTTTTTTAACAAAAAATTAAAATGGTAAAAAAAGTAAGTTGTACAGCAATCTTTCCATTTACTACGCTAAGACAACAATTCTAAAAAACTTACAGTTTTGTGAAGGAAATCCTTTCTTGAACAGAAAAACTTTATGGTGAAAGGAATTCCTTAAGCCTATTTTAAATTAGACTTTTCAATGAGAAAACCGCAGTATGATACATTTGGCTATATGTGTATGGTGAAAGGTAAGGAGGATTCGACATAGCGGAATATAGTTAATTTACTTGTTTTTTTTTTTTTTTTGTATTAAGTAATATCGTCTTTTCTTCCTTTCATTTAAAGAAGAAGAATAATAAAACGTTAATACTTCGATTATTTGTATCCGTAAATTTAAGATTTTTATTAAATTTAATTTATTTTTTAAATTGTATACTTTAAAAATGCAAAACAGATTGTATAAAATTCCGTAATTTACACTTAAAATTACATAATTTCATACTTAAAATTATAAAATAATTTTAATTCCCTTTTTTTATATATAATTAAATTTTAAAATTTATACTTCTAATTTAACTGAATTTTTAAAAACTATATTTAAAATTATAATGTTGAACAACAAATAATAATGACGATTAATTGTTTATTGTGAATTATTCCAGTCATTCGAACTTCTGTTAATGAATTAATGTAAAAACAAAAAAAGGCACATGGCACTTATAAAATAAGCTTCAAAGCAATTGCACTTGTTTTGGTAAATTAAAACGCCTTTAACCTTAAGGCAGAATCCAACTAACATAAAGGTTATTTGACACGTCGGGGTCACCAAAAAAAAAATAGTCAAATAATAGATAATGGAACAAAGGAAAGTGCAATAACGCGGTTTACAAAACAAAATGTCAAACAGCATGTTATTCACAATAATTAAACAGCTGAAGTACGGTTTAACCCTTGAAGCGTTCTGTTACACCCCCACCCCCGTGGAGCGATTAGCTTCACAATCATCTAAATCCAAAACAGCTAATTTTGAAACAGCACGTTGCAGCACACCACTTGAAGTTTTGACATCCGCTTTACGAACGACTCCATCCGACCCAGTATACAAACGAGTGACCAAACCTCGCCGCCATTGATTTCTTGAAATATTAGGATCACACACAAAAACAACATCCCCTTCTTTCACGGGCTTTGTTGGTTCGCACCACTTAACTCTTCGTGTTAGGGTTGGCAGATACTCTAAAACCCACTGCTTCCAAAATCTGTCTCTTAGGGCCTGCACAACACGCCACTGTTTCTTTAAGGAGAAAATTTTCTTATCAGGAGCAGACACTTCAGGGGTTTGTGTAATATTAGGCGTACCCAGTAGGAAATGATTCGGAGTCAAAGGCTCCTCTTCATGAGGAGATATAGGCAAATGCGTCAACGGCCTAGAATTTACTATATTTTCGGCTTCGATATAGAGCGACTTGAGTACATGTTCTTTCGGAGATTCATTTTTCATAGTTTGGCGTAGGACTCGCTTGACGCACTGCACCATTCTTTCCCATACTCCACCCTCAGAAGGGTTTGCTGGACAATTAAATACCCATTCCACTCCCTTTGTGGACAATAATTGCTGAATTCGTTTTGCCTCAAAAACTTCCTCAAACCTTTTTGCCTCTTCATTGGCGCCAACAAAATTTTTTCCATTGTCGGACCTGATTCTAACTGGCACTCCTCTGCGGTTCATAAAATTTTTTAAGGCGATGATGTAAGAATCCGTTGACAAATCATAAGACAATTCAAGATGAATAGCGCGTATAGTTAAACATGTGAACAACGCAACCCATCTTTTTTCAGTTCTACGTCCAACACTGACCGTCAAAGGGCCAAAATAATCAAGTCCAGTGTATTTAAATGGAGTAATATGAGGTTCAAGTCGATCAAGTGGCAGCGGACCAATAACCGGAGCAACGGGAGCGGCATAATTTTTCCTACAATTAAAACATTTGCTTACAACATATCTCAACAGGCGCCTTAGCTGTGGAATCCAAAACCTCTTGCGAATTTCGCAAATTGTGGCTTCATGGTTCTTGTGTTTCATTTCACAGTGATAATGCATTACAAGAAGTCTTGTCATGTAATGATCTTTGGGCAAAATGATTGGGCGGCGGGGGCTATAAGGTAGACTGCTAGCTGCGTCAATCCTTCCAAAAACCTTGAGTAGACCATCCTCATCTATATACGGCATCAAACTATTTAAATTACTGGCTTTTGTTACTGGCTATCCCTTTCCAATGCATTTCAAATCTTCGGCAAATGATTCCCTTTGTACTTGCAGGCATATTATTTTCTCGGCGTTTTCTAAATATTTAGATGTTATACCATGGCGGTCTAATTCACCACATCGTTTACGGCACAGGTTAACAAAACGAAGAACTTGAGCAATGGTTCTTTTCAAGCGATTGTAAGACGAAAAACGTTCAATATTTATGAATTCATTTTTGACAACTAAAAGTGAAACTTTTAGGCGAATTTCCTCCTCATTTAGATCTTCAGGACCAAGAGCAACGCCGTCTTAATTTGGCCAGTGTTCTTCTTTTCGTTTCAGAAACGCAGGCCCATTCAGCCGTCGACACGATGTAGAAAAATCAATATTTTCATAACATCTTGTTGCATCATCGGCTACATTGTCTTTATTAGACACCCATTTCCAATTTTCCATATTAGTTGATGCGAGTATTTCTCCTATTCTATGCGCAACGTATAGTTTGTAATTTCTATGGCTGCTTGAAATCCATCTTAGGACTGTTTTTGAGTCGCTCCATATAATTGTCGAGTCTGGAACTATTTTGTGTTCACTCAGCACGTTTTGTTTAATTCTTGTTCCTAGGACGGCTGCCTGCAATTCTAAGCGAGGAATTGAGATTTTGTTTAAAGGGGCACATTTTGTCTTCGAACATATAAAGCTAACGGCAATACTGTCATCTGATAAAACCAATCTCCAGTAGGCGACTGCTGCAAAAGCTTCTTCACTGGCGTCTACGAAAATGTGTAATTGGATTTGATTGATTTTTCCTGGAGGGAAATAAGATCTTGGTAAACGAAATTTTGAAACATTTTTAAGTTGTTTACGCCACCGCTCCTACGATACGTTTATGTCATCTGGTATTGGCTCATCCCACCGGATCGTTCGTTTCCAAATCTTACGAAGTATTAATTTACCACCAACAACATAATGGCTCAAAAATCCTAAAGGATCAAAGGTTGACATGATGATACTGAGTATTTGTCGTTTTGTGGGTTTTTTATCACCAGATATTACATCTTGCTCCACTTTTCTAAATTTTAAACTAAACATGAAGTTGTCCGATGCCGAATCCCAAAAAAGACCAAGAACTTTTTCAATACTGTCTTTACCTGAAATTGATTTTGATGAGGGTGTACCATCAAGAGCAAGGATGACATCATTTGAGTTTGAGGTAAAGCCTCTTAAATTGAATCCGCCATTTTTGTGGATATCTTTCACTTGCTTTGAGATTTCAATGGCTTCCTCTATAGTATAAAAGCTATCTATAAAATCGTCCATATAATGATGATCACAGATCGCTTCCAATGCCTTGGGATGGTAACCTGTATGCTCCTCAGCATTCCTCTTCATAACATAGAGAGCAGAGCATGGCGAGCAGGTAGCCCCAAATATCATGACTATCATTTCATATTCATCAGGCGCTAAGTTTTGGTCACAATTCCTCCAAAGAAAACGTTGCGATATTCTATCGCTTGGATGTATTAATATTTGGTGGAACATTTCACAAATATCTGCGGTGACGGCAATTTTTCCTCTTCGGAAACTGTAGAGCATGGTTGGCAACGATGAAATGGACAGGGGGCCTTTTAATAAGTTATCGTTCAAAGAGATTCCATTTACTTTTGCGGCTGCATCAAAAACCAATCTAATTTTCTTTTTCTCTTTGTTAGGGTTTATGACACCAAAATGAGGTAAATACCATTTCTTTGGCGATATTATGTGGACATCTTCTGGTGATACTTTACGAACATACCCTTTTTTAATGTAACCATTGATAACTTCCTTATAGGCGGCAGAAAAATTATCATCACGTCGCATTTTTCTTTCTATTCCCTCAAGACGGTTTAGGGCCATTTGGTAGCTATCTGGCAACTCTATTGCATCACTTTTCCACAATAAACCTGTTTGGAAACGTTTTTCAACGCGCTTTGTTGACTCTTTTATCCTTTTCGCTCTTATGTCATTATCACTTTCAACAAGAGGAGCAGACCTTACGCCCATATTTTCAACCATCTTGAAAATCTCTTCTTCTTCCTTCACATGGGCAAAGAGGCATGAATGTGGTGAGGGCGACAGTGATGTACATGGGCCGAAAACTACCCAACCTAACTCCGTATTGCAAGCGAATGGTCCATTTAAATTGTCTGTATTAATGTTAGATGGCAACCCTAGACTAACATGGTCGAGGCCAATTAATAATTTCGGTACTATGTTTGTATATGGCTTAATTAAATCTTGACACGAATTTTTGAATATTTGTTTTATATCATACTCACTTAGGCTTTGCATTGGCAAGTTTAGATTAGATACGGCATAAACATTTCTTAACAGATGACTCTTTTTCTTGCCAACACCACTAACTCTCAAGTTGAAAGTCATTGACGGTTCCTTTGCAGACTGGCCACCAAACCACTGTATATTCAAATTATTACATTTTCCACGCACCCCAACATAGTCAGCAATTTCTTTGTCCAGCATAGTTATAGAAGAGCCATCATCAAGTATAGCGTAAATGTCCACACAGCGTTTTTCTCCATATAACGTAACTAGTAATACACGAAACAGCAACCTTTTAGCGTCATCGGAGCAGCTAAGAACATTGTGGCTAGTTTCTGGAACATCACTTGTGCTCGGCTTTGGTGGTACAACAGATGGCTTTGGAATGTCTTCATGTAGTAATTTATTGTGTTTACGTTGGTACCCTTTTACTGGACAAATTTTTTTTACGGCACTCTCGAGTTGAATGACCAACGTTGAGGCATGAAAAACACGCATGAATCTTTTTCACCATATCCCAACGTTCTTCTACCTTAAGGTTTAAAAATTTGGAGCAATCATATATTCTATGGTTACCTTTACAAACCGAACATTGCTGAACTCTCTCAGCTGCGTGTAGTACTCTGCGTTTAGATTCATTATTAGAATCTTGTACTATGCAGATTAAATTAGCCACTTCACTCAACCATGAGCTGAAATGTTCGATTGTAGGATAAGGATGAATGTTAATTGCGATTCTGGCCCACTCCAACCTCTTGCTCATAGGGAGTTTTAAAATGAGTTTTTCTAAGAGCGTAGGGTTAGCAATGTGTTGTTCGCCATTCACAGATTTAAGAAACACTGACAAATTATTTACGGTTGTTGAAAACGAGACCAATTTTACTAAATTGTTTTCAGTAATATACGGCACATCCCTTACTTTCTTCAGCTGGCTATGGATTAACTGCTCTGCCCTTCCAAAACGAAACTTTAATTGGTCTATGACAGCACCGACGTTATCAGGATGGATCAGTAAAGACTTTACCATTTCCTTAGCATACCCTCTTAAGCATTTTTGCAACCTTTGATTATTTTCAAAGTTGGTGTATCCATATATTGCTGTCGATTGGGTATAAGCAGTATAGAACAATGGCCAGTCCTCTGGATCACCAGTAAACTCCGGCAGGTCTTGTATTTTTCTTGGGATTATATAATCGTTTGGTATATTAAGTATTCCATTTGCATTCAAACTGTTAATTATTGGCTGTTGTTGTTGGTGCTGTTGTCGACTGGCTGCAGAAGATGGTGACATATAATTATTAGCTAAAGGGGTTATGTGTGTATTAAACGACGTTAACGCATGTTGCGTTGACGCCAACGCGGCAGCGCTAGAAGTTGACAGAGGCTGTTGATTATGCATGTGTGCAGTCGTATATGTTGATGTATTCGTGAGTTGCGAATTGCGGGATTCCATTGTTGTTGTATTTGTTAAATCAATGGCGGAACTATTTGGCACATTTAAAAAAGTTTGGTTATGGTCACTTACCGTTTGTGATGGCTGTAAAGCAGATTCCAGTTGTTGGCACTTACTTCTACTTTCTATGAGTTGCGATTGGGTATCTGAAAGCTGGCGTTTCAAATACTGCAACTGCTTTTGCATGTCTGCTAGGAGGACGCTTTCTCTTGATGGCTGCATACTCATTGGGCTTGACTTACTTGTCGTCTCGGCATTACTTCCCTTTGGCGCTTCTGTGCTGGCGGCATTAGCACAAGAATTAGGATTTGATTCTGGCTGCATTTTTTGTTGTTGTGAAGAAGTTGGATTAGTTACAACAGTATCCGCGCTGGCTGTACTCCTCAAAAACGGCGGACTGCGAACTACTGGTGGAGGCATTTATTCCAACTTGTATAGCTTTTCTATTTGACGACAAAAAACACAAGTACACGACACGTTGAGACACGCAAATTTCCATAAAAAATGCGAAATAAAAATGTTACGGCTGTAACAGTTGTCCAAATAAGGAGGTTTGCGTTAAAACATTTATGTTATTTTTTGACTTGCGAAATAAAAATGTTACGGCTGTAACAGTTGTCCGAATAAGGAGGTTTGCGTTAAAACATTTATGTTATTTTTTGACTTGCAAATAAATACAAAGTCGTTTATTTCTATAAAATGAAAACTAGGATGTATTACAAAAAAGGAGAATATAAAGAAACAAATTTTAAAACATACCGCAGTTTTTGCACCTCCTTGCTTAACGTTTGATGGACATATAAAAAGTAAAACGGCGCTTATAATTCAACTACGCGAGTTATAAATGAAAAAATAGTCAAATAATAGATAATGGAACAAAGGAAAGTGCAATAACGCGGTTTACAAAACAAAATGTCAAATAGCATGTTATTCACAATAATTAAACAGCTGAAGTACGGTTTAACCCTTGAAGCGTTCTGTTACAGATGTTATTAAATTTGTAATTGAAATCAAATGTTAAACAAAAAGGAATCACTCAATTGTTAATTAAATAAAAGGATTAGAATCGTGAAATACCCACCACTTTCACCAACCATTTTCACCTTAATTTATATCGTGATACACAATGTAAGATCACTTTCATACATTGAACGAAGTGTACCCAAAATTAATAATAGGGCAATTGTCTCTCATTTTTCTTATCACATTGTGTAACCAATCCCCAAAATTTTCATAAATTGGTGTTTATCCCTAGTACCATTATACAGTCCACTTTCATATCCAATCCCGAATTAACTCTGGAAAAGCGCTAAAATTATTCATAGATTCTAATTAAAAAAATTTTTATGGGTGAGTAGATCAATCGCTAATTACAAAAAACCATTTAGAATGTTATATTCAGAGAGTATGTTTACCAACTGAGCACTGAAATGCCCAACCCGGAATCCATTATTATATCGCCATTTTTAGACGATTTCTCTGGCTTTCAAATATGACTAGAATCCCCTTGAAGTTTATTTTCTCACCCTTAGCGCCATCACTGCCAAACGAATCAATGCCAGCTCTGACATTCCTTACATGCAGTCAAAGCATAATTAATCACTTCCAAGGTCCATATCCCTTTATAAATCAGAGAACTAACATATCCTTACAAAAACAAAACATTGGTCACCTGAGAGGCCCTTTGCCATTCTTAGGAACTTAAATACCCATCCACTGGTGACAAGTTGCGCCATCTCTGTTAACGTTTTATAAATTTTTTAGCAATATAGAGTACTAATAGAAAAAATCAAGTTCAGCATTTCCCCAATTGAGTAATAAAAAATCTCAATTTAAATTAAATATGTGCTTGTCATCCTGTAGTCATATTATGTTAATATTTTTAACTTTAAACATATATATGGTTATACTTAGAAATTTTAATATTATTTATAACAACAGTATGGTTTGGTTACAACTATATGATTAAACAGCATTAATATGTTGCTTTTAGATTATGGTTACCTCATCCAGCTTAGTTGTTTTTGGATTTTACACAACACTGAAAATAATTTTTAATGGCGGCAAAAATAATGCACAACGTGGTGTCAAGGAGTTTAAGTTGTAAGTTTTTTGTTTAACATACATGAAAAAATATACTTATAGCACTATTCTTATTATTAAAATCATCCATCTTTATAAAAAAAAAAACTGTTTTTTTTTAAGATATAGACAGCTGACAAAATTAAATTTTAATTATGTATCGAGTTTATTAAACAACTCGTTTAAATACTTTGTAAACATCATGTAAGATCAGTTGATCCTTTTTACAAATTTTAAATTTTTGGTAATATTTTTATATTTTTATGTAGATTTAGCACTTTTCATTACATTGTGTTCCAAATTTTTTCCACTGCCCTGTTTTTTCGTAAATTAATTTATGTCATAATCAATAACACATACATACATACATATATTATGAGGACCGCAATGTTAATATTTACAAATATCTATTGAATTATTTTCTTCTTCTCTTCACTTAAATTTTTTTATCAAACAATTTTATACCCTTTAGCATTTCATTGACACGCGCAATATTTTGATGCCCCTTAAGCCACAACTTGTTGTATAATTTATCATACATTATAACCTTAGCGCAAGTTGAAATTAATAAATCGAAATTGTAGAAATCAATAAGACTTACAAATATAAAATTTGACGTCAATACTATCAACACGCACGTGTTGAAATTTGTTTTCAAAAGCAAAGACATCGTCATGCTGTAGCGCTTAGTTTCGAATGGTACAATTTATCTGAACGCTTTACAGGTTTTTCCGTTTGGTACAAGAAAATGATATTCAGTAAGTATCTGGGCTCGGTATATGGATATAAAGAGCTGTATATCTTTTCGGGGGAATCGGCAAAGTGCTAGGGGTAGTTTACTTAAAAACCAAATCGAACATCATAGGGTTTTCGATTCAAGCTTTTATTTCTTATGAATTATAAGTATGGTTTTAATTTCCCGGGAAACGGGAAAAAATTATCGCGTTTTCGTGATTTCCCGGCATTCCCGAAAAAAACAATTTTTGAAAAAAACAAGTTTATTTAATGAAACAATATTAAAAAATTAATTAATTAATTAATAATAAAAATAATTGTTCAATTAAAGTTTGAATAGATGATAAAACATACGTATGTATATTTGTACTACTTAAATAAAGGACTTTGTTAATTATATTTTTAAATACATGATTTTAGAACTGAATTCAACAATTCACTAGATAAACTGTTGCTTGTTTTCTTTTCAAAATTTCCAATAATAGAAAAAAACCTTTTACTTTCCACGGAGGTAGATTTTGTTGTCAACAACGCGTTAAAAATATTATCAAAGTTCGTGTTTCAAATGTTAACGGCTTTGAATAATTAAAAACTCTTTGAAAACAAATTAATGACCTTCTTCGAACGCGTATTCTTTTTAATTTTCCTAAAATTACAATTTAGAGATGTTTTTTAACATTTGTTGTTGAGTTCTATAAAGTGCTAAAACTTTCCACCTATAAAAATAAAATGTACTGACAACTGTTCTAGTACCTTTAAAATTGGGTGCTTTCACATTTGCATCTCTAGTTTCTCTACGAAATGACATATTTTAATGAGAAAAAGTATCCTGTATTTCGAAAATTTTTTCAAATCCATCAAGCAGTTTTTGTGTGATGCGAACACAGACAGACAGACGGACAGGCAGACAGACAACAAGTATAAAAATAGATGTTTTTGATTTATTATCGATTACTATCTCCACCAGCTTCAAAACTTTCAAAAAACTATTCATGCACAGATATATAGATGTGGTAGAACTAACACAAAAGGAGATATTTGAAAATTTTCAAATGTCACAACCAAATTATTTTTCTAAGTGCCAATGATTTTAAATTGCCCGTTTCCCGGAAATTTAACCAAAATTTTTTCTCGGGAATTCCTGTTTCCCAAACCCTAATTATAACCATAAAAATATCTTCCATCAGGTATGGTCAAGTTGAGTGAAGGCTTTTTTAGATTTTTATTTTATAAAAAAACATTTCGTCATGAAAAATAATGGTATATTAAATGCAGCATTACAAGGAAACCATACCAGCACCATTATTATTATAATTATTAGCTCAAGAGAGCAAAAATGCAACAAAATCTAAACTTTTAGAGAAAAGTAAAGAAATCACTTAAAATATATATATAATTTTGACAGACATGTTTTTTTTATAATTTTAAAAAAAATTTTCGATTGGTTAGCGCTGACCTTGTTTAAATGAGGCACCTTTATAAAATATGTCAGAAGGTAAATGAAAATTTTAACCGCTCCCAGTGATTTCGTAATTCTTTTTAAGAAATGCCAGTCGATAAAAACAACTATCGGTCATCTATAATATTTCCGGAGTTACGGTCCCTAAAGTTTTTTTACACATTATTTTAAACATTTAATATTTTGTCGCGAAATGCCGCAATATGGTTATTAGTGGAGAAATTTTTATCAAGCGCAATAGATATCACGAACAAGTTTTTAACTTATTATGCTTCTAAAATCCAATTTTTAGGAACGGTCCTTGAATATGTACATACATAAGTACTACATGTAGTTACGTAGAAATATTTGTACTAAAAAAAAACTAAAAAATTCAGTTAAAAGGTTAGAATATGATTAAAAATAATAAAAAGTTACATTCAAATTAAACTGATTCCCATTTGGCTAACATTTTTTATGTATTTATATTGATCCTGATGGTTTATTTAACAATCGTTGCATTATATCTATTCCACCACAGAATATCCTAAATTTTATATTAACTATTTATGAGTACAAAGTTCCGTTGATATAGGTTTTCACAGATTTCATTCTTTTACTTTCTCTCATAGAAATTACTTTTGCTATCTCGGACGACTTTTTATTTCTTTTGGTGCTACTGCGTTAAACTAGATTTGTTAAGTTAAAATTAATTTATAGTATTCTGATAAGCAAGCTGCTTAGAAACTACACACTTTTTTCAAGTTTTTTTTTACTAGATCCTCAATTACGTATTGCAGGCTTATTATTCGAAGCTAAAAAATAAACAAGTTCACACAAAATTGTAAAATAAGATGTTTTAAATTGTTTATATATGTATATATTTTCATCTTAGGTTTTTTAACCCTTAAAGGACCATGTGAGCCGTATAGGCGACATGATACTTTAACTTACTGGGTGCAATGGCCCATATATTGAAGCATAAACTATTAACTGTAATTTAATTACCATTTCTCTTTCTATATTTTCAAGTAACACTTTAAGTAACTGTTTCATTATCTTTTTCTGGGTTTCTTGTAGATACACTTTTGTATAATTTAAATATATTCCAAGAAACCTTTCACATTTCAGGAGTTATTTACACAATTTAATTTGTATTATTACATTTTATTTAAAACTGCAAAATATGAAAATTTCTTTCTGATAGCAGTTGTGTCCGTACCAGTAAGGGTAAAGTTTTAAGACTAAGCTTAATTTTGCTTTAAGGGAGAAGAAAGGGAGAAGACTTTGAATACTTATCTAATACTTTTGGAAATTTATCTGCAGCAACAGCAAACATCATATTCAACTTTGACTTCCTATTCACGGTTCATAATTCATATTCATTAAATTCAATTAAAATTTCGATTTAGTATTCTATCTTCAATCGTATTTGATAAAAACCATTGCTATGACCGTGATGGTTTTTTTCGGCACTTCTACGACCATTCTCCCATTGGTGTTTCTGTTTTATAAAAAGCAATTTTTTGACTTCGCGTGTCCGAATTATTTTTTAATTTTAGCGGACTTCAAAAATAGGTTATCAATTCGTCTAAATGTTTTTTTTAATGTTTCTGCCTGCAGAATTCAGTCATTTCTAAACCGATTTTCAATATATTTTTATTTGCAAAAAGTGATACTAAAATGAATCTAAAAATAAAGGAACAGCCATAGGAAACGTAAATTTACCTATATGGATCTATCTTTTAAGCCGTTACAGACAAACATTTAAAAATTGGACAGAATATCTATTATTAAATAACAAGTATATATATTCATAACTATATATTAAGGGGTGGCCCAATAGTTCATTTAGTTTAATGTAAATGGCCAAACTTTTGAACAGTTTTACTCGGACGGTTGAAATTTATAAGAACTTGTATTTGGAAATTTAGGGATGTTCTAATAGTTAATGTATCTTGGTAAAACTTATATGGAACTCATAATGCTAGATTCACTACAACAAAAAGGATACACTTTAAATTTAGAAATTAAATGGTGTTTCTATAATTAATGTAATTGACCTTTATGGACCTATATTTTAAGCCGTTTATAGAAACACTTGAAAATTAGCAAAATTGTCAACCAAAGTGGTGTAATAAGAGACAAAATTATTAAAATTAAAAATGTGGAAATAGTTCACGTAATTTGATGAACATTCCGAAACTGTTGAACGGTTTTTGTTTTGTTTCTAAAGAGAAAAAGTAGCACTTCAGGCATTATTACATATTAAGTTATTTTTGTAACCGTGCTACATCCTTTAAGAAAGGGATAGATGATAGATAGAACAGGTGGTGAAATTAGAAAGATAGAGAGTTAGTTGTTTTACTTCGCCGGCGAATATGCTATAAAGAAGTACCTACGAAGGAGACTGCACGTTTTAATGATAATTCTGAATGTGTATTTATAGCATTAAATAAAAAGAAAAAACATTTTTATTTTTTGATTGCCGCAGCGGTTGAACCAACCAACCAGCCAACCAGGATTGAAGCCAACGTGTTTACCACTTTGACTACAGCAGGCAAATGGTTGAAATTTACAAATAACCTGTAAGGATAAGTCTACTACAATAGCAAGTATAAAATATGAATTGGAATTTAAAAGGTGCCTCTTTAGTTGATGCATTTGGCTTAACTGTTGAACAACTATAGACAGACCGTTGAAATTTACAAAGATCTGTATTCTAAGTCCACTATAACTTTAAGTATAAAATTTGAATTTGTAAATTAAAGGGTGTCCCGATCATTAATGAATTTTGATGTATGTCGATAAGCTTGTGAACCGTCACATCCAGATAGCTAAAAATTATTTCACCGTCAGTTTGTTTCCAAGAACTATATCTTGACCTTTTTAGTTTATTGTTCGATTTTAGTTTTTTAATAGTTGCACAGTTGCACAAAGAAAAGAAAAAATTAATATAAAATTTATACTAATAGCGGTTTTGGAAATTTTTATTCTTTTCTTGCAGCCGGGATACCTGCAAAATTCTATGCAACCTTGCATGTTTTTAATATTTAAAAGCCTCGATAGTACAAAGTTAAAAGTTTTCGATGACACTACATTTCAAAAGCTTATTATCATATTCGCTGATTTTGTTTTAACGTTATCAAACCATACATGATAATGCGTCAAACTTAAAAGAGAAGAAAAGAAAAGTTTATCTTAAAAGCAATACATTTTACTTTCAAGATATTGTATCATACCTAAGTATAAATACTGTTAAAAATTAAAAATTTTAAAAGACTTTTTGAATTTCCTCCGTGATGTGTACAAAATTAATATATCATATCATAGCGAAAAAATGTTCCTAATAAAACACATATATCGGCGACCTAGCCAAACAAGAATACTTATGTATAACTTTCTTAATGAAAAAAGGAAACCAATAAGATAAATAAAATTAAATAAATGAGTAAGCGAGCAAATTAATTTATTGAAAGATACACTTTGAAACATGTAAAAAGGTTTTAATTAATTTGTATTGATTTGTTCTTATTATTATTATTCATTAAGGATTGATATTTTAAAAACGTGTATGTGATCTGCTCTGGATATCCTATTTAAACTAATTGGTTTTCTTTAGTGTAATCTTTAACTTAAAATAGTGTCTTTATTTTAATTAAGATGTCGAAGATAACTTCTTATTTTCTTAATAAAATTAGAGAGGAAGAAACGCATAATCCTGAGTTTGGTTTTATTTTAAATTTGTTCAACTTATAATAATGACGTTAAAACTACTAAAGTAATCGTAAGGGACCCCGAACGTTCTAATTGTAAAAAATATGCAAACATGATAGTTTTTGTCTTCTAAAATTAGAATAATAGTATGATAAATACCTTTTTTTTTAATATAAAATCAGTTTCCATATTGCACAGCGACAGATGCCAAAGAAAAAGTTCACTGCCTATAACTGCCGGTTTCTAGTAAATTTGGTAGTAAATTTGTGAAGATTACTAGATACATTTCAGAAAAGTAAAGGAAAGAGCTCAATAGTGCAGCCTTTTATTAAATCTATTATTAAAACCGGTTTTAAAAACTAAATCCATTTTTCTAAAATTCGTAAAATAGTTAAGTCATTAAATATAATAAAGGGTCCAATACGCAATGTTTCTAGAGCTTGGATGATGATAAAGAAAAGGTAAAAACGCCTGCATAGTTTATAATAAAATTTCAAACAAAAATAGATATTTATTTAGATGTTCAAAAGGGATTACGAGCGGTAAGCGGAGGATTTTTAAGCTATATGAAGTGTGGATGGTTTCTCATCTATAAAATCCAAACGGCAGAACGAAATTTGTTGTAACATGCCATTTTAACGTACATAACTAAACAAAGAACTGGCTTGGAAGAGTTGAGCCGATGACGGGTACCTTAATCTTGCGTTCATGGTACTTAGAAACAGATAACCACATACTTGATAGCAGCAGGCTAAAAAATTATTCGACAACGTTTCTGCTGTAACAAAAAAAAATGATTTTTATTGTTACTGTGTTGACTCTTCTAACTGCTAAAACTTTGCCACTACACTGTATTTGGCTTATACAAAAATAATTGTGCAAATTTTTACCAGTAATCAACAAACAACACATTAGGTAACCAATGTTTTGTTTTGAAAAAGAACCACAACAAATTTCATTAATTATTCGGATGCCCTTATATCCCATCTGCAACTTTATACTTTTTATAGCTTACTTGGTGCTACAGCTCCTTGTTAATTTAAGCCGCCTGCATACAACTTTTCAACAGATTAGCAACATATATCAAATTCCATCAATTATAGGAGCTCTTACTCTTGCAGTAGACTTTGCAATCAGGTTACTTGTTTATTTCAACCGTCTGTCTATAACGTTTCAACAGTTTAGCCATATAAATCAAATAACATCAAATAGTATAATACCATTTAATTTATAATTATAGTTTTTCTAATGTCTAAGCGTTTGTATATACCGTTACAAGAGAAATTGCCATATAAATAGGTAAATATGCCTCAATCATGAAACGCCCTTTTATTTCTGAATTTAAATTGTTTATTTGTTATTGTAGTGGCTTAGCAATACAGGTCCCTTGTAAGTTTGAGCTGTCTGTCTATAACGGTTCAAAAGTTTGGCTACACACAACAAATAACATCAACTACTGGGACACTATTGAAGCACCCTTTGATTTACATTTCGAATACTAATACTTGTTACTATAACGGTCATAGCAATCGACATTCTGGTGAATTTGAAAGCGTTTGTCTATAACGGTTCAAAAGATAAGTCCATATGAGTCAATTTACGTCACCCATGGGGACGCCCTTTGATTTTTAGATTAATTTTTGTATTGCCATTCCGAGTTAAAGTGGTGCCCTTCACGTAAAAAACATATATGTTATATGGGGACACCTTTTAATTTTTTAGATTATATACTGCTTTTTAAACTGGAACAATCTGTGAGCATCATATTTCAAATAAAAAATTTTTAAGAACGACCCAGATTTGATTGAGTTATGGAGGCTTAAATATAAAAAAGCTACATTCAGTCAAATTGATAGCTTTCTTTTTTTGAAAGTCGGTTGAAACGACGATGAGATTAGCCACAATTTAACATTAAAATAAAATTTCACCTATCTCTCATATAAAAGATTAAGTTAGAGATGTAAATAAGAAAAGGAAAAACGTAGATGAGTAAATTTTCCCCAGCAAAAATAGTCGACCCTGTGCCTTTGTTAGAAACTATAGCCAATTTTGCATTAACGTATGTATGTAAATTGGGAAATAAAATATTTTATATAAATTTACGAAACCTCATCAACTTTTATACTCGTAGGGGTTAACAATTTGTTTTATCATTTATGAAATTTTTACAATATTCTTTATTTGTAAATATTTAAAACAGCACATATTATACTTCTTCCGTTTTTAGCAAAAACGTATTCAAGATAAATACATGTCCTCTGTATTCCTTTAGGTTTTGTATGCTTTAAAAAAAAGATTATATATTTTTATACATTTAAATTACGTATTATATACATTCAATTTTTTTTATGATAAAAAAATGTAAGGAAATATTAAACAAAAAATTTTAGCATGTAATAAAACAGTAAGTGGGTCATTTCTGCACATTTAGTATTTTATAAAAATGTTAATGCTGGTGTAAAAAGTAATCGATATGGAATACAAAACACGTATTTTTGAAATTTTTGTCTGTCTTTCTGTCCGTCTGTGTTCGCATTACGTAAAAACTGCTAGACAATTTTGAGCAAAAATTTTATGACGAGGTCCCTTAGAACCGTTACAATACAGTATACTTGTTTTAATAAAAATATGTTATATCCTAAATAAAATAGAAAAATGTAAAAAAAACGTAGCTTTCTATATCTATAATAATAAAAATTGAAAAAAAGTACTCAATTAGAAAAAAGAGATGAGGAGGAAAGTTTTCCCGCTAGCTAAAATTTAGGCAAAGTTGATTTTTAACTCAATGTCCTGGCACGTAAACATATAGCATACTCTCCATACCTACAAAGTATGCAAAAAAAGGAAAACGAGTTTTATAAAATTTTAGTTATAAAAATATTTAATGGCAGGTGGTGTGCCAGCTGGGGTACACTGATTCATCCCAATTAAATTATCAGACTCTATGAAAGATAAGATATCCTAAGTTTAATATCTGTCTGAATGAGAGAAAAAAATGTTAACACATAAATATTACTGTTAACTACTATTAATGATAATTTTATAAAGGTTACATTTTGGTTGATTTACACTCGAAGTAAAAAGTTTGTGAAAAATAAATGAATAATTACTTATGAGATAGGATACAAATCAAATTATTTTTCTTAAACAACGCTAAGCTTTATTTAAATTCATTCTGTCAATGTTTGTTCATTTTAGTAAAATATTATATAATAATTCTGCAAAAAATATTAATAATATGAGAAATAACCTAGTACAATTTTAAAAGTTATATAACATAATTAGGAGTCTGTTTTAATTAATTATTTAATTCTAGATGCAGCAAAAATTTGAAAATATTTTAAATTTGAAATGATTTTAAACAAATTTAAAAGGTTCTTGTTAACTTCTTGAAAAAAAATAACATTTTATTTATTTTTATTTATTTATTATTTTTTTTTTTTTTTTTTGTATAAATCAAATTTATAGTGACAAACTTAAAATTACACGAGGCTTTTAAAGATTCTGTCGTTATTGGTATATGAGGCTCTATAATATGTTTGGCGTGGTCGCCACGTTGAAGATATTTGATGGATGTACTTGGAAAACAAAAAGAACCTCAATTGTAGGAAACAGATCCTTATTTTACTTAGTTAAATAATTTGAAATAAATTATTTCCGAAGAAGATTTATATTTATAAATTTTTACAAACTTCTTTTATCTTAAGTCACTTAACAGTTCGTAATTAAATTCCTTTATAACACTTCTTAGCTGCTCCACAAGTTGAACAATTAAATTTGCTGCGGCTAAGCGGTATGATTTCCAGCGAGAAGGTATTCTTTCCAATAACAAATTGTTTAGCTCTGAGGGTGATTTTAATGACATTGTAACATCTCCAATTCACTCAATAGAATAGAATAGTGGAGCCTTGACTGTAACTCCCTGAATACATACAACTGTTTGTTGAATGATAGGGGAAAGATACCAAAGTAAATAACTGGATGCTCATAACTTGTTGATCGTTGCAGGGAAACACATTGTTAAATAAATTTTTAGCTCCAAAAAAAAAAAACAAAAACAAAAAAATAGAAACGTAACAAGAGTAAAACAGTCTATCTGTTATGTAAAAACTGCTGGAATTTTATAAGAAGGTCCCTTAGAATACTTTTTTTTCATACAAGATGAAAGCACCCAATTTTACCGGTATAATGGTAATAGAAAAGTTTTCAGTACATTTTATTTTTGTGGGTGGAAAATTTGTAAAAAATTTTACAGAACTCTACAACAAATGTTTAAAAACATATTTTTTTAAATTTTAATTTTAAGAAATCAGAAATGATACGAGAATCAAGTTGTAGGCCCTGCTAATGTATAATATGAGGGCTTAGGTTTCATAACGTCTCACAAAGGCTGCAGCTTTAAAGTTGAATAAATGCAACATTTTCCAACTGACGATTTTTTTCGCTGTGATAAAACAGTCTTATACAATCTTTAAAGAAGAAGTATAAAAAGTAAAAAAATAATAAGCTGCTGATATACTTTGTCCTTATAATCATAAAAGCTTAAATAGTTTTGACATAAACTCATGATTAAAGACTTTCTTTAAAAAAGTGCATAACAAACAAATAATATTGTAGGGAATAATATTTTTCCACTTGTTCGTATTCTGAGAAAATCTACTATGAAAAATATCGGTAAAGCAACATATGAATGATATGCCGGGTACGTGTTTAACCTACAGCTAATCAGCAACATGTTTTCAATATAAGAACTTCTTAGCATAATATATCAGAAAAATAATCCAATTTAACAAATTGTTCTTGTATAGCGTTTTTTATACAATAATTATATTAATACACTTTAAGATTGTAAATATAGTTTTTATTGCATCTTATATATATATTTTTGCTACTCCTTCACGTAGCATCATCAGGAACAACATATATATTTAACGTAAAGTTAAATAACATTATTATGATTCAATATATTTTAATATTCTCCTTATCTTTTTATTCAATTCGTAAGTATCCTTTAAATACAATTTTTAGCTGTATTTACTTTAAATTGTTTACTGTGCTTAGAATAGTAATTAATGATTCTTCCAGAAGCCGTCGGTTTTTGGCACCAATTTATTTGTATATTATTATATGAGTAAGATATCTAGATATGGAAGTTTTAAATTACTTTTTATCTCTATGTAAACCTAACTTAAAAATTTAATTCATTAAAAGTTTAAGGTAAATTATTAATGGAATTTTCAGATATTATAAAAGTTACATCATCAACATATTTGATCAATATTATCGTTTTAATACTAAGCTTTCCGATGCATGTTTCTAGTAATTTCTCCATAACAATATCAGCTACAATTGGAGAAGTTGATCCCATCAGAGAACCTTTCTGTTTTGTATAAATTTACTATTTCATTGAAAATATCTATTATCTTCTATACAAAATTTTCAAATATGTAGGAAAACACACTCTTTATATTAGTATGCCCCTCTATAAATTTCCATATTTCTTCAATTGCGCTTTTTGCAATAGGTCGGCTTGGAAATAATGGCACCACATCAAATGATATCAATTTTTTATCATCTTTAATTTTTAGGTTCCTAATTTTATTTTTAAGATCCGCATAAGTAGGTCTAATGCACGACATGCCAGTATTTTAGTTCGTACGTGGAGATTATAAGAGATATTAATCTGATTTTTTTACAATATGAATTACTGTATAGTAAAAATTTTTGCATTATTTTCTCAAAAATTGTATTTTTTGAGTTATGACGTTGTGCTAATAAATGAGCGATATAATAAAAACATAAACGAGGTCATTTCTGTACATGAAATATTTTTTGAAAATTTTGTTGCTGGTGTAGATAGTAATCGGTTGGAAATACAAAACACCTATTTTTGAAATTCTTGTCTATCCGTCCGTTTGTATGTCTGTGTTCGTATCATATAAAACTGCAGGATGGGTTTAAATTAAATTTCGTGAAGTATGTCATTTCCTAGAGAAAATAGAGATACAAATGTGAAAGCACCTAATTTTACCGGTATAGTGGCATTAGAACAGTTGTGAGTAAATTTTCTTGCAATTAACACTGTTTAGAACCTTACAACAAATGTTTAAAAACATATTGTCTTAATTTTAATTTTAAGAAATTTAGAAATAATACGCGTAATACGCGTAAATTATACTACATCATGTATAATAATCTTATGTTGGAATTTAGAATTGCAAATTAAAATTCTACAAATATCAAGCATTGGTCACATAATCGATAACTTGAAAGTGAAAACTACGACTATGGAGAATATTTTTAAGGCATGTAAAATGTTGGTAAAAAATAACTTTTCGGTAGTTGAAATTTTTAAGGATCATAAACAATAATAAATGTGCAGGTAAAGAAGTATCTTAAATTGCAGTGGAAAAAATTAAAATTCATAATTAATTCATAGTAATTAAAATTCAAGCCTCTTATATATATTTGTCTCACGATTTTCCCATGTTTATGTCAATGTGTTTTGCTTTGCTGTTCGATAATGATTACCAAACGATTTGCGAAATCTTACTAGAGTCGCAGTTTTTCAAAACTTCACTTTTCTCATGTTAGTAAAAAATCTGAAAAATCCGAAATGAAGCAAACTATTTTTATTGTTTTTTATTTTTAATATTTAAACACCACCTTTAGCCAAACTAAATTTGCAGTCGTATTCTGTAATTCTTATAGGTAAATCTAAATCTCGATCGCTAAAAAGCTAAAAATAAATTACTGCAAAAAGTGTTACAGAATAGTATTTGTAGCCAAAAATTGCT
Source organism: Cistogaster globosa (assembly GCA_937654795.1). NCBI lineage: Eukaryota > Metazoa > Arthropoda > Insecta > Diptera > Tachinidae > Cistogaster > Cistogaster globosa. The sequence continues at coordinate 59,225,131 of OW569405.1, read as the reverse complement.
AAATAGATTTTTAGCGATGCAGATTTAGCTTTAGCGATATACTATAAAATCTGAAAACTTGCAAAACCCAAATATCTTTAATATATCATTTTCATTTAAACTAAAAACATTATAACACAGTAGCAATTTTACGAATAAACGCTATTTCACAGTTAAATTGATTTTTATCTAATAATTATTTTTCTAAAATTGGACCGCACAAGAAAGAGGATCATGCCTGCTGGAAGATCAAACATAACATGCTCCGAATTATTGTCCGACACGGAGATTCAATTGCACCAGTTGTTACAACCTGAATATTAATTTTAAGAGCACGCATGATTTGGTGTTACCGAATGAATGAATCTTTTCCTTGAAACAAAAAAAGGCTTGTTGGGGAGAAGAGTTTTAACGCTACTATTTAAAAAGGACTAAGCAAAAATTTGAGAAGTGCAATCTAGCCTTAATTAAAACCAAGCGTTTTAGTTACAACATATGCGTGCTTTGTACGCAAGGTCTATGTAATGTGAAAGCAGCAATACTTACACAGATGTATGTTTATTTACCTGGAAAAATATAGGCAATGTGAGTAGATATACTCGTATAATTTAAAAACTTTTTTTAATGCTTTTGTACTACTTTTTAAAACAGAATTTCAATTTAACACCAAAAAATTAGTATAAAAAGAAACCACTTTAGGAAAATACATACAACCAGTCTTTATAAGTATTAATATTTTTAAACACTTTTTTCTCAGTTTAAATCTTCATTCAATCATTTATACATTAATAAATCTACAATGTAGATGAACAGATGCTCCGTGCTGTGAAAAATACTTGAATGCTTAACACATTAAAAGCCAGTGGCATTTTATGTAAGTTATATATATGTATGTAGAACTTCGCGATTAAAGTAAATTTTTATAAAAAAGATTCCGAGTAATAAATTTTCATATTGTGAATATTTGCATGTTCACATTGGAATATGTAGTTCAGTGCCGATTGAGATATTTTATTGACCATTTTATAGTAGACGAAAGAACAGTGTTTGCAATTACGATTACCTAACTGTTGTGAGAGTTAAGGGTGGAAAATTAACTTAAAGCAGTAATTTTACCTTAAATTATGTAAGATTCGCAGGCATCCAAAATAAGAAAAGATGGCTCGTTTAAGTCAAAATTTGGTCTTCTTTTACCGCCTGGAAGAATAGAAATTAAAGCAATTTTAGAAAGGAAAATGGAAAAGATAGAAGGAGAAATGTGTGTTAATGCATGGTAAGACGTGAAGAGCGTCAGTACACATCAGTCGCACCCCCTGATGAACCGATGCCATTCTAGCTAATCCACTTAAAGGAGACTTGAGCGGCTAAAAATTCTTTTAGGATTATTGCTTCAACAAAAGTTTAAAGACTTATCAGGCATTTAAAATTGAAGAAGACATTACTAAAAAGGGTATAAAAATTTTTGGAAAAAAATTTTCATTTGAAATCATAAAACAACAGGTCTCTCTTAAAAGCCTACAAATGAAGTTTCCAAAAAATAAAATCCTAAGGGTCTAAAAATAAAATATCAGCAAGGGACGTACTAATTAGAAGAGAACAAAGGAAGCTTTGTCGGAAATATATACTTTTGGAAAAGCTATACTTTTATAATTACATGAATTTTATTGCAGAGATTACTTGGTGTGAATATTTAAGGTTAAAAATTATTATTTTATTAAACTTTATTACATTTCATCCAATATCGATTAATCTAGATTAAAAATTCTTAATGATAATAATAAAAATATGAAAGTGCGAAATGTAACAGAATAAATGTTTGCACTTTTGTATGTAGAGTTTAGAAGCATAGTGAGAGTAATTCCTTCTATCATCTCTGCAACACCTTTTTAAGCAGTCTGGCAAAGTTATTTCTGTAGTTGATCATTTCAGTTGAATATTAAGGAATGTGTAATTTTCTGTACTCAACGCTGTAAAAGCCCCAGAGCTGTGTGTTCGTTAAAAGTATGGCTTACTGATTTAAGGACATCTAATATTTTTGTATAAAATACTACCAAGTGCCAACATTCAACATTTTAAAAACGCTTTGGATACGTGGGTCATATAAAGACTAATTAAAGATATAAATTTATATAAAAGCTGAGTTTTAACAAAAATTTGTTTTCTTCAAATCAATGCACGAATGAATTTTGTGCAATACGAACAAATAAATTGTAATATTTCTTCCCTGTTCTTTTACCGATACCAAGATTTATTTTTTAACTTAAAATAAGAATTATAAAATCAAATATATTTATATAAGTAAAAACAATAAGAAAAACATTGCTTAATGTTGTTGCTGTATTATAAATAAAGAAAGTTAAATAAAAAAAATTATTGATGTAAAAATCAAAATCTAAAAAAGGAATAATGAAGCAGGCAACTTCTAAAAAGCTTGTTGTCATGTTGTTAAAAGGCTGCTGTAGTCAAAGTGGTAAACACGCTGACTACAAACCTGGCTGTTTCAGGGTTCAAATCCTGTGGCAATCAAAATACAAAAAAAATGTTTTTTTCTGTTTAATTGTATAAATACATATTCAGAATGAACAAAAAACGTGCAGTCTCCTTCGTCGGTACTTTCTCATAGCAGATTCGCCGACGAAGTAAAATAAATAACTCTCTCTCTCTCTCTCCTTTCACCACCTGTCTTATCTCTCATCTATCCCTTTCCTAAAGAATGTAGCACGGTTACGAAAAATAACTAAATAGGTTTTAATGCCTGAAGTGCTACTTCTCTTTAAAAAAAAAAGTGTATATGTGTATAAGTATGGGTTTAGTATTTATTGAATGATTATAAAAAGCACCAAGTCCAAGGCCAAATTTAGTCTGAGTGAAATGTATTTAAAAAAAAAATTAATTTCAATTTTATTCCCGAAAGTTACACAAATATATTTTTATCATACTATGTTCAAGTTTGAAATCACTTTTTTATCAAACAATTCTTGCAAAAAAACGAACTTTAAAACAGACAAACATAATATAATATTATATTATATTCGAGAAAGATTGCATCAGGATTAGTTATATATATGTCATAGAACAATATATAAGTGCAGATTAAACAAGAAAATTTTGCACTTATGTGGTCACCCTGACACAAAAAAAAAACAAAAGATGGGATATATACATCAAATTACAACCACAAGGGCACTCTTTGATTTCTAATTTTAAGTATTCATACTTTTTATTATACTTGAATCTTTATTACTATACAACATTCTGCCAATTTTCATTAGCTAAGAAGACACCCCTTAATTTCTATGTTCTAGTTTGCTACTTGTTATAGCGGACTTAGCAATAAATGTGCTGTGCAAATTTCAATCAACTGTCCACAACTGTTCAACAGTTTGGTCATATACATCAAATAACAGCAACTATTGTAGCACCCTATAATTTGCAATTTTAAATATTTATACTTCTTAATATACCAGACAAGCTAGTTGGTATTCTATTTAATTTTCAAGTGTTTATATATAACGCCCATATAAGTCAATTTACTTCAAATATTTATATTTATTTATTTATTTATTCGGCACTGAACTACATATTTATACTTGTTATAGCAGACTCCAGGTTGTTTGTTAATTTTACACAACGCATAGAGGAGTATTTGACCCTTTAGTTTGATAGAAAAAATTTAGTGGCAGATTATTATGGGGTTAGTTTTAATTTTGAAACCTATTAGAACATCTCGATTTGTATCGATTCTGCTGAATTTGCTCGAATAATTAGCACAACATAATCTGAAGTGCTTATTTCTGGCCTCGACAGCTTCTTCTGACAATTGTTATAGTGGGTGATTTTAACTGCAATTTATTTGATAATGTAAAATCTGGTTTGGTTCGTTCGTTGGCTTTGAGACTAAATCTCTCCGTTTATCATAATTCCAAGCCAACGACTCAGTCATCAGTCGTCGACATCCTAGCTTCATTTCTGGCTAGTAAGTGATGGGTCTGTGATATGTTTTTCCTCCCAAGTGCAGTGTCCTTTTATTTTGCATCATGTATTCATCTTTGCTGTTTTTCGTATAACTGTAGATAATCATTTACGATTTCATGTCTGCAGAAACTCTAATGACATAAATTGGACTGGTTTTTTTCCTTCTGGGAAAGCTTGGACACTACGATGGTTTTAATTTATTCAGTGTGGATTACCAATTAACTTTTCTGTGCGATTTCCTTCAGAGATCTGGCCTATTCCGCTTTTCGTATGTCCCAGACTGATGCAAACTGAAGCATTTATTGTCATTATCGTAACAGAGCTAAGAATGTTATAAGGAAGGAAAGAAGGAAATATTTTTGTAGAAAGTTGTCTGGTGTTACTTCTTTTGATATGTGGAAACTTCTGAAAGTTCACGGCCTTAGAAGTCATACCGGGTTGCATTGTTATTTTAAATGCTGATGAATGTTTTTTTTTTGCTGGTGCTTCTTATTCGGCTAATGCTAATGATATTAATTTTGATAATATGCATTGCATTGCTCTTTTTCTTTCAGAAATGTGACTGACGATGATTTATGGCTAGCTCTATGTAAGGTCAAGTCTACATCTGTTGTTGTTGACAAGATTCCTGTTCATTTTATTAATGTTGTATACCCCCATATTTCTCAGATTCTGTTGTTTCATGTTAATACCATTTTAACAAACTCAACTTTTCCTTTTTCTTGGAAGGTGGCGCGCGTAGTTCCAATTCCGATGACTACATCGATTTGCAGTTTGGACGACTTAAGACCCATTTCTATTCTTCCTGCTTTTTCTAAAGCTATAGAACATAAAATAAAGGACCAGTTTATGATTAGCATCTATAGGGATAATTCAAATTTTAAGTATGCCTTTCGCAGATATCACAATACCACTTTGTTGTTACTTAACCTGACGGACTCCATACGTGGCAAAGTTGGTCATAAGAAGTTGATGTCTTTAGTTTCACTTGACCTCAGAGTTAAAGGCTTTATAACTCTATTGACTTCTCTTATATGATTAATAAATTAGAGACACGTTTTCGTTTTTATAGATCTACTTGTAGGCTCGTTTACTCTTATTTATCTTACAGGAAACAATTTGTTGATATGAACTGTGTTTACTCTAATACACTTTCTCTTTCATCAGGTGTTCTTTAGGGATCTGTTTTGGGACCGCTTCTCTTTGAGTTGTGTGTACACGAACTCCCTAACTATGTTGCTGCTAATGATGTTTTCCTTCTATTTAGCTCAAATCGTGATTGCACTGATGTTTTAGAAGCTAACATGAACTTTAGTCTTGAGCGTTTTAGGCGATGGTCTGTGTTAAACTCTTTGACTGTTAATTCTAGGAAAACTAAAGCCTTTCGTTTTAGATCTGCTGATCGCGGTTCTTCCACATTTCAGATTTTTATGGACGGGGACAGGATATTTTTTGTTGAGAGAATGAAATGCTTGGGAATTTTCATTGATAATAAGCTTTCGTTTGAATGGCATGTTGACCATATATAATCTAGAGTAATTGGTGTTTTACACAAAATTCATTCAATCTTCATTTATCTGCCTTTTTTGTAAAGTATAGCTTGGCGTATGCGTTGTTGATGCCTCATATTTTTTATGGATAAGAAGTGGTATCTGGAACAGTTGGTTATGTTATTGTTAGGTTACGGCGTATTGTTAAAGCTATTATGCACTATGTCTATTCCGTAAAACGGAGGATGCATATTTCTGACTTTGTAAAAGATTTTCTGGGTTGTTCTTTTTGTTACTTTGGCATTTATCGTAACCTCTTTTTTTTATAACGTTATAAAGAGTGAACAGCCGTTTCAATTTTACTCTAGATTTGCTTTTTCTCGCTCAAATTGAAATCTTTAAATTATTATCCCTAGAATTACATGTAGCTTGTTTGGAAGATCGTTTATTGTATGGGTTGCTCGAAATTGGAGCTACCTACCTATTGAACTACGTTTACTTTCACATTCGAATAACGCTTTCAGATTAAAATATTTGACTATTTAAATTAACGTCTACTAAACTTTTAAACCTGACCTACGTGCATATACATATATATATATATATATATATATATATATATATATATTTACTTATTTTCTTTTTTATCTAATTATTTAAATGTGATTGAATTATATACATATATGTTCATATCGATTGTAACCACCTCCTATTAAAATAAAATAAGCTTTGCTTATGCGTTTTCTGGTTGGGGAGCCATGTATTTCTTAATGCACTTATCATTACGTTTTAATATTTTGTTTTTATTAATTTCTTTTTTTAGAGCTTATAGTTTTATTTGTTACACTTGATTATTAGCAATTCTTTATTCTCTTGTCTTGCGATTATCTATGTAATATATATTTTATTGGCCTCTATAGGCTTTTGTATATTACTTGAATGAAATAGATAAATAAAAATACCATTCAATTTTTAGTTTTATATACAACCCATCGTTTTCATCGTTCACCAGTCGTGGGTTTTACAACCTACAAGAACTTCAAATATATTGTACATACATATATGTTTCTTCAGTACACGATACATTTTTTTTCTTGCCGAACACCTGTTCGTGTAACAACCAAATATTAACAAATAAGTGTTCGGTAACATACAAACACGCATATTGCATAGGTAAAAAAATATATGATGTTGCTTTCGAACAGAACATGTTGTGTATGATGTGTTTATTTTCTGAGCACTGGTTTTAAGTGCTTTAAAAGTTAGCAAAGTTGGTGTGATAACTTTGCTTTTATCACATAACGGTGGTGTTACAAATTATATACATATATATACAGTAGTTTTCGCTCAAAGTCCACAACTACAGTTGCACAATTTTTGTGGACTATAAGTGAATTAGGACTATAACCGAATTTCTTTTCAAGCCACTTTATAGCTATAACTGAATCCAGATATGATACACATTTTGGACTATATAAAAGTATGCAATTTCTTCAATAAAACCACTTTTTTCAACAAAATAAAAGTTTATTTACAATATAAGCAAACATTGATTTAAATAAAATCAATAGTTTAAACAAAAACCTTTACATATTATTATTTATTGTAATTCAAATGCTTTAAAATAAAAAAGGTTGCCAGTTTATTTAAAAAAATTTTAAAAACAGGGTGGACTATACGAAACGTTTTTTCTATACAATATTAGCTATGTATGCAGGGAAATTTGGCCTTTAAACGAAAATGGACTATAGGCGAAGTGGACTTAAGAACAAATAATGTGAATGAAATTCGAAAAAACCTGCAAGTGAATAGGACTGTTTTGGCTTACATCCGTTTTTGGCCTTTAAGCGGAATGGACTATAAACGAAAAGTACTGTAAATTTTTTTGAGATGGAAAATTTTGCCATTTCCAAATAACTAAACTAAAATAATAACAGAAAAAGGGTTAACAATAATGTAAAACACAAAATAAGATTTTAAAAAGGTACCCACAACAAAAACTACTAGACAGTGAAAACCAACAAATAAACGAATATAAACACAATTACAATAAATAAATAAGTTTAAACACCAACTATTGCAGATTGGTTGTGAAAGTAAAGGAACAACCGCCAAATGGCAAAAAAGCAATTGTCAAACAAGTAGAGCGCTCACATAATGTGAAGATGAACAGTCCAAACACAACTACGTTCACATTTTTATTATGATTGTTGCGTTTTAAATTTTAATGAAAATTACATCCAGCCGAAAAAAATTTTATTCAATGCGGTTGGAATCGTACATGAAAACAAAAATTAAACTTTGTATGTGAACTAAAAAACTGCAACAACAACTTTTGAGTTTCAGAACTTAAACTTTCCAGCTAAAGATATATTTTTTCGAAGCATAATTATTTAAATATTCACAAATGTTTTAAACAAACATTTCAATAACATTAATCAGCAGTGCATAAATTAATAAAAACTATTGCTGACGCTTCTAATGAAACCGAAAATTGAGAAGAGTGAATGTGACCGAGTTAACAGTACTTTAAAACAGTAAAAAATTTAAAATTTATGTAACACTATTTAATTTCTTGCCTCTAACTGGGTAGTAAACCAAAGAAAGTGGCACATAATAAAAAAGCAACTGATAACAAGAAAATATTATAGAACTTAACACAGATATTTTTTTTTATAAAATTGAATGAATTGCAAGCCAACATTATCAATTTACTAGACATCACCAACAGTAAGATATCCAACAATATTAGCAAAAATAAATTTAGCAAAATCTATTTATATAAGTATTTATTTAATTTATATAAAAAAAGTTTCAATTTTGTGTTATTTTTATTATACAATTTTTATTAACTTTCCGTTGCCGAAAAAAAAAGAAATCATTATGATAACATAAACAAATGTAATCAAAGATGGAAAGGAGAAAATTGAATTTTTTAAGAATTGTTGTTGTGGTAAGCATTGTAAAAATCTACGTAACAAGAACAAAGAACAATAGAAAATTTTTTACCAAAAACTATAATATTTTATTGTCACACGCCCATTGCTTCTTTTATAACCTTCACCACATTTGAAAAGGGTATAGGTACATACGTTTATTTGTTTGTAATTTTACAATATTTATTTCCAACCCAATAAAGAATACGGTCTTGATTTAGCGATGTTCGTGAGTTTAAATCAGTTTTTCCACGTTACACAGGTGAAATTAAGGGGTGTCCCTGTAGCTGATTTAATTTGACCTATATGGCTCTACTTTTGGAACCGCTCTATTTCATAATAACAGAATCTGCATCGGCTAACAGTGTGGTACATTATAAATCTAACTTAACAAAATAAAAAATCGCGTTAGGTTTACTTCTCATGAATAAATTGATGGAAAAATTAAACAGTTCTCATTTTTATAAAAAAAATATTTTAATAAGTGAGTTTTGACGAGTTTTATTAATTATTTCATAACAACTGCTTTCTTTACCTATTTTTGCTTTATTTCATTAATACTACAAATAATTATACACAAAAACGCATAGATATTTCAACTTATTCACTTTCATTGCATCGCTTAAACATTTCTTATCCTCAAAATCATAACATATATAAATATGAAAGAACTTCTTTTGTTATCAAACTTACAACTCCAAAGGGAATTGAAATGAATGGATTTGATCAAATTAAAGTCGATTGAAAAATCTGTACACGATATTTTTTTTGCAAGCAACTCTCTAAATTTTCTCATCTCCTTATTTCTTTCTTTTTGAATTTGTTCTTACAGTTGTCCTATAGAAAAAATACATGATCTTAACTGGCATAAGGAACCATGGGTTGCCGTTTAAGTATAAATTCCATTTGACAACAACTAAACTTTTAAAGGCATCTTCATAACATCTTTTTTAACCACCACCTAAAGCTTCCAAAATAATGTGAAACCGTTCAATTAATTTTTTATTGACACCAGCCATATATGGATTCATATAAACAACCGTCTAGCAGTATAACTGTTTTTCGTTATTTTTGCATGTTTACTGCTGTGGAACATTCTTTTTTAGCCACTTTTGCTTTATTTTCAATAGATCATTACTTATATCAATAAGTCGTCTTTGCTATAAGTTTTGAAAATATTAACGCCTCCATCCAAAACTCCCTTTTACGAAGTAGTGGAGGTAATACTGAATAAGTGAAAAAAATGTATGGCGGTCGCAAAAATACGCAAGATGTTTTTTAATCTTCCTTAAAGTGAACACTTAAAAGATTAACACAAATGAACTATACTAAACAGCTTTAAATTTACAAAACAAAACCTTAATGTTTTGAACTTTCTAGGCTATTCACAAGAAAAAAGAAAAATAATACTTGCATCGCAAATAAATAAAATATATCCCTGAAATAAAGCTTAATAATAATAAAGAAATAATAATAACAATAAAATAACTGTAGCCTTTTTAATGTTGAGCAAAAGTCACACAAAAGAAAGCGTTTTTTAATTTAAATGCACGTGTTGACAACAACTGACTTTAAGCACTTATGTAACAGTTATCTATTTTATTCAGAAGCTTATGAACAACCAGAAGGAATTTTGCCAAACATATTTTTTTAATTTTGTACAGATAGATTTAAGATTTACCACAGTGTGAGGCTGTTGCCTCTCGGGAATTTCATCAACGTTCAGAGGCCTGCGAGAAGGCCAGTGAATGTCCTTAGATTATTTTTACCTAGAAATACTAGAGTTTTGCAGAAACTTTATTTATATTACCCACTTCTTAAACTGGAGAAATTTACCCAGTTGTAATTAATGGTATTCCTTATCTCCATCCAGATTTCCTCTTTGATCCACGTACGCTAGAAAGAGTTGGGATTTAAATATGAGTGTGCTTGCTCATCTTCTGGCAACTGTGTCAGCCCCATTATTGCCCTTCACTCCAATGTGCCTAAGAACCCAGCAGAGAGCAACTCCGTTAGTGTTACCTAACTAAATTAGTCTTATACGGCATTTCTACACTATGTTTCATTTCTTCTGTCTCTTTTCTTTTGTGGTCTCCATTGAAATGAGCACATGTTTTAATGACACGAATCATCGCTTGAACGATACTTGGCATTTTTCGCATAGACTCTTTTGGAAGTTTTGAAATTTAACATTATTGCGTCAGCACGGCTTCTATTTCTCAATTCCAACTACAATCGACAAATAAAGATCAGTTTAGAACGATTATTACCAGTAGAAGAGAATTTAAGATTTAAAAATATTAAATTATGAAGGAAAAGCTCAGACAGCGCTACGGTCGACCAAAACGGAGTAATTTAACTTTAACAAACATTTCGCTTTTTGTTACTGGTTTTGTCAGCCTATCTTAGTTTTTTGGATTCTGCTAGAAAAGATAATTAATGCACTTAAAGTATTACTTACCTTTTATTGTTAGTTGTTTAAATTTGTAAAAGGAATTTCTCGTTCCATTCACCACAAAAAGTGGAAAAAGGATATTTCTAAGTTTGCCACTCCGTGTATAATTTCTACAATATCCATTTCCGATCCCATAAGGTATATATATTCTGAGTCCTTATACATAGCGAAATCGATTAAGCAATGTCCGTTGTCCAGTTATCCGTCAGTGCTATTGTTGAAATCAACTTTGCCAAGGCACTGATTGAGCTAGAGAAAATTTAAATACTCCAATCGAGGCAGCGATCAAAACAAAACGCCTGCCCCTAATTTTCCACATCACCTTGAACAATGAAGCAACACCAGGCAAAAAACAACACATATTAATATATCAAAAATTCTATCTATTCATTCTGTGAGTATAGGTGCGCAAACATACAATTTGGTTGAATTCGCGCGTTCAAAAATAGTACCATGTTTTATTTATATTTTTATTAAATTAGTTAATATGTATTTTTTTAAATATTTTTCTTTTGTTATTTTCAAACCATTCAAAAGTTTCCGCCCTGGTATTTATTCCTCAGTTCTTTCACTTTAACTCTTTTTAAAGAAACTATATTCTGCAACTCCGCATACCATCATGACCTTGTTTTAAACAATTTGCAAATCCCACCTAAATAACATTTCAAGACAGAATTTTACTTTATTTATCGGGTATAAACGCAGGGCATGATGTTAAATATAGATTAGAATGACCGTTGTATTTGTTGAATGCTAAGTACCAATTTTTTATTATGTAAAACAATAATGTTATATTTTTGTTTGCGTCTTAGCTATATAACATGAATGTAACTTTTTTCTTTTAGAAGCATAATAATTACTTTTCCTCTGAAAATATTGCTTTTAAATAAGTAAAAAAAAATATGTCGTGTAATCTATGAAAATAATATACACTTGAACCCATTTTTATGCGGTGTTTTATTTTTGTGCGGTCTAGATTTGTGGGCTTTTTTATGCGACTTGTGGATTTTTAAACTTGTTTTTTTGTTTTTTGTTGTTGTGTTTTTCACAAATAACAGTTTACTAACTTTAAGAAAAATACCAATAACAATTTTACATACAGTCAGGGATAAAATTGTTCACATAAACTGGTTATTTTAGTAGATACGGTGTATGTATGTATTATTGTTTGTTGACTCGACAGAAATATTTTTATTAATCTTTAAAACTTATTTAATAGTCGACATAAAGATATAAAGCTATAAAGCTTTGACTTTGCTTAAACTGACTTTCGTATTCCCTAAAATAACCAGTTTATGTGAACAATTTTATCCCTGACTGTATGTAAAATTGTTACCGTTACTTTTACTTATCCAAACATTTTAACAATTATTCACATTATTCTTTGTCGTTTGCTTATTCAAACAACTTCACGGAATTTATGAATTGATTAATATTAAACGAAATTTGTTTAAGTAATTTGAGGTAAGTAAAACGGTCCATAATATTTTTTGATGTAATACATAGTATTAATTTTTAGCTTACTTAAAATACTTATAATGCAAAATTAAAAAAAAACGAACAACAAAAATCCAGTAAAAAGAGAAAGTATTTCTTTGGAATTAAAAAAAAAGATTTTAGATGGCTTGGCTGAAGGTAAAGGATTGGTGAGTCGTCATATTCCCGAAACCCTATTATAGAAAAATGGAAAATGCTTTAGTGATGTGGATGGAAGAGTTAACTGGAAAATGAATACCAGTTGATGGTGTTCTTATAAAGAAAAAAGTAAAACATTTTTATAATAACATTAAAGACTGTGAACCATCAACTTCTTCATAAATATTTAAGGAAGCAACATTTTTAGCTAGTAATGGCTGGGTAAGTGGTTTTTTAAAACGTCATGGTTTTCATAACCTAAAGTTGAAAGGCAAGTCAGCATCTGCTGACGAAACAGGGCTATTTTGAAAAAAGATGCCAAGTAGAACCTACACTAATAAGTCCGAAAAAATAGCAAAAGGATTAAAAACTGCCAAGGACAGAGTGACTTTATTGATGTGCAGTAATACGTCGGGAACAAATATTTTGCTTGGAAACAGAAGAAATAACAATGTCAGAAGTATGGAAAAAATTTTCTATACTAGACTGCATAATCAACATTGGTGAGGCTGTTTCACAATTAAAACAGCACACACTTAATTCATGCTGACAACAACTCTGGTCAGAGTGTATTGTTTCAAGTAAAAAACATGAAAATTTCACGCCGTAATTATCATCAGAAATAATTTCTTTGGATCATGATATGGGTGCTGAAGACTTCACGAAAATGATATTTTGATTTGACGCGGGACGAAGTCATTTCTGACGACGAGGTCACGTAATTCAACCAGCCACCAGCCACAGCAGAAAAACCTGTTTCGATGACCGAAAAGCAGTTATATAAAGGTCTCAATATCGCCAATAAATAAGAAAAATATTTTTTTTCTACAGATCCTACTTCTGCAAGAGCTCAAAAATTTCAAAATAATTTGGGATCTTGTATGTCTGTCTATCAAAGCCTGTACATGCAAAAGTTACATTCTTGCCATCCTCCATCAACGAATGTGATTCAAAGTGAAGATGAGTTAAGCAGCGACAGTGAAATTGTACAACCAAAACGAGGCAAAATCAAAATTCCAAGTGAAGATCAAATTTAACTTTTTAAATGAACACATATAGTAAATCGGAGTATACATATATGTATTAAATTATAAGCATTACATGTATATAATATTTTTGAAATAAAGTGGATTGTTTTGCTTTTTTTCAAATGGAATTTATTTATATGTATATTTAACCGTTTTTTTTTTTGTGCGGTCCCAAGTAACCGCATAAAAACAGGTTCAAGTGTATTCAGTCATGTATGTGTCGATATATTACTAATAAGAAGCTCTTGGATTAGATTTCCATTTTGCTGGATTGCCTGATATCTGTCATGTTTATTAAAGGTATATAATTTGAATATTTAAGTCTCTTATTATTGGGGAGGTAAGTGTGACCATCTGTGGGTGTTTTGCGTTTGTAAGTTTGTTTTAATAGTTTTATTGGTGTAATATATATATATATATATATATATATATATGTATATATATATATAAAAATCCCTACACATATATATTTTTGTGCTATTTTCAGTTCAATGGTCACATTTAAGTTACTTTAAATACTACATTTTAAATAACGAAAAACGAAGTGCGAAAACTTAAATTTTATTTAAACGACGAACTTATGTGAACCCTATTATTATTATTTTTTTGTTAAGGTTATTGTCCATAAAAATTATTGAAAAATAACTTCTCACTTAAAAAGGAATTAAACTACAAACACCAGCGAACTTAACTTTCTTAAATACAAATTTGCAAGATATTCTAAGACTTTTACATTTCACAACACAATCTAATGTACAACAAGTAATAGTGGTATATTTGGCTATGTCTAATCTTATATACCATTTAACATCTATGTAAATCTACTTTAGAAAAGTAACTCCAATCAAAAAAGCAAATATTGGGGTTAATCATTTTTTAAAAATTTAAGTATTTCCTTAAAGATATCTTCAAAAGCTTTTAAATAACACCCATATTGATAATTTAAAAAGTTTGAAAAGTTCAGAGGCCCATAAATCGGGAAAATGCGCGGGCGCCAATTTCTTCACTTGATGTTTTTTTTTCTTATTTTTTAATTCTTTATCGCCCCATATATTTGTTTTTTGATTGGAGTTACTTTATTGTTCCACATGGTGTAAAAAAATTAGAGCTAGGCGTGGTGCTTTGCCCTATGCCTCGAAGAACATGGATCGATCGTGCTGATATGCAGTGACAACTCTTTGGATACTATGTCTGATCTCGATTGGCATACTTTAATTTTCTCTAGCTGATCCAGTGCCACGGCAAACTTGACTTCAACACTAACACGGACGAACATCGCTCAATCGACTTCGCTATACATAAGAAGTCGGAATAAATATGCTTTGTTGATATTGTAGAGATTACGAACGGAATGACAAAATTAGATGTACCATTTTTCCACTTCTTGTAGTGAAAGGTATAAATATTGCCAAAGCTTACACAGTGCAGAAGCTGCTCAATAAAACAAAATGTAGTTTTTTCATATTTTTTGTTTATAAACATCTAATGTATAAAGAAAAATACTCTAAGAATTAACTGTAAAACTTAAGTGGATTTTCTCTATGAGTTTAAATATCAAGAAAAATGTAAATAACGTAACCAACAAAAATCATGTACCAAGTGCAGGGGTGACTTCATTCATTTTCTCTATAAATATAAATCAAACTTCAATATATAAAATGTGAGTCATTTTGTCTTTTTGAGCAACGACATGGTTATGATTATGATTATTTATTTGCAAAAATTTAAACGCAGCCCTCTTGTGCTCTTGCGTGTGTTATAGATTATTTCTGCGTTTATTTCCGCTATTTTTACAATAAAAAACAACAATAATTTAACTTTAACTTTAAACTTTTTATATTTAATCATTACATCCCATATTGTGCCTAAATTTTAGAAATAAAAGATATAAAAGAATTTTAAATTAAAGTCAAAAGTCACTGGGGTCACATTTAAATTCACACGTCAAATCAAACTTTGATTTTATTAAGAAAAAATATCAAAGTAGAGGTGGGCACGGCACAAGTAATTTTAGTGAATCATGCATGATCACGTATAAAAGTGTGTATATTTTTACTGCAATCATGCGATCGTTTATGAACCTGAGTGCGCATTAGTAGAGTTCTTGCGTAACTGTAATATTCAGGCTGTTCATTTGAAATTCTGAAAATCAATTATAAAATACAAATAAAATTTTCAGCAAGATTATAAATTTGGTTTGGATCAGTTTTGACGGTAAAAATATAGAAATGATTTCTTAATTTTATTTATCTCCGTTAGTATATAATAATCAAGAACTTTTGTAATCGTGTTAATTTTTAATTATGTTCACGTGAGTGTACCTGTAGATACTATTTTCGCTTTATAATTATTTTATTTTTGTTCAGTTCAATTCGATATTTCGCTTATTCTTCGGGCTTACTTTTCTGTAACTTACGTTTTGAAAAATGTTATTTAAATTATTTTCGTAATTAGTGCTCGATATGTATTGTTATGGAAGTAAAAATGACTAAAACACCTGACAATTTAGATTTTGAAATACTTTTTGCTAACAACTAATTTTAAAATAAAGTGAGCTTATATTCGTTATATTTTTATCAATGCAAAGCCATTCTTCTTCTAACGCTCACCTTTATTTGAAATTTTTTGTTATCGTCCCAATTTGATGAATCTGTATCATGCCATGGGAGCTGCGAAGGGTGTGACAGTACATGTAGTGTATTTGTAAGCCAAACTTTTAATTACTCTGGTAAATTCAAGTCTTATGCGCTTTAACAGTTTTAGAAGATACGAGTTCCACCATAGTTGCAGATCAAACTTCCTCCGATATCGTATTTTTTTGCGAATGCTTTATTTAGCTTTTGCCATACCAAACTTGCATTTGTCTGAAAAAGCGATAAAAATGATTGAAACATTTGTCAATTTTAATCGACAACATAAAAATTCTTGCCACCAGTTAGTTGTTCTTATACATAAATTCCAACTAATTTCTATATAATAAAGTCTCTATGCAACCCAAATTTGACTTGTAAATAAATATACTGTTTGTATCCTCAAACTGAGCTCAAAATAATAAATTTAATTTTAATCCCTCTAAAACAAGAACATCTTCAATGGTGCTGTAATAATAAGATTTTTATATATTTTTAATCGCTTCTTGCCGAGAGCAATAAAATCTCATCTAGCTTATTCAATCTTAATAATTTATGTTATTCACTGTTTAGAAATCTAAAGTGGCTGTTCTTCAACAAACATTCAACTAGTAAGGCTAACTGTTAATCGAGGAATAAAAATATTTGACAATGTTTCTGAATATGTTAAGACAATCTTAGAGAATTCATTCGAGGGCTTTGTAAAAATAAGAGTTTTATTGACTATCTACAATATTCCTAAATACAATGCAAATCCATGTCTATGACCAAAACAATCCGTAATCCCCAGCTAATTATATCTCAAATAAACAACTCTATTCGTAAAAAGTCTTTAGTAGTAGGATTGTGCAGACTTTGCAATGACTTCCTTATTAGATTTAGCTTTAAACATTTGTTATAAAATGTATGTGTATAATGCTTGAAACTAATTTTAGTAAACAACAAAGTCGTTTATACTCTTTAATCGAAAGAACTTTGGCGACTTCGAATCGCAAGTACATACTGAGGTGAAGTTATGAATTTTACTAATTAATTAACAAAACGACAAAAAATTATACACAAATTAAAATGAATATGTTTTCTTTTATTTTCAACAAAAATAATTTTGAATTTTACACAATTAAAGTCGTAAATAATGAATCTAAAATATGTTTTTTTTTTTTTTGTCAATTGCTTGTCTTGATAGTTTTTTTGAGTATTGTCGATTTTATAAAAGCAGCTATTCTACTTGATGTGCGAACATATAATATTATTAGTGCGGTTGAAGGTATAGTCGGTAATGAAATAAAATATCGGTTAATTAAATTTTAGATTCTTATAAAAATAGTCGGCGCTTATTAAATGTCCGATTTAACTGTTAAGGTACCTTAATAGATTTGCTTAAGAAGATATGAGTTCTAAACGTGTATATTATTAAAATTAACAAAATAAAAAATAATACTTTCAACTTACTAATTACTTTTCTTAAAAGATTCGAAATGTAATGTTACTAATAGAAAATCTTTTTGTCGCTAAAATATTTCTAGCTGTGTGTTATTTTTCTAAATTAATCAATATCCATTGGCATTCGTTTATGAATTCAATATTTTTTAAACGCATGTTTTATGGGAAATTAAACTAAGCGAAAAGCTGCCGACAAATTTTGTTTTTTCTAGCGTCATGGTTTTTCAAACATACATAAGTTTTAAAAGACTAAATCCCAGGCAAATGAAATCACATGCGATTACAGAAAAATGCGAGTAAAAAAAATGCCTGTAAAATTTAAAGCAGAAAGAACGCAAAATTAGAACATAATCTTAAAAAGAAATATTCTTTTCTAAATGAACCAAAGGCGGGACTAAAAATTGTCAGTTGTTTGTAGGATTAGGTAATTGACTTATTTTCTCCTTAAATATAATTATTTACTTTTTTTAAACTTTTAGCTCCGCCTATTTCTGACTCACTTTTTGTTTGAATTATTGTAAAAATTGAGCATGTTTTCACTTTTCAATTACAGAGAAAAAGTATTTCTCGAATTCCCGCGCATACTTGCAATTGCATAATCAAAATTTATTTGTATGTTTTATTTTAACAATAAAAAATAAATGTTTCCTTGAGTATAAAAACATTTTTTATTGCAATTTCTAGACAAATACATATTAATCTAAGTCAATTTATGTTATTACATATATATACTTTGGCGCCAAGTTAATTTAAGAAAAAGGCTGCATCAAAATTGGTGACAACAATTTCTGTTACGTCTAAAATGTATTTAGAAAAAAGTTTTTTGTGTTTAGATTGCAATAAAATTAATACTTCCTATTTATTTAATTAGGAAAAGAATAGAGGAGAGATAAAGCAGGTGCTGAAAGTAGGAAGATAAAGAAAATGCTTCGGTTTTTTAAACACTGAGTGCCATACGTTATGATGCAAGTAGCCATTTTATTAATTACTTTACTTTGCTGCTTGTAGAAGTTCTACAAAGGACGCTGTGTGCTGTAATGATAATTTTAGAATATGTGTATATATATATATATATATATATATATATATATAAACGGAAATAAAAAATATATTTTTAATTTTTGGTTACCGCAAGGGTAATCAACGCGCTTACTAATATGACTACAGTATTCTTCTTTTTAAATTAAATATAAGTTAAATTATTTATTTCAGTCAAACTGCCGGTTTCTCTACATGCGAATGAATACTTCTTTCGCATACTTGTATTGAAAACATATATATTTGTTTTCAATATATATATGAAAGAAATGTTCGTTCGCCTGTAGAGAAACCGGCAGAAAAATTTTATATTGATTTTACAACTAAATATGTATATAATTGAGGCAATTGAAAATTAAATAAGAACACAAAAATATTTATTTCTGCATTTTTATTTTAAGGTGTGGTCAGATTAATCAAGCATTTGACCAAAACCACGTTAATACTAAATAATGCAAAACCTTTTTTCCTTTTTAGATACTTGTTAATAAATATCTGCTCATACTCAATATACAAGGTAAAATATCATATTTATTATATTATAAATCGTCTTTCGTTATGATACGTATCAGGAAATATTTATTTAAAAAAAGTTATTACGTAATTTTTGGTAAATATTTGACTAATCTTACCGCATCTTTATGTGTCTATGTAAATTATATGTCGAAAAAACTTACCGTTCACATTTTAATTGGGCTTCTATAATACAGCATACACGTGTTTGTCCCGTATTTACACACAATATTGTCAACTCATCTAGATTAAGTTAATTCCGCGTCTCTATTCATTACGAAAAGCTCACTTAAGGCCAATCTATAATGTAAGGAGCATTTTGTACAGAAGTATATAAATTTAAAATAGAATAAAACAAAAATGAATATAATAATTTACTTTAATTGTGCTTGATTCCTTCAAATATAAATATTTCATGATATTCTCATGAAATATTTATTATTTTAAACTAAAAAATGAAATGTATTACTGCAGGGAAAGCATATCCATATGGTCATTTCACTACTGCTCGTATAGCTCATCAGTGGATTCTACCCAAACTTGTTTAAAGAAAACCTCAGAGCCTTATACCAATAGCCAAATTAATTAACTGAGAACTCCATTGAATCAATAAGGCAAAAAGGACATAAAAATTTTAAAAATTTTATTTCAAAAACACAGTAACCATTGAGTAACTATTTTTATTTTTTATTTCTTTTTTCTACATAAGAGTTGCCATTGGAAACCATTCATATGTATTTGAAAGATTTAATGAAAAAATAAAAACAAAAATCGTAAACAATTTTTACAAATACGAATCAAGCGCAATAAAAGTAAATTAATATACTAAAGATTCCAAATAATAAATTTTTTAGTCAAAAATGAATATTTTATAATGCCGTGAAATTAGCTTTATTCAAAAAATAATCTCTTGCCACTATAATTTAAGAATGTCTTCTGGCATATGATCGCCATGGATGGATCGGACTGGAGGTTTAATTTTTGATGACTTTTTCCAACATTTGTGACCGTATATTGGCAGCAAAGCGGTGAAATTTATCCTCCAATTATTTCTAGCATATTGGCGTAGACTAATGACCCAATATCCCTACAATTAATAGGTCCGAAGCGAGAAACTATGTACAAAACGTTTTATAGTTAATCGAGTTAATCTCTCTGATGGACTATTTTGTTGATCATTAAATAAGCACATTTTTAAAATAAATCTGCACAATTTTAAAGCACTATACAGACGTCAGTCTATTAATGCTGAAATGCCAAACCAAACGAAACGAAATTATCCTTAAATACTGTCAAATGCTAAAGCAACAAATAAACTTAATAACTAATATGCCACAGATGAACATGTAAGTTTAATTCGTACTTTTGCTAAAAATAATTTCGTTGTAAATAAATAAAACTTAAAAATAAAAAACAATTGAACATATTATATAAATTTTATATCATTCATACTACATACTGACGGACTTTTTAGTTTTAACAAATATTTTATATAAAACAAAACGTATACTTTTTGTCTGTTTTTTATTTATTATAAAACTATTAGAGTTACTATTTACTTGTTGATTTGGTGGCAGGTTGTTCCAAAAACGCCTGTTGTTAACAAAAAAGTGCCATTTGGTGACTGGACACGTGGTGATTGTTAAAATTGTAATCTGTTTTAGAGTTCGGTAATTACGCACATCGTACACACAATGTTCTGTTCAAAAACACGTACGTATTTTTCTTTTCATAACAATTATGTATGTCTGTAAATTTTTAATTTTAAATGCATCGCATTTAACTTTACGTGAAAAACCAATGCAACCCTTTAACGTATTGGAATATTGGAAACAAAATTGTCAACACAATTCAAAATTAAGGCAGCTTGTCAAAGTGTTACTTGTTGTACCTGCAACACAAGCATCTGTAGATCGTGCAATAATCTGTAGATCGTCTTGGCAAAGTTAAGATCTAAATCTATTTCTAATATATTAATGACAAAATAAAACTTTAACTTGCTCGACAGCTCAAGCCTTAAAATGGAAAACAGTGAAAAAAAGAGATTAATTTTGTTCGAAACAAAAAAATTTCTTTATGTGCATAATTTATTTATAAAGTATTATATAAATATAAATAATTTTTTTACACTTAATAAAAAAATTGTTTTTATTTTTATTTAATAGGTTTTTCCGATTGCTAGAAGATAAATTGTTGTCTATCCTACATGTACTTTTTTGCCGTCCGTACATGCAGTTATTTTAATTTTGCATGTACTTTTTTCCGTACAAGAATTTATTTTAATTTCTTTATGTACTTTTTTTCCGTACACGTACTGGAAATAATGTACACTCAAACTTCTCTGTCCTCCATGTACGTTTTAAGCCGTACACGTACACGAAGAATAGCTACAGTCGTACATTCACGTACGTGAATAAATAGATTCGTGGATGTGTACGGAAAATTTTAAAATTTAGGGACATACATAATAGGAATAAAAAGAAAAATATGTACAGGTTGGTTTTAGTTGTGTGTTTTCCATTTATGTACGAGAAGTTTGTGCAGTGAATGTATTTTTATGCACTCTGATCTGTTAAAAACGTAAGTAAGAGATTAAGTGTTAATTATTTTATGTAGAAATAAATGGATACATTTTTTTTAAAAGATAGTGCATACAGATTTTTGAAGACCGAAGATGCATGATCAAATCTTTTTAATCTGTTAATGTTAGACATATAATTTACTTATTGTAACTTAATCATAATTCTCAAATAGCTTACATTCAAAAGTAAGGTTAGGGATCAGAAAAGTTATAACAATTATTTCCAGTGGATTAAACTACTGAGTGAACTTGACAAAAGTGTAGCATAAACGGGTTTAGATATGTGTTTGAGTTCTGCTATGCAACAAACTAGTAAGTTAAACAAAAGAAATAGTATTTAAAAAATCTAGAACAAATTTGAGAAGGAAATTTTAATTTTTCATTGTGTGTTATGGGTTTTATTAATATTATTGCATAATAATACTAAGTGTCTTTTAGTAGTATAGCATATAATTTTTAAAAAAATTAGATTTGAAAGACGGGTGTAATATTGGTGAAAGTGCTAAATGTTGCTCAACATTAATTAAAAAAAATTAATTTTAAAGTTTTATTTTCGATCGGTCAGTTTTTTTCATTTCTGTGCCTTTTGTTTTTGCAGAACACACCTTCAAAATTGTATTTATTGATTCTACGATGTTACTTAAATGGGTACAAACAGGGACTATTTGAACTTGTTTGGCAAATACACATTATACGATAACCCTATACTATTGTCGTTTATGAATTTAATTTTGTTTTCATTTATCGTGTTTTACGTACATAACGAAATTTCTATTAAGTTTTGATAAAATTAATTTAAATTAACATTGAACGCCAAAAAAAGTTAATAAAAAATTGTGCAAAAGGCCCAAGTAGTGTGACCCAACTTAAGTCAGTGTTAATGAAATTTCATTTGAAAGTCAAATTAAATATGCTTGACAAGTTTTGTCGAAAACTTGCTTTAACTAAATTACAAAGTTTTGGTTGCTGTCGGTTTTTAATTTAGTTATCTTTCTTTTCAATATAATCTTTTGTTTTTTGTAATTTGAGATGAGCTTAGTTTACTTTATGTGCAAAGCAGAATCCCGTAAAAAGCAACCACAAATTAAATGCCTAAATATTGTTTTTTCTCTAATACTGATGCGTAGTTATGTTTTATGTTCAGTTTTTCGTTTTGTGTTTTCTTCAAAACAAAAAAAAAAGCTTCTATTGTCACTCTGAATTATTGTTAAGCTGAATTAATTTAATAAATAAAGAAAAAGATGACAAAAGATTATTTGCATACAGTCCCTAATAATACACAAATACGGAAAACTGTGCTTTTTATTTTATTTTCAATTATTTGTCCATCAGCGTACTTGAGAGCGCATTGCCACAGTTTTTGTCATTTGATGTTATGGCTCTCTTTTATTGAAATAATATATAACTTAGCAATCTTTCTAAGTAAAATTAATTGATTTCCTTTAAGGGAAGCACGATAGTTACTTTGTCCTTTGTGGTCGATGTGTGTTGATTACATTAAAAAAGTTTTCATCCGGTCTTAGTAAATACATTGCAAATCACATTAATAGCTTAAATTAAACATATTATTAAGACCTTATTCAAACTATTTAAATGAAAGTAACCATTGATTTATAATGTTGTTTTAAAAGAGAGTAGGTCATCAGAAGAAAAATTTTAAAAATTTTAGGGGAATAGAAAAAAACTTTTTTCGTATTTTTGAAACGTATAAACGAATAGTTTTCTCTGAAAAAGGACAACAGGTGTTGGTTATTTTTCGATATATAATTCAGTCGCTTTTTTAAATATCCATGTATATCTAATAAAAAGAGCATACTCGTGTTTAAAACTTTACTTAAAGCAAAAGGCTAAAAGCGTCGACTCGTTTTAAGTATTTTTACCTCTTAACATAAAATTAAGGGTAACAAGGCTCTCAGTAGTTTAAATATAAACTGAAATATAATACGAACTGAGCAAAAACGGTAACAAAACATATTCCCGTTTAAATATAAGGAAGATTGTGCAACCGAAGGACAATTTTCTTTCCTACTTTATGAAGAAATTAAGCCCGTATGCTTTCATTAATTGAATTCTAGTCAGGATGAAGATTACTATGATCTTCTTTAAATTGAATGTTTAAAATTTTTACATGAAGAACGTAAAAATATCGACACAGAATATCATATTAGCATAATTTAGAATTAATAAGTCTGTGTTTTACGAACATATCGAGATAAAACGGTAATTTGTGGAACCAAGTTTTTTCATGAGGTAACGTGTATTTAGGCAATCTAACCAACAAAAGGATAATTTCCTTTGTGTCTCCACAAGTATTGTATTTAAAAAAAATTGCCCAATTCAAGCCAACAGAGTAACTTTTTTTTAACAGAAGCCTTGAAACTGTTACGCAAAATTAAAAAATATTAAAAAAAAAACTTCAGCAACATACATAATTGTTGTAGAAAATATTTTTTTTTGCATTAATTGTGCTTTCCTGGAGCTTATTTTCCTACTTATATATATTACGGAGGTTCCTGACAAAAACAAGTTTCTGCGTTTTACGGTCTTTCTCTGAGTTTTTTAATACTGTTGAATTAGTCTAACTGTTTAAGGTTTCTGACTATTTAATCATTTTTAAAGTAAGTTACTGGAAATGTTGGTACTTCTTTCAAGAACGACTCTAATATACATCAAATTTTTATATATTTACGTGTGACCTTACTTATAACAAAACCGAATGAACACACATATGCACATTCTCATTTTTTACATATATTCAGAAAACATCTATCTTTAGCTCTGCGGAGTAAGCTGATGTACCATTAGCAATAACTACATGTCAATTCTGCATTTCATGTTATATATAAATTTTAACATTGCTTAAATCTTTTTCCTCGAATATCTGTCTGTTCTTTAGTTTAACTTGATATCATTCAAAGAAAAAGTTTTCGATATATGTCGCTGTATATATGTAAGCGTTTTTACTAGCAACAAAATAATAAATTCATTTCCTATTCATTTTTCTGTGCTGTTACGTAAAAATGTTTACCATTTTTTTTTATTTATTTTCCCATCCGGCATTTCACACTATAGTTAAACTAGATGATATTTAGCGTGTATTTTAGTCTGATTAAATTTACAAAAGGATTAATTGTCAATCATACATTTACAATTACGATCGGTAAGCTCTGGCAAATCATGATGAATGACAATGTTATTCACCAGTACTAAAAATTATGTTTTAACATGGAAAGCGCTCGCCAATCATAACAAATAAACAGCCAGTGACGACGATCTTCACCGAAAGGTATGACAACAGTATCCAGATTTTGTTTATTTATCAGACAGCAATTTATCTTTTCGCAAATTGTGCTGGTGAACAACATTGTTCGTGTCATTTGTCTCATAATTAACATATTTAACAAATGCCCAAAATAATTTTGAAAAATTAATATTCAACTTTTTATAATTTTCTTGGGCTTAAAGAGAGTTGCTTCTTCAATTAATTCAAACCAGAGTAATAAACCGATGTTAAACAGCAATGCTTTGACTAAAGGCAAAAACTACAAAAAAAAGCGTTTTTTCTTTATTTTGCAAAGCTTTCATTTAACGTTATTAATTTTTTATTTATTTATATTATGAGCTTCTAAAACTAAACTTATGTTTTAAAGTATTAAAAGTATACATTCGAATATTATTACGTAAAAGACTAATAGAAGCAATTGAAAATGAATGTATTGTCATGATGCGAGCTACATTCTGGCATTACAAAATAAAATTATTGAATGTAGTCATAGTATTTTAAATTGTGTATCTAGAAATTACTTTATATCAGAATATTCAAAAAATAAAAGTTGCGTTCGACAACAAAACTGAAATATTTTGCTCTTAAGATGTGTAATGTAATTTTAATTATAATGTACCCATAATCATCATAGCAATAAGCATTTGATTTTTTAACAGTAATTATAAAATCTAAAAAATTTACGGTAAAAATGTTTGTAACTATTTTTTATTATGTTAAAAAGAACGCAGAAGAAGACCATAAAGAATTGCAACACAAATCTTTATCATGGGAAACAGAAGAATCACCTGACATAATTCAATAACATTTAGTAGGAAAGAAATTATTGAGTAAAAAAAGGTGAAGTCAAGGAATAAAAAATGCTAACAGTAAAAAATCACAGACATTAAATAAAAACCAAAAAGTTATATGTATATGTGGCGTGTTAGTATTACAAGAATGAAATTTGTTAATATTGTAGAAAATAAGAAATTAATTGTAAAGAAAAATTTCATATAAATACTACTTAAAAATTAAAATAAAGTTAGAATTATTGACAACCTTTATTCTTAATCGTTCTAACCGGATGAACAAATGACCAAAGACAACATTCAAAACAAATTGCTGCCTCAATGTGTGATAGAGTATTATTCCCGAGACGTTTAATAGAAATAAATAACAACTGTTTCGATACAGTCGTTCGATATCTTATTAATGCTTTATTCCTTTCGGATCGGGTGAAAGTAAGTAGATTGTATATTTCCCTGCAGATTTGCCTACAATAGTACCTCATGTGTTAGCGATTCCCATAGGATTTGAAGCCAAGGACGTATCTACTTTTATTCTTTTAAATGCAAGTTGTAAGCTCGCAGTTTGAGAATATTTCACAGGCATATGATAATCATGTAAGTTTTTGCCAGAAGCAGTCGGATCCCAAATTACAGCTTTATTTTATTGCAAACAGCCGCTTTAGCGAATGCTTGCAAGGCCTATAATTATCTGACTGTGTGTACAAATAAAATTAATATTTAAAATTCTTAAAAATAAAATAGTACTAATACAACGATGTATCCTAAACATAATACTTTGTTGAGCTTATAACATAAACATTAGAACGGAAATAAACAGTACATTCCCAGAATGTGTGTATGTATTGCATTAACAAAGAGTGAAGCTCATATTACATACAGAAGGTATAGTAACTACGAATTGTCGCACACTCAACATTCAATTTGTTGGTTGTTGATATAGTTATTTGGTGCTTCAAGTAAGAGAAGCAGTATTTTATGAAGAAACATACATCTTTTTTGGAGTACAAATGTCAACCATTGACGGCAGGCCTAGAAGCAACTCGTTTAAAGCCTGCATTAATCTTATCTTAAAATCCATTTATTCTGCTGCTTATGTATGAATTAGCATCATCTGCGTGCAACCTGATATGGCAGTGTATTAGGCGACTGGGGAAGTCGTTTACGTAGAGAATCGAGATTTGTGGTACTCCCTTGTTAACAGGGAGGAAAGTTGACATTGTTGATGAATTGACCTTTATGTACTGTTGTCTATCAGTGAAATGGGAATGAATAAATTTTAAAGATAGTAAAATATAAATATAATTCTTTTTAATTTTTAACGTGAAGTATAGTCGACAGATAAATTCCTTGTAATGATACAATTGAATTAAATTCTAATTAATTAATTTTTACAATATTTTATACGTGTGAATGTGCATAGCTGGAGAAAAAATTTTCTGCTTTGAACTAGAAGGCGTGGTACCTTCTTACTAAGACGAAAAATTTTCTTCATAAATATAAAGAAATTTAAAAGGCAGAACCCTAAATTTTCGTACCTTAAACCTTCCTTGTAACAGTATTAGTCCAGCTAAAAGCTGAATAGATTAGGATAGTGGAAGTAGTACTATACATATAAAGTGCTCGCTTACCTTAAAATTTATGAAAGAAAGGGTCTTCAAATTTATTACAAGTAATTTCTGTATTAGCGTGGATAATCACATAAAAAAGGGACGGGATTGAAAGAATGATTCCCTTTGGGATAGCGAAGCACACCAGGAACATCTAGTATAAAATAATAACAAACTTCAGTATATGTTAGAAATAATACAAATAATTAAAGTTTTAACAACAAAAGGAATAAATTTTAAGGCTGCTCAGTATTATTGTATTTATGTATTATATATGTAAAACGTTTGTTGAAATCTTAAAAATAAAATAACTTAAATATATTATGATTATTGGAAATTTATTAGAATGTAAAGTATGATAAATGTTTGAATTGACATTTTGTTGTTTGATTTTTAAAATTTAAATTTTCTGTTTCCTAACTAATGCTACGTTATGGTGAGCAAAATTTTAATAAAAATAAAAAAAATCAACATTTTCATTTTAAAAAGTGACTAAGTGATTAAATAAATTAAAATTAAAATTAAAATCGCAAAAAACTATTAAACTAGAAGGTAAATCTAACTTATATTGATTAAAATTAAGTAATTTTGCCTAACTATAGGCAAAATTTTTAAATTAAGTATCTGAAATTCGATGGAAGCTAATTGAGCAACAATGACTCGTAAAATCATCATTTGGAAGAGTCGAATACTAACCTTGACTATTAATAATCTTTCAATGTTCGGTAAAGTGCGTATAATACACTTATCTGAGAATCATTCGAGTTACTCGCAAAAGAATAATTTTGAAAGAACAATATTTAAAATTTTACTTTTTCGGCTTTGGTTCATTTTTAATTTAACTTTTATTAAGAAAAATTATTTTTCAAATGTACGCGGACGTTTTTCCAAAGAAAACAAGAAAAATTAGACGCTTGCAGAATGTAATGCTGCATTTTCAGGACCGCCAAATCCATCTTCAGCATTCTTTGCATCCAACACCTTGATTTGCGTATACTGTAAATATCATCCATTTAACCAACTAATCAATATTAATTTGGTTGGACGAAATTCACACACAACTCAAAGCATTTTTTTTTGTTGTCTTCTCTACAACACGTCTTGTACATTTGTTGCAATTTTGTACTACACCGTCGGTATAGTCACGAAATGCAAATTTTATTTTTAATCATTCATACTTGTTTTTCTCACAACATTATAGATGCTGTTCCAGTATCATATCAACTGTTGATGAGTTAGGTATGAATGTTAATGCGCTGTGCCTTGCGTGTTTTTAAAATTATTTTTAATTTTAGTCCCAGCCAGGGATGATATTTACAGTATACGCAAATCAAGGTGTTGGATGCAAAGAATGCTGAAGATGGATTTGGCGGTCCTGAAAATGCAGCATTACATTCTGCCAGCGTCTAATTTTTCTTGTTTTCTTTGGAAAAACGTCCGCGTACATTTGAAAAATAATTTTTCTTAATAAAAGTTAAATTAAAAATGAACCAAAGCCGAAAAAGTAAAAATTAATTGATTTATGATAATCACCGGTTCAACCCCTGGCTGGGAGTAAAATTAAAAAGAACAATATTTAATAATAATTTTTAATAATACTACTATTCACACAATACTCCAAATATCAGCTAGGATTCATACATAAGTATTTTTAAATTTAAATATAAAATTTAAATGAAGGTAAAACTTTCACAGCGTATGCGTAATAAAAAATGTATCATACGTCTTAAAGAAAAGGTACGACATGAACAAACACGTTTAATCAATACTTTTGATAAGATTGTTGCCTCTTAAAGCATTTGCCTTGTTTGTCTTTATTTTATGAGTGGCCTTCAAGTGAACTTTTTTTTAATTTTTATTTTTTACAACAAGCAAGAATGTTTTGTATTTATGAGAAGTGCAAACACTTGTATATTTTCTTGGTTTAAAAGAAGGTTTTTTTTTTATAAAATCTTCTTTTTATAAAACTTTAAGAAAAATGTAGACCAAATTACCAACAGTTCACTTTCAAAACAAATATTTTGCTAAGTAATCTTAAAAGTATCGAAAATAAGAATAAAATTCATTCATATTGTAGAGCATTTTATAAAAATTATTCAATCCAAAAATTGTTGTGTAAAAAATCTTAGGCGTAAAAAGAACGCATTTAGTTTATTAAAATATGATACTTAATAAAAGGGTTCGCTTTTTATTCGCAAGAAGCTTACTTGTTACAATTACGCAGTCTTAAAAAGATAGGAAGAGATAAAAGGAAATGGAAAAGGTTCTTTTGCTCGCTTATAGTATATTTTGCGAAACATTACCAATTTTTAACAAAAACAAAGTTATTTGATACCAAGACACTATTATTGCGAAAAATTCTTTTGGTTTCAGTACAGCGAATAATTTTGTGAGTATGGCTGCAACTAAAAAACGTTTGACTTTGACAAAACCGAAGACATAATAAAAACCCATATAAGCCTTTTTGATTTCTAATAATTGAAGCAATTTAAAAAGGTTTGTGGCAGGACTATGCTTTTTTCCGTGGCAAATCAATCAAAAGAAACACTGCTAAAAAGACTTTCTTAGGGTCAAAAATAAAAGAAAAAATACCAAACGAAGCGAAACACCTCAATTTTCAGCAAATAGTGGCTTTTAGTATAATTCAGGAAATCGATTATAACTTGATTTTGGTATCAGATTATAAAATAATAAATATCAAGCAATAAAACTTGGGAAAAGTTGCAGCCTCAGCAAAATCGTGCTCGTAAGGGAGATCTTTAAAATATAACAACGTTTAAAAGGAATGAAAAAATAAAAGAATATCCATTAATTTAGAAATCTCGGGGATGGTTTTTCTTTTAATTTTAAGACAAGTGGACCAGAGTTAAACGGTGCATAAACTAAATAAAGAAACATTTGGCTTTGAATATTTTTGGTTTAAGATTCACAGAAATAATATTACTTTTATATTTAATAATAATGTTTCACATTAATGCATGCTTTAAATTGTATAGTTCTTACCGACACTCAAATTTTTTTAATTTTTGATCAAATAGTGAAATAGACTTTTGTTTTTTTTTTAATACATATAAATTTATTATGCACGGGAATGTCAAATCCTCTTTGAGTTATGTAGCCAATAATTTTTTATGTTCTTCCAATCGGTGCTTTGCACTCCAAAGAATTTTACAATAATTAAATTTTTTTTCAAAACAAAAGAAAGCTGAAAATATAACTATCTAAAAATTATAAACATTTTAATACTTTAGTACAGTTAACAGGTTTCATTATTAAATTGAAAAAATCCATAAACTCAAATTTTTTTCATGCATAAACCTGGCGTCAATTTTAATTTCTTATGGAAAGTTGCAACACATTATTTTGAAATATTCCAGCTTAACAACATTTAATTTTACTAGTAAAATCAAAAACTGTATTTTGTATTTGGTATTAAACATACAATTATTGTATCCAATCATTTATGGAAGAAACTTAAGAAATAGTTCTAAGCACCTTGCAAGTGAACTCACAAATTTATGAAATTAAATGAACGTCATTTTGATATCTCTTAGGACAGGGTGTAAGTAAGTTTATTATTCCGTTTGTAATTTCTACAATATTGATCAGACATCACCATCCATACTTTAGAGGTAGTGGCTATTGATGTTTGGCTACATCGGTTGATAAATGGTTCCTTTTCCTTTATGTGTTTTTTAGTTTAAATTGTACGTTGTTATTTATATTTTGAATTTATTGTATGGAAAACTGAAACTCACAAAAAAATACGACAGAAAAATTCGAGCGTTCGCTAAAAAACATTTTAATACAAAAATTATAAAAAAAGTTATTATAAATTAACTACTTATGAACTTGTAACTTTCCTGGGTGATTTTCATGTTATAATTCTATAATTCTATAAAAGCATAAAAGTATGTTTGAAAACTCCATCTCAAAGTTGTGTCGGTTCTACTGAAGTAACCAGTTACTTACGAAGTGAATCATTTCTTTTAATATCCAGAGGCCTTAGTATTTTTTTAAGAAATCTTTAACCAGTTCCCAGATGAAATCTCATACGTCCACATTTGCAGCACTGTCTTCATTAACTATAAAAATACGGTTATGTTTACTACTCAATTTGATTATAAGAAACATTATAAAATTCGCTTTGACATATTTTGTTAAATTTATTTTTTAAATTAATCTTAATGTAAATATATCAAATTGTTTCAATTAAGTCATATTTATTTCAATTGAATTCCAATCATACACACAACCGACAACATTCGTTTGGCGATTAATTCGGTTGCCATAATGATTTCTTTTTTTTATCTATGCAACAATACTATAAGCGAAAGTTAACAGGAAATTAGGTAGGCAAACCTCAGATCCTTAATATTCATCTACTTAACAGCAAGTGTCTTAAAGGCTACAGGGGATTTTTATAAAACCAACCATCAAAATATATATAAATCCAACTGGTTTCAAAAACTAATTTAATGACGTGACGGGAATAAACTAATATAAATTTATTATTAAACAAAAAACAGCAGGATAATGTTGGGAAGTTTTTATTATTTTGAGCTTTTTATTTGTTGTTTTTATTTACAGTTTTTGGGGTAAAATAAATTATTGTATATCATCCTATAATGACCTGGATATCAGTTAAGATTTTATAATTAATTTTTTATATGTAAATGCTAGAATACCAATGCTACGTAAATTTAAAGTTCATACTTAAGTTCATACACTAAAACTATATAAAATTAGTATTGAAAATCAAACTAGATTAGAGGCTTTATTTTTTATTTTGAACACTTAACCAATTATAACGTTGTTTTACAAACAAACAAGGCAATTTTTGCTTGTCAATCTCTTCAAAATTTGCATTATGCTTTATTTGTTTTTTTTGTTAAGAGGTATTTCGGCTTGTGCGTGTTTTTTGTAGTCAACGCATTTAAGCGACTAAAACTGCTTTGTTTTTAAAACTAAATCACGGGAATATTAAAATAAATTATCCAAGCCTTTAAAATATCGCGCTAATTATCCTGACAAAATTATTAAAATCACACACAGAAAAAAGACTGGTAAAAAATCCATCGCTATATTCAAGATTCAATTACCAATATAATAATTTAATTTTTACTATTAATAAATTTTAATCTTGGCTCTTTTTATTAAAAGCTAACGTTTAATTTTAAAATTAACCTGACCGACTTGTATCTTTACTAAATTCTATTTTATTAAATGGAAGATGCAACAAATTACTACTGAACACTAAATTTTTGTAGTTAGAATTGTAAAAATCAATTGTATCTTCTAGAATAGAAACATTTTTGACGTACTAAAAATAAAATTTGTACACATTATACGAAAAATCAACAATATTTCAGTTAAACAGTACAACGATGGTGAAAAGTTCTCCAATATTGTTTAGTTGTAAGTTAAAAATTATTTCACAAAGCCATATGTAAATAAAAGAAATCTAAAAATGTTTAATAATTTTTACAGAGGCAAGACTTGCGGTATAGGATTGCATGAATCATGTTGTAAAAGAAGGAGCAGGTTAAATTAAATGGTTCAAACAATGAAATTTATGATATAAAATCTTATTCCTGTAATTTCTTTTTTTTAATAAAAGTAAATATTAAACACTTATATTGTTTTATTTAATTCACAATAATATTCTATAGTTATCCAAGAATCATTTAAAAATATAGTTGTACTCATTCAGTTATTACAACCGAATTCAAGTTAATACATACCACTGACAAAATTCGATTAGCAACGGATTCGGTTCCCATAACAAATTTCTTTTCTCTGTGCACCGGTATTGTTTTTGTTTCACTTCTGTTTAGATAGTATTGTTGAAAGCATTCGTGGAATTTAGTACCATTAGGACAATGAACAATTCTTTAGTATATATTTCCATTAGTATTCTGTACAATTTTTTAACATGCAATTAAATCTTTTGCTTGCACACTTAATGTAAGAAAAAATACATCCTTACTTCTATAGCAGTTTCAATATTACTTTTATTTTGTCATCCTTTTTTAACAACTTAAAGATTGAACCCATTTAATAAATTGTACTGAACTTCTGTTTTAAATTAACTTATAAAGTGAATGGTCAGATTATTCAAACATTTGACAAAATTAATCTTCTCAAATAATTTTTAAGAAATATAAGATCTTACTCAATATAAAAGGTAAAATATCACGTTTGTTATATCAATGATACCTTATTCATTTTTTTAATTTTTTTTTTCAATTTTATTTAATTGTGCTTTAGATTTAAAGAATTTTTTTTTAATTGTTGCTGCACTCATACTTGGTAAGGATGTTTTCTTCTAGTATTAACTTATTTATAGTTGTTGCTATTTACAAATGTATTTGTAAATAAAAAGAAAAAAACCTGAAATTATGTATTGAGCATCATTATTATGTTTTCACTTTTTAATATTCTTAATTATAACACATTTATTTTTTGTTGGTTTTAAATTTTTATTATTATTGATTTGTCTTATGTTCAATAAATATTTCTTTGTTTGATTTAAACATTTTGGCCTTTTAATTAGTCGGAGCGATCACAGATTGACCTGTTTTGGGTTCCTGGTCACAGAGATATCCAGGGTAGCTGTGAGGCTGATGATCTTGCTAAACGGGACACGTTGCTTCCTAACGTCTCTTCGCTACCAGACGTTGGAATTCCTCTGGCAACGGCGAAAATAGCCAGAAAGAACCACTACCTCAATTTGGCTCGCAAATTATGGGTAGAGGAAAGTTCCTGTTGTGTCTCCAGACAACTGTGAACTACACTGGACCTCAAGTGGACCAGGCAGCTGCTCAGACTGGACACAAAATCCATAAGTATCACGGTCTCGGTACTTACTGGACACTGTCTAATCGGCAGGCATGCAGAAAGACTCGGTCTGCCCTTTAATGATTTCTGTCGCAGCTGTGGCTCGGAGGATGAGGAAGAGACCGTACTGCACCTGCTGTGCCACTGATCATCCCTGGCTCGAAGAAGACTAAGAATTCTGGGCTCTTCTTTCTTTGGAACTCTTACGGAGGTATCATCTCACTCTATAGGGGACATAGCGAAGTTCATCCGTGAATCCTCATGGTTCTCGGCTGGGTAAGGGGAGTCGCGCCGTCTTCCTTGTGGTATCACAACGGGCCATTCGATTGTGCTCAAGTGAGCTTCGTCGTGAGAGGCTGCCACTCCTAACTAACTAACTAACTAATTGGTCTACACTGATGATCTGAAATAAAAACAGAAACATGTATAGATATGAAGTTTATTTTATTTGTTTATTTATTAACATGTCCAATTTTTTTAGTTTAAAAAACTTTAATTTTTCTTATTCGGTGGAAAGTATGTGTGTACGCATAAATATGTGTGTGTCAAAATATTTAATATAAAATTTTGGGTCTTTTAAGGTTTCTTTTAAGTCATGTAAGCAATAGATATCCTAAT
Source organism: Cistogaster globosa (assembly GCA_937654795.1). NCBI lineage: Eukaryota > Metazoa > Arthropoda > Insecta > Diptera > Tachinidae > Cistogaster > Cistogaster globosa. The sequence continues at coordinate 59,190,289 of OW569405.1, read as the reverse complement.
TTATATTTTAAGGGAAATTTGTATCACGTTCTAATTTTTATATTAATAAACTAAACAACATTTCCATCTCATCTACAATTACTTAAGCAATCGACTCATGTTTAGATTCTCAAGTAATCGATTTCAAGCAATTATCTATTAAATTTAATACGTTTTTAATATATTATGCTGGTTAAAATAAACAAAATTGTTTAAATTTCTATGTTTTAGAGTAGTATTCCTAAATATATTTATTTATAATTTTTATATACTGTTTTTGTTTTCAATATATATGTATGAAAGAAATATTCGTTTGTATGTAGAGAAACCGACAGTAAGTCTACGGGCACCAACATAAAAGAGCAACAGTCAGCCGAATTGATAACCTACTTCTTTTTTTAAGTCGGTTAAAACGCGCGTCGCTTAAATAGTTCGGCACTGCTTAAGTTATTTGTCGCTTTTTTTATAATTTATTTTAATTTCTCATAAATTTGTAGAAAGCTTATATTTCCACTATTTTTTGAGTAGTGTTCTCTTTTACCAATTGAAGCAAGCACACAACTACTGAATAAAACAACGTTTCGCAAAGTTTTACTAAAAGCTCTGTCATAAAGAGCAAAAAAAAAAAAAAAAAAAAAAAATTAAGAAAACAAAGGTTAGAAACATCATAAGAACTATTTTCAATGTTAATGATGATGTCAACACAAAAAATAGCATGATCAAAATATCAACATGTTACTAAGCGCATTAGATGTGAATTCAACATAATGATTCATTATAACTCCTACAATTGTATGACTTAAGTAATTTTTATAGACATTCATTCTGATTCTATACTTACTTGACCAAGAATGTTCTTATGTCTTTATGTACACATGTATGATTGAATGTATGAACATATTTATTTACAAATCTACGTACGTTTAAATGTATGTACTGATAGCCTGAACTACTGTTACGTATTTAGCCATCGGATACATCGGACCAGGAGATAAAAAAAATACACATTTCTAAAAACAAAAGCCAAATGTCGTAAAAATATACATTATTTAATAATGTAATTCACAAAGTGACAACAACTAATAAATATTTATAAAAATAAAAATAAGTCGCTCCTTGTATTATAATTTCATGATCATTTAAGAATCAGGCTTGTTATTTGTTTAAATATCATAAGAGTTGACCGATGTTATAAGATCATTGGAAACCTAAAACTCTTGTTTAAGTGCAATATAAGCTTAAATATAATTTACGTGAACATAATAATATAATTTGAACTGTATATAATTTTTAAATGATAACTTCAGGCTTCCTGTTTGGTTCTTGTTTTGTTTCGATTGTTTTTTTCCTACATACAACGGCTCACATGAGTAAACATATTCTTAGTCTAGGGCTTGAGCTTAATTGGCGTAAAGATATTTAAACAAGTTAAGTACGGCTACCAGTTCATTTTTTTTTCTTGTAAAAAATGCTGTAGAAAAACGTATTTGTACTATATGTAATACATTGAAAAGTCACTTTAATAATGCTTAAATAATTTTTTTAACACTAAATTTTAGTCCCCCTATGCTGACGATTTCCCATTTGACAGTGGTCTTTATAAATAAAATTTTAAATAGCATTTCGTGTATTAACAACAATATTCCCATTAAAAAATTTCTGTCATTTAAAATGTGATTAAATTTCTGACTATAAGAAAGGGGCAAAATATTTTATATCATCATAATATTTTATTATCACATTTTCAAGTTTGAAAAGCTGTGCAAACCTTTATGAGGTAAAGGTCTTTACAATTCATACTTTGTTATGTAGCAGTTGATAATTGGATGTGTCAGAAGGTAAAAGGCCTTAAATATTTCATGATATTCTCATGAAATATATATATTATTTCAAGCTGCAAAAGGAAATATATTACTGCGGGAAAACCATATCCATGTGGCCATTTCGATACTGCTCATATAGCTCATCAGTGGATTCTACTCAATTTTTTATTCAAAACTAGAAAGTCGTATTTCTAAAATAGAAAATGAGTTTAAACAAATTATGAATAATATAAGTTTAAACAAATAACGCGGTGTTTGTTCTTGACAAATCTGACTTGTCTATTCTTGTTTTCTTTGTCGTTTTCTCTACGAGTATCGCATTACGACTGTTAATTTAAATTTTGACTGTGATTCAATGTTACTACGTTTTGTGTCTTTAACAGCATTGTAACTTAATTGGTAGTACTACAGAAGTTTGTTAATAACTGTGATGCAGCAACATTAATATTGTTCAACAAATTTCATAAAACATTTTGTAACAATCTATTTCTGACTTTCTGATATACATTTGTTGAGAAACAATGTCATATGCACTTGTTCAATCTGGTAATACGGTAATAATAATGGCGCCAATATAGTTCTAAGCATCCATTCATAACTAATAATTTTAAAGCGCATGGTCATAAGTTCTTCATTATTATTTTGCTTTTCTTCAAAGAAAAGAGTAATAGCAAAAGAAACTAAGCTTTAAGCTTTACTCACCTTTAACATTTTCACCAAAAATGTCATTCATATTGAAAAACTATGAAAAAGTTACACATAACATCATTTATATGACGTATAATATTAAAATTAAAATTGTTGCCTAAATCAAAGAATTCACACAAATACAAAAATGCTAAAAAAAGATAACAATTAAGGGCTTAAACAAAAATATAAAAACACTTTTATTTAATAGTTTCGGCGTTCCGCACCCAAAGTATAGAAACGTTATTCTATTGTTTTAGCTACAATTTCTGTCTCTAGAACAGAAACAGAAAGATGTGAAATTTCCATTATAGCCGCTCTGAACCGTTTAGAAAGTGACGTAATATACAAAAAAACAAGTTTAAACAGTGTATCTAAAACCGTGACCACTATAGAAAGAAGAACAAAAAATGTAATTTAAAGTTGAAAGTTATCCTAATAGTTACGTAATTTTTACGTACCTGGTATTGCTTTTGATCCCCAATAAGCATTAAAAAAATTAATAATTTAAACTAAAATATAACGGTTGTACCCATAGTGACATTTATAATTTACACAGAGTATTCAAATTTATGTAAATAAATGTAAACAATTAAATTAATAATTAAAGGATGTTTAAATAAGAAAAAGAAGAACCACGAATTAAAAGGTGTCTCATACATTGTGCGCAAATCTTCGTAATTAAGTCGAACTTGCGCTTGGTACATTTATTTATAATTGAAATATTGTGAAAGTGGGCTTGGTATCTCTATGTTTTAATTAAGATTTATAAAGGCCTAATCATGAGAAGTACGATTTTTTTTATGATTTGTAACCTAATGCAGAAGTTTCTGAAAGTTAAAGGCCTTAAAAACAAACATAAATATATACATACGTACATATATAAAATAGAACAATTTATTTGCTAATAACGACTACAGAATTTTTATGAACTCCGGTTTAGTTTTGTAAAACAAAATATAATGCATAAGTTAAACAGACTAAAGAAAATTTAAATTTGGGTATTCTAAGACTCGTGAAAATGAATAACATTTAAAAAAACTGGCAGCAAGCCTACCAAATTGATTCTGCAATTTTGTGCTAAAATTGCGAAATACCAAACAGAGCACTTATAAAGAAATCTTCACCAAACATCAAACGTCGGTCAATTTTTAGACTGCATAAAAATGTAAATTAAAAAGAGATATTCATAGTAATACAGAGCGCAAAATTTGTCACCCGATCTTGTTTTTTTCTCTTTTGCAAATGAAATGTTTTGGATCTGTTTTTGAATCATATTTACCTGATGTCTTGAATTTTTCTATAAAGTCGATATGATATCATCTTTTATTAACACTATAAGACCTTATTTTTTGTTCTTGTGTAATAAAGAAATGTTAAACTTTGAGAAAAGTGACTAAAAGTTAAAAAAGTTTACTAAACATCTTATGTTTTTATCAAGAATAGTAATACAAATTTATTTACTGTTGAAATCGTATACAAAAAAATATTCTTATTGTTTGAAAGTGCACAAAAACACAGTTTATTGAATACTTACGTGCGGAAAATTTATGGTTAGTCATAGACTGTTCATAGAAAGTTATCATACTGCTATCGTTAATACGTGCCGTGTACGGCATGTATGCAAATGTAATTTGTATTTCTTGATTGTGTGACACATCGAACGGTGAGGTATTTCGCCAGAAAGGAGGTAAGTCATTCTAAAGCTTTTGTGATAATATCACACAATTTTCAACAGCAATCAATGGTGATTTACATTGTTAATTAAAAAATTTTTTTCCAATAAAATCTTTTCCACAGCAATTTATTCACAGTATGAATTAACTATATGATACTGAAACAGCATCTATAATGTTGTAAGGAAACAAATATGAATGATTAAAAATAAAATTTGCATTTCGTGACTGTACCGAAGGTGTATTACAAAATTGCAACAAATTTACAAGACGTGTTGTAGAGAAAGCAACAAAGAAATGCTTTAAGTTGTGTGTGTATTTCGTCCATATTGATTAGTTGGTTAAATGGATGATATTTACAATGTACACAACTTAAGGTAGATATTTCGTAATACTACGTTTTTTATTTTTTACCAGCACAAAGGTATAATTAATTCAAAATATAGAATTCGTTTTCGTATTTAAGTTGTTTATATTAAACCTTGAGGATGTTTTTTCCGCTCATTGGGTGCCTCGTAGGGTCCCGTGGCTACTGTAATGGTAAGTTAGATACATAAAAGCTCTTCACCATTTGTACCGATTCTTCATCTCTTATCATCTACCGGACGGCTACCGAAGTCCCTCGCCATTAAAAAAAAATCTAATCATTTGGAGACTATTACTCAACCCTTGCTAACAAAGGCTCACCTGCGGATAATTGTTCTACTACTAGCCTAATGGAAGTTGCCATCCCACGACTAAGCCTGTGCCCTACCGACAGCAATCTAAGGTCCGATGACTTATTTAATGGCCTAAAAAATTTGAATTCAATACTGGATCTTCTAGCTCGGCTGGGAGCCCTTTGAAGCGTACGTGCTCTCTAGTGCTAGCATGGTTGTCCATGGGATAAGAATTGAGGACCTCTCAAAAGCAAAAGAAAGCTAGGGCACCGTGATTTAGGTAAGCAACAAGTCTAAGGATACAGAAAGGTCAAAGGATCAATATAGTGCCTACTTTTTATGAGTACAAAGACTTTTTGGCTTGATGTGTATAAATAGGTAAGAGTGGGAAATTGACCGTATATACAGGCATATCACCCATTCCCATCGGAATGGATTTTGTTTTACCTCCTTAAGATTCCGATCGATTTTGTTTATTCCTAAAAAGTATTGAATCTCCGCTATTTAATTTAATCATAAAAGTAAATTTAAGAAAAGAAAATAACAAAATTTTAAAGAAACTAAATTCCACTTTGATATCTAAAAGTGGTTTCATTCCAAAGAAATTTTTTGTTTTTAGTTTTCTGAAGAAGCAGTTTACGGAATTGAAACCAATTTCGATTGGAATTGAGTTCTATGACATCCCTTATAATAGCACTTAATGGGTCCATAATATTGCTATGATTTTTTAGATCTGTTCTATACAAAATACGACAACAGGGGAAAGTGGGAATCCAGTAGATCACAGGGTGTATCCAACATGTCCTGAGAATTCGACAGTCAACCTCATTAGCCAGACAAACGAATTGAGGGAGCTGTGGGAACAAATGTTGTTTCAGTTTGTTGTATTCAGTGGATATCCTATATATTCTATAGAACCAGAGTAAAAACTGCCACGGATAGGTAACTGATATATTAATTTTATTCAGTTTCGTTCTTGTAAATGTAAAAACCACCAAAGTACGTAAAGTTTCGTAGGAGACGTCTTGTGAGCACTAATTCGGTGTGACTTAGGAAACTTTAAGTTGAGTAATAGATCCCCCATAAATTTCTTACACATTAGACAAATTTTTGTAGGAAATTTAATTAAAAAGTCTGTTTTATTGTGCCTCATCTGAGTAGACAACTTATTAAAGGAGCTTACGGCCAGATGTATAAAAATATATAAAATATAAATACTGGTTGGGGCCCTCCCAATGAGCTACTCAACTTATTTTCTCATGCTACTAAGCATCTACCATCTGCAAGAAAACAGCTGTTTGGTGTCACAAAATACACGAAAAAAGTGCAAAGTTGTGACTAATAATTATAAAAGATATCTTGGACACTTCATATAACTTGAATTGGTTTCACCAATTGTGGAACATAAAGTTGAAAAATTTTATTTTAAGTATAAAATTTTAAGGACGTTAAAAAAAATATAACATCGAACAGTTTCACAGTTAATATACGACAAGTTAGTAGTAAAATGTGTTCTGCGTAGACTTCAAGATAAAAATGGCTTAGGATAATTCACATTCTAGTAAGCAGCTTCTTGTTCTTAACAATCAGTGAGTAAGTTAGTGTGTAATGTGATATAACTCGTTGGGAATTGAAATTCCACTACTGGTGAGACTTTGTTTCTTTATTAAAAGAACGCAGGCTTTTTCCACCGATTTTCACATAACTTAAGTGGCCAACAATTGTGTGAACGCAAGTCCGATAGATGGATTTTGATATGATTACGATAAAAAATGTACAGACGCTTATTAAGACTATACGTGTAAGCGTGTCCTTAACACCTTTTTTGAAAGCTATATAGCTATTGAAGTTATTTTTATTTCTTAATCTAAATTGAACATGTATTAAAATGACATCTTTTTTTAGGTTTAACACTTGATATGTGCCTTTAGTCCATAGCTATAAATCGCTAATTATCAATTTTTTTTCTCCAGTAAAATCTGGTTCTACACAAATTTAGTTAATTTATTTTTATCCATTTGAAACTTAAAATGCTAAAATTTTTAGATTGACTTGGTTGTAACTTGGCTTTTCAAGATGTTAATATAAGGATACGTACCATAGTCTCTGCAATCATTACCCTTCATATTGCTGCTTTGGGACCAAAAAAAATATTTCTCCTTCTTATGGTAATGTTTGTGTAATTATGTTCTATTCTAAAATAATCACTCTTGCTACTGAGGAAAGGCATTGCACTTTATGCTGTATTAAAATCGACATAAATATATGATGCATAAATCCAAATTTTTCGTATATCCTTCTGTCCAATCTAGAAGTAAGAAAAAAATGTCTGTTCTATAGTTCGATTCAAATGAAAAAGTATTCGAGTTTGCATGTTATTTACATTGCACTTCCACAGAGTAGACTAAATGCACATTGAAACTAAACAAATCAATCCGGTTTTTTATTGCACATATGTTAGGTGTTTGTTGAGATAATCAGCATATATAAATGAAATATTTTTTATATGACGTTTGCCTCCAAGAGCATCAAAGATACTAACGAGCTAAGTATATAGTATATAATTACTTTCAAAAATTTTAATGTTTTACATGTTTTCTTAAAACTAATATTGATTTAGTATTTATTCCTTACATACTAGCGTATTTTTAAAGAACTTGCCAAGATGTTATATAAAAGAATTTGCAGCATGGCCGCTTATAATAATATTAATACTAATTTTACTGTAAACAATTTCTAAAAATTTCCGCGAAAAAATTTAAAAAGGGAGGCATTCGTACTCAATTCTAATATTAAACTTTGTCTTACTAACAAGTTAATGATATAAACAACAAGCAAAGTGATCGCTGAAGTAGCATTTATATACACATGGAATCCGCGATTGCTTATCCATGTACGCAGGTAATAAAGTGCATTTTTACCTCCATGTTTGCTAATGCTGTATCTTCGCCTTCAGCGTACACTATTTTTGCAACTTAATTTAATATTTTATTTTTGCTCTCATTACATATCTTATTTTTCATTATAAAATAATTATTATTTTTTGAGATTTTCAAATTTTATATCTGCATCATTTAACAAGGTGAAATTATTTTTGAAGATAAGAAATTATTATTAGTTAAATTTAACTAAACCATCGTAACTTTAGCGGGGAATGGGGTCGAGACTGACAAAAAAGTATCAAATAAACTTTAATGCGGACAAAGCCATTGTTAAAGCCAGGAAGCAAACTATTCAAGAAATGGATTAAAGCTAATAGTGGATGCACCGGAAACTGAATTTAGAAATACCAACGACGGTAACACGATGGCAGAATATATTTTTTTCAATTCTGCGTTTACTGCAGAAATAACTGAAACCGAAATTTATTTTATTATTTTATTAATATGAAGTGGAATTAAAATCTATTGTGCAAATTATTGCTTAGATACTGCAAAACAATGCACAAGATTTTAATACATGACGCCACTGTTATGAAGGAGGCATTGTTGTCTATTGAGCTGTTATCTGAATTAGCGGATGAGGCACAAAACAAAAATTTCCAGCTTCACATGCTGACTTTTGCTAGAAAGTTTGCAAGAGTTAAGTGTAACATAGATTTTATTAATAGGCAAACTTCTGATCCATTGATTACTTTTATAAGACAAACACCAAAGGAAGCAATTCCTCTGATGCTTCCACCTGTGATTGACCCTAAAGTGGAATCGTATTTGAAACAGGTCTTTGAAGAAATAATTTTAAAAATTTGATAAGTTTTCAGTTATCAAAGAGTGTGCAGTGAGCTCAGTTTTGTCATCTTATGGCAATAAATTCTTGTATAAATTATTATGCACGTAATAATACAATGAAATTGACATACAATTATTAATGTCCATTCACAGTGCTGACCTAAATTATATCTCTCATCCCTTAATTTTACTGATATATTTCTAAAATGTGTTTTCGAAAGCTAACAAAAAACTAAATGTTTTATTTTGAATTCCGTTCCGTACCAGTAAAAAGTAAGAAAAAATGAGAGAAAACAATATATTATTTGTATTCCTAAAGTAAAAACAAGCCCTGTTAAAAAAATATTTTTAAACATACAAATTAAAGACAATGCGTATTTTTCTAATCATGGAAAAAAAATCTTTAAAAATTATTATCTTTTTTCTTAAAGTACTTTTGTGTACTTAATGTTTTCAGTTATTTAAAATTTTAATAGTCTTGGTTATTGTCATAAAACTAATACAAATACAAACTAACACTTGTCTGAGTTTACAATAAACATATTTAAGATAAATCGTTTTTGTGTCTTTTAATGAAATAGAGAAATACGAATGAAGCCATTACAATTCAATGTCTGGGAACATTTTTTCTATTATAAATAAAATTAGTTGAGTAAATATAAACTAATAAAGTAAAGTATACATGTTTTTATTGTCTAGACAGAAAAGTTTTTCCTCAATAAATTTCTAGTTTTCTTTAAATATGTTAAAGTTACTTCTAGAAGCAACGACTTTCTGTTTTATTAAAATGGAAAGTAAAAGCTTTAAGTTTTTTTAAATTGTAGAATTCATCTACAAAAATGAGTTAAAAAAATGTTGGCCTACAAAATTCCCTAGAAAATATTATAGCCGTTTATATATGAATTTATTTTTTTGTTTTAGGTTAAGGTTCTTTAATGGCTGCGATACATTTTAAAAACAGCAAATATGGTTTGCCACAATTCCAGAGAATTCTCTGGAATTGAGAATAAGTTGGCAGCATTTACTAAATTTAATAGTTGCATTAAATTCACAATGGAAATAGAATATGTTTTTAACTCCCCAATTTAGACAATTTGGTAATAAGGAGAGGTAATAAGCTAAAAATGGATTGGTATCAAATGCCGACTGCTTCTCGAAGAATAATAGAAAAAGTAGTCAACATAAGTGATTAGGACTTTCACAAAAGAAATAAAGATTAAGTTACGCAGATATTAAGCGATTATAATTTTTCTATGCAAGTAATAAAAAGTCTATTTGAAACCGTTACTGACAAACTATTGAAAAGGAGACAGAAAGTCCTATAATTGTCAAGTATAATTACAAGTATGAATACTTTAAATTAGTATTTAAAGGGTGTCCTAATGGTTGTAATTTGATGAATATGGCCAATATTTTTGAACAGTTATACACTAACGCATAGAATTTAAACATATTTTGTTTTGCTGTGTCAGCAATAAAAAGTGTAAAAAATAAAGGGTGACTACATAACTGCTACATTTTCTTGTTTAATCTGCATTCATACTTTGTTCTACGACATATAAAAAATCCTAACGCAATCTTTCTCGAATAAAATAGAATATAATTAATATATAGTTACCATCCTAAAGAAATATGATTTTAAGTTTGTCCGTTTTAAGTCGGTTTTTTTGTGCAAGAATTATTGTATGTTAACAGTTTACTATGTTTACATTAGAAAATTCAAATTTAGAAAAAATGTTTTTAAATATCTATTGCAGAGATCTGTAGGCGGTGTTAAAAATTTTACATCTATAAAAATAAAATGTACTGACAGCTGTTCTAGTACTATTATACTGGTAAAATTGGGGGCTTTCACATTTGTGTCTCTATTTTCTCTATGAAATGTTATAGTTTTACAAAACAAACGTATTCCTTATTTGAGCCATGGTTCGTAGGGACCGCCTCACAAAGTTTTATTTAAATCCATAGATCCAAATATTCAAAAAATATTTAATGTAAAGAAAAGATCCCGGTACAGTTTTATTATACGAATAGATTTTCATATGCAATGTACAAGTGTAAATTAGTTTGATGATAAACCCCTCGATGTTTAACATAAATTTTTCAATGCAAAATCATTGATCTTATGCAGCATTCAATGATATTCCCGTTTATGCTAATGTGGCTAACACTCCTGATTTTCATATAGTGTGTGGTAAGAGTCTATGAAACATATTCTTAAGCTGGGTGTCCAACACATTATGTCTCTTAAAAAAAAAGAAAAATCCCTAAATAAAAATTCCATTTTTTTTTTTTTTGTTATTTTGTTTTAAGAACAACATTTTCTTATGTTCAAGAAATATTAGAATGCAAATGGTTACAATAATTTTTTGTTATAATTTGCTATACTCTATCAAAGATAGTTAATTCTTATTATAGTTTGCTTGTATTTTACAAATCTAAATGTAGAGAAATTTCATTTATTATAATAAAAGTCTGAAAACTTAACACAGAAATTGGAAAACATAAGAATATTTTATCAAGATCTTACGAAAACTTAATAAAAGCGATATAACAAAGCAAATAGTTACAGCATATAAAAATTAAGAGAAAAATCAGACGAAAGTATACCACAAAATTTTTTATAATTGTAAAGAAATAGGTTTGACAATTTAAACTGCTACATTTTAATTGAATTTCAAGAGATCTTGGCATCTGCAGAAGGGCAAATAAAATTTAAGACTTTCTTAAATTTACAAAAAATTGAAAACCAACTTCAATGCTGAAAAGATATTTCAATCAACTGAAATCAAGGAAGAAAAACCCCAGATTTTACATAAAGCGACATGTTCAGTAATAAGATCTTGCAAGCAAACATATCCTCAGAGCCTCAAAAAAAGAAAGACAGTATAAAAAAACAAGTAAGATATCTACATATATTCGGCTATGCCAAATCTTAAATACGCTTCACCATGCACGTAAATCTTGTTAAGTGAAAGCAAATATTGCAATGAAGGAGAATTAATTTAATAATCCTCTATCACCCCATATTATTGTTTTTGATTGGATTTACTTCACTGGAAAATTTGAGGCAGACGTGGTGTTTTGCCTGCTGACTCAAAGGGCGTGAAACAATCTTGCTAATTTTCAAGAACAAAATTATGTCTGATCGATTGGCGCATTTAAATTTTTTTCTAGCTCAACTTTTGCCGAGGAAAAGTTGATTTTAACACTAACACGGACAGGCAGACGGACATCGCTCAATAAACTTCGCTATGCTAAGGACTCAGAATATATATACTTTATGGGATCGGGTATGAATATTGAAGAAGTAACAAACAGGATATACCCTTTTTACGATGAAGGAAAAATAAAATAATTTTACGATAATTTCTTCATTTTGAATTTCAAGATATAAGAAATGAAACACAGACGAAGTCGTGGCGCATAAAGTATTTACAAAAGGAAAGGAAAATATATTAATTTTAATCTTTTAAAACAGGCGCACATTTTCAGTAAAAAACAGGGGTCGAATCGTCACATCCGTAAACGTACAACTCGTCACGTAGAAGTGTGTTTTTAAAATTTTAACATACGTGAACGTACTGCAATTCACAATAATTGAGATTATATCATACGTTATCGTAAGACTGAACGTATGAATTTTACGAACTGTCATCCGTTAGCAAAATAGCGTTCGAATACATACACAAATCTTGGAATTTGAATAAAAATGCAAGATGCTTTTGATTTAAAAAAAAAATAAAAATTTTATTATGCTGTTACTTATTTAGGACTAACTACAACAAGCTAAATCCAAAACAAAAGGAGGTAATGGCAGAATTCATTAGCGAACACCAAAACCTAACAAAAAACTTGCTGCCAAATTGTGTTCAAGGGAAAGCCACCGTCAACCGAATGTGGGATGATTTGGCGAAGCATCTTAACTTGGTAGGACCTCCAATTAAAGATGTAAAGATGTGGAAAAAGGTAACATGTATTTTTTTTTCAGTTTTATACTACATCATAATTATATTTATTTTCCTTAAAAAATAATACATTTATCAGTGCTTTTGTGTTACAGGCATATTCTGACCAAAAATATCAGGCAAAAAAAAAAACTTTTCTTTAATAAATAGCCAAAAAGAACAGACTGGTGGAGGTCCTTATGAGAAAAAGGTGTTTGATGCTTAATGAGTAGCTTTTAATTGAGGCAGCCGGACTCGAAGCTGATGTTGAAGGCAACAAATCGGTACCGACTTTTGGAAATGCAGAAATTTCATGTACTGAACCTCAACCTGAAATTAAACAAACGATGCTTTGGCATATTCCAAGGAGGTAGTCAAAGTCTATGGAATGTTGGTACCACGCGTTGCCAAGATGGAAAGCGTTACTGCCAATTGTAATAGTGGTGGTACCCCTTTAGCATCTACGTGCTTTAAATTTAATTTCTCTTGCACATATAGAAATGCCTGTTTGCTCAAACGAAACCGTTTCACAAATCTGTAAGACACAAGCATTGATAAAATTTTTTGAAAACGATTTCAAAATACTTACGCTGTGTTTGACAAAGCCAGTGGGTCACTTCTTTTTCTCAGCTGCCTCCGTACAATTCGCTCATTTTCTTCACTATCACTTAAATTTAAATAAGAAAATAATAACGGATTTATTTCTTACTTTTTCTTGATTTAATTTAAATTTGTTTTCCTTTTTTGATAGGTATGTATACATAAACATAGTTATTGTAAATTAAAAATAATATTTACAGTGAAGAACTACAGTTAATAAAACAAATAATTACGATCCGTATACAATCGTATGTGGTGATGCCATTCAGTTCATACGTTTATCGTAAGACGTAATTAATTTTCGTACGATTGCCGATACGATCACGGATGTGAGGATTCGACCCCAGTTCTTGTTATGTTTCCGTGTTGCTTTTTTTAAATAACACACAACTATACAAAAGATATACTAATCATCTTTTGTATAGTTGTCTTTCTTTTAACACGCGTGTTCTTAAGCATACAATTGTTATTTGAATACGATTTTTAATTGTAGGTTCTTGTAAGAAATTATTTAATTAAGCTGAGACATGAAATATAGGCAAGTGTACAGCTAAAATAACAGAGGAGAGTTGAATAATCAATGATTACTTAAAAAGGATTTAACTGACTAATTGTGTAAGTCTTTATGCCCAATGCCCACTTTGTGTATAATAAAACAATTATTTCGTTTATTAGGCTTGATTTTTGTAGATATGACATGAAGAGAAAATATCTTTAAAATATGTATTACATATTACATGTTTATACTTTGCATTATAGAGATGACACAATGTACTGAGATATGTGCCATATGTTCTCGGTACATTGAAAAATATACTAACGAAAGATTTATTATTTCAGTAACGTGATTAATTACAGCGTGCTATAAAACAAAATTGTTTAATTCATAAGACATTAATTGCGAAAATAAAATCTAACATATGTTTGAGAACCCATATACCCAAAATCGAGTAAAAAGGCAGGCACACATTATACTTAAAGGCAAAATATTATATAGAAAGTAGATCCTTGTTGTAAACATCGAATAAAATTGTTCAAATTTTCAAAATTTAAGTTTAGTAAAATAAAAATGTATTCTAAAAAATAAGTTTCCAAAAACCCCACCATTTACATCTGCATGTACACTAGAGACGTTTTAAAAACCACTGGGCACTACAGTGACGGAGTTTATCCAGTAACATTACCGCAAAAGAACGTTCTTCTACAATTGCACACATACAAACTTAAATTTCATTTTACCTTGTGGGGAGAAATATTACTGTTTTGTGCTTTTTTATTCGAATTAATATTCAGTATTACCGAAGTTGATATTACTGGCCACAATAAACTACAGCAGCTTTGAATGTAGAAATCAAATAGCCTTTTGCATTATAGTTACTGTTAGAATAATATATTATTTAATATATATAAACATGTGTGCTTAAATAAAATTGTATGCTCTCTAAAATATCAAAAATAAAAAAAAAATATATAAATAAAAAAACTGAAATTGGTGATTACAGTAACTATTAAAAAGAGCGGTAATTTGAAAATCACGTTCAATGGTAACGATGTTCCTTGAAAATCACGGGACCGCTCATCCCTAATGTACACTTAACTAGATGTTTTATTAAAAAGAAAGGATTTAATTTGCTTGACTTTACAATATTTCACATGGTTTTTAAGCGTAAGTTTATTATTTATTATCAAGTTTAAAAAAATATATATCTAAGTTTTCTAAACCTAATGTTGAGCTTCGAGGTGTGTACGTTTTAAAAACCAGTCCAAATCGTTAATCATACGCCAACTCCTTTAGTTGAGTATTTTACTAGCAGAATATACCCTTTTTGCGATTAAGGAAAAATAATAATTTCACGAGGTTGTATTTGCAATCAGAAGAACATATGATATATGAAGACAGCATAAAAGTCGACGTCGATAATGCAAGCTTTAAGCGTTGTATATTCGAGACAACTACAAAGCTCTTGGCGAAAAAAGTGTAAAACGTATGAGCAAGACAGCTTTTATTACAACCAAAATTTTGAAGGAAGTGCTATCGTGTGGTTGGAAAATCATGTGGTAAAAACTGTTGAAGCATCTAATAATTTTTTTTTTTTGACTACAGCGACAAAAACCATATCCCTTAGTTATCAACAACGAATGGTTATTAAGGCAGATATCGGATAAGCCACTTCCTAAATTATAAAATATTAGTTAAAATGACTTCCTCTAATATATTTAAAACCCTTTAGCTTCTTTACATAATTTTTACATTGATCAAATTAATGGTGATTTATAATTAAATTCTTCTTTTATTCTTTCACCTAAATTTGTTTGGTTAAATCAATTGTATTAAAATTAATTTGCGGCGTTTAATACTCAGTTTCGTTTTCTATTTTTATTGTTATTATTATTTTATAAATAAAAAAACATACAGTTCTTATGCAAACTGTTAATCACGTTTTTATGTTTTTTTGCTCTTGCTTCTATTTTTTATACCCCGTAGTGTGCAATAAAACCCGGCATGCAGAAGAAATTGTATAAAAAATATAAAACGTCGCTTGTTTGCAAGTAATTTTTGTTAAAATATTTAAATTTGTGTATGGGCTTCTACATTAATTTTCATGTTTAGAAAATGAAGAAATAACTTCTGCATGCACAGAAGTTCTATTTAAAATGGAAAATCAAAATTAAAGAAACTAAAACTCAAGCTATTATCATAACCTTCAATAAATCACCCAAAAGAATTCCTGCACTTCCCTTGTCTCTGGGTGGAAAAGTCATACCTCTAAGTGAAACCACTAAATATCTGGGCATTGCATTAGATAAAAAGTTAACTTTTAAACATCATATTCTTCAAGCCCGTGATAAAGCTGTAGGATGCGGTAGAGCTCTATTTCCTTTACTAAATCGTAAATCGGCATTAAGTTTTAAAAATAAAATGTTACTTTACAAAATGTGCATACGGCTAATTATGACTTATGGATGTCAAGTGTGGTCAAAACGATGTGCTAAATCGTATATCAAAAATCTCCAAGTAATACAAAACACGAACCTAACGATTATATTTAACTTACCTTGGTGATATTCAACTAATAGACTACATAGAAATCCGAAACAGGAAATGCTTACAGCAGTGATTAGTAATATAACACAAAGATTTGAAAATCGCAACAGGTTTTCAAGTTATGATTTAATAAGGAATTTGTAACATTAACATTTTCCTCAACTTCTTTTGAAGTTGATAGAAGGGTTAATGTAAGAATTTTTTTAAACTTTTATAAGGTTTTTTCTATCTTTTTGCCTTTCACTGTAAAGAGTAGTATTAAAATGTATATTATATAATAAAAAATTCAAAATATTTGCTGGAATACGAGGGCTGCTATATATATTTCTGGCCTGGCAACACTGAGTGCTGGCAAGTGCAATATGACATTTCTATTGGAAAGCTTGTCATTTTTAAGCATAATCGTACTCAAAACGTTTTGACGTACGACCATTATTTGTGTTGTTTACAGTGACTTGAAAAAATTAATATAGAAAAAAATGGAATTAACTCGTGAACATTTTCGTGCCATCATTTTTCACAATTTTCGACGTGGATTATCACGACAAGAGTGCATTGATTAACTTAAATCTTTGTATGGCGATGAAGCACCATCCTATAGCACTGTGAAAAATTGGTATAATGAATTTAATCGTGGCCGAAGCTCGCTCAAAGAAGAATTCCGTGAAGGTCGTCCAAAAACGGCTGTTGTACCAGAGAACATTGATGCCGTGCGTGAACTCATAATGCAAGATCGACATGCGACATACCGAGAGATAGAGACATCCTTGGACATTTCTTCCACCAGCATACATTCGATACTGCATGAACACCTGGCCGTAAAAAAGGTTAGTTCTCGTTGGATATCGTTGGTCATGTGGCGACTGTTCCGTTTGAGCAAGGTAGGACGGTCACTTCTGGGAGGTACACTACAATTTGTTTGCTGAAGTCATCGGAGAAATTCGAAAAACCAACAAGAGAAGACGAGTCATTGTTCACCATGACAATGAGAGCTCTCACACATCGGCTCAAACCAGAGCGTTTTTAACCGGCCAAAACGTCGAATCAATGGGTCATTCGCCTTACAGCCCTGACTTGGCACCTAATGATTTCTTCTTGTTTCCGCACATCAAGAAAAAAATGCGTGGTCAACGATTTTCGTCGCCAGAAGAAGCTGTTGAAGTGTTCAAAAACCATGTTTTAGAGGTGTCTCAATCGGAGTGGAAAAAGTGCTTCGACAACTGATTTGAGCGCATGCAAAAGTGTTATACACTGAGGGAGAATACTTTGAAAAACAATAAAACCATTTTTGATTATAAATATTCGCATTTTCACTATTAGGCCAGAAATATATAGAGCAGCCCTCGTACTTTTAGTAACAACTCAAAATTTATAAATAGTAAAAAAATTTTATGTTTTTAATTGTAACGATGATATAAGAAATAATTCTCATGTTTTATATGAAGTTTTTAGATTTTCAGAAAAATGTTTTTTGCTTTTCCTTCAATTTTGTATTAAGGTTCCTGATGAGTTTGCTTTTGCAATCTGCGAAATATGTATAAACACCAGGTTCTCTCACAAATAAATAAAATTATATTTTTATTAAATATTTATTTTATTTTATCTTGTCTTCATTTTTGACTTTTTGAAAATTAGTTTTGCCCTTTTCCAAATATTCACAAGATGTTTTTTTATAAGCGAAAAAGTCTTAAACAATGGCAACATAGTGAAAGTGGTTAAAGTGTTGTGTGTCCCTTTGAGGTTAACAAAAACATAATTTAGTTTTAATAAAAAGACTAGCATACGGCAAATAATATGACCAAGAAATGAATAAAAAAATTCGTATTTAGTTATGAGTACGACTGAAAATATCGTCGAAAATTAGTCAAAAACGCGATTTATGAAGAACTCGTTCAGAAGCTCCGTGGTTAGGGTACCATTTTATCCCGACAAAACAATCAAAAACAATTTCTTTTTAATAATTTATTTATTAATTTAAATAATTATATCCAAATAACTAATAACTCTGGTAAACTTGTCTTCTTAAATCAACATAATTATTTAAAAAAAAAAAATACGCACTTAATTATCTTCAATAAGCATGAAAAGAATTAACAAAAGGAAAGACGTTTGTCTTAATAATATTAATTTTAATCTCTTGAAACACATGTACATTTCTTATAAAAAACAGTTCGTAGCATATCAACTTCCGTTTCATTTTTTCGATGACACACAACTATACAGAAGAGTCGGATGTTTTTTAACCCACGTGTTTTTAAGCACACAATTGTTCTTTGAATATGATTTTTAATTGAAGTCTCTTGTAAAAAATTACTTCATTAAGCTGAGACATGAACTATATGCAAGTGTACAATTAAAAGAACAGAAAAGTGTTGAATAATCAATGATTACTTAAAAAGGATTTAATTAATTAACTGCGTTAAGATTTGCAATGCCCATTTTGTGTTTAACGAAACATTGTTTTTTATTAGTCTTGATTTTTAAGGACATGACATGAACAAAATAGATATAAGATTTTACACGTTCTTACTTTGCAGCGTAGAGATGACACAATGTACTGAAATATTTTCTATATGTTCTCAGTACTTTTAAAAATGAACTAATGAAAAATTTATTATATTACCAACGTTGATTTATTATAAGACATTAATTACAAAAATGATATTCAACATTTCTTTAAGAAACCACGTGCCCAAAATCAAGTGCAAAGACAGGCACACATTGTATCTAATAGTGAAATATTTAAACAATATTTAATCGAATGAAAATGTACAAATTTTTATAATTTAGGTTTTACTAAACAATATATTATCACTGTAAGTAAATAATGCTAAGCTATTTTTTATTTATTTGTAACTATAATGATGTTTTTATATTTTATGTAAATAGACGAATACTTTGATAAAGTGAACATACAATTCATGAAACGTCGGGAAAGTATGTAATAAAAATTTTGCTTTGTTATTAACATAAAAGAAGTTAGGCCACATTAACTTAAAAATAATAATCAACAAATTAAAACTCAACTGGCTTAAAATACGTACAACGCAGCAAGTAATAAGGTCTTATATATTAAATATTAAAATAAGTTTTCAAAATTTCAAAATTTTCTAAGCGTTATATTGAGCTTTAAAGTGTGTACGTTTTATGAAAAAAACTACAGTCCAAGACGTAAATCATACACCCACTCATCTGACGAAATATTTACAAGTAGAAGAAAAAAACTCTCATTCTGATAGCTGAAATTTTATTTTATGTATTACAAAAATAACAACATGAACTTTTTCAGAAAAACCCTCAAATTATAAATTTTGTCTTTATATCATCAGAACCGATAACCCAATATTCTGATTCTGTTTAAAAAACTTCAAAGATGCGATATTTATTAAAGCAAAATTTGACTTCAAATAATTAAAAAAAATAATCTTCCACAAGTTTTTATTCGCATGAATTTGCTATTTATTTTCGTTAAATAGCCTTTTGTATTGTTGCGCTGTATATTTTTTTATTATTTTGTGTTTTGTTTTAGTTGTAAAATTTACGCTTCAAAAATATTTGCTAAAAAAACATTTCCAGGGTTTTAGAAAGTTTTTGGTAGTGTAACATATTGTCTGGCTAACACACATAGGCTACTATGTGAGCTTTGTATAACTCAAAAGTTATACTAAATACAAAATAAAAAATACACAAAATGTATTAAATAAACAAAGATTAAGCAGAGGGAAGAATGTGCATATTTTGCTAATCAATGCATATGTTTTCCGTACTCTAGCTTCGAGTGATAATGCAAAAAAAAAAAAATATTTTTTTGAATCTCCTGTTTTGATACCTGTTGACATAAAAAAGTTTGTTTTATGGAAAACAATAGTACTGTATGACTATTTTTAAAGGTAGCGCTTGAAGGGTTAAGTCGAAAAAAATCGAAAACTCATCAGTCATAATAGACGGCAGTAAAATATATCGGTATAGAAAGAAATTGTGCGAAAAATTTGATTTCTATTGATAATAAAAAAAAACTTTGAATGCAAATTTTCGACTGTATTAAAGACCTTATTGGTATGGTTACTAATAGAAATACGTCTCCTTTGAGAATTATTACCAAAGAATATATGTCGATAATCTCTGACACAGAGTAGGAATTTACTTATGAATGTACAGCACACGTGCCAAAATTTGTATACATGCACATGAATAAGAGATAATTTTTTTGTGTGCCTACTAGAGGCACATGTGCAAGTTCGACTTGCTTAGGCAAATTTCTTGTGCCACTATTAAAATGAATATCACATTTCATATGCCGCTCTTAAAATGAATGGCACATGAAGGACACGATCTTTCACATTTATATATGTGGAAGACGAAGAAGTACAATGATAACAATAAAAAATCGTGTTGTTTTGGTGGTATGGTATGCGTTGAATTTTACCCACATGAAAATAAATTTAACTGCCTAGTTTTACAAATAAAAAAAATTTTTTTTTTGCCTTTCACTAACAGGCAGTAATTGATTAAAAATACAGTATGCAAAATTGATATTAGTACACCACTATATTCTTATATCATTTTGCGCTTTAATTAAAATTGTCTTGATATAATTAACAATCAGAGTAGGAAAAAATTATTATTTTTTTTTTTTTTTGTATTAATTACAGATCTTTTTAAATATGACAGCACGAGTTATGAATATAGAATAAATACTTAGAAGGTATTCAACTATTTTACTAAAGTTTCTAGTTATGCTAAGACAATCTTAATAAAAGAGCAAAATAAAGAATATAGTTAGTCATGGAAAAGACAAAATTTATATTTAATTCTCAAAATTTTGCTAGCTGTAGTCGGCTTTATGGAACTATGGAAAGTAGAGAATACAGCTGTAGATGTAAAATTTCATTTTTTCAGTTAATTAAAAAATATCAATTCCTTAAAATTGCAAGAAAATATTTTACCAGAAATTTCACAATTTTATGTCCCATAAAATGTAAAAAATTGTAAAATGCTTTTAAAAAATGAACTGAATAAAAATTTGAGTGCATTCACAATGAAGTAAAATTCTTGGTTGCCATTCATTTGCTCACACGAAGTCGATCAATAAGAATTTAAATTCCACCACAAGATAGCTTATGTGATTGCATTCATTTTGTCAGCAAAAATCGAATTAGAATTTGAATGGATTTCTTATAAAGATAAACGTTGTGAATGCATTCACTCGCCATCCAATTAAATGAGTTAAAATTTGAATGCAACTATTGGGAGGAAAAAAATATTGAAGTCAATTATTTTATTAACAAAAATTCGCTTTAAGTTAAAAATTTTACAGTGTGTGTTACTACACCGGCTATGGTAAACGCTGTAGAAAAGTAAAAGGGCGATACAAAATTGACGTGATTTTGACAATAATTGTGTTATCTTTGGAACTATAGAAGATAAAAACTTGAAATTTACGCAGTGTATGTTACTAAGTCGGCTTCAATATAAAAGGCAGTTGAAAGTAAAATGTATGCTGATAGTTAAGTTAGCCCATTCATGATTTGAAATCCTTCAAATATTTAGGTATATACAAAATTGTTATCTTAAATATTAAAAAAAAACAAAAATGTATATCTCGGCTTTATGGAATTTGTCGGCGAAAAATATGAATATGAGTGCAATAACGAAATAACAATAAAATCTGTCCATTTTTTTGTCCGTTAATTTGATTTTAAGTTATATCATTTAGTAGTTAAAAGAATCCAAATAAACAACATCATTTAAAATTTAGTTACCTGTCATTTTTATAATGTAGCACGTAGTCAACAAACAGGCTGTTCAATGACCTATATATATTTTTGTCGCTAGCACTAAATTGAGGGGTAGGTACTTAATTCTTTATTTAGGTATATAAACAGGCATTTTTATACTATTAAAAAAACAAAAACAAAAATATTTTTTATACCTTCCTAAAAATATTTACTTCATAAACTTTGTAATAATTTCCACGAAAGATGTCATTACGAGTGTAATAAAGAAAGCACCTACCCCTCAAATTGGTTCTTGCGACTAAAAAAAAACAAGTCATACTAACATGACCTTAATGCTGATTCCTTTTTTTATATAAAGGCAGATATTTTGCAAAATCACGTCCTCTTTAGTTGGTTATTTTATATTGAATTGCTTCCTACTTTAGTGTCCACTTAAAAGCTCTCAAAATAACTTCAATTTCGTAACACTCTTTAACTTTTCTACAGTGTTTATTATAGCTGACTTAGCAACATACACTGCGTAAATTTTAAGTTTTTATCTCAAGTTTAAAAGATAACACCATAATTGTTAAAAATGATTTGTAACATCCTGTTACTTTTCTATAGCGTTTATCATGGCCGATGAAGTACCATACACTACGTAAATTTCAAGTTTTTATCTTTTATAATTCAAAAGATAACACCATAATCGTAAAAATCACGTCAATTCTGTAACACTCTTTTACTTTTCTACAGCGCTTACCATTTCCAATGTAGTAACACACACTGTAAAACTGTTAACTAAAAACGAATTAAATCAATTAAAATTTTACTTTTTCGGCTTTGGTTCATTTCTAATTTAACTTTTATTAAGAAAAATTATTTTTCAAATGTACGCGGACGTTTTCCAAAGAAAACAAGAAAAATTAGACGCTGAAAAATAATTTTTCTTAATAAAAGTTAAATTTAAAATGAACCAAAGCCGAAAAAGTAAAATTTCAATTGATTTATGATGATCACCGGTTCAACCCCATGCTGGGACTAAAATTAAAATAATTTTAAAAACGAATTATTTAAAATAAAATGAATGCCTTCGATATTTTTTTCCTCCCAATAATTGCATTCAAATTTTAATTCATTTAATTGGAGGTCGAGTGAATGCATTCACGACATTTCTCTTCATAAGAAGTCCATTCAGATTATAAATAATTTGTTTGCTGGTGTAGTTAATGAATTCACACAAATTTTTCTCATAATAATTTCATCTACCACGAAAATGACTTTCAAGAATTCTAATTCATTGTAAATGCATTCAAGTTTTAATTCAATTCTTTTTTTTTTTAACAGATGAATGCATTTAAACATTTCAATTCACGGTGAGTTAAAAGCTAAATGAATCAATCCTTTAAAGCTCTGTGGTAAATATTCAACACGAACAATAATAACAAAACACCACGATTTTTTTTTTTTTTTGCTATCATTGTACTTCTTCGTCTTCGACATATGTATATTAAAGTGCAAGATCGCACATGAAATATGCCATTCATTTTAATAGTGGCACGTGAGATGTGCCTTAGCAAGTTGTTCTTGCACATTTGTCTTTAGTAGGTACACAAAAAATTAACTCTTATTCATGTGCATGTACCTGTTTATTTTGTATTCATATTCCTCTTTATGTAAATGTGCCGCACATTTGTGTGCAAATCCGTACTCTGCTCTAAGATAAATATTGAGTCTTTCTTCAGAGATTCAATTTTATAAAAAATATTTATTTATTTCTAAAAGTTGACCTTTAAAGTATTTTGAACACTATACACATGAGTTCATTTCTGAAACACCCAGAAAACATGCTGTGGATTAGGGTACAAGATGATGCGAATTATGTTTCCTTTAGTTCTAAGAAAATGGGACAAATTACTCACATACATATTCTGCTCACTTTCAAGAACGACATTTTCGAATATATTTCTTCTCTTGTTTGAAACGTTGTTTTTCTAAAAATTATTTATTATTTCAGCGCCACTATTTTTTAAATGTAGATTAAGTGCCGTTTTAAAACATTTTTTATTAGTATCGAATTATATGCATTTTCTTGAACTTGCAAAAACAAGCAAAGAATACTTTACCATTAAAAACAAAAAAAACATCATCTTGAAGACATTTTAATAATGAACGACTAGCCTATGAATATCAGCAAGCGACTTCGGTAGGCCTTCGTGGACATAATGGCGTCTATAGGTGAGGAGAAAGGAAGTCACACGAGAGAAGTGAATCTAAAGAGAGACCCCGCCCTAATTTAATTTTAAACGACGCGATGATCGAAGGACTCAACGGCTCGTCAAATAGAACCAAAGGAGATTACCATTGCGTGAATGAAGAAGCATACACGACAAAAGTGTATTAGAACGCAGGTAGTCAAGCATTGTGGCAGGGAGCTACAAGCTCTCTAAAAGCAACGCAAAGCAAAAAGAGCATATGTATGTTAGTATTTGGATATGTGTCAATTGTAAAGATGTATACCCCAATATTGATTATGCGTATGACATTATAAGAGAGATATAGATGCGATGCCGACACAATGAACTAATTCATCGCTGTTAATTCTGAACTAATGTATGTATGCATAGGTTTTACAGCAGAACAAAATTATCTGATGTATTTTCCTAAAAACATTCGACTTTTTATTGACGCTGCCTGCAGATAGTGTGACGAGGAAGAGCAGATCACATTTCACTATCTTTTACGCGTACTTATAAATGCTTTGTTTCATATTTTTTTCAGAATAGAGAAAACTTAAAAGGAGTTAACGCAAAGCAAGTTGTAAAATATGCGAAGCTCATCAGACTACTGGAGAAGATGTCTTAGAAACAGCACTGAAGAAGAGTCATTATGGATTAATAATGGTTGGGTAATATTTTCATATATAATGATTCTCGGTACTCCTTCTTCCCACCTTTAACTAATACCCAAGGATGCAAAAGATTTTGGAGGGGCCAATGAGCCGGTAGACCTTAGAGCCAGTGTAATGTTCGTTTCTCCAAGATAGTATTCTCCAAGTTAGTATATATTATGTCTCATAAATATAATATAATATAGACCTTAATGATCTACAGGGCCAATTACAAAAAATCAGACCAGCAATAAAATCAAAGAGGTTTCAAAAGTGCAGCAATAAGGCGACCAGTAGTTTTAACAAATTGCTATGGGATAAGGAGCCTTGAAAACACTACACAGAAATTCTGAAATTGGTTTTTCTGCAGTTTTTGCTTTAATTTTATATTATAATCAATGTTATTGATATCATAAAAAGATGAATAGCAATTCTCTTAAATTACTCCACTTTTCTAACAGTGCAGCTTTATTGTCTCACTAATCATACATTCTAAATTTTTAATTTCTGACGTCACTTTAAATGGCATTTGCAACCTAAAAGCAATATCCAATGTCAGTCTCTGTTAAATTGACATTTACATTCAAATGTATTATGTCTGCTTTTGTTGTTTCTTTTTTACTGGGTTTGTTCAATGGCTCCAGTTTTCTCTGTTTTTATTTGATGTCATAAAGTTTTTTCCATTTAAATTGCCATATTTGAACTTTATTTTTTTCTTCCTAGTCTTAATTGTTCTAACAATTTTTAGTTTATATCCCGCCCTTACATTATGTCCTTTTTATTACTATTCGCATTTTCAAGTTATAAGTGGGAAGAAAGATTATAAACTTGGTAAATATTCTCCATATGATTTATTTCAAATTGTATTTTTTTAACAGCATTTACATTTTTGTATACATCTGTATGTACATCCATATACTTATATCTGTACAAACTCAGTTTTTAGTTCAACAAATACTAACGGAGTATAATGTAAAATTTTCATTGCTAAAAGCGTTTTAAAAACTTTTTACTAAAGATGATTTTTGACAACATGAGATCATTTGAATCTCAGTTTAAACTGCTTTTATATCCATGCCAGTAATTTTCTCGTAAAATGTAACTTTTGAGTTCTGTCCAAATTTTGTGTTTTTCTTTTTGATTTCACTTTTGAATCCTGTATATAATTTTTTGTTCATGTGAAGCTACAGCTACATATATTCAGAACTTACTCTGATTTATGGAGCTCCTACGAGTCGTAATAAAACAGTTTAACTAACAGCTTGTTTACAGAACACGTCAAGATCGAAACGAAACCGGGTAGCATATGGATGAATACGTAATAATTAGCGTCCGTGTAACACGTTCCGTATAAATAAACGTTGTGTCAAATCGTAGCTTGCCAATGTATTAATTAAAATTTTTGATTTACTTTTTTTCATAAACATTTTTTGTTTTTGCCTTAAATGATGTAACCCTGCTTCGGCGCTTAAATAGAAAGAGCTGAGTTTAATAAATAAAACAAAACTATCAAACAATCAATCTGTAAAAAAAATTGCGCAAATAAAATAGTTTAAGCAATAAATAAATAAAAAAACTTTATAACAAAAATAAATAATAATTTTTAAAGTGTGAGTGTACTGATTATATGTATGAATTATAGTAGATGTTTTATTAGTGAGAGTGTTATGAAGGGCAGTTGCCAAACAATATTAACTCCTTAAAAATTCATTTATGCTTTAGATATCGAAATATTTGGATCTGTTGAGCTTGCGTTTTCTAGTGACTCCAGCGAGAGTGATAAGGAAGACACCCGTTTAACCAGAAGAAGCTTGAGAGATGCCTTAAATGTGTTTGAGTTGCCAGAAGAAACGTAATTAACCCATTTATACAAAAAAATAATTGATTATCCTTTGTTTATTTCCATTATATAGTTTTGTAGGTAACTTCCGCGTTAGCAAAGAAATTTTCAAGGTGGTACTCAATGGGTTGAGCCCTAAATTAAAAGTTTCTTACAGGAACACCCACATCTTGCCAACATATGCACTAGCAACCTTTCTGAGGTTTGTTGGCACCGGTGGGTATCAAACTTCTGTGGGCAAAGAATGGGCCTTATGTCCAAGTCAAAAGTTTCCAAAATAATCGAGGGGTACCTAGATATTTTTGAAAAAAATCTGTGCTCCAATTAATTTCTTTAGCTAAAGGCATAGAGGAAGAAAATATTGTTAAAGAAGGCTTCTTTAATAAAGGTGGTATACGCGGTGTTTTAGGATGTGTTGACGGCACTCATATTCGCATCAAGTCCCCGGGGAACAATTTAATGCATTTATACCACAATTACAAGGGATTTTACAGCATTAATGTTATGGCAGTAAGTATAATTTCTATATTTTTAATGAATATACTACATGTATATCATTATTTTCTTTTAACTATTTTTAGGTATGTGTTCATTATATGATCATAACTTATGTAGACGCCAGACATCCTGGTCGTATCCATGACGCATTCGTATGGGAGCAAAGTGCGGCACACCATTATTTCAAGTCTGAATATTTAAAAGGAAAAATAAATACTTGGATTCTATTTATTTTCCCACTAGTTTTTATTTTCATTATTCAAAAGTTATGTATTTTGGCAGGCGATGGTGGTTACAACTTGCAGCCATACCTTATGAAGCCCTACAGAAATCCAACAGCTGCTCGTGAACGAAAGGTTAATGAAAGACATCGATGGCTTCGAAATGTAATCGAACGCTGGAGTTCTAAAAAAGCGATTTGGATGCTTAATTCGCTCCAGAGGTCTACATTATGCTCCAGCAAAGGTGACAGAAATGGTAAATGTTTGCTGTGCTTTGCACAATATGTGTATCATTTACAAAAATAACTGGCCACAATATGAGCCTGCAATCACAAACGAGCCGAATGAAGAGGAAAAAACAGAATAAGATTCTAATGAGCATATGACATTGGCTATGACTATAAGGAAACAAATTGCAAGAAGTCTATAAAAAGACAAAAAATTTTCTAAAATTAGATAAAAATTTATTAAAACAAAAATAAATAAGTATTAAATTAAATTATTTAAATTTACTTCTCTTAAATCTATGACTATTTTGTACTTTGTTTGTATGTCATTTTGTAACATGGTATTTAAAGAAAAAATAAAATTAAAAATGTTTAGAATAAAAATATGTATATTCTTTTTTGCTAAACCACGACTGTTTGCAAACAGTATGAAAATTATAAAACTTAAATATTAAGAAAACACACTAATAAAAAAATTAACAAAATTGTTTAAATAAAGTTTACACCTTGTTACTTTTTTCTTCTGTAAAATGCTTTACCAGATCAAACATCGCTTTGGTCATTGGCTTCATTGACTCGGCCATTATCTTTAGCGATACGGACTGCGTTTGTAATTGCTCTGAGCACTCCTTTATAGCTGCTGCACACTCTTTTGTCGCTTTGGCTTGTGACTTAATTGTTTCCAGTGTCTCCGCTTGAATTTCATATTGTTGAAGCAGAAGCTTAAGCCGTTTTTGTCCTTCGGCGGCATTATCTGTGTGTTTCCGCTTTCTTTTGTTTGTTAAGCTTTCTGGTTTTGGTGTTGAGGTAACAGGCGTTGTCATGCGATACGACTCTGGTACTACTTTTTTTGATGTTGTTGGTGGGCTCCCGTTATAGACAGCCCACTCCTGCAGGAAACACTCTTCTGACTCTACATGCTTTTTTCCACTCACCGGCGCTTCTTTCTGGTGGTCCATAGACATTTGTATGATTCGCAACCCTCTCCCAAGTTTGCTCCATGGCTGCTTTGCTTTTTCCACTCTAGGGAGTTCCTCTGGCAAGATGACGATATTCCTCCTTACAGTTCACTAATTTCGGGAACTGTAGACTCGTTGTCATTTTGATGCTGGCAAATGCATAGAAATTTTACTTTAAAAAAACAAATATTTTATAACATACAAGTACATATTTACCTGTTTTTTCCTGAAAACTCTATATTTTTTATTTTATTTAATATTTTTAAATTACTTTTGGGAACACAACTAAACACGTCAATTGTCATTCGTTACGTAAAAAAAATGCCATTCGTGTTTTAAAAACCGAAATGTGAAAATCGTTTAAGTTTTTGTGCGTCTATATGGCAGATTGTGTTCTGCAAACTGGCTGTAAAATGAGGTTTTGTTCTAATATTTTTTTTAACTTACGCCTGTGTTTTAAGTCAGCTACTCTTAGAATAATTTATGGAGGTGAGAAAAAAATTGACTAACCAAATGAAGAAAAAATTTATTATGTTAAAAAGCTTTAGTTGTAGTCATTTATGATTTTATTGCCGGTTTATTCGTTGAAACTTTCTAATAAAACAAGTTTAAATCTTATAGTTAAAATAAATCAAAACATTATTCATTTATTCAGACGTCCGTATAACTCAAAGAACGGCTTTTTTCAGTTAATACTACTAGCGTAAGGAAATATAGTATTTTGTTTAATGAACAAGTATTGCATTGATGCCTTGACAATTTCGCGTGAAATCACTAATTTCAGCTGTGCATAGGCATTCTTGTATTTAGCATTGTTAATTTAATAAGATTTTATCTGACGTACTTTGTAAAGATGTTGTTTAATTTGAAAACTCAATAAACATAGATGTCTCAGTTTTAATACTTTAAAGGTGTCGAGTGAAAAATAGGAATTCTCGAAAAAAAACACAATTAATAAGATTAAAAACAGGCAAGAAAATTAAAATCATAATATAAAAAAGACGAACGCTTAAGTTAGTTATAACACTGCCACAGCTAGAAATTTGAAATTTCGCTTGACTATCTCGATGATAAAATAAAGATTTTTTTCCTATGGTGTAACCAATATCGGCTTCGCGCACAAAAGATTTTCTGCAAGCTGTAATATAAAAACGTAACATCTTTTTTGCATAGAATACCATATCCATGGACGTTATGAATCTACATTGATGGAAATTATGTTCGTGTTCGTTTTGACATGTCGCCTATTTTACTTATAGAAAATAATTGTGTAATTGTTATGTAAAATTTGTTTGACATTTTATAAAACTTTCTTTAGAAGATGAAAAAAGAAAAAGCTAAATAATTATTTATTTTTTTATTAAATCAATAGAAAAAAAAAAACATCTGGACTCCACTAACATGAAAGGAAATGACAGACTGTTCTAGTTGTTTCTTTTATTCCTGTATTTGTGTACGTATAGGTATAATCCAATTCAGTAATAACAAAAAAAAAAAAAAACTTTTTGCGTTGTGTGCTAAGTAGGATAGGCTACCGTTGGGTCAGTTGTTGTTGATTTTTGAAACTCAAATTAAAATTTATTTATCGTGCACTTAACAACATTAAATTTTCCAAAAATTTTTAAATTATTATCTTGTAAGAAAATCATATTATTTTTTAGCGTTTCTTATAGAATTTTAGTTTACTTATATTTTTATCAGGTTTTATCATTGTAATTTTCTGTTTCACTTTTAAGCAACATTTCTCGGAATGTTTTGATCAAATAACTAAAACTGCATCGTATGTATGTAGGCTATGAATTTTACAGAAGCACACGACCACATAACAAAATTACGTTATATTTTCTCGCAACTTACGTGGTAATCGTAAAAGATATCATGCTTTTTTACTTTGTGTCAATATTTTTGTAGTGGCAAAAAAAAAATTCTTATTTCTATTTGACTACGTTATAACATAATAATGTAACTTCACTTAAAAGCATGGAACATCCATCATGTGTTTAATAAAAGGAAATTTTTAAAAGAGAACTCAATAAGTTTAATAACAACACAAAATCACATTCTTATTCATTTAGTTAATTACTCTCTCTGCTTAAAATAGGTTTCCTTTAAGATAATAAGAGTTAAGGCTGCAGAATAAACAGGATACAAAAAAAATTAAATACATTTTATTTTCACGTTAATAGAAGATTTTTTTTGTGAGTGAATGAGCAAAGTTTTTCTTGAATATATATTTATATATATATCGAATATCCAAACAAATTTTGTTTTTTTTCTCTTTGATGAGTAAAGGAAGGAAGCTCCCAACCTGGAAAACCAAAGCCATAATATCTCCAGCAGATTTAATAGTATTAGCCATTTTTTGAATTTATGTTTCATCAATCTGCAAAGATCCTTTATCATTTGTTAAAAAATACACGCAACCCATATGGATAAATAATTTTTACACCAACTTTTTATGAAAAAATAAAGTGAGAAAATCATATTTTAAATCTATTATGGTCGTGTTTTGTGCTAATAGCATAATTTGTGACTCCGTATTTCATAAAAACAAAAGTTGGCTCAACCATGGAAACCCATACTTTGCCTTGCATCTTTTTGGCTTCTGCTATTATTATAAACCTACCCTCATATTACGTTAATTTTTGTTGTAATTTTTTTGTGTGTATTGGGACGAGTATGTACATCCGAACCTTAGCAGCGGATGTATTTTTGTGTGACATGAAGAATATTGAAGGAAGTGCTTTTGACAGGACACCCATCAAACTATAGTCAACTGATAACTATATTAATATGTATATTAAGAAATACCTTAACATCTTTCAATCTACAACTTTTAAAGCAATTATTTATATTTTTAAGTTTATTTTCTTTCTTATCCCTTTGTTTAATAAAGTTCTCACAGTTATATTTTTGTTTTATACAAAAATATAAAAATACCATAAATAAACATGTATTGCGTTTTAAGCATGTTGGTGTTCTCCTTATGAAGAGCAGTGTGATACTTTTCATCCCTTCTTCTATTAAAAAAAAATTCTTCAAGCGGAAGCAGTTCTGCAGTTGGTTCAAAACAACGAACCTGTATAATTGTTCCTGGAATACTTTTAACAATCTTACGGTTTCCTTACATGTACATTTCTTCAAAGACCAGTGTGTCCAAAGTAACCAATTTACCTGAGCTTATTTGTTCTACTTACAGCTATATTATATATTTTTGGGATTGTTACCTAATAAAATCAACATTAAAATTAGACACCGTCATAAGTTTTCGTTGCGTTTTATTCGCAAATGTGCAAAATAATATCTAGATGTTAATGGTACATACGCATAAGATCCGATAAATTTTCAAGCGTCTCTATGAACAAACCTCAATTTAAATAACACAAAAACATAATTTATAAAGAAAAGAAATGAAATGAAATTAAGGGAAAAAACAAATTTCATCATACAAACAATTAAAGTTACCTTTAAACTAACTTATTTTGTGCGATCTTATGGACTTGGACAATGTTAATGAGCAAGACTCATTTAAAACATTGGTTAAATGCATGGCAGCAACAGCAGAAAAACGTGGGGTATATTTTGAACTAACTTCTTCACATCCAAGTAAATATTTCGCGACTTTAACTCCTCTTTGGCTACGATAAGTTTTTTGCCGCTGCATATCTTTCTTTAAACAAGGCCTAGGTTTTTACGGTGAAAAATGATTCAGAAAAATTTTAACATTTACGCTAACAGTAAAAAAAGCTTTTTGTTATTTTTTTTTTTTTCACTGCTTGCTTGTGTACGGTCAAATTGTTCAATATACAATACATATTTCGCAGATTGTAGGAGTTAGATGAAGTTTTAACTTATCATAAAAAAAATAACTTTGAGGAGAATTTTTTTTAATTTGACAAAACGTTGTGGAAAATTTTACTGATAATAACGTAAAGAAACAAAAAAATAATATTAATAAAAAATGTGTTCAACAAACCGGAAAAATCACTTTCTGTGATTTCATGCCAAACTCTAGCGAAAAGTAGAGGCATGATATTTTAATGGTGAGAGTAAATTCAACAAACTGCCTAATAGCAAGAACAATAAATGGACTTGTGTGTGCTTTTGACTTTTAATGAGGTTTTTTACCCAATTAAAGTGCTATGCTAACAGCTTCATTATTAATCGCTGTTGTTCGACAAGTATTTTATTTAATCACTACGCCACACTTATCTAAAAGGTCTTTATCTTTATTTGAATATTAAAATAATTTATTCATTTTTAAGCTCGATGTATTTAAAATATGTTAATTTATTTATTATTTTGCTTATTAATTCTTTTTAGGATTTGTGAAAGTAAAAGCATTAAAAATGACAATTTACAGTATGGCACATCACAAGCACAACTTTTGGTTTTTGTAAAAAAACGCCCGCAGCAACAAATTGCGGACAAATAGCATTAGGAGATTTAATGAACAAAATTCCTTGTTTGATAAAAATATATAATATATAAAAGTATAGAAAGTTTTTGATACGATTGTTTGTTGTTATTTTGTTACGATTCTTCATATTTTTCCCTCAATAATTTAGTTACATAGAAACTAAGTAACAATAGCTGTTATATTTGGAATTTTTTACTAGTAAGCCCTAACGGCTTAAGAATTTTTGAGTTAATATGATCGACCAGGTATAATATAAGGAATTACAAACAGAACAAAGTAATTTGGAAATTTGACTTTTTCTTCTGTAGTACCTCCTGCAAAATCATTTTGTGAAAAATTTGTATCGTTCAAGTTCTTTTTTAATTTTGTTAAGCCTTAGAATAATAGAATATTAATATGGGAGTAGGTGCTAAATCACTTTATCACTGAGCAATTTTAGAAAATTTATGTCTATTTAAAATAACGAATGTCAAAATATAATTAATAGGGATAGCGGACTAAAAAGATTTTGTATGATAACAGGACTTTTTTGTATACCAATATGTTTTATAGTTGCAAAAGAAGAATTTTGTAACTTTTCGGAATAATATTGTAGTCGAAAATATGCCAAGAAGCTATTGTTTAGCAGAATAATCAAAAGCTGCCTCGCTCATTTTTATTATTGTTTTTTTACACTTTATTTTCTGCATCAATAATTTTTTCAACAATTAACTTTTAATTTAATTGCTTGTTACAAAATTTGAATTGATTAAATTTCTTTTAGATTCTTTTAACTTTCTTCTTCAATCATGCAATAATAACAACATTAAACAATTGGGTATTTGTGTTTTTTTTTACAAAAATAATTGAGACTGCTGTAGTCGAAGTTGTAAACACGTTGACTACAAATCTGGATATATATATATATATATATATATCTTTGTCTTTTCCTTTTTTTTTCATTTTCTTTTCCTAATGAATGTACTAAATAGGCATTATTGCCTGAAGTGCTGCTACTACACTAATCTTTAAAAAAGTTTTTGTTTGTGTTTTGAAAGTGTTGAACATTGGATATTTTTAAATTATTGATCATACATTAAGCGAAGACACTTAACTCTATGTTAAATTTCGGTGCAAATGCCAGTAAAAGCATGGCTGCAAAACATCTTTACAAGATTCGAAATTCGGAGAGTCTAGTGAATGACCTTTCGCAATTAAAGTGTTTAATTGAATTGGCTAAAATGTGTCGCAAAGATAACAGGATATATCATTTATCACTATGTGAACATTCATTTGCCTGATATCCGCTATTAACGTGACCTAAAATCAACTACTGAAATACTTATTTTTGAAGTTGTGATATTTTTAGACGGTAAGCAAGCATTTTTTGACAAGTCCGTAATAAAAGGGCTTAAAATAAAATTTATTTAGAAAATAAATATGAAACTTGAATTATTTAATTTGAGGCCTTTTAAAACTTTTGGCGAAAAAATGTTAAAGGTGGATAAAAAGTTTTGATGTTAATATATAATGAAAGTACAAACCCTTGCACCTTATCAAGAGATTGTTAGAATTTTAGTTATTTATAATTACGTATGTTTATTAAATGAAGTACACATGGGTCAACATGAGGTTTTACCGTTTGTTCGTAAACAAATAATTTAAAAAAAATTGTCTTGTATTATATTTTGATGGATTAACCTATTGAACATAATAGCGAAAAGAAAAGATTTTGTAAAAAGGTTAAAAAGTAATCGTAAAGTTTAATTTGTTGCAAGCGTAGGGATGCCAATTTGAATCTAATTTTTTCATTCGAAGATTCGAAAATCGATGACAAAGATGATGTCCTTTTAAAAAGGGGGTGCTCACATTATGATATTACGATCTATATCATATTCCAAAAATAAAAACCTGCAAAATATGCATGAAAGATGACAGTCATGCGGAATGAAATTGTAGAAAGCATAACCTAATTTTTACGTCAATTTGTTGGTTTCTCAAGTCAATTAATCAGAAATATTTTATCGAAAATATTGGAATATGATATTTCAGACACTTAATAAATTAGACCAAAGTTGTAGAAACTTAGTCGAAAAAATTACTATGCAGTAAGAGCACCACATCGTAAGGCAGAAACAAACTATTTTTGAAGTAATTTATCCACTTTTTTAAGGTCTTAAAACACAAAAATACATTTTCCTGGAAAGCGTGGAAGAACTTGTTAAATCAACTGAATTGTCAAAACTACTAAAAGTCACGTTGTAGTTTAGAATACAAAGGCAAATGAAATGGTTTCAAGAAAATTAGAATTCAAATAAAATTATACAACTGCTGAGGTTTTTGCTCCCAATCTTCAAAAGTATTTGCTTGATATTACAAAGAAATATTTCAACGTTATTTGATGTTATTAAAATATTAAAAGGATACAATTACATATAATTAGCCATGTATCCCTACTGTTATAAGCTAATCATCTGCAAATATATCTGAGTACCATCGTCATAGCTTTCGGTGAAGACCGTCATCACTGGCTGTTTATTTGGTACGTTTGGCAAGCGCTTTCGATGTAAGAAGATCATTTTCAAGCCACGTTTTGATTAGTACCTTGTTAACGATTTGCTTTGATTGGGGGTGGTACCACAGTTCATCTAAATAGACATCTTACTTAAAGTTATTCGAGCCAAATTTCGAGGTTTAATTAATGTAGAGAGAAAGCAGATTTGTTATTAAAAATTAATTAATTGCCAATCGAATTTTGTCGGTAATGCGTATTATTTGGAGTTGGTTTAACATGACTGCACGAATATGGTATTCACAACTGTTTTAGAAAATAATTCGAGAAGGAGGAATACTACCAATTAAAAATATTGCAAGAATATGATTATGAATAATTAATTTCACGATACAAAACATTTACTACAAGGCTACGTCTTACTATTTCTCAAGTAAAAATATTTTATGTTACGCCAATGTTAAACAAAAATTTAATTTTTCAAAACTTTTTTTAACTAATAGTGAACCCAAACAAAACTAAACTGGCGACATACACAAATAACTTAGTGTTCTGTGAAATTTTATTTCTTTTATTTTATCTGTATAAAACGGCCGAAAAAGTCAGCCGTATATAGTG
Source organism: Cistogaster globosa (assembly GCA_937654795.1). Taxonomy (NCBI): domain Eukaryota; kingdom Metazoa; phylum Arthropoda; class Insecta; order Diptera; family Tachinidae; genus Cistogaster; species Cistogaster globosa. The sequence goes on along the minus strand of OW569405.1, from coordinate 59,154,263 downwards.
GATAAAAAATAAATAAAAATCAGTGTTGATTTTTGTTATTATTTCGTAAACACCCTTAATCATTAGTATCGGCGAATTTAATAATTTGGTCGGAACAGTTACCACTATATTGTTAAAGATAAAATTATGTTTTTCGAACATACGTTATTCATTAGATATGAAGCGAAAAAAAAATTTAGATTATTTTGGAAAAGACATATATACTGTGTTATTTTAATTATTGTTTGTGTAAAGTTATCCGAACAAAAAATAGAAAAATATTTTTTTACCACGCATTTTGGTTTCTCATGTTGAGTTTTATAGTGCGTTTCCATTTACGTGATTTTGTCTAAAACACTTGATTTGCTCAAATCAAGCGTTTTGCTACTTGATTTCCCAGACATTTTTCATGCTACCAAAACCACTTAAATCACTTGATTTATTTCAAATCATGTCGAAAATTTATTTTTTCGAACTAATTTTGCCTTTGCGACACTGTGTTGTGTCTGGGATATTCAAGTTTAGCTCCGTGTTATCTATTCAGATTGGATGTTTTTATCGAAAAAGTGACATTTAAAAAATTTGCCTTTTGGTACAAAAATTGTGTTTAAAAGAATATATAATTAAATATTTGTAAAAGCAAAAACAAACAAAAGCACGAACTCGATTCTTTACAAAAATAATATAAGGGATGTTTTTCAATAACGGAGAAAAGTGTCAGTGTTGTGTCACTAATTCGAACATACAAAACAGTTTTGCTCAATGGAAACACTTCGAAGTGTTTTCCTCAAAACTAGTTGATTTCAAGTCAATGGAAACATAGTATTAGTTTAAATACTCACCGGTATATTCGAAGATTCAAGGAATCTAGATGACCAACAAACATTTTTAGATCATTACTTTGTCAGACGTACTTTCGAGATTGTTGCTTTAAAAATCACTTTGTACACGATTAAAGCTTTCCGCCATTTTTTTTGGAAACTTTTTTAAATTGTGTTTTCTTACTTCTATTCTGCACGTTGCTTTGATTTTTTTTAGAAGATTAAAACAATGTTAGTAATGCAAATCACAAGAGGATGCAGTAACTCTCCAATGGACTACAGCACGCGGAAAATTGTTTCAAATTAAGCTATTAATGAAATTAAAGTAGGTGCCCAGTAATCCCTAAGGGTGCAGTAGGCCTCAAGGAAAGGCTAGTTGTTGAAGATAGGTGGAAAATAATCTGTTAATGTTTTTTCTGTTACGCTTTTACTATAAAAAGCTTAAGACGTTGTTTTTATTATTTTGTTTCAAGAAAAAGAAAAAAAATTATTTCTCCAATTTTACTCATTTCGAAATCATCTATAACAAGAAAATTTAAAATAAAACAAAAAAAATTAATTGCTTACGTTTTATTCTTGTTTATCTACTTAAATTTTATATTTAATATGTATTAGTTTGTCACTTAATAATATCAAAGATATCAGAAAATGTTCTTATAAGAGGATTTACTTTAAAATACTTTCATGCACCACGATTAAAATGAAACTTGAAAATATACCATATTCTACATACAAAACGCTTTTAGTTTCCAAGTCCCTTAAACACCATTTTATTTTAAATGTATAATTTTATTAGTGTCCGTGGACATTATGTCACTTTTGAGAGTGACTTACATGACATGCCAACTTAATTTTTCAATAATTTTCATAATCTCTGTTTTGAAAATTATATCATATGTTTATGGATATTTAGTGTTACCAAAAAGTGACAAAATGTCAATCAACATAAAGTAATAACGTCCATGGATTTTATATGTATATTCTACTGTCTGCTATATAAGAAATATGTAATATTTTTATAAACTGACTTGTACAAAATCATTGGCTATGCAGGAATCCTTAATAAGCGACGCTTTTGTTGTTTAAATTGCAGACATTACGAGACTTTCATAAACGACATTATGTTCATACTAAAAGCGACACTATGTACATGGACATAATGTCTTTTTCTTTGTGACAAAATGACCATGGACATCGTCTGAAGTGTGTACTAATATATTGCGCCAACACTTTTCTGATATTCAGGCATTAATACCAGACGCATAACTGTTGCTAAAGACTTACCTGATTTCCCCTTTTGACTTAGGTAAGGGTTTAACTTTTTTTGCATCAATAGGGCAAACCTGTATGCTCCTCTTCGAAATACTACGCTGAAGGATAACCAAATTGTAAAGCCACAGTTGTGCCAAGAATTCTTCAAGTATTCCGTTTCAAAATACCACCATTAACAAATTACAAAGTACTTTACCTAATTTTTGAATTAATGAATTAAAATTTATTTTTGATCAAATTCATTTTTTTATTTCTAAAAGTCGATGGTTGATACAAAAGCAAAAGCAAATGTACAAGAGAATTTACAAAGAGAACAGTGAAGAATACTTTAGTTTGTGTGTCGACTTGTCTAACAAAAATAATATTGATATGAATATTCCTCGTATACAACCCAAAGTAGATAGATACGAAGAATGATGATGAAGGACGTAGCAGTCCAGCAAATGCAGCATTATATTCTGCTGGTGTATAATTTTTCTTGTTTTCCTTAAAAAACGTCCGCATACATTTGTAAAATTAATTTTTCTTTCTGAAAAAGATTTTTAGAAATTAAAAAAATGGACCTAAGCCAAAAAAATGTTTATTCAAAGTATTTCACTTTCTTATTTAGATTTCTTGTTCACCATTACGGCTCAAAAGCCTAATTATAACTTAATTCTAAAAGGAACGAAAAATGTTAGTACATTTTATATTGTTTTTTATTTGAACCTTTTTGATAAATGAATTATTATGGCTTTTTCACTTGGTGTTTTCTTTTTTTATTTTTTAATTCTCTATCGACCCATATATTTGTGTTTTTGATTGGAGTTATTTAATGCTCTAAATGTAATAGAAAAATTAAAGGCCCGCTGACTCAAAGGGCGTGGACCAATCTTGCTGATTTTCAATAGCAAAATTATAGAAACTAGGTGTGATCGAGTGGCGTATTTAGATTTTCTCTAGCTTATCTCGTGCCTCGGCAAAGTTGATTTAAACACTAACATCGACGGCCAGACGGACATCGCTCAATTGACTTCGCTTTGCATAAGAACTAAGAATATATGTGCTTTACGGGGTCGGAAATGGATATTGTAGAAATTACAAACGAAATGATTTACCCTCTTTCCGTCTGTGGTGAAAAGTCATTGACAGAGATCTACCAATACATATAATAAAATTGTAACAGGATGATGATATCTGTAGATACTCGTACTACCCACTAGGTAGTCATCATATGGAATACAAAACACCTATTTTTGGAATTTTAACCGTCTATCTATGTTAGCATCTCGTAAAAAAATGCTGGTTTTAATTAAAATTTTGTGAGGTCGTCACCTAGAACCTTGGTCTTAATTTAAAATACTTTTTTTCATAAAAATATATCATAACGTAGAGAAAAAAATACTTTTTATTTTTTTAGATGGAAAGTTTTTAAATAACTTTACATTAAATATTTTTATTAACACATTTTCCTAAAAAGAAATAAAACTTTTCAAATAATAAACAGAAAAACGGTTTATCTACGCAAAAATCAACGTCGTTCGTCGATACAAAAATAGAAATAAACCTATCGCAGAGTTCGTTACGCACGGCGAATTTCATATACAAAAACTTATTTTTTCGTTAAAAAATTAAACGAAAAATTCGTGGTTCGTCCCAAATGTGTTTACTGCATAACTTCCTAAATTAGTAATACGATTATTAAGATAGCGTTTGATATAGTTAATTTTATTACTTCTTGTTTTGAATTTAATGTTTTGCATATTTGACATTTAAGAACATCGCGTAAATGACAGACGCAAATTTTGTTTTTAATAAAAAAGATTTATAACATTAAAAAAGTTTCAGCGATTTGCAGGAGTAAATATGACAATCCCCTCAACAGTAAAAACAAACAATTGAACAGCATAGGTTATATTTCTTGTTCAACATAAAACAGAAGAAATACTCACAACAAAAACATTTATACAAACAGAATACCACAATGTGGTCTTAATTTGTGGCGAGGGGTAAAAAAAAATATTGTTTAAGGAATATTAAAAAACGGAATGTTAATAATTATTGTAATTGCATTGAAATTGGGGCAAAAAGGCAACAGTCCTTTTGATTATGAGAAAACGAAAAATAAAATTTTGAAATTTTTTATACAAAATATGAAATCATGGTAAAAATTAAAAAAATAATGGTTTTTATTCCACTTGCTTTCAATATTGTGTAGCAAATTGGTAACTAGGTATTTCGTGAACCATCCTCTTTCTGCCCTTTTGGGAGGAATAAATAAATGTAGAAAATAATATGAAAAGAAAACAACAACAACAAAAGCAGGAAAAGTTTGTCAAATATTTGTTTTTCTTATATTTTACACATACAACTACAATTATTACGTTAGTTGTATTAAATTACAACTTTGCTTTGTTGCAAAAGAAACGACAATTTCTTTTGTAACTATTATATCTAACACCTCTAAAAATTTAGATTTTATATTCAATATTGTAAAAAATTTCGAAAAATATTTATAACATTTCAAATTCTTTCGTACGTGATACTATTGTATCAAGAATATCATACAAGTTTTAATAAAAAAGAATTAATCAGGGCCAAATATAAAAATTGGCTTAGAAATAAGTACAATCTTCCCAAATTAAAAATTTTAAGCAAATAAAAAAAAACAACTCTGACCAACAGTCTTCGACTAACAGTCATCGAGTACAGCCGACACGATCTTTGAATTGTTCTCGGATATTTTTAGTTGAATTTTCTCCAATACAGTTATAATTCATAGCATTTTTGATTAATTTTTTATTTTACGCTACCGTCGCTGTAATATTAATCTTGAGTTACGTTATAAAATATAAAAACGGCCTCCGGACCCCCTCTCATAGGGGACAATCAATTTGCTTTATTAGCTGATCATAGTCCCCAAAAAAAAAAGGAAAAAAAATAGAGGTGAACCTCTAGTTGAATATCAATCACTACCAACAAAAAAAAAATCATTAAACCCGAGGTATTTAGTAATAAGTGCTGTTGATGAAAACAACCCATTGTCAAATTATTCATGTTTCGGTATTTATAGAGCTCTTTATCTCATAAGCAAAGACATTCTGTCTATTAACCAACTAATAGACTAATAATAGTCTGCTAAAGATTTATCTGGTGTATGCCCAGTAGTGTGTAAACTACATGAAAATCTTAATTTTACCAAAGGTACAATGTACGCTCCTAATCTCAAATCAATACCTGAAAAAGAAACAATAAGCGAACTTAGTTCACAAGGTGTAGTAGACATTTACAAGTATGAAAAGTGGACGGAAAGAAATTTCCTTCGGGAGTTATTTTACCAACGTTTGATTTATACACGCTCACAGAAACTCTTGACATCTCGTGGTATAAAGTGAACGTACGGGAGTATTTTCCAAGCCCAAAGAGATGCAAAAGTTGTCAGTTATTGGGGCACACTGTTAAACATTGCCAAAACTTACCCTCGTGTGTAAACTGCAACCTCCCTCCTCATACCGATAAACTTTGTACAAGAACATACTGTGCCAATTGTTCAGAAGATCACCCAGCTTCATAGAACAAGTGCTCTAAGTTTATTCAACAAAAAGAAATTCTAATAATAAAAGCAAAAAAGAAATGCTCAATGCGTGAAGCGATTGCCTTTAATTCGGCTTGCAGCCAATAAAAGTATACCCGTTATATCTAGTAAGAATCGCGTAAGAGGGATATAAACTTCTCCAATGAGTTTCAGACCGCTAAGATTCAAATTTTATCTTTATTAAAACCTACGTCATGCCCCCAAAAATCAAGGATATTAGAAAATCCAATAAACATTCAAGAACTAACATATGCAATGAAAACCTCAAAGGGAAAAACCCCTGGAATTGATAAAATGTCGTATCATATGCTTGATCGTTTACCGGAGAGATTTAAAATTCGTGTTCTCAACTTATTTAACGAAATATATGATTCGGGTGTTACTCCCCAATTTTTTAAAACTGCCTCAATCATTGCTTTACATAAAAACAAAAAACCAATAGATGAAATTGATTCCTATCGACCCATCTCCTTGCATCCGTGTTTATCAAAATTACTCGAAAAAAATTGTCTCCAGACGTCTAATGTGGTTTGCCAGAAAACATAATTTGCTTTCAAAAAATCAAATTGGATTCCAATCTGGACAAAGTACAATAGATGCGTTATTGTACCTGGATCCACTATTTGTAAAAATCGGTGGATAACAAGACATTGATCTTGTCAAAGCTTTTGATAGAATTGGTATACATATTTTTTTAAAAAAGCTTTTTAACTGGTCTGTCGGCCCTAAAATATTTAATTTTATACAATCGTCCGCATAAATAATATGTACTCGAAAACAGTCCCCCTATACAACGGCATTCCACAGGGTTCTCCGTTATTCGTTACACTTTTTATTATTGCATTCGATGACCTGAGCCGCATCTTGAGCAATAATAAAAACATTGAATACTGTATTTATGCAGATGATATTTATATTATTGCAAGAGAACAGGTGAAAGAAAAAAAAGGATTTTTTTAAACAATTCTTGCTATTGATAGTTGATCAAAAACATATGGGGCGAATATCTCGTTAGAGAAAACTAACCATCTGCATATATGTAGAAAACAAAACTGAATTTAACATAGTATATAATGGTATTACTCTTCATAATGTATATAATTGTAAAATATTAGGCTTGTATTAAGACTCTAAATACAATTTTAAGAATCATTGTAATTATTTAAAACAGAGCTTAGTATCTAGACTCAACATTATAAAATATCTTTCCTCCAAAAAAAGACATATGAAGACAAATAGTCTAATATGTTTAGTAAACTCGGCCTATAGCAAAGCAGCAAAATCGATTTTAAAAATGGTGGAAAAGATTCTTAACGCCTCTATTAAATCGAGTCTTAGAGCTTTTTGTACCACGCCAGCAAAAAATCTTCTTGCAGAAGCAGGTTTCGACCCACTGCAAATCCATGCCACCAAATTGAAACTTCAACTTAGCCATCAAGTTTTTTGCAGCAAATCGTCACTACTTCGTAAACACATCGATTTACTTTATAAAAGGAAAAAGGATCTTAATTGCCCTTCAAAACCCGAAAAAAACTTTATATTGCTAAGCTCCAGTAATTTTTTGGGAAACTTTACAGTTTTTGACAAAAATACTACGCCACCATCAGTCTTTAGGCAATTATTCTGGGAGGTTATTTCAAACTACAAAAACGATAACTGGTCTCTCGTTTTTACAGACGGTTCAAAAACAAACTCTTATATGGGATTTGCGGTAGTTGATGAAAATGGCTGCACATTAAAAAATCGTCAACTGCTCCAACATGCCACTATCTTTGAGGCCGAATCAGAGGCAATACTCGAAGCCTTAAACTTAATAAAAAAGTCAAATAAAAATTATATTATTTGCACCAATAGCCATTCGGTTTTTAATGCTGCCTCTAACCAGACAAATAAAAATTTCACAATAATAACGATTCAACAATTACTAATTCAGCTAAAAAAAGGTTAAATTTTTGTAGATACCAAGCCATGTTGGTATAAGCGGCAATGAAGCTGCCGACAGTGCAGCAAAGGCTGTTCACATCTTCTCAGTTGTTTATACCACAATCTAAAAATTTTATAACTAGAGAAGCAATGATTTGATTTAGCTTTGCAAAAGAAATGGAATCGATATAATCATCTTTACAAAACAATCAATTCAAGCAAATCCTCAATTCGCCTTCCGACTTGAACGACCTGGCATAAAAACAGATGCTTTACAAGGCTCCGACTTTCACATACCACGAATATTTACTATCTAAGGATCTTCAACCACAATGTTCTTTCTGCAATAACTCAATATTAACAATACTTCAAGTACTTCTTACAAAGTTACGTTTAAGTATATGCAATACTAATAACATTATTGATCTTTTAATATTACCATCCAAGGAAAATATTGATGCAATATTCGATTTTTTGCAAGCTATTAATATATGTAAACATATTTAGACACATTCATCTGCGTAAAGTTATATATATATGATTATTCATAAGTATATACCTTTTTTATAAAAATAAGACGATATCCTAAGTTGCTAGTACTTTTTATTATTTTATTAGAATTGCTTAATCTATTTGATTAATCGTTTAGTTAGAGACATATGTACATAAAAACTAAAAAAAAAAAATCATGCAGAAATCAAGCTCACATTTTTTCACGATAAAAAGAATATTTCCTCAAAATATGTAATAAAAGATGTTAAACAAGAATCCGTTTATACATAAATATGAAATTATAGAAGACAAAGGAAGTTAGTATTGTTTTGGATGAACATAACTGTAGTAAACTTAAATAAACAAAAACAAGGAGAAAATTGTTCGCAAAAATTTTAAGTTAATTTACCTCCAAAGTTTTCTATACATAGCGGCTGGCAATACGTTTTGGGCGCTTGAAATATCACACCAATTTGTTTGTTCTAAAACGGGTTTGAATATGATTCCAAGTGGACAATCAACCCACTGGCCTGCAAACTGGACAAACATATTTTAATTAATTGATTTTGGCATTTTAAGGTCTACTCCTCGAAAAAGGATAAAGAAAACTTTAAAGTTGCTATAGTGAGAAGGTGATTCTGCCTTTCACTACTTAATAAGTGTTCAAAGCCTGAAAATAGATGTACAATTATTTTTGCAGGTGGGTCATTTCGTGATAAGTTTTCATTGTTTTCTAAAGTAATTTTATTCAAAAATTTTAGGTTTTTAAATAATAATAATTTACTTTGTACATGTGCGCAACGTATACTGGCGTCAAAATGATTTTCTATCTCCGACTGGTAAGATCTACAAACACAATATAATTATTATATCCTTCACTAAAGGCGAAAAGGATACACTACCAGCCTTTCATACATGGTTTCAAAGGAGGTGCAATTGAAATTCAAAAGTATATAAATGGTGAAGATGTGTTTAGAAATTGCAGGCACATCTATTTTCCTTATATCTCAGGTGTAATTGTACTTTATTTTGTTGATAATTGTTGTTTTTTGGTTTGTCGTGTTGAAAACCGAAAGTTAAGAATAAATTATAAGTCACGAGGTCAAAGTAATCAACAATTTAAAAACACTTTAACCTCTAGTAAGCGCCGAGCTGGCCCCAGATGATAAATAAGCATTTCAGGTTTACCTCAAATATCTTCACTATATCAAAGATATACATATTTCGGCAAAAAAAAATTAAAATAAAAAATTCTTTTGGTGTAAGGTACATAAGATTCGACATAACCGAATGCAGCTCTTTTATTTGTTTTTAGCCTTGATAGATTTAAGGCGCACATGTTTAAAAGTTTTTTATTAATAACTACTATTACATTGCCTTTTTATTATGTAAAAATTAAATGAGTAATTATTGCTTTATTAAAGAGTTTAACGTGTTTGTTTGCCTTACCTTGGTTGAGTATGTATTATGGCTAAAGTTCAGGCAAAGACGTAGTTCTAAATCAATATAAATTTCATGCAACGTGAGTTGCCAAAAAGTTTCTATCACATTTTTTGTGCTTAAATGATAAACTTATATATAAACTTATGTTTAAAAGTAATATTTGTAGCCAACAACGTTGTCAGTAACCTTTTAAACAAAAAAAAAAAAAACAAAAAATAAATAAATAAACTTAAATTTTGCGTGATCTTTAAAACAGGGGGCAAATTACGGCACCCCATATCGATCGAAATTTCAATAGAAGTTAAATGTAAATTTCGATCGGTATCGAATGCCATAATTTGCAGCCTTGATTTAATTATAAAACTTATCATAAATAAGTATGTTTAACCACCAATCAAACCTTCACTATAATCTTCAAAAAACAACTTCAGTATAATATTGTTGCAAAGGTGTTCGTACAAAATTGCTAGGTATCTTATCATTTCTGTACCCAGGCACTGTAGCGAATACTTTGTACGAATGAACTGACTCATGATTTTTATATTTTATGCTAGTTTCTACCTTTTTCTCCTCTAAAGGTCCGAGTTTCGAAATTATATATAGTAAAATATGCCTTATAGAAAACAAAAATAACCCTTCTTCTTCTTGCTCACTGCCGATTTGTTTTTGAAAAAAATTTATACACAGAGAAAAGAAATTCGTTGCCATACGAATTTTGTCGGTCGTGTGTATTATCCTAAATTCGTTTGTAATAACTGAATGAGTATGGCAATCACAACTATTTTTTAAATGATTCTTAGGTGACTATAGAATATTATTGTGAATTAAATAAACAATATAATTTTTCTTTTTTTTTAACTTTCTTAAAAGGTGTTACAACCAACATTTAGAGGCAAATATCAAATGCTAGCTTTTAATATAAAAAATAAGTCAAGATTATAATTTATTAATAATACAAATCAAATTATTATATTGGTAATTGAATCTTGAACATATTTATGGAATTTTTGCCAATCTTTTTTCTGTGTGTAGCCTATGATTTCGTTTTTCTTTTGGCCCCTGCATTTCTTCTTAAATCTTCTAGGTATAAATCCACATTTGTATCAAATCTTATTGAAATCGGTTGCCTTTTTATTACGGTCACTCTACTGTTTATGAGAGTTTTTGAGAAAGACAAAGTCCCTGTTTCAAACTTAAAAGAAATTCAAAGGGTGTAAAGTAAAACGTAAAATTCAATTAAAGTGGCTAAACATATTTAACAATTGGAACTATTCTAGGCAGTGATTCCTGAACCAATATAAAATATTTTATGAAATAATTTATCTATACATTAACTCAAGGAATTGCTAGTTTGCAATTACAGTTTAACCGTGATCTGCTTCTTAAAATAGGATACATTGAAATAGAAATCACACATAGTAAAAAGAACTAAAAGTGGTTTTCTTATTAGCTAAATAAATAAGCTTTTATTTTACTTTTATTAAATACTATAGAAGCTTATTTTCTATACATTTAATATATTTTTACATAAACCTTTTGAACAAAAGCAACAAATAGTGGCATGAATTTTATTATTTTTAATGAGATTGCTTTTAAAACACATAGATGCACACAATCATTTCGATGTGAGTAATAACGACACAACATCGAAGAAATAGAAATAAATTTTAGCTTTCCAGTTCTTTTTTCATATATGGTTATGCAAGAGATAACCTCAGCTCCCCCCGAAAGTTTTTCCATATTGTTGTTTATTGCGTTGTTAGCTATTTGAGGTTAGTTTTGTAAAAATGATAAACAAAATTCAGAGTATTTATGTCAATCATATTTGCGAATGCATTAATCGGCCATCTATTAGTTTTTCTCTGGCAACTTAAGCAGGTAAACATTTTATCTACTGTATCGGCACCACTTCTATAAAAGAAAAATTATTTGATGATCGTAAAAAAGTAAATCGAAATACCTCTACGAACAAAACTTTTGTTGGATTGTAGTAATTTCAGTTTCAATAGAAAGAACTATGCCAAATATAGTGATACCTCTTGCCAGCAATTATTTGCCGAGACAATAAAAAAAGTTATCCAAAGTTACATTGTGACCTTTTAAACCATAAAACAAGTCTAAAACAACAAGTTGACCCTTATTATTTACGCTTGATTCAGAAGGGAAGGTTTACTTAAATACGGCAAATAGCACACATTGTCGAAATTTTCACCGACTTCCAATACCCAGAAGCTGCTCGTCTACGGTAATGCATTTATAATATTTAGGTTATAAATTTGCCCATTTTTCTAAAACTTCTCAGATTGGTGCATCCAAATAACCAGAAAAAATGACAATAAGAGGTAAATTTCCCGTCAAAAAACATATGTGATTTCATATGTGTCGAAAACGATGCAAGACGGTATCCTACGTAACTTTTTCTATAAGAACAAAAAAACTAATTATATGAAACAGAAAAAAGTCTAAACTAAGCAGATATGTATCGAGTCGAAAAATTAACTGGACTTTTTCCACGGATAAAATTGGATGAACCCACCACTATTTATACAAAAAATAACTGACACTATCTCTCCAGTACTAATCAAAACTTAACTCGAAAATGTTCTCACATCGAAAGCGCTCTTCAAACGTACCAAATAAACAGCCAGTTACGACGGTCTTCACCGAAGGGTGTGACAACTGTCGAGAAACTTATGCCCCTATTGCGGTTCTCCACTTTCGTGGCAGTTTGGTTGTCTTTCGTGATTTCGCATTGCCGTTCTCAACTAAACTGCCAGTTGGTTATTCAGTTGAGTATCAGTTTTTTCATGACAATGCCGTTCTCAACTTTGTAAAAGTTTGGTCGTAAAAAACGTTGAATACACACAACTGCTTAATTGTGTCATTATTAGTTAGAGTAAAATTTTTTTAAAAGCGGTAAAAATTAAAATCAAAATGGAGAGATCGTAAGTACCAATTTTTGTAAAAAATTTTTCGCAATTTTTAAACACTTTTATTAGTTTGAAAACAACAACGAAAGCGCAATTTGAGGGACTAGTCCAGATTATGGAGACGAATCCGGAAATTGCTCGTTGAAAATCAAAGTTTGGTGCAACAAAAAGTACGTGCAAGGAGTTATAGGAAGAGTTTGCTGTAGAATTAAATAGTTTGGGACCACTGACAAGAACATCTCAAGAATGGCAACGTGTAAGTGGGTCAATAAAATAATATTGAACAATTATAACATTTTTAATATAATTATAATCTTGCACAGGTTTGGATCCACTACAAAGCAAGCATCAAGAAAAAACTTGCAAATAATAAAAGAAACACTCAAGAGACAGGGGGAGGTCCATCACAAGAAATCCCATTAAATAGCATTGAGGATATTGTTTCACAACTCTTATCCTTGCAAGAGCAAGTTACACCACCTGGACAAGTTTTTGGCGTTGAGAACACTGCAGCATCAACTGACAATTCTACTGAGTCAGTTGAACAACCAATACAACCAGCAGATCTTTTAACAGCTACTCCGATCAGAAGAAGAAATCAGGCACAAGAAAGCGAGCGTCTTGAGCTATTAAGGAAACAGGCAGTAACTCAAAATGAAATTCTGCAAACATTAAAAAAATTAGAAAAAAACAGCTACAGAAACTACGAGATCAACAAAAAGATGCTTGAAATTAAGAAAAAAAATTGCATTGTTGGAACGACAAACAACTCAGGCTACTGATCTCCACAATCTTAAGGTCGAGTGCGAAAAATAAAAAATAGAATAACTTAAGAGTAAATTCAAAAATTAAAAATATGAGTATATATATAGACAATATTTTTTTTTTAATTAAAACACTCTAGAGTGGCATTATTTTTTTAAGAATTACAAAATTTTAAGTTTATTTAAAGAATTCTATTTAAGACTGAATTAAGAAATTGTTTCAAAATAAATAAAATATTTTATAACGTTTAAAATGATTTCATAATATTATTTTTAATACTGATTCCAACTTCAGTGTCTTCCATATTTGTGTTAGAGGCTTGCACAGTAGCATCTTCACTTTCCGTTATTATTTCTTGTTCTGGAATTTCACCCTGAAAATGAAGGCTAATATTGTGCAAAGCATAACAAACGTTTACAATTTCTGTTGATTTTTCAGGTGAATAATGTAAACCTCTAGCGGAAAAGAGACATCGAAATCTGCTTTATAAAACTCCAATCGTGCGCTCGACGATATTGCGAGCCTTGACGTGCACAGTATTATATCGCGCTTGTGGAGAACCGTTAAATAACAAAATGCTTCTTTGTTTAGTCGGAAATAACTTATAAATCTATAAATATAAAATTATTATTTAGTTTGGTTACTTATAAAAAGTTCTCTCCTGGCACTGGGTAGTTCAAGAGGGTTGGAACTATCTCGAATTTTTCTTCTTATACGTACCACATCGACACAAGAGTTTTCATTTTCATCGTCATAAAATAAATCGACACTAATATCCATTCTATGTAAATATTATTATTCTCACAACAGTTAAAAAACACTTTTACGAGTAGTAACTTAATTTTCTTCAAATTTCACTTGTCAAACGGGATATTTAAAGTTGGCAGTTCGATATTTTTAGGTTGGCAACTTAATGACAAACTCAACTAAAAATAGTTGTGTATCGCAATAAGTAAAATAAGTTTGGTTGTGCATAAGTTGGGTTTACTCTTACACAACCAAACCGAGTTGAGTGGAGAGCCGCAATAGGGACATTAGTTAACCTTTAATCGCACTTTTGATTAAATATTAAAATTTTATTGATTCAGCGTTCTTTTCGGCGCAAAGAGCTGATAAGCGTAAAACTTAATATTAATAATTTCAATTTAATATTTTATTAAATTCAAATTTAGCCCACATTTTCTGCACAAAAATAATACCCAAAATTATTCAAAATTGTCAATATTATTAAATTTACCAATTTTTTCATCAAACCTTCGATTTTGATTCGGAAGTATACTAATCCTAATTCTTATTACTTTTAACATCGAAGATCTGCATATGCTTAATATAGAGTGAATTCGAGATAACAAAATATTATTTCAGAACAATGACCAAAACTAAACACCTCAGAAATAAAAGATGGATTACTATTTTTCATTGTTTTATTAAACATTGTATTTATTCATAGATCAATAAAACTTTGAAAGTCTGAATATAAAACGCCAATTACATTAGGTTAAAATTGTTTCTTTTTGCTCAGACCATCAATAAATAGCAATTCTCTAACTAAGCAAAAAGAAAGTTATTTCAAAACTTTTTTTATTATGTTGCGATACTCATGAAAAACCCCATTTACATACAAAAATAGTGCATGACACATTGATATAAAATGCTACATGCCTTTTCACATTTATTATTGATACCTCAAGAACTTAAGAAATAAGATAAATCTTCATCTATGGTAACATCAAATGTAAGTATATTTTAAGTTTGTTTGTAACAAAAAAAAAATATACGAAATAAAGGTTTGATTGTAAATTAAATTAAAAAACAATAAATAGAGGACAGTTATTATAAAGACTACTTCAAATAACGCTGTCATTTAAACAAAATTAAAATTAAAGTTTATTTTATCAGTTAATGTAATTTTCTTACAATTAGCTTTATCTTGGCAACCACAAGAGGCTCTTAAATTCTCAAAATTTGTGTAGTTAATGAAATATTTTTTATGAAAGGTCCCTTTTATTCCAATATACAGGCATGTCAAAAATCTCAATTCCGAACCAAAGTGGTTTTATTTCCACAAGTTGGTTCCTTAAAAAATAAATTTTTTTAAATAAAATTTTGTGAAGAGATCTTGTAGAATCCTGGTTCAAATATGGAATACTTTTTCTTTAAAAAATGTCATTTCATAGAAAAACTAGAGATACAAATGAAAAAGCAGCCAATTTTTCTGGTAAAACGGCACTTGAGCAGCTTCAGTACATTTATTTTTGTTCATGAAAAATTTTTAACACTGTTTTTTGAACTTTAATAAATAATTTCTTAGCTATAGATATTTTACTATCAGTTTTATTGGTGCTTTACATACAATTTAAAAGTGTTATTCTAAAATTCCATTTACTTGTAAAATAGAACAGGAACTTTTCTTAGAAATAACAAAAATACCTTTTTTAACAAACTAAGAGAAAACTACTCGTAAAAAACTGAATACATATGTATGTTTCAAAGTATATATCAGTTAAAAAAAAATGTAAAAATATCAAATAATTATGGCTGACAAATAATACCTTAATAGCCTAAAAAAGGTTTTGCGAAAAAGAAAACAAAAAATTTCACAGGTAGCAAAGACTCGAAATAACTGAATCACTCAAAGTTCATAACAACATCTCGGTAACAAATTGAAAAACATTTATTCAGATACTAAATACTATCATGATTGATTTTCACCTGCTTGAATTTTGACCGACATTATGATTAATGATAACGATTAAATAAAAACAAAAGTGAATTGTAGAAATTTATAATTTTTTCCATGTAAGTTTGCAGACATACAGTTTATATTTCTTGTTGTTTTTAGTTCTTTTACATTTTCTTAAATATATTATTTTCTTTTTATAACGTGTTGTTAATTTATCATTTACTATCTTCATTTCATTTTATTTAATTTTATTTATACGAAGTGATTTTTAATAAAAATAAAAGAAACCTCAATGTTGATGCAAAACTAAACAGGCTTTGCATAATATCTCTTGACGTTTTCAACTACTTTTTTTTAAATCACTCGGCTGGATAAATTTTATTTTTGGGTCTAAGGAGGCTGCTGATAAAAACTACATTAACATGGGTGATTCGTCTCTTACAGTAGAGTAATATCATAGGCGTTCTTTCATCAGCCAGTTAAAATTCAATCTTTTGTAAAATATTTTTCATAAACTGAAGAATAAACATAAAATTAAACGATAATTTTACTATATTTTTAACAATCAAGAGATTAAACTTAGCAATTTTGTTCTGCAAAAGAAATCCATATTTAAAAGATAAAATGAATATTATCCGATTAGCGCCGCAAATTTTTTTTGTGTTTTAAAAATAAAAAAATTTAAATGGCAAATGTTACTACTTTTTTATTTTTAAATATACAAATTCGATATTATTAATTCATTGTAGTCACGTTTTGTTAAAATCTATGCATAATTGGTATTTTATTTCCCAACAAGTAATTGTGCTATGTCCAGCTGTGCCGAATCTTATAAAACCTTCATCGTTTATGTAAATCTAGTTTAATAAATTAACGCCAGTAAATAAAAAACAAATGTTTGGGTGAAAGGGAATTAAAAAAAATCAAAATTAAATACTATACGTTAATCTTATATCTCAAAAAATATGATGCACAATCCAACTTTTTCATTAAAAGTTCAAGGGCCCATAACTTTCACTTGATGTTTTTTTCTTCTTTTTTTAATTCTCTATCAAATTTTTTAAAATATCAATATGGGTATTGTTTTAAAATTTTTAAAGAGGAAATACTAAAATTTTTTATAAATGCTCAACCCATTAAGAGCCGATGTCACTTTTATGAAAT
Organism: Cistogaster globosa; assembly: GCA_937654795.1. NCBI lineage: Eukaryota > Metazoa > Arthropoda > Insecta > Diptera > Tachinidae > Cistogaster > Cistogaster globosa. Next base: position 59,137,217 of record OW569405.1, on the reverse strand, counting down.
TTTTTTTTATTTTTAAATTCTCTGTCACCCCATTATTTGCGGATTGGAGTTACTTCACTAAACTATATTACCATAGATAGTGAAGGGAATATAAGATGCGGTTTCTTGAATATAGCACTCTTACTTGTTTTGTTTTAATTTAGTGCATGCTGACACCTTAGATTCAAACTGTTTTCCTAGAAGTTATAAATGACGGGTTTAATAGCTTTAATATCCAAAATATATTAAAATCTTCATCTTATCAAAGCAACGATTGCTTCGTTGCATTTGTTTTGAAGAATCATAGCTTAAAGGGCTACAATATAAATACATATGCATTAATAATGCTGGTGAAGCAAACGTTATGAAAGAAAGCAATGTTCCAAAAATAACTATTTTAAGAAAGTTGAGATAGAAAAGTAGATTACCTTTAAATATGTATGATCGTATATATTTAGCTAGCGTTGAACTTCTAAGACATTTCTAAAAAACAATATTAAAAAAAAAATCGCGGTTTGAGCGAGAAAAGTAAGTATGATTAAGGTGTAAGGACCCAAACTTTTAAGAAATTTGAGTCAACACAGATTTATAAACGCAAATAAATAAAAGAAAATTATTGTTACTGTTTAAGTGGGCATTGTGGATTACATCTATGTAACGGGGCAGCGAATAATATTTGCCCCAAAATAATCCTACATTTTATTTATTTACAGAAAAAAAACTACAAAAGTGTGAGCTGAAATGTAGCTATGTTGGTGTTTACAAAAAAAAAGAGCGACAGAAGTGCAAAGGACAACGAAAGTAAGTAAGTAAAATATTTATTGAGTCTTTTCTTTTTATGACGTTCGAAATCCTAGAACTATTATTGTCGTGCTCCAATACACATTGAGAGTGAAAGGCTACTTGCTTGCAAATAAAATTGATTCATTCTGAAGGAATGGTTAAATTTTCCTTAATTTCAATGCTTGCACACATATTTAAATTTGACAAACAGAGCGAGTGTCTGTTAAAATAAATAAATAAAAGGTATAAAAATAACAGCTGACAGGGTATAACGAGAGTATCACAGATACATGAATTTATATTTTTTTAAATGTACATTGACGTAAATGTTTTTTTTTTTTATAAGATTACATGAATAAAGATAATTAAAGATAAATGTTAACTATTTATTTAGTTAGAATAGTTAGTTGAGCCAATTCCAGCTAACCTCTTTGAGTGCCGGTAGTGCTCGACGGTAAAAAAGTGGCAATAAATGTTGATTTTCGTCATCAATGTCCTCATGTATGACTCCAATAGGGGAGAGATAAGTGGAGGATGACCAGCTTATATTTTTTCCATTTTAAATATCTCGTTCATAAAATTGTTTTCATGGGACCCCAGATTATTTACAAATTTTCTTTGTAGTTACAATACAAAGCTTTAAAAGGGTTTGATGGATGATTTTTCATAAATATATGCGTTGGAATACCTTTTTGTGTGAGACCTGTAGTTTTTATTGATGCATTTTTTCAGTATACTCCTTTCAAAGATTTCCAATTGTTGGTCCACTATTGGAGATATAAAGATCCAAATCGGAAAAGCGTAAGTTATAGCCACTTGTACATATAGCTTCTGATTTATTGGCGTTAAAACTTATACCCCATGTATGGTAGAAGTTATTTATTGTGTTAAGGAAAGCAGCGCTGGTTAGTGCCTGGGTTGGCGACACATTATGAGAGTAAATTATGCAATCATCAGCATAGAGTATTGCTTCAGATTCGCCAACTGTATGCAGGGAGTCGTGTAGAAACATGCTGAAAAAAAAGTGGCGCCAATACACTACCTTGGGGAACACCACTGTGGACTGTTCCAAGACTTGAGGAAACATCATTAATTTGGACTAAATATACGATCAGAAAAATAACTTGAAAGAATTTTGACTATAAATGGATCTACTCCAAGCTCTATCAATTTATATAGGATTCCTAAGAGCCACGCAGAATCGAATGCTTTTTCGATATTAACATTAAACATGCAGCCTCCTTCGTCGGTACTTCTTCATAGCATATTCGCCAGCGAAGTAAAAGAACTAATAAAATGGATATGTCTATCTTTCTCTTTTCACCACCTGTCTTATCTCTCATCTATCCCTTTCCTAACGAATGTAGCACGGTTACGAAAATAAATAATTAGGCATTATTGCCTGAAGTGCTACATCTCTTTAAAAAAAAAGAGATTTAACAACGGTACACAGAGAAAAGAAACTCGTTGAGACAACCGAATTTGTTGTCGAATTTAGTCAGTTACAACAGTTTACACAAAATTCGATTTTAATTACTGGAAATTTCTTTCTGCAGCACTGAATTTGTTATACGAGGGCTGCTATATATATTTCTGGCCTAATAGTGAAAATGCGATTATGTATATTAAAAAATGGTTTATTGTTTTTCAAAGTTATCTCCAGCATGATTTATACACTTTTGCATGCGCTCAAACCAGTTGTCGAAGCACTTTTTCGACTCCGTTTGAGACACCTCTAAAACATGGTTTTTGAACACTTCAACAGCTTCTTCTGGCGACGAAAATCGTTGACCACGCTTTTTTTCTTGATGTGCGGAAACAAGAAGAAGTCATTAGGTGCCAAGTCAGGGCTGTACTGCGGATGACCCATTAATTCGACGTTTTGGACGGTCAAAAACGCTCTGGTTTGAGCCGATGTGTGAGAGCTTGCATTGTCATGGTAAACAATGTTTCGTCTTCACTTGTTGGTTTTTCGAATTTCTCCGATGACTTCAGGCAAACAAATTGTAGTAAACCACTCTGAAGTAACCGTCCTGCGTTGATCAAGCGGAACAGTCGCCACATGACTAGTTTTGCCGAAGAAACAGGCGACCATTTGCTTCGAAGTGCTTCTTCCACGAACAGCTTTCGTTGGATTTTGCTCGTCTTTGAAGACCCAAACGGTCGATTGTTGTTTCGTTTCGGGCTCATACGCATAGATCCATGATTCGTCACCTGTGACGGTCTTATAATCGTCTTTTGAAGCACTGCAATCGTATTTTTGTAACATTTCTTCACCAATCGACACGAGCCTTTTTTTGAGCGACTTTCAAATTGTGCGGGATCCAACGAGAACAAACCTTTTTTACGGCCAGGTGTTCATGCAGTATCAAATGTATGCTGGTGGAAGAAATGTCCAAGGATGCCTCTATCTCTCGGTATGTCGCATGTCGATCTTGCATTATGAGTTCACGCACGGCATCAATGTTCTCTGGCACAACAGCCGTTTTTTGACGACCTTCACGGAATTCCTCTTTGAGCGAGCTTCGGCCACGATTAAATTCATTATACCAATTTTTTACAGTGCTATAGGATGGTGCTTCATCGCCATACAAAGATTTAAGTTCATCAATGCACTCTTTTCGTAATAATCCACGTCGAAAGTTGTGAAAAATGATGGCACGAAAATGTTCACGAGTTAATTCCATTTTTTTCTATATTAATTTTTTCAAGTCACTGTAAACAACACAAATAATGGTCGTACGTCAAAACGTTTTGAGTACGATTATGCTTAAAAATTACAAACTTTCCAATGGAAATGTCAGATTGCACTTGGCAGCACTAAATGTTGACAGGCCAGAAATATATATAGCAGCCCTCGTATAAATAAATTATAACGACCGAAAAAATTGGTCATTACTATCGAAATTAAAATAAAGAATTACAGGTCCTCCCGGACAAATGACTAACACAACTGAATTTCATATATATTTTGGTTCTCATAAAGAAAAATTGTTTCAACATAGGTCATGATAAAAACTCAAAAATAAATTTTTTATATATTTGTTATTATATAAGTTATATTTTTTATTATTTAACGTGTTTTTATGTCATTATTCTTTCCGAAAATAAAACAATTTCCTTTAGGTCAACTAAACGAATAAATTCTTTATTACAATAAAATTTAAAGTTTTTTATTATAAGAAAGTTTAGTTAAAAGTTTTACATTAACTTATTTAATCAACACTTAAGTTTATTTTTATTTAACATAGAGCCTCTAGTTTTGCTCGTCACTATGATAAATTATTAAATGATCTTCTTCTAACTGCCTTTAGTTGACAATGCTATGTTTTAATTTCATTTTCGCAAAAATTATAGCTGTTGTAATTACTGTTTGTTGCGTACGTTTTACAATTGCTGTGATTATAATAATCAATGAGTTTTATTAATAGCTAAGCAAATTGTTATTGGTGTAACTGTGAATGCAAAATATTACTGTAATAGTGGTTCATGTAATTAAAATTTAGAGTATTTATATTTTTACACTTGACTATCAGTAAGTAAAATAAGCTTCACGTAAAATAAGGGTTTAATCATACTCAACTATGCTGGTTTTAATGCTATATTTTTATAATAATTTGTAGCAGTTAACAATTCTTATACTCTTTACACTTTAGTTTTAACTCTTTATTTGTTTTTACACTTTGTTTTAATTAAAATAATTAAATTTAAGTTTTCCAAAGAACTATTATCACACGGGAATAAATTTATTATTCTTTATTATTTGTGTTTCATATTGTCAACTTACTATGTAAGCTTATTTAAGTTTTATATTTCGACTTACTATGTAAGCTCTTAAGTAAATTTAACTTTTTATATTTTTACATAAGATAATTAATACAATTCAATTATTGTTCCGATCAATGATATATTCTACAACTCGAGTAAACTTCAAGTGTTTAAGCAATTCAAAAACCAAGCGCTTCTTTTCTCTTCTTTCTTTTCTGCTAAAAAACTGTGTGTAGGACTTAAAAACGTAATGCTAAACTAGCAGTTCCCAGAAACATCGGTTTGTGTGTCATACCTTAACTTATATATGTGTACGTATATTTTTGAATATTTTAAATTTTACATATTACATTTTTTATACATATATTTATTCATATTTATATTATAAGAGACCTTTTTTTATAATAAATACTTGTGCTTAAATACATTTGTGAGGAAAAATCTTTAAAATTAATATTAAAATGGTCATTACTAAAATAAGTAATCCCATATAACAATTTTTTCTCCATTAGCGGAAGTAGCAATGTGAGAAATATAGGTCAGAAGTATTTGTTTTATATTTATAACGCGCAAATTTCAGTATTATTATTTATTCTGTATGCAAAGAAATGATTATCAAAGTACCACGTTTCAACAATTTTTACACAAAGAGAAAAGTTATTCTTGCCATGGACGACATGTTCTACTAAACCTAAAACTGGTTCAAAGTTCTTATGAAAATCTGCACAAACAACTACATATTTTTTTAAATATAGGTCAGTATACTTAAGATATGTTATTTCTTGAGCATTTGGACTTAGGTCATAATTTAATATATTCTTGTTTACAACTGAACCACATAATATTTACATACTAAAATTATTAGATAAAAGTAATATGCAAACTTAAACTGGTTTTTTATTATACAATGTCTTCAAAATATTTATTCTGTTATTTGAATTATGAGCGGTTTTTTTTTTAACATTTGGTGCTTGCTTTCAAATCTCATGGAGTTTGCTTGAAACAGAGGTCCAATATTTTTCATAATGTTTGGGTAATGTGCTAGAAAAAGAAATTTGGGCGTCAAACCCCTATTCGAAATTTTGATAAATAACTTTTTGTGATTTTCAATTATTGATTTCAAATATTGATGTGTACCAAATGATATATTCTTTTTAAACAAAATATAGACTATTTCTCTAATTGATAAAAAAAGATCCCATTCTATATTATGTTTAACAAGGTCTCCTATTAATAAAGGTAAATACCTTACAATTAAAAACATTTTCATTTTAAATTTTACTTTCAGTAAGCAATCTGAATCGAATTAAAGCTATTTAGGATAATAAGGAACAAAATTAAATACTTCGATTCGTTTATTTAAAAGTTCAATTGATAGAATCTTTTTTTTCGAAAACAAAATTTTTAAGAATGAATAAAAGGTCGTAATGACAAACACTTTCTAAAATATCATGCATTATAGCAACACCGAAGATTTCCACTATATGAAAATTGCTTGATTTGTTAAAAATTGAATTTTCCTTTACTTCTAAAGCTTGACGATAAAACTTTATCTCCCATTACTATACCTGGATTTTGTAAAATATTTAATTTTGCTTTTTTACCTTCTGTGAAAAAGAGCATTGCCAAAAAATTAATGATAATCTTGAATTTATCTGTTCCGGAAGTGATAAAATTTTTATATATAGTGCCCAATTTTTTTTCTCACCAGCATGTGAGCCTAATGGGTTCAAAATTTCCAAATCATCAAAGTATGTCATAATAGGTATTAAAATTTGATTTTTCTCATTGTTTGGATTAATGCTTTTTATTTTATTTTTTCACAGTGGATTTTGAATTGTGTTGCAAATGAAGTTGATACTTCGAGCATATCCAAAGTATAATTTTTTTCCGAGATCCGCAGTTTCATAATTAACAAGAAGATTATGCATTCGCAAATGCTTCAACATCAAATATTTAGACCTTGTTTCTGTAGGACATAAGAAGGATTTAAGTATTAAAGAAACCTGAAGATTTTTATAACCATCGCTTTTTACAATGCCTATAACATTTTTTATGCCAACATCATAAAATCCGATGTTGTGTTAAATGATGTAGTTCTTGGAATTCTGTCGTCACTCAGAATTTGAAGAATTATTTTGAATAGCTCTTTATGCGAGTCCATGTCTACTATTGAATTTGTTTCAATTTTTAGAGTTCGTGAATCACTATTATTTATTACGACCATTCTGGCAACTGTATTATTACTTGCATATGAATGTTTAGATCGAAAGTCAACATTATTACAACAATAACTAATAAGAAAAGGTAAGAAAAATTGCTTCACTACTACAGTTTGTTAAAAAACTAAAATAACAAAAAGAAATACCTTTATTGACCATTTCAAAGAAATGGAAAAATTAATAAAATCAAAAAACTAGAATATTAAAATAAAAAGTAAGAATGTCTTCATTGACCTTTTCAAAAAAATAAACAAATTAAAAAAATCAAAATATATAATCTATTATAATGGCATCTAAACAAAATTAAATATTTTCTCGCCGTTGTCAATAAAATTCTTGCATCTTACAAGCTTAAAAATCCTCTTTCACCGTGTGCAGCAAATCCTTGATTAATTATCTTACGTTGTTTAAGAAGGCATCTTCTAAAGGATTACCTTCAGGAGTAGATGAAAGAATTTACATTTTTGGCTGGAACCATAAAAAATAATAAAAAATTTTAATAAGCATGAATATATTTAGTTGACCGGTGCAAGGCGAGGCAGTCTTTTAAAAACAGAAATTTCCGCCCGTGTAAATACTACATTCCGCTACTTGATGGAGCATCTATCCTTTTCATTTCCTTTCCGAAAGGTTCCTGCAACAGCTTTCTTCTATGTTTGCAATCGACAACTTTTAAATAACAAAAATAAAAAAAATCTTGCAATAAAATATATAACACATGAACCACTTTCGCTGCATTTCTCAGAAATTTCTCTCCATTCCATTTTTTTCACATTTCGAGTGAAATAAAATCCATCTTTTTTGTCGTACAGGCAGCGTCCATTGTAACTCGCTTTTTAAAACAAGAGATAGACATATGATTTGTTAGGCAAAGAAGGGTTGTCATCGTTGTTTGCTTAAGAAAAGGACACTTGACGAAAAACTTCATAAGTACACATTTGATTATGTGTATTCGCACAGTTGTTTACGTAAGCCCATGGCGAAGTAATACAGGTGAAGGCACGGGCGAAAAAGCTCATCAGCTGTATACGTTGTAGTTGTCAAGGCGAATTGTGCTTGCTTATGAATATTGTCAAAAATAAATTATTTGTTAAACAAAAATTTAATGGGTTCTGATTTTTAATAAAAAAATGAAAAATTCAAATTCCTTTAAAAAATTTGAATAAAACACAATAACATTTTTCTAAGTTTTAAGAAAATTTGAAATAGAACGCGGAGGAAGTCGAGGATACTGTAAGTCATAACTAATTTTTTAGTTGCGCAATTTGAGATTTCTTTAATGTCTCCCTACACAAAGGGCAGTCATCGCTTTCGTCTAACCAATCCTAAATACATTTCTAACGAAACAAGTGGCTACATTACGTTAGAATAGTATTCTTACGTGTTTCCTAGCACGATATACACTGGGGAATATCTTGTTCATTTTCTATTTGTTTTGTAAATGTCTTCTTATAGAAAAATCGTTTAGTAGACCTTTCAAGTTCATAACGTTTTCTCTTATATTCCTTTCAAGTTTCGTATGCTGCTATAGAAGGAAGGAAAACTCACTTGTAGAAAAGTAACAATATACAAGCCATATAAGGAGAATTCTTAATGTCGAATAAGAACATAATTGATCCAATTAGCTTGTTCAGAAATTTAATATTTATCGGCACATAAATAGAATAAAGGCTTTCAAGTAGGTGTGTGAGTACCGCATAAAGTTTAAAATCGTTTTCAGTTTTTTTCATGCAAGCTATACACGTTGCATCCTGTTGTACAACTTTGCTAGTAATCAAGTTTGGTGCTTTGTCTAAAAATTATGCAATTTGCGTACAATCGCACAGCACAACTTCATTTTATATAGAAGCCATTACATTAAAGATGTTTTTCGATATTGTTGCGTATGTTGTAACCGATAAAGTGTTTGACCAAAAAGACAAAGAATGCAAACAAAAGTTAAGAAAGAACTGAGAGTGGTCAATGTAGTGGTTAATAGAAAAGAAAAAATATTCTTACAACAAATGTTTTAAAAACCTTAAAGGATAGTGAACGAAAAGATTAAAAGAATTATATGCGTATGACAGATGACATATTTAATGAACTTATGTCAAAAGTTTCAAATTATATTAAAAAAGAAAATACAATATTGAGAAATACATCACCCATTGTACAATCATCTTTAACTTTTTTGTATACACTTAATAAATTATTATATCTTTTATTGCGATTGTTTTTTTTTTGTATAATATATATATCTGCAGTTCCACAATTCAGGCATGCATTCGTAAAAATCTATAAATGCACTCATTTCATCTGAATCCTCCATCTTTATTCATACATTTATGTTTTTTGAATATATAGAATACTTTTGCGCTATATTTTGCTATATTGCCACTACGTAAATGAAAAGTAAAATAAAATAATATCGTACGACATGTCCACTAACGTTGCAACCGAGTTGAACAACTTACCTAAAAATCAAAACTTTTTGATCTTTCGTAGAACCAACGCGCAACTTAATACAACTACTCCACAAACATTGCAATCTGTTGTACAACCTTCTCAAGTTGTACAATAGGTCGCAACGTGTATGGCTTGCATAATACATCACCGCCGAATTCTGGTAATAAAATAAAAAAAAGAAATTTGGTCTAATTTTCCTATCAATTTCGTATGTTTGTTTGTTTTTTTTTTTTTTTTTGACAATATAACTAGATTTTGTAGCAACAAATTCCCTGCTGTTTCTTGTGTTGTTGCATTGTTATAGCCGCGCAATCACCTGTATTAATTCGCCTTGCGTAGGCCTAGGCATTTTGTAGTTATTCTTTTATTTGTGTCAAGTATGTTTATTTGCACAAAATATTTTTTACGTTCTTGCTAACAATCAAAAGCCACATTATTATATAGACTTAAATTTGTTAAAATGCTGGAAAAGTTAGAAGGGTTAGAAGATAATTCGTATAGTAATACTATTTTTGTTGTTGCTCCTCTGGGTATTAGTATGTTTACACGCAAGCTGAAGCACTAGCTTCGCTCTTTGAATTGTGATTGCGAAGCATACTAACTTTTGACTTCTGCACAAAAATTAAAAGAATATGTAAATAATTTATTCAAATATTTTATTTTTCGTTTCAATTTTGTTTTTTGTAATTTATTAAATTGTTATTAATTATATTATTTGTAGTTGTTTCCACACACTACTTTTAACATTGTTCTACGTTTTTGTTTTTCATTTATATCAGCTAGTTCAGATAAAAAGTAGTGAAGAGAGAAATTTTAATGTTTCGTAAGTAGATTTAAACTGAATCGTCTCTTCGCTATCAAGATTTTATATGGCGAAGAACGTTGATTCGCACATGATTGGGCTGTGAACTATCAATGAGAGAGCGGAGCGGAAAGTGGAAACATGAAACAGATCAAGATTCAAATTCAAGTGATGATGATGATGAACCAAAAGGAAATTTGAATCCTCTTGCATAACAACTTATGTAGAAATTTCAGCACAATATAATGTTTAAAACTACCTAGTGTGGTATGACTACCTTAAAACTCACAAGAAATCTGCAAATTGCAACAATAAAATTAAATTTATGTGTATTGAGTACTAAAAGGGTCCTAATCCGAATTAATGTTTTAAGACTCCTTATTCGTCAAGAGGCTATTCTACATAAATCTAAAACATACTACATAAGTATGTTTTAGATTTAGTTTCTTCTTTAGTTTATGGTTTCTTCAATGTATATTTTGTATTCTTTCAAGTCAATTTTAATACGAATGTTCCTTTTGAACATGTCACTTCTCTCTTTTTTTTCTCCAAATATATATATATATATATATATATATATATATATATATATATATATATATATATATATATATATATATATATATATATATATATATATATTATAAATACTTTTATTTATAAATACTTTTATTTTGGTACTCTCTGAAAACACCAAATATTGTTAGAATAAATCAACATTTAAAGTTTATGACATTTCTATCACATACAAATTTTTATATCTAACTCTGCTGATATAAGAAAATATTTTGCAATATTGAAGAAAAATTTTGAGATTATTTAACTACACTGCCAATTGATGTAAATTTTAGTAGCTGAAAAATTATTTTTTAAAGAATTTTAATTTTTTAAGAAATAAAAACGTATATCTCATGTTCTTGGTAAAATAAAAGCAACATATAACATATTTTTCGGTTTATGTATAGCATTTTATAGTGTTAGAAATATCAAGGCTGGAAAATAAAAAGGTACTCACTAAGGCTAATTGCAATATTGGATAACTGTATATAAAAACACTTTCATAAATATTTACAATATTTAATATTAGTTTTACAATATTAAATATTATTTTTTTTTTATTAAATTACGCGAATGTTAATTAATTAAGCTTTAAGACTAGAGCTCTAATTATCCTGAAAAAATTATTAAAATCACCGATAATTACAATAATAAGTAGCGCGACATTTTTAAAGTTTGTTTAATTTAATTTAACATTCCCGTGATATAATTTGTGCCCGGTAAAAAAGAAAAATAAACTATCGCAGTGTTTTGTGATGTTTTATTTGTTGCTTGAATTTTATTATTCATCATTTTTTAAATGTTCAAAAAAGCCACAAAAAAAAGTCAGCCGTATATAGTGGATACAGAAAAATAAAATCAGTGTTGGTTCTTAATGTTTTTGCTTAATCTTTGATTTTTCTCTTTACTTTATTATTTGGAGAAAAGTCTTTAGTTTATTTAAAATATTTTTGAGAAGTTTTTTTAAGAGCTAAGTAGTAACGAAATGAAAATCAAAACGTTCTTTCAGCTTTAAAAATCAATACCGGTGATTTTAAAAATTTTGTCAGGATAATTAGAGCGCTATTTTTAAAGTTTAATTAATTACCATTCCCGTAATTTAATTAAAAATACTAATATTTAATATTTATTTAAACTTTTAATTTTTTTTATTGCGGCAACACCAGTAACATGATATTTTATTTATTTTTTATACGCATTTGTAGTATATTCATTGTTAATGGTTACAATGAATTCAATTTCGCTCGAAAAACGCACTAAATAATTAAAATCCACTGTAAAAACAACCCGTCAGTTTTCTAAAAAAAATTTATTTTTTTTAAGACGAAACCTATGTTCTCTTGACAGGATATGTCCACAGCAAATTGCCACATTTGGTCTTTTGAAAATCCTAGAGCGATTACTGAGAAGCCTTTGAATACGCAACATGTCACAGTATGGTACTCTATGTGGTCGGAAGTCTCGATTGCGGTGACGTGAATAAAATGATTGAAAACTTTAATAAAAGAATGAATACTGTCAGCGTGGTCATGGCGAACAATTGCCAGATATCCTTTTTTTTATTCATAATTGCAGATGTTTTTTGTTCGTAACACAATAAAAATTTCAATTATTTTTATAAAATTTTTTGTTTTATTCAGATATAGCATACAAATTTCTTGTTGAAAAACTAATTGAATTGAAACTAAATAATAAAAAAAAAACTATTTTAATTTTGTCTCTCGTTTTTAGCTTAAGACAAAACTATTTTTTTTTTTTTTTTGTTGGCTTATAACTTTTATTGTTTATGAGTGCAGTAGTCTTTTTACGCCTTAGCATGTTTGCCTTTGTTATGATATAGAATATCAAAATATTAACATATTGGCACTATTTGAACAGCGAAGCAACGTTGTTCAAACGAAAAAATCCGAATTCGAATAAATTGTAAAAATGCAACTCTTGCAAGGTAATATCAAACATCAATATGGCGAAGAATTTATAAACTTCGACACGACCGAATATAAAATTAAATTCAAATATATAGTCGAATTTCGACAATCTAATAAATCTGTCAGCAGCTGGTTAGAATGACCCACCAATAGTTCTGTCACTATATCTCTAGATCCGTTATAGGTGACGTAAAATGAACTATAACCTTAAATCCGTTTTAGACAAAGGGTGCCCCAATATATAATTTTATTTTATTTGATGCTAAGTCTGTTGTTACTACAAGTATAAAATTTTGATTTAAAAATTAAAGGGTGTACCAAAAGTTATTTTTGAAGTATGTGGGCAAACTTTTGAACCGTTAATGATATGCAATTGAAATTTACAAGAATCCTCTATCGCTAAATCCGCAAAAAGAACCAGTTCACAAATTAATTAAAGAATATTGTCCAGTATAATAAGGAGTATACATAAATATTTAAAATTATAATCTAAAGGGTATTACAATAGTTAATGTAATTGGATATATATGGCCAAAGTGTTTTAAGCAGACAGCTGAAAGCTTAGAGAACCTGTATTTCTACGTCCGCTGTAACAATATACGGATTTTAAATTTAAAGGGTGTTCTAATAGTTAATGCATTTGCCCAAAACATGAATCATTATAGACTCATTTGAAATTAGAATCATTAGAAACTAAACTCTGGTTTGCTTAAGCATTTTTTACTTTTTTTTCTTATATCCTATTTGTTGCAGAGTGTACCCATTGAAAACTCTTGTGCAAATGTCTAACTTGCGCTTTCGACAAGAGTTTTAAAAATTAGCAAATATGTGCACGGATGACGCTTCAAATAATTCTATTTTTGGAATACATTTCGTATGTAAGCGTGTGAATAAGTTAATTTGTTTTATTAAAAAAATTCGTACGTGACATTTATTGCGTTTGATATTGGGGTAAAAATTTATACATGTGTGTATGTGTTGATATACAAACAAGTTGCTTTTTTGGTTTTATACATAATTTTATTTAAAATCGATTTTTACAATATTACAAGTAAATGATTTAATACAAAATGTAATATTACATTAAAATTAACATGTCTTAATAAGTTAATATCAATCATAAAATCTCTTATAATATGTTATCGTTAATTCTTTGTTTAAAGATATTCACCCTTATTCTGTTTGGCGTCGTCAACATTGTCGTCCATTTTAAGACAACATCAATTAAATACAACATCAATACTAATTTGGTATTCCCTAACAGCTTAATGACGACATTGACTGTTTATCGATAATATAAATAAAGTAAAACAAACATATCTAATATTTGTGATAGTTGATTCAATTTGTTTTCTATTATGTTAAGAAAGTGTTATGGAAAGTTTAAGTTTTCTGAAAAAAATTATTGCAACTTGTCGTGAGTTAGGGGAATCATTTTAGCTGCTTGATAAAGAGCTTTGCATTAATAAAACTTTATATTTTCAATGTTATTATTTAATGGATAAAAAAATAAGTGAAGTTTTTAATATGCAAATCCATTTATCAGTCCGGCAAGCTGTAATAATGCCTCTGCGAAATTCTTTAGCAAGGAATAGACTTTTTCTAACTCTTCCATTAATTTTTCAAATTGACAGGATTTAATAATTTTAGTGTTTCACATTTCCTTTATGTTATTTTATATGTTTCTTACTTTGCTTTTTCAATATCGCCGTACGCTTTCTATTTTTTTAAGTTTTCTTTAGCACACGACACAACACCACCGAGTATACAAAACAACACCAAAAATGGCGACGACAAACTAAACGGCAACATCAACATCAATTGTTCTTAGGGAATATCAAACATGTCTCGACATCCATCGATTAATGACAACATTGACAACGGGAATACAGATTTACAACAAACGAAGAAAAACGACGTCGTCTTGTGTTGACGACGCCAAAGAGAATAAGGGTGATTAATTTGCATACTTACAAATTAACCCAGTATTGATTACCTAGCCTTTTTAGATAACCTGTACTGAAATTGCTTATTTCATCAACAGCAAGTGGTATATGTAGATCTTTAAATATTGTTTTAATGCTAACAAGCCGAACAAATATGAGTTTCTGGAGTGATATCGTTGCAACATTGCTAAGTTACAGCTACTTCCCTGCAAAAAATTTTAAAGAAGATAATCGAGTGTGAAATTAAGCATTTTGGTTGAAGGATTTTCCAACTGCATTAACAATCTAATGATTTTAACAAGGCAAGAGACTTATAACCAATTACTGACAATTGATTAAATTGACTATTGCAGGAAATAATAATCATTAGTAGGAATTTTAAGGTATTCGTTTTTACCTTAGAGAAATACTTTAATTACTGCTTCCTTTACTTGGAAACTAATTTAATGTGTGTTGTAAGCGAGTAACAAAATTTGGCAATCACAAAAGTAAGTCATTATATGGCAAGTACTTTTAAAGGTAATGTCTAATTTTTTGCTGGGTTGTTATCCCGATGTGTCCACACTAGTTAAAAAATACTTCTAAAAATAAGTTTTTTAGTTATGAAGGCTTAAAGCGGACTAAAGGCCCAACAGCCAAAACAATTTCTTTAACTAATTTCTTTTTACTGTAAGATGTTTCCAAGTAAGGATTTTGTCTCTGATTTAGGAATTAAGTGCTACGAGTATTAGTAAAAACTGGTGGGCAATCTTTTCGTGTAAGGGTAAATGAAATAAAGTGCGACTTATCAGTATTTTTAACAACCTATTCTTGCTTTAATTGACCTTGATTTTAACATAATATGAGGCTGTAATTGAAGATTCATCAGATGCTATTATTGCAGCATTAGTTATCAGCGTTGCTTAGATATGATTAGTTCGGATTTTGAAATTCTTCTGCCGACAAACATTTTCATTTTAATAAGTTTCAAAATTTTACATTCCCGCATGAAATATATTTCAATATTTTAATCATATATTCTTTAGAAAGCATCAAAAAATATAATAGAAAAATTTATTTTAATTCCTTAAAACATCTCTTTCTGAACTAAGATGAGAAACAATAGTATTTTGCTGCAATTGTTTTGTATTTAAAACCAAAATGACAAATTAAATTTTGTAGCACCACGTTTTCTGACGTAAATATTAATATTGAGAATATTTACATGTGTATTTATTTATTATTATTTTTTTAAACATAATCCGGCTTATATGCGTTTTTAATACACAATCGAATTCTTTTTGTATGAACCATACAACAGCGGCAGAAAAAACTTTAACAATTTAATAAATAAAGTTGCCACTTGTGGATAAATTAATTATAACTTTAGTGATTTATGTTTTTTTTTTTTTTTTTTTTTTTTTTGTAAGGGTTTTTAACAAACCGCTATATTGCGGTTTTCTGTTTTTGGGTTTAATTGAAGTTAAACATTTCCACAGACTATTTTACACAAATTGGCAGCAAAAAAAGGGTGATAAAATTGGGTTTTCAAAGGATTTGTAACACAGCTAGAGATAAACTTTAAGAGCTTAATGCTTTACGTAGGAATTGGAACGTAATTCTTTAGTCGATTTCTTACATTTCACCAATATAATTTATGTAACAAAATTTTTTTACAGAACTCACGATACATCGTTGGGTGTGTTTGATTTTGGCCAGAAAGTATAAGTTAATTTGTAAATTCATAGGGTATGCAACAAAATAGATTACATGTTTTTTATTTCACTCGAAGATGATCTTTAAGGTCTGAAACCGGCAAATCCTTTATCAAGAACTTTGGGGCTTTGCCCATCGATGCTCAGTAGTTTGAAAACATTTTAGCATGAAAATAATTTAATAGCTGTATGACCTTTGCAGATTTTGTAACCAAAAATTCACACGAGCATAACTATAAATAGGAAAACAAAATAAAAAAAAATCATGCAATGAAAGATTCCATTTTCAGGATACCATTCTTGAGCATTTTTTTTTACTTTAGAAGTTATTTTTATACTTCCTCTCATTTAAAAAAAAGTCAAATGTATAGCTTAAAAAGTGAACGTGGTTATGACATATTTATTACGTCATATATAAATTTATTATTTCATCTATTTTACCCGTACATGAAGTTCAATGTCCCCTACAAATTATTTATGGGAAATAATTAACAAATTATTAACTTTTTCCAACTTTTATGTTAATTGCGATTGATTGTAAAGACAAGAGTAAAATTAAAATACCAGCAGAATGAAATTAGCTTTTGGGTTCGCTACAATCTTCATCAGCGTTATACGTATCTATCCGCAAGGTATTTATTAATTGTAAATTTTTCTATTTAGACAACTATTTAAAGGAAAAGAATATGAGAGATCTTTAATTCTTACATTTTGTATTTTTTTAATATTTATTTATATGCAGAGACGTTATTTATTATAAATGTTGGTTGACAATGAATTTTTTACATACACTAGGTTTTGTAAGCAACTAAAGCAATTTTTAATTATTAAATCATATTATTTTTAACACAAATGTACTGAAATTGTACTTGACGTACCGTTTTAATTTCATGATTTTGATATCTTCTTTGATTTGATTTATTTTTTTAAAACCATAAAAAAAAATTTTTAAACAAAGAAAACATTTCAAAGATCGGTACAAAAATGGTGGAATGCTGAGGTAACAAATTTTGCAATATACACATGAATTGAGGACCTCACCTACCTATATCCGTTAAAAAATCCCCTTACTAATATTCTTTCTATGCTTCTAAATGGTTGCAAAATATTTATTTTATAATATCAGAAAATTTCGTGATATTCTTCTAAAAACCAAAATATCTTCAAGGGACCAAACTGCACAATTCGAGTAAAATTTGATTATTCAATAAACCGATCATTCTAATTTGCCTCTATTTAATGTTTGAAAAAAACTGAAAGTAAAATTATTATCATGGCAGTATTAGCTTTCGTAATGTTATAAAATGACATTTAAAAATCCCTAAAATCATCAGACACTGTTGATCTCAGATCTAAGGATCCGATGAGTATTTGGCAAAAAAATGTTAATAAAGCTGTAGTTTCTAAACGGTCAAGAGAACTTCCACGGAATTTAACATGACAACTGAAGTGGTAAATAGTTAGACACCTCGAACACCTGAGGATTTTGTAAATTATGGCAGCAAAAAGAGTTTTAATAGTTACTTTTTAATGAACTGGAATTATTTTTAGGGCTTTATAAAAGCTATTGGTTCGAACTTTGTCTAATATTGTAAATTGAAAGGATTTGGAGCAACCTATGATCGATTAATAATATGTTAACATTATTCTTAGCTTTCAAACCTTTGTGATTTTGCCGATCGCTTATAGTCTTTAGTACTGAATTTATAATTTTCGAACGCAAAGTAAGTTTCGTAAAGAAAACGTGTTACCCTAAACTTCAACAAAAGTACATTTTAAGATAAAAATTTTCTTATACTTATTTAAAATTTGGATGGATGGATTTTAATAAAATTTGTTGGTGATCTCCAAAAACTTCGAAAAATTATGGTTAAAACGGGCCAATTTGAGGAAACTAAGAATATTAAATATGCAATAAAATTATTATTAATCAAACAAATCCAATAAAATTTCCTGTGCATCTGAATTTAGTCAACCTAGATCAAACGTTAAAAAACTTTCAATATTAACCAAAGGACAACCCCACAATTCTTTTGCCCATTAAGTCCACATATGGATTAAGGCTTGTAAAATTTTTTTAACAAGATTTTGGAGTATACGTAGTTTTTTATAGTAGTCTTCTTTTTCTGTTTTTAGCTTTGGGATTTTAGAAAATATTCGATAAATTCAAAATTTCGTTGTAAAATGGATCAAATTGAAGGACCTCATTTTCTACAAGAATAACCAATTTTATACGAGGCTTAATGAAAACATACAGACATATAGTTAGCTCAACCAAAAATAAAAAATTTTATATATTCCTTAAAAAAACAATTTTATAAAAAAAAAAATAAATAATAATAATAATAATAATAATAATAATAATAATAATAATAATAATTATGCTTTTCGGCTAAAAAACACAAAAATCGTAAATTTGTTTAGTCATTAAAGACATGAAACATTACAAATAAAAATGTTTTGAAAGTAAAACAGAATTGAGGTTAAACTAAAATACTTAAATTCATTTGTTATGATATAAGGACAGTTCAAGTAGAGTTAATTTCTATGTTAAGGAATAAGTAAAAAAACTAATATGTTTTTTTCCTACACTTATATATGTGACACTTTATTCAGTAATATCTTTAGACTTACTGCAGGATTTTACTTTTTGTTTATTTATGCTATATATTATGTTTATAGTTTCCTAATGATAGCTTAGTTTAAGTCCTATCGTAAACTTCCCACCAAAAAATTAGATATTACCATAAAAAGTACTTGCTATATAATGGCTTGCATTTGTGATTTCCAAATTTTGTTACTCGATTACAAAACACATTACATTAGTTCGCAAGTTAAGGAAGTACTAAATGAACTAGTGCTTAAAGTTAAAAATTAATATCTTAAAATATGTACTTATGATCATTATTATTTCCTGCAGTAGTCACTGTAATCAATTATCAGTAATTGATTATTAGTCTCATTAGGTTGGTAATCCAGTTGGGAAGTCTTTCCTTTTTTTAAAATTTTTGCTGGCTATGTGTTCTCTTTTTACGGTTTTTATCGACTTAAAATATTCTTTTGAGTTTCTCTTTTATTGCATGCAAATTTTTTTATCCTTAAAGTCACAGTGTGATAACAGTGGTCATTGTTTGTTAGACCTTGAGTTTTCTATGCTAATGAGTTTGTCTTATATCTAGTTGATTATGGGTTCAGAAAATGTAAATATATATTGTTTTATTATTTTTTACATACTAACCCATGTAGATATGCTTTTTTGTGTTTTTATGATAACAAATATTAACTTTTGTATTTATACTGACCCCATAACAACTAATACGTCATCTATAATGTTTTGAGGAAAAAAGTAAGAATGATTAAAAATAAAAACTGCGTTTAATGAACATACCTAAGGCTAGTACGAAAGCAAAAAGAAATGTACAAGACGACTTACAGAGCGAACAGCGAAGAAATGCCTGGGATGTATATGAACTTCGGCATACCAAATTAATATTTATTTATTATGGATATTCCTCGAATTCTTCTTCACAAAGTTAGTTGGTTAAATAGATTTTATTTACAATGTACACAACTTAAGGTATATAGATGCGAAGAAAGCTGATGAAGGATGTAACGATCCTGGAAATGCAGTATTACATTCTGCTGACGGCAAATTTTGTCTTTTTTTCAGAAAACGTCCGCATACACTAATAAATAATTTTTCTTTTTTAAAAATATATAAAAAATTGAAAGAAAATGTAAATGAACTTAAGCCAAAATAATTTATTTCATTTGCTAAAATGTACAATCTTCTTGTTGTTTTCATAATATCTTGAATTTTGCTTGCTTACTATAATAAAATATTAAAAAATTTTGCTGATTATTGTACCCAACATTTGGAAAAAAAAATCTTTTTCAATGTACCAATACACAGTTTTCTGTATAAAAATTAATTTTTAAGTAAATAAACTCTTGTGCAAAGTTTAACTTTAATCTATTTTAATATTTAAAGAGAATTTCAAATATTTGAAGAAAAACGGAATTAGACAGTTTGCCAGTAGCAAAATGTTTGACCTTATTTAATTGTTTATTAAGCCAAAGAAATCTTAGCCAATATCTGTAATGTTATGAGTTGCTGCACCTGAATTTAAAAAATTATTATTCTTCTTTAAAGCATATGAAACAACGATTTTTTTCGAGAAAAATGTACAGATTTTCTGATACGAGAATTAGCTTGGAGGGATTATTTCAGTTTTGTGCTTAAATATCAAAAAATCGTAGTAAAAGGAAAGATTATGTCCACCATTTTTTACGTTTTTCGTAAGGAAACTTTATTTTGATGATGAGGTTAACCTTACAATCTTCCAATTTCAATATTTTTCAAAGGAAAAAGAAAATTTCATAATCAGGAAATTAGAACATCATCATTCTAGGACAAATTTGTACAATACCATGTAAAATAAAATTAAGGTAATATATGCATAATACGAACAAATTTTCTCTTAATGCTTATCTTATTTTTATAGCTGTGAGAACCCGACACAAAATGGTAATGTGAACACCAGCTTAACACTGTTATAGGTAGATAAGCTCCACATCACAACGGCGCACATCCTGATTAGTTTAACATGGCTGAACCTTATTTGTAGCGGCCATTCAAACCAAATTCGTCAGATATGTTTAAACTCCGAACAGTCAAATTATAGAATGTATTCTCTATATGTGTCTTCAGCGGTTCTTTTCTGTATTCTTATTTATAGAGATGGCTTTGTTGGAAAAGTTCTTCTTTTTAACAAACAGACAGCGGTGTTGAAAATAAGCAATTCTTACAAAAACTATGTTTTTTGTGTGTATATTTTATAAGACTTTTTGTCCCTTCCTAGCATATCAAAGTTAGAGCACTTTGCTAATGTTAGCTACAAAGAAAAAAGGAAAGTTATTCACATTTACGCGAGAATTCTTATGTCATTTCAACCACAAAGCAAACCACGTAGGACATTAAAAGTAAAAAGTCTAATTAGTACTAATTATTAGAACAAACTTAATTTAATTATTTCTAAAGTTTTTTCAACTAATTTTAATTTTTCGAAAGATAATGTTATATGACTAAACACTAGGATGGCTAAGCAGTGTATGGGAATATTTAAAAAATCTAAATTCTGTGCATCAAAAATTTAAAATATTTCATATTTTATTTTCTTAAATACTTATTTCTGTACAGAGTCGTTGACAAAGGATTATTTACATATACTACCACGAACTATCCTCTTCGTAATAGTAATAAGAAAATCTTAATCTGACTACTAACAACAATAAAAATTTTATTTTTCGGAGAGAAAATTTAACGGTTTAAGCTGCTTGCAACTATTATCTCCTAAACTATAAATGAAGCGATTTAGCTACCAAATGTTCAGAAATAACTATAATCCCACTGCCTTCTCATAATTTCAGTTTCTAACATTTGCATTTCATTTTCAAATAGCTCATTAACTATTAATGTTTTTAAGAATTAATTAACTTGAAGAAGGTGGTACTCAGATAATTTTTTTTTTCGAAAAAGTTCTAGAGTTTTAATAAGGGTTATGGCATTTGCTCATAAAAGCCACTGAAAGAGAAAGAACACTTTTTTCTTCGTTTATTTAATATACACACTCATTTTTATATGTGTATTTTTTGTATATGTAGTGTTAACAATAAAGGACCCCTTACTTTATTTCTTAAATACAGAACCTATTTAAATGAGATAACGACGGTACGCTAAAGCTCGACAATATGTAAAAGAAACAAATCGGTTATATATAGAAATTTGATATAGAATCATGTGCAATAGAGTGAAGATTTAATTGTTTTATGCATAGTTCTTTTTGAATATTCTGCTATTATAAATTTATTCTTCATAAAAATAAATATTTTTTTCAATTATTATTAGTAATTAAACAGTGACTTTGAAGTATTATTATTATAAGTAAAAACCATTATAACTAAAAATAAAATCACCAGCATTAAATTATTTTTTTAATTGTTATTATTTCAAACAATGGCAATGAAATTTTAATGGAAGTGACAAAACCCCAAAGATGTTTCTTATAGACTATTTCTTTTAAATACTTTTATAAATACACAAATTTACAATTAATGACTTTCTTCATTCTGCTGTTATCTTAATTTTATTATCCTCTTTACAACAATTCACAATTTTGTTTAAGAATTAAAATTTTTACACATCAGCGTGGGAGGATTGGATTGTAAATGTTGTAAAGCTTGCATTGGACTCGATAACATATTATAATTATAATATAGAAATTATATATGTAAATATAAATTATTATATATACTTTATTAAGTTTAAATTTTATTAGTTTGAATTGAATGTTATTTGTAATAAGAATTAATTATGCGTTCTAAAACAAACTTTGTATTAACATTATTTTAATTTTTAATTTTAAAAGAAACAAAAGAAATTTATATGTTATTTTATCCTTAAACCAAAGAATGAAGCATTTTGGAATCGATACATGAAAATTATAGAACTGTAATGTTGAAATAAATAAATAATAAAATAAAAGTATTGAAAAAAACATAATGGTAATTTTATATATTTACGCGCATAAAACTAAAGATTCATGAATTGTTTAAAAAAACTAAATTAAAGAATTAAGTTTTGTATATTCAAGTTTAATTAAAGAATTAAAACTAGTGATTTATTTTTATTAACAGTATTTTTTTTTTTTTTTTTTTGTTATTTTAATAAACTAACAGGTCAAGCTTCATGTAAAGGATAAGTTCTTATTGGAGATGTGCACGTCTTAGTGGATATTTTATGAAATAAATAGCTTTAGCTTTAGAAACCAAGCCACCGCGCTATGTCGGCTTTTCCTACAACTCGTGGCGAAAATACATAATTTGACGGCAAAACTTTGCTTAGTGAATGAACACGTCGTATAGTTCCCTTATTGCTGATCTTAATCCAAAAACATTTCTTCTTTATTAGATAAAAATTGTAGCTGGTTAAAAAAAGGCGATTTTGAAAAAAGACAAGAAAGAGTGCTATATTCGGCTTTCCAAATCTTATATGACTTTCAACATATGTGTAAGTAGTACAAATTAACTCCAATCAAAAAAAAATATTGGGGTGACAGAGAATTTAAAAATAATAAAAACAAAAAAGTAAGTACGATAATTATTTTACTTAAAATATTTTCGGCTCTTAATGGGTTAAGTATTTATAAAGAATTTTAGTATTTTCTTAAAGATCTCTTCAGAAGCTTCCAAATAATACCCATATTGATAGCTTAAAACATACGGTACACAATCTTCTGAAACTTCCGAGGCTCGAAACTCGAAAAATATGGGCGATCGCTAATTTTTTCACTTAGTATTTTTTGCTTATTTTTTAATTATATATCGCCCCATGTATTAGTTTTTTTGATTTGAGCAACTTCACTAAACTATATTTGTTCCAAATGTAATAGAATAATTAGAAGTAGCCGTGGTGTTTTTGCCCGCTGCCTCGACATGAACAGATCTTGCTGATTTTTAACGACAAACTTTTCGAAACTATGTCTGACCGATTGGCGTATATAAATTTTCTTTAGCTCTTTTGGTGCCTTGGTAAATTTAATTTCAACACAAACACGGAGGGACAGTTCGGGACAGTAGAAATTACAAACGAAATGACAAAATTTTATATAACCTTTTTCCACCTGTGTTTGACAAACATTGCCAATCGATAATTTGGTGCTATTTTAGACGTTATTTTTTATTAAAATAGTAACAAAATGTTACAAAATGTTCAAACAATACCCTACTTCTTCAGGAGTTGCACTTTTGCCGACACTCTTTATTTATTTATATGAAAATATTTAAAAACGGACACATTCGTATTTTTTGAGAATTTCACAATTTAATTAATTTAGCTAATTTGGCCAAAAACATGACAGGTTTTCTCAAAACACAAACCTTAAAACATGGACCTAATTCAGTTTCTCATAAACAACTGAAGATGTATTCATATCAAAGCAAAGGTGTTTCTGAGTGGAACAGCCAACGGTCGGCTTCCTAAGGTAGGTAGGCTTCCCCTTCTGGGCAGACTTCCAAACTTGATTACTTCGGGCATACAATTTTTGGAAAATGTCATAAAAAGACTTTTTTAATTTAATTATACTTAGCAAATATTTAAAAAAAATGTGTTTACATGTGAAGGTTATCTCTTTAAGCTTGGGAGAAAATTGGCTTTCGACTTCTTTCTTTTTACTTTATTACTTTAAGTCATTTGATATATTTTTAATAACATTTAGAATTATATTGGCTTGAAAAAAATATGCTAAATAACTGAATCCCTAATTACTCAATATTTATTTTATTTTTAATGTAACACACCTCCTTTCGGAAAAATTATGCATTTGACGAAACTAAGGTGGTGGCTCTTGATATTTCTAGCTTGTAAAAAAAGTGTGGCAGGGTGCATTCGTGTCAGAACCGATTGCCTTTGGAGTCGGTGATTGTTTCACTCGATTTATATCGACATCTTTCAGGGATAGCATTGCCTAAGTTGTTACAGGTGAAATCTCATCAAACAACTTTAGGATAAATTAAATTGCGGGTACCGCAAGGTTCCGTTTATTTTTGCGCCCCTCAAATAATATCTTTTGCCAACCTTTAATGGGGTCTTTCCACAGGCGGCTAAATATTCGACCTGTTCTGTAATTCTATGTGTTATATGTAGATATTTAGAAATTAGAAATTCTCAATACTCTTAGGATGAAAATTCAATGCGATATTCGGTGGATCAAGCATAATTTTCAGGTCGCAAAAGAAGCATTCATGTGGTTTGGTTTTCTGAAACTCATCATTGATGGTACAATATCCGCCTCTATTGACTTACTAGGGCATCGACGCAATATGGGATGTGTTTCACGGCTTAATTGTGACCACAACAAAATGTGCTCTGTTGTAATCAGGAAACTTGTCACTGAGGTCAGCCGCTGAGCGCTGGTTTTCAATTTCGAAACATGTGCCAAATATAAATATAGAATACTTTTATTTATAAAAATAGGTCCTTTTATAGAGCAAATAGAGATACAAAATTAAAAGAAGCCAATATATTTATATATCAAATGAAATGCAGAATGTTGATTTTAAGCTATAGAAAACTTGTTGGCAAAATCAGATTTTAATACAGCATAACTACATTACAGGACAACAACAAAAATTAAAACAGACCGAAAGTAATCCATACTGACAAGTACAAAATTGATGTTGAGCAAAATATAAAGAAAATGTGTGACAATTTTAACAAAACACAGTTAATGTTCCCAGGAGACAAAGCTAGGTTAAAACGTAAACCAAATTAGGTTCCTGCAACAGTTGTAGAAATTGTAAAACAATGAACAAATTTAGTGATCTTAATCGAAGAAGAAAAAATATATAAAATACATATACATAAAATTAATGTCCTAATAAAGTTTAAAATCATCCGATAAGCCAAATATGTTACTCTAAGTAGAAGCAAAATAGCTGCATCTAAAAGACTAACGTTTATAAATTATATAAATGCTACTGTTACTTCTAAAGATTTGCAATACTTAAAAAAATGTTCAAGTTTACGAGGGCTGCTATATATATTTCTGGACTGGCAACACTGAGTGCTGCCAAGTGCACTCTGACATTTCCATTGGAAAGTTTGTCATTTTTAAGCATAATCTTACTCAAAACGTTTTGACGTACGACCATTATTTGTGTTGTTTACAGTGACTTGTAAAAATCAATATAAAAAAAATGGAATTAACTCGTGAACATTTTCGTGCCATCATTTTTCACAACTTTCGACGTGGATTATCACGACAAGAGTGCATTGATAAACTTAAATCTTTGTATGGGGATGAAGCACCATCCTATAGCACTGTGAAAAATTGGTATAATGAATTTAATCGTGGCCGAAGCTCGCTCAAAGACGAATTCCGTGAAGGTCGTCCAAAAACGGCTGTTGTGCCAGAGAACATTGATGCCGTGCGTGAACTCATAATGCAAGATCGACGTGCGACATACCGAGAGATAGAGGCATCCTTGGACATTTCTTCCACCAGCATACATTCGATACTGCATGAACACCTGGCCGTAAAAAAGGTTTGTTCTCGTTGGATCCCGCACAATTTGAAAGCCGCTCAAAAAAGGCTCGTGTCGATTGGTGCAAAGAAATGTTGCAAAAATACGAATGCAGTGCTTCAAAAGACGCTTATAAGATCGTCACAGGTGACAAGTCATGGATCTATGCGTATAAGTCCGAAACGAAACAACAATTGACCGTGTGGGTCTTCAAAGACGAGCAAAATCCAACGAAAGTTTTTCGTGGAAGAAGCACTTCGAAGTAAATGGTCGCCTGTTTCTTCGGCAAAACTGGTCACGTGGCGACTGTTACGCTTGAGCAACGTAGGACGGTCACTTCTGAGTGGTACACTACAATTTGTTTGCCTGAAGTCATCGGAAAAATTCGAATAACCAACAAGAGAAGACGAATCATTGTTCACCATGACAATGCGAGCTCTCACACATCGGCTCAAACCAGAGCGTTTTTGACCGGCCAAAACGTCGAATTAATGGGTCATCCGCCGTACAGCCCTGACTTGGCACCTAGTGACTTCTTCTTGTTTCCGCACATCAAGGAAAAAATGCGTGGTCAACGATTTTCGTCGCCAGAAGAAGCTGTTGAAGTGTTTAAAAACCATGTTTTAGAGGTGTCTCAATCGGAGTGGAAAAAGTGCTTCGACAACTGGTTTGAGCGCATGCAAAAGTGTACAAATCATGCTAGAGAATATTTTGAAAAACAATAAAACCGTTTTTGATTATAAATATTCGCATTTTCACTATTAGGCCAGAAATATATAGAGCAGCCTTCGTAAAAGTATATAAATATAAATTTGGAGCACTCGATTTTAAAAACTGTTTTTGTTCTGTTTTAATTAGTTGGTTGTTTTTCTATTGATATAAAGATTAATGTCCAAGTCCCCAAATTGTTTGTTTCTTATGACAAAACAGAAAACTACATACATACGTATTTTATGCAGTATATAAATATGTATAGGGTAAACACACAGTTGTCTGCATAAAAACTGGTGGAAGTTTTTTATTTCTGAATAAATTTAAAATAATAAAAAATATATTAAGACTGCGTTAGGTCAGAGTAAGTTCGCTGAGGTGTTAAGATAAGTGTTGCCAGGGAAAGGCAGGAACAAGTTACGTTTTTCCTTAAAAAAGTTACATTTTTTATTAAAAGTTCCATTTTAAAATTTTCTTTAAACAAATCGTAATATAATGTTATTTATATAAAGTATAGTAAAGGTTATATGAAAAATTTTTATTTGGAATCTTTTTTATATTATTTGACATTAATTGTAAAAAAATTTTACAAGTAAGCAATGTGCACATGCAAATACTTTAAGCTTTATAGGGTCCTCAAATTTTACTTACGTAAGCGATCTTTGGGTCAAATTTGAGCCAGTTAGAAAAGTTTATACAAAGACACGTATTTTCTTTAATTAAGTTTATTTTAAAAGTCTTTAGTTCAAAAAAATTCTTTTCATACAAATTTGATTATTACTTATCACATTGTTTACATAGAATTATTGTTTTAGAGTGCTGCTTGCATACAAACTTTTTACAAGTGCAACATACATATGGCGTTTTATTATCCGTTTATGGACATAGTTGACAAGGACTTCTTTTGATTGTGCTTTTGGCTGGCTTACGTACTTTTTCTTTACTTATGGTTAAAGGCACGCAGCTAATGCACAATTTCTCTCGAAAACTGTGTTCTTAGAAACGATTTTCGCTGCATTATGTAGGGTGTGTCAAGGTTCAACCCTAAATTCTCGAAAATATGACGACGTTTGGCAAAGCAGTTCTCTTTCCAATCATTGTTAGTTGATGTTAAAAATATAAAAGCATATAAGGCTGAAATATCTAAAACGTTGCTAAATACAACTTTATGCCATATATTGGTCTTCCTTTTGCAAGTGTAAGATGAAACAACTTTATCCAGAGTATCAACTCCTCCTTTCCATTTATTATAATTTAACATTATTTGCGGTTTTTTGTCCTTACGATTGCTAACTTCTGGACTATGATGATGAGTGCTTAGAAGATTCACTGACTTATTTTTCTTCGGAGTATATGAAAGGTGAGAGTGTCCTAGGTGAAGCAAAAAAATGATGAGAATACCGGTCTTCCTTTAGTTGACAAAACCTCAAGTGGCAATTCAGTCTTGTTTTTACGTATTGTGCTTACTAAAGTAAGTTCTTATAGTAATTTTTATCACAATTGATAAGAAAAAAAAATATTTTCTACATTCACATTATGACCTTTTAGGCCAACTGTCAAATCCAAAACTACCCGCGTACCTTGATTTCTTCTGGGCATAGCTCCAAATTATTTGCCTGTATACGGTTGTATATTCCAGACGTAACTGGTACTCGAGTCGCAGAGTACCCAAAATGTTATACCATACTTAGCTGCCTTCCTCTTAATGCGACTAGTTACTCATCTACTATTATATCTGGGGATAAATTGTAAAGCTTGGGCAATATTTAAGCCCACATATTCCATAACTCACGTATCAGTGCAAATTTATCTAAAAGTCGACGTCCACTGGGAGTACCCTTATTGTCAAATTATAGTACCCAAAAAAAAAATGTTTAAGTCTTTTCAATAGCATGATTGCTCTAAAAGACGGTCTTCCTTTTTAGAGTCACATAAGCTTTCCATAATTTCATTTTTGGTTTATACACTCCAGCTAACAAAAGTGTGCCAATTAGTGCGAACATTTCTATGTCATCAACTTCAGTCCAATCATTATCAAATACACATTTACCTTCATTATTAGTATATTTTAAAATAATGTTCCTTACAGATGGTGGGAAAAACAATTGAAAACTGGAAATTTCTTCTTTTGTGATTCTCGAACAGGAATAGCGGGTAAGACCTGGTGTCATGCTAACATTGCTCTCGGCCCGGAATCTTCCTTAACTATTTTTAAGGGGGTTGTCTGAAATATCTTATTCCACCAACTTTTAATGTCATTGCTGAAGTTGTTGCTACATTTATTTCATCTTCACTAGAGCTGTCAGATATCTCCGCGCATTCTAAGTTATTTTCATATTCTGAATAAATCTCATTTTCGTCCGATAGTGTATTTAGCATATTTTCTATGTCTCTGGTATACATTTTCCGACAAGAAATACTGACTCGACACATAACGTTGATACGTTTGGTTAGTTCCGTGTTTATTATATGACTGAAAACAATCTTGTCATAAAAAATAAGCTTTGCTTTTTACTTAGTGTCGCTGAATGGCTTTACAAAATAAGTGTGCTTGTGTTTTTTTTTTTATTTTAATTATTTGTTAAGTTGAATTTTATATGATTGTTTTTGCCCTTATTCGACTTGAGTTACAAAGGTTTAATTCGGCGCTCTGTGAGCAGCCTAAATGTAAGTTAGTTTGCTCATTATTTACTTTGTATTTATAATTCAGTTATTGCTTTTTCAGTTACTTTAAATGAGTGTTTAAGCATATGAAAATAATTAGAAGTGTGTACACACATATGTATAGATATTTTAAATTGATTCAGAGACAAAATTTAGTTGTTAAGGAAAAAGCACTGCGGCAAGTCGTAAATTAATAATATTTTTATGTTTTTAATACTTGTATTCTTTGTTAGAAATAAACGCTTCATATTTTAACAAATTTATTATGGAACTGGCTAAATTAGCCCCTTAACAAAACTTACGTCGCAACCAGCGACAAATTTTATTTTGCATCTACCTTTGGCGAAAGATTTGAGCCATTGACTGCCGGAACATTTGATTGAAGATAAATTTATTTGTGCGTGGTTCCTCGTCTGCCGGAACATTTATTGACAGAAATTTATTTGTGTGTTTCAGATTCCTTGCCTGCCGGAATAAATTATACAAACTTAAACAACAATTTATTATAAAGTTTTAAAATGCAACGATCTCCGATTAGAAAAAGTGCGTGTTTGCATCAGCGGATCAACAAATTAGTTCTACGCCTGCGTCTCAAGAATTAAATCCCTCTGCCACCGAAGAGCCGTTTATGCCCGCCAGTACCTCTGCTGGCAGTACATTGTTACCTGCCGCCGATGTAGAACTAAATAACGCCATTGAGACACCAAATCTGCCAATGTCTAACGCTGCCAATGTCTAGCTGCGTCACTGCCGTTGCTTCAGCCGGGTCCTAACATAAGTGTAGAATGCCTACAGCGCCAAATTAATTTGCTTCAGAACCAGTTGCTCAATGCTCAAAAAGCATGATCCATTCTGCACCATGTTCTTCAGCTGCTGTGCCACAAGCATCGAACATGCCGATGCCAGTAGCAGGTATCAGCGAAGTGAGCGTTAATAATTCTGCCTCAATTAACGCCAACTGCTATGAACGTCGCTCGCCATTTTCTTTTTCGGATAACAACGCCAACAATTTTTATGATTATTCTGAAAATTAACAAAACCAAATAGCTGCAAATTTAGGTCCACCAAATGGCGATGGCATAGAAAAATTTATGATTTACCAGATTTTAATGGTGCTCCTGAAGATTGGCCGATGTTTTCCACAGCTTTTAAACACTCTACAGCAGGACATAATTATAAAAATTTTGAAAATTGTTAAATGTGTGAAGGCATTATTAATACATCCAAATAATGTAAGTATGGTTATGGAACAATTGTGTTTCCAATATGATCGCCCAAAGCTGCTTCTTCGTTGCCAGCTACAGCAAATAAGGGAAATTCCATATATTAGTGAAAATGCTGTTGATAAACTTGTGCGCTTTGCAATCAAAGTGCAAAATTTTGCCACGTTTTTAGAAACTGCTAATGGACAACAGCATTTGGCAAATCCAACGTTGATAGAAGAATTAGTTGGAAAGCTTCCAATGAGTAAGCTTATGGAATGGGCTCGTTATTCATTTGATATAAAGCCGTACACAACTGTTGTGGATCTTAGTAAGTGGCTTAAAAGCGTCGCTGATTTAGTAAGAACCGTGCAAAGTGTAATTGGAAATCGACAAAATTGTAAACCAATGAGAAAATTTATTTTATATACTACTGATGGTCAATGTAAACCGGGGCCGGGCCATTCATAAATAATTTGAGTGCAAAAAGTTTTGTTCATTAAATGTGCCTAATCGTTAGAATGAAATAAAATAATTAAGGTTATGTCTCTCGTGTTTTGGTTTTGAACAATAGAGTAAATTTTGTCGTATTCGAAAGCCGTGCTTAATTTTATGGTTGTCTAAGAAAACACTATAAGCTATTACAAGATGCTGAGGTTGGCAAAGGTGAAAATAGTACTGTAACACCAATAAGTGCATCTCAACCTGTTTTGAGTTGTATGTCTACACCTACAGATAAGAGTATGCTTTTGTTTCGTGTGGTGTCTGTTGTATTTTATAGTCCTAGTAACAAAATTGAAACTAATGCTATGTTAGATGAGGGTTCTTCGGTTACTTTGGCGGACAGCTCTTTGATGAAACAACTGGGTCTTCAAGGAAAAAGGGTAAATTAAATTTATATTGGTATGGTGGAAGAGCAGCACAGGAAACTACCACAGTTATTGCATATAAGTGGAATTCGTAACAACAGAAAATATATATTGTGAAACGTTTATGTCAGAATGTTGCCGATAGTTGATTCTAATGATGATATACGGGCTCATCAAATTATGATAGAATCAACAACTAAAGTTGAAGGACGATTTCAAACTCGGCCCTGTAGCGAACCTATGATGTTGAGCTGCCTGATAGTTATTCTATGGCTCTTAAAAGGCTAAACGGAATAAATCCATCATAAAAGATTATCTTTGTAAAAATTATATAAGAAAATTGTCTCTTACTGAAGCCGCTAATGTTTACCCTAGGACCTGGTATCTTCCCCACTTTAGGGTGCTTAACCCTAATAAGCCTAGAAAAGTTCGTTTGGTTTTCGATGCTGCCGCATCAGTTGAAGGTTTGTCCCTGAATTCAAAACTGCTTAAGGTTCCACAGGGACTATAGATTGCTGCCAGCAGATTTGTTTAATTTTCGCATTGGCGCCGTAGCAATTTGGGGACATAAAAGAAATGTTTCACCAAATTGCAGCGAAAGAGGTTTTTATGGCGTGAAGATGACAACGGCCCTCCAGAAGTGTATGAGATGCCAGTGATGACGTTTAGTGCTGCCTGTTCACCGTGTACAGCTGATAATGTGAAAAAGACAAATGCTCTGAACTATCGTGATTAGTATCCTAGAGCTGTAAAGTCTATTATAGATCATCATTACGTAGACGATTTCGAGAGCAATTGAAATTGCCTTACAAGTTCGGGAGATACATAGGGCAGCTGGGCTTGAACTATGTAACTTTTCGTCCAACTCATCACAAGTGGTTATGGCTCTTAAGGGCAAATTGGAAAAAAGTTAATTTTTTAAATGATAAAAATGCGCTAAACTCTGAAAAGGTACTTGATATGTATTGGCAACCTGAAGATGATACCTTAAGGTGTAAATTGAAATTTCATAAAGTAAATGCTGAAGTAGTAGTGTCCTGCAAAACGAGAACTATTAAGTGTTGTTATGTCTGTTTTTGGCCCACTTGCCTTTTTGGGAAATTTTATGATAACCGCGAAGTTGTTTTTGAGAGAAGTTTGGAGGAACAGCACACAGTGGGATGATGTTGCACCAGAAATTATATTTGACATATGGAATAATTGGCGCTAAGAGCTACAAAACGTTGTCAATTTAAAAGTGCCTCGGTGTTATTTCAGAAATGGTGACCCTTATCGCCTAGAACTACATATATTTGTCGACGCAAGTGAAGACGCGTTTAATGCCGTATCGTATTGGAGGTCGTTAAATGCAGATGGGAAAATTGAAGTATCTTTTGTATCTGCAAAATGTAGATGTGCCCCTTTAATAACAATGAGTATTCCCAACCTCGAATTGCAAGCTGCCGTTTTAGGAACTCGGCTAAAGGATACAATATTAAAGGAACATATTATGAAAGTGACGAGAACAATATGCTGGAGTGATTCAACAACTGTTATTAATTGGATTGGATCCGAAAGCCGCAGATATAAACCCTTTGTTGCGCACAGAATCAGAGAAGTTTTAGATTCTACTAGCTCATTCGATTGGAGATTGGATTGGAGATAATAGATCAAGTTGATTTTTCTGATGAGTCCCGTTGGCTTAAAGGTCTGAATTTCTTCAGTACGATGAGAATGAGAGGCCGAAAATTAATTCTGAAATACAAAATTATTTCTGCGAAGGGGAACTACGACCGAAATTTGCATTTCTGATGAACTCCCCTACAATTATTAAATTTGGTTGATTTTCGTCATATTTAAAACTAAAACGTACTATTGCACGGGTTTTGCAGTTTATTAGCAGTTGCCAAAAGAAATCAAACCCTGAGGAGAATAATGGTTTAACTGCTGCTGAAGTAAAAACCGCTGAAATACATCTATGTCGTCAAGCCCAACGTTGTAACTGCTTATGGAAAGTTCCCTTAAAATAAATCTGATAACACCCACCAGCAAACTTTTTCGATTACTGTTCATAAACTTGGATACAAACATATATGTATAACCTAATACATACTTACTGATATATTTTTTTTTTTTTTTTTTTTTTTTTTTTTTTTAAAGAGAAGTAGCACTTCAGGCATTAAAACCTATTTAGTTATTTTTCGTAACCGTGCTACATTCTTTAGGAAAGGGATAGATGAGAGATAAGACAGGTGGTGAAAGGAGAGAGAGAGAGTTATTTATTTTACTTCGCCTGCGAATCTGCTATGAGAAAGTACCGACGAAGGAGACTGCACGTTTTTTGTTCATTCTGAATATGTATTTATACCATTAAACAGATTGCCACAGGATTTGAACCCTGAAACAACCAGGTTTGTAGTCAGCGTGTTTACCACTTTGACTACAGCAGCCTCTGCTTTGCTATCACCACGTTCGCTCACCATCTTTTATATATTTAATAATTAATTGAATCTTATGTTACATTAATAAAACATTAGATATATGTAAATAAAACGCGTGCTTGTTTTCTTTCTTATGATACAACAGTTGGCGACGAGTGTAAACATCGTTGTTAATTTGTTGTTAATTTTTTTTACACACGTAATACATATAATTTTTTTTTTTTTTTTTTGAAGCAAGTCAGGCATACAAGGTAACAAAATGGATGCCGGACAATTCGCCATCTTTATGAAAGCACAGCAGGATTTAGTGCAACAAATATCGAGTTTGACTGTTGGTACATCATCCACTAGTGCAGTGCAGGGCAACAACAACATGATCAACACGGCATTATTTCCTAATTTTGATGCATTCGATTCAGCTAAAGAGACGTATCGTAATATATAGCGATTCAAGAATTACGTAAACATTAAGGGCGTTGATGGTAATCAAGAGTATTGTACGAAACTTCTTCTTAATTCTATTGGTGCTAAGCATTTCGATAGGGTGACAGCATTAGCCACTCCAAAAATAGCAACGGAGCTCCAGTACGACGACTTGTTGACGCTGCTAGAAAAGAATGTGCTTGTGGCACAACAGAGATTCTTATCGAAGTTCCAGGGCGAAGGCCAGTCAGTGGCAGATTTTGTGACGACACTTCGCACTGAAATTGTCGATTGCGAGTTTGTGTCAGAGTGCAGGTGCAAAAGCTCTATTGCCAATGTGTTTTTGAGGGCATAATTTATCCGTGGCATTAACGACAACGGAATGCACGAGCAGCTGCATCAAGCAGAGTCATCTCAGTTTGAAGAAGTTGTATTAAAAGCATTGACAATCGAAGCAGCAAAAGTTGATTCGAAGGAATTTTCACATGCGGTTACAAGCTCATCCAGTGCAACAATTAATAAACTTTGTAATAAAAAAAAAATTGCAAGTCGCCCAAAAATTCAACAACAACAAAGACGTTAAGTTAATTATGAGCAATTGGGGATCGCAGGGTTATGCTAACGATGTGGTAAAAACGACCATATTGCAAGGGAGTGCCGCTCTAGTGCAAAATTAAAATGTAATTTATGTGCAAAGCACGGGCATGTGGCAAAAGTCTGCATTGCTTCTATTTTGACGGATAGTCCTAATGCCGGACCTAAAAACAAACCCAGTACGAGTAGTAATTCAACGCATCACGTACAAAGTGATGTGTCTGATTATGGAATTTACAAAATTATTGATGTTTACCGTAATGAGTACACGAATGGAAATTCTGAACGTTATTATGCCAACATTGTCTTATAAGTATAAAATGAAACAAAATTCTCTCAAAACGAGGTATTTGATCATTTTTAAATGTCAGAAAAAAAAATTGAATATTAATCAGTGTATTTTTTTGAAAATGTTATGATTTTGAAATCCCGTTTCCCGAGAATTTATCCAAAATTGTGGAAAGCTCTTCTCGGGAATTCCCGTTCCCTAAACCTTAATCGGGTATAAAATTTGGTTTCAATATGTCTAAATAATATGAATTATATTCCATTTCAAGTTTTCTAGACCCTAGAAATTCGAAAAAATTCTTAAACATTATTAAGTAGTATTAAGCAGCCAAAAGAGAAATATTAAATATGATCAGGTAACTGAAAGTGAGAGAATTATCCAGCCCAACTTCCCTCAATTTGATACGTGTAAATAAACATATGGGGAAGTCAATGCTGTCAATTAACACCGTAGTGAAGCAGTGAAATTAAGAGGCTCCCTGTAAACATCATATAAATTTCATATTCCTATTGATATTCTTAAAGCCGCTACATGCAGGTATTTGTTATTTATACATAGTATGTAGCACTAGGATTGCTACAACGACAAAAAAACTAAAGATTAAAGGGTTTTTCTTAAAAAGATGTGATTTTGAGGTATGTTGGATTATATTTTATTAGCTATTAGCTACTCGTCTAGAAAATTTTTATAGGAATCACCAAAATATTGAGTGCTTTTCATACAAATCTTCTATACGAAGCGCTCGCTTGTAATACAGAAACAGCACATTAATTAACCAGAATATAAACTACGGTGTCCTAAAAAAAATAAGTATAAAAAAGTGTGCCATTAAAGAGTTGATATTGACGGATATGACTTTATTTTTTTGACTGTAATAGTTAAGGTGCGGTTAGATTAGTCAAATATTTGACCAAAAAAGCGTAACCACTCTTTTACAAACGCTTATTTAATCTTCCTTAGTACGTATCATGACGAATGACGATTTAAAATATATTAACTTCAAAATCTTATCTTTTATATCGAGTTGGATCCTATATATCTTATAGAGTACTTAAAAAGAACAAAAAAGTTTTTCCATAATTTAGTGATTACGTCTTTTTGTCCAAATATTTGACTGATCTGAACGTACCTTAAGACTTACACAGAGTGTGTTATAGCGGATATATGCTATTACAATAAATAAAATTTAAGTCAAAAGAATATGAAACTAATAAGGCGATTTAAATTACAGTAATTTCCAGTATGTAGTTGAAAGATTTTGTGAAAATTTTAATTTTAAATTGAAAAAAAAAAATTTAAGTTATATTGAAGGTATATTTATGTGGCCATTTCGCTTTAAAAATGTTAAAAGTGATTGTAGTAATTTAACAGACAATTGTTTCTTCTGCTAAGAAAGTGTGATTTGGAGAAATATATGATAAAAGATGTATGTATTTAATTAAAATAATTATAATGACGTTTAGTTGCCTTAAGCACTTAACTTGCAGCCCATTCTTTATATTAACATTGTTTTTAAAAGTATAAAACTTAACTGCACGATAATATTGGTAGTTTTCTATTTAAAGTGAATATTTTTTTATTTTTAAACTGACTTTAAGTTTGACCTTTTTTCAATTTGTTCTCTCTTTGAATCTGTTAAATAAAATGGTAAGTTAGTATTTTTCTTTTCTAGGTTTATTTTTTCAATTAAAAAGTTTTTAAAAATTATTTTGCAATTTAAGTCAACTGCAAAAATAAAATGAAATTAGGTATAAATAGTGTAACGACTTCTGTGTAAAAAGTAAATGTGTAATGCACTTGGGTGTTTGCAAAATACCTTAAATCAAGTTATTTTTCAACATTTTAGACAGAATTAACGTATTATATTAGCCAGTATAACGAAAAAAAATTTTAATTTGTATGAAAATAATTAAAAAAAACTGAGTGATAAAAATTTTTTAGACGATTTGATTGCCTGTAATACAGAAACAGCACATTATTTTTTTAATAATTTTGTTTCCTCTTACCTGAAGATGCCACCCAACGGTGGTGAAAGAAAAAATGAAAACTAATAAACACTATTATTATTTTAAAACTGACCTAGTGCTTGTTTAATAGAAAATAAAATTAATTATTTTTTACTATTTATTTCAGATTGTTTTCTTGCATGATTTATAACTTCAGTTTAACTTTCACAATTTTAATTTAATTGAAGATTAATTTACTTTAATCGTGCTTGATTCTTTTAAATATAAATACTTCATGATATTCTTTTGATCATTTTGCTACGGCTCATATAGCTCATCAATGAATTGTACTCAAATTTTGTACAGAAAACCTAAGAATCTTAAATTACATTTAACAATTACAATTAAACCACATTGAATTAACAAGCATCAACAAGAATCAAACACAATTAAAATAAATTAACATAAGAAAAGATTCCGAATAATAAATTTTCAAAAAGAATAAGCTTTAAGGCTGAAACTGAAAAAGTTGCGCAGTGCTAAAGAAATTTAGTGCACAAAAAAGTAAACGTAAGGAGATTCTTCCTATAGATTGTATTTTTTTTATCGAGAACATTTACATATGTGAATGTATTTGTATCACTTTTTTTGGTTTCTTATGTTTTTTAAAGTGTTTTTCAAATAACTTGTATGTTTTTTGAAATTTAAATATTTATCGGAATTTATATGGTTAAATATTTGAAATTTTTTCTTTTGGTCTTTAAAATTTTTGGAGTTTCTTGATAAATTTCAATTAATTATTAATACTTTTGTTTCCTGTTTCCTGAAGATGTCACCCAACGGTGTGGCGATCTATATATTTTGAAAAATAAAACATAACAAAGAAAATATTTATTTATGCAGACGGTATCATATTTTCTCACATATTAAAGGCACATAAAGGTTTCTCGCATGCGACAAGCTGAGGATATTCTAAACTTCCTGACATACCGGGACTTATCATATTTATAACGAATAGGACAATATATGGAGTGACTCCAATCGAAGTATGTATCGACGACCTCATCAAAGTATTTATTTCGGACAAATGTTTTTCAGATTCTTAATGCTTGTTTTACATATTGAAGCGCACTACAGCAAAAATTGACTGGTTTGAACGATCTAACGCATCGACCTGCGGCGAATGCCCAAGTTATTCACTGTCACAAAACTTCGCACTTTTGTGATCAGACTTGGCCAATAAAAAAAACTCCCTATTCTTCACAAATTCTTTTCTATGTTGTTCAGACCTGCTTTTGTTAGACTTTTAGCTGCTTGTGCCGACAACTGTGAGTGGCAAAATCCGGAGAAACTATCAATAGATCATCTAAGTAATGGAAACATTTTTTTTAAAGCGCTGGGGAGATCGCTTTATTTATTAAACGTAGCACAACCGAAAGTAGACGCCTTGTTAACTTACTGAATAGACCTAGTAGAATCTGCCAAAATGCATCTCTAAGATCGAAACTTGAAATAGATATCCTATCTCCCATTTGATTAAGCTAACCCTCTATATGTGGCGGGGGTTAAGCATCATTGACAGTCATTTCATTGAGTTTTCGAGTGACTGAGCACAGCCGATTCCTTTTGCTCTTATGGACCAAAGTAACAAAATCAAAGCAGTTACTATGGCGCCGCTGTCTAACATGCAGTTGGTTTTTTGGACCCCTAATTTTAAATAATTCCGACATTTTATTTTCCACCTTAACCGAGTAAGCAAAATTTTTTATTGCACTTGCTGTTAAGTTTTTAAAAATATACTACGGATGAATTGTAATTTTGCAACAATTGTTTTGTTCAATATATATATATATATATATATATATATATATATATATATATATATATATATATATGAAATTATTAATGCACAAACTATTTGGTAAATTTTCTGTAATTAGTAATTATAAGCTTTTTTACTAAATATTTTTCTTTTTGTCTAAAGAGTAAACCGCATTCCATTTTTCTTTTACTTGTAATACTTTAATAGTACTGAATGACAATACGTCTTCCTCAGAAAAAACAAAGATTTTCTTAAAGCACTTAGCTAATGAACTGTTTAGTGTGTGTTTTAAAATAGAAATTAAAAAAAAATGAAAAAAATGCTGTTTTTTAAGATTTAATATAAAAAGCATTTTATGTTTTGTAAATAAGTTTTTCTATATTTTTTTAGCGAATAACATTTTTAAATATTTAGTCACTCATTACCACAAGTTCTAATTTCATACCGGTAGTGTCTTTAATTACATTTTTTACTTACATTCGGCACAAAGATTTCACAGTTGTTAATTTAAAAATTTAAAATTAATTTTTTTTATGAATGTGACATGTGATGATACATCATTATATCATATTATTATATCTTTATTTGTTTTTAAATTATTGTAGTTTATCGTGACTTGGCCAACGAAGAGTTTTTCAACATTCCTCTTGAGTTGTTTCTCTTTGGTAACTTAATTAATGCGACATATTAAATATCAAATGCCAATTATTTAACTTTATTTTGTTAGAGCTAAAAGTCTTTTTTGTTGTTCTTTATAATACTTTTTTATTATTAGCTTTGGTGTGAAATTTTTATGATTTAAAACATTTGCAACATACAAAGGTGTGTGTACATATATTCTTTCTATATTTAAAACACTTTTATCCCCAAAATTGGGAAAGTGATCTGACTAGAACAAAATAGTTATAGTGACTTTATTTCTTTTGACGTACGTTGTTGTAGTTTTTATCGTAAAACTTAAATTCAAATGCAAATTACCATCAAAAGCAAAATAGCGTTTACCAAAATAACTTTATAATGGGATACGTTTAAATTTTAACTCCATTAACAAAGTCAACTTAATTTCCTAATGCACTGCGAAATCGGATTTTCCAAATGCTTAACTTTGACGCCGCGCTATTTTGGTTTGCTTCATACATTTCGTATGTACATTAGAATTTTTGACAGATAGATTGCGATTTTAGATAGTGCTTTATAAATGTCTAACCCGCAAACCGAGTTATGCATACATATTTTTTATTTTTTGTTGTTAGATAAATACCCAAATCAAGTTTAGTCCACATTAAACAATAATTTTTTCGGTGTTCAGAAAAAGAAGCTTAAAGGAAAAAATTTGAGATAAGAAAGTCTGCAAAAGTTTTTATATACGTAAAATTTGTAAAATCTCAAATACTTTCTGGCGAAATGGTACAATATGAATATCATAGGAAAACTTTTTAATTAACTGTCTCCCTACAAAAGAATGTGGAAAAATATAAGCTATTGGATACCACTTAAATCTTATTCAAATTTTTGGTATAAATTTTTCAAATATGTATGTATATGCATATGAATGTTGATACATATGTTACACTCTGTTGAATGTGATGCTGCAAAAAATTAAATTTTGTGGTGACTTTTAATTTCAATTTGTCGACAGTCTTACTGGTTCATAAAGACTACGTGTACAAGACAAATGGAATGTCAAATTTTCCGTATGTAAATCAATCAATAGTATAAACTTCATGAAACATAACATATGTTAGTTTCCTATGTGTTATAACATGTGCTAATTTTTTCATTATGTAAAACAATATGAAAACAAATGTTTCCAGTGAGGCTAACTTTTAAAGTATCCATTCGAAATACTACGACGATAAAAGCTAGATTTCTAAAAATAACAGAATATATATTTGTGTTTATTGGCCAGGAATGTGTAAATTTTATTTTATTTAAGAACAATACGGATAAAGATTCAAACCTTTTTTGCAGTGTACACTACATACCAGGTCTTACTGACAACAAAAACATAATTACAACGATAAAAACTAACAAAATAAGTCGTGCTTACAAACCGAATAGAGTATTGAAAACAATATTTACAAATGTAAAAGCACCAACAAACATATTACAACAAAATAACATTTTATACGAAATAGGTTGTAAGGAAAATGAAGAACAACACTGTGGACTCATATATATAGGAACAACAAAGAGAGCATTACATACCAGAGCGAATGAGCATAAGATGGACATCGAGAGAGGAAAAAGATCAACAGCATTAGCTCAACACATAATGGAAACAGGACACACAGCTGATTTTGACAATATTAAAATACTTGACAAAGAAAAAGTAGAGAAAAAATGGTTCATAATTGAGAGCTTACATATACAACAA
Organism: Cistogaster globosa; assembly: GCA_937654795.1. NCBI lineage: Eukaryota > Metazoa > Arthropoda > Insecta > Diptera > Tachinidae > Cistogaster > Cistogaster globosa. Next base: position 59,095,692 of record OW569405.1, on the reverse strand, counting down.
AAAATTAATAGAACAATAAACCATAAAGAAGACACTGACAATATAAGCGCGAGCTATAGTGTTGCCCTAAAATAACATCTACAAAATAATTAGTGCAATAATAACTTTTAAATAATTGTTATGTTTTCTCGTTGTTTTGTTTTGTTTTTTACATATATAAATGTGATTATTATTAATTTATTGTAAGTTTTTATTATTGTTGTTTATGTATGTATGTTTAATTGTTAAATAGTATTGTTTTTTATCAACCAAATATAGACGAAAACCCTTTGAAAAAGTCAACAAAAAATTGACGAAACATCAGGCTAAAAAAATGTAATAAAATCAGGGACCGTAACAGTTACCACTTTTTTCAAAAAAGTCAAAAGATGATAGTTATTTTTTGACTTTTATTTTTTCGGTCAGAAAAAAAAGTTAAAATTTGTCTTTTAATTTTTCGGCCAAAAATAAAAGTTAAAATTTGACTTTTATTTTTTAAGTCAAAAATAAAAGTTAAAATTTGACTTTTATTTTTTACCTCAAAAATAAAAGTTAAAATTTGAATTTTATTTTTTAAGTCAAAAATAAAAGTTAAAATCTGACTTTTTTCGGTCCAAAATAAGTTAAAATTTGACTTTTATTTTTTAAGTCAGGAAAAAACTGACTAAGATCGATGACAATCGTGTTGTTGTTTTGGGTATTTCTAACCAAAATTGTTTACATGAAATAATTATTTTTACTTTCATTGGAATTCTAATAAGAGAACTAAAAGCTTTTCAACAACATTTTAAATAGCTGAATGAAGAAGTAAAAGCATTGTTCATTTATTAGGCACGAAATGATACCCTTTTTGCAGTACTTCCTCCTGTCATGTCTGCTTAACCAAAAAATTTGGTTTTAAGAGTTTTGGTTATATTTTTTCCAATTTGGTTACTTTTTTACTTAAATTTGGTTACAAAAATTTAAAGGCCGCGGCAACACTGATGACAATATTATTTAACTGTTATTTATTCTTTACTAATTTAAGACGTAACAAATACTGTGATAGCACAGTAGAATTGTTATATTATTATTATCAACTCTTCTTTGCCATTGCTTTGCATATCAGTAAACAGTTCATTTTAATGCAGTTGACAAATATTTAATTTTAATTGATAAATCAGTGAAACATGGATGTAAGTAATGATGATAATCGCACTAAACTTACAGTGAAAATGTCCAGAAAGGAGGTCGTAGATGCTTACATTGATATGATCACCACCGAAGCACGGCCTCTGAAATTTTTTGATTCTAAGGCTTTTAGGACTTTAACAAATCCAATTTTTAATGGTTTAAAAATGGAATCGATGAAGACGATGGATGTTCCAAAGATTTCGTTCGCAAAGCATTCATGGAAATTGACTCATACAAAGAGAAGCGTATTGACGTTGCTGTCGACCTTATGGAATATTGGGAAAACTAAAAATTTTTATATCCCTGTCTAAAGGACTTGGCATGTATTATTCATCAAGTACCTGCGACACAAGTTAGTATAGAACGCACGTTTTCAGCACTTAAGATTGTTCTCAGCGACTTGCGCTACAATTTGTCTGAACAGAACTTGCAGCTGTATTAATGGTAAAATTGAATTCGGAGTCATTGCAATGAAAGAGTGAGCAATTTAATATTAAAATGAAGGAAATTAAATGTAATTTGTATTTTCAGAGCAAAATTTGCAAAACACCAACTCCTCAACTTTCTATCCAATACACGTTTTCGTATACATACTCTATTATAATTTTTTTCTTTTTGTTTTAATACAAATACAACATGTACTTATAATTCTAAAAAAAACTGTTAATATTTAATTAAAATTTTATTTAACTTTTTTAACATCTGCTTTCAATAGGAACAAAAGTCAAATTTTAACTTTTATTTTTGACTTAAAAAATAAAAGTCAAATTTTAACTTTTATTTTTGACTTAAAAAATAAAAGTCAAATTTTAACTTTTATTTTTAACCGAAAAAATATCGGTCAAAAAATAATTATTATAAAGTGACTTTTTGATAAAAGTCAAAAAAATTAAAGTCTTTTAAGTTTATTATTCCTTAGCATAACAGCATCAATATGATGTATTCAAATATCTGATAGACAAGTTATATCCACCTGACTTTTTGATTTTAAATTTTAAAAATAACTGTTATTTTCGGTCCCTGAATAAAATTGTTTTATTTACATTTATTATAAGGCTTAATTAGCTTATTGCAAAAACCAAAATATAACAGAATATGTTTTGCACTTTCACGACAGAAAAACCAGAAACCCTTAGGAATTTTGTTATAAAAAAAATAAGAAATGTTGAAATTAAGGGTTTGAAGATTACTGTTTAATTGAGAATGCGTTATTCAAAATTCATGACCACATTTATCTGATGCTGTAACTGGTCAAGTCTCGCGGAAAGTGGGTATGCCAGTAAAGTGCGGCTGAAGCTCCACCTAAGAGATTTTGGGATAAATCCAAAGTCACGCTGGCTACAGCTATGGCACAGTATGACAAAGGCTGTCAACGTTTCTTCGGTTGAGGGCTGCTGAAATGTTTAGGTAAAATTATTAGTTTTGCGACTTGGACTATTAGTCTCTTTGCGACAGGATGAATAATTTGTTAAAAATTATATTTAGAAATGGAAATTCAATTGTATACAGACACAGGAGACATTATTTAAGTTTGTTCTAAGGTAGACATAAATCGGACGTACTTTTAGTGGCTGAGCAGTGTCTAAGTTCTCGTCACAAACTGGACAAAAATGTTTAAACCTGACCGTCAAACTGAAAACTAGAATAGCTGGATTTAAATCTGATAAAAGACAAAGAGACAGTAATAATTCCACAAAACTGCATTATCTTTCCATTGTGCCAGGTTTAATCATTATCCTAATTTTGAAGATGCAGCAGTTTTAAATATAGAAAATAATTAGAAATGTCGGTATTTGTTTAGAGATGTTAGAAGTTAATTATTTCCAACAACTAGAAGGAAAAACTTTAAGGCTGATACTGACAATATTGAGCAGTGTTATAGACATTTAGTGCATAAAGGATCCTGAATATTAGAATCTATTTAACTTAATTGTTTATTAAATTTTTATCAAGAAAATGTATGTATTTCTATTTGTATAATGTGTTATTTACAGTGGCTCACAGCTTATTATATGCAGTAGCTTATTTGCTTTTCAACGCTGTATAAAAACAAAAAAAAAAAAATTAATCACCATAAAAATAGACGATTAATAAGACTTTAAAAAAAGACTATTTTATCGACCAATATAAATAATAATATTTTAATGGCACAAAGTAAAAAAGAGGTAATTCCAGCTCCTATTTCCAATTTTTTGTGTTAATTTTCACAGACTCTTTCATATCCTAAACTTTTGCTTTCTGCCTATTAAAAACAAAACTTGAGAATCATAAATTTTGGATTTATTATTTCTTGCAAAAATAATAATTAAATATGAAAGAGTGATATATTCGGATGTGCTAAATCCTATATACTCATTACCATATGTGTAAATCAAAAATCTAAAAGAAAATATTGCGTGACAGAGAATTAAAAATTCTAAAAAAAAGTACTCTATATAATTTTACAGTTACAATTGGATAAAATTTTTTGTTATCTCTATCAGAATCAGTCGTTAGAACATTGGGTATCAGACTTTTCTTGTGTTTAGTTAAAATTCATAATAAAAGTTTTACTTTTAACTTTATTAAATAATATAAATTGTAAAATTTAATTAAACTCTGAAAAGTTTGATTGATGTAAATCTTTTTTTTTTTAATTTTAAGCACTTAATAAATTTTAAAAATATTTACATATGTAAAAAGAGATTTAATTAAAGAAAAGGCAAACGCATTTTTATCTTTTAAAATACACAAAATTTATCAACTATTACTATTTAGTGATACACAACTGTACAGAACATAAGCAGGATGCTTTCTTCAACAAACGTGAGTAAAGTTATATTCAGGATAACAGAAAACAGAATAAAATAGAAATCAATTATCCCAATTTGGTTAATCTGTCCTTCACTCAATATTTTTACGATTTTACATTTTTTTTAATGAAATTGAAAATAAATTTTTCTATACCACTTTGGTAATTAATTGTGATTTTGAAAGAAATGACATCAACAGAAAACATCAATAAAATACACATAAGACCTTACGCGTTACAATATAATACAATCAAATATGTTTCTAATATTATCATTAAATTGTGTAATATTGAAATAAAAGACTTTCTTATTTTAGTACTAAGATTATTTACAACCTCTTACGAAACCAAAATAAATTTATTCATAAGATAAGCTTTTATCAAGGTGAAATCTAAGATGTTTTTGTGAAATAGTATACCGTAGATTAAGGTTAAGGTCGTAGTAAATGTTTGCTGAAATGATTTTTTAAAAAGATGAATGTCACCACATAGTGGTACAAAATCCACTGAAAAGACAAAAACGCATCACCCTTAAAGGTAAAATAGTAACAAGTAAGATATTTTTTTATTGCAACGACAATAAATCTTTATTATTAATACAGAATTAAAAAAATTAACATTTTATATGAGCTGAAAAATTCAGGTACAAAACAATTCGAGTTGTTTTTTCAATATTTTTAAAACTCTTTTTTATTAATATTAATTACGGGAATATTAAATAAAATTAGTTAAGCTTTAAAAATATTGCGCTAATTATCACGATATTGATTATTGAAAGTCAACTTCTTTTGGCTCTTTTATACAGTGAAAAGAGGATAAAAAAAAATAAAACTTAAACAACAAATAATACATCACAAAACACGGCAATAATTTATTTATACAGTGGATAAAGAAAAATAAAATTGGTGTTGGTTATTGTTGTTTTTGCCTTAACTTTGATTTTTGTCTTTACTTTATTGTTTGGACAAAAATCTTTAGTTTATTTAATATATAAGTGAGAAGATTTCTGAAGAGCTAAGTAAGCGAAATGGCTATCGAAACGTGCTTTAACTTTCAACATTCATTATTGGTGATTTGAAAAGTTTAATGATTTTTTTTGTCACCCAAATCGAGCAAAAAATGTGTTAAACGCTTTTTTTGTTTGTTTTAATGTTTAAAAAAATATCCATATGAAAGTTAACAACAGTGGCAATACTGCCGCCTAAAGCTTTCGATCCAATTACGAAATTGCCTTTCTGCTGAAACAATGGGAAAATAATTTTGCATGATCAGCGTCTTCATACCTGCACATGTTGGTGCAACGTAACCATCAAAGCTAACGAGCCAACAAGATTTGTTAAAAACGGTCGGTCTTAGCTAAGGTGTAACGAATATCGGATGTTCAGAAATTGTTGTGTAATAAATACATTAGAAGTTAATTGTTCTATTACTCAATTGTAAATAAATTTATTTAATAGGTTATTTATATAAGAGTGTTTTATTTTAAGTCGCGAGTTGGTGCGACTAAATATATTTTTTTAAATCAAACCGTTTAAAATCCGTTAACTGGCGTCCGAGCAGGGACCTGAAAAAAAGGCCATTCATAAAAATTAAAATTATAACAAATGTCTCTGCGATCTCTACGGAGCACTCCAGGAACAAAAATAAATCTCTCCTGCGATATCTAGGGATCAATCCAGGACTATAGTATAGTAACTCTAGAATCAATTCGCGGTAACAACACACTAGAGCTTCTTGAAAGTAGGCAGACCACCACGGATTTCCCAGTGGTCACAGAGGAGGTTTATCTTCAAGGACCACGAACCGAAACTGTCTTCCTAACAGTGTTAGGAATTTTAAAACGTTTAAGGGTAGTCCAACCCAGTACGTATTCTGAGGGATTTTTAAATTGTCAGGGATATGCCGATTTATCGTGCAATTATCAAAAGCGTCCGTCAAACAATCATTGGAGCTGCGGATACAGCTCTAGTATCCTATAACGTATTTAATAGAGATTGGGCTGAAATCATAAGAATACTTTCTCTCCACTATGCTAATAAGCGAGAGATCCGAACTCTGGAACATCAACTTAATCAACTTTCCCAGTGGTCTTCGACAATGGATGAGTTTTTTTCGACGGTTAATCACTAACTTTCACTTAATATCAACAAACTTCAACGGAATCTTATATTGAGAAACCATCAAAGCCTTAGTGGGAACTTATAAGAACAGAGCGTTAGACATTTTCATACGCGAATTGAAACCGGATCTTTCCCGTATGTTTATTGCACAGCTCCCTAAAGCATATTCCGCTTGCCTAGAATTGCAAAACCTTACGATGCGAAATAATAAAATTTATGCGAAAACGAATCCTCACGACTCGATATCTATGTAGACAGCTCATCGACCTGGGCCTTCAAGGCCACCAACATTGTTTGTTGTGCGATTGGAATGGCAGAATAAAGATTATTAGTCCAAATTCGCAAAACAAACAATTATTCTAACTTTCGGACAAATGAATGTTCCAACTATAAGACAGCTATACCCCACGATATTCGGCCATAAAACAGGAACCTATTGAAGTTGATAGGACAATACAATCTTGACGAACAAATTACATAAACAACCCTAGGACAGCCGAGAAAAGGGGTGCATCCGAAATAAATACAGGCTACAAACAGCCTAGACTCAATCACATAGAGGCCTTTCCTCAAGAAGACCAAATAGCTAAGAACCAGCTAGAGGAGGATTCCCGTAAGGATGTGACGGTAGGGGAGGTAAATTTAATGGGGGAAGGCCCTCATAGGGTACCGTTCTGCTACCGGTGATATTTTATGCTTTTTGATCGACACGGGCTCTAACAAGAACTTTTGAAGCCTACGCTTATCACACGGTAGCATAATTTTAGAAAGTCCATTAAATGTGCGGTCAGTAGGAGGAGATGTGCGTATAGACTGGAAAGTAGTTGGTCCATTTTTTAAATATTTTTTAATAAAAGAACCTATTGAATTTTATGTATTGCCAATACTAAAAACATTTGGTGGTTTTATTGGAAACCACACATTTAAGGGGTTAGGTGCTTTAGTTGACAGAAAGGAAAAAGTATTAGTTTTGAAAAATAGTTCTAAAATTCTGAAAAAAGAAAAATAGATGCTCAATCAAATTATATATTGGACGAGGAATTTGTGTCAGAAGTTAGGACAAGAATGGAAAGTCGCTTTACTAAATATAGTACATAGGAAGAATCTGTTTTTTTATATTTATGATGTAATCGTATTCTGCGAAAATATGGAGACTCATTTGAAGAGCGTAGATACAACGTTTTCAAGGCTTCATAAGGCTAATCTAACGGTAAATCTTGATAAAACGCATTTCATGAAAACTAAGGTAGAATTCCTTGGCTATGTCGTTGCATCTGAGGGAACAAGACCGGATCCTGTCAAGCTGAAGTCCATTTAAAAGTTGTTACCACCTACGAACTTAAGAGAGTTCAAAAGTTTCCTAGGAATGACCTCATTTTATAGAAGATTTATTCCCGACTATGCAGAGGTGGCAAAGCCCCATACAAAACTTACAAGAGAAGAGCATGCCTAAATAAAAGCTAGTCCGTCCAAAAAGGTGCCAATTAATGTAAACAATGAATCTTTAAGGTCTTACAATACACTTAAGTGTATGTTAACCAACCTCTAATACAGCGCTTGGTGCCATTCTGTTACAAAGTGACATCTCGATCGCTCAACAAAACTGAAGAGAATTATGCTACCAACGAAAAAAAAAAAATGTTGACCATCATATGGGCTTTTGATAATCTTTGAAATTAGTTATATTGTGCGAAAAAAATAAGATCTACACTGATCATCAACCGTTGACGTTTGCATTAGGAAGTAGGAATTTTAATGCCAAATTAAAAAGGTGGAAGGCACATATAGAAGAGTATAGCCACGGGTTGACTTATAAGCCTGGTAAATCGAACCACGTGACAGATGCCCTTTCAAGATTAAAAGCTGTTTCAAATCATTTATATCATTCTTTTACTGATACAGTGAGTGAGGGTGCAAAACAAGATACTCCTGACTTGATACCCCATGTTAAAGTACCTATAAACGTCTTTAAAAACCAAATTATAATAGGAATTGGAATGGACATAACGGCGATAACGGATATGCTAGACATTTTAATTCTTCAAAAAACTAGTCTTAGGAAGAACTTGTAACGCTAATGGAGTAAAAGCACCAGAAAGTCTTTTTGGTGTCATACAGCAAATTTATATCGATCATTTCTCTAAGTATAAAGTAAGGGCTACGCAAAAGCTAGTTACAAACATTACTTCAAAAGGACGTCAATTCAAAATAATCAAAACTGAACATAGAAGAGCACATCGTAATCCCAGAGAATATGGTGAAATACCTTGCCAGTTGTGACATATGTAATATATGCAAGTATGACAGGAGACCTCAACAAATATATCGCCAAGATACTCCAGATTCTATATATTCATATGAAATTCTTCATATGGACATAATGGAAATTCAGGGACAGAAGCTTATAACCTGCATAAATAAGTTTACAAAATTCGCTAAGTTCTTTAGTATAAAGGATAGATCATTGGTAAATGCGAGAAAAAAACTTTTGCAAAAAAAAATTTTGCATTATACCACAGAGCCCACAATTCTAGTCTAATTCCGCAGCTTCTTAATCCCTTTAGTAGAAACCTTCATAAAGTCACTGGGTATTAAATTTTATCTTACACCAGTATAAACAAGTGTGGTAAACGGGCAAGTTGAGAGACCGCATTCAACGATAATTGAAATCTATAGGTGTTTAAGGGTGGAACACCCGAATCTATCAGTGTGGGAGTTAATTGAAATCGGTATCGATATGGCTGCAAATATATCATCTCTTAATCAGAGGCACATTCCGCCAAGCAGAAACAAAGAATTCATTTTGTACTACATGCTGCAAGTACAAGAACACCTTGACGAATTGACAAATACAAAAAAAGGACGCCTTGGTCAATTGATTGGATCGGATCAGCTTGGAAGTGGGCTGCAGGAAGTCCTGATTCAACAGACTGAAATAACATACTAAGAGGTCAGGACGAACAATACAAAATTGATAAAGAACTTCAGCGGGCAACGAACCAAGTGATTAGGAAGATAAACGAAATTGTCACCAAAGTGAACAGTGTAACGAGCAGTAAGGACTACACCTCAATGGAACAAAGTACCATCAACGCGGTCATCATTTTTAGGGATGAAATAAATGAAATTGTTCGAGCTTGTCAGCTGGCCAAGAGTGGTATTTTCAACACAAATTTGTTAGACCCATCCGAGATCAATATATCAATTGACGAACTGGAAACTGAGTATGGAGTATAGAACGCCATCAATCTATACGAATGGTTCATCATAATTTTGCATTCTGTCCATATCAAATCTCGGAAGAAGATTTTATAACTTGCTTCTAACTAGAGCTACTATTATTGAAGGGAAGCAAAAAGTTCTGCCGTTTGAGAGGGTAATTGTTAATGAAGCGGAGACATATGGTATCACAGGCAAATGGCTTTTAATAAATAATTTAACAGTCTGCAAAAGATCATCTGTAACCAAATTGGAAGAAGATAACTGCCTTAACCGCATTCTAAAAGGCGGATCAGCAAGATGTGAATACAGGCGTACCCAAGAAAAATCGTTGAGTTATTGAGTGACGATATTATCTATATGACAAACCACAAAGGTTTCACTGAGTCAAATGGCAAAACCGAGTTTCTGAATGGCACCTATCTTCTGCAACTTTCCAACGAGTCGGTAGTAATAAAGAATCATACTTACTCATTCAGCTAGATCACGAAGGTTCAAGCCTCACTTCCAGTACTAGCAAATGTGACACATGATACTGCTGGACATCAAATATGTCCATGACGTAAGCCTTAGCAATATAAACTAGTTGAACCAGTTAGGAGTAAGACTCAATGGCACAGTTGGGTTAAACGTTATGATCATTGCCCTAATTACTTTTTGCATTGGATTGCTTCGGACGCAGACATTTTAAAGCTAACGAGCGAACAAGATTGGCTAAAAACGGGCAGTTTCGGCTAAGGTGTAACGAATATAGGATGTTCAGAAATTGTTGTGTAATAAATACATTAAAAGTTAATTGTTCTATTATTCAGTTGTAAATAAATTCCATTAATTGGATATTTATATTATAGTGTTTCATTTACAAAAAGTTGCGAGTTGTTGCGACTTAATATATTTTTTTAAAGATCCTTTAACTTACGAGTAAATCAACAAAATATTTATACAAAAACACAGCAAACATTCAGTAACGATTTTTATGTATTTTTTGTTTTGTTTTTTGCTTTGTTTTTAAGAACTCTTGAACTTTTTTTTGAATTTGTTGACTTTTAGTCACAGAAAAAGAATGCTAATACCATACTTTACATATATACACATTTAAAATACATTTTAAATTAATAGAAGGAGTCATGAAAAATGCTCGAATTCAGTTTAAATAATAAAATATTATGTTAGTTTTCTGATCGTTTCTTAGTTCTTGTTCTTAGCCTAAGGACGTATACTTTACATGGAAAAGTAACTCAAGTTAAATGCGTTAATTATACGCACAGAAGAAGAAAAGCTCATTTCGAACCGATATTATCGAACTTCAATTGCTTATCACACATAGATTACAATTTTATCATTAATTACGCTTCTTATTATTGGAAAAATTACTAAAACTTTAACTGCAGGAGTAGAAAGTATACACTTTTTATGTTTTTTTTTTTTTTTTTTTGCTTTTTTGGAAAATATAAAAGTTCCATTGTATAAGGAAGGTTGCGCAAGAAATGCTAAATTGAATTTAAAGAAGATTGAAACACATTCAAACCGTTACATCTTTAATGTTGAAAAACAAGTTTATGGTCTGTTTGCTCTTTTAAGCATAATTGTAAGATGCGAGGTACATTTTGTAGCTTTAATTACATGGCAAATTCAAACTTTTGACGAGTCGAGTTATGAAACCAGAAGACACAAAACGAAAACCTTGTGCAACTGCAATCATTCGATGATATAGCTAGACAGAATTATGTATCTTGGAAGTAAATTAGTTGTTGGTATGCTTGTTGGTACCAGACCTTACAACATTGATAAAAATGCAGGCGAAATCGAACAACAGCCCTTGTCGTGCTTAAATAATAACTTTCATCGGCTAAAACTGTCACTCCATGTTATTGTGTATGTATAACGATATTTAACTAAAGCTTTCAATTAAAACACTAACTATTTCAAGAACACAAAAAATCGTTAGTGTTATAACACTTAGCAATGTGTTTAACGGTTTGACAAAAGTCGTAAAACATATTGTTTAATTAGATCTAAATTACCTGTTAACACACAGCTTCTATTTTGCTCATAAATCTGTTATCTCTGAGATTTAAAATTTTGTGTCTCCAAAAAGATCAACTGATCTTCCGTCTGGCAGTGATAAGCAACATAAATTTAATTTTACTAGTAAAATAAATTTAACCCAATACATTTTTTAAGCTTTAAGACGTTATGATCGTGTAAACTATTTTTCTCTTATAATTACTTATTTAATTTAAAGTAAGTTGTTGAAGCTTAAAAATACAGCAAAAAACAATAAAAAAAACGTCACAAATGAACCGTGTGTTGGGAGTGTGGCTTTAACGTATTCACAAACTTTATTTAATAGGTTACTCAAAAAAAAGAAACTAAATTGATGGCCCTTAAGGTTGCACCATCATTTGTATGCTATGAGCATAGAGTATCATCTGAATATTTGCAGCAGAGCTTAAACAATTTTTTCAGTTGATACGACTTCTATAATCTAGCGCAAAGATAACCTTCATCTCACTTTTATGCCTTTTTAACTTCTAGTAGAAAGATTAGGTGACAGTAAAACACATTTTCTTTTTCACAGTAAGTCAAAGTGTGTCTAAATGAAACGATTGCTGAAATGATAGGATTCTTAACTATTTATTAGAAGAATTTTTTAAACAAACAAAATAATGGATCTATGTTTCAAGTTTAAAAGTAAATAAAAAAATTTACGTAATGATTTCTTTTAAACGTAAGAAAAAATCAAAGAAAAGTAAACTGGAAGAGAAAATTTTTTGTGTGTTTCTAAGACAATTTGTCTTCTAAAGCTCTTGCAATAGCATCATAGAGTCAGTCCATTCGATTGTTATTGTGCTTTTTTAAGTCTTGTGTATATCTATTCATGTTTGGGGTTTTGTTCTGGTTTTCAAATTTATATTCAACAGTATTTGTTTAAGAAACATGCCCGAGAGTTAGTGTTATAAAACTTAGCAATGCATTTGACGGTTTGACAAAAGCCGTAAAACTTATTGTTTAATTAAAGTCTTTGTTATACATTGACGGTCATGTATCTTATATATATATATATATATATATATATATATATGTATATATATATATATATATATCTAGTAGACAATTGATTACAATTCTGCATACTCAGTTAAGTTTTCATAAGACTAAAAAGACGATACAAATAATTACATTGAATTAAAATTACTGTTTCGTTCACTTTCTTAGCTTGAGTTGATACTGGTTAATGTTTGTAAACATGCTGTAAGGAGCTAGCTCAGGTGTTAAGTTTTTTGCGTTCACTCATAATTTGAGGTACAACAATACGTTTACACTATAAGCTGTAAACACATTCACCACAGCAACTACCGACTGCAAAATTTCTAAAATAGAAAACATGTGTGCATACGAAAATGATTATTTTGAAGACAGGAAGGCAATATGGCGAAAGGTTGTTGTCTAAACTGATTTTGCCGTGCAGTCCAATTAAACTAATTTCTATTTTTGTTGACGACAATAGACAGTTGAGTGATGTCAGTACTATAAGTCATGTAAACTAATAAGTGCTTAAAACCTCTTATTCGGAAAAAAGAAAAAACAATAAGAACTTAAAATAATCATGAGTTATTTATTAAAAGATTTATTTATATATTTAAAGATTTTTATTAGTTTTTAAGTTTAGGTGTATGCATATGTATTTTCAAGTCTTTTTTTTATAAAAAGTACTTCAATCGTGGTGGCGAAAATATACGAAGAATAGCTCGAAATATTTTAAAAAATTTTTTTGGGTGTATATCAAATTACAATTTCTTTTTATGTGGAAAACATTCAGTTCGATATATATTTACTTTTTTATTACGATAATTTCAATTTGTCTATCTTTATTAGTAGATGGTTTCTTGTATGGCAAACCTGTTAGTTTTTAACATAATTGAGTTTTTGGTAGATATCATGATATTGTATAGCTTTCAACACTGTGTTGTTTCGAGCATTTTTTTATTGCTGTAGACTAGTAACTTCGTTTTTATTTAAGGGAAATAGTTCAATATATTATTAATTTTGAAGACAAGCGAAACGAAAAATCGACGCACTCTTAAAAAATATTGTTTTAGTCTTCTAATAGCCTCTTACACAATAATCTAAATATTTTTTTATTCAAATACCAGAACTGATTCTTTTAAAAAACGCTAAAAAAAAATATTAAAGTGACATCACTGCAATACACTATAATCATATTTTTATTATGTAGCTGCTGCGTTCAAAATAATTTTGTAGCTGGCTACATGGCGGCAAATGTAGCTAGCAACATTTGCTGCTGTGTGTTCGTGTAGCCTGCTGTGGCGAATGTGTTCAGAGCAATACACTTCAAACAAAACAAGAATCAATGCCTTGGTAGTTAACGCTGGACTTTGTAAAGATGAACCTATTTCTGTTTTTCGGTGTACTTTTTATTGCCGATTGATGCCTTGACAAAAGCAAAATATTCAGTCGAGGATATTAATTACATTTCAGGTCCAGGGAATAGAAACTATAAGGTTGCAGAAAAGAAGATTATACTTACGTTAATAACATATTATTAAGCCCCTCACCACAGGTGGAAAAGGGTTTGTCTTTCCGTTTGCAATTTTCTACAATACCCATTTTCGACCTCATTAAGTGTATATATTCTGAGTTCCTATACATAGCGAAACTTTGGCAAGAAACTAGATAAGCTATTTTCAAAAATTTTGTTCTTGAAAATCGGGAAGATCGGTCCGTATTTTTCGAGGCAGCGGGCGAAAAACCACGCATGCCTCTTATTTTTCCATGTCAGTTGGAACTAAGCTAGTGTAGTAAGGTCACTAAGACAAAAGGAAATTAAAAATTAAGAAAAAAGATCAAGAAAAGAAATCGCGCATATTTTCCGAGTTATGGGCCTCTGAACTTTTCTTAGAAAAGTATGATTTTGCACCATATTTTTTAAGACATTGATATGGATATCATTTACAAGAAGAATATATCTTTGAGAAAATACTAAAGTTTTTAAAAGTGCTTAATTTATTTAGAGCCGGTAACATTTTTTTGTACAAATTTATATAGTATTTAATATTTTCTTATTGTTTTATTTCTCTCCCACCCATATTTTTATTTTTGATTGAAGTTACTCTATAAATCCTTCAAGCAAAAAAAAAATAGGTAGGTCAAGAATCATGGGTATTTTCATTACTCCTCTTGCAATCGTTTCTCATAATGCATTTTTATAAGTTCGTTTATTCTAATAAAAATATTACTTTTGAAATCTTGAAAAACTTATCAAAAAGTCATGAAAATTCATGAAAAAAAAAATTTATTAAAAAACAAAAATTAATGAAAAAACGTATCCCAAAACGTAGGCATTCATTTAAATGCCTATCTGGTTTTTTAATATGAACCAATGCTCGCTAATGACGAGTTATTGTTAAAATCATGTGTTTTTCTCACAAATTGAATCAGATCATTTTACGAAGAACCCGTGAATTACCTACTTCTTTTGCCTGTTTTTTGGTTTTTTTATGCTGGGCAGTCAAGCAAATTAAATTTGACTCTCAAAAAAGATTTGATTTAATATGACTTAAGTTGGGTCACATTGCTTGCATCTTCTGCATTCCCATTTAAATGCATCTTCTTTTTTAACTTTTTTAAGCGTTGAATGTTTAACTAAAAAAATTTATTAAAACTTAAAGGAATTTTCGTAACCATAAAAAACACGTCATAAATTAAATTTAATTTTATGGAATGGTATTTGTGTAATGTGTATTTTTCCAAAAAATTTCAAATAGTCCCTAATTGCACGCATTTCGTTATAGGAACAGCAAACATAATTTTGAAAGTGCAGAATGAGAACAGAAAGCAGAGAAAGGTTTAAAATTAATTGTTTACATTAAAATAAAATAAATTTGAAACCACAAGTTTTTTGTTATATACTTTATATAGATTTAACCAAGAGCTTTGTTTTTCACTATGGAAATAGTGGTTTCTTAAAAATCCATTTTGTAAAATTTTCGGGTAAAATAGTCCTCCTTCTGAGATAGCCATTAAGAATTTGGTCTTTAAATTTGAGTTGACGGGATCAATACAAAACGTTCCAGCGTCAAAGTGTATTCGACCTGATCGTTCAACTTAAAACATCGCATCTGTAGCCGCAGTTTTGAAGCGGATCAAAATTTCAAGAATTTTGCGTAAGAAGTCGGCTTTGAAGCCTTTAAATGTTCAACTAATGCAGGAATTGAAGCCGGTATTTCGACGGTTTTTCTGTAAAAAAACTCTTTTTCAGACGAAACCCACTTTTACTTGTTAGGACTTGTCAACAAGTAAAATTGAAGCATTTGAGCTTTGCTTAAAATGAAACTGTATAGTGCGCTATGTGGTCTGGAAGGGTGAATAAATGCGGTAATTATAATCAAATCAAATAAACAACTCAATT
Organism: Cistogaster globosa; assembly: GCA_937654795.1. Taxonomy (NCBI): domain Eukaryota; kingdom Metazoa; phylum Arthropoda; class Insecta; order Diptera; family Tachinidae; genus Cistogaster; species Cistogaster globosa. The sequence goes on along the minus strand of OW569405.1, from coordinate 59,079,977 downwards.
TTGTCCTATTATTGATGATGTGGATATTACCAAACCAAATTTCCCGATTGCATAATTTCATAACAATCAGATGTTATTTTTTGTGGGGATATGATAAATTAGAGTCTGAACGGGAAAAGTGGGACCTATTGCAGCCTCAAGACTCAAAATCCGTAATATGATTAACAAAATAGATCCGCTATTTTGCCAAAAGGTTATTGAAAACTTTAATGAAAGCATCGACGTCTGCCACCGTGGTCGTGGTGGACATTTTTTTAAATTTTTATTTACTCATTTAGTTTATTTGATTGACAATATACCCAAAGCACAATCGCAGAACTTTTCTCTTCGTAATACAATTAAAATTTAAATCATCTTCATCTTAATTTCTGTTATTTTTCGTTCTAGAAAACAAAAAATTCTTGTTCAAAAAACCGACAAAAAAGATACACAGAAACAAGTCTTTGCGCCTATTTAAGATTTTATGTGTTTTTGAATGGATATTTAATTAAAATAAATGTCAAAATTATATATATGGTTGTAAAAAAGGACAAAATACTTTAAGTAAATAATTAATTGAATTATCAAATAAGTAAATAAATAAATAAAAATTTGATTAAAAATGAAAAATTGGAGTTTCATTTTAATTTAATATTGTAAATTTTATCTTAAAAAACCCTGCTAATAAATAATTAGTAGGCTACGTTTAATAAAAATTGTTTCAGATTTTCAGCGGCGAAAGCAGTCGCTACAAAATATCTGCTATAACACTTATTTTTTCTTTTGCAGGTTACATTGCTGTTGCAGTTAGGGCTCGATGTAGTTTCTAAAATTATTCCTTATATTTTTACTCACAAAGAAAATTCACTTAAGTCTTACAGTTATTTTACAAAGCATTTTTTCAGATGTTCATAAAATATTTACTGTTTCTGAATAAAAAACTACGTTTTGTTTTATTGAGCAGCTTGTGCAATATAAAAATATACTTTGATTTCGTTTTGCATTGCAGAGCAAAAATGTCATAATCTTACAATATTTTGTAAAGAAACAATTTTCGGTTAATTTTCTTTTTAACTCAGAAATCATATTTGAATATTGCGAGAAGCTAATATTAAAAAAAATTATTTTTAGCTTCCCATGTAAAAAAAAATCTGTATTTAAGTCAAATATTTTTTGCACATTTTTGTTTAAATTTAATATTTTATGTAACTAAAATGTGGCATTTGCAATATACAAAAACAATTAAATACTCATTTAATAAAATAAATAACACGATTTACGTTTAATGCATTAGTCTCACTTCATTAATTTATGCACAAAAACTTATATTTTCCTCAATAAAAAAAAATATTCATCTTATTTGTTACTTAAAAAAAGTGAAATTAACAAACATAAAAACATAAAACGTTTTTTTCTCCTTTTTTAATACAAATTATTGCAAATCATTGAGCATGATGTGCAAGACACCGTACGTTCGAAAAATATGAACAGTTTAACGACTTTCTGTAGAGAAAGAAAAAATTAAAAATTTAAAAAGAGATATCAACAAAGTAATGAAATCTTTATTACCATCGCTTTTAACCCCGTTACAGCAAATAGATGGTAGAAGGAGTTGATTGTCTTTGTGTTATTGTGTGTAGAAATACAAATATATATATATATATATATATATATATCTTTTATCTTTATGATTGTTCTAACATAAAGTAGAAAAATAAATACATGTTCACATATTGGTATTTCAACCCTTTAAGACAGACATATTTAATTTATTTCCCATTAAAATATAATGGACGTCATTCTTAGAGAAGGGCATCTTATTAACATCAAAAAAATGTCACACACTTTTTGTAGATTTTGTATGGTTGTAAGTTGATCTACTTCTTAGATTTACATTTTTCCCTGCATAACGACAACACTTTTGCATAAAACTTAAATTTTTTAGTATTAATTATTAGTATTAATTATTATTATTATTTTTTAGTATTAAAAAAGCGGATAAGAAGTAGTTCAATGCTGTTAAAAACCAACGACATGCCCTTAGTCACAATCCTGTGTAAAATTCATAGATTTTTCACCCGAATTTGCACCACTTCGTTAGTAGTAGATGCGGTGTTTTCATTTCATATTTTTTGTCACCTTTCTGCTTTAAATACTTTTAACAGTTGGTTCAGTTGGTTCACTATAACACGAAAATATGCGAGATAAAATAACACTCAAGTAATTTAAAGACAAGTTGAATAATTCAGAAAGTAGCACTTAACAATAGTATTTAAGTATTTAGGTTTAAGGATAATTACAAGTTAACTCCGCGGGAATAAAAACGCAAAAAAAGTTTTATTATTTCAATATTCGCTTCGGTTATTGACGAAAACCGATTTCGTTAAATATTCCTTTTTTTGTGCGTAGTAAAATTAGTGCTAGCAGATAATTAAAGGTTAATTAGAATTATAAAAACGTGTTGTTGTTAAAACTGTATTTAGATTTGTAATATTATTTTCTTCAAATGTATGTATAAGCTAAAAATAAATAGTGTATTGTTGCTTTAATTTTTCTTTTCATGATTCATTTGATTTTTAAATAACAATAACACACATCTCTACCACGTTTTTATATTCTGCTTCATTAAGTTTCATTACAATGGTCACGTCCTTTATAATATCTTGTTTCATTAACCTCTAAGGATTCCTTCTTTTAGGCTTTCCTTGTTAATGCGGATGAATTTACTCTTAAGATATTGAAGGCATTCACCATCCTTACTCATAGCTTTCACAAAGTTTATAATAAGCCATGGATTAAAACAAAAAAAATTGATTTATGAATGTGTTATTTCTGAAACGAGCGATCATCAGATACATTTACACTCCTGCTATTAAACTGGCCTCGTAGCTTACTAATATTTTGCATGGCTTTGTATTCTCATTGCCGCCAATATGATTTGTTTTGAACGACAATGAAGAACTAGCAAACTGTTATAGTTTTGTTAATGAGACATATTGAATAAAAAATATTAAAGGAAATGTGCGCGATTGTATAGTATTATTGAGGAAGATAACCTGTAGCAGTCACTTTATTCTTCACACAAAGTCTTTTACTTCAGTTATTCCCAAATAAAAATAATTAATGTTTACTATTTAAAATAAAAAAGATATTGTACATGAAGAAGCTGTTATGAATAATAAAACTTTTTGTTTAAATCAGAGACAATAAAACCAAAACCTGTGCATCTATTTTTATGAAATATGGTTCAGTCTATTCAAAATAAATAATAATATTATGAATAATGACAAGAACCATATACTTCTGTCATTATAACATTGTTATAATTAGCAATAATTCGGAACTTTAAAATCTTAAGAAGAATTTTCAAATCTTAAAGAAATGCCTCTCTTCAGAACGGTATGATTTTTTACTAACAGCGTGTTAACTTCATTACTAAATATTTATCAGCAATTGTTAAAAAAGCTGACTTAATAGCAGAATTTCCAGCAGGATTTTCCGTCCTGAGTAACAAATTTTCCCTTTGTTTTTCCTTTAGCAGAAGCAGAAGAACTTTTGCTAAAAAAATGGATTTTTAGCAAAATATAGTTTTGAACGCTTAATAAACAAAATTTCACATCAACAAGTCAAACTGTTCTTTTTTTTTTTCTTTCGGGTATGAATAGTTAGCGGTTTTGAGGTCTGAGGAAGATTTTTTCAAAAATAATTTAATGCAATTATAAATATATTTACAGAAAAGGTACAATATGCCAAAATTTATCAATGGTATCCCTAATCAATCTGGTGTCAAGTTTACCACATAAAGAAGCTTAAGCACTAGTAAATGAAACCTGAGCAGGTGGTCCTTTCCAAAACTAAAGAGTATTTTAAAGAGGAAATCAAAACTACAATTTTTTTTATCGTAGACGCCAACACCGCTTGGCACTTTTTTTAAAAGTCAGGTGGGTATTTGAGTTATATTCTGAAAGTGAAAGAAATACCCAAAAGATAAATCCTCACAGTTATGTTTTTCAGATAACTTGAAATATAAGTTGAACATTTTCAAATTAAAGTCAAATTCTCATATAACCGAAATTATAATTTAAATTATAATGTTAAAATTCCAAAAAAGTAAGAGACAAGTTTTAAACATAAAAGATGCTTTAAATCAAAAACAATAAGTTTATTATCGTTGGTTAAATACTTAAAGAGAGTTTTTTCAAGCATAAAATTTATATTAAATTGGATGTGTGTGTTTTTTACGTTTTTGTACAACAAGAAAAATTTCAAAACGAAAAATTATATACTTTCACTATTAAAGTGCGAATATATGTAAAGCATACATATTTATACAAACAATTAAAGTTCACAACGAAAAATCATATTGTACAAGGGTAAATTAAAATGCTATTACAAAATATAATAAAAGATTGGGTTGATGTTAATGAAATAATGGATTGAATAAAGCTAATATTAATATACTGGCTGTTAAATAAGTAATAAATTAAATATAATTTAAAAATCGTTCAGTTTTTCACCAATAAATTGGATAAGAAACTTTTCTTGGTTTTGAAAAATGGAGAAAAAAATCTTGACGATTTCAAGACAAGACAAGTGAAGAAAAGGCAACGGAAGTAATTACATCTGCAAGGCCATTGACATATCATATGATTTACTCATTTTAGTTTTTTATTTAAAATGATTAGAAAAACCTTCAACGGTCTGATATGAATGTGTCTGTTACAGTCGAGAGTAGGGACTTCAGTTGCGGTACTGATGATTATTGTATAAATCAAGATAACCTGGCTTCATTCATCAATATAATTAATTCTCTATCACGTTAACGATTAAATTCACTTTAATTTTTTTCATATTTTTTGTACTCTGTAGTTTTCAAAGGAAGCTTCTTTTAAGAATTTTGAAAGAGGGAATGAGAATATTAATTCTTCTTGGTAATTGTACCGAACTGGAAAGAAGGAATATATTATTGTGTTTTAATAAAAATTTATCGAATTATTTTCCTTTTATTAAAGACATTATGTTTCATTTTTTTACAATGACTTACAATGTCATGACGTAACTAAAAACAAATACTACAAAAATAATTAAATAAAGCAAAAAAGATAATTTCCTATGAGTTTACCACTTTAGATCCATGAAAATAATATAAAATTATTTTTTTTTTTGATTTGACGTCTTTTCGGAAAATTTCGTGACGCTTGAATGCCGACTTGTTTTTAAATATCACACTATTACAGAAATATAAGTAAATTCAAAATATGAAAAAAACACCAAAAGAATACAAGCGATTTTTAACAAGAAGACGGCAGTAATTTTAAGTATGATTAAAAAAAGAATTTAATTCAATTACTTTCCGAAAACTCATAATAGGTATATGATGTTTTTTGCGTTATATATAAATTTAATTTTTAATTTTGATGTTAAATAAAAGCAAACCTTATGTTTTTATTAATTTGAATTAATGAAATTAGTTAACAAGTAAAGGTCAAGAAATATATTAAAAATGAATCAATATGGCATTTGACGCCTATTTTGAGATTCACAAAAAGCTAGTATGTATATACTTAGGAATAAACGCTTTTAGTAAGCCCTAATAAAAGAAAAAAATCTATAGATAAACCTAATTTTATTATAATTTGTTTGGTTTGTTTTACCACGCAGCCACGCGATAAAATGTTGCTTAAAACTTTTTTACACATACTGCTTGGTAAAATTCTATAAGGTTGACAATTATGATGTAGGCTGCACGCAACTTACTTTCTTACTTTTTTTCTTTATTATTTTCTTTTCAGCAGTTTGACCATATACATATTAATTACATCAATTATTGTAACACCCTTTCATTTATAATTTAAATATTTATACTAATTAAAGTAATATACAAAGTTGTATCTATTCTGTATAATTTTCAATTCTTTGTATATAATATATATACATCAATATATCAATTATGGTAACACTCTTTTATTTATAAATTCAAATTTTATATCTGTTGCTTAAGCGGACTTGGCCTCTTGTAAATTTAGCTGTATGTCTAAAATGGTCAGGAAGTTTGACCACACAAGCATTTTCCATCAATATTAGCGCATCCTTTAATTTCCAACTCCAAATTTTAAACTTTTTATTACAGGGGACTTGGCAATACAAGTTCCTTGTAAATTTTAATCGGCTGCTTAATTTTTTACCAGTTTGGCAATGTAATTCAAATTATTTCACATGTTATATCAAGGAAAGTAGTGACACCTCTGTCTAATTTTGGAATGGTTATATATAATGGTTTAAAAGATAGGGCCATTTGGGTCAAACTATGTCACTTATAAGGACGCCGTTTAATGCTTAGATTTTCTTTATTACTTTTTGCTTTTGGGAATTATAGTGATATGCAATTTTTCTGATTTTCAAGATTATGAACTCTTCATAAAACGAGACTAAACAGTGAGCATACCCTTCGAAATAAAGAAACAATTTTTAAAATCTGCTCAGAAATGACTGAGTTCTACGAGATCAAATATAAAAAAACAACATTTAGACTACAGGTGAGCGATCCAGTGATTTTTAAGGAACATTGTACCGATGAACGTGATTTTCAAATCACGTTTGCAGTTTTTTTTTTTTTTATTTGAACATGCATATTTTTAGAACATATATGAAATAATATATTATGCGTACAGTAACCATTAGGCAAAAGCTAATTTGATTTCTACATTCAAAGCAGCTCTAATTAATTTTGGTCAGCAATATAAAATTCGGTAACACTGAATATAGGTTCGATAAAAAAGGAAAAAACATTATTGTTTTGTTACAAAGGTATGTTTGTATGAAGTTTAGAAAAAAGAATAGCTGTTGTTAAAAAGAAGAAAGAAAAAGCAATGAAGCCACTTTGACATATGAAAGAATTAAAGGGTCAAATATACTAATATTATCTCCAAAAAATGAAATAAAATTTAAGTTTGTATGTGTGAAAATATCAAAGAAAGTGATTTTTTAATTACAGTGATTAGATTAAAGTTACTGAAATATCGCTAATCTCTAATATAGACGAATTGATAGCCTACTTGTTGAAGACACAAAACTCTTTTCCAGGCTTGAGCGTCACCAGATATTTAAAAAAATAATATTATTATTTTATATAATAATACGCTTCATGTATACCGGAAAGGAATTGAGTAACGTTCAGCAGTTTTGGAATAAAAAAATTTAGTTTATTTCTTAGAGAAAACCTGGCCTTAATTTAGCTTCTATTAAAAACAATCACATATCAAATAATTAAATAATATCTATACACATGTGTTTGTATGCCCCATACACACAAACACAGAAGTTGCAATATATCAACATTGTTTGTTTACATTTTTTTGACCAAGAACTTTCCGCACAGCTAACTTATAATTTAATTGTTTGTTAAAACTTTATAATTGGTCAGTTTCCTTTTGGCTCCTCTTATTACAATCTTTCAAAGGTTGCGCTTAAAAGGCAAAGAATAATGTATCACACTTTAACCAGCAACAAAACTAAACTGTATTTGAGGTGTTTTTTTTTTTTCTTAGCAATTTTTTATTGATTTAACATTCATTCAGTTATCTTTCTTTAAAATCTACTCGTTGTGATTCGCAACCTGTGAATTCAAATTTTCAGATTAAAATTATTCTCTTTAAATGTTTTTATTAAAACTTTTTTTAAGTTTCTAATTAAAAGTAAATCCTATATTGAAATCATGTTGTTGTTTCATTCTTCAAACAAATATTTGGTCCTTTCTTTACCTTATTTAAAAATGTTGCCAAAATTTTTTTTGCATTAAGCGGAAGGGATCCTATTTCTTTATCCAAAAATCGGAGTTAAGTAACAATATTAAAAAATTTCTTAAAATTGCTAAAGAAAGAAGAAACGACGTAGGGCAGCCCGATTGTTTTTCTATTTCTAAAACTAAGCGTGTTACGAAACATTAAAGGATTGATACGTAAATAAATAATGTTACGCAAATTAAACCGATTTAATTAAAACAAATAAACTGTTTAGCATTGCAACAAAGTATTTAGCATTTATAGTATTCTATTTAGTTGTTTCAGTGGTAACAAAAATTTTGAATTCATTACTCGTATTTATATTAGTTTTTTTTTGAAATAAGACAGTAATAAGACTAGAAATTAGGCGACAACACCTCACCTTCAAGTTAAAACTGTATTTGATATTTTTACATTTTTAGAAATCGAATTAACTGGTAACTTTGCCCATTATGCAATTTTTCAACAATTTAAGATTAATTGAAATTATTTCTCCTTATTTTCATCTTCTTTAAAGCATATATTTTAGTACTCCCAATGAATTTACTGAATTCCCTTTTTTATACATTTTCCTAGCAGCTTAAGTATACACTACTGCACACACGAATTTTGTGAGGAAACTGCAAATTATCAAAAAAATTTGCGAATTAAAATTAGTCTACCATCTGGGGAAGATATGCTCAATTTATTTAAAGGGAAAGAAGACTGACGTCCATTTGACTTAACTTATAAGAAAGAATCGTGGAACTGTTTGAAAATTTTTCAATACATTTTATGATAAAAAGAGTAGACTCTATCTTCACCACATGTGATTGATATTTAAATAATAACTGCTGATTAAAAATGTATTTAAAAAGCTTTAAACTGTAAATTTTCATAAAACTGTCGAGTGTAGCAAAAATAAATGCTATATATGCTGCTGACAGGTATAAGTGTGCGAGTTTCTTATTAATGTTTCACTCTTCAGAGTTGTCACACTAAAACTTGCTTTATTAAAAATTTCTTCTTCTTTTATATAATAATTTCTTAATCTAAAAACATATTTCTATGTGTGCAATATGTATGATTTCAGTATTTCTTTATATCAACTTTGCTTGCTCAGTTATTTGAATAATAAAAAAAAAATTCCTGTTGAATTCAAAGAATTAAATTTCTGAAACAAATTGAAGTTAATTATTGATAAAAAATGTTGTTAAATTTTCGTTGTAGTCAAAAAAAAGAAAGAATCAAGTTTTAGAAAACAAATTGGAGCAATTGAAATTTCAATAAAACAAAGTAAGCAAAATGTCATTAAACTCAGTTTTGGGTTTTGTGTTTGGCGATAATTATGGTTATGTCTACGAGGGGTGGTTGTGGAAGTACATATGTAACTCCTCCCGCCTTGGATAAAGGGTTCTCCTGAATTCTTTCATTTGACTTTTTACATTAACTGTCATTAACTTCATCTCGCGCGTTACTTTTTCAAACAGTTACGAGTACCACATAACCTATGTGCAATAACTATAGAACATTTTCCAGAGATAGCACAGCGAATATGATCAAAATTCTCGTTAAACAAAAGAATGGTATCAATATTTGTCATATTAATGCTCAAAGCATTAAAAGGAAGATTGATGAATTCAGATTTATGTTTGAAAACTCTTCTGTCGACTTCATTTGTGTGGCTGAGACCTGGTTCGATTCTAGTGTTACAGATTTGTTTGTCACAATAAATGGATACCATCTACGGAGAGTAGACAGAGAGGGTGGTTATGGTGTCGTTGCTTTTTATATAAAAAAGGGTATTAATTTTAATATCAAATGCACCTCTAAGGACTTGACCGGTTTTGAGAATTTGGATGATGCTAATCTCCCTAACCTTGTTGAATACTTATTTATTGAAGTAATTAATGAAGGAAGTCAATTGCTAGTAGGAAGTGTTTATAGACCAGAAACATTAATGTTAGACACCTTTTGAAAATACTAACCGTAATGTATGATGATGTTTTAATAGCCGGTGATTTTAATTCTAACCTCCTTGAAGATTGTAGTCTTTTGGACGAATTTTCTGCGCTAGGTTTAATGTTACCTAATACCACACATCCTACCTATTTCACTAAAACAAATGACAAACTTTTAGATTTATTCCTGGTAGCTAATGCATCTAATATCTTACTTTATGATCAGCTCTTTGCGCCATGTTTTTCTAAGCATGATTTAATTTTTATGACCTATAATTTTCATTTAGTAACACCTGTTCAAACGTTTACCTTTCGTGATTTTAAAAATTTGAATTATAGGCTACTTGAACAGGAATTCTTCAAAATCGAATGGAGCACCTTATATAATTTAGACTCTGTAGATAAACAAATCACATTTCTCGAAAATAATCTTAACTATTTATTTGATTTAACAGTACCTCTTAAAACTAGGACTGTCACAAATAGGCTTAAGCCTTGGTTTTCAAGTGAAATTAGAGAATCTATAAATCAAAGAAATTTTGTATATGGTAGATGGAAAAGATTTAAAACCAATGAACTACGTGAAGATTATATAACTGCTAAAAGAAAAGTTAACAAACTAATTAAGAAAGCTAAATCTGGATATTTCGCTGAAAGGTTCTTTTCTGTTTTAAACATCAAAAAGACATGGCAAACCATTCGTGATATTGGTATCGGTAAAACTATTACACAAGAACCCGGCACAATTGACGCTGATATCTTCAATGAAAAGTTCTTAAATATTCCTATGGTAGAAGCCAAACTTAGTTATTACAACAATACTCCTAACAACGGCATTGATTCTATGTTTTCTTTTGTTTCTGTGGACCAAGGTGACGTTTTGGAAAGTTTATTATCCATCAAATCCAATGCGGTAGGAGCGGATGGAATGAACCCGAAGTTCTTAAAAATTCTTTTGCCACAGCTACTTCCTTTAATATATGTTATTTTTAATAATATACTCATCAAATGTCAATTTCCTTCAAAATGGAAAACTACTAAAATTGTGCCTGTTCCGAAATCAAGTGTCGACTACAAACCTATTGCCATACTTCCGTTCTTATCTAAAGCATTTGAAAGAATTATGCACAACCAAATTACTCTTTTTCTTAACACAAATAAACTGCTCACCAACAGGCAATCTGGCTTTAGAAAGAGACATAGTTGCATAACAGCACTGGTAGATGTTTCTGAGGAAATTCGGAAGGAAGTAGATAAGGGTAAAATTGTCTTTCTAGTTCTATTAGACCATTCCAAGGCCTTTGATACCATTGACCATAAAATCATGTGTTATAAGTTAAGCAAGTTCTTTAACTTTTCATTGACGGCTGTACAGTTATTGTCAACGTATCTTTGCAAAAGACACCAGTATGTTGAAACTCGAACCAGAAAGTCAAAAGTACTTCCCGTGACGAGAGGAGTTCCGCAGGGCTCAATACTTGGCCCTCTACTGTTTTGTATGTATTCCAATGACCTCCCTAATATCCTTAATGAGTGCCAGATTAGAATGTATGTGGATGATGTTCAAATCTACACAAGTTGTAGCGAAAAGACGATTGTTAACTGTATTAACACTTTAAATCAACAACTGGATCTCATCAATAATTGGGCTTATGCAAATGGATTAGGAATTAACCCGAAAAAATCAAAATGTATTGTTGTTCAAAAGAGATCATCGCAAATTAATGACATACCGAATATTATTATTAATAATCAAGCTATTGAAATATTGAAATCGGCTAAAAATCTTGGAATCATTTTCAATAGTACCATTTCTTGGTCCGATCACGTTAACTATGCTTGCGGTCGCACATTCGGTATGTTAAGATCTATTTGGCCAACTCAATACTGCACTCCTTGCCAAAACTTTCTTAGTTCCCATTTTATTGTACGGTTGAGAGCTTTTCGCTAGATGCGACGCTGCCAGTAAAAGAAAATTAAACGTCACATTTAATATTATCATCCGTTATATTTATGGTCTAAAAAGACACTCTAAAGTGTCAGCATTTTCCCCATTGTTGTTCGGTGTCAGTTTTGAAAACATGCTTAACCTAAGAATTTTAATGTTTTTGCACAGAATTATTTATTCCCAGCAGCCAGAATACCTATACAATAGACTCTCGTTTGCACACAATTGCAGAGGCAAAAGAATTAGAACTCTGTTATATAAAACTCTGATTTCACAATGGCACTTTTTTGTTTTAGCGGTAAATCTCTGGAATTCGATTCCTTATAGCTCCCAAATCTTAAGTAACGCGCGGCAATTTAAGGTAAATTTAAAAAAGCTGTTTTCAGAATAATTACTTTGTTTTTATCATAGTAATAATAGAAATAATTTTTTACATGTTTTACAATTTTTTTTTTGCAGTTTTCTGTATGTACATAAGTATGTGTAAAAGTATGTGTTTACATGAACATGTGCACATGTTTGTTTATTTTCATGTATACATATGCTTACGTTTTTATACATATGTACTATGTCCTTGATTCATGTTAGAACTCTTGCTAAAATTGTTTACTAAAATACTTTTATCCTCTATTTTACATGGTTTTTTATACACATATTATAGTATTATTATATTTATTTTTTAACAATTATTTTGTATTTTTTTTTTTTTTAAGTCAAATTTTATATGTTATGATCAGTTTATATAATCAGTTCTGCTCTGCAAAATAAGACCTACAGCCTTGTGTGTGGAACAATACAAATAAATAAATAAATAAATAAATAAAATAAATAAAATAATTTCTATATAGTATTTGGTTTCCGTTATAGGGTGTAGTGTAAAATTTGCTTTGGCTTGTATTGGAGTTGTTAAAAATATTAATATGCATAGGATTATCTGTCATTTTGAGTTTAAAGATATATATAAATATTGTTAAGTCGTTAGATAGTTAGAAGGTGTAATATTTGGTGAATCTGCAAATTTGTAAGGTCTTTTTATATTTGTTGTATGTAATAAACTTTGGCTCTTCCTTATGCCTTACACTTTTGTGATTTTTTATAAATCCGTCTTCCCTTCTTTCTATGTAAGATTCCCTATTGCGGTTTTGTTTTTGGATAGTATAATTTTTTTTTATTTTCTAGTCTTCTTTTAATAAGTTCATGGTACGACTTATAACGTCAAATGGAGTAAATTTGATAGTGATGTGTACACTGTTGTTGTAAAATGTTATAGCTTTTGTCATTTGAGTAATTATTGGTAATTTTTCTTCTAGGTTAAGTGTTCTAATTTTTTCAGTTAAAGTATTGTTAAGACGTTCGATATCAGAATTTCCGGTATGACTATTGGGTTTGGTGGCATGAACTTCGATACGTTCTTGAATTGAGAAATCCCTTACGTTTCTTGAGTTAAATTCGTTATCAAAAACAAATTTTTTAATTGTCCTCTTATTGCCAAAAATTTATTTATTTTGCTGATAATCGTTTGGTTGCTTCTATCCGGTAAGTGAAACCCTACAGCATGCTTTGAAAATTTGTCAATGAAAACTATAAATGAGTGTTTGCTATTTATATATGTGTCAACGTTTATGATTTCATTAACTGTAGTTGCATTTCTGTGAAATGAAATTTCGGTTTGATTGGTTTGCGGTCGTATTTTCCTCCGAAACATATATCGTAATTGTTGATAATTTCGTGTATTTTTATTTTAAGTTGCGGATGGTAGATTTTATGTTTTATTCCCTCATAAGTCGAGATAATTCCTGCATGCCCTACCTCATATATATATATATAAAAGAGTAATATCTGTTTCCTTAGTTCGTTTTCGTTTTCCATGTCTCTAGCGAAATAGCTACATTTTACAAAATTAATTCTGTCATTGCTTGAATGTGAATTCACTAACATTTGTTGTAATTTATGGAATTGATGGTCATTGAGTTCTGAGAATATCGCGACTTTTCCTTTATTAAGATATCTTCGGACTAAATTGATAACAGTGTTAGATTCAAGATCATTTTTATCTATAAAAATTCTTTTTTTATTGAAGATGGTTGTTATTTCTACCTCTTTGATTTCTGTCAAAATTAATTGGTATCTAAAACGATTAAGAATTGTATCAAGGATCGGAATGTGGTCATTGAAGTTTTCTGCTTGTGAATGTACAGTTTCATCGTCTTCTGATTGATTGCGATTACTATCACTTGGAGTTCCGATTAAATTTTCTTCTTGATAATGGTCAGTTTGTACCGCAAGAGAGACTTCTGATTGCTCTTGATGCTCTCCTACGTTAACATTCTTAATGCGTAGAATTTCGTTAATGGTGAATCCCAAATTTTCGGAATCACATTTTTCATAATTAATTCTGCTAAGGTAATAAGCTATTTTCCTTTCTTTTCCGGGGATATATTCTATTTTGTTATATCTTTTAGCTTTTCAAAAGCAACAATATAATTTGAGTCTCTTATATTAACTTTTGTATTTTTCTTTAAGTATTTTACCATAGGGTAGGCTATTTTAGAAAAGTCTTTTATAAATTTTCTATAAAATCCAGTAATTCCCAAAAAATGACTTAATTTGTTTTTGTGTCGTCGGGAGGTTTAATTTTTTAATAACACCTATAGGTGTAAGGATGTGTCCTAAGTATTCAGTTTCTTTTTTAAGGAAACTACTTTTGTCAATTTGAATTTTAAGTCCTGCGTTTTTAAGTCCTAATGACATTCTTATGAACTCAATATGTCTAAAAGGTTTGGAGAATGCAGTTTTTTCCCTGTCAGTTTCATGCATCAAATATTTATGGAAGCCCCTAGCAAGGTCAATAGAGGAGAAATATTGGGCTTTTTCCAACTTGTCTAAAATTCCATCTATATTGGGAACTTATCATTTATTGTATTATTATTTGATCTTCTATAATCGATAACAATTCGCCACTTTTGAATGTCCGAATTGTCAATTTTTTTGGCACCACCCACAAAGGACTATTGTAGGGTGAATTGCTTTCCTTAATTATATTTTGCTCTAACATATCCCTTATCTGTTTTTGAATTTCTTTTTCATGTATTTGTGGATATCTGTAAATCTTTGAGTAAATTGGTTGGTCTGCTGTTGTTCTTATTTCGTGTTTGATTTCATGAGTGGCAGAAAGTTGATCCCCTTCTTTTTAAAACAATTCGCTATAATTGTGCAGTAATTTTGTGATCAATTGGTGCTCCTCTGAATTCAAATATGACAGATTCAAATTTTTTGTTTTGAAGTTCTCTTACCCTTCATCCAGCATTACGCAGAATTTTTTTCATTTGCAACGATCCCGATGCAAAATTGAGCCAGGTTTTCGTTGTTTTCACAAAGGTTGAGACTTGCTTCAACTGCATGTAAGATGCTCTTGGGATATATTTTTCGTCGAGAGGCTTTAGTCTCCGGAAATGTTTAATAATGTCCTTCGCCGTCATATTAAATCCGAACACATGTTGTTGTTGTTTTGGTATCTGTGGTTCATGTTGAAGCTGTTGTTGTCGTATATGTTGTAGCTGTTCATGTTGAAACTGTAGATGTTGTTCATCTTGTAGCTGTTGAAGTTACAAGTTCTACTGCCCGATTTTTTTCTCTTGTTGGCGCAAAACTGCTTCCAACTCAGAAATCCTTTGTTTTACGTCTTGTTCCATTTTTATTCCTCGGTTTTTGTCGAACTGTTCTCTTCTTTTCATAAAGGTATACTATTTTCACATTGAAAGCAACAGTTTGAAAAAAAAATATATTTTTTTTTATTATTTAGATTGAAAATTTTACAATTACACTTTTTATATTTTAAAATTATTTTACAATTCAATTATTTTTGTGTTTTCTGTTCGTGTTCATGTATAAGTTTGCAAGTGTTATTGATAAGTTGTGAAAGAAAAACACTTCAAAAATTTCTATTGAAGAAAGGATTGTTTTAAACAATTTAATTTTTAGGATGTTTTTTGAAGTTTTCACTACCTGAAAAATGCACACACACCTTTATATAAAAAACCATAGAACTCTAAAAAAATTTAAACATCTGAAAAACCGACGTGATTAAATTTAAGTTTTATAGAAAAAAATTAAATACGCAAAATATATCAGTAGCATTAATTCTTATAAATGATGTTTTCCTTTCATTTCAAACAATGACAGTAAGAACTTAATGGTATTAAAACAACTTCTATGTGTTATTGCCAGTACATTTTTTATTATTATTTTTTTTTCTTAATCTTAATTTCCGTTAAAGAGTTAAATATAACGACTAGATATTTTAGCATATTTTCTTAAAACTATATTAAAGTAACAATTCTTTTGACTCTTTTTTTTTTTTTTTTTTTTTTTGTTATTAATAAATGAACTTATTTTTAGCTTATTTTATAGAAATTGCAAATATTTTTTTATTTATTTTTCAATATTTCGGTACTCCTTTGTGTACCATCTTCAGGAATTAAATTGTTTTTACATGTATATAAAAAATTTTTGAACAAAAAACAAAATTCGAAAACATGAAAAAACTTTTTTTCATAGTGAAGTTAAAAGAAAAAATTTTTTAAGTTATATCAACAGAAAACAAACATACATACATATATGAAAAAAAAAAACAAAAAACTTAAATGATGTTATTGTGTTTGTCCATGTATAAACAAATAATTATGTAATTTTATGAATTAAATGTCTATATATATGTGCAACATTGTCAGTATCAGCTTTAAAATTAATTCTTATTGTCATTGGTATATTAACTATATGTAGCATTTCTAAAATATAACGTCTCTTATAATTATTTTCAATATTTATAACTGAAGCATTTTCAAAGTTTGGATAGTGACCTAATTCAGAACAGTGGGAAGATAATGCTGTTCTTTGTGAATTAACATATCTTAAGTCAGACTTATGTCCAGCTATTCTTGTTTTAAGCTTATTCTTGGTTGTTCCTATATATACTTTACTACAGTTCTCCTGATCGTTTCCTTTACACGGTATTCTGTAGACTATCCTTAGTCCTACTAAATAACCGATTCAATGTGTTATCTGTCCTATAGGCCATATTATATTTATTCTTATCAAAGATATTAGATTTTCTTAAACGTTCGGAAAAACCTGGTACATAAGCTAAAGATTTGTAAATTTTAGGTTTCATAACGTTTCTTATGTTAATATCATTACTATTTCTAAATTGATTAATTAATTTATAAGTAAGTCCCTTAGGAAAGTTATTATCATATAGAATTTTCTTAATCTTTTCTTTATTCTTTAAGTGAAATTCCTTATCGCTAATTGTCAAGACTCTATCTATCAAATTTTTAGCTGTATTAATAATTACACTTTTGTTATGTTTAGAAAAATAGTTAGAATTATTAACTGTCGGTTTTTGATACCAGTCCATTAACAATTTATTTCCCTGTCGTATCAATAAAGTATCTAATTAAGAAAGTTTGAAATCAATTTCCTCCTCCATCGTAAATTTTATATCATCATTGAATGAATTAAATATTGTAAACATATCATCAATTGCACTTTCTGAAATAATGCAAAATAAATCATCTATGTACTTAGTAATTACTTTCGGCTTTATGATAAGCTTTTCTTTACACGAATCCATTAGTCTCTCCATAACAATATCAGCGATAATAGGAGATGCTGGAGATCCCATCGGAAGTCCCTGTTTTTGAACATATGTTCTTTCGTTAAACCGAAAAAATCTATTATCCTCAATACAAAAATTTAGAATTCGGAAAAATAAACATTATTCAATTTTGGTATGTTGTCTAATTATATCCCATTTTTCAGTAATGGTGTCAATTGCTAAGTCAACTGATATGCTAGGAAACAGAGATATAAAATCTAAAGAAACCAATTTTTCATTATTTTCAATTTTAAGATTCTTTATCTTATTTTTTACCTCTAAAGAATTTCTAACGTTATATTTAGAAAATTGAGTTATATTTTTCAAAATATTTGTAACAAATTTACATAATTCATATGAAGGTAAATTTACAAAAAGAGAAATTGGTCTCAAGGGAAAATCTGGTTAATGGATCTTTGGAAGTCCATATAACCTAGGAGCATTGCTATATTAGTCTTAAGTTTCTTTTTTTTTCAAGAATAGTAATAATTTGTTTTTTAAAAAGTTCATCTACTAAATCATTGTTTATCTTCTGTAATTTACTAGTTGGATCCTTATTAACTAATTGATATTTACTAGTATCTTCTAAAATGCTATTAATTCGAATATTGTAGTCATGTTTTGTTAAAGCTACTGTTGTGTTACCTATATCCGCTTTAACAATAAGGATGTCTCTATTTCTTCTTATAAAAATCTCAGTTTTTTTAACTCTATCTAATATAAACTTATCTCTATCGGTAAAAATGCTACATATAGTTAATACACCAATGACAAAAAGAATTAATTTTAAAGCTGATACTGACTGACAATGTTGCACATATATATTGATATTTAATACATAAAATTACATAATTATTTGTTTATACATGGACGAACACAATAACATTAGTTAAGTTTTTTGCTTTTTTTTCATATATGGCCGATGTAGTAACACACACTGCGTAAATTTCAATTTTTTATCTTTTATAGTTCAAAAGATAGCACTATATTCGTCAAAGTCATGTCAATTATGCAACACCTTTTAACTTTTCTATAGCGTTTACCATGGCCGATGTAGTTATACACACTGCGTAAATTTCAAGTTTTTATCTTTTATAGTTCAAAAGAGAACACTCTAATCGTACAAATTACGTCAACTTTGTAACACCCTTTAACTTTTCTATAGCGTTTATCATTACCGATGTAGTAACATACACTGCGTAAATTTCAAGTTTTTATCTTTTATAGTTCAAAAGATAACAGTCTAATCGTAAAAATCACGTCAATTTTGTAACTCCCTTTAACTTTTCTATAGCGTTTATCATGGCCGATGTACAAACACACGCTGCGTAAATTTCAAATTTCAACACTATATTCGTCAAAGTCATGTCAATTATGTAACACCCTTTAACTTTTCTATAGCGTTTATCATGGCCGATGTAATTACACACACTGCGTTAATTTCAAGTTTTTATCTTTTATAGTTCAAAAGATAACACTGTAATCGTAAAAATCACGTCAACTTTGTAACACCCTTTAACTTTTCTATAGCGTTTATCATGGCCGATGTAGTTACACACACTGCGTTAATTTCAAGTTTTTATCTTTTATAGTTCAAAAGAGAACACTCTAATCGTAAAAATCACGTCAATTTTGTAACACCCTTTAACTTTTCTACAGCGTTTATCATGCCCGATATAACAGCCGTTAACTTTTCTGCAGCTTATGTCATGGCCGACGTAGTAAAACACACACTGTATAATTTTCAGCTTAAAAGAATTATTGTAAAAAAAATGAATTCCTCAATATTTTTTTCCCTTCCAATAATTGCATTCAAATTCTAATTCATTTAATTCAATGGCGAGTGAATGCATTCACGACGTTTAAATTCATAATACATCCATTCGGATTCTAATTCATTTTTTAGCCGATGAAGTGAATGCATTCATAAAAAGTAATTTCATGATGAAATTCAAATTCTAATTCATTCATTTCGTGTGGGTAAGTGAATGGCGATCAAGAATTTTAATTCAGTGTGAATGCATTCAAATTTTAATTTAAATCTTTTTAGTGTGGAATGAATGCATTTAAAAAATCACAATTCAATGCGGGAATGATTCGCAGGAATAATTAAAAAAAGAATCATTCATTTACAGCTCTGTTTTGTATGCAAGTAACATTTTTTGGTTTTTCACCTGTTGTTTTTTTAAAATGCAAAAAAGAACTATCTAAAAAACAGATTTAGAAAGCTAGTATTTTAAAAAGTAACTAATAAGTTATTTTTGTCTTTGACTTCACAAGGTTACTGGTTGTTATTCAGAGTTTAGGGTAGATTTTTAAGTTTGTTTTAAAAAATTCATATAATTTTTCACTTTCTTAAGATTAAGACTTGTGTTAGCTTTATTTTTATGGAATTCTAATGAAGCATCCCATAGTCAGATTTATTTGAATATGGGCAATTTTTTCATAAAAATTTTAATATTCATACCTGTAAATAAAACTTCACAAGGATTTTTATTCTTTTTATAACCAATTATTCAAGGACGATTGTTTTTCAGTAATTGGACAAATTTTCTAGACATATGAGTACTACTTTTGCAACATTTTTTCGTTACTTTTTCATACATATTTTTTATATATGTAGTTTGGCAGCATTTCGCATGGAAAACTAAACAGAGTACCAGGCTTATTAAAGCAAAGAGGCATTATATCATACGGAATTTTGCAAAAAAACCGGCTGATCACATGTATTTTTCCTACATTTATAAAACAATGTAGTATACGTGAAAACAATAAAACGTTAAATCCTTCCAAATCGCGAGATAGACACCACATTTTAAATGTCAAATTTTCCACATGAAGTAATCAATGTTGCTCAAATTTTCACAAATTTGAACAGAGTACTAGGCTTTACATTTAAAATGTGGGGTACGTAACTCGAAACTACGGGTCAGCTCGAAATTTTTTCACTTTACATTTGCTTTGATTTCATTGTTTTTATATGCTATGTTATACACACAAATTGTTGAGGTACGTAGCTCCGAAACTAAGGATCAGCCCTAATTTTTTTAACTTTACGTTTTTTGATTCTAATCGCATTTTATACAGACAACTTTTTTCATTTTTGAGCTGCATCTGTATGATAGACTTAAGCATATATTTACTTTAATACAAAGTGTAATAATAATGATACCTGAACTAAGTTTGCTTTGTGTTATAATTCGCTAAATAAGTCCTTCTCACACCTGTATACATAAAATTAAAAGTATCTTCTTGCTTTTTTAACAATAATAAATTTCACTTACCATAGACCGCAATTAGCCCCTCAAGCAAAAGTTGTTCGTAAAACTATTTAACTAGGAGCGGCCACATTTTTTATGGTGTTCGCAAAGCTCTCTCATGGATTGTGTAAGAAAAACGCTAAACATTTTTTGCTTCAAATTCTTTTAACACCCCGAGACAATTTTTTGTGGAGCGGTGCCCATAAACTTGATTAAGCCTTATCATTAAATACTTTCTACTTAATATTTACTAAGATATCAATTAATACAATGTGAAATTGAATTGTTTGTCATTGAGCTTTTGTCATTGAACATCAGATATGTTGGCAGGTCTAATGAAAGTAATGCCTAGTTTAAGCAAAGTAATACTAAAAATACGTTTAAAATAAATACAGCTATGGATCTTATAAGCTGTGCACCTAAGATAAGCGTCATAGTTTTCTCTAGCATTATGCTATAAACACAATCAAAGGCTACCGACCATCGACACCGACTACAAAAGTAGCTGGCTACAAAAATAGCCAAGTCGCCAGCTACTTAATTCTTTTAACGACTACCGACCACTAACTACAAAAAATAAACATCTGTTTTGACGTATGTATTAAAGTTAAGCAAAACAACCAAGAAAACCAAAAAAATGCGCCAAATAAAAAGTAAATGAAAAATGTAAACAAATGAACAGATGATTATTATTTTTCAAAGGTGCCATTATAATAGTTTTTCGCGTTTTTAATAGCGATATTTAATGTATTGCGTTTTTAAAACCACCATTTCACGCATTTATTGTATTGGCAGCACTAATCTGTTTTTTGTAGTCAAGAAAAATAGAAATTAGCCAAAGTTGGCTACGGGCTACAAAAGTATCCGTGTAGCGGCTAAAATAATTATTCTCATAAGCACGCATGTATTCAATTTTTGACATCTTGTAGTCGATAGTCGGTGGACTTGATTGTGCTTATAGCATTAGGTTAAGCATCAGGAAATAACGTTAAGTAATAATTGTATGAAAATTAATGTTTCTGTGCTAAAAACAATCAACTCGTCTCAATGATTTTTATTTAATATCTAAAAAAAAAACAGCTTTGTGCATAAAAAATTGACAGACTCGGTGATTGCTTTAAATACAAAAACAGCAAATCTGTGTTCATACAAAATTACGTCTAACAAAATGTGTATAGTTTTTTTAAACTAAATCCAGGAAGTTGTGTTTTTTTTCGATTAAAAAAGAATTCATTCGAATTTGTGTTCATACAAAGTTTCCGTTCGAATGGAAGTACAATTTATAAAAAAAATATTTTTTTCAAAATCACTTGTGTCCGCACTGTCACAAAAAAATTATAATCAACACTAAAGTTAAAAAGGATATGATGTGCCTCCTCAACCTCGGGGGTATCCGTACCCCTATCCAAATTATTAAGAGCATCCAACAGATTCGCAACCACCCGGGTATCCGGCACAGGGTTAGATGCGGAAGCATCATCGCCGCCACCAAAGTGAAAACTATCATGTGTTTTTTTAGTTTTATCTTTGAATATTTTTAATATATTTATTTATTATATTGTATTGTTTTCTTTTGTTGGTTATATATTGTTGGCTTTGTTATATTTTATTCTATAAATATGTTTGTAAAGTTTTTGTTTTAGTGTATTTTTTAATGAAAATGAATTTCAACTGTTTAAATAGATTTGTTATTTTTGTTTTTTTATTTTAATTTGCAAATGCGTTTTTTGATTTTTTGTGTTGTTATTTTTGTTTATTTTAATTTATTTGATAAATAAGTAAGTTTTTTAATTTTCTGTTTTGTTATATTTTGCGTATTTAAGCTTTTTTTTATATAAATGGTTTGTTTTTTACAATAGACAGTTCTTAGTCCTAATGGTCATGGATGGCTTATGTGAAAACATTTAAAATAATAAATTTGCATACGTCGTATGGAACAAAAACTGGTCTGGGAAAAAGTTCCGTGACTTATGTGAAAACAGAAACAGTAAAATTAAAAATATTTAGAATTAAATTAATTTTTCTTAAAAATACGAATTTTTTCTATACTGTGTGTAAATTATTAAAATTAAAGATTAAAAAAAGACTTTAATAAAAAATTGAATTGTTTTTATTGAGCCTTCATCAATGAACATCAAACTTATCTGGCAGGTTTAATGAAAGTAATGTTTAGTTTAAGTAAAGTTATACTAAAAAATGTACTAAAAAAATATAACTCTGGATCTTTTAAGCCGTGCTCTAAAATTTGGCGTCATTACATTTTATCAGTAGCAACGGGATAATCAGGAAATAATGGTAAGTAATAATTATATAAAAATTAATGTTTCTGTGATAAAAATGATGAACCGGTCTTAAAGATTTCCATTTAATAGCTAAAAAACAGTTTTTTTTATAAACATTTTTACAGACTAGTTGACTGCTTTAAATACAAAAACACCCAATCCGTGTTCAAAAAAAAAATTGTGTTCATATAAAGTTTTCTTTCGGATGGAAATACAGAGTAACCCCCTCCTGCCCTTAGATTTGCTAATTCTTTATTTTATAAAATAAATTTCTAAAAAAACTTCGTTTCATTTTCAGAATCATTTTTGCCCACATAACCATTAAAAATTATCATTAATGCTTAAATTAAAAAGGGCTATGATGCACCACTGCTACCTCGGGAGTATCCCTTCCATCTCCCACAGGGAAAAGATGCAGACACAGTCATCGCCCCAAACAACATTTGAATTTCAATATGTTTTTTTTTTTTTATTTTGGTTTATATTATTTTCTTTTCTTCTTAATTCTTATATATTTTTTTGTTTTATTATATTCAGGCATTTTCTGACATCCGACAACTTTTGTTTTACATGTTCTGAAACTCACGCGTCTTGCTTGCGATTTGCCTTTCTTTAAACGTATGTTCGAAAAACAAAATCATACGATATGACGGTGCAAAACATAAGAAACCAAAGAAATTTGAAAAAATATCAGAAGCCTTCTTGCTTAGTATTTCTTAAAAAAACATTTAATTAAAATAAGAATGAAATCGTGAGCGTGTTCGTACTCGTACTCGTATTAAAAAACAAATTTATTTAATAGTAACTCATTTATTTTTAAAATATAAACTAAAAACTTTTTCTGCAAATTGAAACGAATGACCGGTTTGATCAGCAAAAGTTAGCAAAAGGTAAAGAATCAGCCTTATATTGTTTGGCGTCGTCAACACAAGACTACGTCGTTTTTCTTCGTATGTTGTAAATCGGTATTCCCGTTGTCAATATTGTCATAAATCGATGACTGTCGACATATGTTTGGTATTCCCTAAGATCAGTTGATGTTGATGTTGCCGTTTAGTTTGTCGTCGCCATTTTTAGTATTGTTTTGTATATTCGGTGGTGTTGTGTCGTGTGCTAAAGAAAACTTAAAAAAATAGAAAGCATACAGCGATATTAAAAAAAGCCAAGTAAGAACCATATAAAATAACATAAAGGAAATGTGAAACACTAATATTATTAACCCCTGTCAATTTGAAAAATTAATGGAAGTGTTAGAAAAAGTCTATTCCTTGCTAAAGAATTTCGCAGAGGCATCATTACAACTTGTCGGACTGATAAATTGATTTGCATATTAAAAGCTTCACTTATTTTTTTATCCATTAAATAATAACATTAAAAATATAAAGTTTTATTAATGCAAAGCTTTTTATCAAGCAGCTAAAATCATACCTTTAACTAATGGCAAGTTGCAATAATGGCCCTTAGACTAATTAATTTAATTGTTCTTTTAAATTTTTATTAATTTTTCTTAGAAAACTTAAACTTTCCACAACACTTTGTTAACATAATAGAAAACAAATTGAATCATCTGTCACAAATATTAGATATGCGTGTTTTACTTATTTATATTATCGATAAACAGCCAACGTCGTCATTAAGCTGTAAGGGAATACCAAATTAGTATTAATGTTGTGTTTAATTGATGTTGTCTTAAAATTGACGACGATGTTGACGACGCCAAACAGAATAGGGGTGAATATGTCTAGTCGTTTAAAATAGTAGTAAAATATTTAGAATGAAAAATAATAGTTGTACAAACAAGTATTTTCCAAAAGTAATTGAAATATATCTATTCAGGTACCTTTACACCTAAATCGCCAATCTAAAAAGCACCGAATATTTTTTTAAGAATTCAATACTGAAATAACCTCATATATAATTTGACTACCGGCTAAATGTTTAACCGCACCACTGCCAATATATTTTCGGACATCAAGTAGAACATCTGTTTTTATGAAATCGCCGGTATTCAAGAAAAAAAAACAATTGATAAAACAAAGGACATATTTTTAATTTATTATTTAGCATTTTAATTGTGTAAAAATTAAAATAGTTTTTGTTGAAAATAAAAGAAAACATATTAGTTTTTATTTGTGTGTATTTTTAAAGTTTATTTTAAATTTATAACTTCACTTCGGTATATGCCTGCGATTTGAAGTCGTCAAATTTCTTGCGATTGTGAACTACAGCAAACCTTTCATGCGATTTCAATTCGCATCGCAAGTTTTAAGCGATTTGCGATTGTCAGAACATGCCTGACTGTATATTTTCTTTTGCTTAATTAGCTATGTTTTATTTTGTTAGGGTTTGTTAGTATGTTTTGTTTAATTTTGTAAATAAGTTTATACATGTTTTGTTTTCGTATATTTTGTTTAATGAAAATTAATTGCTTTTAACTGTTATAATAGATTTGTTATTGTTATTTTTGCCTGTTTTGTTTTATTTTTCAACAAGCTTATTAATTTTTAGTTTTGTTACATTTTGTTAATTTTAATGAATTAATTAGTTTTATTTTGTTAGATGAAAATGAGTCGTTTATTAAACAGATTTTTTCTTGTTCAAAAGTCAAAAAGTGGGTTGAGTGCCTTATGTGAAAACAGTGTTTTGCACATGTCGTATGGAACGAAAACTGAATTCTTTTGTACATTACAATAAAGTATTTTTTTAATGTCATTCTTATATTATTTAAAAATTCATGCAGGTTTGTTTAATTATTTCAAAAAGTTTGTTAAAGATCGAAGAAGACGACAATGAGGAAGTTTTGCAGTATAATTGTACGTAAATATACACCGTCTCTTTCACTCTCTAGAAACTAAGAGAAAAAAGTTTGATATCTAACTAACTTCGTTTCCGGATGATGTAGCCAGATATATACTCAAGCGCATCTTCTTTAAGATTATCAATGTCATCATAAATTAGGAACAATTAGGTCATCTAAGGACTCGCTTTCAGGCTGATCAACAAGGTTTTCAATAGCTTCTGATAAGTTTTGCTCTTTTAAACAATACTGGGTAAAGTTATCGTCACAATTTGACGCATTTTGCCACTCAGTACCGTCGAGCCAAACGTTGCCCATTCCGCTTAGCTGTTCTCTGTTGCGGGCTGAAAGTAAAATAATACTCATAAAATTAATCATACAATAGTAAAGAGTATTATCGCAACAAACCTTAAACATATTTCCGAAGCCTATACTAAAAATCCTTTGGAGAAGGGTGATCATTTAGCCCACCTTTGCTCCGTATGGCGACAAAAAAGTTTTCAAGCACATCTTGGTTGAGACGGCTAGTACATATGTACTTCATGTTGTACTTTTCACAAACATATTTATGGAGCATTATCAAGGCGTTATTTGAAACAATAACGTCTTTTTGAAAATGCTCCAAAGATGTTTTATATGGCAGAATACATGATCCCATTATTTTATTCATCCGCAATAATATTTCTTGTTGTTGCTCTAAAGCAAGGCCAAAAGGTTCCTGTGGGGGATAAATATTTTTAAAATAAAAAAATCTTCACAAGTTACCTTGCCAGGGTAAGTAAATGTTTCCAACGTTGAGTTATGCACATCAAACCAATCGTTGACAGGATGCACAAACTCGGCAGTTTCAACTGGATTATACATTTCTAACCCAAATTAATAACAGCGCCGAATGGCTCTAGCTGATGTGTTGGAGAACAGCTGTGCTGCCATCTTAACATTTTGCCTACCTAGAAATTTAACAAGAGATGTAAATTGAAATCAAATTAACTGTTATGACATTTTTACTTACCTGTTCCTTTAACCAAAATATGTTCTTTGGTTAATTTAAACGTTATAGAAACGTCACCAGTGGACGTGTACCTAAGTAATTCGTCGAATGTCTTGGCATTTAACAACTTGTTGTTGACTATCAACCCCGAATCAAGAAAATGATTCCTTATAAGCTTCAGCATATGTGGTACGTCTGCAAATGAGAATACTTTTTCTAGGGGATTAACTGGGTGGGGAAACCATGGCCTGTCTAAGGAGGAAGGTTAGTTAAAAAAATTTATAAAAAAGATAAACAAAGTATAAATAAGTGAGTGTACCTCCACCTTAAGTTAAACCTTAAAAAACTATTATTTCTTAAAATAATTTTTAGCTAATTTCATTCTTAATTAATTTAATTAAAATTGATTAAGTTATTAATATATTTAATTTAAATTTATTTAAGCTATAGATTAAAAGTAACGAATTATTTTTAAACTTAAAATACCTTTTAATGGTAATGATAATAAAGATTGTAATAATGTATATGTAGGTACAACTAAAAATAAACTAAAAACTAGAATAGCTGGACATAAGGCTGATCAGAGATATAGCGACATTAATAATTCACAAAAAACTGCATTACCTTCCCATTGTGCCAGATTAAATCATCTTCCTAATTTTGAAAATGCATCAGTTTTAAATATAGAAAATAGTTATAAACGTCGGTATATGTTAGAGATGTTACAAAAAATTAAAGTGCCAACAACAAAAAGAATAAACTTTAAGGCTGATATTGATAATGTTGCGCAGTGTTACAGACATTTAGTGCATAAAAAATAGTGAACATTATAATGCAAGGCATATAAATTACCAGGTGGCAGCGTTAGAAAAATTAAAACAACAATACAACAACACCAGGCATTTTTGTTTGTGTAAAATGTATACGCCTGTCACAAACATCTGAGAATTTAAGGCATACATATTTAAAAGTTTGTTTACCTTTTCGTCTTAATGACGGCGACGGGAAGTTTATTTGGCTTTTATATAGTTTACGTACGCAGCTTAAAAATTAAAAAAAGTGACCTACGGGGTGTAAAATTTAATTTTAAGCAAAAAATGTTAGTTTTCGAGTTACGGGCCTCCAAAGATTGTAAATACAATATGGAGTATATAGAGTATTTTGTGGTGGAATGTAGCAATATGGATATAATTGAAAAGGTAATTTGAATATGTAAGCAGAAAACCTTTAGTAATCGAAGCTGATGTTGGTCATACTATAAAGGAGAACATTTTTGCGCCCGGCCGAAGGCTGTCTACGCAGAGAATATTTAGTAACCGAAGACGGTGTTGGTCATACCATAGAGGAGAAAATGTTTACGCACGGCCGAATGCCGGCTACGCAGAAAATCTTTAGTAAGCGAAGTACAATTATATGGAACATTTAAACCTGTACCACAGGGTAAATCTGTAAGTTGCTTTCTTTTATAACAAGCTATCAAGAACTTAACAAAGTAATTTATTTAGGCTCCAGGTCGTCATGAACTGCATGTGCATTTATGGAAATTAATTGGCCTGGTTCCCGCTGGTGGTGCTGAAAGCATTTTTAATGAAGAGGCTTATCCCGATGTACAATTAGATAATCGTCATATTATGATACGAGGTGAAAATACCTCAAAAATTTTAATAATGCGTTCCGTTGTAATGCAGGCATTTCGATCCCATTATTTTGATCGGGGATATTGTGAAGTAACTTCTCCAACATTGGTTCAAACTCAAGTAGAAGGTGGATCTACTTTGTTTAAA
The DNA here is from genome assembly GCA_937654795.1 of Cistogaster globosa. Classification (NCBI taxonomy): domain Eukaryota; kingdom Metazoa; phylum Arthropoda; class Insecta; order Diptera; family Tachinidae; genus Cistogaster; species Cistogaster globosa. The sequence goes on along the minus strand of OW569405.1, from coordinate 59,051,559 downwards.
ATACAATATTTCAGGTAATTAATGGGACACTCCGTCCAGAAGCAAGATTATGTTTAATTTCTATTTTATTTCAATTTCAGCGAAGAGGCCTATCTTACTCAAAGTTCCTAATTATATTTGGAGAGATGTTTACCTGCTTTGGGTGCTGTATTTTGTATTGCAGAGTCGAACTAGGCGCCATTTGGCTGAGTATACGCACATCGAAGCTGAATGCCCCATTATAACTTTCGACGACTTGTTAGATCGTCTTGAAGATCTTGTATGTGATGTGGTTGATCGAGGCCGAATGCCGGCTACGCAGAAAATCTTTAATAAGCATTTTTATTATTATCACCATCATCATCATCATCATCATCATCATCATTATTATTATTATTATTATTATTATTATTATTATTATTATTATTATTATCGTGATTATTATTATTGCATAATTGTGGCTCCTGTAATGTATAAGTAATAATAATAAGTATTTTTAATTTTTACTAAGAAAAAATTTAATATTAAAAAATTAAAAATAATTAAATTATTTGAAATATTTTTTCTCTTTTTAAAATATTATTGGTGGTCCTGAAAAGGACCGATTGATTTAATTTCTTTATTTTTCTTTTATAGTTTGAGACTCTTTTTCTTTATAATGTTGTTCTGCAGACTTTGAAGCTGCTGTAGTTGTTAGTTCTTTCATTGTGAAAAAACGTAACCCCTGCGGTGGTGTCAAACTTTAATGTCGCAGGATTTTCAACTGGATACAAGTTGCTTAAAGGCACTTCACTGCAATGCATCGGCACTTCGTTACAATTCATATCTATTTGAATTTCTTTACAATGCATTGGCACCTTACTATAACTTATATTTATTTGTGTTTCACTTTTTTGAATATTTTCTGGTTCTGGTACTATTGGAAGAGCCTTGGGCATTAAATATAAGCGACTTCCCGCAGTTTTAATATCGGCTTCCGAAAAATGGTCAATACATATACGGCTTCTTTTCTTCAACTCTTTTTGGCAAATCTCACTCCACTTTTCTCTTTGTTTCGGATCTTGAGGAATGCCAAAGAAAGTACCACTTTCGGGAACACACTTTTTTGGACATAACACACAACGCATTTTAAAATATAACCACTTTTCCGCACTTTTAACACTTTCAACACAAATTATTTGTAATAAAAAACTTGAAAAACTTTTTCACGAAAACGTCACTATAAATTATACAGGTTTTTTTTATTGTTGTAACACAAATATTTTTGACGTTTGTATACATAAACAAAAAGTGTAGCAAAAAAAAGTCACCTGCCGTAGCGCTGCCACCTGGTTTAATATGCCTTGTTATAATATATCTTAACTTAGTTGTTTGTAACATTTTCATTAAGTAAATTTATGTGTTTGTATTTGTATAATGTTTTATGTATTTTTTTATTTTTTGAAATTTAAAATTTGAATGTGTGTTTTTTGAGTATTGAAAGTTTATGAGTATGTATATTTTAAAATGTTTGAATTTTTTGTCTTTGTTTTTTGAAAATTTTTTTGATTTAATTTGACAATTTTTTTTTCAATTTAACTAATGTTTTTGTTTTTGAAAAGGATACAATTTGTTTAATAATATTATTTCCTGTTTCCTGAAGATGCCACCCAACGGTGTGGCGAAATATTGAAAGAAAAGAATATAAAATAATAAACAATATTTTTATTCTAAAACTGACCTAGTGCTTGTTTTCATTATAAAATAAAATTCAATATAAAAAAAAGGTCAAAAAACATTAACATTTAACTTAAAAGAAAACTTAAATCCAACTTTTTTAACTTAAAACGAACTTAAAACCGAAATTTAACATTATTTACCAATTTTATGGATAATAGCACAATATCCAAATTCCGATTGTGCGTTTACAAGGGAACAAAGTAAAAAACACGTCACATCGCGTTGTTTACTCTGACCAAAGTTAAAAAGTTTCATCCTCGGCAAAAGCAGTAAATGTGAAAAGTGACAAAAATTTAGTGTTTGTGTAGTGAAAATAGAAACATAAAAACTTACCTTGTGAAACTCCCAATTCTTTCCATAACTTACGATTGGCTGGTCCCATGTCGCAAACTATTGCAACGACTTGTAACTCTACGTTGTGCAGCTCAATTATAATGTTCTTTAAAATTTCAACTATCAGTTTGCAGTCTAAATCATAAAACACTGGTTGCCTCCAAGATTTGCGGAGACCTCCTGCCATAACCACTTGTACATAGTTTATAGACGTTTTAGCAGCATCAGGCATTTCGTCGTACTCAAAGGTTTCCATTACCTTCATCTCGTCGAACGCTAGTACGCAAATCTTTTCTTCAGGATTCAGTTCGTTAATTGCTCGCATAAAGTCAATGGCTGTTGTTAAAATGCCTTCACTTAAGTTGACTTTGCGAGACCAACGCTGCAACGTTGAGACATGAGGCAATGAAAACCCTTTTTGATATTAGTTGTTATAGGCTCTAGGTCCGGAGGCATGCAGGCATTAGATATATCTGGCCATTTCCATTGGATATTTGCAGAAAGACACATCATTTTCCTAATTTGCCCTTCTGTTAAAAAGGATTGCATCGCATTAACGGCCACGTTTGCCTTATCCAGGCTACATTTAAAGTCTTTCACCTCATTTTCCAACCATTAGATTTTTTTGTAGTTATTTATTTAACAAATGAATTAGTGTATATTCAACTTAGGTTGCTTTTTACCAAAAGTAGTATAAATATGTAAAAGACTTACTCAGTTTGTGTTTCCGTTTCATAAAACTGTTTTTTTGCTGCATCTGGTTTTGGCAAAAAGGTACAGTCGTAATTCATCAGCGCATTACTAGATGACTGTGTGAAGCGAGATGGTTCTGCAGTTGCAGCAACTGGGGTTCTTATAGGCATGCTAAATTTTACAATACACAGTTACAATAATTAATAATTTTGAATATTCATATGCTAACATCAATAATAACACTTACATAAGCACAGCATTTGGCAGCAGTAAAACACTTCCTCCCAGTTTGACATAGCTTGACAACGCAAAGTGATCTGCACAAATTATGGCTTCCCGGAAGAAGTTCATGCTGCAAATTTGGCTTCACTTGGCTCTGCGGTCATCGTTTGGAACATAAAAAAACTTTCCTTTCCACGTATTTGCTTTTTTTTACAAATGCTGCAGCTCCTCATATTTCTCACAATTAACTGCACTTTTCTTTAACAAGCGAGTTAGTTAGTTTTATATATAATTATGTTTTTTTAAGCTTCGCTTCTTTTTTTATTTCAAATATTTTAAAATTTTCAAGTTTTCACTTTTAAGAAATTTTGAAATTTTGTATGAAAATTTTTGTTTTTTTTTTACATTGAATTTCGTAAACAAAGGTAGTAAAATATAAACAACTTTTGACATTTCCAACTACAAACCGGCTGGGCCATGGCGAAATAATTTACCAGGTGGCAGCATAGGCGAATTCAGTATTTTTTGCTGGCGTACACCACTGTCAAACTCCATATATAAAAAATTTGTGTACATTTTTTATATATGGAGTTTGACAGTCGTGTATACCAGCAAAAAATACTGAATTCGCCTACGCTGCCACCTGGTAATTTATTCGCCTTGGGCTGGGCGGACGACACTACTTAGTAAAAGAAATCTGCTTTGGTAAAACTAATAACAGCAACGTCAAAATACCTTTACATTTTGTTGACGCGCCATTTAAAGAAATAAAAAGAAAAATCGAAAAAATTTTCAACTGTAAAATCGAGAAATTATTATTAAATAATTAATTTGTAAATAAAATAGTGAATGTGCAAATAAAACATAGTGCGAAAAGTGAAAAAAGTGTGTGTTCCAAAGAAGCGCAGTTAAAATATAAAATAAAGCAAACAAAACCAACATTTCCTGAAAGAAATTTCTTTGAAAGAAATTTTTAAAATGTTTATTTCCTTAAACAAAATATCCAATATAAAACCTTTTAAACATATTATACAATTTGAAAAACGCATTATTGTGCGGGTTGCAAAAAAATGCGCGAGCAAGATTTTAACTAGGGCCGATGCAACCGCAATTTATTTATTTAATTTTATTTCAATATGACACACACAAAACTGTTATGTCTGCCTTATTGGACCAAAATATCAATTCTGCCTTTGGTTCAAATGAGGCTTGGCTTTGAGCGCTTCGGCGCAATCTTCCTATAATGATCCTCCTTCCTTAACTTGCGAAAAAGTGACAGATGGACTGAGTAAGTTTACAAAAATTTAGTACATTCTTTAAAAAAAACTACTTTATATTTCGTAAACTTTTACAGAGGGGCAAGTACGAAAACTTATGTCTCCACAGGGAATTTGTTGAAAATGGAAGAATATTTCTAATGCAGTGTGCCACATGCATCTGGTTTTTCGCTGCTTTATGTACATATCTGCTCTTCAACGTTGGTGTGCAAAAGTCCTAATAAACGATGTCCTGTTAACTGTTTCCATAGAGAATAAGAGACAAACAGAAGAAGAGATTTTAATTATAGGCTGCATAAATACATCTTGGGTACAATTGAGTCAATAAACATTTTTTTATTATTTTATTCTTTTATACTTATTTTTTTTTAGCCAGAAACTCTGAGCAAATAAAGGGAAAAGGAAATGTTGAAGATGACGATACTGACTGTGGCGCAAGTAAAAAAATAGAAATGATTTTTAATAATTAAAACGGAAGAGACATATTACATGGGCGAAACCTAAAGTTAAAGCTGTTGAAGCTTAAAAAATCCGTTGATCTTCCGGAAAAGAAAAAGACCTTTTTTTCAGTTGCCGAGTTTATTTTCGCGATAGACATTTGAATAAAAGATTGAAAATTCAAAAGTCCAAGCAAAGGTTAATGGAATTTAGCAAAATTCTTTAAATTAATTATTAAATATCTTTTATCCCCAAAGTAAGCATTTCAAATTTTCTTAAAATGTATAAGTAAATTTTAAAAGTTTATTTTCTTTTTTTTTTACCAGAAGAACCACTCAAGCAGGAAGTACGTCCTTAAAGCTACACTTAACGTAAGCAATGTCTGATACGAAGTAATATACATATGTAGTTGTTTATAAATTTGTTATTGCCGAAGCAAGAATTATGCGTTTTTTTAAAGCTGTATAACAGTTTGCTACTTTATCTCTAAGGAGAAACATCTGTGTGCGAGCAAATTTTCCTTCTTTAAAAAAGTAAGGTTATAAATAAAGAGGCAACGCGCACGTGTTTTTTCAACTGGCACTTAATAGTGTCCACCGTTCTGAAAAATTAAAATAATTTTCTTTATAAATATTCTGTTCAGGATTCCTAACCTCCAATGTGCAGTTCCTGGGGAGAAATTACATATATCTGAAAACTTGTGGGATACCCTGCTGCTGTGATTATGTACCCCTGCCATTAAAATTCAGATTTAAAAAAAATAAAGCTATATAATATGTATAAACAAAAACTAAAAAATAATTAATAATGCACAGAGCATTCTAGTTATATCGCGTCTTTAGTTTGAGTAACATCCACAACCATATTTGGTGTAGAAAGGTAAAATCTTATCCAAATGTAATAAAGAACACACAGGGCTAAAAACCAACGTTTTTACAAGATGTTCCTATCCCATTCTTTTCCTCTCAACATCTTTCGATGGTTTTAGTGTCATCACTAAAAAAGTGACATTAAAACAAACAAAATAAATGCTTACAGTTTTAAATTATTTGGAAAAATTTTTATTATTTTATTTGAAGCGAAAAAGGAATAAAGCATGCGTGTTGTAATTAGACTTTTCTATCTCAATGTTATAAAATTTCTTAATTTCTTGGTATATGCGTAAATAACTTTTTTCATTTTCAACATCATATTTAATAATAAAAATTGCTGCATTTTGTAATTGTTTATATGCTTTTAGTTTTAAGCTTTATATCGTCTTAATAAGAATTCATTTACTACAGTGTTAACCGTAAGTAATTTGGTTTTTAACATTTATATATATTGAGTCTTAAATCTTAGAAGATTTATGACTACCAAAATAACCAAGACCTGGATCATGCCACAATGCCTTTGTGCGAATCGAGACTGAAAAATATGCATGTGTGGTAGCCATAATTGGTGGTTGTTAGCTGATTCCGTTTATGCTTTTTTCTCTTACATTATGGTACCGTATAAATTTCTAGTGTTTGGCTCCATACAACACAAGTTTAACATGGCACATTCTTCGGTCCGAAATTTAGTGGAAGGAACGAATTGTAGTTTTATGTGCCTTCCCCAAGCCCATTAAAAAACAAGAAAAAAATATATTTCGTTAATCACAATGTGTATATAAAAATTTAGTTTGTGACTTCTTAAAAACTAAAAAATATCAATCTTCAAATTTCCTAACTTTAAAAATTCCAGTTTTAATTTTTTTTTCGACTTACATTTTTTATCTGCCTCCTGTGGCTCTCTAACATACTATATGTTGCTTCAACTTTGTTTATTTTCCCTTAAACCGTTTTCTCTTTTTTGGAGGCGCAATCTCAGTGGTTGCCAGAACAGATATCGCCGAAGTTGTTGACTGTGAATCGTTCCGCACTGGCTCGGACAAACATTTGCACCACTTTTTCAACTGCCATATATTCCTTGTTTATTTTACCTTAAACGACTTTGCAATCGAAAAATTATGTTGCTGTTGTCCTGTTTTTTGTAGGAAACCTTTACTTTGTTATAGTATTGTCTTGATACTTCTTTTCCAATCGCACCAGGTCCAAGTTTATATTAAAAGTTGTTTCTGGACTTTGCCTTCAAAAAAACAACTTGTTAAAATGCATGCATTTTTCCAAGCGGTAACATCTCTTGTAGGTGGTTCACAAGCTCTAAAGTCTCGGTGTAGCTCACTCCATAAGTCATCTTGTTTCATTTTGCCTCCTTTAGAGAACCCCTTGGCCATATCTGGGTGTCCTTTCATAAAATTTGAAAAACCTTTGTATTGTTCGGCAGACTTCTGTAGCACCCTGCATAAAAAAGTATGTATTATAGTTTCTTAACAACATTTTTGCATATATACATTAAGTTAATTTTTCATATATAAAATATTAGTTTTATGTTTAAAAAAAACAACAAGAAAATTATGGTTGGCAATTAATTTTCTATTAGTGACATTACTTTTAGCAACTCCGAAGAAAAAGATCAATGCAATGTAGTCGCAGTGGCGAATTCAATAATTTTCGCCAAAACCTGAAATGTCAAGCTCCATACATAAAACATCATGGCGAAATAATTTACCAGGTGGCAGCATAGGCGAATTCAGTATTTTTTGCTGGCGTACACCACTGTCAAACTCCATATATAAAAAATTTGTGTACATTTTTTATATATGGAGTTTGACAGTCGTGTATACCAGCAAAAAATACTGAATTCGCCTGCGCTGCCACCTGGTAATTTATTCGCCTTGTAAAACATGTTATATGGTGTTTGACACTTATCGTTTCGGCGAAAATCAACGAATTCGCCACTGCGACCACCTAGTAAGAATTTTAAATTAAAATAAACTCATATTTAATTTGATTACCGACTGTATGCTTAACAGCACCACCGCCAATATTTTTTCGGACATCAAGTTGAACAGCTTTTTTATGAAATCGCTAGAAAAATTCACAAACAATTGATAAAACAAAGGATAAATTTTTAATTTATTATTTAATGCATTAATTGTGTAAAACTAGAAACAGTTTTGTTAAAAATAAAACAAAACACATTAATTTTTATATGTGTATAATTTTATTGTTGTTTTAACCCTAGAACCATAACGATAATTTTTACGACGCTTATACTAACGATACGTAAATTTTACGTAAATTATACTTTTTGATTAAGTTTTGCAAGTTAAAAAATTTTCAATTCACTTATTTTAATTAAATTAATGTATTTATTTTGTTTTATTTGTTATAAAAATAAAAGTATTTTGAATGTGTTTACATTAATCAGTTATCGTTGCTCATACAATTTTGACAAATTTTTATTTGGTGTTCTCCACAAATAGCAGTTGTTTTACAAATGCAGCAACAAGTAGTAGTCGTTCTCTTTTTTGATTGGTGGCAAAAAGAACAGTACTGTCTTTCTCGCTTCTCTTCTTGTATTGTGTCCGTTTGCTCAACATCGATCGCATCTTTTAATTATACTTTCAGTTGTTTAGATAGCTTTGGATTAACTCTCATACGTTCTTCTTGCCATGACAGGGTAAGTTGCTCCTGGCTTTAGTCCCTTTTTCACTACATTGTGATCGTAAATTACATAAGAATTGATTGATGCAATATTTAGCATATTATAAAAGAAACAAAGTGGCCATCTTCTTGTCTTTCTATTGCAGCTCATATTTTGAGCCATTTGATCGAATGTATCAACTGCCCCTTTAGTCTCATTATACGTGTGCACAATCTGCGGTTTTTTTGAAGTCTCATTAATTGCTCCGTTTAAATGCATTGTTGAAAGTAACAAAACGTTTTTATTTTTTTTCGGCATAAAAGAGACTAACGTCATATTTTTATCAAAAACAAAACGGGAGGTGGCTGAATGCTTCAAATAAAGTAGTTCAGAAGGTATTTCAGCCTTGTTCCTTCGTAATGTACCAACAATCGTAATATTTTATGGGTTTTCCAATAACTTTGTTGCTAGGGGAATGCTGGTAAACCAATTGTCCATAGTGACATTCCGGTTGCTTGGTAGCAGCATCACAGACCATGACAATTTTTATTCCGAACTTATTAGGTTCGTTAGGAATGTACATTTTGAAGGGACATCTTCCACGGAAACCAACTAATTGCTCATCGATAGTTACATGTGATCCTGGCTTAAAACTTTTTCCGCATATTTCAATAAAAATGTCCCAAACTTCCGAAATTGGAGCAAGTGAATTAGTACTCTTACGTTGATCTCTTGTGATTTGATCATCAAAACGTAGTGCATTTAGAAGAAACTCGAATCTATCTTTGCTCATTGTTGCTCTGTATCGGCCACCTGAATAGGAGGAGTCAAAAAGGATTTTAGCCGAAAGATGATTATTTTTCAATCTGCAGACAAAAACAGCAGCCCCGATAAGGCCTTCAATTCCTTCATAGTCACATTGTAAATCGTGGCATTTTGAGATTTGTACTTGATTCTTAGTTGATTAATTTTGTTGTTGGTGTGATCTAAAATTATGTTAAGTATTTTTTCAGTAAGAAAATGATTGAATACATCTATCGGTTCGATGACATCCTTGACTATATTTGATGGACCTTTGTTCAAACATAAATTTTTGAGTTAATTAAAAACCTAAAGCTTGTTATTCAAACATAATGTTCAATTACCAGGACGAATATATACAACATTACTAGCCGCACACTTAGTCCCTTGGTGACGAACTGGAGAGGTATTCCATTTGTACCCATTCTTTCCTAAGATTGTCTTTGTTTCCAAACTCTCGTTTGTTTCTGTTTGTGCATTTTCTGTGTTCATATTATTTGGCCGCCTTTTATTTATGTGTATTTCTGGTTTTTCCTTCCAGTACCTCCATTTCTTTTTCGAATTCAGCTTCATCAATTTTTGAAGGAATGTAATTCCTATCAGCGAAGCTGTCATCGCTATCATAATCGTCTTCTTCAACTGTACTTAAGTTACTAATATCACTTTCATTAAGTATAGCCTCCACGTCATCACAATTAAGTTTGCGCTTTGTACTACAAGGTTTTTCTTCTGTCATCTTAAATAAATTTATTCCAATTCAAAATAACAGTAGAAATAAATTCACTTTATACTTACGACACGAAAGAATTACGTACACGAATTTATACTTTATTACTAATGTTATGTAAAATCTAGGTACAAAAATTTATCTTCCATTACTAACGATACGTAAATTTTGCACACAGTGTTTAAGTGCGCATGCGTTGGCAGCATAAAAAAACTAAATATGATGCTCTTTCACACTTGTATGTAAAATAACTAGAAGGAAATACCGTTAGAATGCCACATACTTGTTTTACAAAAATTTAAAAAAAAGTGTACGTAAAATTTACGTACATTATGGTTCTAGGGTTAAAGTTTATTTTAAGTAAAATTTATAACTTCACTTCAGTATGTGCTTGCGATTTGAAGTCGCCAAATTTCTTGCGGCTGTGAACTACAGAACACCTTTATTGCGATTTCAACTCGCATCGCAAGTTTCAAGCGATTTGCATTTGTCAGAACATGCCTGTATACCTTTACTGTTTTTTTTATAAAGAATATAGTTGGAAAAAGGATTAAGAATTTAAAATACTTGTGTTTGCTTTATGTAAAAATTAAAAACATATTTAAAAAATTTTAAAATATATTGTTATAAAAAAGCGAATTTTTAAAATACTAAAAAAACATATTAATTTAAAGCCAATTTGGAGGACTTGCTATTACTTCAAATGATGAAAAGTGGGGAGCGTAGAGGAAATAAAGGATTGTTTAAAAGTCTTGATGCATTTGGGTTTAATTTAACGGGAGTAAATATCTTAATCGAAAAGAACTCGGATTTACTTATGAAATCCACCAGGCTTAAACACGTAGGATTTAAAACATTGCTGAATTTGATTGAGCCGTTGCTACGAAAAAGTTCCCGTAGGAAGCCTATTGAACCTCAACAAAGGCTGTATATTACCTTAATGTAAGTACGTACGTTTAGACGTTTAATCTTTTCTTAATTTTCATATAATACTTAGATTCTTGGCTCATGGATGCGCTCTCCATGTTATTTCGATGAAGTTTAGAATAGGCCTGGAAGCTGCAAGATGCATCATTTTGGATACATGTCATATCTTGTGGCGTGTATTTGGAAGCATTTACATAAGTCCGCCTAATACTGAAGAGTGGATTAATATTTCAGAAGACTTTTTAATTGAAACTGGATTACCACATTGTTAGGAGCAGTAGATGGCAAGCATATAAGTACGATTAACTTGTCCACCAAATTCCGGCTCGCAGTACTTAAGTTGTAAAAATTATAATAGCATAGTAAGCATGCTAAAATAGTAAGGAATATTTTTTTGAGCTGAACTGAAATTGTTTGACGCCTTAATAGGTTTTACTAGCAGTGTGTGATAACAACTACACATTTACGTTGGTGCTTATGGCAGCCAAAAAAAAAAAAACTTAAATTAAACTCTCAATGTGCTTACAGCTAAACGTTTGTCTGGAACAAATATAATCTTTCCATACTCCTTCGCTGGGGATGCGGCATTCTTCTTAAAAGAAAATATAATGAAGCCATACTCCAAAAGACAAAAGAGAAATTTAATTTAAAAAATAAGTCGCGCTAGAATACGCATTGAATTTGCGTTTGTTAAAATAATACTTATTAAAAAGAAAAATTCAAGATTCAAATTTTGCTTAAATATTTAGTAATGTGCTGTTTCTGTATTACAGGCGATCAACTCGTCTGAAAATTTATATGGAAATAACTCAAAAAACTGAGTTCTTTTCACACAAATTTGCAGATGAGTTGATCGTCTGTAATACAGAAACAGCACATAAAGGTATCCTTTCTTCCCGTTAGAGAGTTTTGAGAACCTGCATATCTTTTGAGTCAGAAAAGAAAAAAAGGTATTGACATGAAATTTCACTTTACATCTTTATGTTAATATACATAGTGGTTTTTTCTTTTAAAGGTAGTGTTAGCAACTATAGTGCTTCATAATTTTCTTTGACTTGATGCAATTAATTCTTGAAATCCAGAGGTAACTGAAACTCTAAATTTTTAAAAGCATGACTAGGAATGTTTTGAACGCAGCTAATACATCTTCACAGTCATCTTTTAAGAAACGAACTGTGCGAATTTCTTACTTCAAGTCATTTTTATTAAGTCTGCCTTCAAAAGAAACAAACTGTGTTACAACTTTTACTAGCTCTTAAGCAACTGAATTTACTATTTTTAATTCATAAAAACGAAACTAAATATTTGTTAAGATATCTTTAAATTTGAAACGAACTGTGAAAATGAACAGTACAAAATTATGTATCATATATGTATGTATAAAATGAATTATTAAAAGAAACTATTAACTATAAATTTTTTGCGTTAATTTTTCTATTTACAAACCCCAGGATTTCTGAGCATCTTCAACGTCTATTTTTGACATTCTATCGAATTTTTCCTTTAGCATTCCAAAAAAGTTTTTATACTTTAACGCGGTTGAGATCTGAGACTGCTTATATTTCTTTTTCATAGCCACAAATACATCAAAAATTATATCATAGTTTTCTTCTTTTTGTTCCAGACTTTAAAGAGGTTGGCCGTCTTCATTTAACCATTCGATGCTTCTATCCAGTTCTCTGCAGAAATTGCTTGCTGTACTAGGTATACGAAAACATTTTCTAACATGCATGTAAAAAATATGTGAATTTCATGGCAAAACTTACCTTGCAGACTCCGATAAAAATTCGATGCTATTATAATATTTCCACGGAACACCAATTTTATTTGCTGAACCATCATCGGGAGATCATCGGCATTTTTTTTCTTCCGTACCGGTCTCTTAAACTTTTCCACCCGATTTTGCATTCTTTAGCTATTTTCAGAATTATTTTAAGAATGATATAATTTCCTTGATTTTTAATTAGGAAAAAATTTAATTTCTTTTATATGTTTTTCCAACCCTTTTCTTTATCTTGTATTTTTGATCCCTTTTCTCATAACTTGAACACAACAACTTAATAATTTGTTTATTTAAATATTGAAATTTAAAAAAAATATTTATTAAACAAAACTCAATGAAAAATTAAATTAAAAAATAACTAATTTACCTCCTTTCGAAAAGAAACCAGCTGCAGCAATGTCACTTTTCTAAATGCCACAAAAAACATATACACAAACATAAGTAGCTTGGAACCAACTTCACTTGCTAACGCGCTGTCAAAATTGGATTTTTTATGTATATGAAAAATTTTGACAGATATCTGCGCTTTATAGGCTTTTTACACTGATCAACATCTACCATCAAATCGCGAAGGTCTTAACATCTTCACATAAGAAATACACAGGGCTAAAAACAACATCTTTCAACATCTTTAAAAGATGTTCCTATCTCATTTTGTTCCACTTTACATTTGTATTTTAGTGTCACCACTAGAAAAATGACTTTAATCTCGATATTCTGATGGCATCACTGATAAAATGACATTGAAAATGTAAATATTTTTAAATATAAAGGAGCGGCACATGTAAGTTTTTGTTTTTAATTTTGTGTTCTTTAGAAACGAAAAACACCAGATTGCGTCTCGCAAGGTGGTGGTTTTTCAATATTTTGGTACAACTTTGGGTAGATTCTTTAAAAAACAGAAAAAGGATATTGTTTATAATAAAATAATTTTGAAATTTATAAATACTACATAGTTTGGAAAAATTTTAATAAAACAATACATTTTTCTACTTCTTATGAAATTACCCACTTGAGAAAAAACAAAAGCAATAAAAGAAATATTTATTATTTTGTGACCTTAAGCTTGGAAAAAAATTGGCATTTGTTATTAAAATAGAAACGGTGAATTAAAAATTAAATTATATCCATATTTATCAGAAAATTCTGTTCTTTAATGCAGAAAATTCAATTGGAGACTTGCCGCTTTTTGCACCGAAAAGCAATGAAAGGAATTTTTAGCCAAGTAAACCTGAACAAAGAAATCTCTTAAAAACCGAGCTTTTAAATTAATCCTTTGCACTAAAGATTTGCTTAAAGTAAGTAAGGCAGGCTGTGAATTGTTGTTTTCTTAAGTTTGCTATTTTATGTTATTAATCTCGTGTCTTTATGGTATTTCCAATTAAATTATTTTGAATTAATGGTGCTACACATATTTAATTAGTTTCGAAATAAATGTAACCATGGTATTCTTCTGCACATGCAAATTATAAAAATCTTATCATTAACTTTAAATGACTCACTGTAATTAAGAATAGTTTTAATAAGATATATCTCAAAGAAAGTATAAAACTAACTGATGTAACAAATAACGCTAATGGTTTATATGATGAAATATTTTTTTTTTTTGCCTTGCAATGTGATTTTCCATTAATTGAATCTAAAAGTAACGTGAATACTTTTCGGTGCCCTTCTCATGAGTTTTTTTTTTTTTTTTTTTTTTTTTTTGTAAAATTTTTTTCATTTTGCTCCAAAATTATTTGGTAGCATTGTTTAGGTCCCTTAAAATGCATTTATTAATTAGAATAATATATAAAAAATCTCGGATTACTATTACCTTAAATAAGTAAGAGCAACAACAACACGCTACATTAGTATTAGCAACTTATTTATTTTTAATATTTGTATATTTTGCATTATTAAAAACTAGTGTAGATGTTGGTGGCACGTCGTAACGTCCAAAGGCATAGTTTCCATGGACTTTGAAAACGTCACAATGTCCTTGCACCTTGTGTCTTTTTTTAGTATAGACATAGTGTCACTTTCCAAAGTTTTCATGCATAGCATATTGTATATTGCTTTTCAATCCTTTAATAGTTATTACGAAATAAGTTATTTACCTTAAAAAGAGCCAAAATAGTAGGCGACAATAATTTAAACGGTAGATTTACAAAAAAAAAGAACAATTATAATATTTTCATTTAATTTCTCTTTTTTATTAGAAAAATTATTTTTTGATTCAATAATATTATTGAAAATATTTACTTATAACCCATAATATTTCGTGAGGCTGGAATCAATGCCATTTGATAACCAAAAATAAAAGTGATGTTGCACTGTGAAAAAATTCGAGAAACTTAAAACAAGTATTATTCGTTAAAATATAAGAGAAAACAGAAGCTCAACAAAAAATCAATTGTGATTGTATAAAGAATAAATGCAAAATAGTTTTCAGGAAGGATATTAATCACAAACGGACTAAAAATTTTTTCAGAAATTAAATTACGAACTGAGTTACTAAAAATTAATTTTGTATGTATGTACATAAAAGGTAACTATTATTGCAACATATTTTTTATTTCACTTTTTATTCACTTCCCTTATCTTAAAATAAAAGCCAACACTGTGCTAAAATTAAGCCGGCTCTGAGAAACGCAAAATCCCTACGAGAACTGTTAAACGCATCGACAGTGACTGCAAACATATGTTTTCTGCAGTAGACAGCTTTGCTACTGTTTTCTTTTTCGAAAAAGTACCAAAATTACAAAACACCAAAAATATTAATTAATTACACAACACTTTACAAGCAATATCTTTAATTTGGTTAAAAAAATATCTATGATTGAAAATCTAAAATTACATTTAGTCTGCATAAACTAAAAGCGCTACAACGGCAGCGCCGAATTCATTTCTTAATGGGATGTGTATTTACTCAAACAGAAAAGGGTGAATATTGATTTAAGCAAAAATAAAATTATATCCTGCCATTTTCCTAAAACATACAAAATACACACAGTCATATATAGATGCCGAGTACGAACAGTTTAACAAATCTATGCATCTGATAATATTTAAATTAGAATTGTTTATTGCCTCGTGTAAAAGAAAAAACAGCACCAGTAACGTAAAATGGCTTTTAGTTTAAGCGAATATTACTTCTTTATAAATATGTATTCATACATAAAATTATTTACATTGTTACATTTTTAGTTTTCTTTTTCTAGGTTTTCCAGTATTTTTCAGGAAATATTTAATTTTTCTTTTAACATTTACATAACGTAATTAGTTCTTCGGGAACTTAAAATGTATTCTACATCTAATCACGTTGTTTGCATGCCAAATTAACTAAAATTAAATTTTATGTGGACACTAGACATAATATAGGGTTTTTTATTTTTTGAAATTTTGAATGCGGGTACCAATGAATATATGCGATTTAATGCCAAAATCGATGTTGTAAATTTTCAGGCTGATCGCATGTGCCTACCCGTGCCATAATGGGGTCAAGGGTCAAAATTTTGAAAAATCACCAAAATATTTTTTTTTGGCATTTTATCAATTTTTTAATAAGAAGTATTATAAATTAGAACATCATTCATTACTTATAAATTTGTTAATAGTTGTATTAATGCCGCCAGAATAAATGTATAATATAATTTTTAATTGAGCTCTAAATTGCAAAAAATTATGGTACTTCCGCTATAACAATAAGACGAGAATATTTATAGAAATTAAAAAATGCCAACAATATCTATACCAGCAACTATTATTGAAACAACGGTAAAACTATTTTTTTGTTGCTCACCTAAAAATTCCTACGCTCTTATCTGTTGATTGTTGCTCTCTTCAGCGAATTGTTGCTATGCCCCTAACATCTATGAAAAGAGATTATTGGCAACTTCTCGTCTAAAAGTACCGTTGTTCTAGCTCTTTTACTGAGCACATAGCACTGCTTTTGATATGAATTTATAAAGTTTTTTGCCTTTTTTCATTGAAAATTTGAATATTATTGAGAAAGGTTTCGTTTATGTAAAATAAATGTGAACCCAAAATAGTTGGCGGGATATTGCCATCAAAACAACAAGTGCTTTAGTATTTTTTATAATGTACGTTGTGAAAATAAAACTGTTAAAAAAAGTGCAAGATTAGTGTTGGCTGAAATATTGCCTTTTTGGCAAAAAGCTAGAATCTCAACTCCAGATCAAAGAACATGTGCTGCAAAAGTCATTAACAAAAAGTATGCAATTATCTGTTTCCGAGTTATCGCAAAAAAGAAAATGACTTTAAAGAAAATTTAAACAATGATACAGGCAGATATAGAATTCCTAACGAAGCAGCGAGGAAATTGACGCGTTGGTTTCATGACTTGTGTCAAACAGACAAAGATTGGAAGATGAAAAACGTCGAAAATAAAAAAGGCACTTCAAGTAATTGTTATGTAGTATTTGGACACACAGTGGCTATTTTTACCACTTAATTTCATGAACAGACTTGACTATGGAATATGTTGAATTTTAGAGTGATGAATCGGGATGGCGATGGATGAACAGAGTGATAACATTCCAAGTTGCTCCAATAGGCCGATTCAAAAACGTGGAAAAAAGAATTTTATTGACAATAGTATGCTTGCAATATGTCAACGTCAGTTGCTCTACATTTGATCAGTGCAAGGCGTTGGGACACAATATTGAGGATCTTGTTCTGAATTGCAAAAATTTGCGTGAACAACGTAAAAAATATCGTCGGCGTCATGGCAAACAAATTATTAAAAATTTCAAGGTAAATTTTTTTATTTTGGCCAAGTTATAAGTTTTTTTTAGCTTAAATTTTTTACTTAGACCCCTGAAACATTTGTTTTGCATTGGGACAGAAAGCCACTTCCCGCAATTGCTGGAAAGTATACAGTTGATCGCTTGGCTATTGTGATTACGTCGGAGAACGTTGAAAAATTGATAGCTATCCCGATCATTAAAGATGAAACTTGTGCTGCAGTTGCTCAATCAGTCTACGAATATTTGCAAAAATTAAAAAGCAGAATTTGTCTAAAATGATATGTTTTGATAAAACTGCTGCAAATACTGGCTCTCATAGTGGCGCTGGAACTTTATTGGAACGCAGCTTATTGTGGTTGCCATGTCGCCACGGCGATTTTTGAACGATTTGCACGGGAATGGAGCACACTTAATTCAAAGGGATTTAGCAGTTTTATACAGGATAATCAAGTTTTGAGAATCATATCTGTCCAAGATCGCGAAATAAGCAAGAACTTTTGCCTTAAATATTTAGCTAAAGTTCACATTCGTCATGATTATAGAAAACTCCTACAACTTGCATTTATTATCGTACACCTGAAGCTACGTCTCATGCAAGATTCATATCCAAGGCCATCTATTGCCTAAAAATATACATATTTCATGCACACTTTAAACTTTCTGCGAATCATTTGAATGGAATTCGTAATATCTGCATGTTCTTAATAAGTCTCTACATTCCATACTGGTTCAGAACCGGAAATACAGTTGAAGCGCCAAATAGAGATATGCAGCTGATAAAGGGAATTATTACCTATTATGATAAAGAGATAATTAAAGTGCAATTGAAAAAAATTCGGAACCATCTGTGGTATTTATCAGAGGAGGAAATCGCACTTGCCTTTTTTCATCCACATGTTGACTCAGAAATAAAGAAAAATATGGTTTTGGCATTAAAAATAGAGTCCGAAAAAGACAATCATATCGGTGATGATGTAAATGTTTTCCCTTCTAAAAAAAGTGTGTGTAAGCGTTGATGAATAACAATTATTCACATCCAAGGATTTGAGTTCTTTTGTGACTACCAAAACACAATTTATTTTTCTCTCGTTTGAAAATTTCTATGGATATCTTACTCTTAGATCCGTCAACCTGGCCTAAAAGCGAAGCATTTTGTAAAGGAGAACAGATCGACAAATGCATTACTGTTGTAAATGATGCCGCAAAAAGAAAAGTTAAACTAATAACTGACTTTAACAGATCCTTAACACACAACGAAGCTGAAAAAATATTATATTTATAGTACTTCTTATTAAAAAATTTATCAATTGCAAAAAAAGTATTTTGGTGATTTTTCAAAATTTTGAATTTTGACCCCTTATGGCACGGGTAAGCACAATGAGTTCAGCTTGAAAATTTACTGCATAAATTTTGACATTAAATTGCATTTAAGTTTTCAAAAAAAAAAAATTTTAACGCCAGGTCTAGTGGACACAATCATTATCTAAAATCTTTTTCACTTAAAACAAATGTTTTGAGGATATCTGTAATTAAACAAAAATTAATAAATCCATTCATAAATAAAATTTAATTATTAGGTCAGAGTATCTTTTATAAACTCAACTTCTAAAAATAAGAAGTAAAAACTTGAATGTTCATTACAAGTTGTTTGTAATTATATTTCACTAAATAATTTTCTTAACAACCTCCCTCAAACGATTTGTATGCCGGCTTTGATTCTGTGATGGTCCAGTTTTGTTCAATTCAGAGGCTTCGTGAGCATACCAGCTATCATATCTTTACTTGGACAATATATGCATTTAACATTGCCGTCATCGACATGTTGCTTAATAAAGTACTTTTTCGTATAAATATGCTTAGTTCTGCAGCTGAATCGACCATCTTCAACTAGACGTAGGCAACTTTGGTTGTCTTCAAATATAACTGTTGGCTTAATTTGCTTTAAATTCATACCTTCTAACAGAGTTCTTATCCACACAGCTTCCTTACAGATTTCAGAAAGTGAAATAAACTCTGCCTCTGTTGATGATAAAGCCACACATTACAACGCCAACTAATACTGCCATTCTTAATCTGGTATTAGATTTGCGATCACCGTTATTTGCTGCCCAATTTGCATCTGCATAGCCGAGCAAAGTATTACTATTTGACCCGTTTTCACTGAGTTTTAAATAATATCCAGCGGTACCTTTCAAATATCGTAAAATGCGTTTAAGCTCGTTCCAATCTCCTTTTTTCGGATTACAAACCTTTTGGGCTAATATTGAAACGCTGGCCGCTATATCAGGCCGAGTATTGACGCTTATATAAAGTAGTGAACCAATAGCCTTCTGTAATCCTCATTGCAAACTAATTTATCAGAAACTGATTTACCATAAGCAAGATCAAGAGGAAGTTTAGATGATTTTGCATTTTCCAAGCCATACTCTATAATTTTAATTGGTTTGTCGAATACAATGTCGAATTTCTCCAAGAATGTTAATTTCAAAACGATCATTTAATAGTTTTTCAATAACATCTAAAGAGTTCTTGGTTTTGTCAGCTATTAGAATGTCGTCTACATATATAAGGACATAATTGTGCCCTTTCTCGAAAAGAGATTTTGTGTTAAAACAAGGGTCTGCTGAGTTTTGTTTAAATACGCCTTTTAATAAAACAGAATGAAGGGTTTGTTCCAAATGTTAGCAGCTTGTTTTAGACCATATAAGCTTTTATTAAGTTTACAAGCATATTGTGAACCCTTGTTTTCAAAACCAGGTGGTTGCAACATGGTCTACATGGGCAACGGTCATTTTATTATCTCCTGCTACTAATAACATTTTTGACTAAACCCTCTGGCTGCTAAATGTGCTTTATACTGTTTTATATTATCACTCACGTCTCGCTTGATTTTAAAAATCCATTTACAACTAACAATGTTCACCTTAGGGGGCGGAATGACTAAATGCCATGTGCCACATTTCTTTAACATTTCAATTTCTTCTTTCATGGCATGTAGCCATTCATTCTTTTGCAAAGATTTAATTGCATCATTATACGTCTTCGGTTCTACTACTTCAGTACTACATGTTCGTAGTGTCAAATAATCTGGCTTCTTTCCCTTGGTACTCCTAGTAGATCTTCTTAAGTCATTTTCAATAGCAGCAATTTCATTATTATTTCCATGTTCGAAAAGTGGTAGATTGTTGCTTTGAATAGGACTTTCAAAGCCTTCAAGACCACAAAACGAGTTATCGTCTGAGATTACAATTTCATTCGTGATACCTCTATTCTCACTTTCATCATATTCGATAACTGTTTTATTATGCAAAGAGCTATCCTTACCCTCAGGACAAATTGTTTCTACTTATCTTTCAGACTCGTTCCTTACTTCACACTTATCATTTTCAATAGGTTCTGGGTGATAATTTTCCATAAACTTAACATCTCTGCTTATTTCAATTCTGTTTGTTGACATATCAAGTAACCGATAACCTTTAGAATGACTATCGTATCCCACGAATATATATTCTTTACTTCTGTTGTCTAATTTCCTTAATTTTTCTTTGGGAATTAAAGCGTAAGCTTTTGTACCAAATATTTTTAAGTTTTCTATATCAGGCATGGGAAAGTTCATATGGAGTATTTGGAATAGAACATAAAACTAATCGATTTTGTAAATAGTTTGCTGTTAAGAGAGCTTCTCCCCACAAATAATTAGGAAGCTTTGCATCTGCTAATAAACATCTAACCATGTCGACCAAAGATCTATTTTTTTCTTTCGGCAACCCCATTTTACTTTGGATTATAGGGAACTGTAAGTTGCTGAACTATTCCGAGGCTTTCTAAAATTTTTCGTAACATTTTAGAGGTGTATTCCTCTCCATTATCCGACCTTATTATTTGCGGATATCGTTTAACCATTAACCTTTTCTAGGTATAATTTTGCCTTTTCTAATACTTCTGTCTTATTACGAAGTAAATAAACCGTGGTATATTGACTAAAATCGTCTATAAATGTAAGGAAATAACGAAAACCACTTACAGTACTAGTCTGGATTGGACCGCAGACGTCGCTGTGAAGTAAATTCGTAACACTCTTTGCTACAGAACTTGTCTTTTTAAAAAGGAGACTTGACTATTTAACTTTCAACACAAACTTCGCAGGGCTTTCTTATACCACAGTCAATAATATTAAAATCGCTTACCGTTTTTCCTTTTTGCATTTTTCTTACGTCGTTAATATTTTTATGACCGAAAGCTTTGTGCCACTGATGTTGACATTTCTGTTCTTTGCATTCAGCCACCATTGCTTCCTCCACACCAAATGAACGTAATGTAAATAGTTCATTCTTATTATCTGAACCGCAATTTCCTTTCCGGAACCATCTTGAGTGCTACAAATAGAATTATGAAAAGCAACCCGAAACAGTTATTATAATGATCATAGTAATTGTATGTCTGTTAAAATTTCAAGCGTTTGTCTTTAACGATTCAAAAGATAGGCTCAATGGGGTTAGATATATCTTTGTGTGGATTTGTACAATTCGGAGTTAGAGTTATACCCACGTTTTAAAGTTTTTAATGTGGGGTCTTTCACGGTTCATAATATAAGTAAAAAACATGTATGCTGTATGGGGACACCCTTTATTTTTAAAATTATTAGCTGTTTTAAGAACGGGAACAGTCTGTAAGCAGAACGTTTCAAATATATGCAGACGTTTTTCAAAGAAAACAAAAAAATTAGATACCAACAGAATGTAATGCTGCATTTTGTGGACCACTTCATAATTAACCAGCGTTCTTCGCATCTTTCTACCTTAGGTTGTGCAGATTGTAAACATAATCTGTTTAACCTTCCAATTTTGTTAACAGGAATACGAGGAATATATACATATATACATATTTATTTGGTTAGACGAAGTCGATACACAAACAAAAGTATTTCTTCACCGTTCTCCTTGTAACTTGTATATTTGACTTGCTTTGTATCAACTATCGGTTGATCACGCTGTTTCAGCGTCACATTAATTTGTTAATTAAAATGTTATTTAAAATTTTATGAAATTAGGAGCTGAACTGTGGATATAAATGAATTAAAATTTATTTTTGGATTAATTTCATTTCTTTAAAAAACGTCCGCATACATATGTAAAATATTTTTTCTTATTAAAAAAAAGGTTTTTAGAAATTTAAAAATGAACTTAAACCGAAAATAAATTTTAATTCATAAATTTTTTTTGAGTGTTGCAGGCGTGAACATTAAAAAAGCAACATCCGGACGAATTGATAACCACCTTTTTTTGAATTCACTTAAAAATCAAACCAGTGGTATAGTTAAGCCGGCTGTGAGAACTGTTAAAAGAAGAAGTCGATAATTACACATGTGATGTGTGTAGTAAACAGCTTTGCCACTGTCTTTTTTTTCGAAAAATTACCAAATTACAAAAAAAAATTATAAAAATTTAGCCTGATCTTTGGATTCAATTACAAAACGTTTTACGAGCAATATCTTTAAATCTGTTGAACAAATATCTATAAATACAAACCGAAAATTACATCTTGTGTCCTTAAATAATTTTATTTCCAATTATAACAAAAAGCGCTACAACGGCAACGCCGTGGCGCGCCGTTAAATATAAAATTGTGTACATATTAGTTTCGTTCATTTATTTCTTGCTGCGATGTGTATTTGCTTGAACAAAAAGAGTTAATATATTTTTAAAGCAAAAATAAAATTGTATCCTTCCATTTTTCTTAAACATACAAAATACACACATACATATACATATATTCCGAGTATGAATATTTGTGTCAATTGTGCAAATCTATGCGTCTGATAATATTTAAATTAGAATTGTTTATTGCCTCGTGTAAAACAAAACAAAAGCACCAGTAACGTAAAATGGCTTTCAGTTTAAGCGAATATTAATTTTTTATACATATTTATACATACAATTATTAACATTGTTACATTTTTAGTCTTCTTTTTCTAGGTTTTCAGGAATTTTTTAGTGAATATATAATATTTTTTTAACATTTACATAACGTAATTAGTCCCTTCGGGAACTTAAAAAATATTCTGCATCTAAGCTCGTTGGCTTGCGAACGCCAAATTAATTAAATTTAAATTTTATGCGAACACAATTGTTATCTAAAATCTTTTAAACACTTGAATTACATTTTTGGAAGTAGTGGTGAAGTAAGGGCAATACTAGATTATGCGTACGAGTGAGAAAAAGCGAGCGGAAAATAAATGTTTTAAGATAATACATGCAATTAAACAAAAATTAATTAGTCAATAGATAAAAAAAATCATTTATTAGGTTTAAATATCCTCTATAAATTTAACATCTCAAAATAAGAACTAAGTTTGTTTTCTCTCACCCTTTTATTGCTAAATCAAAACTTTATACCTTTTGTTATAGCGGACTAAGCAATACAGGTTCCTTAAAAATTTCAGCCGTCGTTACGGTTCAAAAATTTTTCCACATGGATTAAATGACAATAACTATTGGGGCACTCTTTATTTACCAAATCCAATTTTATCGTTCTGTTATAGCGGGCTGAGCAATTTCAACCGCCTTTTAAAACTGCTTAATAGTATGGCTATATACACCAAATTACATTTACGATTTGATTGATATTAAAAGGTGTCTCTATAACTGATGTAATTTGACCTATATGGCCCTATCTTTGAAACCGTTACAGACAAACTTTTTAAAATTAAACAAGCATAAATATTTAAAACTAGAAACTATAGAGTGCCCCAATGGTTGTAATTAGATGTATAGGGACAATCTTTTCAACAGTTATAGACTAACGCTTAGAATTTTTTACTGTGTCAGAAATAAAAAGTTTTGAAGTCGGTTAAAAATATGCATACTAACGAACAGCTGCCCAATAGAAATTCTAAAGTACAAAAACATGACTTTAACAGCGTCTTTTAAGGTTCATAATATACGAAAAAAAAACACCCATAACAAAAACACACACAACTGAAGGGGTCTTTGTCCTTCTTAAGATTTTAAACACCTAGCTCTAGTGGCAAATCGTGCATTCTCTATTAATGTTTCCTAAATCTTTAAGACAGATTAAGCAATAAAATAAAAAAACGAAAATTTAGCATTGTTCCATCTAGAAAGACTTGGTTTATTAGACTAAAATGTTTAAATAATTATTGAAACTTTGAACACAACATAAGAACTTTTTATGAATATGGCCGTTGATTTATATTTGTCGTCTTATTACCAGCGAGGCACAATGTCATCCGCATGTGGTCAACATTTTGTTAATACAACATAAATTTGCTATTCTAGAAGTAAATTTTTAAACCAATTTTTTTGTTTTTTTTTATATCTCTTTATTTAATTTTCAATATAAGTAAACTAACAATAACAATACGTGTTTTTAAAATTGACAAACATTTCTAATTAATTAATTTAACTCCATGCATTGGAATACCATACTTCTTAGTCGAATATGAGCAGAGTAGCCACGATGTGTAGCGGAAAGGGTTTTGTGATGTGTTTTTAGCTTCTCAAATTCGTTATTGCCTTTTTCACGATTTTAACTTTAACTTCCCAGTTTGAAACAGAAGCAGTAACCCATAACTATCAACTACAGCATTATAAAGTAGAAGTTTACTGTCTTATCTAGGCTCAGATTTTCTACCAATAACCCCGTTGAAATGTTTTCAATTTTATCTCTATCAACTTTGTTTCTGTATCGCTTTTCGATTTTAAACGTATTTTAAGATGTATTCCGAGATATTTTACTTCTTGAATTTGGGTATTTTTGGTTAATTATTAAAACAAAATTGTTATGGGTGGGTTTTACGAGGGCTGCTCAATATATTTCTGGCCTAATAGTGAAAATGCGAATATTTATAATCAAAAATGTTTTAATTGTTTTTCAAAGTATTCTGCAGCATGATTTATACACTTTTGCATGCGCTCAAACCAGTTGTCGAAGCACTTTTTTCACTCCGATTGAGACACCTCTAAAACATGGTTTTTGAACACTTTAACAGCTTCTTCTGGCGACGAAAATCGTTGACCACGCATTTTTTTCTTGTTGTGCGGAAACAAGAAGAACTCATTAGGTGCCAAGTCAGGGCTGTACGGCGGATGACCCATTAATTCGACGTTTTGGCCGGTCAAAAATGCTCTGGTTTGAGCCGATGTGTGAGAGCTCGCATTGTTATGGTGAACAATGATTCGTCTTCTCTTGTTGGTTTTTCTAATTTCTCCGATGACTTCAGGCAAAAAGATTGTAGCGTACCACTCAGAAGTGACCGTCCTACGTTGCTCAAGCGGAACAGTCACCACATGACCAGTTTTGCCGAAGAAACAGGCGACCATTTCCTTCGAAGTGATTCTTCCACGAACAACTTTCATTGGATTTTGCTCCTCTTTGAAGACCCACACAGTCGATATTAGTTTCGTTTCGGGCTCATACGCATAAATCCATGATTCGTCACCTGTGACGATCTTATAAACGTCTTTTGAAGCACCGCAATCGTATTTTTGCAACATTTCGTTGCACCAATCGACACGAGCCTTTTTTTAGCGACTTTCAAATTGTGCGGGATCCAACGAGAACAAACCTTTTTTACGGCCAGGTGTTCATGCAGTATCGATTGTATGCTGGTGGAAGAAATGTCCAAGGATGTCTCTATCTCTCGGTATGTCGCATGTCGATCTTGCATTTTGAGTTCACGCACGGCATCAATGTTCTCTGGCACAACAGCCGTGTTTGGACGACCTTCACGGAATTCGTCTTTGAGTTAGCTTCGGCCACGATTAAATTCATTATACCAATTTTTCGCAGTGCTATAGGATGGTGATTCATCGCCATATAAAGATTTAAGTTCATCAATGCACTCTTGTCGTGATAATCCACTTAGAAAGTTGTAATAAAATGATGGCACGAAAATGTTCACGAGTTAATTCCATTTTTTTCTATATTAATTTTTTCAAGTCACTGTAAACAACACAAATAATGGTCGTACGTCAAAACGTTTTGAGTAGATTATGCTTAAAAATGACAAACTTTTCACTTGGCAGCACTCAGTGTTGCCAGGCCAGAAATATATATAGCAGCCCTCGTAGTTTGTTTACCTTCATTTTCCATTCCTTTAAACACCGCAATATACTTCATATTTTCTGTCGCTATGGAATTATCGCTAATACTTAATCTATATCGCAAGTAAATGTCGATATCAGATGTTTGCAATAATAAAAAATATAGAGGTTTAAAAATATCAAAAACTGGGTAGGATACAGTGATGAAAAGGCGGACTTTGGACCTTAAAATTTATTAAGAAAAAAATATAAAGAAATAGAAATAAACAATTACTTACATCGGAAACGTATACGAGTATGTGTTAATAAAGAAGAAAAAACAAATCGTTAGATAGGGTTATTTTTTAGGACTTAAAACTGAAGTATTTTCATATTGCTTTATATCTATACAAGTACACACTTTTTACCTTATGTTTTTAGTTGCGGTTTTATAACCTGCCTAAAAAAGAAAAAGTTTCAAGATTTTTGCACAAATTCATTTGCACCATAATGGACAACAAAATATGTACTTGACAATAAACATTTTAGCCGATTTTTTTAAGGCCAAAAGTTTTCAAATATATAGACAGATTAGTTTATTAAAAAAATTAATCGAGTGCCTTCTGTAATTACTATTTATTTTGAATTATTTCAATATATTTATAAAACGGAAAATAAAACAACCCCAAATAAATAGAAATCATAAATTTGATAACTAATCGGATACGTTTAGTACAAGTTGTACTTGTAGTTATCAAAAGTTGACCATTTCTCCGACTAAGAATTTCCTTCACCTATTGGAAATTGAACGTAACGGCTGTAGGTCATATATTGGGATCATTTTGGATAATTTTTCGACTACCTATTTAACAAAAATCAATGGAATTATTTTTTTCTTTTAATATTATATGTATTCATTGAAAAAAATTTATTCAATTTAAGATTCAAATGAGAAATATATGTCATTTCGACTTTTTTTATTAATTATGTTTATGCTCCATGGCATTGACACGCGCAACATTTTGATGTCCCTTAAACAACAACTGGTTCTTTTATTTATCATCTGTTTTGTTGTTAGCGCAAGTTGAACTTAACAATTAGAAGATGTAAAAATCAATAATATTTAGCAATATTTAATTTGACGTCATTACTAGTTGAACGTATGGAAATCTGTTTTCGATATCATTTTGCTAAAGGAATATTTGCTATGTTATGTTATTATGGGTCAACAACATCGTCATGCTGTATTGCACAGTGGAACACTTGGGTTTGTATGCCACTATTTATTTGAGCCCTCTACACATCATACCATTTGTCATATCAAGGCAATGTGCTTATGAAGAGCTATTAGGTTTCATAATCGGCAGGGGAGGGCAGTAGCTTACCTGACCCCCCAAGCCGAAAATCTTAATTTCATTCTTTATAAAATGTAACCATTAAAATAGCGGTATCAATGAGGTGTGGAAAGGTTGTATATATAGTAAACATTTCTCATAATAAACATAAATACAAAATAAAATAAAATATTAAATGTAGTACTGCAAAATAATTTTAAATTACTTATGTCTTAAACTCAGATGATTTAATTAAAATAATTTCTATATTTAGTCAAGGAAGCAAGAATACAGTAAAGTTCAAATAAAAGTAAAGAAACAACTGTCAATCAATTTTTATAATTTACTAGCTTATTTAACCCAGCGTTGCTGGTCTTAATTTAAGGGCATTTCGAGGCACTGTATAATATACTATTGCCTTGTTTGCTATGGGGCTCTATTCCGAACACGTGATAAATCTATCAAATCAGTTCCGATCTTAACATTTATAGGTACCTACGTGTTTGTTGTTGTTTTTTATATGGAAAAAATCACATGTTGTCATGAAAATTTATAACTCACGAACGCGTAAATAACACACTTGCAACAATTTTTTAATATATATGGATTAGAATTAGGATAAGTCCAAATGTACGCTTTAATAGAGAAACAAACAAATTTTAATAGATATGTTGCTATATTTCAATATGATAAAGAAATAATAAAAAAAATAAAATTTAACTGATTCCCAACGGGCTAACGTTTGCTGTGATAATCAAATTGTCTCATTCCATCATAGAATATTTGAGATATCGGAAATTGTATAATATGGGTTTTCGCAGATGTTGTCCTTTTACATTCTCCTATAGATTACTTTTATATTCTTCAGACAACTTTTTATTTCTTTTAAAGTCATATTTTAAATAAAAGTAATCATCGCGTTTGATTAAAAAAAAAAAAACAAAAATAACCAAAAACCAAAGATTTTCGCAGGACCAAAAACTTTGGGTAGGGATGGACACAGTAATAAAACATCGATATTTGTTTCCATGCGATGCATCGCAAACGCACATCGATGTTGCATCGATATTTCATAAAATACATCGATGTTTTTTATTATTTATTATTGAAATTTTGATGTTTTTTTGTTTATTATTATTATATTTTCGAAAAATCTTAAGTTTATTTTACATTTTCCAATACTTTTTTTCAATTCTGTTTAGAAATAAAAATTTCCCAAGTCTTTCATCTCTCAATTGGTTTCTTTGTTGAGTCATCACCTGCACCTTCTGTAAAAATAGTCTTTCAGTTGGAACCGGTGTTCCCACCATTGCAAGATATTTAAAAGCGATCTTGTAAAGCTTAGAAAACTGCGATTTATAATCTTTCTAAACATCAAACGGATTTTCGTTCAGTCATTCAACGGGAGTCCTCAAATAACTGAAAGTTCATCAGACAATATATCTTCACTCTTATTGCTTTTCCAATTTCTATAAGCACGTCTATATACAATTTGCCATTTCGATGCATCGAAAGAAAACATCGATGTTTTCCTATTGCTTAGGAGCAAAAAAACATCGGATTATTTCGATGTTTCGACACAATACATCGAGTGTTTTTAAAATATCGATGTTTTTTGTCCATCCCTAGTTTTGGGATATTCTCACGAAATGTGAAACTTTAAAGAATAAACGGCAAAATGGATTACTGTTGCATATGCATATAATCAATGCAATAGTTAATCATTTTATTTAGGTCCTGTAAATTCCCTTTCGTTTTTGCAGCCCCAATGTTTTTTGTTCGGAAAACCCTTTCTCAATTTTCCTCTTAAGCTGTTCTTTGTGTTAGTTAAACGGAGTTGCTTACAGTCCACCCTAAATACGGGCGTTAGGCACGACGTAATTTAGCGTCTAGTTTTTACGCTGTATTGAGTAACTTAAATAAGAGCGCCAACGTTGTGAAACGAACAGTATTGTATACTTATCTTATTTGCTAAAAACCACAAAATTAAAATAATTAAGAGAGATAAAATTGCGAAATTGACTTTAAAGTAGCTGTAATGTCATTACTGTTGGAAATACTTTTGTATATACCACAAAAAAAAACAATAACAACAGTTCTTTTGCAGCCAACTTCACTTTTTACGCGCAGTCAAAATTGGATTTTTCAAATGTCCAACGTTAGCGTCGCGCTATTTGGGTTGGTCTCATACATTTTGTATGGGCATGCGAATTTTTGACAGTTAAATAACGTCTTACGCTCGTATTTAGGGTGGACTGTTGGTGTCATAAATAAATTGTTGTATTTTTTTTAAATAATTCCCTTTTGGTTTTTAACAATATTTCACTTTAATTTCAACACTTTGGCCTAAACCGCAAACATTTATACAAATTTTGAAAAAAACAATATACAGTCAAGGACTTAAGTCTTTATACATATCCAAAATATTATATATTCGCCAAACAAAGAGTACCAGAAGAAAACATGAATGCCAAATCTTTTTAATTACATTACAATTAATATACAAAAACAAAAACTTTCATTCTAGTTAAAAAATAACGGTAAATACGAGAAAAACTAAAATAGAGAAAGACAACAGTGTTCGTACAATGTAGTCTCTTCTGTTTTAATCATAATTTGCAACCTGTAATTATTCAAATACGGTTAGTTTCTTGCAATGGAAGTAGGCCCCGTATCTGTTGTAATATTGTTTTGGCATTTTTGTATTTAAATAGTTTTCAATTGTCAATATGAGTAAGCGTAAAGAAATTGGCATCGGTGTTAAATATCTTATTGTTCAAGAGCGCAAAGCAAGCGAAATTAGAAAAAAATTTAAAATACCTTTTGCCACTGTCCAATACATAATGAAATAATGGTTCCGTAGAGAATAAGCCAATATCTGGACGACGGAAGAAGCTCTCTAGGCAAGATCTCAGTTTCATTTCAAGATAAGTTTCAACAAATCCGAGACTATCAGATCCTAAACTAGCAGAAAATAAAGAAAATATTACGGATAAGAAAGTTTATACAAAAATAGTTCAAAGAGCGTTACGAGCTAAAGGGTATGCGTTCAGAGTTTCCCGCAGTAAGCCTTTGATATCTGAATAGAATGAAAGACTTCGCCTTGAGTTTGCAAAAGGCGCAGATTTTTGAAAAAAGGTTTTGTTTACGGACAAGTTTAACTTGTTTGGAAATGACGGGTGTGGAAAAGTTTGGCATAAACAAAATACAGCACTTGAGCGAAAGTAAACTGTGCCCACAGTGAAACATAATGGTGGCAACGTAATGGTTTGGGACGCCATTGCTGCATCTGGAGTTGGTCTCTTGGTGTTTATTGTTGGTATTACGGTCGGATACTATTATAAACAGCTTTCAGAAAGCAACTTGCAGCCATCAGTTGATATGTTGGGTCTTAGCCAAGGTTGGATCTTCCAACAAGACAATGATCCCAAAACATACAACGAACGTTGTGAGAGATTGGCTGATTAATCATGCACCAAGGCAGTTGAAATCGCCTCCACAATCACCGATACTAAATACGATTGAGCACGTTTGGGATATTTTAGTGTTACCAACAGAGAAATATTAAAAGAAGCATTACAAAAGTGCTGGTCCGAAATTACTCCTAACATGACCGAAAATCTTGTCGAGACGTCTGCTGGCAGTGATTGATGCTAAGGGTGGGCCAACAAAATATTAACGCTTTTGTCCATCTTTATAATTTGTTTTTTCTTTATTCACCGTTATTTTTTAAGTTGAATGAAAATGTTTGTTTTTGTTTCATAATTAAAATGGAATTAAGTATATTTTGCATTTTTTATTTGCGAATATATGAAATTATTGGTATGTATGACGACTTAAGTCCTTGACTGTACATAAAGTTTTTCATAAAAATATGTAAACGAAATCAACAACAAATGTCAAAGTTACAGGCAAAATGTTTTAAAAAATAGAAAACATTCCTTTATTACTTGACTACTAATACTATTGTCCTATGTATGTAATTCAAATACTTTTTTCCATCTTTCAGTTTCTTCTTATCCTTATCGATGCATGGTAGAGGAAAAACCCAAAGAAAAAGGAGAGTATGACAACAGTAATAATTTTTTATTCACGCAAGGTTCCGCTTTAATGCATCGCTGGGCAAGCCTTCTAAGATTTTTAACGTCCATATTAAAAACTCGACTACAATTCGAATCGAGATAACCGTTTAGAAGCTACGGAATTATTCCTATTTTTCCTAATTCTGATAATACAAGTAGCTCAAAAACAAATAAGGTTACACAAAATTTTATCACCAGATGTTAGGCTTTCAATTTTTCAAATATTTTTTATATTAGTTCTTTTACTTTTTGATTCAGCTTTCAAGTAAATGATTAAATTCTAAGCTAATATTTTTGGAAATTGATCAGCAGTATTCACAGTAACACGGCAACAGCAAATATGATCATCAATTTTGATTTCTCCTTCACGAGACATGATTCATATATTTTTAAATCATTAAAAATTACCATTTTGGTTGAATGTAAGGTATTTTCATTTCATTTCCGTAGTTACGAAAACAATATGTCTTCTATATTTTTGACTTAAGATCGAATTCATATTTATTATTGTGCCAGATATTTGCCTTGATGATAACGAACTAATTATCCAAAGTAGGTTGCCTTATAAAGCTTTATGATCCCTATTTGGTCATTTGCAGTAATATCTCGTGTCATTAATTCTTGATTAAAAAAAAAACTTTCTTAAAAAAATATGTTTAATTTTAGGAAACCTTGAAGATAAACTTGACTTATTATTATCATGCTTATGTATAGAGACTTTTTAAAAATATAAAATTGATATCATAACTAAACAACGTTCGTACCAAAAGCACAAATTTCAACAAGTACACTAATGCCAAACTTTTTAATGGCAAAGATAAATAAATGTGAATAACGCTTGCAAAAAAATCAATTTCTAAACAAATTTTTATTTGCCTGTCTATAACGGTTCAAAAGTTTGGCCACATACATCAACATTTGGGACTCCCTTTAATTTATAATTTTCCGTACTTATACTTGTTATTATAACGGTCATAGTAATTGACACTTTGTCCAGTTTTCTAGCGTTATGATGAATGAATTAATGTTTATTTTGATTTCTTAACATTTTTAGAAGGAAAAATTATTTACAAATGTATGAGGACGTTTTCCAAAGAAAAAAAATATATTCTAGCAGAATGTAGTGCTGCGTTTTCTGGATCGCTACATCCTTTATCGGCATTCACGCTCGAGATCGTACACTTCTATAGAGAGTTTGCAACATCATGAGTTAAAAGTTATTCACGGTTTCATATCTAGATTAAAATAACTAACTAACAACAGGCAACATACAATGTAAACAAGCGATACTTCAGTTCCTATAATTTATATATTTATTTAATATAAATTAATTATAGCTTAATTGGTTGTCATCCGTTATTATCTTGTTCATTATATCAATGTATTTAAATGTTCATTATCGATTTGTAAATTTGTTTGTTTCTTTAGTTTAAAAAAATTGTTTTGGTACAACGTAATTTTGGTTAAAAATATTTGAATGTTGGTAAGAAACTTTTAAGAACAATATTTTATTTATCCTATTACCCTCATGAAAAAGATCTGCTTATCTGCAAAGAAATTATGTTTGTAAAAAAAAGTTTAGTAAATAAAACAACTGAAAAATCTTCTAAAAATATAAAAATTCTTAAATACTGTGATCGCAAAATCACAGATTACTACAGAAAGTAAGTTTCTTAAGTAACAGGTTCTTAAATATATTTCAGTATAGACTAGACTAATTACGGCCATAAACAACCATAAGTTTTGTAAACATACAAAATATTTGTTCGTACAAAGTGTTTGCTTAGTTTTTGATTAACAAGAAGGTAAATCAATTACACTATGCAACAAGCAAACAACATTGAAAATCCACTATATTATTTTGAAGCGTTATGGTTGCCTAACTACGAAAATAATCAGTATTCCAAATTCTATGGATAAATTTTTTAAAATTTTTTTCTAAAATTTCTGATTTTTGAAGAGAAGCTTCGCACATCTTATTATAACTTTAAAAACACGCATTCGATTTTGTTGGGCAGTACATGAAAACATTCTAAATTATTTTAGCATTAAACGTTTCTCAGAAATTTTTTACTGAAATCATTACTTTTGCAGTTATTTGGACCGAAGTGGGAAAAAAATTTGTTTTTCCTAAAAATTGCAAATTTTCGATTTCTCAAAATTCGCAAAAATTAGAATACCTCAAATATTATCCACTTTTATTACATATGCACAAAGGTATAAATAAAACACCTCTGAATAAAAAATATTATTCAAAATTTATATTTTCTAAATTTATTATAAATAAATGTTTATTCACTCATTACTTACAAATATTAAAAAAAAAAATTTATAAAATAAGTATAATTTTAAACAAAGATGCAGAAAAAGAAATATTAAATTTTACATGTACTTACATCGAGATCAATTAAAAACAAAACTCCAATCTCCATTGGACAAGAAAAGTATGAAAAAGTATATATAATTAAAAAAAATATTCAAAATTAAATTTGTCGGTTTGGTAATTAATTTTTTTTTACATTCTTTAACTTTAGGTGAACAAATCCTTCCCCTTTTTACGGGAAACTTGAGGCCTCTAACATACTAAAAAGATATAACGATGACCTGCAGGCTTGAGCTCAACACTACGGTTTTGCGCGAAACCCTTTTAAAAGAATAAGGGGCAATAGCTACTGCTAACTGGTGGTAAGAAAATGTTTTCCTAATTTATTATATTATACAATTAAATATATCATTCTTTTCCTTTTCGTTTTTATTTAACTAATTTTAACTCGATGCTTTAATTTAACTTTGAATATAATTGCATAAAAATACATACAAGTTAGGGACACGGGGTTATTTTCAGGAAAAACACATAATTAACCCGAGACATTATTTTCAGGAAAAACACATAGTAAACAAAAAAGGTTATTTTAAGTAAAACACATATTTGTAAACATACACAAAAGGATAAGAAAAACACGATCATAAATGTAACCATAAAACTATAAAAACACTTGATAATAAAATAAGTAATTAGGAACCTAAGATAAGCAATACCCTTGTATCACTAAAACATTTTATTGACATAGCTATTTATATTTCCCACACATTATCAAACATTGTAATCTTTAAGTAGCAAAAGTATAAATACCACTGTAAATACTTTTGCCAGGCAGAAAGAAATCTCAATAAAGAATACTTCTAGATACAAAATAGTATCTAGTAGAAAACAAATATTTTTTTAACTCAAAAGGAACCGCGTTAAATAACTTACATACATATATATATATATATATATATATATATATATATATATATATATATTTATATATAAACTTTTCCTTTGTCTATTTCTCGTCTCTATTTCGCGGCTTCGAACAAACAATCTTTAGGATCCAAGAAGTAAGCAATGGATGTCTACAAAGAAAATACTTCACCGATACAATGAATGTTCCCTCGCTGGGTGTAAGGCGATGATGTGGCCGGCGAAAATTTGCTGTTTAAGACTGTTAAACGTTTATCTTATTTTATTTATTTTTTCTTGCGATTGGTTTTAACTTTAAAATCTAGATAGTTTTCATTGTGCACATAAGACGTAATTTAATTGCATATGAATATTGTTGCATTTTTTCGGTTTTAAGATGTCACCTTTTTGTTGTATTAGGTTTCTTATAGTGTTTTCAATCACTTTAGCAAATAAATTTTAGTGCTTTATTTAAGCCAAATTAAAAAAAAAAATATGCCTATTCTTACTTTGGCCGCCAACACACCATCTTCTTTCACAGCTAAAACCAGCATAATCTATTCTTCCTCAAAATCCTCCACCAAAATCCACTTCTTCAAAAATTAAAAAAAAGATATCTCCTATCTCCATTTTATCTTTTTATTTATTTTTGCCTTACATAATTCTTCAACCTTCCGAAGATGTATTTCAATGTTTTCTTTATTTTTCCGTTGCTCACTTTTCTTTCCTACTACCATCTGACGGTCTTTTCTTCTTATTAAAAATATATTTGGGCGGTCACGACAAACCTAACCACTC
Organism: Cistogaster globosa; assembly: GCA_937654795.1. NCBI lineage: Eukaryota > Metazoa > Arthropoda > Insecta > Diptera > Tachinidae > Cistogaster > Cistogaster globosa. Next base: position 59,015,915 of record OW569405.1, on the reverse strand, counting down.
CTGAGGTACCTACGGGAGCCAGGGTGGGAAGGAAAACGACGCCAACAGGATGGGTTACAAAATGTTCAAAAAAACTTAATGCTTTTTTCTTTTTCAGCCAAAATCGCCGCCACGGTAACACTAACTATATGGTTATACTTATTCGCTTAATTTCGCCACAGTAAATTACCTCAGACATGGCATCCTCCGCTACTATATTTATCATGAATGAGAACAGCTGTTTCTTACTACGGGTGTAAGAAAAACATTAAAGCTAAAAACATTGGTTATTATTCATGAACCCAAAACAAATAATTTATTTACATTTTATAATATATGTTTTATTTGAAAACATATAATATATGTTTTATTTGAAAACTCTCCATACTAGGTGAATAATGCTAATTAATTGCTTGTTTTTCAGATTATCAAGGAAATGAAGGCCTTCCATCAACCATAAAGGCCAGGATTCACTACCATACACAATCGTACGATATAATCACACAAAAATCTGACGGAATTTTTTCCTACTTAAAAATCGTTTCAAAATGGCGTCGTACGTGCCACACTATTATAAAAAAAAGATGCAAAAAACAGATGCTTCACATATTTTGCTGTTGCTTTCTCATCATCAAAAAAATCAACTCTGACCGCAAAGAAAAAATCATTTTATGAATTATTTCATAAGTTTATAATTTTTGCCAGATCGTACGACTGAGTATGATAGTCAACCCTGGCGTTAAGGCTGATATGATTGGATGAAAAATTTGGTAAGTAATTGAGTTTTAATTTATTAACAACATTGCTTATTTTTCTACTTCCTATAGGGCATATGGATTTTCGATGGCTACTTCTTTTAAAAACCTAGCAGTAATCTACATTAAAAAAGTAAGTGTATTTTATTCAAAAAACATTGGTAGCTGACATAAAGATTTAAACCATTTTCTTTGTTTTATTTTCAAGACAACATAAAGGAGTTCGCGGTTGCTGTGTGGTCCAGCTTTGTTGTGTGGTTGGAGCTTTTAAATAAAATTAAGGTAAGTAAGTGTCTTACCTATAACCATGAAAAATTCATATAATCCAATTTCTCAAAAACTGGAGCCAATCTGAGACTTCCAAATGCACTTTCGTCCTCAGGGAAAGGTTTCAACAAAGTTAATTTTTTTCGGGTCAAAAACTATCACAGTGTTATTAATGGTAAGTTATATGTGTCCAAGAAATAAATATTTATAAATGTTATTTAATTGCATGTTAAAGATATCAGAATAACACAAAAATATAAAAAAATTGCTTTAATTTTAAAAAGCATTTGCAAATAAAATTGAAAATTCGTGGTAACACGTTTTGATGTTATGAAAGTTTTCGTTCTAGATGAAATTCAAGTTGATAATGATTTTGTATTGTTGGTTATTTCAGCATATTTACATATTTCTATTTTCTTAAAGCATTAAAGCAGAGTTTTTTTTGGTTTTGTGTTATTCTAAAATCATGTTAAAGTAACATCAAATGCGTATGTAGCAAAACCATTATTAAAAAAGTCCTGTGAGGAATGGATGTACTGTGTCGCCTGTGTCAACAAGGTGTTTTTACATGTAAACACATCTGTTAATACAGAAAGTACGTCAACCATAAAAATACTACGTTCAAAATGCAACACTAACAGCCATACCTAAATTAGCGCGTTGATTTTACGCTGAAATGACATACCTAAATAAAAGCGCAACGTTTTGTTGTAAACAGGGATGCTATCTTATCATTTTTAATAAAACTCTATAATAGAAACGCAAAACAGTGATAAAATGCTAGATAAACCCGAAAAAAGATAAAATGTCATTACCGTTTTGTAACTTTCTCTAAATACTACAAAAAATATGTAAACAACAGTAGCTTGCAGGCAACTTCATTACCTTACGCGCTGTCAAAATTGGAGTTTCCAATTGTTAAGCTTTGACGCCGTGCTATTTAGGGAAGCTTCATACATTTTTTGTGTACATGAGAAATTTTGACAGATATATTTACGCGCTAATTTAGGGATGGCAGTAATGCTTATCCCCACCCAAGAAATGTCAAGGTGTAAATACAAAATGAAATAGCGATTTCCAGTCCTTTTATAGTTAACTGTAAGGAAACAGGTCATGGTGGCGGAACATTATATTGTAAGTAAAGCGATTGTAAATTTAGTGAGCATATTTTTCAAGAGTGTTTATCATTAAATTAAATTCGATTTTAATTTGGACATAGTAAAGAAAGGTTAAATATTACATTAAGGGTAATAAACATAGTGTGTCGCTAAAATTTATAACCATAAAAATTGATAACAAAACTCTAAACGTTTCGTGCCGTAAACTGGTTGAGTGGCGCACAGCATCGAAAATATCAATAGCGACAGCGTCCACAACAAAGTCGGAAGTACACTCCAAAAAAAATTTAACATTAACTGTTTGTAGTTTATTTAAGTAGTTTTTAGTTTAGTTAAAAATAAATGAAAATATTGTTGTTTTAGGAAGAAAATATTATTTTAACTTTTTATGTCTGTTGTTAAAAAAACGAAAGACAGTAAAATACTCTTTTTCAGTGCAGCCAAAATTAACAGTTAATTTTTACGTTGTTGTATTAAAAATGAAATACATATTTATAAAAAAAGTTTGTCAGTAGAGAAATATTTTTTACAATAGACTTAAAACATAAATTTTATAAATAAAATTTTTTTTTGAAAATTAAAAAAAAAAAAAATATATGTATGTGTACATATGTATATAATTGGTACAAAAATTTTTTCAAAAGAAACATCAAAAACATTGAAATTTTTCTACGTAGGACAGAATTCCATTAGACTTTCTTGCATATGAATACAAGAGGAACTTAAAGACCACGATGATTAATATTTCAAGCAAAAAAGCCAAAAACTTTATGAAAACATAATTTTTTTAGGGTCTCAATCGTTTAAAGCAATTCAAAATCAGTAGTTTTTGATGTATTCGTAGGTTATTTGTTCTCGTTTGAAATACATGAGAAAAACAATTGTTTTTCTGTTTTTATAGATTAATTTTAGGTGGTAAAGATGAATGAAAACATGATTTAGTTTACTCTTTTCCTAGGTTTAAATATATTAATTAAAATATATACAAAAACAGTTGTAACTAATGTTTTGGTAGGTTATATTTTGTTAGTTAAAATAAATGAAAAACAGTAATTTTTACTAAATAAATGTTTTACTTAAGTGGAACAAAAATTGCAAATTTTAAATACATGTAATGAAGATTGATAATCGTATTTGTTTAAAGCTAAATTTTACAAATTTAGTAATCCTAAAAATAAAAAAATTATATTTAAATTACTTAACAAAGTTTAGAGATTTAGTAATTCTAAAAAAATAAAGCCATCTAAATTTAGATTATTTGAAACAAACTTTACAAATTTTACTAATTCAAAATTTGAAATTTTACTTGGCCGCGAGAATCAAATATTTATAACTAGAACGAAAATCTGCCGAGTTTACCTAATTAAAAATTGAATTGAATGAATTTCATTAAAAATTACAAGTTCAACTATTTCGAATTAAAAGTTTACTTACAATAGATTTACCTAGTGTATATACCCATAATAAAAAGTTTACTTACCTAAATGTGTTAAATATTTTCATAGTTCCTAACTATCGCCTAAGTTTAAAATAAATTTAAAAGCCACGGTAAGGCTAACAAGAGTACAAACAAAAAGAATATAGATATATAAGAAAAATAAAAACCAAAACTAGTGTATACAAACCAATATATGAAACAAATTGTAAAAGAACCAATCAAAATAAGAACCAGTGAATAAAATGTCAAACACCACGAAAAGCTCTCCGAAGCTCAGTTTATTTGGAGCGAGGTCGGTTGAAAAATTTTGAATAAAAAAATAATCATGTTGATATATCCAAAAGAGTACCCAGTCCTACTTCAGGTGAGTTGACCTTAGCGAAGCTTAATGTATAATCATAATAATCACTAATTATAATTATTTTTAGAACTTGTAGACAGTAGTAAACAAAATCTAATGTAACTTAATATTCTATTTTTTTTTTAAATTTGTCAAACAAATATAAAATATCGAATTTATCTTTTTGAAATGAATCATGAGTTTCAATTCAGCAGAGTAAAACAAGAGAGGTAAGTTAAAAGTGATGATATATATTTTAGGGGTATTCCAAATAACTCACGCAGCTAATAACAAGGTTTAGGGAGAGAAGAGTGAGAGCCATTACATCTGAGCCCTAGTGTCTACTTGTACTACATTCACTGACACAACCTTATTTGCACCTCGGATATCTACACTGCAACGACCATGCCGCGAGCCTTAGTCGTGCCTAAATGAACAAGTTGGCATTGAGCAGAGTAGATGGAAGAGTGCGTTTTGCTGGAAGAATAGGAGTTGACACGTGCAGTTTTGTCGTTGCGGTAAAGTCTCTTGCGGTCGTTTTTTTGTTTAAATCTCTATTCATATTTACAAAATTTCATATATATATATGACTTGGAATATACATGTTACAGATTTAAGCTAAAAATCTTTACAAAGTTTTTTATCCCCGAGTAAAAACCCAGTTACGTTTGAAGTCTTCTAATATTAAAGGTTCTTATTTAAGAGGAAAACAATTAAAAATAATACAATAAGAGAAAATCTTGTTAATAATTATTAATAAATGGTAATATTATAAACATGCTGCACAGTATCTACAAAAAATGTAACATCCTTACGTTCTTAATTAATTACGTTCTTAATTAACAAATACTACTGAATATATATGAACGCTCATACCCAGCAAAAAATTTCAGAAAAAGTAATCGAGTGTGGAAGTAAGCTTTTCTGTCCGAAGGATTTCTCAATTAAATTAACAACTTTATGATTTTAACAAAGTATGAGACTTTTATAATTATTAATTAAGAATTGAGTACATTGATTTTTCCAGGAAATAATAATAAAGAACCAGTTCAGTTACAACTTTCTTTATTAACTAGCTTATGTAATGTGTTTTCTTAGCGATCACAAAAGTAAGTCATTATATGGCAAGTAATTTTTAAGGTAACGTCTAATTTTTTGCTGGGTACCTTGTCTCTTTTAATGATACCACAATCAGAATTTATTTATACCATAAGCTTGCTAAAAATAGTCTTATTGTGGTTTTGCCTAACTTCGCACTATATAATTATTAAAAATAAATAGTAACTAGTAAGATAAAGAAACGCATTTATACAAATAAATGTATTAAGTTCCTTAGTTTAAAGCTACATGTGTGGTTACCTAATTTACAATTAAATAACGAATCAACGTAGTAAAAAGGTAGGCGTATAATACGAAAATGAACAAGGTGTAAGTGCATCATATAATTCTTGCAAATAAACGAACTTCAAAGCAGATTTTAAATATTCAAAATTAAAAGGTGGCCCAATAGTCCATTTACTCAGAGTCCCCAATAACAACAGGTATAAAATAAAGATTTGAAAATTAAAAGGGAGCTATTATAACAAGCATAAGATTTGGACTTAGAAATTAAAGAGTGTCCCAATAGTTTACATAATTTGATATATGTAATCAAACTTTTGTACCGTTATTGACACTCAGCTTAAATTAAGAAGGAATATGTATTGTCAAATCCGTTACAATAAGACGTATAAACTTAAAATTTGAAAATTAAAAGGTGTTCCTCCAACTGAAGTAATTTGACCTGTCTGGCGCTATCTTTTAAACCGTTACATACAGAAACGTATTTGATAATATTAAAATTTTGCCTTTATTTATTTATTTTATTTGAATGTTTTAATGAGCTTTAAACTTTCAAAAGAAAATAATTTTTAAATAACGTTTACTATTGTTAATTTTATTTTGAATATAACTATTTCTTTTTAGATTATTTATTCTTTTAAAACAGCACACTCGTACCAATTTTTATTATTTTTTGCAATTTTGCTTACGATATCATAATATTTTTCTATTATTATTTTTTTAGCAACAGCAAATTCTGTGTTATTTAGCTAACATTTTATTTGATAATTAATAGTTAATAGTTAAAGAAGAGTAACATAATTTGCTAGCTATAATCAGCGATGCCATAATGAAGGTTTTAACTTAATTTTAAGAATTTTTAATCAAAATAAGATTTGAAAATCTTTTTTTTTTTTTCAAAATTAAGATTTTTCTTAATTTAGCTGTTTGACAACTAATACTGCAATTTCTTGTTAAGTATGTTAAAAATATTCATCTATGTTAAGCAATTTTATTGTAAATTAATACTTTAAAACAAAAAAATTTTATCACTGCAACTAATGGATAAATATAGTAGTAATTATGACGTTTACCAGGTACATATATTTGTAATTCCGATAAAAAATTTAATGCTACTGAATTGAATGAATTCATTGATAATTGTATTGCCTTTTACTTTGGGTTCTGTAAACAAATAACAAAACCATTTGACTTTTGCTAAGCAACCTTAAAAAAGCTTTCTTATATTGACCCTTAAAACGTAATTAAAATAGTTTTTTCTCTAGTAAGTGTTATAAAACTTTTTCGAAATATAATTGACGACAGTGAGATACAAAATTTAGATAACGAATTTATGGAACTTCTCCACATGAATTTAATAAATATTTAAAGAATTTAGGAAATGTTACAGTGGAAAAGTTTTTGCACACAATGTCAAATATTTCTAGTGCAGAGTGTGAGATAGTGTTTCCAACTTTGTTGAAGTTTGCAAAAAATAATATGTTTTCCTTGTTCATTTGCAAACGTTGAACAGATATTATCAAAATTAAGAAGGATAACAAAATTTTGAAGATATTTTTTTAATTAAGATTTATTTTTCGTAAATGAAGATTTTTCTTCACCACTGGTTATAATATTTCAAAGCTTCTAAATAATAATAGTGTCGTTGGGTCCTTACTCTTAGTGATTTGTAGTTAATTGATGATGTTTTGCAATTCATTCAATTTTATGGACGGCAATATCTGTGCTAAGTTCCATTATTTTGCTCTAGTTATCAGCAGATTTTAATTTTGTACCACTTTCTTTAGTATTTCCTCCTTCACGTTATTGCTAAGTTATTATATGAAAATTGCATTACTGTAAAAGTGCAGTAAAGGATGGCAAGAAATTAATTAGTTTTACATAAATTTATTAATCTTCAGACATAAAATGCTATTGTGAAAGCACTATTTTCTCAATTTCTCGTTTAATTGAAAGCCTCGGCAGGAGATTTAAATAATTTATGCACCTCTGATTAAGTTTCATTAAAATATTTATTTGAATATCTGTCTGGTAATGATATTAATTAAACAACAAAATATTATATCTTTTACTAAGCAATTTTAATTGTGAAATTATGGTTGCAGTTTAAAAATCCCCCAGCAATACTTGTTTGTGTCACATACAATATTTAATTTATTTTTTCATGTCAGATTCAAACCGCAGTAAAATGAAATTTCTCTCTTAGATACATGTAATTTAAATACAAATATAAAATGCATCCATGATAATGTTAATGTGAACATGGTTGTGCTTGGCCTATCCGTTTTTAAATAATGTGGGTGATGTAATTGTTTCAAATTTATTTGTTGGCGTTTGTTCCAACATATCCACAAGTGATCATCGATTGTTGTAGTTTAAACACATTCATTCACTTTACTTGCGTTTGTATGTGTCTATTCGCTGACTTTTACTGTTTAATAGTGCTTGTTGTGGGTCCCTTGTAGAAGTTTTTTGGTGTCTTTTATTTATTGTCAACATTTTTAAAATACTTTTAGTTTAGTTTAAGTCTGTATTTCTACACACAATAATAAAATGAGAATTAGTTCTTTCCAATGTCTATTTACTGTAACTGAAGTAAAAGTGATGGTAATAAAGCTTTCATCGCTTTATTGATTTCTCCTATTGAATTTGGTTTTTTGTTTTTTCTTCCTTTACAGAAAGTCGTTAAGCTGTTCATATTTTTCGAATTATACGTTCTATTGCATACCTAATTTTCAGTAATTTATATTAGAATTTTAGTTAGTTTTATTTCGCTTTTTTATTAAGGAAATGCGTTCTGAAAAATATATTTTTTTTGTGCATAAATTAATGAAGTGACATTAATGCTTTAAATCTATATCGTTTTACGTATTTTATTAAATGAATGTTTTATTGTTTTTGTTTATTTCAATTATCACATTTTAGTTACAAAATATTAAATTTGAACAATAGTGGGCTGAAGAGTATTTTATTTAAACTCAGATTTTATTTTCATATGCGAAGCTAAATAATTTTTTTTTTTTTTTGTTTTTTGGAAAAATATATGCTTCTGGCAATATTTAAATATGATTTCTGAGTTGAAAAGAATATCAACTGCAAAATTTTAATTTCATTTAATTTTAAGGGTATGACTTTTTGCTCTGCAATGCAAAACGAAATCAAAATATATGTTTATATTGCATAAGCTGCTCAATAAAACATAACGTAGTTTTTTATTCAGAAACATTAAATAATTATACTCTGTGAAACAACTGTAAGACTTCAGTGAATTTTCTTGTTGACTAAAAATATAAGGAAAAACATCAGAGATTACATCGAGCTCTAACTGCTCAAGCAATGTAACCTGCAAAAAAATTAGTTTTACAGCAGAAGTTTTGTGCTGAAATCATTTACCAAGTGGTAGCAGTCGTCGTTAAAATAACAAACTATTTTTTTTTTTCGATGAATTAAACGTAGCCTACTAATCATCCTATCCATGTTAGTCCTAAGTTAATTTCCTCTACACGTTACTGGTGTTTTTACGATAAAACTTATAATATTAAATTAAAATTAATCTCGGCAATTGTGATACGGAAACATTTGCTGGAAAATTTCCACAAAGACCACGGTGCCAGACTGCGATGCTCTAATCACAGTTTTTAATTACCTTTTGGCAAAATGGCGGATATATTTTTTTTTAATCACGTAACGCATTAGGAGTTTTAAGACTGCAATTGATTCGATTTTACCCCTACAGACTTTGTTCCATAAAATAGGATTCAGTGATGTAAGATCTAGTTGGCCACTTAACAGCTGATTTTCGAGAAATTATGCTATCGGGAGTTTTGGTTTGGTTGTAGTGTGGTTCATTTACCGTTACCGTGTTTCCAGCTTCATCTTCGAAAAAAATGTTCCAATCTCGCTTCCATACCACGTAACGCATTATATAGTGGCATTTTGAGCATTTGTTGACAAAACTTGACAAGTGGTAATGGACTTCGTCTGAAAAAATTATTTTTACAGAAAAATCAGCGGAATATCAGCTTGAATTCCTGCACCAATTAAACATTTAAAAGCTTCAAATCTAAATTCTTATAAAAAATTCGCCGAGTGGTGGTTTTGTATAACCCCAGTTATTTTGTATCGAGCCTCTCCACTAAAATTTAAAGACCAAATTCTTAATATGTATGAATCTATATAAAGTACATAACAAAACAACTTCTGTTTCATATTTTATTTGTATTTACTGAGTGTCGTTCGGCATTTGTTTGAAAAGAATTAATTTTTATGTATTACTTTTGGTACGTCATTCCAACTTGAAGTTTTCTCTGCTTTCTCATGTCTTTCTGCACTTTCAAAATTATATTTGCTGTTCTTATTTCATTTTTCAAAAGGGTGCAACTTGAGACTACTTGAAATATTTTTGAAAGCTAAACATTACACAAACTAAATTCCACCATCATTGTTTATAAAATTAATTTTGTAACGTCCTTTTTCATGGGTTTCTGTGTTATAACAAAAATTCAATTTTATTTATTAAACAAACTACAAAATGTCTCTTAAGTTTTAATAAATTTTTGTGATTAAACTTCATGGGTTAAGTAAAAATTCTTTTAAAAGTCAAATTAAATTTGCTTGACTAGTTTTACCGAAAACTTTCTTCAATCAAATTACAAAGTGTTGATTGTTGTCGGTTTTTAATTTGGTTATCTTTATTTTCAAAATAAGATTTTTTTCTCGTAATTCGAGATGGGCTTTAGTTAATTTATGTGACAAGCAGAAACAAGTAACCATTTACCACACCAATTAAGTGGCTGAACATTTTTTCATTTTGCTTCTTATTTACTGATGCGTAGTTATTGTTTTGTTTTCTGTGTTCCTTTTTTTCTTTTGTTTTTTAATTTTTTTTTTTTTTTTTGGTTTGCAACTAAAAAAGCTTTTACTGACACTCTTATATCTTGTAATATGTTAGCCTAAAGCTGAATTTAGCCATTGAATATAGAAAAAGATGACAAAATATTATTTGAAGTGAGTCCCTCAATAGCTAACGAGTACAAAAAGATGGGCTCTTTATTTTCTCTTTACTTTTGTGTTCACGAGCGTTTTTTTAAGTTGATTAATCCATTTTTCAAAATGCCCTTTGCAATAAAATATAACTTAGAAGATTTTTCATAGCATAAACAATTGATTTCCGTTAGATTATAAAATACTTAGCAGAACGTTGAAGTTCGATGAAATATCCGTACCTAAGTTTTATTGAAAGGGTTCTACCTAATTGCAATCCAACTTTGACTTTTTTATTTAAAAAAAAAATCACACGATGTGTTGTTAATAAAAATTACAAAAATACGGAAAATTTTATTGAATATGGGGACAAGTTCTGCATCAAATAAATTAAAAAAGTTTGTAGTTTATATCTCAGATTTTGGTAGGACCTTACTAATGATAATTTTTTAAATGAGGTTTTAATAATCGATCAGCTTAAGGAATTAAGGTTCGTCTGCATCATTTTGGTATTTAAGCATTCTTGTGTTTAGAACATTTGTAAGAGCAAAATGTGAAGATGATATAAGATTGAAATTTAAACTAAGAGCTGTTGACTTAATTTATTAAAAACAACAGATATTTTGTTTGCCCCTCTTTAAATACGTCAGTTTCATGAAAATGATTTTGTTTAATTTTTTTGCCTCTTATGTTGAAATTAAAAGTAAGATGGATCTGTGGAATATAAACAACACGAATTTAGTAACAACGACACAAAATATATATAGGTATTAAATATGGGACAGGTTGTGCTGTAGAATGACATATTTCTTTCCCATTATAAAGTAATAATCTCAGTGCGCTCATTAATTGGTTTCTCGTCATAAATGATATTGTTGTGATTTTCATTTAATAGATTTTTTTCTATTTTGTACGATATGAACGCACAAATACAAATATAAAGTTTTTGGAAACATTTTTTCTTAAAAGGTAATGCAAATCTAAAAAAATTGAAATAGACGTAGCAGTGTTTCACTTTCTTTTCATATAATTTACATGTAGTTCAATACTGCGCTTAAGTTTTTATTTATGTCAAGAGAAAAAAGCTTGTCGACCTCATGTCTAAAGTTAACGACATCCTCGGTAATGTGCAAGCGTAGTGTTTTGCATTTTGCCTAGAAGGATATGGACCCAACTCGCTGATTTTCAATATCAAAATTACTGAAACTATGTCTAATTGGTTGGCGTATTTAACTTTTTGCTGGCTCATATAGTACTTTGGCAAAGCAGATTTTAAGCCGAACACTTAAATACGATATTTTTCCACCTGTGATGAAGGGTATAAAAAAAATGAATCCTCAAAAGACTTCATAAATTTAATATCTTTATTATCGTATACCTAGAAAACTACGATATTTTACATGAGTAATTCTGCTTTGAAACATTAGGGATGGTACCTCCCGTATAATGTGAAAAATTTTTATCGTAAATATAGAGCTGTTTAACTCCTTTTTAATGTCTGTTAATTATCTTGCAAAATATCGGATAGATTGGGGCAGTGGACGTTATACAAAACAAACCTAAGGACTTGTAAGGAAAATGGTCTTCAAATTGCATACAAGTAATTTTTATATTAGTGTGAATAATCACATTAAAGCTGGCTTCGTGGTGCGAATATTCTTTCTTGGGTAGCAAAGCACATACGAAATATCTATCAGAAAATAATTATAAACGTCGGTATATGTTATAAACGTTATAAACAATCAAAGTTCGTACAACAAAGAGATTCAAATTTAGGCTGATACTTAAAATGTTATGCAAAGTTATAGTAATCATTAGGATGTAACTAACTTTTGTAATACGTATCTAAATTTTTTATTACGTAGATATAATTATTATAATTGCTTTTATGAAGAAAATGTATGTGTATTCTAGTGCACAATGTTTTCGTCTGAAGGCCAAACAAAATGTTTCTTTATAGGTTTTATGGCACAAAACTTATTATTAGCAATTGAAGTTTTATGAAGCTAATACATTTTAATGTTTGCGTCCGTTGAAATTGGAGGTATGTTTATATTGCGTACTTTGTGGTTGCAGAGTCATATAAGAAAACTTAAGTTTAAAAAAAAGTTATTTGCAATATTGGGGCAAAAGTCTTCAATAACGCTACAGATATTAGATTTACCTTTTCTTTACCAAAGGAAATGATGAAAGCTGAAATAATATAAGCATATTAAAAAAAAACCCCTGAAAGATACTTTCTTTACCTCTTCAAACCCTCGTTTTTAAAAACTACTTTTTAAAGTAGACTTTTAATTATTTGGCACTCTTCGGCCCACTTCTCGTATACCTAATTGTAGACTTTTGTACATTTATCTTTTATACATTTATTTATATATATTTAAAATATATAATTATAACACAATTAATTACCCTTTACAGATTCTAATTTGGTCAGACTTCGAATTTTACTAGACGCTCTGCAAGACCTTGCATGTAGATTTAATCAGACGTTCTTTTTAAAGATATATGTAGATTAAATCCGACATAAATTTATCAGAAATCAATACAAATGTAGGTTAATGACGCAGAATTTCCAATGTAATTTCTTAGAAGATTTTTATCAGAAAAGCCGAAAAGAGACTCAGACATTCCCATGAATAGTCTGTCAGATTTCGCGTCAACCACTTCATAAATTTCTAGGTCAGGGTTTCGGCAGAATATCAAAACGATGTCGAACAGTTTCATTGGTTAGGAAATATCTTTTTATTAAGTATTGGAAGTTTTTAAGAATGTATATACATATGTACATACATATGTATATGGTAAAACGTTTGAAATAGTTTTGCTTTTTTGTTTTTTGTCTTTCAGTTATTTGACATTTTTTAATTTATGTATCTGTTCTATTTAAAAAAATCTACTACGAATATTTAAGTTTCTTGTGTTCTGATGATACCGCAAACGGTGTAGGAAAATATTAAAAAAAAAAAACAATATTTAACTAAATTAGACAAGAAAATTTCAGAAAGATGCTAAAGTAGCACAAAAATGTAAGTAATTTTATTCAAAATTAATGTAAACAATTTTATTCAAAATAGATTGCCGAACTATCGGAAATTTTAATTACACTTGTGAAATTTCATTAAAACTAATCGTGCAACAATCCTTAAAATGACATGCAAAAGCAATATTTGTAGGAGTCGAAAACGATCGTTTAATATTAACAATCTTTCAACGCTTGTTAAGACGATGCACTTTTCTAAATATCATTCAAGTGACTCCTAAGCAATTGATTCGGAATAACAATATTTAAATTTGCATGTATTGTACCACATACATTACATATTTAAGTACACTAAATTTATAATGTAGCATACAAATACTTTTAAACGTTCTTTTTAATTTCAATTATGTTTGTGTTGCAATAATACAAAGGAACGCTCTTTCCATATCGATCATTGCATTTTTGACAGCGAATGTGATAGATCACACAGCAGTTGAATACAATTGTTGACCATGAAAAGAACTGCTTAATTAGCAATATTTACTTTTAATTTTTAATTTTAAGCTAAACATTTTTTGTATAAATAAAGAAAGAAGTTTGACATTGACTTTAGTTTTTGGAAAACCATGCTCGCAACCATTGCGTTTATTTTCTAAAAATATAATTGTGAGACCTTGGCCATATACCGTGTAAATATAAAGGTAAATAAGCGCTAGACGCAGACCACTTGGCGTATTTTTGCCAAGCAGATTTGCGTGTCCTAGTCGTTCAGCAATAACAGGACTAAATCCTTTTCCATAAAATCTTATATCCACCATATATTACAGTATATTCAACTAGACAAAAAAACAAAGAGAGACGTTAGTTTGCAGTAAATAATATAATGTTTTTTTTGTGGCATTTTTTTATGACTGGCCCTCAGAGTGAGCTTTTTATTTTATATTTAGGTAAAATTTAAACCGGATTGTCCAAATTTTACTTTTGAAACATATATTTTGTTAAAGTATTTTTAAAAGTATGTAAAATAAAATAAAAAATTCTTTCATATTTAGGAGCATGCGATAACACTCACTTTATTATTTAGAGTAATAATAAAAGAAGAAAATGGAAATTAAAAAATTCATTTCAATAAAAAAGTAATAATTATTAAAAGGTTTCATCTTCATTCTTTAAAAAATAACTCGTTGAACTGCTAAAATAGCCCAAACATTGTTATTGTAAAACCAGTTTATAGGATATGTCTTAATTCAAAACTAAACTCTTCCAAAATGAAGTGCGACCTAATTTGTGATTTTAAGGCATGCAAAAAGACATAAGGTTAAGGCAAATGAAGCAACCATAAGAGCTGTATTAGTACGCTACACCTTAAAAGTATTTATGGTATAAATAAATATCATTTTGAAAAGATTTTACACAATCTTTAGCGAAATTTTAATTAATGGCATACCTCGTCGTCAACATGGAATTTTCTTCTATAGTCTAAAGTAGCGAGAAAGAGAACAGAAAATGGCGAAGATTCCTGTGCTTACAATTAATTAATTTTGTTAACTATTAACATAAAAAACAAACTCGTACCTTCCAAGACATAATTTTCTGAATAAAAAGGCCACTTTCAGATAAAAAAATCGTTTACAAATATTTCTTTTGGTTAATCGGCCATCTATGTACAGTAAAGATATTAACCTTTAAAAGTCTTTGTTATCAGTCAAGCGAATAATAATTTTATAATATGATTGCAGCATAAAAGCTTGGCTCCAGAGCTAGTAAAATACAAAACATGTATGCAAAACTCGTACATAAATGTAAACAAACATAGCCCAAAAAACATACACATATTTTTTTAAATAAAAATTATGAGTGTTTCTAAATTTCGTATAGTGCCAAACTTACATATATTTTGGTGTTTATTTTTAATATTTGTTCTTTCATTAACACGTTTTCGGCAAGAATTAACATGTGTCGTGTGTGGAAAAAAAAACATTAAAGTAATTTTTGAAGCTCTTGTTGGTGTTCCGAACACGTGCACGGTATACTTGATTGTTTGTATATAAAATTTTAACTTTTGGCACTACAATAAAAAACACATGACAGTATTATTATACAGGCAACATCAAATAACACTGTAGGTTATATAAAATAAAAATTTAAGAGTATTCTAACAGTTAAAGTAGTTTAAATAATAAAATATTAAAAATAAGGTGATTCTTAGAAACCGGAATTGAAAACTCTTATCTTTTTTACATAATCCAGTATTTGAAAATCACAGTAGCGAATGCTAAAAAATAATAAGAAAATTAAGGGCTGTTGTATCAGGTTATGTATATTTGAAGTTTTCCTATATTTTCTTAGCCATCATCTAATATTTAAGCACTTATATTTGAAATCTTCTAAGTTAATCTATACATAAAATTTTGAAATTTTTGTATGTCTGTCTCCCAGTCTGCCTATCTGTGTTCGCATCTCGTAAAAACTGCTGGATGGATTTAAATAAAATTATGTTAGGAGGTCCCTTAGATCCTTGGTTCATATAAAGAGTACTTTTTTTATAAAACATATGTAATTTCATAGAGAAACTAGAGATACAAATGTGAAAGCACCCAGTTTTACTGGTTCATTTGTACAAGAACAGTTGTCAATACATCTTGCTGTTGTAGATGGAAAATTTTGTTAACTATTTCCAGAACTCTAAAAAAAATGTTTAAAAACATATTTTTTTAATTTTTATAATATAGTACAGACTTAAGCAAATAAAATTAAAAGGGCATATTTGATATAATCTGTGTAATAATACTGTCATGTATATGTCGTTATAGCGGGAAAAGTTTTGATTGAATGTACAATCAATTATGTGTACCGTACATGAATCATGTATTGGATACAGCTACAAGAACTCCACACACATGTTTAATGTAGGTTTTTTCCATACGCGACACATGTTCTTTCCTGCCGAGTATATGTTTGTGTAACTAACAAATATAAGAAAAAACACAAATATATATGTGTGCTCGGCAGCATACAGAATTTAGAAAAAAACATTACGTACTACATGTTGTGTATGATGTGTGTACTTACTAATTTTTGATTACTATATCCACTATATCACATGGCGTGAAACGATTCGCGTGCGAGATCAAATTCTATGGTTTTTATTGCAGAGTAAAAATTTTCCCAAATCATTCATGTGATCTGGCCTTCAATCTTTTTCCTTGCGTTTTCTCCTGATTTAGAGAATTACTAATCCGAACACAAACGTGTTGATCTGTTGCTAGTCAGGTTAAATATTACAATAGCTTTTGCAGAGATTTGTTTCTTGTTTTAATAAATACAACAAGGTAAGCTCCTTTTACAGATCGACTTGTTTTGTTCAGCGACTTTTTAAACTTTAATTCTTACTACAATTCATGTTTTACAAGCTACTCAAAATATATATTTTGTTGCAAAGATGATACTCTTGGAAAAAATAAATAATTATTGTTGAAATGTTTTAAATAAAAAACTCACATTACCAACCTCTGAATTTTCAGATATAAACCCTATGCCAAAAACAATAGAAATTGGGAATAATTAACTGCAAAGTTTTCGCTTTTGTTGTTTGTTGGCTTTTTGCCAACCTCTTTCTTAAAACAAGACGCAAAATGTAAATTATTAACACTAGAGTTTTTAATTAAATGATTGTCATATTAACAAGAGCTTACCTAGCAATTAATTTTATTCTTTTTATTATAGGGGTTTTAGAAATACAGGTTTTTTGTAAATTTTAATCGTCTGCCTACAGTTTTTCAAAGACTGTCTATATACATAAAACTAAATGAACTATTGGTGCACTCTTTAATTTATCATTTTGAATATTCAAAATCTGTTTTAAAGTCCTTTTTTACAAGAATTATGTGATACACTTTCACTACGTTCATTTTTGTATTATACGACTAATATTTTACTACGTTTTGTTATTTAATGGTAAATTAGGTAACCGCACATGTAGCCTTAAAATGAATTTATTTGTATAAATGTCTTTCCTTCTCTTACTATTTATTATTTATTTTTAATAATAACAAAGTGCTATTAAGCAAAACCACCACAAGACTCTCTCGAAAAAGCTTACTGATAAAAAACCTCTAACTGTGGTATCATTAAAAGAGACAAGGTACTCGTACATTTACCCAGGAAAAAAATAACACATTACCTTAAAAAGTACTTGCCATAAAATGTAATTGCCTAATTTGTTTAATAGCTTACAAAATACATTACATTAGTTCGCAAATAAAGGAAGCAGAAACTGAACTAGTGCTTTAAGAATACAACCTAATCTGAAAATAAAAAAGTAATAAAGGGATATAGACCGATATTGCTGATTTGCAATAGCAAAATTTTCGAAACTATGTCTGATGGATTGCCGTATATAAATTTCCATAAGCTCACATAGTGTCTAGGCAAGATGAACACGGAAAGGCATCGCTGAATCGACTTTGCCACCCATTAAGGCTGAGAATATATATAGTTTATGGGCACGGAAATTGATATTGCAATAATTATAAACGGAATACCAAAGTTAGGCACACTCTTTTTTCGCCCGTGGTAAAGAGTACAAAAATTAAATTAAAATCAAAAGAACATTTTGTTTTTTCTTTAAGTTTAATATTTAGTATGAGATTTTGATGTATAAGAGTTACAACACATTAGTTCGAGATTATGCAGTTTTTTAGTATTTTAATTGACGTGTCACTTGATATTTAACAAAAAATTATTGCCGGGATAAAGTCAAAAATAAATAGTTTTTAATCAAGGAGCTTTTTTGTTTGTTACTGCTATCAGCATACAAACTAAATCGGTTGAATACAAAATTACCATATTTTTAAAACAGTTTTTGATTATTATCAGAATATCGTAATACCATATATTTTTTTTTTTTTTTTGTTATTAATAGAATACACTCTTGAGATATTTATTCTATTAAGAACTAACAATCGATATTTCTTGTTAAAAAACTGCTAAGAAAAAGTTAGGTGGAAGATAACGAAAAGAGAATCTTTATTTTTATTTCTCATTGGCATAATATGTGTTTATTTCCGAATGGAATGTGAATAGAACAAGAATGCAACCAGAAAACGGAAGGAAACAGAAAGATGGTTTACTAAGACTGGTGTAGTGGCTCGAATCATGTTATAAATTATAATCTTACTTCAGGAATTGATTTTTTTTATTAAAACATAATGTTCCATTTAACATCATTTGATTCCTTTGGTGTTATCATTAGAAAAAAATAGCAACACGTTCTGTTATTTTAGATGGCATGGCTTTTTAAATTAAATTATTATTATTATTTTTTTTGAAAAAAATTAAACCAATATTTGCATTTAAATAATTCTTAAAAACAGATAATCTTAAAATTAGGTGAAACCGTAAAACAAAATGTGTTTAAATTCTAAAAGTTTGTCTATAACAATTCATAAGATTGGCCATATACATCAATTGACATTAACTATTAGGGTACCGTTTAATTTTTAATTTACACTATTTGAATTGTTATACGAGTAG